>JAXCHB010000096.1:0-2502695 GCA_036926305.1 Uropetala carovei
AAAATATATAGGAAGAAAGAGGAGAAGAGAGATAGGAAGAATGAGGAAGCATGAGAGAGTAATAAAGAGAGTAACAGAAACAGAAGATGACAGGAAGAGAAAGCAAGAGAGAGAGATGAAGAGAAAAAAAGAAAGAGAAAGGGAAAGAGAGAAAGAGAAATAGGGAAAGAGAAAAGGGAGAGAGGAAGGGAAAGAAGAAGAGAGAGATGGGAAGAGAGAGAGAAAGAGGAATAAAGAGAGGAAGAGAAAGAGAAATAGAGGGAGAGAGAAGGGAGAAAGAGGAAGGGAAAAAAGGAAGAGTGAGAGAGAGAGAGGAATAAAAGGGAGGAAAAGAGAGGGAGAGTGAAGGGACGACGTTGAGAAAGGGAGAAAGAGGAAGAGAAACAGTGGAAGGGGAAAAGAGAGGAAGAGAGAGAGAGAAAGAACAACAGAGGAAGTGTTAGAGGGAGGGGAGAGAGGGAGAGAGAGGGGGGAGGGAGAAAATAGAGGGAGAGAGAGGGGAATAGAGAGAGGGAAAGAGAGGAATAGAAAGGGAGAGAGAGGGAGAGAGAGGGAGGGAGAACATAGAGGGAGAGAGAGGAATAGAGACAGGGGGAGGGAGGGAGAGAGAGGGGAGAGAGGGAGGGGGAGAGGGAGGGAGAGAGAGGGGGAGGGAGAAAATAGAGGGAGAGAGAGAGGAATAGAGAGAGGAAAGAGAGGAATAGAGAGGAGAGAGAGGAATAGAGGGAGAGAGAGGGAGAGAGAGGAATAGAGAGAGGGAAAGAGAGGAATAGAGAGGGAGAGAGAGGAATAGAGAGGAATAGAGGGAGAGAGAGAGAAGGAGAGAGGATAAGAAAGAGGACAACAGCGCGGAGAAAAAGAGAAAGAGAGAGAGAATGGTAGGTATAGAGTGACAGGGTGAGAGAAAGAGAGAGAGTTTGGATGTGTGGAAGAGGAATGGAGTGGGAGGAGGAGGGAAGAATCAGTAGCAGACTGAGCGAGAAGGAACGGAGGAAAGTAGAAAGAGAGAGAGAGAGGGAGAGAGACTGAAGTTAAAGGGATGGAAAGGGAGGCAGAGGGGAAGAGAAGGGGAAGGGTTATGCGGAGAGATGGGATGGGGAAAGAACTCCGCCTTCCCCACCTCCCCCATTCCCCTTTTCCCCCTCCCCTACCTCCCCTCATCCTCCTCCCCCCTCCACCCGACCTCCCACACCACCTATTGTGAGTAGAACCGGCAACGTCGCACGCCCTCTTCCTCTCTCCCCCCAACCTCTTCTCTCTCTCGCCTACGCTTCATCACAATCCTTCCCTCCCCCCCTCCCTTCATCATCCCTCTTCCTCCCTCCTCTCCCCTCTCCCCCCCCTCTACCATTCATCCCCTTTCGTTTCAACCCTCCCTCCCCCTCTATATATCTCCTTTGCCCTCGCATCCCCCCCCTCCCCCCAATCGCCATCTCCATACTATTACCCTCTATTTCTCCGTCTGCCTCTATAGTACTTCTATCTCTCTCCCTCCCTCTCTCAGATTCCTCTTTCCACCTTCTTCATTTCTCTCTCTATCTCTCCCTCCCTTCTCCTCCCTACATCCTATCTCTACTTTTCCCTTCCTATTGCGTCTCACTATCTGTCCTCTTACTCCTTTTCTCTATTCCATCTGCAGTCTCTCTCTCTCTCTACCTCTATCCATTTCGTTTCCTCATTTTTCACTCCCCTCTCTCTCTCTCTCTCCCTCCCTCTCTCCCTCTATCCAATTCGTTTCCTCATTTTTCACTCCCCTCTCTCTCTCTTTCTCTCCCTCCCTCTTTCTCTCTCTCTCTCCCTCTCGCTTTCTCTCTCTCTCCCTCCCTCCCTCTTTCTCTCTCTCTCACTCCCTCTCTCTCTCCTTCTCATACTCCCGCAGAATTTTTTTCAAATCGCGCTATTTTATTAACGTGCATTTGCCTATTTCTATCCAACGAAACAAAAATACATTCACTGTATTCTATTAGCGTCCTCCGGAATCACGAAGTTCTACTCCTTCCTCTTTCTCCAATGTGTTTTTACGTTTTGTTTTGTTTTTTTTCTTATTATTTTCGCCTAAAAGTACTTCCCCGGTTATCGTATGAATTTTTTATTTTTTAGTTTCCTTTATTTAGTTGGCGTCTGTTTTTCCATTACTAAGGAAACTTTTTCCGTTCCCTTTCATTCGTATTCCTTCTTCGTTTCTCTGCATTCTTTCCTTTTTCTCTCTATCAATCTCGCACTCTCTTCTCTCTCGCTCTGACTCTCTCTATCTCTCTGACTCCCTCTCTCCGACACACTCTCTCTCCGACACACTCTCTCTCCGACACACTCTCTCTCCGACACACACTCTCTCTCTCTGACACACACACTCAAGCTCTCTGACACTTTTTATCTCTCCCATCTCTCCCTCTCTTCTCTCCTTTGTCGCTCTTTTTCACTGCTTCTCTTTCTCCAACTCCTATCTCTAACTTTATCTCTGTCTGATTCGTTTTCCTCTCTTTTTAATAACTTTTATATTAACCTCACTCGATATATATATATATATATATAGAGCGGTTTGTAACCACTTTGGCAGGATATAAAATTGAGGCACTTCCAGATGTGCTAGAAACTTGAAATTTGGTAGAATTATAGGTTTTTGGTCACATCCAAAGGAAAAAATCCGAAACTTTCGAAATTTCCACTTTGAGGTGCTATTTTGGCCCCTTTTTGCCCCATTTTTCGCCCATAAGAAAACGTAAATTCGTGTAGAGGATTTTATATTTGCACTTTAAAATTATTTCCCGTCAAGATACAAACTCGAAACTTAAATTGTCGGATAGGATATAAATTGTAGTTTCTTATTTTTGAAGACAGAATTTCAGTCCGAGTAGAATTAGCGTAAATTTATAGTTTTTATCGGAAAAAGTGGTAATTTTTCTGGGTCCGACAATCAGCTACCTAGGCAACAGGCTTAATGCTTTCATATGGGTAAGCTTTTAATGGGAATCAGAGTCTTATATTTCTCCTTTAAAACCTTACTAGCGTAATGCCCATTGAAATATCAATGGGAGTAAAGATTCGATCGTTCAAGCTATTTATGGAGATCAAATTGGCATCATAAACATTAATTGTATTGAAAGTCATTTCCCTCTCTCACCCTCCCTCCCTCTCTCGTATTAAAAGCAATCAAAGCACGTTTATGCCCATAATGATAGTGTAATAGTACCGATTACTTACCTTTGATATTACTCGTGTTGCGCTTCGTTGATTTGTATAAGACAAGAAATGTCTTCAGCCTTGATATCCAGATTAATTGAATATACCACCGCCTCCACCAGTAAAAGGTAACTTATGCAGGTAATTTCACCAAATTTGAAGTAACGAGTATAGTAAATGTTAAAATATAAAAGTTATTTATAAAAATTTATTTTTATACCCATTACTTGTTTCTTTCTCTGCCGTTCTTTCTCCCTTTATGTCTCTTCTTCCCATTCCCCAATTCTCTCTTCTTCTCTCCTTTTCCAACTCCATTTCTATCTTCCTCTCCTTCTCTCTCTCTTTCTCTCCCTCTTTTGTTACTTGTTTATCCGTAGCTTCCCGGGTTTGATTTTTGCCTTTCTTCCGCAGAAGTAGTCAAGCAGAATTTTTTTCTCTTTCTTAACTCACACGTACACGTTCAAGCGAAGATCGATAACTCTAACTTTAGATAGATCGAACCTTTTCGTCTTCCCTTGGTTTTCGAGACATCGAGATTTCACCATATACAGTCGAATTTCCATAAGTCGAACGTCTGTAGCTCGAATTTTCCATAACTCGAAGTGAATTCAAGTCAATGGACAAAATCATTTATTATTGTTCTTCTATAATACGAAATTGTATAGACCGCACATGTTCTTGCTTCCCTTGAGGTTCGTCTTATAGAATTTTCACTTGATATATATACATATATATGAACTTAGAAGATTCTTATTATAATTCCGGAACTCTTGAGTACGGTGACAAATATACACGATGAATTTCTATCCTCGTAGAAGTATAACAATCTAGGTGTCGTCAAAAATATTTTTTTTAAACTTTCACGACGGTGCGGTTACGTCTCGGTAATAAACACGTACGTCGTAATTTATCGGAGAAAATAGACGTTCCATCGTCGGTGACTTTTTTTTTGACAGTAATGTCGAAAACGTACTAAGCTTGTTAAAGGAAATTCCGTTCCGAGCGCGCATCGGCGGGGAAAGAACATTCGCGCTTTCGCATAACGATTCATACATTCCCCTTAATTTACGAGGGAATTTGATACGCCTTGCCGTGACATTCTTTTATTCTGAAATGAAATCTTTTTTTTTTGCTTTCCACCTATTTTTAATGGAGGATGCGGTCGAATTTCGTCACACACACAAATTCGTGACCTTTCTTCGACATTAGTATCAATATAGGGTATTTTCTGCCGCTTTCATCGACTTCTCCGAGCCAACTTCTCTTTCTGGAGGATCGGAAACATTTTAAATTCCAAGACTCTCTTGGTTATCCGTTTTTGACGACGCGCGGTGAGGAGTAGGATGCCACGTGGTTAAAGTCAAAGGAGTCCGCGCGGTTTTACTTCGATTCTCCGTCTCATTCGATTGGAATTCGACGACGTTACTCCGCGATATACATACAAATAGTAAATGTACAGGGTGGGCCAAAATAATGAACGTTTCCAGTGTTCCTGTCGGCGCATACGAAGATGGTTTTGCATTGACCAAATTTACCGAAAATTCAAAATTTTCCATTGATAATTTTTTTACTTTCTCCATACGTAGTATAGGGAAAGTATCGTGATCACGAAAGAAATCGACTTCGATATTTCAACGGAAATACACGTTTTGAGCTCCCTAGAACACGTTTAGACTATTTTCGAAATGGTCTGTGTGTGTGTGTGTGCGTGTATGTGATTGTGGGCGCTCTAACTCAAAAAGTACTTGTCATAGTAATACCAAATTTCATATATAACACTTTACCATGAACACAAAGAACTGATGAGTTTTTACACAATACCGGTTAACCGGAAGTCGAGGTTTATTCGAAACCCAATTCGGTTTTTGCGATATTTCTCCGTTAAAACATCATTATTCTATATACAATTCTATACAAAGGTTGTAGAGAATATAATTTCCTACAGCTTTCATTTGAAACAATTTTCCATAGCAGTTATTGTTTAGGAATTATTTATAAATAATCGGTGTTTTCGGTTTCCGTCAAATATCTCCTTAAAAACGTCGTTATTGGTAATCTTCATGAGGACCAAAGTTGTAGAGAATAACATTTCTTCCAGGTTTTATTTGAAACAAATTTTCGTAGAACCATCCATTTCGGAGATATTTTGCTTTTTCTTATTACCAGCATACAGCGCCGCCACCATGTAGCGGTGAATTCTGTAAACATATTCAAAATATACCTAATTTACAGCAGTAAGGACGACTGCATTCTTTTACGACAGGAAATAATAATTTTGCCTTATAATGCTATTAATAATAATTTAAATATCTATCGTATACCCCAAATATGGGGAAAGTCATGTGTTGGCCACATCAGATTTTTTACCCCTGTGCGTGTTCGTTGTGATTGATGGAAAATTTCCAAATTTTTACAGGGTATTTTCGTTACAACTTCAGTGCTGAAAAACTCAAATGTTTAGAAAAATTAAGAGTTAAAACGTGAATGTGAATGTATACATGCCCTCTAAATCTATGAAAGGGTATATTTTAAGTCTCTATATTTTGTAATTTGTGACCTTTGTCTTAAATTGATTACGATGATAACTACGACAATCAAAGTAGATTTTTTGAGAAAAAAACAGAAGCGAATTTTGGCTACAAAGCAGCCGTCCTCAGTGGTGACCTACCTGTCGCTGATTCTAGAACACAATCAAGAGTCGCGGATGAAATGCTCATCTGGTTTTTCGAACCTTTTGGCCTCTATCGGAGTTATCTTCGTCATCAATTGGATTATGACCAATAAAGTGAGTTCGAGGTTTCATTTAAAAGAAATATTGCTTGTACAGGTAGTACTAGCTTCCTTAATAGGAAACACCGCAACACCAATATTACATTAACTTAATGTCTTTCGACTTTACTTCAACTCCTTCCCTCCATTACTCTTAGGCATAGACGAGTGATGGAATTTTATAATAACGATATTAATCCGACTTTGTTAAAGGGCAAGATTTAGACCACCTTGGTAATTCCTACATCTAACCCAGAATGACAAACATAAAAACATCCACGTCCTCGGCGGGATTCGAACCCGCTACCCGTGTATCCACCACCCTCCTTAATTCATTACTTGGCTTCCACCTTATATCCTTCTTTACTTTAGTTCATTATATATATATATATATATATATATATAGATGGAAAAAGAGAAAGACGTAGGAAAAGGTTTCAGCTAGTAGACGACTTGAAAGGGAAAGAGAGCTATCAAGTCATGAAGAAAACTGCGGAAAATAAGAGTACATGGAGAACCAAGTTTAACCTAGAATAATCACGGACCTGTCAATGGACAGACTACCTATGATGATGATATATATATATATATATATATTTAGGGCAACAAGGTGTTGAAGGAAACCCAGTGAACACTTACCGGAAGTAGAGCCGCTGGTGTGTTGGAGAGACACATTTGTAGAGTTGTGTCTCTCTTGTGCTGACGAAGGGATCATCCCGAAAGCTCTAACCTCTACAAATGTGTCTCTCCAACACCCCAGCGGCTCTACTTCCGGTAAGTGTTCACTGGGTTTCCTTCAACACCTAGTTGCCCTAAATATCCTTACTTACCTTTCCTCTTCCGTAGTATTACATATATATATATATATATATATATATACACACACACACACACTAGAAGAAATACCCGGCATTGCCCGGAGAAATTTGGTTCAAATTCGATCGGAATTCTAGATGATGGTATTAAGAATTCACTCGGCCGCCCTTTTGAATAAAACGGGCAGAGAGAAACAAAAACCACATATGAATTATTTCTGGGAGCCCTCCACAATCGTACCAAATTTGATTCAAATCAATAGCAGGACTTGGGAAATTACGCGTAGTTTAACGTTTAAATCGACCGCCATTTTGAATGAGGCGGACATACAAACACTAAAAACCCCGCGTCGACCTTTCCCTTAGTGCCCCCTATTATCCTGCCAAATTTGGTTGGAATCGGTTGATTGTGGGCGTGCATAAAGGAGCCGACAGAAAATGGGCTGCCATTAGCATTAGCATACAAAGTTATTTTGCTTTTTGTACAATTAATATAAAACATTTGGGATTAAAAAGTAGCCTTCGGCCTTTCTATTTGTGACGAAAGTATCTGCTGAAAGTTTGATTACTCAAACTTTATAGAGTGAAAATGTATAGATGCACAAATAAACAAACATACAAACTTTTATAAATATATAGGAGATAGGTATTAAATCCAGAAATGCTAAATGCAGATGTAAATGATGCGTTGAAGCAATACTGCATAATTTTCAGGATAGCTCAGCAATTACGATAATTGAGGGGTGTGAGGCAAAAACATGGTAACCCACAAACTTATCTATTTGTAGTTAGGTTGCGTACAGAAAAGAAAAAACTTCAATTATGATTTTGGAAATTTGTTTATCATTTGTTGTAGTTCATATTTTGTAACTTGCGTTTATTTATGGTTTCTCTTACGGGTGCCCCCCCCCTCCACAACCCCCCTCCCCTTGTTCTGATTTTTCTCAACTACAAACTTGATCTTATACTTGTATTGAAAGTGACAAATATGAAATTTGAACTTTCTAAGTTAATTTACTCGAGAGTTATCGTCGAAAAACCAAATCGATGCCCCCCCCCCAACCCCACATAAATTTTTTTTGAGATACACCACATAGCCTATATTTTAAGCTGGACCGGTCTAAAGATACGCTGCAAGTTTCGTAAAAATTCGACCACCCGTTTTTGCGTGATGCGGTAACAAACAAACAGACAGACAGACAACAATTCTGCAAACCGGTTCAAACGTCTTCTTGTGATGCAAAACACACAAAAACGTAAAACCCGACAAAACAACAAATGTACAAACAGAGGTTACAACTTTATTTATATAGATATCAGAAATATCGCTTTCTTTAAAATCCGCAAACAAACGTAAATTCATTTATTTAAAAAGAAAAGCGTCGCTGCGGTGACTCAATCTACGCCGCGATAGCTTTCTGTAGCTTTTACACGAAATGGAACGGCATAGTATGAAATTTTAGACGCTCAAGATATCCGCAGAGATCCGCGGGTTTTATAATTGGTTCCTCCGAAACGCTTTCTGGAGAGAAATTGAATCGGATTTCATTTTACAAATAATAATAAAAGAGGGGAACGGTATCCCCAGATTTAGATATCGTTACTCCTGGGAAATATTACCATTATCGAAGAAGGGGAACGTAGCCATCGGATCTATCCCAATAGATATTTTTTTTGGCGGAAACACGGAAAAAAGAATTAATAATCCGCGGTACTCTGACGATTGCTACAGAAGGATAGCTTGGAATCGTAGTTTTAAAAAGAAAACGCGATCTCTAAAGATGAGTTTAAATTATAAGTACCGAGACAAAAATATTGCAAGCGCGCATTTTTTCTAAACTAAAATTTTTTTAAACTAAAAAAAAAATACTTTGACATCCGGGTAATTTTTTCATACTAATTACGGTTAAATATTCATTCTAATCCTTTTCTCCGTTTCTTCCGCTTTCCTCTTGAACTGCACATTCTTTTTCTTTCCTCCTTAATAATTTATACACTCCCTCTCCTTTATGGCTTTCTTTATTCGCGTCTACTTTTAACGCTGTTCATTCTAGTCTCTATATTCCAATTCCCGCGATCTATTCCTCATTCACTCGCATTCTTTATCGTTCGTCTTCATCTTTCCGGGATTATTATAATATTACTAGCGGAAGTACCCTTTGAATTTCAACGGATTTAATGAATCTCAAAGTTCGACCCAATTAACATGTAAACGTCGCAAGAATAGGATAGTACAAAGTCTTAACCATCGAATAAAGCAAAATCGAAGAAAATCGGTGTATATCTAGGTATTTTGATGAATGAAGGGGAAAAATCTAGCACTCTGAAAAATCTAAAATTACGTGTAAACTAATGGGAAAATAATTACTGAATTAAGCACCCCCTCCCCTCCAAAAATTTTTATCGCCATATAGCTTATGTTACCCGCAGGATAAAATTATATGCCTGTCGAAGTTTCGTGCCGATATCTCCAAAAGTGTGGGTTTGTATAAAGGACAAACATAATCTGAGTTTCACTATATATATATATAAATAACAGATGTTCATGAAATTTGGTATTAAAGACTTACAGTAAAAGATAATAATAAACTCACATCATTGAATCACGTACAGCCAATCAGGGGTACCACTTTACTGGTGACAAAGAATGAACTTTCCATCATATCTCGTAAAGTATTGGTCATATCAAAATACTTTTCAAATGAAACTTGTAGAACTAATAAATTAGAGTATTTCTTTTCCTTTACATTTTTATCGTGGAAGCAGTCGTTATCAATAAAATCAAACAAGAGTGTCTTAATTCGGGTTGAATTTAGAAAATTTCTTCTATTGTTACTTTCTCATTGTTGCTAACATAAACAATCTCACAAACAAACGTTTAATTTCCTTACGTGTGCATACAATATTTTTAAATAGGAGGAAAATGGATTATTTATGATGAAGAAAAGAACTTTGAAACGCTATTCTCCTTACGAACACGTGTATCATTTCTTTCATGCACTCCACTGCGCGAAACGCGCCCATGTGTGTGTGATACGCTGTGCACTTTCTTAACTTGTTTTAATTTTAGATTCTCCGATAGGTGAACCGTTTCTGGCGGCGAATGCTTGACTAATTTATCCAATGGGCACTAGATATAAACAGAGCCCGGTGATTCATTAAAAAAAGTCTTTCATCTATAAATTTTCTATTCATTCTTGTTTCTCGTTGCCTTGCGTGCTTTCTTCTTGATAACTTGTTTCTTTCATCTACTTTCCATCCTTTCAGCCGATTATTCTCAGCTTTCTTTTTCTTTAGAAAACAAACTTTTACATAATGGTCAATTATACTTTATAATGCAGTCACGGTACATTTCTCTCCTCACACCCGTTTATTTTCTTTATATATTTTTTCACTTTTTTTACCGTACGAGTTCTTTAGATTTTTTAGTGAACTTTCTTTTAGCGATGGATAGTTTTCTAGAAAATTTTCAGTTTTCACTGATTAGGATTTTCTGGACGTTTAAAAGTTTTCCGCCAGAGGCGCTAAAATTCGGAAAATTTCAAGACAAATGATAATTCGATAAAAGCAATGATATTCGATGACTCTTGACTCTATAAATAATGGTGAGATCAGATTGGATTATGCCAGGCATATCAAAATCGTAGAAGCATCAGGGCCACATTGAAGTGATGGATGTTATAGAAGGGCCACATTACGATAACAGTTGTTAAATGAGGACCAGAATTGACAAAATAGACTTTAACTAGAAGATTGGTCACTTGTTTTGTCATTAAACTCAATGATTTAGAAACCGCGTTCTATTGGATCTCAACAATTAAGAAAAAATCTTGTGTCCTTTTCACAAAATTGATATAAAAACTCGAACGATTTAAATTGGGAGAAAACTTATCAGTAAGGCAGAGAAAGTGCCGCCAGTCTGACATGCCTGATTGGCAATTCGATTTCAACCACTATAATTTTTTAACAGAATTTAGATAAAAATCCACGTAAGAATCTGGGAAAATTATCAGTTTCAACGCGTCAGAATAATATGGATAGTTTATTCAAAAAATCTGATGAGTCCAACACATGACTTTCTCCATATAGAGCGATGAATATGATTGCTTTCGACATAAGCGTTCCCAGGAAAAATTATCTGCGATTACACTCGTGAATAATTTTAAAGCATTTTCAATAGTCTTTATTTAAAAATTCAATAAGTAAAGACAATTGTTAGCTGTTTCCATGGATAACTATCAGTAATTAGAAAATTGTATCGTAGCAGCGGAAACAATGATATCACTTAGCGACGTATTTAACATAAATTTAGGATAAAAATCAAGATATCTCTTAAACTATCGGTTTTATGAAACATTGTTTCAAATAAAACTTGTAGAAAATTACATTATCTATCATTTTTATAATAACAACTATCTACAAAAATGGAGTTTTATAGGAGATATTTTAAAAAAAGGAAAAACAACTAGAATAAACATCCATTTCCGGTGGACCAGTTTCAGCCAAAACCTATTCAAATCTTCATTTTCTAATAAAAATCTTAAATACAGGTGACTCCCGAGATTCGACAGGGATGCATTCCTGAAAACGTGGTCGAATCTGGAACCGTCGAATGTCGAATCAGCACAAATTCAAACAATTAGAGCAGAAATAACGATGTCTAGACTGAAACTAAACCTTTCGTGGTCGGGCGGGTCGAAAATTACTTCGCGTAAACTAGTTTTTAATTCGACCGATCGATCGGCTGGGTCGATTCCACCGGTCGAATTCTCGAGTTGGTCGAATCTCGGGAGATTCTAGTATAAAGTTTTTTGCTGATCTGATTATTAGTTTTTGAGTCGGAGCGCCCACAAAATTCCTATCACCTACAGACATAGACATCAACGAGAAATATACTCAAAACTTGTTCTAGGGACCTCAAAACGTATATTTCCGTCGGAATTTCGAAATCGGTTTTTTCATGAAAACAATAGGTACTTTCTCTATACTGCGTAGATGGAGAAAGTAAAAACGTGTTAAACCTTCCCCATCTAAAACAATTATACTCGTTGTACTGCGTATTTCTCGCTCCCATATGCATTGCCTTCCGATATATTTTCACACCGTCCTTAGCTCTCCCCTGAACGTCCTTTCCTTTTCTCATCCCTTTCACCTTTCCCCGGCCTTTTTGCTCTAAGCCACCTCACCATCCGTTCTTCCTTTCCTTTCCCTTTAATATATATATCTCTCTCTCTCTTCATATGCTTCCTTTCTCTTTCCTTCCGCGTCAGAAAATGTTTTCATTTTTAAGCGACATTCATTTTTTTCCCTTTCTCCTCGCGTCATGTACCCCATACTTTACCAGCCCTCTTCCTCCCCTTCTCCCTCCCTCTCTCCCTCCCTCCCTCCCCCTCTCTAGACGCAAAATGCGAAGTGTTTCGATTTTAAAATAGCATAAAAATAAAAAAATGCAAACGCAAATGGATGCTGGAAATGTTTTATTTATTTTTGTTTCGCAAAAAGCTGTGCCGCGATATTTTACGTGGACGACGATTGTTTCATATATATATATATATATATATAGATAAATAAATAAATCAACACGCAGTGGAACTTATATATAAGTCGAACCTCAAAGGGAAACGAAAAAATATTCGACTTATAGAAAATTCGAGCTATAGAAGAAACATAACATGAAAAATATTTCGTCCTGTTGAAAATGAATTCACTTCGAGTTGTGGAAAATTCGAGTTATAGACGTTCGACTTATAGAAGATCCACTGTATATATACATCATATTTATGCACCTATGTTAAATTCGATTTTAACTCTGCGCGTTCAAGGCCGAGTATTTCAGCAACATATGAAATAAAATATATCAGCCCTAAACCATACGAAGTTTCGAAAAAAAAATGCACCCTGGACGGTTTAATTTTTTGTAACATGTTCAGAAATTAAACATTAGTAAGAAAGAGAGATGTACTCAAGAACAGTACAAAATATGATTTTTTTAATCAGACACACCCCTTAAAAACGACGGAAATACACACAGAAATAGGATTTTTAAAGTTCATAGAAAAACTTCAATCTAGTACTACGTATACCGCTCGTTTTTACATTTATGAAACGAAGCACAATACCAAAGGGTGAAACCCAAGAGATTTGTAAATTACTCTAACAGTGGACCATGTATGGCAATCAGGAAATAACAGCTAACGACTTATAAAGTCTAACCACGTATTGCTAACCATTTAACTTCTCTTTTTAGCTTAAATCGAAATACAGTGGAACTTCTATAAGTTGAACCTCAAAGAGAAACAAAAAAATATTCGACTTATGGAAAATCCGAGTTATAGAAGAAAAATAACATGAAAAATATTTTTTTAAATTCACTTCCAGTTGTGGAGAATTCGAGTTATATAATACATTGACTACTTCCTTTAAAATCTTCCCTTAGAATTTAAAGAAATCCTCTCTCTCTTCAGCGAGTTGAAAATATTTTTTTGCAGGGTCTTTAATACTTTAGTAAACTAACATATCAAAGAAGGATCTTTAAAGATTCCGACTCCGTCCTTGGCAAACACACTAGTATTACATCAATACTGAGATATTGGGTTTATATCCTCATGAAGACATGGGCACCTTAATTCAGAGGTGTCCAGCAGAATTTTCAGAGGATCAGCCTTTTCGCCACATAATACAAAACATTATTATTAAAAAAATAGGACTTTATACAAATACAAGGTTACAGTGATGCACAATAATGATTTAAATTATTTTTTAGTCAAATAAATCGTTAAAATCCGTCGTATTGTTGGCTGTGTAGAACGTAGCAGCGGTAACCGGACGTGAGAAGGTGCGAACCATTATTGTGCAACACCGTAACCGTATATTTATGTAAAAGTCCTATTTATAAAAATAATATTTTGTATTATGTTGCGAAAAGGCCGTTGTATGTAACATATACAGAAATTTAGTACTACAAGTGTTGGACACCCTTAATTCATCGATGTAAGCATCAATACTTGTAATAATCACGCACGCAGTCAATGGGCATGCAGACGAACGGAATAGTGAAAACAAGTAAGAAAATACCCTCGTTAAAAAAGCCAACTAAATCCTTAATCTGTTTATCATCCGGTGGATTATTTTTTTTTACCCGATCGCATTCAACCGAGCGACGTGCATTTCTCCCCCCCCCCCACCCCCTTTCACATTCTTTTTTTTCCCCGAAACGCTGAATTTTGATCCGCGGAGGGAAGGAAATCGATATATAGAAGGTCCCGCCTCCCTCCCCAGTTACGTGACCAAAGCGAACCAAAAAAAAATACCACGTGGGGGAGGACCTTTGACCTTTCGCGCTACCTGACCAATAAAATATTGAACAAAATGGGAATAAAATGGATACGGGTGACTATTTTGGACCAATTACTTTCTGAAATGTTGTATTTTTTGCTCTCATTATACTAATATGGACCCTCGGCAGCCGAGTTTTCCTTCGATCTGTCAAAATGCTTGGTCAAACCTCGTAAAAAAATACGTTCGTGATTTCACTGCACAAATGTCATAATTCAACAGGCTGGAAAATTTTCGCATATAGAGGAGTTTTTTATTCGTTAAAAAGTACTGTATAGCAAATCCATACGAAGATTTTTAATCTACATGAGGAGACGCGCAATTTCATACTGTAGTTAGCGAAATATTATGTTTAGACGATACAAAGTGAATCCCTTTTGTGAGATGAAAGCTTGCGAGTAATTATTTTTCGTAAGCAGCAATGAGCAACGTGCGTAAATTAAATTAAACAAACCTCTAAATTTCATACTGCAGTCTTCAAAATATTATGTTTGGAAGATACAAAGTTAATTTCTTCTGTGAGATAAATGTTTGCGAGTGATTATTTTTCATAAGCACCAACGATCAACATCGTCTAAACGTACGTAAATTAAATTAACCTTTATTTAGATATAATGAATCAGCACATTATTAGAGGTTTTGGATCACCCCTTTTCTTTTCCAAAAAGTCTTTGAATCGATATAGGGGAAAGCGAGGTAAGATGACGATGCTAAGGGAAAACTTCTGCGAGAATTCCAAGGCGGATAGATCATTCATTAACAACGTTTCCAGCAGTAGGCCACTTTGAAGTACGCGGTGACAAACATTCCCCCTACATTTTTCTTCGTGATTGCACATCCAAGGTTAGTTAATGTGAAACTTTTATGTGTCTGACTATAGAATGTTTTCAATGGTCCATAGGAAGTAGAGCTCTGTACGGGCCTGATTTTCTAGGCCCGGCCCATACAAATTCGGACGATGTCGAAGAAATTGTAGGCCCGGCCCGTGAGACTTTACCGAGGACCAGTGTAACTCGCGTAATTTATAAAACCCAGCTCGGGCCCGTAATTAATTCCAAAGGATCGGCCCGTACCCGACCCTTGCGGGACTCTAGGATGGCCAAGTCAGGTCTTTCCTAGGTTTTTACCGGAATTACTCTGTCTTTTTATAGAAATTTTCCGAATTTGTAATTTGGTATTTTGCTTGTATGTTTTTCTATTTATTTTATTTTCTAGTTCTTTTCTGTGAAATTATTACTGCTATTGTATTCTCAATTGTAACTGCTGATGCAGGGTTAAATGTAAGAAGGGATTATATAGTCTCAATTTGTCTGTCTGTCTAATAGGAAGCCACGTCCAGAGGTCGAAGTTCGTGCGTAGGTTGAGGTGGTAATCCCATCAACGTGATGTTATTTTCTCTTGCGAATGAGACAGCTGAGAGTGAGATATGGGAAGAATGATTGCCTAAGAATAAAAAAGCTGGTTTAATTGCAGAGGGCCTCACGTGTTTGAAAAAGTGCTGTGCTGGAGGAAGTGAACGAAAACATCCGCGCACGTCCAACCTTATTCTTAGGCCACTGCCACCGTACCTGGTGGAGTGCAATTGAGGAATTCAGGCTTCATTCGCATTCGAGGAAAGATCACAAATGGTGGAATGAAGACGACGAATTCGTCGACTTACCCCGGTCATCTTACCCCCAAAAACGTGCCTTTTTAAAAATGATAACCTGAAACTTAACACAAAGTAATACGCCACACTATTGAGCGCAAACACTGATAAAGAATGGTTCTTTTTCATTGCTTTAACAACTTCATATTTTCAAAGTCGCATATGTAGTAAAACCTTAAGTTATGGTGTCAAATTATTAAAAGGGAACGTATTGAAATAGAATTACCGTTTCACTTCGTCACGCTCTGTTAGCACACTGTTCATCGACTCAGGCTTAAACTTGCATAGACAGGCGATGCCCTGCACCTCGCCGACAGCACTTCCTTCCGGCCAATTAACGGAATAAATCAACTTCGTCATCTTACCCCGCTTTCCCCTATTTATATAATTCGTTCAGCGTCTGGATTTTTAAAAAATCTTCGAGAGCTGCATTTCTTCCCCAGAATGTGGGGGGAAATTTTCTCCCAACTTTTTCGTGGTTAAATTTTTTCTAGAATACGTAAAACTGCGAATCACGCTACCACTACGACGTAAAAACGTTAGCAGGAACTTTGACAAGAGTTGTGGAATAAATAGCCCGAAAAAGGTATTTGTAGGAGAAAAAATAAATTTTATAAAATCACTATTATATTACCCACTGACATTTTTATGTAGCGATGAGAAATACATCGCCCCTGATGTTATGCAACCCAACACACACACGTGATCAGCAATAAAAAATATACGAGCTAATTTTATAGACTGCATAACTATAATATCCAGAAAACAGCAAGGAATACAATGGAATCCTGTTTTTAAAGAACTTCCGGGGGATGCATAAATCGTTTCGTTGTATTCACAATTCGTTGTAACAAGTATTCCTAAATATTTCGCAAAAAAAAACAATTGTATTTTAAACGAAGCCGTATAATATATTTTCCAATACCATTCTTTTAATTCTAAAAGTAAACACAGACTTTAATTAAATAAATAAAATTTGATAAGACGTGGAAATTTTTTTCAAAGTACGTACCTACTACTATGGGAGGTCTACTAATTGTAAGTAAGCATTAGAGATGTTCTCGTTGTAAGTAAACCTTTACTATAATTGCACATTTTGTATCGATGTTTTAGAGTACTAGAAATGCATTACGACTGCAATTCAGCCTTCCTCCGTGATAATTCACCTATCGCTTACACTAAATACGTCTATGACCATAGGAACTGTCAATTTGAATCAACACGGGACCAAATATACTGCTTCTGTAATAGTATTTACATTAACTTCTTTTTAGTGGCACAGATGTTTGAAATCTTGAAAAGTGACGCAATTCTGCCTATTCTTGATACCACGGCGCGTAATAAGTCAAGTCTTTCTATCGAAAATAACTTTCGTTCTTTAAAAATATAAATGAGGATCCCATTCCTATTCGTATTAAAATGAGCGAAGACGATAGTCAGCTTCCCCAAGGCGCTTACCTTAGAAAGTCGAAGTTAACTACGAAAGCATCCGCAAAAATATTCCTTAACTTTGGTTTAGACCAGGCATGTCAAACTGGCGGTTCGCGAGCCGCATGCAATCTTTTCTCTACCTATCTGCGACCCGAATGCTTATTTTTCTCTCAACTCGTAAATCGTTCGAGATTTTATATAAATACTTTATTTTTCTGAAGATTTTTTTCTTAGTTATTGAGATAATGCGTTTTCTAAATCGTTGTTTTCAACAACAAAACAAGTGACCAGTCTTCTAGATCAGTGTTTTTCAAAGTACGAGACTCAAGAGAGAACTCGATGCATAAACAGCTGAACTGTGTCAAAAATTACAAGGAACTTAAATGCTCTTATTATATAAATTCCGATATTGTAGCAATATTTATTTATTTTTATGGAGAGTTAATGAAACCTCAGTTAAGAACTTATTTTTTTCCATGTTGCCTTCCTTTCGGCTGGGTCGCGATGGAAAAGATTTGAAAGAAACAATGTTCTAGATAAAGTCTATTTAACCAATTATGACATTCATTAAACAGCTGTAATCCTAATGCGGCCCTTCTATAACATCCATAGCTTCAATGCGGTCCCAATGCTCCTTCGAGTTTGGCATGCCTGGTATAGACAATTTTCCCAAAGACCAAAAGTTCCTATTGTTTATATAAGATCAATTAAAAAAAAAAGACTCATTCAAAGTGATGTGCGCGAATGGAGAATGTTATTTCTCGCGAGTTCCGAGACCCAAATATATACGTGTGTGTATGTGTGTGTGTGTGTGTGTATATGTATATATACTACGGAAGAGGAAAGGTAAGTAAGGATATTTAGGGCAACTAGGTGTTGAAGGAAACCCAGTGAACACTTAGCGGAAGGAGATACGCTGGGGTGTTGGAGAGACACATTTGTAGAGGTTAGAGCTTTAGGGATGATCCCTTGGTCAGCACGCTATATACGTAATACACACTATATATATATATATATATATATATATATATATATATATATAACATGTATAGGTTTATAACCACAGCCTGATTTCATTTCCGCATTTAGGAGCTGTAAAAATCTCTTAAGAAGCCTTTACCGGTCATCCAGGAAAATACTATCGAGGAAAGGTAGTGTGAGAGATGGCGTGTGGCGGTGCGGAACTGTCCATTTGCAGCGATGACTTTCACCTCTACGCGAGACATATGGTCAGCGAGAAAGAGAAGTTCAAGAGCCGCTATAGGAGAGTGTGTCCACCACCAAAGAGAACCCAAAAGGGAAGACTTCCGAGGCAATTAAAAGCGTGATCACGCCGATATGGCGAGTCGCTTCGGTGCCAGAAAAAAATGAGAATTTTAGCTTTTACCACTGCATTTTTCGTTTTGTTAAAAAGACTTTAGTTCGCATGCTGCGGTTGTTTTTTTAAAAGTATGGGCCAATTAGAGAACCGGGAAATTTCAAAATAGACAGTTAACTAACACTTCAAGATGTACATAATTTATTAACACAATGGTGCAGAAAAGGAAGAGGGTTTTTTAAGCCTATTTTTCCCCTCAAACACATAAGCGAACTTTAGATTAATGTTAAAATTAAAGCCTAGAATGCGATGTAAGCCATACACGGCTAACAAAGCGTACAAAAATGTTGTAAAAAAATTATCATGTAAAAATACAATGTATTCAATGAAGGACAATAAAGACACTTTTGAATTTGAATTTTAATGCTCGCAGGTTAAACAAAACTGAATAACGACATTTTAAGTTACGAAGAAGCTAACTTATATTAAGGGAAATTAAGTAAGAACTTAAGAAGGTAACTTAATAAACGTCCAAGTATTTTAGAATATTTTTTGAAGAACTTTAAGATGAATTGAAGTATTTCTGTGCATAACTAAAGGGAATTTGTGAAGTTGTTTTCTGTGCGATCTTCGGATGAGATGTTCGGGCCAACAAATGAAAGTGAATCTGATAACGTGCCAAAATCGCATAACTTGCGGTTGAATTTTCTTATGCTGATTATAAGTACGTTTATGAGCAATTTCGTCAAACGTTTCAACTTTCTTATTGATATAATTCGCCAAAAATAAAGATCTTTTGCAAAACGATATTATAAAAAAGAACATTACCATGTTAGAACGATTAGTTTTATTTTCATGGAACAATGCTAGTAGCTACGAATGGAAACGGTACTTGAAACAAAAAACTATTCACTTATAGAAAATTCCAGGTGTCCCGCAAAATGAATTCACTTCAAGTTATGGAAAATTCGAGTTATAGACGTTCGACATATAGAAGTTCGACTGTAATTTTCTGAGCGTTATCAATTTTCGGGAATGGTAAACCTTTTCACAATACGAAATGGCAAAAATGTTGATTAGAAATTATATATTTACGAAATTCCAAACGCCCTACCAATTCGTGTTATCAATGAGATTAAAGATTTTCAAAACACAAATTGATGGAAGATTTGTCTCTTTTATCAAAGGTGTAAAGTAAAAAAATAACTATTTAAAAACATTTATTTTTTATATACACCGCCCTTGAATATGTATACCTTATATATTAACTTATATGAATCATAACCTGTTACCACATCTTTCAACATTGCAACTTTCTTTCTGCATATATTATTTTTAATTAACCCATACGTTAACAGCAGTTAAGGGGAGTTGTCCAAAAAAGTATTTTTTTTTCTGTAGAAGCGCTGAAGGATACCAGGAAGATTGGCCATTGTGTGACGCACGGGTTCTCATGCATAAACAAAAATTACCTACGGGCCAATGGTTATGTAATCTGTAGAAATACTAGGTACCCATTCGGCGATATTTTTGGCAGGTAAAATAGCAGTGTCTATCATAATTTCGATGACCGTCCACCTGTTCGTAAATGTTACAATCAATAATGATAATATGTATTACAAACTCAATATGTGCGGGCAAGTACATATGTAGTTAGAATTTCAAATAGGCTGAAATTGATATATGATATTGGGATTTTGAAATTAATACCGACAAAAGAATGATTTTTTCCTGCTATTATGAAACTCAGATAAGCTCCAAAAAAATCCCATTTAGTCAGTAAACGCGTATGCTTCAGATTATCAACACTGCACATTTTTTTACCTTGATTCGGAATTTCAGAATCGTATCTCGCTGAATCATTGCATTATCTTTCGAATGTGAAATTTTGGCTGCCATGATTGCATTGATTAACGACACTTTTTTATATTAATCTTAAAATGTTAGACTAAAACTTTTGTTGCAGAAAATAAGGGAGTGCAACCAATGTTTTTGAGAGTCTACCGTTATTCCCTCCTCCTACATGTAAATCAAAGGCTTACATTTAAAGCGATTAAGGTTTGCAATGAAATTATAAGAATAAAATAAAAATTTAATACATATTTTGATATGCTAAGAGATGTTTGTGTTACACGTTGATCCGTATCATTCGACGGACCTTATTGTTAGATTGAAAAATGTATATGTAATCATATGAAAGTACAGTAAAACCTCGATTATCCGGCCCTCGATTAACCGGAGCCCGCTTTAACCGGCCGGTTGGCCGTGATGACGTTTTCTTCAACGGAGCCCTGTTGTGTTATTTTTTCCTGCGAATTTGAAAATAAACATTTTACCTTCTGGTATTATTGTGTTTTTAAAAATGGTAACTGAAGTTTAGACTACATTCGTGTCAATAAAGCTTCCGGTAAGACAATTTTCATAAATATATGGCGCGTTAGTAGTAAGGAGGCAAGGAATCTGATGAATGTTACTCATTTTAATTTGTGAATCTGTTACTCATTTTAATTTGGAGTCGTAATGCGATATATTTTATAAGCCGCGACTTTGAAAGAGATTTCCTGCCATGCACAATGGAAAATGCAATTGGTTCATTTCTGAATTTTTTTCGTATTTACAATGACGTTTGTCTCAAAAATGAATATTTTGATGACTGAATTGATAATTTTCCCTATTGCTGTGTTGAAAGTTTCAGAGTCAGAAAATGAAATGTTGATTGAGGCAAATAATCAGCAGTTTATACGTAAAAAATTACGAATTTTATGTGAAAAGGAATCAGTTGTATGCATTATGTTGAAGTAACACTAGCAAATAAGCTGATAAAGTCGTCGTAATTATTAAATAATCGTTCCAGCGTAAAATAACAAACTTTTTGGTGTCATTTCCATTAAGGCGGTCAATATCGATTTTCCCCCGGATTAACCGGATTCTCGGATTATCCGGCCGACCCTCCGCCCTATATAGGCCGGTTAATCGAGGTTTTACTGTACTCTTTTTATCTGGTAATATTCAGAAGATTCGTAGATGGCAGCTCGATCGCAACAAAGTTTCGGATAAGAAATGACGGACACCTCCGTAAAATTTCGTTTCGAGGAATTATTAAGGACACATTTTAAATCTGACGAATGAAAAATGCAAATTAGTTAACATATTACCGCGACTTCCTCAACCTTTATCCGCATAGTCCGCAAACTGAAAACTCGTTGTAGTGCATTAAGATGCGAACGAACTCGTAAAATTTTCGGTTCGAAGCCCACTATTTTCCCCCCAAAAGAATGAAATCTTTAGGGATGAAAAAGAAGAAGAAAACGTTTTCTTTACGGATCGTATCCTCATCTCAGTGACTTACTGCAATCATACCAGCTACGGCGAAGTTAATTCCACGAAAAAGCGTTGTTATGCGTGACGTCGTAAGGCGGAAGTGATAACCCCACTGAAAAAATTTAGTGCGTGAACCCGGTCGAAGGACCTTGGAAAATTGATTTATGGTCCTTAATTAAAAAAAAACTCGGATATTTGGATTTCCAATACCATGTAATGTACTTCAAATTTTCCTTCCTGGCATACCATTTGCCTAACGCCCGTCAATGTTCGTCAGACATCAATAGTGTAATGTTTTACGTTATAATGAACAATTTTTACATTGCAGTAGTCCCTCGTGGTGGGAAAAATCGAGTGTTCTTGTAGGCCACGAGTTTTCTCACGTCAAGTATATTGTTAAAATGGGGCCGCGTAATAATTAAATTTTACATGAATTGGGTAAATGAGCGTCATATCTATTTGAACATGCGCCATTAAATCCGCGTTGCACAAGGCTTTACCGCATTTATAAAGAGAATTCGATGGGGATTTTTTTAAAGGTGAGTTATTACGATATATATTACCATGTTCCGATAAATTCCCTGAATCAAACAAACAAAGTGCTATTCGATTACATTCGATTGCTGGCGAGGCGAGATACGGAGTGACCAAAGTCATAATGGCGCCACTTGACTACATACTAAAAATAGGAATGATAATGAAACCCATCCTATCGGAAAACTATTTTTATTTACCCGAACGCACGTCTCCACTCTTATCGTCTCGTCATAGCGACAAAGGCGTATATATCGACAATCAACGGTGAAGTTGCTTCCTAGGATGAGAAACTATTTATAGACGGCGTTTTTCCAGCAATATTATTAAAGTCCCTGTTAGCTTTCACATCTCTCCCAATTGCGAACTCTCATAAAAGCGTCGTTCTGACAAAGTATATTTCGATGAATTCGAGGGAATTATTAAAAATTAATCAATTATGTTTTATGTGCTTTATATTGAATTATACTGTTGCCACCTGGCCCTATGGCCAACTTGTAACAATGTGCTTAATAATAATAATAATAATAATAGACAAACCAGACAGGATTTATACCCGCTTGGGAAACAAAAATAAATCCAGGCTTGTATTTTGGTGAAGAATGCGATACCATTGGTTATTATAACTATGTATTACTATTGCTCGTGGGTCATTCGAAAAAGTTATAACCTTTTCCTGTAAAACATGCTTCAGATAGACGAAATTAATATGTTATAGCAATTGTTTACTTTCTCGGGTGTTAAACTATGAGACAGAGTTTTTTTAACCTTTTTATTTACGAATTACATAGAGAAAGTATTTCGGTCAATAGATAATGCGCCTTCGAGAATATAATGAATAATATGCAAGTCCCAAAATCCGGAAAAGTGGCTTTCACGATCCCATTTGTCTATCTTCTGTGCGCGGCTCTAGAATCTATATTCTAGAAGTTAAAAGGCTTGTCGGAATCTGAATAAACGTAGTATTTATAAAGCGTCACTCGGAATAGAAATGTTGAAATGAGCAATATGTCGGGTTTTTTTAGCGATTAAAAAAAATCACTCTTGTATTCGGCTTGTCTGTCCGTCCGTCCTCTGTTTATCTCTGGAATGCAGCAACTTAGTTAGAAAAGTCAAATTTTTACGGTAAGGCTAGACATGGTACTAATTTAGTGGATGCTGCGGAGTATTCAAATTCTTTTTCCAACCCATTTGATTCATTTCTACCCCTATTGATAAAAAAAGCATGAAATCGGTGCAAGGCATTATAAATTATCATTTTTAAATTAGTTAAAATCAAGATACGAGTTCAGGACATGAACATCTCTATAGCTAAAAGACTGAGGTATATATTTTTATAAAAATAGAATTCAAATATGTGTCAAACAAGAGTAAACAATTGCTTTAAAACAAAAAACAAGTTAGGAAAGTGTACAACGTATCATAAATGGGCGCGTTTCGTGCAATAGAGTATTCGAAAGAAATTATATACCAGTACGTAAGGGCAATGACGTTTTAAAATTTTTTCTTCCGCATAAATAATCCATTTTCTTCCTCTTTAAAAATAGTGCATGCACACGTAAGGAAATTAAACGTATTTTAGTGAGATTGTTTATGTTATCAACAATGAAGAAGTAACTACGCAAGAAAGTTCAACTCGAATTAAGACATTCTTGTTTGATTTTACCGATAACGGCTACTCATACGATAAAAATGTATAGGAAAAGAAATACTCTAATTTACTAGTTCTACAAATTCTATTTGAAAAATATTTTGATATGACTAATACTTTACGAGATATGACGGAACGTTCATTTTTGTGACCATTAAAGTGGTACCCCTGATTGGCTTACGTGATTCATTGATGTGATTTTCTTATTATCTTTGACTGTAAGTCAATATCAAATTTCATGAAAATCTGTTCGGTAGAAGCTGAGAACGAACATGCGGGCGGACGGACAGACCGACGATAATAGGCACTCACGCGGGAGGCGAAATGCGCCTAAAAAGAGGGAAATTTTTCCAACTTTTAACAATGGGGAAATAAAACTGCCATAGCAACGAGTCCAATTCTTTTAAACGGGAAAAAGTATTATTACATAGCAGTGATCTAATGGTTTTAAAGGAAATGTATATACTATGAGGATGTCGATCTCAGCCAAAGATGTAACCTTATGATGACGTCACAATTCTAAAAGACGGGAAAAAAAGTGTCTTATGTAATTTGTTCCGCAATTTTTGATTAAAATGCGTTCAGTTATAAGATTTGACGTCATGAACGATGATACCTAGGGTATCGTCTAAAGATTTACCATCTATCGTCCAGCGAAAATGTAATGTATAGAGTATTATCCCAAGCTTCTAAAAAACTATACCGGCAGAAGCAGCACCGTTGCTAAGTATTTTTTCCTGTATTAATATAACGACGTTTTAGTGTGGTCATTTCGTGTCGTGCACGCGGGCTCAGGAGCCACGCAGAAACTTGACCACTCGAACAATTCTTTACGTGGACTGGGTCAGCCAAAAAATATCCACCGCTATCCTAAAGGGGTGCCAACGTTTGGAAAATAACAATTTTTGAAACGGAAGTCGTTCCGAAGAATATCTTCTCCCACCCCACCCTCCTCTCTCTTTCGTTTTTAAACATCCACTTCCTTTCCCAAGGAAGAAAGGGAGAGAAAAGTCTTCGAATTCTCAAACCCTACTCTTTATCTTATTCCCTGCATCGACACCGGAAAGAAAAACTCATTGTCAAGGCAACCGAATAACGCGGATAATGATTCTTCCCAAGGTCTCATTAGGAAAGAATACTACGCGTTTAAAATTCCGAGGTTGATGAACATCGCAATAAATTATTTCATGCCTTAAGGCATAAAGAGAGGAAATATTGTTTTTTAAATATTATAAAAAATAAAATAATCAATGAAATGGGTCCCATCTTTACAAAGCAATTATATGGTTTTTAAAATATCGGTTAAAATTATCTGTATTCTATTAAAGCTGAAACATTTAAGGTATTATTTTGAATTTAGTATTTTTAATAGCAACCTGGAATTTGAACGCAGAAATAATCAACCATAGAAATTTTTATCAATAAAATATTAACTTTAAATAGAATAATTACAAATGGCCATCGTAACTGTACGAAATTATCAGATTATTATTATTAGCAGCATATTAAGAATAAGTCATTTACGCTCAACAGCTACTTAGAATCGTGGACTATTTTATTTTTTGGAGAAATCCGGAAGAATAAACGGTAATTATTTCCAACTAGAACGAGAGAAAATAAAAGCAGCTAAGATTTTTAGAGGTAAAAATGCCAGGAATGACTTTCAAAAAGCTCGGCAGCTACGCAAAAACGTTGGAAAAACAGGTTAATGCACGCAGCAATTCCGAAAATAAAAACAGTATCTTTTCACTATTAATATTTTAAGAATTAATAAAAAAAGTTTCTTTTAGAAGACACGGCGGGTTAGTTGCGACGGATCCCACGTTTTATCCTTGTATGTACTCTTAGAGTGGCAGCACTGGCAATCAATATTTTATGTTTGTGTTTAACCTACCTAGAATGGATATTTCATCCGTGGAGAAAAGTCGTTCATTCTGCCGCGTTTTCTATCGAATTTATTTCGTTTTTAAAAGCAAATCTTTTAGGATGCAAATGGTTCAAACGCCTTATTAAAAAAAAAGATTTCTCACAAAAAATAAAATAAACGAATAATATGGAAGTTCATTTTGATGCTGAAATAAAGTACGCGTGTAATATGTAATAGCGTGAGACTAATTATAAATCTCGGGATTGTTTTAAAAAACGATGACTTTCAAGTCAAAAACTGGATGGTGCCTTCTGAATGAAACAATAAATAAAGACAAAATATCATAGGGCTGTTTCAGAACGAAAGTTAAATTCATTAAAGAAAACGCCTACACAAACGACAGATCCTATTTCTTTTTTACGAATATATTATATAATACTGAGACAAATCATACATACAGTATTATGTATTTCCGTTTTAGTCGTAATTTCTCAAAGCGAAAAGCTTTACATTCGAAATAGTGAATATTGGAGGCCATAAACCGACGATTTTATTTTTAAGTAACATTGCCATTTATGTGGATTAAAAATTTCCATTTTTTAAAACAGTATGTAGCTTTTTAAAGAAGCGACATTTAACTCGTCATTCACCGTTAAAAAAAAAACAAATTGAATTTAAAACTGATCCATGAAAAGTTGTCCATTTTGCGTAGCGAAATGTCCCCGTTTCTTGTCGGCAAACAAAATCGTTCATATTTATACCGTAAAAAACGTATGCATTTAAATCATTCTGAAAATTAAAAAAAAACGATTGCAATGGGATATTTTTTGTAATGTACTTTGTTTACAACTAAAGAGACGCAGTATTCGTATAACATGAAATAAAAGGATATACATTCTCCGGAGAGAGTTCGTGACTTCGAAATAAATTTTGCAAATTTACGAAAGAGCAAATACATGTCGACATCTCAGCAGGTTTATCGAATGACTAGTATATTAAGAATAATAACAGTTAAAATCACATTGTACATAACCTTTGAAGTCCTACGAATATAGTAATGTTAATTTTCAGGTGTACACTTTGTGTTGGTCTTTCAGTATATATAATCCGCTTCCATATCAGTTTGCACGATGTTACTGGCAAGCATTACTAGAGGTCGCTTGGAATATGATTTTCTTAGCTTAGTAATTTCTCCATACGTAGTATAGGAAAAAGTATGTATCGTCTTCGTGATAAAATCAAATTCGAGATTTCAACGAAAATACACAACTTGGGGTCCCATGAGTACGTTTTGACTATTTTCGCGATGATGTCTGTGTATGTGACAGATTTTTGTGGGCGCTCTAACTCAAAAACTAATAATCAGATCAGCACAAAACTTTATACTTAAGATGTTTATTAGCCAATGAAGACCTGAAAATGTTTTGGCTGAAACTACTTAAACGGAAGTGGTGGTTTATTCCGGTCGTTTTTCCTGTTTTTCTAAATTCCTCCTTCAAAACTCAATTGATGTAAATACTCGTATTTGTTATTATAAAAGTTATACACAATGTAAATTTCTACAAGTGTTGTCTGAAACATTTTTTCACAAAACCGATAGTTTAAGAAATATTTTGATTTTTCTTCTAAATTTATGTTAAATACGACTCTCAAAAGTTATCATTTAGAGATCCGCTTCAGATTTATGATGGGTATCAAAACATAATAGTTGATTTGAATAGTCCTTAGACCATAGGGTCCACCAATTTCATCTTACTCGCATCAGAGGTAAATGATGATGGCGTTATCTATCCTACTAGTTTCCATTCGATCTTATAATGATCTTACAACGATAAAAAAATGAAAAATGAAATTTGAAGCTATATAGACATATACAGACGCGGACAAACGATATAGAATCTTATTTTGGACACCGCTTAGCCGTTTAACAAAAATAATTTCAGTCGCATTCAACCCTTGAAACGCGAAATACTGAGAAATTTAAGTTTTTAACATTATATATTTTCCCGGTGGTAATTATCCGGTTAAATTTGGAATTTTATGATCCGCAAAAGAGCGGGGTTTTCTAAAGACCGCCGTACAATGAAGCCTCACCGCTGCATTAAATCAGCATTCAGCGATGCAAAGCGAGGCAAAGAAAATAAATAGAATCATTCGAGTGTTGTTGCTTCTTCAAATGGGCTCTCGATTCGCGTGGAGCTTCGTTTGTTTTCTGATATCCAGTGGTAATCCCCCGCGGTAAAGAAAAAAAAAGCTAACACTATAATTCCGAGTGTCCACAATAGGCTAGTTTGATGGCAAAATTTCGGGAGACATTAAAAAAAATCTGAAAAACTCGCCACACACGTTGACTACTTCGCCATTTACCATAAAAAAACATTTTCGAAGCATCTGATGAGGTTTAACCATTTTTAGCCGCGGAAAACTCATCGTGACTCATTTTTATCTCCGGTATGTGCGATTTATGCTATAATAATAAAAAAAATTCCAAAAAAATACAGTAGGTAATACCTCCTTACTCGCGAGGTCGCGAATAACGAAATTCGCGAATAATCCCTGGAGATCGCTAAATTTAGTCATGAGGGGTATTTTCCTTGGATTAAACACTATAATTTATCATAATAAGCTGAGTAATAAAATAATGCTTCAATACGTATTTTAAAACCAACCCGAATAAAACTAATAAAGGAAAAATAAAAAAATAACAACTGAAATTATATTAATTCACATGAGTGTTCAGTATGTAATTTGATCGATGTTGAGGAAGATGACGATATCTTTTCCTTTCATTTTGGTCGAACGCACTGTCCGATTCGGTAATACTGAAAAGCCACCCCACGGCAGACGCACTTACAACACTTGCGAGCTCGTCAAGGACTTGAATTTGCTGCACTAAGGACATCGCATGTCTTTTTGTTTCTTTCTCGTTTCCATCGTCAGAGAAGGTTTCCTTTTATGAAGCCATGGTTACGATTGCGCACCGCGTCTAGAAGAATTTCAAGAGAGTGGTGGAAGGTGTGGGAAGGAAGAGCTCGCGAATAACCGGAACCGCGAATACCGGAACCGCGAATAAAGAGATATTACTGTAATTCAATTCATTCGAAATTTTCCGTTACTAAAAGTTACGCAGATATTTACTTTCAAGAGAAGATCGAGATTTTTTTTATTCAAGGGAGAATTATCGAGCTCACTTAATGACTGAAATCAAAGTGGAAAGCCACGCCTCTACAATAGCTATAATGAAGTTAGGATAAAAAAGAGTTTCTGTTACAACGCAAACGTCGTCAGTGGCGTCTCGTCGATAGCCGATTCTAAAAAAAAAGCTGGTTTTCCAAACCCTTTTTATAGTCATTGGAGAAAGAGTTTTTCCACTCCTTTTCCGGCTAAATATCGACAGACGACTTAAGTTGTGATAATTAACGTGCATCATCGACCATTCCCATCAATACAAAGTGTCGATGAGGACGAAAATCAGATCCGTATCAGAAGGATGGCTACTTTGTAGCTGAAATGCGAATCAGTTTCACTCAAACGTTTTTCATGGTGAGGAGAATTACTGAATTATCTATAATCGCATTAAATTATCCATAAAAAGTATACAAAAGTAAATGTAAATAAATAATATAAATACAGCGGAGTTTCTATAAGTCGAAACTCAAGGGAAACAAAACAATATTCGACTTTCAGAAAATTCGAGTTACAGAATAAAAATAACACGAAAAAGATTTTGTCATGTGAAACGAACGCACTTCGAGTTATAGAAGTCCGACTTATAGAAGTTCGACTGTATATAATAATATATGTGCAAATAAAAATTCATTGTATATCCACAGGATTGCAACGATCCGGGCCGTCCTTAGTGTAAGGAGGACCTGGGCAACAGCTACGGGACCCGCACATCGACATTACCTCAAGGAAGTTTCAAGTTTAATTTGATGCTTAATGTGAAGCGCTACTCCCACATTGGACGATTTTATCATCCCTCTATGAATTAATTGTCCTGACTACGAGTTTCGATGGAATGGCGAATTTTCAAGGATTTTTTAAAAAATGAGTCACGCGTATCATCCACGCGTGACAAAAACAGCCTGGCAATGAGACTCACACACTCTTAGAATCTGAGTCAACTTGCTGCTGGAAAACAAAATATTTCATCTATTAATTATCCAATATACTCTTTTAATCCTATGACGAACTCTCTTTCCACCTCAAATTTACCTCTCGATTTAGTAAGACGTTGTATTTCGCATTTTGTTAAATGTAGTATTAAATAATAGAAGAAAAAGTTCTAGGATTTTTAATCAATAATGAATGAACGTGATGTACGACAAGTGAGAGGGGGTAAATTGCCCTAATAAGCTAATAAGAAATTAATTAATGCAACGCATATCGATAAAAAACACATCATCCAAGTAAACAGCATGAGAATTGTGTAAACATTTACGTACACCTCGAACTGTCTTCAGTGAAAAAATCTCTTTCCTAAAGATTGACCGAAGCCTTCGATAATTTCTTCGATCTTATGAAGTTCGATAGGCGATTTATACCAATATATCTTTGTGCAACATCTCTCATACTTGTTTGCGTAATAATCGATGAGTGCTTTCCGACGACATTGTCAAATTTTTCGCTTGAGGTGTCGTTAAGCGTTAATAAAAAATAAATTGCTTCAACTTCCATACGACGAACCCCCACGTGAACAGAAATCCAAAGTGTGGAGAATAATGTCCACTTAGGGAAATGGCGAGGTGGAGTTGTTTTTGTAAATAATCTTCGAAATTTGAGATACGTGCGCGAAAACAACACTTCCCATTTGAAAGAGCATGTACGGTTGGGGTACTGGTGAATATACTTCCCGCTTTCGGCGTGATTCTTGCCGTTGTCCGAAGAACCTATCCTGGGGAGGCAAGTCTAATGTTTTCGTACAGAATGGGTTTAAGAGCTCACCGAAATGAGGCGATCTCTGCCACTTGTGGAGAGCCAACGAACGGAGAATATGAAACGGGATGGGGAGTGGAAAATCGGTTAATCTGAATTGCGGATCGCAGATTTTGCGCGGTTCCTTCACGAGACCTACGCACATGTGTGTTTGAGAACCCTGAGATAAACGAAAAAGGCAAATAATACAATAAGCGCTATTTCTTTTGATAAAAAGGACTAAAAAATAGAGCAAGTCTCTCCCACCGAAATCAGTAGTACTCCACGAAAGAAAAAAGGGGTTTGTTTAATTATTTTGAGACCTCGTATGGATCAGAACTTTCATTTTTGTACCTAATTATACCGACCTCATCTTATGGATAACGCACAAAACATTGGCCTAGTGCAGGCATGTCGAACTCGGAGGATCACAAGGGCCGCATTGAAGTGATGAATGTTATAGATGTTAGGATTACTATTGCTTAATGAGGGCCAGACTTGGCAAAACAGACTTTACCTAGAAGATTGGACACATGTTTTGTTTTATTAAAAACAATGATTTGGAAACCGCCTTGTACTGTATCTCAATAACTTTCCTCTAGAGTCCTGCGGGGATGCTCTTCGAATGTAAAGGAAATCGCATACTTTTCTTTAACATGACCCGTCGAGGAATACTGTTGCGCAGTCTGGGACCCTTTCGAGGAGGGCCTAACTAGGGAGTTCGAAATACGAGTAGTTCAGCGTAGAGCGGCTAGATTTGTAAAGGGAGAATATCGGTATGGTACGAGTGTATCAGAGATCTTGAGTGACCTGAAATGGCAGACGTTGAAGAGTAGAAGAATTGAATACAAAAGGAAACTATTTGAAAACTACAAAAGTTCCGAATTCGTTGAAGACGTACGCGGCATAGTTGTACCCATCGGTGTTAGTGAGCGCAATGTTAGATCAGAGCGTATGAGAAAATACGTCGAAATAGTCGCTAGAACAGAGGAATACTACAGATCATTTTTTTCCAGACGCGATAAGACAGGCCAACAGAGGCATTTGTTCGAGTTCATTTGGTGCAGTGATACCCCTGCCAAACGCTTCTGGAGGCTTGCAGGGTATTCATGTAAATGTAAATAAAGAGAAAATTATAAAATATTGAATTAGCATTCGGGCCTTAGTAAGGCATAGAAAGGGCTGTCAGTTCGACATGCCTGACCTAGTACCATAGTCACTGGGATCGAGCAAATCTTCCGCGCACCTCACCCTCCAAAGTAGCTGTCACCAGAGTATGGATTCTCCGCTCATTGATTCTAAGAAAACTATGTAGCTTCCATGTGCCCGAAGTGCGCTTATGATTCACAAAATACTTTTGTGTCCACCGGCGTGATTGGGTATGCTACGCATAGGTGCCTCCCCGGAAGAGGGGGACTTGTACCATAACTCATCGTCGTCGATAACTGGCACAGTATATTAATAAATGTCGACAAAGATAAATGAGCTGAGTTTAGGGGTCAGATGATAATACGAAAATCACTATCCGATGGCCACAAACTGAATTCTCTGGTGTTAAGAAAGGTAGCATTTATGTGTCATCTATGTTTTTCATTATATAATACCGATTCTAGATAAAGTACCGTTTAACGCCGCAGAAAAAGAAGAGGGGCTCCCGAAATCGTGGTTGCATTGAGGGAGGGGGGGAGCAAATTTATCATTCCGGCCCTGTCCACCGAGGTCAGTTTTAATGAATTCAATATATAATCTTTGCTGCACAACTCGCTTTTTAGCGCATCAACACTGATACATTACGCCGCAGGTTGGAGAGGTCGTTGATTCGAGAGACATAGAAAGGGAGGTCCTCGATCCGGTGGAGAAAAAAATCCGGAACGCAGTAATTGAACGTTTCGCGCGTTCTCTGACGCGTAAAAGAGAGAAAGAGGACAGAGAAAGATTCGTTAAGAGATTCAGCCTACTTTTGTGTCGAAGCTTGAAGTCGACGGATATCATCGCCGTATCCTACTTCGGCGACCGAGTCGAAGAGAGCATTGCCATCTCCGGAGACTAAACAGATATCAAACGCTCTTGCTCCAAAAGGACGATTTCCTCCTTCGTTCCTTTCCACAAGATATGTATTTTTAACCACGTTTTGCGAACGAACCATTGCTTTCTTTCGTTTTTGGATCCACAGGTAGCGAACGAAAAATATAGTTTCGTGTTGAAAATCCTTTTACCCGGAAGTAGTTTACTATATAAGTATATTTTATCTAAACTGCAATAGACAGAGTTTTTTTTTAACTTAAAACTTCCTCCCTCTAAATAAAAATAAAACCATTGAAACTGTTAAAATAGGAAACAGGAAATACGATCAAATAGTCTATCGTTGCTGATAAATTGTAAAAAATGCAATGAATACAATTAAAGAAAATAAAGAATATATGAATGTCAATTGCGTAAACTGCAGATGACGAAATGAGTGAGCTGGTATGGTAAATTGAATTCCAAGACATTTTTGCCAACGCGGTGAAAATCGGTGACGATAAAGTCTTAGTTTTTTGGATAAAAATATGATTTCCGGCACCTACACATAAATTGAGCTCCGTGGCGAAATGATTTTTTTCGGTACCTAGCAAAGTTGTGCTGAAGAAACGCCATTGTGACTGAAATAGCTCTAAGATTTTGAGGCATATATTCCTGAAGAAGTAATTTTCAAACCAAAAAATATTGGGTTCAAACTATAAAATTCCGGTAAAGATACAATTCTCGGTTAACCAACCTGCACAGACACAATTGGATATAACCACGTAGGGGAGATTTCCTACGCTTCCGTCATTCAAATCTTCCAACCTCTCCACCGAAACCTATCAATTGTATTTATTATCCTCTTTCTCGTATATCTACTTTCCTAACATTCAGTACACATAGATAACTAGCACAATATTGAGGGATGTTACTAACAAGGACTTATAATTCTACGCTAGATGATGTTTTAACGTGAAGCGAAACTATATTGTCCCGAGGTGAAAATTTTCCTCAATTGATTTTTGCTGAATATTTTAATTGATGAAAACATATCTTTGAGTTACTTGTATCATAGAGATCCTAGAAACGCAAATAAAGTGATATTTAGTAATGAAGGAAAAGTTTGTTTTTTATTACATGTCCAATTTAAAACTAAACAATTTATCTCGTAAAGGTAACCCACGTAACTCGGTGGTGAGGCATTTGCTAAGGTTATAGAAATTAAGTTTAAGAAATACATATGTTCTATTCAAGTAAGCAGGGGCGGCCCGAGGAATTTTGGCGCCCCGGGCGATATAACACCCAAGCGCCCCCCTCCGCAAATGTTTGTTGAGATATTTACAGAATATAGGTTAATTTGTTCAACGCTCTGTAACAATTATTGATAATGATTAAATAATAGGAATGTCATGATGATTCTAACCTGTAATGCATAGATAGATGATCGGGATAGCGCCCCCAACAATTAGGCGCCCCGGGCAGCCGCCCTGCTCGCCAGTACCTTGTGCCGGCCCTGCAAGCAAGTATATTATTTTTATAAAAAAATTCAAGTTGGTAGTAGTATGGATAATAGAGAATGATGCTTAACGGTAAAAATATTTCTTGTGAAAAAACTAAATAATACGCTTCGAATCTCTGACAATAAGCTATAATCGATAGGCGTTACAGAAATTGAACTATATTCGGAATAAAATGACTTCTATAACTAAATACATGATATAGTCGTAGATATTGAAATGGTGACGTTTCTTTAAAAATAAAACTGGAGCAAAAAGATATTGTCTTGCTATTTTCTTATCGATTACTTAAGGAAAGATATGTCTCTTCTTTAACCACACATTTCTTTATTTCCTTTTTCGAATCGAATCGAATTGCCACCTTTTAATTTAAAGTTCAAATTAATAATTTCATTCAACAGATTCAAAGCATCGCTTCCGCATTGAATGGATGTTTAAGATGTGAAAAATTATCAACGTGTTCGCAGTAGTAATTTAAATCAATAATCAACGTTCAATCATATTTGTAGGCGTTATCCATTTTCTGATTATTTTAACAAGAATTTTAGCAAAAAAACCAAAACGAAAAATCGAGTAACTAAACGAAACCATTTTTTTTTCTAAATTAAGAAGATGATGAGTAGTGAATATCTACATCATTGAGAGTATTTGACAATGGATTAAAAAACCACAAAAGCCATACTAGCAGTGCTAGATATAGAACCTAGTTTTTTTAGTGGTAGCATATCCGCTCGATGAGCGGAAGAACCGGGTTCGATTCCAGGTCATGGGCTAATTTTTCTCCCGATTTTCAGCCATGTCGATATTCCATAATTTTCTTGCCGAATAGAGAGAGATATATTATCTTCATTGTCTGGCGTATTAAAGAAGGACGTTTACAAATTTAAAATTAATATATAATATATATATATTAATATAAACCAAGATGATGTATTACGGTGGAACTTCTATAATTCGAACCTCAAAAGGAAACAAAAAACATTCGACTTATAGAAAAATAACATGAACAAGGTTGGTGTTACGGAAAATTCGAGATATAGACGTTCGACCCATAGAAGTTCAACTGTATTTGTTGCTTCCGCACCTCCACGCTATCTTTCCACGTTGATGTGCATACGCTCAAACGAGAAAATATTTATCAGGACTTGAAAATGAAGCACCACAAAGCCTATAAATGTAAAGCCAATCGTATTTTCATAACACGCAAAACAAAACCTCATCTTCGAATACGAAGATTTCTCTAATAATTATTATACTGACGTAATTAATGTTTCAAGTTACTCCAAGCGAGTTGAGAGAGTAAAGCGAAGGCTAACAAGTCCTAATAACCTAAAAGGTTTATGAAAAGCCACAGATCAATGAGATTCAGAAAATCGCGAACTAAATTAACGAACGCGTATTTATTTTCACCTGCGCCATAGAGACAAAACAACAACGGAAAATCGATGAACTCTTCGAAATAAAAAAACGAAGATCTTTAAAAAAAAAGTATCACTTCTTCAAGCCGTCCAAAAAATAAATAAACAGCAAATACGCTAACTAGAATTTCGAATTAATGAGATATAATTTAAAAAATAAGTTTTCGTCTATAGTATGTACCAGTGATGGTCAACCTTTTCTGCATGGTGGGGGTCGCATTGGTGGCATTGAATCTCTCGGTGGGCCGCATTGGAAATTGTCAAGTTAAATCGTAAGTTATCTAGAGATTCTTAGGCACCATATGCGTAGAAATCAAGTTAAAATTTGCCTTTTAGGGCTAACATTTCAATATTAAAAATCATGGTGGAATTCAACCTAAGAAATATCTTTGAGAAAAAATCAAAAGCAGCATTAAAAAGAACTTACTTTAATTGAGAAATATTTACTAAGGGGTCGCAATTTAACGTTCGATATTTTAACATATTTTGCTACATGGAAAATAATATTTGGCAGTTAATTAAAATAAATGAAAAAGTTTTGAAAACTATGAAAACACTGGCTTAGCGGGCCGCATCCGGCCCGCGAGCCGCAGTTTGGGCACCCCTGGCCTATACGATGGTTAAAAACAGGCATGTCAAACTCGAAGAAGGCCGAGGGCCGCATTGAAATGATGGATGTTACAGAAGGGCCGCATTAGGATTACAGTTGTTTATTGAGGGCCAGAATTAGCTAAAGAGACTTTACCTAAAACGGTGATGGACAACCTATACGTGGCATTAGCGGTTGAAAATTCTTCGGCGGGCCGCACTGCAAAATTCTTTGGCGCGTAAGATTAGACTTTAATTTGGACGTTGACTAGAGATTCTGCGGTATCCCATCAATGAAAATCTAGACTAAATGGGGTTTTTTGGAGTTAACATTTCAATATCAAGTGATTTATCGTCGTCATTTGAATATAAATATATGATATTAATTTGCCCCGAATCTCTTTTAAATCATAGATTCTCGGGCCACATAAAACGCTCTGGATGGCCGCGGTTGCTCACCACTGATCTAAAAGATTGGTCAATTGTTTTATTATAAAAAAGACTGATTTAGAACACGAGTTCTATTGTATCTCAATAACTAAGAAAAAAATCTTGCTCCTTCTTTCAAAAATAAAGTACTCGTTTATATAATATTTCAAACGATTTAGTCCAGAGAAAAAAATTAGCATCCGGGCCGCAGTAAGGCAGAGAAAGGGCCGCATGCGTCCCGCCGGTTCGACACGCCTTATTTTAAAGCAAATCATCAATTCCTACGTATCTTTATTCAGTCCCCTTTTGTTGCCACACTCCTCTGCCCTCCCTCCCCCCAATCCGTAGCCCCCTTATTCCTTCCCCTCCCCTCCCCCCTCCACCCCCTTTGCCACCCCCTCCTCTTCTTTCTTCTCTCCACTCCCACCCTTTCACCGCTAACGATCGTGCACAGGGCGATAGAGGGGGTGTGAGGCAGGGACTTCCCTCCCCTCCTTCTTCCTCCACCCCCTCCCCACCCCCCCACTTCCCTTCTCTCTTTCCCGCCCCCGCGAAATATTCCAGCAGGACGAAAAAAGAAGAGGGAAGTGTAGGATGATTTTCATAATTAAGTGTGCTAAACGCGTCATAACAGCCAATTTTAGGAAGGGTGTTTGTGCGCGCATTGACGTGTATTAGTTTTATCGAGTAATGACTTGGGAGGAGAAACAAGCGAGGAGCGGTGACGTGTACTCCCTCCCCCCCTTTCCCTCCCACAGAATCGAAATCTTTTACGCGATTTTTTTAGAAGACGTAATTTCGGATTTGTGCTGTGCATTTTTTTGGCCACCTGGTGGTCAGTTTCTGTACTATGTACTAAGTTATTAAGCGGGTAGGAGAAGGGGGACGAATTATAAGTTTTTGAGAAGGATAAAGAAGGAGAGACTATGGATTTTGAAGGAATGGAGCCCTGTCGGAGGGAAAATCAATCGGAATGATGCGAGAAGTGATTACCGTGCTATAATGGGAATTTTTCCTTTTCGATTTAAGAGTTTTCAGCATTACTACCTTTGGTAATTTATACGCTTTCGGATCCTTGGATGATGAAGATAATTCAGAGTCACGATCATTATTTGACACTTTTAATGTGCCCAAAAGAAGTAAATTTTATTTTTAACATTTTTTTTAATCGTTGAATACTTTTCCTCCAAGCTATGCTTGGTGTATAACATTCGGAAAATCTGATGTGGCCAACGCACGACTTTCTCCATATTTGGGGTATAGATATTTAAATTATTATGAATAGCATTATAAGGCAAAATTATTATTTCGCATCGTAAAAGAATACAGTCTTCCTTATTGCTGTAAATTACGTATATTTTGAATATGTTTACAGAATTCACCGCTACGTGGTGGTGGCGCTGTATATTGGAAATTTACGAATAAGCAAAATATCTCCGAAATGGATGGTTCTACGAAAATTTGTTCCAAACAAAACTTGGAAGAAATATTATTCTCTACAACTTTGGTCCTCAAGAAGATTACCAATAACGACATTTGACGGAAACCGAAAACACCGATTATTTATAAATAATTCGTAAACAATAACTGCTATGGAAAATTTTTTCAAATAAAATATGTAGGAAATTATATTTTTTACATTTTTTGTAATGATCAATGTATACAGTAATGACGTATTATCGGAGAAATATCGCAAAAACCGAATCGGGTTTCGAATAAACCTCGACTTCAGGTTAACCGGTATTTTCCAAAAACTAATCAGTTCTTTGTGTTCATGGTAAAGTGTTATATATGAAATTTGGTATTAATATGACAAGTACTTTTTGAGTTAGAGCGCCCACAATCACATACATCCATCCATCCATCCACACATAAGTACATCATTCCGAAAATAGTCTAAACGTGTCCTAGGGACCTCAAAACGTGTATTTCCGTTGAAATCTCGAAGTTGATTTTTTTCGTGATCACAATACTTTCCCCATACTATGTATGGAGAAAGTAAAAATAATGAGTACTCTTCTTTTATACCCACTGAAAATCCTATATTTAATTTTGGAAGTGTCCCCCCCCCCCCCCCCCCCCCCTCCCCCTCCTGTGTAGCAGTTCGACGTAGAGATATGCGGTAAACCGTTTTGTTTCTACAACCTAGGAAGGCCCCAAGAAAACTATTCTCATTTTCGTAAAGTCCCGGGATAGAATCCAGGAGACAATTTTATTTTCCCATAAGTTCACACGGGATTTTCGGTTTTTCAGAGTGCAAGGTTTTTTCCCTTCATTCACCAAAATACGTAAATATGGACCGATTTTCTTCGATTTTACTTTATTCTACGGCTAAAACTATATACTATCTTATTCTTGCGATGTTTACATGTTACACGGTCAAAGTTTTCAGAAATACACAATTGTTTCCGAATTTTTACGGATATTTCGTACTCTTTCCGGGCGTTGCCCAGGCTACCGCCATTGTTGCCTCCGATTCAATTACTATCAATTATACCTTCAAATAGGTGAAAGAATAGCGTTATTCGCCTCGCACTTTTGTTTCAGCATCGAAATTATTGCTGTAGCAATGCCAACATTAAAACATAGTAACATAAATATTTACGGATAATTATTCAATTAACTGCATATGGGAAGCGTTTCTAACGATTTAATCAAAGCAGTTGAATCTTCCTTGCATCGTTTGAATGCTGGAATCTTATCTCTTTGTAAGTAGAACCATTATATTATACATCTATAAAGCTTATTAACGCAAATAGGCTCACGCATAAATTTAAAATTAAATGAGAATAGGGACATACGTTATTTTTTTAAACACATTACATGGATATCTTCTCTTCATTGATAATCTACATAAACGGTTGCGTTGATTGTTATATATAAAAGAAAGGCATATATTTGAATAAAAAGAAACAAGGAAAATTAAAAACATAAAAGTTCGCAATCAATTACTGTGTAGGGAAATGAAGAAACAGGAGAAAAAATCCGCTATGACCGGAAATACGAACCCGGGTCATCCACTTGCCGGGCGTATATTCTACTACTGAACTATCGTAGCAGACTAATCCTCCTGTATCTGAACGGCTATATTTTCTTAGGTTGGGACCATTAAAATCCAGATTTCTGACTTCGCATAATAAATTGTCAATACGCAAACACAGCCGTGCCCTCAGCGAGATTCGAACCCGCGACTTTACACTGGGAGCCAAATACATTAAAATCGTACACCGGAGAAATTCATTATTAGAGTTAAATGTGAATTCTTGAGATCAACTTATTTTACGTACTTCTTAATTTTTTATAAATCAATTGAAAATACACCGCGCAAACATTGCGCGGGTTCAGCTAGTATCATATTAAAAGCAATGATTAAAGGAAATATTAAAAGTAATGATTTATGGAAATAACAGAAAGTGAAAAAGATTTATTTACTGTTACACATTTACATTCTAGCACTCACTTTGAAACAAAACAAGATCTTCTAAATACATAAACTCACTTTAAAAATAATGGGGGGGTATAATAGAACAGTACCTACCGGAATATTTCTCTAAGTAAACGTATTAACTATCTGGAAATGCCTGTAAGTATTTCGTAGAATTTTTTATTTTTAGCTTTAATAAAGGGACGACAAGTTTTTTCTCGATGTCTGCGTGTATGTGACAGAATTTTGTGGGCACCCCAACTAAAAAACTAATTATCCGATCAGCACATAACTTTATACTTAAGGTTTTTGTGATTCAAAGTCTGAAAAGATTTTAGCTGAAAGTGGAGGTTTATCCTTGTCATTTTCTTCCAAATATCTTCTTTAAAACTCTATCTATGTAAATATTTCTCATGGTTAAAATTGTAGAGAATAAAATTTTCTATGAGCTTTGTTTGAAACATTTTCTCATAAGCTCGATTGTTTAAGAGGTATTTCGATTTTTCGTCTGATTCATGTTAAGTACGTCGCTAAGTGATACCATTGTTTCCGTTGCTACGATAAAATTTTCTAATTGTTGGCTCACTCTGCCAAGGGTAACTTCAATTGCGTATCGAAATTTTCTTATCCATAGCAGCAACTAACAATTTTGTTTACTCATTGTTTTTTCAATGTAAAGAAACACTGAAAGTGTTTAATAAATATTCACATGTGTAACTTCCATAAATTAATCTATATGGAGAGAGTCATGTGCCGAACAAAGATTTTTTTGTAAAAATTTCAAACCAAACTCGTCTTAATATCTCGTTTTTTTTTCGCGAGAAAACACATTTTCGCAGTTTGGAGAAAAAAGGACGCAAAAAAACAAGGGATGTAAAACTCCGCAAAATCGGCGTCTTTAATTTTAATTTGCCGAAAAAAAATTTCTTAGGATTGGTGGCGACTCCATTCCTTAATAAAAAGGGCATTCCCCTAAAAACGGCGAGGATATTTATGCAGGTCTATGCGATGACATGTTTGCATTTCCAGAGAGGGGCGCTCGATAAGGTTTTACAGGGGAGTAAAAATTAACCGGAAATACTTTTTCGTGCGCGGCGTCGTAATTCAGAGTGCCCCACGGGGGGGAATTTTCGAGAAACTGTGGAAGGAGGAAAGAAGGATGCAGTTTTCAGTCAGACATCGATCGCGCTCAATTGTCATCACTGTCCAGGTATCGAGGACGCTTCTGGCGTTTTATTCGCGTATCGACGGGACTCGTTTCCGGTTTTACTTCGGTAAATTTTATTGTCTTCAGACCGTCCAATGTCGTGGAGTGAAAATCAACTTGCAATGGAGCATTTTTCGTGTTAATTTGTTTATATATATTGAGCAACATCAGACATATCTATGTTCACCGCTAAAATTTCATTGGTCGTTGAAAATATAATGACAAAATCAAAACATTATGGAGACTGAACATTCCGTCGATTCTTAGGAAAAGAGTTGTTTGTCATAAACCAACAGAAAAGGCTTAAATCTTGACTTATTATTGATTAAAATTAACAGTCGGTGAAACATCATAGTTGGCGTTTGCTATTGTTAACGTTTCCTTTGTTGCCAAAGTGCATAGTTTTCATGATTATAGATAATTAATACGTCTATTAAAGCACAGCAGTGAGCCAACCGTGTAATCAGTTAAATATAATCCTAGAAAAAATAAACATAAAATAAATAATCACATTTAATGTAATGATTCAAGAAGCGGGAAATATTTATGGATTATCCTCAGTAGCAATTATTGAGCTAAGCTACCTCGAATCTATGCAATAAGCTAGAGTAAAAATGTGAAAATAAAATCCTCGGAAGTTGGATTTCGTGAATATTCGTCGTTTTACAAGAAGTCTTTCTCCGAAGACAATGCGTTTACAGGCTTACGGAGCGACATCTTTTGGTGCGATCGAAAGGTTGCGAGATTTTTTTTCAACTAGGAGAGGTGGAGCATTTAGTCGTGGAAGATTCTGTATTTTTCTTGAATTAAAAAAACGTTGGGATCATAGGTATTTTTTTATTCTTCGGTTACTACAGACCCCTGGACGCTATAATATACAGTCGAACTAATATAGATCGAACGTCTATAACTCGAATTTTCCATAACTCGAAGGGAATTCACTTTACAGGACGAAATCTTTTTCGTGTTATTTTTCTTCTGTAACTCGAATTTTTTTTGTAAGTCGAATATTTTTTTGTTTCCCTTGAGGTTCTTCTTATAGAAGTTCCGCTGTATGTACTTATTTTTTTGAAGAATATCGCTTATGCACCCTGATTTATATCATTAAGCTCCATAACTAGACCAGAATTTTAAACAAAATCCATTACATAATTCGTGAGTAAATCAACATTGTGTGAAAATGTACGAGATTGCGCCCACCCCTACGTCATTTTGCGATGTTATTCATTTCGAAGAGACTTTTATTCCGGCTGAGGTACTACATAAATACCAGAATATATCCACGAAAAACAACTAACTTTCACGAAAAGATTTCCATTATACTTTTAGCTGGACTTTGTGGAATTTACTCATTTTACTGAAAGTTTTCATTCTTTTAATCGTGCTAGTAATAATTCGTTTAACTTTCGCAGTAAAACTGGAGGTCCGCGGGCAGCACGCGGCCCTTTCGGTGCCTAACTGTGGCAAATTTGCTACGGCATTTACTTACATCATAAGTTGGCGAATGGTACCTAAAGGTTTGGTCAACCGGTTCTCGTCAGTGCTGCCAAAATACGGAATTTATATTTTTCCATAAGACAACACGTAAAAATCGATTCCTTTGACTGCAGAGTTCTATTCTTTTGCAAATTTAAATTAGGTACTTAAAATGAAGATATGAACTCGGGACAAAAATATGCATTAAGCTGAAAGAATCAACTTCATATTTTTTAAAGATAGAATTTGAATCTAAGCCGATATAGCGTATAATTTAGTTTTTAATCACGAAATACGGCATTTTTTATAGGTTTGTAACAATGGAAAATGCTAAATACCATGGCAACGAGATCAATGCTTATAAGCGGGAACTGATATATATCGAGCAATTCAGGATAATTCTGCTAGTACTTTTATAAAAGTGCTTTATTTTTATGAAAAGGGTAATATTTTGGCATTCCTACTAACATCAAAACAACGCGGTTTCTAAATTGTAAATATTAATGGTAAAAAATCTGATGTGGCCAACACATGACTTTCTCCATATTTGGGGTATAGATATTTAAACTATTATGAATAGTATTATGAGGCAAAATTATTATTTCGTATCGTAAAAGAAGACACGTCCTTGCTGCCGTAAATTACGTATATTTTGAATATGTTTACAGAATTCACCGCTACATGGTGGTGGCGCTGTATACTGGTATTAAGAAAAAGCAAAATATCTCCGAAATGGATGGTTCTACGAAAATTAGTTTCAAACAAAACTTGGAAGAAATATTATTCTCTACAACTTTGGTCCTTACGAAGATTACCAATGACGATGTTTTTAAGGAGATATTTGACGGAAACCGAAAAACCGGTTTTTTATAAATAACTCCTAAACAATAACTCCTATAGAAAATTGTTTCAAATGAAAACTGTAGGAAATTACATTCTCTATAAACTTTGTATAGAATGGTAATTCAATAGTGATGTTTTAACGAAGAAATATCGCAAAAACCGAATCGGGTTTCGAATAAACCTCGACTTCCGGTTACCCGTTATTGTCCAAAAACTAATCAGTTCTTTATGCTCATGTTAAAGTGTTATATATGAAGTTTGGTAACGATGTGGCACGAACTTTTTGAGTTAGAGCGCCCATAATAACATACACACACGCGCGGAGACACAGACATCATTCCGAAAATAGTCTAAACGTGTTCTAGGGACCTCAAAACGTGTATTTCCGTTGAAATCTCGAAGTCGATTTTTTTCATGAATACAATACTTTCCCATTACTACGTATGGGGAAAGTAAAAAAGACGTAAAATCTTCTAGAATCTAGATAAAATCAATTTTTTCTCCAAATCTGGCCCTCAATAAAAACTGAAATTATAAAGCGGCCCTTCCATATCATCCATCTCTTTAATGCGGCCCCGACACCTCTTCAAGTTCGACATGACTGGGGTATACTGAAACTCGTGACAAGGGAGATGATTGCTTTCAACAGAGCGTATTATATACACAGTAATTCCAAGTAACCGAAACTTCAAACACCTCACACCTCGCTTTGCGCCATCTAATTACATTTTTAACAAAACAAATCGGTCCACTCCGTTAAGGATTACGCAACGCGACATTAAAATGTTTCCGACTCGCCTGGAATTCGGAATCGAGCATTGTCGTTTTTTTTCTCCCTCCCTTAACAACAACGCCGTGTAGCAACAGCTAAATAATCATCCGTCCCGGGCCGTTATGGGGCGTTAAATATCGCCTTCCGCGTCCGATACAAACCCTCAAAACCCGTCGAAATTCTATTAAAAGACATCGCGGATCCTGGCAACGGACATCTGCACGAAGCAAAACGGCAGTCTTTTATTAAAATTAAACGCAGTTGACGGCTAAAAATACCCCATTATGCTCCAAGGAATAAAATTATGCAATCTCGGAATTTCACATCTTCCGCGCGAAATGTTCGAAGCGCAGATCTATTTTTGGATCGGTCGGAGCGAGAGAGAGAGAGAGGTGAGGGGGAGGAGGGGTGGGGAAGGAGGGAAATAAAAAGGGGTGGGGTGGGAGGAAGGAGGAGGGGATGTGGGAGGGGCTGGAAAATGCAATGGCGACCAACCTACTCTCGGAGAAAGCCGGATAATACGTATGCTTGATTATTATTCCATCGCGGGAATAGCTTAACGCGGAATCGTCCGGGGAAAAAAGAGAAAGGAAAAAAAATGGAACATCGCCTTCGTTTCCGGAATCATTCAATCAATCTGGGTTGCCGCCTTCTACGGGTTCGACCCGGAGTCTCCGGATTTTGGGACCAGTTTCCGGATTTTAAGGTTATAATTCTCCGAATCGAAAACGTACTATATGAAGCAGTGTGGAATAGATAAATGAATACGTTTCTCGCACTTGTGTGAATACTAATCAAGTATTGTGCATCAAATAAAGCAAAAACATACTATTAATTCTTCACCTATGAGAAACTCCGGGTCAAACTGCTAAAAACTCCGGGTCAAATTATGAAATTCTCCGGGTCACTAACGAAGTTTGAGGTGGCAGCCATGTTCGTCGCGTATTTTTAGCTCTCCTTGTCGCGCCAAAACGCAGTCGAAATTCTTTAAGTCGAACGTCTATACCTCGAATTTTCCATAACTTTAAGTGAATTCATTTTGTAGGGAAAAGTCTTTTTCGTGTTAACTTTCTACTATAAGTCGAATATCTTTTTCTGTTTCCCTTAAAGGTTCGGCTTAATAGACGTTTATACTGTACTAACAAAATCGACCTATATGCCATCGAGCGCGACTTTCTTTTTTTTCCTTCTTTCTCCGCGACGCTTCGGAAAGATTTTCGCCCTATTTGGAGCATGGGCGAGAAACGAGGTCTAATCTATTTTTTATCTTTCCTATTGTTCCGGCCGCGTCGCTGTAGTTTCGGAAATCGTTATGCCGCAAAATTTTGGGAATGAACTGAAGGTACTTAAAAAGGGACTGATGCTGATGTATGCGTGTGTTTGTAAACAATCTGAGAATAAATAAGAATTAAAAAAAGGATCGAAAGCTAAGCGTGTAAACATAACGAGTCGTATCGAATAATTCGATATTTTCTTTCGATATTTGCATTTGAAAACTTTATTTTTTTAATTATTCGAGATACGTGTGGATCTCTTCCGGCAATTTTTATGATTCAAAAGATCCTTTACAAAAAGGTCAAGTGATAAACTGGAATTATTAATATCGAATTAATATTACATATATAAATACAAATATGTGTGTGAGCTATTTTTTAATAAAACGTACATTAAAACTGAATCCGAAAATAATTTTCGTACCTGACGAATTATTTTCAAAAGAAATTATATAGGTATTCAACTTATGCTCGTAATAACTTAAATTCTTGTTCTTAATGTTAACATAAAACTAGATCAATATAGAAAATAGCTAATAAAATTATGTCTAGGAGAAGATAGAGATATTTTTACTTTCTCATACGAAGTATCGAGAAAGTATTGTTTTCGCGAAAAAATTCGACCTCGAGATTTTTAAGGAAATACACGTTTTAGGTGTCGCTGAATCCGAAAAGGTGGTTTTCGCAATGCCGTCTGTCTGTCTCTCTGTCACTGGCTCTGGAGCCTATACGGTAGAGCGAAAATGAATGAAATCCAGTACTTAGGCATTTTATCATACTGAGCAGAGTATACATAGAAATGGTTGACATTGATCAATAATTAAGAGTATTTTTTCTACGCATTTTTAACAACAATCCGATTTTCTCTAAAACGGCTATAACGATTTTGATCAAATTTCGTACAGTTACTACTTGAGATTACGTTTTAAATAATACTGTATAGTTCATATTTCTCAAAAAATGAATATAAGGCTAGTTTATTCTAAGCAACTTTAACAACAACTAATTCGATTTTCTCAAAAACGGTTAAAACGATTTTGATCAAATTTCGTACAGTTACTTGAGTATACATCTACAATAATACTACGTATTTCATTTTTCTCAATGAATGAATATAAGGCTAGTTTATTCTTGGGCAACTTTAACAAACATTGGATTTTCTAAAAACAGGCTCATACGATTTTCATTTTCTAAAGATAACTAAACGACGCATTAGTATATGAGAAAGTTTGTACAATGTATGTTGTACCGATTTTTTTACATGATAAAAGCATGCCTGGCAAATCTATCATTCGATAGTGAGGTAGTTATTGCTTTCACATCATTCAAAAAGACCCAGAGTGCTATTTATTAATTAATAGTAAAATATATACAAATAAACTACTGTTTGACTATTCCTTGTAGGTGCTGATTAGTAAAATAATTATTAAAACTTCGGGAAAAAAAAACAAATATTATTTTATGCGTTTTCCGTGGCATTTAAAATACGAAAACTAGCTAATCCCCGTTTCAGTTTTGATGTGTGATCGTCATGTGTTCCCTTAAAGACCGATTACTATCAATAGACTTGATAGTTAATCGATCGAGCGCTATAATAGATGTCATTCAACTGTAGCCATAATATAACCCGATGCAAATGTCACCGACGAAGTACATCACTACGTATTTTGTTCTCGCACGAATATTACAATCTGTCTGTCGTCGAGATTTAAAAAGTCGGAAAGCACGTTACAGTATTTACTCTTCGTTTTTTCCCTATGTTAGTTTATAATAATCTCTAGAGGTGGTCTACGAAGTTTCTCTCATTCATAAATCACAAGATCATGGTCATGAAAAAGTTATTTATTCGATTATTTCGAAATAACTTTCATCTCTATATAGATTTCCCGACGTTTGTTTGTGTGCTTCATTAAGCAAGCCCAAATTATATGGCATAGAACAACCAAATTTGATATGGTTCTTAATTACATCTTAACTTGGTGAATGGTCAAAGGTTTAGTCAGTGCTGACAATATAGAGGATTAACATTTTCCCGCAAGATAACGCGCAAGAAATCCATTACTTTTGACGTGCAGGCTTTTATAAAACTTTTCACGCATAGAAATAATTTTTCATTCATAATAATTGCGTTAATTCGCAGACATGTCGATTTAAAACATAACCCCGAGATACGCCGGGTAATTCTGCTAGTATTGTGTAATTTTGGAGGAATCGGAAGAACAAAAAATTGCGAAAACATACTACCACGTATGAATTTAAAAACAAAAGAGCTACGGAGAAATTACGTCATATCATTAAAAATTTTCGACAAGATGACGGATTTTTGAGAATCGTGATCAGACAGCTACATGAATAATTAAAAGAAAAACAGGGCGAGGCTTTAAAAAAAAGAAGCGTCATTGCTGTTGTATAGAATGGGACCTGTGGCGACATCTATTATGCGAGGCAACTTTTAAATAATTGGCTATGACAGGATCGCAGGAACGTTCATGGTTAAATTGATGGTACACTTGTAACGTAGTCACAGGAAATTATTATCAATATTACTGCAATTTTATCATATAAAAATTGTTTATTAATAAAACTATGGTTGAGGTCTAGAAACGACGTAATTATCCGAGAAATTGAAAAAAATGTACTTATAAATATTATTCTTCGAACCGAGCTGTTTCCATTGATCCAATTATTTTTTAAATGTTGTATCTTTCTGTTGTTCAAAGATATAATTATTGCTTCATTGTAATAGATTGCTAAAATTAATTTTCATTTCTACAACACAGGTGTTAAAATCTACAAAATATTATTGATTTAATAAGAACATACAATTTTTTCCCTTGAAATAGTACGAAAAAGTGTACTAAAGATGAGTCATTAGAATTCAGGATATTTTTGCTTGCCCAAAGTAAAAAATTCTCGCATGCAAAGAAATGGTTGAGTTAATTTACTGTTCACATTTGCTCTATTATACCGTAGTTAATATGTACAATGACAGCAGCATTATTTTGAAAAAAAATTTTTTTTTTACACTTTCAATATAGAAAACGTGTCCGGCATTAGCTACAGAATTTGGGTGTTAGGGAAAGTTTAATAACTCAATTTGTTTTTTTAAAGGCGCAATATTTTAAAAAGTATATTAATATCAGCCACTTTTCTATTGCTTCATAATAATATTTCGCTTTTGAATTCGTTTTTTTTTCGTCACAATCTGCAATTTCACATTATACCTTACGAAAAATATTGTTATGAGTAGATTTTGAGAAGTTCGTCTCTCATACACACATTCTTTCGCATACCTTGTATGTAATTGCCTTCTTGGAATCATTCGCCATCAACAACCGACTTATTTCAGCACTTTTCTCCCAAAAAGAAAACGTATTCTTAACGTTTAAAATGCAGTTTCGTCCAAAATTCAAAACAATCCCATATAATATGTGAAAGCAACTTCAAAGATGAAAATTAAACAATGTTTAAAATTAGCCAATTTCCTTCGAATTTTTCATGACGCGAGAGTCTCGTGAAGCGGAATCAAGTGCTTTCGAAGAAGTCAGCGACGGCGCAAAAGGAAAAACAAGAAATACTTCCGGGTTCGTATAAGTTTATCGAATCGAAAATAAATGAAAAGGGTAAAAATTCCCAGCATTAATCAGCGTCCCATGTGGTCTAGTGGCTAGGATATCTGGCTTTCACCCAGAAGGCCCGGGTTCGATTCCCGGCATGGGAACATTTTTTTTCGTTATTAGTCGAAATTTCGTTTCGAATCTTACATTCCTTTCGGACCGCAGATTCCGAGGTCGCGGGTTCGAATCCCGCCGCGGTCATTAGCGTTTTTATTCGTAGCTCTACGTTTCGTTAAAGGCGAACGCACGATACCATTACAACCAGAACGATAAATGGAAGAAACGGTTTAAATAATAATTAAGTAAATGAAAAAACGTAAAGATATCTCCGAACCGAAACACTTGCATGGGAAAATGGCTACCAAAGATTAAGCAGACAGAATTTCTAGTCCCCCTGATGTTTAAAACGAAATCAATTGTGTGCTCCGCACGTCGTACCAGGAAAACTCTTCAACAGACAAATATGATTCCAGTATTCTCGCAACAGTTGAAGCTCGATATTCTCGCGCATGCGCGCCGCTGCCGTAGGAGTCCCTCCCTTAGGCAGCCGATCTAAAATTTAATATGGAGTTAACATTCTCTAGCCTAACGCCAAACGAACGCGAAGAGTCGATAACTCAACATTTTACAAAAACCTCTTCCATTAAAAATGTTTTAAAATATAGTATTTCTACCGCGAACTAAAATAAAATGGCGAATAATTTCTTTAATGCTATTTTCAAATATCTTTGTTCGAATTTGCGCGAATATACGCGAGTTTTTTTCACACCCCATGTGTCAAAATCAAACATTGATACGCAAAAAAATTTAACTTAATACAGCCTCAGACACGAGTTCGGGGATACGGTGGCGAAATCGATAGTCACTTCTACAACAAATGAAACGGCTGTGACATTTTTGGTTAATCAAAATTAAAAGCTGTAATTCCATAAAATATGTAAGCCTCAAATATTTCGGCAGAACTTTAAATATTACTTGTTCCTACATGACATATACTTGAAACCTGTTTATACTTCATGAAAACGGAATACATTCGATAGATTATCAGCCGTCTGATAATCATTTAACACCGGAAGAGCAAAAAAAAGAGAAAAATGTTTTCGCAAGACTGGAAACCGTATGACCACGAGAAAAAATGGGGAAACATTATATTATTTCATATTTGTTTACCGAATATAAGTATGAAGGAAATGTAGATCTCATAGGATTCTCAGCTATTGATGCTTTCAGTTCAGCCATATTGTCCTACAATAACCCGTCAGCAGTGGCGTAACTATGGTATGACGAAGGTGACATTTGTCATAGGCGTAACTATGATATGACGAAGGTGGCATTTGCCATTGGCACCAAACGCTCTCTCAGAACGTGCAAAAAATTTATTTTCTGTTATATATATATATAAATGTGTGTGTGTGTGTTAATTTAATATTCAAATGTTAAAGTTATATCTGGTATAATGCTAATATAATCTATAAACAAGTTAGGAAAGTGTACAACGTATCACAAATGGGCACGTTTCGTGCAATGGAGTATTATAAATAAATTATATACCTGTACGTAAGGGAAATTGCGTTTTAAAGTTCTTTTCTTCATCATAAATAATCCATTTTCTTCCTATTTAATAATATTACATGCACACGTAAGGAAATTAAACGTTTGTTTGTGAGATTGTTTATGTTAGCAACAACGAAGAAGTGTAACCATGCAAGAAAATTTCCAAGTTCAACTCGAATTAAGACATTTTTGTTTGATTTTCTCGATAACGGCTACTCCTACGATAAAAATGTATAGGAAAAGAAATACTCTTCTTTAGCAGTTCTACGACTTTTATTTTAAAAATATTTTGATATGACCACTTTACGAGATATGACGAAAATTTAATTTTTTATCACCAGTAAAGTGCTGCCCCTGATTGGCGTAAGTGATTCATTTATGCGATTTTATTATATTTGATTGTAAGTCCTTAATATCAAATTTCATGAAAATCCGTTAGGTAGAAGCCGAGAACGAACATGCGGACGGACGGACAGACCGACGATAACAGGCGCTCACGCTGGAAGCGAAACGCGCCTAAAAAGCAGGAAAAAATAACATTCTACACAATTAAGGTGTTTCCTAAAAGGTTGCCAAATCTCTCATCAGGTACGTCCATGGATAACAGATATATGCCTAACTATTACGTTTGATAGACCGTAACCTCCACGGTAGATGTCGAAATAGTAATTCGCAAATCAAATTTAATTCTCATAAACGACTAAATTTTGTACGCCGAATCGAATGGTTTCAGTAATTCCTTGAAGCTGCTGGAAGACGTTAATTCTTGAGCTAATTGGAACCTCTAGATGGAGATATTTTTACTAAGTTTATGGCACAAAGTGACAAAACAAACAGTTCCAAAATTTATGAAAAATCATGGAGGTGATGGGAAATTCCATTTGCGTTTAACAACTTTCTCTTTCACAATCTCTCTCATCAATTTGTTTTATGTACGTGCTTTCAAAATACCTTTTTATTAGTGCACACATTTTACCCTCCAAAGAGGACACCGAGATAAAGAAAAGGCCGGTAAAATAGCGAACAAAAATAAAAAAGAAATATGTATAAAATTTCAAAAAGCCATCTCGTGTTTCATAAACGATCAAAGTATCTTTTACACTTCCTTCTTAAGACATAAAAAGTTTTGGAGAGGAAAGTTCCAATTAAAATAAATTAAAAGAACCGATGTTTTCATGGTGCAACGTTAAAACCGAAGCATTCGTAACTTTTTTAAAAGGTAGCTCCTTAAATTAAAATGGAAACCTAACTTGCTTCTGCATACAATTCATTCCCTATAGTCTGACACAAGAGTATGTGCAATCGGTTTTATCCTCTTTTTTAGAGGAGACAATTAAATTCGTTCTCCATCTGCACTGCATGGAAAAAATTACTTAATGCCATATATGTCTTCAAAACGATTTCGAGGAGAAAATTATCAATTTTGCTTTCTATGTGCGTATAATATATTTTGCACGATGACATGAGATATCTCGTGGATTCTCTTATATTTGTTTACAACTTTGTTGTATTACAACTCGAAAATTAATATTGCAATTTGGTACTGAGTAGGTACGTAGTGTGTAAAAAAACCTGATTGCAAAAATCGAGCGTGTTGATGTTGGATTTCCGAATTATTGGAGGCAAAGTGACTACTGCGTTACCATGAGAACGCAATGAAATAAAAACAATAAATATAGGCTTTGAGTAACGTGTTGTATTTACATATTAAACAATGACTTACACTAGAACAGAAAGATACGAAATTTTTACTGCAACTCGACGTTTTTCCCTAGATATTTGATGTTTTCCTACTAATATATATACACACACACACACATATATATATCATATGGAAGCCTTTTGTGCCATTAGGAGTAATTATTTCCACTCGCGTAGTTTGTGCCTGATAACAACTCGTTCTGATCCTATAACAATTGGACATTTTCATTGGCTCCTGAAAATCTTTTAGCTGACCTACCGCCATGCACTTTAGCTGGAATCATATCTTGCTGATATGATAGCATTTATCCGAAAGTGTTTTATTTTTCGTTGTTCTGTGACTCTATTAAGCGTTCAATCTTCATTTAGATAGGACGGAGCAAGAGAGCGGTCACAAAGTACACTTGTTCCTTCCACCAATGATTCCTTTTGTCTTTCTTTTATTTCTCATAATTTCTATCTTTATTAATTAGCATTCTCACCATCTTATCACTTTCAAGAGGCTTAAGTACTCTTTAGACGAAATATCACGTCCAAGTTCCCCTCGTAAGACGTAATTTTTCAGTCATTTTTATCATGTTTGTTTTATCGTTGTAAATTATCTTTAACATGGATAAGCACCGCAAATTTATTAGTTTCGTTATATTTGAATTTTGCACGCAGTTGTAATTTTTTCCAGTTGCGACGAACTCTGGAAAATGCTAAACTTCAGCATCAATACATTAACTGCCTTAGATCTTTATAAGGCGTTAAAAGATAGTTATACTTTAATTTTATCATTTAAAAAGCTTGATCTTATTGTTAGTACCCAAAAGAGAGGAAAAAAGAAACATTTCTTTACCTGATTTGTGATCCCTTCTGATTTGTCAATGCTATAATTATTTTGCCTTATCTTTATCACACATCAGTTTATTTCACTATATTCCTTTTTAAATGCGATTTCCTCGGTTAGCGTAGAAAATTTTCAACTTAATAGCTTAAAATCGTGATCCATTGAACTCGTAAACCCTTAAAATGGTCCAATGAACGACGCAAGAATTATCACATAGGAGAGATCCTTTGTAGTTGGAACTTCACTTAATCGTTTTATGGAAACTGAAATGGGCTAGATACTATTATAGATGTGCTTCTCAACCGGTGTTCCGCGAGGAAGTAACTAGCGTGCCGAACATTCCGAGGATATTTAAGTCCTAAAAGCGTTTGAAACAAACAAATTCGCTTAAATTTTATGATGCAAGGAATTTATTATGAAACTACGAGACGAATTGATAGACCTTAGCAACGATCATACCACTTAAAATTAGTATGCTACCTTTAGATGTATTTTGGCTTAAAGCTAAAGGTGAACATCCTTCAGTATCTGAATATGCCATCGATATGACGTTCCAAATACAACAAGGTATTTATTCGATTTAGTTATTCGTCAACGGTTCATATTAAAAATATTAAAAGGACATGTTTAAAGAACCTAGACGAAGAACTTCTTGAAGCTCTTTCTATGATTGAGCCAAATATAAAGCGTCTTTGTACCAAAAAGGCAAGCCTAAATTTTCCGTCTAAGAGCGTAACATTTTTACACGTTGAATTATGTATGTATTTCACGTACAGTAAAATTATACAATTATTTGAATATTGCTTTACCAATCGTAACAATTTAATATAACTGCGAATTTTACTCGTTGAGAAGCACTGATCTATAGATTAGACGCAAATTTTTTTTTAAATTTCAATCTTTCCAACACCTGAAAAATCAGCCTGATTTCGCCCTGTAAACTTTCTATATATTTGGTATAACGAATGACCGACGTACCTTCTTCTCATCCCAAGTCTTACTCCACACTAAATCTTACTGTCTTATTTCAGACACCCAATCCTCCATTTAAATTATTAATCGTCTACAATGAGTGATGATAAAACTAAGTCAACTCTTCCAAAATATTCGTGTGATATAAATTTAAAAATTAGAAATACATTAATGATTCCTCGCCATAAATCTTAACGATTACAAAAAGCCACTCACAATCAGTCTGCGTATATACTTCTTGTATATTTTATTTCAATTGTAGTTTTGTTGTGAACCATTGTTCGAATATAAAAGTCACTTTATATTTCAAATAAAATTTGTTCAACTTTATTGTGCTTTAATAAACAAACTAAGCATATAAATTATTCCAAAACCCTTCCTTTCCGTGATTTTAATATCCAAATGCTAAATTATAGTTTCCGTCTTGATCTCATTTGGTATCTTTACATAAACTGATTCACTTAGCATCTTTGTAGCTAATTTTTTGCGTTACTACACATGTAGCATGGGATGCATAACATGGAGGATACGAAAAAAATGTAAATCGTGAGTTTATTTAAGGATTCGTCGAATTTTAGACCGTAACATAAGTAATTTCGTTTGAAAGAGAAATTTTTATGGAGCCTCTTGTGTTTCTTTAGGACGATTGCCCCACACCCAACAACATACATATATTTTTTTATTATTTTGAGATGGCTGCCTCGCCAGCAGACCCTGCCGGATTAGTACCGTTAACGTCCTCGCCGAAATATTTCTGTATTATTTTTTTGTTGACCTTTCGTGCTTTGGAGAAATAGGTGAGGTGGTTGTTTCCTGTTGCGTTCTTCGGCGACGGGCGTTTTTGCCGTGACTGCGTCACTTACGAGGCCCCCTCGCCCCTCCTCCTCCGCTTCACCCTCCACCGCTCCACCCTTGGGAGGTACGAAAGACGCCCAATTCTCCGTCGGATTAATGCATCGCGTGAATTTTTCTCGATACTTTTCACGATCTAAAAGCTTGTTTAACGCTTTTAAATTACAGTCGAAATACAACTTAGGTCTCATAACATTCCTTTGTTCTTAGGAATAGAATAATTCGAGAAGAATCGATGAGATATTACATGGTTATAATGACTTCGTCTCGGAATACAATAAAGTATACACTTTACTATTCGAATAATCAAATAACATTTTGCCCATTGTAAATTCTACGTAGTTTAGCTAGTGAAAAGCAAAGGTGTATTGTTCTGTTATTTCCCGTTGTTTTGCAAACTAATTTTATTTATTCATTTCATTTATTTCAACTTTTGAACGGCGAGGTTGAGGCTGCGTAGTCCCTTCTTCCACCGAACCGTAAACGATTAACGGACGAGCATTTACAAGAAATGTTGTTTTAACTTTTAATATAGTTGAACAAAAGAAAAGAGACCAGGACAAAATTGAAAAAGAAATGTACTTGAGCTGGTCTTTGCTTCTAAGACCGTTTCCCTTATGATGGGGACAGTTGGAATTAGCGATGAAATATATATAGGAAACCGAAATTAGTGTAAGCAAAAGTAACAAAGCGGAGAGGAGAGTGAGAAAATAGATTTAGAGAAGTTAAATAAGTAACGTTTGCTACCGACTATTAAATGATGAAATCAAGGCAAATCTAATTAATTTTAACGGATTGCAAAAAGCGATCTGCAAACAGTAAATCATGAAGAGGAAATTTTTAAACAGAAAACTATGCATAACTGTGTCAATGAAGATGCATGAAATTTGAAAATTCTAAACTCCGGAGAGAAAAATGTTATAAAGTATACTTTTCAACGTATGCCACGGAATATTCATTGCCACGGGTTATTATTTTTATTGATTACCAATCATTCTATTTATATTTTGTTTATTGGATACTTTATATTTATCATAATGTTTTATGTAATGTGCGTGTATGATATCGTTCTTTGTATTTTCTAATATTTCCTTGCCGTCAGGCTTATGGCCTCCTCGGAATGTAAAATAAATAAAACTTTGATGCAATTTTAGATTTTCGTTTTCGATCTTCCTTGTGGCTTCAAAATGAATTGCTTTTTTTCAAGTCGATAACAATGGTGGGAGATTGAATTTGATCGCGCAAACCCTCTGTATCCAGGCGATAACGTTACGCACGGGCCATCGCGAGCGTTTCAAAGGATCACTGAACCATCTCGATCGTAAGAGAACTCCTCTCGTCCCAGACTTCAGATCAACACTGACGAACATGTCTAAAATTACTTTCCACTTTGTTTACCAGGAGAGAACTCCACGATTCAAATGTGGAGCAGCGGATGGGAGAAGAAAAATAAATCCCGCGGGGTGCCCGCCAAATGCACAGGTTTCAGTTAATCTTTTAATCGTTACCTTTTAGCAAACGTTTTATGCGAGAATCAATTGTCTAGTACGGAGGGGTCACCAAAACTTTTTACTGAAAAGGCCAAATGAGGCTACATGTGCGACTGTGCGGACCACATACGACCTTTCAAATGGGCCGTGTGAAAATTTCAACGAGAGAGAATCTTTAAAATTATTTAATATGTCATACAACTACATTAAAAGTATTTTGCAGCCAAGTACTACGAAAAAGTCGTTTAGATACGAGAAATGATATATTATAACGAAAAATCCTGCAGGTAAATAAACAAGACTCAAAGAAATCGATGGGTAAGGGATGAAATCACTGCGCGGGTCGGATGTGGCTCGCGGGCCGTAGTTTGGAGACCCCCTCTCTAGTGTAACACCCCTCTATAAATTTTCCGACAATTCCGCAGTTTTTCCAAGACAGATTTGACCGAGACATCATATAAGAATAAACACCTCAAGCTTATTCATTGATGCGTAAATATTCTGCAATTACAGCGACAGTTCCGATCATCCTAATTCCAAATATTCGGCTGTCCAATAATTCGCATCATATCCGGAAAAAAAAACACTCGATAAATTTTCAGAGGACTAGAAACTACAAAGGACTATTGAATGCACTTGAACTAAATAAAATATTGTCCTTGATACATTACACACAAACGTTAAAAAATTCGCTCATGCGCAAGAAAAGTGACACGAGTCAAAAATGTCAAATTTTAAGTTTTATAGAGTAATTTACTGCAAAAAGTATGAGCTTTTGTTTGACAAAGTTTCACAAGTGAAACTTCAATAATAAGCGGCAGAGGGCAGTAGTGTCACTTTTCTCTCAAGCTGCATTTGATATACATTTGTCTAGAACAAAGTCACTACTCAGTTGCTTTTCGCAAGTGAAGTTGAAAGTAGTGTATCTTTTTCTAGAAAAGCGTCTTACTTCGATTTGTTCCACTTTATTTTAAAATACTTTAAAAACTGTTCGTCAAAAATGAAAATAATTTAGACAAGGAAAGTGTCACAAGTCAAAATGCGGTTAAATATTTCATTTTGAAAAGTTATTATTAACATTTGAATAGAAGAAATTACGATTTAATTATGTGTTTCTCACTTAATTTGAATTTACTACGTTAATTTTAATTTTAGAGAGTCACAATTTTAAAGCCTTCTCCAGAAAAACTGCTATTTTTTGACTTGTCACTTTTCTTGTGTATGAGCGGTATTTAATCCTTCAGGGTCAGTTTCTGTGCAGTTAAATGTTGCTCGCTATCTTAACGCGTCGACGGCTCCTGCATAAGATTAGGATTAGCCTTAAAATGGTTATTTATTGCCTTTAACTTATAACAACGGTCCAGATAAGCGGAATTATTCTGTACATATTTTTGGATCTAGAAGTGCATCCAATAAATGCCATTAAATAATTTAAAATAGCATTGGTGTAAAAAATCATGGCACTCTTGCTCATGGATCCACGAGCTTCATGCGTCTCTCGTAGAGCTTTTATGTAAAGTAAAATACTTTATACTATGATGCAGCCCAAACTCAAATGCATATCTCATAAATATTTTTTAATAAAATTTATATTGTTAAGAAATATATTAAATGAACACTTCCTAAATATATCCGCGGTTTCCCATAATTCCCATTTAAAACACTCTATGGCAGTGGTTCTCAATCGGGGTGACATGACACCACAGGTCATGACGCGACGGTTTTTTGAGGGGTGTCGCGAATATTTGATAAATTCACAGTGCATCTATATTCTGGCTTATAGAAATATAAATAAAACCAGGAAAATAAACACTCGTGCTTATTTAAATGCCAGAATTTTATCTTTATGTAGTTAGGGAAAGCCCAATTTATCTTTGACGTTAATGGAAGTGTAAACGGGTTGACGCATAACTGAATGAGCTGAACATAGGGTGACGCAGACAAAAAAAAAGGTTGATAACCACCGCTCTATATGGAGTTAGGATACAGTAGGACGTTCTTAATGTGGAATGCGGCCCACGGATCCGGTGCGGTGCCTTAATGCGACCCGTGGGTTTCAGTGCAGTGCCATAATGCGTCTGAGGCTCCCTGCTCTAGCTAATCTTGAGCGAGAAGAAGCAAGTAGGTGCTACGCTATTAAATCCCGAAGATTCCGTTAACGAAGCACACAAACGTTTTGAAAATAAATACAAAGAGAACGGTAGAATGAGCACCGTTATAGGTGGCCGTATGTAGTCGCTTCGTAACGAAGGCGACGAGAAAATAAATGGACAAGGGCTCCGTAGGAAGTTTAATAAAAACGAATTAGGCTTCGTTACGGTATAACGTCATCAAAAGTCATGAATCTTGATTATATTGCCTCGATACGAATCCAACGAACATTTCGCAGATTTTTTGTGTTTCTTTTCGGTGAACGATTTCAAACAGTATACGTAGTATCATCTTAAGACAAAAGTTATTAATTTTTGAAAATGAAAAAAATTACTTTATGAAGATCTTATGTACATATATGACTTTTAATGATTCACTATTTTACACCGGCAATTAAATACAGAGAATAATCGCTTGTAGTCCTATAGCCAGTTGCATTTATCTTTGAATTCTTATCACGCAAGACCTCAAAAAAAAAATTATATATATATATATGTATGTATTTCAAATGCTTTATAACGCAGCACCTACTCTCTTTCTCTTTGGAACCTAGAAAACTCTTAGCAATTCAAATGAACGCCGTGTAAATGATGGAACAAACGACGTATTTATTACATTCCATGTATATTTATGCGTAAAGTATAGACGCCCAATAGTGAACGTTTAGGATAAAAAGATGAAAGCGAAGATTCGCTGTAAAATGACTGAATAAACCATCGCCGTATCCTGCTTGAAAGAGTCATGTACGTAAATTTTAGGATCAACACGAGCTAAACGGTGCAAGAGTAATAACAAATAACAATGAACAAACCAGAAATGAAAAGATAGCATAATGATATACTAGGGCAGTGGTTCTCAACCTTTCACCTCCATTGGGCACTTAACAAATTGTTAGAAATCACGAGAAATGACGCAATGAGTTATATAATTTTATATATTTAATAACTAATATGTTTTATTAATGCTTGAAACAAATTCTGTGAAAAGAAACTGATTTTAATACTTTTTTTTACCACAGGAGTGAGAGAAGTCGAGTTGAGAATTTGGATGGAAAGAAACGGTCATATCTCGTTATAGGCGACAGGATGTCTGGGCACTGTTCTGGTAGTAACGATTATTTTCACGAAGCAAATGTTATTGCTATCGTTCGTTACAGCATTAACAACGTTTTCGGCAGCATTGCAAACGAAAATATTATTAACGAAATTTGAAAGAATTGCATCATTGCATAAGGGAGTATGAACATCTTCATATGTGCAGAGGAAAGCAGGCACCTAGAAATGGCTCGGCGGGCACCACGTTGAGAACATCTGTAGTCTAGGGTGTCCAGACGTTCCGGTTTTCCGGGATAATCCCGGTTTCCTGCGCAGTGCCCAGGTGTCCCGAAAAATGTTTTCGGGACGCACAGTTGTCCCGTTTTTTTTTTGTTGCTGTCATTACGTTAAGTAGCTGGTTCCAAAAATCGAATTGTCGTAAGGAAAATTTAGCGCAGATACAAAGAGATGGAGGGATTGTTTAGTGACGTCTTATCAATAGTAGGATTTTTCTTTGCTAAATATCTCCGGTGTGGCAGTTTAGAGCACAGAATAGGTAATAAGTGTTTAGAATGTCAAATTAGTACCAATATTCCCCGCTTGATAACTCAAGCGTGCAATGGCGGATCCAAGGGAGGGAGGGGGTCGGTTGGACCACCCCATTGCCCCATTTCTTCAAATTTTCATTTTATAATGTTTCATGTTTTTCATGTGATGACAATTTATAATCTACAAGTTGTAATGAGCTTAAGCTTTTGTTTAGAAATAAAATTTGTAAAAAAAAAACGCATTCGTTCTCATCTATTATTATAATATTACTACACTCTAATAACGCAAAACGCATTTACGTAGTATTTAAGTGCACACAACAACTCCAAATAAATAAAAACAAACATGTCCCGCTCTTTTCTTCCTCAGAACATAAAATGTCCCGGTTTTGCTTCCTCGGCATCTGGTTACTCTATGATATATGCATATCACGTGTAATTCCTGCAGCTTCAAAACAGCTAAAAAAACTTTCTTCAGCTATAGTTGACCGATTGCTTATTGTAACAACAATACTAGATTACCACTGAGAGCGGCTGCTTTAAAACTAAACAAAAATTGTCTTCGGTTTACTCAACAGATTCGTGCCACGAGTTACTTCTATAGATAAGCATTTGATCTTTCATTTAAACCGAGAATGACTTGTTTCTGAAGTTGTTTCATAAGTAACGCGACTTGGAGCCATAGCTACGGCATCGCAGTAATTTCGCTAATGGTTTTTCCCAGTAACTCTTCCTATTCACTGGACAATGGCAGATAAACAACGAGGAGATGTGATGGGGTGGGACGTCGGCCAGCTGAAATTAATGTCTTGGGTTCAAATCCCGTCTCGTGCATGGACATCTAGTCTTGCGCTCTTTACCGTTCGTTAGCCTTTTGGCAAAGGGATCACAATGTGTGTTGCTTAAGATTATACAGTCGAGCTTCCATAAGTCGAACGTCTATAATTCGAATTTTCCATAACTCCAAGTGAATTCAATTTACAAAATCTTTTTCATGTCATTTTTCATCCATAACTCGAATTTTCTGTAAGCCGAACATATTTTTTGTTTCCTTTGAGGGTCGACTTATATGTCCCACTGTAATTATAAAGAAATCAGATAACGTTGCTGTGTCTTTATGTATCGTTTTTTTTTTCAAGATTGCTTAAAATAGAATTCCAATAAGCTTCTGCTTCTATCTATGTAGTTATTTGTAAGACCCAATATTTTAATTCCTCTTCTATTAAAGCGACTTAGTTGACGTCATAAAAGTATACACGGTTAAAAACCGAACAAATGTATCTCTCCACCGTCCTTTCCAAGAATTTCTGATACAAATCCCTGTTACGTGATTAATAATCAATCTCTCCACGGGAGAAATGAAATTAAGTTTTTTTTGTGTGAAACACGTTCTAATTAACTGCGGTGCTGTAATCGCTAGGAAAAAGACGAAAAAAATTTGTGACAGCTGTTTACTCAATATGTGAAAGAGATTTGAAGTGCGAAAGGTCGAATATTTCATGCTGTTACTGATTCGAGAAATATGATAACTTTATATGCTTTGAACAAAAATATTTTTTTTAATTTACAGTTTAAAAATGTTTTTCGTTTTCTTATCAAGAAAATGGCTCGCCAATATTTTACCCGAAGTTTTGCAAGACGTAGAAGTTCATTACAAACTCTTTACACACACATTTTGCAATAAAAAATAGCAAAATATACATCTAATCATCTTCACTAGATACTTCTCTCTTACATGTAAAGATAGCTTACATTTGACAGTGTAAAATGAGATTTTCGCCTAGATTGAAAACTGATAAATCCATGTATTTTCCTCATATACATGTACACAATTATGTACGGCAATTGATAATTCTATATTATGTCTCTTCGATAATACTCTATGTGAATTTTAAAAACATACCTTTTGTATCGTCGAAAACATGTCAAAAGGTTAAGAACCACATTTTTGGTTAGTGTACGTTTACAAATCGCAAAACAATACATTGAAAATATACTTTAAATTAACCGTTTCCGCTGGCACTGCTACTTTACCAGCTTTCGTCTCCTGGAAACCGCCATACGAGGCGCTCGAATCGAAACCCTTTCGATCGCTTCAGAGCATAATACATTCTAAACGCAAAAATATTACAATCGATTATGATAATGGTAAATTGCAACCATGACACCCCTAATCATCACCCCAGCAACCCTTCTCCTCCTCCTTCCCCATCTCTCTCTTTCTCTCTCTCCGGTGATTATCACACCAGGCATATAACCTTTGACCCTTTCGCACAACAGTCTCGTTTTATCGATCTCCTCCTCTCAGGGCAACTGGGTTAACATCCGCATCTCCAAAAGGACTCCAATACAATTCAAATACGAAAAACCATTTCCCGATTCGCTAGTAACCTGAAGGTCATACTGCGCGCCCTGCAAGCACAAAACCACACACACACGCTTCGCGGGCGTCCTTCCCGAATATACAACCAGTTAAGGAGGAGTTGGTTGCGCCGGATTCCGCGGCGAGGAATGGAAGCGCTGCAGTCGCCCGGATTGCCAGCTCCGGAGCTCCTACGCCGCATCATCAACCGAAGTGCAGGTGATGTTGGCGGAGAGAGAGAGAGATGGAGCCGTTGCTAGGCAACGCAAACTACCCGATCCTCTTTCTCCCTCTCTCTCTCTCCCCTTTACCATGCCTCGCTCGGCGTGGGCGAGTTTTTGCTCCAGGGGTTTAGTTGGTTCGGGAGAATATAGAGGCGCTGCCATCGGAAGGAATTTCCCTCCTATCTCTCTTTCTCTCGGCTGATATTTTTTTCTATCTCCCTTAACGCCCTTCTCTTATTATTTCCGCGGCCGCTTTTTTTTTGTTTTTCGCAGTGCGCGGGTTTTACGTTACTTATGATCACCGGATGAGAGAGATCCTTTTATTTTCGAAATTACAGAGGTCAAAAGTCATCGATTGAGTGGGAAGATTCAGTTTGCCGCCGCGATTATTTAATTCTCGCGTTTCTAGGCGACGGAGAAGAGTATATATGTATATATTTTTTAAAATCGAGCATCACGTTGCTGAAGAAACGGAAAAAGAGAAAGAGAGAGGGAGAGGAACAGATGACGAACGTGGGGCGAAATATGAGTAAATGGAGTAAAAAAACGAGAGAACACCGCCGAAAGGTCATAGAGCCAGGGGCTGGTATGTTTTTCATCTGAGGCATCAGGAGTGTTTTTTTTACAAGGAATACAACCCATGAAACGTGGAGAAAACGGAGGAGGAAGGGAGGAGGGTCAACGTCTCCGAGCAAAGTTACCGGTGACGTCACCGAGCTCGCTAGCCCTTCCTAAGCTTACGTGATAACCCCCTCGGGGACCAATATGAAGTCGGCATGAGTGGGAGATGAGCTGGATTTTTAAATGCCTATGCGCAACATAAAGTACTGGACTAAGGAATACTTTTTTCCTTTTAATTTATGTCGAAGGTCCAACCTACAGCATTTATGGTATTGATTGCAACCTTAATTTTCCACATACAGTAAGTCCTCGCTGTTCTTCATGGGTGCGCTCCTGAGGGCCATGATGAGACCCAACCTGGTGTCCGCGAACACCGCTGTGCTCTTTAACAGCCTGACCGTACTCTTCTGCGGTGCTTCAAATCACGTTTATTTTAACCATTAATTTAATTAGCTCGGTAGGTTTATTTATGAACGGTTTATAAAAGCATTAAGATTAACTCTGACCTTATTCGAGATCATTCCCATTTCTGCATAAATATAGTGGTTCTCGCTTTATACTCTAGAATACAAATTGCTGCTCGCCACATCGAAAAGGTTGGAAACCCATGGGCTAACCCAGTGGTGCCCTACCCTTTCTACATAGCGGGCCGCATCGGTGGTTGCCTGCCGAAGCAGGCCGCATTAGAAGCTAATAATTCTTCCGCGGGCCGGATTAGAGTTTAAATCAGAAGTTATATATACATTCCGAGGCGCTATTTAAGTGAAAATATAGTCCAAATGAGGTTTTTATTGTAAATATTCCGATATTAAAAGTTTTATTTGATAAATTTTCATAAAAATTTGAATTTTTGTGTTAAATTTTTCGAACTGCTTTTTCATCATGGCTTTTCGGGCCGCACAAAAACCCTTCGCGGGCCACATCCGACCCGAGGGCCGTAGGTTGGGCACCACTGGGCTAACCAATTGACTTGTACGTAATTCATGGAATATATCTTACAACGACGAAAATTTCCATAAAAACTTCACATAAATTTGTACGTTATTTTTAAAAGATGTCTTACAAAGTACATTAATATACAATATTTACGGAAAGAACTATAATGCTAATGACTTTATTTATTAAAAAGTGCATCTTAGAGATATACTAATCTATAAGTAATACCCACTAGTGATAGTCTCGGAGATAACTCAAGTGTGTCGTTACCACCGTCTTCCCCGACGTAGTAAAGCGTACAATCAACTTTATCGTATTCAATACAGAATTATGGAGCGCATGGCGTATGGAACTGAGTAATAAAAGTGACGCAGTATCTCTTCAAGATCCGTAGAAAAGGTTAAAAAAAACAGTTGCGCATAACGGCTACTAAGCAGCCATTGAAACGAGCATCTAGTTTTCTAACCTTATTGTGGCAACTCGATAAAAACATTGCGTGACTCTGACAACAGGATCTTATGATTATTGCAGAGTTGTTTTGAGTCGACGCGGTTTTTTGAGTTGATATTTTTTTGAAATTACAGAGATAATTAGTTAATGTGATACTTTTCGGTTATAATTTTGAAGGATTGGTTCGGTTGAGTTGGATTGATTGGTGTATCTGGGTTTGTCGACCACAGTCATTATTTTATCGAACAAAACTCAAGTGAACGCACGCAAGCTATTGAGAGGACCTGGGAATCTTCTTAAGGAGAACAAGCGTGGAATAGGTAGATTTCTTAGATTCGTACAGACTAAGCTAACGGAACTCAACCGAAAAATAAATCTTGGGAAATATCGCTGAATTTAGGCACATCGAAGTTGAAAATGTATTTTTCATGCTTTCTGTATTCATGGTTAAATTAAAATTGTGAGCTAGAAATATTATTTTTTTAATATACCGAATTTTTTCGCTCAAACGCTTAATTACATTTAAAAGCATTTTTTTTAAGAGAAGAAAACATCTTTAAGAGATAGTTATTTCCTATTAAATATTCCGCCGTAAGCTTTTTTCCGGGCTTTGAAAACACTGGATAATATCCGGGATGTAGGTATACATCAATTCTGAAATAATCCATCTTAAAAAAAAAAGAAACTGAAAAGTCTTCGTCTGAGTCGCTGAAAACACTTTTCAAGGAACACATCCTTTAAATGTATCCCACTAAATGGAACTCCAACACAAGAAGAAAAAAAGCAGAATGTGCGGTCGGGAGATGTTAATGCGAAAGTAAACACGTGCAGCAGCCAAGGCGTACGCGTCGAAGGACAATTTTCGTTCAATTCTCGGGTGGCACACTCATATTTCGTAGGCATGAGCAAAAATCGTAAAGTTTTCGTGATTGGCTGTGGTTATGCATCTTAAAGAAAAACAGCCAACGGAATATCTATCAAAACTACTTGAATCACGAGTCACTGCGCCACGTTCGCTTATTTTGCTGGACGGCTTGTAAGCATGGCCGGCCCGAGGTTCCGGCGAGGCGGGCGGCTGCCCGGGGCGCCCAAGTATTGTGGGCGCTAACACTACCATCTATCTCTACATTATTTCCAAATGGATAAACACTGGATACCAATTTATATCTTGGGATAGGCGGGAATCTATATAACATTTCGTTTATACTTCTCATTAGCAATCATTTTATGGGGCAATGAACAAATGAACGAGCTATTTTAAAAATATCTCAACAAAAATTTACGGAGGGGGGCGCTGAGCGATTTCTCGCCTGGGGCGTCAAAATACCTCGGGCCGCCCCTCTTTGTAAGATCTATAGATATTCTAGATAAGTATTTTCCAAATACGGTTTCCTGTACAGACAAAGTTCTAGACCAAGCTAGCGTCTCCCAGCTGCAGTCTGTAATGATTAATCGTCCATTCTACCATAAATTAACCCGAAAGAGTAGAATTTTCCACCGAAGAATTTCCACTGAAGAAGACTGCATTGTATTTCATCGAGCACCTAGTGCGATCAACCTTTTTATTGCTATAGGAGGTACGTACCTTGATCGGATTCATCACGCGAATTCGTCCGTTCAATTTTAGATATGAATTCTGTGAGCTCTGCAGGATATTTCGTGAAAATGAAGCCCTTGAGAATGCGTGCATCGAGTGCAGTCAACGAATCGCGAGTAAGTTGCAGGAGGAGGCATGTATTGCGTACAACTTGCTGCACTTCCTGCGTCGTTATATTCTGCAATCAGAAGTTTTTTTTTTACGGTACAAACATCAATGCAATGCGCAAATTTGGCGAGCAACAAATAATCACATTTCTTTAACTAAAAGTCTGTAATATAACAAAGGTTTTAAAATGACTTATTTCATTACAGTTTCAAGTAATAAAGTGGAAAATAAAATAATGCTCGACTATAAAATTCACGTTCTTTACGATTTGTGAAAACGGTCAATCTTGCCGCAGTATTTATGTCAGCAAAATATCTGTTCGAACGCAATGGAAAACGACCAAAATATAATATAATATAGAGAGTTTGAAGTTCTGATTTTAACTCAGCCATTATATGCATCGTTTTCAGGGATATACATATAGGTATGTCGGTTAATTACGAGAAATATTTGCTAATTCCGCAAACAATGACTGTAGCGCTACTAAACTAGGATAACAAAATGTAACACGAAATTATATTCATAAGAATCCTGCGTTTCTAGAGCAATTCACGCAGACTGATACGTGAGGACATTGCAATAAGTTTTGCTGTCCAATATAGTGATCAGCTGGATTTTCTGACATGGATTCTCCTCAAACTTATGTGCATCCTTAGCAACTACGTTTTGAGTCGCATCCCTGCTTTGGATCGTAAAATGCTTAAATTATAATAAACCGTTGGTTGGTTGGTCACGCTATGCAAACGCTAATAACTCGAGAAATAATACTGATAGAAACTCGAAATTTGGTATGGGTGCTTGATTAACACTTATTCAGAGATGACGAATTTAAATCGCGAAAAAATTTCTTGGTTCGTCTCCAAGAGAGGCATTTCCATTTCCCATTACTTAACATGTAGAACGCGATTTTTCGACGTGCAGTCCTTTTTTCATTTGGAAATTAAAATTAGAAGAAATTAACATACGACCTTCGGATTTGAACCATTTTGAAAAAAAATTATAAAGTTTCTTATTCCGTTCGTCTTTTTTCGCCCACAGTTCAAAATATTCCATGTTAAACGTTTAATTTACATATTTTGTGGAAATCTCGCCATTTTAACGTGATGTTGCTATGTCGACCATTATCATTGTTACACCTCAAATTACTATTTTTGTATACATCCTTCTGGGAATAAGCGTGCCTTGAGTGCTTCAGTACGAGAGAGAGAGGAAGGAAGGGGAGAGATTGGCGTGTTTTGTGGAAAATAAGTATATTAACGTAAATATAAAAAAATTTAAGTATCAACAGTGTCATTTTAGAAAAATTGGAAATAAAAAGCATTCCTAAATTCAATTCTTTGTAAACCATACGTGCTTACGAAGTTATATTGTTATTCCTCGAATTAATTTCGTAACAATGGCGAAATAAATTAAAATTCAATTAAAATTAAAAAGACATTTAAAACTGTTAACAGGCAATTTTAGAAGAGACGACAGTGAATCTTTTAATGAATTGATTTGTTTTTATAAAAGGAATTGGAATTTACAGTATTTACTGAATTGACAAGTATATTTCAAAGCAAAAATCAATTTAAAACTATTTTAACGGTTTCTACGATAAACAATTAGTTTATTTTTTGTTAATATGGATCTCCAATATAACAATCCATTCAACCGTCAAGGGAACAGTTTACAATGTTGAAATAAACTGATTTGTTTTTGTTCAGATAGTATTCAAAGAAATTATTCCGCTGATTGATTAATTAGTTTTTAATATAAATATTTTAAAGAGTTTTATTTTAAATAAGTAATACATAACGACGGAGAACATTATTGAGGATTCGAGTAAGCTTTCTTTCTTCGTAGGTACAGAGTACAATTTTAAAACAATCATAATGTTAAGTGCACGAAATTTAATTATTTTCCCTACGTTATATATGTATACATATAATTATTTCCCGGTCTTTGCACACCGATATTTATATGCAGCATTGACGAGAACAAGGTGGGAGAAGAAGAACAGAATTTTATAGCCGAAAATAAAAACCAAAGGCATTTACTAAACGACAACAGAATATTCACTAGAAATGTAATATATGACGAAATATTTCATATGTAAAAGTGTGCTAATAATTATTTTAAATGCAAATATTAATAATCAATCTATCTATAATTCTTCCGTTGATATTTCAACGGGCATTACACTAGTAATAAGATAAAAGGCCTTATTAAGCATATGAGTCGCTGAAATGATAAATAATAGAGTTATCAGGCTTAGGCATTTCTAACAGCGGTGCACATATGGACCGAATTAGTATGTACAATTTCCACAGTTGTACCGAGTTATATTTTCACCGAAACAATCTTATAACCGATAAAATTAAGAAGGTACTTTTTTGTTTAGGATCGAAACATGTTTTTTTTTTAAAACTAAGAAGAATTCAGAGCGAAATATAACATTTTCCAATGATTTATCTGGATGGCGATCTTAATGTAAGCAGCTATACTAAAGACGTGCAGGAAAACAATGCATGTGCATATATCGTGATCACAGCCGAAATTATTTAACGAAAACTTCTGTAACGACTGAATACAGGACATGCATATTTTTCTCGGTTGAAAATAGCCGACTATAAAATATTCTGTACGACTTTAAAGTAATATTTTCATATAATGTTATTATTTATTTTAATTTCCGTTAAATTAAAATCATAGGACGCGTTAATCAAACGTTTAAATTAAATTATAGAAACGGTGAATTAATCTAGACTGCGGTTTTCTCTCCAACCGCTGACCAAAGTCTCGATTATTTTTACAGAATTTGAAATGCAACTTACGATAAATATATTCTTGTAGCCTCATTCTTAATTATTCCGCTGTTTATTATTTTTTTATTATTGAAAACGGTCGCTTCAAAGGTCATCGTGAGAAAGTCAGCGCTACTCGTCGGCCGTCATATGTCTTGCGAATAAAAAACATTTGGGGCCACATATATAGAGATATTGAATTCAACTTAATGATAAATCGATCCGGCCCATAATTGGCGAGAGTTGGAGGATACACGCGCGCGCGCGCGTGAGCAGAAGTTATGCTGCAAACGACGCAACGAAGAGTCATTTCGCAGGTAATAATACGGCGATCGCCGTTTTACGACCTGCTGCCAATCGCCATGGCGATAAACACAATATCGACGATTTAAAGGGGTTGGATTGCGATTTCCATGGTTCCTATCATAATTTTCTTGTTACATTTAAGAAGAAACGTCATGACGATGAGAATATGTTTTCGGCAAAAAAAATTCTCAGAAATTTAAGAGACGCGAAAAGAGAAAGTTTCACATCGAACGAGTCCGAAGCATGAATAGAAGGTGAAGTGGCACAGTTTATACACAGGAAGATCTTGTTTATGCTGACGTTAAAAAAGGGATACCACGAAAACAATAGAGTAAGACCTCAACATTCGCCATGTTCTCGAATTTCAAGTTCGCGAATGCTAAAAATTACAAATTTACGTGATCAGGGCTATGGAGTCAAAGGTAAAGGTCGATAGATATCGATATCGAGAATATACGTATTAAAAGTGCAATCCATACGTCAATTTATGAAAAACTAGCAGAATTTCCTGTTGAATTTCAACGGATTTAGTGAAGCTACTACAGCAAAACATACAAACTCTTTAAAATACCTATATAGTAGATGCTTTCTAAATTACAATTAGCTTTTCTTAACAATTAATCATATTTGCTTGTAACAATCCGTTTCAGAGCCTATTGCATTCAAATATAACGATAATTTTATTTCCTATCATATTACTTTCGCCAAATCCAGCTTCATTTCTTGTGTAATTATGCTTCGCTGAAATATTTACTTTTATGTCTTGTAAGCAAGAAACCCGTGAAAAAGGAACGTACAGTTGTCCATGATTGAACACTGACTCCGGTAAATGTACACCAGAAATCTGTGCATATTTACGTTAATAAATATTACAATGTAAAATATAATGATTTTACTTACAAAAAATGTAAGATGCCAGTATTCAATAAACGCTTCCTGAGTAATAATCAGTATCTATTTACGTTGCTATCCATAAACATTGATCGTTGCGCTGCTTAAACAAAAGTGCGAAGCGAATAACGCTAAACTTTCGTCTATTTGTAAGCTTCATTGAAGCTAATTGAATCGGAGGTAACAATGACGGCCGCCTTGGCAACGCCCGGAAAGAGTACGAAAAACCTACAAAATTTCGAAAGAAATAGCGTATTTCTGAAAACTTCGACCGTGTAACATGTAAAGTTCGCAGGAATAAGATAGTATAGAGTTTTATTCGTCGAATAAGCAAAAACGAAAAAAATCGGTCCATATTTACGTATTTTAATGCTTGAAGGAAGAATACCTTGAAAGTCAAGAAATGGATTCATAGGTGTTATCTTATGGAAAAATGTTAATCTTATAAATATTTTAGAGTGTATGTGTGTGTGTATGTTCTTTATACGTTTTTACACCGTTGAAGCTATCGAACTCAAAAGTTTCACGGGTCACCTTATGGACCAAAGGAAGAACCTGGTCTAGGTTTGCAGACCGTGGGGTCTCTTATACCCCATGAGTCAACAAAATACTATTTCCAATAGAATGCTTGAGAAATTGTGTAGAGGAACCCCAAAATGCCATGCAGCCCTTCACTGATGTGGATATAAATATACCTAAATATTAACTTATCACGGGAAATTGCTTATTTTACGCACGAAAGACTGAATATTTTAATTCTGTTCATGTTTCGCAGTATTACATGCTAAATCGCTCGAAATATTCCTTTAAGAGCAAAATTTGTCGGTTTAGATGTCCATTTTCCAGGCGGCAACAAAGCTAAATTTCTTAATTGTTGTCCTCTTCAAAGGGAGATATACAGGTAAAGATTAATCAAGGAAAATCCACGTCGTGGCGCGCCGTAGAGGAAGAATAGCTAACGCCAAGATATGCCTAAATGTAGTCTATGAATACTTTTAAATTGTGTCAAATGATTTTTAAGGAATATTATAACATTGTTAGCTTTTACCATTAACATTGAAAGATTTATCGCAACATAAATTGATACATCTACTTACATTTTTTCGGTAACCAATATGTTGTTTATTGTTTACGTTTCGGCTAATAGTATTGACATAATCCACATAATTTTATTGCCGCTTTAAAGGCTTCGGTGCATCTATCCATGTGAATATTAAGTAAAACGTTAATGCGTACAATATAATACATAAAATAGTAAATGTTAATGTAAGCATCGCTTGCGTAATTAAGGAATGAGGAACGTTTGCCCCGAGCAATAAAAATCGTTTGGCCCCCTTTCCCGAGCGAAGCCGGGCGTTTCAGTTAGTCCCCTATATTGGCAGCACTGATTAATCCCGTTTGACCAAACCTTGACCACTCACTAAGTTAAGATGTAAGGAAGAATCGTACCAAATTTGGTTATTCTAGCTTTTACCGTTTAGGAGGAGTTCCATGAACAAACACACAAATACACGCTTCAAAATATATTATACTAGATAGATAGATTATAGTAGATAAACAATAAAAAAGAGCAATTGATTGAGTTAATTCTAATAAAGACTATAACAAGGTAAATAATACACTGAACCACTGAAACTGCTTTGATGAACTGGAAATGTGACTGATTCTTGTAATTCAATAGGTACGTTAAAATATGTTAAGAGCCTCAAAGCCAGAAACATATATAGACGAGAAAAGTCCTCTTCATAAAAATAACATTAAGAACACAGGCAGATATATAAAGATCTAAATGAAATTGAATATTTTTATGTAAAAAAATACTTTTCCAACAATTTTCTCCACAAAATTTGTAATTATTATAGAAAAACAATTTTCATGGAATGTCACAATTGATATTAAGCATGGCGCAAAATTGGCTCCCCTTGAGCTTGAGACCTGGCCCCCTCCACGCCCCCTGATTAGTTCTGGGATATATTTAAAAAATATTAATTTTTTTACCAGAACGTGGGGAGAGACCACAAGCCAAAAGAAATATAAAAAATAAAGTTCGGCTTAAAGTACGACCGTAACAACTTAGTGAAAAAATGAATGGAAATGTTAAATCGGTGCAAGCAGGAACGAACCCTACGCGAATAATCAAAACCGCGAATGTCGAGGGTTTACAGTAATGTTTTACGTGGTTTCACCGGAGATTTCGTAAGGGGCCGAAATAAAAGAAAAAAGAAATTAACTGTTGCTTAATCAAATTTCGTTGAATATAAACTTTCATTTATTTTATTTTACGAAATAAAACGAAAAACACCAATTTTCGAATCACTATTAATTACACTGCCGTGGGGATTCTTTGAACAAAGCGAAAATCGAGTCGCGGCAAACAATTTAATTCATACGGAGTAGAATTTTACATCGATATATTTTTGATGGGACGCGAAAAAAACTAGTCTTGTCTCTAAGCTCCAATATTCCCCGGAAATTATGCCGTTAACCTAGTTCTTGAATTCGGAAAATTATGTTCACGTAATGCATTCATTTTTTCATCTTGCGAAGGTACCTCGAATATTATAAACAAAAATGCTAGCACCTGAATTTAAAAAAATCCATGCTCATTTTGACGCGATAGAATTATTATAATAATCAACCATTATCCTAATTTTGAAGTCTTCAGTTTCCTAACAACCTAAAGAATGAATTAGAATTCAACGCTGATTTTTTTATTTAAAAATTTCTAGACAAATGGTAACAAGTTATGAAAGTACTGCGAAAGCAGATATTATACGGTGATTTTTTTTACAATAAATTTCTTCGACTGGTCTTTGTTTAATATTGATGACATTATAATATAGTCCCACATAAAAGCATTGAGCTCGTTGCCATGGTTATCGATTGGTGAGACCCAAAAAAAAAACTCCCACTTTTTTCCGATACAAACTAAAAATTTACGTTAAATCTACAGGGATTTGAATTCCGTATCCAAAAATAAGGAACTAAAATTTCTAAACTTTCTGAAAGTTCAAATCCTGAGTTAGAATCTTGACGGGAAATAATTCAACAAAGCAAATACGAGTATATAAACCTCATCACCGATTGACGTGTTTTGCTTATGGGGCAATAATGGGGCAAAATTAGTCTCCAACAGCTGATCCCGATCCACCAATTTCTCGCCATGTGCATCACTCATAGTAAATTATCCTGAAAGTTTGGTTTCTCTAGGTTGAACCGTTTAAGAGATATCGCCTGCACAGTCGGACGGACGGTCGGAGAGACAGACAAAGCGAATACAATAAGCGATTTGTAAAAAAAAAAGCGCTAAAAATTAGAAGAACACTTACTGGGCAGGTCCATCAGCATCTCAACCTTGGTTGCGTCAAAGGCAGCTCGATATGCTCTTCTTCGCTTCGATTCAACGGGATTCTGCTCCTAATGGTTAAGCATGAACATTTCAGGAGATAGACGAAACGGATCGATATTTTTCCTACCGCCCCATCGTCCAGCGATGATCATTTCATCGTAGTAAAACCTTTTGGTGTTTTTCTTTAAGTCTCGCACAAAAAAACCTAGAACATAAATAACAAACTTTTAATCCGAGACGATTAGGGTTTCCTGAAATGTCTCTAAAGATTAATAATTTTAAAAATTAAACTCTAATAAATTCGCAACATTATATTTCTTACAATAAACAACAATAACTCCGCAAATACAGAATTTAATTTACATATTAATGTAAATAAAATTAAAATATAGATGTAAGGTTTCAATTACATTTAACTAAATTTTCGTCACAATCCGTGCTAATCGAAATCGCGGTTTTATACCCTTCACGACAAAGCTTTGCTTTTCATAAATATTATTTCGATTTGTTATATTTTGGAATAGCTTAATATATACTATATAGTAATACATTTTGACGAGTTTCTTGTTGCATAAATTATCATATAAAGGAAACACTATTTCTTCGATCAAAAATTAAATAAATGTCTAAAAATGAAATAGATAGGCATGTAAATTAATTTTTATGCAAAATAATTCTTAGAATATCATACTAAATTCGCCTATCTACGCAAGACGTCGCTATGAAGGAGAAAAATATTTTTTAACTAAATCATTAAAGAACTTATAATGAAAATTTAAAGAGTTCCGCGTGGTAACAAACGTCCAAATGGTACTCGCCGAAAACCTTGTTACTATGTACTTGCTAGTTACCCATTTTTTCGGAAGAAGTTAATTTGCTTGGTGTTTTAATCCTATCATAAAAAAGTGCGTGCATTGCATTCAACTTTAAGACGAGCCTACTTTTCTCAGTCAAGTTAAAATGGTGATTTTTTTGTGTGTATATGTATATATATGTATGTATGTATGTATGTATGTATGTATGTATGTATGTATGTATGTATGTATGTATGTATGTATGTATATATATATATATAAAACAACGAGATTCTAAAGCAGAAGATTTTCATATCTTTGGAAGTTTAACCGCATGTACAAGCGAAACTCTGATAGAGGAAATACGCAGCTAACCTAACTTTCGCAATGAACGCTTCATTAAAACTGATAAATTCTCATGTGCACGCATACGTAAATAAAAACACGCGTACTGTTCATGTATGAGGAATATTGTCGCCCTATGAATGAAATAGAAACTAGCGCCGCAGGATGATAGGAAGAACAATAATGGAGTTCATGTCTTCTTAACCGTTAAGGATTATTTATAGCCCTCAAGTTCAACGGAGAGGGCGCACCAAACATTCCATCTCCATGACACGAAATTTTGCGAATACCTATTTTCATTTCCTAACGTTAAGCAACGAGTGACTTTCGTTCCTCTAAGAATGACGAAAACTTGAAACTTTCGAAAGATTGTTTTATGCCAAATAAGAGTAATAATATATTTCAAAAATGCATTATTTATTATTTTTAACAATATTTAAAAGACCTTCTGCCATTAACGTGCCTTCAACATGCAATTAAGTATTATTATTACACTTGTCACCCATTATGGTTCTCAAATTTAAAAAAAATTACTATATTTTTTATACTGAAAATTATTTTAAATTCAATTTCTATTTAGCTCCGCGAGGCATACACAAAGTAACAGATTCGTGGGACCCAAAATGTTGTAAAAAGATATTAAATAGCAATCACTGGATACAAAATTGGTAAGGCAAAGATAACCGTAACCATGCTCGCCTTCGGGAAAAGTTTTTTTCTTCAATTTAAATCAATTCAAAGCTTTGAAATGTAATGGCGAAACGTTTGAATAAAAAACATTCGAGGGCGGTATATATTTCTACGTTCGATAAATTCATTCGCATTTATGTCAACGCGGGACGCAAAAAAATTACCAGAAAATGATTGCTCTCCGCACCTTTCAAAATCATTGTTATATAGTATCAGATAAACACTCTTAACCTTTTAACAGTCCAGAAATTTTTAAATTTTTTAAAACCAAAAGTTCAACTTCATTTGGTATTATTTTGTAAACATAACGATAAAATCAGTAGTTACCCCTTCAGTTCAAATGTTATGGTATTTTCAATGCAATAAACCATAAACCTAATGAGAAATTATTAATCTGGGGAAAACATTGGCATATCAAAACAGAAACAGCACGTGAAACATTGCCCGCTACGTGATACGGGCGAAAATCAACATAAGAAAATTTGTACGTAACAAAGAGTTACCTACCCTTAATAAACGACGATATCAATTTGACTTGTAAGAAGAAACACAACACAACCGCTCGAACATAAGGGTTTATCAACTTCGATAGACAAAACTCAGCGCAAATCCTTTTCCTCCCCCCGGCCACACATATTGTTCCGCTCCCAAAAATATAACATGACCTTCGTCGCGACCTTGTCGGGCCAATATTCCCCGTTTCCCTTTCCTTCCAAAAAATAAAAATAAATAAATAAAAGATCCCGACTCCGCCAGCGAGAACAATGCGGCTTATTTACATTCCTCAGACAACGGGCTTCGCCCCATTCCATTTTACCCTCGTTATCCATTGATTAAGCACCCTTCTACGAGGTCGTTCCGATTCACGCATGAACTTGGTAGAATTCCTACCGAATATCTTGATCTCTTTTCACTCCCTCTCTCACGCCTCCTTTCTCTCTCTCCTCTCTCTCACGCCTCCTTTCTCTCACCTTCACAAACTCACTTCGCCCTAAGGGAGGAGTTTGAAATACCACACTCTCTCTCTCCCTATCCCTACTACATACCTCTTTCTCTCTCTCTCTCTCTTCCTCGCGGTCAAACTTTCACCTCCCCCTTCCTCCTTAATTCCTTTCCCCTACCTCCCACCCTAAACTCCTTCCCTCCATCCTACTCTCTGACCAACGAGAAGACCTGTTGCTGGACCGACTTCCAATCTCGGGAGTCCGCCAAGCGTAAGATGGACGTATTGCTAAGGAGAGATTTTAGGGAAGAGTGAGAGGGAGAGAGGAAGTTGGGAGGGAGGGAATTGGGGCGAGTAGGAGGAGGAGGAGAGGGGAAGAAAGGAAGGTAGGAGGGGACGAGGTGACTGGCTCCAAGGCAATGTGTGTGTGTGTGTGTCGCCTACTATATAAACACACACACACACATATACACGACGGATTCTGAATGCCACGCGCAATGCAACCAACCAACAGGTGCATATCCGACCGACCTTCTCTCCTCCTCTTTACCCCTCTCCATCCTCTACTATACTCCACTCCCTCCCTCTTTTTTCCCCTCCCTTCGAACTTTCTCCTCTATTCCCATTGTCGGCGTATTCATGAGCTTTATAGCGTTACGTCATAACAGCATGCACCAACCTTGGAGATTTTCGCCTCGTGGACGAGATTAACCGGCGGGGATTGGGTTTATGAGACGTGGTGAATAAGACGACGGACTCGCTCCGCCTCCGGGTTTATTATTATTATCATCCTCCCCCTTCCCCTTCCCCCCTGTAGGAATTCCTCGACGCGCGTGACGAATGCTCGTCTTTTATATAAATGCGCTGCGTCGTCCAATTTGACGGGATTTCTTCGGTTGGAAGTTTCAGCGGTAAAACGCGCCTCCTTTTTTCTTGTAATGCCGTCCGTTGCATTAATCTATGTTAATCATTATCGCCTAATAAAAATTTTAAATACGCGGGAATTTTAGTCTTTTGCCTATACCGTGCCAAATCGATTCTGTAAGAGAATGAGATGATAAGTCGGATATAATCTCCCTCCGCCACACACCAATTGCGGTGGCTTGTAGGGTATTTATTTAGATTCTGATAATATTCTTAATGGTCTAAATATGACGAACAAGTAGGTGATGATATTTTGCAGAAAACCTCCATGGTGTCAGTATTTTTCCTTTCGTATGATATTCAGCGTGAATACGAATAACTACGCTATAGTAGACGAGACGTAAGTTGGCCTCTGAGGAAATGGAAAGTGGGAGCATTAGAAGAGTACTTTTCAGGCTTGGGACTATCAGAGCCTTGCGTCGTTGCCATACTGTGCCTTATTAGCGTCGCTTCGTTTTCTCATTCATTAGCTTTGTTCATAAATAGATAACAGGCGTGGACTTAGATCAGGCATGTCAAACTCGAAGAGGCGTACGGGCCACATTAAGGCGATGAATGCTATAGAAGGGCCGCAATCGTTCATTGAGCACCGGAGTTGGAGCAATAAACTTTATCTACAAGATTGGACGTATGCTTTGTGTCATTAAATACAATAATTTAAAAATCGTGTTCTATTGTAATTAAGGAACTATGAAATAATCTTGCCTCCTTTTCACATAAATAAAGTATTTATATAAAAATCTGAAACGATTTAGTCAAGGCAAAAATTAGCATTCGGGCCGCAGTAAGGTACAGAAAGGGCCGCATGCGACCGCCAGTTTGACATGCCTGCTTTAGATTACCGCAAAGTACCGAGCGAAGTTCACAAATCTGCGTCTTTTGACGCGTTAGAAATGACGTAACCAAGCGTGGAAGTTGCGACTAGGTCGGAATAACAACCAATCTAGATACGTTACTCACTTCAGTAGAGAGATATTCATCTAAGAGAGTTGCGTAAAATTAAAACTCCGTTGAAATATACGTACATGTCGAGTAAACTCACTCAATAACCCAACTGCGCACGCACGCATGTTACCGACTGATGCATTCTAATAAAACCTAGCACAGAATCAGCCATCTTGCATACTAGCGGGAAAACTCACGCTATCTACGCGGGACTCTGTGCCTCCTAGCGGTATCACCACAAACTAGTGCATTCACCCAATGCGATTCAGTCTCCGTCCGTATCGTAATTGATGTTTATAATTGTAATAACAAATAGGGGATCATTTCGTGCGTCACCCTGTATTTATTAGTCAACCCCCGGAGACGTGAATCATCCCAGAGCCGTCTTAGAAAAGTACAAAAAGGATACAAATACCTTCAAGAAGTCTTGAGTTACGTAACGCAACAAAAAAATTGAAAGGTGTCCTTCACGTAAATAATTTTATCCTCTTACATAACGGTGAAAACACTTCCATATTAGAAAGCAGGCTCACAGGCGAGGAAAACTCGCGACGTGGTTCTCTTATTTTTTCTCTTCAAAAAAGCCTCTATTCCGTGCATTCCGCTGCAATTGCAGACCAATCACCTGTTAGATGAGCGTCGTCGATTATGTCGGGGTAAAGAAAGTCAAAGGTGAGCGTGGCGCGCGCGAAATTCGCTTGGACGTAATACGAAACCGCGTACCGTTATTTTCTTCGCGTGTTGCTCTACTTCTTTGCGTCGATTTTGAGTTATTACAATTAGGCTTACCACAAAAAAAATTACTCCAGCGGCCGACTATTCTCGCGATGATGTCTGCGTGTGCGATAAAATTTCATGGGTGCTCTAACTAAAAAAAATAATAATCGGATCAGCAAAAAATTGTATTTAAGATTTCTATTAGTAAATGAAGATGGGGAAGGTTTTGGCTGAAACTGGCCAACCGGAAGTTTTCCCGTTTTTTCCAAATATCTCCTTTAGGACTCAATTTAGGTAAATATTTTGTATTACCAAAGTTGTAGAAAATGTCATTTTCTACAAGTTTTGTTTGAAATGTTTTTTCATAAAACGAATCGTTTAAGAGATATTTGGATTTTTCGTCCGAATTTATAATGTACGTCGCTAAACGATACCATCCTATCCGTTGCTACGAAAAAATTTCTTGTTGATAGCGATGCGTACGTCGTCAGGGGTAATTATATATATATTTCTTATCCCTGGCAATAGCTAACAATGTTGGTTTTTTTCAATTTAAAGATCACTGAACGTTTTTAAAAATTATTCACAAGTGTAATTGCCGATAATAATTCTTGAGAGCGCTATGTCGAGAGCAATTACATTCATTACTCCGTATGGAGAAAGTCATGTGCTGGACACAAGCGTATCTTTTTCTTTTAGCACGTTAAACTGTTTTGCAATGGACGAATCAAGATTTCCGTCTCCATCGTGGACACAAAAACACCATCTAACTTCGCGAAAATTTTCATTTTCGTTACAAATAAAACTTCCACGTTCTTTGATTTCTTTCCGTCCTCAAAACTTTTTATAATTCCGAGAATAATCACCCTCTTTGAAGAAAGGGGTGGTAAGACGTTTTTCTATTTATGTAAAATAGGTACCTTGAAAATTCTAACTCGCAGTTAGTTTTCTAAACCTCTTCAGAAAAAATATATTAGAGAAGTGTCTAAAAAAAAAAATAAAAGTTTTTTCCACTCCCACTCGGTAGAAAAAGAGTCAAGCTTCGGTTTAAACTGCTGAGAGCTTTGCCATCTTCGAAAAGAGAATCCGGTAGTATTAAAAACTTTTTCCTGAAATATAATGTCAACGTTTCTTACTGTCAGACAGTCATCGCTCGGGTTGTAAAACAGCAAACGTCCATCAAATAATAAGGTTTGCGAAATGGAGAATATCCAGGATGAATCCAAGAGTTTAAGGAGGGGAAAAAAAGGCAGGAACAACGAGCTCGCATGAACTCAAGCAGAAACAAAAAAGAGCGTTATCCATGTTTGAGTTTCGACACATATCTAAATATAAAAACAAATGGCAGGATTGCAGGAATCTACGCTCATTAAAAAAATAATGGGCTAAAACTGAAAGAAAAGTGACAAGTTCCCTCCAAATAAACATGCTATAAAGTAGGGAAATTTGGAAACAGAAGAAAAACAACCTGCCACGACTTGTTGTGCGGATATTTATTCGCGCTACAAAGTACTTGATGCCAACGTACTCTCTTTATAAAAATAGTATTCGCTGGGCCAAAAATTAAACTCGTGCGAACTTTTTTAACTTGTGGAATATTTCCATGATCAGAAATGAATTTAATACTTTGCAATTTTCCACTATTTTTTTATTACAAGCTTACGACCATGGTTTCGGCGTGATGCGGCATCCTTATATAATGAAATGGTGGAAAATTACGAAGTATTCAAATTATTTCTGCTCGAGCGAACTGCTGACGCGTCGCACGTAAAGTTCAAACGAAAACGTGAAAATTTTATGACGGTGCCAAGATGCATTGCATCACTTTACTGCAACTACACTAACGGCGAAACTATTCTGAGAATTGCATGTGAATATTTGACGCACGTTAAGTTGCTGGACAATTCCTGTTACTCTGCGCCGGAGAAATGCAGGACTGCACTCGTAAAAAAAATCTACAGGCTTGGATGAGATTTGCAACCTCTCCAGTTCCTACCTTCTTCCAAAAAACCTCTCTTCTTACAAGATGTAATCCGAATGCGACTGCGTCGAAAGAACTCAACAGACTGGTGTGTGTGTGTGCAATCGAAGTGCCCGTGTGCCAACACACTCTTGAGCACGTTCGCCGGCGATGATTCCTACCGATCAGGTCTTGGACGACGGACGCAAGGACAGACGTGAAGTCGCTTAAGGAAACGCCGCACGCGAGCTTTAAGGGCAGAAAAGAGAGAGAGAGAGACGGCATGAAAATGCAGCAGCAGGGAATGCGATAGACCGAATGGCGTTTATTCAATCTTTAGGATAGAAATCAACGCTGCTTCTGTTGTAAAAAAATAACGCTTTCATTTTTGTTCGCATAAAAAAATCATCGGAGGTGTGTGCGTAAATCCTTCTTTGCAATTGTAAATAAACAGACTAGAAAAACAAAATTGTTTGTGGATTTGTGCTTTGAAATTTCTTGAAGAAAATCAAATAAACAATTCCGCTGGTAATTCGCGTGCAAATTATTACAAGGTTTGAAGATGCAAACCCGACTGGTAGACGTGGAGAAATATAGACCGGAATGCAAATATAAAAGAGGGGTTTTTAAAAGGAATAATTGAAGCACCAACGTACATGGGAAGTTTCTACCTATCGTGCCGATAATACACGTGAGATCGACAGTAGAACGGAGCGTTATAGAGGCTCGTTCTTTCCGAGGACAATACGAGATCACAATAAGAAAGTAAAACCAGCGATAATAACTTTTAGGTAGGCTTTGGGTATGGTGCACCCCCTGCCACCCACCTATTAAGTGAATTTCAGGGTAACATGTAGATGCAGTTTATGCATAACTCAAACAAGCAATATAATTTTGACTTTAAAGCAAAAAATTTTCATTCATAACGAAATTTCAACACTACGGGTGGAGGGGGTAAAGTTTTGCATAAGCTGTTCATTTCCCATTACAACAGTTTTAAAATATTGTGACACGTGGGTTATTTTATTTATACTCACAAGAGCATGGTTCCTGTTATTTTCCAGCGACTTTTATATCACTTTTAACGCAAAATACTTCAAAAATAAAAATGTAAAGGTGAAATATCGAGCTCATATTTCTGCTGGAATCCAAAATGTTGGTAGCTCCGAAAGTCGCAAAACCGTACGTGCATTGCAATACAGCCGTCTTCAGCGGCGACCCTCTGATGTCCTAGATTCCGCAATTTGTGGATCGCCACTGAAGACGGTCGCCTTTGAGACTAAATGAACAACTGGTTTTTACCAATCTTTTTGCGACTATCACATCGCAAAATATTCGATAAATTGTATAAACTGCAAGTTTTACAACCGCATAAATTTTTAACGGTAAAAATACAGTGGACCTTCTATAAGTCGAACCTCAAGGGAAATAAAATAATATTCGATTTATAGAAAGTTTGAGTTATACAGAAGAAAAATAACATGGGAAAGACTTCCTGTAAAATGAATACACTTGGAGTTATGGAAAATTCGAGTTACAGAGGTTTGACTGTACATACTCGATTTCTAAAAATTTCTCATTGATGATATCCTTCCTCCGTACGTAAAGGTTTTTTTTAGACGTTTTCCACCAGGAAAAATAGCAACTCTTAAGGAAAAAGAATTACACTTAACGTACGGCGGCGTGGATGTGGCAACAACGCGGAAAACTAACACGCGGGTATACATACTCCGCCGTTATAAGCTATGAAACTTCTTAAAAAGCAATGACATCCGCGTGAAATTAAATAGCAGCGTTAAAAAAAAACTGCAACCTCTGAAACGATAAGTAAACAAAATTGTTATCTGTTGCTGTGAATGAAAAAACATCGATGCGCAATTAAAATTACCCATTTGCAGCGTACGCATCGCTATCAACAATTAGAGCATTTTTCTCGTAGAAACGGAAATATGGGCATCACTTCTTTTACTTTGTACCATGTTTTTTTTGATAAAATAAAATAAAACAATAAAATAAAACAATAAAATAAAATAATATACCATGTTTAGCCCTTGTGTAAACCGCCCTATCATAAAAATTTGGCTTCTGCAAGTTGTATGATACCAGAGGTATTGTCCCTAACAGACGGACGGACAGACAAAGCGAACACAAAACTGATTTTTAAAAAAACAGGTAAAAGCGTAAACAAATTAATCATTTTTTTTTGCGAAAAATTGGTGTTCGCTGGACATTCAGACAAATAACCTAAAGATCGTCAAAACGAACACGTTCAGAACGCCCTCTTTAACGTTGCCGACCACAACAATGCTCAAAACAGTCCACGGAAAGGAATTTTCGCCAACAACAAGACGAGAGCGACCTTTTTTTTAAATGAAAAGTGCCCAATACTAATAGTGCTCTTTGTACGTTTCGCTCATTATCGAAGCGTAAATATGGGCGGTGATAGAACGAGGTTATATTCCTCTGGAGAGGTTTGCTTTGGTTTCCCGCCAGCAAACACGGATTAACATAGGGACTCACTTCGCCACCTAATTACGCCAAAGTGGAATCTGCTAAAGGACTCCTCCTCCTCCTCCCTTTTCGGCTGCTGCGAAACTAATTATTTTCGCTTCCAATTTAGTCAATCATATTTTGAGCGATGAGTATTTAGGTCACACACAAATGCGTGCAACGTAAAGCATCCACATGAGGTACCGCACAGCACAAATTTACAAGTGTAACAATGCGGCATTTTTTACTTTCTTCATATGTAGTAGTACTATAAGAGAGAGTGTTGTGTTCGCGAAAAAAAAATGAATTTCGACGAAAATGCACTTTTTGAGGTTGACCCGAGTACGTTTTGACAATTTTCGCGATGATGCCCGTTAATCTAGTGTGATAGGAATTTTGTGGGCGCTCTAAATTTAAAAAAAAAGTATTTTTATTAGTAAATGAAGATCTGAAAAGGGTTTGGCTGAAACGGTTCCCCCGGAAGTGGTTTATTCTTGTCTTTATTCCATTTTTGTTTCAAATACAGGCGACTCCCGAGATTCGACCGGTCGAAACCCGCTTATTCGACCCAGCCGATCGAATTAGGAATTAGTTTACGCGAAGTAATTTTCGGCCCGCCCCGCCACGAGAGGTTTAGTTTCCGTCTAAACATCGTTATTTCTGCTCTAATTGTTAGAATGTGTGATGATTCGACATTCGATTGTTCGAGATTCGACCACGTTTTCAGGACCGCATCCCGGTCGAATCTCGGGAGTTTCCTGTATCTCCTTTACAACTCAATTTATATAAATATATTATGTAATTATCGAAGTTGTAGAAAATATTTTCTACAAGTTTTGTTTGAAACATTTTTTCATTAACTCCATCGTTTTATCCAAATGTCTTCTTAAAACTTAAGCAAATGAAAAATAAATAATTCAACTAAATACTTGTTATTAGCAAAGTTGTAGAATACTTAAGCAAATTAAAAATAAATAATTCAGCTAAATATTTGTTATTAGCAAAGTTGTAGAATATATATATTTTTACAACTCTAGGAAGCAGTTTTTCATAAAATGGATTGTTTAGGAGATCATTAGTCTGAATTTGTGTCAAGTACGTCGCTAGGTGACACCTTCACTACCGTTGCTATGATAAAATTTTCTAATCGTTAAGAGCGATGTCAACGGTGCCAAGGGGCAATTTTAATTGCGATCAAAGCTCTTTCAATCCCGTATAGCGTTATATTTTTAAAACATTTTACTTGTAAAATACCGACAGCGATCCCAGCGCCGAAAAGCGCTTTCTTTTGCACGCGGTGAAGTTCGTAAAACAACTTCACCGATTTTACGAGATTTGATACATCTGCACCAAATATTTCCGACTCCGGACCTAAAATCACAACAATCATTAGAACACGTTTTAAAAAGGAAAGGACGCATTCGAAACTCTTCAATATGAACTTGCTTAAAAATGAAACACAAACCTTTTTATTGCCTGTCAAAGAAATTTACGAATCGCATATACAGGGTCCTCCAATAAATCGTTATCACTTTTTTGAAATTAGTATTTATTGAAAAAAGAAGCGATTAAAAATCCAAACTTACTTATTATACTGCCTCAACTTGCTGTCCATCGTTCTCTAATCAGACAAGCATCCAGTGTTGCCAACAATATGTATATATGTAAAATACCTCCGAAACGTTTCTTTCTTTTTAAATAAATAATACTTTCATAAAGGTGGTAACAATTTAATGGAGGACCCTGTTATATCGATTTTTCGGTTACGACATAGTGCATGGAAACCAATAATTTCCTTTCTTAATTCAAAGTAAAAATATATTATTTAATTTATTCGATGGTATGTTAAATAAAGGACACAACTTCAAGGCTTCCCCCTCTGCTAAAAGAAAAACACGACATCTGGCAGAAATTAAACCTAATTCTTCTCTACAATAGAAGCCCAGAAATGTCTATCTGTCCATAACTCTCAGAGCACCACCGGCGGCATAAGATCCAGGGGCATTGTGGTAAATCTCATTCGGCTCATACTTTTAGAATTTACATGGCCCCTTTTAAATCTTTTGGCTCCTCACCGTCTGAAGTCATGGGTTCGATTCTAGTAGCGTCATTTCCACCATTCGATTAACACGTGGATGATACCCGTCATGTTTGACGGCCAATGAACTTGTTCTTAAATAATTACGAAACGGGAACAAACAGGTGAAAAACAACTAATTATATCTGCATCGCAGTCTAATATGGAACTCTTAAGCCACATAGAAAACCGCTCGATGAAAATTCTGTCCATCGTCCTACAGTAACGTTGGTTTGAAATAATAGTGACAAATTCTAAATTTAAAATTTTGGTGACACGCGATACAGTTATAATTTAAAAAGCGACAGAATGCGAAAGGAAACAAATTGAAAAGCAATTCTCAAGCAACGAGATAAAGCGTTCGAAATTTTCCGTGACAGATTAAATTTCCGACAGGCTGTTTCCGATTACATGAATAAAATATACACATTTGTTTCAATTGGAGCAGTAAAAAAGACGAAAAGGATGATCTGTAAAAATGGAAACCTTTTTATGAAGAGTCCTACAAAACGCTCGAAATTTTACATTTTCGCATGCGTTTTATAAAAATCGTTCCAGAAGCTGAACTTGAAATTCAATTCAATCACGCCTCACTATAATAACCGTCTGCTTCGGATTCTTTCGATTATTCCTTCCAAATATCGATTCATCATGCGTTGCACAAACTTTCTCACATACGAGTCTTTCCAGCTACCTATTACAAACATTCCTTCGATTGGATTAACTCCTAGGGCATCTAGATTCGCAAAGAAAAATTACGATTGTAAACTAAGCGTGACGTCGTTAATAGAAATGAGCTTCGTTAGCGGAACGTGGACTGCAAGCTAGATTTAATTTGCTAGAAAAATATATGACAGAGGGATTAGCATATGAGATAGACGATGTTATCAGAAGTCCGACATACATATATCGGAAGGCAGGACAGCGAGGATAAGACCCGCGATATCGATTGCAGGACGTAGCGATACAGAGGATCGTTTTCCCCATAGGACGATAAGAGAACATAATAAGAAGAGGTGACGTATGTAAACTAGGGACTTTGGGGTGCACTGCCCCCACTGCCATCCAAAAATGAGGTGACTTGCAGGGTAGCGTGTAGATGTAGATATTTACGTATGGTAATAAATTTTCCCGCAGTATGATGAGTCGATTACGGGCTGTGATGGTTATAGGAGATGGTGACGGATTCTGATCACGAGGACCGTTGCATGACGTCAGAGCAGAGATAAAAGCCTGTCAGTGGCTTAGCGTCAAAATCGAAATATGTATTGTGTACTTGTCAATGTCATCGGATTCTGTATTGTTACATTTTGAGACATATGGCATATGTAGTGTTCCTTTCGAAAATAATCTGCATAAATGGACTAATTTTTCTCGAAGAACCATTTTTGAGTTAAAATTATTGTGAAAATCGGCAACAATGAAACACTCTCCATTGTTACGCGAAATGCTTCATTTAAGCTAGATTTCTATTTCGGAGAATAAAAAAGTATAAATAGGAAATTGATTCACAATCTGATAAACTTTGCAGCCTGTAGTGACGCGCAGAGACGACCAACAGGCAGTGCAAAAAAATTCTTGTGACGGAAACGCAGTGGCTTGACAAAGATACTTTGGTATTTGCCATAGTCACCGCTTGCAAAAAGCGTCAAACGTTCTATCAAAAAATACCTAAAGTTTATTTTACCATAATTCAATACTCAGATGTTAAAGTCATTTAAGCAATAATAATGCCATTAAATTATTTATTAAAACGCAGGAAGAATAATGTTCTACATAAATTAGGCGCGTCCTAAAATTTGTCCATATCTACCAAACTACGTCTCTGCTGAAACGTGTGCATTCAAACAAAATTTAGAAATGTAAATATTTCACGACCGCTGTATTTTCTCTATATACAGACTTCCTACATGAGAAATAAAGATACGGCCGAAAAGCGGAAACGTTAAAAAAAACTCGAAAATCTAAATCAGTGGTGTCCAACCTTTTCTACGTGGAGGGCCACATCGGTGGTTGCGAATTCTTCTGCGGGCCGGATTTATGTTTTAAATAGATAGTTATCTGTACATCCTGAGGTGCCATTTAAGTGAAAATCGAGTCTAAATGAGGTTTTTTTAGGGCAAACATTCCAACATTAAAAGTTTTATCATCAAAATTTTCAAAAAATGCATGAATTCGTGTGTTAAATCTTTCGGATAGCGCAGTTATTTTTCGCAGCGAAGCTACCTCGTCCAAGCGTGTTGGAGGAAGAATTTCCCCTTGACGAACGCGCATAGCTTTGACGTCCTCTTCCTCTTTCGAACTTTCCCGCGAAATATTTCCGCGCAAATGTTTTCCTCGTATAGCCTACACACTCCCTCGCAACGAACGCCGGGAAGGAGAGTGCGACGCGGAAAAGCCCATGAGAGAGAGAGGTGAACGGGGAAAACATCCTAGGAATGAGTCATGCATTAAAGAGAGAGGAGGGGTGATAGAGAGAGAAGGAAGAGAGGGGGATAGGGTGAAATGGAGGGAGGAGGGATATGGATGATGAGGAAGGAGGAAAAAGAGGGGGGAGGGAGAGAGGAATAGAAGGATGACTATAGGGTGAGGAATGAAATATGCGGGCTTGCTTCGGATGGTGTGGGTGAGAAAGAGGGGCGAGGAAGAGGGGGAGGGAAATGGGGTGGGGTTGAGAGGAAGGAGGGGGGGGGGGAGAGAGAAGGGAGCGGGGGAAGGGTGGAGAACCCCACCAAAGCATATAGAAGCTTAGGGGAAGAGAAGGAGGGGTCCGGAGTAGTTAGGATTTTGGAGTGAGTGGGAGGAGAGAATTTACAGAGAAGAGGAGGAAGCGAGTGGGTGACGTAGTGTGGGGGAGGTGTGGGGGGACGGGGGAATGGAAATGAGGAGGGGGAGGGGAGGGCGTACGTAGACGCGTGTCAAGCTCATCGTGACGCTTTGCGATTGGGTGTTCTTCTTCGGAAACCCTGCCAAACGGATAGATCACAACGCTCAGCCTATTGGCCGTGGATGACTTGGCTCTTCCGAGGAACAAGGGTGGGGTTTTTTTTCCTCCTTCCGCTCTTTTTGCGTCATCGGATTTCGGAAGTTGGCTTGATGAATGGCGATTGATACATGACGCGGCCTTGTTCTTTCCCTGTTTTTTTTTACCCGTAATGGTTGCAAGAAAACGCGCGCGAAACGGAACGGCATTAAAAAAGGGCGGCCGGAGCAAATGTTTCGTGTGATTCTTCTTATCGGCGACAGTGATGATATTAACCACATCCTTTTGATAAAATCTACGGCATTTCCTAAATAAATGCCTTTATGTGTGTGTGTGTGTGAATAAAGGAACACACAAACATATGGAGACAGAATACGCAAATGACTGGAAGTAATGACTGGAAAAAGTAAACACTATAGCGTGCGAAAATACAGTACAGGAAATAAGGCGGTGTGGAGGAATAAATCTCTCTAAATAAAGACAGTTAAATGCCGGAAGAGTGAGCTATGTTACAACAGGTTGGAAGCATACATACGTAATGTGATTTGTATCCTCCTTACACCAATTTTTTAAAAATCACCATTAATGTCTCGAACGAATTCGGAAATGCCATCCTTGTCTTTTTCAATCGAAACGATGTTATTAACTACGTATGACCTCCCTCAAAATCGCCTGACGAATGCTTCAAAAGCTGTAAACGTCCAATGTAGGGCTTGATTTTGTATTTAAACGAACCAAACTTGAGACTTAGGTGTTAAACGATTCAGTCAAATGAATTTGTAGAAGACGCAACCACTATTAATTTGCACTACTATATGCTATAAATGTTCTAAAAGTTTATTTACATCAGCATAATATTCTACCATTTCCACCGATAACTATTTATTAGCCTAATAAATCGATTTGTTCGCTTAAAATATCAATGTTTTTCAGCCTTTGACTCTTTATCAAATTTCGTTTAGGGATCGAGTCGCTAAAAGTTAACAGGAAAGGTAAAATGGTTGCATTGAATCGCGATACAATCCGATCGTCTAAAGAAGGCGTCGTTACAGAGTTAGGAAGAGTTTGTTAAACGCTACAGATATAATATTTTGAGCAAAGGACATATAAAAAAAACTTTAGCGTGTTTTACAATGCTGACCAACCACAGGACCAAATCCGGGACAGGCACGTCGACGATGACCCATCTAGCAAATGCCCTAAACGTCTGGAATCCGCGATAATTCAGACTTTTCCGTCCGTCCGTCGCGAGATTTCGACGGTTAATCATAGCGAGGAAGGCGGACAGACGTCGATTAAAAATAATGGCTATTCACGTTTAAATTGATAGGGTCTCCCACAAACAAAAAAAAACACAAATCACTTTTCGGTGCCCTAAAAACCATACGCCCTTCCACGTAATATTTAAATATGAATGACCAATCTGAGGGTCGGAGTGCAGTTGGGATGACAGTATAATCACCCCTATTCTCTTTTCAATTTCCCGCGATGAATGAAGTTCCCCACTTAACGCCTCCCATTATCATGCCACTTCCTCCTCCCTCCTCCTCTGGGCGATCATCGAAACGTCCATAATTCCTACCAGTGATCACAACTGAGTCGATATATAGGTTAATCTGTTCGAGTCACATTAAGCGAGTTTACCCAAGCGGAAAACGATGTGTGATGTTATTGAAACGGCAAAAAAAAAGAGAAACTCGTACGAAAAATAAATACATCTATATGAATTATCGTTATTTAATAATGAGACCGTAATATAATACGGCGGAAATTATCCAGAAAGTTTGTCGACATGACTTCAGTTAATATAGGGTGGCGCAGGAAATGATCCCATATTGGTGAGTCTGCCATCTTGCATACTGGCGGGAAAACTCGCGCTAACTACCCTAGCGTTAGCTACGCGGGTTTTGTATGCCTCCTAGCGGTATCTCCACAAACCGGTGCATTCACCCAATGCGATTCATTCTCCATCCGTGTCACAGTTGGTTCCATTGCAAAAAAACAAACGGTATCATTTCGTACGCCACCCTTTATATTTCACTTCAATCGCACTAGTTAATGCAGGATAACGAATAAAAAGCAAAATGACGTCAAAAATTGTTATCGAGGTTTTTGAATACGTTTAGAAATGAAAACAACCGATCAAATTAAATTATCGGTTCTACGAAACGGGATTTTTAAGCAACGCAGGTCGACCTGTCAAAAGAGTCAGGCTTCCAAAGAGCACAGCGGTGATCGCGAGCATCAGGTTGCGGAACCTCTGAGTTAATGGATAATCATATCTATAAATTGACGGCAAGTAAACACTTATTCATACTGCCGAATTGAAGTCTTATAAAGAAACTGGTTTTCTCGAGAGAGAGAAAAAAACTCCGTTAAATCTCCAATCAGGGGATCAATTGGAATCTTATAAGCCCATTCATGTTGGAGTTACGACCTGCTTCCCCCATCTACCTATGCCATCGCCATTGAGTTAATATATATATATGATAATAAAGGGGTCTCCACTTCAGGCAGGCGTAAGGTGGCGACAAACACGTCGCTAGACCGAAATTATGGGAGAATAATAACGGGCCGGATAAATTTATGGCCTCGCTTGGCTTTCGTCCTTGTCCACCGAGGGCGTTCTTGCGGAAAGTAAGAGTGATCCCATTTGAGTCAATTTTGCCGGGAGTTTTCCTTTCTTTCCTTTGCGGCGTTCCTCGAGTTCTAAAACAGGTGAATTTCTCCTCCCTAATTCTGTTATTAGTGTATAGAGTGTAGATTTATGGCACTTCCAAAAAAATATAAAGGAAAACAAATCTAATGTCCGTTTCAAATGCCCACATACCCATCGAGTACCCCTCCTCTCTCATTAGACGCTCACCTCAGTGAGATTTTCAAACATTTCCTCGTTTAGTTTCGAAAAACAAATCGCCACACCTGGGAGGATGCGTTTGATCAATATTCCTAACGAAGGGGTGACAAGTACCTACACTCTTATAAACAAAGGCAATGCGAAATTTGTTTCTATAGCATACCGACTGAAATCGAATCAGAAATATATCTTCCGACAAAACGCGAAAAAAGAGGCCATCTTTTGGATGCTAAGTACATTATAATGGGAGGATGCCTTTGACAAATCTCTCTAGCAAAGGTTCCAAGTTCCCTCCCTCTAATAAACAAGGGCATTTGTTTCTGCAGCAAACCGATTGAAATCGACTCACAATCAGAAATATCTTACGACAAACCTTGAAAAAAAAGACGCGAACTTAATGGGCGTTTCATCAGAATAAATCATGAAGCGAGAGTGGAATCCGACGTAAGGCTCAAGAAACACCGTCTCCTAAGACGAGGCACATCTCTCGCGCATTCCAGAATCACGCATTCTCCGTCGCGTAAAACGGAAAATATAAAACGCCAAAAAGTAGGCGTGTATACGTCACAGTATAACAAGAAGCCATCCAATAGCCTCCTCCGACAGATTGGAGGAGAACGCACGTAAAAAAATACACCTACATGATACCCTGCAAGTCACCTTATTGGTGGATGGCAGGGGGGCGTGCAGTCCCTAGTTTTCCTACGTTACCTTTTTCCTATTACGTTCTCTTATTGCCGTCCTAAGGGGAAAATTATCACTCCGTCCCCACGATAAATGAAATAAAAACAAAAATCCTGCGGATGTTTCCTAACCACATCTAGATCCAAAACATTCCTCAAAAAATCGAAACGGTCTAAGGAGGGAAACGCACGTGAAGGAAGGGGTTTTTCGTTCTATTTGTGCATATCCTTTTCCCCTTTGGAAGAGAGAGACGTATTTAGGAGGGAAAAAATATAAGGGAACACCTCTCCGTCAGCTCCTACGAAAAAAAAATCCCCTCCTGTCTGACGCCCTCGGGGGGTAGGGAGGCATGCACAGGAGGATGGGACGTACGTACGTTCAGGGGGAGAGGGCAGAGAGAGGAGAGAGAGAGAGTGATGCAGAAGGCAGAAAAAGAAGAGAGAAGCGGCGGCCCTCCCCTTGGAAAGAGTGAGTCAGGAAGCCTTCCCCCCCACAAAACGAGAAGGGGTCCGGGGGCAGAGGCGTAGTAGGGCCTTTCCAAGAGAAGGGGGAGACCGGAGGCGGCGGAAACGGAGGCAGAGGGGGCCGTGTGAGAGAGGGACACGAGGGGGAGAGAAAGAAGGGAGGGAGAGAGAGACAGAACGAGGGTTTTGCCGGCTGCGTTCCCTTCTGCGCCTTCGAAAAACCCCTCTTCCCTACGTCCCTTTCTGCTTTTTCCCCCCTTCAAGTCCGACGTAGCCACCCCATTGCAGCAGCCCCTATGCAGCTGCACACGGATGAGGGAAGGCCTAACCCCCATCTCCTGCCCCCACCCCGCCCCCCCCTCTCTCCCTCTCTCTCCACTTCCGCCGTCCCTACCGTGCGAGCGGTCTTCAAGGCTCTTTTCATATACGGCTTTAACCTGGCATAAGGGAAGGTAGAATTCTCGAAAAACAAGTCTGCATTCCCCCGCAACTTCGGAGATGGCGTTCTCCAAAAAAGAGGGTCACTTTTATTCAACGTGTTACCTTACCTAATACCGGTCGAGTCGGAAAAATTTTGGGGACGCTCAAGGACTAAAGAAAAAAATCGGTACAATATACATTGTACAAACTATCTCACATATTAATGCGTCGTTTAGTTATCTTTTGAAAATTGCGAACTATGCAGAATCATCATAAACATCAACTGAAATAACTATAGGGCATTTGATGAAAATCGTGTGATCCGTTTATTTTTTAAGAAAATCCAATTGTTATTCTCAAGAATTAACTAGCCTTATATTCATTTTTTTGAGAAATATGGACGTAAACTCCAGTGACTGCACGAAAATTGATCAAAATCGTTGGAGCCGTTTTTGAGAAAATCAAGTTGATGTTAAAGTTGCCTAGAATAAACTGCCCTTAATTATTGTGCAATGTCAACCAATTCTTCTTAGTTTCTATTCTGTATGATAAAAATGCTTAAGTACTAGATTTCATTAATTTTTGCTCTACCGTTTAGACTCTAGAGCCGCGAACAGACAGACGGCATAGCGAAAACCACTTTTTTGGACTCGGGTACACCTAAAACGCATATTTTCATCAAAATCTCGAGGTCCAATTTTTTCGTGATGACAATACTTTCTCAGTATATACTACGCGTATGAGAAAGTAAAAAACGAAGCGAAAGAAGCGCACGGAAGGGAAACAATAAAATTGACGTACAGTCAGGGGCGGATCCAGAAACTTCTCAAGGGGGGGAGGGGGGGGGGGGAGATCGCCCCTCCACCTATCGAATCCGCCCCTGCCAACTGCCCTATGTTTTGAAAATCCCTACCCCTATCAGAATCCTTCTTTCCCTTGCTATACAGACCTAATCTGCGACGTATAATTGAGGATTTTTGCGCGGAATGAATTTAAGAAAGCGCCCCAGTGGAGTGCAATGGGGTTATCCAAGGAGGGGGCGCTTGCCCCCCCCCCCCCCCCCTTGGATCCGGCGCACTAAATAATCCCCTATTTGTTTTTTTTACCATGAAACAGCAACTATGACAAGGACGGAGACTGAATCGCATGGTTGAATGCGATAGATTGTGGCAATACCGCTAGGCTGGGCGTAGTTAACACAAGGGTGGACAGCGCGTGTTTTCCCGCCAGTATGCAAGATGGCAGATTCTGTGCGAGGTCACCCTGTACAAGTCGAACCTTAAGGGAAACAAAAAAAATGCTCGACTTATAGAAAATTCGAATCATAGAAGAAAAAAAATCTGATGTGGCCAACACATGACTTTCTCCATATTTGGGGTATAGATATTTAAATTATTATGAGTAGCATTATAAGGCAAAATTGTTATTTCGTATCCTAAAAGAAGACACGTCCTTGCCGTAAATTACGTATATTTTGAATGTTTACAGAATTCACCGCTACATGGTGTTGGCGCTGTATACTGGTATTAAGATAAAGCGAAATATATCCGAAATGGATGGTTCTACGAAAATTAGTTTCAAACAAAACTTAGAAGAAATAATATTCTCTACAACTTTGGTCCTTACGAAGATTACCAATAACGATGTTTTTAATGAGATATTTAACGGAAACCGAAAAACCGGTTATTTATAAATAAATCCTAAACAATAACTCCTATAGAAAATTGTTTCAAATTAAAACTCTAGGAAATTACATTCTCTATAACATTAGTATACAATTGTATATAGAATAATGATGTTTTAACAAAGAAATATCGCAAAAACCGAATCGGGTTTCGAATAAACCGCGACTTCCGATTATCCGTTATTGTCCAAAAACTAATCAGTTCTTTGTGCTCATGTTCAAGTGTTATATATGAAGTTTGGTAACGATATGGCATGTACTTTTTGAGTTAGAGCGCCCACAATAACATACACACACAGACATCATTCCGAAAATAGTCTAAACATGTTCTAGGGACCTCAAAACATGTATTTCCGTTGAAATCTCGAAGTCGATTTTTTCATGAATACTTTCCCATTACTACGTATGAGAAAGTAATAACATGAAAGAATATTATCCTGTAAAACGAATTCACTTCGAGTTACGGAAAATTCGACTTATAGAGGTTCGACTGTATTTGGTCCTCCCCACCCCCTCAAAAGTCATTTTCTTCCCTTTCGAAAAGGGGAATCGAAAGTGTTCTCGGTTGATGCTGGTAAGAGAGGAGGAGGGGGGGGAGGGAGGGGAGATAAATGAAGAAAACAATGGTCGGTGTCGTTAGATATTTTTCCTGCTGTTTGCGCCCTTCTTTTTTTGTTTTGTTTCCGAGGAGAGTTTTTTATTTCGTCGAAATTTTGAACGCTCTTGAAACGGTATTATTCCCATTCCAATCATATTCTTTTATTTCGCGATGACCCACAAAATACTGATGAGAAAGATTTTTGCAGGTGCACCAGCATCGTGGAAGGACCGACATTATGAAAGCTGTCAAACAGGGCTCGTTTTTGCAGACCGAAAAAAGTCGAATTATTTATTTCCTCGAGTATTATCGAAGATAGAGCTGAAAAGAAAACCCATTCGATACCTTTAACTATATAGCAATATCCACTCGTGGTCGGTAACAATAGAGCGATATCGATAACTCTTATTGGGAATAAGTCCCCTCAGTTGATCTACGTGAGCATTTCAAATACGTCTACACGATACCCTGTAAGTCATCTTATTGGTGGATGGCAGGGGGTGCAGTGCACCCCGATGTCCCTAGTTTTCCTGCGTTACCCTTTTTCCTGTTATGTTCTCTTAGCGCCCTAAGGAAAAATGACCCTTTATATCGCTCCGTCCTACAGTCTATTATATCGCGGATCTTATCCTCGCTGTCCTGTCTTCCGTGATATGTCGGACTTCTGAAAATATCTAATATCTCATTCCCTAGTATTCTCCGACATATTTTTCTAGCAGTTTAAATCTAGACTGCAGTCCACGTTCCTCGAACGAGTTTCATTTCATATTTTCTATTGATGACGTTATGTCACCACGTTCCTGGACTTTAGTTGCTACGTTATTATTCTAGGAATAATTGGTCCCACGACGGTTAATCAATTCTTGTAAATATAAAAATCAGACATAATTACTATGCGTTATAATGCTGTTAATGAAAGGATGTAAAAATTCATATTTCGCTCTTACAACATTAATAAAATAAAAATATGTTATATTTCTAAAATATTATCATTTAAAGCTGACCCCTGTAGAGGAAATTTATAGTATTTTATTTACAAGAATATCGTGATATGGATTTACACAAAATTACGGCTCATTCCGTAAACTCCTATTTTGTATATACATACATCCACCCACCTACGTTTAAACTCTAAAAAGATATACAAGACACCAAAAATAGTTGGGTATGAGGTGCCATAGCAACGCACCCGATATTGAAAAGCTAAACACTGAAACAGGATGCCTGTTAACTTGCCACCTATCGGAAGTTGCAGAAAACTAAGAAAACACGCAAAAATCTTATGGAAGAAGCAAGAAAAAAAAATGCATTATGTACAAAACGCCGCAAGGTTTGACGTTCTCCTCCGCAACAATAAACCGGTGAAAAATAATTCAACAGGTAAAAAAAAAACATACCTTACCCTCGGACTCCCTCTTGAGGTGAAAAAAAAACTTCACATTCCGTTTGTAGGCGCGTAAGCGTATAAAAATTCCGCAAGACGCTTTTATTAAAAAAAAGCTAACTATACTCGACTTCTTTGTATATAGGTGTCATTTATTTATTGTGAGGAAAGTGGTATAGGGTAGTTGTGAGTGGGGTAGGAGAATGAGGATGAGGGAGAGAAATAACCGGTACATGAAGGGGTCTATAGCCGAACAAAGAGATTTTTTTATCAACGATAAAAAAAAGAAAAATCACGCGATGAGTGAAGGCATGTCAAACTCGAAGAAGCCTCAGGGCCGCATTGAAGCGATGGATGTTATAGAAGGACCGCATTAGGACTACGGTTGCTTAAGGCAAAATAGGCTTTATATAGAAGACTAGTGTATCCCCGCCCGTCCTAGGACGGGAGTTTTTTTAAATGCATGCGTAGGTTATGTATAAAATTAAAGACAAACAAAACAAAATTAAATGAACGCAGTAATCCTATGTTTATTTATCTACTAGCAGAATTTCCCGTTGAATTTCAACGGATTTAGTGAAGCTACTACAGCACAACATACAAACTCTTTAAAATACCTATATAGTAGATACTTTTTAAATTACAATTAGCTTTTCTTAACAATTAATCATATTTGCTTTTAACAATCCGTTTAAGAGCATATTGCATTCAAATATAAAGATAATTTTATTTCCTATCATATTACTTTCGCCAAATCCAGCTTCATTTCCTGTGTAATTATGCCTCGCTGAAATATTTACTTTTATGGCTTAAAAAGCAACGTACAGTTGTCCATGATTGAACACTGACTGGCAAATGTACACCAGATACGTGAGCTTATTTACGTTAATAAACATTATAATGTAGAATATAATGATTTTACTTACATAAAATATAAGATTCCAGCATTCAATAAACGAAAGAAGGTTCAATTACTTTCATCAATAAACACTTCCTGAATAATAATCAGTATCTATTTACGTTGCTATCCATAAACATCGATCGTTGCGTTGCTTAAACAAAAGTGCGAAGCGAATAACGCTAAACTTCCGTCTATTTGTAAGCTTCATTGAAGCTAATTGAATCGGAGGTAACAATGACGGGCGCCTTGGTTACGCCCGGAAAGAGTACGAAAAATCCACAAAATTTCGAAACAAATAGCGTATTTCTGAAAACTTCGACCGTGAAACATGTAAACTTCGCAGGAATAAGATAGTATAGAGTTTTATTCGTCGAATAAAGCAAAAACGAAAAAAATCGGTCCATATTTACGTATTTTAATGCTTGAAGGAAAATACTTTGCAAGTCAAGAAATCGATTCATACGTGTTATCTTATGGAAAAATGTTAATCCCCTATATTGGCGGCACTGATTAATCCCGGTTGACCAAACCTTGACCATTCACTAAGTTAGGATGTAAGGAAGAATCGTACCAAATTTGGTTATTCTAGCTTTTACCGTTTAGGAGGAGTTCCATGAACAAACATACAAATACACAAACGCACGCTTCAAAATATATTATAGAAGATAAGCTGCAGAAATTGTCCTTGGGCTAAAAAGTTCTGAAAAAATAAATAAATAAAATGCGCACGCGAGATTTGGCGCTTTTTACGTTCAAATTTTCAAGCCGATCATTTCTTTCCAGTCGACGTTAAGGTTTGCGCGAAAGGTATGCTATTTGGCAAATTAAAATTAATAAACCGGATGAAACTTTGCCGGCCGGGTTAGACTGGTAGGTAGCACGCCTGCCTTCTAATGCGAAGGTCGCGGGTTCGAATCCCGATTCGAGCATGGATGTTGTGATTTCGTCTTGGGGTTTTTCCCATACCTGCAGACAAGCCTAAATTGGCTTTGCGGGGAAGGCATCATTTAAAAAAAATTTCGCCTAATATTATCACCAGGCGGCAACTTAGTGAACTAAAAATGCATCGATAGCTCGTGAATCTTCTATTATATTTTTAAATTAAGCGAGCAACGTGTTTCTTATATTATTATGATTTCAAGTTTATTATATTATGATTATATCTGAGCAAAACGGGACAGTTAAAAATTAATAAATAGAAAGAAACATTCGACGTCGCCTTATATTAGTATAATCTGGCGGATATTTATTGAATTAAAAATGCACCAATAGCCATGCGCATAACTTGGGGGGCGCAGCCCCACTCAGTTCGTGGGGGTCCCAAGATATTTGGGGCCCCACAAAAATACTTCCCGTAATCTGCCGTAAGGTATTCGAAGTAGTAATATCCTTATGGGAATGAAAGATTTCATCGCTTGAAATGAAGACGAAAATACCCATCTCAAGTGTTTGGAGTTGTTTTGTCCTATCCTTATAATGTTAGAATTATAGAAGTCTCATTGTATTTTTGGAATTAAAACGTAAAATATATCGATAAAAATCAAAACGGTATATTAATTTCATATATTTTTATATAAATGGGGGTCCCAAAAACTTGAGTTGCGTGGGGGGCCCAGAAACGTAGTTACGCCCCTGCCAATAGCACGCATATCTTCTGAAATAGTCTTACAATCAGATTAAGCTTAGTAATGTTAAGTTTATTCACGATCAAAACGCGTCAATTTATTTATAACGCGCAGTAGAGATTTAAAATAAACCACGGTAGAGGTCCCTGCGAAAGTCCCCGCTGAGTTTAAAAACCGTTCGTGGCGAAAATCAGCTTGGGAGGCGCAGAGAGGTTTTTTTTGAATGGATTGGAAAAGGTTCCCACGGTCTCAGAGAGCAGCTTCTATGTGACCTACCTTTCACCGTCTGAAACGAGCTTCGGATACGTCATATATTCACAGGGTGTGTCTACAGGAGGCGAGAATTAGGATCGAAGATATCTTACGCAAGACTGATTAATCAGCCGTGCATAAGAATGGGCAATAATTTTTAAACAAGTAAGGAAAGTGCATAGCTTACCACAAATGGGCGCGTTTCGTGCAATGGAGATCTTAAATAAATTACCATATTAACGTTTTTGAAATTGTTCCTTCATTAAAAATTATTTCCTTTACGTCCACGTTTAGTCCTACTTTGAAAATTATTAATTTATTTTCACTTGCAAAACTCTTTGAGCGTACGTAAGGAAAATAGCGTTTTAAAGTCATTTTCTTCGTCATAAATAATCCATTTTCTTCCTATTTAAAAAGTATTGCATGAGAACGTAAGTAAATTAAACGTATTTTTGTGAGATTGTTTACGTTAACAACAATGGTTAAGTAACCATGCAAGAAATTTTCCAAGTACAACTCGAATTAAGACATTCTTGTTTTATTTTCTTGTTAACGGCTACTCCTACGATGTACAATTTATAGGAAAAGAAATACTCTACTAGTTCTACAAGTTTTATTATAATACTATTTTGATTTGAGCAATACTTTACGAGATATGACGAAAAGTTCATTTTTGTCACCAGTAAAGTGGTCCCCCTGATTGGCATACGTGATTATTTATGTGATTTTCTTATTATCTTTGACTGTAAGTTCTTAATTTAAAATTTAATGGCAATCCGTTGGGTAGAAGCCGAGAACGAACATACGGATGGACGGACGGACCGAAAGTATGTAATAGACGCTCATGCTGGAAGCGAAACGCACCTAAAAAGATTAGGCCAGGGATCAAGTTACACTAAAATGTTTCCCATTTAGGTTATTCTGTATTTTAGTGTGTTAAATCATTACTACTGAAAACCTACTGTATTTTAATGTGTTAAATTATTTTCATTATTATGTTACTATTTACGTAACTATAAACAAATATCGATCTTAAATTTACAAACCCAATCTCCGGACAAGAAACTGATTGGCCTGTCTCAACATTTACAAACCCAATCTCCGGACAACGTGGAGGGTTTCTTTGGTTCCGGGTGAGGCGAAGGGCGCGGTAGCGCCCGGAGCCGACTACGCATTAAAACATAGCGAGCCGAAGGCTCGTCAATATCCTCGGTACCTAGGTGATGCGGACGTGGATACTATAGGATGTATAATTTAACACACTAAAATACAGGATAACCCCCATTTATTTTAATAACGTTGCATATTCTGTCTTTTATCAACCATGTTTATTTGCATTACCATTATAATAAAAATGAATGAGGATGTCACCTTTAGCAAGTCCAGTGTTATCTATGATCATGGATAAATTAACGCGTTATTAATATTTTATTTATGTAGTTATACCGCCATATATTCGACAATTAGAGCCTCTTTATTAAGTGGCATAATTGTGGAAATCTACGCTAAAAATTTAAACTTTCCTTAATTTATTATGTAATACTATATGTTTATTATTTATTATATTTGTTAAACAAGTTAGGAAAGTGTACAATGTATCACAAATGGGCGCGTTTCGTGCAATGGAGTAATAGAAAGAAATTATATAGTACCTGTACGTTAGGGAAATTGCGTTTTAACCTTATTTTCTTCATCATAAATAATCCATTTTCTTCCTATTTAAAAATAGTGCATGCACACGTAAGTAAATTAAAAGTTTGTTTGTGAGATTGTTTATGTTAGCAACAATGAAGAAGTAACCATGCAAGAAATTTTCCAAGTTCAACTCCATTTAAGACATTCTTGTTCGATTTTATAGATAACGGCTACTCCTACGATAAAAATGTATAGGAAAATAAATACTCTTCTTTACCAGTTCTACAACTTTTATTTGAAGAATATTTTGATATGAGCAATACTTGACGAGATATGACGAAAATTTCATTTTTTATCACCAGTAAAGTGGTACTCCTGATTGGCGTACGTGATTCATTTTTGCGATTTTCTTCTTATATTTGATTGTAAGTCCTTAATATCAAATTTCATGAAAATCCGTTCAGTAGAAGCCGAGAACGAACATGCGGACGGACGGACGGACCGACCGACGATAATAGGGGCTCAAGCTGGAAGCGAAACGCGCCTAAAAATGGGCCCCATTTCGACCCTGTATATTTTTTAAAAAACTCAGGTTAAAGAAAAACAAATGTCCGCAGTCTACGCTCCAAGTTTCAGCTCTCTATCGTTTACGGTTTCGTCACAACTTCAACTGCAAGTGAACAGGCGGACAGACAAACTCCAAAGTGAAAGCATAAACATTTTTTTAACGTGCCAAAAATGAGAAACGACCATTATTGTGCTTATTTAAAGGTTATTTTTCAAGCAAATTATTAACATTTAATTCCAACGCCAAAAATAATAGATTAAAAACAAAAGAAAATGTTGCGCACAAGAAAACCAAGAAATTCACACATTAAAAATCGAATTTAAATCAAAATTCTCCTCCGTCGCCATTACGAAAATAAATTGATGTGTCCAACACATGACTTTCTCCATACGGAAGTTGTCAACTAAAATGAAATAAATACGGCGATAGTAATAGTTCAACTTACATGCTTCAGCTATAGGGATTCAATTGTTGTCACTACCACGCGCGCGAGCTGCCCACTAACCGTCAATTTCGAAGAAAATTGAATATCTCATGAAATATTCCTCATAAGAAAATTTATTTCAAACAAAAGTTGTAGAAAAAAAATATCTACAACTTTTATGTATATATGTATCTTAACAAAAATTCAGTTTAAGCGAAATATTTAAGAAAAACTAAAATTTTACAGGAGTAAACCGCTACTTCCGGTAGACCGATTGCTATCAAAATCTTTTGAAATCTTAAAAATATATATAAAATCATAAATATAGAATTTCATGCTGATCTGACAAATAGCTTTTAAGTTAGAGCGTCCACAAAATTTGTCACACACATACGGACGTACAGACACAGACATAATCGAGAAAACGGTCAAAACGTGTTCAGGGGACCTCAAAATGTCTATTTCCCTTGAAATCTCGAATTCGAATTTTTTCATGAAAACACTTGATACTACGTGTATGGAGAAAGTAAGAAAAAAATGCGCTCTCTCAGGGACAGACTAAAATGAATTATTTTTCATTCCGAGAGACCAAATTACCAAACGGCAGCGGTCAAGAAATTTTACATCCGTTTCTCATAAAAAAGATAATGTACTCTAATCCATCCGCAGAGATGACCACGTCCCATAATGGAAGCGACGCGCACCCTTCTGGAAACCACGTGAGACACGTCCGTATTCGTGCTCTCGCCTTCGCTTACGCTCTTCTGCGTTGTTTAGGGACGGCGCTTGGGTAATGCCCGTTGCACGCGCAACGAATTTCAGGCGAGACGCTGACACGGCGAAACGCTTGTTTTTCGAATAAAAAGAAATCGATGACGTAGGCGTTATGCCGACTTAACCCTGGCTCTCAGCGCAGATGGACGCAACGGCGTAACGTTGTTATGGAAGCCAAATGAGAAACGTGTCCGGAGATTCGCACTGTAAAATACGCAGAAAGGCCACTTTCAGGAGAACGGACATAAGGATAAATTGGCGTGAAGTTATGAAAAAGATATAGTGTATTAAAAACATTTTTAATTAAGACGTATTTATTTCACTGAATAGGAGTCCCTTGTTTGTTATTATTATTGGCGAAGCTGTAATGGTTTAAGAACATATAAGGAATTGGATTGAACCGTAAAGAATATTCCTGAAGAATTAAAATAAGGCTGTAGTTAAGGCACGTTTATAACTCTTTGTTTGTTATTTAATAACAAAATAGCGCAGCATTTTTCCATTATCTCTGATCTTGTTTCTGACGCTCTAGTAGCTCTTGTATTTTATTTTTTCCGCAGTATTGCCGATATTCCTCGGTGTAGATTCTAGGATTCCTGTGGCGCGGACGTCACGTTTTCACGTTTCTTTCATAACAACGAATCACATCAAACTTTTGTTCGAGATTTATTGATTTTCTTTGCTCTCTTAGCTGGAGTTCTTTGGATGCTTCTTAGCTCTTCAACTCATTATTATGGAATTATTAAATGAAGTGAAACAAAAATTCACAATAACACAAGAAACAAAGACAATCGAACGGTAACAAGAAAATACTGGTTTCTTTATCCCGTCAAAGAATGCCAGTAATAGATACGCACACAATAGTAATCTACTCCCCATTATTCATTCCTCCTCGCCCATTTTTCCATGGAAGTGGGGAGATTTTTTAATTGGTACACTAAATTGTTGTCAAATTTATTTTTTATTAAAAAACCATGGTACACGATAGAATAGTATGATAATTATCACCGTGAAGCCTATTGGGGAAAAACTCCTGCAGCATGACAACACTCTCGGTTTCCCATTTTGCTACCCCTAAAGCCCTAAAGAATTCCAAGGGGGTGGGGCGATCGCCCTACCCCCCCTCCCCCCCCTCCCCCCCCCAGGATCCGGCACTGGTTGCTATGGACAATAGCGAAAGCAGCATCACGGTGCTGACCTGCTTTCTATAATATATTAGATCAGGCAGAAATGAATGCTTGCGTGTTATTCAGAGAAATAACAGGGAAAAGAGTCAAAAGAAGGGATTTCGTCCTTCATGTGGACGAAGTGCTAAGAGAGACTTATATGAAACAGGAAATTAAGAGATCCAACCATGCAGCAGCTTCTCGGGATGTAAGAAATGATGGGAATTCTAGAGGTCAAAGTGATAGTGAAAGACGAAAAGAATATGTAGGTGTAATGGAAACAAATCGGTGCATGTTTGCGTGTTATGTATAAATCTAGTTTGTTGAAAATGCACGTGAAAAATTGTAACGCAATGTTTTTGTGTGGACTACTCGGAGTCTAAAAAGTTGTGAATAATGACAAAACTAGGCATGAATTGTGTGTATTTATGTAATTCTTCATTCAGTAAAAGATACATGTCAATTTGGTAATATTCTGCTGCTTACATCATTGCTGATTGTATGAACGGTCATTTTGACCGTTGTGGCCGACCGTTATAGTGTTAACTCATGGCGGGCCGGCTAAAGACACTCGGCAGGCCGTAGTTTGAGGACCACTGTCCTAAACGATGCATTACAGAGAAAACATTTTCGAACAAAAGCTGCAGAAAATAAAATTTTCTATAACTTTCATATTTATCAATATGTATACAATAATGGCATTTTAACGGAGATATACACAAAGATAGAGAAAAATGGGCAAAGGAAAATAATTAGAATAATGCAAACGATGGAAAAGTTAATGAGGTACGATACGATATGTGCTGGTATTAGGACATTAATGTTATCCGTGAAAAAGGAATCATAAACTCAGAAGTTAAGATAAGTCACAGAACCAAAGAATTTATGGGAAGAGTACACCGAGAAAATATCAGAAGAAGCAGAGAAGATTGGAGAAAATTGAACTGAAAGAAGATGAACGATGTTGAAGAAGACAACATGGGACCAAACATCATGAGAAGCTAAGAAAGAAAATCGATTCGAGGGCAAAAGAAAGGGAAGACCACAGACAGACATTCAGACAGACGAACGGCTTTATTCGGGACGAGATTAACACTAAAGAGTCTCAATTTCCATCTAACCCTAGACCAGGGATGGCGAACCTCCTGTTGCCCGAGTGCCAATATTGCTGAAATTGTAGAATCTTTTCCGCCTTGCGTGCCACAAAAAAGTCTTTGATTTCTCTTGCGTGGCAACTAAACTAAATTCGTGAAATTTGTAACCATAAAACTAATGTTTACAATAGTTAACTAAATAACACAATGTTTATGCGCCCCTAAATCAGTACGATAAATGCTTTGATTGGTTTTCGCCTTTCGTTGGCGTGCCAACCAAAATCGTCCTGCGTGCCACCTATGGCACGCGTGCCATAGGTTCGCCATCCCTGCCCTAGACAGTGATGGGATACTTCAAGTCATGGGATCGAAAGGACTAAAAGCAGTGGAACATTATGGTGTTTTTGGGGGTATCCGGAAAGTTAACCGCCAACAATTGATCGTCAAGGAAAATTTACCGCCAACAATTGGTCGTCAAGGAAAATTTACCGCCGACAATTGATCGCCATGGAAAATTTACCGCCAGCATTTTATTGCCATGGAAAATTCACCACTCATCGTCAAGGAATATAAATTTTATACTATATAATCAGAAAAAACAATGATTTAACCATTAAATATACACTGGACAATGATGCCTTTGTTTAAAGTAAACACGAGGAAAATTCACCATTCATCGCCAAGGGATTTAATTTTAATAGTATTAAGAGAAATAAAACAACAAATTTTCCATGGCGATGAATTGCTGGCGGTAAATTTTCCATGACGATCAATTGTTGGCGGTAAATTTTATTTGGCGATAAACTTTCTTAGACCCGGTTTTGGGGAGCCTCAGGCGCCGGATTAAATTGAGGCCCACAACATCATATATAACGAAATAAAAATAAACATGAACACTCAAGAAAACTTACATAAATACTTCTTACTAAAGAGAATAAACTCCAAAGTCATAATATGTGTCAAAATAGAGATGAAAAAAGGAATTAAAAGGTAACGTCAATAAAATAAAGAAAAGGAACTTTAAAACCGTTTTGTATAAACGCAAGAGCCCTCCACGAAACACGCACAAGCACAATATTTATATTAAGTTTTTGGATTTTATTCTCCTTAGTACACTATTTCCGCCTTAGTTTCCACACATTATTATTATGTAAAAATACTTGGAGAACTTCCAAATGTGAGCATGGAGAAGAACTTTGGAGATAAAATGGGCGAAAAACGAGGAAATAATTAGGAGAACAGGCAAAAAGCCAGTGATGATACAGAGTATAAGGAAGATGAAGGCGAACCAGATAAGACATTACCCGAGAAGAGAGAGAGAGCATAATAAATTAAAGATGTGACAAGAGAAGAGCTGGAAGGAAAAAGGAGAAAGGAAAATATTTCAGCTGAGAGAAAGCACGAAACACGAAGATTGGGGGGAAAGGAGGAGTACAGTGGAACTTCTATGAGTCGAACTTCGAGGAACAATAAAAAATATATTCGACTTATAGAAAATTCGAGCTATAGGAGAAAAATGACACGAAAAATATTTTGTCCTGTTAAAAATGAATTCACTTCGAGTTATGGAAAATTCTAATTACAGACGTTCGACTAATAGAAGTTCGACTATATTAGGAGAATCAGTTTTAAACAATAATGATCACGGGCCTGTTTACGGACGGATTACAGGGGTCGGCAACCCGCGACTCGTGAGCCGCATGCGGCTCTTCGAGGAATGAACTGCGGCTCCCGAAAACCACTCTTCCGCTTAAAACGCACCAGACGACAATGACAGTCTCCATTGATAATAATATAATCGTTTTCAATAAAAGGACCGGCATGGGCTGTTGAGTAAAAATTTCATTTTCAACTTTCTCGTTTTCATCTATAGTCCTAGATTCATTTTCTGCAAGAATCTCTTTATTTGCTTCATCTGAATATTTGTTTATATTTTCATTGAATAAAAAATTATGTAAAACATTCTTTTGTTTCTCAAGTTCTTTTTACGAATTATCTCCAAAACATCATTTTATGGGTGCGTGTGTGCAGATTTTAAATAAACAGATTTCATTAAATATGGATTGACGGTATTTAATACGTGTTTTTTCATTATACATGCTCTGTGGCTCATGTTTTTGTTGGATTCTATAAAAATTTTGAAAAAATGGCTCTTCTTGTCAAAAAGGTTGCCGACCCCTGACCTATGACGATCGTGATGATAGATAGAACAGGAAATGTTTCCTTGTTCTGACCTTAAAAATTTTAGCGTAATTGTTTTTCTTAAACGTTTTACGAGCAAAAACATAAAACTTTTTCTTTCCAGTAAAGTGGCGCCCATAATAGGGTGACCGAATTCGTCATAATCGTCCTTTAATAAATCCTTCAAACAAAATTTTCACGGAAATTCACCAAGCGAAAAAAAAAATGTCGCAATGAGAGAGAAGGACAAAAAGAAATGAAACACAATATGCGCTTTTTTTATTTCTAACAAGAAAAGCTCCCATAACATCTTATTTTGCCATCAGAATCGCTCAAACAATAAAAGCTTTTAAAATAAAACATCCGCGCATAAAAGTTCAGAAAGGGATATGATGATAACTAAGGTGACGAAAAATAAAACACTAACGAAAAGACGAAATAAAAATCAACTCCGGAAACTGTAAAAGAAAAAGTTCGATGTTCATGAAGCGCCATCGTTTTTGACTTTCGTTTGTTTTGATATCAAAGTCACTTCCTTTTTTCCTACCTATTAAGATGGATAAAATAAAACTCCCACTTCCAAAATATATTCGAACTTCTATAAGTCGAGCGCTTATAACTCGAATTTTCCATAACTCGAAGTGAAATTCATTTTCAACAGGTCAACATCTTTTTCGTGTTATTTTTCTTCTATAATTCGAATTTTTTAGAAGTCGAATATTTTTTTTGATTCCTTTTAAGGTTTGACTTACAGAAGTTCCACCGTAAACCCCCAGAAGTTAGAAGGAAAGGATGGAACACAAAAAAATAATTAAAAGAATTACCCTTATTATAAAAAATGGACAGTTCCAAGAAGGTGGAAGAATCGTCTCCTTATGTAGCGTTTAAATTGCGAAGAAGAATGGATTTCGTGGGACGTATCGCTTAACGCCTTATAATCCTCGAAATTTAATTTTTTAAATTTTTTAACTAGGGAGAACTCTGGGTAAAAGACAAACATCTCGACTCTCAACTTTCACCGGTAAAGTAATTTGGATTTTTTTTCGTTTTGTTTTAAAGGGCTTTGGTCCTCTTTGATTCTCGAAGAAAGTGAGTCACTTTAATGGTTTTCGTAGACTTCGGTTAGCTAGTTGACCTATTCTGACGTTCCACGAGAAAGCGCAGTAACTTAGAAACGAAACTTTCGGAAAATAAACTGAAATAATAATAAAAAGAAAAAGGATCAGCAACGTCGCTACTCATACGCATTGCGTAGGTATTAAACAGGACGGGTAAGGAACACTTCGATTATGATTTTTTATCTGTATTTTCTCATAAAAAAATAATATTTTATAAATATATATTTCCAAATGTTTGTTTGTTTGTGTCTCTCATTATGCACGCCCAAACTACATACGACCAAGAACTACCAAATTTGGTACGGTTCTTGCATCTTAAATTAGTGAATAGTAAAGTTTTGGTGAACCGGGAATAGTCATTGCTGCCAAAAATATGGGATTGACATTTTTCCATAAGATAACACGTAAAAATCGATTGCTTGACGTGCAGGATTTTTCTCTTTCGCAAATTTAAATCACTTAAAATTAAGATACGAACTAGGGACAAAAACATGTATTAAACATGTATTATATTTTTTAAAGACAGAATTCGAATCTAAGCCGATTTAGCGTAAAATTTAGCTTCTAATAGTGAAAAAAGGTATTTTTTTGATAGGTTTGTAACGATGGAAAATGCTAAATCATCGCAACGAGATCAATGCTCTTAAACGGGAACTGATCTCTCATCTTACGCCAAAAAACTCTTGGTAATTTTGTTAGTTATCAATAAAACTACGCGTTTTCTTACGATATGATTTTTGCAATATTATTTATTTCTCGTTCAAGAGGGAGGAACCATAATTAATAATTCTTGCACTTGGGCCATTGTATGTTCAATATATAGTTTCAGCATGAAAAAACCGACGCAATCAAAGGCTTCCTAGAATTAAAAAGCATATTGTGATGCATACTAGTATATAGCAACAAATAATGGGAACAAATACATACCATCATAGCTCTCAGCTGCTGAAAACGGGAGCTGCACAATGGGATGATGACCTAAGGACAAAAAATAATCAGGTTTAAAATTACAATCAAATAAGTCATGTCTAATGAGACATTTTCGCATGTAATAGTTTAGTTTTTTAATGGAATTTATTTTAAAATTTAATGGAATAGTTCTCATAAAACTCATCAACTTTATTTAAATGTAAATCACAAATTTAAGAATGCTCTTATAAAATTTAGTCCTTATTACTTATCTCAGTGGTTCGCGAAAGCTTTTCAGTACGGTCACCAAGACGGAATGGTGTATGTACGTATATTTGAAATTTTCAACATTACATTCTTTCGCTAATTTTAATCACACTATCTAATTACATAATTGTAGTACATTAATAATGTCGAAAAAAACGATTTTTTCTAGATGTTAAAATCAATCTTATAATTATCGGTAGATGGATGGGGTTAAGGGGGTCGCGATGAGGTCTGCTGCCTTAATAGGGGATCACGAGAAGGTCACCTGACGCCAAGAGAAGGTTACATGTGCATAAAGTTTAGGGACCGCTTACTTAACATATGAATTGAATAACTGTTTATACAGATAAAATTCAACGATGTATATTCCAAGGAAATTTATTTAAAAAAGACCGATTTTACTACATCAGAAAACGCATCATACATGGTCTTCGTGAAAGAACTGGTCATTTTATTTTTTGATAACATATATTGAGGCTAATAATTGATAAAAATAACTACATAGAAAGTTACTTGAATGTAGGGAGTTTTCTACGAAATATAGCAACCCTGCCAAGGTCGGCGTTAGTTGTCAAGATGGCCTTATACAGTACCGAAGAGTGAGTGTTTATCAGTAGTTAATCTCAATAAAAATTATTTAAAAAATAAAATAGTCCTTTCGTGAAGATTCTGTATAATTGACATTGCAGAAACCAATACGACTGCACTATGCGTAATAATTTTAAACGATTCAGAGCATTAATTTGTAATTATTTTAGGCGAATGAATTAAAATCGCAAATACTTTCAAATATGCACCTTATTTCGAGATATCTAAAACCTTCCTCGAGTAAAATTCTACCGGGAAAAATCCATACCGTTTGGAATATTATGATCGTATTGCAATAACAGCATCCTAAACGTAAAATGCGGGTTGCAGCTCCACAGTATATGCACTTTTACGTCCAAAAGCAGCGGGCCGTATGGTATCCGATGACCCAGATGCAGAATAGAAAACATTCCGTAACGGGCAACTATTAGTATGCATCCGCTGACATTTAGTTCCCAGTGCATGGTCGAAGGGGTTTTTGCGTAGGAGAGGAATTAAACCATGCATGGATTCCATTATAAAAATATTCGAAAAATAAAACCTTTTGGTGCACGCTTCAAAAAATTTTTTCACCACCGTACAAAATTCGCTATGGTTACCGCGGAAAGCGTCACCCTATGAACTAAATCATCGAATTTCGACAGGTTTAATCAAGATGATTTTTCTATCGCGGTATGAGAAGTACACCGAAATGGACGAACTAGTGGTAGTTCCACACCAAATAAGCTATCAATGCATTCTATTGCTCTTTTTTCTAATTGGAGTATGTATTTACGATGAGTATGTAGTAAACCTACAACACTAGATGTCATCAGTGAGGCACAGAGGAAAATATCCCTAATTAATCATAAGTACGTGAGATTCACTGCAAATAACAAACTAATCTATTTTTTACATCTGTGGTTGCGATTACTTCGACGGGCCGAATTTAAAGTTGCAAATTCTTCGGCGGGTCAGATTGGAGTTTATAATACGAATTTACCCTGAGATTCTGAAGTATTATAGAGTGAAATATGAGGATTTTTAGGGTTAAGATATCAAAATTCGAGGCTTTGTTAACATAGTTTTACCAAAAAAAGTCTGAATTTGCGTGTTAAATTTGACAGACGCATAAAATGTTATCGGGAGCCATGTACGCACTGCAAGTTGTCCACCCCCGATTTAAATAAATCAACGATGCATTTTTAAGCTTATTGGTAATCAGGCGATAGCCTATGTTAAAACGAATCAATACATGCTTAAATCAACGTTTTTAATGCTCATTAAGTTACCTTGGCAATTAATATGGTTCAGGCTATAAGTTGATCTCGTTTATTTATTTTCGAATTTTTATTAGTTTTTTAAATATTATAATATAATGGTTGAAGGGTCTCTAAGAAACCCATTGTAAGTTAATGTAAGATAGGATTATCGTAGCAACCGCTCGAGACGTCCGGGCGGCCTGCCAAAATCCGGGACCTCCCGGAAAAAAAAACGGAGCCTTAGTCCGCGTTTATAACCCGATCCACACCCTCGGCGGTATGCAAAGATCAATGATAAACGCAGGATACTTTCCTCGTTGTAATGTAGGAAAACTAGGAACTTTTGGTGCACTGTGAGCGCTTGCCGTCCACCGGTAAGATGAATTGCAGGGTAACATTTAGATATTGTTGTAAGCGAAACGAATACAAATCATCGAATGAGTTCGGTCAGATAAAAATAAAAATGCCAAAAACTATAAATTCAGTCCACAGGTACGCATATGGGTGCTCTCCTTATTTTATTTGTTTACCTTGGAGACAGATGTTGGACTTTCATGAGCGTAACCTCTGTAAAAATTCATTTTTCCAGCTTTCAGGCTTTAATTGTTTAAATTAAGTATAAATGAAAAACCGTGTCACTTAAACGACGGTGCTTAATTTATACACTCTAGATCAGGGGTTTTAAAAAATATTTCACTGCGGCCCGGTAAAAATAGAAAATATTTTTTCCCATAAAATTTGGTCTTATTAGGCAATGCCACGGACGCGAAGTAAGATTTAAAAAAAAATGACATTTCGTAATTAAATTAAATTTTTTAAAGTAAAAGAACCCTGAAAATTACAATCGTTCAGCTTTGATAAACCTAGCCACAGCGTCATAAAATAAATGTCACAGAAGCCTTCAGAGCCCTGCATCGAGGCCCATTTCGATTTTTTTCTCGGGCCAACGAAGGGCCGGGGACCAGTACTTTGAAAACCACTGTTCTAGATGACTGTTTTATCGCGCCATCAAGAAGTATAATTGGTGCAAATATCTATTTTTCCCCCTACAATGATCCGTGAAAGACACGAAGTCATCAGTGAAGGAAAAAGACTGCGGTTGTGTGGCGTAGAAGAATGGACTTAAAAGCGGGAAAAAAAAACAAATTTAATTGCCCCGTATTTATTGAGTCATGTGCGTAACATGTTTTTTCCCTAATGGTGCTAATAGGACTAGGAGTTAGTGCACAGTTCACAAGTAAATACGCATAGAAATAATCACCAGAACCGACATGTAGTACAGGTCCCATTTTTCGAAAGCGATACGACACACAAAAATTGATTTTACTTAAACGTAAACATAAATGCAAATAGGAGGAGAACGTGAACGCGACACATCTTTATATAGCCATGCATCCGGTAACAAGTCGAAATAACTCGGTATCCAAGGAAACCATGCAAAAATGGAGAGCAATCGATTCCTAAGAGAAAAAGGAGGGAGTTTTCATGCAGTGCGGCGCACGAAATGATTCCCTATTTGTTTTTACAATGAAACAAAAACTACGACACGGACGGTGACTGCATCGCATTGAGTGAATGCACTAATTTGTGGATATAAGGCATACGAGTCCCACGTAGCTAACACGTGGGTAGATAACCTGAGTTTTACCGACAGCATGCAAGATGGCAGATTCTGTGCAAGGTTTTAATAGACGAGAAGCAGAGGAAGCAGATTTAACAACGTTCCAATTGCATCGAGTATCGAATAGAAATTGGTCGAATTAAACTGCATCGACGTTAAACCCCTCCCTAACCCTTTGCTGACAGGAACCAACGTCCCCGAAAAGTACCAAATAAAAAATCTGATGTGTCCAACACATGCCATTCTCCATATTTGGGGTATAGATATTTAAATTATTATGAATAGCATTATGAGGCAAAATTATTATTTCGTATCGTAAAAGAATACAGTCGTCCTTATTGCCGTAAATTATATTTTGAATATGTTTACAGAATTCACCGCTACATCGTGGTGGCGCTGTATACTGGAAATTAAGAAAAAGTTGAATATATCCGAAATGGGTTCTACGAAAATTTGTTTCAAACAAAACCTGGAAGAAATATTTTTCTCTACAATTCTGGCTCTCACGGAGATTACCAATAACGATGTTTTTAGGAGAATTTGACGGAAACCGAAAAACCGATTATTTATAAATAATTTCTAAACAATAATTGCTATGGAAAATTGTTTCAAATGAATGTTGTAGGAAATTACATTCTCTATAACCTTTGTATAGAATTGTATGTACAATAATGATGTTTTAACGGAGAAATATCGCAAAAACCGAATCGGGTTTCGAATAAACCTCGACTTCCGGTTAACCGGTATTGTCTAAAAACTAATCAGTTCTTTGTGCTCATGCTAAAGTGTTATATATGAAATTTGGTATTAATATGACAAGTACTTTTTGAGTTAAAGCGCCCACAATCACATACAGCCATCCATCCATCCACACACACACACATCATTCCGAAAATAGTCTAAACGTGTTCTAGGGACCTCAAAACGTGTATTTCCGTTGAAATATCGAAGTCGATTTTTTTCGTGATCACAATACTTTCCCTATACTACGTATGGAGAAAGTAAAAAACAAACAAACAAACGAAGCGAAGAGGGGAAAAGTTCGCCGAATCCACGATGCCAAACTCCGGGATTCGGCCAATCGCAGTCGCCGCGAATCGATTGCGAGAATTTCCGTGCCTCCGACGCGGTGGTATAGGGTAGGAGTTTTTAGAACTTCCGCCAAAATCCTCTCTCTCTCTCACACACCCCCGCCTTGATGTTACGTCATCCATCGCCAGCTTACTGGCGCGGGGGTGGGGGGTGTATGGGGAAAGGGGGGAGGTAGGAAATAAAAGAAGACAAAAAAACAATGCAAAGTGTTTCTCTCTCTCTCTTTTTCTACATCTCCGTTTCTTCAAAGAAAGCGTCATCCACAGGTGTCTGTTGATAAAATTTCCCTTTTCAAGTCTCTTAAGAGATCTCGCTCGTCTGCATTCCCACGTTTTTCTTTTTTTTTTAACGTCGGAGGATCGAGCATGCCAAGGGACGGAGACACAGGAAGAGTGAGAGAGACAAGATGGAAATGGGGAAGTGAGGTGGAAGGAATGGGAAGGAGAGATGGAGAAACGGAGAGAGGTATATTAGAGATGGGGAGAGGAAGAAGGTGGGAAATGAGAGAGGGAGGGAGAGAGAGAGAGGTAGAGAGAGAGAGGAGATGAGGAAGGGGATAATAGAGAGATAGAGGAGGAGAGAGAGAGAAAGAGGGGGAGAGAAAGATAGAGGGAGGACGTGAGGGGGAGGGAGAGAGAGGAAAAAAGAGAGACGGAGAGAAAGAGAGGGATGGAGAGAGGCTGAAAGAGAGGTAGAGAGAGGGAAAGAGGGGTGGAGAGGGGGAGAGAGATAAAGAGAGAGAAAGGAGAGAGGTAGAATGAGAGAGAGAGAGAGGGGGAGAGAGACAAGAAGACGAAGATAGGATGGAGAGATATATTCAAAGAGAGATGGAGAGAGAGAGGGGGGGGGGAAGAGAAAGGGGGAGAGAAAGTGTGAGAGGTAGAAAGTGTGAGAGAGGTAGAAAGAGAGGGAGAGAGAAAGAGGAATAGAGAGAAAGAGGAATAGAGAGAGGGAAATAGATAAATATGGGGGGGAGAGACGAAAAGAGAGGGGGAGAGTGATAGCGGAAGAAGATTGCTACGTATATAGAAGAACGAAAAATACATAGAAAGGAAGAAAAGGAAAAGAAAGTAGAATGAGGCAGAGAGAGAAAGAGAAAGACAAGAGCGAGAGAGGAAACGACGGACCCACCTCGCAATCTACGTATATGGGTTGGGATATCCACTTCTCACACCAAAACACCTTCCATCCCACCCTTCCCTCCCTCCCCCCCCTTCCGCCTCCACTTTCCCTCCCTCCCTACCAACTTCCTCCTCCTCCTCGCTTTTTCCTCCCTCTTCTCCCAACTCCCGTTCACCCACCCACCCCACCCCCCTCTTTCCTGCCTTGCCACATCTCTCAACCACCCCCTCTCTCCTCCCACACTCCCTCCTCCCTTCTTCCCTTTACAGGCGGCTGGGTGAGTTGGCAACGTCGCATTCCCCGGAGCCGGGGGGCCCGCCCACCTCGATTCTCTCTCTCTCTACTGCTCCGCTCATCCAAACCTCCTACGCTCCTTATCCTCCCACACGTTTCCACTCATTTCTCAATCTCTCTCTCTCTCCCTCCCACTCCATTTCCCATCATCCCCCTTTCTCTTTCTACTTTTCCTCTCTCTTTTCGTCATATCCTTCTTTTTTTTACCAGAGCGAGGTACGGACGAGCAGGACTGGCTGCCCGGGGCCTCATAGTACATATTTGGGGCGCTATGCCTATAATATAGTATATGTATGTATCTATGCATTACTTGCAAGTGAATTGGATACCAATTATTATATCGCGGAACAGGCTATAGTATTGACGTTTTCCCTTTTATTTTTTTAAATTATCAATAATTCTTACATAGCGATGAATAAATCAACGTGTACTTCGAAATACTTTTCAAGAAGTATTTTACGGAGTGCTAGTATCTCGCCCGGGGCGCCAAAATTCCTCTCCCCTGCTTTTTATCTATCTCTTTCTTTCTTTCCTTATCTTTTTTTTACCCACGTTTACTTTTACGTCATTCCCGTCGTCTCTCTCTCTCTTTTCCTATCTTTTTTATATACCATCATCGTACCACGCATGGCCACGCACACACGCGCGCAGGCCCCGTTTCCAGTTAGTGTAGTATGTGGCTAAAAAAGGATGGAGGTGTGTGTGTGTGTTGGTTATATTTTTAGATGCATAGCGATGGGAGATAGGGAGAGAGGAAAGGATTTTTAGTTTTATCCAGTCGCTTCAATTCTTTTTTTTATTAACTTCGTACATATTTATTATCCAGTGTCGTTATTGATTTTTTCCCCCGGTAGGTGACGTGCGCGGTGCTACGCGTAGAATTTTTTCAGGGAAGTTATTCTAGGACAGGCATGTCAAACTGGCGATCCGCGGGTCGCATGCGGAACTTTCTCTGCCTTACTGCGGCCCGAATGATGATTTTCTCTCGACTAAATCGTTCGATATTTCATTAAAATACTTTATGTGTGTGAAAAAGTGACAGTTGTTTTTCTTAGTTATTGAAATAAAATGGTACGCGGTTTCTACATCATTGCTTTTCATAGCAAAACAGATGACCTACAGTGTTGTAGTGGAGGGTATACGGTGGTATACGCCGTATACCATCTGCTTTTTTTTTCGAATGTATAGAGCATACCCTCTGCTTTTTCGAACAAATATCGTGTATTCACGTCTATTTTCGAACAAATATCGTATACTCACGTCTAATGAAAAATTATACAGGTCTATTGAAAAAAACAGCTCATACGTTTTCTCCTGACATAGTAACATCACAGTCGAGTAATTTCAGTGCCGGATTATCCAATGTGCTCAGTAGGCATGTGCCTAGGGGCCCCAAGCTTAAGGGGTCCCCACCTCATAAGTTAACTGTTATATAGGCAGTATTAAGTCCGATTCACACTATACGTAACGTCTCCGTTTCGACACGTCATTTTTCATCAGTGTTCACATTGTGCGTTGAGGTTTCGACACAGACCGTCTCCTTTTCAGTTTTAGTTCGAACGTATTGACTGTGGTTATAACATGTTTTTAATATAATTTTGGAACTTTCCTAACTGCGCTGGGATGGTAAACGTGAAGATTCAGGCCCCACCAAACAGTGGTTCGCAGTTTTTTTAATTATAAACATACGTTTTCTGTTGTTTTGCTAGCAGTAGTTGATGCGCAATATTAAGTTTATAATAGTAGATATAGGATCGTTCGGTAAAAACAGCGATGGAGGAATATTTGCGCAATCAAAGCTTGGAGAATGTTTAGAGAAAGGAATATTGAATTTAACCCAGGGGAGAGAGCTTCCTGGGACATCTTGTGTGACACCTTATGTCATAGTAGGGGATGAGCCAAAAATTTCAAATATATAACAGAACTTTGAAATCACTGCCCGATAATGTGGACCAAATTATTTTTACTTGTATTTTAAATAATTACATAAAAGATCAAAATATTACAGGAAATTTCAAAATAAACTCTACAGACTCATGCAGCAACTTGACAAACTTGCCACACCAAGGAGGAAATGCGCGTACAATGTCACAGAGAAATACAACACGTTTTTTAATAGTCCTTCTGGATCTGTTCGTTGGTAAAACTAATAAAAATGAGACAGAGACGCACCACAGGAAATAAAAATGATTGCAATCGGATTAATATGGTATTTGCATTTAAAAATAAATATTTGATGATGTATTGCTTCTCATTTGATTGAATTAGTTGCTCTCCTATTTTCCTCCGCAGTTTCTCCTTATGTCCTTAGTCGCTGTACTTTTTGTTTGACATGTCATACAATTCCTCATTTTCTCTAACTAATTCCATTAATTTTTAATCCATGGTAATAAAAAGAATGAACACTATAGCAACGGTGCCTGACGGAGGACTGACGGGCGATGTGTCCACACTATCAGAAACGGACAGGATTCGACACGTTTCGACCGCATCGTCCCGTCAAAATATTCCTACAGAGAAACCGTGACGGAACGAAACGAAGAAGTGATGTTGACGGAACGTATAGTCAGTCAGTCAGTCAGCTGGGTTGTGTGAACAACTCCATATAAATGCACAGGAGGAATTTTTGACATTTCGAAGATGGTCCGTGCCGAAACGGAAACGTTATGTAAAGTGAATGCAAAAAGAAAATAAAAACGAAAAATATGAATTAGCAAGTACCTAATATGTAAAGAAACGCATTTCTTATTCTAAAGAAAGTAAAGAATTGAAACAGCAATTAATACAATAATCTCTGCATGTAATCTCAACGTCTGATCTGACTGGTACTGCTCTTTTGATCCGCACGCTACTCGTCTGACAAGATTTTGTTAAAAAGTAAAATATTCTGTATTGATACAGAAATTTGCTGCCTCAAAAGTTCGGAAGGTGAATTTGTGAGGCTTATTATCGTGTTTTTGAAAAAAAAGATAACATACTTTTGTCAATAAAACGTTTTTCAGTGTATCATAGTTTTCTTTATACCGTCACAAGCTACGAGGAGATCCTCCAAAGTGCCTGTGCCTAGGGGCCACAGAGGGTCTTAATCCGCCACTGTGTAAGTTGCTCTAAAAACTGGGTGAGAATTTATTTTTCACTTTCTCATAAACATCACTTTACTGCCTTTACAATGAGGGTTATCCACAATAACAAGGACGAACGCAAAACCAAAACGGGTAGAGGGTATACCCTCTGCTTTTTTATACGGCTACAGCAATGGTGACCAATCTTCCAGATTAGGGTTTCCCAAGCTGTGTTCCACGGAAGCCAAACGGTTTTCGCAGAAGCTAAATGGGGTTCCGTAATATAGACCCGATATGTAGTTTCTTCTTTCTCTTATTTACAGCAGGAAACATGAGCCTGACTTATAAACTTTATAATGTAAGATACATAAGCTATATAAATACGCCATATAAATAAACATTATAATGATTTTGAAGTTAATTTTATTGCGATTAGGCTTACGATCTTTTACTTGGGGTTTCACGAGAAGAAGTACTTAAATATAAGGGTTCAGTGGATTCACAAAGTTTTTGTGAACTCTGTTCTAGATAAAGTAATATTTTTTTAACAGTTCTGGCACTCGTTTAAACAACCGGAACCCTAATACGGCCCTTCTATTACACACATCACTTCAATACGGCCCTGATGCCTGTTCTAGGAGATGGTAGATTTAAGTATGTACTTTTGTTTACTTTTTTGCCTGCTTTATTTGGCGACGTTATCGATATTTTTCCGATAGGATGCCAGGTGCATCGCTTATTTTATCTGGAGCCTATTATAGATACATGAATACTTTCAATTTTGTATGATATCGATACGGATTTTTCCGTTATGAAAAGGCAAAAAAACGCGTAGCTAGGCAAAATTTCTCTTTCTCTCTCGTTTTCGGAAATTCCAACGATGTTTTCTTCCACGCGAGGCACGAGATATGTAGTAGTTTGGAATTTTTATGGGGACTGTTCCGAATGCCGCTAAATGAAAGTATGAAAGTTTTCTTTTAAACCGAAACTTATATCGATTTTTCGATATGTTACGTTTTAAGTAACTTCGGATCGTTTCAGCAGCAGTTTTTTAAATTTTGTGTTTGGTAAGATTTTTGTAGGTATTTCAGTTTTTCTGTGTGACAGGAGTCATTCTTAAGTTAATCGGGTTCTGCGTTTTTAGCTTTACCGTTATTACGTATTGAAACATTGTTATTCTTAAGCTCGTAGAATACTAATATTATATTTTGCGTTTTTAAAACTTTTGCAGATTTCCTTACGTATATTAGAAGGTAACAGCAAAAATTAAGGGTACATATTGCGATAGAAATAATGAATTATGCTTTTAACTATTTTGAAGCGTGTGTACTTACTCTGCAGCTGGATAATCGATATTAATCAAAGGTTAATAAAATTTCAAAGTTGCTCACTGAACGGCAGGACGAATAAAATTTAGAGAACTTACGATGTTTCGATTTGCGTTAAAACCGGACTTACGACATTAATACATTGATAACTGGAAATCGACATCTGACATCGTACCCCGAACATACGATATTCAGTTGGACGACACGACTCGTCTTCATTGTAGGTATTAATTTATTGATTGTTTTAAGCCGTAAAAATGTTTCTTTTACACTATATATATATAACACTAATTTGTTCTTGAACTATTAATTTATAGCCTAAATAAGGCTTGGTACATATTTTTTCTAAGGTCCTGGAACGCATCTCAATTTATAACATGTAAGACTAGGGGAAAATGATATTCGACTTGCGGTAATTCGTCTCACGATGCGATTTTCAGGAACGCATTCAAGTCGTAAGCCGGGAACGGCCTGTAATTAAATCATTTTTTCCCGTCGAGTTTCGACCGAATATTTATTTCCTAGGTGATATTTTTTCCCGCGAGTTCCCATTAGTTAACAATTTCTACGCACGTTATTTTGGCGACGTTAAATACAAGATGGAAAAAAAACTCACTCGGAACGACGAAAAATTCAGAGACAACGAGAACGAAAATATTATGATACCTACTCCAGAAAAAACGACAATCTATGAACTAACTACCATTGAGGATGGCTGCTTTGAAGATTCATGTGCTCGATCGCAGTGCCGTAAGTAGGGTATGGCGAAGGTGGCATTTGCCATAAGCGCCGCTTGAAAAAGTCGCCAAACTTTCCTACAAAAAGAGCAAAAATTTAATTTCCCCATAAATACCGTATATGCCAGAAAATAAGGCTACCACGAATATAGGGCGACTCCATATTTCCCACCGAGTAAACTAGGAAAAAATTATCTGACAAAAACTTGAATAATCAAAGTTCGAGGATCCGAATATTAGGCGACACCCCCTTACCTGAGGGACAATTTTGGAAAAAAACCTCGCGTTATATTCGGGCATATACGGTAGTGTTATTTTAATCCTCAAACTTTGATTTATCATATAAATAAAAGACAATGTGTGTGTTAACGCCGTAACTCCAAAACCAATATACCTAGAAAGCTGAAACTTGGCATGCGTACTTAGGGAAATCTCAGGGTGTGCACCTCGGGAGTATTTTTTTTACTTTTACACCACTTCTGTTTAGGGGTTGCGATAAGGAAATTACATATAAGCGATTATTTTAGTATTTGTGCTGCCCTTCAGTAGCAGCAATTACATATAAGTGATTATTTTAGTATTTTGTATGAAAAAACGAGTAATATTGTATGTATATCCTGAAGCTCTATACGAATAAAAATTAGAGATGTTTAAAAAAGTAATTACTGTAAGCATAATACAAATAAATGAATACAGATTTTGGTGTTTTTTTAATTAGGTCATTTTCACACTGCTCTGGGCCCCGGGCAACGCCAGGTAAGCTATCGCTAGTTTACAATAAAAACGCTATTGATCTTTATTAAAACGCAGAAAAAACGATATCCTACATAACCAAGGTATTTCCGAAAATGTTGCCATAGGTGCCAATATCGCCTAGGTACGTCTCTGCTCAATCGGATTGCTCAATGACTTCACGAATACTACAGGAGAAGCGCCTTTATCAAAATTTCGTCACTTCGTTCGCATGATGTGCTGATGTCGTGCGGACTGCTGACGCAGCAGGTCCGGGTTCAAATCACGGCTACGGCTGGTTTGTTACGAGGAGGATGCGCAAGTCAATCTTCCCTCCGTCGAGCAGTATGAACTCTTCCAGCAAAAAGAGTAGGCTAATGTCGGACTATCCCTCAGTTTATTGCGAATGAATGCGTGTTTGCATTGACTGAAAAGCCCGTGGGGCCGTAGCGGTTGAAACGAACTTCACAGAACGTGCGGATACATTTCCTAGAATCCGTTTACGATTGATTGACCTCAAACAATAAAGTACGTTTTCAATTTTCAATTTCATAAATTTTAAAAGACATATCTTAATGCATCTAGATTTTTACGCAAAAATTATCAAATTTTAATTCCATTTAAAGGGGAAAAAAGTCTTTGTCCCGGAAGACTTCAAGTACATTGGAACTTCTATAAGTTGAACCTCAAAGGGAAACAAAAAATATTCGACATAAAAAAATCGAGTTATAGAAGAAAAATAACTCGAAAAGATTTTGTCCTGTAAAAAATGAATTCACTTCGAGTTATGAAAAATTGGAGTTATAGAAATTCGACTGTATTCATACATAATTATAATTTAATCATAAACGTAATAAATGAAACGAAGGAATGGAATAATTACGAATATTATTTGGCTATTTACTAGAAAATTATCATCTTAAACATAACTGTATAAGTCTTCTTTTAATACAAAATAAAATTATAGTATGTACTTTATAATGAAATGAATTTATTGGGATCCGACTTCTCAGGAACGTGGTGGGATATGGATTCCAAAAGTGAGTTTTGACTTCAACTCTCGCGATTTCCAATAGTTAAACTTTTTGAAAAACGGAATTATAGTGCGTTTCCCGAAGTCGTACGGGTCAGATTCGCAGTATTCCGTCCGCATTCGGGTTATTTCGCTTAGGCTACGACCCAATGTTGCCACATTTCGAATTTCGCTCATTTCAACAGCAGCTGTGGACGAGTGAAGTTCTGAGAGCAATCGTGTCAACAGCGCTCGTCAAGAATTTTGAAAGGCGTGGGAAATTTAAGACCTCTTATTGGCTGACACTTTCTTCCCCTCACTTTACAAGTCTAACCGTAGACACGCCTCACCCGTACGATCTCTGGAAACGCAGTATAGCGGAATAATTACTCAATGGAATCGTGCTCCGTAATTAGCGTGACGCAAAGCTGGAATATACATAGAGATTTTATCAGAAATTGTAAAATTTTCCCGTAGAGGGTGCAATGACTAATCCATAGAAACCGTATCAATAACGACGTGAATCTAAACGTATTTCGCCGAGAAAAAACAATGCACGGACTATATATTTTTTAAATTATAAATTAACATAGGAATTGGTTTATTACTGCCGTAAATATCGTTCTATATCCAAATTACAGCATTATTTTGTAATGTTTTTTGCACTTTGTATCAGACATAATATGATTTAAAATAAAACTGTATGTTTTCCATGTCATCGATCAATATTGTAGTAATTGTATTTTTTTGTTTTGCAATAATATCTTATTAACGAATCTAATTAGATTACACTTTTCACCACAAGGCCTACAACTTGTAGAAAATGAATTTTAAGATTGTTTCAAATACAGGATTTCTGAACAATTAGAGCGGTTAATCGATCATCATATTATTTGTTGCCTTTTAGGGTGTCCTAAAATTTGATTTTTTAAATAACATTTCTGACTGTTTAAAAGAAATTTTTTTGACTTTTGATTCTCTCGGTATAATTTCATTTCGAAAAATACGTACACCGCCAATATTGTTACGCCCGCGTTGCCTTCTTCCAAACAAATTTATAAATTTCAATGAAATATGCTCGTGCTTTGTTACGATTCCATAACAAAAAAATGTTGGCACATAAAATAGTTAAGGAAGCGAAATTAGGATAACACATTACTCAGATTGTTAGTTTATCTATCGGTATTTACAAAGAACAAGAACAACAGCGAACGAAAATTACATTAAGAAAGGAAAGTCATGAATTCTATCAAAAATAGCAAGTGAAAATTTTTCTGTTAAATGAGAGCTACTCTTATCAATTACTCATACGAGAAATATATTTAATCGACAGTAAAAAATTCACATTCCTAGATATTTCGACCTTTCTGACGCAAAAACTCAACTTCTAAACCAGAGGCGTGCAACTTTTTTTAAAAGATGGGAGCCGCATCCACAGATGCGATTGCTTCGGCGAATTATATAAAAGTATAGTAGAGGAATTTTCCTTAATATGCAAATCAAGTATAGGCGTTTTTGACATCAAAAGTTCACCAGACAATGTTCTGACACCAAAATAATCGCCCACGTCTGTCCGTTCGTTGGTTGGTCACGCTATTGCATATGTCGCGCATCTGGTGGCGAATTACGGTATAACGCTAATAACTCGAGAAAGAATCGAGATAGAAACTCAAAATTTGGCAGGAATGCTCGACTCACACATTTTAAGGTGATGTCGAAAAAAATCCAGGGTTCGACTCCAAGGAAGACATTTCCGTTTCCCGTAAAGTAACACGTAAAAATCAACTTTTTGACGTGCAGACTTTCATTCTTTTTTAGATTAAAATTAGAAAGAATTAACCTACGATCTTCCGATATGAAACATTTGAAGAATAAATTATAAAGTTTCTTATTCTGTTCATATTTTTCGCCTACAGTTCGGAATCGCTCACGTTAAACGTTCATAATCAATATAGTTTGGGGAAATCTTGCCATTTTAACGGGATGTTGCATTGCCTACCAATTACATTGCTAGACCTCAAAATCATATTGTTATCTCAATCTTTTATGGGTGTAAGCGTGCTTTTAATGCTGTTAATACGGGAGAGAGAGAGAGATGGAGGGGTAGGGAGGGAGGGTGAGAGAGAGAGAGAGGTAACTATTTTAAGTTTCAATAAAGATAGGCCGTCATATTGACGGGTTTTTATAAGTACTTGCCTTATTATAATCTCCAAAGTAGCAGAGTAAAATTGCACAATTTTTGGAAGAATTTCTTTCGGTGAGTAAAAAATGTATACGTCACACCTAACGTAAGGTCCGGAGCTAATAAACCAATATCAGTACGTACACCACTTTCTTCTTTAACGCGAAAGGGGAGGTAATCGTTTACTTTAAAGAGCGGATAGCGATTCCTTTGTTCTGAAACCTAAAGAATGCGAGATTGACTCATTTCGATTTCTCCACTCGAGAAAAAATAAAAAAGCTGTCTATGTATAAACTAACGAAAGCTACAATCCCACTGGCCCGCATCGCTGCAAAATTTTTTTTAGAGTATCGAAAAATAAAAGTGAGAGAAATACTTTTGTCCAACTGACGAAGGTTTAATATTTTACGATTAGAGGATTAATGTGAAGAGTGACGTTCTCGTATCTGAATTACAGATCTCAAATTATATCGAATTAGTGAAATGGGTTAATACCATGTCCACGAGCACCGCAAGTAACCTTTATAAGAAAGAATATGATCATCCCCAGTGGTAATTATAGCTAGGATGAGCAAGCAGTAAATTATCTTAGTTCGTAATTTAAATGAGTGTATGTTTTACAGTCTTTTTAATACCTGTACGAGTAAAGTTTTATAACATAGTATATCTTAGAGTTTCTCTCTTTTTTCAAAAGTACTTATTATTAGATGTCTGAAAAACAGGGAGTGGGGTAAAATGTTATGTCTCCTATAGGTAACCAAAAAGATATAAGGCAGTGGTTCCAAAGGAAAGGATGGATCGCGAATACGGAATGTTTTAGTAGTATTTTTAAAATGTTATGTATGGATAAATTTATGACCAACTTTATATTTCATATTAATATTTTTAAATTAATATAATATTTTATATTTATTTTATTTATTGGAAAAAGAGAAACAGGTAGGAAAAGGTTTCAACTGACAGACGAGTTGAAAGGGAAAGATAACTATCAAGACATGAATAAGACTGCGGAAAGTATATGGAGAACCAGGTTTAACCATGAATAATCACGGACCTGTCTACGGGCAGACAACCTATGATGATGATGATGATGATTTATTGGCAGATGGATGGAGTTAAAGGGGTCGCAATAAGATCGATTCCTTAAGAGGGGGTCGCAGACAAGGCCGGATTATGGCTTAGGAACTTTGCCTAGGGCCTACGAAAAGTAATGGTGTATTGGTAAATTATTTTGGTTATTTTTATAAATTCCTTAAATATCTATAATAAAAGTAACTTGCAATATTTTGTAAATTTTATAATCGTGCAGATCCGACGGTATTGTCTGTATAACTACACAAATACATATACATATATCCATAGTGTCTACGAAATCCTTAATCCGTCCATGGTCGCAGATGCATCAAGTTTGGGGAACCGCTAATGTAAGGCATTCAATTAAGAAGCTAATTGCGTTAATAAGATATTTTATTATTTTTTTAATCTACGCTCCGCGATGTTCAATTCCTGCTCGATAAAATTGTTAGGTAGGATTTGGTTCAGTGCACTCCCTGCCACCCGCCAATTTCGTGAATTGCAGGGTTAATATGCAGATTTCCGGAAGGCCAGTTTCCTCAGCCGTCGTAACAGAAACGAATTAAAAAGAATCGTTTTTTTTTCAATCCAAGAGAAAATTCGTCATCTAGATTCTAGAATACGTGGAAAGAAAATCCACACGGACGTCGTCCAGCCTTTTTTATAGCTGGACTTTCACTCCATCTTCGTTGGGTAGAAAATACTTTAAAGGCGGCGATCATTTACATTTACATAAATACCCTGCAAGCCGCTAGAAGCGTTTGGCAGGGGGTGTCACTACACCAAGTGAAGTCTAGCTAATTCTAGCTAATTCCTCTGTTGGACCAGATCCACGCGTCATCCATTTTTCCTCCCACCTGTGAATCAGTTGATTAAGGGAGTCAATTGATTTCCACTCTTATTTCAACATATTCCATCGAGGCCTCTTCTGTCCCACTCATTTCATACGAAGAGAAAGAGGTATTCTACCCTTTAATCGCGAAGCCTATTATCGCACGAGTCGAAGATCATTCTTGATAAAAGGCTACAGGAAAAGGCAGAAGAAATGCTTAGTTAAATTCGATATCAGGAAGGGACGAAGTAACATAAATACCGTTTGATAGAGTAAATTGAGTAATTCTGATGAGGGTGTTAAAGGATATAAGTGTAGACTGGAAATAAAGGAGACTGATCAGGGATCTGTGCGTGGAGTTGTGAAGGTCAGATTGGAGAAAGCCTATATCAGAGGAGTAAACATCGGGAGAAGAGATAAGACAAGGTTGTTGTCTATTTCTTTTTTCTTCCTTTTGATCCTGCTACTGTTAGGATTGCCCTGTGCCAGGTACATACATACTTAGGTTGATCTAACGCAGTGGTCTTCAACGTGGGCGATAGCGCCCACCAGTGGGCATTTTAGGTTTTGGTGGGCGTTAAAGAACTCACCAAATGCTATTCTAATTTTTACACTGAAAAATAAAATTCTATAAGAAAGTTTAATGATACGCGCACACATCCTCAAATGAGACAATGTACAATGGAGGCATGGATGGTGACTCCATTCATCACAAATGTGTGTGATGTGGATATTAAAAACCAAGAGGAGCTAATAGAATTACTTCATGATGAGGAGTGTAAAGCCAATTTCAACCAAGGTGGATATGTGCAATTATGGCAGAACAAGAAAATGCCCTCTCTGTATCCACGATTGTGGAAGAAAATGTCGTTGCTCTTGTTAGCTTTCCCAACCTCATATCTAGTCGAGAAGGGATTCGGTGCAGTCAACAATCTTCTGTCCAAAAAAAGAAATCGCTTACAAGTATCAGAAAGAGGATATCTTCGAATGACCCGTACAGACTTGAAGCCTGACATTGAATCCCTGGTTTGAGGGAACCAAACACAAAATACGCATTGAAATGCCTGTGAAACGTTTATTTTAATATTTGTTTTGGTATTAATAAACATGGTTAAATTTGATTTTTAAACATGTATTTTATCAAAAATTTTATTGTTAAGTTGACACAGAAGGTGGGCAGTGAACTTATTTCAAATGGCAAAATATAGTAAAAGTGGGCGGTGAATCAAAAAAGGCTGAAGACCACTGATCTAACGTAAGAAGCGCTAGAAGGCACATGAGATTTCAATATTGGTGGAAAGACTACAACAACAGTAAATTACATGCTGATGATCAAGTTCTTTTAAGAAAGGAAAAAGGAACTCCAGAAAATAATAATTAAGTATATTGTTAACAGCGGGCATAAAATACAAGGCGGAATTAATATAGAAAAATCCAAGGTCGTGTTGATATCTTAAATGGGACTCGTTAGAGGAACGTAGACTGCAAGCTAGATTTAATTTGCTAGAAAAATATATGTCTGAGAGATTAGTGGATGAGATAGTCCATCTAATCAGAAGTCCGAGATATATCGGAAGGCAGGACAGCGAGGATAAGATCCGCAAGATAGGTCGTAGAACGGAGCGATACAGAGGATCGTTTTTCCTAGGACGATAAGGGATCATAAAAAGAAGAGGTAAGGAGGGTAAGCTAGGGATCCTTGGTGCATTGCATCCCCTGCCATCCACCAATAAGGTGACTTGCAGGGTATTATGTACATGAAAATGGGAAAAGAAGAAAGCTTGAACATTGAAGATCCACTAGTAAAAGTTTCAGGTTATAAATACCTGGGAAGCATCAATACAGGAGATGCAAAATGGACCGATGAAACAAGGACTATACAGAATAGCTAAATTAAAAAAAGCCCCATTCAGATGGAAGAAACTGAAAATATCAAGTGAAAACGCGTGAGAAATTGATGAAAAACTAAATTGGAGAATTTGTATGGTGCTGAAACGTGGACGCTCAGAAAAATTACAAAAAATTCTTGGAATCCTCTCCTAATCAGTGAGCGAAGGTGAGGATAGATAATGGAATAAAAAGTTTGCAAGCGGAAAACAATCACCAAAACTCGGGGTAATTAATTTCGCTGCCCCACACTTGTATTAAAAAGCATGTGACAAAATACTGAACGAAGGATGCACGAGGTTAATTGTCGCGTTCACTTGAGTTGTATCGACGTGTTAGGCCTAGCTTGAGCTACGTACCGAAAATAACATCGTAAGAGAGTTCGTGTTGTTTTTTTTCGTGTCAGAACACGTGAATGTGGGCGCGTTTATGAGCTCGAGAGGGGTATAGAGTGTTTGTGTGGGTGGGCGTGGGTGTTTGAGGTTGTGTGTATGTGTGTGTGAGCGAAATCGCGAACGTGTTCGAAGGAGTGTGCGTGGTTTTGTGTGTGTAAATATGAAAATTTTTGCTTCATAAGGGCATTTTATTTAAGGTTTTATAGTTATTTTATTTATCTTTAGTACACTTGCGAGCCAATATTTGCCTCCAACCAAGTAATACCTTGGAAGGATCATAATAAGAGATACAAAATGTACCAATGGTATAAGGACTGGAAAGCAAAAAAGGAAGGTATTAAGTAAGAAATTGATAAAATCTTGTTTGGAGTATCGCTTTGCATGGAGAAAAATCACTAACACTCGAGAAAATGTACATAAAATAGTTGGATAGCTTCGAATAAGTAGTATAGGAGAAAAGCGAACAATTATACAGATAATAATACAGAGGAAGGAAAACTTGATCGGAATTATCTGAAGAGATAGACAGAGCATGATTATAAACTTGTTAAGAACTTGAATGTTAAGCAGAAAAAATGAAGGAACTGGTTTCAGCTGATAGACGAATTCATAGGTAAAATAGAGCTCTCAGGAAATGAAGGAGATTACGGAAAGCAGGTTTTTTCGATGAAACCAGGTTTAACCGAGAATAATCACGGACCTGCTTACGGACACTCTACAAATTAAGATGGTTTATTTGGGTTTGACTGTGCTTCTGAAAAGTTTCTGTATACATTCAAGAGGTCTGTGAAAGAAGAGGTTTGCCACGAGTCACACTGAAAGTTCAAGTTTGCAATAAAAATGTCTATTACGTTTATTTTTTACAGTAATTTAATTCCACTTCTTGCGCTTTTTCTGTATAAATAATATAAAAAATAATAGTTAATACTAAATAATAGAACCTGAAACCTAATTAAAAGGTTAAGTATTTTTCTTATTAGCATTTCATACATTTGGTATTATGTGGCGAATGTGCTGACCCGTTCGCCACAAGTGCGGCGATCCTCGAAATCTTATCGAACAACTCTGCCATTGACACTACAAAAAACTAGTCCCAGCGATGCATAGACATTGATAACAGTGATACATACGATAGATATGATTATATGTATAACTTTCACTTCCAACCGCTTGAATCCTCTTTGTTTACATATCATGGGCGTAGAATGAAAATCCACTGACAATGAGTCCAAGTTTAGGTTAAATTGAGTTATTTATGCCGCTATGCATAATTTGTATTTTCATTGCCATTAAAGGACTTAATTGTGACACTACAAGACACTAACAATAAGTATGAAAAATAAATATATTTGTGCGAGCAAAACATGTGCTTGCATTTTTAATTTAAGGTTGAATCTAATAATCCAATTTACTCAAAAACAGGCTTTGAGGACTTAGTGTATTTTCCTTGCACGCGCACGATATGCAGTTTTATACGTATGTTATTCAGATATTTTGGCCAATTCCAAACTTTAGCCGTTCAAGTATACCGCACGGTCCCCATAAAACGGCCCTGTTACAAGTTGTTTCTTAAATGTCTCAGATACGTCAACCCCTCACAAAACGAGAAAATACACATTAGCACCGAACGTCGTCTTTTCGATATTTTCCGAGCGCCTTAAACCGTGGTAATTCATAAGTACAAAAAGGCCTTAAAAAACAAAAGTCAATCGTGAATTCATAAAATGATATCCGATCCTTGACTACGTTTATTGCGCGCATAGGACGAAACCTAATTCTTGCGATTGAGTAATCACACATTTTCTTCTCGATTTTTTTCGTAAAATAATGGGCCTCCATGAATTACCATTCGACGGTTCACATCTCTGTAAGATATAATAAGACAAGTTTTTCCTTATCGATGAATTATTTTAATTCCACGTTCGCATCTCTCGCGTTTATCGTGTAACAGCGACGAAAAGGAATAGAAATTTCATACATAATATTTTGTACAGTTTTCTGATTGTTCCACACGCCGCTATATAAAGATTGATAACGTCGTCATAACACGAACAAATCCGTTTGCATACCGCCATTCTCTTTACAAAGAATGATTTTCCGCCATGTCCTGTGTGACATTTTCCTGGAGATTTGCGGCGTTACAAGTTGAAATGAATCATCCATAGCATCCTTAAGCTCATCACTGATGCGATAACGACGTTTGTAATAACAGTTGTAATTAATTATCATTAAGCTTAAGTGGGGGTGACAAGAGATTGTGGACGCCCTGTACATTCGAGATTCCGTCCATTCGAGATTGTGTCCTTTCGAGATTCTGTCTGCACAACGTTTCTGCAAGGCAGAGCGTCGCAAGTGTGGAGCGGCGCCTTAACTCAAGAGCATGTTCCTATAATTAGCAAACGTCGTAGGTTCGGAGCGTCGTAAGTCGAGGACTCCCTGTATTTAATATTAAGCGGAAGCACCCTTATTCGAAAGCTTATGACTCGAATTTTGAATGTCCGGAGATATTTTCTCCTCTAATATTCCCACGCTTGGAATTTTAATTCCACGCATTGAATTTTCTACATTTGGAATAATTATTTACTGTCTTGATGTTAGAGTTATCAAACTTAGAGGTTTGCACGTTTGCTGGGAAAACTAGGAAGGACTTTAATGTAAGAACTACGTGACAAATTTTGAGTTGTATGGCCGTATTGTATGTATCATTGAAAAGGTCGAATTTCATCAGTTCGTTACAGATAAGCACATCTTATCTCTTTACTTTTGTAATGTCCACTATGACGTACCGTACTGATTTCGGTCGCCTGAGGAAAGGATGACGTAGACATTTTCCTCGAAGGACAACGTAGGTTATTTTTATTTCGATCGTTTCGCCATAGCATATGACGTCACGAAGCTACGCCCACCGCATATTTGTTCTTTGAACTCAAATATCTCCGAAATAAGAATTTCGATCATGACGAAGGAAAACTATTCTCAATATTTTTTAAAAATTCAATTGATTTCTTAAATATCAAACGTTCATTAAAATGACAATATGCATGGAAATTAATCTTCCCGGTGTAATATTTTTTAATTGTATAATTTCTTGCGAACCCTTAACCGGGTCATAATTCCACGAGAAGAAAAGATTTGAATAGTTTGAGAATACTCGGAAATATTAATAACAGTTTTAGCCCTTTATCATAAACTAAATATATAAAGTAGTTTATTATACTAAGAGTGAATTTCTGATAAGTAGAAACTTTAGCTTTTGCAAGTGTAAACACGAGTCGATGGCGAATTTTGAACTTAAGATTTATCCATGCTCTATAAGTTTCATTTATCTCCTCCTTAAAATTTAATTCAACCAGGTTAAAATTAAGTCTATAGCTATTTTATGATTTAAACATTTATGAATACGATGCCAAAAACTGCTAACAATTTGTTACCCGGATAGCATGTTCCTTATTGCTCCAATTTCAATACGACGAATGCGTCAATATCTGCGACGCGTTACGATGAAAAAATAATAAAGAAACTTGAATCGTGTACGAATTGCAAAGAGAGCTTAACTTCTTTATTCATCCGAATATAAAAAATCCGGACATTAAATCCTCCAAATTTTTAAAGAAGGAAAAAAAACGTTCAGAAATAGTAATGATTACGTTTTCTGCGATCACAAACTCCAAAGCCGCTAATGACAGAGATGATCAAATACAGGACGTGAGAAACCATGATGAGACAACGAAAAAAGAAAACAACGATACATCCAGACTAAGAGGTTCCAAAAAAAAAAAAAAAACAGACATGCAGCCCGAATTTAATGAGAAATAAATTTTTTAAATCCCAGCAATAAACGTCCACTTTCCTGTCTCTAACCTTCGTCTGCGGAGGAAACGACGGACTATTTTCGCTGTCCGTCAATCTACCGGTTTAAAAGGAAACAGCGAGATAAAAAAAAACCGGATGCATAATTATGACGATTCTGACGACATTTTTATGACACGCCAAAAAATTAAAATTAATCATCTTAAATGGACGCAAAACTCAACCCAAGTTCAGGACCTTCGGTTCTTGCCTTTACTCGTAAGATGGCACCACTAAAGGAAAAACCGTACACTTATTTAACAAAAAAGTAAATAATCTCCCGTGCTCTCAAACAAGTCGGGTAAGATGAGGATAGGTTATTACCGCTGCTGGTGAAACGATGACGAAATTACACCCGTCGTTAGGTAAACAATGTGCATAACAACTTCTGGAGATGAGGATGTGCGTGACAGAGGACATTTCACCGACCTTCCTCTTTCTCTCTCGACTCTTGCTCGGGTGGAGGCGAAGGTGTAACGTAATCGACTCGAATTACCGTTCGATACTTCATCGAGCTAGGTTTACGTGTCTATCGGACGTAAAAAAATAACGCGTCGGCACCGGACTTGTATAGTGACAATTCTAGCGCGATATATCGCAATAGATCGATTGTTTATTATACTGTAGGACAGGGGTCCTACAGTGTAGGACATCGATTTAAAAAGAAATAAACGTCCTCCAGATGATCGCGGGAAGAAATTTCAGCAAGTTGATGTAAATTATTGCATCTTTAGCTGCCAGAATCATATGACAGGGGGTGATACTGCTACAGCATTTAAAATCTCTATTAGTCTATGTCAGGGATGGCAAATACATGGCATGTGTGCCGGAAATGGCACGCAAGAGATTTTACTCGGCACGCGTAAGCTTGTATTTACTATATAAAATATTAAGTTTATTAGAGAAGGAGTAACTAATGGCATGCGAAAAAAATTCTGATGGTTCACATTACTTAACTTGGCACGCGACTCAAATCATTTGCCATCCCTTATCTATGTATTTGGGAAACAGTATCAGTGGGAAATTTCGATTACAGAGGATGTTTCAACGTATTTTCCTGTAGTACTGGTCGATCACTACGATCGTTATCGTCAGTAGGTACAGCGTCAGGGACGTAACTGAAAAATAAAGCGCCTATGGCAATGTTCTATATATTAAAAATATTTCAAATGAAATGTTTCCTTTCTCTTTTTCCACCCAGTTTTCCTTCTAGCACTTCTTTAATCATGCTCTCTCTCTCTCCTCAGGTAATGTCTAATCCAGTTCGCCTTCCTCTTTCTGATAGTCTGTATCATCGTTCGCTTCTCTCCTATTCTTAGTAGTACTTCCTCGTTTTTCATCCTATCTGTCCATTTTATATTCAGCATTCTTCTCCATGTTCACATTTCGAAGCATTTTATATAATTTTTCTTTAGAATCTATGTTTCTGCCCCATATAAAGCTATACTCCATACATAGCATTTTATCAACTTCTTGAGGATACCCTCCTTTATATAGGTACCCCTTAGTAGGAGTTTCTTTCTTCTGAAAGCGGCTTTTGCTTTAGTTATTCTAGTCCTGATTTCATCGGTATATTTTGCTGCTCTCGTTATGATGCTTCCAAGGTATTTATATCCTGAAACTTGTTCGAATGGCTTCCCTCCAATACTTATGTTGAAATTTTCTTCTTCTTTACTTGATATTCGCATTACCTTGGACTTTTATGTAATTATTTGCGCATTGCTTTTTTACACCGATATTTATATCGTAATTGTTATTATTTTTTCACTATATACACGTAAGTTATAGTTAGAATTGTACGCTGTTTGTGTGCTAACCTATGTTGTATTAACGTTGCTTTCCTGCTTACTAACGTTTCCCTTTCACTTTTTACCTGCATTAACCCTAGATTACAGCGTTTAAGTCAACCCACGAGTAAGTTAGCCGCATACTTTAAGTTATATTTTAATATATTTTAGTTAGTACAGATTAGTTTCGTATAGGATGGCTTCTCCAAGGACTCCCGTTTCCTCCTTTTTGCGCGACGCTGGTTTGGAGGCCATGAGGTCTCGAATCATGGAGCTTGAGAGGCTGGTTGCGGACCTCCTTCAGAGGGTGGAAAAGTCCGAGGCGGCTTTGGTGCGTGTGAGGGGTGCGGGGTCTTCCCTGAAAGCGAACCGTGCCAAATTGGCGCCTCGGGTTCGCCAGGGTGCGGAAGTCGGTAGAGCGATCAGGGTTGTCCGTGACTCCTCATCGCGGGCTGAGGGTGCTTGGGCCGGGAAACCCGACGAGTGGAGAGTGGTGTCCACTCGGGGGGCCGCGGGGTGGTGCTGCCGAGTTAGGGAGCTGGGAATAGAGATCTGCACCGATACAGATTTCCGTATCCGCACCCTACCCGTACCCGCAGGCTACATATCCGTATCCGAACCGTACCCGCAAAATTTTCTCAATTACCCGATCCGCACGAATAAATTGTCCGACCCTATCCGACCCGCAAGCATAAGTCGTAGCCGCAGGCAAAAATTATCTGAAGCAACATCTGCGAACCAAAATCCAAAAATTCAAAAGAAAATAACTATCAGCAAAACATATCAATGACCCTCTCTTTTGGAAAATCCCACCAATAGCTCCCAAAGAAAGTCGCGTCCCTCGAAAGGTAAGGAGGGTAAAAGAGACCCAGAGCCTTTAGGGTTATCGGCTTGGACGGGGCAGGAGAAGGGTACAACCAACGTTATTTTTTCTCATACTCAAGACACTGAATTTTGACTTCAGCACGGATACTGATTTTCCTATCCGCACCCGATCCGCACCTGCAGGCTATATATCCGAATCCGACCCACATCCGCAAAAAGTTACGCATAATCCGACCCGAATCGCAACTTTTCTTGCGGATATCAGCGGGTCGGGGATATGCAGATCTCTAGCTGGGAACGCTTCGGTGGACTCTCTTCCTGTTAGTAACAGGTTCGCGGTGCTGTCGGAGGGCGACTCCGAAGCCGTTGCGCTCGCACCCGCCCACGTCTCCTCGGTGGGAACCGGGCCCAACGGGAGCTCGAGGGGAAAGAGGGGGTTGTTAGTGTTAGGGAGTTCCAATGTCCGGCGTGTGGTGGCGCCTTTACTGTCACGGGTCCGCCGGGAGGGTGTTCGTGAGCGGGTGTTCACCAGGTGTATACCAGGAGGTACGGTGCCCCAGGTGACTAGGGAGGTCAGGGCGTCGGTATCGGACACGGGTTACTACTCGTTGCGGGTGGTGGCCCATGTTGGGACCAACGACGCCTTGAAGCGCGGCTCCGAGGAGGTTTTAAGTTATTTTATGAACTTGGCCGCTGAGGTTGCTCGTGTCCGAGAGGAGTCGAGTTCTGATGTGCGGCTTACTATCTGCAGCATTGTCCCTCTGACGGACTGCAGTTCTATGATTTGGAGTAGTGTGGTGGGGCTGAACCGTAGGCTGTGGGACATCTGTAGGGGCAATGAAGTGGACTTCATTGACCTGAGGCCGGTCCTGGACTCATATAGGGCACCCCTAAACGGTTCTGGTGTTCACTATACTGCCGAGGCAGCGGATGCGGTAGCGCGTAGGGCTTTTGAGAACGCTAGGGTTTTTTTTAGGTTAGACGAGAAAAAATCAATAAATCTGTTAGATTTGAGTACCCCAATATTAACTTTAAGCATTCCACGAATAGTGGTAGATCGAGAAGTATAAAATAAAATCGTTAGATCAAGTGGCGGGAAATATCGCTAGTAAGAGAAGTATGACTGATAACAGTGGTAGTAAGGAAACCGAAACAAAAATACCCGTAGAAAAAACAATAAAAATTATTATTATGAACTGCCGAAGCATTCGAAGGAAACAAGCTGATTTATGTCACTTACTTAAAAGCCACTGCGCAGACGTTGTTTTGGGAACAGGGAGCTGGCTGTCAGACGACATTAATTCGAACGAGATTTTCCCACCGATTTACGTGATATATCGCAAAGACAGGAGGGAAAGAGTCGGAGTTGGAGTTTTTATCGGTGTCAGAAACAGTATATCAAGCCAACTATAGGAGTTTAACGCCAGCGAACACTACAAAATGATATGGAGCTAAATTCATACGAGAAATGGTTAAAAGTTATTTTTTTGCTCATTTTACCGGCCACCTGACTCAGGAGTCGAAAGTATTAGAGAACTCAGCTGTACATTGCAGGTGATTGCCAGGAAAGAGAACGATCCAGTAATTATTCTTGGAGGAGATTTTAATCTTCTATCGATAGATTGGAAATCCGTAACCTATGTTAGCGGCGGGAAAAATATAGAAGCTTGTGGTGAATTAATTGAAGCGTTTACCCTAAACTCGCTAGAACAAATCGTCAAGGAGCTGACGCAATACGACAACAACGGAAACACATTAGACCTGCTAGCCACGACCCACCCGCTATTGACTAGAAACCTGCATATCGACGATGGCATAGGTGATCATAAAATAGTAATTGCCGACTTCAAATATACCCCTGCGACACTAGATAAGCCAACGCGATTAGTCTATATCTTTAGTAAATCGGATCTCCCAGGTTTCAAAACTTATGTTACAAATCAAATAACGAATAATAACAGCGTAGATGATTCTTGGACGAAAATTTTGCGCATCATTCGCGACAGGCTAAGAATCTTTGTCCCAACCAAACCAGTTCATGATCGCAAGGATCCGCCGTGGATGAATCCGAAGCTTCGCGCCTTGCTCAAGAAAAAAATACGGCATCACACGCGCATAAAGCACCTTAAACATGTTGGGATCACACGAACAAGTATTTATTATACAGAAACAGTCGTAAGTCTGCAAGAGGCGAAGAGCATAAGGAATTTGACGGCTACCGATCCACGATACTCTCAGATTCACTCAAAAAAGACTCGAAAGAATTTCGGTCGTACTCGCGAGAAGTTCGAGGAGGTCAGTGCACGGTATCTCATCTACTTACAGACAACAGTGAAAGTGTGTGCGACTCCTTTATTAAGGCCAGTAAGTTAAATCGGTACTTCGAAAATTTCTTCACAATCGACAGTGGTGATTTCATTGATTTCCCTACTCGTATAGATTCAAATATGAGCGTCATAGAAATATCCGAAAGCGGTATCGTTAAACTGCTAAATCAGGTCCATAAAAGAAAATCGCCAGGGCCGGAAGCTATACCTGCGTTCATTATAAACTCGCTAGCAAACGAATTAGCTCCGTACCTTAAGATTGTATTCACAGAATCTCTATACGACGGAGTAGTTCCTTTGATATGGAAAACAGCTCACGTTACACCTATACACGGGAAGTAGATTTAAAGTGGAGAACTACCGCCCTATATCATTGACATCAATCTTCTGTAAGGTTTTTGAGCACATTATCGGTAGCTCAATAAAGCGATTCCTCGAAAGTAAAGGTTTCCGGAGAGACAGGTCATGCGAGACACAGTTAGCTCTACTCACGCATTATATTGTGAAAGCAGCAGACAAAGGAATCGGAGTAGATGCAGTTTAAAAGACTTTAGGAAAGCCTTCGACATCGTTTCCCATGCGAAAATTGTGCAAAAATTAAAGGCTTATACATCTAACGAGGAAATTGTAAAATAGATTGCTTCGTTCCTTTTGGATAGAACCCAGAGAATAGTTCTCGTTGGATTTGCATCAGATGTCGTCAAAGTGACTTCCGGAGTGCCTCAGGGAAGTGTAATCGGACCGCTGTTATTATTGATATATAAAAATGATTTAGCGGATAATATAAAGTGTTAATTCAGACTCTTCGCGGATGACACCCTTGCATATGGTGAAATCAACACAATATACGACCAGGAAACTTTGCAAAAGGACCTTCAGGCTATTACGAAATGGTGTAAAGACTGGCAACGACCTGAATATAGAGAAATGCGCCGCAATGAATTTCACGAGTTCCATGAATTTCATCCGTTACCCGTAGGAAATATCTGGATTAAAGCTAAAATACGATACGTCAATAGCTACAAATACCTAGGAGTCACACTCAGTAGCAACTTGTCTGGTAGGGAGCATATCAAAACCGTCATAGCATCGGTAAACAGGGTTCAAGGGCTTTCCTCTAGAGTCATGCGGTGATGCTCCTCGAATGTGAAGGAAATCGCATACTTTTCTTTAATACGACTCCTCGAGGAATACTGTTGCGCAGTCTGGGACCCTTTCGAGGAGGGCCTAACTAGAGAGCTCGAAATGGTTCAGCGTAGAGCGGCTAGATTTGTAAAGGGTGAATATCGGTATGATGCGAGCGTATCAGAGATCCTGAGGGATCTGAAATGGCAGAGTAGGAGTAGGCAGAGTAGGAGTAGGAGAATTGAGTACAAAAATAAACTATTTGAAAAGTTTAAAAGCTCCGAATTCGTTGAAGACGTACGCGGCATAGCTGTACCCATCGGTGTTAGAGAACGAAACGTTATATCAAAGCGTACGAGAAAAATATGTCGAAACAATCTCTAGAACGGAGAAATACTACAGATCTGTTTTCCCAGACGCGATAAGACAGTCCAACAGAGGCATTAGTTTGAGTTCATTTGGTGCTGTGACACCCCCTGCCAAATGATTATGGCGGCTTGCAGGGTATTAATGTAAATGTAAATGAACTGGGGTGCCGCGAACACGCTGGTGTGCCACAGTTCATTTATTAGGAATACAGCGAAAAACGCTGATCTGTAATGAAATCAACGATTTGGAATTTTTTTAGGTTACTGGGTAAATAGCTTTCGCGATAGTAAAATTTTTGATGGTGTAGTACAAATAAATGGACGCATCCAAAGGTGTCTATAACTATAAAATTGGGATTCCGCGAAATCCCCGTTAATCTTCTAAAGGTGTCGTTCGTACAAAAAAGTTTGGGGAAACGACGCATTAGGTAATTGTCCCACACGTATAAGTATGGCCGAGGTCTTTGTAAATTAAATTAAGATTCACATATTATGATTGATCGATGACGCATGAAAATTTGAAAAAAGAAATAATAATAATAATAAATTGTGATTTGACGTCGAAGAGAAAATACAAAAAATATTCTCAAGTCCATACGACGGTTTTCCATTTTAAAAAATCAGCAAAATTAAAAAAATATATTAATTAGAGGAGGATACAAAGTATAGTTCTATAGTATCTTTCTATCGCCGGATATTTAAATATTACTCGAAGTTACCTCAAATCGGAAAGGATAAAAAAATCATTATTTTCCAAAAATAAAAGAGTATCAAATCCCTTTACGTATTCCTAACTTTCTAGATACGGTAAACTCCTGATTTGTCGGATATCTCGGTACCGAACTTATTCCGGTTAGCCGGGTACTGCGGTTCGTCTATATGTCTATTAGAATTCGCCATAGTGCAGAAAAATTATGCACATTAAGTCAATAATAAGATAGTGGAGACAAAGATTAAAGGAAAAGGCTTGTTTACAGTAAATTCAGTATTGCTTTTGACACATATTAATATCTTCATCTGGTGTAGGATAAGTAATTATCGTAAAGGAACGAGGGAGGGAAATTGAGGTTTTTTTTAATTTTTCGTCATAAATTAATTAATTTTCAGCTTTATTACTAACTATTACCGGCGTTTGTTGGTCGGAAGGATAAGCGCGATTATTGGTAAGAGGAATAAATGCGATTGTTGCTCGGAAGAATAAACGCGTTCGTTGGTTGGAGGAAAAGGCGCGTTTGTTGTTCGGAAGTATGAGAGCGTTTGTTGGTCGTAGGAATAAACGCGTTTTTTGTTTAAAGGAATAGGCGCTGTTGTTGGTCGGGACAAACGCGTTTTTTCCGGCATACAAATCGAGAATTGAAGGAATAAATGCGTTTTTGTTGTTAAAATAATCCGGGAATTGCTGCGTTTCTTTTTGCAACCGTGCATTACTGCAACAAATTTAATACCAATCAAGATTCACTATTCGTTTTTCAGGACAAAATCTTTTCATGTTATTTTTCTTCTAACTCGAATTTTTCATAACTCGAAGTGAATTCATTTCATAGGACAAAATCTTTTCCGTGTTACTTTTCTCCTATTACTCGAATTTTCTATAAGTCGAATTTTTTTGTTTTCCCTTGAGATTCGACTTATAGAAGGCAATTCTTTATTTTATTGTTCTACCTCTATAACAGTGGTGCTCAACATGGTGTTGTGAAATCTTCGACGGGCCGCATTGGAAGTTACCAATCCTTCTGCGGGCCAGATTAGAGTTTAAATCGGAAGTTATCAATATAGGTATATTCTGAAGTTCCATTTAAGTGAGCATAAAATATAAATGAAGTTTTTTTTATTATAAACATACTAATATTAAAAGTTTTGTCATCAACATTATCATAAAAATGTATCGATTCGTGTATTAAATTTTTCGGATTTTTTCATCATGGCTTCGCGGGCCGCACAAAAACCCTTCGCGGGCCACATCACCACTGCTCTAGAACAGTGGTTCTCAAACTTGCAAGTGTCGCGGCCCCCTTGAATGTTATGCGGCCCCCTTTTAATTGAGAATAGTAAAAATAATGAACTTTCATACAAATTCCTTTATTTTATACAACTGTTAATAATTTTTATCACATCGAGTATCCTAAAATTTCCTGCTGAAATTTTATTGTTCGAGAACATTTTATATTTTGGCGTTTCACCTTAACATCTAAAATAATTATGCGACCCCCTGGGAGGCCACAGCATTAGGCATTTCTTAAGTTTAACGAGAGTCGAACAAAACCACTCCCGATACCAGCGAGCACGTTTTATAAGCAAAGCTCATTTACACCCGCGATGATGGTAAACCATTCTTCATTTTTTTAAAAAGCAAGAGAAAAAACCAGCGCGTGTAACAGGCAATAAAGGAATACACACACACACACACACACACGCATCCTACCACCACCTACGTAAACAAAAACAAAAAAAAACGCGAACGTTCTCCTCCGGAAGTCGAGAAAGCATCTTTAATTCGTTTCTTTCCATTTTTTTCTCCTCCACAATACCAACCGTCTCGAAAACAAAAGAAGCGTGATGCAACACAGACGCCCACTCATCACACGAAAACCTAGAGCACCACATCGTGTGACCTTTAAAGAGACGCCCTCTCTCTCTCTGTATATAAGCCGTCTCTTTTTTTTATTCCACCTCTGTCAGTCGCGAATTCATCCCTCCCTCTATCTCTCTCTCTCGCCATCCACCCCCTCACCATTTTATAGCAATAGCAAAATTACCCGGCGTTGCTCGGTATATAGCATGTGAGATCAGTTCCCCATTTAAAAGCATTGATCTGGTTACCATGGCATTTAACTTTTTCCATTGTTACAAAGCAATAAAAAAATAACTTTCTCCGCGATTAAAAACTAAATTTTACGATAAATCGGCTTATATTCGAATAATGTCTCTAAAAAATATAAAGTTGATCTTTCAGCTTAATACACGTTTTTGTTCCGACTTCGTATCTTCATTTTAAGTCATTTAAATTTGCAAAAGAATAAAAGCCTGCACGTCAAAAGCAATCGATTTTTACATGTTATCTTATGGAAAAATGTCAATCCCCTATTTAAGGCAGCAATGACTATTCCCGGTTGACCAAAACATGACCATTCACTAAGTTAAGATGTAAGTAAGAACCGTAACAAACAATCATTCGAAGAAATAAATAAATAAATATATATAGATAGGAGGATACAAACCTTTAGGCACTTCTAGAAGGGCTACAAATCAGATATTTGACAGGATTATTCGATACGACCGACGGAAAAAATCTTAAATCCAAAAAAAAAAACATTTCCGGGTTTTTTTCCCCGACCCCATTGTTTAATTCCTAACCCCCATAAGGAAGGCATGGAAATCTCTGCAGGATTTCATAAAATTCCATTTTTAAATTAGTTAAACTTGAGATAGAAACTCGGGATGAGAACATTTTCATAGATGAAAGAACGAGGTATCTTAATTTTTGAAGACTTAATTCATATCCGTTACGAATTGGCGTAAAAATAATTGTTTTTAATCTAAAAAAACAGTACTTTTAACAATGAAAAACATAAACTGCCATGCCAACGAATGCGATGCTTTTAAATGCAAACTGATAACCTCTAGTGCAATAGCGTCGATTCAAAGCTTTTTATTGGGAATCAGTGGGCTATATTATAATTCCATTAATTATAAACTACGACGTAAACTTAACAAATGAATCCATTTGAAATGAGATGGCGTCGACAGTGGACGAATTTATTATAAAAAATGTATATTGTATAAAAATTTATAAACGTGAACAGGCCGAAATGCTTGAAGGATGCAAGTATTTCGTCTATATACTCGTAGAGTATGTATTAAAAACAACCACCTTCTACCGCGGTGCTGTGGAGTGTTAGGGAAGGGGGGAGGGAGGGGTGGGTTTTTTTTTACGTAAGGTGAGTGGGTGGGGTAAGGGGTCATCACCATTCCACCCGTGACATACAGAGCCCTCAGACCGAGATGCACTGAATCATTGGGCGACGAGTGAAGTTTCGGACTCCAACCGACGGATGTCACCCTTGTCGCCGTCCGCTGCGTGTGTGGTGGAAAGAGAGATAGGGGGAGAGAGAGCGGAAAAGAATGGGTTTCTATCACGTCGCCGGGAAAAGAGGGGAGGGGAGAGAGAGGGGGAAGGGGAAGTGGGGGGTGGGGGAGGGAAGTCGGAGGGAAAAAAAATATGGGACGATGATAAATATTTTCCACTCGGACGTCGGCGACATGTGACAGACTGAGAGAGAGCTGATTTTTCTGAGAGAAGAACGCCCACCAGCCAGCCGAGTTTTCCCTCCGTCTCCCTTACGCGTGTGCGTGTGACTATTAAAGCACGTATTAAAATAAGGACACGGATATCGGGTTCTGGACGTTCGAATTCCGCGTCTATTTTCGCTCTAAAAGTTGTTTTTGAACTCTTGTGGATGAGCACATACGCGTAGGTTAGGAAAACGGAAGAATTTGAGGCATTTATTTGATCAGGCATATCAAAATTGGCGGCCCGCGTGCGGCCCTTTTGTCTGTCTTACTGCGGTCCGAATGATAATAATTTCTCTCGACTAAATCGTTCGAGATTTTATGTAAATACTTTATTTACACAAGATTTTGTTCTTAGTTAGTTACAATAGTACGCGGTTCATAAATCTGTCTTTAACAATAACAAAACAGGCGAATAATCTTCTAGGTAAAGTCTATTTTGCCAAGTCTGTGCCCTCATTAATCAACCGTAATCCTAATGCGGCCTTTTTATAACAACATCCACCACTTCGATGCGGCTCTGATGCTTCTTCGGAGTTTGACATGCCTGCGTTTGATGATAAGATTTTAAACGGAAAACCTTAGGTAAGAAATTAGTGTGGAGTTTTATTATGCAGGCTATCTTGCAAAATAAATCAATGTCTCGTTATAGTAAATAATCAAAGGGTCATCAGACTTGTATATAAGTCCGTAAATAATCCGAAGTTATTCGGAAAAAAAACATTTATTTCGTTTTGTAAAAAGTTTTACGCGATTTAAGCCTCCCACAAACCTATATTAAATATTTAAATTGACGGAGTAGACTGCATTGGACTTTTATTTATGTTATTCCCTGATATAATAAATGGAAGGGAATAACTTTTGCGTGCCTCAGTAAGTCGTTGACAAATATAATACAGGTCTCCCTAGCTTTAAACGGAGGATGGGTTAATCGGAAACGGCGTTTATATCTAAATCGAACAGCTTTTAACATACTAGTACTAATTGGAGATATGTACTTTCCGGACTGTGATATACACTTTCTAGGCAGCTGACATAGTAAACCCAGTAATACGTCAATATATAAATTTAATACGCACTCAATAAAATAAGGTCGATTTTCTTGTACACCACGAGAGTTGATTGCTGCGGAATATTACTCTGGGTCGGGTAGCGGGTTGCCTGGATCAACTTCCGACAGGAGAAGCGCATCGAGCGGGAAAAAGAGCTCCGATGGGCCTATCTTCTGGAAATAATTCGTTAATGTGTTCTGTCTTTACTGCACGTTGTTTCACGTTGTATTATTTCCTTATAAGTAGCCGTGACAGACGCCAATTCCATTTTAAACTTGCTACATATTTCGATTCAAGTTCAGAATATTTCTCCAACTCTTATTAACTTCACATCCGTGTTTAGTCCTATGCGTTCACGCATACAAGCTAACCATCCATCATTTCCATCATGTCAGTTGTAGGAAGTTGATGGACTGCCCTGATAAAAAAATATATAATCTGTAGAAGCGAGGGTCAGAAAACTTTCAAATGAGAACAGCTACATATGTAAGAAATCGTATCGCGGCGTACTCTTGAGGGAGCGCTCCTTGTGTATTCATAGACATCAGATTAATTTGTTACAAATGCGGTGTGTGAAATGAAACACTCGTTTAGTCCTTGCAATATCGTTTAGCTCCGAAGTGCATCACCCTTCTTATTCTCGTCGAACAAACGTTACTTTTTAAATCATGTGTTTTCGCTCAGCGTTAATTTCAAAATGGGGTACTTTATTTTCACGAAACAAATCGTTTAACTCTGAAGTGTACCGTTTATTACGATTTTTTGGTTTTAAAAAGGCAATTCGTCTAGCTTCGAAATCGTTTAAAGCGAGGGAGACCTGTACCTAGGTTTCAAAGCTAAACGTCATCATATGATGACGATAGGTAAAAGTTATACTCTTTCTTTGTATTTTAATGAAATCTTAACCATTGTATCTGCCAATTATTAAAAAACTCGGATTTACCGGAAAATCACTTTAATTTCCAACACTTTTAAACTGAGGCATAATTTTTAACGGCTGTCATAACAACTTGAGGCAAAGATCAAACTACATATTTGACGATTTTCGTAGTTCATCTTTTCTTAAGACGCACATACATTAATTTTACTCGTTAAAATAGAAATTATTAAATTATTTGTATTCATCACAGGCGAGAAAAACCAAGCTCCACGACGGTCGGGATAAATCCCGTGACATTATACGCAGTAAGATAAAAAATCTTTCGAGGCGTTCGAAGGATTATCGGAATACCGTTCTTCCCCGCAGCCAACTATCTTGTTTGCTGGCAACGATGTCAAGGAAATAAACCGACGGAACTGTCTCTAAACACCAGTCTAATGTTGACTTTTCATTCGAAGGTCTTCGTCATCGCTAGTGACGCATCTGCTGGAGGAAAACCGCAAGCGTACGTCACTGGGAGCTAGGAGGGGGAAATATGAGATAAACAATTTGCTTTATTTTTTAAAAATTGAGTGATGCCATTCAAGATTTTATACGATATTAAAGGTGGAAAATTGAGGAGCAGTGCCGTTGTAATTAAAGAGATAAGCGAAAAATGTATTAATTTTCGGGTAAATTTTCGTGTACATTCTCTATTTTTAGCTCAAAGTTCTGTGCATGTGTTTGTATTTGTGTGTGTGTATATATACACACACACTCACATATATATTCGCTTAAGGAAGAGGAAAGATAATTATAAAGGTGGCAATAAGGTGCTGGAGGGAGCCCATTAGACACTTACCAAAACTGGGGGTGCTGAAGACACGCGAGAAACAGAAACACACGAAAAACAACACAAATTCGAAAGATTTTCGGGCCGAAGCCCTCCCTCAGCGACGGAGAGAGACGTACTGTTTGAAGTGACGCACTGGTAGGGATATGGGAATGACCTAAAATATATTCATTGGATTTTTTATGTACATAAATATAACTCAACAATAACGAACGACAAATATATGTACTTTAATTCGAATACGTCCCAGCCACAAAACTTGAGTTAGAAACAGAAAAACACAGGGAGTAAAAAAAGACAAGAGACTTCAATCAGAAAAAGTGCGACGTCATCACTGGAAGATCGTGACCGAGACAAGTAACATGTTTGTTTACGTTCCTAATTGTAACATTTCTCGGTAGATGGCTCGGCGAAAATATTTGGAACTCTTTGAGCTCACGAGAACTTTCTGCTAAGAGCGACGCTCGAGTTTCATCATAAGCGATCGATTTTTTATTTAAAAAATATTAATCATTTCAAATTTGCATGTAAAAGGTCCGGAAATCTATCTCCGGCATCTCCACGTGTTGGAAAACGTAGAGTACAATCACGAAAATGCAATGGCAATCTCTCTATTTAGAATTCGTATTCACAATATCTTGTAAATTATCTTAATATAAATCACACTGTAAAACAATTACAAATACATTTAGTGAAATGTATTATTGGGACTAATAAAACATTGTTGCATTTAGATCAAGCCGGATATGTATTGTTAATTGAGCATATTAATATTAAAAGGGGAAAAAACTCAACGCACGTCGAAATACTTCTTCCACAAGGAAGTAAAATTTGGACGATACTTTTTTTTACCACGCATTCACGTATGCTATATTCTTTAAGCCCTATAAGGCGACAGTAAATTTCTTTTTCAAACGTATTTGCGCAGATATTTCCGCATCAGGAAATTTGATACGGAGACCGTTGGTAGTATTCTGCACAAATAGACCTTAACACAATATTTTTAATTCGCACACGCCATTTACTTTGATTTACTTTGTGGGCGCTGTTGTTCTTTATTTGTGCCTCTTATCGTCACCTTACGGATTCATTTACGAGACTACGAAATCGTAAACACCCGCCGTCAAATGAGGAAAACAGAAAATATTAGGCTTATAGAAAATTAGAAGAAAAATAACACGAAAAAGATTTTTTTCTGTAAAATGAATTCACTTCGAGTAATAGAAAATTCGAGCTATAGACACAAATTACGCATCGAAAGAATCGGCCAATCAAGCAACATCAATGGGGGCCCCACGATATTAATATTTATAGTAAACACGAACAATTTATGGAGCCCAAGTTTAACATTATAGCTTTTACGGAGTGTCTCTTTATTGGATATCAGTAAGTGATTTTTTGAAAAATTTACACTCGATACTTGAATAATTGGTAACTTCTGGAGCACTCATTATTCGAGGGCCTGGATGCCTCGCATCCCCATCGCCAACAGCCGCTGAGCCCGGTAAGTATGTACTTGGCTGGATAACCACCTGGGATTATAGGGTGTCCTTATATTTTTTGCAATTTTTACTTTCTCATATATATACTTAGTATTTCTTACTTGCTACGCACTTGCGTAACACCCATTTACAGTTTTAAAATCGTAAGAGGAACCTTTTTCGTCAAATTTGGCATATTAATATCTGGGTGTACTTAAGCCAAAAGTCGTCGAATCGATGAGAAAATACTTCAATTGCAAATCAAATCCTCCACCACGTATCTCTCTATATATTGGACCCACTTTGGTAGTGACGCTCAGGTGGTTTCTGGTACGCCACTGTTACAAATTAATATAATTATGGATTCTCACTTAAAATGTTCGTCCTGTACCTTAGCCAATGCGGTATAAGAACTCCGTTAAAGTTATCCTTTAAAGAATAATACATGTGAAAAAGAGAGAAAAACGGGTGTCGATTAAAATTGAACATCAAAATGAAAAAAAGACGAAATTGAAATATTAATTCGCCACTAGAAAAAGAATACAGAGTTACTGCGTACAGTAAAGTAATTTTTACTTTCTTATATACGAAGTATATTGAGAAAGTATTGTTATCGCGAAAAAATTCGACCTCGAGATTTTTACGGAAATATACGTTTTAGGTGTCGCTGAATCCGAAAAAGTGGTTTCCGCAATACCGTCTGTCTGTTACTGGCTCAAGAGCCTAAACGGTAGAGCGAAAATATATGAAATCTCGTACTTAGGCATTTTATCATACATAGTAGAAGCTACGAAGAAATGGATGGCATTGCTCAATAATTAAGGGAAGTTTATTTTACGCATTTTTAACAGCAATTTGATTTTCTCAAAAACGGCTCTAACGATTTTGATCAAATTTCGTACAGTTACGTCTTCGATAATACTGAATAGTTCATATTTCTCAAAAAATTAATATAAGGCTAGTTTATTCTAGGCAACTTTAACAATAATTCCATTTTCTCAAAAACGGCTATAACGATTTTGATCAAATTTCGTAGTTACTTGAGTTTACGTCTTCGATAATACTGAATAGTTCATATTTCTCAAAAAATTAATAAAGGCTAGTTTATTCTAGGCAACTTTAACAATAATTCAGTTTCTCAAAAACGGTTAAAACGATTTTAATCAAATTTCGTACAGTTACTTGAGTATATATCTACAATAATACTACGTATTTTATTTTTCTCAATGAATGAATATAAGGGGCAACTTTAACAAAACTTGGATTTTCTAAAAACAGGCCCATACGATTTTCATTTTCTAAAGATAACTAAACGACGCATTAGTATATGAGAAAGTTTGTACAATGTATGTTGTACCGATTTTTTTTCTTTCGATTATGTTTGTTTCTAATAAAACTTTACAAATATAGTACAAAAAATGTCTAAATCTACGCAGAAACAATGCGGAATTGTCTCTTTACATGTGACATATCTAGCAAACGGTTCTCATACTGCGATATCCACATATGCACATCAGCATTGTTTCTGTAAAACCGTTTCGAAAATATCAGTAAGAAAATCGACCAAAGGTCGATACGTTTCAGCGACACGTGGACCAGCTAGTCTCTCTTCGCCCTTGTCTAATTGCGGAGTTAAGCACTACTCGACTCAGAAACGTCTCGGTTTATAAAGAGATTATCCGGCATTGGTTTGGAGGGGTGTTCGGAGTCACCTCTAAAAATCTCTTTAATCTCTCTCAGCAAAATTTGTTTGGAAGGATTTGAAAGCCGTTAGGGCAGTGGTTCTTAACCTTTTTTGGCTTCGACCCAAATTCTGGTGGCGGAGACCCATTTCCTCCAATAGTTCACTTGTAATAAGTAATAAAATTAATAGGAATTTAATAAGTATAAACTATATCTGCTCGGTAGTTCGATGCAAAATAAGACTTTTCGCAGATGACACCGTTTTATATAAGGAGATAACGAGTCAGGAAGACCAAAAATCGCTCCAGGAAGATTTAAACGCCCTTTCAGCATGGTGTCAAGATTGGAAAATCGAAGTTAATCACAGCAAATGTTCCCTATTGAGTTTCTGGAACAGTAAGAACAATGAATTAGACTCGGAGTACAGAATTGATAGATTGAATATCCAATCTGCAGAGTACGTTAAATATTTAGGAGTCACCATTTGTCGTGATCTGTCATGGAATATGCATATTCGAAGGATCGTAGGCGCAGCTAATAAGAAATTGGGCTTCGTAGGCAGAATAGTAAGAAGTAGCACAGAACAGGTACGAGAAACGTGTTATTTATCATTGGTCAGATCTCAGGTCGAATACGCCTCCAGCATATGGGATCCGTACGAAAAGGGACAAATACTTGAGTTAGAAAGAATCTAACGCAGAGCAGCCAGATTCGTAAAGCAAAAATATGAGCAAAAATTAAGCGTCACATCACTCTTGAAGGAGTTGAATTGGATATCGCTAGAGGATCGCAGAATTAGCGCTAGGTTAAGGCTTCTGGAAAAATAGGTCGGAAGTTCTCTTAGAGGAGGTCTCAGGAATATTAGAGGCACCTACGTACATGGGCAGGCACGATCACGAGAATAAAATACGAGAGATCGACTGTAGGACCGAGCGATATCAGAGCTCGTTTTTCCCAAGGACCATACGGGATCATAACAGGAGAGTGATTCCCACGAGGGACGTTATTAGGTAGGTTTTGGTGTGCTGCACCCCCTGCCACCCACCAGTCTGGTGATTTGCAGGGTATCAGGTAGATGTAGAGGTAGAAGTAAATGAAAATAAGCTCTCATGTCATTAGCATTGAACGGGTTGTTAGAAGGAATGATATATATGGATATAGAAAGCAATGGAAAATCTTTGACGGTCCACTCAAAATGGTATGGCGACCCAATTTTGGGTCGCGACCCAGGGGTTTAGAACCACTGCGTTAGGGGATAGGGAGGATGGGTAGGAGTCCACAATAAATTCGAAAAAACGGCATTCACTCCTTCGTATCAGTGAAAAGAAACTATAAATTTAACAGTTTTAGGCGCAACTTCGTGGAATATTTCCCTGATCCGAAATGAACTTGACACTACTATCTTTTTTTTTACTATTTTAATAAAAAATAGTGGAAAATTACATAGTGTCAAATTTATTTCGGATAAAAAGAATCTATAATATGTAATCGGTAAGGGAGTGCGTTAAATTCGAAGCAGTGACGCATTAAAAGTATAGGTATGCTGAGGTTTCAATGAATTAGCAATGCGTAAAGAAAGACATTTCGTCGTTCTTCAATGGAGGGCATTAAAAGGAACGGGATTCCCTGCTAAACGAAAATAGTGGAAAAATCCGAAAATGACGCATTCAATAAACTTGAAAATATACAAGTAAAATAATAAAGGAAATATTTGAAACAGATTGAGAGGAGAGAATTTTCGACCTTTTGCTGATGAACCGACCATAGGAAAATCAGCAATTCCAGATTAATTGTTTGAAGATATCTATAAGAACGAAAAGTATAATACAAGGAATAAAATAGGATCCTTGGAAATGCATCTGTACATACATGAATCAATTTAAAAGATGCAATAAATAAATTAAAGACAATATTATAACTAGCTATAGAGATCTTTACCTGGTTGAATTAAATTGTATCGGAGGAGGAAAGAAAAAAATATTTTTTTGAACTTAAACGACTCTTGCTTATTTTCACAAATTAAAATCTTTGAAACGCGACCTATGTTCCAGAAAATCAACATTAATTTGAGTGATTTATTTAACGTCAGTAAATGTAAATAATATCCTATAATTAACTTTTGCCGGTTAAATAACAGTTTTTTTTGAGAAAGGCAAAGCGATTCTTTCGAAATAGCAACATTATGGAATGAAAAATGTACATTGAGTAAGAGTCGATGCGAGAAATACAAATGAAGTATTTCCAGAGGTCTTTAATTCTTGCCTGAATTTTAGTCAGCAAACATTGGCATTGGTGAAAAATTGGGATTTTCTTGGGAAGTGATGATACGAACTGCCCGCAGCATACCTACGTAAAAGTGAATTTAGCCGATAACTTTTTACGAGCTATCTATAAAAAATATAATGAAAACTCTTATAAAAAGCTGTTCAGCGAAGCCTCAATAACATGAAACGCCTTGAATAACTTCGATAATAAGAAATTGAGGCATGAAACTAAACTAACAAAGTGAAAATTCTATGAATCTTTCAGTGCCTTTTGTTGTTCTTTCTACGAACAAATTACGAAAAAAAACAAAATATCCAAGCATTAAAAAAATAAAATTATGTGGGAAGATGCTGAAAATTGAAAAAAATGCTCAATCAATAGCTTGATAGTTTGAATTCATTATTTACAGTTATCCAAGCTTATATAATCTTTAACCGAGAAATAAAAGGATACAATATGTTGGAAGACAATAATCAATCAATAAAAATCTCAATTCAACATGAATGAAGAGGATTGGACATAAAACAGTAAAATAGTATCCAATAAAAAATCAAGAACAGGAAGATGATGAAAGTAAGATCTCTGTTTAGCTTTCAGTTAAAACACAAATGGATTTAAGCTTCAGCAGAAAATTAAGGCATATTTTTTAAAATACAAAACCTCCACATACTGACATAATTTTACATAGCCGGACACATTCCTCAAATTTCACGCAAAGAAAGTAATATTAGCGCGAAAAACTTAAACCCATGCATTTTGCTGGCAAAAATATGCACGAGAGCGATAAATTACTGAAAAAAAGAAAGTCTAACGTTTTAATTACGACAGGGATTTAAAAGAGCTATCCGGGAGAAGAAAAACAAGATAATAAAACGACTATTTTCATCATCAGCGTGCGAAATGCGCTTAATTTGCAATAAATCAAATCACCGAGAATAGGAAATAAAACTAAGAGGTCTTTAGTTTGCGGTTTTGTCGCATAAACCCATGTGGCGCAGTTGCATAAATAACACGACCCAAAAAATAAAATCCGAAGAAACCGCATTACATATATGTATACATACATATAAATCTCAAAACGGGACACCTTTTTAAATTCCACGCCTCCGCGTGCGTGAGGGCAATTCGACAAACTCGTAAAAAGCGATTCGCGATACGAATTCCAAGGTAATAAATCCTCTTAAGACTCCCGTCGAGACAAATACGCACTCCGGAGCGAGTTGAAAAAGAAAATAAAAAAAGATAACGAGAACCGCGCACATTAGTCATAACCCATTCATTAAAAAATCCGCTTTTTGAGGCCACTTGAAAAAAGCCACATTTCCACCTCACTAAACTCCTCGACGAGCCGTTGCGTCACGAGAATGTCAACCGCTTCGGTACGACAAGCGTGAACGCGTAATCCCATCTTTGGAGGGGGGGAAGACAGAAGACAGGCGAAAAAGGCGACAACAACCACACCATCCTCCGGTGCGAAATATTGTCGGACAAAAAAAACAAAACACTCTACCGGTGCGTGACGTCGAGGAAAAAAGTAGAAATATTCGGAAAGACAGAGTTAATTCGTACTTTCGCGAAATAAATAAAAAAACAATCTAAGAAGAATCAAACAAAAACCAGTTCCTTCTTTTCCCACGGCTCGACTGTTAAAAAACAAGAAAGAGCCGAAAAAAAACAAGACGACAAGCGAAAAAGCGATAAATAATTTTTTTTAATACCTTAAACATATACCTATATATCTCTTTTGCAGTGATAAATCGCCCGTGGTGTTTTTGGAGTGAGGAAAAATGCGAGAGAGAGAGGAACATTGAGAGAGAGAGGGCGTGAGTGTGTGGGGAGTAGGAGGAGAAATATCCCCAGCATCTCTCCATTTTCAATATACAAGCGATTTCCATCGGAAAGTCAACAGGTTTCGATGCGAGCAGGGGAAAGAGGAGAGGTAGCGGAGGGAAGGAGCAAACTGAATGGAGGAGGAAAGAGAAGGAGAGAGAAGGGCTAGGAAAGCCCGTATCATACACACACACACAAACACACACATCAGATCTGAAAAATAAAATAAAAAATAAACTTTTATTTTTTCCATTCCGCCAAAGATATCTTTTTCAAAAGAGCTGGAAAAAATAGAGAAGGAGGGAGTATTGACCTTCTTTCTCCTCCCTTCCAAACTGAAGAGGGATTCCCCTTTTCAATGTCAAGTTTATTCAGAACACGACTCAACATCGGGGAGGCGGTGAGGAGAGTAACTGTGGGAGGAGGGGAAAAAGGCGGGGCGAAAAAAGGCGGAGTGGAAGAATTATTATTTTTTTTTTTAGAGATCCCGACGTGTACTTGTGTGTGTATGCGTATGTGTGAGGAAGGTCAGTAAATAGACTTTTTTTTTACTTACGTCGTCATTTTTTTTAGGTAGGGGAAGGAAGGGCATTGGTCCCTTAGAAAACAATCCTATTGTCGGCTTTTGTGAGAAGCAGAGTTGCCACCTCAAAATTCGTCAATGACAGAGAATTTTTCGTAATATGAACCGGAGTTATTCTCGTAGATCAGGTATGGAAAATACGTGGCACGCGCAAGCTTGTATTTTCTATACAAAATATGAAGTTTCTTAGAGAAGGAATAAAATCGAAAAAAATTAGGATTCAAATTACTTTCTTGGCACGCGACACAAATCATTTTCCATCCCTGTCATAGATGAAGCAGAAAAAATATGTTTCTGATATATTTTTAAAAAATGCTTGATACACAATAGTTAATCAGTATTCGTACGAATGTGAGGAGCGTATTCATTCATTGATCTATTCCACGCTGTTGTCAAACCCGGAGAAATACATTCTTAAAAACCGGAGACTCTGGTTCAAATCCGGAGAGGTGGCAACCCAGGTTGAGAGGGAGACCCCGCGCCACAGATCGTGCGGGGGCGGAGGTTCCTTCTTGAGGATTGGAAAGAAAAAAAAAAAAGATATAGTAAGAGGTATAGGCTGAGGCGTCTGAGATACATGAGGCGTAAATTGATGGGTGGGTGGAGCCGTTAAATACCCCTTACTGAGAAGAAGAAGAGGGTTGGATGTAGGAGGTGGATGGAAAAGGAAAGGTCCTGAGGTGTTTTTAAATGGGACGTGAAGAGAGAGAGTGTGAGGGAGGATACGGAGGAGATAAAAGGGACGTGGTGTGGGTTGGGGAAGATTCAAAAAGCTCGACTCCCACTCCCACTCCCTTCCCCCCCCCCCCCTCCGCATTATTCCTTTACGCTAGGCTGGAGGTTGACGCTAAGCGGTTTGCTTGCTACGTCCCGTCACTTTGGGAAAGGGATTCGAAATGGGTGTGTGCGGTGTTTCACCCACTTTCCTCATGTTTACATTTGCCTCCGAAGGAAGGAGGAAATAAAAAAAGAGGAGCGCGCGATTTACTTCCATATTCTCTCTCTCTGTGCCTTACAACCTCTGAGATCCAACGAAATGATTAATCTCGAGCCAATTATTTCTGTTCCTCCCTGCTTTATTTTTTTAAATCGATTCCACGACGGTAAACTTGTAAAGATTGAGACAGGATGTAATAAAAGAACTCATTTCTCAATCTCTGCGAGAGGAGAAAAAATTAAAAGGAAATTAAACGAATTGCCAAATTTACCTGCTCCATCATATTTAATCCTGTAGGAAATGTCTATTACTTATCTTCACTAATAACCCAAGATCTAAATTGTATCATTCCTCCATGACAGTGGTTCCCAAACTGTGTGCCGCGGCACACTGGTGTGCCACATCTGATTTTAGGGGTGCCGCGAAAAAAATTGTTTTTTAAATAAATCGAAGATTTAGGTGTGTTGATGGGTAATTACGGCAATGATTTTTCTTATAATAAATCGATTTTGGTATAGTACCAACAAATAGATGCGTTTATATAGATTGAAAAAATCGTATGTAAAAACATTAAAACCTTGTTTCAAGGCTAGGGTGCCGAGAAATTCTGTTTATCATTGAAAGTGGCAATCGTTTAATTCATACATAATTTGACTTTAATAGTTATTAACAATAGAGTTTTTACCTGTTTGGACTATATGACAGTTCCTTGCTTCTCGAAAGTCGAAGCTTCATTTAAATTAGCCTTTCGAGAAAGCTAATAAATTACCAAACTGTTACGTTTTCGTTATACTGTTAAATAGCCTATTCCAATAGGCACAAAAAAGCTACAAATCATGTACTGATTGGCTTAAATTTGTAGCATTAATGTACGACATAATCAGACAAACAATCATCAGACGGCGATCTATGAACTCCGCAAGCGGGAATAAAGAAAATAATTACTTTACCGCTTCCTCCCACAAAACAATATTTCTGTACCGGCGAAAAATATCTTAAAACGAATAGTGGTAATAAAAAGAAAAAAATAGTTTTTTCTACTTTCCCTGATTTACGTCATAGCTCCATCGAGTGACTCACAAAAAAAAACAAAGGAAAAAATCACGCGAATAAATGAAGTCGTGCTGGAACTGTGATCTCAAAAATCCTAGCTAATTTTAATCATACTCGATTTTTTTAAAAAATCCCTATGATGTTGTTAAAAAAGCGCCGTTATTGCGGCAAACCGGAACTGATAACAGCGATTCCTTTTTTTAAGAACCGCCACGAATTAAATCTCGATATTCCTCGTCGACTTGTAAGTTGAGATATACATAAAAAATAAAAAACAAACATCATCATTAACCTCACGGTGTTTTCGTCACTTCTTTCATCGAGTTTAAAAAAAAAACTCTCTAACCGACTCGATCGTGTTTCCTTAAAAGAATTAAAAAAAAACATTCGCAACAGCTACGCAAGAATAGTTTCGGCAGAAAAAAATACAAAAGTTCCCCTCAGGAAACGGGACGAAAAAAAAACCTACCGCAGCAACTCCATTCCCATTGGGCGCGATAAGAGAAAGACTGCATCCTTCTTAATCAACAAGTGACGATGAAGGGAGAGTTCACTGGCATCCATGATAACAAAAACAAAAACAACCGAGAAATGTTCATGCATGAAAGGAAATCGAGAGAAAGGGGGAGAGAGAGAGAGAGCGATAGAGAAAGAGAGAAACAATGCTGGCAAGAAAGAGGAGGGAAGGCGAGCATAATAAAGACCATTCATAAACTCCTCTTTTTTTCCCCCAACCTACCAACCGCGAGGCGAGGCCCAAAAAAAAAAAATTAAATCGAAAAAAAAATCCCCATCCCACACACATTCCGAGGCCTGAAGGAAAAGGAAAAAATTAAAAAAGAAGCAAAAACCTCATTATCCGTCTCATTAGACCGTTCTGAAAACACGGCCGGGAGTCCGAAAAAGGGGGCCACAGCTAGCCAATTTAATCCCCAGGGCTTTTAAAAGAAAAAAAACTCTCCCGCTCCACATCCTTTCCCTCCCTCCACCACATATCTCAGGCGACCAAAATAGTATTTCCATCCCTACCCTCCTAACAAACACACTCTCTGTCTCGCAGCCTCCTCGGAAACAATGGACCGTCCCCCGGAGTGGGTGTTCAGAGGGGGCGGGACGCGGAGGCAGAGAGGAGGACGAGGGATAGATATCGAGTAAAGAGGAGGCGGGACGTGGGTGGGAAACTGGGCGGTAAAGGGACTCCCTGGTATCATCGCTAAAAGGAGGATGAGAAGTGTATAAGGCCATTGAAGCCATATAGGAAGCTTGGGAAGGGAAATGGAGGGAGGAGAAAGGGAGGGAGGTGAGAATATAGGGAAGGGCAGAATAAGAAGAAGAGAGATGGCCTTGGTTGGAGGACGGTTAGCGTAACAGATTCTCGGACACGAAGCCAAATGATTCGAATCGTTTCGAGAGGTGGTAGCGGGGAGGGGGAAGAATGAGGGGGAAGAGGGAGAGGGGGGTGGGACCCTTTTTAATTCGTTATCATGTCGTTGACACCGTGTTTTGGTAAGGGGAATGTAAATATAGTTTTTTCACGTGTTTATTGGATCCGATTCGCGTAAATGACGGAATTATATTATATTATTTTTTTCCTGGCGATATCCGGACATTTGCGACGAGAGATTCGGAGTGGACGTTCGACAAATACGTGCTGCGTTTTCTTTTTTAATATAATAAATAGAACAAAAGGAATAAATAAATCAAAACTGAAGATTCGGGCAATTGTTGAAAGTTCTGGTAAATATTTACTCAAGCTTGTGCGTGAGATATTCTTTTGTTTTATCGATGCGATAAACCGATTTCCGATTTTTGCCAGGATAGGAATTTCTAACGAAAAAAGAAATATGATTGTAATATCTTATTAAGTGATTCATATTTGAAGTAATAATATTTTTATTGAGATAGGAGCAACTTAAACCGTAACATTCATTAAAAAATTACATGGTCCTATTCAGATATCTCCTCCCCGTTAGTTTCCGAAATTAAAACACAGCTACCCGGTTTATTTTTATAGTTCTCATAATAAAACCTAAGCTTCGTTGAACTAAATAATACTTTGTGAAGTCTACGGTAATTACGAAAATTTTTGATCGCTTGTGTGTGGAATGCAAATAAATCGTGAACATGTTTCGCTTCAGACTTGAAGATTCTTGTGTAGAATCATCGAATGATCATAAATCAGTAAACGGTAAAATATCGTACTTTATTTTCTCCTTAAAAATGTGCGAAGGCTCAGTTCTGTTACTTCAGGATAAAATAAAACAAATTTATCGCACTTTTTTATGACATGGACACGGTCTTCATTCTGGAGAAATGGCAGGAAACTTGTTAAAGTTGCGTAAATAAATTTTTGCCGAACTTAAAAATATTCCAAGTATTTTTTTTTACTTTAAGTTCTCCTCCTTCAGATTATCCGTGTTCTCCTTTTATCCGCATCTATCCTAATACAGATCTACGTGGATAGTGAGGACTTTAATATACTAAACCGTCCAAAAAGACTAAAAGAAGCACAAACAATGGGGTTAAAAAAAGGTAAAAATACATAATAAATAAATATAATTAATTCGCCATTATTTTCCGGATAAAATGTTTCATCATCGCCACCTATTTTTACGCCAGAATCCCACAAAAATCCGGAAAAAAAACCATCCATGGACTTCCCCTTTAATCGCTCTCGAATCGAAAAGTCTCTCGCGTGTCGAAGAAAGGAAAACACACACACACAACAGGCTATATAACACGACAGTCCATACCCTATCCCAGGGCACATTCGAAGAACGCGGAATAAAAAAGAAGAGGACCTTGAGGACGGAAGCGGAAGATGAAAAAAAATTCAATCCATCCTTGTTCACGCGTTATCGCCATCTCATCCAAAGACAGAAGAAGATAAAGAGAGAGAGTGAAATAGAAAGGGAAATCTCCGTAAAGTACGGATGCGGGCGGAAAGTGACGAGGGTGTGTGTGAGAGAGACAGAGAGAGAGAAAAAGAGACGGCGTTCCGTGTGTTGAAAAGAGAGAGGTTGTGCGCGAGGAAGGGACATTAAAGGCAGAGAGAGAAAGAGAAAGAGGGATAGATGACATCCGAGAGGGTTGAGGGCGGGGGGAGGGTGGAAAAGGCGACGAGACGTGAGATAGGGACGAGACCATTGTCGCCTTCGGATGAGAGACGTCTAGAGTTGTGTGTGTGTGTGTGCGCGCGTGGGCGGAGAACTGGGGGATGGGGGATTGAGGGATGTGACAGTCTTAACGGCCTGGGAAGCCACACAAACAAGGAAACAAACACAGGCGAACCACAGGGCGTCCCTTGGCGAAAGCCAATAAAAAATAAATAAATAAAGACCTCTCACTTATCACCAGTTCCCCTCTCCGTTACTATGTTCCTTCCCGTTCCTCTATCCGTTCCTCCCCGATTCCACTACTCCAAACTGCGGCCCACTAAACCTATTTTATGCGCTCCACCGCCACTGTCTCATAGTTTTCAAAACTTTTTTTATTAACTTTTTTATTTAATTAAGTATCGAATATTATTTTCCGTGTAACAAAATATATAAAAAATATCTAAGGTTAAACTGCGACCTCTTCAATTCAAGTAAGTTCTTTTTAATTCCGTTTTTGAATTTTTTCTCAAAGATATTTCTAAGACTGAATTTCATCATGATTTTCAATATTAAAATGTTAACCGTAAAAATCTAATTCTAGCTTGATTTCCACGCATGTGATGCCTTAGATTCTCTAGGCAACTTACGATTTAACTATGTATAATCAATTGGCAATTTCCAACGAAGGATGCGGCTTACCATGCAGAAAAGGTTGCCCACCACTGCTTCACCCGTTCACTACCCGTTCATCTACCCGTTCCTTCTCCGTTCCACCCCCGGTCCTCAATCCGTTCCTCCCGCGTTCCGTTCCTTTCACCGTTCCTCTCTGACCGCCGCAAAACACCCACCGGTTTCCCACACTCCCTTCCCTAGGGGCGAGCGAGAGAGAGAAAGAAAGCAATACTCCCCCAAATGCCACGCGAACGCTTACAAGTCCTTTATTGTTCTCTCTCTCTTTCCCGGAACATTTCTTTTTTTTGGTCCTCGTGTCTCCTCTCCCACTTTTTTTACGACGTCGTCGTCGCGAAGAGTTTATTTTTTTTAAACCTATTACATTTTTTCCCTTTCGTTTTCCTTTTTTAAAATTTTTTATCGGTGCCATCAAAAGTAGGCGATCGTCTCCTCGAGGATTCTCGCGTGGTTTTTCGGTTCGGACTTAATGAACCGTTAAATTGATGGTTCTTTTTTTAAATTTTTTTAAAGCAAGGACGCTTTTTTTCCTGTAGAGAAATTAACGCTTTCGAGGAAAGTGGGCAATTTCGATTCGGTTTCGGCCCGTTCACGACGGAATCTTTTTTTTTTTACGACAGCGTCTGCGGGAGAGAAGTAAAAAAAAGGTTAAAGTGAGGGTGTTGGTTAAGTGACGCGATAATCAGGTGCATTCTACTTATAAAAAAGAGGATATCGCTTTGCGGTAAAAAAAAGTGATAGTTTAAACCGCCACCTCTCAGATGTTCGCCCAAACCAGGCGATTTTCTTTATGAGTCGGTAAGCGTTTCTTTTTCATCATTAGTTTTTGTGGAATAAATTAATAATGTTTAAAAAAACATGCGAAGAATAAAGTATTATATTAGTACAAAATGAAAGAGGTTTCATGTTTCATGCCATCGTTAATTTGCGATGTTACAGAATTATAACGACAGCAATCAACGTTACATCCGTTGTAACTAAATTTAAAGAAGAATGCACAAAATGCACAAAAACCTCGCAAATGTTTACCAATAAAAGATTAAATAAAATATTTTTCCTGGGCTCGAGGCCTGACGCGCCGAAAGATAAAAGTACCATACGTACAGATCCCGAAATCCAAATTCATTAGCTACGATTATATGTAATGAGATGCTATTTCCTACATTATGAAGATTGATTTTTAGTTTGTATCAGGTATTTGAAACAGATTTTGGATACTTTTTACTGCATTATATTTCAAGGAAATACGAAAGAAAATTTTCACTGAATTATTTTCGAATGAACGAGCAAAGGCTTAATAAGGCTTACAACCCTTGGCCCACGAGATTTTGGGGCCTAAGTACATACAAACGAATCTTTGCAAGATATTGACCCAAGGCTCCATAAAAATCACAATCCTTCCCTGTTATCCAGGCTTCACGCGTGTAATATGATTGTTTTAGTCGGCGAAGAATGGTTTTAAAAAAATCGAATTGATCAGTTGTGTCCCTATTCATCAGGTATAGCTATTTATCCAAATCTCCATCGTTACCTCATCACCGGGAGACGGCCGTAAGGCGAAAACAGACAATTAAAAGATCGTCCCCGCAAGCATCCCGTCGTCCGAACTACTGATTCGACGCGATCATCCCCAAACCCTTGTTAATCGATCCACCTTGCTCTCTTAACGATCGATTTCGAAATCGCCAGGATTTATCTGCAAGGAGAAAATAAGGACGATTTTAAAAAGGACGAGATCAGGACGGATCCCTTTACCGTACTCGGATAAAAGCCTATTACACGCATCGGCCTCCACCCGCTCCGAAAAATCCCGCAACGATTTAATCCGTAAATTTCCCCCACCCTCAGCGATAAAGCAAAACTCCTCCTACGGAAAGGGTGTGGGATAAATAAGAGATAGAGAGAGAGAGGGAAGGAGAGAGAGAAAAAAAGAGAGGGGATCAAAAGACGCGCGCGTCGACCTATCACAAACCCACTTACACACCCATTCCAATCCGACCTTTCCATTCAATGGAAACCCCACAAAATCGCGTCCAAATCTCCCCCCTCACGACGGAACCAGTAAAACCTCCCCTCCTCAACATTCCCACGATTCCCTCGGATTGAAAGTGGGAGGAGGGAGGAGGTTTTGGCGCGTGGGAGGGAGAGAGGATGGGAAGAGAGGGACACTATAAGGATTAGACAGGAAACACACCGTGACGTAACGACTCGCCAACAACCCAACACACACACACACACATACTAACAGCGCGCAACACTTCCACCGTTGCCCTCCTTAATGGCCCCTTTATCGCCTCTCCCCATCCCCATCACCCCCTCTTGCAACACACACACACACACACACACACAGACATACACTTAACCCGACTCCACCTATCCTCTCCACAACTACTACTACTGCTACGGCTTGATGAATGGACGATCCAAAGACGTGCCAGGGGTGGTTTAGTTGGGGGAGGAGGAGGAGTTCATTCATTCGAGGCGATGGAGGGGAGGTATGGAGGTGTGAGGAGAGTGGAGGAGGAAGGGGGAGGGGGGGAAAAAGAGGTGGAAAACCTTTTTGAGGCATGCGAGGGATGGGGAATGCACGTCAAATGGGGAGGGAGTGGGATGGAGTGAGAGAGAGATATAAAGATTGCCTTGAAGAGAGCCAAGTTCCCTTTTAAAGGGAAAGAAGACCCATAAGGAGGGAGAGAGAGAGAGAACCTTTTTTTCCCCCCCCACACACACGTCTTTTTCGTCTCTCCGCGCGGGAAGCTATACCCCAATTGGAAAATTCTCTTTTCTTTCCTCTTCTTTCTTTCTCGCCCTTTCTCTTTCCTTTCATTATCTCCGCACGCGCCTACTTTTATGTAAAAAAAATAAAAGAAGACGTTTTCCACGCTTCTCTCGTAATCGGAATGAGTCGACAGTCTTTTTTTTCGTTCTTTCCTTCGAGTAGAGGGAAAAGAGATGTCGGGTAAAAAAAATCGCGGTTTAACGCCTCCGTATCGGGTTGACTTCTTCTCCACTGTCGCGTTAGGAATCGAAAGACTTAAAAAGATCGACCGTCATTGGCGTAATTACTGGATAATGAGAAGATCATGGCTTAAAACATCGTTCGAAATTATTTCTACGCTTGAAGAGAGTGCTATAAGATCTATAAGATTCGTTTTTTTTTGTTAACTGACTTTATTGACGTGCATTATTAAGTGCTCCATTAGATCTGACATGCATTCGTTTTAAAAGATGCATTAATTCTGTGTGGTATTACTCACAGAAAATATTAAAATTATCTCGGATGCTTCTTTAATTTTTTTAAATTGATGTGTAAATTGGTAATTATTGTCAGTGGCGCAGATATATCGCCCGGGCGAAGCCCGGGAGCCCGTGCTTAAGGGGAGTCCGCACGAGATTGAATGTTGAGACCAAAATGTTAAGAATTTCTTTAACTTAGCCGGGACAATTTTTAACTATCTTTCTCGTGAAAAAGAAGAAAAATTCAGTTGACCCAAAGAAAGCAGTGTAGGCATATGTAGTCTACGGCCTAATCCTCGCGGTATAAATACAAAACGACGAAGAAATACAATAGGAATAGGCCAAGATAAGCGACACCCCCTCTGTGCAAACAACCCCTGTGCAGCATAGGGCCATGTGGTTAGGATGAATAGACTGCTTACAAAGAGTGTAAACAGATTCCTTATAAATAAGCGTCTCATGATGCTGTTTCGGTTATGAGATAGCGGACGGTTTCGCCGCTCGGACCGAAGGGAGAAAAATACTTGCAGAGCGGTGCGAGTGCAACGGGCCCCGCGCTTCCTATAAAAAAACATTTGTCGTGCTCATAAAAGTACACGCATTTAAATAAAATCTGAAAAATATCGCTGTGTTATAATAAGAGAGATTGCTTTAGTTATTGAAATTTACTATTAAAAATTTTTGGCGCGCGCGCACACTTTGCACCGGGCCCCGCGATTTTCCTAGACTGCTCTGAACACTGGATTTGCGGCTGGTGATTGATCCACTTCCCATAGCACGATACTGCTTTGCTATAGCTAACTCAGTTTGAGATTTTGTCTTCGTGCTGATGGAGGTCGGTTCCCTCGTTGGCGATCAACGATAATAATTCTTTCATCTACATAATATTTTCATTACTGTGAGGGTCAATCAGGTCGACTTACAAACATTTGGGCGGGTCCAAAAAACGAAGAAAGCATTTTAAATTTGGGCGAATTTCTCTCCCGGGGCCCGGAAAAAATTTAGCCCGGGGGCCCGCGCATGCCTAGATACGCCACTGATTATTGTATTGAAAAAGGAAATTTATGAAAAATGCTCAACCAAGTACCCAATTAAAGTACGTCAAAACGTAATTAACTGAACTATATATGCAATCCTGACTATTAAGAAAAAATTATAATGCCAATTCGAATCGTAGGTTTTTCTTATGTCACAGGTAACACGAGATGACTTTCATTAGGAAAAATAAATGCATATTATTATTGTTGTTCTATAGCATTTAATTAAATTTTATCTTGTTTTCCAAAATTTTCAAATAAATCATTTTATAAGTTTTCAAAAAATAGTAAAAACTCTTCTTAGCACCTATTTGATGTCAATAAGTTAAAAATCCTTCTTGAAGACGTAAAACGAAAGAAACAAAACGTCAGGAAAAGCGAGCGTGTCTTTCTCTCAATTATATAAGTCAGAACAAGACACGAAACACGTAAAGGCACCCCTCAAAACGTGTTTTCGATACCATTCCTTTTAACGGTCTGTTTATATATCGTACATATAAATAGCCTCTTCTCATCCTCTACTTTCGATCACAGAGCGTCGAATGGGACACACGTCATATGTTTTTCCCTTCCGACTGACTGTTCACTGAGCATGCAGAAGCTCACGTCGTCTCGCGTTGTCGTAGGAACGACGAAGAGAGGGGGGGGGGGGGGGGGAGAAAAAGAGAAAACAAAACAACGAGGGAGAGATACGATCTCTCTGGGTTCCATTCATCATTTCCCACGTGACGTCACTAGGCCCGCTTCAGAAGATACACGTACATAAAGAGCGATGTAAACCCTCTCCTTATTTATATATATATATATTTACACACTAGGCGTTAACCCGTCAAAAATGACGGGATTAATTTAATTAGTGTAATGCCCGTTGAAATATCAGCGGAAGGATTATGAACATTCATTTCACTCAGAAGATTAAGCAGTAGATAATTCGTTAATAATGGTTATAATTGTATTGAGGTGACTTAAGTAGAAAATAAAACTTTAAATTGACATATGAAGGTATGACGGTATTTTTTTGATAACGGTATAATCATAAAAATGCCAATATCGTGAATAACTACGCTAACGAACTAAATCTCCGTTGCAGTTTATTAAAAAATGTAACAATTATGCCTACCTTTCCGTAAATACGCCAAAAAGTTGTATCTACACACTTTTTTCGTCGTCGTTAAGTAAACAACCGATAAACAGTTACGTAAATAGACTACGAAACGTTAATAAGCAATATAAATAATTGCGAATGTTTTTCACTTATATTTTAGTTTTGGATTAGAAATGGTAAAATCATTATTCTATGTCGGAAGCAAATCTAATAAAAGAATATATCGTATACATTTTGTCGTCTATATTTCTCGAATTTCCCGCTCTTTTATAACGGATTACACTCATAAAGATTGAAATAAAAATATGTTAACGAGGTCTAACAATGGGATTGGTAGGCAAGGCAACATCCCGTTAAAATGGCAAGATTTCATCAAAATATGTGAATTAACGTTTAATAAGAGCAATTTCGAACCTTATGCTGAAAAAGACGATCAGAATAAGAAACTTTGTAATGTTTTCTTCAAAAAGGATCGTATCCGAAGATTGTAGGTTAACTATTTCTAATTTTAATGTCATAAAGAATGAAAGCCTGCACGTCGTAAAGCCGATTTTTACGTGTAACCTTATGGGAAATGGAAATTATCCCCTGGAGTCGAATCCGGGTCTTTGATCTCAACTTCGATACATTAATACGTTTTTTATTATATCACAATAATGTCCTGAAATTTTCATCAAATTCGGTTCAGTCGTTTGCGAGATATTATATTATTAAGCTTCAAAGTCGAGAGTTTACAGACGGACACTCGTAATTATACACACACACACACACTTGCGGAAAAATGAGGATATTTAGGGCAACTAGGTGTAGAAGGAAACCCATTGAGCACTTACCGGAAATAGAGCCGTGTTCAGAGTTGTCTCTCTCTTGCGCTGACGAAGGGATCATCCCGAAAGCTCCAACAACGTCTACAAATGTCTCTCTCCGACACCCCAGCGGCTTTCTTTCCGGTAAGTGGTCACTGGGTTTCCTTCAACACCTAGTTGCCCTAAATAAATAAATAAAAATTATATATATATATATATATAATATATATATATATATATATATATATATATATATATATATATATATAATATATATATATATATATATATATATATATATATATATATATATATATATATATATATATATATATAATGCCCAAGCCCGCCGAGGATGGAGGATTTGCTCAGATAGGAGGTCTCTTTCTCAATATTACTCCATCCTCGAAGATGCTCTTCTTAAAGGTGGTTACCCACCTGGCCTGACCCGTGACCAGATCCTGAGGGCAATCACAACCGCAACCAATAGATACCACCCCGTCACTCCCCCTATTCCTGATTTTACCCCTTCACCCACTCTGACTACCCTCTTCCACTCCGGTATCCACGAGGTCCTCAAGGAAATCCTCCATGCTGCCCACCAAATTCTTACTTCCACCTGTCACCAATACCCCTTCACCAATTCTCCCATTCTTTCCTTCCGCCGGCCTCCCAATTTGGGAAATATCCTGTGGAAGAAAGAACTACCCATTCCCAAACCTCCATCCGCTGCAGGATCCCAACCCTGCGGCAAACCCCGCTGCCTCATATGCTCCATCCACCCACCCTCATTTTCTTTCTCCAGCCCCTCCACCAACATCACCTACCCCATCACCTCCAGAAGTAACTGCACCACGAGGAATGTCATTTACCTCCTCACCTGCACCCTCTGTCCTGCTTTCTACGTTGTCCTCACCAGCAACCCTCTTAACATAAGAATGGACGGCCACCGGAATAGCGAAAATATCAAACGTCCCCTTCCGGTGGCCTCTCACGCTAATTTACACAAGGTATCTTTCAATAATTGCTTTAATGTAAGGATTATCCACGCCCTACCATACGACACCCCCGCCCCCCTACTTCGACAGTGGTGACTCTTTCTCCCCCTCCCCCCCCATATCCTCAAACTCCTCGCATAACCTTCTTATATCCCTACCCAGTGTGTCACTTCAAATAGTACTTCTCTATCCGTTGCTGAGGAGAGGCTTCGGCCTCATCGGCTCTCCAGTTTTGGTAAGTGTCCACTGGGCTTCCCCCAACACCTTGTTGCCACCCACCTTCATAATTACTTTTCCTTTTACTTAAGCATGTATATAGGACAACTAGGTGTTAAAGGAAACCCAGTGAGCACTTACCGGAAGGAGAACCGCTGGGGTGTAGGAGAGACACATTTGTGTTGTGCCTCTCTTGTGCTGACGAAGGAATCATCCCGTAAGCTCCAACAATGTCTACAAATGTGCCTCCCCGACACCCCAGCGGCTCTCCTTCCGGTAAGTGTTCACTGGGTTTCCTTCAACACCTAGTTGCCCAAAATATCCTAATTTACCTTTCCTCTTCCGCAAGTATGTGTGTGTGTATATATATATATGTATATGTGTGTGTGTGTGTGTGTGTAGTAGTATATGGAAAAAGAAAAAAGCTTTTTCCTCACCATTGACCGGAAAGAAAACAAAAATGTTCCCGGAAGAAAAAAGACATTCCCTCCAGGGAATATTTCTGGTCGAGACGTCGAAGGGAATCTATCATTTCCCGGGCTGAGACTCATTTTTTTCTCCCTTTTCCCCCCCTCTCAATCGGAGGGAGGGATGGTAACCAGGAAGGAGGTAACGAAAAAGAAAAAAGACAGGATTTGCTTTTTGGACCACTTTAAGTCTCCCTCTCTCTCAATCCACGAGTCCGACCTCTATAGCGTAACTACCCCTCCTCTTTCTTACCGTCCTGCCTTCTCTCTCGAAGGTGATACAAAAGAGGAATTGGGTCAAAGGAACAAGGAGGGGAGGGTGGGGGGTGAGGGCTGACCCCATTCCTTTTAACCCAATACCGTCGCGGGACAGCGCAGAGAAGTGCGTCATCCAAAAAAAAATAAATAAATAAACCTCCCCTCAAACGCCCACCCACCTAGCCGCTTCAAGACTAGGAGACGTGTCTCTGTCTGTTTTGAGAAAGTGCGCGTGCGCTAGGGAAAACTACGTTATTAAAAATGTCGAGCTGCGAAGATATATTTCTTCGAACCTTCGACGACGGCGTCCAAAGCGACTGCTGTGGGATATCCAGGGAGATACCTATATATTTTTTCACGATTTGCCATTTCGGACTGACTTCCAATCGAATAATATCGAAATAAATCTTTCCATCCGCATCCCTGTGGGGGCGTTTTTTTAATAAGATGGTGCGGATCCAAAGTTTCAGGACTTAATAGCAATTTGACAAGGAAAATGAACACAACTGCCAACTTCTTGTCTATTTTGTCGGAAAGAGGCCTGTTGCCGCAAAAACTGGATGAGCAAGAGAAGTACGCAATATGAAATACATATATGCCTCCAAACTCCATTAAGAAGTCACAGACAATTTTAAGGACAAAAAATAATGTTTATAATTTAGTTGTCCTTATAAAGGGCGTACTGCCATAGCGTTTACGGTGATCTACAATCTTCTGACGTCTATCGTAACATTTTCCACGTTCAGTAAAACCTCACCAATTCGGACCCTCTATAATTCGGACTGCCTTGTGTAGATGAAGCGGTAAGTGAAGAAGAAGAGAAATAAAAGAAGAAAAAAGTTCAATTATACGAAGCCAGAAGCTGCCTCGATACTCTCATTAAAATTTCTACTCCTAATGATGAATTCGAAAAATATTTTTACGCTCTAAGAGAAATGAAGAACGACGTTACGAAACGGAAATAGAATAACAGAAAATTTCTGATTTCTTAAAAAAAAAGACAATACGGTTGGGGAGGGACCGTCTTCACCTGATTAAATGTGTAGTTATTAACGTTTAGGTAACACGTTAGTTAAAGTTTATTGTTTAACAAGTCTTATTTGATGGATCGTGAATAAATTTTAAATTTGTTTATTTTTTGAACTACGACTTGAAAATAAGTAACTATGTTCTACAATTCGGACTTACCAATAATTCAGACTACCCCTTCCCCCTATTAGTTCGAATTAGTGAGGTTTTACTGTATTGCAAATATTTTGCATCGTATTCTCCTCATGGAGTAAAATATTTGAAACATTTATCGTTATCTCACGCATTCCGGGATGGCTTATCTATAATATAAAACCGTTTATGGTGGAAAATATCCATATAAATATATATTTCGAATATAATTTCGAAATAATGAGGTAGAATAAAACTGATGAGGAGATTGACATGACCAGGAAATTTTCTAGAGGAATGCACGGTTCACGTGCTCAGATGGCGTAAATACAACAATATTTATACACTAGCCCCGTAACTAGATATTTTAGAGCCCGGGGAAAACTACTAAATATGCGCCCTCTTCCCTTTCAAGAAATTATTTCTCTAGTTTATTTAGTTACTATTTGCATTTTTTGCGCCCCTTGATTAGTTGCGCCCGGGGCACATGACCCACTTGCCCCGCCCTAGTTAGGCACTGTTTATACAGGTATTGAATGCAAAAAATATCTGGTTGATTTTTCATTAACATGATGCGTATTCGTCCACACAAATTTGGCGCTTATTTACCCAAAAGTCATGCATTATGATGGCGAAGAAATTTGGTGGTAATGGCTACATTCGTTTTCTTTTCTCTTCATAACTAACTAAGTGAACCCAAAGATCAATACATATAACATTTTTTGTTTCCGCCGAAGGTCACTTATGGAGAAATTTAATCATTAATGCCTACTCGGAGTACTTTCATGTCTCCGACCAAACCATTCCCTGCGTCAATTATCCTACAATTAAAAATATTTCCCAATCTCTAATTTTTTTCGAACTTTTTTCAAAAATTTCTCGGTTCTCTTTCATGATGGCTTCGCGGGCCGCACGGCGCGCTCTTTCGGGCCTCATATCTAAAGCGCCGCGCGTTATATCAGAGCCCGACTGTACTAGTTTGATATTTTACAGATGACCACCTGGGGAAAATTTTGCTCGTGGCGCAATGTTTCCTGACACTAAAGTAATTGGTTGAAACCCTTAGTAGTGTACCTCCATCAGTGTTCTTTGTCACTTATCATAATACGTATCCTCGCCAACACCCTTAAGGCGCGGTTAATTAATTAATTACAAAGAGAGCATATTTTTCCGCTCCCTCGCCATTGGGATAGAGCAGGGGTTTCCAAACCGTGTTCAAGGTCGGCCGGAGGTATTATGGCGCCCCGGGCGAGAAAGCACTCCAGTAAATTTTTCTTAAGATATTTAAAAGGAACCTGTTAATTTGTTCTTCGCTCCATAAAATTATTGATAGTGAAAAATAAAATGAATGCTATCAATAATCCAGCCTGATCTGCGATATTAATTGTTATCCAAAATGTATCCACTTTCAAGTAAAGTACAAATAAAATGATGACATAGCGCCCCCAAGATTATGACGCCCCGGGCAGCCGCCCTGTTCGCCCGTAACTCTTGCCGGCCCTGACTGTGTTCCGCAGAAGCTAAATGGGGTTCCGTGATAGAGAGACCCGATACGTCCTTCCTTCTCTAATTTACCCCAGTAAACACGAACTTTACTTATAAACTGTGCACTGTAACTACACAAAATATGTTAATAACCACTACAATGATTATAAAGTTAATTTTAATGCGATTTGGCTTATCACCCCTTAGTTAATGTTCCGGGTGGAAAAAATAAGTTGAACATAAGCGTTCCGAGGGTTCACAAAGTTTGGGAACCCCTGGGATAGAGTAAGACACGACCACGACACGACGAGCGCGAACCAGAAACAATTTAGTTTATAACATCCGCGGTGAATACGCCCATGGCTGGTTAGGGGCGGTTAAAGGTTGAACCCGCGGAGAGAAGGCGCCTCTTTGAGTTTTGTTTACAGCTATAGCAAAAGCCGCCTCCTCTCTCACCCTCTCTCCCAAAGTGGGATGGCAGAATTTAGAATGGACGGCAAACACGAAAAGTGGACGCCGGAGGAAGGAGGGGGAGGGGAGGAAGGGGAGGAGGAAAGGAGGGGAAGGAAGGGCTATTCGCGAAGACTCCCTTTTTCGCCCGCTGGCATCCTTAGTCCGGCGCCGTGGAACTCTTCCAAGAAGGCGCGCAAATAATGCGTTTGGTAAGGAGCCAGTCGCGTTCCCATTGGCGGGTTTAGGAGGAAGGGGAAAAAAACAAAAGAAGATAGAGTGCGTGGAGGGAGGAGAGGAGAGGAGGCGGGAATGGGACTGAGACGTAGTAGTACATAGCGCCGTGGCGGAGATGTGTTCGGACGTCAGAGAGAGAGAGAGAGACCGCGAAAAGAAGGAGGGAGATAGCCTCCACCCCTACTTTTGATAGAACGGGGTCCTTAAAAGGAGGAAACGCTCGAAAAAGGGAGGAATTACGCGCGTTCTTCCCCTTTTTGAGAGCGGATGAGGACAATTGCGGGCTAATGCCTATTGGTTACAGAAATTCCATCGCCAAAACTTGTTCGTTTTCATTAAAAACGAATAATAAGGGCGATTACTATTTTTCCATGGGGTGGGAGATATATTCAATTTATACACTAAATCCTTGTCAAAATTACTTTATTACTTATTTTTTATTAATAAACCACGGAGCAATATAGAATAGTATCATAATTATCACAAAAGCGCAATTTTTACAAAGTTAATACATAATGCTCACAGAATACTATGATTCCTTCATCATGACGTATGAATGATTGTATAAAAGCTATAAAGAATGCCTTATTGCTTTGATTTTTCCCATAATATAAAAAGAACCAAAGGCCTGCTATGAGTAAGGGAAAGTAAAATTCGTTGATATGAATGACAACCCTCTCGGTTTCCCCTTTTGCTACCCCTAAAGAAGATCCAAGACGGGGGTGGGGGAGCGATCGCCACATCCCCCTTGGATCCGCCACTGACAGTAGTGAATTTTACCGCCAATCCTTCGCCTCACAAAAAAATAGCCATGGAAATAGCGCATCTCGTTTTTTTTTCTTTCGACCTCTTAAATTCGAGCTTTTTACGTCGAATTCTCGTGCTGAAACGTAAAAATGAATGAACCGCGGTGATTTATTTAATATAATGGGAATACATGAGAATGGTTATTCAAGAACCAAAATAGGAGGAAAACGTCATTTATTCGGGTAAATACGGTGGGTCGTGGATTTAAGTTTTTATAACCCGCCTTCCATGCACCGTAGACTTCCTCCGAGGCATAAATGTAAACACCTCGTGGTATCTAACGAACGTTGATACTTCCGGAAACTCAAAGCCGGTTATCATGCACGAATCCGCCGGTGGAATTTACACAAAACGTAGAAACTGCAGCTAAGCTACTAAAGCGGATTTTAAGGACTAGTTATCAAATTTTCAGGCGTAGAATAAAGTATTCGGTCACGGTTTTGTATCCTAGGGCAAATTTTAATGTGACCTGCCGAAGCGATTGCGCGTAGTACTTTGAGTAGTGGGAGTAAAATATAATGCAGTTTTCTTCAGATTTTATAAAGTTTAAATAACAAAATATACTTCTTTAATTATAGAAAGGACATTAATCATAAAACGTTAAGAGATTCTTTCAGTTGTCCTAAGAGTGTCCCAGCGCCTTCATAGGATGTCCGTCAAACCCTAACGGTTATTGAAATTCTCAATAATTGGCCATAGTTATTTAAATACTACATAATTGGTCATAAAATGATTTATAAAACAAATGACAAAGGCGTGGGGATATGAATATAGGCATACGACAGATAAAGGGCGTTTGATTTAATTGTAATCAAGAAAGGTTTTAGTGCCAGTGATTAAGCGCTAACACTTTTTTCAAATGAATGGTGAGATTTGGAAATTATGAATGGAACGACACGCAATAACAGCTCAATTCGCCTAAAATATGAACATAAATAAGATTAAAAGTATAAAATGAACAATGTTTGTAAACTTTCCCAAAAATCTTAACAGAATGAAACTGAGTTTATTTCACTAACAAAGCGACATTATAGGTATACCATATTTTCAGCACTGCTTGAATAACTATTATCACTAGCACAATAAGTTGATTTCTGAATCATTTTCTAGGTTGCACGACGGTGAAACTAAATCGCAAATAAAACTCGCCATCGAACGTAAATTTTATATTATAAAAATCGTCACATTTATTACCTTTATTACCGAAGAAAAATCGTAAGTGTGAAAAATAATTAAATATTACATGAGTAGCAAGTGTCTATGAATAAAGGAAACTGAATTTTTTTATTTTGCGCCAAGGCACCCAAGATGGTCATATAATGCTAGTGTTAACTGCGATAAAGAAAAATCAATCTAATGCCAAGGTACCCAACTTGCGGTCCACTAAGCATTTTTAGGTGGCCCACCGCCAGTGTTTAATAATTTTAAAATCTACATATTTTTTAATTTAACTACTCACAGAGCAAAAGTTGTTAAAATATATAGCGTAAATTGGAACACAGTAAATACTTCTCAATACAAATAAATTCTTTAAAACGTTGTTTTATATCTTTTCTCTAACGTATTTCTAAGATTGAATTCCATCATAATTTTTAATACTTAAATGCAGGGACAAACTCGGCCCTTGAGAGCATTTTAAATTAAAGCAATGATGAAAAAGAGATCCGTGAAATTTAACAAACAAATTCTTATTTCTTTATACAAATTATGTTAATAAAGGATTTAATAATGAAATTTTAACCTTAAAAACATAACTTGGACTTGATTTCGCATAAGTGGTGCATCAGTATCTCTAGGAAACTTCCAATCAAGGATTTACTATCACTATTACGGCCCGCCGCGACGCGCCGTGCAGAAAAGTTTGCCCATACCTGATCTAATCTATCAAATCCTATTCAACGAAAAGAGTGCGGTAAATACGCTTGATAATGGTTAGTTATTAATCGTATTATCAGATTTTATTTATACCTCATAATAATTTAAAACTATAGCAATGAACTGAATAGTAAAAAAATGCGGAAACCCAAATTTAAAAGATAAAAGTTAAAAAACAGGATGGAATTCACGAAATGAATCTGTGCCAAAATTAATGTACTCATGAATTTAAACTTAACAAATTAGCTTAGACTCAGGTGAATGGCATTCGAGCAAGTGTTAAATCTAAAATAACTATGAGAGTTAATTCTTAGAAAGGGTATGCATATATTTAATGGATGTCAAGAAAACCGCGCCTCACTCTCTAATTAAGGTTTTTCTGAGAAAATCTCTTGATGAGTAACCAGTCGGATCGAATTCTCAGAAAATGTTAATTAAGCATCTAAACTGAGGAAATCTATTCGAAACCCTAGTTACAGATTTAAAAACAGGAAAGACTACATTAAAACAAAATACTGTGTCTATTAAGATCTATGGGTAATCCGTATCAAAGCGAATATCTGTTCCACAAGGAGAAAAAATAAATTATGGTATTTCATACGGAAGACTTTCTTGTACAGTGCTATTCCTTAGCTCAAAGCAATACCGGATTAACCGTGGCGTAGTGGTGCAGTTGCGCCAGGGCCCCGGGATTAGAGGGGCCCCACGGTGACCCCAGACATTTTGTGTGGCGGTGGGGGGAGCGGTCTTCGAAAAATTGCGCGCCAGGGCCCCAGTCTCTCTTGATATTTCACTATATTCTGATCGGAAATCGAATAAGCCCTATTGTAACTTGTGGCTTTCATTAAACTTATGGTGTGACTAATTCCTATAAAATTTAAGCCTTTAGGAATAACAAGGATTGCATATCAAATAAACTTTACTTAAAGTTTATTTCTAAAAGGGAGCAAAATTATCGACGCATTATCATCGAATTTCATGTTTGAAATTCGCATACGCTTCGCTCAACCATTCAATAACCATAAAAGTGAATCATGATATCATATCTATTCCAGTCTCTGTTTGACCCTGTTACGAATAATATTAACTGAGTATTAATATTTAAATTAAAATTGACACACAAGAATTTCCGTTTGTCGGTTATTTCTATCGTACTATTTCGAACATTCCGAAGAAGACTTTCGCATTTAATCATTAAATCTTTATATTCGTCCGATTTATTACTAGTCAACGCAACAAAATGCCTTATATAAAACGGTATAAACGACATCGAAAGGAGAAGAATTTCTTGGACATGTAATTCCACAAGTTGAAAACGGTTATAATGATTTTCATCTGAACTATATCGTAGCAGTATACAGCCTACAAATTTGAAAATGTTAAAATTTTAATAACATTTATTCCGTCAATACATGGCTATACTTAGTTAATGTATCCTTTACCGTTAATAAGTGGATCCGACTAGTTAATTTTTAATTCTACTTTCGAACACACGATTAAAATGATTATTTTAAAAATCGCATAGCTTTGGTTTTATAAGAATATTTTAATTAAAAATAATAATGTGTGATACTAATTGACTTTATGAACAGTAAAAAGCTATTCCTAATCTTCCCTATATTGCTTCAGTTATCTCAATCCTAATTTTCTGTATAACGCGAAGGTAGACAAGAGATATCAACTTTCCATCTTTGGGTGAACATTTCTTTAAAGTTAAACCATGGCAAAACGTTGTATTGGCAATTATTCTAATAAAATGGGCACAGGACGTATAGCACTATTTCTGCTGTGCTCAAATTCGTAGATAAACGAATACTCGTGACGTATACATGAAATGCTAGCGTTATGGTATTGTTTTTTATAAAGTGGATAAGCACGTGCTTAAATGTCAGCGCACTAAATTAAACAATTGCTATAATTCATATAGGATTTTTTTTCATTCCTCAACCGAATGAAGTAGTGTGTTTCGCAGTTCGTCGATGACATTTTTTAATTCGTCTTCCTATTCTATGGCGTGATTTGCGATTTATCATAGTTAAGGTTACATATTTGCATGCTTTGTTAAACCGATTAAGGCATTTTTATTTTTAAAATATTTTTTCCTATTTTAATTTGAACTATATTCAAATGCCAGAAGATCCTGAAATAATTCGTGGAATGGAAGAGATTTTCGTATCGCAGTATTATCATAATGCAAATCTTAACTAAAATATTTTTGTTAAGCTGTTTTCCTGCCTTTCATTTTCAAATTAAACGAAATCTGAAAGTTATTACCCTCAACGAGTCATATGTTTGGAGATACATAAAAACCTATAAAAACATTTTAGCATATTACAAATATATTTTCGAATTTCGTGGTTTCTTTGTATATCATTTTTCTTAAACTGGTCATAATAATTAAATAGAGAAAATAAAGCTGGGAAAAAAGATTATTGGATATTCCTTTTTTTTAATTCCTAAAACGGGGTCAAAATAATCACCAAAATATATACGTAGGGTGAGTTTCCATCCAGCAAGCAACATCCGACAATATAAAGCGTTATTTTAAATTGCCCCAAAAACATGTAATCGGTTGAAAATTTCGTTACGCAATCAAATCACCTACCGGGAAGCATCAATAAGGCATACTCGACATTTTTTCAAACTTTATTTCAAGATAGATCTCCTCCGATTGCGTTGCTCAATTAGAAACGCGTGCAAAATTTTTGTATCTTCTAGAGAGGAGAGAAAAAAAAAGACGCCGGCTAAAAAGAACGCGCGATTTTTCCGGATGTGGAAGATAGGACTGCGCCTTGAGACACGCCTGCTTAAAATCGGAGGAAGGTATGTTTTCCGAGGTTCTCCTTTTCCTCCCATACATCCCCCCCTCTCCCCCCCCCCCCCCCCCACCTCTCCGAGTTCCTTCTCCCTCCTTAACCCCCCCCCCCCACCCTCCCCCACTTCATCCCTTCCTTCTTCCCACGTGCCCTCTTGCTCGCAGACGTCTTGAGGTCACGTGACCGGAGACTATTCCGGTATGGCGTCCCAAACCGCCCCCAAAGTATTTATAATCAGGAGTTGGGAAATCCCTTACAGGAAGGCTCCAAGGGGCTTTTTAGCAGGGACAGAGGAACGGGTGAAAAGATATATATATATATACATATACATATGGGAGAGGAATCCTTAAAGAATGAGGACATTTTAAACATTTAAGGAATAGCGAAGTTGAAACAATTTAAAGGGACAAATCGTGGCTTCGTGTTTCCGGACGCATACTAAATAGTAAACAGCTGTAATATCTGCGGTAGAATTCGTGAATATATGTAAAACGCAACGTTTTATATAATAGGAAAAACGGAATTCCGTGTCGAATTTTTATTTTAAATTAACTGGAATCATTGAAGTATCATGAATGATTTATGTCACGCGTCATTATCATGCAGCTAATCTGTGAGTATATATATTTACAAACAATTCGTAACAGAGATTCCTACCGTACTACGAAAATCACGGTTTTCATTTTCAAAATAAATTACAATTTATCGCATACGCTCATACACCGATGCTTAATCTGTGAGTATATATATTTTACAAACAACTTGTAACAAAGATTCATAGTATCTTCTGAAAACCAGTATTGGTTTTAATTTTCAAAATAAATTACGATATCTAACATACACTAATACGCCAATGCTCATTTATAAAAATATAGAAATATTGGCGATGAATACACTTCATCTTTGCGACATTTCGTACCTAATAGCTAAAACAGTATCTACGTTTAAAACTTTATTTTTTTCAATAATGGTCTACCAGTTCATTACAAAAAAAATGCATCACCTAACTCAAGTTATGGCCTAAAATTTTAATTTCATATTCCATTTAATAACGTCTGTAGTTAAACGGAGAGAGAGAGAGATTTTAATCATACGAGATCTGACGTAATAGCTTTTTGTCGACGTGAAACTTCAACAAAGTTTTCAGTTTAATGCTTCGACTAAACCAGCGAACATGCGACAATAATGAGCTTTCCCCAGATTTCATATCCGGGTGAATCATTTCTAAATAATAAAGTTTTATCGGTAAAAGGTAGCTGATACTTCGAGATACGAGTGCGGAAAGAGTTTAATACATGTCCATATACAGACAGGATACTTTTGCAAAAACAGAACGGACAAATTGACGATGAAAGGAGAAATGACAATAGGGTGCGTGTGAAAATATATATATTTTCCTTAATTCAACGCTATACTAGAAATATACGCGTCATCACATTCGAGAAAGTTGAGATCCTGATTATTCAGCAGGAAATTCCGCTTAGTTCCACAGAGTTTTCACGGAAAATGATTCATAAGAGCCCAATAAGGCGACGTTGACAAGATCGCGCGAAATTCGACCAAACTTTGTTTAAATACGGTTAAACCGTACGCGTTACTAAATTATAATCCATTGGCACTTAATTTTAAATTCACTGCGACTTTATCTCGTCATTAGTTTAAGGGAAACTGAAAAAAGATACGTATGCATACGCAAATACAGTGGAACTTCTACAAGTAAAACCTCAAGGGAAACAAAAAAAAAACATATCCGTCTCATAGAAAATTCGAGTTGTGGAAGAAGGACGACACGAAAAAGATTGTGTCCCGTAAAATGAATTCACTTCGAGTTATGGAAATTTCGAGTTGATATACAGAAATTGCGCATCGACGCCAAACAAACCCGATCCGATAGACCTTTTTTTCTTTATTTTTAACGGAGAAAAGACCGTTTCGGACTTGGACGTCTACATAAAAAAAAAAAAAAGAAAACCGGAACCAGACGTCGTTCGAGCAGCTCGAAAACCGGCGGTCGTTCTTTCGCACCGCGGTACCTTTAAAATCCAGTCGTAAATTAACGGTCTCCGCGCTCGGGAGATCCGATAACGCGAGGAAATTAATTAATGCAAGGACGCCCAGAGTGGGAGAGAGAGATACGGACGTGTCTTGCGTCCGCATTGTCAGTTTGGGCCGAATAAACTGCCAATGCACGACTTTTTGGGGTGGGATGACGAAGAAAAGAAAAAAACAAAACAGAAAGCGTCATCCGTGTAGACCAACCAAAAGTTAATTTACGACGAAAACGAGTTTTCCTTTTATCGGCGTGCCAGTTAACAATAAACCTCCCTTTACAAACTGTCTGTCGTATCTAAGGAGTAAAAAAAAAAAGAAAGAAGCTCGACGGACTGTAAACTGTAGAAATCTGCCTAAGAGATACAGAGCGTGTCAATCGATAAATATCGAATGGTCCTTCCGGTGAATGCGTTAAGTTGGTGGAAAATTATTAATTCTATAATGAGAAGAATTATTTCGTTTGGTAGGTCGATACTGTTTCGTCTCGGCTGTAAACGCCCGACGAAAATAGAGACAACGCAGATTAATACTATACTACGTAGTATTTGATAACGTAGAACTTCGTTAATTAATTTTCTAAAACAGTAATTTAAGGAAGTGTTTCCCAAACTGGGTGGCGATGTTGATTGTCAGGAGTGCCTCGAAAAAGAAATTGTTGATTAGCTAAATCAAAGATCTGGAATTCAGTAGGTTATTAGGAAAATAGCTCTCGCTTTAATAAATTGTTTATGGTTTAGGATCCGCAAGTAAATTCATTCAAAGGTTGCGATACCCGTATCTATAAATATAAAGACCTTTTTCCAATGTTAATTCCTGTTAACCTTTGAATGGGTGCCGTGCCTACAAAAAGTTTTGGAATCACCGATTTCGTTATACATTATGCAAAAAGGTTTCATACAGATAGGAATACTTGCAAAGACGTCTTTGCTCACGTTGGGATTAGAACTCACGAACATATCACTGACCATAATTCAATGATACCGTCATTCACTTCGAAATACCAGCAAAATTATTCACCGCATCCCTGGTGGAGGTTGGAACCCACGACCTTTGGATAAGAAGTCCAGCGCGCCATCCTCTGCGCCACAGAGACTTGATGAATTAAAAATCCTTCCATTGCTGTAATTATCAGTTAATTTATTGTTACTATGTATGGGCTTAAGATATTTTTGCAACGGTGAACTCAGTTTATTCCTCTATTTTTCTATACAGCGGCGGTTTTCAGATTGCATTCCATTGACACCCTCAAAGTTCTCTCGAATAGATTTCCGTTAAAAATAATTTTAAATTGTACTAAAAGGGTTCCGTGGCTTCAGAAAGCATAATCTTTTTTCTTTCGGATTTATCTCATGATTAATAAACAATTAATTCAATGTTTCTACGCAAACACACCTTACAACCCCATTATATCCGAAGAAAATCGTCAGAAATGGACGATACGTTTTTCGCATGTCAGGCCAAATTAGAATATACTTTTTAATTAATCAATATACTCGTATTATTCGACTATCAAGCAGCAATTTAAGGCCTAAAAACTTACTTGTTGCTTGTTAAAAAATTCCCATGGACACACTCGAATTTAAAATTGGACAACCCACACATAAGCATGATGAGATTGGAAAATTAATCCCCGCATCCCTGGTGGGGTTCGAACCCACGACCTTTGGATTAGAAGTCCAACGCGCTATCCTCTGCGCCACAGGGACCTGATGTTGATAACTTTATCAAAAACTCGCTCTTTTCCCCTACTGCTATTGTCTAATTATTGACTCCCTTGCAGTCACGTTCCATATGTAATCTCATTACCTACCAGACTGGTTCATAACAGCCCTAATGCAGGAAAGGATATTTACCGTTCTTGGCTTGCAGCGTGTATCTTAATTTGAACCTTCGATTTCGCAATAATTAATCCAAATTGAAATTACCTACCAAATAACATATTAAAAGCAGCAAATGTTGACAGCTGGTGATCGAGCCAGGTCTCTCGGCCTTCAATATGGTGTCCATTAGCTTTCTTTCTTAATATAAGAGACGTGAAAGGGATTTTTTATGCGTAGTGCATAGCTCTTCCGTCGGCAGATGGTTGATCTTAGACCTAGTCTTAGAACTAGTTATAAGGTTCCCATTTTTGTTTCTAGAAACAAACTCTTAAGCTTTAACCACCTTATATTAACCTCTAGAAAGCAACCTCGCTTATCGATGAGATTTATGATCGAACATAATTATTTTAACCACTTAAATATTCCATTATTGTTTACTCAAAACAGTTATTCGTTGAAAGTTTTGGTGAATTCACTCCAATGACTCTTCCACCGAGTTATAATTCCTTTGTAGACTGAGATTTTAAGTCTAATCTTTCTATTTCTGTGTACGCTTGCGAGGCATATTCCTCAATCTGATATGAGAAGCACATGCTGCTATCGGCTTCTTATTTATCCAGTCTAAAAAGGGGAAGTAACTTCATTTTTGCACTCCTTTTTCTTCATAATCATTAACAACTGCTCTTGACCTCAGTCTAGCGTAGGCTAATATTGAATAAAAAATAAGATTTGGTTTGTAATTTATTCTTGCTAATAAATGTCGCATTGATTGCAAAAGGTTGTGGGTTTTCCGAAAAAAACGAAGTACATATCTCCTTGGGGTGATATTGGGGCCATATTTTATGAATATTCTGTGTTATTGATGGCAAATCTATGGCACGGATAGAAAGTTCGCAAGAAACGCGTCCGAGTTCTGTTTACAGTTGTTTTTTCAATCGGTTTTCGTCAATAGAATACAATTATTTGCTCGAATAAGTTTACAATGAGTTTTACGAAATTTGTAACTTTGCATCAAAGTCGTGACGTGAATGTTATATAGCATGGAAAAGCCGAAATATACCTTATATTCAATAACAGCCTTCCACAGCGCGTGACCAAAATCACGTTAACAAATTAATAATAAAACGTTTTTTACCTATTCAAGCTTTAAAGAAACATGGCGCGTTAACGTTACCTACTCCTTTATATGTACTTTCAAACATTTATAAGAGGAAATTTCGGCAGAATATTTTTCCTTTGGTAATAATACAGATTGGATAAAACTTTTAAAACTCATCTTAATATTTCTACACCTCATGTTTATACCATAGAGTTTGTACAAATATTTCTTTCTATTATATTTATATATTTCTATTTTTGTGACACTCCTGTTAAAAATTCGGATAATTTCTGCTCTATAACATTCTCCTTCCGCTAGCGCAAAGATAATTTAATACGTAAATATTAATCACAACATACAGCAATTTTTATCCGTGCTTTACCGTTCCAGAAGCAATTATATTACTTCCGCGTGCGATTGTGAATTATGCTTGTCTCTCACAATGCAGTCCTAGATCCTTTGGCGGCGATAACCGTTTCGAGCGAAACGCCCTTTTATTCGGATGTTTACCCCGAAAACCGACATTGTCGTTTGGAAGTGGAGGATATCGATGGTTTTGATGAATTGAGATTGAACTCTGGTTGTAAGCCCCACCATATCCCTCCTCCTCTCCCTCCCTCCCACTCCCTACCCTACTCTATTACGATAAAAACTCCGAACTTCCTTCCGGCATGGGAGGCGAAATTTTCGCTCGCCGCTATCGGCAGATTCTGCCCCTCGTCCGGCGTAATTAGTACCGTTGTCCCTCGCGACATACTGCGCCGCGCGAATCAATGGCACACTTTTGAAAACGGAGATGAGAGATTTATTGCGGAATTGTTGGAATGGAACGCTCTTGTCGCTTGGAGCGGAGAGAATGGGGAAAAAAGGGAGAGGGAGAGAAAGAGAGAGAGGGGAGAGGGTGATCAGATTAGTGCCTCGTCAGAGAACGAACACTTTAAAAATGCTTTAAAAAAGCGACCTCGGAGAGTGATGGCGTAAAGTTCTTGAAATAGGGAAGTAGTTTTTATTGGTTCATGGAAAAATGTTACATGAGGTGAGTAAAAATATCTAACCTACCTTTATCCTATAAAAAGAAAATTTCTTGTTAGAGGAAATTTTAATATTCACAATTTTTAGAGTTTTTTTTAAATCAGCTTATTTTATTTCCATTCGTTAGGATAGAAAAAAATTGAGCATTGAATTCACCTTATATCTTTCGCTCAATTAAAGTAACTCCGATAGCTACAAGAGGGTTGGGGAAACCAGACGTGAACATAGGCTATAAAGTAGTTACTTGGGCTCAGAATTTTAAGAAAGCACGTTGCGTATTTCTGTGAAAATTTAATAATGTTTCAACTTCCGATATTTTTAACAGACTCACATATCGAGCTAATTATTTAGGTCACCGCCCGATGCAACCTCTTTATAATTTCGGTTTTAAGTTAAGGCAAAGAAAAAAACCTAGTTCGATACTTCAGAAGCATTTTCACTGTCTGTTTTCAAGTGGAAGAGATCAATGGCAGGAGAGAGGACAAGTACCGAATTGTAAAAAAGGTGCGAACGAAAAACGGGTCCCTGTGGCGCAGAGGATAGCGCGTTGGACTTCTAATCCAAAGGTCGTGGGTTCGAATCCCACCAGGGATGCGGCGTTTAATTTTCCTACCACTTAGTGTTGACATGCGGCGCTGCAAATTTTAAATTCGAAGGTTTTTATATAACTTCGTTTTTAAAAGTCCTTAAATTGCTGCTTGGCAGTTGATAAATATATTTATTATTTAAAAAATTGCTGTTTGAGAGTCAATAATTTTGTGTTTAATTTCAAAGTATATTCTTGTTTCGGCCTGAAATGTGAACAACGTGGAGAGAATAAATATTGTTATTAGCTCTCGATGTACGAATGTGGCAGAGTATGGAAATACTGAACTGGACGGTGGAGTATAACAAATGAAAAATTAGTGAGTGTAATAGGAGAACTTAAAGAACTAAAATAATGCAAGTGAAACGAGAAAGAAGAGTAGGTTAAGGTAAATTATTTGAAAGAGGAAATGAATGAGAAATGCAACCCTCTCTGCCATTCCCAAATTCGGTGCATTGTTAAATGTAGGTATGTGCAAACTCAGAGAAGGATAGAGTTTCCTGGAGCAAAACTGGATTGTCAGAGAAAAACCCATGACTTTTGATGATTAAACGCCGTTAATTATGTGGCTTTAATTTTTACCAATGTCACATGTCCAAATTGCACTTTATATTATGTCACAATTCATTGGTTGTATCTCCTCGTCTATTTGTGGCGATTTTCTTCCGATATAATGGGGATGTAAATTGTGGCCACATAGCAATATTAATTATTTTATTTATTGAAGCCACGGAACCCTTACATTTCAAATTATTTTTTCCAGGAAATCTATCCAAGAGAACTTCGTAGATGTAAGGTAAATGGAATGCAACCTGAAAACCGCTGCTGTAGAGAAAAATAGAAGAATAAACTGAGTTCAGCGTTGCAAAAATATCTTGAGCGCACGTATAATAACAACAAATTCATTTATAACTACAGCAATGAAGATATGTCTATCAAGTCCCTGTGGCGCAGAGGACAGCGCGTTGGACTTCTAATCCAAAGGTCGTGGGTTCGAACCCCACCAGGGATGCGATGAATAATTTTGCTGGTATTTCGAAGTGAACGACAATGTAGAGAGAAACAGATGAATAGACTGAGTACGGCGTATGTATAATAACAAAAAATTGATTGATAGTTACAGCGATTAAAGAATATTTTTTCACAATAAGTACCTGTGGCGCAGAGGATAACGCGTCGGCCTCCTAATCCAAAGGACGTGGTTTCGAGCCGCACCAGGGATGGGGCCTATAATTTTTATCGGTCTTATGTTAGTCAGTGCCGTAACCAGGGTATGGCGAAGGTGGCATTTGCCATAGGCGCCGCTTACAAAAGGCACCAAACGTTCCCGGAAAAAGTGCGAAAAGTTAATTTTCTCATAAATAAGTTTTATTTTAACACTCAAACGTTGATTTGTTTATAATAAAAACGCTATTATTCTTTGTTAAAAGGAAAAAACATTATATCCTACATAACCGAGGCGTTTCCAAAAATGTCATAGGCGCCATATCGCCTAGGTACGCCTCTGGTCTTAGTACAGTTGTGGTAGAAGTCTGTCTTACAACCAACGCTATAATCGCGTGTAAAGATGTCACTGTGCATGAGAACGTGTCTTCGTTGCCATATAATACGTATATATCTGTGTAATGTATTATACTGCCGTTCAAGATCTCATGAATTAATGAATTGACAAATATATTTTTTGAATTGGAAAGAAAGCCAAGGTAATATTTTAAGGTTCAGGTGTTGCTTAGAATGGAAAATATGATTTTGACGGAGACTGTAACATATGAGAAATGAAATAATGTAGATTAAAACAAGAAAGAAGCGAAGATTAAGAGATATAAAGAAAGAGAGGAAACTCTGTACGTGGAAGGAACAAATACAGTAAAGAAGAATTGAAGGTATCTATGTCACCCTCTGCCATTATCACAATAACCTTTGAACTATTGGGTAATGCGATAGACGTAGATCTTAATCATCAGCCTGTTACCGTAATCAAGCTCAGAATTTCATGAACAAATCCAGTGTAAGTAAGGCTGCCGCTTATTTTAGTAGTCGCTTAGTGATATCAATTAAATGGAACCCAAAGAGAGTACATTAAGCGGAATAAAGTGTACAAAATATAGGCAGATTAGGATAATGGATTGGAAAGTTTCTCCTAGATGGGGTTTTTATCGTGGAGATGGAGAGATAAAAGAGGCTTCTTAAGGATCCACTAGGGATCACGTTAACGATGATAGGCCGTTGATTATGCGGCGCTAAACTGTATCAACACCACCAATGAGATTTTGAAATGCATCCTCGATTTATTTGTTGTATTTCCCCGGAAATGAGACTGTAAGTTGTGACTAAAGCTAGTTTTTTTCCCCTTTTAGAGAGACAGAGAGTTGAAATAGGAAGACAAGAGTTTGACTGAAAGAAACAGGGTGGTAATTATCATTTCTAAACAACGCGGAGGAAGTATTAATTCCCTTGCTGGAAGGTGACGAAGTGGCGACACACGAAACACAGCAACGTTAAAGGTGACGCAACTCACTTTTTAGAGGCCCAACGCGAAGGTGGTCGAATTACGATCAATAAAGTATAGTGCTTTTTCTCCTCTAAAATTCGAATGTGATTGTTCGTTGTATATTAAAGCGACCGCGATCCCAAGCTCGGTTAGAGGTCATCATTGCCTGACTCTGTCAGTCTTTGCTGTCTTGCACATTATTGAGCAAAATTTAAAAGGAATCCTTTAATTTATTTAGAAAAAAAAATTGAAATAAAAATTTTCAATTTTAATTTGGAATTTTAAAATTTTAAATAGATGGGATATTTGGAATGAATCAACCCCTACTTTGATTAATATCAATCGACTTATGTAATCTCCAACTAATAAACATGCTTAATGCACATCATCAATCCAAAACTCGAAATTACATAAGCAGCGAAGGCAGATAGGTAGCTGAGGAAAATAAAATGTCTTTGATAAAATTTTTTAAAAATATATCGCAAGAGGACAATTTGTGTAATTTCTCTCAAATAAAGTTAATGAAGCTTCGTTGTAATTTTCCTCTTTATCATCTGAAGATGGCTTTTAAAAAACCGAAATCCTAAGGTTCCGTATCTAACAATGAAACAGAAAATTACAACGTAGTTTCTTTGTAAACATCTTCGCTTTTAACCTAAGCGGATTTCTTCCATTCCTAAATTTATATAATCGAATAAAAGTTCGTGTTTTCTGGGAGTACTAAAACAATCGATAGGCAAAAACTTTGAAAACGTTTAGCAACAATTACTTGGATATAATAGGCCCATCTACGAACACCTTATGAAATAGCATCCTGGGAGATACGGGGATTTTTAGCGTAACCCTGATGCGCCTATATAAATTAATTTGCCTACGTTGTTTAAAAAAAGCCAAATCGAGTCAGGACTGATTAAATAATACCTTTTTTACACTTCGAGGCTAAAAAAACTATTTTAAATCCAAATTTAAATATCACGTTAGAATTACCCAGCCTCGCTACTCTCTCAAACTGAAAACATTAGGGAAAGAGCGTCTGCAAGATATCTCCGGTTCTTATAGTCAACATGGTTCAGAAGCGCGCGAGAGAGCTGCCGACCAGAAATAAACAGACCTATAGAGTCCAGGAAAGAGTGTGCCCGCCGCTTATTTGGCACCTTGCCCCCGAGGCCTGCGGTAGAGGCCCGCCCCTAAATCCTGTCAATTTTTATTAAGGTCAATTTAAGGGTGAGAAAGAGGAACTTAAAAAACACACACGCGGAAAAGTCACACGAAGAGAGAGAGGTCGTCGCAGGATAAGCGGAAGACAAGTTCGATTAAAAATAAACGTTCCGCGATCCTCGCTTTTTTTCCCTAGGGGATGAAACAAGGGCAACATGTCGAGAACCTATAAATATATCGAGTGAGTGAGGGAGAGAGAAAAAAAGTTAGAGGACGATCCGTATCTAATTCAGGATGCTTCCAAAAATAGAATTTTCTCTCCGCGATTTTTTTTTGCGATCGAGGGTGGCTACGGTGCGGAAGGAAAAAATAATCGGTATATTTTCGATATTCCGGTCAAAATTAGCAAATTATTTCCTTCTGCTTACGCAATCGCGCGAGAGTGGGGAAGAGACTGATCCAGGGAGAGGGGGGAGGATGGTTTTGTTTTACCAGGTTGAATATATGAGAGACTAAAATATAAAGAAGTTGAGATTCCTGCCGTTCGTTAGTCGGGTCGTGTGTACAATATTTACACTGAGATTAATTACGAAAATAAAACGAAATTTTAACCATTGTTATAGAAGTTCATCGAGAACATTCTAGTCAATTATACTGCCAAAAACTACAATTCTACCCTTTTGCCTCTTAGTTTTAATAACCGTCAAGATAATTTTCAAATTAATAATTTTTACTTTGCTTCGATTGTAATTATGGAAGGTAACAGCACTGCCACAATATTATAATGCTATTGCACTCTCGGTCATAGGTTTGCGGAGGTTTACCAGGTAATAATATAAAAATCACTTGTGATCGTAGACCACTGTGTAAATATCAGTATCGGATAAATACTGTTGGCGTAACTACAGAAGACAAAGTAATGAAGAAGTGGGGCATAGCTCCTAATTTTTATCCAAATTATTACTACCATTTTCTTTGGTGTTGTTCGTTAAAGGTTAGCTACCATTCTACAGTAAAGTGTAAAGTTTCATAATTGGATTGTTAGATAGAAAGTGAAATTGAACCAATATTATTCTCCCATTAGACAGAAGGTTAATACTATTCCAACAAAAGGAAAATTAAATGTAGTATACGTAGAGGAAAAACTTAAAATAATATGTGAAAATTCTGAAGGGCTCTTAAATATTTCTTTTAATTTAACCTTCAATAAATTTAACGGCAGCGCAAAACACAAGAAAAATCAATATCTTAAACTGCTTGTTGATTGGTATTCGACGCAATTTCGATGTTGTCCGAGTGGTAATTTTTAATTCCCGCGAATGAAAAATTAATTATTTTAACAAAAAATTAATTTCAGTTCATAATATCGCAGTTATAACTATAAAAAATACACCTGTTTACAATGGAGAGGTGCTTCCACTGCAATCGCATGTAACTAAGGTATCATATATTTGCGATTTATATTAAAAGTACGGCTAATCGTCTCAATAAAACCATGGATTATCGATTAAAAATGATTACAATTTCGATTTTGTATTTACTTCAACATATACATATATATAGGAGTTTGATTAGTTAGCTTAGGCAATTCACGCGATGTTATAACTACACCTAGCACCTGAATCCGACACCGCTTAAGGCGGTTTGTCGTATGCTAACACATCCAGCACTCTCTCTCTCTCACTCTGAGGGACGGATATTGCTCTACTCTACTCCCGTGTCCTCTGTACGCAAACAAAAAAAAACGAGGAGACGTGACACGGTCGGGTGATATTAGCCCAATACTCTCCTTGTAATTGGGATCCACAAGTAGATTTATAAAGAAAAATAAAACGCTACGTTTCCTACTTTCGAAGTGTTTTTTTTTCAACGTCGAATTTTGCCGGTGTTCCGTTATTATGATGACTAATTCTAAATGTTTATTTTCAGATGCGATCACTAGAAGGTATAATTTTTATTATCCAAAAAGACAAATGACTTTCGAAAACAAATGAAAACGAAATCGTGTGCCTGAATAGTTTTCCTTTATTATTTAATTATTTCTTGATCCAAGCGAAAGATTTCACGGACTTATTATCAATTTATTTGGCAAACACACAGATCTTGTTTGGTTCTTGCTTAGTTAGATAATCTCTTTAATGCGTCTCAGCCCGCCCGAATTGATTCAACTTTAACATTATATTACGCAGATTATTTTTGTGATCTATTGATGTTAGAAAATCGCTGGTGACTCGTACAAGAAATTTAATCTGCATTTCAAAAATTTCTTCTATATAGATCAGTGGCAGATACAAGGGAGGGTTAACAAAAGGGGAAGCTGCGAGGATTGACATGCTGTTGGAGGTTTTCCCCAACAGGATTCACTATTGGTGCAAATGAGCCATACAATTCTATCATGTTCCATTGTTTATTAATGAAAAATAAGTAATAAAAATAATTTTGACAAGGATTTAGTGTAAAAATTAAAAATATCCTCCACCCGCATGCAAAAATAGTCTGTAATCGCTCCCCCCTCCCCCCTTGGGAAGTTTCTATGTAGATCCACCCTTGATATAGATTATAGATTAAAATTCAAAAAATCGAAGTGACGTTTTATTGAAAATTTTTAACAGTGGAGAACTAAAGTCATCGGCGATGGTTGTCACCTTTTACGGTTTACTGGGATCTCCTATCTTCTACAAGAAGTATTTCTACACCAACGTTGATTTAAGGCAGGGGTGCACGACTCAGAAGTTGACGCGGGCCAAAATCGACCTTGATTGGACCTAAGCGGGCCACACTGAAAATTTTGTCCATAATAAAAACCTAACTACACTATTGTAGATTTATTAATTACCATAACAAATTTTACATGCAATTTTTGTGACAAATAACGAAGTGGCAAATAGATATAATTTACTTACAAATTTAAAATGTATATTTGATATAAAAGAAATTAAGCAGCTGAGTTACTCCCAGCTTCAATTGGGCCAAACATACGGTCGGTGGGCCACATTTGGCCCGCGGACCGTATGTTGTGCACCCCTGATTTAAGGTATTTGCCAAAAATATAATAGGTGATGCCTGATTCTGGAAAAATTACTGCATTCCATACGCGAAAAATTTTCGGATTCCGTGAAACCAATTGAAAACTTTGGCCAGTGTGACCCGCGCAATTATATTCCCTCAGATTTCTAAATTCGGGTAAAAAAGCAACGGGATTCGTATTCTGGGTCACGAAGAAATTTATAGAGAACAATTAAAGAACTTATTTTCTGCGCTATGGAGGAAAATGGACCAAGTTTTAATCTAACAACCTTTGAGGAAAAAAAATGAAACTTTAAAGCATGGCCGAACTTTTAAAACTAAAATGTGATCGGTAGGTATAATAATTTCGATTTGTAAAACAGGAAGAACATAATCGTAGATCCGTTTGTTGAAAAAAATCGAGTCATCCACGCTCCAATTTCATAACCTCAAACTCGTATCCGTTTTATGTCACTGAATCAACATGTTTTCCGACAGCGCACAAAGGGTCTTAGTATAAACAAACTAGAGGTACGTCACTTTCATTAGTCTGAGGAGAGGTTAGGAAAGATACGTTTCCCAAAGGTCCGTAACCACGTTTAGTACACAGTTGACTCACCTACACGTCAAAGCGCTCACTAAGAGGCAAAACGCCTCTCCAGACAATTAAGTGCCATTTCTTATTTTCGAAGGGAGAAAGCCAACTACAGGAGTGGAAGAGAAACGAAGGATGACGATATACTGTTGAGAAATTCTCCCTCTCTCTCTCTTTGGTCCCATCTATCGAAGGAGTGGTCCCGCGTCCTTCCCCTCGCGACCTTGACATTAGAGAGGAGGAAGGGGGAGGGGAGGGGTCACGTGTCTCATTTTTAGGCGACATCCTTCATCTCTAATCAGCTCCAGTCCCCCAGAGGAAGCGGAAAGATGCCAAAAAACGTAAACAAGGGATGGAAAGAAATGATTTCTTCTCCCCGATGTGTTACGTCTCCGTTTTATTTTTTACCCATGCGTCATAGTTCTTCCTTTAGCCCCTCAAACCACCACCCAGCGTCGGAAATGGAACACGAGGGAGGATTTGGAAGCGGCGCATTTAATGCGGCAGGGAACATCCTAAGGTCGTTGAGTGGGGGTGTTTGGTTATGGCGGGTTGCGAGATTCCATAGGTCTCGAGCTGGAGAAACGGGTATAAATATAAGGTTTGAAGTTTGGGGGAAGAAGTTCGAGTTATCGACACTTCTAGTTACTGGCATTCGTTTTAAGCTATGTGGGCGTGAAAATAGATAAATCTACATGACACCCTTCAAGTCAGCTTATTGGTGGATGCCAGGAGGTACAGTGCGCCAAAAATAAATAATCTATCATCGAATACTATTGTTATAGACTTTCGAGTTATCGAGGTACAATATGTATGTGTGTGTGTGTATATTTGTAAAACTAGTTGCGGTGTTCGGTGTTCAAGATTGAATTTCTGAGCTCGCCGCATATTTGGAATTAGTTTCATGATTTATACGGCTCTGATTGTTATAGAATGATCGAAAATTCAGAAGCGCATTTCGGCTTTCTCTACTATCATCACTGAGAACGGGTTCTTTCTAGCCTTAAAGCGCATCTGCTTTTCCCAATCCATCTATTGCTATTGAAGCCATATAAATTATCAAGTTGTATTAAGAAAAATCACAATCACCTAAAACATGTTATTTTAGCTTCATCGCCATTCAAATATAAACTTACGGCTTACAATTAGTTAAATAAATAAATATCTCCGTCCATCGGTCGAGAAATAAAGGATTTTTTTTCAGCGAGTATCTTCATATTACCTATCCGGTTTAGGTTCTGAAATAAAACGATACTCTTTGCTAATATCCTTTCTCACTTCATGGAGAAAATAGTCGTGCTGTGGAGAAATGTTCTTTTAATACCAACTACAATTATTTCTAACTGTAACCAGGCAGTACAATAAAGGGGACATTTAGAACAACTTAACCCTATTGAAAAAATTTCCACGCTAATTTACAACTTCTGCAGATAAGTAACAGTAACTGTTATAAGAAAAACTAATGTTCTTTAACATTCAAGCTCAGCGATGCGTTGGGGGAGTGCCTTGGGTGATTTCCTTCCATATAATGCACCTGGTTTCGTATTTTGGCTGCATGGCCGGCCCTTGGTACCGGCGAGTCAGACGCTTTCCCGGGGCGCCAGATTTGTCTACATCTGCATGTTACCCTAAAGTTCACCAAATTAGTGGGTGGCGAGGGGTGCAATACACCAGAGCGTAGGTACATAAAAGTTATTTCTCGCAGGTTTGACTTTCCTATTGTGATCTCGTATTGTCCTAGGAAAGAACGAGCCTCGACGACGAGTACTCCGCCCTACAATGGATCTTACGTATTTTATGGTCACGATCTTTTCTATGTACGTTAGTGCTTCAATTATTCCTAAAACTTCCTTTGCTAGACATTACGACCTATATTTTTTTAGATATCTTAAACTTGAGGTAAATCTTCGGTCCACCAATGATAAATCGACTGGCAATATTTATTATCCAGAAGACGTTCAATAGCATTCCTTCAATTTTAATTACAATTAGTCAGTTTCGATTTTTTAACAAGTAAATTAACATGCTGGTTTAAATTTCTTCTCAAAAACGTCTGTAATGGTGCTGAAATTTATTCTCACCCGGGGCGCCAACACACCTCGTGCCGCTCCTGCATGGCGGTGGTTGGTTTTTCAACCTAGGCTTGCCCTGTTCCCTAATTGTGTTTTGTGAAGAGGACATGCAAGTGAGCATTACGTCCGTCGGAAGGGATGTTAAGCCTCCATGGCGCTTTTGGAAAGAGTGGGCTAATGCCAGTATCGGGTTTCCATATTCTCTTTGTGTGACGCTATCTACCTAGGCTGTTAGGCTGACAATCTGCCCGTGTAAAACACAAGGTGACTACGAACCTTTTAAGAGGCCTTGTTCCAACTTCGGACTGTAGTGCCACAGATGATGTTGATGAATGCTGTCTTAGTGAAGGGATAATTAAAGACGAAATAACTTTACAAACATTTAGATAAATCTAATGTAGCCCCTAATAGCAACATGTCCTCCAAGTAGGATTCATTGATGCAACATATGAACGATAAAATATTCGATGAAGTTCAATGTTCAAGCACTACCCGTAAACTGCGAAAGTAATTGGCAAGCCCACGAAACTACGGTATGTCAACATTTTTTTCTCGTAACGAATTAAAAGAAAAATACATCTGCAACACCAACAACCAATAAAGGAATGAAATTTCTGACTGAGGTTGTCATAAACTTGCAATTTAGGTTGAAAACTTTTAACCTAATTGTAACACAACATATTACATTTAGTTCAATGATGCGTTATATTTTTTGAATTGTACTCAGACCGTCTAACACAAGGGTCTCAAACACAAATTGCAAGAGGGCAGAGGGATATCCAAGAGGGCGATGGGGGTTATTTCACACTTGTACCTATGTCTCCATTTTCATTTACTGTATGCATTCTTAAACTCATTCCGCGTTTTGCATCGCAGTTTAGGTCCATATGGCAAGCCATATAAAGATTCTGTATTTTTAGAATAAAGGATCGTCGGCAGTGGCGGATTCAAGATAATATAGAATAATTTATATATATATATATAATATTTCACAACAAAAAGAGTCCATCACCAGGGGGAGGGAGGGAGACACTACAAGCATCATTTTTTGGGCCACCGGGTGTGTATAAGTAAGTACATGCATAAATAGGTCCCGCTCACTATCGAACTAGGCCCCGCAAATAATCACGCCGGCCCTGCTGGTGAACTTAAAACCCTGCCCAATCCCAACCTGCACAGTGAATTGCAAGGTTTAACGTAAATATCCTATAGTTAAAACTAAATAATGAGAGGACCGCATATTCGAAGGCCCTGATCAATCCACTTAATTCAAGAACAAGCAATTATCTCAGGTATCTCCGGTAGCAACGAGGTTATGGTGATTTTTCCTAACCTTGCTGCGGCAATTGGAGATATCTGAGATAACTACCTTTTTAAAGTGCTTGTTCTTGAATGTCTTTCAGCCATAGGACGAGCTCGATAATTCTCCATTGAAGCCACTTCACGAACGACGAAAAATATCTTTTTCGAGAAAGATTTTCGTCCTTTGGGAACAGGTCAGTGCATCAGATTATGCAACGGGAATGATCATGTCAGGAACTCATTATTTTTTTTAATTCCCTCAAAATACACTAGTGAAATTCGTCCTCCTCTACTCTTCAGATGTCGGACTTGACGTGGAAGAAAGTAACTGGACATAACTGCCTAAGACCCGAAAAGATATTTTCGGCGCGGTTTTCTCAGCTCTTTCAAAAACCTTTATTTAGAGAGTAAGTATAGTGCAATGACATCCGCCTCCGGACGCCCACTTGCTGGGACGACGTATATTTAAAAGGCGCACTCTCCCAGCCGAGCCTATTTCGCGGTGTGACTGAGCTGAATGGTATCCGCGAGTGAAGGACCTTGCCAAGAATGCTCGAAAAAAAAGTTGTGGCTAAGAGCGACAGAGAAGAAAGAGACGTTTCTTTTCACGAAGCGTTATTACGGTCCCTAGGTAAAGTTTTAGTGAGGCGTCGCTATAAATAAAGAAGTGTTTATGTAAAAAAAGGATGTTGTCAGGGAGTAGTGTGTCTCTGCCTATGGATTTCACAATGCTCCTACGCTCCTCTTCACGGATACAAGCTAAAATAAACGTGGTAACTCGGTCCACGCTTTAGTTGCAGGAGGAATTATTCGCTAGATTCAACAGGCCAACAGAGGGATGGGCGATAAAAGAGCGGTTACGTTGAAATACTTTCATCGCTGTGAATTAATTTTGGGAATATAGCAATGACAGATCGGGACATGTTATTTTTTAAACGCTGTGGATACGAAATGACCCAAAGGGTTGCTATCAAGATTCCAGTTTGTTCCGCGATATAAATTGATATCCGATGTTCACCAACTTGCATAACGCATAGATAGGTGATCGGGATAGCGCCCCCAAGACTTTAGCGCCACGGGGCAGCCGCCCGGCTCGCCCGTACATACCTCGGGCCGGCCCTGATTATAATTAATATTAACTTGTTAGTTTAGGTTTATTATTGCAGAGAATATACGTGGAAACTTGCATAATCTTAATTTTATTATAGTTTACCTATTAAAAGCATTTTAATGCAGACTGATCCGTGCATTTTAATTCTAAAGGCTTCGGACGTTGGACGGCAAAATAAGTTTTAATTTTAAGTATGAAATTTATCTTTGAATGAATAGTGATTAGGAAAATCTCATTTGTTTATCGATTTTTTCACCTACGTTTCTAAATTTTAAGTACTTTCACGAAACTTTGAATTTTGCCCCCTTTAGATAAGAGAAACGAACGTTAACCTTGTAGTAATTGCCTCAGCAATAAATTTTTAATTTAATATTGCGTTTCGATTCGAAACCCAGGAGCAATTGGTATTTTAGCTCGTTTTTTAAAAATACGTCTGCCTTTCTTATTGTCTGTGCACTTGATTAAATTGAAATTTTGACGAAACTGTAAAAGATACAGAGCTTAACCTTAGAGAAGGGATGGCAAATACGTGGCACACGTGCCAGAAGTGCCACGTTTGCGATTTTATTTGGCACGCGTAAGCTTGTATTTTATGTATAAAATACTGAAGTTTCTTATAGGAGTAAACTAGTGGCACACGAAAAAAATATTCGGATGATTAACATTACTTTCTTGGCACGCGAGACAAAAATAATTTTCTATCCCTGCCTTGGAGGGTAGATTTCGGGACTGCTGAAATTCGTTTTTCATTAAATTTGAGTTTGGATTGAGGACCATTTAAAATTTGTTTCTTTTTTAATATCTCCGAAATTATAAAAGAAGGTAAGCTTAAAAATTGACCGTAAATCTCCACATTAATACCACTTATTCTTGAATAGTTTGAGAAAAATCCCAGGAGAAAGTCGTACTTTATTTTGAAATTAGAAATTTTTTTATGCGGATTGTTGCTAACGAAAACAAGAAAAACATTGAAATAATCTCTTCATAACAAGCAAAGGCTAACTGACGACCTATGTCTCCATAATAGACAAAAGAAAATAGGAACCAAGCGCGCACTTCGTCCCAGTCTATTTACGGCAATCGGAGAAATATGATTTGCGAACTTGATTTTGAACCGCATGGCAATAATTATTCTTTTTTGAAGCGACAGCTAGTTTGGATTCCTTAAACGCGGGTAGGAATTTCGCGTCATTCGTTATCGGGCTCTATTACTACGTCATTGGCCCGAGTGATGTCGTCAATCCTTTTCGGAAAACAAATATAAATGCCTTTCGACGTGACTTCCTACTACTACTCTACCACCACCACCAAACAACCTGCGCCCCATACTCCTCTCTCCTTTATGACCGCGCCTCTGGCGGCGACGGAGATAATGATCAACCGTATATAAGCACGGTCTAAAAAAGAGGGAGGGTGGGAGGCGCCGAGGGAAGGGGGAGAATTGTCGATGGAAGGGGAAGAGAGAGAAAAGAGTAGAAAGAGGGATATCGGACACAAATTGTATGGCTTCCTCGTTCAAGGAGTTTTTCCTCGAGTGAGGTGGAGTGAGAGAGAGGGGAGGGTGAGGTATCGAATGACCATAAAGATCCGATTGTTGCGCGGTCAGAGTGGGAGTTGAAGGACCTTTAAAATTACAAAAGAAAATATTCCCTCCCTTTTCTCCCTCTCTCTCACACACACACACAGATGTATGTATACTTCATTGCCCTCTTTCATGCCATATAATTCCCCTCCTCTCCTCTTCCTCAAAAAAATACGTCACGTAACTAACTTACTGACCTACATAATCTCACATGAAACCATAATGAATCTCGTGTTGATTTTTGCCCTCAATTCCGATATTTCAAACCGCGGGATGGAATAAATATTGAAAGGAACGTATACTGCAGGCTAGATTTAAACTGATAGAAAAATACATGTCGGAGGGAATGGGCGAATTAAGATGGTAGACCTTATCAAAAGTCTGACACCAGCAAGACAGCGAGGATAATATCCGATTGAGGACGCATCGATACAGAGGATGAGTTTCCCTCATAGCACGATAAGAGAACATAATAAGAAAAAGGTAACGCAGAAAAACTAGAGACTTTTGGTGCACTGCAACCCATGACGTCCACCAATAAGGCGACTTGCAGGCTATCATGTAGATGTAGATTTATTCAGGAAAGCAAACACGCATAAAATACGACATGGCACAACCCTAAGTTTTATCAACACGCAAACACACATCAAATATATCCACTAAAACGACGCCCCGAAATTAAGACAATCTCCACTGTAACAAACCCCTTTTTACCTCTCTTTAACCAATATCGCCCCCCTGTAAAACATTTCCATTCCCACCTACTAACCCCCTTTCTCCGATGATAAAAACGAATAAAAACTTCGATCACATCTCCCTAAAAAAAAAGAAAGAAAATCCCCTCCGGAATGAACTCCGTGACCAATCCGCACGCGTACGGCACCGCGACGGAGGAGAAAACAAAAAAAGTAGAGCTTCAAAGCGGCGTTCATATTTTTTCCCGCCTGGATCGAGAGTATGGGAAGAGAGGTACAGAGAGAGAGAGAGTGTGTGTGAAGTAGGGAGGGAAAGGTATTATGAGTAGGGAATTTTTTTTTAGAGGGGAGGGTGGAGGGAGGGGAGGGGAGGGAGGGGGAGAGGAGGGCTAGCGTGAATAATGGGCCTTCACTGAGGTCACGGACCGGGTTTACTCGCACGATGAAACAAAAGTGTTATCTCCCTCCTTTCTGCACCGACTCTACCCTCCCTCCCTCCCTTTTCTCCCTCATCCTACTATACCGCCCTCTCGCTGTCTGCATGTGAAACAAGAGCCGGTGAAATGCGAGAGAGAGAGGGAGAGAGAGGGAGAGAGAAGGAGAGAGAAGGAGAGAGAGAGAGGGAGAGGGAGATGGACGAAGGGGACAGAGAGCGGGGATGGTAAGGATTTTCCCACGTCTGGAAATACGATCTTTACGGCCTCTGTGTGTGACTCAACTCAACCGCCCTAGTGTGTGTGTGTGTTTGGGTCTGACGTGAATTTTTGAGGACGTTTCGTTCGTGTGCGTTAAAAAAAGTCCTTTAAGGGGTCAAGGTCGTCGCTGTTATTTTTTTTTGTTAGAGCACAAGGATTGGTTGCGGATGGGAGGGGAAAGATGGCTTCTATCCTCTTTTGTTTACCTGGTATCGGTTTCAAGAGTGCGGTCATCTATAAGCTGTCTTTTTTTAAAGGGGCAAATGGGGCGGAGAGAGAGACCTTAACATATCCTATTACTGTTTACATGGGTATGGATTTATATTCAGGTATGAATTATATAACGTATTGACTGTAGTCCAATTAGATACGGGTAAGTAAGCGTGTAAGCGTAGTAAATGAAAGATTGGGAGAAACAGGTGCGCATTTCAAATACAAAGTAAAAACCTCTTTGCGGTAAATCACAGACCGCCGATTCTGACAAGGCCATGCCTATATCCGGTGTAGTCTAACTTGAGGTCTCGCGACCAAGGGAAGTCAGAGGAGTAGTTAAAGGGACCCAGCCAACCGCTGAACACAAAAGTTACCAAATCAAATACCAAACGCCGCCCCTGCCTTTCCCTTAGGCAGGGCTGGATTCAAGTCTCTGTAGGCCCTGGGCACTCTCATAATCGTAGACCTCCACGTTAGGTATATAGATAAATATTTATATCTGTATATATATACTTCCACATTTGTAGATGTACTAATATAATAAAAAAGTTTTATAAAGTAAATCAATTAAAGCATATTATTAAGTGCGATTTGGCAGTTTTCTTCTCTCATTTTTGACTCATCTATGATTTTTTGGGACCTAAAACTTTTTCGTAAGCCCTGAGCACTGTACCCAATGGATAATCCAGGTCTGCCTTTTGGTTCCTTCTTTTTTGTGAGATCATGCTTATCCCTTATTTGTGTTAGAGCTCAAGTAAGACTTCGCCGAATGCAGTTGACGCGACTGCGCGAGACATTTAGTTTATCTATTGGCTATCCATAAGGTTCGGGATATTACATGGCTCTGAACTACAATCGTAAAAATGTTGCAGTTACGAAAATGGAAAACGAGGGGATCCTGCTCTATATACTACGTATAAGGAGAGGATAAGTAGATTAGAATTAGATGGGACCAAAATATATTTATTCAAACAATATTACGGCTATTATTCCGAAACGTAAAGAAAAATTAGTTAAAAATTAATCATCCTACGCCTTCGACATTTTTCTGCGATGTTGAATAATAAATGACCACAGTATCTTACAACAAAAAAATTATGTAATTAGTTTTGTCAATAATATCATTTTTACGTATATGCCGAAGAAAAATAAAAATACAAACCCAATAAATATGAAAATATTTATAAATATTAATATTAGAGCGATAAATAGAATATTGCAATCAAGTTCCTCACTTTCTTCGTAAAATCCACTCACAGCAGTGATTCGAGGTATTTTTTGCGCCCGGGGCGATAAAAACACTCCATGCCCCCTTTCTGGTAACTGCTACAAAGACATACGTGTTGACATATTTATTACTTCGTAAAAATGATTTACAACGAAAACATCAAAGGAATGCCATCAAGCTTTCGGTCTGTTTGCTAATCAACTTTCATTTACATGCAATACGTATTAAATAGTTAGCTGGTCGGGAAAGGGCCCCGGGCAACCTCGCGGATTCCTCAATCCATCCCTGCATCTACTACTCCAGGGGTGGGCAAACCGCGGCCCGCGGGCCGTATGCGGCCCGCGAAGCTTTGGTGAAAAAGCGATCCGTAACATTGAACACAATTACATGTTACTTTTGGTAAAATTATGACAATAAAACCTTTAGTTTTGAAAATTTAGCCCTAAAATCCTTGTTTGTGCTTGTTTTTCACTTATGTATGATATCTAAGAATCTAAGAAATTTCCGATTTAAACTCTAATCTGGCCCGCCTAAGCACTGGCACCTTTTAATGCGGCCTGCTGAAGAATTCTCAAACACCGATGCGGCCCGCCATGCAGAAAAGTTTGCCCACCCCTGTACTACTCCCTCTTAATAAAGAAAACGCCGCCGAAAGAGAATATACCTTTCTTTTCCGCCTACGCGCATTAATTTCCACAAATTGCACCATTTAGTAAGGCACCGCAAGTAAATCCATTTACCATAAAAAAAGAACAAACCACGAGGAAAAAAACAGGATAAAAAATGCACCTTAAAAAACGAAAGGGGTTTTTAAAAAAAACAGCGGTTTTTTCTTCCTGTAACCGTAACAAAAAAACCACCTCTCGCCTCTTTTTTTTTTACGATCATCCGAGGAAAAAGAATTCATGCGAGGGAAACATTACTCGAGAGTGGGAGAAAGAGAGAAAGAAAAAAAACACTTAAAAAGTTTATTTAAAAAAAAAAAGATGTTATCAAGGGCCTCGCAGAAATTGCAACGCCGGCCTGGGGGCACGTGGCTAAAGGCAGGTCAGGCGATTGGCTGAGACCAAGGAAATGGGAAGGAAAGTGTGGTCGTAAAAAAAACCCCCTAAGAGGGGCAGTTATGGTGTGTTGATGTGCAACAAATTAGTGCAGCGGAACTCGCTTTTGTGCGAGGACGTAAAGAGGCGGCTAGAAGAGGAGAGGGAGGTGGAGGAGGGGAAGGGGGGGGGGGGGGAGAAGGGGAGGGGGGGAAGGAGGGGAGAGAGAGTAAAGGACGAGGAGAAAGCAAGAATGGTAGGAGAGTAAAAGGAGAAAATGTAAGGGGAAAGAGATATGAGAGGAGATTGGGAGAAGGAAAAAAAGAAAGAAAATGCCTTTATTAGCTAGGTTTGCGGGTAAAATAAGCTCCTTCTTTCCACATAACCATTTAAGAATTTTTTTAATGGTTACAGCATCATTTACAACAGGGGTTCCCCAAACTTTGTGGAATCATGGAACCCTTATGTTCGACTATTTTTCCTCTCGGAATTTAAACTACTAAGGGCTGATTAATCCTAATAAAATTAACTCCATAATCACTTCAATTGTTATTTAAATAATTTATGCATCTTACAGTATAGTACAGTTCACAAGTGAAGCTGCAAACCCTGAATTACAACATTTAATTAACAATAATAATGACGGTTACAAACGTCGATGATGTTCGAATAATAAAATGGGACAAAATATGTTTAGATGCAGTATGCATATGATGATTACAGAATTAAATTTGCCGTGGAAATATAAATTCTAGAAGCGATGGAAAAAGGGGATAAAATATTAAATACACAGAATAAACAATAATATGTTCAAATTTAACACACAGGTCGTGAGAAACGGAGGGAAAGACCGCAGAAGGAAGATGAAGAGTAAGAGACGAGGAGATCGGGAAATAGGGGAGGAAGCAAACCGGAGAAAAATAAGAAATGACATTTTTTTAAGGAGAAAAGTGAAAGATGGAAGGAGGAGGCGGAAAGAAGAAAAATAAATCAGGAAGAGGTAAGAAAGGAGGAGAGGGAAATTGGAAGAGACGACCTACGGAAGGAAAATAATCGGGAGGTGTAAAAGAAAGGGGGAATAAGGGAGATGAGGTTAGACAAGGACAAGCACGGGAGAGGAAGGGAAAAGAGGGAGATAGAGAAGGAATATAGGAGAGATAAGAGGAAAAGCCCATCTGTATATAATGATAAGAGGGCGTGTAGACCAGTGGTAACCAAATTTCGGGGACCCCATACCTTTAAAATTAGCAATTTCAAAAAATAACTATTAATAATAATAATAATCATTCATTTAACACAATTCCCCCAATTACATGTGTTGTAATACAATTATATGACAAGCACAAACGACCATGCCCTCTGCATTCGAACCTGCGACCCTTGCAGTGGGAGTTAGACACGCTAACCACCCCTCTACCGAGGGTACGAAGTACTTCTTCTATTAAATTGTGCGTTTATAATTAAATGTAACTTTTCAATATCAACGCAAAAAATACCACCGATCGACTGACGTGGGTGTCCCCTACTTTATTTCAGCACGGCGATTGAAAAACCGTACTCAAAACAATAAGATCTCCTTTCGACGTATTGTGTCATTCAATTCATTCCACATAATTTTTATCAGATTATCGTTTATTTAGGATTAAAATTAATTCAACATCTTTGTTTACCGGCCCATTTTTCGGCCGGACCCCTGGGAAAAGTTTCACGGCCCCTTTGGGAGGCCGCGGCTCCCAATTTGGGAAACGCTTCTCTAGACGTATCGAGCACTATGCCTTCTAAAAAGATGACCCCTTCTCTCTTATCTCAATGCGGCTTAGATACAACGCCGTTTCTCCCTATTCTACCTCTCACTCCATTCTACTGCACTCCCCGCTCCTTCCTACGGAGGAAAACTTTTTCATTCATATTTTATTACCCCTCCCCCTTCTCTCTGGACCGCCGCGGTTATGTTTTTTTCGTAAGGAGTCCCTAAAAAAATATTATCTTTCCTCTAATAGCCGCGTAACCCGCGTATTACCTTTTAAAAAATCGAAAGTTTTTTATTTAGCTTTTTTTAATATTCGCAGCACTTTTTTGTGTTATATCATTCGCGCGTTCGTGTATGTTGATGAGCTTTTGGAGTAAAAACATTTTCTCCCAAAGTTCTATTCGGGGAAAAATTTGTTTTGAGAAGAAAGTAACGTCTAATCGGAGGGATGCAGAGACGCAAAAATATAGGTACACTGGAACTTCTATAGGTCGAACCTCTAAAGGTAAACAGAAAATATTCCAGTTTTCAATAGAAGAACAACATAAAAAATATTTTCTCCTGTAAAATGAATACACTTCGAGTTATGGAAATTTCGAGTTATAGACCTTCGACTTATACAGAAGTTCGACTGTATTTTTGTTTAATTTTTTCAGGCTCCTGCTATTTGTTTTTAAGATAAGGAAGGAGTCGACGAAGCGGGAAAGTATACGCTAACTGCTGATACTATTTTTTCAATTTTCGTGTATATTTATAGGAAAAAAAGATTTATACCGTTACAGACTTCGAACCGCTAAAGAGATGGAAGAAAAACATAGCAGAAAATAAAAAGTCCGTTATCGTCTTGTCAGGAATGTTGATTAGCGAAATATAACGTTTTTCTTCTTTTCATATTTTTCTCTCAAAAACTTATGCAGCGATGTCAAATAAAATTACTTGTATAGTTACTAATGTATTTATCTACACTAATGAAAATTCTAAATTCGCTCAAAACTTATGCAATGAGATAAAATTAAATTATTTGTATATTTATTAATGTATTTATTTAATCTAACGAAAATTCTCAATTCGCTCAAACTTTTGCGAAAAGGTCAAATTCAATTATTTGTATATTTATCTTAATATTTTTATTTAAACTGACGAAAATTCTTGCTAAATAAAGATTCTTTAAGGCGATTATGAGGAATTCTAATCTTCTTTAGTTTGATTTCAATTAACGGCAGGTTCGTTTTTAAAAAAATTATTGACTGCAGATAAGATTGAAAAATAAAATAACGCATACATTCAGTTACGACAAATAAAAGTTTCTTAAATCGAAATGCTGATAACTCGAATGAATATTTTCCCCTAAATTCGATATTCATTCACCAGCTGTTTCTCTTCGATAAATCGATTAATCGAATTTCTACGGGTGAAATGATTTTAAAATTTCCCCAAGATCCGAGACACGGAGGATTGAATATAATTTTGCATCTATCATCCCATTATTCTCCCGATTCCATCACACGCGCGCGAGAGTTCTTTAAAACAGCCGACATTGACAGAGCCACATCACCGACAGCTGCGCGTCGTAATCCAACTAGGGCGGAAAGAATCACTTTCTTCCTATGCTGTTTCAATCAACGCCGAATTAAACTGCTAAGTCAATGTATCCATTATTCCATAACCGACGCGACGAAAAAAAAATAAATAAATGATAACTCGATTGGCATCTCGCCACATCATGAATCGCGCGTAAATCAATTGGAAAAACAGAGAGAAAAAAGAAAGAATCGGAAACGTATCATTAACTCATCAAATGTATTGGCTTTTGAAGTGACGCGGGTTGGTGGTGGAGGTGAAGGGGGGGCGTTAAATCACCCTTGGAAAAACAAAAGCCGATTAAAAACTAACACGCCACGTGCTGGACGTTAAATCAATGGGGTGGTGGGGAAAGGAAATAAAAAAAAAACGAAACAGCAACGCGGGGCGTTGAGTCGTTTTACGGAGCTTTATGACTGATGGCGCCATACGTCATGCTATAACTACGGCGAAAATTAACTCGCGGCTAATCCGTTTGATAGGTGTTAAAGTAAACAACAAAAAATAATGTTTCCGCGCCGTCCGATACCTCTCGCTGCTTTTTTTTTCACATAAAAGGGTCGCGAGGGAATTTTCCAGAAGGTTGAATTTACTGGATTTCGCAATTATTTTCACGATATCGAAAAGGCATTTAAAAAATAAAACGACGGAAATCCATTTCTTAAAATATGAAACTTTCGAGTTTCAGTGTACACGCTGCTTCCCGTTAAAGATAATTATAAATTCCAGGTGTAAAGTAGAAAAAATTTATTAAAGTCATCTCTAAAAACAACAGTGGAACTTCAACCTCAAGGGAAACGAAAAAATATTCGACTTACAGAAGAAAAATAACATGAAAAAGGTTTTGCCCCGTTAAAAATGAATTCACTTCGAGTAATGGAAAATTCGGGTTATAGACGTTCGATTTACAGTAGTTCGACTGTATTTTAAAGAGGCACCTGGATAAAGAAATTTATATCACACTGGCGTAATTGATTGTAATATAACTACGAGATTTTATAGGTGAATAATGAAGGTATTAGAATTATACATTACTTTTATTTCGATAAAGTATTTGGTTACCTAAATCATAATCATAAGATTTCTACCTCAGGTATGCGAAATTCACTTTCCACGCAGTCCGCGTTTGCAGAAAAATTTGCTACCGATGTAAAGCGGCGAAATCAAAACTTGTCTCTTTAAAGGCCAAATATAAAATGGCATTAAACCGTTGATAAATATGCTAGTGCGCCACTGTATCATTCATCATAAAAAAAATTGAAAATTTTAATGAACATTCACGGTCATAATAAATAAGACGAAATAAAGAATTAACCTCATTAAATAGAAGAACAGACGAAACGTTTGAAAACACATAAGAGAAGCAAACACCGAAATAAAATTAAATAATTAAATCAACCAAATAAAACGGGCAAACAATTACAAAACAAAAAATATATACCTATATAACGAATGCAATAAAAAATTATCACGTCAAACACGCGCGCGAACAAATGAACGTCGATAAACAAATACAGGAGCGGACAAACACACGTTTGACAAAGTGCCCGTGAAATTCAGACGACCTTAACAAAGGAAGGAGCGAGAGAGAGAGAAAGAGAAGTGGTTTGTTTACGTTTTCTTCCAGTGCCCCTTCTCCCTTTCTCCTTCTCCCTCCAAATAAAAAAATAGGGCAAAGAGATTCTCGAAACTTCCCACTGCAAAAAAAATAAAATAAAATAAAAACTGTAACTGATTTGCATTTAAGAAGTTTTCGACATCTTTTCAACGAGGAGGAAGAGATTACAAAAAAATTCAAAAAATATTTTCCGTCTCATTTTTATATTCTTTATTTTAAAAAAAAACCATAACACACTCACCACCTCCCTCTTTTTTCTCCCACCCCTTTTTCACAGCATTCCTAACCCCTCCAATTAATTTTTAAAAAAGGCGAATGATTAAAAAAACGGACTTTTTTTTATACCAACTCTCTCTTTCTCTCCTTCCCTCTCTCGCTCTTACTTTTGTGCCCTTCTCAAATTACGCACGACACACTTCGGGAATTTAAATGCGCTCAGGGACTTGAAAAAAAATCTCTTTCCCCTCTCTCTCATCCTTCCGCTTCCTCACACCCTTCCTCCAATCTTCTCGACCTTCTAAGCCTTCGCCGTGTTGTGTCGCGCCTCACACACACAAAAATCGGTACAACATACATTGTACAAACATTCTCAAATACTAATGCGTCGTTTAGTTATCTTTAGAAAATGAAAACAGTATAAGCCGCTTTTTAGAAAATCCAATTATTATTAAAGTTGCCCAAGAATAAACTAGCCTTATATTCATTCATTGAGAAAAATGAAATATGTAGTATAATTGCAGACGTATACTCAAGTAACGGTACGAAATTTTATCAAAATCGTTGGAGCCGTTTTTGAGAAAATCAAATTGTTGTTAAAAATGCGTAGAATAAACTTCCCTAAATTATTGAGCAATGTCAACCATTTCTTCAAAGCTTCTACTCTGTAAGATAAAATGTCTAATTGTAAGTATAAGATTTAATTCATTTTCGTTCTACCGTTTAGGCCCTAGAACCAATAACAGACAGACAGACGGCATTGCGAAATCCACTCTTTCGGACTCGGCTACACCTAAAACGTATATTACCGTCAAAATCTCGAGGTCGAGGTTTTTCGCTATTACAATACTTTCTCGCATATGAGAAAGTAAAAAGGAGTAAAAAGATTAAGATTCTCCGGGTCGACTAGGAATTTGTCGAAATCGGCACCATGTATTGCGACTAATTTTTAAACCATTGTTGCAACGAGGAAATATATTTAATCCGTGAACGGCAAAGCCTCAGTCAGATAATAACCCAAGAGCGGGTACGGATTAATGAAATAAGGATGATCATAGAACTATAAGGGACTGAAATTTGTTACTAAAATAGATTTCTAGCCTTTAAGAGTTTCTAAAGTTTTCTAAAATAATAATTAGAGCGAAATGAACTATTAAACTGTTCCATAAGAAACAAAAAATCACTTTTAAGTAAAAAATAAAAGATGCGATAGCAAAATTTATATCAATATTGCTTGCTATTGTACATTAAACGTAACAAAAAAAGAACGTAAAATCATTTCCCTATTTCACCTACGATAACCTCCGGGCCACATAAGAAAATCTCCCGGGTCACTGATGAATTTGAGGTGGCAACCCTGCGCGTAGAGTGCAGGACGACTTTAGACGTTCATTATTTCGCCTGCCTTCCTCCTCCTCCTACCTTTACCGGCACTCCTTTCCATAGGCTATTAAAGCGCCGATGAATGGAAAGAGGCATGTGAAAGGGAGGGGAAATGATCGATAGGTTTCCAGAGAGGAAAAAAAACATAAATAAATGTCGGGAAGGTCGCGGAGCTTTTGTAAAATAAAAAAAATGCACGGTGCGCCATGCATATAAATTTACGGAGTCGCTGAACTGACTTGGGATGTTATTCCGGCAAACAGGTGGTGGTGGTTTCGCTGGCTGGAGACTCGTCTCTCGGATAACGTGAAAAATTTAAAGCCAGACCGAAAAAAAATTCATTTCGGAGTGTGCGCGTTTTTTTCTCTCTCTCGAGGGGGAGAAAAAAAAAAGAGAAACGCGCGATGCGACGTGAAAGGCGGTGCGATGCCTTGGTAAAAACAGTTGGAGCGAGATGAAAATTCGTAAGTCCCTGACTCAATTTAGGAAAGTAGAAAAAAAGTATTAGACCCGAAACTAGTAAAACACGTGCTTTGCATAGATTAACGTTGAGTTTGAATTTTTTAACTCTCTCTCTCTCTCACGAAATAACGGGAGCTGAAGCTTCGAATTCAGGGTCGCGATTGCCGGTTTTAATTTATCACAAAATCAGACATTCCTTCCCTGCCTTTTCATGATCAATACCTTCTTTCATAAAAATACACACTCGTTCGAGAATAATTTTTGATTCTTCAATACAGCTATTAATGAATTAGTTGCCAACGAGGATGATTACTAGTTATACAAAACTCCTGGCTATTTGATCGCAGTACGTTTTCCCTCTGTCATTTATTTAAAACCTACAAAGCTGCGAACTTACACTCTCTTCACGCATTTGCCAAGAAAAACAAAAAAATAAACGCTTCTTATTCCCATCAGTATTCTCCTCAGGGAATGCCTTCTCTCGCGAAACTTCGCGCGTTTCGAACGAACAAAAAAAGCGTGAAAACATAAGCACCGAGTCGTCAAGGCGACAAACGGGACAGCATTCCATACCTAAAAAAAGTCATCGGAACGCGCCATAAAGCGAGACGTCCTTTATCCGAGCAATCTATAAAACGAACGGAAGAGTAACCAAATACGAATCTGAGGCTTAAGGACGAAAGAAGCAAATATGGGAACAGTGATACCAATTACATCGCACAAAAAAAACAACTAGTATGTTGCCTACCTAAACGATATGGTACTATTTACACAAACTCAAGTTTCTTTTTTAAACACAATCCATCGCGGCGTATATATTCCTTACGGTGAACCTTTAAAGATATCCAAATGGCCAAAATTCAGTAAGAAAAATTCATGTGCTAACTATCAAACGGAGTTATGTTAGTTACAAAACTACACGCGAATTCCAAATTAGCTTATAAATAGATAAAATATGCTGCTTTTTCATTTTTTCGACAATGGAAAAAGCAACCTGTACAATAATACCGAATGGTTGATTGGTTAACAAACATTCAAATTTTAAATTATTATTTTTCAGACTCCTATTATAAAATTTATTGATCGCTTTTTAGTGGACAACAAAAGTTTATTTTTATATATTTACTATATACAAAATAGGACAAATGTTTTTTTTTTAATTCAGAACTTTAACGAAATAAAGATAAATGGAAGAACCTACTAATAACCATACAAATATTTTTTTAAAGGAAAGGAAGTGCTCGCGTGTGTGTTTGTTTGTTATGCGTGTATTTGTGAGTGTGTGTGTGAACAAAGAAAAGGAGGGTCACCGGCGTGGAGTAGATTCTCCTTAACCGGAGTGCATGTATTTTCCTTTTTTTTTTAAATATTTGTATGGTTATTAGGAGATTCTTCCATTCATCTTCATTGATTAACCATAGGGCTCAAAATTAATATTTTTTCTTTAATGAAATAATTTGAGGAAACTTTTAATGCTATACGACTAAAGTTTTTATTCAAGCGGACACAAACTTATCTGATCCAATGCGTACTAGATGAACCGGAGACGAAGCAACTATTCCATCGATCACAGAATGAAAACGTAACACGTACGCAGTACGTCGTACTGGTTTGACACCTCTCAGGGTTTTGAGACTAGACTCCCCGGATAAAGGGTATAAATCTTCGGGTCAGCGACATGACCTTCGTCCACCTCCTCCGACACTCTTCTTCTCCTCCTCAGTAAGGGGTTTTTAACGCCTCTATCCGCCCATCAATTTACGCCTCATGTATCTCAGACGCCTCAATCTATACCTCTTACTATATCATTTTGTCACATCTTATTCCCCACCCTCAATCCCAAAGAAGAAACTTACGCCCCCACACGATCTGTGATACGCCTTCCACAGCGGCGGATTTAATGGGGGTCGCACATGGCGCGCGCCAGGGGCCCCTTGCAGTAAGGGACTCCGAAAGAAAATTTTATATATAATCTCAGGATATTAAATAACTCACTTTAAAGGACACGGACAAAAATTTTACTTTTTGCACTGCGATACTTAATTTATTGAAAAGGGGAGTCAAATCAAGGGGTTGTCGTTAGGTGAGGTTTCAGTACATACTACGATTACAGGGCCACCAATAATTTTGCGCCAGGGGCCCCAACAGTATAGCGCCAGGGTCCTCAGAATGACTGTATCCGCCACTGGGCCTCCCTCTCATCCCTTATCACCTGGGTTGCCACCTCTCCGGGTTTGGCCCGGAATCTCCGGGTTTCGAGACTAGTCTCCTGGTCTTAAGGGTACAATTCTCCGTGTTCGACAACGTATATGAAGCAGTGTGGAATGGAGCAATGAATAAATAAGTTCCTCACGTTTGTGTGAATGCTAATTAACTAATGTGTATCAAACACTTAATTATAGCAAAAAAAAACAAACTTTTCGTTCTTCACCTATGAGAATCTCCCGGACAGATTATGAAATGAAATTATGAATTCGATATGGCAAACCCTGACCACATTTGATGATGCGAAAGAAATGTGGAGAAACTTCATCGGAAGACCGCCGTACAGACTTGATTGCGAATACGATCGTAAATCCATTCAGATCATCGTTCAAGTATTAAATTTAAAATGTTTTAGAACGCCAACAAAGCGCTCCTCTTTTTTTTTTACACACGGTTTTCGACGAGAGGCGATACGCGCTGGGGGGGAGGAAAAAATTCAGTTCCAAACACTGTCCCGAAAACCGATCTCCACGTTCGCTCTCAATGCTTTCCCACCTATTTTGCATACGAGAAAAGAAAACCCCTCTAACCAAGCAGAGGCATTTTGATTCAATCTTTTGGACCGTGAAAACCGTCGCCACCTCTCATCCGCCAAAGTGCACATGAGGACACTCATCACGTGCGAAAAGACGCCCCGCCCTCTCTCTCCCCCCCTCCCCCTTCCCTAACCCCCTCTCCCCATCCATTCACACACACACACGCAGATCCAAGACCTGCCCCAACGTAGTGAGGCGTGAAAAAGTCCCAGAAAAGGTGTTGGGTTGGTGTGATGTTTTAGTACGGATGGGAGGGTGGGTGGGTTAGAGAGATTAAAAAGGTTTGGGATGGAGGAGGAGGAGGGTTGAGTGGTTAAGGTGGGAGGGAAAGGCACGTGGCCAAAGAATCAGGGAAGCACGGCGCTTCTGTGACAAGAGGGGAGGGGGGGAGGTGGGCGGGATCGGAGCGAGGTTGCCAAGTTGTGCGTGAGAGGTGGGATGAGGAGGCGGAGGAAGTGTGGAGCAAAAGGGGACGTTTTAAATGCGTAAGTGAGAGAGAGGTGTTTTTTTTAAGTAGGTGGAGCTGAGAGACAAATTTTAAAAAAAAGAAAGAAAAAAAACAGGAGCGGAGTGAATAAAATGCCCCTTTCCCTCTCTCTCTCTTTGCTGCGTTGTTGCCGGATCTCAGCAGGAGAAAATTCGGCCATTCTTAAATTATTTTCAAATGCGTTTCGGTGAAACATCCGTTATTCCTTTGGGTGGAAGGGCTTTTAAATTTTTTTCGTAGTTGAGAGGTTTTTTGTAGCGCCGTTGTGAAAACATTTCCATTAAAGCATTAGGCTTTGCGTAGGGCAGGTAAGCTTGTATCTTCTGTATAATATATGAAGCTTCTAAGAGAAGAAATAAAGTAATGGCACGCGAAAAAAAAAATTCTGATGGTTCAAATTACTTTCTTGGCACGGGACACAAATCACTTGCCATCCCTGGTGTAGGGTATAGAGCCCCAAAAACTGGGGTCTGGGGTTCGAATCCTGCCGCGGGTTATTACCCCTCTTTATCACTCTTAATTAACCCATTAACTCTCAGAGGTTCCCGACGTTTTCTATGTGGCGAGCACCAAGATGCATGCAAGAATATTAAAGGGAGCACCACTGTACATATAAAGAAATAGTAATTATCGTGAATAAAATCAAACCAACGTCATAGTTATTTCTTAAATGTTTTTAGATACCTACGTTTAGAAATAAAGCAACCATTAAATTATTAGTTAAAATAAATGGGATTTTAAGCACCGCAGAAGAGTCTTGCTGTCAAAGAACAAAGCTGTGCTCGCGAACACCAGGTTGGGAACCACTGCGTTAACTGAAATGCCCTCTGAGTGACATTTATTAAATTAATTATACCTACTCATGGTAAAAATCCTTGCGGTGCCGTTTTGTGACAAAATTAAAAACTATATATGTAAATGAAACAAATGAAAAAATGGTTCCTTTCGCTGGATGTGACGTATGTCAACACACACACACACATCCACCAAATTAAAAAAAAACAGATAAGCAAGGAAACACATTCGTTCATTTAGACATTCTGAGGCACTTGGCACTAAACTATTGGGGTCACTGACGCCAAACAATTCGGGACCGTGCGATTTAAATACACACCGAGACCTCACCGAACGACTAACCCTTCATTTGACCTCCAGTTTTAATAAATTAAGTATTAAAATAAATTTTATTTCGCGACTTTTAAAATGAGTTATTTAATATTTCCGAGATTTTAAATAAAAACATTTTTTCGTGCCTCCCCCCATAATTCAATGGGACTCCTGGAGCGCGCCATGTGCGACTCCTTAAATCCGCCTCCGCATCCGTTAAAAAAAAAAACAGCAAAGCGAGCGCATTTGAGGCTGATAAACCGGAGAGAGAGACAGAAGAAATGGTTGGAACAAAATTTGAAAGAGGACTGTTTACTGAAAGAATTCATGAAAGGAAGAATGTTAGGAAAGAGACAGAAAGAGGAGAGGTGTATTAGATTCATAAAAAGAAAGGAAATGGGAATAATAACTTGAAGATAAAGGTTTTGGAGGGCCCAGATTTGGTAGTGTGTGCCTATAACCTAACTGGAAGGTAGAATTACTTGTGTTATTAGGTAGGCTTTGGTGCGCTGCACCCACTTCCACCCACCAATCTGGTGATTTGCACGGTTTTATGTGGATGTAGATGTATGTATTGCCGGAGGAAAAAAAATATCCCGGAACGATTTCATCTCTTGCGGAACACACTTGCGATAGATCAGGCAACGCCGCCTTCCCCACGGAAAATGTCGGAAAGAAAGGAGAATCGTGGCTTGCCCTCAGGAGGAGGAAGAGAGGTGGGAGGTTGAAATGGGGGAGGAAGGAAAGAGAAGAGGGAGGGAGGAGAGAAAAGAGGGGAGGATGAGGAGCTAGCTGGGAGTCCCCAGAAGATGTCAAAGCACAAACACGTACTAAATCACACCAGACACTCGCACGTTCACATATACGAAAGGGAGAGGAATGGGGGAGAGAGGGAGGAGGGGAGGAGATGGAAGGGAGAGGAGGAGATAGGGAGGTCCCTTTAACCGAGATGGAGCGACAAGTTGCCATCTCTAACGTCGTCATTCATCAGCTGTTCTTCTCCCTCCCAAACCTTGCGACGTCACGAGCGGAATACCAAGTGGGGGAGGGCGGGAGGTTTTTAAGGAGAGAGTGAGAGGTGTGGGGGAGTTTAGCTCTGTGAGGGAAAGAGGGAGGAGGAGGAGGGCTGCAAAAGAGCATTCTCTATCCCTCCCCCGCCCACACGACCTCTACTACAACATTCCCAACCAAAAACCCCTTTAAACCTCTGATTCTTACGTCACGCTCCACTATTCTCTCTCTCTCTCTTCCTCCCTCCCCTCTTACACACACACACTCTCTCTCGCCATCCCACACTAGTTGGGTCGTTTTCCCTCTCTCCCCCCTCGCAAAGGCCACGCCGTGTTGTGACGGCTAATTGCTTGTTTGCACACCATCTCTCCAGTGCTTGAGGTAGTCGGTGTGGGTTGAGAGAGAGGGGGGGGGGAGGAGAAGGAAGGAAGGGGGGAGGGTTGAGAGAGGGGGAGGGGAAGAAAGGAAGGGGGAGGAGGGGAAGGAAGGAGGAGGTTTGAGAAGGAAGAGGTGGAGGAAGTACGAGATGGGGGACCTGTTGATTTGAGGATGGCTTGCCGCGGTAATTTGGAGGAGTTAGTGCTCCAAACCCATTTAATGCCTTTCGTTTTAAAGGTTTTTTTTCTCCTTTCTCTTTAAACAATTAAATAAGGAGCCAGGATCGGTGTTTATGTCGTGTGTGTGTGTATACTAGATATATATACACACACGAGGGCGAGTCAATAAATAAGGTGAATTTAATCTGACAGAGGGGCCGCCATTTTGACAACTGACTGTCAGTGACAATATTGACAACTTTATACGGAAACTACGAGTACTACATGTTCAGACATGCAGTAATGCAGTACTGAGTTCATGAGTACATATGTCTGTGAAAAACGTAAATTCACCTTATTTATTGACTCACCCTCGTATATTTATTTTTCGCTCTGAATTTCTATTACCTCCTCTTCCGGAATTTTTGGAGCGTTACTGGATATGCTTGGCTTTGGGGCTTATTTTTTATTATTTTTAGTTGTTAAAGCGTTGCCAGGGATAGAGATAAAGTTCCATCCCATTCCGGAGGGGGACTCAAATGGATATGAAGCGGTATAAGATTTTGCTCAAAACGTTTTGGGCCTAATGATAAGATACTCTTTAAAGGAACAACAATGGCCCGGAAAACCAGAAAGGGTATTTTGCAAATGTAAGAAAAAAAGATCGAAGCTTTGCTATTTTAGAGAAGTTGAAGAGGTGGGTTGTCTCATTATTCGACGTATTAATATTGAATTTTCTTTGATTTCAGAAGGAGTTGCAGAGGACACTTTTATGTTGCTTTGATGCATACAGGCATTTTCATCAACATGATACATTTACATAAATACCCTGCAAGCCGCTAGAAGCGTTTGGCAGGGGGTGTCACAACACCAAGTGAAGTCTAGCTAATTCCTCTGTTGGATTGTCTTATCGCGTCTGGGAAAAAGGATCGGTAGTATTTCTCTGTTCTAGCGGTAATTTCGAGATATTTTCTCCTGCACTGTGATCTAACATTACGTTCACTAACACCGATGGGGACGACTATGCCGCGTACGTCTTCAACGAATTCGGAACTTTCAAATTTTTCAAATAGTTTCCTCTTGTATTCAATTCTTCTACTCTTCAACGTCTGCCATTTCAGATCTCTCAATAACTCTGATACACTCGCATCATACCGATATTCTCCTTTTACAAATCTAGCCGCTCTACGCTGAACCATTTCGAGCTCTCTAGTTAGGCCCTCCTCGAAAGGGTCCCAGACGGCGCAACAGTATTCCACGATGGGTCGTATTAGGGAAAAGTATGCGATTTCCTTCACATTCGAGGGGCACCCCCGCAGGACTCTAGAGGAAAGCCCTTGAATTCTGTTTGTCGATGCTATAACGGATTTGATATGCTCTCTACTAGACAAATTGCTACTGAGAATTACTCCTAGGTATTTGTAGCTATTGACGTATTTTAGCTTTAGTTCGGATATTTGGTACGGGTAACGGTTGAAATTCGTGGAGCGCGTGAAGTTCATTAATGCCAGGTCATTTATAGTCCGTTATAGGTTCGTTGTGGAACCTCTTCAGACTGGCGGTCCGTTGTCTCGTCACGTAGGGATGGAGAGGAAACCTAGTACCGGCGTTTGCCTACTCTTAACGAGAGATACCAAGGGGACCAACGGCTTAACGTCCCTTCCGAAGGACGGTGGGCTGGGTCGAGCGTGCTCCATTCTCCTCTTCGCTCAACCCGGGGGAACTGGCTTGCCGGGATTTAGCAGATCAACGATTTAGCAGATCGCTCCGGTAGTGAGTGAACCAGCCCACTGGCTCACTCGCCGTTGTTCCTCCCGTGAAGTTCATTGCGGCGCATTTCTTTATATTCAGATCGAGTTGCCAATCTTTACACCATTTCGTGATAGCCTGAAGGTCCTTTTGCAAATTCTCCTGATCGTGTATTGTGTTGATTTCTCCATACACAAGTGTGTCATCCGCGAAGAGTCTAACTTTACACTTTATATTATCCGCTAAATCATTTATATATATCAAGAATAACAAAGGTCCGATTACACTTCCCTGAGGCACGCCGGAAGTCACTTTGACGAGGTCTGATGCAACTCCATCGAGGACTACTCTCTGGGTTCTATCGGAAAGAAACGAGGCGATCCAATTTACAATTTTCTCGTTAATAGAATACGCCCTTAATTTTTGCACTATTTTCACGTGAGAAACGGTGTCGAAGGCTTTCCTAAAGTCTAAAAATACTGCATCAACTCCTATTCCTTTATCCGTTGCTTTCACAATATCTTGTGTGAGTAGAGCTAACTGAGTCTCGCATGACCTGCCTCTCCGGAAACCATGCTGGCTACTGTTAAGCGCTTCTTTGCTTTCGAGAAATCGCATTATTGAGCTACCGATAATGTGCTCAAAAACCTTACAGAAGATTGACGTCAACGATATAGGGCGGTAGTTTTCCACTTTTAATTTACTTCCCGTTTTATGTATTGGTGTAACGTGGGCTGTTTTCCATATCAAAGGAACTACACCCTCATCCAAAGATTTTCTGAATAGAAGCTTAAGGTACGGAGCTAATTCGTTTGCTAACGAGTTTATAATGAATGCAGGTATGGCTTCAGGCCCTGGCGATTTTCTTTTGTGGACCTGACTTAGTAATTTGACGATACCGCTTTCGGATATTTCTATGTCGCTCATATTTGAGTCTATGCGAGTAGGGAAATCAATGAAATCACCGCTGTCTATTGTGAAGCAATTTTCAAAGAACCGATTTAACATACTAGCCTTAGTAAATGAATCGTGTACACTTTCACCGTTGTCTGTACGTAGAAGAGGTACTGTGGACTGTCCTCGCATTTCTCGCACGTACGACCAAAATTCTTTCGAGTCGTTTTTGAGTGAGTCCGACAGTGTCGTGGATCGGTAGACGTCAAATTCCTTACTCTGCAAGTCACCGTATTGGTGCAGTGTATCAAAACTCCTTATAGTATATGTCTTTAATTTCTGTAAGCAATAGTTTGTGACTCGTTTTGGGTACAGAACTGTACAGAAAATTCCAATAAAAATGAAACAACGGCTTTTAAATGTTTTTCATAAAAAAATCTTCTCTCTCTACCACTATGAGAGAATACAGTCAAACCCACCCATTTATATAGACTTATTAGAACTTTTTTTTTTAAACTACACATCGATTCGTGTCTTAATTTAGAGTTCTCTCACATTCAGTGCCAATAGCGAGAAAAAATATGAATGATGCGAAAAGTTCCCATATACGTCGAAATTTAAAAACAAATTGATTACTCCAAAGCATAAAAAAATACAGATGGAATAAAAACAGTTGAACGAAAACTGAAAGAGACTAAAAATGGCAGTCATTTGTAAACAAAAGGAGCCGAAATGTTTGAGAGACTGTTGAGATGAAATAGATAATATAAGTAACCCGTATCCATAAAAATACTGAGCTGATCAATGCGTATTTTCTGTTGCGAAACGTCTGTCGATTTAAATGGGATAAAGATATATTAGTTAAACTTTTCGACTTGTATAATAGTCAATTTTTAAATATACGCGAAGAAAAATCATGATCGTGCCTGGTTCGACATGTTTAGTTATCGACCTAGATGAAAACACAAACAACTCGACATGGTTTCTCATTTCGTGCTTATTGCTGCTCAGAATTATTATGCGCAACCGACTGAAGCGTTAGTGAATTTTTACCTTCGTTGGGAAACAAAGCAATAAATCTCTAACAGTCTTTTAACGGGCGATGGTAATTTCGTCCCTGGTTAGGGGCGCGTCCTAATCCCCTGGAAGGGTTCGCCAGGTAGCCCCTTGAAAACGTGTAGTTTCATCCCAGGGCTTCCCTCGCAAATACAAAGGATATCCTCTTCTGGAGGCAGAGAGGATAGGCCAAATACACACCGCAGCCATTTCCCAATTTCAGACGCTTTGTCTCTGTATGTAGATGCTAGTCCAACGTCACAAACTTTCACTCATACTGCACTCCTAGATACTGCAAAAATAACCGAATGACTAGAGCAGACGATGTTGATGCAAGGAGTGATTAACACGAACTGACTTGTCCACGCAAATGAACCTTTCCTCATATACCTATTTAGTATCAAATCCAGAAGAATTAGGAATTTCCCATCCTTCCTTAAAACAATATATCATTACTATATCCATGACGTGTGGGGAAACCCTCGCAGGTATCGGGAGACGAGGGATCTGCTTAGGGGGTCTGGGTCGAAGAGGCGGGGATGAAATTACACAGTAGGGTTTAACAACCCTTCAGGTACCTCCAGACCGGGGATGAAATTACACTTGCCCCTTTTAACATACAGTCGAGAGCTTTGCTCGATTCATTTATTCGATGTACCCTTTGGAGAATTTTTTTATATAAAAATCATTACGGGACGCCAAAGGTTTCTTGACCTGCTGCTAACATGCACGCCTCTAGATCTCAGACACTTCCTCGTTGTTCCTCATTAAATCCCTTTTGCGTCTAACTTCATTTTAGTTTGACACACATTTCGTATACGAAATAAAATACATTACCAAAACCGTAGAAAGAAGCGTATATGACGGTCATTCATGTCTATGAGATCGATTAATTAATATGAATCATCGCGATATCTCAGCTGATTATTAAATTATTTATCCTGAAATTAATTCATCAACGAAGGTAATATTTCATTACGTACAACACAAGAATCATTATACTTTTAAAATATTCAAAGTGAAAGAAGCCTCACATAAGACATGTTATTACACTATAATCAGGTCGGGAAACATCAGAGATTGTCGGCGCACAACGATTTAAGGCTTCTGTATACAGTGGAACGTCTATAAGTCGAACCTCAAGGAGAACAAAAGAACGTACGATTGAGGTTAATATTTTTTGAAAAACAAAAAAATGCAAACAATTGAATTTAAACAAAAAAGAGGTAAAATTTTCCGATTTTTAAGAATAGGAAATATCAGCTGTCATAGCAACGAGTTCAATGATTTAAATGGGAAACATATTATAGCATAGCATTGATATAGTGGTTTTTAAAGGAATTTACTGAGTACATCATGAGTCCGTTGATCTCAACCAAAGACGTAATCTTATGATGACGTCATAATCCTAAAACAAAAAAGCGCTTTATGTAATTTCCTCTGCAATTGTTCCCTGGCTTGTTTTAAAGAAATATCACATTAATTCGCTCCAGCTAACACTCCTTATGCATGGGCACACGCATTTAAAAAGCTTTGGCGCCAACAGTTGCTGTTGTTATAAAAAGCAACCAAAGGTTTTCGTGTCTAGATGGCACGGAATGACCTTCTGGACGAAAGGAACAGTGACCAAAACACACTGACAGCGTAACTTACGTACTTTCTCAAAAGTTCATTTAAAACAAAGATCATTTGAAAATCATAGAGAATCTAAACGTAAAACTTAATGCGCAGATTTAATTCGTGACATATCGACGCGTGCGTTAATTATAGTTTTTCCCTTTTTATCTTTCTAGATTCTATATTTGTGTATTTTTTGTCTCACCAGTCATTTGTTTAGGAAAAGTTTCCGTGTTAAACAACGAGATAATGGAGTGCGAGATTACGTTCATATGCACGTGAGCGGAGTTGCGTATATAGGGCGGAAGTTAACCGGATAAGGTCTTTTATTTTTAATGCGGAGGAGAAAAAAACCTAAAATATTATCGCTTTGATAAATTAGTCCTCATCACAGTCTTTCGCCGCCACGGAAGTTTCGTGCAGGAAAAAAAAACAATCGAGACGACATTTTTTTATAACAGGGCCATAACGACATCTTTTTTTCGTCGCCCACTTCGAAATAAAGGATTCTTACGACTTTTTCTTTATCGAATAAAACTTTCGAAAATAATACATCGGTCTATAATCGGTAATCAATGAAACGAAACGGTTTGATTATGACTCGCGTAGTTACAGACTGCGTAGGTAACAGCGACACGTCATTTCCGCCAAAAGTCGCGTCGCTACATTAAGAGGAAAAATAATAAAAAGGAAGAAAAAAAAACGAAAACGATAGCGACGAGGAAAAACTTGAGACATAACTCGGTCCGGAATAGGAACTCCGAAGTAAGCTATGTCAGAAAACTTCCCCCCATAAACGTCGCACTCAACGAGTAAAATTATTAAAATATAAACCGCAAAGCTTTAAAAAAACGCAGACGTTTGTGTTTTTATATATATATATATATATGTACCTATTGGGTTTACGGGAATGTTTTGAATATGAGTTTAATGAATATATTTTTTAAGGGATGTGTTTGGTTTTTAATAACAAATTGAGAAAATTAGTTGAATAACTCGATAAAAAATAAACTCAGAGGGCTGAAATTCCCGGTGATTAAAAATAGCTGAGCTATAGAGCGTTAGACAGACAACCAGAAATAGGATTTTAGTAATATAGATAAAAAATATAAATAACATGAATACTAGGTTCGATTTATTTGCATTAAATTCATATCTTCAGTCATTTTGAGCAACTTTTAAGCTTATTTTCGATCTTTAAACCTTTATTTAAGTGCATATGCACGGAAATTACTGAGGACAACAATACCCGTAACCATGGAAACTTATTATTGAAATGTTAAAAAATTACCAAAAATCCGTAACCATGGAAGCTTATTATTGAAATGTTAAAAAATTTAACAAAACTCGAGTATAAATTCAAAATATGAGATTTGAGTATTCGATGGTAATAATAAGAATCCTCATTCATTTTGGCGTGTTTTTAGCGCAAATTTCTTGTCGATAACTTAATTTTAAGACTTTTTAAAGAGTAAAAAAAAAATGAAAGCCTTCAAAACAAAAAGGTGATTTTTTACGTGTTACCTTATGGGAAATGACATTCATCCTCTGGAGTCGAACCCGTGACCTTTTCGATTTTTTTTAGTCATAACGTGAAGATTGATCAACACTGAAATCCTGAGGAATTTCAGTCTTCTTAAGTTTATTTCTATTCGAGTTATTCACAAAATTAGAGCGTTACGCATCATGACCATTACGATTTCATAATATAGAGAGATATATGCTTAAGAAAACGGAAAGGTAATTATAAAGGTGGGTGACAACGTGTTAGAGGAAGCCCAGTGGACACTTACTAAAACTGGAGAGCTGCTAACAACGTTTACGAATGTGTCTCTCCTACACCCCAGCGGCTCTCCTTTTGGTAAATGCTCACTGGGTTTCCTTCAACACCTAGTTGTCCTAAATATCTTTATTAACTTTCCATATATATATATATATAAGGGGATATTTATAATGAGACAGCAACTTAATGCGAAAAACGTAACATTTATATTCCATTCTGCACCTGAGGAATTTCCACAAAATATTTCATGATTGCTACCAAGTCATAGAAATGGCAAAGACATTTTGAGTATGCCTCACAAAAAAATCGGGTTTGCCAATTAATGCGTTAACATAAATGGAATCAATATCATTATAGAGAGATTTTTTTAAATCCACCACGAAAAATAACAATTTCATATCAATATTCAAAATAAATATATATATAAAGTGGTTAATCTGGAACTTATGTCGATTCTTGTACAGAAGATCCTACCGCTTAACCGGTATTTTAATTACCACAAGAGAAAATAAGCGAGAACATTTCTCAATTCATCCACTTTCCCCCTCCCTCCCCCCTCTCTCTCTCTCTTCAACGCATAAAAAATTACCCTCCCTCTCTCTCCCCTCCATATCCACCTCTTATCTGAGACTTGCGCGCGTGTCAAAAACCCTCCATTAATCCACCCACAGCTCTTTCGGTTTCAATCCTCTTGAAGGATTCATGAATGAGATTACGAGCCAGGATTATAAAGGGGCCTATCCACCTACCACCTTCCGCCCCTTCCTCCCCACCCCCCACTTGCACACTCTCCCCCCCTCTCCCCCCTCCTCCTCCAAACCCATCTCCATTGGCGGCGTGCCTTATTCAGTCGTAATCGCCCCGGCATTCCACGACTCTTGAACGCGAGAAAATTATTAGACAGGTTCTCACTCTCGGACATGTTTATGGAATCCCAGAGGGGGGAATTAAAAGAGAGAAGAGAAAAAAAAGTCGTGTAAAGCGGTAGAAGGGGGGTAGAGGGCGCAAGTAAGCAGATGAAAACATTTACGCGTCCATTCATTTGCGTACAGCGTGTGTGTGTGTGTGCCGTGATTAGTACGTGGGAAGGTTGCCAAGGAGAGTCAGATATCGATCTATCTCCTCTTCCCCTTGCCTTAACCATTGATTCACGGCCGTATAGAATTTCGCGGTGGTTCAGTGCGATATCGCGAATGTGTTGGGATGGCGTTTTTTTTTTAACGTCTTAGACATCTGGAGACAGGACGTGATGTCACGGATTAAAGGTCTGAAAGAGTTGTTTTTTTCTTTTTGGCGTCATCGATGGGATCGCAGAGGATGAAATGAAACGAGAGAGGCGCCTAAAGTTACGCAGCGTGGTGGGAATGCAAGTTTTATATATATATATACATATATATATATGTATGTGTGTGTGTAAAAGTATATATATATACATACTATATATATATATACTATATATATATGTATACACAGATTCTCTCGCAACATTTCATCATATAAGATCGAGGTTAATGCAGAGCGTATAAGTACCGAGTGAACGAGATGAGCGTTTCAGCGAGAAAGTAGTCGTCCTCGACAGCTGACGCATCGACCGTTGATTCGATCGCGTTTTTTTTAAATTAGGATCTAAGAACGGTAAATAATCACCAAGGACGGCTGCCTTTTCACCTTAAATGTGAATACGCTTCACGAGATCGTTTTAAAGTCTACAGAAAAAAGTCCATATCTTTAGTAACGTTCGAGCCTCAAGTAGAACTGGGCATTTTATTTTGTTTGAATTGCGCTCGCGATATCTCCGAGAAATTACGGATGCACGATCGAAAGTCTGTAACTCCGATTTTCCATAACTCGAAGTAAATTCGTTTTATAGGACAAAATCTTTTTCCTGTTATTTTTCTTATATAACTCCAATTTTCTATAACTCCCGAATATTTTATTGTTTATCTTGAGGATCGTCTTATAGAAGTTCCACTACTGTACGTATCTTAATCCGAATAAACTTTCGTGAAAGTACAAATTTATGAAACCGAAATGGGCACATTTACTGATTCGTAAATGAATTATGGAGTGCACATTATGACTGCAATCCAACTGACAGTGAAAAAATGGTTGGGAAGACCATATGCGCGTTTCGGTTACAATCAATCTACTGTCTGTGAATCGCCAATGATGAAGGCTGATTGGTAGTATTTGCATCTTGTTCCTAAATCTTTTTTTTTTATTGCTAATGGAGCTACCTAATTCATCAATTAGATTTTCTGGTGACAAACTTCTCATTCCCATTTATAGAAAGGACAAAAAACTTCGAATTTGGACAGGGGCGGATCCAGAAACTTCTCGGGGGGGGGGGGGGGGGGGTGATCGCCCCTCCACCCTCCACCTATCGAATCCGTCCCTGCCAACTGCCCTATATTTTGAAAATATCTACCCCTATCAGAATCCTTCTTTCCCTTGCTATGCAGAACTAATCTGCGGCGTATAATTGAGGATTTTTGCGTGGAATGAATTTAAGAAAGCGCCCTGTGGAGTACAATGGGGGTCTCCAAGGAGGGGGCGATCGCCCCCATCCCCCCCCTTGGATCCGCCCCTGAATTTGGAGCAAGATTATTGAAACCCTTCCAGATTCAGGTCGTGAAATCTAAACCTCTGCTGTCTTTTAAACTTTTCTTCTCAAATGCTGTTCAAAGCAGCGGCGTTAATCTGTCTAAAAAATCAAAGTTTATCGTCTGCTCAATTACCCAGGAGTATGTGATATAATCTTTTTAAGGAAAGTTTAAAAAATAAATTTATATAATCTATATCATATTTTACGGATTTTAATTACAAATATGTAATTAACTTTCTAAACCATTCAAAGGAAATTCCAAAGGAAACAATTCTGATGTCACAAATGGAAAAATTAGAAGCTGTTGTTGCAACGATTCTATGGTTAAATTTATTTAAACGATAGGTAATTTAGATAACGGATTTTCACTATACAAGTTGTGAGAGAGAAGGATATAGCGTATTTTCTATGAATTGAATGACGGAATGTCATATTTCTTGCAAAAGAACTGAAATAATATGCCAGAGTTAACCGGAGTACAATATTTGCTGAATGTTAAAAGAGGACACAGATAAAATAATAATGTAACTGAATTTATCCAGGATCACCAAGGACAATTTTGATACGCAAAAGGTTGCACCGCGCAAAAACTATTCAGAGCTCTCCTAACAAAAAAGAGAATACATACATTCCGAAATGAATGAATTTTACAGTTGCATGAAATTCATTCTCCAAAACTTTCATGGAGAAACGCTTCCCGCGCATTCAATTATTGGAAGCTCATTTCGTTGCTTCAGTAAAATTAAATGCTCGGAATTAATATTAACAAAACATCATCCATCATAAAGGTTAATACGCTTGTTTAATTTAACTTTCTATTCATAAAGCATTACGTTATTTAATTTAAAATGACTACAATTTTAACTGAAATATGCAAATTGAAGTTGCCATTCACAAAAAAACGGTTATATTATACATACTTCCGACGTTTAAAAAAAACATAAGAAACCTATGCTTCCGTTAAAAGTAAAAATTCTGCGATTTCAAACAAATATTTATTTTGGTATGCATTAAATGTGTTGAATCTACTTTCGCGATTCGAGATCTTTTTTATTGCCGAAAATATCAGCACATATCAAATCCGTCCTTTCTCGAATAAGAAAATAAATAATCGATTTTATTTTCCACTGTGAGCGACCTCCGAATCTTAGGTTTTTATCCAGGTCGGAAGTACTTAATATTTTTTTAAATTGCGCTGACTTAAAACTCTAAAAAAATAAGGATTCAGGATGAAAGTTAATCTCCTCACACTTTCTTTTTCATCCCCTCGCAAGTCACCGAAATAGGAAAAAATGAAAAGCAAGCATTAAGAAACTTTTCCAAAGAAAATTTCAAACGGACGGTTATCGTCCGTTTGTTGCTACGGGTTGCTGACCGAAACCTTGACTGCATAAACAAAACAATTTGATAAAAAAGTATGTGTAGGTAGATATATAGAATTGTATGGGTATGTACGCATATATGTATGTACGTACTTACGTATGCATGAATATATGTATGAGTGTATGTACGTACGTACATACAAACGTACATACATACGTACATACATACCTACATACATACACTCCTCTCTATGCATGCATGCATGCATAGAGCGGATTCTTTCGCGGGTGTTGCTGCTACGTTAGGTTCTCGGCCGAAAAACTTCTCGACGGGGAGTAATCGTCGTCATATGTTTCCGAATCCTTGGTCCGCACCAAATAGCTTCATTCCTTATTCGCTCCCCTTGAGAAAGTGAGTCTTGAATTATTGAGGTCATCTATTCATGGAATTTTATTTTCTTTCTCTCCTACTCGGGTCGTTCCCTTAAGTCTAAGACTTTAAGAACCTCCAGCAGACAGAGAGAGAGAGAGAGAGAGACAGAGAGAGATTTTTCCCTAGCGATTTATGGAGTAAAACAAGAGAGCCGGATCATAATAAAAAAGAACAGGCGATTTTATTATTTCGCGCGTTTTTGAAATTCCTGGGAATATTTTTATATCGTCGGCTTTACGAGAACCTTAGGAACACCTTATCTTAGCAGACTGCGCCGAATGGATTTCCGAAAGAGAGAAAAAGAGCCGAAACATTCCGAAAATTGTATTTCCGCTTTAAAAAAAACTAAAGCTACTGTACAAAATCAACAAAGGAGAATTCCAAGGAAGTGATGAAACTAATATATTTTTGTTTTTCAGTTCTGTCAGTTTATAGGAATATTTAATGTTGATTTGGCATTGACTCCTTGTCAGCACGGATTTTATCCATATCGTGTGACAATCTTACGACCATTTTAGTCGAATACGATCGATTTCGACCTAATGGGACTATCCCTCTATTAAAAAAATATGAGCTGCATCCTGTATCAATAGGAGGTGTACTTGTTTTTCCTAAAACCCGTCACCACAGATAACGCAGATTTATCCTCAAACTGTACCGACTTGAGGTATTTTGGAGCACTCCAGTGCCAGTTTAGTAACTAGAAGCAGAAGAGTTAAATGCAAAATATTACTCGTGGCCCATTTCTACCCTTTCCAAACAACAAATATAGTATATGTTCATTTAAAACTGCAAAGTATTTTAAAGAAAAAGCTTAACAAGTTGCATTTGGTAATCAATCGTTAGGCTTAAGTTAGGCTTTTTTAAAAATTACTCTGTCCTAAAACAACGATTTACTGAGAAGTTCTGATGATGTTGCTTTGCAACGAAACCTTGATAATGTGAAATGTATTTATGCGGAATTTAAAACGTATTTTATTTGTATTATTAACTGGAAATCAATTCATAAATTAGGACAAGAAAGATAAATCGCTAAAAACAATTAAATTTATTCTATATTCGGAAAATTTCCCGCCCATGCCACTCTATTGTTAGGCACCGCTCTTTATGCCTCGGAAAATTTTTGTGGAAACATTTTGAATTCATTTATTGTTACTAAAAGGTGAAAATAATAAAGGAAAAGTTAAATAAATCCCATCGAAGATTCCCGTTCATTCAGTGACATCCAATGCAAGCCAAAATTTGTCTGATTGCAAATAATGAATCGAGAAATAATTGAAGACGCTTCCAGTAGACTTGAGCCCCCCGGGACGGTCCTTATCTTAAATCCCGAATGTTAAGAATAACCTTATTCTGAAATCTACAATTTATTTACTCATCTTTCTATTACGTTCAGATAAATGCCACGAGGAGACAGCAACAATTTTTTAAATCACATCAATTCGTTTCCCGTAGCTATCAATGTAGAGTAGCAATAGCAAAACATTAAGGAAATATCCTCAGTTGGAGATGTTTCACAAAAAGTTTATAAATTTACGTTTAATGACTTTTTTTACTTGGTGTTTTTGTGATTATCCCTCGGTATTAAATAAATATATGGTTGAAATCTCGCCTGCTTGTTTTTACTTTCGACTTGAAAAAAAGCAATGAGCGGATAAATTTGATTCGCGGTTAAGATACCTTGCTACTATTTCATCGGATAGGTTTGTGAGAAGGTAGATAGATAACTCATCATGATTTCATTGCTAAGATTGCGTGTTCGAATCCTGTCGAGAGCACGTTTACATGTACATACATGTGATACAAAGGACGATAAAGTCAGCTCATTAGATATTTTTTTAAATACATTAATCGAATATACAAATCGTTCGTTATAAAATAAATGAAAAATACATCCCGAATTCAAATTATTATGCTACCGTAAATGATTAAAAAAACGACAAGATGCTTTGACCTTAATGTGATTTGCATGTGACCAACAATGACCAAGTAACTTTTTTCAGAAAACCGAACAATAAAATATCTGCACATATCTTATTATTTCTCTGCTTGTAATGGTGAATCGACTGCCTTAATCTTTAGGTCACGTTAAAGCAAAAACATGTCTTTCATCTCTTCTTTAGATTAAAAAAGTGACCTAAATGTTAATTGTACTTCTCAATGCCATATTTTAACGTATGGTAGTCATATTCTGGAGCATTTACTACCTAATTACTGGGAAGGTATATCATAATAGTTGCTTTGTTTTCCTAAGAAAATAACAAAAGTTACGTTCCAAAGATCGGCCGCCGCTACTGCATCTCAAAATATAGTATGTGAACCCCTAGAAAATTAATAACTGGCGTTTTATTTTCTAAAGAATAATCGATTACCTATTCGGTCCATCCGTTCGTCTGCCTGTGTACAAAATAACTCGAAAACGACGTAAGTTACAAGCTTCAAAATTCAAGGACAGACTATTCTGCATCAGAGCTATACCTGATAAAAAATAGTCGATCCAGGATGAGTAGCTGGGGAGAAAATGGCAAAAAAAAACGTATTTTATCAAATTATCGAAAAAAACAGACACGCTAATTGCTCTGCAATTCTTTCCTCACTTGTTTATAATGCGTAATTATTAATATTTTACAAATAGGCTGAAAAATCATTTGCCTCTCAGTACTCAGTACTCGATAACTCCCAAGTCCATAACCCGAATTTTAGGCGAATCTAAGTACATGCTTTTTACCTTCTCATATACGAAGTATATTGAGAAAGTACTGTGATCGCGAAAAAATTCGACCTCGAGATTTTGACGGAAATATAAGTTTTAGGTGTAGTTGAGTCCGAAAAAGTGGTTTTCGCAATGCCGTCTGTCTGTCTGTTACTGGCTCTAGAGCCTAAAGGGTAAAGCAAAAATAAATGAAATCTCGTACTTAGACATTTTATCATACATAGCAGAAGCTATGAAGAAATGGCTGACATTGCTCAATAATTAAGGAAAGTTTATTCTACGCATTTTTAACAAGTTTGATTTTCTCAAAAACGGTTTTAACGATTTTGATCGAATTTCCGACATTTACTTGAGTATACGCACGTCTGCAATAATACTAAATATTTTATTTTTCTCTATGAATGAATATAAGGCTAGTTTATTATTGGGCAACTTTAACAAAAATTGGATTTTCTAAAAACCGGCACATAAGATTTTCATTTTCTAAAGATAACTAAACGACGCATTAATAATGAGAAAGTTTGTACAATGTATGTTGTACCGATTTTTTTATTAAGGTTTCAAAAAATTTTAATGGGGCTAAAATTCAAAGTTTTGAATAACTCGGTCTTTATGTCTTGCCCTGAGGTACGAACTATCAAGGCTTAACTGTGTGTTTACTATTCTATCAAATTCAAAATAATTACAAATAAGGGATTTTATTGCGAGAATAACTTGAATGCGTATCTCATAAGCAGGAATGTAAAATTTGTTTGTATTAATCGTTTTCTCCGCGTGAATCATTAAAAAATAAATGCGCACATTATCAAGAGAGGGAAAGGAGAAAAGGTTTAATTAATCGAACCGATACTCAAATGTGAGACATTGAAAGTAGCAAAATTAGCGAACTCGAAATGTTTTTGCCTTTTCGTTATGGATTTTTACGTAGTTCAACGACTTTGAGAGTCCCGTTCATCGATCGAGAGGTCGAATCTCCACGCCAACCTACGCACCTCCGGACTTTCTGCGATACCTCCGCTATCGAGGGAAAAGGTCACTTAACCCTCTCCAATCAAGCCGAACGCGATACTCGTACGGAAAGAAATAAAACGACTAGTTCCCTATCTCTCTCTCTCTCTCTTGGAACTGTAATTGATGAAACCATGCGAAATACGTCAGTCGCTTCAGAGGATTCGTACATGTTTCAAGATGTTATAGGATTCGGGCCGACTGCATGCGCCTTAATGCTGGTGCCATCGCGTCCAAAATGCACATAAATAAAAATATTATTCTCGATTTGATTGGAGTTTCAGTTAAAAATTCATCAGCTGCTTCGTAAATGTTAAGCAAAGCATTATATTAACGATTAATGATGCCAATCGATATGTGAATAAACAATTGTTTCGTAAAGGTCTTGAATCGTAGCGGCCAATTACTTAAAAAAAATGACAGGATTTTTGGCCAAAAGCAAATATGTATAGGAATTTATTGGAATTCTTAGGCGTTTATTAAAAGTATTGCTCGGTACTTAAAAAGATATGCATTTTACTTACTGATTATGGATCTTAATTCAATCAGAGTAGGAAGTTAATGCTAGTAACGTTGGATTGGAGTATAAAATAAAAATATAACTTTTATAAATTTCTACCATGGTAAATTTGATATAACAGAGAAAGAAATTTCCATTGTGTCTCTTGACTTTTAATTTTAAGTCCTATTTCGTCCCATGAAGACAAATAAAAAGCTTTCGCGACAGAATCCACTAATTTAGATTACCTTTTGGAAAATTAACTAAATCACTCCAAGTTTTTAGATTTTATTTTTTTGCACGATAAAAAAATCTACTTGTTTGTTTTATTTTTTGCGTCTTGCTCAACTCCATGCCATCGCTATCAACAAACTCGGGCGCTTCCACCAAATCCAGCGACTAACAGGAAAGAGTTTAAAAAAAAAACAAAAGAAGAAACAGAATTCGTGAGATCGTGGATGAAAAAATCATCCATCAAAAAAGTATCACGGCGGGCGCGTTACAAAAAAATAACAAAATAGGAGCGGAAAAATAAAAAGTATTAACCGTGGAGAAGAGAATAGCTTCTCCTCTCCTCTTTGTTGAGCGGCGGAATTGAATTCGGCGGGAAGATACCGCTGCGACAAAACGACCAGGAAAAAGGAGGAGAAACAAAAAAAAACAACGGAACCGCGGAAGAAGCGTAAAAACACAAATAAAAAGAAGAAATGAATTAAAAAAAAACGAAAGAGGTAGAGGGAGCGCAAGTGGAAAATGGGGGTGAGGGCGTGGTGACCGAGGGGGCGACCGCATACGCCCCCCCTCTCTCTCTCTCCCTCCCTCACTCCTCCAAATGAGAGAAAATCAAAGCGCGAAATTTTATTGATCGGAGTTTCCGCGAGAGAGGTGCGCTTTACGTAATACGGCGGGGGAATTCCCCGAGTCGGAATATTTAAGCGGGGCAAAACACTGCGATTAAAATGGGACGGCGTTTTCGAATGCGCTTTCGAACCCAATTTTCGGAGGTGCGGTTTTCGCGTGGGAAAAAAATGGATTATAATCCCTTTCTCCCCCTCTTTCCCCCCCCCCCCTCTTCCTTCCTTCCTTCCTTTTTCATACTAATTTCACGCGTCGTTCTTGCGCGCTAAAAATGGCGTCCGCTTGAACGCTCGCAATAATAAAACCTACGTACGTTGGACCTTTTATGTTATTTATATCGGGAACGCCTTTTTACCTTTGTTATAAATATGTATTTGTGTATGTATGTACGTGTGTGTATGTATGTATGTATGTATGTATACACACACACACACTAGAAGACGGTGCATGCATTCTGCAAGCATTTCAGCCTATTTTAAATAATGGGGTAAAAACAAGCTCTAAAAATTAGAATTTTAACAACCAAATTTTTCCCATTAGTTGCGACTGAAATCCAATAATCGTGTCAAATTTAAAGCACCTAGGTTACCTTGAAGTGCGTCACAATTTTTACCCTCTTATGGGGCAAACCGCCTCTAAAAATAAAATATTAAGAATATTATATTTGTTCAATGATTGTTGCAAATTTCACTCATTTCTGCCAAATTTTAATGATGTAGCAACTCGAGAAATGCATTTATATTGATTAAATTGTTTAACTTTTATGAATTGTTAACGGACACAATAATAAACCTTATTGTAATTTTCAATGTTAATTACCGCTGGAACCTAACTTTCTCAAGATTTTCAGCACCCTAGTTCGATTGAAAGTACATAAACGTTGGGCAATTTGTTTAACATTTATGAATTTTTAACGGCCAAATAAATAAACATTTTCTAATTTCTATAATTCTGTTTTCATTATTTGGCAAATACTACCCTTAGAAAAAATTTAAGCATTGTAGCACATTTGTTGTTAGAAGTACTTAAACCATGAAATATTTCTTTAAATTTTAGGATTTTTTAACAGCCGAGGAAATAAACATTTTTGTAATTTTCGATTTTTTCTGTCGGTTTTGCCTACTAGACCTACCAAAGCACCAAATTTAAAGTTTCTAGCTTAGTGCCTCATAATCTGTATACTCCTATATATGTATAGTTATGTGTGTGTGTGTGTGTATGAATATATCATGTGTAAGAAGCATCAATATACTATATATATATATATATATATATATATATATATATATATATATATATACATACATTAAAAGAAAACATTTATGTTGGATTACACTCTGAAATGTCCATCCGCCTGTAACAGTTATTTCGAGGGAGATAACGAAAAATGTAAAAAAATATATGTATTTCTCGTGAAATTTAAAAAACTCTATCCATGCTAATTTCTTTGTTTTCGCTGAGTTTTATATAATTATATTTATTTTAATTAATATTTATATAATTAACTTTTTTGTTTTACTAAAAACAAAAGCAGCAAAAATTGAAACAGGATTTCACTACAATTAAAATGAAATAAATAGGACATTCCGCGAATCAGGATGCGCTCGCGGATATTCTTTAAATGATTAATTTCATTTTGATCATTACTTTTCGGGTAACGGAAATAAATTTCCCGGAAACAGAATTAATGAAAATTTGCTACAATATTCGGCCCGATACATCTATTTGACGTATTCTTTGGATAATATGCAAACTGATTAGATATTTAACTGGAAAGTATCCCGTACCGGTACCAGCATCCGAACATGTAACCGAAGAGACAGAGAGACAGACAAACGTCTTTATTAGGGCGAAATTGAGACTATATAGTTATTAAAAGACCAAACTCCTCTATCGTTTTAAAGTAGGCAATTAAAAAGAATTCGTAGAGCTATAAGGAAAAGCATTTCCAAAATATAAAAATTTTAAAACATTTATTATCGTTCGTATTAATCGTATAATATAAATTTTAATCAGAGCGAAAACGAAGCTTAAGATCCTCCTAATAATCCTTTCTAATACTACATTTCCAATATATGTTGTCACGATAAATTTAAAACGTCAATCATGGCGGTATCTTGACGCGATTCGTGATGAAAAAGTTCCAACTTACATCTCTATCCATATATGTACTTGGTTTACAAATTGTTATCCTGACGTTCTGCTAAAGATCGGTCCACGTCAGCGGGTGAGGAGGGTTGGCTGAAGGAACCTATTAGGTAAGCTCTATGGTAATAACATCATTAATAGATAACAGCTTTGAAAAGCGACGCGGAGAAGTTGGTCACAACAGGAGCAAATGAATGTACCGTGTGGAAGTACAAAGAGTTTACTAATTCGTACTTTTCTATCAGTTAAATGCCTCAAATCGTTGTATTTATGATTACAAGAATGAAACCTGATCCACCAACAATTTGTATAAACGTTTGCGATTATTGTGGTTAAATATCGAAAATTATCACTTTTAAATGCTACAAATACAATGTTAAACTATAAATAAATTTAAATTCATATATTTATCAAAGGAAATTCGCTCGACTACTTTTAGTGTAGGTCTCCAACGTCAAAACTCATAAAAATCGGTCTAGCAGTTCATGAAATGAAAGATGCGGCCTGTCGTACATGACCTATCTTTTATGGGTTCTCTTCGTGCGCCGCATGCTATGAAAAGATCAATAAAGACTAACTAAATATATCTAGTGAAAATGTTTCTCTTACATAGAATTACACATTACCCGACTGAAGAAGTCTCTTTACCTTTGCTGAGGTTACTGCTCCAGCGGTGAAAGGCCGTCTGTTCTTCCACGACGACACTTTTCCCGTTGAGGTACTCGTCCAGTCGCGCCACACTTCGTTGACTTCAAAACGACGCTTGCAGACGATCTAAGGATTCGCGTAGGATGATAGATAATTCCAGTTACCTAAAATCGGAATGGAAATTTAGGTTAAAGAAGCATGCCTCTAAGCAACAGAAGATGTTACATTGTCAAATATTCTATCTCCTATCATTACGTTTCTTCGTTCCAAGTTTTAGTAATTCTAAGCCACTTTTTTAATATGTATGTTTATACCAACAGGTCGCGACACAAAAAGTTGGGAAAACACTGCTCTAAAGGATAGCCATAGCGACCGTTGTCTAACTCGAGCTCTGACATAAGTAATAGAGGGTGTAGTTGTCAAATCGCTCACAAGGTACCGAAAGGTAAAAGGTAAGGGGCAGCGGTTACGTATGATGTGGCAACGTGGCTGTTTGATGATTGCCTGAAATCTTTTTTTCGGCAGTTCCCTCATTGCAATTTTTAGCACGTTTTCTTGAACATAAAAATCGCGGTAATGAGATCACTCTGTGGACAATAGACTTTTTTGTTTGAAGAGATACTTAGAAAATTGTTTTTGAAGTAGATGATCCAATCTATGTTCCAACGATTGAATTTTCTCGGAAGTTCATTGTTTTTCCGTTGGGAGGCTTCAAATTCGGAAAAAATTGGAAATTTTGAAATGGTAGTATTCTAGCCAAACTACTGAAGATAGAGGAGTGAAGTTTTCACGCATGGCAAAGTATATTGATGATCTACATTCAAAAGTTGCGGGTTTTCTCTTTCTGAAATGGGGAAAAAAACCAGAACTCTGAAAATATTTTAAGAAAACGTACTTCCACCTCTTGATTTGGCAAATGTATCTTACCTGTTGTTAGTTTCCAGAGCACCAGTTATATTTCGTCTGCTTCAAACAAAACAGAGTTTAATATGAACCAGAGAAAAAGTAAATTGTGAGTCCTATGGTTAAATAAAGATAATGAATTCAAAAACCTCAAAATAAACTAAACTTTTTTATAAAAAGGAAAGTACTCTCATGGTTCAGGGGAGATTACTCCACGACAAGAACGCTTTGTTCTCACACGCAGAAAAACACACGAGCCAAAGAACCACACACGAGTACTTCTTTTTAAAAAAAATTGCCTAAATACGCATTTTTGGAATCAGAGATTCCATCCTCAGTAGATTTAGTAGTGTATGTGAGCACTTATCTTTTTATAAAAACATTTTATGGTTATTAAGAGGTTTCTCCATTTGTTAGACTTTAACATTTTCATGATAGGGCCATCTCTAATCGATATCCTGGACAATTTGGAAATGGACGGTCTTGGCGACCGTACTCGCGGATTTGAACCCCTTCGATTTTTTCTTATGGGGATTCCTAAAGGACAATGCAAACAGGAATAATCAACATACGGTTGAGGAATTGCAGGGAGAAATTGTAGCTGCTGTGGAGAGGGCATCACTGAAGAAACACTGACTACGGTTATGGAAAATTTCAGTCGACGTCAGCAAATTGATGAACAAGGATCATATATCGAATATGCTTTTAAGTGAACAATAAATTCCAAACTCTTTCGTGTTCTATGACGCCAAGTTCATTAATGTCAGTGCGATGCATCAATAATTATAGAAATTTAAAACTACCGCGTCTTTTTTTGGTTCACAGACATTTCGTCCAACGACATTTCGTCCAGAGACATTGTTGACCAGTTGAATGATCGCCAAAACATTGTAAACTGAGGCTAGAAATGTCATTTAGATTAAGGATATGCAAGAATAGCAACGCAAAGACAATAGCGACAAATGGGATGGGACAGAAGGGGCTACAATTTAACACAATGAAATGCAGACAATGTGGGTGATGACTGTAAGTTTAATATACTACATAGATTACAAATTTGCGTAAATAAAAATCTAAAGCAATAGGAGGGTATTCCAACTCTAAAATTCATAGAACGACTAAATATCTGAGCGCAGAATCCGCACCGAGCGGCTAAACACGTGGAGCAGACCCTGAGGGTTAAGTCCACCCTTTAACGTTTCAAAAACATTACCCTCTCTCTCTCTCTCTCTCTATCTATCTCTCCCTGGGTGAGAACAAAGCAGTGGTCGGAAAACAACATATATTCCGCTCGGACGCGTCCTGAACGACGGATAATGCGGAATCTGAGAAATAAAAAACCGGCTCCTCGATCTAGAGCGAAATTATGGTACGGCTACCTGTCCGGCAGAAAGCCCCCAAAATAGCATGCAGCATGCGGTAGGCTACCAGGGAGGTGGGAGGAACGCGAATGGGCGTGCACATAAACGGACGCCGAAAATCCTCGTAACCGTCCGATTTCCCGCCATAAAATTAACACCGCAGGATCCAATAAAGCCGACGCAGCTCGTCACTAATATTTCGGTCGAATTGAATCGCTAGAATAGGCCTATTGCGTTTTACGAAGTAAATTAACCACCTGTTAATTAGCGCGAAGATTTTCGGAAGGGATATATATAAATTATATATATATATATGTGTGTGTGTGTCTGTGTGTCTTATATCGCTTTGATGCGATCGGCGTATTGCGAATTGCGGAAAAAAGAAACAAATTAAGCTCAAGTTATAACCGCGCTTTATATATTTTCTTTTAAGGCGAGTTATTTTACTTTCTGATAGGGATGTGAGTTAGTGAGGGAGAATGTGCAGGTCCATGGTAGTAACGCTGAAAACGGCGACTGTTTAATTCATCTAAAAAAATGTATTACTAAAAAACTTGCTTAGTTTCTCCATCTTCGTTTCTGATACTGAATTCCATTAACGGTATTAATTTAACCCCCTTTTATTTTTACATAAATTGACCGGGATTTATGAGAACACCTTGTCTTTTGGCTGATCTTCGATTTTTTAAATGAATTTGAGAAAAAAATCACAAAAACGGGTTTTATCAATAGAATTTAGTAACTACTGAAACGAAAATATACCCACATAAATCCAAGGATTACGAAGCCACTTTTTCATAAGTAACAAATCTTTTCACAGCAATAAGTAAACAGTAAAAGTACTATTTTGATTGGACAAATTATTATTGCCATGAACATAATAGGATTATATATTTTTCTGAAAGTTACATATCCGAGAGAGTGTACGAAACCATGGCATTTGCAATTATCTGAAGAACAGGAGGTGTTAATTTATATAATACAACCAATTCATATTTAAAACATGTTACGAAAGTAACATTGTACAAATAAAAGCATTGAAACTCAGAAAAGCTCCAAATTTTTCCGATAAAAACTAAAAATGTACGCTAAACCTAAAGGGATTTGATTCCGGCTTCAAAAATAAAAAACTACAATTTCTAAACTTTCCGATAGTTTAAGCATCGAAAGGCACCATCACGGTATTTTGATAGATTGCTGGATCCGTTATGCATGAAAATTAAAAAAATACGGATAGAATAATTTAAAAGTCACGCATTCATATGAACATCGAAAATAAAAGAAGCGAAAGGTCGTTTACTTTGACGGATTTTCCGGAAAATAAAAAAAGTAAAATATCAAAATCAGACGAAAATATTTTGATCACTCAGTTCCATGACATACCTACTTAGGTCCCGGATGAAGATAAAAAATCTTCTTAGGCGGTGGAATATTACAAAAGTCATCCCAAATTAAAGAAACGGAATTTTGGAAACAAATAGAAATTAATGCAAAAGTTTGGGCTGCGGTTTGATGTAAAAAATAATATAATAAGACCTCGAGTGATTATATTAAATTAATCTTTTTAAAATTGGAATACTGGACTCAAGTAACCCGTTAAAAGACCAATAATATAAAAACTGAAAGGGACGATATATTTTTATTAGGGAATTTTGATCAAATTTCGGGCTATTCTATTGTATCAAATTGGTAATTCGGCCTGAAATTCACAGCGAATTCAAAGTTTCTCTACTTGTATTAAATCGCAGAGATGTTATTTTTTCACGAGTTAATTAAAAAAGCTGATTTAAACGTTTTAAGTAACCCATAAGGAATTCGTTTATTTTATTTCTGGCGAATTAAAAGCGCGAGGGAATAACTGGTGCATTACAATTTTTTTAGCCAATTAAACTAGTTTTTTATCGTTTTATTTATTTAAGTGCATAAGCTTTTTATGCACAAGAGAATAGAGTACTAGAAACGTATAAAAATATTAAATTAGCTATTATGTTATACATACATACATACATATATATATATGCAGTATATTATTCCTTGGCTACCTAAAAACGCCTCTTGCAAATAAAATCTTTTTAATATAACCGATTGAAGAGTACATAAGTTAAACCGGGAAGTATCTATCGATATAAATTCGGCAAACGATTCTAACGAACTTATTTGATTTCGCAAATAACACAATGGCGGGAATCATAAAGTAATAAAGCAAGTAATGGGTATAAAAAATATTTTTTTTAAATAACTTTTATATTGTGGAAATCTGCGATAGAATTCAATCGCAAATGACTTAAACGATGTTCGCCTTGTTTCTCTGTTTCACGTACATTTTTTTAATAATAATACATATAATTTGAAAGACCTTCAAGCAAATTTCCACTTGGTAAAATAATTGCCCACGGGTTGTGAATAGATCAGGTTGGCTGAGGGGATAAGATGCTCCACTTGTAAGTCAAAGTTCCGGGGATCGAATCCCAAGAGCAGAAATATAGGAGGCGAGTTAAAAAGTTATTAATGATATCCGGATGATTTCTATTTGTCAATAAGAGCTTAAAGGTACTTGAAAGATCATAGCAGAACACATTGCAATAGAAGAATAACGGACTTCACAGCGAAGGGCGGAAGGAAGCTAGGTCATTTTTAAGAACGCCGGAAATTATTCTATTGATTATCATAAATCTGGGAGAACCAGTCTGTAAGAAAACGATATCTGGTAGGCAAAACGCAGTAGCTAGTTTTGGAGGAAATTCTTTGATTAGTCATTCAAAAAATTTCGGAAGAAATTTAAATGCGCTAAATTGGCAGAACCTCGAAAGCAGAAAACCATGATTTGGGATCGTGATGTAAAAGAAGCTCAGGAAATTTTACTTTTAACGTGAAACCGTGAAAAAAAGTTCCCGGGGATAGGAATAAAATATGAACTCCTAATTGAGATTCCTTTGGTGACTTGAGAAGAATATTTTTCAATTCCAATGAAAATAATTTTTCTTGAGCGCAAATCCGCGGTCAAAACCGGACATAAGCATTTAAGCTACCTTCTATAAAGCAAGAGGTTAGGTAATTACCCGAAAAATTCTACTTGGTATAAAATTATTTTCAATTATTATTACGTCCAGGAAATTTTATTTTACCAAAAATCGGCGAATGAAAATATAATGAGACGTGTCGGTAGGCCTAAAAAGTGATAACATAAATACAGTTTTTTAACGGGGCCGCGCCAAGGGTGTTTGGCGCCCGGGTGCAAAATAATTCTGCGGCGCCCCCCTCACCCAAAATGACTACCTAAAAATGACCGCCACTGTCCCCTACATAAATGTTAGCAAAGATATATGTTCTTATTCGTATTATGGATAGCCTCTAATTTAAAAATAGTTTATCGATAATCTAAACAAAGAAGTTTTTTCTTAGAAAAATATTCTTGAATATACGATCACGTCAGTAAAATAAAATAAAAGGAACAATGATATGAAAAAATATCGGTTAAAATATTGAATCGCACTTTAGCAATCCACCATTAGAGTTATTTTCGGCCAACTTTTAAATCACTCCTTAGTTGAATATAGGAAAATAAACACGTCTGACATCCCGAATGTGAGCTGTTCCATGTGTTTGAGATACGATCTCTTCTGTTTCCCAAAAATTCTTTTTCACGAGATATCCTCTTAATGAAGGATAAAATCTTCTTTTATTCTGGCTTTCAGTCTAGCACACTTAGATGAGGAGCGATCCTTCTCCAACGAAAACGCAAAGCAAACTGATTTAAGAGCAGTTCTGCAGTATTTCCATTAGAATATGAGGCAGGAAGGGGATCACGAAGGAGAAATGAAAGCTGTTCTTGCAAAGATCCTCCAAAACAATTCAAAGTAAGAATTGAGATATCCATGAACCGATATGAGAGAAACCACAAGCAGACCTTCCAACGAAAGGATTTCATCCGTTTCCTCATTTCCCATCACATCAGCTTATGCCTGTTGCATAAGGATCTTCGGATCATCCTTTCCATGAATTTATATCATGCCATTCTCACCATTTGAGAGGGTAAGGGGTTTTCTTTGATGTATCTACTTGAGGACATTCGTTGGGGCTGATTGATACTAGCTTGGTCCCAAGCTAAGAAAATATTCCCGTTCTGAAACAGGAGAATTAGTCTGCCACGGTAGTTCAGTGGTAGAATATCCGCCCGGCAAGTGGAAGACCCGGATTCGATTCCCGGTCATGGCAGATTTTTTCGCCTGTTTCCTCATTTCCCAATTATAATAGTGTTCCTAGACGAAATAAATACCGTCACAGCAAAAAGGACCTTGCTAGGTTGGAGAGAGCAATTAGAAGATCAGCGCCCCTAACCCCTGCCGACTCCAACCGAGAACCGATTTACGATCGCCTCCAAAGGTCTTGGAAAATGTACGAACGAAATACCGCCACAGATCCTCGCTAGGATGGAGATTGCGATTAGGGCAGTGCCCAATCTCCTATGCTGACTCCGAGTCCGATTTTCGGTCGCCTCTGATAATACGTCCTTTCCGAGGATAGAACAATGCGAATGCATACAGCAAGGGTTCGGGGGTAAATTTTGACTGAGAAGTTTCGATTCGCTCTGCTATTTCTGCCTTTCCCTTCCTGCTTGAAGTATCTACTCCTTGAGATATCCATGAACCGATATGAGAGAAACCACAAGCAGACCTTCCAACGAAAGGATTTCATCCGTTTCCTCATTTCCCATCACATCAGCTTATGCCTGTTGCATAAGGATCTTCGGATCATCCTTTCCATGAATTTATATCATGCCATTCTCACCATTTGAGAGGAGTGAAAGGGTAAAAATCATCGCACATTCATCGCGTTCCAATAATATATAGATCTTGATGGGAAGGCGCCCCCGACTAGTTGGTGCCCGGGCGCCGTGCACCCCTTGCACCCCGGGTTGGCTCGGCCATGTTTTTTTAAGGCACTTTTTTACCATATTTACCGATAGTAGAAGGACGACTTAATGTACACGTTTCGTCTGTCCATCCTCTTCTCGTAGCTCTTGAACTGCATGACGGGGTTTTGATTAAATTAGGTTTCATCAATTAGAACCCTCCTTTCCATTAGAACGTAACTTAACTTTCGATACAATTTTGTACGCAAATATCATAAATAACGCATTTGAATGTGTATTCCATTTATTTATTTATTTATTTACTTTTCCTTCATGTTTGCAAAGGGAAAATTCTTGATAATAGAAAATTTCAATTACATATTTCAATTGGCACGTTAAGCTATCTTGGGCTTAAAAAAGTAGTCGGCGTACGGTTATGAGTCTTGCGGAGCGAATTAACAGGATACTTAGAGCGTAAATGCACTTAGTGCCACAACGTTTCTGCATATGCGGACATGACAGCCTAATCTGGCAGGTGTATTTTTATGAACTCACAAGGCCCCGCGAAACTACTGAACGGGTGAATAAGTTAAAAATCTTCATGGATGATATCTAAGAAAGTTAAATAACGACCTAAACCTCGCGCATACAAAGTAGTTTCGCAGAAAATGCCCTCTTGCATGATTGAAGCAGCGACTACACAATTGGAACTACCTTTTATAATAATACATTGATATATATTTTCTATAACTGCATTAATAAGCGAATCGAAAATCACTCCTCTATGGGGAGCATTTTTTGTAGGGAGAGCCCTGAGAATGCATATTTAAAGTTATACAAGGTTATCTTTTGAAATGCGGCAATGAAACGGGCATTTCCATTGCAAAGAAGCTTCCATCAATGTTATTCGCAGGCAACTGAATCTAATGTGGATTTTCTTCTTAAAAATTCAGGATTGTTTTTACTTTCTCATGTGCGAAGAATATTAAGTACTGTGGTCGTCAAAAAATGCAACTTTAATGCGTTGATGCACGTTTTGAGTGACTCTTTAGTCCAAACTGTTGGTATCTGCAATTCTGTCCGTCTATAGGCTGACCTCTGTGCGCTGACTGTTACAAATTATAGAGATATCTGCACTAAAAATGTATTTGAAATATGAACACGAGGTGTCACTTGAAAGAAGGATAGAAATAATCCATTTGTTCAATTGAACGAATGAATGCAAAATGAATATATTTTAGGCAAAGTGAGATTTTGATCAACGTAACTCACTTTATCCCAAAATTCAACGGCTATATAATATTACGCGAAAACGTGACCAAAAGTGCCCGATTACCTTAACGAATACTTACGTTTCACTTTTCTCGACTTTTTTCGTGGGAGCTTTCCCAATACACCGTGGGTCACGTAAGGGTGACGTGGCCAAGCTAACACTTTTCGACCGCAAAATAACAAACGTCGCACGTTCTGCAAGCCAGACAACTAAAGGGAACGTAAAGCGAACCGAGTGATGTAACGGCTCGAGCTGAAATTATACTTTCGTTCCACTCTTTGCCCCTCGCCATTTATTCAGAATGTTATGCAAAAAATCGCATATCGAATATCGAAGGATTTGAGACAACAGTCGTACTAGGTCATACACACCTTTCGATACTACTGCTAACAACTCCTCGAACTGAGGTCAATTTTGCGAAATAAGGTAAGGAAAGGAAAGTGTATCAATGCACATTAGTGATACACCTTTTCTACGTTTCTAGAAACTGATCCCGTATTCCAGGTTTCATACATGTAGTTTACAGAGCCGTAATGAAAAACAAACGAAATTTCTACAATGGCAGAACGTAAATTATAGACCCAAAAATAAAAGATTTTCGCGTGCTTTTGGAGAAGAAGTAAATACAAAGGTGGCTTCCAGGTAGGGCATACAAGTTCTTGAAGAATAGCGCCGTTTCAGTACTTTCAGGTCGGCACCTCAAGGTTTATACACACGAAAAATTTATATTTTCGCATTTAAAAAATTGCCTCAGATAACTTTTTAAACGCCGTATTCATAGTTATGCATGTCTCCAGTTCCAGTGAAATTAACTAGATATTTGCTCAATCATAAGAGAAGGTTGTTTAGCGTCATAATGATACGGGCAGGAAATGATTAATTTCGATCTCCCCCATAAGAGAAAAAACAATTGATTGTAAATTGCTGACACCATGGTCGGAGAGGGAGTGTTACTCCCATAGCGACCGTCTAACTAAGGCATAGGCCAGACACTTCAGCTGACTGACTGACTGGAAAGAAAATACAGAATGGGGGTCAAAGGTCAATCAGACTGAACTATTATAGAAGATATCAAATAGCAGAATTATCGGAAAATTTCGCCGAACGAACGAAACACTCAATAATTAGGTAACGCTGGCTTCGGCTTGTTCATCCTTTCGCGTGTCGCCTAGGGGTTGTTAGCTTATCCTCGGTAATCAACACGTGTATATAATAGAGAGGTTTAGACATTACCGAGGAAGGTACTCTCTACAGCACGTTTTCCATGTTCAGCCGAAAAATGTGCGAATAAGCCTTATCCTGAAGGCGAGTTTATAAAAAATAACGTGCCTCATTTATGCGATTTCAATCCTGTCACCAAAGGAGGGCCTAAAAAATAAAATTTATAGTCTCGTGCCAAACTTAGAACGTAAAATCTTACTTTGGATTGCAACTGCATTCGTAACATCAGAAATAATGGGACGTGTACAAACAAACCTGAATCATCAATATTTGCCTAAGTCGTGTCTGATCGATCTAACTTAATGGAAGAGTATGCAATGACCTTTATATTCCATATTGGCATTGGAACTCCGAATTCCGCCGCAGGCATTTGAACTAGTTTTTTTGTCCTAATATTAGTACTTTTTCAATTTTTTTAAATACTGAAGAAATTATTCTTTAAGACATAAGACGAGCTCGACAATTCTCTATCGAGTTACTCATGCAAGAGAATCAAGGCAACGAAACATGATAAAAATTTCCCTTTCGTAAACGAGGAAAGACGGACAACCTGGTAAATCTGACTTTTGGTTTTTTCTCCAAGCTTCTTTCTTTCAACTTCCCTTGTGGAGCAAAGGATAGCATTAACTCGCGATTCCTGCCGGTATGTACATACAGCGAAACTTCTTTCTATAAGTCGAACCTAAAGAGAAACAAAAAAATATTCCACTTATAGAACATTCGGGTAATAGAAAAAAAATCGGTACAACATACATTGTACAAACTTTCTCATATATAGGTACTAATGCGTCGTTTAGTTATCTTTAGAAAATGAAAATCGTATGTGCCGGTTATTAGAAAATCCAATGTTTATTAAAGTAGTCCAAGAATAAACTAACCTTATATTCATTCATTGAGAAAACTGAAATATGTAGTACTATTTCAGACGCATACTCAAGTGACTGCACAAAATTTGATGAAAATCGTTACAGCCGTTTTTGAGAAAATCAAATTTTTGTTAAAAATGCGTAGAATAAACTACGCTTAATTATTAAGCAATGTCAACCATTTCTATGTATACTCTGCTCAGTATCATAAAATGCCTAAGTACGAGATTTCATTCATTTTCGCTATATCGTTTAGGGTTTAGAGCCATTAACAGACAGACAGACGGCATTGCGAAAACCACTTTTTCGGACTCTACACCTAAAACGTATATTTCCGTAAAAATCTCTATATCAAATTTTTTCGCGATTACAATACTTCCTCAATATACTTCGTATATGAGAAAGTAGGAATAAGATGAAAATGATTTTGTCCTGTAAAATGAGTTCACTTCGACTTATGCAAAATTCGAGTTATAGAAGTTCGACCGTATGTTTTCTATCCGATTTCTGTCACAATATTTTAAGCATCTTACGAGATTTCTAAAAACATCCACGCGTATATGTACTCTCGGAATGGAGGGTAGGAAGGAAGGAAACCTCAGCTCCGACATTAGCATCCGCCCAACCTTGTGAAATGCGTAAGGGGTCGCATCGCTTGACTCTCGCTTCCCAAGGATTGCCTTCGCTCCGTCTTTTCTAGCGATGAGCAATCGAGGAAAGTGGCGGAGCCCAGATGAAATACCGCAGCTGTAAGAAACCCGAACCTGGATCCACTAAGCGAAAAGAACGGCGCTGTATCTAATGTACAAATCGCATCTCTTTCATTCTAACAAAGTGATTTTTTTATATCCTATTTTATATTTTCCGTATCGAGCACGGAGATTCTTCACAATAAACGCAGTGTGGTTTTGAAGTGGCTGGGACCAAGGCGAGATAGGATAGTCTAAAATTTGGATAATCGGACTTTTTTAAAACAGTCGAATGCTACGATACTGTAAGGTAGGAATTATGTGTTTTTTTAAAAATATGCTTTAATATATTATTAATATGATCCAATATGTATGCTTAAAATGTAAGGTAAAGCTAATACATGACTGTGGCCGGAGTTGTGTTGTGAGTTTCATGCAATGCACAGACGTCGACGCTGAGGGTTTAACACATTTAACAGTTGGGCTGAAAATGTTAAGGAGATTATTATCATTATCATATGAATCATTCCTAAAAGATCGTTCTAATTTATGGGTTCTGAATGAAATTGTTATTTTTCCGAATATGATCCGGATAATTCGACATGCAAGAACTTTTCTTCAAAACAATCGAGAATATTACGTATCGAGAAATGTAATGGCTAATAATGTCAAATGTTTTTTTGCCTCTCCAGAAATGATGCTAAGTGACGAAGTAGAGAATTTATGTTGTTTTAAATGCATTAAAAAGCATAATATTCTTATTCACTTGAACGGAAAATATACCAGATTCAAAATAAAAGTATTAAGTATAATCGAAAGAAAATTGTTGAATATAGCAAAACTTATATACATCACTGTAGCGCTGCCAATGGTACATTGTAGTACATACTTGAGCACGGATATTTTACATGGCAGTAATTAACTAATGAAAAAGTAATTTCAAATTAATTTTACGACTGTTCCAAAATGTAAGTCGGAGTTGAGCAAACTGCAGACCTTGAAAGAACGCCAGGTTTACAGATCATAAAATATGGGTCAACAGTAATTATAACGCAAACAACGCGATACCCAAAGCTTTATCAATTGTTGCTTGGCTTAAATCTTGTATTATCATTATAATATGACCATAAATACGTGATTTTGCTTAATTAAGTAATACCTGTTTTCCTACCTAACTTCATGTTATATTTAAGCATTGAACGATATACAAAGAAAATAATATCCGTTTTATAGCGTCATCTATTAAAAATATATTTACCGCACGCGTGCAAAAAATCGGAAACACCAATTATACTGTTAGCGGCAAAACCCCGAGCGAATCAGGAATTAACATCAAAGACGAAGCTCGAAGATTCTTGTTCGGGTAATCTCCCCAGAAGCATAAATACCGAAGTTGCCGCAATAAAATGAGCCCAAGCTTTGGGTATCTGCTGTCGCGGAAAACTCAAGAGAACGAGAACAAATTAATCCAAGAAATGAATGGTTTTCCCCCGCTGTCGAGGGATAAAGCCAGAGAGAGAGAAACAGTCGAGGCGAATCGACGGCGTCTGAAATACCAGGAATTATTTTTAACGGGTTTTTCATATTTAGAATAAATTTCATTCTCGGAAACGGTCCTATTAGGAATATGTGCAACAAACACATAAAAGGTTCCTATTATGTCCAATACTTTATAGGTACCACCTACGACATTTCCGCATTTCCTTTCCCTCCCCCCTCCTCCCCCGTACTCATTCCTTTTTCAAAACTAATAAAAACAGCGTCTTCTTCCGTCTCCTCTGCGTCATTATAATTTTAATTTCTTCATTTTATGTATTTTGTGTAGTGTGTATAAATCAAATTCACGAAAAAAAAACAATTAAGAAAAATGTTTAGCGTAACAGTGAAACATATGTATGGAAAACAAGAGTGAAAGGATGGAAATTTAACTTATAGGCGCGGGTGCATGTATGTATTTTGACAAATTATACATTTAAAATTATACATTTAAAAACGGAATTGAACATGAAAAAATGTATCATTGCATGAAATGAATAAAACTTTTAAAACTATAACTTGCGTTAGACAGTTTTTTATTTTGCAAAGACGAATACCATATCTTTGGATGGCTGGCGAAAAGCAGAATATTATCATTTTTTGTTACTCATCATTGTTTATTCGTTTCTTCTGCCATAAACGCTAACACTTAGGTCTTTCTTTTAGGAAAACGATAGCGACGGGCATGCGGTTTATTTTAAATGCGAGTATGAATTTTTAGAACGGTTTTCCGGTAATAACATTACCGAAAAATAGCATTACGGGAGGGAAAAAACCCCCAAAGGACGCAAAGCGATCGCACTTTTCTATTCGACGCCAACAGAAAAAAATCCATTCATTCCTCTTCTCCTTAACGCTCTTCTGTCTTCTTACGACATATAATTTTCTATCGATCTTTCGAAATAAAAACAAATATTTCAAGTCCCATCAGCGATAGAATTATTCCATCGATCGTGTACTGTAATATCGACAAATCATAGGACGAATGTTTGACGTTTTGAGGTAGGTATATTTGTTAAGTCCAAACAAACGCCTACGTTCTAAAGCTTATATTCCTGTCCCATTATTGAAATCACTTCTATTAACTAATTCATTTTCTCCGCTTCTCTACCTGCTCCGTTTTCTCTAGCAATCTTCTCTTCGCTCGCCAATCGTGTTATACTTTACCCTGTTTTAGCGGTTTTTCTTTTTTTTTTGACTAGCGTTATTCCAATACTAACTACCCTTTCTCTCCATGTTTTCTATTTTCACGCTTTGCCTACTGGGTAGTTATTCAATAAGTCAAATCTCGAGGATTCGAACGCCTATAACTCGAAACTTCGACTAGACGAAGTGGATATTTTGCACGTTAAAATACAGTGAGTGGAACTTCTATTAAGTCGAACCTCAAGGGAAAAAGATAAATATTCTACTTATAGATATTTCGAGTTATAGAAGAAAAATGACATTGATTTTGTCCTGTAAAAATGAATTCACTTCGACTTATGGAAAATTCGAGTTATAGACGTTCGATCCATAAGGAAGTTCGACGGTACATGTATACCTTAAAATGAACTTCCATAACTCGAAGCTTCGATAATTCGAACCGTTTCCGTCTTCTCTTAAGTTCTACAGTCTGTCATTCTCTTAGCTTTTTAAACCCATTTTTTTCTTTTTAAGTCCATTCTCTTAGTTTCTTTACCTTTCTTATCGACCTTAAGCTTTTTATACTCATATTTCTGATATTCCTGACGTAATTTTTTGGATCTACAATCGTCGAACCACCGCTGATGAAGGTTGGAATCACCTAATTTATCAATGAGGTGCCAGCCGTCAGGGATTGATTTAAAAAAAATACCAAGTTATGTTTATATGGGCACAAATATCTTAATATCGCACTAAATGAACACCATTTCACTAATTTTTTTACATTGACACAATATGTATCTCAAAAATCCCCTAAAATGCTTTGAAAACCAGATGTGCATTTCGCTTACAAAACTACCACCTTTTGTTAGACTCTATCTACCGGCGAATCACCACTGATGACGGCTGTTTTATAGCCGAGATGGACATTTACTTTTTAATAACATTTTGTTGATTGTTGGGAACATTATTTATATTTATATATATATATAAGTATATACAGTGTGGGACCCTGTATCCGGCATGCTTGGGACCTGAGGGTTGCCGGATAGGTGGGTTTTCCGGTATTCGGGTAGCCAGGCCTAAAATCTACAAACAAATGCACAACCTAGCACTGTTATCCTTTCTTTTGAGTTTTTAAACCCATTGGGTGCTGATTCCTCTAGGAATAAACCCCCAATATAAAGAAGTCTCGTCAGCATTACCTATACAACTGCCCATCAGTAAAAATGTGAGCAAAAATCACGAGAATACAAGCCTTCACCATCGAAAGGTTTATAAAACACATCAGTGGCGCCACCAACAAACACAAATTACTTGGCGCGCATTTTAAATATTACACTTTGTCGGTTTCCGGTTTTCGGAACGATTCGGATACTGGGTAGCCGGATACAGGGTCCCACGCTGTATACACATACATATACAGGGCCGCGCCGTCCTATGGTGCAAGGGGCGCATCGCACCCGGGCGGCAACGTATTAGGGGCGGCAATTCACGGGCGGAGGCAAGAATTTCTCTTAATTTTGTGTTTTGCACAATTTATTTCTTAAATTAAATACAACTTTTAATCTAAAAATTGAAAAAAATCTAGGCCAGGGTACTTTTATAAGTCCGTAAGGGGCGGCATAACCTGCTTGCACCCGGGCGGCAAGTATGCTCGGCGCGGGACTGTATATCTATATATATATATATATATATATATATAGTAGTGTCAATCAGATTTTTAGCCAAAAGACGCGAGTTTAGAAATTTCTCTAACGAATCACTTTAGTGTTTATCATTTTTTCCTCATTTCCATTTACTTTTTCGGTCCATTACTCTATCTCTCTCTCTCTCATTCCTCTCTCTCTTCCATTTTCTCTCTCCACACCTCTTTCCCATTATTGCCTCTTGTCAAAACTTCACTTGATGATTCTCCATTCGACAGTGTCTATTGTATTAACTTATTGCCTTCCTCAGTTATTTTACTGCTTTCCACCTTTTTATCTTCCTTATGCATCGCATTAACTCTCCATCCATAAGGTTAAACTCGTTTTCCTTTTGTTTTTACAATATAAACACTTATTTTTACCGCCATTAAACATTTCTCCACTCTATCATCCTTTCCCTATTTTTCTAAAGTCTTTCCATTATCCTTCCACCTCTTTCTAGCCTTTTCATCGCTTCTGCCCTCGATATTTTTCAACTCTATAAACAAAGCTCTTTTCACTGTCTCTCTCTCGCTCTCTATCCCTCTCTTTCTCTCACTACCTCTCTTCGTTCTTTGCCCTCGCCGCCTCTCCCTTCTCCTGTCATTTACGCAGAAAGAGTCGCCCCACCTCTATCTCCGCCACGCCATCTCTCCTCCCCTCCTATCAATCCACCTCTCTCTCTCTCTCTCCCACTCTCCTCATACGTACAATTGGCATCGGAGAGAGATAGAGAGGGAGAGAGAAGTCCCCTCCTGTTATAAACCTTCCCCCCTCTCCTCCCTCCCCTCCACCTCTCTTCCCACCTGCACTGAATCCCTCTGTGTGTGTGTGTGTGTATGTGTGTAGCCGTCACTAATTGAGGGAAAGAGGGATGGGGGAAAAGGGTCGAGGTGGGAGGAGGCGGGAGAGAGGTAAAAAAATATAAAAGAGGGAGAATTGGACAAGAGGGGGAGGGAGGGAAGGAGAGAGAGAGAGTAGGGGAAGGGTTGGAAGTTGGATGGAGGCGGGGTTGCGTTTGGGACATAGTGCCTAGGGCTGGTATCACCCCGCGACCTGATTTGCTCTGCACCTCTTTTCACTCTGAAGGTAGGGAAGAGAAAGGGAGAGAGAGAGATGGGACAGAAAGAGTGAAGAGAGAGATAGAGAGATTTTCGCGTGCGCATGCGCCGCCTCGGTTTTTCCTCGCCAGGCGGCGCTACCATCGTGACGGTGACGTCACGCGGATTTATTCGACGGAGCGGGATAATGAAAGAGATGAGAAATTTTCGTTTTTTTTTCCCTCCACTCCCGATATATTTTTATGACACGCGTGAGCATAAAGAATGAATTCTTTTTTTCCCCCACACACACATTCGTCCGCATTCGAGTATTAACTTATTGTGGAGGTCGCGGAGTCGGCGGTTCTCATTATAATTTTTTTATTTTAATTTTCCGCTTCTGATTTTTTTACGTTTCGCCGCCGTATCGAATCTCCGTTTAATTTGGAGAGGGAAATTCGACCCTTAGATGGGACGGGCAAAAGACGCAGTTAAGTTCCACCCTTGTTTGCTCTGATACGTCGACGTCACGGATTGGGACCGAAGTAAACAACTATGCGTGGGAGTTTCTTTTACAAAATGGTTTTTCATATCTTCCGACGCCTACGAGCGATTACAAGCGACGGACGAACGCACAACGGTGTTTGACGGATGATATTTCTTGCTGATTATTTATTAATCCTTGAAACCACCGCACGCCGCCGCTACTGTTGTCGTGAAATATAGCTGATTGCCACAAGAATCCTAATGTCGAAATCTTATTAAGCATTCATCTTGCCATCTGACAGAAGCAAAGGAGGTTTTATTTTATTGAGTGTGTGTCCATATCAAAAATGGGCTGTATATCAATGTTTTGAAAACGATTTTAACCACGATCAAGTGTACAAAATTAGCATAAGATAACTCTACACTTTGAATTATCGTCGCGTAGAATAATTTCAAACACTTAAATTTCACCTAAAGATGAACCTAAAAAATAAATTAAACTCTACAATGAATAGGTAAGTTATGAATCCAGTATTTGACTTTGTCTTTTTAGGTGTCTAGTAGATACATTCATTCAAATTATTCATATTTCATCAACCAGGGCTTTGAAACAACTCTCCGTTTGTTCGTGGGCTACGAATTAATCTCACATGTTCCTAAAAATATTCATTATTTTGCCGATTTCTCCATTTCGATTAGAAAAATATCATGTATTGCTTGGTCACCAAGAAGTTTCATAATTACAACCGCGAGATCTTTGAGTGTACATGTTTTTTTAAAACAATAAAAGCGACAAATCAAAGTTGACTAAACTACAATTTCTGAGTTAAAAAATATTAAACCTCGAAATTTAATAAATAAAAATTGAACCACAATGAAAAAGAGAAAAACATAATACAATTTTTACGACAGCTATAAAAAAACTAATATTGAGGAAATTTACGATTATTTGTTGAGTTTTTCAAATTTATTTACAGCACAAAGCTTAACCATAAATACAAAGATTTCATTCGAGATTCAAAAGTCGAACGATATTTTCAGCTCCAAGTCTAACAGCTCGTCATTATATATGGAGGGTATGCTTTACCGATCAATGTACTATTTTTTAAAATCATTTCTTCCTGAACTTTCATTTTGATTAAATAGCATACGAAGTCGATGCAAACGATTGTTGCCAGTTATTATATTCGTTTCTGCACTTTGGCAGTAGAATAATTACCACAATACAAATTTCCCACGTTATTATGATTATTTCGGTGCACTGCGCCTGAGAAATTTCACAAATTCCCACTAATATCTGCCTTGCATTTAAGAAAAAACTGGATTAGCTAAAACACAGCAATGCCACTGGAGAGTAAAGCGACATAGTTTTTTTTATAAATCAGGAAAGCATATTCCCACCATAAGAAAAAAAATTAACCAACAAAAGAGGCTATTTGTTTAAAACATGATTCAGAGTCTAATTTCAAATTTTTAAAAGGTTTTCCGTTAGTGGTTCGTCATATGCAATCTATAAAAAGCATTCTCAAAAGTTGCGACAGAAAAATTTTAAGAGCTTGTTAATGATGGATGAGTGAAGCTGTTCATTATATATGCGGTAAAATTCACGCGAAACCTTGGATTAATGCATGGATGTGCAACATTTAATGCAGAATGATTGAGGGATAAAGATTTATTATTTCGCTTATAGCGGGCTTGTATTTGCACTTCAAAAGTGGTTAAGGGCTAAAATATTATCCCAGTCGTATTAATGGTTAAATTAATCTATATAATGATCAATGAAATATCCCATAGATATTACACATTATCTTTTAATTGAAGTTATGAACAATAGATGCTAAGAGAAAACCATCAATATTCTGCTTATCAAACTTAAATATGTACCTACTAAGCTAAAATGTATGGTAGTGATTAAAATTTTTTACTGTATAGGCAACATTTTGGCAAACGAACGTCACAATGTAAAAAAATATTGCTGCACGACGTAATACTGGTCAAAGTAATCTGCTCGCGAAATTTTTTTTTAGTATTAACCATTAAAAATTTTTATCAGGTGATTTCCGGATGAAATATTAATGTTTATCAAAATCAAAACAGGATTTTTGAATAAGGAGAAACGCTTTAAATTTTGTATATACGATACAATAAATAAGGCTGTATAACTATCTAGAGCAGTGGTTCTCAACCGGTGTGCCGCGAGGAAGGGACTAGTGTGCCTCACATTTCGAAGATATTTAATTTTTAAATTATGTATGTATTTAATGTACAATAAAATGATACAATTATTGCTTTACCAATCGTAACAATCTAATATAACTGCGACTTTTACTTGTTACGCTAGTTTTTCTCTTTAAAAATGAGTATTTACGCAGTGAAATTAATTAGGGGTGGTTTGGTGTGCCGCGATTTTCTTGAACATGCATGAAGGTGTGCCGTGGAGCAAAAAGGTTGAGAAGCACCACTGATCTAGAGAACATAGCAGATGCAGGACACGGCGATGCACTTATGCTTACTCATTTCAGAATTCAATCTGCGACCAACATAAAAATGAGAATGTAATCCTATGCCAACATCGATAACTCCATAATACATTTATTTTAATAATCATGAAATAATAATTTGTCGTGAAATTTAGTACCCGTGCCTGAACCTTTAATATGAACCCACTTTCAAGTAATTTGAAAGCGCGTTGGCAACAGAATTAAAAGTTAATTCTTTAAGAGCTGGGTGTTTATGAATGAAAACATTTCCATTAGCTTCATATATTCATTAAAATACACCAAAGAAAAACATGACCCTATTGGAATTAGCAATAGAAACAGAGCGTTCTAGAACCCACTGAACTCACTTTAAGAAAATCAATCCATTTCACGTTCTTTCACGAACGAAAAAAAATACAGAAGACCTTTAAAAAAACGTCGGACAGCATCCATTTAAGGTAATGAAGCAACAAAAAGAAAACATTATTAAGTCTATCATAACATTAGAACGAGCATCCTGGCTTCGATTCCTTTTCAAATATTTTATTTTTTTAGCTTATTAATTCAAAAAATCACATCGCTAGAAGAATGGCACGGTGGTTGCGCACATCTAAAGCCGCAAAAATCAACCATTATCACAGACACAAAAAAATAACAGTCATTAGTAAACGAAGTTCGAAAAGTTATCGAACCGCAACATAAGGAAAAAATACAGCGACTCGATAAAAGATCCACGAAAAAAAAACTTTACTACTGTTTTCGGCAGATCGATAGCGTAAATAGTTATGCGAAAACCTATCAGAGGCGGAATTTCTATCCGAAAAGAATCCTATAGTTTTCGACGTAATACGTATCCATCTATTAAGGACTCTCGAGAGAAGGATTTTTTTTATCGAGAGGGCAAGAGAAAAAATCACTCTCGAAACCTTTTTTTTTCCATTGACTTCTCATTCCCGAAATTTTTCGTTCTAAAACATCGCGGAGGTTGAAGAGAGATAGAGAGATGTGTGGGGAGGGGGAGAATAGGGGGGGGGGAGAGGGAGGAGAGGAGGGAGGGGTGGGTGTATATAGGGTTACTTAAAGGTTACGATGGAAAGAGGCGGGAGGAATGGGTTAACTCCAATAGGAGGGGGTGGGGTTGGATGGGAAGAAGGCAAATGAGAGGAAAGTGGGTGGAAGAGGGGGGAGGAAGGGAGGGGAGGGGTGAGGGGGTGAAGAGGAAAAAGGGGGAGAGAAGGGAATAGATACCCTTCTTCCTTTCAGTGGAATGGAGAGAAATCGGGGAGCGGGGAAGAAAACACACATACGTGTTATGTGCGTGTGGCACTAACCCAGGGTTATTTGGAAGAGAATTATGCAGATATGCGTGTGGAGAGGGATAGGTGGAGGAGGAGGAGGAGGAGAAGAGAGGAGGGAGAGAGGAGGGAGGGAGAGAAAGGAGGAAGAGATTTCCATCGGCCCGGCACACACACTGAAGTGCTTGGTACCTACGCAGAAATAGGTCCTCAACACACGACGGCGAGAGAGGAAGAGGGAGAAAGAGACAGGGATAAAAGGAGAGAGACAGAGAGAGAGAGGGTGGGTGGGGGAGGTGATATAGAAAGAGGAAAGGAAGAACGGGATGGGAGATGTGGGAAAGGGAGAGGGAGTGGAGAAGAGAGGATAAAAGGAAGGAGGGAGTGGGAGAGGAGGAGAGGGGTATAAGGGGGAGGGGGAGGGGGGAGCTCCACAATTTATCATTAGCGAACCCTCCACAACCCCTCCCTCCCACCCACCTACACACACACACACACCCTCCCTCACCATCCCCTACCTATCCCCTTCCCCTAGCAGCGCGCATGCTCCGTCGCCATGGCAACGGCTGAATAATTCAAGAGGGGAGAGGGGAGAGGTCGGAGGGAGAAGGGGGAGGGAGAGAGAGAGAGAGATGGGATGGATGAAGAGAGAGAGAGAGAGAGAGGAATAGGAGGGTGGATGGGAAGGGGAGGTTTTCCACCGGCTATATAAACCCCTTCCACACGCTGACACCGCTTCCATTTCCTCCTCATCCTACTCCTTCCCCCTACTCCTCCTCCTCCTCATCCACTGCGCATGCGTCCAAATAGGGTTTTCTGAAGCCTCTGGGTGGTGGGATGGGAAAATGAACGTGCGACGAGAAATTTTTACATCCTCGAGTATAAAAACTAATGGAACGCTCTCTCTCGTTCTCTTCTCCTCGCTTCTCTCTCTCTCTCTCTCTTTTTCCCATCTCTCCAGATCGGTACTGGTGCCTAGTAGAGAGGGAGAGGGAGAGAGATAGATGGATAGATGGAAGCGGAAAATGGGGAGAAGGCAGAATAGTACTTTGCGGTAAAGGGTAAAAAATCACTATCGCCAGGCACAGCTAGGAATATCATAGTGCTAGGGATATATATACATATATACACACATATATATATACTTTAAAAAATATATATGCATATATGTACGCATTTCTGTTTACATATATATGTATATCTATGTACATAAGCATTCATACAAAAACATATACTTGAAAAAAGTATACACTGTATCAGGAGGGTTGTTCTCGCGCAGACCGATGGAGAAAAAATAATGCCGCTGGAGCTATAATGCTGGAAGTTCTTCTATATGAAGCATAGCGACATATATACGAATGCATGCATGCATGCACACGAGGACACAGATTTGGAAATGTTTTTAAAAACTATGTTCATCTGACATGACGTACGAATTGCATTATTTTTTTAATTGGAACATAAAGTTATATGTTTAATTGTTTTTTCGCAAAGGGAGCGATATATATTTACGAATGTGTCAATGTAAGCGTAGTCACAAATACATATCCGTAGTAACATATTCAGGTGCAAGTAAAATTATACACTTATTCCCTAGGACGTCCGAAAAGGCAGCGAAATTAGACGCTTATGAATGAAAAAAGAAATATGTATTTATGAATGTGTCAATGTAAACGTAATCACGGATACATATCCATGGTAACGTATATACGTACAAGTACGTATATACACTTATTCCGCAAGACGTCCAAAAAGGCGGAGCGAAATCAGATGCTGATGAATGAAAAAAAAAATGTACATCACGCGCACGTGATTGAAGTTCTTCCGTACCTCCGCTCAAAACAAGGACCAAGGCTATTTTTTTGCATATAAAAGATACATGTGTGTGTGTGTATGTATATATATATATATACATACATACACACATACACACACACACCCATTCACCTGCCTACACACTGGCGCGCATAACGCACCACACCGTCCCTTCTTCATTCCTATATACGTCGTGTGTCCCTTAAGGGAGATGAAAAGAGCGAGGAAGGGAATTCACTAATCGAACCCCCTTTACTCCCACACCCTCTTCCTCCCACGCACTGCCTCTCTCTCTCTCTCCCTCCCTCCCTCTCTCCATCCTTTATCCTTGCCTTTCCATCCGCCCACGCCGCCCCCCCCCCTCCTTTCCCCTCCCCCTTCTTCCCTCATTCTCCTCCTCGAAGGATACCGTATCCTGCTCCGTCTCTCTCCTCCCCTCCCCTCCCCTCTCTCCATGGAGATTTCGTAACGCACCTTAGTTACGCTCCGGCGTGTATTCCGGGGTGTATGTCCCTTGATTAAGTCTTTATTGAAATATTCACGCACGCGTGCTCGGACACGGGGCAGATTCAAAATTAATCGCTCGCTGTTGCATCGCTAATTTAAACGCCGTTGCGATGTTTTCCGCGCGAAAATTCTTGCTCTTTGATGTGTAATCGGAATGGGGAATTTTTTATCTTAGTGTGATTTATCGATTTTTAAAGGTTTGGGTTTCTCTCTGTCTTTTCTGAGGATTAATTTGGAATATTTAGTGATTCGGTGAGATATTTTTCACGTGAATTTTTGTACAGATATTAAAATTTATTCTCCAATTAAACGCGAGCCAAAAGCAAGATCACGGCTTTTTCTATGGTTTTCTGTAAGAAAAAAGTTCGCAGAAGTGAAATTCTGATAGCATATTTCGGTTTATTGATAACATGTTTAATTAAAATAAGCCAGTCGACCTTATCACGACTCCCTTACCAATAAATATCAAAATGTGACGCTAATATTAAAAATGTTAAGAATAATTATTGTATTCGCACAAAGATTGTTTCTGATAAATAGGTACATCCATAGATTTAATTAATTAATTACCATCTAAATGAGGTAAGTCGTATTCATGAATTGGAAAGGTATGCATAGATTTCCATTGGTTATACTGTATCTAATCCTGAACGATTAGTGAAAAACATTTAGTAAGAATTTAATAATTTTAGTAAAATACTACAAATATCTTTAAAAAATTTAAAAAATAAAATATGTATCTAAACCAGTGGTCTTCAACCTTTTTTGAGTCACCGCCCACTTTTACCATATGTTGTCCTTTGAAATAAGTTCACCGCCCACCCAGTGGCACAGTGAGTGTTTCTGGCGCCCGGGGCAAAGAATAATTTTGCGCCCCCGGTAGCAAAGCGATTTATGGAGGTAACCCTAATACTATGTGGGATTGAGGTTAGATGAGATTACCGAATACGGTCTCAGTGGTAATAACAGTGTTTAAAAATTTATTGTCGCTAGTATAGTATGATATGATACTATAGTTAACGACAAACGAACTGAAATAGTTGTACATAAAATAGTTGTACAGAATATGTGTGCATATCATTAAGCTTTTTTAAAGAATTTTATTTTTCAGTGTAAAAATTAGAATAGCATTTGGTGAGTTCTTTAACGCCCACCAAAAATCCAAAAACGCCCACTGGTGGGCGCTATCGCCCACCTTGAAGACCACTGATCTAAACTAATCCATACACATTATTCCGTTTCGCGATCCCCAGGTCAGGAACCACTGCAATAGGGCATTAATTACATAACAATTAAAATATCGGCTTGTTTTATTAATAATCAGCATAAAATCAGCTCGTAGAAATGGAGAAATGTTATACAATCCTTTACCAGAAAACTTTAATATTAAATAAAGTAGAAATGACGAAATCCTGTAGAATTTTTTCGTCATCCTAAATCTTATGCAACCCAATCGACACCACCAGTCACAGCCACATCCCCAGCAAGCAATCTCCACAAATTTATGATTATATCTAATTCGGCGAAAAAAATATACCAATTTTTTTATATTGCTTAGAAATAAAAATAGTATGAAGGTATAATTGAGATTTGGTATTTATTTGACTGTACAAGATCTCGGCGGAGGGATAAAAAATACTCTCTTCCTCCACAAATGTTTTTCCCCCCTTCCTTGAAGGTGAATTTTCCCCCTCGTCACAAACCGTCCTAGAAAATTTCGTTTTTTTTTAACGCCAACCCATTTCCGTCGTCTCCTTCGCTTCCCTCCCTCCCCCTTCCCCCCACTCATGACGCCCTCCCTCTTTTTCCACGCCGCAAACGCCGCTCCTTAGCACATCCGCCGCACACATTCCGTCACCCACTCATTCCCCGTGGCATCGTCACCCTTTCCTTCCATTTCATTAACCCAATCCTCCTTCCAGGATCGAACTTTCCAATTTTTTTTTAACTTTAAAAAAAAAACTACCCATATATATTCTTATGATATCGTTCTTTTAATGCCTCTTCCCTGTTTCTATCTTGCTGTCCGTACGTCATCGCGTTATTTTTTTTAATATTTCCCTCCAGAGAATAATACGAATGATTGATTAATTCATGGCGGATTTATAATTTTATTACAAATTATAATAAATACGCTCAGTTCGGATTTCATTCACCAGAGACGCTGGTAGTCGGAATAATTCGAAACCTGAGAAATGGTATTTTACAATAAAATTTAATGCTAAAAGTTTTAATTAATGATGTGCGGTAAGATTTTTGATAAAATAATAATTCTTTCTGTCACCCAAAAACAATTTATTTTTAATATTTTTCGAAAATAAAATCATGGAGCCGGAACGAAGTTCTTGTACCTTTTCAAAAAGGTAATTTAAGCGTCAATTTTTACTTTATCCATATACATAGTAGAGAGAAAGTAGTTTTCATGAAAAAAATCTACTTCGAGATTTCAACGGTAATACATGTTTTGAGGTCCCTAGAACACGTTTAAACTATTTTCGGAGTGATGTCTGTGTGTGTGTATTTGTGTGTATGTGTATGTGATTGTGGGAGCTCTAACTCGAAAAGTACTTGCCGTATCGTTACCAAATTTCATATATAACATGAGCACAAAGAGCTGATTAGTTTTTGGACAATACCGGTTAAACGGAAGTTGAGGTTTATTCGAAATCCGATTCGGTTTTGGCGAAATATCTCCGTTAAAACGTCATTACTGTGTATACAATTCTATGCAAAGGTTATAGAGAATGTAATTTCCTACAACTTTCTTTTGAAACAATTTTCCATAGCAGTTATTGTTTAGGAATTATTTATAAATAATCGGTTTTTTCGGTTTCCGTCAAATATCTCTTTAAAAACGTCGTAATTGGTCATCTTCGTGAGGACCAAAGTTGTGGAGGCAGAGAATAATATTTCTTCCAAGTTTTGTTAATTAATTTATTCGTAAATTTCCAATATACAGCGCCACCATCTTGCGGTGAATTCTGTAAACATATTCAAAATATAATTTACGGCAATAAAGACGACTATTCTTTTACGATACGAAATAATAATTTTGCCTTATAATGCTATTATAATAATTTAAATATCAATACCCCAAATATGGAGAAAGTCATGTGTTGGCCACGTCAGATTTTTTCATTTTTATTTCTTATTTCTGATATCTCATTAAACATATTATAAAATTCAATATAATGAGCCATTTCTTTCCCTTTTTCTAAATTCGCTGTTGCGAAGTTTTTCTTATTTTTTCCAGTAATTACGTTAGCTATTTTCGCATTCCGGAACAGCATTTTTTATCACTTCACACTTTGGTAACCTTTTGTTTTCATCCATCTCTCCGAGAATCCTATTTTTATGCCCCAAAAATAAAATACCCCGCCAATGGATAGTTGCCTCAGAAAAACATATTCTGGATATTTCGACGCCTACGGAAGCAGCCACTATGTCAAGAAATCAGACGCTAAATGAAATAACCTTCGAGTTTCTAATGTCATAAAGCGCCAACTGTAATAGATATTAAAAAATTAAGATAGGATAAATAACGTATCCAAAAAAGGCAAATCGGACAACATTTTCCCCGCATATTCGCGTCCTAACGGACGGATATAAAGCCCGATTCAGTCGAGACAGGACAACTTCGACCTGTATCACACGCGAATGCACGATGGTCATCGTGGTTTTTGCAACGATTGAGGACTTGCTAGTTCCATTTTGCTTTCGAAACATAAAATTTAGATAATAAGAGAGATAATTCTTAAAAACCTCGAGTAAAAGTATTATTTAGGAAGAAACAGAATTGTATTGGATGTCAACTAAAACAAACTTACGTCCGCTTTATTTTTTCCATTGACGCGAATTCTGGTATTTCTAAAATTACAGCCCATTTTTATAAACAATAAATTTTTAGTTTAGTTTTTTTTTTCGGAAACGAAAGCAAAATTCGACGATTTAAGTAATCTCTCTATCAGACAGGAAACGCTAATTTATATTATTTTTTCCCCCAGCCTCATCGTCGGAATAGACTTCCTTTTTTTCCGAGCCGATGAAACCACCAACACCTCGCGCGAATATATTTTTTCGCGGAGACACCATAGAGAATGTTACGAGCGGGCGGATAGAGAGACGAAGACCTCAAAGCGAATAAATCCTCCGGAAATAATAATAGTAAAAAAGTCCCATTTTATAAACTTCGCACGACAAAAATAATACTTGGGAATAGCGCTCGTATTTTTTCCCCGCGGAAATACTAGAGAGAGAAAGAGAAAGAGAGACAGTGGAAGATAAACAGTCAAACGGAAATAGAAAAAGTTTAAAATGGGAAATAATAATAATGTCTTATCAACCCCTCTATATAATTTGCTTGGTTATGCGTAATGGTGTAATGCTCAGTCGGTGTTTTCATTGGTTGAATGGCAAGCCAATCAGAGTTCGGGACATCACTTATGTCCGTGACGCTCGACTGCAGCGCCGTTTCTAAGGCGTGGAAGAAATGCGAACTAATAGAATACATGTGATGATGTAATTCGAAATTATTTGCAGCTAGAATTTTGAATACATTTTTGATATTTGAAAAAAATACGAATAAATTGTTTGTGAGATTAATATGTACGATATTTTATGTTAAATAATACATTACTTCCCGTCATATTGACGGGTTTATATACTGGTACTTATATATATATATATATACTTTTTCCCCGTCGCCCGTTCACGACTAGAAAATCCTGTCTACGCCGTTCCGAGATCATTGGGAGCTTCCGAGCGGAGAGAGAGGAGAGAGAAAGAGAGGGAAAGAGGGAGGGAGTGAGAGAGAGAGAGGATAGGAGGAGGGCATGTGGTGCTGGCTCTTGTGCATGTGGCCATCGAGCAGAGCAGGAGGAGAGGATCCGCTCCTCTCGGGGCGAGAACTCTACTCTGAGTTGTGTTATCGAGCGATTCGAAAGGCCCGCACTGGCTTTGCGCAGGGATGCGTCGTTCCCGGGGCAACCAGAGAGAGAGAGAGAGAAAGAGAGAGGGACTCCGTCGCCAGGGGATGAGGGAAGAGGAGGATTTCTATCCCCCATACAGTACGCGGGATTCCCGCGGGAACGGGAACGGGAACGATTTTTCCCGCGGAACATTACCGTTCCAGCGGTTTTGAAAAAAATACGACAGTCGAAAATACAGGCGGGACTTATTTTTATAAGAAGCTTCTATTATAAATTTAATTTTAGTGTATAAGCTTCTATTATAAATTTTACGGAGAAGACTGAAATTCTATTTATTTTAACTATATTCCAATTGCATAGCCTGGGAGTGAGAGAGCAAGATTTCTACCCCTCTAAAGAACGCGGGATTCTCGCGGGAACGAGAACGCTTTACCCGCGGAACGCTACCGTTCCCGCGGTTTTGAAAACAAATGCGACAGTCAAAAATATTGGAGGAACGTTCCTTTTTTACACTCCTATTATAAACTTTAGCATATATAAGACTAAAAATTCTATGGATACAACTGGATTCCAATCGCATGACCTGGAAATCAGTGAGGATGTTTTCTAGGCCTAAAGAATGCGGGATTCCTGCTGCAAAGAAAATGTTTGTTTCCCGCGAAACAATCCCATTCCCACTTTCAATATGACGATCGATAATACCGGAGGAATATTAAATTTAACCTATTTTTAATTTCCGCGTAAACAAGACTCAAAATCTACTGGATTCCACTCGCATCGTTTGGAAAACGCTGGAAAAGGAACCGCGGATTTGGATTTCTTCAGAACCCGAGCGCGTCGTCTGTACAGGAAAAATGCGTTAATGGAAAATAGTTTGGATGAATTTCAGGAAGCTACAAAAAAAGCACGACATAAGAAGATAGAATTTTGAAGGCACCGAGACAAAGAAATCCAAAGTACAGAATTGAAGCTTTCTAAATTTTGTAATTCCCAAATATTATTTTCTGCAGGAAAAAAAGGCTCCTTTATTTGAATTCATTCACCGGTCAGGAATTAGTCATCCAATGTTAGAAAATATTCATCAAAGTACCGAAATAAGGAAAAGATACCAATGCAAAGACTGATTCGTTAGTCTAGTTTTAAAATAATAATGGCCTATGCCTAAAAACTGAGGTCAGCCTGATCACTGCACGATAATATAATGTTAACGCAGCGTAAACCGGCTTCATCGTGAGTTTTGGGGAAAGAGCGTAAAGAATTTTTTTCTAATTTCAATTAATTTCAGTAAAATACATATATTTCCCATATTAACAAAATTAGCTTGGAAATATTGGCTTATCTTCTAGTCCAGAGGCCGCCAAAAAAAAAAACATTCCGTGTCACTGATGCGGCCATTTGGTCACTTGAATCGACTATTATCGAGTTATTTAAAAAAATTGAATCGCGCCCTATGTCGAAATATAAAATAAAGCGAATCGAACTAAGCATAAACCCGTAGCATTTTAGCCATAGTTTCCAAAAAATCTCCCACAGGAGGCGCTGATACTGAAGAGGGCGCTTCGAGGAAATTGAAAAGTCGTCACGGCGGATTTGAACGCCGAGCGCGAGTCTTAGCATGAGGAGTACCCCTGCTTTAAGGGATTCTAATAACGCGCGGAACAACGCCAACACCGCATCTGCCAACGCTGAGACCTATGGGAATCGCGTCAACCACAGGTTGCATCTTCCGAACTCGCCCACCCCCCTGGACGACGGTCGGATTAGTTTGCCCTTAAGGAAACTTACTGAAAATTAACGAGAAAAATTGGCGAAGCTATACTAAAACTAGCGTAATTGCCCGTCAAATATGACGGGTATTCACGCACGTGTTAATAAAATCATATAAATAAAAGAAAATGTGTACAGTATTTGTGTGTTTGTTTGTATGCTAACGCTGTAACTCCAAAACCAATAAACCTAGAAATCTGAAACTTGGCATGTGCACTTAGAGAAACCTGAGGGTGTGCGCCTCGGGCTTATTTTTTTAATTTTTGGCTTGGAAAGGGGGGGGGGGACAAAAAATTAAATATATGGTCATAAAAACTCAAGATCTGAAACTTCGCATCGGGAACGAGTGCAGCATATTTTTCATTTGCATTTTAAAATTATTTAGAATCATCGTACGATATTGGTACTAGGACGAAAGAACGATTAAAAGAATAAAAATTCATTTTCTTGCTTTAGTTTTTTAAATACGCCTCTAATCTGTCCATAAATTAGTTTTGAGCACGAAAATTTAACGTTTTGTTAGGTGAAAATTTATCGTTGTGATGGAAGTGTATTGTTATTAAACAGGATTGTTGCTAATTGGATTTGATTGTGAGATATCGTCTTAAATTCCTCTTCCCGTCGACCCATGGCGCTGCATGTTCTACCTCAGTGAATTTTGTTATCGAGTTTTCGTAAATTTTAATATTTAATAAGATATAAAGTTTTGGTTTGCCTGTTTATATGTCCACTTAAAAACAGAGAACGGCTAAATATAGAGTAACCAAATTTAAATGAAGGAAGTTCATACTTCGAGCCACGTTTTCGTCAAGGTTTGGTGAACCGGGAACAGTCAGTGCTGCCAATATAGGGGATTGACATTTTTCCATAATCATTCAGCACGCTCAAACTCTAAGACCTAGAACAACCAAATTTAGTACGGTTCTTAATTACATCTTAACTTAGTGTACGGTCAAGGTTCGGTCAACCGGGATTAGTCAGTGTTGCCAATATAGGGGATTGACAATTTTCCATAAGATAACAGGTAAAAATCGATTGCTTGACGCTCAATGCATATTTGCAAATTTAAACTACTTAAAATAAAGATACGAACTCGAGATAAAAACACCCATTAATCTGAAAGAATCAACTTTATACTTTAAAAGACTGAATTCGCATAAAATGTAGTATTTAATCATGAAAAAAGATTATTTTATAGGTTTGTAGAAATGGAAAATGCCATAGCAACCCGAGAAACGCCGGGAATTTCTGCTAGTGGAAAATAAAACCCTCCTAGAATCGAATTCATGACTTCAATGTAGACGGTGAGCAGCTAAAAATTCAAAAGGGGATAAGGCCAAATAAAACCTGAAAGTATGAATCGAATGGGATTTAACACAATGCCCATGGATCTTATGCAGCCGGTGGTGCTCTGACAGTCATATATGACAGATCGCGGAAACCATATACATGTACATCCTGTAGGTGCATATATAGTTACGGCACTGTGTATATATATAATTATTTGTAGTCGAAACTTGGAAGTTCAAGCACATCGTTTACTACCAACAAAATAAATTGATGTGTCCAACACATGACTTTCTCCATAGGTAAGTTCTCAACTAAAATCAAATAAATACGGCGATAGGAACAGTTCAACTTACATGATTCAGCGCTAGCGATTCAATTGTTGACACTACCACGCGCGCGAGCTGCCCACTAACCGTCAATTTCGAAGAAAATTGAATATATCTTGAAATATTCCTCATAAAAATTTAGTTCAAACAAGAGTTGTAGAAAAAATAATATCTACAACTTTTATATATAGTATGTTAACAAAAATTCAGTTTTAAGCGAAATATTTAAGAAAAACTAAAATTTTACAAGAGTAAACCGTCACTTCCGGTAGACCGATTGTTATCCTTTTCATATCTTAAGAATATATATAAAATCACAAATATAGAATTTCATACTGATCCGATGAATAGTTTTTGAGTTAGAGCGCACGCAAAATTTCTGTCACACACACACACAAACATCACCGAGAAAACGGTCAAAACGTGTTCAGGGGACCTCAAAACGTGTATTTCCATTGAAATCTGGAATTCGAATTTTTTCATGAAAACAATACTTTCTCTATACTACGTATATGGAGAAAGTAAAAAACAGTATATGTTTTTGTGTCTGAATTATACAAACAGCGACGGTTTCGAAAGCCGAAGATCCTTGAAAATGTACGAATAAAAAGTGAACGATTCAAAGAAACGAGGTTTTCTTACCTTTCCGCTGTTTCAAAGTTCCTGACACTGCTCACGCTCTTCGGCACTTGGGTATTCTCCATTCCGAACGTCCACTAACATTTTGTCGCAACTTATATGGAGAGTTTACTGTATTCACAACAGTATCCTACAAATTTACAATGGCAAACTCGATCAAATAAAATTAATAATAACAATAATCAAGCTTTATTTCAGGGCGATATTTAGACTAACTTTTCCATTCGTACATAAGACCCACTTTATGACGAACACAAGCATCCATTACCTAGGCGAGATTCAAACCCTCGACGTTATTATCCAGATACGCTAAACACCTGTCTACCGCCGCCGTCAAAAATTATGGCAGCGTTCGGAAGGTCATACATTAGATGCCTCAGCCCGAGTGATAAGGGACACGCCTACTTTGACTCGTATTTATTTTCCGAGACAGAAGATAAAATCGGCCGGGACGCCGGAACAAAACCTCGTACAAGGGAAATTCTCGGTCAACCCGAGACGTATTTTAAGCCTAGTTATGGTAAATGTTAACAAACAAAAACACTGTCAACTCTCCGAGGAACGATCCAAACCGCCTCACTGATGACTCCGAATATCCGAACCAATCTTCATATCCTTGATAAGGCTATATTTCCGATTTCTGAAAAAATTAACCAGTATAATGTAAGCTTTCCGAAATTTCATGACAAGCCCTGGGAGTTGAACGAGATATCCTGAAATGAAAGTGTGGTCCGGTCTAATGCCTAATTTTGTCAATGGATAATTTTTAGCGCTTTCTTCTTTTAAAAAATCGCTTATGTGCTAGGTTCGTCCGTCCGTCTGTCCGTGCACAAAATAACTCAAAAAGTTACGAACGTAAAAAGTTTAGGATACATGGTTCTAGATTAGAGCTACATACGGTAAAAAATTTTTGGATCCAAGGATCAGTAGCTGGAGAGTAAATGGCAAAGAACGCCTTTTATTAAATTGAAAAAAAAAGCGCCATTTGCTAATAGTTATGCAATTCTTTTCTCAATTGCCTTCACTGTAGTTGAAAGGCATGGTAAAATCTGACATATACATGTAAATTTTAGAGCAGTATTCACTTTATAAACTGGAAATTCTCCAATTTCACGTAATTTTGTAATATTTTGCAATATAATACGTATAATTTGCCTAGATGTAAATTTTCCAGAGAGGAATATTCGTAACTATCCGTTCTTCAGATAAAATTATTATTACGTGTATTGAAAAGAATATGTGTAAGATAAAGATTGCCGCACAAAAGCGTATACCATCGAAAAATTAAAGAATCCACGATATTATATGGACCGTTTTTATAGAAATGTTACACCTAGAAAGAAATCGAATGTAAACTGGAAGCTTTGCGTGAAACAAAAAGTAATATTTATTCTTTTAAAAAAACCTGAAATGTACTGAAAATATTAGTCGGAAATAATTTTTTTAATGCTTTCTTTTTCAGTTTTACAGCAGTAAGAAAACTTTGTGTAAACCCTGTACTTCCATCGTCCGCGAATTAATTCGCTAAAATATAAATCCCTCACAAAACCTATAAAAAAAAGAATTTACGACCAATAGCAAACCTATCTTCAAATGGATTTCACATTTTTATAATAGGTATTTTCGGATAATTCTCATCCTTTCTTGTCATTTCAATGCAACTTTCACTAACTGTTGATCAGTCTTCACGTATATCTTAGTGAACCTCGAGAGATAATAATTTTTCCAGCTCTAGCAGGGCTAGAAGCTAAATATCTTTTTCAGAAAATAAGCAAAAAATAGCGGTTACCATTTTTGAAAAATACTTAACGCGAGTCTCCCCATTCCTGTTTTTATATTTCCCAATTCTTATCATTTACAATATTAAAAAATACTTACAATAAGTAAGATGGAAGTAATTGTAAAAATAATTTCCTAGACCGTTTACCGATTAGAACATTCAAAAACAAAATATATGCGTAAGATAATCCGCACCTTTTTCCGGGATAGAAATTCTAATGACTCTTCGATACGATGCATCAAATAACGACGCCGATAGCTTTGGGGTAAACGAATCGTTTTTCGTTTTCGCTCAAATGTGTCGAAAATGCTTAACAACGCGTATGCAAAATGTCATTACCTCCATGCATTAGAAGGAAAATTCAGTTTCCAGCCCTTTTGCAAGCGTTTCAATTACATAGACTTTGCTGCAAGAGACACTGTCGTTAACTGCGTTAAGTGCACTACAGGTCCCATCAACGCCTCCGCGCTTAGCAACGGATTGTTTGGATACCAAGATGGCTGCCTCGCAACGGGTGACGTCACAGCTTCCGAGCTCCATCGGGCGGATGAAATAAGTTCGGTGCTCCGTTTTTGTTTCCATCGCATGGAGTTTGGCTACGCATCCTCTGCGCTTTCGGGTGCTCGCCGAATATCCCTTGCAAAATTCATAAGCGTTCGTTCCGCTTATAACTATTTAAAATGGAAATTTAGATCCTGAGATGATAGCTGCACTGGAAATTGATCTTTTGGAGGAAATTTCTAGGAGGCAGAATGGTTAAACTGCACTATATTTGAAAAAATATTTGTTTAAACTAAAAAATACTGAGGAATAAAGAATATTATTCTCTGACCTAAGAAATAATGATCCGAATTATATCAAAATAAATGAAAATAATGACAATCAACGCAAAAAAAATAGTTGACCATATCCTTGGGACATGAAATCACATGGCAACAGTTGTTGCTAGCACCCATTTATAAACCTAAAGATTAACCTTTTCCATAAAATTTAAATGTTAATAATTTAGGATAATCATTGCTATGTTTACTTTAGCAGGTAGTATTTTAAAACTTAAGAATAATTTCGCAATTTATTTACTTGTTTAAAAATTGTGGTTACAATTTAGTCATATGACTAGGTGGTAACAAGAACTAATTTAACCTAACTACTTCATATATATATATATACTATAGTATATTTTGAAGCGTGTGTTTGTTGGTTTGTGTGTTTTTTCATGGAATTCCCCTTCACGATAAAAACTAGAATAACCAAATTAGGTACGATTCTTCCTTACATCCTAACTTAGTGAATGGTCAAGGTTTGGTCAACCGGGATTAATCAGTGCTGCCAATATAGGGGATTAACATTTTTCCATAAGATAACACGTATGAATCCATTTCTTGACTTGCAAGGTATTCTTCCTTCAAGCATCAAAATACGTACATATGGACCGATTTTTTTCGTTTTCGCTTCATTCGACGAATAAAACTCCACACTATCTTATTCCTGCAAAGTTTACATGTTACACGGTCGAAGTTTTCAGAAACACGTTATTTGTTTCGAAATTTTGTGGATTTTTCGTACTCTTTCCGGGCGTTGCCAAGGAGGCCGTCATTGTTGCCTCCGATTCAGTTACATTTACATCAATACCCTGCAAGCCGCTAGAAGCGTTTGGCTTCAATGAAGCTTACAAATATACGAAAGTTTAGCGTTATTGGATTCGCACTTTTGTTTAAGCAACGAAACGATCGATGTTTATGGATAGCAACGTAAACAGATACTGAATATTATTCTAACATATTTTACTTCTTGCATCCCATTTGGTTTATTATTTTGTTGTGGTCCTGAGACTGTGTGGTCAGGAGATCTCCCTCCTATCGTGTCTTTATTTTCTTCTTTCCTGAACACACCAGCATACCACTTATTTAACTCATTTGCCTTCTCCGCGTCGCCTACTAATGTGGTACCGTCACTTTTCTTTATAGTTAGGATTTTCTCTGTTTTTCCTACGTCTTCTAAGATATTTGTAGAAATCCTCACCGCTACTTTTGTCTAATATTCTTTTAAGACAGTTTTCTTTTGCCCTTCACTTCTCATTATTCAACTCTTTCGTTAAATTATTATATTTACTCGTGAAACTGTCTCTTAAAAATTTACTTTTGTGCGCTCTTCTTACTTCCCTTTTAAGAACACTTATTTTTTATTATAAAATTCAGGTCTGGATTTTTCTTCAGCTTCTTTAAAGGAACGAATTGTTGCATCCCTATTGAAAATATTGTTTTAAACTCTACCCGTTTGTCCCAACCAAAGCAATTCGTGATCGCAAGGACCCGCGGTGGGTGAAACCGAAACTCCGTGCCTTGCTCAAGAAACAAAAACGGCATCACGCGCGCATAAAGCAGCTTAAACAAGTTGGTAGGGATCACGCGAACGTGTATTTAATATATAGAAATTGTCGTAAATCTGCAAGAGAAGAAGCGCGTAAGGAATTTGACGCCTACCAAACCACGAGACTCTCGGATTCACTCAAAAACGACTCGAAAGAATTTTGGTCGTACGTGCGAGAAATTCGAGGTCAGTCCACAATACCTCTTCTACGTACAGACAACGGTGAAGGTGTACACGATTCTTTCACTAAGGCTAGTATGTTAAATCGGTTCTTCGAAAATTGCTTCACAATCGACAGCGGTGATTTCATTGATTTCCCTACTCGTATAGACTCAAATATGAGCGACATAGAAATATCCGAAAGCGGTATCGTTAATTTACTAAATCAGGTCCATAAAAGAAAATCGCAAGGGCTGGAAGTCATCCCTGCATTCATTATAAACTCGTTAGCAAACGAATTAGCTCCGTACCTTAAGATCGTATTCACAAAATCTTTAGATGAGGGAATAGTTCCTTTGATATGGAAAACAGCTCAAGTTACACCAATACATAAAACGGGAATTAAATTGAAAGTGGAGAACTACCGCCCTATATCTTTGACGTCAATCTTCTGTAAGGTTTTTGAGCACATCATTGTTACCTCAATATGCGATTTCTCGAAAGCAAAGAAGCGCTTAATATAAACCAGCATGGATTACGACGAGGCAGGTCATGCGAGACTCAGTCAGCTCTACTCACACATGACATTGTGAAAGCAGCGGATAAAGGAATAGGAGTTGATGCAGTATTTTTAGACTTTAGGAAAGCCTTCCACACCGTTTCTCACGTGAAAATAGTTCAAAAATTAAGGGTTTATTCAATTAACGAGAAAATTGTAAATTGGATAGCCTCGTTCCTTTCCGATAGAACCCAGAGAGTAGTTCTCGATGGAGTTGCATCAGACGTCGTCAAGGTGACTTCCGGCGTGCCTCAGGGAAGTGTAATCGGACCTCTGTTATTCTTGATATATATATATAAATGATTTAGCGGATAATATAAAGTGTAAACTCTTCGCGGATGACATACTTGTGTATAGAGAAATCAATACAATACACGACCAGGAGAATTTGCAAAGGAACCTTCAGGCTATTACGAAATGGTGTAAAGATTGGCAACTCGACCTGAATATAGAGAAATGCGCCGCAATGAATTTCACCCGCTCCATGAATTTCAACCGTTACCCGTACCAAATATCTGAATTAAAGTTAAAATACGTCAATAGCTATAAATACCTAGGAGTAACTCTCAGTAGCAATTTGTCTAGTAGAGAGAATATGAAAACCGTTATAGCATCGGCAAACAGAGTTCAAGGGTTTTCCTGTAGAGTCCTGCGGGGATGCCCCTCGAATCTGAAGGAAATCGCATACTTTTCTCTAATCCGACCCGTAGTGGAATACTGTTGCGCCGTCTGGGACCCTTACGAGGAGTGCCTAAGTAGGGAGCTCGAAATGGTTCAGCGTAGAGCGGCTAGATTTGTAAAAGGAGAATATCGGTATGATGCGAGTGTATCAGAGATATTGAGGGATCTGAAATGGCAGACGTTGAAGAGTAGAAGAATTGATTACAAAAGGAAACTATTTGAAAAGTTTAAAAGCTCCGAATTCGTTGAAGACGTACGCGGCATAGTCGTCCCCATCGGTGTTAGTGAACGTAATGTTAGATCAGAGTGCAGGAGAAAATATGTCGAAACAATCGCTAGAACAGAGAAATACTACAGATCCTTTTCCCCAGACGCGATAAGACAGTCCAACAGAGGAATTAGTTAGAGTTCACTTGGTGTTGTGACACCCCCTGCCAAACGCTCTGGCGGCTTGCAGGGTATTGATGTAAATGTAAATGTACCCACATTTCTTCTACACTTCCCCCATTACTTGCCTAACTCGGAAAACTGTCTCTAAAATAATTTTGAAATCCTGTTTTATCGCCTTTGTTGTATTGCCATACCGATGCTGTTATTTATTTTCCCGTTGATTTCTACGTAAACGTCATGGTGACTGACCCCTTTCTTAAAGCCTGAGCTAACGAATGACTCATACGGTCTCGAAAGAAAAATGTCCAGGATATTTTTACCTCTGTTTGAATAAATTGAACTTAAGATTTCAAAGTTTTTGATAGTGAAAATAATATTTTGATAATTTATTATAGAATATGACAAAAAAACAAAGGGAGGCAATATTTACAGAATGATAGTTGAAATTTCATGTCAGAAGTCACTATTTCTCTAGCAAATAAAGATGAACGGAAGTTCAAGAACAGCATTTTTTAAAAGGGATTATCTCAGATATCTCCAATTGCCGCAACAAGGTTATGAAAAATCAAACGCGGATTTCGACAACAAAACAGCCGCCTTCAATGGTAATTCACCGAAAGTGGATTCTTTTAGAATTTACTTTCGGTGTTGCCAACGATGACTGCTGCTTTATGGCCGAAATACGCATCTGGTTTTTCATAACCTTGTTGTGGCTATTGGAGATACCTGAAAGTGCTTAAAGGGCTTGTTTTTGAAAATTTTCAGCCATAATTCTGTAATTATGTTGAATCACTCCGAGTTATGAAAGATTTTTTTAAACTCCTTCAGCCAAACCTCATTTGGAATGATAACGAGCGGAATGTGAATAATATCGATGACAGATTCTCAACTTGACCACATATTTTCATAGTACGCCTATCTGCCAAAGTCTGATCGAATTAAACCCGAACATCACCTCCAAAAATTAAGAAATTAATTTCTTTTGAATCGCACAATTAATAACCATTACACTTCTCCACTAAATAACATTATCGCCATGCCGACTGAGAGAGGATTCGCTTAGGAGATATTAATTTGACACAGAAGATCACAAATTAACGTAAAATTATTCTTGAAATTGTCTTGAAGATTCGAATTATCTTCGACTAAATGTTGACGATCGCCTCGGAATTCAAACGTGAAATAATCAATCAATGAAGATATGCTAATATCACCGTGACTATACGGGACACCAGGATTACGTATGGACATTAGCGGATTTGCAATAAGGTCAAAGCAGGCAATGGCCTAGGGTCGGCGGGGTTTTGGAGGAGGCAGGAATTCGTGGCGGACGCATTTGAATATTCATCCGCCAAGTTGCAAGCCCGTCAATATAGTAATATATGAGGAAGCACTGTAAAGAGGGCTTTCATTGTGATTTTAAAAATTATGGAGGTTGAAGAAGATTAGTTCGAAATCATGAAAGACCATCGGTATCCGCCTAAGGAAGCTTATCAATGTAATAACATAAACAAATAAAATAAAACAACGAATTGTTCCTCTGGCACATAACATATAAATTAAATCAACTTTATTGAATTTTTTTAAGGGGACGGAAAAGTAGTTTGGTCTTGGGGCGTCAAGGTTTTCAAATCCACCACTGCGTATGGGTGTACCTCCACTACTAACTTGCAGCAGAAAATTCCGCACATTGATTGCGCAGAGATGCGCCGTTTACATATGTTAAGATTTCAATTTATGAAATCCAATTTTAACGCGATTGCTAAAATTCTCTGGCTAGATCGGAGGTGTTCCGAATGAGGCATTCCTATATTTTTACTGTCATCTCGTGTCATTTTCCCAACATTATTTTGATATGGCAGTGTTTTTCCCAGCCTATAATTCCTCATAGAGTTATTGCTGTGCTGCGTTGGAAATGCCACACAATTTGAACTGAAGGAGCAACTACTGATTTTATCCTTATTTTTATAGAATACTAGCGTAAGTGCCCGTTGAATTTCATCTGATTTAGTGAATCTACTTTCACTGTCAATTCTAGGGCGTATGCGGGATAAAGAAAAACGTTTTAGTTTACGAAAAACAAAATTATCTATAAAGAATAGATTTTCACAGCTTTTTTAAAACAATTATCCAAAATTCTTTGTAAACAATCCATTTCCGATCATATTGCACTAAAATGTAACGATAATTTTATTTCCTATCATATCACTTTCGTCAAATCCAGCTTCATTCTTCTTTCTGAAATGGTTACTTTTTCTGTCTTGTAAGCAAGACACCCGTGAAAAGGCAATGTGTAGTTGTCCATGACTGAGCAATGGCTTTGCTGCAACGATAACTTCGTTCCTTAAACAAAAGTGCAAAGCGAATAACGCTATTCTTTCGTCTATCTGAAGACTTCATTCACGCCAATTGAATCGAGGTAACAATGATGGTCGCCTTGGCAATGACCGGAATGAGTACGAAAAATCAACAAAATTTCGAAAGAGAATGGGCATTTCTGAAAACTTCGACCGTGTAACATCGCAAGACTAAGGTAGTACACAGTTGTAACCGTTGAATAAAGTAAAAACGAAGACAATCGGTCCATTTTTAACTATTAGATGAATGAAGAAAATCTTACACATTGAAAAATTGAAAATTACGTGTAAACTTATGGGAAAATAATTATAGAATTAAGCACCTCCTCCCCACAAAATGTTTTATTGCCATATAGCCTATGTTACCCTCAGGGTAAAATTATATACCTACGCGAAGTTTCGTGACGATATCTTCAAAGGTGTGTATCTGTATAGAGGACAAACAAAATCTAAATTTCACTTATATAAAAGTCTTTCATTAATCAAAGACTTGGACTAATGAAAGACTTTTGACTGGATGACTTAAAACATTTCTCCTGCTATCATTTTATAGAAGCAGCAACAAACCTCTTTAGGCCAGTTAAATATATATATATATTAAATGCAGTCCTACAAAAGTACCACAATGATTACTAACGATAAAAGTAATTTAATTTTTATTAATTGTTTTGTTGGAAAGAGATGTTGTATGAGAAGGCGTCCGATAAACTGAACTATGGATAAAAACCAAACATGCCAGAGAACGTGTTACAAAAATGCCTGTCATTAGACCGAAAAACGAACTTAAAATCAAACCGAAAAACCGTGACACACAAAATGGTGGACGTGAACACACGATCAATTTTGCATCAGAATTTAAAGAAGAGCCATATTAGACTCAAAAATGTCACCGCTAGGGAATAAATGCACGATAAAATTCATCGAAACGTCTAGATCGACGATCTGGGAAAAAACAACAAATAAAAAAGTTTGGGAGAACCGCGCAAAATAAAAAAAAACCCTCGAGTATAACTTTATACCTCGAAAATGGCGACCGGAATCGGTACTACGATTCGACTGTACCACACATGCGCCATCTGACGATCCGGAGGAGAACAAGGAGGGAATCAGAGAGGGAGGAGAGAGCTCCAGAGGCACATGGATCCGGGTTGAAAAAGGACCGCCCTTTGCCTCTCATCCCCTTCCCTTCATCCACCCTCCCTCCCCCCCCCCTCCCCTCCACCCCTGCGGATCAGGAATTTAGGGCGAAACGGGGGAGGATTGGTTAAGGGATGAAAGGGGTGAGAGAGCCAGGAGAGAGTTCGGGGGAAGGGAAGATAGGCCACGAGGGAGAAGGGAGGATTTCGGGATGGAGTTTATGGCGGGAGGGAGGGGGGAAGAGAAGAGAAACAGCGAGGAGAGGAGGGGGCGGTGGGAGAGGCGGGGGCGTAGCGAGGGGACTTTGGGGAGGGGGGGGAGGTTTGGATGACGGCGTAGCGAGAGAGGAGTTTTGGAGAGGAGAAGGGGGGAGGGAGGAGAGGGGAGAGAGGTGGGGGAAAGCGGTAGCACAGAGCCTGACTGCGTGAATGTGTGGGACAGAGTAGAAGAGAGAGAGAGAAAACAAAGAGAGGGGAGAAGAGGGATGAAAAGGGAGAGGAGAGTGGAGAAAGAGAGAGAGGGGTGGGGGAGGAGGATTAATTGATAGGCATATTTCAAAGAGAAAAGGGGGAATAGCAAGGAAATGGAAAGGAGAAAGAGAGAGGAGGTATTTATAATTGCCAACTTTGTATACAAGAGATATACTATTTAAACGTTGGACAGAAACTCTGTGAAGACGTTGGATAAAATTTGAATAATAACCGTCGTTGATTGATTAAAGAAATGTGGATCAAGTCATATCTGATAATATATACTTATATATATATATATATATACAAGTTATTGGAGCTTTCGGGATGATCCCTTCGTCAGCACAAGATATATATCTGTAGTATTACTAAAACTTATAATTAAGTAAGGAAGACTTATGTGTGTGTGTGTGTGTGTCTTATACATTATCGATCGTACGCACAGTTGGAGTATGTTCCTAAAATTAATTAATCGCGGTCGATCTTCTATCGTGTCCATTCCATTGTATCGGGTAGAAATTATTCCTGTTGATTACATTACGTTATTGCTATATATGATTCAGACTGCTCTTACTATTATGCTGTAGTATAAAATTAAGTTCATTAAAGCACTGTTGTAAAACGATGATGTGGCGATTTCCAGAAATGTAATGCAGAAACTGGTTTAACTGAGAATTCTAAAATAATTTGTACGGGTCAGCGTTCTTAACCAATGAAATTTACGTGAAATATTCATAAAAACTGATCAATAACATATTTTTCTGTGAGTAATTCGTTCCATAAATCTATATCATTCATTTTTCAAAGGATTTAGCTAGTAAATTGCAATGAGACTTGGAATAAAAATTTGTCTTCAATTTATTTCGCATTACCTATTTTATTCAGAATGTGGATGTTGTTGTACTGAGGTAGTAGGCATAATCGTTTGATTTCAAAAGAGGGTATTCCTTTTGCCCATTCCTATGGACTAAACTGATGGCTAAATTAATTACTTTGCATAATTAAGCTCGGATGCCACCCTGTGAAATAAATGTTTACAAGGGACATTCAATCCCAGAATACCTCATTTCAAGCAATGGAGTAAGACAAAAGGTTACATTTAGTTTCATCTCATCATTCCGAAAACATAAATTACTATAATTCCACTAGAGGAGAGTTATCATAAAAATAATTTTCCTACTAACTTATTTAAACTTATAAACAACCAAAGTAAATGCCAGAAAAAATAAACAGGGAAAAGACTGAGCTGCATATAGTACTTTAAATATTTTTGAATTCCCAAAAAAAATCAGGAATCAAAATGCGAATGGATACCAATGCCGACTTGCCGTCTTTCGTTAAATCGCAAAAATAAAAGTTGCTCTCAGCAATACAAACTTTTACTTCAAACCTTTTTCCTCCTGTGATAATGGACATTCATCTACGGTCGATATATTTTCGAGGATTTTTAAGACACGTAAGCGAGAGAGAAAGAAATTGGAAAAATTTAATCGAAGCGATTAGGATAGGGCGGGTGAAGAAAAGAAAACGATTAAGAGAGAAGATTCTACGATGCGATTGAATGGATTCTAGAATGTAAAGGCTAACGACTGAAACCCGGGTAAAAAGGTCATCTCAAAAAATTAAAACAACGAGGATGTTTACCAAAGAGATGAAGATAAAGACAACAGATACTGCTAAGCTTGTGAAAGGCGGAGAAGAGGAGAACCTGCCACTAAAAGTGGATATTGCGATCTTCATTCAAAAAGGTTAATGTCTAGTAAAGAATTTCGTTGAGGAGGGTTTAGAGAAAAATAAATGAAACAATTACGAAAGCGACGAAAAGAACACTCTCAATACTTATGCTTAAACGTGCAAGATCATTGCGAGTAATGAGTAGTAGAATTAAGGTAAATGTCTACTTTCAGATCTACAGTGGAGATGGCGGTAATAATTGCCCTCCTTCTGTTTAGCCCTCATGCAAAGTATATCCGTTATGTATAAAGCAAGGAAAGAGCTGTTGAAGCACGTAATAAATGGAGGCTTATAAAAAAAATGACAGACAGACGGACGGACAAACGGAGAAAACGTCCACAAAGAGACAGAATACTGATTCGATTGGTGAAAAAATGAATTTTCTAGCTTATTTTTTCCCTAACTGCTTTCGTTAGCACGTCAGACAGACGGAGAATTCGACCGCATAAGCGGATTATTTAAAAAAATGATAAAAATATAATAAAAACATACGTAACATTACAGAGTTGTTTCAAAGACCCTGTTATGGGCATCATATTAGCTATAATGATATATCATTTTATAATCTACGTCAGGCATGTCAAACTGACGGCCCGCGGGCCACATGCGGCCCCTTATGTGGCTAACTGCGACCCGAAATCTAATTTTTTTCTCGACTAAAACGCTCGATATTTTATCATCATCATCATAGGTAGTCTGTCCGTTGACAAGTCCGTGATTATTCTAGGTTAAACTTGGTTCTCCATACACTCCTATTTTCCGCAGTTTTCTTCATGTCTTGATAGCTCTCTTTCCATTTCAAGTCGTCTACTAGCTGAAACCTTTTCCTACCTCTTTCTCTTTTTCCATCCAGTTTTCCTTCTAGCACTTCTTTAATCATGCACTCTCTCCTCAGGTAATGCCCAAACCAGTTCGCCTTCCTCTTTCTGATAGTCTGTATAATCGTTCGCTTCTCTCCTATTCTTCGTAGTACTTCCTTATTTTTCACTCTATCTGTCCATTTTATCTTCAGCATTCTTCTCCATGTCCACATTTCGAAGCTTTCCAAGTATTTAATACCATTTTTCCTTAGCGTCCATGTTTCTGTTCCGTACAAAGCTATACTCCATACATAGCATTTTATCAACCTCTTGCGGATTTCCTGCTTTATATTTCCCGTTAGCAGGAGTTTCTTTTTTCTGAAAGCGGCTTTTGCTTTTGTTATTCTAGTCCTGATTTCATCGGTACATTTTGCTTCTCTCGTTATGATGCTTCCAAGGTATTTATAATCTGAAACTTGTTCTAATGGCTTTCCTCCAATACTTATGTTCAAATTTTCTTCTTCTTTTCTTGATATTCGCATAACCTTGGATTTTTCTGTATTAATTTCCATGCCGTATTTTCTACCTGTTATCACTAGTCTATTTATCATTTTCTGGAGTTCCTTTTCCTTTCTTGCTAGAAATACTTGATCATCCGCGTAAATACTGTTCTTATAATCCTTCCTCCGATTTTGAAATCTCCCGTGCCTTCTAACGCTTCCTGCATTAGTCTCTCTCCATATATATTGAATAGAATCGGCGATATGTACTCCGCTGGTGTCCGTATTCTCCAACCTGACCTTTACAACTTGATTCACATATAGATTCCTGATCAGTCTCCTGTCTTTCCAGTCTACACATATATCCTTTAATATCCTCATCAGCAGTACCCAATTTACTCTATCAAAGGCCTTCTGCCAGTCGACGAAACATATGCAGCAATCTTGACTGTACTCTATTGCCCTTTCTGATATGATTCTCACTACACCGATAGCATCTCTGGTTCCACGTCCTTTTCTGAAGCCGAATTGATCTTCCCCTAGCACTTCTTCGGCCTTTTTCTATAGTCTTTTATTAAGAATCCTCGTGATGATGTTCGAAGTGTGTGACAGTAAGGATATCGTTCTGTAGTCCTTACACTGCATTGCCTTTGGCTTCTTCTTTAGAGGGATCATTGTAACATCTAAGAAATCCTGAGGCCACTCTCCCGAGTCGTAAATCTTGTTAATTAGTTTCGTAATCACTTTTAGTCCTTCCGATCCCATGACTTTAAGTACCTCTACCGGTATTCCATCGCTGCCTGTAGCTTTTCCTTTCTTTAGTTCCTGTATCGCCTTTTCTACTTCGCTTTTCATAATACTTGGTCCCAAGTTGTCTTTTTCAATGCAATTCTCTTCTTCCAGTTCCATTTGTACCGATCCTGCCTGCTTTTTGTATAGTTCCTTAATGTATTCTTCCCATACCTGTTCTGCGACTATTTTCCCATCTGTATTAATAATTCCTTTACCATGAATCCCATTAGACTTCTTATCTTCTAACTTCAGTGCCCTAGCGTACATCATATCGTATCGTCCTAACTTCTCCATCTGTTGTATTTCCTCACATTTTTCTTTTATCCAATTTTCCCTAGCTTTATCTGTTACCCTTCTCATCTCATTGTTTATGCGTCTATAGTTGGCTCTACCTTCTTCACTGTTAACGTTTTTCCATTTTCTTCTCCCATCCATATTTTATATAAATGCTTTATTCCTACGAAAAAGACACAATATTCTGTCGTTGTTACTGAGGTCCAATAGAATCTATTCTCTAAATTTCTGTTTGGAAAGGCACAAAAAGGCGTCCAATCTTCTAGATCAGAGGTGCACACCCGCGGGTCGAATTTGATGGTTTATACTTATCCGAAGGCCGCACTTAATTAAAAGGTGAATAATGTAAATTGAACAAGAATAAAATTTTAGATAACAAGTTCAAGCATTTTTACTTATGAATAATATTAAACGCAAAATTATTACAAATACACAATGCAGTACAAGTTTGAAAAGGTGTACAACTCTTTTGAATGAAGCAGTAAAATTTTCAGGAGTATAAATATGCTACAAGTAGTGTGTTTGGTTGACCTTAGCATTTTGCACTCTCTAATAATTGTCACTTTATGATTTTAATTAACCTATCCTAAACATTGTCCAATATTAACCTTATGATGCAAAAATCTTCCGTGGGCCGGACAAACATCAACGGAGGGCCGCACTTTGTGCACCCCTGTTAGGGTAAGATCAGGGTTTCTCAAAGTGTGGTAGGCGTACCCCTGGGGGTACTTTTGAAGGCGCTAGGGAGTACTTGAGAAAACTTACGTAATGAGTGACAATGGACACTCCAAATCAGATTTTATCATTTTTATGTTGTTATAGAATATATTTTACAATAAATTTGTTCATTATGTGTGCACATAAACAATACAGTACATTTTGTCTCTATTGAATGCATACATAATAGTAAATGGTAACCTTACAACTGAGGGTGGAGGCTTAAGTATTTTGTTTGCTTCCGTTTACCATGGGACAAGACGTGTTACGGATTAAATCATAAAACCAGGTAAAACCAAACTGGCAAATCTGAATTACTATTCCTCAGTTTGGGTTTGTTAGATATGAAGGAACATTTGGAAGGACTCATGAGGCAATTACGAGAATATTTTCCAGAAACGGGCGATTCTAATAATTGGGTGGGCAATCCATTTGATGTGGATTTATCGATTCCATATCTAACAGGAAAGAAAGAACAAGAAAGCCTCATGGACTGAAGGTTACTTGAAAATAAAATTCTCGAAGGTATCTTTGATTGTATCCTGGGCACAATTATCAAAGGAGTATGGGGAAGTTGCTAAAAAAGCAACCAAAATATTCATTCCTTTCCCCCTAAATATGCATGTGCGAATCTGGATTTTCGTCTTAGTTTAGTTAAGATAAAAAAACGTCAGAAATGGCACGTCAAACTTGACGTAAGATTGAGGCTCTCTTCAACCGAGCCAACGATTGACTCTTAATGTTATAGAAAGCAGGTACCTTCATCTCAATAACTGTTATTTATTATATGTAAACTCGTTCGTTTTTAAATTTTGTGTAATAATTGTAGTATTATTTTATAAGCTGATTGAACGAGTTCAAAGGGGTACGCGGCAAAAAAAAGTTTGAGAAACCTAGATAAAATTTCCCAAAAATGGTCCTTATTAAACAACTGCAATTCTGTAGACAAGTAGACAGCTTGGACTGATCTTTTAACTTGTTATTTTTTCCCCCACCTATAGTGCGATTAACTGATGTACAGAGTACATACTACAGTTTACATATAGAAACATACTCGTATTTTATTAATACACCTTGAGATATCGTCCTTCAAAGGAGGACAGAAAAAGTTCGAAGAAATTCATTTTAACGCGCATGAATGCGATGCAGGAAATATTTTCACTTCGACTAATCGAAAATTCGAGTCGTAGACGTTCGAGTTATCGAAGTTCGATACTTATTAAATAAAGTAACATTAGAAACACGAAGAGAATATAGAAAAAAATCCACTTAATAAAAGAGAGGGAAAGCAAGCAAAGGTGCCCAGAGGAAACGCACCCCATAGTGGAACTGGAGAGCGAGCAGAAAACTGAGCGAGAGAGAGAGAGAAGGGAAGAAGAGAGGAAAAAGAGAGACAGTGGAAGCAAAGGAGAAAGAAGGAGTGGAAGAGGACGAAGCCGGGATGGAAAAGGTGGGCTTGGGAGTTGAAAGGGTGAGGAAAAGGGGAGTTGTCCCGAAAGAGGCTGAGGCTGAGAGAGGCGGAGATGGGATAAAGGAGAAAGTAGGAGTTGGCGGGGAGGAGGGGGGGGGGGGGGGGAAGGAGTAAAGAGAGGGTAGTTGCGACGAAGGGAAGGGAAACTGATTGCCACCCTACAAAAGAAGTAGAAAGGGAGAGAGAGGAAAAAGCGTACTCGGATCGAAGAGAAAGGAAAACGGAGAAAGAAACGAGGAGTAATGGAAAGGAGGAAAGGTGTTTTAAACTATAAATACCGCGGAGCTATTATAAGTCGAACCTCGAGGGAAACATAAAAAATATATTCGACTTATGGAAATTTATAGAAATGGAAGAAAAATAACACGGAAACGATTTTGTCCCGTAAAATGGATTCACTTCGAGATATAGAAAATTCGAGTTAATAGACTTTCGAATTATAGAAGTTCGACTGTGTCTAAAATTAAACAAGTGATCACTCAAGTATATCCGATGAACACGAAAAGGTTAGGGAAAAAACTGCGAATACCACTGATGACGCCTCCCTGGTGGCCGAAATGTGCGGTTTTTCCGCAGTCTCTTTGTAGATATATAGGATAAATTTTGAGTTAAGTGCTGATCTTGTCGATTTGTGTTCATGTACTCATTTCGTCACTTTTAAATCTAGCCGTAAGACGAGTTCAATGATTCTCTATTGAATCAGGAGGAAAACAAGTTCTGTGAAAGCAAGTTGCTAGAGGAAGGAGAAAGATAAAGAGAGAGAAAGGATGAAGAGAGAAAGAGAGAAAGGAGGAAGATAGACAGGGAAAGGAAGCAGCATTATTATGCGTAAGAGGAGTCTTTCACACCGATAAGTAAACTTCCTGCTAACGACCAATCTAAAGAAGAGACGAGAACGTGAACGAAGTAAGAACGCAAAGTTAGAGCGAAAAACAGTGGAAGAGAGAGAGAGAACGAACGGCGAAAACAAAACGACGAACGACGCTGAAAATCCTGTATTTATTTTATCTATCGTCGTTCCAATGCAAAGCCGTTTTTTTTTAAAGCTATTACGTCCAGGTGTTTTTTATTTTAAATTCTTTCATTATTATCCATGAGACTACTCAGTCACCTTTAAGGCGAAGTGGTAAAAAGTATGTGTACTGATAAGCTGCTAACCTCCTCGCCTTGCTTCTCTTATCTTATCAAATGTCATGTTAAATGTTTATTTGTGTATATTTAGAAATATGTATGTATCCGCGTGTTTGTACACATGTATCGAAAGCATTGCCTATGAAAGTGGTTTCCGAACTTTTCGTAGGCCCGGCACCCCAATTTTGAAAGCTACGTTTTTATATTTTTACATACTAGTATTAAAACCTTTGGACCAGGGCAAGGATTAAGGTTTTTGGGCCCTCCCGGGCTAAAAAAAAGTTTTGGGACCCCATTTGTTGTGATTATTTGACACAATGCTAGCGAACCTGGTGGTAATAACCATAGGAAAAGAACGTCCTTAGAAGAGCAAAACAAGCCATAGAAAATGAACACAACACTAGCGCTTGTGTGGAAATACAAGGAAACTTTTGAGGAATTTATAAATCTCAGCAATTTAAAATCTTTTTCACTTTTTTAATTCAAAACAAGCCAAAAGATACATATTTTGTTGAATTATAGAAAATGGGTCAACAAGTTAGTATTGCTTATCCATATTCAATATTTCAACAAAACTACAATATTTTTTACAAAAAAAGATTTTTTGTCCCAGCCAAAAAGGGGCCCTTGAAAACCTGAGGGCCCCGGGCCATGGCCCATCTTGGCCCAATGGTTAAGCCGGCCCTGATTTGGACGCATTCGTTATTTGGTACTACACCACAAACAATTTAATAAGAAAAAATTTACCGCCCTAATTTAATATCAAAATATCCAAACTGTTGATTTATTAAGTAAACAATTTTTTTCGCGACACCCCTAAAAAATACTGCGGCACATCAGTTAGGAGAACCAGTGATCTATGCCACAATTACACTGTATTTATAAATGACAAGGGGTTAGGTGGAAGAGTAGACTGACATATATCTCGCCTCAATAAAGGTTCTATTCAATTTAATTCACCAGGTCTCAACATATCTCCCGCTGTTTTTATGGACATAGGAAGGATTTTATTTGTACACATAATCGATACATTTATTTATCATTTTTTACAACAAACAGTTTTTTTCGTCGTTAATAACCATTTTTCGGCTTATTACGATAAAAAGATAAGCATTAAGTCTATGGGGAAATGTATTTCGATTTACGTGCTTTCGTAGAAATAGGAGAACTTAAGATAGAGAAAATGGCGACGAAATAGCACTGAATCACGAAATTGGAATACGTAGTTCTAGAGTAACGAAAAAGGAATTAAAGAGAAACAGACAGAAGAGGGATAAACAAGAGAGGAAGAGAAGATATTACATATAAGGAAAGAAAAAAAAAGAGGGAAAGAAAACGGCGGAACTGAAAAGCGGAAGAGGGAAAGAAAATGCGGAAATTGAAGATGGAAGAAAAGAGGACAAAGACCCAGGGAAATAAAAGAGAAATTACAGAGGGTAAGAAAAGAAAATGTATAAAAAATATATAAGAGGAAAAGGAATATAGAGAAAGAGAAGAGGGATATTATATAGATGGAAAAAGAAGGAAAGGCAGGATCGACGAAAAGAAGGAAAGAAAAGAGGAAAACAGCGTAGCGAAAACAGCAAAGAGAATGAACAACTGCAAGACTCTTAGAGAAGCCAAAAAAAGTGATAAATTAATGAAGAATATGTAGGAGAAAGACGTAAAGAGAAAACGACACGAAAACACACACATACACATCCGGAAATATAAATACGAGGGAGGGAAGCATAAGAAAACGTACAGAGAGAGAGAGAGAAAGAGAGAACAAAAGGGAAGATAGTAACATATATATAAAAAGAGCAAAATATATAAATACATTGAGAAAGAATAAAACTAATCAAGAAAAGAGATTACGTCAGGGAAAAGTAGAAAGGAAAAAAAAGGAAAGACAAGGAGATAACGGAAGAAGAAATTGCAGAAAAAGAAGAAAAGGAGAGAGAGGGAGAGAGAGCAGTAATGTGGTGGAGTAGGTAATGTATGTTGCTCTGGGATGGAGATAGGCTGGAGAGAGGGAGAGAGAGAGAGGAGGATAAAAAAAGAGGAGAAGAAAAGAACGTGAGGAATAAATAAGGAGCGGGAAGTGGATAGGAAGAGGAAATAGAGAAGAAAAATAGTAAGTCGGAGAAAGGGGGGAGATGGAGGGGGAGGAGGGGAGTAAAAAGTTTGCTGAGTTGGAGAAAGGAAAAAAAGACAGGAAAAGAAAGAAACAGAGGCATAAAGAGTAAAGGAAATGATAGGAAAGGAAGGAGAATAGGAGAGAGAGAGAGAGATAACAGGATGGAAAAGGGAGTTAGGGTGTTACATAGGAAGAATATTGGAATAGATACATAGATAGATCAACTGATAGGTTTATGCGTCCTTATTTTTTGGGAAAGACAAGTCTCTTTTTCGATCTACCCCACTGTCAAATACAATATGATCCACGCAATTAATTGACGCTGATGCGAATTAAAAGAGAAAGATATCTGAGGAGAAAACTAAGTAATATTAAATGACTATGACTCAAGGAAAAACCCCACAGCAGGAAAATACCCACACGAGAAGCGGAGGTGGAAAAACCTATTAAGTCTATTGATGCCATTTATAAAAGTTAATACGATATAAGTATATATAGATATACAGATATCCATATAGAAAAGTGTATGTATGTATGTACGTATGTATGTATGTTTTTCTATAACTCAGCAACTACAGGACGCAGAAACAAGGGGAAGGTGTCATTTTAACCGGATACCAGGCGCCCAACCAGGAGGAATTTTCTGATTGATGCCATTTATAAAAGTAAATACTATATGTAAAGTATACACAATGACACGCATACACACACGTTGATGAACAATTAAGAAGAAAAGTGGGAAATTTAGGATGTATGCTTCGCTATTCTGTTAAAAGTAAAAATATCTGCAATTTCGAATTAATTATCATTCTTGCCGTTGTCGTTTCAATTAACGCGAAATTGAGTAAATGGATTAGGTATCTAATTTGTCCGTTTCGATTAAATGGCTACTTCATCCAGCGGGATGAAAACGATCTAACTATTACGATGATGTTTGGTATGGTGCAAATAGAAGAATATCGTCAGCCCTTTCTATTATGAAAGGAATCAAATAAACATTTAAGCTATCGTAGAAAAGTAGCCTTCCTCAGTGCACACTCAGCGATCGCCGACTATAAGAATACTTGGTCGATACTTGAAATCAGAGCCGGGACAAGGCATATTTTGGGTCCTAAGCAAGATTTGAAAATTGTTTCCTCCCCTCTTAATGAAAGCATAAAGTACACAATTTTACCTCCCAAAACAATAGTTTATAAACAAAGCAGAAGTAAAATAAAATAAATCTGTAATATAAAACGTTACATTTAAAAGGTTCAAATGTCATTTGTCGCGCCCATAAGTGCGCTGCGTCGTTGACGGGTGCCTCCTATTCACTATTTCCCTTTTTCTATTCTTTTTTTCATATTTATCTACCTCCTATTCTTTCTCTTAATTTTATTTGCATTCCTTTTCCTAATTCTTCAATTTCTTCTCCCATAATCAGTAATATTCATTTCACTTGTGATTCACTTAGAGGTCCGAACGATCTCTTAATATCGAAATACGCATGTGCAAATGTTTAAAAGAATTAGGAAATTTTCACGTGATACAATTGGTTATAAATTACCAATAGAAGAAATAAATTATACTCACGTTTTCAATACAATTTCAGATCAATATACGTTAAACTACTACACTTAATATGTATAAGTGAATAATATTAGTTATTGTTGATCTGATACTTCGCTTAAACGATAATTAGGCGAATCCAAGAAATTATCTTATTGTAGCAAATGGAGAAATGTTTCCAAAAAATGTGAAAGGTGACTTTTGAAAATAAAAAGAAAATATATAATTACAGTATATTTTTAAAAAACTTTCCTTACACTTGATAGATAATCTATACTATACATTTTGGTCAAGGGTAACGATAATGAAACACATATCACAAGAAATTAGTAATCAAGACAGTTGCTGTCTTGCTATTCCATTAATTTTTCGAGTATCAAGTGAATTTCTGGGAAAGATATAAATATTACGATTTATTGGAATTCTGAGACATAAGGCAGAAAGTTAGCGGAAAATCATCTTCGACTGATCTAAAATTCGAGCTACAGAGATTTCGCTCTAATCCTATATTTTTGTTTTATGAAATTCTTACATTTTTTTCCCCATTTGGAGCATTTAACACGTTGCTAAAAAAATTTCAATTTTTCTCTTATTACGGTTCCTCTTTCTCCTCTCTTCCTAACTTTATCTCTATTCTATTTCGCTTATTGTTGTATTAAAAACTATCCTTCCTTGAGCTTCGTGATATCAGTTCGACGTTACACGAAGGAACCTATTTACAAAGAGGAAGAGAAAAGCGAGGAAGAAAAAATACAACAAACGACATAGAAATAATCTTAAAGATATTGCAGCGAAAGAGACGAAAAGGAATAAAATTGCGCGCGAAAGAGAGAGAATATGATGGATTGGATGACCTAAAGACAGAGAGGAAGGGAGGCGAGATAACAAATGAATACAGGAACACAACGAGAGCTGGAAGGATGAAACGAATAACACAAGGATGAAAATAGACGAGAGAGAGAGAAAAAGGATAAATTGAGGCGGAAAATACGCGAAGAGGATAAGAAATAGGTATGGAGGGAGAGAGAGAGAGAACGAGAAAAAGCTGATTGAGTGAAAGAGGAAGAGACAGTAAAAGAGAAGAAGGGAACGTAGGCCAGAAAGAGGAAGACGAAATGATGAAAAGAGACGAAGACAGAAAAGATGAGGAAGGTGGGTGATAAAGGAGGAAGAGATAGATAGGTTATCATCGTCTTTATTTAGACCATAAGGTCCACTTTTACATGTAACTCTACGTCGATGATATGTACGTATAATAGAAACGGTATTGATAAGCATTACATAAAACACAATGAGTACTACAATAAAATGCAAATGAAAAGCATCCTAAGAAAGATTTATGTTTCCGGGGGGAAAACCTAAGTAATGGAAGGCTAGATCTCCCTAATAGAACCCACGCAGGAAAACACCCACAGGTAATGAGGGCGTGAAAAACTGCGAAATCCCTAAATAGTACGTATTATATGACACTGTAAATTGAAAACGGTAGATAGAGAGAGAGAGAGAGGAAAAAACAGACAGACAAACGTGTTCATACGGAAGAAATTGAGACTAACTTAGCACGTCTTACATTTACGTGAAATTAAAGATTAAGAGGGAAGAATGGCGATAGAGTAGATAAATGGAGATAATAGAGAAAGAGAGAAGGGGTTAATGGAAGGCAGAGATGGAGAGAATGGAAGAGAGGGCGGAGAAAATGGAAGATGTGGAGAGAATGGACGAGAGATGCAGAGAATGGCAGAGAGATAGAGAGAAGAGAGAGAGAGAAACTGGGAGAATGGATGACAAAATGGAATAGAGACAGAGATAACGGATGAGAGATGGAGAGAATGGAAGAGAGACGGATTTGAAAGGAAGAGGAAGAAAACGCGACTGAAAGAGAACAAAAAAATCGGCACAACATACATTGTACAAACTTTCTCATATATAGGTACTAATGCGTCGTTTAGTTATCTTCAGAAAATGAAAATCGTATCAGCCGACTTTTAGATAATCCAATTTTTGTTAAAGATGCCCAAGAATAAACTAGCCTTATATTCATTTTTTGAGAAATATGAACTATACAGTATTATTGAACACGTAAACTCAAGTAACTGTACGAAATTTTATCAAAATCGTTAAAGCCGTTTCGAGAAAATCGGATTGTTGTTAAAAATGCGTAGGTTAAACTACTCTTAATTATTGAGCAATTTCAACCATTTCTATTATACTCTGCTCAGTATGATAAAATGCCTAAGTAAGAGATTTCATTCATTTTCGTTCTTCCGTCTAGGCTCCAGCGCCACTAACAGACAGACAGACAGACGGCATTGCAAAAACCACTTTTTCGGAATCAGCAACACCTAAAACGTGTATTTCCGTAAAAATCTCGAGTTCGAATTTTTTCGCGAAAACAATACTTTCTCGATACTTCGTATGAGAAAGTAAAAAGAAGGCAAGAAGCAGACGCGAACGGAAAGAAACACGGAATGAAAGAGAAGGAAACGCAGAAAGAAAAAAGAGAAAGGCCAGGATTAGATAACAGAAAGAAGGAGAATGGAAAGACTCGGGAAAAATAGGAGAAAAGACAGAGAGAGAGAGAGAAAGTAGGAGGAAATGGAGAATTTTTTTATGGGGAAGTGATGGAATCAGGGTTGAAGGGGAGAAGGCACGCAGCCGTGAGATGAGGAAAGATGAGAACCTGGAGAGGTAATAATTGAGGGAGAGGGAGATAAGAGAGAAGAAGGGAGGAAGAAAGTAAATAGGGACGGAAGGTGTAAAGAGAGAGAGAGAGAGAGAGAGGTAGGCAGCATTGAAGGATAGATTGTGAGAGAGAGTGTAAGGTGGAAATAAGAGTGGGAGTAGGTACATACATATAGGGCTGGGAGGACGTAATATAAAATGGAGTGAGGAGAGAGGGGGAGAAAGAGGGGAATAAGGGGGAGGGGGGGGGAGAGGACGAGGGAGACGACGGTTTCCTTCGGCGTTAAGAAGGCTATGAGGAGGAGGTGGGAGGTTTTTTTTTTTACAGGATGGAGGGAGACGCGGATATAAGGAGGAAAGAGAGGGAAAGAGTGAGTATTACGGTGAAATACCGTTACAACGAACTGTAATGGGCGCCCCGAAAGAGCTCGTTATACGGGGCTTTCTCGTTAAAATGAAAATCGTTTGTCTTGCGCGAACATTCAATCTTATTCCTCAGGGAGGAGGCAGTGTTTCTCATTTTGCGTTTTCTAAATATAAATTATATATATATATATATATAAAGTAGGAGGATAGGAAAAAAATTTTCCGTGCGAATTATCGATCGCGATGTAGCGGAAATGGCTAACAATGACCTTGCGCAGAAAATATTTTTTTTTCGGGGTCGACTAAAAATCAATTTATTTTATTATTTCTGCTGTTGAAATCAGGAGCATTACACCTCCTTTTTGGAGCCATTTTGAGATAAAACTATGTTATAGTACGTACGCGTAGTTACTTCTGCGGCTTAATACAAAAGGAAACTCCAACCGATTTGGAAGCAGGGCAAAAAAGCGATGAAAGACAATACTAACATAAGTAAGATGTAACCATCCATGCTTTATGAATAATATAAATCACAAATTCAAGGAATGCCATAAGAATTGAAATGCAATGGAACTTCTATAAGTCGAACCTCAAGGGAAACAATAAATATTCGACTTATAGAAAATTCGAGTTATAGACATTCGACTTACATAAATTCGACTTTATTTGGATTATTTAGTAACATTATACTAACTGCTTCTAACATGGAGCACGAAATCGCGGAATTCGAAGATATTTTCCAGAAAATGTATATAACAAGGCTAATTTCCCCGCAATCGAACTTAAATCGGTTTTATAATTCATTTCACCACAATGCATTTGCGCCATTTACAATACGTTGACATTCTATCAAGTAATATCTGAATTGTATTGCATGCAAACAAGGTCGCCCCAACAGAGGTGTGGGGGGCCCAGGGCAAATCGACCTATGCGGGACCCCGTTATCGTTAACCGCCAAATTAAATTTAGACTTTCCTTGCGGTAGTATCGAAGCGCGGGGCCACTGAAATCGCGGGGCCCGGGGCGGTCGCCCCGATTCGCCATGCCCTAGGGACGGCCCTGCATGCAAACATCTATTCACTCATAGATTATACTTGTATTATCTATATCTATAATAGCCGACCGTCCGTCCGTCCCACCCTGTATCTCAAAAGCCGTTCGTCGTAGAGATATGAGGTAAACTGCGTTTTGTTTCTACAAGCTAGGAAGGCCCCTAGATACTATTCTCGTTTTCATAAAGTCCCGGGTTCGAATCCAGGAGACAATGATATTTTTCCATAAGTTTACACGGGATTTTCGATTTTTCAGAGTGCAAGGTTTTTTCCCTTCATTCACCAAAATACGTAAATATAGACCGATTTTCTTCGTTTTTGCTTAATTCGACGGCTAAAACTCTACACTATCTTATTATTGCGATGTTTACATGTTATACGGTCAATTCATTCTGAAATACGCAATTGTTTTCAAAATTTTACGGATATTTCGTAATCTTTCCGGACGTTGTCAAGGCGACCGTCATTGTTGCCTCCGATTCAATTAATGCCAATTAAACCTTCAAATAGGTGAAAGAATAGCGTTATTCGCTTCGCACTTTGTTTAGGCATCGAAATTATAGCTGTAGCAATGTCAATATTTATACGTAGCAACATAAATATTTACGGATAATTATTCAGTTAACTGCGTATGGGAAGCGTTTCTAACGATTCAATCAAAGCAGATGAATTTTCCTATCATCGTTTGAATGCTGGAATCTTATCTGTTTGTAAGTAGAATCATTATATTATACATCCATAATGCTTATTAAAGCAAATAGACTCACGCAGAATTTAAAATGAAATGAAAATAGGGACACGTTATTTTTTAAACATATTCCATGGTTATCTTCTCTTCATTGATAATCTACATAAAATGTTGCATTGATTGTTATACAAAAAAGAAAGGACATATATTTGAATAAAAAGAAAAACATAAAAGTTCGCGATCAATTACTGTGTAAGGAAATGCATTTTTAGAGTTAAATGTGAATTACTGAGATCAACTTATTTCACATACTTCATCATTTTTTATAAATCAATTTTAAAATTCACCGCGCAATCTTTGCGCGGGATCAGCTAGTATTATTAAAGAGGAAGAATGCGAGTTATTGAATTCTACAAGTAAGAATAAAGAAACCAACACACTTTTGAATTACAGACAAGCATTATACAGATTGGTTATTTTTTAGCCATGCAAACCCTCGATTAAAATATTTTAGAGGGAAACTACATATCAATAGCAATTTGAAGACGGTTCTCCCAGGAATGGTCGCATGAGACATCCTGCTACGTAGTTTCACGAGAGATTATGTTTCGGCAGACTACGTAAATGCTGTAAAGGGCAAATGTCAATGCAGTAGCTGGATTTAATCCCATCCCATTGACTAAGCCGCCGAAAGCACGTAAAAAAAGAAACAGAAGAGGAAAGCCGTTACTGTAGATAACTAATTACGTCAACCTGAGACTAATTAGCCCTCTGCAGTTACGACGAATTAAATCGTCGAGGTTTGAGAAATTCGGAAGGAAAAAGTGAGAAAATGGAGTCGTAATCGACTAAGCAACCTAGCGAGAAAATAGGAAACCTTATGAACAGTTGAAGGAATAACGTTGTGATAACCGTAATTCCGAAATGCGAAGAAAAAATACGCACGAAATAAATTACTAAAATGGATAGGAGAAACAAATATTTCCATCCGTGCGTGTCACACAAGCACAGAACGAGAAGAACCAAAAAGGAGAAATTTTTTCCGATTTAAATTAATTTAAAAAAAAGAAACCTAAGCTGTATGGGGGAAAAGGCAAAAAAACCTAGAATAACCTATGAGATAATACAAAAAAAAGTGCAGACAATTAAAAAAAAAATAGCTGGAATTATTCGAACCTTTCTTTATTTTATCTACCAAGTCCGTTTCGTATGATGTAAATTTAGATTTACGCGGGATACTAACTCGATAGAATTACATCACGGACCGAATACGCAAAGGCGGATTAAAACTAGGATGAAAAAGGGAAGTGAAGGAGAGGAAGGGAGGGAGAGAGAGAGATGTGGAGAGAGAGAGATGTAGAGAGAGAGAGGTAGGGAGAGAAAGAGAGGGTTTGGAAGGGAGAAAGATGGAGTAGAAGGAGGGGAGGGGGGAGTTGGGATGAAATAGAGGTTGGTGGAGGGGGGGAGGGGGGGAGAAGAGGCAGTTTAATATGGAAGAGAGCTTGGGGTGTCGGTAAGGGCGGATCGGGACGGAAAGGAAAAGGAGAGAGAGAGGTAGAAAGAAAGAGACGAGAGAAAAAGAAAGGGAAGAAGCGACACGGGAAAAGGTAGAAATAAGAGAAAAGGATGAGGTTGAAAAGGAACAAAAAGCGTGGGATATAATAGGCGAGAGAGAGAGAGAGGGAAATGATAAAGTGCGTTAGTAATGGAAATAGAGAGAGAGAAAGAGAGAGAGAGAGAGAAAGAGAGAGAGAGAGAGAGAGAGAGAGAGAGAGAGAGAGAGAGGGAATGCGCAGCAGAAAGAGGAAAGAAAGCGGATAAAAGGACGGAGAGAGATAAACGCGGATAGCGAGAGATGGAGAGAGAGAAAAAAAGGGAAAAGTTATAAACAAGCGTGGTTACGGACAGCGGGAGAAGTACAAAAGAAAAAATACTTTTAAAAAAAAGACGCCACAAAGAACGGATATAATAGGCGAAGCGAAGAGCACGGGAAAGGGAAATAAGGTTTTTTTTAAAAAATAATAAAGCTTTTTTTTAAGGTAAAAACATACCAAGGCACAGATAAAGACCATTTACAACTACGGCATGAACAACGAGTGGACGCCGAAAGAGAAAGTACGAGACGGAGAGATAGAGAGAGATATAGTAAGCACAAAAAGAGGAAGAGGGAAAATAGGGAAGCAAACTAACAAAGAGAGGTTGATAAAAGAGAAGGGATAAAACAAAAATGTTTATATTGCATGGATAAATAGATAGAGTAAAAAATAAATAAACAAAATCCGGAGAGAAAAAGGTAAATATAGATACGCGAGAAAGGCGAGAATGAGGGAATGAAAACGGTGAAAATGAGAGGGAGAGAGAAATAAGCGAGTAAAGACAAAAGAAAGTAACAAAGAAAGAAAATGAGAAAAGAGAGAATATATGAAGGTGCGAATGAAGAGAAAGATAGAGAGATGAATGAGAACGATTACAAAGGAATAGAAGAGAAAAGAAAAGAAAAGAGAAATGAATATAGAGAAAGGAGAGACTGAAAATTCGGTGAATATGTGTGTGTGTGTGTGTGTGTATGTATGTGTGTGTATATATATATATGTGTGTGTGTGTGTGTGTATAAACTACGGAAGAGAGAGAGGAAGAAAAGGAATAGAAAGAGACGACGAAAGAACGAGAGAAAAGTGAGGGAAGAGAGAGACAGAAAGGAATGAGGAAAATAATCACAAAGAGAAAGAACAGGGAATGAGAGATGAGGAAGAGAAATAGAAAATAAAGCGAAAAGAAACAAAAGGGAGAGAAAGAGAAATTCGAAGAAAATATATATAGAGAAAGATTGACGAAAATGTGATGACGAAAAAACGATAGAGAGAGAGAGAGAGAGAGAGAGAGAGAGAGAGAGAGAGAGAGAGAGAGAGAGAGAGAGAGAGAGAGAGAGAGAGAGAGAGAGATATGAAGCGACGAATGAAAAGAGAAAGGTTGAGAGATAAATAATCAAAAAGGGAATAGAAGAGAAATAGAAAATAAAGCGAAAGGATAGAAAAGAGAGACGGAAAATTCGAAGACCAGAGAAGGACGAGGGCAGAGAGAGAGAGAGAGAAAGATAACGTAGAAAGAGAGAGAGAGAGAAAAGAGAGGCGAGGAGGAGAATATATGTAGGAGGGCGAGCTCGCTGGGGTACGAACGAGGAAGGTAAAAGGCGAAGAGAAAGATGAGAACCAGGTAATGGAAGAATAGACGCGAGAGAGAGAGAGAAAGAAGAGGGGGAGATGGAGAGAGAGAGAAAAGGGAATGGGGGAGGAAACAGAGTTGAAACTGAAGGGAGGGAGAGTATAGGTTAAGGATTGGAGAAGGGGGAGGGGGGGAGGATGAAAGGCAGAGAGGACAGAGGGAGGGAGGGAGGGCGGGCGGTTAGCAAGGGGGTTGAGATGGAAGGAGGGAGAGAGGATATGGGGGGAGGAGAGGATGCGAAGGGGACGGGAGAGAGAGAGAGGGGGGGGAGGGAAGGAGGGAGGGGGAGGTTGGGGTTAGAGGGACGAAGAGAGAGAGAGAGAAACGGAGGAAGTTTCAGAGGGAAAGGAAGAGAGAGGTTACCCAGCGAGGACGTTGCCTAGCAACCGGAGCTTCGTTCCCCTTCCCTCCCCCTCTTCCATCCCTTCCCGCGAAAACCCGAGCGAAACTTGTCCGATGAGTGGGTAGAGACTGGGAGGGAGGGAGAGGGAGGGAGGGAGGGAGAGAGAGAGAGGTGGGGGAGGGAATGGAAGTCGTCGGCGTAGGTTTAGATAGATAGGGGGAGAGAGAGAGAGAATTGGAAAGGGGCAAAGAGGGAGATAGGGTGAAAGAGGGTTGCTAAGAGAGATAGAGAAATAGGAAAACATCACGGAATGGGAAGTGAGTCGCGTTTGTTTTTCGTACGCATAGCATAATCAAGCGCTACATATATATGGGGAAAATTACGCCGAAATTTTATGATTGAGTTTTTTTCTCTCTCTCTCGCACGATGAAGTCGCATAGCAATAATAATAAAGATGTCTTCCGTTTTTAGCGTTTAATAACTATGGCGAGAAATGGTGCATATAAGTAAAGGACTGAATGGAGGAAGTAACATTCTCGCGAGAAATGTTCGAAAGAGCTAAGCTCACGACGAGTTTACGCGTCGGATGATTCGAAGCAATGCAAAGGGACGCGTTTCCATTGACAACAGAAAAAGTTGTTTATTGCGTTAGTGCATACACATATACACGCAGTCTAGATTAACCGGAAAAGGAACAACCGGAAACTATGAACTTAAATGCTTTTTCAACTGCAAAACTTAAGGTATTTTCTAAATAATAAATTAGTTAATGCCTAGCACTGCATAACTTTACCGGTAAACTTATTTTATACAATAACATTAAGTTAGACTTTTCTTTAAGTGATTTCTTTAACAGCATGCGTATCGGTCAACTTGAATAGGCGTCCGGTAAAAATTGAAAATTTACTGTGCATGTAAAGCAGAATAATGGCCGATAATATTCGAGTAAAAGAGATGATTTCAAAGTATATATCAGATATAACCATGTAATATGCGGCCCATGAAGTACTTAACAGGTAATCCCATGGAAACGAAAATCGGAGACGAGATGCTTCGCTGAAAAGAATTCTGGGAATATTTAACCTATCGACTTTAAATACGATTTCAAGATCAAAGAAATTACGAACGAAATACATAAAGAAATTTTACTAGTAGCTACACAGAAAAAGAATCAAAATTCAATTCAATTCTTGCAATTTTTCTAAAATTGAAAGCATGGAGCTAAATCCAAGTTAACTCTTAATGATTCAATGACTTGGGGAATGTTATGATTAGATTTTGTTGCTAGGGCATTTTGCAGCTATATGAAACAAGAACGTTGTTGTGAACGACAGAGGCAAATTCATACAGTTGTCAAGCAATTCATTCCAAAATGTGATAATTAGAAACATGTTGATATATAAATAGGAATGTGGAAATGGCGAAAGTAACAATTCGAAATGGAGGATGGGAAGTCTTACTACATTTAATGATTGTTTTTTTTTCTGGACGCTTGCGGAAAAACTGTATAAAAATTATATAAATAATTATCGTTCACTGATTGACACAAATTAAATATTTTCACGCTGAACCATTGAAAAGTATTTATGCAACAAACATCAGCAAATACATACCTTTTATTTTACCATTTGTTCTCAAAGAAATTGATCGCGAAATATTTAAAAATTTTGGCTGAAACATAATGATATTCGATTTGGACACTTGAGTACGAAAAAAAACATCTTTATAATAGTAGGCCAAGAGGCTGATTAGCCAGAAAAATAAACTAATGAACGAAAAAAAATCCTTCGTGCGATAAGATATAATTGGTACATTCAGCATTAGAGAGAGAGAGAGGGAGAGAGAGAAAGTTTTATGATGATCAAAATTTTAAACTTTAAATGTCCTTATTCGTAAATAAATAGAATTTGAAAACTCCAATTAAACCTAAAAGCCTTCCCGAATACAAAACAGATGACGCTGTTATTTTTTCATTGACGTCAACATTTACCCATCGCAGTTTTACGGCAAATTATTTTATAACAACAAAACTCGCGGTGCGTGAGAATAATTTTTTCCCCTTATTTTCGTTATATTAGGTCCATTTCGACGTAATTTCGGAATTTTATGTACGAATTAGAATTTCCTCTCGGATGCCAGTCCAAACTCAATACACCTGCTCGAAATAATAACTAACGCTATAAAAGGTCACCCCGCTCCGTTAAAATTTCTCGGGCACACCTCCATGCCGGACTTTGAATGCCAAAATCTATACATTTCGAAGGTGCTATCCGCAGATTCTCAATGCGAAATCACACTTAATAACGACATTACTTCTTTTTTTAAACTATGATAATTGAGCAATTCATATTTAAGGAGTAACTTTCGTGAAGAAGGAGGAATGGGCGTAATTCGTACAAATATTTCCAAACGATATGTGGAAATAGCACGAATTTTTTTGCTCTTTTTTTAATAAAATGATAGCTTATGTATTCGGTTCATCCGTCTGTCTGTCTGATCGTGTACAAAATAACTCAAAAATTACCTAAGCTACAAACCCCAAATTTTTAGGATATTGGAACTAGATATGAAAAAAATTTGGGGTCTGTTCGTCTGCCCGTTTGCCTTTTAACAGGATATTAGAAAACCCTTTGCGAACTATCTATACGGCTATCTATGGCTTTCGTATTGTTGACCGTATTAACACCAAAGAATGTAAATAAACAAGTATGCTGTTAAGCGAGAGTAAGTGAAATTACACAGTTCTAAAATTTTATTCTTTAAAATATTTTGACGACATTTAATGCCAATTGTTTTTGAAGAAATATTTACGTGATATGCAGCTTAACATTGTAATGGTAAAATACGTTGCTATGAGATTAGTTAATTAATTTTTCGAAACAAATGTATTTACATAATCAATGTAATGAATATTATTTAAGGTGCAAAATTTTCCAGATAAGTTGGTCTGCAGGGGAATGTTTTTTTATTTTAGTATTCTTTAAAAAAAAAAGCGTCTTATATTTTTCCCTGCAATTCTTTCCTCGCTTGCTTTTATAAACAGAGTGAATTTGTTTCATTTTCGTGAAAATTACGTCCATTATCATGTTATGTTATTTCCACTGAGTATCGGCCTCCTCGGTGAATAATATTTATGAAGGAAACGCAACTAAAGTAAAACAATAATAGAAATTTCTTTATTTTATCCTGTCCCTTTTGTTACGGCTTAATCTTTAGCTCAAATCGTCATATGCTTATCTGAAAAAATATCTATATATAGGTATATATAACAGTGAAATTCTGTTTTTGTTTGTTCTTCATACAAATCCACCCCTTTGCAGATATCGTCACGAAACTTCCCATAGGTATATAATTTTACCCTGCGAGTAACATAGGCCATATGGCGATTTAGAAAAGGGGGAGGTGGGTTCTTAATTCAATAAATGCTTTTTTCCATCCGGTCCTGGGCAACGCTAGTATTATGAAAAATAAGGAGAAAAAAGACAAATACCTCTTATAGCAGTACCTATACGTTATTTTAAAAGATGGTCATCGCTTCTCTTTGTTAAATATCACATAAATAATATTAACACAGTCGAACTTCTATAAGTCGAACGTCTATAACTCGAATTTCTCATAACTCGAAGCGAATTCATTTCATTCGGGACAAAATCTTTTTCGTGCTATGTTTCTTCTATGACTCGAATTAGTGTCAAATATCACCATGCATTGCAGAATTACAGTTTTTTTGGCTCTTTATATTTAGCATTGCTCATCTAATTTTAATTTATCAGGTAAGTTAAAGTACTATCTAAAACTAACATAAAGCTATAAAAATCTAAAACTAGGTACATTAAAAGGCATAGAGAAGCAACAATACAATAAACAATAGAAATGGCGGAATGTACTTACTATGTTAAGCACCTTTATCGATCTTTGAAACTCGCTCGAATCACGCAACGCGTTTTGTTTTTTTTTTCATTAATTTAAATGAAATAAATGATAATAACGTCAGACTACTACGAGTTTGACTATCGATCCGAAATTTGAGTTACACGTTATCGTTTCAAAAAACGAATGCATACATTCTATATAAACAAATGTATTTATACTAACTTAACATATAAGTAGGATATTAGCGGTGCAATTTTTTAAGCTCGACGTAGATTACAGAAAGTCAGAATGGAGTTTTTCTCCTTATTTAGATGGCACTCATCTTGCGTAATGATATTCCCACATTCCCTTAGGTTAATTGACGTTTTGAAACTTTGTTACGTCTTTTCAGAACGAAACACCTAAGTGGATTAAAAACTCGATTACGTTTTCAAGCGCTTTGAGCACTCTTTCTTGCGAAGCAAAGTTTATAAATAGAGGCGAGATACTCGAGGAACCTGTTCATTTGTACTGTTTAGAATGGCGGGATAAACACACAAAAAATCATTCCGCGTGGAAATTTTAGCACAGTTTTTAAAAATAATTTAGAAGAATGACGAATTGAAATATATATACATACACACACACGGTGATAATGCCTCTATAGCCTAAAATACAACCTCATCTACATACATGCAATTAATAGCAGATTATATTCCATTTCTCAATTTTTTGTAATCACTCCGTTATAGTTCAATATGCTAAGACGATTTTCGAATAGGTATCGAATAGTTTTCTTCTTTATAGTCAATCAATAGAAGTAAACTACGCGTGTTCTTCCTGAAGATTGATTAAAATAGTGCACAGCTTCAAAGTATAACCGTTTTTCATTTAATTAACATAATTGTTTCAAAAATAGATGCAGCAAAAAGTTGTATTATTAAATATTTTGAACAGCCTGGAAAATAACTGAACTTGTCTTGGAAAAATATAAAGCAACTAATGAAACATCCATTTAAAAAAAATGGTTTTATGCTTTAAACAGGTTCAACAAAACTTTTTTAATGTGCCGAGTTGACAGAAAAGATTATTTTTTAGACCTTTAACAGGAAAACGTATTCTTTATTCCCATGATATGTGTGCATTCGCGACAAATTAAAACCTGAAACGTTATTAAACGGGGCCTCTTTCAATGTTTTTGCGATTTTCAATCAGGCCAAACGCGAATTCGTTGAGCAAAGTAATTTCGGCCGTGTCCAATTAGGGGAACTTTATGTCGCTTTCGTGATCCAAAAATTAATTCGATAGCCAACTCATAAAACAGGAAAGATTGATTACGATACGTTATTTTTTGCCAAAACATTTTTTTTTATGTTTGCGTTATGCTGGCGATTCGAATAAATCAGCGATTATGAGAAACCATTAGCATCTATGAAATTTGTGATGCACTTATGAATGTTAGTCCAGTTAGTTTATATATACACACACACATAAACATTTTCATTTGTCAGAGACTTCGTGTAACATTTAGATTTATTAAGACGCCAGAGTTTAATAAAACGAACAATCACGCATTAGATTTTCGTTAAAAAACTGTGGACAGAAGTTTACCTAAAGAGCTACGTTTTCTAAATAAAGAATAAAATAAAACTTGACGCGTATTTTTACGCATTACAATCACGCATTAGAAAACGTAGCTCTTTAGGTATACTTCTGTTCACAGATTTCTGTTATAAATAAAGAATGAAATAAAACTTGACGCCTATTTTTACGTATTTTTCATGGCAGAAATTTAAACTTTACATGCCTACAGGTAAAACAAAAATCCAGCTTCTGCCGTTTAACATAAAATATCCTTAATGGCATTTTTTTTAGGTTTAAACTGTTCTTTTCTCTAACAGAAATAAAAAAGGCCAAATATTCAGACGATGATAGGTATTAACATATTATGTTCCACGAAATCAATACGAAGAGTATTCTACGCAAGTAAGAGCCCTGATAAGCTAACATTATCGAGCAAAATAATTGTAAACGAATGTTACATACCTACCATACTTCATCCATTGGGAATTGGCTACAGCGGTGCCTCCGTCATGCGCGGAGGATTGGTCCGGTACTAGGTAGAACTGCTTCATTTCTATACACCCGTCTATAGTATACATGAAAAAACAAATAGGAATTAACCTCGAGAAATATGTCATCAATGGTAAAAAATATATAATCTACTATTATGATAGAAGTTTTAGTTGCCATAAAAATTTTCTCTCTCATGATATTGTTAGCGCTCATCTTTAAAGAGGCAAAATCAAAGCTTTTTAAACTATAATGTTCAGACTTTTTTAATGAGTAGAGTGTTATCCACGAACATGAATAAATTTGCGCGTTTTTCATGTGGTTATACCGCCACATATTCGATCACTAGAGCATCGTTTGTTTTATAACGGGGATACCATGTGAAGGTGAGGTTAGCGTTTTAATTGGGGAGGCTCAACAGATAAGTTAGCGTTGTGTTGCACAGTCTCATTTTACATAAATGTATATTTTACATAAAAAATATCCATTTTGGATAATCGATCCTTCCAAAATTATATGTAAGTTTATTTAATTTTCTATCGTATACAACATTTCACTATTCGCCTAGGTAAAGTTTTCAAAAACTTTTCAAGAATAAATGACATTAATGTGGGAATTTACGCTCATAATTTCAGCTTCCCACGTTTATTGCTTTCGGAAATATTTTTAAAAAACAAAATTTTTATGGGTCCCAATCAGAACTTGTATATTGAAAAAAAAACTCAAATCGAAAGAAAAGCAAAAAGGCAGCAGTACATAAATCTACCCTCCAATTATCAGCTCTCTATCTTTTACGGTTTCGACACAATTTAAAGTGCACAGGCAGACGTCGAAGTGAAATCATAAGAGCATTTTTTTAAAACGCGCAAAAAAAAGGTAAACGACACATTAAATCCGATTCTATACCATTCGAAATGCAAACATTCACCGATAACCACGTCTCCCGTAAAAACAGGAGAGAATGAAGAAAAAACATCCTAATTTTGTTATAAACTTATATACTTCAGTTTAACCCATATCCTTTCAATCAACTCTTTAAGTTCCCGATGAAGTCCTTAAAAAAATAACTTCTCTTCCTAGCCCCCCCCTCCCCCGCATCCATTCAACAAACATCCCATCCTCCTTTTTCCCTCGCTTCCGTCCTTGTCCAGGGTTATTATTTCGCTCAATAATACCCGACTGCGATCGGACAGGAAGACTGCATTAGACGGCCATCGGTCACCATGGATACGGCGGCGGCGGAGACCTCGAAAAATGAATGCGAAAACAAATTGATCCGCCTGGGAGCTTACAAACACACGCACACACACGGTTTTTCGGGGTTGATTCGAAAGGGCGGAAAAGGGTTTACCTTGCTTGACCTAAATGTATCAAGTGGCGACATGTATTTTTAGGACGATAATCCTTTGGACATATTGATCAAAATTTCAACCGGCTCTCTCTCTCTCGTCTGTTTTGTTTCTTATTATTTTTTAATTGTGCCAAACTGTCCATTCGAAAGCGAAAAATCCAGCGTTTTAATGCTATATGGAAAGAACGAGCGGAGGTTTGAAATTCTGAAAGTTAATATTCCTAAATGATAGGTTTAATTAAAATTACGCTACTGCGGTATTATAGAGAAAATTAGACCAATAGGGTATACAACTCCCGCTAGATAAAACGTGTCTACCCGTCCATATGCAAATGATGCAGTCGCCCCAAACTGGAGACCAGGAGAGCCACATGCGACCCTGTCTACGCCTTTCTGCGACCCTGATGGCAATTTTTATTTAAACATACAGGACGAAACCTTTTCGGTGTTATTTGTCTTCTATAACTCGAATTTTCTATAAGTTTTTTGTTTCCCCAGAGCAGTGTTTCCCAACCTGGGTGCCGTGAAATGTTCTGAGGGGTACCGCCGAAATTATCCTGTTTTCCCATTTTTGTACTCATTCCAGCTAATTTCCATTTTTTTCTTTGGGGAATTCATAACATGCCCCTTCGCTAGAGGTGTAACTTTTACCTTTACCTATATTAATGCGAAGTTACTTTCTTGCGCATTATGTATCAAAACAAATATGTGTGTATGGGGTAAATGCCTGTAATTAACTAGGAAACGTTAATGACTAGTAGAATATATAAGGATAAAATCTTGATTTTACGTGATAATGAAGAAACCACGGTTATTACTGATGGTGGATATGGAGGGATGCCGCCAAATTCTGAAAAGTCACTTAAGGATGCCGCGACTCTAAAAAGGTTGGAAAACGCTGCGCTATAGCAGTGGTTCCCAACCGTTTTCGGTCAACGTACCCCCTTACGTACACCTACTCAATTTTTTTAGTGGTAAATTTTACTGTTTACCATGTATGTGTATACAGGGAAATGCACAGATAAAAGACTTTTCATATGGAAATTTTAGTAGGTACAGGGATAAAATAAAATGTAAAAAATTATTATAAATATGATTTATCAGGACAAACAACAAACTTATAAGTGGGAACCCTGATTTTGTTTACTGTCAACCAATAGTTTTATTCTTGGTAAAGTTTTCGAGAGAGCTACACGAATTTCAGTTTGTTTCTCTTCAACCGTATTATAATAAATATTAAGTGTATCTTAAGGGTAAGTGACTTCAAACTGCATTGTATTTTTGGATTGAAAAATTGATTGAAAATAAAAAAATATGCAATGATGGCTAAGTTTTTTCTCGTATTCTATTGACATATTAGTTACATAACTTTAAATCCAACAAGTGATACTTCATGTTTCGATTATCTTTATAGGTATCAACAATGGGCTAATGTTGCTCAAAAACAAATATGAACGTGGAAAAAATGAAGACTGCTTATCTCTGTGCCCGTTATTTCAATAAAAATCAGTTCAGACTGTTTAGAACTATAAACATGTTTTGAAAAGCAAAAACAATCCAAATGCCTGAAAGGGAAATAATATTGAATTCAAAAAGTTTTGGTGAGGAATAGAGGTAGGTAACAGAGGCATAGCGATTTTCAAAGACATCATGTAAGTTCTTTTGAGTTTTAGAACATGTAAAATTATTTATTATCAAATATCTCACGTACCCCTTGATTTGGCTTCACGTACCCCTTGGGGGTACATGTACCCCAGGTTGGGAACCCCTGCGCTAGAGGTTCGGAATTATAGAACTTCCACTGTACTTTAATTTTTCCTATTCACTAATTGTAAGTTACGATGCAATGCGTTTCTAAATAATATAGTGTATAATATCTAAATCAGGGCTTTTCAGCCTTTTTTTTACTAACGTACCCATTGGAACATTTTTTAACGATCGCGTACCTCTTCGATCAGTTTTTTAGGCGCGTTTCGATTCCAGCGTGAGCGCCTGTTATCGTCGGTCTGTCCGTCCGTCCGTCCGCATGTTCGTTCTCGGCTTCTACTGAACGGATTTTCATGAAATTTTATATTAAGGACTTACTATCAAATATAATAAGAAAATCGCTAAAATGAATCACGTAATTCAATCAGGGGTACCACTTTACTGGTGAAAAGAAATAAAAATTTCCTCATATCTCGTAAAATATTGCTCATAACAAAGTATTTTTCAAATAAAAGTTGTAGAGCTAGTAAAGAAAATTATTTCCTTTCCTATACATTTTTATCGTAGGAGTACCCGTTATTGATAAAATCAAATGAGAATGTCTTAATTCGAGTTGAACTTGAAATTTTCTTGCATGGTTACTTCTTTCCTAACATAAACAATCTCACAAACAAACGTTTAATTTACTTACGTGTGCATGGAATATTTTTAAATAGGAAGAAAATGGATTATTTATGATGAAGAAAAGAACTTTAAAACGCTATTTCCCTCACGTACAGCTATATAATTTCTTTCTAATATCCCATTGCACGAAACGCGCCCATTTGTGATAGGCTGTACACTTTCCTAACTTGTTTTTATGGTCGCGTATCTCCAAGTATATTTAAAGTGACAACGAAACGAATGAAACTTGTTTTAAGATAGACAACTCATGTTAATAACGTTAAAATTCACAGACTTGGCGTATTTTTCTGTTTTATGACGTCAATCTTAGTCGTCACATTGTAACTTTTGATTTCTAAGTCATGCACGAAAGACAAAGTAAGAAGAAAAATTACGATCTTTAAAACTTTCGCGCACCCCTTCGAAACTCTTGACGTACCATTTTAAGGGGTACTCGTACCACCGGTTGAAAGCCCCTTATCTAAATAAGAGTTCATCCATGAAAATATAGAGTTACCTAATTCTTTTTCCAACTACGGACTTTCCTGTACACCTCTAACCCTTACGTAGCCCTTCTATAAAATCTATCGCCTAATTGTGGCCCTGATCCCCAGTGAGTATGACATGAACGACAATGGCTTCGCATTCATGCAGGAATTGGTAAACTAGAGTAAAAGTGAGTGGAATCATGTAGAGTTATTTTCGTTAAGAGTACTAAACTAACCAAGAACGTTGGACTTATAGAACTTCGACTGTAAAGCAAAAAAAAAAACAAATTCCTATCACTTGCAAGCGTTTATCATTTAGGAATAAACCTAAAAATACACAGAGTAAAATCTCAATACAGCAAACACCGCCATGACGAAAGCTTCTCTATATGTGGTCGATATTCCTGAACTCCGACCGGCTTCTCACGGCAGCCACTAAGAAATCTACTATTTTTTTATGCGCACACATTTCGATGTTTCATTCGTTGTGTTATTTGTGGAGGTAACTGTTTACATTCAGTGAGATGAAAACCACCCGGCTGTTTGGTTGGAAAATATACTGAAGCTTTGCCTGATTAAATAGTCGATCTCTTTTTTGTGTTATTTCGCACAATATTTTTCAAGGATTTCCTATTTTGGTAAGTGTCCACTGGGCTCCCTCCAACACACACACACACATATGACTAAAATAATTCCTGTATGTAACCTATAAAAACGTTGAAATGAACAGAAAAAGAAAAAAAATAATGTTTGAAACAGACAAGTAAAAGTACTCTCGGTCTGAAAAATTGCGTTTAAAAAGATTTCTGCGAGTTATGGGAAGAATTCAAATGCATTCAAAAATTGCCGAAAATTACGATCCACGAAAAAATTATTGAGAGATGTCAATAATCAAAATGATGGTTTTTTCTCTTCAGCGAGAATCAAAATAATTTTCAAAGTCTTACAAGTTTTTTACCCCCAGCTTGATTCTTCCTGCGTGAATAAGTTTCGTGAATATGTCCTCGCAAAGTTTTTAATTTCCCAATCAGCACCGATAGAAGACGATTCTATTGTAAGGAAGCTAATGATATAGATAAATTTTTTAGAAAAATATCTTTGTAAAAGTACAAATCTTAATCAGCATGAATATTAAAAACTGAGAGATACAATAAAAGATTTTTTACAATTATAAGTGATTAAAGACGGAAGTTAATCTAATAGCAATGGATATGCTGGCACATAAAGTGGAGAATTGTCTAACAAGGGGAAAATGTACGTCAATAAGAGGCTTTAGGTAAGAGACATCGACAAGATAAGAAATCCACTGCCGCTTTTACGAGTGCGAGGATAATAACAGACGCCGTCATTAGCCAAATACAGTAAAACCTCGCTAATCCGGTTAAAAAGGGTCCCGCTCCCCCCAAATTAATCCGGATTATCGAGGTTTCATCATACTACGAATTGATCACCCTTACTGATGAAAAAACCAAAATCACGCTTCTCTCTTACATGATACAAGAAGGAAAGATAATTTTAATTTACCAAAGCACCGACGAAAATGTACTGAAAACATTCCTCATCATTTGGGTATCAAAGTGTATAATAAAATACTCACAAAATTTAGGGAGAAATATTGTAACAGCGAAAAACAGTTATACGACAAAGTGCAAGAATTTTTGTTAAAATAAAAAAATATAAACTAAACTTTTTAGGTAATAGCCTTTTTATAAGGTGTACTGAAAAGCAAAAAATACATTTTTGGATCCCAGAAAATAGGTACCTGAAACTTAGAAAAATTTTCATAAGATTTTATTATGAATCACTTTAAAAAAATATGTATGGCATATGTTGATTAAATTATTCACTACATTCGAAATATTATTATATTCACATATTGTTACGTGAAGAAATACTGTGTACGTTCGATTTATTGAAGTTCAACGCAATGAACCTAGCGACGGCGTTGCAAATCTCGTTTCATGAAAATATAAATATCCCGTGTTTCCGGTGAAATTTTTGATGACGGTTATCTCCGAAAGGCCGCTGAAGACGGCGTATTTTATTTGGTTTCTACGAGCGTTTTGTGGGTATCAGACAACTTAACGGAAATTTCGATTCCAGCCATAAGATGAACTCGATATTTTAATTAATGCAAACGATTCTCGTCGAGTTACGTCATATACACGGGAAAATTAAAGTATTATACATAGCAGCAGCGTGGAATTCAACGTTGCATACGACTGTTAGGGTTTTTTTTATTTTCGAAATATACTGCATTCAATATTCTAAAAAGACGCAATTGATTAAATCGATTGTTATACACGTATTCGTTTATTTATTTATGTAGCAATGGATGATAATAATAATTATCATTATTGACACGATGATGGCGCAGCTAACTTATATTTCAGAATCTTAATTTAGCGGTTAATTTGAACCCTCTTCGGATATGGCTAGCACTATTTATTACTGTTAGTGTAAATTTATTAACTTTTGTTATAATGCGGTAGATTCTGCTTTTAGTACCGAACTAAAGACGGGTTATTACACTGTCAAGCATTTTCTATAAATTAGCTAAGAGAGAATGACATTTACATCTAAAAGAGTTGAAATAATAAGAAAAATATATATATGAACAAAAATTGAAAAAATGTACGATGGCCGGTTTCTTAAATATTTCATATGGACGAAGCGACAAAAGTTTTCTCGGATATCCGCTGAGGGGTCATCAATAAAGAAACGTTCCAAACAATGCGCGATTCCCCTTCGTTCCTGCTCCAAGTGCAAACCAAAGCAAACCGAGTCATCGACTTCGATTTAAAATTTCACACCTCCTCCATCTGCTTTTAAAGAGAGAATGACCGGATATCACCGCGCGGAGTTCCAAAATTCCTTTGATTTACTCAGCTGGTCGATATCGGTGGAATAGAGCCATGAATTATCAAGAGAGCAAACGTACAGGTGGAGCGTCTGCTTTAAAAGAAAAAAAAGAAAGATACGCCAATTGCGCGAACCTCTTGTACCGATACAAAGTAGAAGAGAGAGAGATGAAATGGATGTAGATCAAACAGGGAGACGATGAAAAAGAGGAGGAAGAGAGGACAAATAGTAAAGAAAGGAAGATTAATAAACAGAAATAGAATAGAGAAGAAACAGAAATAAGAATTAACTTACCTAAATCAAAAATTTTGAGTTATTTTTTCAAGGATCACCGGGGGTATGCGTAAATAAAGAAGAAGGTGACTTTCGAATCGAATATACACCAAACGTGGTTGTGCTTACAATCAGACCGCAAACAAAGCAATTTCTTCAAAATATGATAGATACAATAAAAAAAAGTCTGAAAGCGAGGAAGTTGAGTTTTCCCCCCTCGCTAGAAGCGACAAAGTGAAAAGGCCTAACATACAACTCGTGGAGGCCGGATTTGTATATTCATTCGCAAAGTTGAAAAGCCGTCAATGTAGTACATGAGGAAGCACTGCAAAGAGGGCTTTCCGTGTGATTTTCAAAATTATGGAGGTCGAAGACGATTACTCCGAATTCATGAAAGAACATTTTGGTACCCAGCTAAGGAAGATTATCGAGGTAATAACCATAAATACCCGGGAAAAGAACGGGTTGTTCCTCTGGTATAATATATAATAAATTAAATCAATTTCATTGAATTTGTTTTTAAGGGGGCGGAAAAATACTTTGGCCTAGGGGGCGGCGGCAAGTTTCCAAATCCGCCACTGCTAACATACAATTGCAAAGACCTATAAGGGCTTTACCATTCGTGGAAAAAACCTGATTATCTGGTATTAAATAAGTCCTCATAAATAAAATCAACTTATTTATGCTCAACTTTGTGGAATGATTCCGTAATGAAAAAAAATTATATTTTTCACAGAACAAAATTTTTACTATCAGTTTGTTCTGTGGAAAATACAGATGTTCTTTAATTCACTACTCATAAATAGTTTAAAATTTAAAGAAAAAAACGCGTTAAAAACGGACAGACACAAGGACGAACGGACGAAAAGAGTACATACGGACGGAAGTAAGGACAGACACATTCGCGAAGGGGAAAACCAAACACATAATTAACCGTTCGAAGAATAAATAAATAAAACAAAAGCGCTCCGAAAAAAGGAAGACAAAGCAACACCCAAAAGAGAAGAAAAACGATAAGCGAAACGGAGATTATGTAGAAGAGAAAGCTCGAAAAGGATCGGATAAAGAAGCGAAGGAGATATAACATTTTCTCTCCCTTAAGAAGTATGTATGTATGTATGTACTGGGAAAGTTGGGAAAGGTGTGAGGGGGGGAGAGGTATCGAAGAAAGGATGGGGAGGGGGAGAGAGGGAGGAGAGAGTAGGGGAGGGAGAACTGAAGCGAAAAGAGAGGGCGTGGCGGGAGGGGAGTTTTAGTGAAAGGGGGACAGGACACGGAGAAAGAACGCGTGTGCTATGTGCGCTTCGGATCGGGAGAGTGTGATTCGTAGGGTGTGAAAAATATTCTGGAAGGAGAAGAAGAGCTAGTTTTAGCCTTTAGACTAGCACATAGACTCTAAGGAAAAATGATATTAAATACTTGGAAAGCTTCGAAATGTGGACATGGAGAAGAATGCTGAAGATAAAATGGACAGATAGGGTGAAAAATGAGGAAGTACTACGAAGAATAGGAGAGAAGCGAACGATTATACAGACTATCAGAAAGAGGAAGGCGAACTGGATTGGACATTACCTGAGGAGAGGGTGCATGATTAAAGAAGTGCTAGAAGGAAAACTGGATGGAATAAGAGAAAAAGGTAGGAAAAGGTGTCAGCTGATAGGCGATTTGAAAGGGAAAGAGAGCTATCAAGACTGCGGGTAAATAGGAGTATATGGAGAACCAGGTTTAACCATGAGTACACACTGACCTGTCCAGGGACAGGCTACCTATGATGATGGTGATGGTGTACATCGAGAGAGCCAACTCTACAGAAACGAAATGTTTATGGAAAATGTAGAAATGACATACCTATGTACGCATGGCGTTAGTGTGGGTTCGTTCTGGATGCGAACCGACGGCCTCTCGGAATGGGGACGGTCACGCCGCCGCTTCCTAGTTGGAAAGCGCCTGACTTCCTACTTCATTATCTACCCCGTGTCGAGTTCTTATACAATTTGGGGCGTTTGTGCGGTTCCCTTTTTTTCTTTTCGGTAAATCGCCTTTCGTCGGAAAGAAAAAACGCTAAGAAAGGAGAGAGGTCGTTTTTTACTTTCTCATATACGAAGTATATTGAGAAAGTACTGTTATCGCGAAAAAAATCGACCACGAGATTTTGACGGAAATATACGTTTTAGGTGTCGCTGAATCCGAAAAAGTGGTTTTCGCAATGTCGTCTGTCTGTCTGTTAATGGCTCTTGAGCTTAAACGGTGAATCGAAAATGAATCAAATCTCGTACTTAGCCATTTTATGATACAGAATAGAGGACAGAAGAAATGGTTGACATTGCTCAATGATTAAGGGAAGTTTATTCTACGCATTTTTAGCAACAATTTGATTTTCTCAGAAACGGCTCTAAAGATTTTGATCAAATCTTGTACAGTTACTTGAGTTTACGTCTTCAATAATACCAAATAGTTCAAATTTCTCAAAAATGAATATAAGGCTAGTTTATTCTAGGCAACTTTAACAACAATTCGATTTTCTCAAAAACGGCTATAACGATTTTGATAAAATTTCGTACAGTTACTTGAGTATACATCTACAATAATACTACGCATTTTATTTTTCTCAATGAACGAATATAAGGCTAGTTTATTCTACGGCAACTTTAACAAAAATTGGATTTTCTAAAAACACGCTCATACGATTTTCATTTTCTAAAGATAACTAAACGACACATTAGTACCTATATATGAGAAAGTTTGTACAATGTATGTTGTACCGATTTTTTAGTTTACCTTTATTTTATTCTTAAAGGCACACCTTAAAATTTTGCAGTCGTTATCTATAATTTCATTCTCTCCCACGATCGAAACGTAGATATACAGGGCGGCGCTAGAAATGATCCCTTAAAAACTTCAACAGAATCTGCCATCTTGCATATTGGCGGGAAAACTCGCGCTATCTACCCTCGTGTTAGCTACGCGGGACTCATATGCCTCCTAGCGGTATCTCCACTCACCCAATGCGATTCAGTCTTCGTCCGTATCATAGTTGCTGTTTCATTGTAAAAACAAATATGGGATCATTTCGTGCGCCATCCTGTATGTTGAAATCCTTAACTGTATGCTTACGCACTTGAAAAATGCTCCTGACGACAAATTAGGTCAAATATAACAATATTATACCTATTTAAAACGGAAAATAAATATTAAAAATCCGAAGATGTGCACATACAGTGGAACTTCTATAAATCGAACCTCAAGGGAAACGAAAAAATATTCGAATTACAGAAGGAAAATAAACGAAAAAGATTTTGTCCTATAAAATGAATTCGATTCGAGTCATTGAAAATTCGAGTTATAGACGTCTGATTTAGAGAAGTTCGACTGTATATGTATTCTATATCCGTGGAATATTGCAATGACGTTAGAAGCACGACGGGAGCAGGAACTTTGTTGCTATGGTTACTCTTGAATTATGTAGGTTTTTCTTCTATCGATGCCTGTACTCACTGCGGTTTGCGTAATCGCTGAATTCAGAAAAATCATAAAATTTATAATGTTCGAAAAACCAAATTAAACATTAACATTCTTCCAGATCCGATAAAAAAACAAGTGAAGATAATTTAGTTCGTCTTCAACTTTCCTTAAGAGAATGAGCAACTGGCAAAAATAATCGCACGATTACGAGGAAATTTTCAGCTCTGGTTTACACTCCTCCATCGAATTCCTCTGTTATGATAAACCCAGGTATCTTCCTAATAAGATACATTTATCGCACCCCATGCGTCACCTTACGGGGAAAAACGAGTATTATAAATAAACCAACAACAGTCTATGTATAGGTTATATCGCGTTAGTATTCCTCGTTAAGGATTTCGTCGTTTCCCGAATCGCATTCCACAACAAAACATCTACTCCCCAGATATCCTGGTAGGGAAAGACGAAAACAACGCGAATCGAATAAACATGATTTTTTTGGGGCCTAACCGGTAGCTTAACGACTCCAATATATATATAGCGACTTAATAAAGTAAGATTCTCAGCTACCTTGTCAGCGAAAAAGGAAAGGGTTTTGGCTTATGACGGTGGCGGAGAGAGGGTGTGAGTGTGAGTGCGAGAGAAAGGGAGAGAGAGAGAGAGAAAAAAAGAGCTAGAGAGAGAGAGAGAGAAAGGGAGATAGAGAAAGGGTCGAGGAGTGAGAGTGATGAGGGAGAGAGAGGGAACATTCTCCCGCCTCTCCCAGCTTTCTCCCAACCGCCATTGAGGAAGAAAGTTCCAGAGGCAGCCTCTCTCTCTCTCTCTATTTCCCTTCCTCTCAAACCCACCCATCCCTCCTCCTTCTTCCTTTCCCCTTTCTCTCTCTCTCTCTCTTTCCCCACATCAAATCACGTCCCTCTCTAGTCGGCTCAAAACACACAAACCAATAGGGGAAGAAAGGCGAACAAGGAGTTTCCAGGGGAAAAAAGTGTTTCCTCTTTACCCCTTTATATCCTCCTTCAGAGAAGTGGAGAAAGGTAACGACCTAAACGAAACGAAGGTGTTTAAACAAAAGTTCCGCGAAATAATCTAAAGATAAATTAACAACAGGAGAAGAGTGATTGGAAGTAACTTGTTATGGGTAAGTAAGGTGACCATTAAAGACAAAAATACAGGACATATTTAGTAATTTTGACTTGAAAATACAGGATATCACAACCATTAGCCGCGGATAATGATGAAAAACGCTTCTCACATTTAGCAACACTGATGGAAATAGTTTTCTTAGTGCAGGAATATTCCTTTTTGTAAATCGCTATTTAAAATACATTTTCTCTTGATTTTCTCAAAAACGGCTCCAACGATTTCGATCAAATTTCGTAGAGTTACGTCTTCAACAATACCAAATAGTTCATATTTCTCAAAAAATGAATATAGGGCTAGTTTATTCTAGGCAACTTTAACACTAATTTGATTTTCTAAAATACGGCTCATACGATTTTAATCAAATTCCGTATAGTAATTTAAGTTGATGTTTAAAACGATTCTACATAGTTCGCATTTTTCTATAGATAACTAAACGACGCATTAGTATATGAGCAAGTTTGTACAATGTACGTTTTACTGATTTTTTTGTTTGCGTCCCCACATATTCAGTTATGCCTCATCCTGTTTACAGTTGCATTACCTTAAAGTCATAAAATAAATTGGGTTTTCCCTAACAAATGAAGATAGTAACATTCTGGCATTTAAATAAGCACGCGTGTTATTCTTCAATTTTATTCATTATTTTTACAAGCCAGAATATGATACACTGTGAATTTATCAGACGTTCGCGTCACCCCCCAATAACTGTCGCGGTACCCTAGGGTGTCATGTCACCCCGTTCGATAAACACTGTACTTAACCAATGGTGCACAAACAGTGACCCGCGAAGGAACTTTGTGCGGTTCCGTTGACAGAGCGTACAAGCCTAAAATCGTGCCCTGAGCGTACACATGAAATTAAACCGTGTTCTGAGCGTACGCTAACTGAAGTCGCGTAGTTTCCCAAGCTCCCTTTCTCCTACAACCTCACCTATAATTTGGTTTCTGTTGGTCTTTATTCTACCGGGGCACTTACTCTTCCTTTACTTAACTTACAGTGATTCCAAAAGTGTGCGGTACCGCCCCAACAGGGGGCGTTAAGGAACTTTTTGGGGGGCGATGGACATCAAGGTGGTTGCAGGTGAGAATTTAAGAAACTGGCATTATGCATCGTAATAGTATGGTACAGATAGCAATATTTAGTAAGTAATCACAATCAAACGTTCAATTCCACTAAACAGCAGTTAAGAACAATCTCAATAGATATCTCAATACACACGCAATCAGCGCATATACCTTATTTATTTAGATAACAATGTAATCGTTGTTTGGTTGGTTACCCTATAATTGGATTGAGGCGAATTAAAAATAAACAGCACGAAAAAAATTATTTTTATAATATCTGTTACATTCAGATAATGCGAAGGCACAGGGCAAGCAACTGCAGAAAGACTTCAATAAGACAACGAAGGCACGTTAAAATATAGTCGAATTATTTCAAACATTAGCATGTTTTAAAATACGTAATTTACCGCATTTATCCATCCAATTTACGTAAATGAATGTAGGTTTATGAGTATATGGCTTGAAACAACAATGCCCGTTTCCAAGGCGATCATAGATGAAAATGAACGATTTTTCTTACATAGGCGAATTTAAACGTAAAATTTGCTAAAGTTTTACCTTTAGCTGAGAAAAACGAACAAAACTAAACGGCCCGTTTATTTTCCTTTAAAATGGTCCTAATTTGAAGGTCGTAGGTCAATTCTTTCTAATTTTAATTTCCAAAAGAGTAAAACTGCACGTTGAAAATTAAATTTTAGCGTGTAAACTTATGGGCTGAGATATGAGATTCATATGGAATGTAAAACATTCTCCTGGCGTCGAATCCGGGACTTCTTTGAAAATTTTTTTATAGCATTCGCTTTTTGAACGTATTCATAGCAGTCCTACCGAATTTGGCTGGACTGGCTGAAGAAATGGCCGAGATATGTTGAGATATTTAGCGTTAAGCAAAAAATGACGACCAAGTGACCAAGAGATTAAGAATAATGTCACGTCTACTGAGTAAACGGCATCTAAAATGGTCCCCAATCACCGCATATACTCCGGCATATTTTAACATGATAAATGGTTTACGAATACAATCAGCCCCCGCTTTGCCTTGGTCCACTTTACGACTATTCGATTTTACGTCGATTTCCACATCAAACCAATAATTAAGTTTTAAGTCACCGAATCTAGTTTGACGCCATTATGAAATATTATGTACATTATGTAATATTTTTTATATTTTTATGTATTAAAATTTTTAACGTTTTCTATTAATGTTAAGATAGATTTGCACATATTCGTATTATTTTTATGATGTCCCAAAAATAATAGGTTCCGCATTAAGACCGAATCCGCTTTACGACGGTGGCCTGGAACCTAACCTGTCGTAAAACCGGGGGCTGACTGTAGTTTTTTAGCTGTATAGGGCGGTGGCAAATATTTTTCAGCAAAAAGGGGGCGTTGGGCTGTAAAAGGTTGGGAACCACTGGCTTAACACAAAGCCAAATCGTGAAATTCTCGTTTCTTCTGTGCATCCTATACGCAGCGGTGTCAAACCTGCGGTCCGCGGGCCGGGTGTGGCCCGCTAAGCAATTTTATGCGATCCACAGCGTCTTTCTTAGTTTAAAAAACATTTTTCAAAGATATTTCTAAAATTGAATTCCATCATGATTTTTTAATATTGAAATGTTAACCCTAAAAAGCTAATTATAACTTGAAATCCTCTCATTTGGCGCCTAAGAATCTCAAGGTAATTTACGATTTAACTATAATCCATTGGCAATTTCGAATGCGGCCAAAAGATTCAATGCCACCAATGCGGCCCACCATGCAGAAAAGGCCCACCGCTCACGCTGTACGCTCAGTCCATCATTCCTTCTTCAATGTACGCTCATTCCACGTACACGGCACCCTTTGTGCGGCCCGCGAAGCCATGTTGAAAAAGCAATCCGAAAAATTTAACACACAAATTCGTAAATTTTTATGAAAATGTTGATAATAAAAATTTTAATATTGAAATGTTACCCATAAAAACCTTAGGATCTTGTGGGTTATACGCGTTAGGCGCGTTTCGCTTACAGCGTGAGCTCCTAGTTCGTTCTCGGCTTCTACTAAACGGATTTTCATCAAATTTGATATTAAGGACTTACAATCAAATATAATAAGAAAATCGCAAAAATGAATCACGTACTCCAATCAGGGGTACCACTTTACTGGTGATAAAAAATGAAATTTTCGTCATATCTCGTAAAGTATTGCTTATATCAAAATATTTTTCAAATAAAAGTTGGAGAACTAGTAAAGAAGAGTATTTCTGTTCCTGTACATTTTTATCGTAGGAGTTGCCGTTATCTAGAAAATCGAACAAGAATGTCTTAAATGGAGTTGAACTTGGAAAATTTCTTGCATGGTTACTCCTTCATTGTTGCTAACATAAACAATCTCACAAACAAACGTTTAATTTACTTACGTGTGCATGCAATATTATTAAATAGGAAGAAAATGGATTATTTATTAAGAAGAAAAGAACTTTGAAACGCTATTTCCCTCACGTACAAGTATATAATTTATTTCTAATACTCCATTGCACGAAACGCGCCCATTTGTGATACGTTGTACACTTTCCTAACTTGTTTGAAACAACAATTAGAGGCGATGTTTTTTACGTTCTCATTCCCGGCGGAATGGGATTTTCCCGAGCCCACAGATCGCCACAACCCAACCAGTTTTGAAACCCTGACGTGCAACAATAGCACCATAACAATTACGTTTTGCGTGCAAGTTAAAACGGGTGCCTTAAATGGAACCTATCCCTCAGTCCCGGTTTGCAAGCTAAATAGGCTCCATTTGCGGCTCAGCAGTCAGGGGGGGGGGGATATATATTGCACGGGGCGCATAACCCACGATATCCAAACCTTATTTTTACTCGTTTTTCGATCGTATAGCGCCTCAGAATATATAGTTAGCTTCCGATTTAAATTATAATCCGGCCCGCAGAAGAATTGTCGATTTCCAATGCGGCCCGTCGAAGGAATTGCAACCACCGATGTGGCCCGCCGTGTAGAAAAGATTGGGCATCACTGCTCTTAACGAAAAGAGGGTCTGTAAATCATGTTTCACGCACGTTACTATTTTCAGAAATAAGAATTACAGAGATACATACATACCTCAATCGCGATAAATATGACGTCTTTCACACACGCACAGACATGTACTTGCAGATACACGGGAAGATAAATAAATAACATATCGCCTGATATCCTATATTTGTATAATAGAAAAATCATTTGTAACGATTTCACAAAGTTACGCCTTCCACCGTCAAATTTATTCGAATTACGATTTCGCAACATCTGTATTATTTTTATGAATATTCCATGGTAAAATCAGTTGCTCTGTGGACATTTAAAACTATTTAAACAGGTAGGAAAATATCGTTTATGATAATGGTGACGGAAATCGAGGTATCAAAATAAAGAAAAACTAACTAAATTGCTATGTCAAGGTGCTATAATAATAATAATAAGCATCATAATATACGTGAATCAGTATAAAATCAGTAAAATATCAGACGAGACGTTCTTCGCCATTCTAAGCCAATAAGTAAACAATAGCCTACATTTTTCAGAGCAACAATAGTTGCTATGGACAACCCTTTTTAGTAATATAACCAGACATGCAATTCAGTTAACCGACCTTCTTAAGAGATCGACCTTCTAACGAGGATTTGCATCCGACAAACTATAAATAATTTTCCAGGCGCAATAAGAAATCATCTACAAAACCAAGTCTATCGCCTATACCTCTTATAAAATAGGAAAGAAACTAGAAAGAAAACGAAGAAGAAACATGTTTCTTTTTGTAATGTAATCAGACGCAAGTCATGAAGTGACCTCGGTAAATCACATTTCGAAAGCTCGTTATCCGAGTTTGTTCCGATATTGTAAGTAAGCTCATTGTTCTTACACGTGCGGACCAGAATAGACATTATTACGACCTATAACAAGCATTGCACTTCGTGGGGGATTGGATGACATCTATAAATATAACGGAATCTGACTTAGAGAAATCCCTCGTTGCGAAACCAATCCGAAGACAAACGTCGGTCTACGTCGTACGGATTCGAATATAATGGCGATTTTTTTTTAATTAGAAGCAATTCCGAGAAACAACACCCACGTGAGACCAACGTGAAGCTCTCTTTGCCTTAATTACTTATAGATTCCGCGATTTACGTAGCTTCTTGTGATAACTCTATTTGTCTAGCTGTGGACAAACAACATTTTTGTTTTAAGAGATATCTGACATTTGAATTCTATAGCACATATTAATAAATTAATTTCCAGCAAAATTTAATTTTTCCGGTAGTTTAAAGATTTTCCGCTATTTATCCTACACAGTCCATTATTACACACCTTTTTTTGTGATATTCTTATTTACGAGTTATCTCGAGAAACGATTTTAAGACATTAAAAAAATCAAGCGTCTATGCATTTTGCTTAAGTTTTGCGTGCGCCTCTTCTACCATAAAGGACATAATTTAATTCAAGAAACTCCTTAGTACATTTCAACAGTCGAGCGATTAAACCGATTAAAATCCATGTTGCTTAAAATGCTGTTTAATAGCCGCCAGACAAAATATACTGCGAACATTTTAAGGGAAACTGCAACTTTTGAATTTTATGTAGTATGAAGTATGATGTTTGAGGGAAGAATGGTTTGAAGCGAAACTTCTGTAGAGAAAATTATTCCAGTAAAATACAGGTCATTGGATGGGAAGAAATTGGCCATATCTTACTAAGATAGAGGTTCGACTTATAGAGAGAGGTTCCACTGTATGTACTGTGTACGCTTAACTGTGTCCGCGGAAACACTTCTATAGGCAAAGAAGACAATGGTAATAACATTTGAGAATAAATACATAACAGAGAAAGAGCCGGCAACTAATTTCAGTCACACCAATATGTTTGAATCGGAACTTCTGTAAATAAAATTATTCCAGTGAAATACAGGTCATTGGATGGGAAGAAATTGGCGATATCTTACTAAGATATAAAAGAAAAAGAAACGATATAAAGACAAAGTGGAGAAAGAAAAAATATCAGCAATTAAAAAGAAATTCGAAACAGAAAAGAAAAAAGTGCCAACGACACCCGGTGTTCCCAAGCGGTCACCCATCCAAGTACTATCCGGGCCCTACGATGCTTAACTTCGGTGATCGGACGAGAACCGGTGTTTTCATCGTGGTATGGTCGTTGACGAAAACACAGCTTAGGAATTACGTATTTATATGAATTTTTATAAACGCCAAACAAAACCTAGGATTGTATGTTATTCTCACAAAATTAAACGTATTCGATCTGTACAGCCGAATCGTTCTTATAAAGAGGAATAAATATGTGAAGCATTGGACATGACTTGTGTTTCAGATCTATTCGTGATACATCGTATATAACGGTTCTTTCGGGTCGTTGCCATAATATATCTGTATACAGTAGTCCCCTGCGCAACGCGAGAGTTACGTTCTCGGGAGAGGCCGCGTTGGAGAAATCCGCCTTGTGTAAATTCAATGCCTTACGGGAAAAAATCGCGCGTTCGTATAGGTTCACCCGATTCATGATCGCATATAATTAAGTTTACGCGAGGTGAATAAAAATGCGTCGCGTTTACTTATTTCGCCGCGTATCTACATCTACATAATACTATGAAAGTCACCAGATTGGTGGGTGGCAGGGGGTGCAGCGCACCAAAGCCTACCTAATAACTTCTCTCGCGGGTATCACTCTCCTGTTATGATCCCGTATGGTCCTTGGGAAAAACGAACCCTGATATTGCTCGGTCCTACAGTCGATCTCTCGTATTTTATCCTCGTGATCGTGCCTGTCCATCTACGTAGCTGCCTCTAATATTCCTGGGACCTCCTATAAGAGAACTTCCGACCTAAATTTCTCCAGAAGCCTTAACCGAGCGCTAATTCTGCGTCCTCTACCGATATCCAATTCAACTCCTTCAACAGTGATGTGAAGTTTAATTTTTGCTCATATTTTTGCTTTACGAATCTGGATGCTCTGCGTTGGGTTCTTTCTAATTCAAGTATCTGCCCCTTTTCGTACGAATCCCATATGCTAGAAGCGTATTCGACCTGAGATCTGACCAATGATAAATAACACGTTTCTCGTACCTGTTCTGTGCTACTTCTTACTATTCTGCCTACGAAGCCCAATTTCTTACTGGCTACGACTACAACCCTTCGAATATGCATATTCCATGATAGATCACGACAAATGGTGACTCCCAAATATTTAACGTATTCCGCAGGTTGGATATTCGATTTATCAATTCTGTACTCCGAGTCTAATTCATTGTTCTTGCCCTTCCAGAAACTCAAAAGGGAACATTTTCCGTGATTAATTTCAATTTTCCCATCTTGATACCATGCTGAAAGGGCGTTTAAATCAACCTAGAGAGATTTTTGGTCATCCTGGTTCTTTATCTCCTTATATAAAACGGTGACATCTGCGAAAAGTCTGATTTTGCAGCGAACTACCGAGCAGATATCGTTTATATATATTAGGAGTAGTAGTGGGCCTATGACACTTCTTTCTGGAACACCTGACGCGACTTTAATCCGCGTAGGGGAAACCCAGCGTTGAACTAAGGTTTTCACTGTATAGTAGTTTCCGTAATAATTCAAATCAAACAGTCGCACTGCGATGGTATAATATCGTAATAAATCTAACAATAAGCTACGATACGTTCTTACGTACATTCTCAAATCCACGGAAAATAAACAGGTCTCTCTCATATTCTCTTATGGGTTAGATCAGGGGTTCCCAAACTGGTGCTCTCGAGCACCGCTGTGCTCTTTGGAAGCCTGATGGTGCTCTTTGACAGCCTGACTGCTCTTTTACGGTGCTTAATATCCCTCTTCTTACGACCAATAATTTAATTTGCTCGGTTTATTTCTTTCTAAACATATTCAATACCATTAAGAATACCTTTAATGTTGGTTTTATTCTATTCATTATCATTATTGCCCTTGTGGAAGTGTAGTGATGCTCTTTTGATATTCTATTATACAACTTGATGCTCGCTTGGTGTTATAGGATACGACTTGGTGCTCACCATATCGAAAAGGTTGGGAAACCCTGGGTTAGATGGTAGAAGAGACTGTCTAGTCTCAATCTTACCCAAAAATAAAGCCATATACTTAGTTAGTACTTAAAATTAGTTCAGGCACGTCAATCTCGAAGAAGCAACAAGGCCGCATTGAAGCGATGGCTGTTATAGAAGGGCCGCATTAGGAATACAGTTGTTTAATGAGGGCCAGAATTGTCTAAATAGATTTTAATTAGAAGATTGTTCAATTGTTTTTTATTAAAAGCAATGATTTATAAACCGCGTTCTATCGTATCTCAATAACTAAGAAGAACATCTCATCTCTTTTTCACAAAAATAAAGTGTTTATGTAAAATGTCAAACGATTTATCTTAAAGAAAAATTATCATTCTGGCCGCAGTAAGGCAGAGGAAGTACCGGATGCCGGCCAGTTTGACATGCCCGTCTTAATTCATAATAAAAATCTCCGAAAAATAATCCCACCACCGCACCACCCGAATTCCAAAACCGTTGGAGGTGGGGTGGGGAGGGTATATAGTCCTATTTTTTTCGTAAAAAATATGTTAACACTTCCGCACCTCGCTAATTAAAAAAAAAGAGCCACTAAAAAGATTTCCATCGGCTCGGACGCGAAGGCCCCGCCACTCGGGGGCGCTCTCCTCAAGTGAGCAGCAAAGGCGATGGAGTATAGAGTGTAACAGGGAGGGAGGTGGAAGGGAAGGGAGGGGGAGAGGAGAGAGAGGCAGCTTTCACCCCGAGGCAGGAGGCGGATGCGGGAGGCGGAGGGAGGCAGTGAGGTGGACGGTCGCTACTTCACTCATCAAGGCTCTCCTCCTACTGCCGTGCCCTCGATAGCCGTTCCTTCTCTCTCCCTCCCTCCCTCCCACCTCCACCCCCTCCCACCCCCCTCATACCTCTCTCTCTCTCAACACCCACACCCGCCCTCATTCCTTTCCTCCACGAGAAAGGAACCTTTTCCCTCCTGCCCGCCCACACACACACACAAACGCTTGTTATTTAGCCTTCATCAATGGCACGGATTATTTTATTCAGTTCGCGTTCGGATTACGAAAAAAAACATCCGATAAGTAAACCGTTCGGAAGTCTTTCTTTTTTTTACCGCGGAGATTACCTCGGTTTTCCGCGGCACACCAGTGTGTGTCGCCGGTTAACTACAAGAGGTTTCATGTATGTATTCCTCCTGGAAATGACGTAATAAATAAATGCAATCGTTCCTTGATGAGCAAACAAGTTATACACCTTATATTTTCCACTATTTTAAAAGTTGTACTGTATAATTTATTTGTTCTGCAAAGTCACGCCCACTGCATTGGATTTTATTAATTTTTAGCGCGATAAATTAATGTAATTTGTCCCTCGATGGACAAGAGAGTTGTACATATTGTATTTTCCACTTTTTTAAAAAAAGTATGGTGTATACAGGCCCGCGCCGAGCATACTTGCTGCCCGGGTGAAAGCAGTTTATGCCGCCCCTTACGGACTTATAAAAGTACCCCGACCCAGATTTTTTTCGATTTTTAGATTAAAAGTTGTATTCAATTTAAGAAATAAATTGTGCAAACCACAAAATTAAGAGAAATTCTTGCCTCCGCCCGTGAATTGCCACCCCTAATACGTTGCCGCCCGGGTGCGATGCACCCCTTGCACCATAGGCCCTGGATGTATAACTTATTTGTTCTGCAGAGTCACGCCTACTACCGTGAATTTCAAGTAATTGTTTCTCGTCGTCAGCAACTACAGTCGAACATCTATAACTCGAATTTTCCATAGCTCTCAGGTATCCCATAACCCCTTACCTAACGCGGTTTTATCAACCGCGGGTAAAGTCAGGTACGTTATAATTTTTTGTATAAGTCAAATATTTTTTTGTTTCCTTCGAGATTCAACTTATAGAAGTCCCACTGCATATATGCGTCTTTAAAAAATTGATAAGATACTATGAAATCACTGTGGTGTAGCTTGGGGACACATGATATACAGCATACTGCGTCAATTAAAAACCAAATACATACAATGGATATACTCTATAAATTATAAAGAGAAATATGGAAAGAGGTTTTGAGTCTGAAGGTAATGAATAAAAAATCGGTACAACACACGTTGTACAAACATTCTCATATATAGGTACTAATGCGTCGTTTAGTTATCTTCAGAAAATGAAAATGGTATGAGCCTGTTTTTAGAAAATCCAATTTTTGTTAAAGTTGCCCAACAATAAATTAGCCTTATATTCATTCATTGAGAAAAATAAAATATGTAGTATTATTGTAGATGTAAACTCAACTAACTGTACGAAATTTGATCAATATCGTTACAGCCATTTTTGAGGAAATCGAATTATTGTTAAAGTTGCCTAGAATAAACTAGCCTTATATTCATTTTTTGATAAATATGAACTATACAGTATTATTGAAGACGTAAACTCAAGTAACTGTATGAAATTTGACCAAAATCGTTATAGCCGTTTTCGAGAAAATCGGATTGATGTTAAAAATGCATAGAATAAACTACACTTAATTATTGATCAATGTCAACCATTTCTACGTATACTCTGCTCAGTATGATAAAATGCCTAAATACGAGATTTCAATCATTTTCGCTCTACCGTCTAGGCTCCAGTGCCAGTAACAGACAGACAGGCAGACGGACAGCATTGCGAAAACCGCTTTTTCGGATTCAGCGACATCTAAAACGTATATTTCCGTAAAAATCTCGGTCGAATTTTTTCGCGAAAACAATACTTTCTCGATACTTCGTATGAGAAAGTAAAAATTCGGCAATGAGAAACGAACCTAAACCTCCTATAACGTACATACTATGAGCTCCCTCAGAATTATAAAAAAAAACACGGAGTGAGAGGTCTTCGCTTCGTCGTTGACTTACTTATCTTAAGACTCTTACCGGATGGTGGCGAAAGCTCGGAAGTTGTGTATGATCAAGGAAGAGGAAAGATAAAAATAATAACGAAGAAAAAGCAGCCGTTCTCTAATCGCTAAGAATATCTATTTATTATTTATTATCTCGTTATTTTAGCTTCATGAGGCGGGCAATGTTTGATTAATTAAAAGCAAATAAATATATTGAAAGAAAAAGTTGACTAACGTTGTACTGTATATGTTTGTAGACGAAGCATTTGACCTATAACCATTCTGCAGCAGAATTGAGATTAAATTTAATTATTATTAATTGCCTAAAATATCCCTCGAATTAAATGTAATTACAGTGAACCCTCGTCATATCGGACCTCGATGGAACGGACTTCGGATATAACGGACACTTTGCAACTGTTACTTTCTGCCAAATTTCCACTAGGGTCTGGAAAGATCTAAAAGCATCCCAAGTTCGAATCTAATAATAAGAATAATTCCGTTTCAAATAGGAATATAAGGGGAAAATAAGTTTTAATTTCTTATGTTCAACTTAATTTATTTCATTTTTACTTTCTCATACGAAGTATCGAGAAAGTATTGTTATCGCGAAAAAATTCTACCTCGAGATTTTTACGGAAATATACGTTTTAGGTGTCGCTGAATCCGAAAAAGTGGTTTTCGCAATGCCGTCTGTCTGTCTGTTACTGGCTCTGGAGCCTAGACGGTAGAGCGAAAATGATTGAAATCTCGTACTTACGCGTTTTATCATACTGGGCAGAGTATACATAGAAATGGTTCACATTGCTCAATAATTAAGAGTAGTTTATCCTACGCATTTTTAACAACAATCCGATTTTCTCGAAAAGGGCTGTAACGATTTTTATAAAATTTCGAACAGTTACTTGAGTTTACGTCTTCAGTAATACTGTATAGTTCATATTTATCAAAAAATGAATATAAGGCTTGTTTATTCTAGGCAACTTTAACAACAATTCGATTTTCTCAAAAACGGCTCTAACGTTTTTGATCAAAATTCGTACAGTTACTTGAGTATACATCTACAATAATACTACGTATTTCATCTTTCTCAATGAATGAATATAAGGCTAGTTTATTCTTGGGCAACTTGAACAAAAATTGCATTTTCTAAAAACAAGCTTCTCCGATTTTCATTTTCTAAAGATAACTAAACGACGCATTATTACCCATATATGAGAAAGTTTGTACAATGTATGTTGTACCGATTTTTTTCCTGATATCTTTGTTCTACTAAAGTTTCTATCTAAGTAAATGATACATATTGTATGTGGTTAAGCCTATACCTATTTGTTTTACACATCCTATATGTGGTTGCACTAGGCGCCTCCCATTGCAAGTGATAAACGGGAAAGATTTCAGATTTATTTTTATTTAAATAACTTTGGAATGAATGCAGTGAATTTTCAATTTTAAATTACTAATAAACATCGTACAAATTCGGGATACGAAACCAAAGAAATGTGGGAATTCTATGATGCGGTAAACAAAGGGAACCGAGCGAATGAGATACGTATCCGAAGGAAGGGGTAAAGCGAGCAAAAAGCTGGTCATAGTCGCCTCAGTGCTGGAAGTTGCTGGAAGTATTGACCTTGCAGTCGTTTTAGTCCGGTTTAGTTAATATTTATCATTAATACATGAAGTAATAGTTTTCCCAGAGCATGAGACACCGGACCAGCTGAAAAGAAGTTAGCGTGGTTTGCCTATATATACCACCATGCTCTTCGCCTAGACACCAGCGACAACTAAAAGTTAAACTGCATTTATTTTTGCATACATTAATTTTAAATGGAATAAATGACATTTATTTTTGAAAACTACAAATTATCCTTCAAATGGTTAGTTCAAAACTGTTTACTAGATCGTATTCCAAATTAATCGAACCCATTTACAATTAAGCCAAAATTTTTCTGCAGATTCGAAGTAACTCGATTGATAGTTCGATATATTATCAACAAATCTCAGATAACTTTTACGATTGCCGTGCACTTAATAGTAATTCATACAACCAATGAACCATCAATTTATCATTCAATATTCCCTCTTTGGCATTAAATTATATGGAATACTGGGGCCAGAGCAGGGGTGGAGTTTGCTAAAGGGTTCCAAAAGCATGATTTTTTTAAATTAATAAAGTTAGAAATCTTTAATTTCTCATGGATGCTCGTAGTACAAGTATTGTGTGGAATGTATTGGCCAGTGAGTTATTGGAGCATTATTTTATTTTTTGTTGAAAAAAGAAAGTGAATAATTTTCAAAAAAATCTGATGTGGCGAAGAAGGTCGCGTATTTTTTGTTAGCACGGGCGCATTTACATATAAGGAACCACATCACATGGACACGAAAGACGCCCGATTTAGACGTAGCTACAACCCGGATAGTAGTCGCTCCTCACCAAATAAAAAAATACATCGACGAATAAAAAAAGATCAACAAAGATGAGGACGATTAAAAAATTAGTCCGCAGCGTGGAATTTTCTTTTGATTATTTCCATGATATTTAGCGCCATACCTCCTTCGGGTCGCAGGATTCGTTCTAATCGTCTAGATCTATTCGACCAGTGCCACACTTGGCTTGTCCGGCGCAGAGGTCGCCCAGCAAACCAACCCCACCCTCCTTTATCGCTCACAACCCCCCCACGCCCCCACCACCCCTGCCTCCACACACAGAGTCACTTTTTTGAGCGTCAAGACATCGCGTGCTAAAACATTTATTGAGCGCATTCGTGCATTCTAAAAATACTATTTCTCCTCTCTCTCTCTCTCTCTTTAAGGAGGCAAGCTCCCCTCAATACACTCTTTCCTCCCATTTATTTCCCTCCCTCCCTCCCCCCCCCCCTCTCTCTCCTTTTACTAGGTTGGCAAAGTCTGGTCTATCCTAGGCTAGTATCACAAAAATACTTTGTCTTTTTTTATGGAGGTTTTCCGAATTTGTAATGGGATATTTTGCTCGTATGTTCTTCCATTTGTTTACTTTCTTTTATGTGAAATTGTGTGTAGTTGTACATATATAAGTATTATTATTATTTTTTAATTCTCCATTGTAACTGCTGACGTAAGGTTAAATGTAAGAAGGGACTATATATGTAGTCTAAATTTCGTCTTAATAAAGTCGTTCGTCTGTCTGTCGGTCCTTTCTCTCTCTCTCTCTCTCTTCCTCCCCTTTTTCTCTCCTTCCTATCTCTTCTACCCCCTCTCCCTCTCCCTCTCCTCCTCCTCTACCTTCCGTTTCTTTCCCTCTCCCTGTCTCTCTTTATCTCCTTCCTCTTAACTCGGCGTTACGACGAACATTGAGGGGAGGGGAGCGGGGGAGGGGTTGGAAGAAGGAAACGGCGTCTGTGAGAAGAAAACAATTAAAAATGCTCAAAGATCGAGTGGTGGTTGTTTCGAAAAGGTCGTGATTTTTTTCCTCCGGGGAAATAATTAATATATTCAGACGATTGGTATCGTCCACGTGGCACCTGGTTATATTTTTAAAATAATAATAATAACGGTGAAAATCAAACTACGGTAATAAATCTTGGATTTGACGTATTTAGAGAAAAAAAAACATTATAATCACGATCGATGAATGAATTTCGTTACCTTTCTTTCCTAGCTCTTGAGCGTCGATTTCCAATTTTTACTTGCTAGTTAATCTATCAACTTCGTAACAATAATGCGAAGCGTATTACCGTGTGGGATAATCAAGCGAGGAACAAATTGCCGAGTTAGTTGTGATATAACGTAAACGGAGAAAAAACACGTCACCTGTTTGTTCTCTCTCAGAAAATACGGGGGTTAAATTCAAGATCTGTTTTGGGTTCGGTTATTGGAGAAAAAAATATTTCGAACCGTCAAACATAAGGGATTCTGTTATCTGCGTTGAAGTATATAAAATCTACGCGGTCTCTAAATGAGAGTTCACAAGAAAAAAAAACTTAAGCGTGATTATAATTCAGTCATAATTTAGCTGCGCAGTTAGAGAATAATAAACTGGAACTTTGATAAAAAAATTAGAAACAAACGTGTTGTTAGGGAAGACCTGGTGAAGCAGACTGTGAATAAAGATCGAAAGAAAAAATGAAACGGACAGAGAAAATATGCAAAACGAGACAGAATACTGAATCGATTGGCGAAAAAACTAAGTCCCTATCTGCTTCTGTTTAGGAGTTACTCGTGTGACAGACAGAAAGGCGGACCTCCACAATAAAACGTGCACAACGAGACTGAATAATGAATCGAGTGGCCAAAAAATCAAAGGTTTAGGCTGGTTTATATTAAAAGCCTCCAAACACAATCATTTGAGAATACTAATTACAAATATACAACATACTCATATATACAGTCGGTCATCTATAAGTCGAGCGTCTATAACAGGAACTTTCCATAACCCGAAGTGAATTCATTTTGCAGGACAAAATCTTTTTTTCGTGTTATTTTTCTCATGTAAATCGATTTCTCTATAAGTCGAACATTTTTTTCCCTTGAGGTTCGATTTATAGAAGTCTTTCTGCATTACTTTCTGAACTTCATTTACGTAAGAAAAATTCACGCTCTCAAATCCTTCTTCTGTCACTTGGACAATTATTTTATATAATAATAGCCGTCGTCCGTTGGTTGGTTGGTAACGCTATGCAAACGCTAATAACTCGAGAAATGATAATGATAGAAACTCGAAATTTGGTATGGATGCTTGATTAACACTTATTCAGAGAATGACAAATTTAAATCGCGAAAAAATTCCTTGGTTCGTCTCCAAGAGAGGCATTTCCATTTTCCATTACTTAACATGTAAAACGCGATTTTTCGACGTGTAGGCTTTTATTCATTTGGAAATTAAAATTAGAAGAAATTAACAGACGACCTTCGGATTTGAACCATTTTGAAGAAACATTTATAAAGTTTCTTATTCCGTTCGTCTTTTTTCGTCCACAGTTCGAAATATTCCATGTTAAACGTTTAATTTGCATATTTTGTGGAAATCTCGCCATTTTAACGTGATGTTGCTATGTCGACCATTATCACTGTTACACCTCAAATTACTATTATTGTATACATCCATTTGGGAATAAGCGTGCCTTGAGTGCTTCAATACGAGAGAGAGAGGAAGGAAGGGGAGAGATTGGCGTGTTTTGTGGAAAATAAGTATATTAACGTAAATATAAAAAAATTTAAGTATCAACAGTGTCATTTTAGAAAAATTGGAAATAAAAAGCATTCTTAAATTAAATTCTTTTAAACCATACGTGCTTACGAATTTATATTGTTATTCCTCGAATTGATTTCGTAACAATGGCCGAAGTTTGGAAACGAATATAAATTAAAATTCAATTAAAATAAAAAGACATTTAAAACTGTTAACAGGCAATTTTCGAAGAAACAACAGTGGATCTTTTAATGAATTGATTTGTTTTTATAAAAGGAATTTGGGTGCTTATTTAATACAGAGTAAGTTGTAAGGCTTATAATCCATTAAAATCTAATAACAGTGGCTATTATAGTTTAAAGAAAGAACTTTATTTATTCACTTTACAGAATGAATTAATTTTAGGCTAGCATTGCCTAATATAAAAGGAGTTACTTTGGAATTTATAGGATGTAAAGTGGAAGTTGTACTGAATTGACTCAAGTATATTTCAAAGCAAAAATCAACTTAAAACTATTGAAAGTTGTTGTTTCGGAAACGGAGAAGTCCAGAGTGGTGAGCGGACGCTAAAAGATATTAAGGTACATTTTATTCCAAAATCTATTTAAAGTATTATCAGAGGCAATCGAAGATTGAACAGATTTTTTTGTTACCGGAATTCTGCTTATTTCATGAAATTGAAATGATAATGCATTAATCCATTAAAATCTGTTAAGAGTGGCTATTTTAGTTGAAAGAAATATATGTACATGGTAATTTTATTCACTTTTCAGAATGAATGAATTATAGGTTAACTTTGCATATTATAAAAGGATTTTCTTTGGAATAAGAAGTTTGTTATGTCGTTATTTTAACTGAATTGAATCAAGTTCTCTTCTAAGTTTGAAATCCATATAAAACTGGTGAAAGTGGTTGTTTCGGAAAATGAGAAGGCAAGAGTGCTGAGCAGACGATAAACGATATTGAGGTACATTATATTCCAAAATCTATTTAAAGTATTATCAGAGGCAATTGAAGACTGAACCAATTTTTTGGAACCGGAATTCTGCTTATTTAATGGAATTGAAATCCTAATGCTATAATCAATTTAAAACTAACAACAATGGCTATTTTAGTAGAAAGAAAGGTACTATTTTATTCACAAGGAATTTCTGTGAGATTTTAGTTAATCAATTAAAACAGACTTATAATATAGAAATATTCGATGGTTAAAACAGTGCACAATTTTATTCTTGCGATTTTTACATGTTGCATTGACGAAAATTTAGAATTTGAAATTCAACGGGCACTTATGCTAGTAAGATAAATAACACTCCAATTATACATTTTAAAAGGATTATTTTAAGTTAACAACCTCACTAAAAACAACCTATTAACCAGCAAGCAATAAAATGCACCGCCGAAAAGGGTTCGACTCAAATATCAAAACACACGTGAACAATCGAGTCTATGAAAAATATCCCAGTTAAAGAAAATCGAGTCTCCGTCGAAACATTTAAATGAAAATCGCGTAATGGTGGTACTTTTACTAGCTGAGTGATCAGCACGGTCGTGCCGAATCGGTCGCGCCGAACTGTCCCTTTCCACGAATCGCACCCGGGCGGCAACGTATTAGGGGCGGCAATTCACAGGTGGAAGCAAGAATATATCTTAATTTTGTGTTTTTACAAACGTACAAGTCCTTTACATTCCGCTGTGTTTGTAAACTCATGTGATAGACCGCCTTCTATAATAAAGTACTTTTACCTAATATATCGAGATGATTCGTACACGAGAAACTTTGAGGGATGCGTTTTGCACAATTTATTTCTTAAATTAAATACAACTTTTAACGTAAAAATCTTAAAAAATCTGGACCAGGGTGCTTTTATAAGTCCGTAAGGGGCGGCATAAACTGCTTGCACACGGGCGGAAAATATGCCCGGCGCGGGTCTGTGAGTGATTACCTAAATTCCGTTTTCAAAAGGAAAATTCCTCAGCTTCTAAACATTAAACTTTTTTGAGGATTTACGACATAACCTTCAAACTTCACGTGGCACTGAGCAATCTGTTATTAAAGTTTCATCCGATAATTAGCGCTGTAGGAATTAAGTTCACGAAAGTTTGGCGCAATCAAGCTCTCTCTCTCTCTCTCTCCGTTTTATTACTGCGTCGGGGAGAACTTCTCGAAAACTCCAGTAAACAAAATTATAACCATCAAACAATAGGGAGGAATATTTGTTTACAAGATTCTGATGGCAACGAAAGGAAAACACCGTAAAAATCGCTTCCTCGTCCGTTTAGTTTTTTTTTTCAATGCAGATACGTAGAATGTCGACGGAGCGTCGGGTGATCTGACGGAGATAAATGCAATCGAAAATATTCGACTCCAGCGTTTAAAGTTGAATATATTTTTTTTTAATAACTCGGAGTAGAAGATACGTTTTATGAAGCACAGTCAGTCCTCGACTTACGACGCTCAGAATTTGCGACTTTTTCTGATTAAGAGACTTGTTCCGGACGCAAAACATGTTATAACGTAATTTAATGCGACTTAAAATCAAAACCCTTAAAAAGTATTCCATAAATGAAGCTAATTTGAAAACTTCCGATAGGTACCGTCTTTTTCCTTGCTCTCCCACCCCCCCTCCCCCCCCCCTCTCTCCCTCCCTCCCCCTCTCTCTCTCTCCCAGTCCGCTTCCTGGGTGAGTTCATAAAAAGATCTCCTTCGCTTTCTTCTCTTTCTTGAGGCGTTGGTTTTATTTTACCGTCCAAGAACCGGGTACGAATCCTGCGTAAGCAGGATTTTTTCCGAGTTTGCGCGCCCCCTTATTTGGGTGTTTAAGAGGAGAGCACGCAAATCAGCGCTCCGTCCTTCGGAAGGGTCGTAAAGCCGTTTGCCTCCCTGGTACTTCTCGATAATGTTTTATTTATTTAGTCTTCAATATCGCAAGCAGGCTAATGACAAATGACGACGAGTGCAACAATACTGAACCCACAAAAATCTTTAATATAAGTACATTAATTAAAATTCTAAAATTGCGCAAAGTTATTCAGTATAAACATACATAACTAATTTATCCATAAACAAATCCAATAATGTATAATTCCTAACTTATTCAATTCAATTATTACATATTTTTATGGAGTTTAGAATTTTATAGGTTCATGATGGGCTACCATAAGGAGCTTAAAAGGTCCCCACTGTACTTCACCCGATCAATCATTCCTTTACTTCCTCCGACTTCATTGTCACCTGTTACAATTTACTAGAGTCCCTCTATTATCAAACCAACTTTATTCTTAAATTTTTTAACATCTTTATGGTAAGGGTTTGAAGAGATATTCGGTTGACATGTTCCAATCCCTGATTCCTCTATTAAAAAAAGAGTATTTGATAGTAATTGTTTTTTTTAAGGCCGCGATTTAATTTTAAACTCGTGTCCGTTTTTTTCCAATAAACTCTGACTTCTCTATCCTACTACTTAGATCTTCCCATGCCTTATTTTCACCAAGTGCCTGGAATCTATTAACCCTCTAATTTTAATATTTATCAAATCAATTTAATATAATATGGACACACAGTCGAACTTCTATAACTCAAATTTTCCATAATTCGACAGGATGAAATCTTTTTCATGTTATTTTTCCAATATAAATCGAATTTTCTAAATAAGTCGAATATTTTTTTGTTTCTCTTGAGGTTCGACTTATCGAAGTTCCACTGTATAACGCATATTTTTGCTTACGTTGCATATGGTTCAGAGTATCAAGCGAGTTACGTATACTTGGTAAAGATCGTTTTCATAAGTCTAAATGTCCCATTCAACTGCTAAAAATATATCGGGTGAAATAGAACAGCTTTTTCCTCTGCGTTAAAATGATGCGGAATAAAATTATGATTCCCAGGTCACTACGGATTCGAACCGCCACGAATATATTTTTAATAAATAAAACGATAACGAGAAAACGCTTACCTACTCGTCCCCGGAGTAGGAAAATATCAGCGGCGCAAACAACGTTTGGAGTTAGAAAAAGACAGAGTGTACGAATAGTTCGCGGAATCGGAGCAGGAAGGGAGTTCTTTTTTTTTGCTCGCAGCCGAATTTCGGTTACCATGGTGAAGGGGCCCCGAGCACCAAGCAGGGTTCGCTCAGAACAATCGATTCCTCTTTCGGCCGCCCGGCCTATCAGTGGCGCCACTACCGCACCCGCGGAATACGGCCGCATCCCCCGCCTTTCGTGAACTCGGTGGGAAAGAGGAGCAGAAAACGAATGAGATTTTTAAAAAATTTCGGATCATAAAAAAATCCTGTTTTTTTTAGTGAGAATCGAAAAGGCCACGGTTCGATGTTCTAGAAGAGCGTAAAATTTCAAATAATAAAACTTTCGCCTCTGATCTTACCTTTTTGTATGATTGCGAATAAAAAGAAACGGTACGTACTTGAATTATTATTATTACGCTTACGTTGTGAAATCTTGTCATCTATATTTAAAGATCTTTTGTTGGCTACATTGTCCCAACATATATTTTATTTATGTAAGGCAGGGTTCTTCAAGCTTTTATTTATTCGCGTACCCCTTAGAGCAGGCGTCTCAAACTCGCGGCCCGCGCGATGCATTTGTGCGGCCGGCGAAACAATTTACTTTATACTACGCGACCCGAACTCAAATCTATTTCTCATAAAATATTTTGCGTAAATATTTCTAAATAATCTAAGAAGTGTATTAAATCATTCCTGCACGGTTGAGTTACTGAAGAATGCTTATCCCACTGCCAGCGAGTTTCTTGCGTATCAGAAGGGCTTAACCCTCGACGACAAATCTAGCATTTTTGTTATGACTGCGTGTAAGACGCGTAATAGAGCGATTCCTCTCTTGCGGAAAGGGAGAGTGAATATAATACAAAGAATACGATAAGGTGTGAAGACTGGGAAAGTAATGGACGCGGCCCGCGCATGGTCAGAGAACCGTCATGCGGCCCGCACACCAATGCGAGTTTGAGATCCCTGCCTTAGAGCCAGGGCCACTGAGAGGGCGGAGATACCGGGGAGAACTCCCCGGGGCCCGGAGGCTCTGGGGGCCCGAGATGGAGTGGTCACAAGATTTTCCTATCATAATACGTATTTTGTAATACACAGGTGCAAGTCATGACAGCAAAACGCTGTGATGAAATCAGTTATTCGGAGCAGTGAGTTGGGGCCCGTAACTGTACATACTTATAGGTTTTCCCTCAAAAATATTTTCGGGAATTCAAAATCTGTATTTGATTTCAATAGTTTTCTTTAAATAACAATTACCAACATTTAAGTGTATCTGGGCCAGTAATTATGTAAATTCATTATCGCTTAGATGTGACATATTCATTTAGTTAAAAATCGAAGTAGAAAATCAAAATTTATATTTTTTTAAATTCGCTGAAGAATATTGACCATAAGTTTCATAGATGTTGCAGGAATTCATAATTCCTTGTGCTTTATAATTTTAAAAATATTTTTCGGAGGGGGGTGGCCCAAATGGTTGTTTTCCCCTGGGCCCGTTCTGGCTCTCGGCGGCCCTGCTTAGAGCTAGCTTTAATGACCGTGTACCCCTTAGTGCATTTTTTTATAATCACGTACCGCCAAATACTTTTAAAGTGACAATGAAACGAATGACACTTGTATTAACATAGCTAACCCATTTTTATAAAGTTAAAATTCACAGTTTTGGCATATTTTTCTGTTTTATGACGTCATTCTTAGTCGTCAAATTGCAACTTTTGATTTCGAAGTCATGCACGAAGGACAAAAAGCAAGAAGAAAAATTATAATCTTAAACGCTTATCCCTTCAAAACTCCTGACGTACCCCTAGGATTACGCGTTCCACCGGTTGAAAATCCTTGCTTTAAAATAATCTTTCTAATTGGCCAGATGCGCTACGAAGCAACAGTCTTCAGTGGAAATTCACCCAAAGTAGATACTAAAAGAACTTCCGGTGGATTGCCACTGACGACGACAACTTTGCAGACGAAATGCGAATCTGGTTTTTCATAACCTTGTTGTGGCTATTGGAGATACCTGAGATAACTATTTTCTTAAAGTGCTTATTCTTCAGTACCTCTGTTGTTTTTATTTTTATCTTTTTCCTGAGTCATTTAAAAATATTACTTATTTCATTTTTATTATACTTGTAAGCTAATGTTGGCAGGGCACTTATTCCCTTGGAGGTCACACTTGAGGGATTTACAATGAACTTCTTTCGATCCTAGAATAATCATAAAACTGACATAAAAGACAGTGTCACTTTGTCCCTTTGTCATATAATGATTTTTGAAGCTTAATATCTCGCAAACGACTGAACCGAATTTGATGAAATTTTCAGGATAGCATTATGATATTAAAAAAACGTTTTCGTGTATCGGTAATATATAAAAGCCTTATTCTGTCCCTTTGTCCCTCCCTCTGTCACGCTCTGAAACAAATATACCTGCAAGAGGGGACTAAGGTCAGCTTTTGAAGCACAATAGATACTCGCGGCGAGGGATTCGAACCTTCGCTCGGATCGAAGGCAACCCTCTCAGCAGGAGGTATGATAACACGTCAAAGAAGACTGCTTCAATTTTATTTCAGAATAATCGATCATCCCCGATGTTTTTTGACGTGCACTTATACTAGTATAGAATAATATGCAAGTAAAAACGTTTTCAGAGAAAACATTCAGAAATTACGCTTACCATAAACGACTTAGTCTTTCCTAAACACCATTAAAATATTTTTGCTACATACTCACATTATTACTTTCCTCTGCATTTACTCAGGTTCAGAAAATAATTGTGTCCTGCACGTCCAGCTAAAATCAACCCCTTTCAATCCTTCCTCGTCTATATTCTACCGATATGAATAAAAAATGCGAAAAAGTAACGACGGCGTTAGTCCATATGAGACAAAGTAATGAAATTATTAACCTTTAGATTACTGCGTTATCTAATGAACTCTTTGTTTATTTTCGGTGGAAAATATTCTGCTCCGTAACCTCAACGAACACTTACCGAATGGTTCGTTAGTTCAGCAGCCATTGAATATGCACATTAGGTAGATTTGAACCTCCACTTTACAAAATACGCATTTATGGAGTCCATAATGCAATCTCAATAAAGCTTAAGTGCTTAGATGACATTGAGTGCGACTGCTGGCATAATATCACAAGCGAAGGAGAGTACAGTGGTTAATCTAGTAACTAGATTCTAGTCGACAACAAAAAAACTCGTATTAGAATCGGAGGTCGGTAAAATTATCAAATAGGCTAAGGAAATGGCATAAGCATATACGTATACATATATTACTCGTGCTTTTTAAGGCAGTAGGAATTAACAATGTGACAGATTTGGTAAAGTAAATAAATCGAGATCAATAATAACTTTTACACCTAGTCAATGATTTCTTTGTATATATTATAACTTATGATAAAGCTTGTATATTATAACTTATGATCAAGCTTGAAATAAAGTCGAGAAATTAAACGCTAGCGCTAAAATTACGCGCTCTCGGCTCGAACGCTGAAATACATCAACAGCCAACTTAAAAAGTCTACATACAGTCTAACTTCTGTAAGTCAAACCTCTATAAGTCTAGCTTCTATAAGTCGAACTTCTATAGCACTAACTTTCCATGACTCGAACAGAATTCATTTTACAGGACGAAATCTTTTTCATGCTGTTTTTTTCTACTCGAATATTTTTTTGTTTCCCTTGAGGTTCGACTTATAGAAGTTTCACTGTATATCCACTTTATTCAAAGTGGAGAAGACCTGTCGATTTTTAAAACGAATGAAATCTTAGATTGACACATCTCTCTTGGCAGAAAGATTACTTTAGGGACCATTTATAACGCGGTCCACGGGATCCATGTCACTACACCGCGTAATAAGTGAGGTGGCGTTATAAGATCCTTTCAAAAGCGACATGGTATTATCCATAATAATACATAATTACAGATTAATTGATGAAAACGGGCTTATAAACGGATTAAGCATATGATGTTATGTAAAAAAAAAGTAACTGGATAAGAGGGATGGACTTATGAATCGACGGATTTTGAAAAAATATTACAAAAAAATTGAGATTAACATCAGTGCTGCACTGATTCAAGTCGCATAGAGTAAAACCTGCTTTCGTTGTCGGAAGAAACTAAAAATTCAATGCTGATATGACTTGTCGAGCAAAGAAAACAAAATGTACTTCAATTATTATAAACTAACAACACTAATCAGTTGTATGTTAGTTCACTGGAAGCTAGATTCACAAAAAACTAGATTCTAGTGACTAGAAGAAGAATCACCTCACATGACTTATGTTTATTTGACAATATGCGCATTAAAACTTAAAAAGAGGATGGGTTGGAGACCAATGTATAGACACTATAGACCTCAATGTGTAGAAATATAACTTTGCACAATCTTCGGGCTAAGAAAGGGCTGACATTATCAACAATAATCCACACACTTAACCCCAACTGCAACTTCCGTCGAGAAGGTAGGATAATTACAGGAAGTATGGCAAAAGTGAGCTTTGATGGGTCCCTGTCACAACTTGGGGTCATATGTAGCGGTTGATTCTTATCCTGATAGCGGGGAAGAGAGGGAAATTTATTCTCTGGAACCAATGAATCCAGAGAGCACTTAAAAAAAGTATTTACATATCTCTGATATCTCCAACAGCCACAACCAGATGCACATTTCAGCTGCAAAGCAGCCGTCTTCAGTGGTAATTCATCAAAAGTTCTTTTGAAATCTATTTTTGGTGAATCCAGCTTATTATAGGGCAGAATAATGTCAATCGCGGGGCATTTTATAGATTACTTCAACATTTGGAATGATACTGGAAAAAAGTTAGGGCTCCAAACAAATCCTTTTACCGCTGTGGTTCTTAACCGGAGGGGGGAGGAGGCGTACGAAGATTCCAGGGAGCGTGAATCTTTTTGGACCAAAATAATTTTTGCCTAAAAACAGCAAGGATTTTTACCTAGCGAGAAAGCATTATATTGTGTGGAAACAGCATGTCTGACCGCCTCACGAGATTGGCCGACTTCAAGTTGCCTCGAGTGATTACTGTCATAATCCTGCGTCTATTTGTCGAAATATTACTGTTTCATGTTAAGCTGGAAAATGTTTGCAAGATAAGTTGGCACGAAAAAATGCAAAATTCGGAAAAATTACTCGTTCTCGATTATTCTAATCTTGTGTTCGGTTGATCTCGGTTACATAAACTTATAAAACAAAAATTATAAATATTTTTTTTTAGAAACCCCTTATAAACAATAAAGAAAATTTTCTGAGGGGGAGGGGGGCGTGGGGACTTTAGAAGAGAAGAAGGGGGCACGAGATGAAAGGGGTTAAGAACCGCTGTTTTACCGTATTCCGCGTAATATGGTGTCTCTAGCGTATTTCTTACGCCATTAAGTAATTCTTCGATATCGGAGTGGATCGATAGGAGAAGAATGCGAAAAATCGAATTTGCAAGTTCAGCGCCCCCCCCCCCCCCCCTGGATGGATGGATTGATTTCCTGCGAGGCGTTAGTGCGAGAAAGCGGATGATGGGCCCCGTCTTAAATTGGTCCTCGGTTAATGTGCTGGTTCCGGTGTTGGATTCAACGCAATAAAGGGTCTACAAATCTTCACCTTATCTCCGCATAATGAGTGAGAAATTCTTGACAGTTCACGTGCTTAAATGAACCGTTGATCGCCTCGATCTCCGGACATCGAGAAATTATATAAGCACAAGCTTAATTGATATTATACGGAGAGGCGGATATAGGGCCAGGCGGTACAGGCGGGCAAGCTATTTCCGAGTCGCATTGCCGGTCGCGAATAGTTACGCCGGCCGCATTATCAGTCGTAATTGCTTCGGCGGGCCGCATTCACATCGGAAATTAATCGGGAGACTAAGTCGGATCTCATTAGAGAAGACGTTTAATAAATATCTTTTGTAGCGTTGTGATAACCATTAGAAAAGATTTTAATGGTTTTTCAGGGATAAATTTTCTTTTAAAGTGTGAATTTAGTCCGTATCAAAATTCTCGGTTCGCTTTCATGATGGCTTCGCGGGCCACATGAAATGTTCTCGCCGACCGTATTTTACCCACCTCGAGGGGTGTGTGTGTCTTGTGCTGACGAAGGTATCATCCCGAAAGCTCCAATAACTTCTTCAAATGCGTCTCTACAACACCCCAGCGGCTCTCCTTCAGGTATATATATATATATATATAGAGAGAGAGAGAGAGAGAGTACTAACCGAGTCAGGGGCTAAGTAAGAGAGGGAAGGAAAGAAATGTACAAATTGATTGTGAAAAGTCTCAACTCAAATAAACAGTCATATTCTAAAATATGTCAAAGATGAACGTAAACGATAATGGGAGAAGACCAATCTACACTGACGAGTATCGCTGAAGAAACAATAATTTCTTTTCTTCGAAGACTTTGAGCTGCGATTGATATCGTACTTGTAAGCTCGCCCACTATAATAATACTGCAAAAAATTATTATGGATTAGTTTGTTTCCCTCCATAAAATTCAACCGCATGTTTTCAGAAATCTTGAGCTTCGCTCCTCCTAAATCCACTTCTAATTATACGGATAGTAATATAAAAAAGAATACGTCAAAATTTTAGCTTATAAAAAATACACCTATTTAATCATGAAAGCATAAGCAAATTGAAATTACAAAGCAGTCGTCTTCAGTGGTAATTAACTGACCGTTACAATTAGAACCAGTATATTCATTCGACCGATTTCAAAATTTGTAGATCCTATATGATGAGAGAATAAAAATTAAAGGTACGGCTAAAAGGATCCAAATTTTGTTTTCTTACCTTTCTGAAGGTCTAAGGTTCAATGCTCCTGAGTTCCTTTGTCTTCCCTTTTCACGTCTTCGCATTACTCGTTACCACGATCCTTTTCTCCTCTTACATTTTACTTCCTAGAGAGAAAAAAATGGAGAACCAATAATTAGGACTTGTATATTTATTTCTACAACTTTAGCATAGCCGACCTTTGAAGTATTTTATAATGAGGAATATACCCGCGAATCGCCCCCGACGGAGGAATATTTTTGTATTATGAGTTTTTGTATGGCTCATCAAAAGATTTTTTTGACCAAAGGATTTGTATATAATGTTTATGAGACTGGGATAAAAATTTCTCAAATCATTCATTCATTTTAAAATGCGAATATTGCAGTGACCTACGTCAGAGATGAAAACTCTAATCAGGGGCCGCGGAAGTCAGAGAATGTTATTGAAACATTCGGCTTTTAATAAACATCCAAATAAACAGCCACTTTTGCTGGGTAGATTAGGTATTAGTCTACCTTCACCTGAAGTTGACCATGGTATACATAGATTGTGATTTCAATCAAACTTTACAGAGAGCATAATAGAATAGGATAGCATGTAAGCCAGAGCCTGAGAAATAAAACCAACTACAAACGAAAAATTACAAAATTTCATAGAGCATTTGTAAGCACTACTCTCATATTAACACTATATTGAAAACTGTCAGAAAATTAGGGGCTCATAGTTTCCTATAAGGTGACTCTTCGGTCGGGAGTCATGGAGAATGGACCATTTACCACGAAAAACCATAGGATAGTGAAGCATTAACTTAGCAGACATCACCTTCACAACCAGCAACAAACGCTAAAGACTATAGGTAAATAAAATCTAAATCAAAATAATAGTACATTACATTTATCCGGTGAAAAACAAATGACAACGACCCAAATAATCGATTGCTCAATTTGAAATTGGTTTAATGAAGGAAAAAAATCCATAAAGCTTGTATAATTTGTGAGTGCCTCACATAGTTGGGAGCGATCGTACAAATATATACCTACATCTTTCTTATGATTTACTTTTTATTTTTAATTCCTCTATTTCAAAAGGACTATAAAATTTCCAGTATTAAACATTAATTCTTGAAATAAAAGTTATATGGGCGGAAATTTAAAGGGAAATAGTGTACAAAATTAATTGTTATCTAACGACAATTTCTTTAGAACAACGCAGGCAGTGGAAATCAAGTGAACGCATGCAGACGTAAAGTCCGTGGCTGTTTATAAAAACTCGACTTAAAGTGACAAATAAACGTAGATATCATCAAGTGGCATCATTTTGACCATTAACGCGGAACTTCCACTATTCCAGTAATTCTAAGCCAAAATTTTAATCATCAATGCCCTTAAAAATCACGAAAACATACGAAAATCTTTTTAGCATTATTTATGATCGCTACCGTTAGATTTTGTTACTGGGCAACGAGAAACTCTCTGCGCTAAATAATAACAGCAACAATAATTATAATAAATACTATTAATATACCTTTATCAAACTCGTCAAAATAATTCCTGTAAGAAAAATTTCCCCCGGATAGCTAAAAATAAATACCTAGAATTGCAACTTTCATTCGAATGTCTGAGCGACCGCTTCGGAATTCTGCGGAAAAAATAATACATATGTATGTATGTATATATATATAAAGGAACGCTGGGAGAAACGAAAAAAATAGCGGCGAGGCTAATGGAGAAAGCAACGCAACGAGACGGATGCAGATAAACGGAAATGCGTTGCAACTTCTATAAGTCGAACCTCGAGGGAAACAAAAAAATATTCCAATTGTAGAAGATTCGAGTTATAGAAGACAAATAACATGAAAAAGATTTTGTCCTGTTAAAAACGAATTCACTTCGAGTTGTGGAAAATTATATTTACACACGTTCGACTGTACCTATAACCAGACATAGGGACAGACAGACGGATGGATTACGGATATAGAAATGGGAGGAGAAGAGGAAGAGATAGAGAGAGAAAAAGAGCTTTCCAAGAATAGAGTCCCGCGTTTGAATTAATTTCCGCGGTTTCTCTTTCCCACCTGGTCGCCGTGGATACGTGAGTGAACGGATTGTTATATGGCCATAGGAGTGGGAGATTGGTGGGGGGAGGGGGGGGGGGAGGATAGGAAGAGCTCCAGTTCCTAAATGGAAGACGTACGAACGAAACACGTTTTCCTACGATGCATTTAAAAACAAAAAAATCTGATGTGGCCAATAAACATGACTTTCTCCATATTTGGGGTATAGATATTTAAATTATTATGAATTGCATTATAAGGCAAAATTATTATTTCGTATCGTAAAAGAATACAGTCGTCCTTATTGCCGTAAATTAGGTATATATTGAATGTTTACAGAATTCACCGCTACATGGCCGTGGCACTGTATACTGGAAATTACGAATAAGCTAAATATCTCCGAAATGGATGGTTCTACGAAAATTTGTTTCAAACAAAACTTGGAAGAAATATTATTCTCTACAACTTTGGTCCTCACGAAGATTACCAATAACGACGTTTATAAGAAAAAATATGACGGAAACCGAAACAACCGATTATTTATAAATATTTCCCAAACAATAACTGCTATGGAAAATAGTTTCAAGTGAAAGTTGTCGGAAATTACATCCTCTATAATATTTGTATCAAATTGCATATACAATAATGATGTTTTAACGGAGATATTTCGCAAAAACCGAATCGAGTTTCGAATGAACCTCGACTCCGGTTAACCGGTATTGTCCAAAAGATAATCATCTTTAAAGATTTTGAACAAATTTCATACAGATACTTGAGTATACGTCTTCAATAATACCAAATAGTTCATATTTCTCAAAAAATGAATATAAGGCTAGTTTATTCCAAACAACTTTAACAATAATTAGATTTTCTCAAAAACGGCTTGAGCGATTTTGATCAAATTTCGTACAGATACTTGAGTATACATCTGCAATAATTCTACATATTTCATTTTTCTCAATGGATGAATATAAGGATAGTTTATTCTTGTTCAACTTTAACAAAAATAGGATTTTCTAAAAAAGTGGCTGATACGATTTTCATTTTCTAAAGATAACTAAACGACGCATTAGTATATGAGAATGTTTGTACAATGTATGTTGTACCGATTTTTTAATAAGTAGCATGGTCATAACGATCATAAATAAAATCCAATCATCGTCGAGGTAATTAAAAATAATACTTTCGTAATTTTAGAAGGAAAAAACAGGCGAAGAAATAAAATTAATGATATGTACTATGAAGCAGGGCCTTCGACACGCTCCACTATGGAAGGAGTATCCCCACATATAATTTGTTTTATTTCGTGATACGGAGCGAAGGCGATAAGTAAGACTGCTAAAGAGCACCGCCGTGCTCGACAAACTCCAGGTTTAGTATGATGAAGAGAGGAGGGATAGGGCTATGTTAGTAAAATATGAAATATCGAGGGGATAATATAATTAAAGATGTCCGTTTAAAAAAAACTCTACCTTGAGAGAAAGTTCTATAGCCTCTGCTATTGTCCGTCCTTCAAAATAATGGCCAATTGTTTCTTTATATCAGTGGCAAAAAAAGAAGAGGGATAAATACGACGTTGCCATATCTCGTCAGGAATGTGCCGCTTCTGCGAAAAACCCGAGTCCACCAACTTTAGAACTGGCAGCACTGCCATCATAGCAAGGGATATTGCTCAGGAACAAAAACCCTTGTCTATATTCCTATCTCTCTTAAAAATTTCGCAAAAAATAACCTTCCCATGTGCCAGTCTTTCTTAGGATCGACTATATTTCGAACCCCCGATCGATTCGAGAAAGGCGAATTAAAAGGAGTTCCGGATTCGTATCCCGGGGTTTATTTTTCTCCTTCGGAATGAACCATTTTGGCATAAATCCCTCCCCTTTTCTAAGATTAGAGAGGAAGACTATAAGGATGCAGCGTGTGGATAGATGGTTGCGAAGACCCTTGCGTTCTTTCTATAATAGACGCGAAGGCTGCTGATTATGACGCGCACGCCGTAAATCAAAGCGCCCTCTTCTTCTTCCAGACCAAACACTTCCTCGTTTCGGTCACCCTCTCTCTCTCTCTCTCTCTATAGAGTTCACAGCAACACCATAACCCTATAAACTCCATTGCTTCTCCTGTACATATCTCTCTCTCTTCGTCTTTATTTCTATCAGTTCGAGTACTTTTGGATATAACTGTCGCAAAATATCGCAAGCCTAAGCGGAAAGTGTACATGTATAAAAATGCCAACTTTGAGGATTTCAAAGAGAAACTCATCAAGGATTACGACGATTTCAGCAAATCGACAAGCACAAAAAACGTTGAGGAAACTTGGAAAGCATTTCTATCAGAAATTAGAATTGGTATTAATACGTATATACCAAGTAAATTTATTATCGATAATGGGGAACCAAGGTGGTATAATCGGCAGGTTAGATGCGCCCTCAGACACCAAAGAAAGCTTCACTCGAAATTTAAACGCATCAATAACTGTAAGTCACCGGAGGAAGTAATTTCAATTTCACTTAAGTACAGAGATTGTGGGACTAAGACCAAAAAGGTTATGCGCAAAGCACTAACAGACTTCAAGAAAAAGACTCTTAGTGAACATCTAAGTGAAAATCCCAAATGCTTTTGGTCATACGTTAGAGAAGTTCAAGGTCGACGCCCAACCGTACCCCCGTTAATAAACGACCAAGGAGAGGTAGTTAGCGATAGCACAGATAAAGGAAATTTGTTAAACTTATTTTTTCAGAGCGTATTTACTACCGAAGACGTGAGAGCGAAGGTCGTGGCGCCCGAACCAGGCAAGGAAAAAATGAACGATATAGTCATATTAGCGAAAGGGATAGCTCAACAGCTTAAAAATATCAAGTCAAATAAATCTCCGGGTCCAGAAGAGATACCAGCTAGAGTATTCAAAGAGTTAGCACTGGAAATAGCACCTTATCTCGAAATAGTTTTCAATAAGTCACTTAGTCATGGCGTTGTACCTAAGGAATGGAAATTAGCCTTTATAACGCCGTTACACAAAGGTGGGAAAAAAGACGACAGAGAAAATTACAGGCCAATTTCGCTTACCTCCCTATCTTGCAAGGTTCTCGAGCACATTATCGCTAGCTCCGTGATGGACTTCTTAGATAGTCAAAACTTGCTAAGTAAATATCAGCATGGCTTCAGGAAGACGAGATCTTGTGAAACACAGCTTGCTCTCTTCGTTCACGATATACTAAGATCAGGAGACCGTAAGACTCAGTTAGATGCTGTTTTCCTCGACTTCAAGAAGGCTTTCGATAAAGTCCCGCACAGTAAGTTAGTGAAGAAATTAAATGACTGTGGAATAAATCGAAACATAATCGAGTGGATCAGGGACTTTCTTAATGAGCGTGAACAAATAGTAGTTATAGATGGATTTAAATCAGATTCAGTCAGCGTAGCCTCAGGCGTTCCACAGGGAAGTGTAATCGGCCCCCTACTATTCCTTTTATACATAAACGACTTAGATAAGGTTATTAAAAGTAAAATCAAGTTATTCGCGGATGATACAGTAGTTTACAGAGAGATTAACAGTCCTAATGATCAATTATTACTTTCTGACGACTTAAATGCAATTCTCGAGTGGTGTAAAGAGTGGCAGTTAGAATTGAACTTAGGAAAGTGTTCCTTTATGAGATTCTGGGGAAACAAAAACATTGACACGACGAATTACACTGTTGAAGGCGTCCAGCTAAAACTAGCCGATTCCGTCAAATACTTAGGCGTTACTTTAACAAGCAACCTCTCGTGGGATATGCACATACGAAATATATGCGGGAAGGCTAAACAGAAACTAGGATTCATCAAACGCATAGTAGGTAAAAGTGAGGAAAAAGTCAAAGAGACATGTTACTTCTCGTTAGTAAGACCGCTATTAGAGTACGCGTCGAGCATATGGGATCCGTACGTGAAAGGATCAATCTCAGAGTTAGAAAGAGTGCAGCGAAAAGCCGCTAGATTCGTCAAAAATTGTTACGATAGAAACAATAGTGTTACAGCCTTGATACAGGACTTAGGATGGGAATCACTAACTGAGCGCCGATCACGCTCTAGGTTAAAACTTCTCGAAAGATTTAGAACGCATATATTCTCCAGCGATGTCGAAGATATAATAAGAGCGCCAACTTATATTGGTAGAACGGACCATCCTCGTAAAATAAGAGAGATAGCCTGTAGGACTGAGAGGTATAAAGGCTCGTTTTTCCCTAGAACGATAGCTGAGCAGAACAGAAGTTACGAAAGGAAATCAGCCGACGTAGAATGATACTATACATTATTATGCGCTTTACCTTGGTGCTATTGCACCCCCTGCCACACACCATTGCGGTGGCTTGCAGGGTGAACTATAGATATAGATATAGATATCAAGAGCTCAGTATTAAATCGACCATCTTGCTTAAATGCTAGACTTCCTTCAAATTTACTTCTTCAGGGTTGGTTAACCCAAGTAACTTTAGAGTGTACTACAAAATTGTTTGAGTCACCCCTTAATATGCAAGCATACTTCATTTAGTTTGTCAATCCGCGTTTTTGTTATATGAGGTGAATTATTGTAAATACATGGCATCCCTCTGTTACGAATGAAATGGGCTTCACGAAAACGTTTTATTAAAAACAAAGGCGTTATTACATGAATACGTTGTTTCATACACCGCACATTTTTACTTTACACATACCACATTTCAACAGATATATGAGTTATGGCAACGACCCGAAAACAGTCGCTATATATGAGGTCTCACAAAAGATCTGAAACCTAAATAATATCAAACGCTTCATATTTATATCCCTCTTTATAAGAACGACTCGGATGTATTGGTCGAATAGGTTTAATTTCGTAAGATAACAATTTAGGTTTTGTTGGGCCTTAATAAAATTTCATATATATATGTAATTACTAAGCTCTGATCCTTCGGCAACGACCATACCACGATGAAAACACCGGTTCTCGTCCGATCACCGAAGTTAAGCATCGTAGGGCCCGGATAGTACTTGGATGGGTGACCGCTTGGGAACACCGGGTGTCGTTGGCACCTTTTTTTATTTTCTGATTTAAAGTTTTTTTTATTGCTGATGGTTTTATCTCTCCAGTTTGTCTGTGTTTTTTTTCTTTTATATATTTTTACAAAATCGTCAATCTCTTCCCAAGCAATAACCTGTATTTCACTGGAATAATTTTATTTACAGAAGTTCCGATTCAAACATATTGGTGTGACTGAAATTAGTTGCCGGCTCTTTCTCTGTTATATATTTATTCTCAAATGTTATTACCATTGCCTTCTTTGCCTATAGAAGTGTTTCCGCGGACACAGTTAAGCGTACACAGTACATACAGTGGAACCTCCCTATAAGTCGAACCTCTATGGAAACAAAAACTTTTTTTCGACAGAAAATTCGAGTTATAGGAGAAAAATAACACGAAAATATTATTTTACTTGTTATGTTGCGTAAAATGAATTCACTTCGAGTTACGGAAAATTCGCGTTATATAGACGTTCGACTTATAAAAGTTCGACTGTATCTGATTAAGTGTATACTTGATCATCTGAATATCCTATACCTGTAAACACATGTGTATAAGTAACATCAAATGCTGCATAATGGAAAACAAAAAGGCATTACTACTGCGATTTTTCGTAATATTTCCCCCCCCCCTCAATTGATGCATATTATGCAACGCTTTCTATTTTTATCTCGTGGAATAACGTGGGTGTGCATTCTCTTGTCCGACCGTGGAGGGCTTCTACAGCATTCATATGAATTTAGCGCCCGAAATTATTTTAGCTTGATGACGTCCATCGCCCGACGCCTCTTCACTTCATTATTCTGTTTACGTGGGAGTCAACCGATAGAAATCGAACCTTTCGAACGGACCTTTTTATGGCTGTATCGCTTACCTTTTTCGGATGACGTGTTTAAATGGAGGGAATACTATATTTTTTTTAAACCCGCCGGGTTTCGTATGAATTTATTCGTCCGCGTAAAATATAGCTGTCCAAAAAAATAAAAACAAATTGAGATGTCTATTCAGAAAACTACTAAGGTAATATGTCCTTCATGCATGTATGTACAAGCAAAACAACAGGTGCCTATTTTTAAAATGTCATCGTACGTTGTATAGGAGAAAGTACTGTATTCTTGAAAAAAAAATCGAATTCGAGATTTCCAACAGAAATACAAGTTTTGAGATCCCCTGAGTACGTTTTTAACTAATTTATCGATGATTTCTTTGCTTGTGTTTGTGTGTGAGATAGAATTTTGTGGGCGGTCTGACTCAAAAACTATCAATCAGATCAGCGCAAGACTTTTCACTTAAAAAACATTTATTATTAAATCAAGGTCTGAAAAGGTTTTGGCTGAAACCGGATGTGAAGATTTATTCTAGCCAAATTTCCGTTTCTTCCCCTTAAATATCTCCTTTAGAACATAATTTATGTAAATATTTGTTACCGCCAAAGTTGTTGACAGTGTAATTTTTTACAAGTTTTGTTTGAAACATTTTTCATAAAACTGATTGTTTAAGAGATATTTTGACGGTTGGTCTGAATATCGATATTTCGTTCTCCATGACAACAGCTATCAATTTTTTACACAAATTATTATTCTTTCAGTGTGAAAAGCGATTCAAAGTATCTTTCTCCACGTTCAAAAACTATTAACAAGCGCAATTGCCGATAATTATTCTTGATGACGTTGATGTCGGGATCAATCATATTCATTACACTGGTCTGTATGTATGAAGAAAATCATGTGCTATTACACATAAGATTTTATAAATTAGACTTTAGAGCGATCATATTTTATTTTTAGGTGACGACTATTTTAAAATCGTGGCAGACTCCATAAAGACTTTTGGAGGCGTTTATACGATTTTTTTTACACTCTCTACCACCAACTCCATTAGTAAAAATCTGATGCGGCCAACACATGACTTTCTCCAAACAGGCCAATGAATATGATTACTCTCTCAACATCAGCGTGTTCTCAGAAATAATTATCAGCGATTACACTAGAGAATAACTTTCAATAGTCTTTATTTTAAAAAAAACAATAACTAAAGAAATTGTTAGCTGTTTCTATGGATAACAAATTATCTATGAGTAGTAATTAATATCACCCTTGGAGGCGTACGCACCGCTATCAAAAATTAGAGAATTTTAACATGGCAACATGTAATTTAACACTTAACATGTTTCAAACAAAAATTCTAGAAAATTACTTTTTCTACAACTTTCATTGTTGGAATGAATGATCCGAAGATCCTTTTCCGACAGGCATAAACTGTAATGATGAGAAATTTGAAAGAACAGGTGAAAAAACCGCTTTGACCTAGAATCGAACTCGTAGTCTTCCACTTGCATAGAGGATACTCTACCACTCAAATACCGTAGCTGATTAATTCTCTTGTTTCAGAAAATATACTGGTTTTGAGACAGGAGAATTTGTCTGCTACGGCAGTTCGGTGGTAGAATATCCGCCCGGCAAGCGGAAGGCACGGGTTTGATTCCAGGTCAAAGCATATTTTTTCACCTACAACTTTAATAATAACAAACATTTACGTAAAATGAAAAAACTTCCACTTCCGGTTGACCTATATTGTCCATAAAACTAACCAGCTCTTGTCCCTATAATGAAAATATTACAATTGAAATTTTGTACCTTAAAACGTGTATTTCCGTTGATATCTCGAAATCGATTTTTTTCTCACGAAAACAGTACTTTCCCTATGCTACGTATGGAGAAAGTAATAAGCACTCGTGTTCACTTTGTCTGTCCGTGCAAGCGATATCTCTGAAACTGTTCATCACAGAGGAGCCAAATTGTCAGGATAAGTTACTACATATGAGAGATACACGTGGCAATTCGAATTTGTTATCAAAATTCTAATTTTCAGGAGATAATTTTGACCCATTACTGCACCATATAAAAGCACGTAAATCGGTGATGAGGTTTATGTGTTTGCTTTTTAGAATTATTTCCCGTCAAGATTCGAACTCTGGACTTTGAACTAACGGAAAGTTTAGAAATTTCAGTTTCTTATTTTTGAAGATTGAATTCAAATATCTGTAGATTTAGCGTACATTTTCAGTTTTTATCGGAAGCAAGTGGGAGTTTTTCTGTGTTTCAACAAAGGAAATACTTAAATACCATGGCTACGAGCTCAAGGCTTTTATTTGTACAGTGTACCTTCAAAATAGGCGGAAATTCTTGCAGAATGGGGATGACTCTACATATATCAGTGTTTTCAGGGGATATCTCGAGAACCATATCCTTAGTACAATATTCCTTGATACAAAATTGGTCGCGAAATGTGCAATTCTTTTATTTTGACGATGACGCTAACATTTATTTTCAAAACGTACCCTTAAAATTTGAATCTCAGATTTTAGTAGTAAAAATCGCCTTATAATATCCGCTTTCGCAGTACTTTCCTAACTTGTACGTTAGGGCTTCAGAGGCTGTACAGAAAACCCTTCGCGGTCCTTAAGTTGGACAGACCTGGGTCAGGCGAATAGGAGCTGGGAGTATGTAGTAGGCGGGAATGAACTTAGGCAGGGCGTTTGAATTCGATTCCCACAGTCCCTCTGGCGCCCGGTCGCCGAACCCGAAACGCGATAGCCTCCGCCAAAAAAAAAAAGAAAACTACAATCGGATAAAGGAAAAGGAGGGAGGAATGGGGGAGGGGGTAAGGGATGAAGCGCGGCAAAAAAAGGGAGCGGAAGGAAAGGCGAGAGAGAGAGGTTTGTGATGGAAAAAATATTAGGTTAATGGCGCATGCGCGCGGAGTTTCGGGGAAATCTCTACGGCTACAGGTGTGGAGGGGAATGGGTGGGGAGCGGGGGGTGGGGGGGGGGGAGGCGGAAGGAGGAGAAAGGGGCTTATTCGCCCTCCATTCGTTTATTCTCCTCTCATACCAGTAGATGGAGCTTGCATTCTGCATGTCAGCCTATTCTGAAGGTAAACTATACATAAAAACCATTGAGCTTGTTGCCATGGTAGGATTTTCACTGTTGAAACCCAGAAAAATTCCCAATTTTTTCCGATAAAAATTTTTTAAAAAATGCGCTAAGATTACACGGATTTGGATTCTGTCTTTGAAATATCGGCACAGCATACATTGCACAAACTTTCTCATATACTAATGCGTCGTTTAGTCATCTTTTGAAAAATATGAACTAGGTATGTAGAATCGTTATGAACATCAGCTTAAATAACTACTTATACGAAATTTGATGAAAATCGTATGAGCCGTTTTTTAGAAAATCCAATTGTTGTTAAAGTTGCCCAAGAATAAAATAGCGTTTTTTTATTTTTTTGAGAAATATGAACTACTAGCATAATTGCCCGTCAATATGACGGGATATCTTTCTTTAACCTTAAAATAGTTGCCTCCCTCCCCCTCTTTCTCTCTCCCTCTCTCTCCTCCTCCCTCCCACCCTACCTACCCCTCCCTTCCACTCTCATTCCCTTCTCCCCCTCACTCCCTCTCTTTAATGTAAGAAGGGACTATATAGTCTCAATTTCACCCTCAATAAAGTCATTTGTCTGTCTGTCCCTCTCCCTCTCTTCTTCCCCTCCCTCCCCCTCCCTCTCCACTCCTTCCCCCTCATTCCCTCTCTCCTCCTCCCTCCCCCCCCCTTCCATCCTCTCCTTCCCTTCTCACCCTCCCCCTGGAAAAAATATAAAACAATGAGGAAATAATCCGTCTTCTGAAAGCTCATAGCAGTTATAAGGTGGCAGCACCAATGGATGAGGTGAAATCTTATTTGCAAATACACAGACAGAAAGACAGAAACTGAAACCTATTATTGTTTTGATTGATGATTGATTTGGTACTATTGCAGACGTATACTCAAGTAACTGTACGAAATTTGATCAAAATCGTTGGAGCCGTTTTTGAGAAAATCAAATTCTTAAAAATGCGTAGAATAAACTACCCTTAACTATTGAGCAATGTCAACCATTTCTTCATAGCTTCTGTTCTGTATGACAAAATGGCTAAGTACGAGATTTCATTCACTTGTGCTCCACCATTTAGGCTCAATAGCCAATAACAGAGAGACAGCAATGCGAAAACCACTTTTTCGGACTCAGCTACACCTAAAACGTATATTTCCGTAAAAATCTCGAGGTGGAATTTTTTCGCGATTTAAATGCTTTCTCAATATACTTCGTATATGAGAAAGTAAAAATAGGAGACTGCACAATCTTTTAGCTTTCCGACAATTCAAGTCGCGAGTTCGAATCTTGACTGGAAATAATTGTAAAAAGAAAATACTATATAAACCTCTGCACAGATTTACGTGCTTTTCTTATGGGCAATAATAATGGGGCGAAAACAACTCCAATAAAGTCGGAATTTTAACAATTTCGGTTTTTTTCCCGTTTGTTTTGACCAAAAACCTTACCATAGTGCAAAATTTCAAGTCCCTAACTCATCTATGAGTGCCTTATAATTTATATCCTCCTATATCCTATATAGAGAAGCAGATATATATATTATACGAGATGTTTTTCTCTCTCTTTTTTAATTCGCGAAAATCGGTCAGAGACGAGGAGTTTCATGCATTTTTTTTTATTCCCGACGTCATCGTATTTGCGATACGCGATATATCGGTGACGTAAGAGGGTCTTCCTCATTAGGGGGAAGCGTGAGATGCTTTCCGAAGTGCTATCTCATTTTGGCTTTATTAACGGTGAACGCCAGGAAAATCGCACTTCCAATGAATGACACGAGACACTTCCGGGTAACTGATAAATATTAACGTGCCTCCTCGAGTATGATTATAAGTCATGTTTTCGCGCATGAACGGAGAAAATAAATGTTACGTATTGCATGATAATAAATAATAGTATGTATAAAATAATCTTAATACGAAATGGACAAATTGTATGATAATACAGTCGAACTTCTATAAGTCGAACGTCCACTGTGATTAATATTTCCTAAAATAATCTCAAAACGACATAAAAAGCACGTGCACACCTATAATTCTAATTAGTCCAAGGTAAAGTAGATGCCAACACCAACACGCAATGGCAAAAGCCACAGCAAGTAATCGAAAAAGCCCATTATCTCGTAATGACAAAATTAGATTATAGTAAACACTGATTAGACCATCCTCATCCATGTAAGAGAGATAACCTTAACTATAATCACGAAATTAAAAACATTTCAAAATAAAACCATACACGCTCGATCACCAATCAATTACCATTACCGAAATCCTAACCTACCATAAAATCCCTGACACCCATTCCCGAATAAAATAAATCGAAGACACATGACTTTCTCCATACGTAAGTTGTCAACTAAGATCAAATAAATACGGCGATAGGAACAGTTCAACTTAGACGCTTCAGCGCTAGCGATTCAATTGTTTTGCAAATTCACCTTTGCCGTCACTACCACGCGCGAGCTGCCCAATAACCGTCAATTTCGAAGAAAATTGAATATATCTTGAAATATTCCTCATATGAAAATTTATTTCAAACAAGAGTTTAGAAAAAATAATATCTACAACTTATATATATGTTAACAAAAATTCAGTTTTAAGTGAAATATTTAAGAAAAACTAAAATTATGCAGAAGTAAACCGCTACTTCCGGTTGACCGATTGTTATTAAAATCTTTTCATATCTTAAGAAAATATATGAAACCACAAACATAGAATTTTATGCTGATCTGATGAATAGTTTTTGAGTTAGAGCGCACGCAAAATTTCTGTCACACATACGGACATACACACACAGACACCATCGAGAAAACGGTCAAAACGTGTTCAGGGGACCTCAAAACGTGTATTTCCGTAGAAATCTCAAATTCGAATTTTTTCATGAAAATAATACTTTCTCTATATGGAGAAAGTAAAAAAACTGCCATCAACTTAAAAAATCGGTACAACATACATTGTACAAATTTTCTCATATACTAATGCGTCGTTTAGTTATCTTTAGAAAATGAAAATCATATCAGCCAGTTTTTAGAAAATCCAATTTCTTTTAAAGTTGTCCAAGAATAAACTAGCCTTATATTCATTCATTGAGGAAAATGAAATACATATGTAGTAATATTGCAGATTTATACTCAAGTAACTATGAAATTGTATCAAAATCGTTCTAGCCGTGTTTGACAAAATCAAATTATTGTTAAAGTTGCCTAGAATAAACTAGCCTTATATACATTTTTTGGGAAATATGAACTATACACTATTATTGAAGACGTAGACTCAAGTATCTCTACGAAATTTGATCAAAATCGTTAGAGCCGTTTTTTAGAAAATCAAATTGTTGTTAAAAATGCTTAGAATAAGCTTCCCTTAATTATTGAGCAATGTCAAGCATTTCTTCATAGCTCTACTCAGTATGATAAGATGCCAAAGTACGAGATTTCATTCATTTTCGCTGTACCGTCTAGGCTCCAGAGCCAGTAACAGACAGACAGACGGCTTTTCGAAAACCACCTTTTCGGATTCAGCGACACCTAAAACGTATATTTCCGTAAAAATCTCGAGGTCGAATTTTTTCTCGATAACAATACTTTCTCAATATACTTCGTATATGAGAAAGTAAAAATAAAACGCCTACACCTGACGAAAAACACGTTACTGACAAACATCTGGGATTATAACACCGCCATTAAATGGAAATATGTACAAACAACCAAAATTCGCACTAAACGTGACTAACCAAAACTGATGAATTTCTAACATAAGTTAATAATAAACTAACACTGGTAGTAAGATCGAATACAGCCAAAACTAAAATGCCATTTACCATCGCCAATCTAACAAGGGGACCTTACGACATGTTCGTCGCCGATTCGGTTGAAACTTGGTGAGCACGTAGCACACACCTATTTATGGAAAACGCCAAAGCAAGAAGACGCACCTCTCAAGCATTCGCGAGATATTTGCAATTAAATTTAGCGAAATTACTATGGGTCCATTGTATACCCTAATATGAGTCTCCACGGATAGGTAAGGCGGTGGCCGAGTTGGTTAGGCGTCGGGTTCGCGTTTTTTTGGGCTCGAGTTCGATACTAACTCTAAAAATTTTTTTTCAATTTTTATTATTTGATTTGTTTCTATTGTCTAGTAATTTTTGGGATATATTATTTGCTGAAAGTTTACTGTATTTATAATTACATTTTCACTAATTAAAAAATATTTTTCGCAATAACGTTGAAAAAGAATTGGATTAGGATTATCAGCAAAAATTAAAGGGGAATAAGGGCCGTTTATCACACATGTTCAACTCTTTTCTTTTACAGAGAGCTAATGCTTCATTGAAAATTATTATTGTACACATTTATTAATCGATTTTATTATACGACGTACAATGTTTCGGGTGGTAGTTATCGTAGAAACAAGAAAAGCAGAGATCTAGATTACACCATGCACACCAGAGGCGTATCCAGGGGGGTGCGTATGGTGCTACAGCACTCCCCCTGGATATCAAAAGCAATCAATTTTTCTACTTTAAATACAAAGACTTCAATAGATATACAGAAGAGATCAAGACGACGGCATTGGCTCTAATGTAATAACCGCTTTAGTCGATTCGAATTGTTCTGCCGAGCGTTCAACCGCGCTGATTCATGTAAATCTACTTTTACTTTTGTATTCCCAATTTCTGCTATGTGAACGACGAATGTCAATGTCACTGTGGCCTAGGGTTACCGTTATAATTACTTTCGCTCCTCAAATTTCCCCAGTTCGTGTTAATTATATATGAATTCAAAATAATTCTCTTTTTTCATTAGCGGAAAGGCTCGAAATTACAAAATTTTACTAATAATTTTTCTGCCCCTCTCGGGATCTCACAAAGTATTCCAACAAATTAAAACAAACTCCTAACAGCGCCCCCCTTCGCAAAATCCAAGATACGCCCCTGATGCACACGTTATTAAACCAACTGATTGACAGGCACAGTTATTTTTAAAAGATTTTGCTGGAAAACACACATCATTCACATTCACAAAAATCCTCCATTCGCTTGTCAGTTTCGAGGCATACGACGCGTACCTAATCATATCGCGAAATACTGGCGCACTTAATTGTTGATGAAGCAACGAATATAATTTGGTTGCATCCTCACGTGATGATATTTCGCGGTTTTGTTCTATTAAAAATGAGCAATTCTGCATCCGCTTAATGAAGTTTTTAACCTGCCTATAAAAGTGCACATCACAAGGTTGGCAGAGTGGAGTGCATTTTGGCGGAATAAATTTGACAGTGCATGTTGATTCATCCTTATCGTCAACAAAGATTTCGTCATACACTTTGGGGTTAGTCTGACCTCCGCAAGAATCAATTAGCAGAAGAAACTGTTCATTTTTACATAAGGTAGAAGAGCGTTCTGCAAGAATAATTTGTACAGCTTTGCTGTTAGTTTGCCTGATATCGAACATGATGCAATTACATTTCCAAAACTCACTCGTAAAGTTATTTGTGAATGTGGATGATGTGTGTTTCCTAGCAAAATCTTTTAAAAATAACTGTGCCTGTCAATCAATTGGTTTAATAACGTGTGCATGGTGTAATCTAGATCTCTGCTTTTCTTGTTTCTACGATAACTACCACCCGAAACACTGTACGTCGTATAATAAAATCGATTAATAAATGTGTACAATAATAATTTGCAATGAAGCATTAGCTCTCTGTAAAAGAAAAGAGTTGAACATGTGTGATAAACGGCCCTTATTCCCCTTTAATTTTTGCTGATAATCCTAATCCAATTCTTTTTCAACGTTATTGCGAAAAATATTTTTTAATTAGTGAAAATGTAATTATAAATACAGTAAACTTTCAGCAAATAATATATCCCAAAAATTACTAGACAATAGAAACAAATCAAATAATAAAAATTGAAAAAAAATTTTTAGAGTTAGTATCGAACTCGAGCCCAAAAAAACGCGAACCCGACGCCTAACCAACTCGGCCACCGCCTTACCTATCCGTGGAGACTCATATTAGGGTATACAATGGACCCATAGTAATTTCGCTAAATTTAATTGCAAATATCTCGCGAATGCTTGAGAGGTGCGTCTTCTTGCTTTGGCGTTTTCCATAAATAGGTGTGTGCTACGTGCTCACCAAGTTTCAACCGAATCGGCGACGAACATGTCGTAAGGTCCCCTTGTAAGTTACTTCTTAGGCCATAAGATGTTTATAGGATTAATTATCCTGTAAGTGTTTTGAGAAAAAATTGATAAAAACAGAAATGAAGGCATACACAAAAAAATTATAAAAAATTATTTCTTTTCAAAAAAATATTAGGAAAAAATTTGTTTACATATATGTATATGCCAAAAAAGTTTTAAATAAACCAAAAAATCTACAACAAAAAATTTAGAATAAAAAATATATACCTATACGTATAATAATAATCTATACTCCATAGAATTAATCAGATGTAAAAACTATCTTAGGCTTAAGACTAACAATATAAGAAAGCCATTGCACCATTAAAAACCATTTGTAAATCCCTGCCAGCAAGGTTGGAGAGGGTCACTCCCATATCAACCACTTAATCAGGCGTAGACCAGCTATGGTTGCAGGTTAAGTAGATATGCATAGACGCTGAGCTTCATACAAATTAAAGATAAACTCACTTCTAACTTTACACAATAAAGGCAAGATAAAATAACCCTATGTTTTTAGTATGACATTTAACAGTTCAACATGCGTACTGCATATCGTTATCGTACAGTAAACCTCCAGAACGAAAAGTCCGTATAAATCACTTTAGTTAGGGTATAATTGTAACTTTAAGATGTTTTTAATGATACAATCACTAATACGGAAATACATTGTCTATAAGGTGGATCCATATAGACTTTACGGCCCAATTTCCGGCTAGTACCGTTCCCTGCTGCTGCCGTTATCCCACGGGAAGAAAGGAATTGGTCTGTTCTTAAGAAACGCGTTTGGTTCTAATTGGTTCATCACTACAAGTCCAGACAAGAGTTTTGATTGCACCAACGAATGTGGAAATAGATACTTTGTGATAGAGAAAATAACGTAACTACATGATTCATTTTTTGGCATTCTCCCGCCAAAGAAGGAATTTTGAAAATTCCATAAATTAAGGTAAAATTCAAATAAACATATGAAAGTCTCACCTGCTTGCAGATCGTCCACTATAGGAAAAGCATCCGCCTCAAGTAAGTAGATGAAAAAGTCGTGAACATTCGTGGCTACGCCACTTTAAAGGATTACTGGAAAACAGTACACAAAATACAACTCGTTTAAATTTGTAAAGAACATTTGGTGTAGAATACACGAAAACATATCAGTAAAAATAGAATTACCTTTCTCCTCTTATGCATAGCGATTCAGTTATCTTGGCAATGGACTCCGATTTGCTGTGTGAAACGAAAAAAACTTTGGATGAGAAATGGTGAACATAACATACACAAGTGTTAGTTATTAGTATGTTAAAACTAACTAATTAACAAGAACAAAATCAGAATTATGCGTTTAAGTTTTCCTAAATATTATTTCCTAACGTGCCTAACATGAAAACAATTCGCTCCTAGAAAAAACGAAACACGAAAGTGACTGACGCATACAGATGTTCTGTTGCGTCGGCCTTACACCAATGCTACTCAAAGTTAGTCAAAGCGTTAGTTAAAGTGGTTAGTGGTACAGAAATTTTCTTCTACCCTTCGCTGGGGCCGGAGCATCGTCCGTCGTCCATCGGTGGGAGCGCCATCTGCGTCGATTAATTACTGACCTTAGGGAAAATTCATTCCATCGGCGAATCCTTTTGGAGGAGTCTCAGCAGTCCCCTTGCGTTTACGGACGACCTCCTCCGATGCGACTTGCAGTGTCTCTCACCGAAGGCTTGATATGGCACTGCAATCCTCGCTGCTTTCCATCTGGAAATGCAAGGGGAAAAAAGTTATATACTATTATAAAATTTTTTGGGTTAACAGTTACTTACAGAGATCATAATGTTGTATTTTAAAATACGTAAGAATTTAATATGCGACTTCGGCAGGTACAATCAACAGAATTAATTTTCTTCTTTTTAGCACGTTTTAAAACAAATGTGCTTATAGTTTCACTTTGGCGTCTGCCTATCTGTAATGTTTAAGTGTGAAAGCAGACCGCGCGGGGCCCCTTGGAGGGCGGGGCCTCTTGGAGGGCGGGGCCCTGTGCGGCACTTGCCTCAAGCCGGCGCTGCACATGAATATCACTCGAACAAAAATCTTCTATTATTTTAAAAAACTCAAATTCAGGAGTGCCCGTTACGTCGCCCTTTAGGAAGATTGGAGTCGCCCGCGGAGGCAGCGAGCTGCTAGAAAAATTAAAAACTGAATTCAAAGGACGTTTCCTAGATTTTAAAGATATCTAGCCCATTGTAAAAAAAATTTCGTCGAAATTGGCATTGAATAAATTTCTAGCAAACTAGGAGATGTGTTCAACACGGATGGAACAGATCTGGAAAATGAAATAATTATGTTGAAATTGATATTGAAAGATCCAACGATTCAAGTTTTTGAAAACTTGTTTCTTCTGAAAAAAATACAAATATAAAAAACTTGCATTTATTTTGAAAGAATATTTTCCTTTCACTTATTTATGTGAACCGATACTTTTTTATGTGAACCTAATTAAATCGAAAACCAGAAATGCACTCACGAATGAACATCTTAAAGATTGTATACGCTTCTCGGTTTCGAGTTACAATCTTAATTACCAATTACCAATTACTGAAGATATGCAGTGTAAACCCGCCTATAATCGTTTAAATAAAGAATAAATTTAGCAATTATTTAGTTTGTCGATTTTCATAAATGGTGTATAATAAATTCTTTCTTTACGGTTATTTCTGCCTTTAACTTATAGTTACAATACCCTAAATTATATGTTAAAAAAATTTAGTAGCCCGCAAGAGAGATTACAGAATGAAATTAGCCCTTAACTTATAAACGTTTGCCTCCCCTCGCCCTGCCCTAACTGAAGTTAATTATTATATTTGAAATTTGGTACTGAAATGGCAAATACTTTTCGAGTTAGAGCGCCCACAAAATTCCTATCATATACACACTGGCATCATCGAGAAAATGGTCAAAACGTACTCAGGTGACCTCCAAACGTGTATTTTCGTATAAATCTCGGATTCGATTTTTTTTTAATACAAAACTTTCTCCTATACTACGTTAGTATATGGAGAAGGTAAAAAAATAAACCTCATTTTTCCACACTAATCTCTAATTCCTTCGACGTTCGACGTCTTACTTAGTTCTTAAAATTCTTTTACGGACATACAGAGCATTGAATAGTATTGCTCTCAACGTCAGCGTTCTCAGAAAATATTATCAGCGATTACACTCGATAATAATTTTAAAACATTTTCAATAGTCTTTATTAAAAAATAACAAGCAAACAAAATTGCTAGATGTTTCTATCGATAACACAATGTCGACGCGCAATTAAAATCACCCTCGGCAGCGTACGCAACGCTATCAACAATTAGAAAATTTTATCATAGTAGCAGAAATAATGGTATCACTTAGCGACGTATTTAAAATAAGTTTTGTAAAAAAATCAAAATATGTCTAAAACTATCTGTTTTATAAAAATTAGTTTAAAACAAAATTCATACAAAATTACATTGTCTACAAATTTTACAATTACAATTAATTATTTATGACAATTGAGCCTGGAAGGAGATATTTGAAAAAAAAAACGGAAAAACGACTAGAATAAACATCCACTTCCGGTGGATCAGTTTCAGCCAAAACCTTTTCAAATCTTCACTTGTTAATAAAAATCTCAAATATAAAGCTTTGTGCTGATCTGAATACTAGAGCGTCCACAAAATTCCTATCACATACACATAGACATCATCGAGAAAATAACCAAAACGTGTATTTCCGTTGAAATCTCGTAATCTATTTTTACTTTCTCCATATACTTGGTATAGAGAAAGTATTGTTTTTGTGAATAAAATCGGCTTCGAGATTTCAACGGAAATACATGTTTTGAGGTCCATAGAACACGGTTAGACTATTTTCGGAATGATGTCTGTGTGTGTGTATGTGATTGTGAGCGCGCTAACTCGAAAAGTACTTGCCATAGCATTAACAAATGTCATATAGTATAACACTTTGGTATGAGCACAAAGAGCTGATTAGTTTTTGGACAATACCGGTTAACCGGAAGTCGAGGTTTACTCGAAACCCGATTCGGTTTTGGCGAAATATCTCCGTTAACCCTAGAATGGTACACTGGGGTCTATTGGACCCCAACGATTTTTTTTTCGATGTACCGTTCGTAAATTTTTAAATTCGGCGCTGTTTCCCCCATTTAAATTCGTTTTGTTATCCTGCTGAAAGAGCCCGGTACACGGAATCGTCAGTTGTGTGCTGGGCTTCGTACGGTGAGGTGTCAAAATCGTTCCGAGGTCCAGTAGACCCCAGAGTACCTACCGGTGCCCTGTACAATTCGTGTGGTAAGTAAAAGTGGAGTTCTTATATTTTTCTTAGTTTTAAGTGCATATTTACAAATGGAAATAGTATTTTTGTAACGGCTATCTATTTTTCATTTTATAATTGTAAAGTAAGTAGTAAGAACATGTGAATGGCCGTTGATGTTTGTGTATGTAGCAAGTGATGACGTCTCGATATAATGCCAAGAAAATGCTGGCAGACCACTCTTTCACGATGGTTGGTACCTTTCGAAAAAATAATAGAGAGATCCCCGAATGTTTCAAGCAATGTGGAAAAGTGGGATCATCTCAGTTCGCCTTCGATGACGACCTCACACTTGTGTCGTAAACACCAAAATCGTTCTTCTTCTATCGTCAGTGCATCCCAGTGAAATCATGGATCAGGAAACAGGAAAACCAGAAATGATTCTGATGTACAATTCAACGAAAGGAGACACTGACACTTTCGATCAACTGTGTCACCAGTACACGACGGCGAGTTTGTTTGAAACATATTTTCGTAGAAATATTTAACTTATTCGTAAAATTCCAGTCCACAACGACACCACCTATTATCTACCCAATAATGGTGCTTAAAGAGGATAACTGTATTCTTATTTCACAGAAAATAATAATTTTAGATCAAAAGTTAACTTTGAAATATATATATTTTCGAAATTATTGATCTATTATAAATGTTTCGCTTCGTCAATGTTTACTCTTTACTATAACATGCAATATCGTATACATTTTTGTTTACATAGAAACTGAATTCAAAGCGTCAGTTGCTACATTAAAATTACCTTGTGATACATTGAGCTGAGTAGATTTTTCGGTTGGTGTTTTTCTATTATTTCCACTGTTTTTAATAAAGACTATTGAAAATGCTTTAAAATTTTTCTATAGTGTAATTGCTGATAAATATTTCTGAGAACGGTGTCAAAGGCAATGATATTCATTGCTCGGTATGGAGAAAGTCATATGTTGACCACATCAGATTTTTTCAGGAAAACAATACTTTCCCTATATGTACTACGTATGGAGAAAGTAAAAAACGGTTGCCATTTCCTCGTCGCATATTTTCCTTGTCCTGCGGCTCTCCGCGCTTCCTCGAGGACTTTTAAGCCTTCCAGACAGTGCGTCATCCCACAAATTGTGTCCTCGACCAAATAACGCGACGTGTCTCAAGGAACGCTGGCACAGACTTCGGTTCGGTAAATCACTCCTCCCCTCCAAACTCCCTTTCTCTCTCTCGCGATTATTTCTTTCTTCCTCCTTCTCCTACCTCCCCTCGCCTCTCTATCTCCCTCTCGGATCACGCGAGAAGCACAAAACACAGTTTCTCTCTCATCCATTAAAAAAACAATCCCGCCCAGGAATTATAATAGTAAGCGTTAACGTATCGATATAGAGCGACGCCTCCTAGCGTTAAAAGGTTTATACGATTACACCAAACAGTCGTTTAGGCGACTAATTGATGATCCCTTCTGTTCGACCATATTGTCTGCGACTCTTACTTCCCTCGAGATAAGAGATTCGATCTTTTCTGTGTTATTCGAGAAAATTAGCGCATCAACTATATTGTAAAGTACCCTCAAATTTGTTGCTTAAAATTTTTTAACCTATGGAGCCTCTGAAATAAAGCAAACCCTGTGGCGCGCTTTTAGCGTTTAAAGCAGGGGTTTCCAAACTTTTTTTTCCGAGGCCCAACGTTAATAATAGAAAATACGTTATTCGTCTCACCAAATTTCTATTTCATAAAATATCGCAAATAATTATTTCTAATAATGCATTTAAAATCAAACCGGTACAATGTGATAAATATTAAATTCCATTGGTTGATTTTGATCGACATGGCAACAATTTATCCCGAATTTTGCGTCAAAATATCTTGGATCGACCTTTCATTGAGGCCCTTATCGAACGTTTTTGCGGCCCACAGCATGGCCGCGGTCCATAATTTGAAAGACCCCGGTCTGAAGGGCACACTCTTGGAGCCTGCCTCTTAGACACGAGCTTTTACAAATATGGGCCGCAAAACGATCGATAAGGGCCTCAATGAATAATATTATTAATAATAATGTCTTTACCAGGGGCGATATTTTAGACAATTATGTCCATCCAAGCTGCGAACGCGTGCAGCAGTTTCTGAAATGCTTCGACATGTCTCCATTGCTTTTATTTACAAATGTTGAATAAACGTGTGTAGAGTATTATTAGCCCTTAAAAGAAAAAACAAATTTAGAGCTTCATGGTTAATTAACAATAAAGCATTGAGAAATCTCCTGATATCCATAAAAAGTTATAAAAAGGAATTACTCCAAGCCATGGATGAAACACGCAATCTCACGCACTCCGGGTTTAGGGTAAATTACTACACGCAAGCAAAAATTGCCTAGATATGCATTTCGGAATCAGAGATACCATCTTCAGTAGGCCGGTCATAAAGACCTTCTTATCGCATTTTTATAAATAAAATATGAGATTTACACATTGATTTCAACTTTTTACATTCAAACGAAATATGTTTAATTTTCATCTACGTGTTAATCAAATGGATACTTTGAAACGATCATGGAACTAGTGTTTCCAAATTACTCGAGTTTTTGGTACCCGGGTATTCGATTAATATTTCATCTATCTACCCGGATACCCGGGTAGGTCGAGTATTTAATGGAAAAATAAAATTAAAATAACTACTCATTTAATGGACATTTTATTTATTTTCATTCATATACGAGTTCTTCAGAGATTCAAAAAATAGTATTTCAAAAAAATTAGAGCGTTTAAGGTATAAGATTTCATTCGGTTTCGCAATTTCGTGGTGAAACTACCAGCTACAAGAAAAACACGCTCGGAAGCAGCAGAAGTCGGCTTAACAGTCAGCAATGCTTGATCGAATTTCTCCATTCTGTCGGTACGTTTTCCATTATTTGCCTCAATTAGTTTGAACTCTTTATTTACGCTTAACTCCTGAGATTCTTTTGCTTTTGGCGTGGTGAATAATGAAATGCATTTCTGCAATTTCAAGTATACTCATTCTGTTCTATTTCATGAACTTCGACGTGGTCTGAGCTTTCTGGATCCTGAATAATGCTTGGATAAAGGCGATTAATTAGAGCTATGACAGTGGTCTTCATTCCAGGTTTTGTGGAGTAATTGAAAAACTCGTTGGATTTCGGATACATTCCATGATGCAAAAACAAAAGTAGTGATATCAAATCCATGTTTCTTCGTTGGACAATTCTATTTTTCGATGATTTTAAGAATTCCAGGGATAGAGGAGTTTTGATTGATTTTAGCTCTCGGAATATGTAGATCAAAGTTGTCTCAGCTGTCATCAAATTCGAGCTTTGCTTACTCAATTCCAATACCGCACATTTGACAGGTTCTAGCACAATTACATTTGTAATTTTAATTTTTCAAATAACAATCGAGTACTCGAACAAAATTACCCGGGTACTCGAATACTCGAACAATCGAAGAAAACGCCGAGTACCCGGGTAACCGGTATTCGATATTGGAATCACTACATGGAACCCATGATTTTCTTGGCAGAATATCAAACTAACCGTTCGAAATATCATATAGAGTTCGTAAAAAATTATATTGATTGTTTCATGTAGGATTAGTATTTAAGAAGATAAACCCGGTTAAACTTAAAACTACAGGCGCGTAGCATGGTGGTATACGCCAACTTTCGCACTGGAATGCATTGCACGATTGTAAATTCTGATGCTAAATTCATAATGGGACAAAACGACCTTAAGGTCCTGCATTGAGGCGAATATGACCAGCTTCTTTGACTACCACGTCCCTTCGCTCAAGCTTTGTTCGTCTATAACAAGTTAAAGAATTCCAATGTCGCAATATTATTACTACAATGTAAAACTTTTATATGCATTAAAACTCCCCAGAGCCAGTAAATTGTGAATGCCGAAGAAAAAATTCAAGACCTAATTTTTCACATATTTTATGTATATCTCTCTAACGCAGGGGTTCCCAAACTGTGCTCTTTGGAAGCCTGTTGGTGCTCTTCTACAGCCTGACATAAATATCCCATTTCCTAAGACCAATAATTTAATTTGCTCGGTTGATTTCCTTCTAAGCGTATTCGAGATCATTAAGGATAACTTTGATGTAGGTTTGATTTAATTCATTATCATTACCACACTTGCGGAAATGTAGTGGCGCTATTACGATCGGTGCTGTAGTAGTAAAAATGCAGAGGGTATACTGTATACTAAAGTAAAACTTTGAGGTAGGGTTCTTACCCAGTTATTTTAGAGAAAATTACACCACTGTAATGTTGCAATACCATGAGAAAACATGAGGTTTCTTTTTTCAATCGAACTGTATAATTTTTCATAAGGCGTGGGTGTATGCTATTTATTCGAAAAATCAAAGGGTATACCCCAGGGATCTCCAACCAGTCGATCACGATCGATCGGTCGGTCTTTGGCCCTTTTAAATTCGATCGCTTTATCTTTCCTCAGTGCTCTTATTTTTTATTGAATCAAGTGAGAAATGTTGATCCGATATAGATTCTGAACTTACAGTTGGAACTTATTTTTCGAGCTATGCAGGTGATTTTATAAATGTTCAAAAATTAAGAGCAATTGGAATGCATAAATCAAATAATGCAGATATCTCTCGATATCAGTTATCGCAGCGAGACACGACCGTATCGATTTTTATCGACCCTGAGTATGCTCAAGCGTAGCTCGATACGTGATGTTCCAATCGCGAATTATCGCAAAAAGGACAAGGTTTGACACTAACTGCGACTGATATGTTTTGGTTGATTTTTTCCGTCTGTATACTTATTCAATATCCTATTTCTCCAACTTCTAATAGCTTACGACTTACAATTAGTAATATGTTGAACTATCCTGGTGGATACAACTTTAATCAATTTTATTTAAACTACAATATTCTCTTGCACAGTACGAAAACTCCAATAAAATGTTATCGACCTTGTTTAACTCGAATAAAAAGTTGTTTGCGATTAATTTGGATTGACGTGTTGATCCTCCCTCTCCCCTCTGCTCGTCAGCATCTCTAGTATCAAGGGTCACTCCGCTGGGTCGATCTTCGGTAAATTTACAAATGAATAGTAGATCTTGGGTGCTGAAAGGTTGAAGTCCACTGGCATGACCTATTCATTCAGAAAAAGCAGTGGAGTGTATACAGTGTGTACCACCGTATACAACCACTACAGCACTGCTTACGATATTCAAGGATAGGTACAACTTTGTGCTCGACACATCGAAAAGGTTAGGAATCCCTGCGTTAGACGAAAGCCAGTCAGTGTATTAAAGATGGAAGGGAAATAAAGAGATCCGCTACTCACGAAAATATTTTGAACGAACAAAAAACAGTTGAATTATTATTAATAGGATAAAAGTGTACGATTATTGTTTTCATGACTGTATTATGTCTTATGTCGAAGATAACCGCGGATTCAGAGTTTAAATTACATTATTTTCGATAAGAAATTGTTTAAACACCCTCCTCACCTTATTCATCGATATACAGTGGAACTTCTTATATGTCGAGTTATATATTCTGTTAAATGCCATACTAAAGATTAGCGTTATTTTGTCTTGCGTTTTTTACAAAGATAGAATATGAAATGTTTGGGTCTAGACAGATTTAGTTTACTTTAGACTAATAGGAATTGCAGCGAAACTTCTATAAAACAAAAAAATAGTCGACTATTAGAAAATTCGAGTAATACAAGACAAGAAAACGCGAAAAATATTTTCTCCTATACAATGAATCCACTTCGAGTTATAGATTTTGGGCCGTATTTGTATAACGGGAATTAGTCTCCATCGAATGGAAAACGTGACGTGGGAAATCTTCGCGTCACTTTTATTTTTCCGACACTCGTTTCGCGTCATTTTTACTCGAGTATCGTTTTCACAAAAAAAAATCGAGAAAAAAAGAAAAGGATAATTATTTCGCGCGATTCATCACCATCCGCCGTTCTCTCGAACGAAAATTAAAATCTCCTATCGCGTTGATCACCTACTAATAATACGCCTAATTAAAAACGAACTGGCGGAAAAAATATATCCTTCACAAATGTGACACACACACACAGACAGACAGAACTCCAACTCATATGCATCGAATTCCACGAGGTCTGTTTTACCCAATTAGCTCGTGTCGGGTATGTGGCTTAATTATGAAAACACAAGATGAAATTCATCTCTCTCTCTCTCCTCTGATTTTTCTGACGGCGATACAATCCCATTAATGGCTGCAGGAGGAAAAACAGCTCCTGAAAATACAATCCCGTCATTTTTTTTACCCAAAACATCGGGGTCATTTTCTGTTTTAAAATTTCAAATTTGCGCGACGACGATGATGATCTTTTTTTTTTTGGAAATGAATGCTTCGTTCGTGTTTCGAGTCCTGTTCAGAAATATACAGTGGAACTTTTATAAGTCGAACCTCAAGAGAAAAGAAAAAATATTCGAGTTATATAAAAACATTTTGTCCTGTTTTTTATTAACGTTTTCATTATTCTCAAATCAATAACGATTCAGGTAGAAATTTATTCGTGAGGACAAAAGCAAAAAAGTAAAGCATTCCCTATAGGAATGATCTTTAATTCTGCTCAGATCTGGACGTTTACATCGAGAAGTTAGAAAATAAATGGAAAAAAATCAAATTTATAAAATGCCCTAACATAATATCATCTAAAACAAGGGTGCAAAAACTTTTTCACTCGAGGGCCAATTTTTTAAATCCATTCCTTTCGGAGGGGCAGTTATTAGCCTACTTCTAAAAAAAAAAGATCTTATGAGGTGCCAGAATACCTGTGTGTGTGTGTCCTCCCGTAACAGCTCGTATACCAGTGGTCCAATTTTCACGAAAAATTGAAGAAAGAATCATAACTCCTATCCTACCAAAGGCATATTTTATATGACGAAAGTCATAGTTAGAAAACGTTCCGCTCACATTCTGTCACCATTTCGTTTACACTGAAACTCGAAAATTGATTATGCTAACAAAACTGATATACCAAAATTTCAGGATATAGTATAGCCAAAGGCATCCTTTTTATGACGAGAATTACAATTTCAGACATATTATCTTGTTTTATTTACGTTAAAACTCGAAAGTTAATTGAATTAAATTTATACCAGTGCAAGTCGACTGCTTATCATGGCAAAACTGTGGTCATCCAACCTTTGCAAGCATATTATCGTTGATATTATAGCTTTCATAAGTGAGTTTCAACGTTAAGATTTAATTTATTTTTCCCCTTTTAGTTCGGTTGCATTTATAAGGTCTTTTTAAAAAATCGTTTTTTTATTTTTATTTTATAAATTTTTCGGTAAAACTTTTTATTAAACTGTTTGATGAAAAACTTTACCGTGTCCAACAGGCTTAAGATCGATTAAGGGATATTCATTGAAAAATGGGTGAAATATTTAGATTTGAATGCAAATATCTCGGCTCAGAGGTCACGAGGGCACGTAAGATTTCAGAGAGTTAATTTTTTCACCACGACCAATCACTACCGCTGAAGCGTGTAAGATGAACTGTTCCTATCGCCGTATTTATTGCATTTTAGTTGACAACTTACGTATGGAGAACGTTATGTGTTGGACACGTTAATTTATTCGTAATGTAATAAAGTGCAAAAATAAACTGTCGGTCTCTCCTCGAGGTTTGAAATCAAACGATGATTTTAACTGTTTCAGCGTTTCTTTTTAGGCGCGTTTCGCTTTCAGTAAGCGTCGGTCTGTCCGTCTTTCCGCATGTTCGTTCTCGGCTTCTACCGAAAGGATTTTCATTCGTTTCATTCATGCGTTCTATAATTTGATTTTAATTGAATTCGAACACACATTTCGTATGATTGCATAGCTAACGGAAGTTTCGATCCTATTTTTCTGTGCTTTTATTGCTTTTTTTCTACAATATGAGTAAAAACAAAATTTCCTGTAAATGCTAACGTTTACGGTTATGTGGAAGAAGGGGCTACGTAGCCACACAACCTCGCCGTTCAAAAGTTTAAATAACTAAAATGATTTAATTTTTATAGCACGTATTTATTTTTTATCGCCATTTTTTAAAAAATATTCTTACCGTCGTGAAATTGGATGGCGATTTTTTATAAATTTATGATATTTTTATTAGCAGCGTTTTCCGCCCGTCTATAAAAAAAGGAGTAGTGTGTAATAATGAAGTGTTTAAACCTAAAAATGGTTTTTATCGTTGTTACAAACGACACGACAGAAAGACGAAATGTCTCCGAAAACAAAACTGATTTATTTCAGCTTTTCTTAAAAAGCTTTTATTAAAAACTCCGGCGACACACAAATCCATCGCGGCTCACGGGTCGAGAACCGCTGTGTACGTAAAACTCAAACGGTGGCGCACGGAAACTTATTATCGAGCTAAATGCAGATCGAGAAACGAACCTCGACTCAGGTCATAACCGCCATCGAATAGAATTATTTTGACGCCTTCTCCCGCCACTCGTATCATCCAACCCATTTGCACCGCAGCCATTGAAATTTCACGGCACACTTTCCGGTTCACTCGAACTTCGCGGCACACCGAACCAAATTTATCGAGACTGTGTAGAACATTTTTACCGCCCTGTAGCCAACGGAAAAAGATGTAAAAAAATCGCCTTTCCCATGACAGACGAAGGCGATTGTTGCTAAAAAATCTACATTTTTCATATCGTTTAGCCCGGGTTAAGAAGTAATCCTATGATAAAAAATCTATTTCACGGTTGCGAAGCAACTTCGGTTTCCCGTAGTAGTTGAGGATGGCAAATGATTTTTGTGTCGCGTGCCAAGAAAGTACTGTGAACCACCAGATTTCTTTTCGCGTGCAACTAGTTTACTCCTTCTCTAAGAAACTTCATATTTTACACAGAAAATACAAGCCTACGCGTGCCCAGTAAAATCGCATGCATGCCGCGTGTTTTCCATCCTCGGACTACGTAATCGTGCCACAAGAGATATTATTTGGTTTCTCTAGTCTTAGAATTAGAAGAATACGACAGCATTTACCCCTTGCCTGTGTTTTAAAAATTTACCGCGGCGCACCGAGTACTTTGTCGCGGCGCAGTAGCGTGCCGCGGAACACCGGCTGCTTTCACCGATCCTATCAAACAACCATTTTCGAACGGACGTATCATCAGCGTATAAAACTCCGCACGTAAAACATTACCGACCTATCCTTAAGACACTGTAATCGCGGGAGAAAATCACCTATAGACAACGACCCACGCAAACAAAACATCTCTTAAGCAAGAAGCAACAGCTAAAGACCGAGAGAAAGAGAAAAGATCGTGAGAGACAGAATGAGAATGAGACCACGCGGTAGCGGTAGTAACAGCAATCAATAGGCACACGCGTCCTTCGGTCCGGCACACTTCACACAAAAAAATCCCGAGGCGCGTAAAAAAAGGAGGGAAATCGGCTACAGCTGATTGGACGATCCTTTGAAGAGAGATGTCGAATAGGCTGCGCGTGCCAGAAAAAGCACCCCTTCCACTACCCCCTCATTCCTATCCCCATGACAACCCCCCCCCCTCCCACACACACACACCCAACAGACATAACACACACCACCCCCACCACCATACCACGCGAAGGACGCCAAAGGCTGTGAAGAGAGAGGAGAGGAGACCAGGCGACATTTGTCACTCATCCATCTCCCACGTGTGTGTGTGTGTGTGGGAGGGAGGAAGGGGATGGAAGAAGAAGCCGTTTATAGGGAGGGGAAGAGAGAGGTGTGCATCGCGAGCGGGAGGAGGGGAGGGGAAGGTTTTTTGGCGACGTTGCCAAACTTACTTGCATCCCAGAACGGACACCGTGAATGGACCAAAAATGGGAGGCGGGATAGAAGGATGCTTGAGAGAGAGAGGGGGGGGGAGAGAGAGAGAGAGAGAGCCGTGTTGAGGACAAGAGAAGGGGTTAAGTAAAAAAGAGAAGGGAGAAGGACCTTCTTCTTACCCATACTACTCTGTATGTGAGGGGTTGCAAAGACCTTCCTACCTCCCATATTTTCCCCTCCCCTCCCTCTCTCTCTAAAGCGTCCCGACCGCGAGAAAAGAGATTTAAAGGGATTGCGCAAGGTCAGTTCTTCCTCTTAGTTCGCTTTACTTCCTTCACCGTCCCCCAACACACTGCCTCCCTCCCGCGGTGGGAGGTAAAATACCTCTTTTGCGGAAGGAGGGTCGAAGAAGGAGGAGGAGGAGAGACGGCTAGGAAGGTTTTTCTCGGGATTCCGCGAACAGGAAAAAATGAAAATCTGATTTGTTATAGCACGTGACTTTCTCCATATATATACATAGTTATGAATATGATTTCTTTCGAAATATCAGCATCCACTAGAACAGTTGTCGGCAACTTCACTCGTGAATAATTTTTAAACAATACTTTTCACATTGAAAAAAAAAACAATAAGCATACACAAAATTGTTACCTGTTGCCATGGATAAGAAAATATCGATGCGAAATTAAAATGGCCCAGTGTACGTAAAGCTATCAACAATCACAGAATTTTATCGTAGTAACGGAAATACTGGTATCACTTCGCGACATACTTGGTATAAATCCAGAAGAAAAATCGAAATATCTCTTAAACAATCGAGTTTCTGGAAAAATGTTTGAAACAAAACTTGTAGCAAATTAAATTGTCTATAACTCTGTATTTAGCTAAAATGAGCTTTAAATGAGATACTTGGAAAAAAGTCAAAACGACAGGAATAAACCACCACTTCCGGTTGGAAAATTTCACCCAATCTACTTTTTCAGACCTTCATTTTCGAATGAATATATAAAGATTGTTTGCTGGTCTGATTATTAGTTTTTGAGTTAAGAGCGTCCACAAAATTTTGTCGCCTACCACATGCACACAGACTTCATCGCGAAAATGGTGAAAACGTACTCGGGGAGGGGGGGACCTGAAAACGTTTATTTCCGTTGAAATTTCGAATACGATTTTTTTCACGGATGCGGTACTTTCTCCTATACTATGTATGGAGAAAGTAAAAAGGAGTTTTTTTACCTCTTTGCGTATACAGTAATACCCGCTATACGTCGGAGATGCGTTCCTGAAAAATGTAACTTATAACGAAACAACGTATAGCGAAACAAAGATTACCATAAGAACTATGATAAAAGTTAGGGGTTACGCTCCTGGCGAATATTTTGTGACACATTTGTTTCCCAAATAATACATATCAATACAATACATTGGACTTACTATGTTACCACTATGTGTTTACCACCATTGCTACTAGGGTTTAATATACATTCAATCGTAACAACGCGTAACCGATTGCAATAATAAAGTCAGAAATCACCGAAAATAATTGTCTATATATAGTGTGATGGAGCACAAAAATTGTTAACGTAAACACATAAAATGTTAGACAAAACTGTTCACAAAGCTCAGAAATAGGTTTTTACACATAGTCACTAAAATTGGGACAGTCCCTTTTATCCCCTGTGTATCCTGTGAACCACCTAACCCATCGTGATCTCTCAAACACATGGCCAGCAAATGTTTACTCTGAGTATGATTTACACGAATTGATAAACGCGAAATTAAATTAATTCATATAAATAACAAACATGCAAGAAAAAGACGAATAGAGGGTATGCAACGCAGTTGGAATTTTTGAAATTTTGCTTTTAGTATTTCACAAACGACGTATATGCGAAGCGACACAACTTATAACGAAACATGTTCCCTAATTGATTGGCGACGTATATGCGAAACAACGTATAGCGGGGCAACGTATAGCTGGGTTTTACTGTATATGAATCGGGGTGAGATGGACGAATACAAAAAAAATCTCTTCCCCTTTGCGATGTCTGTCTGTCCTTCATCCTCCCCCCCCCCCCTCCTCCGTTCCATAGTATGTACTTCCTCCTTCTACAAGGAAATGTGATGCTCCTTTGGGAACATCGAGAGAGAGATGGAGATATATATATATATATATATATATATATATATATATATATATATATATATATATATATATATATATATATATATATAAGTATAGAAGGTTGAGAGGGTCTGTCTCTCTCCCTCTTTTGGAGGGATTTTAAAACGGATCGGTGGGCGTGGCAAACCTTCGGACGAGGAGAAAAAAAGCGACTATCGCCTACGAGTCGATTACGAGCTGTTTATTTTTTTGCGGATATCGCCGGAAGTCTAAAAATGCAGTCGCTGCCGCGATAATTCTAAATGTCCGCAAACTGGAATTTTTCGGTCGAATCGAAAGAGGATGTTTTTTTTTAAATCGCACTTTTTGTTCGTATAATACGTTGGGACGAAATTCGACAAGTTAGAAGTTTCTTTATAGTTAGAAAATTTATCTTTAAGTTTGCGGTACTGTCAAACTTCTATATAAGTCGAACGTCTATAACTCTAAAGCGAATTCATTTTCACAGGACAAAATCTTTTTCCTGTCATTTTTCTTCTGTAACTCGACTTTTCTGTAAGTCTAATGTTTTATTGTTTCCCCTGAGGTTCGACTTATAGAAAGTTCCACTGTATTTTGGTTCGATCACAGTGTGAAATGTGCGTCTCGGTGTTCTTCTGCAAGCAACTCACTTGCAATTATTGCAAAACATGACTGTAATACAATCAAAATATTTTTAATATTATTATTACATTCTATTAACTTTCTTTGGCAAGTAAATTTTTAAAACATTTCAATATTTTCGAGATATTTTGGAACCCCTTCCCTAAACTTTAAAAAAGATCCTTTTAAAAGAGCTCGTTCATTTAATCATTGCCCTGTAAAATGATTGATAATGAAAAGTAAAAGGATTGTTCTATAGATTCCCGCCTATCCCGCGATATAAATTGGTATCCAGTATTTATCTACTTGCAAGTAATGTAGAGATAGATGTTAGAGTTGTCACCCCCCAATACTTGGGCGCCCGGCTCGTCGGTACCTCGGGCCGGTCCTTTATGTACGTAAGTTAGTGGCGAATTTAGACATTCTGAGGCACCTGGCGCTAAACTATTGCGACCCGTGGCGCTAAACAAATGGGAGCCATGCAATATAAATACATATATAGTAAAACCTCAAATAACGATTGACTCCCGTTTTTAACAAATTAAGTGTCACAGTGCAAAAATGGCGATACACGGAAACTTATAACAGAGCTAAATGCAATCTAAATATATAGTAAAACCTCACATAACGACTACCCCTTTATTTGACTCCCCGTTTTTAATACAATAAATATCGCAGCGCAAAAAATATTAAATTCCCTTCGCGACTCTTAAAAAGAGATATTTAATAATCTGAGATAATAAAACAAAAAAACATTTATTCGGGCCACCCTCAAGGGGCGCGCGCCAAGTGCGATCCCCCTCAAATCCGCCACTGACGCAAGTTATAATGAAAATAGTAAACGCATTTGAAATTTGATTCCACCTTTAAAAAATTGAAAAGAAAAATATTCCCTCCACAAAGTAGCATAGGTCAACGTGTGACGGAGCAAGGAAAGGAAACAATAAATAGGGTAAGAAAGGAGAATACGCGCGTTACTACTACAAGTCCTACATTTTCGGGGAGAGAGCGCGAAAGAGAGATGCTGGCAAAAAGGGAGGGAGGGAGGGAAGAATGAAGGGAAGGTTTGTCTACGGGGAAATCTCGTGGGAAAAAAGAAGAATGCGGGCTCTTTCTTTCCCCTTTTTTATCCCATCCCTAACCCACTCCCCTCCCCCATCTTTCCCCCCCCCCCACAACTTCTACACCATCGCCGACCTCCATCATTCCTCCGCACACCGCGAGGTTTGTGTAGAGGGGGGTAGGAGGGGGGCTTACGAGGGAAGGGGGGGGGATTGAGGGGAAGGTTTATTTAGGGTGGGTGAGGATGGGAAGGGGTGAGGGGCAAAAGGGGTGGGGTGGAACGGGGCGGTCCCCTATAAAGTATTCGTAGCAACGGTCCCCCTGTTACGCTGTTGAATTTTTATGCCACCCACCGCTTCTCTGGCCTTCCGCCCCCGCCTCATCTCCTCCTCCCCCTCTCCCTCCCCCTACCTACCCCCCCTCTCCTTCTCTCTCTTCTCGCGACTCCTTGGCCTTGACAAAACACACACACACATTGCTTTCGGGTGAAGTGAAGGGTACAAAACATCTGCTGGATGGCTTGCGTACGCGTCAAAACTTCGCGTGAAATCTTTTTTTTTACATTTTTGTCCTCCTCTTCTCTCTTTGTATCCCATTCCCTTCTATTTTTTTAAATAAAAAAGAGTTAAAGCTCCTCGCTTCGAAATCGTGCGCAGGAATTCGTTTGTCCGAAATTAAATAGGTACGGGAAATGACGACGACCTTTTCGTGGGTGGGCGAATTCGGAGGATCGTATAACGAAAAAATACTACCCAGGTCCGAGTTTTTTCTGTTTTTATTTTTCATCGAGCCTAAATCATTAGGCTTTGTATGCATATTTTTTCAAAGGTTTGATGCACTTTAAGAAGACGAGAAAATGACAAAAAGAAGAGGACGGAGAGGAGGGAGAAAAATACAAGAGCAAGACGACGGAAAGGATAGAGCGAGAGAGGAATATAATATATACGATAGTAATAGCTACTTCTTGGAATCGAAATGTAAATAACTGTGTGAATACTAATTATTATTGTTATCTAATCAAGACGAAGGGTTTTTTGCCATAAACTTTTTTCCCAATGTTCGAGAGCTAAATTATCGTATTCAAGAGAAGCGTAAATACATAATGTAAAATGTCATTTTTGCAATGTTTAATTAACTTATGACAATAAAGTTGACTTTGAATTTTACGCTTTATGAAATGTATGAGAAAAATTGCCTATCGAAAATATATGTTTTAAGATGCGAGCCAAACTGTTTAAATTTATTACGCGTAACTTTGCTCTTCTCTTCATTCTTAATACTATTTTTTCGAGTAAACGTTCAAGAGGTCAAAATACAAGGGAATGATGACGTTAAACTTGTCATTGGTCTTCGGAAAATTCGAATTATTTTGGTTTATTTTATAATGAAATTGTGCCGTTTTTCAATATTCTGCTTATACATTTGATTAACTATATTACAATAATTCTAGGAGGAGTTTTCACGAAGATACAAAGATGATACACTTACGGAGCGAAAATCTAGGCAAGATCAACATCTATAAGCGAATAATAACGTCTAATCTGTTAATATAATCAAAGTATATCGGAGAATATAAAATCTACAAAAATTGTCAGCAAAATGGCCGTTTAGACCAAATCTCAACTGAATTGAAAATAAACTTGTTCGGAAGTTATCAAATAACACACCCATAGTGAAATATATAAGTTTTCTTTAAAGAAGAAACATTCATTTTGGCAGGATGTAAGCGTTAATATACAAATATTTTTCGAGAAAATCTCTTTAGCTAAAATACCAATGCGGATTTGGCGCTCTGCATTGCGGCTTGGGCGATAGGCAGAAACGGAAGGAAGTAACTGGCATTCTAAAAGGAAATACAAGCTGGCACGTCAACTTCTTCAAACCAGTCTATAAGCAAGGTTTTCAATGGGCTAAAATCGAAAAGAAAGCATATCATCCCATTAATAATGCGTTCCGGTTCGAAACAACGATTTCACGAAAAAAAAACAAATGTCAAAGGGTAGATCGATATACAGTCGAACTGCCATAAATCGAACGTCTATAATTCGAATTTTCCATAGCTCGAAGTGAGTTCATTTTACGCGACAAAATATTTTTGTGTTATTTTTCTTCTACAACTCGAATTTTCTATAAGTCGAATATATTTTTGTTTCCCTTGACGTTCGAGTTATAGAAGTTTCCCTGCATATATTCTATATTTTAAGAAATTCATATTTCTTTGTTCGAGAGAGTTTACATTAAAAATGTCGTGTTAACACAATGAAATGTTCACAACAATTCTTATCTAAATAAAAAAACCAAATTATTACAATTTTACGTGGAAAATTTCCAGATTTATAACGCCTAAGTATTTTTTTTTTCTGTCAATGTTAAATACTTTCACGGTCCTACGAATAGTTTTAAAATAGTAGTCATTGCCAACAAAATGCATAGCATCGACTTTTGATGGGTATAGGAACCTAGGTTAAGGATATTCTCACGAAATCCGAGGAACTGTGCGCGAAAAAAAAGGAAAACTCTTGGCGTAGGCCTTTGCTCCTTCATGCCTTACCTGAAACTGGTTGACCAGAGCAATCGCTTGAAAGCCCACTCCAAGGATTAACTCTACATTCGAAATGCATTCGAGGACGAGTAGATTAGACTCAAGAGTTTACGCATTAGTGGAGAGAATTCATTACCGAGCTTTAGGAGATGGTTTAGGTTTAGATTAAAGGGGACGCGAGAGTGGTCTCTGGAGCAAGTTTAAGGAGAAGAATACCCACAACTACCGGATGAATAATGCTGAGAATTCACCAAGGACAAGTAGATAGGAATTTCGAAAATGAGCGTAGAAGCGGGTGGATTACTAGATGCAATGTTCCATAAAAACACAAAACATTCAAAACATCTATTTCAAAATTACTGCAACACTCTAACCTGAAGTAGTACATAATGACGAGGAATGCTAAGAAACGTTTAAAAAATCATAGAAATAATATCCTGTCTCTTTATTTGCAAATAAGAAACAAAAATAGACCATTTATTTGTATATGTATTGCCATTTCAATTACCTATATCTTTTGATCGCTTCGTTGAAATTCCAAAGATCCAAAATTTCATCTCGAAAGAAGCTGTCAATGAAACCTTTAGCACGTATTAATTCCGTGATTATTTATACTAGGGGTCAGCAAACGTTTTATTAAAAAGTACCCATGAGGCTTAATATATCACTTTGCGGTCCAAATACGAACTATAAAAATGATTAATTTAGCCGTGAATAAATTTCCAAAAGCTAGTTTTGAGAGTTTTTTGATCGAGTAATTTGTCATATGCCCATATAAACAGTGTACCTATTGCATCCACGTTCTCGAAAAATATAGTTTGAATTTGATAAATTATATTTAATGACACCTCCTGCTGTAAAATATACGAATAACTATTACCTAAAGAAATTTATGAGGTTAAGGTTTGGCTAGATAAAACTTGGGGATCCCTGCAGCAGATTTTCTGAAATGCTTACTTTTAATATTACAACTAACGGGGATCCTATTCATCCTTCCGAAGGTTCCAACTTGTATTCACTAGTTCGCGATTTTTATAGCTTACCAATATCACATAGTATGTTGATGAAATATCGATAGTAGATTGAAATTTCTAAGTACCTGTGCATCACTTCGGCACTTCGAGGGAATTTTTTTCCAAATTCGAAAGTCGCAATTTTCTATTCTCTTATTTCTAACAGAAATGCAAATTTCTTTGATTTTTTCAGCTTACTTTCGAATCGTACTGCTTGGGGTGGTGATTTTCTCCGAACAGTGGCCCAAAAAAATCAGGTGATCAGATCCTGAATAAATATTATCGGAACATAACGTGCTCTGAGGGACAGTACGTGATTTATATTTATATTTTTATTTAAATAGCTTATGTGTTTTATGGACCCATTTTCCGTATCTTGGGTACGATTTTTTAAAAATTGGAAACAGATAAATAATAACGACCATAAGTGATTTGCTGTAACTGCAAAGAAAAAGAACCATCGGTCACGTAATCCTTAAAAAATTCTCAAAATTACAATCAAATGACTTTGAAAAAAAAACTGTTGCAACGCATAACGCCGTTTTCCAGTGATCGTTTCGCTCACGTCACATTATATACTACGAACTTCTTACGTTGGAGCAAAAAGTAATGGAAACCGGTAGGATGCGTGTATGAGGCCCACTTCCTAACCATTAAAAACAAAACAAAATCCATCAGCTGCGTAAAATAAAAATCCTTAAAAAAATAATGTAGCGCAATCAAGTTTAATGATACTCTGGCGAAATGTCTCCTCAGTCAGTGAAAGCAACTTTACGATACTTTAGGTGTGACGTAAGGAAGAAGGATACCTAAAAACTGAACTCTTCCTTTTTTCCTGGAGAAAATAAACTAACAAGTGCATAGCAAAAACTTCATCTAGTGTCGTACATCCACTGCCTATTGTAGAAAAAGCATATTTTACGGGAATGCGAGCTTTTTCGATTTCATACGCTGGCAATCTATTTTTTTTTAAGTAGGTCGACCTTGTGTGGACAGTTGACAGTACGGGCCCGATACTTGATGGAAGTGGGTCGATGATAAGGAATAAATCGAGAAAGATGAACGGCAGAATTTGTGGGAGATTATACAACAGGAATCACTTAAAATCACAGTTGAAATGTGCGCCACTGTATCTCAAGCCGTTAAAAAAAATTGCTTTTTGTGTATGCGTGCCAATGGTGGACATTTTGAAAATCTGAACTAACTTTTTCTGCGCATCAAATTTCCACATACCTAATCCATGTAAAAATATTTTTGGTTTATGTTTAAACAATAAACTTTTTGAAATACAATAACTCTTAAGTGTTTATACATAATTTTGAAACATACTATATTAGTTAACCACCAAAGCTAATGATCCTTACAAAAACATAAGGGAATAAACAAGGAATGACAAAGTTAAATGACAAGTTAAAATGATCCAGATAAAAGCGGTAACAATCAAATGGAAAAGTTATTTGTGAATATAAGAGATGGAAAGAGTATATCAAAGTACTTTACAAAGAGAATGAACCTGGAAGAGGAAAACACACCGGAGGAGGATGCTAAGCAACCGAGGATTTTATGTTACGAATAAGAAAACGCCTTACGAGAACTGATCGACAGGAAAGCGCCAAGGGATGGGTGAAATACCAGCTGGAAATGGGAAATGTGGAAACAGGTGAAAAAAGTGTTACGACCCGGAATCGAACCCGGGTCCTTCACTTATCGGGCGGATTTTCTACCACTGAACTACCGTAGCAAACAGATTCACCTGTTTCAGGACGAGAATATTTTTTAGAATGGGAACGGGCTAGCCATGCTAGTATCAACCAGCCCCTACAGATGTCCTCAAGGAGGTACGTCGAAGAAAACTCCTACCATCTCAAATGGTGAGAATGCCTATCTTATAAACCAATTTACACCATCTGAAAGTGTAAAGAATGCAGGAGGAGAAGTGAAAAAGAAAATTTTCGAAATAGTTGTCGCACACCTCAAACATATTGCTCGCAAATTTGGTCGTGTTTAATATTAGATAGAACCCAAACTAAAGTAGAGCAATTTTTATAAGTAGATCAGTTTCATTTAATAGGGAAACTAGGAGAAAGCGAAGCGATTCCATCTTTAAGAACGATTACTGAAAGAATAGAAAAAATTAAAATAACATTTTTAGTTCTGCAAAAAGCTTTCGAATCAGTGAAGCGGGAGCTCCTGTTGGAAGTTCTACAGGAAGTTGATATAGATTATATAGAGAGGATAGAAGAGTAATTTATAGCCTGTACAGTGACCAGAATTTCATTTTGAATGTACGAAACGAAGCACAGGAGAGACTGCCAGAAGCGGAGTAAGGGAAGTGTATTATTGTTTTATTAGTATTAGAACTCCAATGCAACATTTACATCGATTCTTTCAGCTTAATACATGTTTTTGACCCAAGTTCTTACCTTCATTTAAGTCATTTAAATTTGCAAAAGAATAAAAGCCTGCATGTCAAGCGATCCATTTTCACCTGTTATCTTGTGGAAAAATGTAAAACCTCTCTAATGGCAGCACTGACTAATCCTGGTTGGCCAAGCCTTGACCATTAATTACGTAAGTTAGGATGCAAGTAAGATCCGCATCAAATTTGGTTATTCTAGGTCTTATAGTTTAGGCGTGCATAATGAGACTAACAAACTTTCGTAAATATTTATAAGACAGATAGATTTATTAAGTTATTTACAGTAGGTGTAGTCTGATCCAAGGCCTTTGATCGTAACCGTTGCTGTTAAGTGGTGCGTTCCCAGAGAGCCGAAATACATGCTCGCACGCTTACGAGATCCGAGAAACAGCCTTCTTCACATCAGGCAAATCACCAAAACTTTTGGATGGTTAGTTCCTTGATTACGCAACGTTTATAGATAACGATTTCGTTAAACTGGGATAGGAGATATTTCTTTGATATAAAAAAATCCAACGATATCTTCGAAACGAAACATCCAAGATACTATGTAATTATAGGCACAGTTGCATAACTTGCATTTCCCCCAGTCGAGGGGAAGGTCCGGCCAGTAAGGAAACACGAAATGACAGAGTAACTGGGAAATAAATCGTGTCCTAATGACGTCCTAATAGGGAAATGACGTCACGGCACTGATTTGGAATAAAATTTTTAAAAACGTATTCTTTTTAAAATTTGCTAAGTTTTACCAACGATCGTCGTTTAAAAGAATTTGTACTTGCATCCCTCCAAGACGATACAGTTTGGAACTTCTATAAATCGAACCTCAAGGGAAACAAAAAAGATGTCCGAGTTATAAAAGAAAAATAACACGAAAAAGATTTTGTCCTGTACGGTGAATTCACTTCGAGTTATGGAAAAGTCGAGTTATAGACGTTAGACGTATAGAAGTTGGACTGTATATCGATACTTTTATTAGAGTTTAAGGTGCATGAAGCGAAAGGAAATCCGTTATAAGAGAAGAGTAAACATTCAAGAAAGCATTATGGTTCCGAATTTAAAAGGTACGACTTACGTAGAGCCTACAGAAAATTGGCGATACACCGTGATTTTCAAATCGTCTTACTGCCCATTATTTAAATACAGTCGAATTTCTTCTATAAGTCGAACGTCTATAACGCGAATTTTCCATAACTCGAAGTGAACTAATTTTGCAGAACAAAATTTTTGCATGTTATTTCTCTTCTATAAGTCGAATAATTTTTTGTTTCGCTTGAGATTCGGCTTATAAGAGTTCTACAGTACATCTTCCTCGGCCGATTAATTGTCACGTTTACGGAATTTATGCTCAAGTTAATAATTCAAGAAATGTTTAATTTTTGATCTAGGAAACTAAAACGCTTACTTATTGTTAGCTCGCGAACGTAAATCCCAAATAAAAAGCGCTGTCGTCTAAAAAAAAAAGCGCTCGTTAGAAATGTATTTTTCTTTTTCTTTTCAAGCGAGCACTTGCGAATTCCAACTTAGTAGGTCAGGAATTACTATTCTGCAGCTATCCCTATTCGAGTATCGAGCGGAATGACATTAACTACCACAAGCTACTTAGACCGTTTCGCTTCTGGATACGGTTGTTATCTAACCAAAGAACTCGTTCTGTCTATAAATATTACATGTTCCTACGAAAACTCTTATTTGTCATTCGAAGTAGCTAACGAAAATCTTCAGTATCCTACTCTATAAAGAAATCAACGCGGTATTCACAGCAATGATACCTGAAGATGCCGTACGGAAAATGCACGTTTTGAGGTCCCCTGATTACGTTTTGACAATTTTCTCGATTATGTCTAATTAAAATCACCCTTGGAAGCGTACGCACCGCTATCAACAATTAGAGAATTTTATCGCATCAACGGAAGCAGTGACATCACCTAGAGACGTACTTAACATAAATTCAGACGAAAAAATAAAACAATCTGTTTTATGAAAATAAATGTTTCAAACAAAAGTTATAGAAAATAAAACACACACATACACACAGAGATCATCGAGGAAACAGTCAAAACGCGCTATATTTGGAGAAAGCAAAAATCCGAAACATAAGTTTGAAAGCAAACGGATTTCAGATTGGAGGAGACGGAGAACTAAGGACGCGAACACTACTTCGCCGATTGCTCGGTAAACAATGTTTTGCATAAGACGATTTGAGAAGAAGGTCGAATCGAAGTGTTAGAAGAAGTTATCGGCCTTGTTAGAGGAGATGCGGGTTCGAATACTGCCGAGGACATGAATGTACGCGGTCACCTATGTTAGTAAGGCCGCTAAACTGTTGTTTCTTAGTCGTTTAAAATAAATACATAAATAAAACAATTGGATGGATAATGAGTATTCTGAGGACACTCACCCATCTTCCACGGAGGTCGAAGAAGAAGCCATGCCAAGAAAGAAAGATCCTCTTCCTATTTTCCTTCAGCATATTCCAAGGATCAAACTCTTTGAAGATCAAAGCACAGCAGGTTAGGCACGAACCCATACTCCAAAGTCAGGGAAGCTTGTTTTCTCCTCTTTTCCTACCAAGCGACCTGAAAAAAATATAGTCCACCATATTAACTATCCTATGTAAGAAACACCTATATATTATAGAATACATAACATAGTTAACTCTTTTGGCCATAAAAATGAGCGAATGGATTTTTTTACCTTAGCGAGATATGATTCGTTATATTTACAGCCATATATCTAATACTACTAATTTCCTTTATGATTGATAGATTGATTTAACAATTTTGTTAACATTTCGTTCCAAAGAAACAAACAAAATAAAATTTACATTTAAATATTAAATATTGTTGTATTCTAACACTAAATTAATTTCGCAATATCCATCGGGTATGCCACAACATCATCTTCGTCTCAAAGTTGGAGCATTCATCATGTTACTTATAGTAATTTAGATCCAAAAAAAGGACTTCTTAATGGTACCAGATTGGTTGCAAAAAAATAGCAAAATAACTTTATCGACGCAGAAATTATTACTGGAAGTAACAAAGGAGAACGAGTCCACGCATTAATTTGATAGCAAGTGACAGTAGTTTGCGAAGACACTAATTTCCAGTAATTTTGGCTTTTGCAATGACAATTAATTAAGTTCAGGGCCAAACATTTCATCGTGTTAGTGTTTACTTGCCTGAGTCTGTATTTGGACATGGTCAAAACTCACAAGAGCAAGAAATTATAAAAATGTGAAAGATTTTTATGAATGAAAAACCATTCACTAAGAATGTGGTGGTTAAAGAGATGTTAAAGTGATTTTTTCATCCGATCAAGATGAAGTCTTCCCGTCATTTTTGTCGGGTTTCCAGTAGTATTTTAATAAAAACTTTCCAAATAATCGAAAGACTGGAGTATGATATTAAAGGGTTTCTTCTATTAACTTCTCGAGTAAAATCAGTATTTTCCGAAATAATTTACATTTTTCATTAGTTCTCAAAAGAGAACCTCACGGCTAAATGCGAAGGGCTCGTCAGAAATAAACGACGTCAAACGCAGAAATCAACGCCAACGGCAGGATTAGAAGGATATATTAATGAAAATTTAAATGAAAATAATTTAAAAAATCAGCAGTTTCGTGGGTGAACGCGGTATCTTATACAACGAGTAAGTCGTAATCAAAACAGTCGATAATAGATTTATCTAATGCTAAGCGCCATGGGAGTCTCATTTGACCGTATTCATTTTATACGAGGGTCTAGCAGTTATGCAGCGCTTTACTCTAATTGCAATGCCGTCCTTAAAAACCTGATGTGTCCATCAAATGACTTCTCTCTATATAAAGTAATGAATATGATTTCTCTCGACATCGGAGTCCTCAACAAATAATTACCGGCAATTACACTTGAATGAATAATTTTTAAACACTTCCAATAATCTTTAAATCGAAAAAAAACAATAAGTAAAGAAAATGTCAAGTGTTGCAATGTATATCACTTAGCGACGTACTTGACAAAAATTCAATCGAGTTTATGAAAAAATGCTCCATATTAAAATTGTACCAAATTATTATACTACGTACGGTGAAAGAAAAACCGCGCGAATTCAGACGTTGGATGTTTCTCCGGACTTTAGGTTGATTAGTTGGCTATATTCGCGTCCAGTGTCCGTAAAAGCATCTCTTCATTCTTTCCCGATAAGCCATATCTCAGGAGGTACTACGATATAGGATAAAAGCTTTCTCGAAAACAGACGACCGTCGTCTCGTGAAATATATATATATATATAGTTTTTACGCATTAATAATAATAATATATAGTTGTATCTCTCTTATGCTGACAAATGGAACGCCCCGGGGGCTCCAGCAGCGTCTGCAGATGTATCTCTCCGACACCCCAGCGGCTCTCCTTCCGGTAGGTGCTCACTGAGTTTCTTTCAACACCTAGTTGCCCTAAATATCCTCATTTACCTTTCCTCTTCCGTAAGTTTATACACACACACACACACAGGGGCGCCTAATTGTTGGGGGCGCTATTCCGATCATCTGTCTATGCATTACAGGCTAGAATCTTGATGAAATTCCTATTATTTAATCATTATCAATAAGTTTTACAGAGCGTTGAACAAATTAACCTATATTCTGTAAATATCTCAACAAACATTTACGAGGGGGGGGACCTGGGGTGTTATCTCGCCCGGGGCGCCGAAATTCCTCGGGCCGCTCCTGTGTGTATATATATGTATGTATGTATGTAAGTATGTGTGTGTGGAAGAACACTCGAGGGGGGAGTTGGTTCTTTCATCGGTATGCGACGCGAACAACGCGGTCTTAACTGTGCCGCGTAACTACATTCCAAAATTACGTAACCTTACTTTATAAACACAAGTGAGAACGCAACTTCAAACGCTCTAGCTTTATCGATTAAGATTTTCCAGTGAAATACAACCTCAAATTATAAGTCGAAATATGATCGAAAACTCTAAGCTCCCAAGGTTAATTATATATAGTTTAGAAGAATTGTATATTGTGTAGAAAAAGTTGTAAATTGTATAGATAAAAACTGTATATTGGATATTAAAATGTAACAGGTCTAAAACCTTGCCACCGGGCCAGGCGCCCAATTGCATTGTAATAGAAATAATAATAATATAATATTGCACTCCAGCGTTGCCGCCAAGATGGAATGCTATAGCAAGGAACATGGAATATTTATTATCATAACATGACAGATTAGGACACGGAAAAATATATGAGCCTTTTAAGGTTACACAAACACAATTTTGGGATGCGTAAAAGGAAACTAATTAATTAAGAAACTCATTTCACGTTTAAAAACACACACTTCGATAAGGTGCAGACTTACCCATGTCGCATTAAAAAAGTGTATTATTTTAAAAGTTAAATTTGTTACAAAGTAATTTGATTCCTTTCCACACTTTTAAATGGAGACGTTTTTACAAAGTCGAGCCTAAAGCGATTAATTTCATCAGTTTGTGAGTTAGAGCCAATATTTGATACATACAACAAAATACAGATAAACTCCTAGCTAAATGGGATTAAGGGTGGTTCGGATGATCGAAAATTTGGATAATTGGACAAATTAAAAAACTGAATGCGTAGTGGAAGATTACCTGTATTGTGAATGCTTATTTTGAAAACACTTCATAATCAAAACAATAGAGAACATAAATTCAGCGGTCATCAATATGCATATGAATGTAGATAGGTTAATTTAAAAAAATATAAAATGTAATTTAAACATGCGGAAAGGACAAAGCAGTCTTCAGAAGCTATCTAATAATAAGGACCATTCCACCTCCTACCTGATACCAAGGTAGATAAGATTGTTTTGAAGGGAACTGCAGGTGGTAAGCGCAGATTCATGACACCTTTCAATAATACACCAAGTAAAACGCTTCAACTTTACAGAAATTATTGATAATAACTTTACCAGCATCACAAAAGAGTCATTGTATCCGTTAAAATATGTAGCATTAATATTGGATAAGAGGAGAAAATGGAATACTTTGACGTCAGAGCCTATGTAGTCCACGACTATATTTTTTTAGGAAAAAGTTTATTGCAGAAATTAAAGAAACATGCTGGAATTTAAGATTTAGTTCGGATAATCGGCGTTCAGATAATCGGAGTTTTTCTGTAGACGTAGATGGTTAAAAGCAAAATAAAGAAACTTTATAACGTTTATGAAAAATTTACCGAATTCCTATTAATAAATAATAAAATCATACTTTAATTACAAAACATTAAAAGCTAACATGAAATATGATTATAAAAAAGGAGATAATTATTATTTGAAGAGGGAATCGAGTTATACATATTATACTATACGACTCCGTCTCTCGAGAAAAAAGAAAATAAATCGTGTGAGATAAAAAGTTGCCTCGTGGTCCTCAACCTTTTGCCTCCTGCGTCCCACCTACCACCTTTCCAAGAAACCCTGGTCCCACCATGATATAAAGAAAAACCTCACTTTTTCTAATAAATTTATTTCAACGTTTATAACCATATAAGTAGTCATTAATAATTGGTAGACACAAAGGAGAAGGTCGAAATAAAAAAATTAACTTGGTAAATCCACAAAAAATTATTTATTTATTTTTAAAAATTAATTTTTGTGGAATTACCAAGTAAATCTTTTTTATTTCGACAACATGAAAAATTTCCATCAAGTTACGCCAGAGACTGCTAACTATATAAAAGAGAAGATGCCAGACAGTCTAACCGATTGGGGTGCCAAAATGTCTTCAGCCGGCTCTGGTCCACCTAGATGGTTTCCAAGTCCCACCGGTTTGAGAAACACTGTTCTAACGTATACATACGTAAGCATTGTGTTTTCTTTGTAAACTTTACGACTTATAAATCGAATAATTCAAATATAACAGTAACAGAACAATTATCGGAAGCTTCTTCTTAAGTCTTGAATAAAACAAGAAAAAACATTGAAAAAGGAATCAGACAATTACTGGATCAAGCCTTTTTAACTCACGGCGACAATAACAACCGCCAACTCATTTTTTTAAAATAGTTCGGAAGTATTAACCGTTACTATCAAAACAAACGATCCTTTTCTCGGTCGTGTAATAATAGTTAGATAACAAATAGTAATTGAACGATTGATGATGACAACTGAGATAATTTTCGCGCCATTATTTCACACGAGTTATGTCATTAGGATCGGATAATTACGGCGAAAGAAATAATTTATTTGCAAAGAAGGAAAACGCGTCTCGGGTCTTTATCTGCCTACGACTGGTTGGCTCTCGAAAGATAATAATGCTATCTCGGAGTTTGCGAGATATCGGAGTCTGGGGAAAAACTACTTGAGCATCCAAAGAGAAAGAAAGATAACGATAAAAGGCGTGCGTAGTAGACGGATCGAACGAAATCTCACGCAATACAGTTTCTAGAGAATATTCCCTTGCGTTTCCGCGATTATAAGCAACTTAATCACAACATTTTCACATTAAGAGCGGTAAACTATAACCTCTCACCTTAGAACCAACACACCAAAACAACCTATATCCATACAACATAATAAGGAGTGAAGTTCTCCTTATAACTATCAGGTGTCACAAATGAACCTTGAAACAGATGACTGATAACAGACTGTGTTTACACTTACCCCAAATTCACACTTACTTACCACACCTTACCTTAGTACATATATGTAAAGTGAGCTAAAAGACCATTTTCATCTGGGAGCTACATCTTATCATATACAGGGGGTCCCCGCTTAACGTCCTAGTTACGTTCTAGAAAAGTTGGACGTTAAGCGAAATGACGTTAAGCGAGGAATTTTCTCCCATAAGTACCAATGGGATAAGGGAGGGCAAGGTTCTACGTCCTATCACATACGAAGTACAACATTTTTGAAGCATTTCAACATAAACACATTGTAAAAGAAACACTTCACAAAACACATTTTCATCTTGCCTTACCATAACTTTGAAAACACCTGTCAATAATTACCTAGACTAACTTTTAAATGTTTTAATAACGTCAAAGCGTACGAGTTTTGCGCCTAGTCGGAGGATAAGCGTCGCGAAGACGCAATAGGACTGACGTTAGGCGAAAGCGTTCCTCAATAAATTTTGGACGTTAAAGCGAAACGACGTTAAGTGGGACGACCTTAAGCGGGGACCTCCATGCACCAGAAATGCAAGAGAAACAAGGAACACCGTAAAGCAAACCCGCTTTTGGACGATGGAGTTTGACCGCTTAACGCATTGGGTTTTCATCGCATTACTACGGGAGACTACGCCACCACCCGACATCCGTAAAAAAAAAAGCAGCTTGTAAGGAGACGTATACACACGTTCATTTCCAGATGTATGTTTCTCATAGTTCCTCTCAAAAGAGGGAAAGGAACGCAAGGAATCCGATAAGCTTTCCGGGACGCGTTCTTCTTTTTATTTTATTCCTCCCCTCCCGTATACCCTTCCTCAGGCTATTGGAGTTTGTTTGGACCCTTTCTCTTGTTTACATGAATGAGCTCCCGCTTCGTGGTGAGTCACAGCTTCAACGAGACAGAGATATACACGCCTACCAATTGTTTTCGAATGCTCACGCCATTTTTTTGGAACTGTCCGACTGATTTTATATTATTATGTTTTTATTCAAGCTCTTACTAATGTGCATCACTTAGCCAGAGAGAGAGATGCGTATGAGAATGTTAATTTCAGGCGTCATTAAAAAAGTCTGATTTGTCCAGCACATGACTTTCTCCGTGCAGAGTAATGAATATGTTTGCTCTCGATATAAGATTAATTATCGATATTACACTCCTGAATACTTTTTAAAAACATTCAACAATCTTTTGTTTTATAATTTTTATCTTCCTTTTGTACGCTAGGTTGCGTGCTATAATTGTTAAACTCGTGGCGGACCTGATGAAGACACTCGACGGGCCTTAGTTTGTGCATCACTGCCCTATTCGTTGAAAGTTAAAGACCTATTACAGGTTCTTCCTGCTTCCCCACCTGCCTCGTTCGTATTTGGCGCCATAAGATATCCACAGTTTCTTTCATCCCACCTGTCTTTCGGTTTTAATCTTTAGGGAATTCTTTCATTAACCTCGGGCTTTTGTGAGCGTCGGTCACATCTTTTAAATATGACTCGCCGGATACCATTTTACGATACGAACAGGACACAGGGTGACACAGGGCATGGATAAAATAAAAACGAAGCAAGAAGTGGTTACATCGCTCATCTGTTGCGTTTCTTCCTAAAGCTTGGGATTTATTAGGCGACACCAACTGCACATGCGCGGTGTATTTGTGACTATGAGACAACTGTTGTAATTATTCTTATTCCCAAATCCGATACCGCTCTAAAAGAGATGGGTACACAATTCAAATGTTGACACGGGCCAAAATCGATCTTGATTGAACTTAAGCGGGTCGCACTATGAAAATTTTTTTCATAATGAAAATTTTTATTCACACTATTGTGGACTTTATTAATCACCACAACAAATTTTACTTGCAATTTTTTTATGCGACAGAATATTACAGGAAAGGACTAATACAATTTACTTACAAATTTTAATTGTGTTTGATATAAAAGGAATAAATCAGATGTTTCGCAAAAATTGTCGACGGGCCGTATGTTATGCACCCCTTATCTAAAATCTGTATGTATAGCGATTATAACATTTAAAAGATTACAAACATTCTTTCGGTAATTTAACGTTGGAAATGTCTCCTGGATAAAAGTTCGCCATATGCGCTTCTACTACCCCCTTTTTGCTTAGTAACCTACGTTCGTTTATTTTATTAAAGTTCTTAGACAATTTGTTGCATATCCACGGTGTGCTAAAAGGGAAGACAGGCATAAAAACATTTTATACCAGGATCCAACGATTAACTTCGATAGGAATGTAATCGCTATGTAAATACATATACTAGCACTAATTCAACTCGTTCTTCTTTTGCTCTTTACCATTTTTTTAAAGTGATTTTTTAAATTAAAATCCGCTTATGCGTTCGGTTTCTTCCGCCAATCGATTCAGTGTTCTGTCTTGCTATGCACGTTTTCTCGTTCTGTCTGTTTTACTGTCTAATTTTCTTTGAAAAACTGCCATTTACTGTCTTCTTCAACAGCTCTTTACTTAACTTGTTCTCGTTCCAAAACAGTAAAACTAAGAAATACAGCAAAATCCCGTAATAACAAAACTCTGAGCGATACCTAAATCATATCGTTGTATAGTAGAAAATTAGCCCTCTCGAATATTGCTCAATATTTTACAAAAAGGATGAAACGAATTTATGTGAAGAAATTTTTCTAACAAAACAATCGTAATATCCGCCTTACAGAAGGTAAATATAGTCTTTATTTATATTCGTAAAGCTAAGAACAAAACTTCGAGTAAGCAGTCATAAAAGTGAAGAATAGCAATGTTCTACCTCTATGGAAAGTTGACAGGGACCTAACAAATGTTTCGTATTAGTGCATTTTTCGTTTAAACGGTATACGTTGTAACGAGATTTTACTGCGATACAAAATTGCGTTTTTCGTGACTTTCATAACATCTTATATACACTCTTCCCGTTTTCAAGCCAAAACTGAAGGATGAAAACGATGCTGTTGTATATGCCTCCGTTTTCGAAAAAATATTTTTTTAAACCAAAATTTTTGTCTTGTGTTATTCTTCCAGCCTTTCTTTTCTCCCATATGGCTTTGGGCGTTAAGAACGCGCGAAATGTCCCTCCTAATGTTTATGCATTACATCCTTGGAATAAATGCATAAATGGGAAAAGCGAATGCTCCCGCGTCCGATGAAAATAGACCCGCGCATTACGTTATTCGTTTTTTTTTCCTTAATGTGTGCGGAAAATCTATTTCCGTGTGCGAATTCTGAAACTGTATACATGCGCATCAATATTTCTCTTTCCTATGCTCCCTCAATGCGAGACGGCGTTAGGCAACTCTTACCTTGTTTCAAATTTTCACACACTTAATCTGGGGATTCCATTTGTTTTTAATATTAAACTGCAACTTATATGTAACTGTAAAAAAACATTTTTCGACATAAAACAATATATTTTTAGAATAATGCAACAAATATTCGGCATAATTTATATTTAATTGTAAAAAAACTTTTTCAGCATAAAACAATAAATTCTTAGATTAGTGCAGCAAATATTGTGCAGTTCAAAATTTTTATACTATGCGAGACAATAAGAGCACAAATCATCCCGTTTTCCTTCACTTTTTATTGACTTTTACGTAATTATTAAGCCATTCCAACATTTCAGGTTGATGCGAGAGAGTACGTAATTTCAACTTTGGAATTCAGTTTCGTTGGATTTTCTAAAAGTGACTTTATGTGTTGCCAAATAATGGAGTTTTCATTTGATTTTCAACTGCTTTCCTCTAACCAGGGAGGAGTAACCTGGTTGTTTTAATGCCTACATTTCTAAATCAGGATCACTTACGACATGTCTTCTCACAAGAGTAAAATCGAAATTCGCCGATCTTTATAATCGATGGCTGCATTAATGAATTATCGATTTCTATCGTTTACAAGACCCGACATTTTCATTTGAATTCAATCCATCCATCTTCTTATTTCTAAAAAAAATTACCTTTTACGTGAGTATTAGCAAGCACGCGAAAAGAAAAAAATCAGCAGTGTGGCAACTGAATATATTGAAAAAAATCACACGTTAATAAACCCGAACAAAAGCGAAGACGTATGAAACATTCCTGAATATTTTAACATTTTTTTTCGACGTAACCATGAGGAATTCATTCGGAGGCTTATTTTCGTACGAGGAGAAGAGTGTTGGCCTACACACTTGGAAATGTCTCCGCTGGATTTAAAAAAGAGCAGCGGCCGTTACGAAACGCGCTTCAACTTTTGAGCGCGGATTTTTAGCTCGAAGAAAATCCTCTGGTGGAACCGAGGACGCTCACAGTGCAAACACGCTCGTCTAACCTTCTTGGAAATAGTATGTATTATACCGATTTGCGATGGCCAAGGGAGTTTAGTTTTTTGCAGGTCAGTGATTCACGTGCTACGCTTTTGCGACCTAAATGGTCTCTGCAGATTACCGGATGGGATGACCAAAAATTCAATTTGGTAGGCTTTGTTTTTTTATAAAAACTTTTAAAAGGAATATTAACGGGATATGAGCTTTCTCTGTTTTTTTGCGGATAAAGTGCAATCGTTCGTATTTCGATATTATTTTATTCCCCGACTTCAATGATAACATATTGGGCTAATTCGAAATTTTTAATTACGATAAATACACAGATAAAGGTTTATATCATAATACTTGTAGTGTAGTCGTTATTCACAAATAAAAGTTTCAGGAGCGAATTTCTCAAGGAGAATACGACTTTTATTATAGGAAATAAATAACAAAACTTAATTTTCATTCCTCATATTTAAAATTTTTTAAAGCGATTCTGTATTTTTATAGAAAGGTAAAACAATTGATAGGACACTACTCCTTACTGATCTATGAAATAGCTGGGAAATGCACGAATGCGTGGTAAGATCCAAATCCTGACCTACACTATCGAGATTTTTTTCCAGGACACTCACTCACCAATTAAAACAAACGTTTTCAGCGATAAATTTAGATTCGATGTCAGAAGTAAAGCGCATTTCCTCTCTATAATACGATTCCTTCTCGATCTTCACAGTTTCTCTTTCACGTGAGTAGAATGTCAGAGAGAGAGGGAGAGAAGATGAGCCAAAAAGAGATACCGTTTTTAATAATGGGTGTCGAGTTATAAAAGGAGACGTTTTCACGCCTGAAGGCGGACGATCCGAAAGGAAATAATACTTATGCGTCTCGGAGCGAATGCCACGAACACGCGTCTTATATACTAGCACTAGCAAAATTCCGTGGTGGTCAGTCAAAAGGGTGTAAGTCGACAATTTGATGAAATTGAATTATGAACACCAATTGTTCTGTTTTTTGTATTATTATTATTTCAGATAAAATGGTTGGTGTCACACTAGTACCATTTTGCATGTGCATTAAACAAATTTTTTAAGGACAATTTGTGTTCATAACTCAATTTCATCTAATTGTCGACTTCTACCCTTTTGACTGCCCACCACGGAATTATCATACGTTGCTATATAGGTATTAAATTTACATAGGTCAATCTGAAAGTGTTGGCAAGAAAATGATATGCACGTTTCTTCTGCAAGCGGCCACATTGCGACAGCTTGTCTTGAAAACAGAAAAGCAGTTACAGCCAAATTGATACCGCCCTGCATGTCACCCAGAAATATTTGAAAAAGTTGATGAAAATCGTCCAAATTCCGGTTTGTGAGGCATCCTGCTGCACCACGACAATGTTCCAGAGCGCATAAGGCTGAACGAATCGCAGCATTTTTCGGAATGCCTCACTTCCAATTGCTGGAACGCCCACCATATAGTCCAGATCTGGTGCCATGGACCTACTTTCTTTTCCCAAAATCCTAAGAAATCATCCATGGACATTTCAAAACGCCAGAAGATTCTACAAATGGGTGCACGGCAGCTTTAAATGACATCCCTCGAAAAGATTGGCATTTCGCATTTAAGTCGTAGTTTCAAAGAATGGAACATTGTATAGATTGTGGTGAGGAATATTTTCAGAAACATTAATAAAAATTTTATTTCTATTTGCTTATTGTTTTGTATCTCAAAACTTTTAGAGTGACTCACGTACATATTGTTAAACACGCTTCTTTGCAGAGATACGGAAAAAATATAGAAGTAATTTGTATTATATTAAAACAGCTCTTTATCTATTAAAAAGAAGGACCGAAAAGTTTTTATAAAGTTACTAATATTGATATATAGTATCTTTTTGATTTCAAAATTACGCATGAATGCAATACGGATAACAAACATAATCTTTAATATTTCGCGAGTACCGCTTTAATGTTCTTAATTACCCTCAGGGAAATGGGTATCTCCGTTTCTTTTTTAAACCCCTGAGTTACGTATTTCGCAAAAAAAATGTCTGCTTAAGCGCTGCCCAAGTATCGTCGCGAAGCAACCTAATCGCGCATTTTTGCGATTTGGCAAAAAATACCATGTCATTGTAATCGGCATTCTGACAGTTCTTTACATTATAAAATTAAGGCCGTAAAAAACTGAACTCTTTTTCTTATAAAATCATTTCCGAACGTAACATTTTTAAGTTCAAAGATTAGCATAAAAGTCCATTCGGTTGGAACCAAGAAGAATTGATAGTTTGCGATAACTTTAAGCATGCAAAGTATCTAATAATAAATAGACGCTTCTTACCATAGGAGGATGCAAATGTTTATGTACTTCTAGAAGGGCTATAAATCTTAAATTAGGCAGGATGAAAAATTATTGGATACCGACCGTCGGAGAAAATCCGAAATCCCAAAATAAATTTATTTTTAAGGGTTTATTTTATCCCCGACTGCATTGTTTAATTTCTAACCCCCATATAAGAAAATCATGGGCATCGGTGCAGGGCTTTATAAAATTGCATTATTAATCTAGTTAAATTAGAGCTAGAAAACCGAGACAAGAACAGTTTCATAGCTGAAAGAATGAGGTTTCTTATTTTTGAAGTCTAAATTCAAATCCGTTCAGAATCGGCCTAAAAATTTGTTTTTAATCAGAAAGAAATGTATTTTTTTAAATGAAAAATATAAACTACCATGGCAACAAATGCAATGATTTTAAATGGGAATTCATGATCTTTAGAGTAATAGCGTCCATTTAAAGCTTTTTAATGGGAATCAGTAGGCTAACGAAGTATTCTCCTATTTAATTGAAGTTGTTTTATTTATTTAATGCGTATAATTTTTACTTCGCAAATTTCATAAATATGTACAGTGTACCTTGGTAAAATAAATTTTAAAAATATTTACTCCGAACTTGCGATTATGCTGTTTAATTCTCGAGTTAGATCGCCACCTGCAGGAAAATAAATAACCCGGTATTGGTATTTCAACGGAGTTCGTTCGTCTTTTTCGAAAGTCGCAAAGTCTTTCGTTTGCAACTCAACACAAAGCCACCCAGGTTAAGCGGGTGTTTTTAGCATTTAGATAATAGAAACGCTTTTGTTTCGTCAAACAACGTGATATTTTGCAATCGAAATCATCAAACGCATCACCCTTCTACACATTAACACGAGAACACCATTCAACGATTCGATAAACAATTATTACGCGAGATGAGAGAGAATTCGAGAATTAAAAGGTCGTATGATAAGGTTTCGAAAAGCTTCGCTTTAGCCACCTGAAGTTTGCATAAACAAAAATAGACGCTGCCAAGTGATATAACACGTAACGTGGAAACAAGGCGTTATTTTGTTTCATTTCGACGTAAATGCATGTGATCGCTTTCACACGACTCTCGATTCTGTAGGGGATTTTAAACGAGTGATGCTTTGCTTCCTATGTGAAGGGTTAGAAACACGTGTCACATCAACCTTCAACCCGCTTCACTTTTCGGTATGTAGCTTTAAACGAGACACAATGGTTGCGAAATCATTTTTGACGGGCACTTATACTAGTTCCGAAATAAAAATCTTAAATTATTATCATAAATCAGATATTTATGGGACTCGATCGATACGATTTCAACGATGATTTATCCACGTGTGCTCTAATTCCTAGAAAGAGACAAAAAAGAATACATTAAAATTGTTTTCGCTTCGTAAATGAAGTAGAAACGGGTTATATCGACGGTTGTCAAATGTGTCAATATAGGATATAGTGATGTACGTTACATACATACTATCCGAACAGTTCTTAGAAGCAAGAAATTTTAAAAAGTTATGACGAGATTAACCGAAAAAGATAAGCTCGATTTTTATTATATCGTGAACAGACTAAAAAAGAGGAGATATACTTCCGTCACTTAATATTAAATTATCAAAATCTTCTCCAAGAAACGCCTTAAAAATTAGAAATTTTTTAGGCCAGAACGGAATATTTTTCTGCAAAATATCAATATATCATCGTTTCAACCAAAATCGCGCAAAACATAATTAGCACCATTTCTTCTACTCCAATTTACTAGTTTCTGAGCAAGTTATTTTTGCGGCAAGATAAAATGCGACTCCGTTCAATACGGGTATGAAGTTTGACTATTTACATCATGGGCGGGCCGCGTAAGTTGTGACGAATCCTTCAGAGGGCCGCATTGGAAATTTCCAATGCTTTGGCTTTTTTTAGAGTTTAAATCGAAGTTACTGAGAGATTATAAGGTATCGTACAAATGGAAAATCAATTCTAAATTAGGTATTTAGGATTAACATTTCAGTATTAAATACTTTATTGACATTTTTTTGGAATTAAAAAAATGAGTTTCTGTTCAATTTTACGGATCTCTCTTTCATCGCTGCTTCGCGAGCCACACAAAACGCTCTCAAGGACCGCATGCGGCCCGCGGACCGGAGGTTCCTAACCCCTGCTTTACATGCATAACCCCCGTTTTACAAACGGACTCCGTTCGTATTCTGCCGTTTTGAAATAAGTAGAGTAATATATTTTTAAAAAAGGGATAAATAAAAGTCGCCACTATTGATTTTTAAAAAATCTTCAAACGATCCTCGCATTAGTCCTCAGTAAAATCGTTTCGATCCAATTCGAGTAGTAGTAATTAGGTTTTTTAGATGCGTCAACAGCTAAGGTTATTTTGCACCTCCAATTCGATACTACTCTTAAGAGACTCTTAACTTCTAAATATCCGAATATACAACACACACTAAAATACTGAAGGGGATGCGAATATTAACGAGGGGACCCATGATATTAATATTTATAGTAATAATGAACGATTCATGGAGCCCCAGTTTAATATTATAACTTTTACGGAGTGTTTCTTTATTGGAAATCAGTTTGCAAGTGAGTTTTAGTAAAGGTTTTTGCAAAATTTACACTAGATACTTGAATAATCGAGAACTTCTGCGGCTCCCATTATTCGTGGGCCAGGATACCTCCCATCCTTCGCATCTCTCCCCCTTATGGCCGGACCTGATAATATACAAACACTCGGTTTCTCACTCGTTACCAACGATTACCCTGTATTAAATAGCACAATAGCTAATTCCTACTGTTTCTCCATCGGATCAAAAGGGAACTAGTAAGTCCTTCTAACCGGAAGGCCACCCCGAAAAACCAGCTCGCGGGAGGCGAGTGTGTGAAGACTGGTATAATCCCCTGGAGGCTATTTCCCCAGTGGGCATTTCCGGTGGAATGACCTGCGGCCTTAGTCTTCCTTTTTTTCTCTCGCCCCCCTCCCCCTTCTATCTTCTCTCTTTCCTTCCATCAAGACCATCTTCCTACTCCACCTTTCCTTCCCCCCCCCCCCTCCCCCTCCTCACAACGCACCACCTTCCAGCCAACTCAAGCGGTCACATTCTTCCGAGCACCTGTGTTACCACCACCACCGCTGCGCCTGCCTCCTTCGCAGCTGCCTCTCCGCCCATGTAATGTTATGCAGGAGGCCGATCTCGTGTTTTTCGAGAGGTTAAATCGTAACAAAAAAACATTAAGCGGGATATTTTCAAAGGCAAATAAAGAGGGGGGGGAGGGGAGAGAGAGAGTTTACACCAAATAGGATATGCCCATTATTTAATGATGCCATCTTACTACATACTCGTGAAGAAGAAGTCATTCATCCTTTACTACGTAACTGAATGGTCGCTTTAAAAAAAAACTACAAGTCGAACGTCTGCAACTCGAATTTTCCATAACTCAAAGTTGATTCAATTCACAGGACAAAACGTTTTTGGTGTTATTTTTCTCCTACAACTCGAATTTTATATAAGTCGAACGTCTGTAACTCGAATTTTCCATAACTCGAAGTGAATTCAATTTACAGGCAAAATGTTTTCGTGTTATTTTTCTTCTACGAATCGGATGTTCTAACAGTCGAATATTTTTTTTGTTTCCCTTTGAGGTTCGAATTACTTATATGTTTCACTTTAACGCCCTACATTTCCTTTTTTAAAAAAAGCTCGAATATCCAAGTTATAGTATATAAAAATCGTTTTAGGAAGAAACCCTCGTCTTTCTCCCGCGTTTTGTCATGGTCGCCGTGCCTTCCTACACATGTAGATGCTTCAGTTACTTCGAGCACATCTTCAGCTAAGCTTTCTGATCTGTAACATAAGTCTCTAAAACTAAATATAGTGATACACGGCTTATAATTAAGCGCTGTAAAAGGCCAATTTTGTTTGTGTTTTTTATTTGCCTGTAGATGACGCATTTTGCCAACGTCACAGAAGCAGAGCTACACGAACGCTAATAACGCAAAAATATTTTCATCCTTTTTTTTTGATCAAAATTTTCAGAATAACTTGAAAATGCAACTTTATAATAATTAAGCTGATCGCCATCTATGTTGAAGTCACAGGGTCGAACCTTTTCTACATTTGAATTAGATGGAAAGAGCTTACAATTAGACGTAGAATGCAAGCCTTTTTTCGTTTACATTTTAAAATATCATCAAGTTGAGATATTCATGCGGGATTTGCGATTTATGCGGAAAAAAGTACGAAGATTAATTTTCTCATCGTGAAAGTTCAATTCTCATTCAAAAACCTCAAAAATAATTACGTTTTAAGACGATTTATTCCGGTATTTTAGGCATTTTAACTGATTTAGCGCCATGGAAACGCAATTGTTAAATTCCATTGTTGACTTTATTCTCATAAGCGTATGTAAAGCCTGCTTGTTATTTCATATTAAATAAATTATATAATAGGAAAAAAATTTAATGGAACTTTCGAAACTAGTATAATCATCTTCACTATCAGTTTCTCGGAGTTCATTCTTAGGATGGGTTAAAATATTAGTTCCTTAATGAAGTAACGCCGTCGTGAAGTCGTTTCAAGAATCTTGCTTTCCTGCGCTGCAATTTTTCGAACTCAAACTCGTCGTGGTCTTTCTCATGTGTATACCATATCCTATATAGAAGCGTACCTACTCGATCTGCGGCTTAACCAAAGACACGTTACATTTTTCTCGAACTTTTTCGGCACTACATCTCCGTTTATTCGGGCACCACGTCGAACAAAAAGGTTGAGGCCATCGAAACAGCACTTCCGTTTTTAACACCAATATTTCAAATATCTGTGTCCAACCTCAACGACTCGAGTCACTTAAATGCACGGCAAAGTCGAAATAACGCCTCAATATATGTATATCTTTTGGTTATAGAATTGTTCACATTTGGAATCATACGCGCAGAAAGGGTTAAGGTAACCATACAACAACACCGCCATTTTAATTCCGTTCGCAAACGAAAAGTTAATATTAATTTTCTACAGTAATATTGAAATAACGAAAATACGATCGCGCCAAAGATATTTTTTAAACGATGTGGTAAAATAAAGATACCGCTCCGTGAATAAATACAAACTGAAGAATGCAGAAAATACATGGCTCGAACGATGAAACTCATCAGCCGTGGTGAGAGTTCCCTATTCCATAACTTCCAAAGTCGGCATAGCTATAACCCTTTCTTTACCATCCCCTGATAGCCTTACTGACCTGGGTTTCAGACCCTTTCCCTTCTTGCATACCTTCTTAAAGCCCGCCAAAGACTGACCAGTCTCCCATAAAAAAATTTTAAGCATTCCAAGTTCGAAAAAATATACCATTGTGGATACCGATTTGAAAGCTTATTTACAAATAATGTCTCAGTAGCAAGTGCATTAAGTTCGCATGCACTCGGACGTTATCGTTTTAGGAATATTGAAATATTAAGTAAAATCAGAAAATGCAACTCAATTTATATATAAATGCACGAGAAAATAACACGGTGTTCCTCGGTATAGCATGTGAGATCAGTTCATATTTAAAAGTATTAATTTGTTGCCATGGTATTTAGCATTTTCCATTGTTGCAAACCTATAAAAATATCTTTTTTCACGATTTAAAAACTAAATTTTACGCTAAATCGGCTTAGATTCGAATTGTCTTTAAAAAATATAGTCGATTCTTTCAGATTAATAAATGTTTTCGTCCCGAGTTCGTGTCTTGATTTAAGTAATTTTAATTTGCAAAAGAATAAAAGCCTGCAAGTCAAGCAATCTATTTTGACGTGCCAATCCATTATATTGGCAGCAACGACTAATCCCAAACCCTTACCATTAACTAAGTTAAGATGTAAGTAAGAACCGAACAAAATTTGGTTGTTCTAGGTCTTATAGTTTAGGCGTGCATAATGAGACACACAAACAAACATTTGAAAATATAGATATACATCATCTGCATCACCATTAATTTCGCGACGAAACAATGTATCGGTCTCCCAGCGACTCGAATGGATGGACAACTACGAGTAAAAAAAATATGATATTGTCGCGGCCCTCAGGACATTACAATATACAACTAACTTTTTACGCGCTTCGTCCTCGGCAGCACACACGTTAAAACTCCCATGCGAGCCGAAAGAGGGACACTTCGGAGCACAACGAGAGTCGAAACTGTAAAAGGTGAATTTTCTTCGTAACTGGATGCTGACTCTTGAGAAACAAACGGCCGAATCCGTTAGGCAAGTGTTCAGTAGAGCATCGCAATATTCCCATTCGAGTGCAAATTGAAGGAGGAGGGGGGGGCCTTAATTTCGAGCGAGAATGGAAGCATACACAGAGCGATTTCCAATAGGTATACAGTGGAACTTCTATAAGTCGAACTTCAAGGGAAAATATTCACATTTTCGACAGTAAAGCATCTGTTATAAGTACTAGTAACGTTATATTTCGTTAATTGCAAATGTGCTTAAAAATTTCGGTCATAATCGCGATGAATTCGAATTTGTAATTATAATACATATTCATTTTTATCCGATGAGGCTGTTAACTGATAAATGTTCCATTAAAAGAATTGTATCGACAAATTCGTCCACATACATGAGATAAGGATTACAATACAATGTATTTTCAAGATCATTCATACCGTTATGTTATCAATAGATAACACTAGCAAAGAGTTATGTAAAGGAAGTTGACAGCATATTTACTACATTCTGAAACATAAACATAACTGAAGAATAGATTTTATAGTGTCAAAATTTTTTCGAATAATCAGTAAGTAATGCCATATATTATTCTCCGTATTAAACCCATTACACCCTAAAGCTGAATTTTTGTTGTAACGTCATAGAGCAACAGGTACAGAATGACACAGTACATCCGGAAAATCTAAATACAGTGGAAATTCTATAAGTCGAACCTCGAAGGGAAACAAAAAATATTCGACCTATAGAAGAAAAATTCCATGAAAAAGATTTTATCCTGTAAATTGAGGTTATAGACGTGCGAATTATAGAAGTTCGATTATATGACAGTAAAAATTTCCATTTCAAAGAAGACTTCGAAGCTCAACGTGAAATTAACGATCGATTCGATTTCAAAGCGCAAATTTGCAATCGTTTGTGTAGTCGCCACACTTCGGTCGATAGATCGATTACTTTTGACAACCTAATACCTGATACACTGGCCGTACTCACAGACATAAAGTGGAGTCGTTGCATGAAATTTACAGGCAATTGAACAGCTAATAATCAGGAGCGCATAAGGAAATTGACCCTTATCGGAGTAATCGTGTTTTTAGTCGTGCTAATGAACGGAAGTCGATTGATACTCTTAATATCCGATAAAATAATACGTAAAATAAATGCGAAGATAAAACAACTGTAGACATATAATCGAGGCACCACTGGTGTTTTATCGGACCTACGAGCATTTGAAATAGTTTTTTGACGAATGAAATCAGATTTAGTTTTTATCAACCAAGAAACCAAATCGACAGTTGTGCATCTAATAACGTATTGGTGGGCATAACAACCAGATTTAAGTTGATTTAGATTAATTTATTTCTTACCAGCAAAATTACCCGGCGTTGCATGGTATTTAGCATTTTCCATTGTTACATATCTATAAAAATATCGATTTTCATTATTAAAAACAAAATTTTACGATAAATCGGATTAGACTTGAATCCTGTCTCTAAAAAAATACAAATTTGATTCTTTCAGCTTAATACATGTTTTGTCCCGAGTTCGTATCTTAATTTTAATTAATTTAAAATTGCAAAAGAATAAAATCCTGCACGTCAAGCAATAGATTTTCACATGTTATCTTATGGAAAAATCCCCTATCTTGGCAGTATTTACTAATCCCAGTTGGCCAAACCTTGACAATTTACGAAATTAAGATGTAAGTAAAAACCATATCAAATTTGGTTGTTCTACATCTTCTATTTTTGGGCGTGCATGATGAGACACACAAACAAACATTCGGAAATATATGTATGGATTTTACGAGAGTTGATAGTTGCCATGGAATCAAGAAAAAAATCCAATCATAATTTTAAGTAAAAAGTAGGGGTCAAGCCCCCTGCTCGCTGACGTTCGCCAACATGAATACAGCGTTCGATTTATTTGCATTAAATTCATATCTTCCGTCATTTCGAGCAAGTTTTAATATTATTTTCGATCTTTAAGCCTTTAATTAAGTGCATATGCACGGAAATTATCGAGGACAACAATACCGGTAACCATGGAATCTTATTATTGAAATGTTAAAAAATTTACCAAAACTCGAGCATAAATTAAAAATAAGAGCGAATTCGAATGAGATTGAGTATTAGACGGTAAGAATAAGAATCCCCATTCATTTTGGCGTGTTTTACCGCAAATTTAGTGTCGATAACTTAATTTTAAGATATCTTAAAGAGTAAAAGAATGAAAGCCTTCAAACAAAAAAGGTGATTTTTACGTGTTATCTTATGGGAAACGACATTCCTCTGGAGTCGAACCCGTGACCTTTTTCGAACTTTTTTAGTCACAACGTAGAGATTCATCAAGACTGAAATCCTGAGAAATTTCAGGCTTCTAAGTTTACCTCTAATCGAGTTATTCACAACATTAGAGCGTTATGCATCATGATGACCATTACGATTTCATAATATAGAGAGATAAAACAGAATTATTTACTTTCGACAATTCAAGAACACCGCTTCGGTTTAGCCGTCTATGTTTAAAAAGCAACTTTAATTAAAACTAGACTACTCTTAACCATAAAAGAATAACAAAATCCAAAACGACCGCCTTATAAACTCATCACTCAGGTTGTCCTTGGTTACCTTCAGCACGAAAATATTAATCGGTTTTTAACGTATGAACTGCCGCCAAGATTTCCTTGCATCCAAAGCCGCTCGAAATTCGCACGGACTGAAACACGGATTTAGTTCACGAGTGACCACCACGTACTCCATTTCATCCTACTGCGCGGCGTTCCGGTTGACGTGATATTGCATAGCGCAGCGCTCTTTGGACCGTTAACTTCATTAAGAATCCATCAATTATTTCGCAGCGCACCTTGCGCAAGTCTTGCGTACTTCCTAGTCGAGATATATAGATGGTATATTTCCGAATGTTTGTTTGTGTGTCTCATTATGCACGCCTAAACTATAAGACCTAGAACAACCAAATGTGGTACGGTTCTTACATCTTATCTTAGTGAATGGTCAAGGTTTGGGATTAGTCAGTGCTGCCAATATAGGGGATTAACGTTTTTACATAAGATAACGCGTAAAAATAGATTGCTTGACTTGCAGATTTTTATTCGTTAGCAATTTTAAATGACTTAAAATGAAGATATGAACTCGGGACAAAAACAAGTATTAATGTGAAAGAATGGGTTTTTAAAATTTTTTACAGACACACTTCGATTCTAAGCCGATTTAGATTAAAATTCAGTTTTTAATCACAAAAAAGTATTTTCATAGTTTTGCAACAATGAAAAATGTTAAATACCAAGGCAACGAGATCATTGCTTTTAAATGGGAACTGATCTCACGTGCTATACCGAGCAACGCCTTGTAATTTTTATAGTAATAGAATAAACTCTAATTCGATTGATACTTATAAGGCCGATTGATTGTTTTCCTTTACCAACGAAGCGCTGCCAACAAATATAAGCTCGCGATATCTTTTAGCTTCAGAAGAACCGACAGCAGGAAAGACGATGACTCATATTATAAATCTAGCTTGCGAATCGAAAAGGATGTTTACGGCTTCTTACTGTAGCAGATGGATATGATATCCCTTCGTTATCTCTCTCTCTCACTCGAACGTAACCAAGAAAACCCTGCCAGTGTACCACAAAAAATAACAGCGCGTCACTACGGGCAGCCGTAAAAAAAACACATTACGGTATTTGCTTTAATATAAACCAGAGTGGACCTTTAATCGTCTCCTTATCAATAACAACAACAACAAACTCTGTTTACAAACGCCCGAATCGGCAATTTCTTTTCGGGAGGCGAATGACATCACGCGATAAGCGTCACGAGCTTGCGATTATTTATGGAATATATAAGTGACTCGTTAAATTTCCCCACGCGGAATCCGATGCAGCGCGTTATATGGGAGAATTTATCCTTTGTGATCGAATGCGCCTACATAGACATGCATGCCCTCCCTAAACCAGGCATGTCCAACTCGAATAAGTATTAGAGCCTCATTGAAGTGATGAAGGTTACACTATTTACGATTGCTGTTGTTTAATGAGGGTCGGAATTGGCCAAATGGACTTTATCTAGAAGATTGGTCACCTGTTTTCTTATTGAAAACAATGATTTAGAAACCGCGTTCTATTGTATCCCAATAACTACGAATAATCTTGTGTCCTTTACACAAAAATAAAGTCATTATACAAAATCTAGAACGATTTAGTTGAGAGAAATTAGCATTCGGGCCGAAATAAGGCAGAGAGAGGGCCGCCAGTTACACATACCCATCCTAAATGTTTATAAATTAATAACTTCCATCTTAATTGCATGCTATCATATTGGGACGGTAATTTAACATGCCAAGGCCTTCATATGACTGGGAGCATATTACGAAGAAATGTAAAACAAATATCTTTCATTACGTAAATAGTAAAATCTGATGTGGCCAGCACATGACTTTCTCCATATTTGGGGTATAGCTCTTTAAATTATTATGAATAGCATTATAAGGCAAAATCATTATTTCGTATCGTAAAAGAATACAGTCGTCCTTATTGCCGTAAATTAGGTATATTTTGAATATGTTTACAGAATTCACCGCTAAATGGTGGTGGCGCTGTATACTAGAAAAAGCAAAATATCTCCGAAACGGATGGTTCTACGAAAATTTGTTTCAAACAAAACTTGGAAGAAATATTATTCTCTACAACTTTGGCCCTCACGAATATTATAATAACGATGTTTTTAAGGAGATATTTGACGGAAACCGAAAAAACCGATTTTTTATATATAATTCCTAAAAAATAACTGCTATGAAAAATTCTTTCAAATGAAAGTTGTAGGAAATTACATTCTCTATAACCTTTGTATGGAATTGTATATACAAATATGATGTTTTAACGGAGAAATATCACAAAAACCGAATCGGGTTTCGAATAAACCTCGACTTCCGATTAACCGATATTGTCCAAAAACTAATCAGTTCTTTGTGCTCATGCTAAAGTGTTATATATGAAATTTGGTAACGATATGGCAAGTACTTTTCGAGTTAGAGAGCCCACAATCATATACATCCCCCCCACACAATTCGAGAAAGATGTTTTCCTCTTTCTTCCAGAAAATGTTTTGGGCTAACCCAAAAAACAAAAGCTAGCTATTTCCGCTATTTTACGTACTTTTCCTCCCGTGGAGAAATGCAATCGGAGAAGCCATCGTTAAACCACAATTTATGACATTTTGTTGCCTGATTAGAAACAGCTTAAGAAAGAGAAAATGTCGGGTCGTCGATATTTGTCGGTGTGGAGATGGTCAGAAGAAACAAAGAAACATTTCCTCGTGATAATATGATGGAACGATAACCTGGACTTTTTGGGCTGACATCCCCTAAGAGTAAGGAAAATAATTTACTCGCTATTCGATGATTACATCAAATACCATCATCTCCAATCTTCGAGGAATGAAAAGGTAACGGAACTTATTGGCAAAAGAGAAATTTTCACCTTTTGCGGGGAAATATTCGGTCGGTAATACACGTAATCGCGAGCGTTTTAAACGAATCTAGCTTTTGGTTGGATTAGGTCTTTACAGAAACATGTTTATTAGGCGTGGTGAGTGGGATTGACGGATTGAATAAGAGTACCTGTAGTTGGCCGAAGTTAACGGCAATATTTTAAATAAAATGCACACATCTGCGTTTTCCTTCAAATGAGCAAAATAGATTTCGCGGCGAATCTTTCTCGTCTCTCAAAAAAATTTTATATAAAAAATATAATACTTTTACAAGAATATGAGCAGGGCAGTGCGACGAGCTTTTTGCGCAAAAGCAATGTATAACTCCATCTTGTAAACGATTCCTCTCGCCATCTTTTAATAGGAAATCAAAACCAACTTTACATGCTTGCACGCGAGAGCTTTCTTAAATTCAGAATCTAATTCAGATCACCTAGCTAGGCTGCGAAATAATAGGTAAAATTGGTATTTTTTTCAAAATAATTTACCAAATTTGACGGAACCACTCTCCGTAACATTTTTCTCGTGATATAAAATAATCCATCACCTAATGCAGGGATCACCAAACTTTTTACTAATAGGGTTGCATGAGGTCCCCTTAATGAACCGTGGTGCGAACCACATACGATCTTTCGAATGACTGATGTGTAAAATTCAATGAGTTAGTTTTGAGAATTATTGTATCGTATATAGTTCCATACGCCTATATTAAAAGTATATAGCGTCCACTTGCTCTAAAAATATCGTCTTCATTTCGTAAACGATATCCAATGATACCGCCTGCTTGCAAATATGCTTGTCTTAAAGGAATTGATGATGTAACGATAAAATCACCGCGTGGGCCGTAGTTTGGAGATCTCTCATCTAAGAGAATGTCGGTATTTTCCATTTCAACTTGGCTACACTTTAAAACAAAATACTATATGACTGCAATTCACAAACAGCAGTACTTATCATAAAAGAGCCATGCAACCTCAAATTTTACACTTTTTTTTCCTCAAGCAAAGGAAAAATAAAATCAAATTTCACTCAAGTTCTCAAAGATTCATTTAGTCCTTGAGTTTATATATTAGAAGGATATGTTTACGTGACGAAGGCATGTGTCTACCACGAACTTCCAACTTTTTAAAAATAAATAAAATTAAAACAAACACTTATGTTACTTTTGGAGTAAAAAACAAATGTTTTCAGAGGTCATTCCCCAAGGGCATTGTCCATATGTAAAAGTCGGGATAAATTTTAAAAAATTTAATGTAAACTGTTGTGCAAAATTATGAGTCCACATTTTGATATTTAAATCAGTGGAATGGTTTCATTTAACGGCGATGAAATCCCAAAATCAAATTTAAATGGAACAGCATTAACGCATGCGATAGAAAGCACGGTCTCTTGGAAACCTCGAATCCAACGAAGGTAATCTAATCCAAACAAGGCACTTGTCTTATCAACAGTAATGGCTATCTTATCTTTCGATAAATTGACACACTCGCGCGTTATAAACGCAATTTCATTCGAGAGAAGATTGAAACCCAAGAGGAGAGATTTATTCTACGGGTTCTTTTAAATAAAATCATATTTATTCCGGTTATCAGCCTGGATACGCAAATTAACAATTTTCTACTCGCGATAAGCAACCGTGATGAGTTTGATAAAAAAATGTTTTGACGAATTAGAGAGATTCTGAATAAATTAATATTTATCCTTTAAAAAAGACCGGCTGCGTTTTATCTTTTGTGCATAAATATTGATAGTTATTTAAATTCAAATACTATTCGAGATTTGCATTTTCTGACGCCAGTATGAATTGTGGCTAATCCTATATACACCAACAAGTCGCTTTTCATCTTAATGCGCTGTTGAAATGTAAAGTAACCGATTGTCCATTTTACTACAAATTTCAACACACTATCAATCTGTTTATTATTACAAATCAAAAATAAAAAAGATATCAATGCATTTCTTACCAGTTAAATCCCATATAAATGCTAAATATTTTGAGGCTCATTAAAAATCATTTAAATTTAAATGGAGTCATACAGATTATTCATAAAAATATACGTGCTCTCGTTCTGATAGATAGCACGGCAAACGATTTGAGAAAATCCATTTCATGGAATAGCCAAGAGTCGTCCTTAATTATAAGTCATTGATTAGGAACTTAATAAATAAAACGTTATCTGTCCACATATAAAAGTGTATATCTGCTCGAAAGCGTTTTTTTATAATAAAACTATAAACGAAATTGCAGTGATGTGAAACAAGTTGCCAATTCTGCGTTAAACTGGTTCTTATAATGTCTCAAGATATATTTATGCAATATTAAAAGTTTTAATGTAAAAATATGAAAGAGGTATTTTGGAAGGATGAAACGGAGCAATTGCCACAGACCCTTTTTCATCGATCAGAAAAGTTTAACATTGACTTGGCCTTTCATTTATTCATTATTTATTTAAGTAGCTTATAAACATCCGTCCCCGTCTTTAACGATGAGAGTAAAATAACGATCGCATAAAACCATGCTCTCGGCAGGATTCGAAACAGCAACCATTGATATTAACGACCAGAGGCCCTAACTACCTCTATACCACGCTAATGTTAAGGAATCACCGCACAAGCCCATTTAAACCAGTGGTCCTTCTTATACAAATAAAATAAACGACAGCTCAAATCCGAATAATCCACCCTTTTAGGTCTTTATTTACTCGTTTGAAAATATAATGTTTACGAACGAACCAAGATGGAAATTATTACTTCCGGTAAACTTCTCCTTGACATAAGGTCATAATTGAAAGAGATTCGAACGTTAAGCTAATGGTCGCCGATTTATTAAAAAATCACGGTCGAAGGTTTTTTCAATTAAACAGATTTAAACGAGCGAAGCGATTTAAATAATTATAAGGTACGAAAATGGAGAGTGAGAGAAAAAACCTGCGAACATTCTTGCACCCTCTCCCCCAAATGGTCCCTACGCAACCACAGCGAAAGGAAACGCGAAATATCCGGTTATTGTTGTTGCTGAAAAATTTCCCCGTCCTCCTGCTTTCGATTAATCGCTCCCTTCGTTTCGAGCTACCGAACTTTGGATTTCCGATCGGGAGTTAACTGCTCTCCTTGATTCGCCCATGCGTAAACGGAAATAAATCCAGATCCAGTCTGGCGTGCATCATACTGCTTCCATACAGGTTTTAAGCGGTAGCCGCTTACGCTCATTTCCGACGCTTTGGGCGATGCATATAAATTTCTTAAACTCCTGACTATAATACTAAAATCCCGCGACCCTGAGACCGGACTACGAACGCAACGTTACGCCGTTCATAAATCTAGAAACGTTATTAGATGGACGACTTCGTTGCGTCAGCATTGAAGGAGACGGCTCATATGATATCGGATCTGATCGGAATTTTTTGTAGGGAAACCTTATGAAATTGATTCGGTTATAAACAATTAGCGAGATTTTGAAAGCGAATGAATTTTTTAAGCCGAAGCGGATGTGATGTGCGCGTTTTATGCACACATCTCCTTTTTGGTTCATCCCCTTATCTGCGAATGCTCTTCTCCGAGTTATACCGCACCGTTGCGACCTCATTATAGCGTTTTCCGTATTTATTTCTGCTTGCGGATCGAGTTCCCGCCAATCCATGGTGGGAAAGCATTCCGAAAAATTTACCACACAAATTCATACATTTTTATGAAAGTTTTTATATTAATAAAACTTTTAACATTGGAATGTTTACCACAAAAACCTCATTTAGACCTGATTTTCACTGAAATGGCACATTAGAATCAGGGCCAGCCAAAAGGGGGATGTGAGGCGTCCGGACCCCCGAATAAAGGGGGACCCAGAAGTTCTCAATTAGGTATTCAAGTATCGAGTGTGAATTTTGCAAAAACTTTTACTAAAAATCACTTTCAAACTGATTTCCAATAAAGAAACACTCCGTAAAAGTAATAATAATAAACTGGGGCTGCAAAAATCGTTCGTTATAACTATAAATATTAACATTGACATTCGCAATCGGACATCCTTCAGTGCTTGGCCGAATCTGCTCAGAATATATAGGTAACATCCGATTAAAACTAATCCGGCTCGCCGAATAATTGGTAACTTCCAGTATTAGAAGTTGTCAATACATCAGCAGACCGGATTCGAGTTTAAACCGGAAGTTCTGAGCAATCACATAAGCGAAAATTAAGTCTAAATAAGGATTTTTAGGGATAACATTTCGAAATCGAAGGTTTTTCTTGCAATAATATTACAAAGAAATACGAATTTGAGTTAAATTTTTACGAATCGATTACTCATCATAACTTCGCAAGCCGCATGAAATGCTTTCGGAGGCCGCATACGGTCCGAGGGTTACCCTCCCTCTGCTGTAAAGGGTTTTAAAACATGACCGCGTCTTTGCAGATTCATAAAATTCTGCCTCCAGCAATTTCTCATAATTGATTTTTGACAGTACAACCGACAGTGCATTAATTATTTCTTGTAATCGGTCAACATTCTTCGCAAATTGACGAAAAAGCTCTTCCGCAGAAAAATGGCCAGAGAAATGCGAACCCGCGACCCTCCACAAAAAAATTAACTCTTTTTAAAAAGGTCCTCTCTCTCTCTCTCTAGCTCCTTCGGAGGACGCCGGATATCGACTCAAAATATACTACTATAAAGACGCCATTACGCAGGGGACGAAATAAAGAGCATGACGTCACGCCCCGTTCGACACCCTTTTTCGACACAAAAGTATAAATAACGCGGACACGTAAGCCTCCGGCATCTTTTATAAATTCACGATCGAGAGAGAGAGAGAGAGTGTGTGTGTGAGAGAGGGTAAAGGAAGGAGAAGGAGGTCTGACTCAACAGGCTGTGTGCTGGAGTGAGTTTTGGGACGAAGGAGATGGTCGAATGCGGGGGTGTGAAAGAACCGAAGAAGAGAGAGAGAGAGAGAGATGAGGGGATGGAGTACTGGAGAGAGGGGAAGAGGGAGAGGAAGGGAGATAAGGAGGGGGAAAAGAAGGGAGGGGAGAGGGGGGAGAGACTTAGCAAGTCGGAATCGGCATCCAGGCAGATATAGAGAACCTGTTGCCTGCTACGCTCCCAAAACTCATACGAGAGATGGAAGAGGGTGTGTGTGTGTGAGATGGAGAGAGAGAGAGGTTAAGAGGAGGAATATTGAATGGCGAGGAAGCAGCGCTATGATGCGAGGCAAATCCACGGATTCTTTAGTCAATCGCAAACATTGAAAGGGTCAACGTCCGATGTTTGCCCGCTTTGCGCCGAGGAATAAACGAAATTCGGCCTAGCGACGGTGCTTCTCGCAATCGGAATGGAGAATAAACTCCCTTTTATGGTATATACGTAGTAGCCACGAGGATGATTCGGGAGACCATCCTACTCTCCACGACACCCGCTTTTTTCTTAAAGGAAATCGATCTCGAAGAAAGACGCCACCTGTCCCTAACATCTGCGCGGAACGCGTAACTTCTTATTTTTTCTACGGTACCGAAACTTCAAACCTCGGACGATAAATAACTGAAAGGATCCGTCGTTTTTAAAATTATTATTATTATTAATTGTTAAAGCTGAAAAAATGAACGATTTTTTTGCGCGGGTTTTCGCTTAACTCAGGCGCAGAAAGGGCCTCCAGTTTGACAATGGAGGCCCTTTCTGCGCCTAACTGCGGCCCTTATGCTCATTTATGTCTTAACAAAATTACTCGACATTGTATATATGTAAATGCTTAATTATTAGTGATTTTCTTTACAAATCGTTAGTTTGTACTTTGTCTGACTGTCTTTGCAGGGTTCAACCTAGAGAAACGAGAATTTTCAGGATAGGTTACTACATATGAGAGCTACATGAGGCGATCTGAAATTGTTAAAAAAATTCAAATTTTCAGGGGCTAATTTTGACCCATTATTGCACCATAGAAAAGCACGTAAATCGGTGTAGAGGTTTATATATTTGCCTTTTTAAATTATTTCCTTTCAATATTCGAACTAGGGACTTGAACAATCGGAAGGTAATTTGTAATTTATTTTTTTAAAGACGGAATTCAATTCCCTGTAGATTCATCGTACACTTTGTAGTTTTTATCGGGAAAAAAGCGGGAGTTATTCTGGGTTTCAACAAAGGAAATATTTAGCTACCATGACAGCGAGCTCAATGCTTTTATTTGTAGTGTACCTTCAAAATAGGCGAAAATGCTTGCAAAATGTACCCTTAAAATTTTAATCTTAGTTTTTTTTTATCGTCTTATAATATCTGCTTTCGCATTACTTTCCTAACTTCTTATGAAATTGATACGATATTTTGGCGTTCTTACTGAGGTCTAAAGTACAGGTTTTCTAAATTGTTGCTTTTAATAGCAAAAATTGCGTCTAGATATAATCAATTTTTCCAAACCTCATTAAAAAAGTGCAATTCCAATGCCCTTCTATAACATCCATCGCTTTAATGCCTCTTCGAGTTTGACATGCATGACTTAAGCAATTCATTTCTTCCACGAGGATTAAGTTGACACATTTTTTGGGGTTGTTTTTTCCTCCGGAATAAACAATAAAATGTCTCTGCGATTATACCAATTTTCAGTGACGTTTGCATAGTCCGTTTAAAAGGGTGAATCTACTTTGACGTCGAAAATGAAACATCTTACTAAGGATAATGAAGAGCAGAAGCTTCAACAGGTTGAAACTTGGATCTGATTGTTCCTTATGTTTACACGAAACCTATTCACCTTAAGCATTGTAATTAACTCGCGTAACACCGGGAAGTAATAATCAAATCACCGGATAATCATCTCTGTTTCTTTAAGGTCAAGTCGTAGGTACATCTGCGGATACGTAATTTTTGTGCAGGAAACCTATAAAATGCATGAGGAATGGAAAGATACATTAAGCGGAATTGTTGAGGGGAAAATACAAGTACGCAAAAGAAAAAATAAACGCATGGAATAAAACTAAATACAGTCGAACTTATGAAAATAGCACACAAATTTAATTAAACGACTCAAGCAAATCGGGGAAGGAGCGCTGATTTACAAAACACAACTCAACTAACTTAAAAATCATTTGTTGTTTCGTGATTTCTCGAAGCTAATCTCGAACTTTCCTCTTCCAATCTCGCTCTAACGAGAGTTTCATTCTCTTCAGGATTATCTCGCAACGCACTGGAAGTATAAACAACTTTCCTGACATTATTTTGGTGGAACGTTTTTTCTTTTGTTTTCCGAATAAGAAATTTACTAGAACCTGCATAAATTTTCGCTTTCGCCGATCATTAGACATCTTTAGATGTTCATTAAGCGAACAAAGATTTCATAAAATCTAATAACGCGCAAAATTCATTCAAAATAATTTTACAAAAACCCTTACCGAAAATAACCTCAATTTATTTCGCGATTGTTAATCTGCGAGATGATTAGAATCGGTGACTCTGCTTAGCTCGAAGATTTAATGATTCTACTTAACTCGCGATGATTACAAAAACTCTTATGCTTATAACTTAAATACTGTCACTTGAAAATATGGAAAATAAAAAATATTTTAGACGCAAGTATGCTGGAAAATAAAACACCTACTACTGCTAAAACATTTGAATAAGAAAATAACGCGAAAGACCACATTAAAAGTCGTGGTTATGATCTAAGCAAAATAAAATTACAATTTTGATGCGAAAACATTTTCTCTGCATTAAAACACATGTGATCGTGGCTGCATTTCAAAATTAGAGGAAGAGAATTGCCTATGCGCCACTGTAAGGGCAATAACACATCCCTTCATGACACTATGCATTGTCCTCCGAATGAAAACATCATTGCGCTACGTGGCCTTTTAAATCCATTAAAATACAGATGTGCGCAAATTTTAAATACCTGCAAGACGTGCCTGAATCTAAGGCGAAAATTCGTCGAGTCATTCAACAACAAATCCATAAACAAGCTCTTTAAAAAAATCCTTGTCTCAGGCATCTCCAATAGCCGCAACAAGGTTACAACAAAACCAGATGCGCATTTCGGCTGCAAAGAATCCGTCTTCAGTGGCAATTCACCGAAAATAGATTAAAATAACTGGAGATACCTGAGATAAGTATTTTTCCAAGTGCAAATCTTGAATTTTTTTCAACCATAAGACGAGCTTGATAATTCTCTGTTAAATTCAACAACAAATCAAAACTTTATGACTACTTCGCCTTTAACGTTAAATAATCGGTTAATTGAGCGAAAAATCACTTAGCTCGCCGTTTTCTGGGAATAAAAACATACAGATGATACGTTATATAAAAAACTCGACTGGATTTAAATCTTGTATAAAATAAAAAAGATCACACTCGAATTCCGAGCAAAAACCCATCTTCCAACATCCAAACAGAATTAGATGAATCGCATTCAAGTGGAAGAGAACAGTTTACGACAGGAGCGTGCAATCTACGGCCCGCGGGCCGCATCCTGACCACTCGAGCATTTTATGCGGCCCGCAAAGTTTTGGTCTGCCAAAGCACTCGCATGTATGAATACGGCCCGCCACGTAAAAACGTTGCACGCCTCTGTTTTACGATCTATACCAGGCATGTAAAACTGGAGGCCCGCGGGCCGCATGCGTCCCTTTCTCTGCCTTACTGCGGCCCGAACGCTAATTTTTCTCTCAACTAAATAAAACATTTCATATAAATACTTTTAATTTTTGTGAAAAGGACAAGATTATTTCTCAGTTATTAAGATGGAAAAGGACGGTCACTGTTTTCAATAACGAAACAGGTGACCAATCTTCTAGTTAAAGTTTATTTTGCCAAGTCAGGCCCCTCATTAAACATCTGTAATCCTAATGCGGCCATTCCATAACATCCGCCGCTTCAATGCGGCCCTGATGATTATTCGAGTTTGACATGCCTGATCTATACATCAATACGTATAACTTAAAACGGGAAATTTTGGTGAAATTGGCGCCATTTTAACATTACCACGATATCTACATGCCCATTTTTTCTTGAGAACGATAGGAAACTCGCCGGAAAAATATATCCGAATGACGTAGCTGGAATGCAAAACAGGCCGTTCCGCATCTTAAACTAATTGAACAGAAAATATCCTCCTCTTCCTCCATATACTACGTGCAACGCCGATGATTTATGGTTCCGGGGAGATCATGCAAAAAAACTTATTCTGCAATAAAAAAAGAAAATAAGAGACGCGTATATCCTCGGATAGCGAGCGAACTAACAACAAACAAATCACCTTAGGCAAACAACGCGTGCGTCCACAGACGCTTTCGCGTTCTTTTTTTTTTCATCTAAACTTAATTGCGGAACGAAAACCGTAGTTAAGCGTCTCTTTGACGTTTGTGTTCATGCACGAACGGTCCCGCTGTTTCCATGAGAACGCAGTTAGGGATCGGAATAAACTTTTTTTTCGAAAATGAAAGAAACATAAGACGAACGAAAAGGATACGGCAGCTGGGTTTAAAAAAAACATATGTGACAGAAGCCATCCCCTTTGGATTGAAAACCTCCTACAATCCTTGAATGATCAATTAATATATAGAACTCAATGCGTCTCCGCCTTTCTTATCGTTCGCTTCCCTTTAGCTACACACAAAATGCGAACAAAAGAGCGTCGGAAATAAAGCGGAGTGTAGGGTTATTATCAATACGATGAGGTATACAGAGAGAAAACGGAATGAATACGACAGAGGATTGAAGAAATCGGTATGAAAAAAAATGTACGGTGAAATTGCTCCCGAAGGAGAAAACAGACACATATAATGAGAGAAACAGAGAGACATAGATCCGCCATTAACAATAAGTTGCGTCGACTGATAATTATACGTATATCGGTCGTATACGCCGAAGCACAATGAGACGAAGAGCGGTACCCAAGGAATATAAAGAACAGAAGAGGAAAAGAAAATGTTTGTAAATGTAGAGAGAGGGAAGAGGCAGAAGTAGAGAGAGATAAATGGTAATGAGAGGGTAAAGAACAGAGAAGTAAAGAAATGAAAAATCTAAACGTTGATAAAGGTAGAGAGAGAGAGTCAGAAGGAGAAAAAGAGATAGATGGTAATGAGAGAGAAAGAGAGAAGGAAAGAAATGAAAAAGATGAACGTTGATAAAGGTACAGAGAGAGAGAGAGAGAAAGAGAGAAGAGACAGAAGGAGAAAGAGATAAATGGTAATGAGAAGTCAGGGTGGTAGAAGAGGAGTTGCCATGATAGAGAGAGAGAGAGAGGAAGAAAGGAGAGAGAGATGAGAGTAAAGAACAGAAGGAAAGAAATGAAAAAGATAAACGTTGATAAAGGTACAGAGAGAGAGAGAAGAGGCAGAAGGAGAAAGAGATAAATGGTAATGAGAATTCAGGGTGGTAAAAGAGGAGTTGCCATGATAGAGGGGGGGGAGAAGGAGAGAGAGAGGGAGAGAGAGAAAGGAGAGAGGGGAGGGAGCAGGAAAATCCAACCTCTTTCAGAGGTAGAAGTCATCGAACTCCTAGCAGCTTGCGTAGCGGGGGCGGGGGAAGTGGGAATGGGGTGGTAGGAAGGGCGAGAGAGAGAGAGGAGAGAGGGAGAGAGAGGGGTGGAATGATGGGAGGGGGGGAGAGTGGGTGGAAGGAGAGTGGGGCGGGAAAGATGGCGGCAAGGGAGGCGGAGGGAAAAGAGGGAGGAGATGGCCTGGGAGCTGTTTCTCTCTCTCTCTCTCTCTTTCTTTCTCCCCTCCCCTCCTTTACCTCCCTTCATCTCTCACCCCTCCCTTTATCTCCTCCCTCCCTTCCTCCACCTCTCTCTCTCTCTCTCCCTCTCCGAGGTCGAGGTATGCATGGCGAGGGAGAGAGCGAGGCGGGCGTGAAGCTTCTGAGCGCTACGCTACCTTGCCTTCAAGTTAGCGCCTATACTTTCTTTTAAACCCCCGAAGCATGTAAAATACTTAGATGTTTACTTTTTTCTTTGGTCTTAACGGAGTACTACGCTCTTTCGCGCAATGATGAGTGATTTTTTTAATCCGTCCGTGAGGAATCGAAATGACCACGATACGACCTTTAAGATCACGAACCTTTCCTCAAAAAATTGAAGGGGCGACATGAAATTGTTACTGTATTAGATTAAGGGTCAACGTGTAATTTATTCCATTTCTTTGCTGTGAAATGACACGAGGCGAAACTGGAACTCGTATCTGTTAACTGTATTAAAGGTGAATCGCGAAGTGTCGTCGTTAACGCATTCCTTTCTGGTGTTACCGACGTTTATAAAAAAATCCTATTGAATATAAAATTTTGGTTGTCTAGGTCGAGCGAGAACGTTAGCAAATGTTTGAGAGCGCTCCAAACGTGTCTTCCCATATGTATAAAGCTCCTTCGGTCTCGTTCATTCACTGGGTGACTGTCCGTCCCATCAAAATTCCAAGAAGAGCCAAAGATCTGAAATCCGGCATGACGTTTAGTCAAACGTTAACGGCTTAAGAGAAAATTCCGAAATTTCCTAAATTTACCCCTTCTGAGAACGTTTTACGATTCCATTATGCCATCTCTATTTCCCATTAGGAAAGCATAAAGAGTCGTTGAAGGGAATTATAAAATTACATTTTTTTAAATAATAAACATTGACATACGAACGCCGAACTTGAACAGGTGCGCAGTTGAGAGAGCAACAGCTTTAGTAGTTGACGCAGGTATTCATAAACATACCAAATAAACTGGAATAATAGTTTTGAATAAGAAAAACGCAACTTTAATTCCCACACTTTTGTATCTTTTGATTTGGTAGTATAACAGCACTTTTTTCACAGCTATAGACGAGTAGACAACATTTATTTTTTTACAGGAAAGAATAATTCCGTGCTTCTCTTGATACCAAATACATCTGTTGAAATATGATGCCAAATGTACGTGATTAATAAAGACGGTTTGTACGATTTGAAATGATAATAACTTTTGAGTGAGATCCTAAGTGCTATGAAATACATTAATGTATGTAACACTTAGTAAATGCAACGAATAAGCGTTTGTAATATCTAGGTTTTACTGTTTTATAAGCAGCATATATGCCGCTTGAATGCACACAAACTTTAGTATTACACACTATGAAATTTTTGATTTCGCTTTAGATATAAACAACATCTAATCGGACGATAGAAAAACATTCAACTCAATCTGTATTTTTTACGTTATAAAACTGACGTGAAGAATGGAGTATTCCACGTAACGAAGAATAAAGGCAATAAATGTTGTGCATACACTGTACGCAACAGTGTATCTGCTCCAAAATTATTCACATACACACACACACTTAAGCTTCCAAAGTTTGTTGTCACGGAAACAGCTGTCGAGTGCAACTATTTAATTTCATCCTTCCAGGGAGGATTACGTCACTGATAAAGAGTTCGGATGTTTAATCTCAGGACACCCCATGAAACAGCTAACTCTGAAACTAACTCTATCTCTGCACCGCTTACCCAGTATACGCCTCTCATGCGAAGTCTTAATGCCCTACCATTGTGATATTCTACAGCTTCTGAAACCCACTCACTTTTGCCTAAAAGTTGTGAATGGGACAATTCGTCGTTATGTCACTACGCAGAAACGATGAGGAAGTTCGAGAAATTTCCTTTAATTAGGGATGCTGAATGATTAATTTTTTTGAAAAGTTTTATTCGATGTATGGGAAATGGAAACGGTCCAACCGTTGCTTGATTTCAATGAGTTTTAATGGACAAAAAATAAGTTTTGACAGATTTGATTTGATTAATTGGGATCTTTATTGGTCAACTTTCACTTCCTTCTCACGGGGCTAATTATAGATGCGAAAAGAAAACCGAACTACTACAAAAACAACATTAGCGGAAATCTTAATTTTCTCCGTGATTTTAAATCTCGTTCCTTACTGACACGCGCGTACGTTCTAAAAATCCATTATGCACCGTAAACGGCGTAGGAATACTTGAACAAGGTTAGGATACATGTTCACCGTCATGAGAATATTAAGTTTTATATCGGATTCGTTAAGGTAAAGTTTGGAAAAGCAATAGACGGTTAAAATAATCGAAGCTTCTTCAGGATAAATAAAAGTGCTAAAAATTAATATCTGAGATTTGCTCTCAAATTTTAAAAAAAATATCTTTATATAAGTGTAATCATGAAGAAGTGTTTAAACTGGATTTGATGGTTAACTAAAGAAAATAGGAAAACATATTCACCTATAATTACCCTATTAACCTGGATAGGTTGATACAATTTAATAAAAATAAGCAATTCAGTCAGAAATTACTGAGAATTTGAGCAAGTTCCGGAAAATGTCATACCTCCAAGATTCTACTTATTTGATTAATGCTGAATTCCATGACATTTTAATGCATACGCATTGTTTCTTGATATTGGTTAAATTCTATTGTGAAAATCAGCTGGATTTCCTTATTAGAAATGAATCGGAAACATAAAATCGGGCATAGTTCCAAAACGAAACTCCAATAATGGAGAGCATCGAAACAGTATAGAATTTCGCGAATGAAGAAAACCGACCTAAAAAATAAAAATAAATGACAAAAACAATTTAGAAAAATCTTACTCAAAGAATTACGTTGCCTCACACGACTGATTAAACCCCGGGGGAAACTCGGAATTTCAAATTTATCGTAAGATAACAGACCACAGCGGAATTCCGTCAACAAATCCGCGGAACGGTAATCCAGTCGAGAAGAATATTAACCTACATTTCCATCTTCGCTGCATTTTTAAAAGAACAAACAAAAAACGGAGCGAAAAAAGTCTCGACGGGCGAAGGAAGGTGTGTCGTGTCATTAATCGCATCATTTCCGGCACACGCGTATCGCGCCACACACACTCTCAGGGTATATTGATTGGGAATTTGACGTTCATGTCGTTGAAACCGAATTACGTGGGATCAAACGTTACAATTCCTCTTTCGTGTCGTCCTTCCGACCGCCTTCATCCCTTGTTGTGTGTGTGTGTGTGTCCTATGGGAGCCTGACTCGTTGATATGACTCCGCGGGAATTCCCCGCTGTTCGGATGGGACTGAAATTTATCGATCCGCAACATAGGCGCTTGCAGAATCGCCAAAGACACGAACCCCGTGAAATTTTAATCCCGGAGTTTTTGCTAATCGCCTCGGAGCAGCGAATTGCATAAAGCGATGCAACTGTAGGGGTAATGCGGCATACGATTAACGACGAGGAGTTTGGTCGATGGATCGTGCGAGATGACTGTTGCGAGCTTTCTGAAGAATGCCGACTCTATGGCGCGTCGCGCGACGCAGGTTGACTTTCTGTAGGGTGACGGTTTAAGCGGCATGTCCGATGAGATGGACGAACGACTTTTATAATCCATTTTGTGGTGCGTACCCGATAAACGAAAACACTGTGGTATTGTGGGATTTCGGAATACACGCAACAGCTAATTCTGCGTGTTATGCTTAAAGCCTTAAAAAACAGTTTGCGCAAAATGAATGAATAAGATAGAACGCTGCATGCGGAGGAATTTCGAATAAATAATTGTTATTGAATTTCTCTCAAATGATGGCATTTTTTCCTAGTTCAAAATGCCAGCAATTCGCAACATTAGGAGGATATTCTGTAAAATTAGTACGTAGAAATATTTAAATACAAAACATTCCCGAACTGACGAAAGCTAAGCATAATGTGAGTCTTCATCTATCACGGAGAAAGGAAACCTTAGCTGTCCAATAAAAAAATGAAATAGTTTTAAAATTAATAACAAGGTCACAACCAATTATTTTGCCATTAATTTTTTCTTCTTATACGATATTCTAATTTAATGCATAGCAAAAATAAATGAGGGTTAATTATTATCAGATGACAAATACAAAAAGTTAAACAATGGAAGTACAGTACTGAGTAAAAATTTAGTTGGAAACGCATTCTCAGCCCCGTAACAAGATATTTTAGCGTCAGGGGTAAATTACTAAATATGCGCTCCCTCTCTCTCTCTTCAAGAAATTATTTTCTCTAGTTTATTTAGTTATTTGGATATTTTGCGACCCTTGCTTAGTTGCGTCCGGGGGCAGAAGCCCCGCTTGCCCCGCCCTAGTTAAGGCACTGCGCATTCTAACATGAAGAGAAGTTTGTGATGATTTATCTTATTTTAGAGATAAGAATTTCACCGACACGATGTAGAATATACTCAAGATACAAGTTCATAAGCAACCAAACGTTGTGCAAAATGTGTCTGTTTTCATTTTATTTACCTGTTTTGCACGTCTTATATGTAGATATAAAACCTTTAAATCTACGCCTCGAAATTCTTCCTGCCGAATATCTCATTTGTAGCTCTAATCGACAGCGTAAATGGAACACTTTCAAATATCTCAACGCACTAAAGCTTTTCTCCTCGGTTTTAATGATCTGGCCATAAACTGTATAAATCATTATTTCCAAGATGGAGAAAGGCTAATACATAATAACGATAATTTTAAGATGCCATTCAATTGTCTTTAACGCGCATCTAAATTTCTTTCATTTTCATTTTGCATTGCATTTTGCATTTGTACGCGTTAGAATAAACGGAACAGAACTGCGCATCACGATAGATATATTACGCAGAGTCTGTAAAGGCATCTGTGCATATCCATCAGTAAGTGTGAATTTAAAATAAAAACTCTCTATGCCAGTGGTTCTCAACCTTTTTTTGTCTGCGTCACCCTATGCTCAGTTCATTCAGTAATGCCCCGTCTAAAGTTCCACTATCTTCAAATCACATTTAAATATAAACTGGGCTTTCCCTACCACATAAAGATACAATTCTGGCATTTAAATAAGCACGAGTGTTCATTCTCATGGTTTTATTTATGTTTATCAGCTAGAATATGATACACTGTGAATTTATCAAATATTCGCGTCACCCCTCAATAACTGTCGCGTCACCCTGGATTGCGATTGAGAACCGCTGCTCTATGGTATGCTTGACTCTGCATAATAAATTTATATAGCATTCCGAAGTAACGAAGTAACATAATCTTTAGTAGGAAATTCGCGGAGGAAAGCTTAAAGATGGCTGTATCCTGGACACCAACTGCACAGACTGTTTCATCACTCATAAATATAGGTTCAATAAAAATAGATGGCGCGCATCTCGGCGGTAGCATGCGCCCGAACCTGTTTCAAATGCCCCTCGGCCTCATAAAAATATTTTTCATTTAATTACGAATATTTTCAATTAAAAAAAATATTTCATTAATATTATCGAACGGCGAAATTCATTCTCTACCCCGTGTATTTCTACGAGCAAGCATCCCAAATCTGTATTTAAAAAAATACTTTGCAATACAAAAATAAGCCAAATTTATCCGTTCAGACTTATATGCTCTACATTGTTGCGTTCATTTCTGTCATTAAGCTTATTTTATACAATAACCTTATTACATATTATTTAAGATGTACGCAGGTTACCAATCACTGACGATCAATACATAATTCATATCAAACAGGACACTATAATGACTGCGTTCAAAACAATAACGTTATTCTCTGAGTGTTCGAAAAATGAATGGCTTAATTACAGCTTTATATTGGCTAAACTTTCCTCAAATATCAGTAGTAATAAGTTGCAAATAAGTATAACTTCAGATGATAAATTATTTCCAGACACATAGACATTAGAAATGATATTTTGGTAAACTCTAGCATTTAAGGTTCTCCTAAAAAAATTCGATCAAAAACTTGAGAGGAAAAACCGATAAAAATTGGCCGAGTAAATTATAGGAAAAGTATTATTTTAAGCAACAACAGATGCCATTTGACGTGATGTCGGTAATTGTTTTGAAGGTTAAATACTTAAAATACATCATATATGATTATATTTTTTCATAAAAGTTCTATTATATTTCGCTTTACATTATTATTGAAAAAGTTATGTGAGTAAAGTTTTAACAGAATGAGAAAGCATAAGATACGGTTCCAGAGTTACCTAGCTGCAAAATAAAAGTTATAAAATTCATAACTCGTTATTAATGACTCATTGAACCAAACAGTACGAGACGTCGGAAGAAAATCACACAAATTTTAAAGTAAATTACTCTCTTGTTGGAGCAATGCAAAAACAAAATATTTTGTTTATGGTGAATAATGGGATACTGTGTGCAGAAAATTTCGTAGACATACAAATACATATTGATTTTAATTGATTCGAACATAGAAAAGGAAATATTTTTATAACAGGTTGTTTCTTAAATCGCGGATCAACTAAGCTTTAAACACATTATATGTATGCTATTTAGTAGAAAAAATTTTCGACTTTAAAGGTGCTTAAGCTGACTCTATATATTAGTATCATATACAGTATCAAAGGCACAAAAGGCATTTTATAATTTAAAGCTAGTGATTCAAAAGGAGTAGAGCGTCAATCATCGGAATAAAGTACGTATATGAAAAAATATATATTTAAGTAGACTTCATGAACTTAATAGCAAATGGACCGGATAGTTAATCACGTTGTATCTTCATCATATTTATAAAAAACGTAATACAGAGCTATATAAGAAATAACGAAATAAATTATTGCTTTAGCCAAAGGAGTGTTCCTTGCCCACATTTTATAACAATTAAACGAACTCCTCTGCGAAAGATGACCCATTGGCTAAAGTAAACTATATTCCAAAGAAATAAAAACTTGAAAATTTATTTAAGCATGCAAAAATCACACCAAACGATTGCGAAAGTATGAACTATGCCTAGGGTTATCCTATATGTGTATGTATGTATGTGTGTGTGTATGTCAATAATAGAATTTGATATTAGGCATTTTATCAAAACGATTCATGTTTCTACGGAAAAGTGCGCAATTAATTCATGGGTAATTTTCTGTAAAATATTACATTACTGTAGAGAAACCTTCGCGATGCTGGAAATGCAGATATAAAAGTTTAAACGATACTGTTTTTCCTCGTAAACAGACTCGAACCGTTTCTGTGCCAATACGGAATTCGGTCCCCGAATCGGAAGAAGAGAATTCCTCGGCTATCTTAGAGATCCTATAACACACAGGTCTCCGCCGCGCACTTTAAAAGGCTTCCTTCGCGGTGTGAAAAGAAAGCCAGAAGAGGCCACATAACCGCGACATTATCGCCCGGCAATTGGTAACGGATTAAAAAAAATAAAACAAATGGCCCTCTCGCATATTATCATTATTTTTTTTAGGCGTCCGATGTTTTTTCCAAATCTGGCATCTCTATTATAAATAGATGCTTCTTACATACTTCTATAAGGTCTAGAAATCTGTAATTTGGCAGGATGAATGATTACTGGATACCGACCGACTGAAAAAATCCGAAATCCTAATAGAATTTTATTTTTTGAGGTTTATTGTCCGATCCCATTGTTTCATTTGTAACCCACTATAAGGAAAGCATGGAAATCGGTGCAGGGCTTTATAAAATTGCATTTTTAAATTAGTTAAAATTGAGATAGAAACTCGGAGCAAGAACATTTCCATAGCTGAAAGAATGGGGTTTCTTATTTTTGAAGACTGAATTCAAATCCATGTAGGTTCAGCCCAAATTTTTAGTTTTTAACGAATAAAAGTGGGAATTTTTCTGGGTCTCAATAAAGGCAATCCTTAACTACCATGGCAAAGAACTCTGTGCTTTTATATAGGTTATCCTTTAATGGGAATATTATAATACGATTAATTCTAAACTACGACTTATTGTTAAACTTATGATGACGTCATAAACCCAACACACGAAACGATTGGAACCGAGATGGCGTGACAGTGGACGAATTTATTATAAAACACCTGCCTAACTACTTTCTATTTTTAACAATGAAAAATACAGACTACCATGGCAAAGAATGTAATGCTTTTAAATGGGAATTGATGATCTTTAGTGCAACGCAAGCACCGTCTACTCGTAATAATAAATGCACCTAAGCTTTTGACGATGGCTCCATCCACCCCCCCCCCCCCCCTTTTCCTTCGAATGCGATAAATATTCCGAATTTTTCCGCCTTCTTCAATGTAAAAAAAGAACTAAGTGGGGAGGGTGAGAAGGAGGGAGACAGAGAGAGAGGGAGAAAGGGGGCATCCTACTTTCTCTTCCTTCGCAGCACATTGCGGAACCAGAGTGAGGTAGAGCGAGTGAGTGAGAGAGGGAGGGAGGGCCGTACGCACATTAGCACCGTTAGTTGCATTAATTCTGTCGCACGTAGAAATTCGCGCGCGTAAAAAAAAAAGACCGCGCTGCAACGTTTCGGGTTTTGAATACAATATTCGGCGGTGGATTTTTATTTCTTCGTCCGTAGAGGGGAAAAAAATAAAGGACGCGTCCTAAATTTCTCGCGGAAAACGCCGTGACGGATCGGGAAGCGACAGAGAAGGGGGGAGAGGGAGAGAGACAGACAGACGACTATATTGAGGGAGAGAGGAGGAGAGAGTGAAAGAGGCGTAATTGACAATCAAATAATGAAAGGGGGGGGGGGGCGACGTGGACGATTTCGAGTCCGGTAAATTAAGTAGTATGCCAGCAATGATAATTGTCATTCTCTACGTCAGGAGGTTTCAAGCTGGTGCACGCGAACACCGCTGTGCTCTTTGGAAGCCTGATGGTGCTCTTTGACAACTTGACAGTGATCTACTACGGCGCTTATAATATCCCATTTCTTAGGACGAATAATTTAATTTGCTCGGTTGATTTCTTTCTAAACGTATTGAAGATCATTACGGATAACTTTGATGTTGGTTTGATTTTATTCATTTTCATTACTACTCTTGCGGAAGTGTAGTGGTGCTCTTTCGATTTTCTAGGATACAGCTTGGTGTTGCAGCATCGAAAAGGTTGGGAACCTCTGGATAAGTAGCATAGTAATATCTCGATATACGAAGTAGATGCGTTCCTGAAACTTCGTATATCGAATAACATTAATATAATAGGATGCGATGACAACCTTAATAATTTAAAATCTTATAACATAAACCTTTTAATAAGTACTAATCGCATTTTTAAAAGATTGTATTTTTAAATAGTATTATACCATTTACTGTGCATACATTGTAATCACGATAACTTACACTATTAGAAGTAAAAAGTGTACGTAAAATTTCACTTACAACATTGTTTTGGTGCTAACGAGATAACTTTCCGTGATTTTATGATTGCTCCAACAACATCTGCACATGGTTTCATTAGTTTCGGCATTTTCAGGTAAAATAACATTCTTCGGTTAACAACAATCACTTTTGCAAATTAAACACTTTATCGTGGCAAAAAATAACACAATGTCAGAATTCTTACAACGAAGATGACGTTACGATGGTCAACTTGAAAACAGTCAATATCTATAGAACGCTTGACGAAACGAGCAAAACTGGAGAAAAGTAGATGTACTACGTTGCATTGAATCTGATATTCACTGCATAAGATCATATGTTCATTAGTTCTGAGCCAGAAGTTATTCCATCATCATGTACACTAACATTGTAGGCGTTGATTGAATCGGCTCGATTTTCATAAATACTAAGTTCGTTATAGCGAAACTTCGTATATCGAGTACTCGTATATCGACGTATTACTGTATATACGGAACGAGGGAAATACGAGAGGAGGGAGCAAAACAGGGCCCTCTTAAAGGGGTTTGAGGCCCAGGACGAAGCAGTCTATGAGGGGCCCTTCTTCAATTTGTACAAGTATAAACAAATTCAAAGCCGGTAACCTGTGCGCTTAATATTAATTGCGCCAAGCCGTGTGTTTATTGAAGAGTGTATGTATTCTTATCTCTGTTTCGGGCATTACAACGAAGTTAATATACTTTAAAGTACAATTCATCCGTCACGATGTCACCTACAAGAAAATGCAACGAAAACATTACCACTCGTAAGAAAATGTAATAAAAATAATGTCACTACCTCACTTACAGTCCTATGGTGACGCAGCTTGAGAATTCATTTGAAATGCCATTTGGAGATTGGAGTATGAGTGCTTACTCGGCTAAGTCTGTGAGTATGAGTGAGTGCTCGAGAATGAATTCATAATTTGGGCCTTGGACTAACTCGGTCTTCTTTCTTTATTTCTGTTCCATTTTTGTATTTTTACGTTACATTTCTACTTCTTGGGAGTTTAAGGCTCTGGGAGTAAGGATGAAGGTTACTATGCACGATAATAATCTGTCGAGGACGTGTTTACGCGCTAACGGGTAAATACGTGTTTAAATCCTTTTTCGACCTCAACGTATTATTGCTGAAGTCACGTCGACTCATCCCAATAGCCATGAAAACAATAGCTACCTTTAACAGAGACCGTACGATAGGCGATGACGGCATAACTTATTGGAGATACCTGTAATATGTCAACTCACTCAACGCATGAATCCTGTTTTAGAATTTCATTTTAAAGCATTATATCAATGTTATGCAATCAAGTATTTTGATTTTCAGTGATACCCGTCAGTCTTCGCCCATTATCGTTTACGTTGTTTGACGCCATCGTTTAGGAAATATACGACCGCTTCTTTGTATTGGCAACATAAGCTCCTGACTCTCTTAACACTAACTCTAGGCGATAAGACCTGAGTTAGTGGTTCCCAAATGTTTTGTAGGCGCAGCTACGTTTCAAAGATAAGCAGAAATTCGCGTCGCCCAGGCCTCGAGGCAATATTTTTATATTTTTCTTAGATACGCGTGAACACGACCCTTGAACGCATCTATTTGTTGGTCACTACGCCTTAATCAGTTTACTAGAATAGCGGTGCCCAAAAGCGAGGGCCAGATAACGCATTGCTGCACTCATTGCGGGCCACATAGCTCAACTTCGTACTCATCGGGAGCCACACCCAGTTGAAAATAGAATTTAAGAATAACTTAAGGAAAGAAAGGATTTAGTTGTGATTCGAAAGTTACCTAATCTATAATAGCCGGATGTCCGTCCGTCCCACCCTGTATCTCAAAAGCCGTTCGTCGTAGAGATATGAGGTAAACTGCGTTTTGTTTCTACAAGCTAGGAAGGCCCCTAGATACTATTCTCATTTTCATAAAGTCCCGGGTTCGAATCCAGGAGATAATTACATTTTCCCATAAGTTTACACGGGATTTCCGATTTTTCAGAGTGCAAGGTTTTCTTCCTTCATTTATCAAAATACGTAAACATGGACCGATTTTCTTCGTTTTTGCTTTATTCGACGACTAAAACTCTATACTATCTTATTCTTGTAATGTTTACATGTTACACGGTCGAATCATTCAGAAATACGCAATTTTTTTCGAAATTTTACGGATATTTCGTACTCTCTCCGGACGTTGTCAAGGCGACCGTCATTGTTGCCTCCGATTCAATTAATGCCAATTAAACCTTCAAATAGGAGAAAGAATAGCGTTATTCGCTTCGCATTTTGTTTAAGCATCGAAATTATTGCTGTAGCAATGTCAACATTTATACATAGCAACAAATATTTACGGATAATTATTCAGTCGTTTCTAACGATTTAATCAAAGCAGTTGAATCTTCCTATCATCGTTTGAATGCTGGAATCTTATCTCTTTGTAAGTAGAACCATTATATTATACATCTATAATGTTTATTATATGAGAATAGGGACAAACGTTATTTTTTTAAACACATTACATGGTTATCTTCTCTTCATTGATAATCTACATAAACGGCTGCATTGATTGTTATATAAAAAAGAAAGGATATATACAGTTGAATAAAAAGAAAATATAAAGTTCGCGATCAATTACTGTGTAAGGAAATGCATTTTTGAGTTAAATGTGAATTATTGAGATCAACTTATGGCTTAGATTTGATATAAGACATCCACGGGTTAAAGAAGGCGGGAGTTAAAGGGGCGCTAGTCCCCTTTATAAAGAAATGTTCAAAATAATTCTGCTGTCCGTAACGGTTTTTTTAGGTACTTCCATTTGAAATATTTTTCACATTCAAAAGATTTTCGGTACTTACGTATTATCTCCAGGACCCTTCGCAGGACCTGGTACTTACGTATTATCCCCATGCCATACTTACGTACAACATTAACAGAAACTGATTGGCCTGTCTCGACATTTACAAACCCAATCACCGGACAACAGGGAGGGATTCTTGCGTTCCGGGCGAGGCGAAGGGCGCGGTAGCGCCCGGAGACGACTACCCATTAAAACAAAGCGAGCCGAAGGCTCGCCAATATCCCCTCCATTTGCGGCACAACAGTCAAACGAGATATAATTTTGGCTAAACATCAATAAGTTTTTAAGGGCATCATTTACTCGTACGCGTACTTCGATAGTTCATTTTTCCAGAATCAGGTGGTGCTGCGGTCGTGGGTGTCTAATATCAAATCTGTTCCCAACTTATTTTACATACTTCATCATTTTTTATAAATCAATTGAATATTCACCGCGCAAAGATTGCGCGAGATCAGCTAGTTTGTTTTAAATGCGTTTGCCTACTATGGAATTAGAGATGTAAACATAAAATACATATATTGTTCTTATAATTTCCATTTTCCGTTTGTTACATTATTATGTCCTTTAATTGTTAAACTAATTGGGGGGTTCTTATGAAGGTACTCGAGGTAGTTTGGGCACCACTTACTAGAGGAACAATTATTACCGTAATGACCTGTCAACACTTCCAAGTAGTTTACTTATGTACAAAACAAAGTTTTTCGTTGCACCACTAGTAAATCAGCTACGTCACTCCAGTGTGTCGTGGCGTCCTGTTCGTGAACCACTGCCCCAGGAGGTCGCATATATTGCCTGGCCATATATCCGCCTCAAATAATGAGTAATGCTAGAGTAAGCTTTTAGAACAATATATTGACAGCTAATTTTTAATGGAAAAAATTCGCATTATGCGCTCGTGAGCAAGACATTCATTTTTTTACTCCTTAAGAGCACAAATATAAATATTTTTTAATGCGGTTGTTTTTCTCCAAAAGCAAAAAGCATCTATCTCTCTCTCATACGATATCTCTCGCTCTTTCTTTCTTTTTTTAAAAAGCTTTATGCAAGGAAAACGAGCGATTCCATTGCCAAAAAAAAAGGAAATATTCCCTCTCTCGTTAGGATCAGTGTCCAGATGTTTCGAGCTAAGAGTCGTTACAATTACGACCGTTTTCTTTTTTTATTTTTACGTTTCCGTGCGACGAATCGACGTTGTTGGACCCTTTTTTTAAAAATTCTCATTCATCCAATCTCCGAAATGAGCGTCGTTTAAAGCCGTCCATAACGTCGTAAACCCACAAAGACATTCCTTTAAGGGAAAAAAACACTATATATGTTCATACATTTCCAGAACTATGATAATACTAGCCAAATCTACTCTCAATTCGCGTCTGACATAAATTTTTTTTAAATTTCCCTGTGTTCGTATTTTTAAAAAATGCAGGATCTTAATAACGCAAACTTTCGGTTTGGTTCCCATCTTTAACGTTTTATGTCACAAAAAATTCAAACTGTTTTTACCTCTTGTTTTGAAGTAGGTTGTAAAAAAAACCGAGAGCAATAAGAATTGTTAGTCTTGATGGAGAAAATTAAAATTAAACTGAAGAACCCTTTCTTATCGAAATAGTTCATATGTAAACAGGGGTGGGGAACAGGCGGCCCACGAGAACAATTTGTGCGGCCCTCCCAAAGATGTGATGAAAAAGTGAACAGTAAAATTTAACACGCAAATTCATATTTTTCAATTCAAATTATAACAATATAAAATATTAGATTGAAATTTCAACTCTAGAAACTCATTTATAATTGATTTTTACTTAACACGATTCCTCAGAATACCGAGGTAACTTCCGAATTAAAGTACAGTAACTTCAAATGCGGCCCTCCTAAGGTTTCTCTGCCGTTAATGCGGCCCGCTATGTAGAAAAAGTTCCTCACCCCTGATATATAAGAACCTCTGCGATGAACATTCTAGATCTATGTGAAGCGCATAGACCAGAGGTCTCCAACCAGTCGTTCGCGATCGACTGGTCGATCTTTGGCCCTTATAAAGTCGATCGCTGAGTATTGCCTTAGCGCCTTTATTTTTTATTACATCAAGTGAGAAATGTTGAGAGGATGTAGATTTACTACTTAAAGTTGGAAATTTTTTTACCGATCTATGCAGGTGATTTTATAAATGTTCAAAAATTAAGAGCAAGTGCGTTGCATAAATCAAATAATGCAGATATCTCTCGATATCTGTTCTCGCAGCGAGACACGAGCTTATCGATATTGATCGACCTTGAGTATGCTTAAGTGTAGTTCGTGTAACCCCTCGATACGTGGTGTTTCAATCGCGAGGTATTGTAAAAGACAATAGTTTGGGGCTAACTGCGACTTGATTTATTAATTCAAATTTACCGAGATCAACTAATTCGGGTTATATTTTGGTCGATTTCTCCTTTCTGTACATTTATTTAATAGCCTTTTTCTTCTTACTTACTTAAGTAAAACGTGAAATTCCTACAACGCAGCTATATCTCTAAAGATCTGACTGTAGCGACGATACGAACATTTATAGTACATCTATAATATGTTGACGCTTCTCACAAGGGATATAGGAGGATACAAATTATGAGGCACTTTAAAATGCATATGTTTTTTGTCAAACAACCAAAGGAAAAAATTTGAAATTGTTGAAATTCAATGTGTATGGGCTATCTTTTCCCCATTATTGCCACTTACGAAAAGCACGTAAAACGTCGCAGATGAGCTAGAATCTTAAAAATTCGCACGATTATAGGTTTTTGGTCGCAACCAACGGAAAAAATCTGAAACTGTTGAAATTCCAATTTTTTTTGGGTTCTTCTTACCACATTATACAGAACAGGCTGAAATGTTCGTACCGTCTACTAGTTATAAAAATGATTACAACTAGAAACAATCGGATATCGTTCTATAGGCTCGTTATAAATTTTTACAAAATAAGTGGATATATGTATTATGAGTAGTTCAGGGACTGTAAAATATTCCTGACACAGAGTCTGTCAAAGTACCGCATCGAATGGATTTTCCTTGGTCTTAACGTACATACGTAGATCTGCGGCTGACGGCGACGGGGTGAAAGCGCAGTGATTTCTTAAAAAAGTTAACCAACAGAAACTAGGCTACCCGAAGCGCTCTTTTCCAGTTCTTGGTCTTATTAATCTCAGGCGGTCGCTCTCATGGCGGTAGTAGCATCAACAATGAAAAACTTAGCTATGGTGATGAGACGCCGCGGATTCCTATGATTCGAATCCCGACCGTTGTTTGAACTATTCGACGCTTTTTTTTCTCTCTCTCAGGGAATTCACTTTTAAAGATTAAAACAGATTAGATTTGCGCTTTATAAGAAACCCACTATTACACGAAAGGGGATTTTTTGCACTGGCAAAATTGCGAGGTGAAATAGGTAATAATCCGTCCGTTTAGGATTCCGGAATATCTCGTTACTTTAAGTATACAATAAAGTTTCAACGAAATTAAAACGAGGTAACTCCGAGGTTTTTAATGTCGTATATGTACTAGAATTATCGACGAGTTCGAAAATTAAGATTTAAAAAATTAATTAATTAAAGGTATTTTTTGTATATACGGATGAAAAGACAAAGACTGAACTATTAAGGAACACAGGCGACGTGGCGAGTCTTGTTTTAATTTGTACTGTAAGGACTGAGCAAGCACAGTGCTGTAGTGGAGGGTATAAAGTGGTATACGCCGTATACCCTCTGATTTTTTCGAATGAACAGGGTAAGCGGAATTTATACCAAGTGATATTTTCTCTCATTTTATTCAGGGTATACCCTATGCTTTTTTCAAACAAATAGCGTATACACAAGCCGTATGAAAAAGTATACAGGTCGATTGAAAAGAAACAGCACATACGTTTTCTCTTTGCATTGTAACATTCCAGTCTCTCTCTCTTTGCTCTTAAAAAACTGGGTAAGAAACCTCCATCAAAGTTTTACTTTAGTATACAGCAGTGTGTTTCAAACCTTTTGTAACGCGACCCAGTGGAATGCCTTGAGACCCAGTCGAAGGGTAAAAAATATTTTGATCTGCGTTTTCATTAAATATCGATAAAGAGTACCTCTTACTAAAAGAATGCATCTATATAACGAGAGCATTTAGTTCTCTGCCATTTTTGACACAGACGTATAAGATGGCGCACGAAATGATCCCCTATTTGTTTTTTTCAATAAAATAGCAACTACGTCACGGACGGATATTGAATCGCGTGGGTGAATGCACTAGTTCATGGAATATGAACATTATCTCCAGGAAGAAGTGCATTCACCCACGCGATTCAATCTCCGTCCGTAACGTAGTTGCTATTTTATTGACAAAACAAATAGGGGATCATTTCGTGGGCCACCCTGTATAAGCTGATTATGTATTGAGATTTTTCATCACGAGTTCCGTACTTTGAAAAATATTTTGATTTTTTTTACACCTGTGAGCAAGGACCTATGGAAACTTAATTGAATATAAAAGATATTCCTTGGTCTATACGCAATAGCAAAGCACAAACGCGTGTTTCAGATACAAACTAACCTTCGCCAGGTAGATTCTCCGAAAGTATAAATCGCGTGGACTGGGTTACGGCGTTTACGAATTTAACCAAGTTTTTTTTCGTTAATATAGGTATCAATTACCACAAAGTTCAGCCAAATTCCTTGGATATTTTATGAGACACCCGGTCATCGGGGACTATGCTGAGGATGGTTATTTTGTGACTGAAATACATATCGGTATAACTTACAACAAAGTGATAAGACTAAAGATAAGCTGAGTATCGGACTGATAGGTGCGAATACTGGCGACAGCGTCGTAACAGCAAATTAGGGACGTTGTAAGAACGAAATGGAAGCACAATACTATGGCGTCGTAACCGCGAAACGTCGTTGAACGAAGCGCCGCTATGTGAGGGATGCCTGTACATAAATTATTTTAAAACTTAATAATAAATACTGTAAAGAAGCATCATCATATTACCAACTTTTACATTTCGCGATTAAAGATGCACAATTAAAATTACAAACGTTATTTTCTCATAAGCGTTATGTAGTGTACGCTGCGAGAAACTTTATCTAATATAGCTACCGAATAAATGCCCGGTTAATACAGATTGGTGCAAATATCTTCGATATTTTATTTTAGACGAGAATTAATTCGCATATTAGCCAAATACCTTTGTAATGCAATGTCCTATAAATCTATATATAATAAAGTTTTCATTCCAAATATAAAAATATTAAGCTCACCATATGACTGGAAATCAACTGTTGATGACGATAACTCTCCTAGTCACTAAACCGTTGAGGTCAGACGCGCACTTCGGTTACAAAGCAGCCGTCCTCAGCGGTAATCCGCCGACCGTCGGTTCTGAAAAAAGATGTAAATAAAAGTGTAAACACGTTGTATAAAGTAGTCTGTGCTGTTTTAGAAAAGTTTTATCTACTCAAATGACGTTAATTTTCATAGGCAATCTGTTAAAAGTACGTAACTCATTTGTCTGAAGGTCCACGGGGAATTCAAAATGACTGAAATTCAATTAATGATCTACGTACAACGGTCATTAAAGGTACAGAAAACCTTACGCAGATTTCAACTTCCTTTTTACAAATAACGATCGGATGGACCACCACTGAGTAAGGCAGTTCCATAGCTGAAATGCGCACCTAGTTTTTTTTTACCAACTCTTTTGTGGCTTTCGGAGTGAACTAACTTGAGCTCTGAAAGTTGACGGGGGAAGGGGGTCACATTGTCAAATCCCCCACAAGAAAGGATCGAAGGTAATGGCAAAGGACAGGTTCTGAGCACGATGTGGAAATGCGGCTATTCGGTTGTTAGTTGGAGCTGTTTTTTAGGTTTTTATTGGAACTCAGAGCTCAAGTTAGACTAAACCGATCGCACATTATTAACTGATTTTTAAAAATAGTATATTAACAGGCAGATTGGCTGCTTGTCCTAAATAATGCTCCAACACGTAAAACAGATGGCAATCATTTGGCAAACGTAAACGCCGTCCAACTAAGAAGATGGAATGCATGGAAAGGTAACTTTTGCGCGTTTGTGCATCGGACTAAACACAAATGTGAAGTTGGAGAAGGAGAAAAATTCTGAACTTGACCGGGAATCGAATCCGGGTCTCCCACTTTACGGGTAGGTGCTTTCAGGATAAATACCCCAATTCAATAAACGGAAATAGACTTGTTTGATATCTTATGTTAGTTGGTTACAGCACCTCGACGCGCAAGTTGGGTTCGGTTCCTCTGTCATGTTCAGAATTTTTCTCATTCTTCTACTTCACTGTCGTTCTCCAAATAATTTATTCTGCACTTTCCAACCACCAGTGTATAAATGCGATAAATTTTTAAATGCATGTAACTTTTAGATAGGTAGCTTTAACGTCAATTATGTTCCGCATCTCATTTTTTTTACTCCAAGTTAAACAGCAACTAGGGATTATGGGACTGAGGACAAGGTGAGAGTGAGAGGGATTGCTCTGAAACGGAAAGAAACAAGCGAATAGTCGCCAGAGAAACATAAGAGATAATTGTTCGGTATTTCGCATCCTTAAATGGCTCTTAATCATAAGCTCAAGAACTCCACCCGAGATTTTCCTACTCATCATTAACAAGTTTGGGGGAGGTGAGCAAATGTTTGTCTCGATGTCCTCGTAACTCAGTTCGCGAGATATTTCAAACAAGTTCAAAAAACCATCGGCTTCCAGGCCAGGACAAAAATTCAACGATAAGCAATTTAAAAATCGAAAGATTGAATAAAAACTCTTTTCAGCCATAAGACGAGCTGGATAATTCTCTTGCGAATCTATAACATAAAAAATATTAATAACCACGCGGTTCTATAGTTTTTTTTCTTTGCGGTAATAGACATATCGACCAAAGTTTAAGCTGAATCGTCCGGCGCACATGAAGAACGAAGAGGGTTCTACGAAAGCAGACGCTCAAAGCAATGTGTCATCGTGATTCTGAGAATTTAGAGAGAGGCCTTCGCAGAATTGGCAGTCTTAACCATCGCTCCATAAGTACACGTAAATTCCTTGCTATACAGCATGGGCTAAATTGCGTATACAGCAATACCCCGATTAGCGAATGAGATACGTTACGCAAAAATAATTCATTAAGTGAATATTCCTTAAACGATCCATTATATAAATTAGGATACGCTACCAGACAATATGTTTTCACAAAAATAATGAACATATGTACTACTAAAAATATTAATTACCTGTAAATATGTAATTTGTAAAAAATGTTGTCTATACTTTATTTTAATTGCTGAATCATTCGCTACGCTACAACTTGATTTCCTTTTCTCTCTCATTTTTAATTATCAAAAGGGTTAATTTTTCAACAGAATGTAGCACAAAAATCGCCATCCATTCCAATTGATACTCGCTCTGAAGAGTATTTGGTAATTTTCGTTACGAATGGGAAACATTGCATTCGTTATAGCTCAGCGAATTTTTGGTGCTAATTTATCTCATACGCTGTAATGAATATTCGTTAAACGGGCATTCGTTCGACGGGGTATTACTGCACTATCATGTTAGCCGGACGAAAATCATCCGTGAGCACATAGAAGAGTCGGAATTAGGCTGTTACTAGGAAACCTCCACCGTTTCACTCATTCTTCACTAATTTCACATCTTTATTACTCGCTCTGAGACGAATAAGAATATGATTTAATGAGGTAAAACGTCACAGAATCATTAACATGCTCACCAACGGTTATATCATTGATGGAATGAATTGATCCTAAGATCCTTATGCGACAGGCATAAGCTGGAATTGTGGGAAATTTGGAAAAGGGAGAAAAATTCTGCTATGACCGGGATGCGAACTCGGGTCTGCCGCTTGCTGGGCGGAGCAGACAAAGTTCTGAAACAGAAGACATTGTCAGCTGCAGTAGTTCATTGGTAGAACGTCCGGGCAACAATCCCGGTCGCAACAGTTCTTTTTCTCCTGTTTCCATATTTTCCAATGCTCACTCCTGTTTAGCGAATCGGACAGTGAAACCCATCAAATAAAAGCTACTCATCATTTGTTGTTTTTCATTCAGAAATTGAATTCAAAATTTATATATTATTTTATCAATGGGAAATTCATCTTCTAATTTCAATTTGACCGGAATCGACACACACACACACACACACATACATACATATATATATATATATATATATATTGGGCAACTAGGTGTTGAACGGCCATCGCAACAGCGTTAGTCTTAAACGACAGCTACCCGTGGCCGTTCATGCGAATAACCACAATCTTAGTTTCAATGTTTGTTTCACGGTGAGGGCCATCCGCGCCCTCTCGGACGACGCTTCCGCCCCCCAACTCCGTCAATGGGAACTCGCCCATATCCAAATCTTAAACTCTTTCTCTCCTCCCGGCCTCAATATCCGTTAATATTTCCTTCTTTCCACCCTCTCTTTCCCCCCTCCCCTTCTACATCCTCCAATCCCCGACCTTTCCACGCTCCCTTCCCTTCCACCCCCACACCTTCACCCCAGTGTCACTGCCATATCAGTTGTGTCTCTCTTGTGCTGACGAAGGGATCATCCCGAAAGCTCTAACCTCTACAAATGTGTCTCTCCAACACCCCAGCGGCTCTACTTCCGGTAAGTGTCCACTGGGTTTCCTTCAACATCTAGTTGCCCAAAATATCCTTACTTACCTTTCCTCTTCCTTAGTATTTATATATATATATATATATGGACGATGAAAGGGAACTACTGCATATATTTCCCACGGTGAGGCGAACGTGATAAGATTATGATGCGAAACGTGGTTAACCAATCGCCAAAAAAATTACCACCAGAAGTGCCGATTTTCTTTAAGCAAAAAAAAAACCACCAAATTATATTTTGAGTAAATATTATCCTAAAGGACTTCAGATTTCATATATTGCCTGGAATTTATTTTTACAATTTGGTATGATTCTTGACATCCATTATTGGGTTAGATGGTAGAAGGGACTGTCCAGTCTCAATCTCGCCCAGAAATAAGGACGATATCTATCTATCATAAAAGCTTGAAACCTTTTTCGTAATATTTATTTTTTATTAGAAAAATCGCAGCAGTTCGAATATCAGAATGTTACAGGTATATCATGGAGAACATGCTTCCATCTCTTTTTTCAGTAAATCCTGTTTCCCTACTATTGGTTTTTAGAAAAAGGAAGCTACAACCTATGCTTTCGCGGACGATGGCATCAGATATGGTTGAAATTCGTGGATATTAAATGGGTGCGGGATTTCCTTAAGATTACCCGGTGAAAGTTTGCTAGATTTGCTATCCATCGACTTACACAATATCAGTTTTGTTTGGTTTTAAAGTATGCTCATCAGAAGTCAAAGCGATTCTATTGGTGACGCATAAACAGTTGATGGAAATTATACGTTTTTTCCAATAGCCGTAAAAGGGTCGAGAAAAAATATATACTATGTGCATTTCGCTTAAAAAGCAGCCTTCATCAGTGGTTTAAAGAATCGCCTACCGGTTAATCGCCATTGATGACGCCTGCTTTGTAGCCGAAATTCCCAATCCTTTTAAGTCGATCGGAGTAACAGTCTTTCAATTTCAAATCAACCACATGGAAAGCTAGAGAACTCTTTCTTTGAATCGATAGGAGTATCATTAGGGTTTCATTAAAGCTGGATCTCCGTGAATAACATATAACTTCAAACCGAAAGGAGGAACGTTCAAATCGCTCTAGACGGCATACGGATTGCTTCTCCTCAGTCTTCAAAATCAATCCCGAATAACTTTCATTTGAAAACAGGCGCGGACTTTCATCATCAGAGCAATGACCAGTCGAATTTTCTATAGCGCGCGTACGAAACGAAAACAAATCTCAAATTCTAGGACGGCATGCCACCACCTGACTCGGAAGAAAGTCTAATGAAAATTCTCCCTTAAGGCCGGCGAACTCTACCCGCATGGTCGATTTTACCAATTAAAATCTTCAGCGACCGACCATCTGTCTGCTGCTGTTTCCCTAAATAACTCCCGCGGACGTGTTGTGATTCGGACGTCCAGCACACACTTCAAACGATTTTCTAAACAGAATAAGAGATCGCCGAGAACAAGACATCCTCCCGGCGAGGTGACGCAGTTCGCATATGACCGCCTCGCCGTACCCGCGCATGCGCTTTGGAGAATTATGATTCGTCCTCATCTCGCGACTAGAATGACAGAGAGAGAGAGGGGGGGGAACGGGGAGGGGTGCCATTTTTTCTCTGGGAGATGAACGCAAGCCGCCCACATAGTCCAAGCCTATAGAGATAATTTCTTCGCGGTTTTAAAAATCGTCCTTCGGCAGTTTGAACCGAGGAAGGAAAGAGAGATATAGAGGGAGGAGAAGTCGCTTTCGTCACCGACAGACAAACACATCTCTCCTCCTGAGTGTATACATATACCAGGCATATCGAAGAAGCATTAGGGCCACATAGAAGTTACGGATGTTATAGAATGGCCGCATTAGGATTGCAGTTGTTAAATGAGGGCCAGAACTTTATCTAGAAGATTGGTACCTGTTTTGTTGTTCAAAACAACGATTTACAAACCGCGTTATATTGTATTTCAATAACTAGGAAAAAGTTCTTGTGTCCTTTTCACAAAAATAAAGTATTTCTATAAAATCTTGATCGATTTAGTTGAGAGAAAAATTAGCATTGGGGTCGCGGTAAGGCAGAAAAAGGGCCGCATGCAGCCCGCCAGTTTGACATGCCCGACGTAGAGATAGAGAGCATAAGACGAAGACAGACAGACAATGAGAGCAGGTTGCTCCGACGGAGATATGGGAGAGTTTTCGAATTGAGGAGGGGAAGTCCCTGAAAGAAGAAGGCCGCGTGTCGACATGTGCGTGCGTGTGTGTGTGTGTATACGCGGCATCGTGTGTGGAAGGGAGGAGGACGTATGGAAAAGAGAACAGCGAGGCCAAGAGGAAAGACGATGTCGCGCACGAAGTACCCTTTCTTTTAATTTTACTCTTCTTTATCAAAAATAAAGAAAGAAAATTACCTTTAATCCTTTATACTACAGTGGAGCTTATATATATATATATATAGGTATATATGATAAGCCGAACCTGACGGAAAGCAAAAAAATATTCGAGTTACACAACAAAAATAACAAAAGATTTATTCCTGCTAAAAATTAAGGCACTTCGAGTTACGGAAAATTCGAGTTATAGACGTTCGACTGTATTTTTATTTTTCGAAGGAGAGAGACGGATAAAAGGGTCGAATGTACGGATTAAAATCTCCTTTTGTTTTGCGGTTATTTTTTTTGAAGGTTTTTGGGAAACTTCTCTCCGAGTCCGGATATCGCGGTGGACTGGAAAAAATATCCTTGAATGTCGGGCGACTCGGGCGATTGCGAAAAAATGGTTTCGAGTTTCGCGCGCGCGAGTGGGAGGTCGGAAATATGAAAGTTCTCGCGCTTCGAAAAAGTGGAAGCCTTCGTCGTGCTCGATTTGGATAAACTTCGAGATACACGGAGGTTATGGGATCGCAACTCCATAACTCGAACGTATTCGCCGCTATTTTTCATCGTCAAAAGAAGTTGATGCAGTGGAAAGTCGAATCTCAAAGGAAACAAAAAATATTCGAGTTATAGAAGAAAAATGACACGAAAAATATTTTGTCCTGTAAAATGAATTCAATTCGAGTTATGGAAAATTCTAGTTATAGACGCTCGCCTTGTGGGAGTTCGACTGTATATACATTCCCGTTCGTATTTATATATGCGTTAAAATGGATTTCTGTAGCTTTAACTGGATATTTCTTTAGGTTGACTCGAATTTGGAGTAATCGAAATTATTACCATAGGTGAAGAAACTACTCAATACAATTGGCTCGTCAATTCTTTTCGCAGTTATCCGTCGAATGTGCCTTTACAAAGCTCAAATTACCTGTCTAGAATCAATAATCTGTTTATCACCAACAATGATGGCTGATTTTTACCCGACACTAGCACGTGATTTTTTCTCCAAACATTTGTAAATTTGGGATTTATCTATACGACGCGGTAACAGACACGCTGAAAACGCTTACTTACAATTAGTAAAAAAAGTCAGGTACAAAATTCAGAACTACACAGACAAAAATAAATATAATACATATACTAAGTCTTTAAAAAAGTTGCCATCATATATTTTCATTACATGTTAGACAGAAATTCTTAGGCGTTTGATCGGGGGGGGGGGGGGGGGGGGTATCTATTGTACTAGTCGCATTACCATATTAGTAATTTTAGTAAAATCCTCAACAAAATTCAGTCTCAGAAATATAGATAAAAATAAATATGTACCTAGCATTTGATAAAGTTGCGATAACATATTTTTACTACACGTTACAAAGAAATTCTTATGGTTTTCACTGGGACCTATCTATTGTACTACAAAGTCGCATAACCATATTAATAATATGTAGACAAAAGGAAGAAATTCAGTCCCAAAAAACAGATAAAAAGAAACTATTTCTCTCAGCCTTTAAATTAGTTGCGATCATATTATAGAAATTCTAATGCTCTTCACTGGGGCCTATTGTATACCACAAAGTCGCGTTAGTAATTTGTAGGGAAAAGAGAAAAAAAAGAACAAGATACTGTCGACATTTCCGAAACACCTATCCCGGAACGGTCTCGAACCCACGACCTCATAACAGCGTGCGGGAAAAGTCCCCCTTTTTTCCTTGCGCTCCCTCTACCGAGGCCGACTTTCCGATAAGCGCGAAAGAGGGAGAGAGAGAGAGAGAGAATTTAGCAAAGAAAAGGAGGGATATATGAGCGAATATCGAGCCATACCAACATGGACTGATCCTCTCCCGGGCCGGGTTTGGGAGCAGAAAAATGGTCTCTCGTGCCGTGCCGAACAGTTTTAGAAAGAGGGTTGGTTGAATTTTCCGGGAGTAGGGAGGTAAAGGAGAGAGAGAGAGCGGACTATACAATACATTCCCCGTCCTATCTGGTGAAGGGAGAACCGGGCCGTGACGAGTCAGCACTGTTAGGAACGAAGCGCCCTCACTAAAGCCTCCTCCTTCCCTCTCCCTCCCCCCCTCCACTTTACTTCCTCCCCCCCCCCATCAGACCCGGGGTGATGTGGCAGGACTCCGAGAGAGTGAGGAGGGTAAAAAGGGGGAAGGAGGGTGGGGAGTAGTAGTTCCGGAAAGCCATGGAAGGGGGCGCGCGGATCGCTCCGATGGCCGCCCGGGAACAGCAGCGCCACGGCAGGGCGGAGCGGCGGACGGCGTCCTCACGGAAACCGATTGGCGGCTATGTGCGCGTGTATAAGGGGAAGGGAAAGAAGGGAGGAGAGGGAGAGAGAGGGGAAGGGGTGGAAGGAGAGCAACACCGAGAAAGATAGGAGACGTGATCAGGCGGTGGAGTTGTACGGGCGAAAGGACGGTGCAATCCTTATATCGCCGGCCCCTCGAGTGTCGTGTACTCCTCTTGTATAACCGCGTGTTTTTTGCCGAGTTCTTGTGTATTGTGAGACGTTTATATATATAATATATATATTTCCTCCCACGTCGGACGTGTTCTTCTGTTGTTATAAAGGGAGGGACGTTGGAGAATTTTTCCACGGACAGTTTTACGTGTGGCCGCTAAACTTTCTTCAAGTGGAATTTTTTTAACCGCGGGATGTCGCGGGACACGGCTTTCCACAATGTCTCGGTCACCTGAAATGGCCGCAGGAGCGGCTTGAACCTAAGACGGTGAGTACGTAAGAAAAGAGGTGCCCGAGATGTTGATAATTTTTTTTGCGCGTGTCCGCCGGCCGGATGGGGAAATTCTCGCGCGGTCGCGGCGGTCCTTTTTCCCGGGACCTACGGCCGCATCGGCCGGCATACCCGTGGGCCGGGTCTCCTACTCCGGGGGTTGTTTTTTAAGTGTTGGTTTTTCGGTTGACACGCGATTTATCCTCAAGTCTACCGTGCATACCACCCTACTCTGTGCTAACGCGGGTGCCTTGACTCCGTTTAATTCGTTTTTAGCGCGTTTTTCTTCCCCCTTCGGGAACTTGACGGTGACGCACGCCTATCCTATCTCGCAAGGCTTTGGTTCCGTCGACGTTAGGGTTTCGTAGAAAGAGTGAGCTGTAGTCTCGGGGCTTGTAGTTTCAACACGGGTGACGCGTGTGGCGGTCGAAAACGTTTCGAATTTTTTTAACAAAGCGCCTTTGACTTTGAACTTTATCCACGAGAAAATTTTCCCGACTCGTGAGTTTTCGCCGGGAATCCACTGCTTCCTTTCCCCATCTTAAGTCGTGTGCTATGGTATATGATAGGGAATTTAATTTTTTTAAACATTTATTGGGAATTTTTCCTTCGGACACGTGGGTGTTTCATCTCGTATTTTTTTATTTAACGACACTTGCAAATTTATGTGCGTTAACGCTTTACCGTAGAAAAGGTGTATTTCCTTTAGCCAACGAAATAATCTCGTGGCTGTTATCTACGAGGAAACATTCATAAAAAATGTGTGTATATATATATATATCTAGAGAGAGATAGATTTATTTTCATGTGTGTTAACTTCGCGCGAAACTTATATCGAACTTTTGAAAGCCACGCGCTTTCTTCGGGAAGCGATTGTTTTCGCAATTCTTAATCCGTCGTCAGATCCTGAACATATTTCCATCGTTCTTATTACAGCCTTCGCACTATTTGGCTTCCAGAAAAAGCCAAGCGTTGTTTTATCTCATTTATCGTTATATAAGGCCGTAAGAGCGGGTTTTCTTCCCCGGGTTGAAGAAGATAAAAAAGATTCTCCGCGTTCCCAGTTTCCACGCCGGGGACTTGGCCCAGCTCAAGAAAAGAGTCGCGTCCCGAATGTCGTTTTGAATCGAGCGGGTCTTCACTTGATGGAAGCATGGGTTTGGGGGCGGGAGGAAGATACACACACACATACACGGAGGCATTCATCCAACTTCTCTCCCCACCCCCGCCACACCTCACAAGTCCGCCCGACCAACCCCTCCTCCCTTCACTCCCCCTACGCCCCCGCACCCTCCTTCCTTCCTTCCCCCTCCCCGCACCCCACCTTTTTCATTCGTAAGAGTGCGCCCGCCTCGCCTTCATCCCCCCTTCTCCCTCTTCCCTGATGCTCCTTTTTTCTCTCTCTCCTCCCCCTCCCCCAATGCTTCGGTGTGGGAGTGGGAAGAGATGGAAGAAGGATGAGGGGTTATGGGAGGATGGGTAGGATATGAAGCTTCCCGGCCTCCCCCCTCTCTCTCTTCCTCCTACACTTTGCCCTCTCCCTATACGCTTTCACAAAACATTTCGTCCCCAAGCTACCTTACCCGGGTCGCCATGGATACGAGCTCGAGAAGGGACGCCTTCTCTTTCCCTCTCTTCTCCCTCCTATCTCCCTCTCCTCTCTTCCTCTCGCAGAACAGGGTGAATTAAAGATCGGGGAGGAGAGAGGGGATAGAGAGAGAGGATTTGAACTCGTGCGTTTTTTTTTATTTTACGGGAGGGAAGAAAATGATGTGGATTTTTTCCTTTCGCGGTTTCCGACTAATGGAACATCTAAAATGGTAAACCCGAAAAATATTCGAGTTCTTTTTACGCCGCATCGGAAAAATAAAGCGAGTTTTTCCTTTCTTTCGTCTCGGAATATTTTACGCCTTTAAATTTTCCCCTATTCCGAAACCAATTCGAACTGAGTTTTTGTTCTTTAAAAATGACTTATGAAATGGGTGTGTGTGTGTGTGTGTATGTTTTCGAGACGGGTTCACCTCGCGACGTCTTTTACCTTCAAGTCTCGCATTCCCGACCTCTCTCCGTCCTTCGTAAGAGAGAGAAAGATAGACCGGGGAAGAACCCAATCGACTTCCCCGGCGAGGAAGGCCCTCGACTGCGGCGGGAGTCTTGCTACGAGGCTCCCCTTTGCCTCCGTGGTTTGACCTAACGGGTTTGGGTCGAGCTGGTTCGAACGGCTTTTTTTTTCTTTCTGGTTACCGCGGCGTTTTTTTTCTGTTCGCCTTCTCCTTCGTGAAAAAAATCCAACTTGTGCGGATACTATATAGTCGAATTTTGTCGAGGGAAGATTCGAAACATTTTCGTCGTGGACGCGTCTACAAAAAAAACGAATCTGTTCCTACGATAATTTTGCGCCGACCAAGTGAATTTAAGCGGGTGGCAAATTTTTTTCATAAAGCGTCTTCGCTTGGCAACCCAACGGAGTTCCTTACCGACGGACCGTTTTGGACTTCGAAACTTTAGGGCAAAAAAAGTTTTGGTGCGAAGGTCTCTTGTGAGGCGATCCTCTTGTTCGGGCGGAGAGGCGCGAGGCATTACTCGCGGGGACCCCTTCGGACGAAGTGGGCTTTTCTGAGCGGTTCGATTGTCGCAACTCCGAGAAAAACGCTCTCCTCCGTGTTATCAATTTCTGTTTCTGTTAAACAGAGAAAATTTAATTTCGAATAAAAATGTAATGGGTGATGCGTTTTCAAGATGGATGTATCCCGTGAACATTTTTATCGGACGAAATGTTCTTTGTTCCTTTCTCTGGCAGATTGTGAAAAAACGTCTTGCGAAATTTTTAAAAACTCCTAATAAATAAATTTTAATAACTCCCTAACCCCAAGAAATTATTTTAAAAACACTAAGAGGTAATTCTTCAGAGCTTAAAGTTATATTTTTTGAAATTTTCTTGTTTCGTTTTTAGTTATCAAAGCGCTATGAACGTGAATGAGAATGCATATTTTTTAGCCGTGAATCAAAAAAAGCTGTTATTTCAGTTTTACATTTAATAAACTCATATAAACACTTTTTGTTAATCGATAAGTAATTAGTACGTAAACTGCCTGTCGTATTAAATATTCCATATTAAATATTTTGCCCTGTAAAAATGAATTCACTTCGAGATATGGAAAATTCGAGTTATAGGCGTTCGACTTCAAGAAGTTCCACTGTAATCGATTATTATCCAAACTGCTACTAAATTGTTTTGTTTGCAGCGAAATTTTACATGCATCTAAACACTTTATTCGCATTCTCATTTTATTCCCTCTAAAAAAAAAAGGCAATCGAATCGGGAATGGCACCGAGCGTGGTTAAATTCGAATCGATCCGAATCACCCGCGCTCCGATTGTGCCTCCAAGCGGTTGTCCGGCGAACTACGTGGAGCTATGAGAAAAAGGGGGTGGGCTGGGGTGGAATACCTTAGGGCTGTCCATTCTTGGGACAATTGCGTGAAAAGAGGAGATAAAAGGAGGCGGAGAGAGAGAGCTAACTGGGAGGAGGATATAGAAGTACAAGTGAAGGCCACTTGGGGCGCATTTATGGCCGAGTTGTCGTCTGGTTGTGTATACCGTCCCACGCTCCGATTCAAAACAGTCCAGAGAGCAGGTGAATGCGCTTTTCGATGACTCAAAAAAGGGTCGCTATCTTCTTCTGCCCCATGCAAAAGGGTCAAAGGCTTCTTCATGTGGTGGACGCACTTTTGCTGCGTCTTCTTGTTTACGTCGATTGGGTCTTCGTCGCGTTTATGTGGAAAATAAAAACTTCCGTCATCGGAGAAGAACGATGATTTTACTAGGAATTTTCATGCTAGAATACGTATATCTCCCTCTATATTTGCCTCGATAAGTTTTTGATTTCTTTGTTGCGTAAATAAGTATCAAAATGGACTTATTAGTTTTTTTTACTCCGCTTCATCCGGCAGTTCGCGTATAAAACGCAACGTTCTAAAGTCACTATGCGATAACGCACAGAAACGACCGTTTTTTCCTCAACGAATAACCACATGCGAAAATAACTTATAACGCTTTTTTATAGAAATTCCGTATGCTACGTAGAGGCGAATCAAAAGGCACGATTAAATAGCTACGAAAAATTCCGTCCTTTCCTAGTAACTTATTTTGATTAGTTGGATCGCTATTGGGCCATAAAGGATCCGTTTACCGAATTCTGCTTACCCAGCGTTGGGCCTACGTCATCGGCGACGCAGCGACGTAATTTGGGTGGCCTACGTACAAGGGGTAGGAAAGAAAGCATCTTCTAGCAGAGAGAAACAGTACATATTGTTCTCCGGAAGGCCTTGATGGTGATGATGATGATAGCTAGCTAAGCTGCTGCCTCGGTGGTTTTACTAGTGAAAGACCCTTGCACTGTGGGGCGTATATGTATACTACAAGAGGCTGCGGATGACATCATCCACCAGCGTCATCACCCCCTTCCTGCCAGGAACGGGCTTTAGAGGAAAGATGGGAATACTATCTTCACGACGAACTACCACAGTTCTTACAAAAGGAAACGTATTAATTATAAAGTTTTATACATTTCGTGTTAATTTATGACAGATTTAAGCAAGAGGGCTGTAAAAAAACAATACATATCATACATACAGATATACAATATCCCATACAGCGTTTTTCTGTTCACCAAAAACGACGGACATTCGAATATACATATCCTTCGCTTATATGCTTACGCGTGTATTATTTTATTTCGAGGGATAATTAAAAAAAAAGAGCTGACCGCGGAAGATTTTTAACCAGAGAACAATATCATAAAGAACAGAAATGTCTGGCGACGCTCTTTAGCGCTATGGAGAGACCTCTTTTTAATCAGTCATGCCACCATAAGAGTTTGGGACCGTGAAATTGAAAATTTTCAGAGCAGAGGGGGGAAATTGCTCGCTCTTTTTAAGAGAACGATTCGTATAAAATATCAAGGCGGAAAAATTGGATACTTTGTCTATACATATGCATTTATCTAAAAGGAAAAAAAATTTTAGGAAGACGCAGTAATAAAAGATAGAGATTCCATTTAGGAGTTTTTCCTCGTTTTTTTGCAGGGCGTGATTATTTTCATGTATTCTCCGCTAGCACGCGGGAATATAGTTCCATTTTCCGAAAAACCGGAGAAGCTTCGCATACGGAAGCGAATCGAAGAGGAAAATTTTCCCATTCAATGCAATCCTCTTTCTCTGTCTCCTCCCACGCGCCACCGAGTTTAAAAAACAACAAGAAAGCATCGAAAGAAGATGGTTTGTTACATACACACACACACTCGAACCGGCACACACACACACAAGGACGACTGCAGAAGAGCTACCTGTAGGTAGTCAGTCCGTATAGGTAGGTCATTTCCCCCAACCCAATAAAACACCCACCCAACACCTCGCGTCTCTCAAAAAACTCCCTTTTTACCCCGTCCAATGTTGATGTTTTGGGAAATCCCCCAACTCCTCCTCCTCCTCCACCACCACCACCCCCCTTCCCGTTCCTCCTCCGCCCCCTCGCCGTCTCCCTCTACCACCACCACATCTCCTCGGTGCAGTGCGTAATAGTACGGAGCACGTGGGACCCGTCCACACTATACACTCTCTTGCCCACCCCTTTTCTACCTCCTCCTTCCACCGTCATTCCTCACTTCCCTCCCGCCTCCTTCCACCCACCTCCCTTTTCAGCCTCCTTCCACTCTCACGAAAGCCTCCTATATCTACTCCCCTCCTCTTTCTCTCTCTCTCCCTCCCTCTCCAACCAGTTCTCCTTCCTCTCGATTCCCCCCTTCCCCCTTCAGCGCTCCACCCATAGTCGGGGCGCCGCGCGGGCGGTGTTGCCAAGTTTCCTCCGGCTCCAGCCTGGCCCGATCTATAGTTAGAGCCGCAGAGAGAGAGAGAGAAAGAGGGAGAGAGAGAGAGGAAAAGGAAGGTGGAGTGAGATGCGGCAAGGATAGAGAGAGAGGGGGAGGAGAAGGAGATTGAAGTAGGTGAGGGGAGGGAGGGAGAGAGAGAGCGAGCGAGCAGGATGCGAGAGGGGAGAAAGAGGTCGGGGAATGACATTATAAGAGGGGCAGAAAGGATAGAGAGGGAGGAGGATTGGAGAGGAGAGGGAGGTAAGGGAGGATAGGGACGACCTGACTGCCTGCAGAGCTCTCCCCCCCCCCCCCCCCCCCCCTCCGCATGCCTCTCTCTCTCTCCGCCTCCCACTCCTATTACCTCTCTCCCCTAAAAATGCGGGGGTTGTGGGTGGGGGGAGGAGGAGGGGAGGGTAAAGGCTCTCTCTCTCCTTCTGCATTCCCAGGCGATGGGTTGGCACAGAGCGCTCCCAGCAGCGACTGTGGAAGGGTTGTGTGTGTGATCGTTCACCCACTCCCTCTCTCATCCTCTCTCTCTCTCCCCGCCTCCCTTTTGGATCTCGAGAGTTTTATTCGATGGAGGGAGTAGGGTTTAGAAGTATACCGCTCTCTCTCTCTCTCTTTCCTCCACACACACCCTCCTCTTCTCTTTTTCCCCTTCCTGATGGGAGTTTAAGGCGGGGCGGGAGACTATGTGTGTTTCACTCCACACGGCGGCGAAGACGAAGGTGGTGGTGTGGTGCTTCTTCTCTCTGCCCGTTCGCCCGCCGTCTCTACTGCTGCCTTAAGACACCCCTCATGGCGCGCGTGAGAGAGAGGATGGGAAAGAAAAACTTTCGAATTATGCTTGCGTATATATTTAGGATGGGGAAATAATATCGAGGAGAGTTCTTCAGATTCGGCGTATTTTTTTCTTTCTTCATTTATTTGATGAAGGAGTGCGATTCGTTTTAAGAGAGATTGAAAAAAGAGTTGTGACGCAGTAAGGTGTTGGAAGATAAGAGGTGTATAGCGAAGGAATTTTCAGACGGAGATGATACGAAGTAGTTCTCTTGTGAAACTTCGGTTTTGTTTCTTAATTCGAATATTGAGATACAATTAAGTAAAAGCATTAGGAAAAATTAGAACCCGTTCATTGACGTGATTTGGAAGCAACTGAACAGAAACATGAACTAAATAGATAATGCGAGGAAGACATGTAATACCTAATTGAATATCTCAGATAATTGTTGCTGAAAAATGCGACAAATGGAGCCTTCTTTTCCTGCAGACATAGTTCGCGAAATGGATAATTTTTTTTATATATTCGTGAATCTGTATTTCAACATTAGCAGTATTTCTTGCAATAAAGTTAGTTTGGTCATTTGCCACGTTCCATAAATAACTTCAGGAAATAAAAATAATTGTTTTCCGTGGTAGAAGATTACTTCGGGCATAATTTATCATATTGAGACAATCGTCATATTTTTCCAATTATAACCTTTTAAAAAATATATCTGACAAAAGTGAATGACGTCACCTTTCCAACAAAGCATATGTTTTAAAAGAATAAATTAAAACTATCCCGTAGTTTTAGTACCCTATGGATGCAAGTATGAAGAGATGAAGCCCACCAAAGTCAGGAATTCCTTCGGGCTTCCAAGGTGACGGCGCACTATGTGGGGTCTTAAAACATTCTTTCCGAAGTCCTTTACTTTCCGATCTTCGAATCAACAAGACGGTCATTGCTGTACGTAACATTATTCGTAGTTATTATCCCTCCATATTAGTTTATAAACAAAAAAGGAAACGCGCTTTCGATCGTCGCACAGAGAAGTATTTCTGTATTTTCTCCGTCGTTTCCTTCCCCTTGCGTTCTCTCAGCTCCTCTTTCTCCTTTTATTCCTCCTTTCGATCCTCTCCCCTTCCCTATACGTTTCACGTGCGCTCCGCTTCCCTCCCCTTGGCGCTGCAGTCGCGACTGAGAGCTTTCCTGGCCTTGCGCCAGCCGATTCTCTCTTTCAACGCTGCAACGGCGGGGCCCCGTCTAGAAAGCCCTCCTCGGTCGGCTGGAGAGAAATCCTTGTTTGACCGACTGCGTTCGAGGCTTCACAATCTCCTCCAGTGGGATCACTGGTTTTTAGGGACCACGGAGGCTCTATAAAAGACACGGGCCTTCCTTGCTTGCTTTGCTGTCTGCAGTAAAGGCACTCGAATATAATCTCGGTTCGAGTTTTATTTTTCTTCTTACCCGACGTTATTGATCGAATCTTATTTTTTTTTACCCATGGGGTGAGGCCTCGAATTTTCAGTCAGAGAGGAGAATGAAAATATCGTGGGCGAATATTTCAACTTTCTCAGAGTATATCAACTTGCATTGGTTCTAAGAGATAATACTTATTGGGATGCGATGAAAAATGTATTCAGTTGTAATGGTGTACGTCTGGGACGAAGGCGAATATGAATTTTAACTTTTAAGGGCGGAATAACCATCGTGTCAAATACTTATAAGGCGAAATTATGAAAGTAACTTCAACTTTATTTCTCTTCGTCTTTGTTGCTCCTTTCACTACAGACACCATTCATACTTGGTCATATAAACGTATAAATTAATATTCGGTATACTGAAACCTTATTAATCTGTCGTTTTCTCTTTGGAAAAAATTCCATCTCGACGTGGTCCTATACAGTTTCAGTATAACCGTCATATTGTATTTTCGACCGGAAATTTCTCACCCGAATGGTACGTCGGAAGACCTTTCATACTCGCATGGCCATGTTTGACGATTCGAATGACCCGCTGGCTCATGTACCAAGTTTGTTCATACCTTCTGCCGAGACGGTCGAAATAGGAAACGAGCGGAGCGACCTCACGGGATACGCGGAGGTTGCGCGAACTACCGAGGACTTTTGTGTGTTTGTGAGAAGGCGCCGATTTCGTCTCCCCTACTATAGTTCCATGGACGCGTTAAGAAGATAAACGTCGGTTCGCGACGACCCTTCCGCTGCCTTCATTGCGACGGAATAAGTTTTTTCGAGCGTTGAGCATTAAAAATATTTGTGGATATAAAGTTTCATTCCTAAATTATTTTACTCTGGGAGATAACTACAGCCGAACGTCTATAACTCCAAGTGAATTCATTTTACGGGACCAAATATTTTTCATGTTATTTTTCTTCTATAACTCGAATTTTCTATGAGTCGAACATTTTTTTAGTTCCCCTTGAGATGCGACATATAGAAGTTCCAACCGTACTTAGTTCGATTAAAGAAAAAAATCACTTGTGCAGACTTTGCGACTTTTATATTTCACTTTATCGACGATTCTATCAACTTTTCAATGTCGCGCTGAAAACATCCCACTTGGGAAACGGCATTTTCTTTACTATTCGTCACGTGCATACGCATGTGTGTAATCATTCGGTACCGTAAAGCAAGTGCAATAAAACCTCCCTCGTTCATATAATTAACCCGCGCAACAGAAAATAAGTTGGTGGAGACAGAAACAAATGAGCTTTGTGACGGTAAGGACAAGAAAAAGAGATGCCCTCCGGCGGGGCGGGAAGTATAAAGAGTAAATGGATTCACGCACTTTTTAAACCTCCCAAATTCTCAGGAAGAGGAGAAATATAAGTGCGGTCTTCTTGGATCTTCTTTAGGTGTAGCAAAAGGGGAAGGAAGACGAGAGGGTTGTCATTCATATCAACGAATTTTATTTTTCTTTGGTTCTTTTTATGTTATGGGAAAAATCAAAGCAATAAGGCATTCTCCTATATTTTTTATATAATAATTTATACGTTTTGATCAAGGAATCGAAAGTATTTTGTGAGAATTATATGTTAACTATGTAAAAAATGTAACTGTGTGATAATTATCATACTATTCTATTGTGCTCCATGGTTATTCAATAAATAAGCAATAAAAATAATAAAAGTAATTTTGACAAGGATTTAATGTACAAATTGAAACTATACCCCACCCCATGGAAAAATAGTAATCACCTCCCCCCCCCGCTTAGGAAGTTTCTAGATCAGCCCTTGCGTGGACCTAAGACAACAGTCGATAAATACCAGAGAGAGAGAGAGAGAGGAAGAGAGACAGGGGAGCGAAGAAAAGGGGAATGGAGAGAGAGAGGTAAGGGGGAGAGCTCTCATTGTCAGATGCCACGGTAGGGGGAAGATACGCAGAGGGGTACCGAAAGAGAGAGGAAAAGAGAGTAGGGAGGGAGCAACTTTTCCCCGTTCCTGCGCGTCTCATTTCAACCCCTAAACGTAGGAGGGTGATTGTCACCCTCAATGTGGACCCTTCCCTTCCTATCCATATACGCAACCCTCGCTTACATTTTTTTCTTTCGCCCCCTCTCCATCCCCTCATTTCCCCCACCTCCCTTCATACACCCCCATAACTCACTCCCTCTTCTCTGCGTTTTTGAACCTTGTCGGAGATCCAGACTTCGAGCGGGAATGAACCTTATAGGTTTTTTTTTAAAGGGGGACGGCGTGGTGTGTAAGGGGGACCGGGTAGCTCGGTACGATTGTTTTTCGTACGCGTTTTTCATCCGTGCCGCCGTGGCGCTGTTGTTGGGAGTTTTGTGTGCCTCCTTCTCTCTCTCTCTCTCTCTCTCTCGCAAGGAAAAGAGGCTGGCGTAAGGCCAGACAGATAAGAGATGGAACTCTGGGAAGCGGTCGTTGAAGGGCTTTTTTCTTAAGGCCGGATTGGAGAGAGAGAGGCAAAGATAGATATAACGGATGTGTGTAGTGTAGGGCTACGAATGCGACGCGGATTTTTATTATTCAGTCCTGATTAAATATAAAACGTTGCATGTGTGTGTACGTAGGGAGGATTTTCTTTTTCGCTGGCTGAGAAAAAACCGAAGTAGAAAGTTATAAATAATATTATAATAAGTTACTTGTGTTCGACAGAAAATGACTTCTTGTTATTTTTCTTTTAAAAAATATGAATTCCAAAATGAAAAAAATGTAGTCTTTTTACTTTCTCGTACGAAGTATCGAGAAAGTATTGTTTTCGCGAAAAAATTCGACCTCGAGATTTTTACGGAAATATACGTTTTAGGCGTCGCTGAATCCGAAAAAGTGGTTTTCGCAATGCCGTCTGTCTGTCTGTTACTGGCGCTGGAGCCCAGACGGTCGAACGAAAATGAATGAAATCTCGTACTTCGGCATTTTATCATACTGACCAGAGTATACATAGAAATGGTTGACATTGATCAATAATTAAGAGTAGTTTATTCTACGCATTTTTAACAACAATCCGATTTTCTCGAAAACGGCTCTAACGATTTTGATCAAATTTCGCACAGCCACTTGAGTTTACATCTTCAATAATACTGTATAGTTCGTATTTCTCAAAAAATGAATATAAGGCTAGTTTATTCTAGGCAACTTTAACAACAATTTGATTTTCTCAAAAACGGCTCTAACGATTTTGATCAAATTTCGTACAGTTACTTAAGTTTACATCCTCAATAATACTGTATAGTTCATATTTCTCAAAAAATGAATATAAGGCTAGTTTTTTCTAGGCAACTTTAACAATAATTCCATTTTCTCAGAAACGGCTACAACGATTTTGATCAAATTCCGTACAGTTACTTGAGTATACGTCTTCAATAATACCACGTATTTCATTTTTCCCAACGAATGACTATAAGGCTAGTTTATTCTTCGGCAACTTCAACGAAAATTGGATTTTCTAAAAACAGGCTCATACGATTTTCATTTTCTAAAGATAACTAAACGACGCATTAGTACGTATATGAGAAAGTTTGTACAATGTATGTTGTACCGATTTTTTGTAATAGAATCACAAAATCGTTGAAATTTTTTCGTCAAAACGATATAAACGTGCGATTTTTAAACATGCATAACCAACGTGAAGAAATATATATCGCAAGATTTCATGTGCGAGCGACACAGCGAAGAAAGCCGGGCCTCTGTACTTTCTTTTTCGATGGGCTGACAGATAGTATTATCTGTTAGTAAATTACTGAATGAGTCACTGAAGAGAGGAGATTTTTGCTAATATATGTATTCGGTGGCAGAAGTTAGTTGATGGAAGACTTTTAAAATTTTGCGGTGGAATATTTATCTCATTTTCCACCATCGCTTGATCTTTAGAAATTAAAGAAGTCGTCGAGACGATAAATGAACGAACCGAAATAACCTTTGCTGATTCATAAATGCAAAAATTAGCATCGTGTGTACTATATACATAAATTTTCCTACCTGTATAATGCTTGTTGTTATCCCTAAAAAAAAAAGAAATAATGTACCAAGATTACCCTCGCGATATACCTTACGAGCAAATAACATGGCCGACTTGTTTTGATTATAATACTAATATATTTAGTATAATTTTCTTTTTTTTAACTTGGACAGCTAAAGCTACTTGAGTGGTAAACCGAAATTTTCTTTTTTCAAATTTTCAGTTAAAACTGTACCTACACGAATCGTGCCTAAAACGAAGGATTTTAATATTGGAGGTTTTAAGTGGAAGAATTTGGGCGATTTTTTCATCCTATAATCCTACATTATAGTACAGTGGCACTCCTATAAGTTGAACCTCAAAGAGAAACAGAAAACAATGGAATCATAGAAAATGCGAGTTATAGAAGAAACATAACACGAAAAAGATTTTAGTCCCGTGAAACGAATTCACTTCGAGTGGTGGAAAATTCGAGTTATAGACATTCCACTGTAATTAATAAATGCGGATAATGCTTTTTAAAGAATACCGTAGTAAAAATAACGAATTTTATACATCCCCGTTTTATGAAAGCGCGTGCGGTGTGGCCACTTTTTAAAAGATATTTCGTCTGGCTCTTTCTTCTGTGTGTGAATCTATACGAGTCCGAAGGCAGGAAAGTTGGAAGCGAAGCAAGGCGGAGGAGGAGGAAGGGAGAGAGAGCTTGAGTAGTTCCCGAGGCCATCGGGTAGAGGGAGCTCTCTTGGGGGAGAGAATGCCGGTGTCTCGGGGAACGATGGCGAGAGGGTAAAGGAAGAGGGGAGGGTGAGAGGGCCAGCGGAGGGAGTGGGAGAGAGAGAGAGAGAAAAAGAAAAAGGAAGAGCTGGAAAGAGAGAGCATAAAAATCTTATCCGACTGAAAAAAGAATTGGGTGGAGAGAGAGGAGAAAGAGAGAGTTGTCTCCATACGCTATGGAAGAAAGGATGCGAGAGGTTTTTACCGAGAGCGACTGAGGTATTTTCAAATCCTCTTGATACGCTCTCTCTGATTGGCCCGACGAAGGAAACCGCCATTTTCGAATCGTTGAGAGTTAGGTCTTGTATGGACGACGTCCTTAGCAATGCTCCCGACTGGATATTGACTGAGACGAGGAGCGTTTTTTCACTATCTCTTACATTTGGGGACCTTGAGTATTACGTAATCTTATAGATAATTTGCGAGACGATCTTTCGTTTTTATATTAAAACGGAATTCGACAAAGTTAAGGCTTACTCGGTGAATTACATTTGTTTTAATTTATCCTTATAACAATAAAATATTGAACGTCATTCAAATTATTGTTAGTTGCGTTTTAAAATACTATCTCGGAAGGCTATTAGCGCCGCACCCTAGGAAAAGGACTGTTAGAGGCTCCATCTTCCGTGCGATGTTTCAACTAGTAAATTAGACTCGCTACATAATAATTAAATTAAAAAGTACTGACCCTGCAGGGAAAAAAGTTAAGATGGAATAAAATGAACTGAGAATAATTATCTGTAATAGAACTCTCGTTTCGTTGCCTTTAGCAGATTAGCGATTATTTGAACGATTCTCTTCTGTAGTAGGTTTTTTTTACTAGCTATCTCGAAATAGTTAAAGAAGGCGTGTTAGTGAAATAACTTTAGGAGTGAAAATGTTTTCTATTAAAAGCAATTGGTATGTTTCGTAACGTAAATTCAATTAAACTATCGATAGATATGCATAGAGCAACATTTGAGTTAACGTCTAAACTTTCAGTGGACCTTATTGTGTCAGTTAATGTGCTATCGCAATAGTAAATAATTTTGGATGAATTGCTACTGATTTTTAAACAGTATCATTTTGAGATATCAAATAAATTTCGTTTGAAATTTCATCAGGAGAAGCATCACTTTTTTTCATTTTCAAACATATCTACCGCAATCCACCGACTTCAGTTGCCGCGAAGCTTTAAAAAAATCCATAAATAGAACGCCAACCGAAGTCGTATTCGTTCGTTAGATTCAGCACTGCTTCTCTTCGTGTTTGCGTCGGAAATGATTAAAAAATTATAGTTTCCGCAACGCTAGCATTTCGCCTGCAATCGAACGAGATGTCGTTCCTAAAGAAACACCGCATTTCAAAGACCGGCTAATCACTTGACGGTTTTAACACATCATCAAAAAAAGTTATCGACTCTTTAAAACGCCACTTAATGAACCATTTCGGGTTCGGGAGTCCTTTTTAAATGCGTACTTATTTTCCTCCCGGAGGCACAGGACGGTGTTAGTATAGCAGTTTCAAAAAGGCACCCTTTAAAAAAATTAAGATTCTGAATATCGTTCCGGTCGAATTCCAAATTCGGAGAAGCTCAAATACGTATAACCCCCTTGAAGAGAGGCAAGAATCGGCGGCTTTAAAAGTGTTAAGCAGTTTCCACGGCAGCGCTAAAACAATTACGAGGAGCTCTTTTGGGAACAATGAGCTTAGTAAAGGATACCTGTTGGTCCCCTCTCTACCATTAAACCCTTCCTTTTTACCCCTACTCCGTCCTCCGCCTCCTTCCATCTGGGTCGGCCCCCAAGCAATGGCGGCCACTGAATCGAGAGAGAGAGGTCTACCATGACATCTGGAGTCCGTGGAGTGTGAGGGAGGGGTGGGGAGGCGGATGTTGGGGGAGGGGATGGGTATGTAGAGCGAGGGGAAATGGGAAAGGGGGGTGGTTTGAATGTGGGGGTATCGGAAAAAGGGGTGTGGGGGAGAGGAGGAAAGTTCATGCTATTCTTTCTCCTTTGGGTGAGAGCTTCTCTCCGGTGTATCCCTGTCGAGTTTTTTTTATTCGGAAGATGTAAAAATGTTGGTTTGGTTTATATCTACGGCGAATAAAGGCTTTGGAAGTATCAGTTTTATAGTATTGAATTCGCCGCATTGACGTTTTCTTTCGGTTGTAATCCATTTACACGGCTAATCGATTATCGGATTCGCCTCAGACAAAATGTTTCCTGATAATCCGATCCCTCTGTAAATTTCGATCAAACGTAACTAATAATTTCCCAAATCCATATATATATATATATAATAGCGCATTTTGACTCTGAAATGCGATAAAATTTTGAAGTTGGATTATGCTGTCAACGGGTATTTTAATCTTAAAAATGAAATATATATATGTGGTTGTCTAGTATGAGATTTTCGAATAAATAAATACCATGGCTATTTCGAAAGTGATATGACTGTAAATTATTTCCCATGAGTACTAAGGCTTGAATATCTCAATAAATGAGTTGACTCTATTTTAGTCTTCCTTGTGGATTTTCTTGAGCGATAACTTATTTATAAGAAACAGACGACGAAAAACTTCAGACCGATTTAACGACTAATAAACTTCGAACGATGCAAATCGTAGTCTTTAAAACTAAATTTCATCGTTATAGTGGAGATATTAATATACGAATTTTCTAAGTTATCAGCTGAAAATTTTCGTTCTATTCTAAAGTACGAGCATAAGGCATTTTTAAAAATCGTTACATCTAATCGTCCTTGAAAGCGAAATAACATAATTCGATCCAAATTTTCAAAGAGGTAAAGATTTTCTTCTCTTTGCTCTAAATATTTATTTGGTATCACAAAACTTCCCTAAAATTTTTAGCCTTTTTAATATTCTATTTATCTTATCATAAATGGTTTTCCACCATATAATTTTGAGTAATCAACAGGTACGAAATCATTTTTACTACGTGAAAAATTACAGTAACCGTAAACATTATTTTCAGTGTGTGGATATTAATAAATTTCTACTTATGCGGGCGAGAATACAAAGGGTATTCGTCAGACGCGATACGACAAACCAATAGAGGCATTAGTTATAGTTTATGTTGGTACGGGGGCGGCCGATTTATCGTCAGGCACGTACAGTATTTTTTAACAGTAATGCGGATTGTATTATAATATGCCGTATATTCTTTCATATTTATTGGCTACGGAAATTTATCAAACTATAAGGAGATATAAAAATTTTTTGTAAAGAACGCCTAAAAAGGGCGGCAAATGAGAGACTTGCACATGGGCAAATCCTGGGTACAGTGACACCCCCTGCCAAACACTTACGGTGGCTTTCAGAGTATTGATGTAAATGTCAGTAATCCCTATGGAAACCGTGACATTATTTAATTTTGCGCTGGCTACATGCCACCGCCGCACGAAACCCTCCAGAGAAGGAAAGAAAGGCCATCCTTGCAGGACTCCGGAGACTTCAACGCCTGAACGGCTGGTGTGCGTGGATATAGCAGAGAGAGAACCCGGCTCGGTTTTAGCCCACAGCTCTCTTCCCTTCCTACAGCCTCAGCTATACCCAACCTCTATACTCCCCATCCCATCTCCAACTCCATTTCCGAGCGAGCGTGGGTATCAGCACGGAACGTACAGTGTTGCCAAGCCTTCGGAGAGCGGACAAAGGGGTTGGCCTCCCGTGAGAAACATAGTAAGGCGCGGCGCGGTGCTTTCGAAAACTGTTGGTTGCTGCATTGCCTCCCTACAATACTCTCTTAAGGGAACTTCCAACTCGCGTCATTATGCCTTGGTTCTGGGGAAAAGGGAGACGAGTGCTCAGGCACGTGGAAATGCAGAATCGCTCTCCTCTCACCAGTCGAGTGAAGGGGAAAGGGGCGAAAATACTATTTAGGAACGTCGACTTATTTCCCATCCCCTTTCTCTCACTTTCTCTAAAAGATTGCGTTGAAAAGTTAAATTTATTTTACGCCTACATTGCGACATATTTTATGCTTAAGAGACGAGACTCCTTTGCCCAAGGACGGACTCATTGAAATATTTTCGATCGTATGTGTAAGACAAGCTTGTGTTTAGTCAAAGCCGGTGGAAGTAAAATAAGTTTAAAAATTTGTACGAACTCAATGTAAAAAATTAAGGTTTTCTTTTTTTTAGAGATATCTATAATTATACCATACTCGTAAAGCGTGTATGTACACATTCAATATTTGATTCACGTTTTGATAGTTCAAATCCGGAAAGCAGAAGCATATTATATTTTAAGGGAGATTTTAACGCCTGCAAAAAGTTGCGTGCGCCTTTCATTATGCAGACATCTCCGAATAAAATTAATTTCAAAACATTTTGTTTCCAAATTGTACATGGACTTATTTAGTTTTTTTATTTTTAAAATCTAATTGCTCAGAAAACAATGAGAGTTCTTGATACATTAACTTGATCTGCGCACGACGAAGACCATGGAGCGCTGTCACCCCTTTGTCCTTTTTCGCTTATCAGAAAAACAGGCTTTACTGAAGTCGTCAAAAAATTAATATACCTACGTCATAACTCTTCTTCAATTAACGGCCGCATTGCTTTCCTTCGAGAAACCTATCAGTAAGGGCGATTTATTTTATTGCATGGGATTTACAAAGACATTGCAGAGAGGTCGAGTAATGTGGCCTCAAATGTACTCAAAAATGTACGCGTAAATCTCGGCGAAATGTTAAAAATTTCATTCTCTTAGTTGATCTAGGATTACTCTGCGTAAGAAAATGTAATTCTTCCACCTCGGCTGCTCTAACTGGTGACCATTCAAAGTCATTATACGTCTGCAAAACCCGATTCCTCTGAAGACCACGAACATCGTTAGGAGTTCGAGGATGGTTGAGAGAAGCAAGCATTGTGTGCGCTCGACCATCGTCGGAGAGAGATAGCTCCCTGGAGGCGGTCGACCCCGCTGAGGCTCCTACTTTCCATCGAGGAAGGCCGAAGCGTAGAGAGAAAGGCCTTCGCAGGCGGATGCCGCACGCATGGCAACGTCGCAGGAAACAGGTTCGGGGCCGTGAGGTGTGGGGGGCGGGAAAGAAGGGTATGGGTTGGTATGAGAAGGAGAGGAGGGGGCGGCCGGTCGTTAGTCCGGGAGAGTCGACGGCGGCGGGCGTCCGTGGAGCTAAGGGCCTTCAGGATGGGTGGTGGGAGAAAGAAAGAGGGGAGGTAGGTCCGGCGGACAGCCGACCAGCCTATAAGCTCGCATGGTAGGCTAAGAGCGAGTATATGGAGACGGGACGGCATTATCTCTTTTCTTCCCCTCCCTACGCCAACTTCACCCCATCCCTTCCTCCTTCTCCCGACCGGTGGGAAAGCTTGTCTCTTTTTCCTAGAGCAGTACTTCTATGCCTTGCCCGCTTTGCTTGCTTACCTGCCTTTCAGAGGCTCTCTCTCCCACTAAAACCCACACCTATCCCTCGTCCGTCCCACACCACCACGTTCTTCGTCGTCGACAGTCAGTCGTCGAAGGACGGCTGAGGAAGGGAATGCGAGGAAAGGAGAGGTGGCTGGTTGGTGGCAGGATGATCGCCGACGGCTGAGGACTCTAGCATAGCGTATTGCGCGCCGCAATATGCTCAGAGAGAGGAGCTGATTAGCGGATGATCTTTGGCTCCTTGGCAATCTCTTCGCGCGTTATCATGGGTCGAAGCGGCGAGTTTAAGACGTAACGTTCTCGCGCAGTGAGATTCGTTGCGTAAAAAAGTGGGTTAATGCGATAGAAAAACCGACGCCATTTGTTTATCGATGAAATAAAAGTTTCTGAAAAGAATTTACTCAAGAAAATTAAATATTAAACGAAAAGGCGGACGATTTCCTATGGAGAGAACCTTTGAGAGAAACTCGGCCAATTATTTTTCTGGACTTTTTCGTCTCACGGTTTCAACTTCAAAAAGCATTTCAATAAAGGTTGAGTCATGCCTCTATATCGCAAAATTATTTTTAAAGGAAATATATAATAATATTATGGGTTTTTACAAGTAATATTTGAATACACGAAATAAGGAGTTAAAACTAACGACTGCATTCTTCTGGTCCCTCTCTTATAATTGGAAAATCGCTTTCTCTCCGTTAAAATATCGGCTAGTACGTAAGGTTAAAAACGCATTCGCAAGGATAACTTTTCCTGATAAGATAGATTACACTGCAGGAATAAATTCTTATCGAAACCGAGGCGGATTTTCATAGCTTCTTTCCGAAGATATCTTTGATTTGAACGCATGAAATTTCCTTGCGTTTTCCATCCGTTACTTGTAAAAAAAACGCATAAAACGCAAGCAGTAATAACGTTGCCCCGCATTTACAAGGCGCTTGCAAAATCGAATAGTACTGGATTAAGCGAATCCCAGGTCTTTCCCGCGAATAGAATCAAAAGTAACAAGTGTTAGACACCCGTAAACACGATTCTAAAAGAAGGAAACCGCACGCATTTGCCCGTTTGAAATTACGCGCCACCTCATCAAGTTCCGGCCAATTAACCCCCAAACCTTGCAGTGAGGTCGTTCATGCGTTGTAGTAAAACTGTAATAAAAAAAAACGACCCTAGTATGGAAGTGATTTTTGTTATTACTTATCGACGGCGCCCGTCGTTTTTTGACGTCTTTACTATAGTAGAAACTTCGCAAAGACGTACCACACGAAACCGCTACTCATCAGAGTCGGTCGCGACCCGAGTGCGCGTAACACATCCGGCAGAAAATACCTTCCCAGACACCGTCGCCTTCGAAAGAAAGGATGAGGCGAGAAGAAAGTTTTTAACCGAATCGAATGGACAGTATGTCTCTCTCTTAAAAATACATTTTTCTTCTTCTTCTTCCTTTCAATAAAGTCTTGGACGGCAACCCTGCACTGTCGAATTTAAAAAATATAGGCGTGAGTAGTAGTGAGGTAACGCATGTAAAGCAAGCACCCCTCGAGCGAACCGTTATTTGGGAGCCTCGCGGCTCTCTCTCACCCAGCGTGTTTCGGTAAGGTTGCCTGCCTTGAACAGAAACTTCGCTCTCTCACTCTTTCCACCTCTCGCGAACGGTTTTGAGGAGGATAGTATGTAGTAGTGGGTGGTTTCATAGGAAACTTCCGCAATCCCAAGCCGTGGCGTGGACTGCGAGAAATATGCACGTCTTCGTTAACGACGGATTATTTTTTTAAATACGTCAAGCATCAATACAAAGGGAAACTATTTGAAAGGTTTAATAGCTCAGAATTTGTTGAAGATGTACGCGGCATAGTTGTACCCATTGGCGTTGTGAGAAAATACGTCGAAATAGTCGCTAGAACCGAGAAATACTAATCTTTTTTCCCAGACGCGATAAGATAGGTTAACGGAGGCATTAGTAGAAATCTATATTGAGTCAAAATAAAGTCAAGTAGGAATTTACTGTTATTTTATCGAGTAATAGATTTCTACAAGTCAGTCGATTATAAATATTATTTCCTCCAGCTCGGTACTAAAATATTTTGTCCCTATTTCAAAATCGGGAACTTTAATTTTCAACATAACTTTTTATGTTTAATAGATTGATCAGCTGCTATGCATGAAAGTTGACATTTTAACTTTTTAAGTTATCATTTTAATCACAATAATATCCGTGCTTGCTTGCCTTGACGTCTTAACTACGTAAGGAACTACGGTGACGTCATCTTTAGGCGACGCCGAAAAAAACTTATTGTATTCCGAAGAACTTCTCCCCTGTTATAGTAACAAAAATCGAAACTGATCGAGAGTATTTCTTATGGAAGAGTATGCTTTTCCAATGTTTTAATATATATGTACATTTAACGCGAACATGTTTCCCCAATCACGTGTTGCAATGAATACAATAATGATAATGACGAACACCTAGGACCATGTCCTCGGCAGGACTCGAACCAGGCACGACGTAAACCAAGGACATCTTCCCCAAATATTCGCGAGTTAGTGGCCCATTCCGCGCGTATTTCGAAAGTTTTGCCTTTATCGCGTTCGTCGTATCGTAAAAAAAAAGAGCGAGTTTGCCTGTACGAACGGCGCAACTCCTTCGAAACGAAACGTTTCCCGAGCAAAATTGTTTCCGGAAAGGTTTTCTTCGTGGTTATAGTTCGCGGGTTCTTTGATAGAATCTCCCGCTTCTAAAAGATACACACACGTCACGATTCTCATGATAGTGGGGTTTGACCCCGAACGATGACTATGCGCGCCTCGAAGGTGACACGCCTCTATTGGTGTACACATCACCACCGACGACGACTCAGCGCGCGAATGCCGCATTCATCCTTGGGAGATAGGCAGCGCGCTGCGTACGCGACCACTGCGCATTCGCATTGTTACCCCGTGACAATGCGCTCAAATTATTTTCGCTCTTTTTTTTTAGTCCGCATCTCGTGAGACCGAGCGAGCGCCGCTAGTTTTAAAAAAATATGTGGTTGCTCAAAAGAATCCATTTTGGAATACAAAATTTATGATCCGAATGTTTGTGTCTCATTATGCATGCCCAAACTTTGAGACCAAGAACAACCAGAAACAAGTAAAAATCGATTGCTTGAAGTGCAGGCTTTTATTCTTTTGCAAATTTAAGTTACTTGGAACGAAGATACGAACTCGGGACAAAAACATGTATTAAGCTGAAAGAAACGATTTTATATTTTTGAAGGCAGAATTCGAATCTATAAGCCGATATAGTTTTTAAATCGTGAAAAAAGTTATTTTTGTAGGTTTGTAACAATGGAAAATGCTGAACACCATGGCAACGAGATCATTGCTTTTTAAATGCGGACTGTTCTCACATGCTAATACCGAGGAACACCGGACGATTTTGCTGGTTTATAATAATAAATCATTTTTAATCCTATTTTTTATTTTTTTTTGACGCCCTATTCGGAATAAATTAACCGAGTTTTAACCCTCTATGATGAGCTACCGAATATAATTCGCAGTTCCCGAATAAATTCGAGATTGTTATCCTCGCATAAATTGATTATTTTTTTAAAAAAATTTTTCGAGTTCTTTTTAATCCACGCTCCAAGTGGCACGCCGTTCCACCTCCGTGGTCAACGTTTCGAAGAAGACTTCCCAAAGAGGATTGTAATAAGCCCAACCAACCGTATTCAAAAACAGCGAATTTCGCGGATACTTTTGGGGAAAATATAAGTAGTGACCAACCAGTCAGGGAAATCAGCGCGCCACACACTCACGAGAGTACTTTTCGCGGGGCGTGTCACGAAAAAAGAGGACGTAAAGGATTTCCGCGTGTTGACTCGCGTTGTAGGAAGAGGGAAAATAAAAAGGAGGGCCCCGTGGGGCAACAGAGAGAGAGAGAGACTACCCTACCTCTTCCCACACCGCCACGTTCGTCAGGCAAGAGAAGAGAGGAGGAGAGCGGGGGCGGGCGGGAGGGAGAGAGAGAAACCTCTCTCCGCCAATGAGAGAGAGAGAGAGGAGAGGAGGAGGATGGTTGCGACAGGCGCGCCACCACCACTGCCTTGCACACCTGCGGAAAGGGGCCAAGAAGCGAAGGGTGTTGTGGGATGGGAAAGAGTGGGGGGGGGGGAGAAGGAGAACGAGGAATGGAAAGAAGCATGCTCCCTCTCTTCCCTCTCCCTCGCGTCGACCACATGTGAGAAACACAGCCCAGGCGGTGTGCGAGTGTGGAACGAACGGGGGATCCGCGAGGGAATGTGGGGGAGAGAGAGAGAACGGGGGTTTTAAAAAGAGTCGCTCGCGCTATCTCTCGGACAACCGCACGAACTAAGTGGTGGCGGGGGGGACTCTCTTTCAAAAGGCGGGTAATTTTGATTCGTTTGTGTTCCGAGACATGAACTTACAGGATGTTCAAAAAGTTTCTATACAGTAAGATAGAAAAAATTACAGGTTGGCAACATTGTTTACTATTGTCAGAACCTCACTTGCAAAAATGGTTTTGTCTCTAGAGGAAAGGATTTTTTTAGTGGATGTTTTTTTAATTAGTAAACATCACTGTTGTCAACATGTAATTTTTATCTATCTACTGTATAGAGATTTTTGAACACCCTGTAGTATAAGCGTTTTTTACGTAATAGATTTTCCGGAAGATTGTTGCTAGGAACGGGGGATAAGTAATCAACGCTTAGTGGGGGGGAGGGGGAGCAAATAGTACACGAAAAATATTTTCTTTCACTTATTTCGATAAAAATTAGAATCAACCTAACGAAATTCAGGTTCCAGGTAGTTAAAAACACTCATTGTTTTTTTGAAAGTTATCTTAAAACCAATTAAGTACTGAAATGTAATATGACCAACTATGATTGTGTAGTAAACGTGCTTCTCACTTATTTCCTGTAACAAAAGTATGCAGTGCTACTCATCGCAACCAAAAGTGTTATTGACTTTTTGTAAGATAAAATGAATGGGCCCAAAATTTCTTTTTTACTTAGGGGCCCCCAATGTAAAGTTCTGCCAATGCTACGATCACCGTAATTTTATAAGTGATTTACATTCCGAAATGGCAGCTCGTTTTATTTGCCTAGGAAAAGAATGCATTTTTAAACAAAATACTCTCGCGCGCAGCCGCTAAAAGTTATTTTCCTCACTGACAAAGTTTTTTTTCGACGAAACTAATTCATTAACTCACTATTATTCTTATACGTTGAGTAAACTAGATTCCTAAATGCAGGGAACGCACGCGGCATGCGCAGAAATTACTCCAAACTGGCGAAATGTTCACGGTCCATATGCGCGACGCACACGGGCGGCCAAACAATGGGGGCGGCCGATTTATCGTCAGACACTTACAGTATTTTTTAACAGTAATGCGGATTGTATTATAATATGGCGTATATTCTTTCATATTTATTGACTACGGAAATTTATCAAACCATAAAGCGTTTTTTACATTTTTTTGTACAGAACGCCTAAAAAGGGTGGCAAATGAGAGACTTGCATTAAAGACTTGCACGAGGGCGGCCGTGAGGCACGGTTATACAATGAACTATAACAACACTGCAGTTAGTAGCAAAAATATAATTTTATGCGGTTTTTTTACGACTTAACTCTCTTCAGCGCAACTCATCCTCTCTCTCTAACGCGACCTTTCGCCTTAGGACGAATCATTCCAGTGTTTTAAAAATGATGATGATGAGAGATGCAAGGAGTTTTCCGAGGTGGGGGAGGGAGTAGTCTCGTGCTATGCGACTAAAAGGTATGTCCCGACCTTGACGGTAATATACGATGTAAATACGGCGTGAGGGGGGACGTCCGACGGAGGTAGACAAAAGAAGGTAGAGGAGGAGTTAGGTGGGGGAGGAAAGGGGAGACTATTATGGACAAACTGCTTCGCCGTGTCTGGATGGACCGTCTTCTCCCCCTTTCTACCTTTTCCCATCCCTCCCAACTCTTGATTTTTACAATGGCTTCTCGTGTTCGGAAGACGCCTTTAACAGATTCACGTTCGCGTTGATTGCTTTATTCGGTCTTTTTTGAGGGGGACCCCCCCCCCCCCCCCCCCCAACCCCTGCTGATGGCTGTTCTTTTGTGACAAAGCGTCAGTGAGCCGGCAAAAAAAAGTGCGTTTTATGCAACTGTGTTGGCCATTTAAAAAGTAAAAGATTGATTCTCGCCCAATAATTTATTGATCTTATTCGCGCATACCATAAAAGTAGTATATAGTGTTTTTTAAAAAATTATTCTTACGAAAATAGCGAAGAAAACTAGCAAATTTCCGAACGTATACGATTCGTTAATCTTTCAAATAACGAGGCTTTATTATTAGTCGAACGTCTGTAACTCGAACTTTCCGTAACTCGAAGTGAATTCATTTTCACAGGACAAAATCTTTTTCGTATGACTCCAGTTTTCTGCGAGTCGAATATTTTTTTTGTTTCCCACAAGGTTCGACTTGGAGAAATTCCACCGTATATCTTTCAGCCAAGGATGAAACTATTGCATGCAATGCTGTAAAGTTTTAGCCATTGCTAATTATATCAGAGTGGTTTAAAAATAATCGGCACAACATACATTGTACAAACTTTCTCGTATACTAATGCGTCGTTTAGATAGTTATCTTTAGAAAATGAAAATCGTATCAGCCGGTTTTTAGAAAATCCAATTTTTGTTAAAGTTGCCCAAGAATAAACTAGCCTTATATTCATCCATTGAGAAAAATGAAATATGTAGTATTACTGAAGAAGTTTACTCAAGTAACTGTACGAAATTTTATCAAAATCGTCTTTGAGAAAATCAAATTGTTGTTAAAAATTCGTAGAATAAACTTCCCTTAATTATTGAGCAATGTCAACCATTTCTTCACAGCTTCTGCTCAGTATGATAAAACTAGTGTAATGCCCGTTGAAATATCAACGTAAGAATTATAGATAGATTATTAATATTTGCATTTAAAATAATTAATAGCACACTATTGCATATGAAATATTTCGTCATATACTCCATTTCTAGTGAATATTCTGTTGTCGTTTAGTAAATGCCTTTGGTTTTTATTTTCGGCTATAAAATTCTGATATTCTTCTCCCACCTTGTTATCATCAATGCTACATATAATTGTCGGTGTGCAAAGACAGGGAAATAATTATATGTATACATATATACCGTAGGGAAAATAATTAAATTTCGTGCACTTAACGTTATGATAGTTTTAAAATTGTACTCTGTACTTACGAAGAAAGAAAGCTTACTCGAATCCTCAACAATGTTCTCCGTCTTTATGTAAATAAAAATCTTTAAAAGATTTAAATTAAAAACTAATTAATCAATCAGCGGAATAATTTATTTGAATACTATGTGAACAAAAACAAATCACCAATTTATTTCAACATTGTAAACTGTTCCCTTGACGATTGAATGGATCGTTGAATTGGAGAACCTTATTGACAAAAAATAAACTAATTGTTTATCGTATAAACCCTTACACAAACAAACATAATTGCATAAGTGTTTATTATATATAATTCCCGTCGTTTTCGCCGAAAGAAAGATAAGTGAAATTACTATAAAATTAATGTAATGTTGAAGTGCAGTGATCATCGAAACTGAGATGTGGTATCGTGTAATCAGATCATCGACCACTTTACATGAATTTTACAATACTACATAGAGTTATTTCGAGAACCATTTAACCGATATCAAACAAATTTACTACGTCATTTGCAATTTTGTTTCCAATCTAATAATTATAACGACAACTTGTCGTTTATCGCTACGTATTTCTGATAGCATGGTTATTTTTTAATATTTATGTTATTTTCTTCATAGGTAGGTATGATATTTACATTAACAAATAAATGTGCCACTCGAATATTAACAACTACCAAAAATATATTGTGATAGAATACGATCAGTGTTAGCTAACTGACAAAACATTTTCAAGTGGTCTAATTAAATTTCGCTGTCGGCCATCTTGCGTTCCTTACAGAACGTTTTTATATTATAAGATTACCATAATATAATAATAATGCCTAAGTACGAGATTTCATTCATTTTCGCTCTACCGTTTAGGCTCTATAGCCAGTAACAGACAGACAGATGGCATTGCGAAAACCACTTTTTTGGATTCAGCGACACCTAAAAAGTATATTTCCGTAAAAATCTCGAGCTCGAATTTTTTCGCGATAACAATACTTCCTTAATATACTTCGTATATGAGAAAGTAAAAAAATAGGCATCAACTTCCATTTCCCAGATAGTTTTGTATGAATTTCCATTCTGTTCAATATGCCTACTACATCTTAAAAGTCTTCCACACGCACCCAATAGAAACCGCTGCTATTTTTTTTGCAGACCTTATTACGCGTGTCTCTCGGTCACGGCCGTTCGATGCGTTCTCTTAGTAATAAACGTCTCTTGCGAGAATGATTTGTCTTCATCAACTCGTAAATAGCCCGAAGGGCGAGACGAAAAGGAAAAGTTTTTATCTCCTTTTCCTCCAAAAAATTACGATTTTCCGGGAATAAAAATTTGAATAACTGGTTCCCCTCCCCTACGGTGGCCGCGGAGTAGTGGATCTCTCTCTTTTTTTTTTTTTAGTTAGGCCTCCTACCTCTCTGCCCGTAGTAACTGACCGTCCTACCACGGCGCGTATTCGGACGTAACCCGAAATCGTACGCATTTCTTTTCTTTTGTCTTACTCGTCGCGACCTTTGATACAAGAGGGTCGGAAGCGCGGTCGAGTTTTCTCACAAGCGAAATTTGTCAGTCGTTATTTAAAACGTACATTATGCGAAAATGATGGGATTACCTTACGAGTAAATGTATACAGTGGAACTTCTATAAGCAGAACCTCAAAAGGAAAGAAAACAATATTCGGCTTATAGAAGAAAAATAAAGCGTGGTAAAGTTTTTGATTTTATGGAAGGACGACTCGATTCGCTAAGGAGAAAATTTTTTACTCACACCGACTTTTTAAAAAATTTTTCCGCCCCAGAATTCACCTTCAAATTTTTTCGTCGTCTGCCAACCTTCGGACTTCCCGAACGAAAAAATAAAATCACACCTCCGTAAAAGGAGACACAACCCTAGCGTATAACGGTCGAGGGAAGGGGACAAGGCGAGAGGGGGAAGAGGGGAGGGAGGGGAGAGAGACGAAATGATAACAAGACGAACATCACGTCTTCCCGTTAATTTTTTTAAACTATCACGCCTTCGTCGTTCGCAAGTGCACCCAACTCTTGTGCCCGAATGGGGCCAGGGTTGCCACCTCAAATTCATCAATGATTTTTCTCTGTGACCCTTAGGTTTTCATAGGTGAAATAGGAAAATGCTTTTTCGTTGTTTTTTTAAATGTCTAAGACACAGTAGCTAAGTAATTTACTTACAAATGTGAATAAAAATGGTGAAAATGCATATTTCATACTTGTATTTTTTCTTAAAATTAAATGTTTTGTTGTTGTTGGAACATTTTAATATGTAGTTCAGTTCGCTGGGATTATTTTAGAAACTCTTAAACGCTAGAAATCTAGTTGAGTAAAAATTTCAGCCTCTGCTATTTCTATTTACTATCGTATTATTTCTTTCATCCGAACCCGCTCCTGGATTAACTGAATACGTCTCAGATGCCTGGACACATACACAATATAGAATTTGTATTCTTCATGTTAAACAAACATTTCTAACGAAACAATACCAATTTCAACTTACAGTGCCGTAACTAGGGTACGGCGAAGGTGGTATTTGCCGTAGGCGCCAAACGTTCCAGCAAAAAGTGCGAAAAGTTAATTTTCCTATAAATGTTCTTTTAATACTCAAACATTGATTTATGTATAATAAAAGCGCTATTATTCTTTACTAAAACGAAGAAAAAATTATATCCTACATAATTAAGACGTTTCCTAAAATTTTGCCATAGGCGCCATATCGCCAAGGTACGCCTCTGCCACCTTCTGTTCATTAGCATAAACCAGAGGTGGCAAATAATTTTTGTCTCGCGTGCCACTAGTTTACGCCTATAAGAAACCATATTTTATACAGAAAATACAAGCTTACGCGAACCAAATAAAATCGCAAGCGTGCCACGTATTTGCCATCCCTGGCATAGTCAGTCACCAGATTATTATATTTTCCGATACATGTAAAACCAACATTAGAAATATGTTTGCTAAACTTTAAGAATATAATGTATATATTCTTGCTATGGGCACAGACTTTTGGGACACCCTTGTACATAATGCCAATTTCGACAATTTTCTTGTAGACCCGGAGAATATTTACTCTTTTGATCCGGAGACCATAGCCCTAAACCCCGCGTGTGGCATAAGAAGATAACGAGGAAGGTGTGACGTAGTAAAGGGTGGGTGCCCGCAGGGGAAAAAATGACTCTTATAGAACGCGATCATTCACCAAGTGAGAGAGAAAGAGAGCGAGAGGGAGGGAAGGCTCTTGTGATACGAATCGATTACCTGGCATTGAGGAGGAGGACGCATAGCCAGTCATTCAACTCTCGGTGGTTGTTACATGTCACGGCTCGTCTTGATCCGTCCGCGTCCTTGATGGCCATTCGTCGAATGGCTTCACAGGGGGGTGGGACCAAGAGGATGGATGGGGAGGAGTAGGTGGTGGGGCGGTTTGTTACGTCTGGCGAAAAAATAAAAGGGCACGCCGTATAGTGTGTGTGGGGAATAATCTCGTTCGTCTCCTCCTCCCCACCTTCCGCTGAGAGAGAGAGAGAGAGACAAAAAGCTGTTGCATTGTTTGGCTCGCAAGGGGAAAAATAAAGATATTTTGCGTAGGTGCGTCTTGATCTCTTTTCGGAAGATGACGTTCCTACGTGTGCGTGAAAAAAGTCGTTTCGTAAATCAAAAAATCTTCGTCCGCGCGGGAACTTGTTTGTTCGTCGTCGATAATGGATTTACCGTCATACTGATTTTATTGTAATAAAACCTCGTAATCTTGTTAGAGTGAGTATTTCTGCCAACGAATACTAAGGTCGCGGGTTCGAATCCCACCTAGGACAAGGTTGTTTGTGTTCGTCAGGGTTATATGTAAGAATGGACATGACTGTCTAAAATATCGCTCTTAAAGACGGGTTATTATTATAAGTCAGAAAAACATCGAAGATAAAATTTGCATTCTTTTCCTCCTATGTGATTTTTTCTGTTCTACAACAATGTTAAATACTCCTAAAGGAACTTTTTATTATCATAGAAATTACTTGGTTAGTTTTTCTCCGATAGGACATTGGGAGGAAGACATCTATAAAAAATCTCGCTGGAAAACTATACATTCATCGATATAAAGTTATTAAATAAGCAATGAAACGGGTATTGATGATTTTTTTGTAGTAGGCAACTGACTGCGGCATTAAAGGAATCTTTTGCTGCCAGCCAGTAGTTCGAAAAATGTTTTATTAATTATATCTGTACTGCATTATAATGTTTTCTACACTATTATTAAATTAATGCATTTTGTTATAATGATAAATATAACTTCGGCTGTGCGTTTTTATTTTTGCTGCATTTCGAATCCTTAAATCGAGACATTTCATGCTACAAGAGAAAGGTTGGCCATGGCTATATTGCCTCCTTTGCTCAAAAGCGAATGAACCACGTAGTAACTAATTTTATTTAAACTTCCTTTATTAGTTCGTGAAATATCTCTCTTGTTAGACTATTCTCGACAACTCAAGTCATGCGAAATTCGATTTTTTTAAAATTACCATTTGATAAGATATATAAAAGCCGCGGATCGACCTTTTTCTTGAAACTAAAAAATAAATAAAGTCCGTAGAGCGATGGTGGTGCCGCGTCGAGCCTAAGTCACGCAATCACCGCTCCACTAACCCATTTACGCTGGAAACGTTGCTTTCCCTTCGGAACCCACGTAGGCCAACCAATCAGACAAAACACGAGAGAGAGAGAGGTCTGGTCTGGTGGACGCATGTGGTCCAAGTATTTTTCACGTCTCAGGGTAAAAAAAAGCATGCCCCGGAAGTTTTCGGACACGGCTCGTTCGCAGATTTTCGCTATCATCGAAAGAAATCCTTTATCAAGGCTAATGAATAGGATGGGATTGGTTTTTTTTGGTAATCGATTTTCGCTTCTATTTCAATTGCCCCGGTAATCAAACTGCGAAAGAAAAGGCGACCTCTGTTTTCGCCTTGGTACTCCATAAAATTTTGTTGGAGTGGCTCTAAATGAACCTGAAAAATGACAAAATTATGAATGCAAACGTGCGAGAAAAACGGAATTTCGACATACTCGGCGGGTTTTTAAATATGCGCTTCTGTAGAGGAAAGGAGATTTATTAATCCAAAGCAATCGGTTCTATATTTCGTTTCAAGATAGGTAACATCGCATGTTTACTGCTGGCGCCAACTACCGTAAAAAACTTATATTACAACGACAACGCTAACCAATAATTATCATAAAAATACATATTTTTGATTATAGCATTTAAAATATTCGAATTATGGGTTGGCTGTCGCGTTCATATCGTTCAATGAATTCTCAACGAAGCATTGGAACGAGCTAGTAGTTTTGAAGTCAACCTTCGAAAATTGTTTATTAACAGTTAAATAATGCGACTAAGCTTGTTGAAGTTATGACTACATTAATGCAGATTATTATCGTTATTCAACATTTAAGTAATTACTAGAAATGTTTGTCTACGATGAGTAGCAGTAAAGTTATACATTTGTTTCGAAATGCGTAGGGCTTTGAGAGAGATAAAGAGGAAGGATGAGCATGACGCAAGCGTTTTGTAAGTTTTCAGACCTCATCCATGGAAGATGAGTCAGGAACTATTTCTTAGGCTGTCTTTTCCCCAAGTCGCGTCACTTCCAGCCTTTCGGTTTATACGAACGCTGCGAGGACGTTCGCAAATATAGGAACGAATCCTCGCAATTTCGTCGTGATGTTTGTATCTGGACAATTATGCCAACACTACTGCACATAAACAACTATTTTGGAGGAATTTGCTAGTCATGTGACATTTAAGATATAAGGCTAACGATATCACTCGATAATTTTGAATTAATACCAACAAACTACATTTCAAATACTAAACTGCTTCCAAATGGCAATTAAGTATTAAAGTACCGAAGCATTAGTACATACATTGTCATGCACATATGATAAAAATTGGAGCTTCATTTTCTGAAGCAATGAGAAAAAGCGCAATTTCTACATTGAGGTTTATTTAGAATTTTAAACTGAAGATTCTTTATAAGTTTTGTACTATAAATGTATGGCAAAGCATTTTATTCATTAATTAATTACGAAAATTTAACTTTCTATCTGAAGCCATTTGCTCAGAATCTTAATTTGAAAATTTTCTACAGATTTTCCTGACAAAATCTTTTAGTGTTATAGATGGCATTAAAGGTCACACAAATACTGACAATTTAAACTTTCTATCTGTAACCATTTGTTCAGAATCTTAAACCATGATACTATAGAAATGCAGACATAAAAGATAATTCTTTACTTTCATGGCTAAATAAAGAATATGTACCCAACCGTCAAATTTGTTGAAATTTCATGCACACTTGCAACAACTGAAAATGTCTCCAATATACATAATACAGGGCATGACAAATTTTTATTGGATCTAGGAGCCAGCTCAAAAATTTAATAGCCAGACAAATTCTTTGTCATCTGGGTATTTATATTGCGACTAACAACAAACTTAAACCTTCCACTGTTGCAGGTATGAACTAGCATGCACATTTACGTCATGCATAATAATATTCTGATGTAAAACAACAAAAAGCTAGATTACACTCACTTCCAACCATGGGTGGATTTAAGGGGGGGGTAATTCCCCCCCCCCCCTAGAATTTCTTAGCACTCGAAAAATTACCCTTTAAATCTCGTCCTTCATGTGGAGCAGTTCATAATTTAAGTTCTTTCACTCGCTTCACTATAATAGACTACCATTTCACTGTATGTATTCACTTTTTGCTGTTAAGTTCTACATTTCCTTTTTCTGATTAAAATATGTACTGAATAAGATAGTTTCAAATACTTTATTAAATAACTTTTATATTAACCTCACTCGATATCTTATATCTATAATATATAGCTGAAAGTAATTTTTATTTCACTTTGAGTTTATACCCGCAAAGGGGTACTTAAAATTCAGTGGAAAGTCGAACTCACTACATGTACATTTATGTATAATTAAGCAAGATAATTGAAAGTGTAATGTGAAGCACCATATAACTTTTACAAATGTTTTTAATAAAATCAGCATTGTTGTATAAGAAGAAACTTATTCTACTGAAACTGTCGCGAATTGGTTTTCCTTGCCAACAGAACTCACAACTGTAGTAAATCAAAATGTATTTTATTCTTTTTAGAGCATAATAGAAAAGTTATTTTAAAATTTTTTTTATTAATTTATTTTTCACCCCTATATTACACCCCCCCCCCCCCCCCCTGGATGAAGCCTGGGTCCGCCCACGCTTCCAACATTCCTTGTTTTGTTTGTTAATCGCACTTGCTCTTGTCTCTGTTTTTCCTGCATGTTTCATTCTTATGGTATCCAACAAACAGAAAAAACCGCAGAAACAGAAATTTTAAGTGAGAAACAATACTGAGCCTAATAATTTAAATGCACTAATGGACAATACCACACACATAAATGAGAATACTTAGTAACGTGGTTTTTTCCCGGGTAAACTGTGCATTTTGGTAGCCGGACTATTTGCTGGTAGCAATGAACTGTTGAACCGAGATTTTCAAACTAGCAAAACCAGACATTAATTTACAATAACTACTTTCGAAATTCTAGGCGCCTGGGATTTGTCAAGCCCTGACATAATATTTTTTCTTTACTCCCATTAGCTTGTTTAATTTAAACGACATTACATCTGAGATGGGTTCTTTATAATTACAGTTGCTATTTGTTCAAATAATAACTTATCCTTGTGTTTTTTGTTCTCATTAAGTCAAATAAATATATGGAATCCTTATATTCATCAACCACATTGTATTTACAGGTGCTGATTGTCATGATGGGTCTTCAAACGACTGCCACTAAGAGAAAAAGGGAGGAAGGCGAGGAACAGCCTCCAGTTTCAGCGAAACAAGGAAGGAGAGAGGACGAGGAGTTGAGGGGAGAGGGAGGAGTGCAGCAAAGGAGGGAGGAAGGAGGAGTGGAGTGGAACAGGAGGGACAGTCAACCATCTAACCTTCCCCCTCCCCCAGCCGAGGAGGATGATGACGATGAAGACGAGGAGGTAGAGGAGGAAGAAGAAGAGGAGGAGGAGGAAGAAGAGGAAGAGGAGGAGGAAGAAGACGAGGAGGAGTGCGAAAAGGAGAGGAGTGACCAATACCTACCAGCTGGGAGGAGTTACCTCCTTCCTTCCAACCCTCCCACCCCTCTTCCCCCTCAGTGCATGCGTTACGGAGACGAGATGGGCAGTTCTGCCCAGTGCTACACCCCTTCCACCCACCTCTTCACCCCTCCGTCTGGACCCCACTTACACCACCCTCACCTCCACCACCATCCCACAGACTTGAGGCCGCCCCAGGCGACCCCTTACTACGGCGGCGACCCCGCTGACCCTCGCTGTCCTCCTGCATCACCTTATTGTTCCCGTCTGCAACAGCAGCACCCCCAATTTGCCCCTCCCCAGAGGACGAACCCTAATTATTGGCATCCAGGTAGTCCCGAGGAAGGTTACTATTCCTCCGGTCCTCCTCATCCCCCTCCGAGTCCCCCTTCCAATCAAACGATAAGGTGCGATGAAAACGGAAAATCTTACCTCGAGTTGGGTAGCTCCGCGCCGTGTCCCGGTTCCCCTCCTCCACCCGGGCCGCAGGTAAGGAGGGTGATGGGTGGTGGTGGTGCTTGCATGGGTGGTGTGCAGGAGGCACCCGAAGTAGTGCATCCTCCTAACGGGTGCTGTGACCGAGCCTCTTCTGGTAGGAATCCTGTAAATGGAGGATGTTGTTGTTATCGTAGGCAGAGACTAGCCGTTCTCAACATCTCCATGTGCAAGTTGGGGAGGTATAGACAGTTCCCAGATCCCAGCTTACATAGGTCGGTGCTCATATGCAACACGCTTAGGTGCATAGAACGGGAGATGGAGAGGGAAGGTGTTTTCTTCGGGAACCACGGTGTGGGTGGTAACCCTCACGTGTGCGGTGCTCCCCCTCCCAACAATGCAGGGCGCCCTCCCCTTCACCCTCCCCCTCCTCCCTCTCCCCATCCTGGCCCCCCTTGCGACGAGGACGACGACGAAGAAGATGAGGAGGAAGACGAAGGTCCTTTAATCCACGGGCACGGCTATCCCGGACATCCGCCACCCCCTCACGGTCACCAAGGTGGCTTTGCGGACGCTGTGAATGGGTACCAGGTTCCCTATCGCTGCAGTGTGCCCGAGAACAGCGGTATGTCCCACGTGGTTCCCTCTCCTTACGAACAAAACCTTAGAGAGCTCTCGGCCACCGCGCCGAGAGCCACGCCGTTCCCCAGTCCTACTCATCCGGGTAGCGGTTTAGAACCCGTGCCGGCGGACGTCGGAGGCATCAACTGGGGTTCCGTCCTCAGTTTGTCGAGTCAATCGGACCTCGATCCACTTAACAACAATTCCCTTGGTGAGTTGTACCCGTCCCCGCCTTCGCCGGCGGCTGCCACGCCTCAGTGTTCCTCGCCATTCACGTCCCCGGCCCACTCGTCCTCCAGCACCCTATCCTCCTCCTGTTCGGAAACTGGAAACGTTCCCATGTCCTCGTCATCCTTGCTCTTAGGAGATGTTGACCTCGGAAACGAGTTTGAAGACTTCTTACCCGGGTGGAAGTTGGCCCCTTTGGGTGTCGATGACTTTTCCCATCCCATGTGTCGGACCGACTCCTCCTCTTCTTCCTCATACTCTTCGTGTGGTGCCTCGACATCCTCTTCGTCCTCCCTCTCGCCGATGAGCGACCGCGGAGGCGGTTGGGCTATGGGCCCAGGGATCCGTCCTCCTGGCGAGGACCTGGACAACCTTATGCATGTCCTTGTGGGCACGTAGCAGAAATACGGTGATAACCGTCGAGTTCACCTCAGGTTGTGAGAGGTAGAAGGGATATAGGACCGGAACATTGTTGATTTATATTATAAAAGGGGTCCCTTCTGCCCACCCTTTCAGTTCTCTGCCCTGAAGATTTTACTTTTTTGGTCTTTGAAGAAGAAAAAAAATGGTGTGAATCATTGAAAATTTTGAGATTATGCAAAGGTCTTCTATTTGTTTGTTTTTTTTTTTTAATCCTTTTATAACTGTCGTCTGTTGATGACGGTGATCTTATGGATGGCCTTTTGAAGTAATAAACTCTCCAAGTTTGACTTGTGTGATCTCTGGGGGGTATGTTGTCCATTGAGATAAACTGTGATGGTATGAACAATATGCTTGGAGAGCTGTAAATTATGTTTAGATGAATATGGATGCATAGAGCACTGGAGTGTTTATGGAAATGCTCAAATCTCTTACCAAGTGTGCTCAACAACGACAGTTTTTTTTTCAACCATTTTTCTTCTTTGGAAGAAGTATCGACCACAAAACTATAAATTGCCATTGATTTGTTTATGTGCTATTGTTGCCATTTCTTGATTCTGTTTGCTCTGTTTTACAACAAACAATCAAGATTTATTCTTGGTTTTTCTGTAAATTTGAATTAGTATTTAGTGAGAAATATATGTATATTTTTTGAAGGAAATAATGAGAACTGGTGTACAAAATATGTGGCTCTTGTTGGATAAACAGAAAATGCCCTATGTATGGTGCAAATCTAGAAGAGCAAGTGCTCATAGCTGTTACCAGTGATTGCATGTTAGGTCAAAAGAATGTGCTTTTGACTGCTGTATCCATTTAAATGGCAGCTTTGTCCATTTGTACATAATCTAATGCATAACTGGCATTTCACAGTATTTTGCAGAGGTACTAAATACAATGTTGCATGGAATGTATGAAGCACCTTCATGTTTCCAAATTTAAATCATAACTAAATTGGATTGATTACATTGATGCCACGGTTTGAAAAAAATTCCACATTGCTAATAAATGTGAAACATTAAGCATTAGCATCTTAACCCTATTAAAAAAAAAGATCCAAAAATTAGAAACAACCAACTTCTCCCAGGATTATTTGAATTTGTTCAGAAGTCTTGAACAAATCATTATTGCAATTTATATTGCCTCAAAATAAACACTGTGAAATGCATCCTGTTGGTCAGTGGCTTCATTGACATGGACAGGATTTTCTTAATTGTACGAAAAAGAATCTTCACACATGGTTTGGCAGCCAAAAAAAGTGAACGGAAGGTTTTCAATGCTTCAATATTCTGTACCTTTGTCTGGAAAATATTAACAAGAATGTAAATACATATAAATCTATATATTTTGACCCACTAAAAACTTAATAATATTTTGAATATTTAACAGAAACACTCTAGTCTAAAAGAGCCATATGTTATCAAAGAATTTTCGAGTTCAAGAGACAGAATAATGAAGCAAAAAGTGGTTAATTGTCAATGCTCTCTTTGGCTGTCACATTCTGATGGTATGTAGAGTATTACCAAAAATGTCACTATTAAAAGTTAGTAGTATAATTTTGTGTAGCACAGGATACCAGGATACCATTATGAATGTTATATCACTTTTTAAAAAGCTGTGCTTTGTGCAGATTCATTCATCCAAGGATTTCTACATTTGGCTATGATGAGAACAGCTGTTCATTGTAATTGTTAATGATGCATAAAATTACTTAAACATTTCATGAAAAACATGTGGCAATCGGTGATTAGCTTCTCGTACTGGGTGCACATATTTGTTTATTTATGGTTTTTGTCATCCAGTGTTTGGTTTTCCTGCAGGAAATTGTGGTGCAATCACATATAATTATGTAAGAGTGTGGAAGGTAATGGACAAAATAGCAGGGGAACTATCAAAATGATTGTGCTGTGATATTGTCTTTTTACACTTCTGTTACACTAGACGAAATCTAATATTTAATCTTATTATGTTACATATGTGGTTTGAATATTCATCTAAAAATCTTTACAAATTTAAACAATAATAAAAATATTTGTAAATATTTAATCATATTGCATACTTTGAACATTGGTTTCCAACTGTCATGAAATACTTTTTAAATACTAAATACCGTGGTCCAAAATAGAGAAAATATTTCTCCGCCGAAGTAATTTCATCAAGTAGTGGAAAACCATGACTTTCTTATAAATGGGCATTTAAAATTTACAAGAGTTAAATTTACCAGGAAATTGAGCACACCAAACTGGATTACTATCATAAGTAAGAAATGAAATACACTCAGAATGCCAGTTATGAATGAATGTACAATCATTAGGAATAATGAAGAAAATACTCGTTTCAACTTCTTTTTATATCGGAAGAGTTAAGAAAATGGTACTCAATTTCAGAAACTGTCAGTGAATACATATTTATGACAGGATAAAATATCAGTACAATTCATTTACCTTTTTTTCAAGCTTCTTGTCTTTAAATTCAGGAACGGTTTTGAATGTTTTACTGCACAACACATACTTTACGATGGAATTAATAATCAGGTTAATTTGTGCCTCAAGATTTCTTTGTCTTCCGTGGTATTATTACAGTGTGATTCATTTTTGTTGTATTAAAAATTTTGCATATAGGTTTATGCATCTCTCATACTGGAAATTTCAAATTATCTCTTCAATGGTATCTGTGCACAGGGTCCATCCTGTAAAAATCAGTTCTACTAGTGAAAGAAATTCACTGTTGCTAATTACACAAAACACATCCAAAACAATATTGTTCAGTGATTACTCTGTTCAGCATTCCCCAAACCATGTGCAAAAAGATTGTTATAAAAGAAAATCACAGGTTTTCTCCTGCAGAACGTATGGCATTAATGTACAAAAGGTTTGTATATTTTCAAAGCCAAAGATATTTTATTGGACAAGGGAGAGAGGCAACTAACGTAAAAAGATACAGTGCTTTATTAATGGTTTATATCAGGTTAAGCAAATGTATTTATTCAACTTCTGCAAATGAATAGATGCATACTGTACAGAAACCCTTGTACAGAAACAGGAACAAAGCAATGAGCAATAAAATAATGGTTTCCAAAATATTTTGTGTTTTTTCATTTATATTTTAACCTAAACAATACCAATGAACCTTGAACGTCGAATTATTTAAACAAACTATGAACATAGTTAATAGTGAGCATTTTATAAGATTTATTTATGACAAAATTATACCATCTTCGTATTAACGGTTCTAAATTAAACAATATTCGCGCACTAGATGTAACTACGCCCGTTACACGGAAAGAAGTAAAGCATCAAAAACGTACAACCAAAAAGTACGTACTAGGATCGAATTCCGGCGTTTGGATCAGTTCGTCCGATCTCTACATGTACATATTTTTCTACTGTATCCAATTTTAAAGATTTCACTATCCAAATAAATATTAAGTTATGTTCTTGGGTGCATAAAGCAACTACATTTATATTTGTAAAATAAATTTGCTATTCGCGATTTTATATATATATAACAAGTAACGATTTTGTAAACTATATCCGTAAATGAGGCGAAAGATTTCAAAATTATATCAATTATAACAGTTTTTCAACAGAAAATTAATGTATGAATCTCATTTGCGAAGCAACTCGCTAATGTGAAGTTGTACAAACGTATATGACTATTTGTAGCTTATACAAATATTTAAAAAAGCATTAATATGATATAATATAAAATGATACGAACCTTTAATAAACAAGGAAGTTCAGCGGTTTATGTTACATAAACGAAATGAATCTTATACTCAATAAGCTTGCCTTCTAGATTTGCTTAACCGTAGAATGAATACACCGGTAAAAATTAACCAATCCCGTTCCATGGAACACAACGTCGTTTCGATATATATTTTTTATTTTCTCCTAAAGTAATTGTATTTAATTTAGCGTGTCACGAAAAAATTTTGAAAATAATTTTAAAGTTTGAAGTGTTTTATTTGGGCTACGTACTTCATTCTTGCTATTAAGTATCATAACTACACCTAAATTCAAACTTACCATTCCTTCCAATCAGAGCCCTGCAATTCAACAAATTTTTAACTTGAACACACTAGTTTCCCCTGTACCCGACATATTTGGCAAATCTTAAAACGAATGAAAAGTTTCCCAAACGCAGAAAAAACGAAATGCCTTTCTTCTCCTTAATATCCAATTCACTGTTCAATGACAATCAAAAAAAATTTTCCATATATATTTTTGGGCGATATAAAATTTTAAAATCCTAACCTGAACCAAACTGCATCAACCACCAGATGGACTCTTCCAAGACATTGTTCGCTAAAATACATTCCATAATTTTTGCAGCTGATAATAGTAATTTTTAACCAAAAACAAACATTTTCTATAGCTTACCAATTCAAACTCATCCAAAGAGAGCCATACTGACTTCCAAATTCTCCCTCATCAAATATCTGCCCACTGAAATGCCAAAAGTCCAGCTGTTGTAAGTAATCAAGGGTTCTATTAGGATTTACATTAAATATTTAACGAATAATAAAAAATATTTCATAATTCAACTTCTCTGAAAATAAATTGATAAAACCACACAGCTCAAAATATAATTCCAAATTTTTATTTATTAATCAGTACACCAAAAACTTCAGTTGCAAATACTTGGTTGAAATCTTGCTTTAATCAAATATATTACTAAGATTAAGGATGGCATCAATAATACCTCACAAATATATTAAGTCAATGAAAACGCAAGTTTATTAAAGCAACGAATTACAAAAAAGATAAGATATCAAAAAGTTTTATACTAAGAATAGCAGAGACAGAACACAAATCAATAAATTATTTTTAACAATCACACATCAAAAATGCTGGTTGCGGCAATCCTTCCAAATAAAAATTTTCTGGAAGACTGAAAAATTAATCTCGCTTCTTATAAAATTTCACCCTGACGAGTATTATTTTCATGGAATAGGAAAATTAACAATTGAGCAATTGACAAATGCACAGCCGTAAAGGCTTAATAAGTGATAATCACAAAAGGGATCAATACAACCATCAGTCTTCAAAAATAGTAGTAAAAAATTCAATACAAAAATTGAACTTACACAAGGAATGTTCAATCACGAAATACGCACACTAGGACTAGTAAGTATCCAGGAATAAGAACCATAAATATTTAAAAAATTAAGCACTCTTTTGAGCGGCAGTAGCATCAGTTACCGATTCCTCAAGTTCTGGCTTCTTAGGAACTGCCTTGACCGCTGCTTCCTTTTCAGGTGACTCAACCTTTTCGTCACTCGACACACCGTTCTCCTTACCTTCCCCGTTTTCATGGTCAACTCCATTGGAACGCACCTCTTTTTCAGCTTCCCCATTCTCAGTCACAGCGTCATCAGAAGATGCAGATTCCTTCTCCGGTACGGCATCGCCATTCTCAACCGTGCTTACATCCTCCGTAACTGTCATTTTCTTTTCATCCTCTCTTTCTTTCTTGGTCGAAGGTTCCTCCTCCTCTGCAGCTTTCTCTTCAGCTTTAGGCTGCTCTTTCTCTTCTTTCGTCTTCTCTTCCGGAGCACCAACTTTAGATTCTTTCTCTTCCGCTTTGGGTTCTGCACTCTCTTCTGTCTTCTCGCCAGTTTCTTTGCTCTCTTCCTCTTTGGACTTTGAACTTTCCTCGTTCATTTTGGCATCCTCTTTGACTTCTGCCTCGGAAACTGTTTTTTCGACTACCTCTTTCTTTTCTGCTTTCTCCACCTCCTCTGCACCACCCTCTTTCTCCTGCTCCTTTTCTACCTTCTCTTTGGTGCCACCTTCCACTACTTTCATCTCTTTGGCACCAGCCTCGACTGCTGTCACCTTTTCTTCATCGGGAGGAGTGATCACTATTTTAACGTCTGTGGAGTCTTCTGCAGTCTTTTTCTCGACCTTTTCTACTTTCGCCTCTTCCACCTCCATCTTTTCCTCGTCTTCACCTTTTGGGGCAACTTTCTCATCCTCCACTTTCACTTTGTCCTCGGATGATTCCGATTTCTTACCATCCTTCTTGGGCTCTGGCTCATCGGACGGAACTACATCTTTCGTCACTGTCTCTTCGCACTTATTCTCTTCTACCTTGGCATCCGGTTTGGCAGGATTGTCCTCCAGTTTCGCTTTCTTGCCGGAATTGCCAGCAGTACTTTCAGTCTCGTCGGAAGATTTCTTGCGCTTGCTGCAAATCTGTTGCGAAATGTCCTCAAAAGAGGTTATCACCGGAAAACTTTCACGTACACAATTCCCCATGTACGAATTCCCTTCCCTGCACAACATTATCACCACCAACCCAGCTTTGCGGGCAGCTCGTGCAGCTAAAACACAAACAAACAAGAAAAATCAAGCCTCGATTGGGATTAAACATGCAAATTTTTATCAATTCTCTCAAATTACCACATTTTAAAAACACTGATGAGCATCTATGAATTGCATCTAAAATATAATTTAATTGAGGCTTTCTTTAACACAGAATGCTGATTTTATAATCAATGAACGAAGATAAAATATGAATGCCACTACATCTTTAACCTTGCTTTACTATCATTTAAACGACAAATTAATTTACACTTGAATCTACCAAGAATTAAGCAATCTTTTCAATAAATTATCAATAACAAGCACTTCTATGACAAACTAGATTAGCAAGAATTGGTTTGCCAAACATTAAAAGCAACAGTTTATCCAAGGCTCTCATCTTTCAAATCAATCTGCATAATCACCAATATGCCATGCATTATTTTCCATGCAGTCTACTTCTACCTAAGTCACAGCCATGACAGCAGTTATACCTACTCCTCTTAAGAAATATAACAATGTGTCTTAATTATGTGTCCCGCATGCAATCAACCAGGAAATTTATGAAACATCCTTGAAATTACATTCAATAAGCATATGCAGTTAATATTTCAGATAAGCAAATACTACAGTTCTGTGAAAAACTAATTTACATTCTAAACTTACTTGGTGCATTATCAGTTAGAAAAGCAACTTTGTCAGCAGCGCAATCCACCTTCTTACACATCTCTCTAAAGCTCTCAGACTTGGTCCTTGGAAACTCACTGCTATTAAAGCAGCCTGAAATAAGCTATGAAAAAACATAATAGTAGTATAATCAATAATGTACCATGTTTACATGAATAATATGAAAAAAACAAAATTACAGCTATGACATATGGATCTGGAGCTGCTAAACTTGTTAATTGTAGCACCTATGTTATTTAATAGCAATTTTTACATTCATTCACTCAACAGAAAGTAGAAACTACAGCTCAAATGTCACTAACATTGCAAATCTCTAACATGCTGTTGGGTATTAACCAGTGCCAGCCCAAGTTAAATAATTGGAGGGTGCAAAAATTAAAAATTGTGCATTTTCCAAAATTTAAAATTATTTTTTGTTGCAAAATTTTAAACACTGTTTGTAAATTCAAATTACAGATAATCAAAATGGTACATTATAAAAAAACACTGCAAAATTGAATTTGACAAAGCTAAAGTACACTGAGTTCCACTAAATAGAATCACTAGTTTATTGAATCAGCTGCTTTATTGAATCAAAACGGAAAACCAAAACCATATTGTATCAAGTGCTTACAAAATTCTCCTCTTGTGGGAATCACTTATTTCAATTTATTGAATCAAAACAGGGCTCCAAAGCCCATATTGAGTTGGCCGTGATGATGGTCACTTCTGTAGCTTCATAAGAACAAAGGTAGAACACCCAGGGAGAGGGTTGAGGCTCGAAAAGGAGTGGGTGCACGGGTATTTCAAGAGCGGGTATTGCAAAACTGGGATTTCCCAATTCGCTCATGGAATGTGGTTAAACTAATTGTGGTCATTTTCTGAGTTCGCTCCCAAATGGTCTCCACACTTGAGGCATTAACCAATGCACTCTTTTCCCATCCCCTCTCCTGTCTGATCTAGTCAGTATTCATCGAGTGTTTCCATAGCCGTGTAATGTCACAGTGACCGTTTATTGGTTAGCTACTTCCTTTTTTTATTTTGGATAATTTTTTTCTAAAAAATCCCATCTTTGAAAAAAATGGAGATAAATCAAAGGAATGATCTGAGTGTTGTTGAGAAGAATGAGCTGCTCAAAAAGTATGATGAACTCGGGGAATATTGATGGAAAAAGCAGTGGAGTTTGCAGATTGCCTTGGTGAAGGAGACTTCAATCCAACAGATGGGTGGTCATCAAGATGGAAGGATAGGAACAACATTGTGTACAGAAAGTGTCACGGAGAGAAGCAAGATGCTAACGAAACAGCAGCTGAAGATTGGATAAAGGCAGTTCTTTCTGACCGTTTGAAAGATTACAAACCAGATGAAATTTATAATACAGATGAAACAGGTCTTTATTACAGAGCGTTGCCCGATTATAGGTTAACATTTAAAAACAATTCCAACTCAGGAGGAAAAAACAGAAAGACCATATAACAGTTTTTGTTACCTGTAATATGACTGGAACTGACAAAAGGAATCTTCTAGTTATAGGAAAATCAACAACCCCACGCTGTTTTCAAGGTGCATCTTTACCAGTTGTATACAAAAACAATCAAAATGCGCAGATATTCTCAGAGTGTTTAGCAGAGTGGGACAAGGAACTTGTGGTTAAAAGAAGAAAGATTTGATTTTGGACAGTTGTACTGCTCATTTGAAAGTGCTGATGAACAACATTCAACTAGTTTTCCTTCCAGCGAATACAACAACGATCATTCAACCATTGGATCAAGGGATAATAAAAACACTTAAAACTCTATCGATGAGATATGAGGAAAATGATGATTACAATAATTGATGAGGAAGTTGGTGAAAAAAGTGCTGGAGAAATTGCTGAAAAGATCACCTTATTGGATGCTGTTCACATGCTGAAGAAGGCTTGGGAACAATTATCATCGACAACGGTCGCTAACTGCTTAAGAAAAGTAGGATTTCTTCAAAAGCAGGATGAAAAAAATGAAGAGGAATTTGATGAAGAGTTGAGAAGATGAAATGCAATCGATGACGAGATCATTGTAGCTCCAGTATTGACGGAAGATGACATTGTTCTTGACATTTTAAATAATAAATCGAGTGTTGATGAAGATGTAGAGGAAGAAGACCAAGAAGACTCTTTGCTGGCACCTTCTTCTACAGAAATCAGACATGCTTTGGCTGTTCTTAGAAGAAACCTATAGTTAAGAGGATAGCTGGAGGAGTTCAGCCGCTTGTACAAGGTGGAAGATGATGTACTTTCTCATTGTAAGAATTTGATTCAAAAGACATTGGACAACTTCTTTAAAACAGAATATGTAAATTTGTTAACTGTTTTTAAATAATTAAAATTTGCATGAATTCTATTTTCGCATTTTCTTATTTAACATACCTAAAATACTCAACCTCCGTACAATTGAATCAGCCGGTTAATTGAATCAAATAATGGTTTCCCAACTTGATTCTAATAAGCAGAACCCACTGTATTTAGAAAATGGAACCTTCGATCTTTTAATCTTGCAAAGAATTCTATTAAATCATCTATATTAATTTTTCAAGGCATTTTATTTTTATAAAAGAATAGTAATTTTTGTTTGATCCACTGAGATTTGTGTGCCGTTAAAATCCTGTGCTGGCTCTTTGCATACTTCACATCCGCCTTGAGCCTACCATGGGTATAACCTTATGTATTACAGGTGATGCAGTGACATTCTGCACACTTGTATAAACTGAGTCAATACAAAATTTGCTCCAGTTAAGGTGTCCTTCCTTTGAAATACTTAGAAAACAGGCAAACTAGGGAACGAAAAAAAAGTTTTATGACTCAAAACTTTTAAAGGCCAAGCTGTGCCCAAACCACTTCTTCATGCAATAGCTAAAGAAGCCTTTTCGTAGTCCAACTGAAGTTGGAATTGAGGGAGCATAGCATTTGCCATTAACAAGGTAAGAAGGGGAGGTAATGCAATTTAACAATACAAGGGACTCTGGTCATCTTTCAGCAAAAATCATTATATTTATGAATACTTTAAAATGCCCTTTATTTGATCGTTTTCTGATTGATAACTTGAGATATGATTATTTTCAAGAATATATTCAAACTATCAGAACGTGTGATTTGAATCCAGTGTTTAAAGGTTACACTTCAATAGATGTTATAAAATGAATCAAGCAAAAGCAATTATTCCATCATAGCAAACTACCTTCGAGCAATGAAACTTAAGCAGCCTCAGAACTGAAAACCTAATGATAAAAGCTGAATTAGGACAGCATTAGTTAGCTATTACAACAATTTTACAAGTATAGTAAATGTTAAGACTATAATGCACAATCATTACATCTTTAAAAGTAACGGATCAATAACTTAACTCTTTTTGTTGTGAAATTCATTTTGTATTTAAACACGTTCCTCAAAATGTATTAAGTGACATTCTGAACTCACAAAAAAACTTCAGCATCCCACACTTATTTACAGATAAGCTCGTTAAGCCTCAACAAGAATAAAATACCTTCCCTGATTCTCTCTATGTACCTAAACCGTAAACAGTACTTCAAAAGCAGGTTGAAAGAATTGCGTCACATTATTTGAGCATTACACCTACCTCAGTAATATCACCTTCAATGGAGTTTGATATTAAGCAATTCTGTGACAATTCCAACCCAGATGAATACATGTATATTTTCTTCCCATCAGCAGTCCATTTCTTAAAAGCAGGAAGAACATCAGAAAACAAGCTGCAATAAAATAACGAAGATAATCACTCCATGAGTAAAAAAACTTTCAATGTTGTTACAGCTTTACAAAGCTAATGTAGCACTCTTCCAAATTATACAAGTAATTGTTACTTGGAAGTTAATGAAACGATATTACCAATCACGATTACGTACCAATTAGTCTTATATAATTGGGGGAACTCATGCACTGCAAAGATACTTGATTTATATTTTAACAATCCAATAATTTATCTTAATCCGTGATATTTTCATACCTCTTCCTTTTTGGAAAGATGTAATTTCCTGAATAACAGAGCACATTTTCAAAGGTTCAACGAAGAACCAAAATGCCAATAACTACACTACAATCACTCAAATTTTAACTTCCAGAATTGAAGATGATCAAACACAATCAAACTACCCTTGTGATTTCATTATTTACACAAGAGACAATGATTTCAACATAGAAATAATACTACACATTACAGGTAGTAGTAGATAGCCATCGATCCAATCCTGAACATATATATTAAAAATACAACCAATCTTTTTGAAAGAATAAGTTCAAGTAGAGCATTTTAATGCCCAAGATAAATGAAACGTTGCTCAAGTTATTTACAGCCATAAGATTACACGTTTCACCGGCAGCAACGAAACCTGGCTATTGAAGTTATGGTACTATTCTTGACTTCAATAAGAATGCACATCTAAAGAATAAAATTTACATAAAAATCATACTGAGCAATTTGTTATAACAGACTTACTGGCCCTTTAATTGCCCCTTCGAGTACCCATCTTTCACTATAAGATTCTGTAGCAGTTCTAAATCAGAACTTTCGATTTGATTTAAAGCATATGCAGCAACGGCATCTTTAACTGCATTAATATCCACACCGTCGCCTTCAGGTATGGATACAGCACCAACCCATCCTTCTTCCATCTCTACCTTTGCCTAAAATTAAAAATGCATTAATTAATACACACAAATATCACCAAAGCTTAGCGTCACAATAATGAATTTCTTCACCGGCCTGCTTTTTCAAGGCTTCCACCATTTTCTTGATCTCTTCGTCATCCCAATGATTTATTATATATTCCTTCACGTTCCTCTTAATATAAGGGATCAACGTATCCTGAAAATATCCAAAATAGCTAATTAATATCAAATAATAGTTAGTAATATTTTTCCATCGCATCATGATTATAATCCAAATAACAAGCATTTGCACAAAAAATCCAGTATTACATTAAATTCTAACTCAACTCAACGTAAACATAATGAAAACAACATAATTAAAACAAGATCTTTAAGAAGCAGTCAGTTTGTCCACCCCAAAATACGAACTGGTAGGACTTCAATTCGAGGGATGGAATTTCACATTTACACTTTTAGTAATTTTATTTTTTGATGGCGAGATAAAGAAATAGTAAAAAGTTTGTGTAATGCATCGTTGGTCTACCCTTTAAAGAATTTTAAACGGGATACAGAAATAAAAAGTGTTGAAATAACGGATTCCAACGTGCATTTCAGAGGACATCTTGACCGGTCTTGTATGCACGTGTTCGGTTCTCAATAACTATACTCACTTCTGGAAAGGTATAAGATGTAGTAGTGCCTACAGTTTCAGTTAAGATGTAAGAAACGTTCCGTAGTTTATCAGAATAGTCACAAATTTGCTTAATATCCACCGCCATTATAAATAGATATGGAACTGTCACCGAACTGGCGAGTAATGTCAACGGCTGTCAAATTTGCTTAAGTGGCGTTCCCTAACCTAGGTAAAGAGGGCGTACGTATTTGCCGGTATTGGCGCGGATTTGCGACTATTAAAGAGACATCTGCCAGTAAATGTCAGAATTGGTGAGGACTGGAGGTGAATTTAATGTTATCTCACAAATTAAAAGTGCAAGCAGTTTGAAATTGATCTTCTGAAAATTCATGTTTTTAACAATACAAAATTAAAATCGCGCAGTTCCCTGTCATATCTAATCTGTTAAGAAAAAAAAATTCTGAGGATATGTTGCAGTTATGGGGGAAACCAATAATTTCCCGAATTCATTCAGTTATATATAGTTAATTCCCAAATTATTTGTCAAGGAATAATTTTATTTCTTTTTCAGTCTCATATAGTTATTTATTTGTGAACCAGACACAAGGGCTGTGAAGATAAAAAAATATTCTAGGCAGCGATTGAACGATGCGTTCAATTAGAAAATGCTTTATTTTTGAGGTAATGTAATTTTATTATTCACGACGTTCAGAACAAGCAAACATTGGCGTATTCGCCATTATATTGATATTAAACTATCTTGGCGATGAATCTATTCTTACTCGTAATTTCCACCGTCAGCGGGAGAGGTAACAATGATGTTTTTAGTGTTGACTCGGTGATGCATAAACGGAAGCGTTAAAATTGCTTTAGCTCAATGATACAAAGAAATAATTGTTTCTAAATACTGTTATACCCATTTAAATATTTAGCAATTTGTCTTACGTGTGAACGTATTTTAAGTTGGCCTCACTCGATTAGCTATAGAGATCCACGCAGACTATTGCAAACGAGGAACTTCACTAATTTTAGAATGTTATTTTGCATATGGTCTCTTATTGATCTAGATTAGCACCGCACATTTTTGCACGTTCTGTTGATTTCATAATTAGGAAAGGTTCCTGATGTTAAAAGTTGCCATGTCTTTTTGATGTAAAACTGTTACATTTAAGGCTTGCAAGTCCCCAATAGGAATTTGGGACATTCAGTGACTTGCAAGGAAAATTTTCTGCATTCAATTGCAATGGAATTAAAATATCTCGCGACACAATTTACATACAACAAAAATATGCAAAAAATCAAAGTACTGCATTACCTCCGAGCAGTAATGGTCTTCTGGAAGAGAGGGGGTACCAAAATATTTTATTTTCACCCAAATGAGTACTTCTGTTCTCTTAGAACCGTGGAATATCTGAGTGACACTAGTTTCTTATCATTCTAATAGGATTTATATGCTTTTTAAGATGTGGGAATTGTAAGATCAGGATGTAAATTGTTATCATTCCAAGTGTTCCACAAAACATTTGATTCAATAATTATCTTAGAATAAATTATATATAAAAGTTGATTCGCAGTAATTTCCTACAAAAAGATTTGGTAGTAACAAGTGTTTTTATATGCAAATGTAATTTTATTTCATGATTCAGTACAAAGAAACTGGTAAATTGATTCTTATGTGCAGCATGCTTGACATTAATTATTTTCTGAGCTTTATTATGTATTTTTTATTATATTAATATAATAAAAATACAAGTTGTTACAGAGGAAAACAATTATATACTTATCAAAGTTGACATGCTATTTTTTCTATCAACACATCTCTGAATAATTATTCTAAAAGAAATAATGCACACCTGTGCCAACTATTTATTGAAAATGAGTTGCATTTGAGAGGGCGGAGCACATTTTCAGTAATTTATATATTTTTTCCAATTCTTACTCAGGCTTACTTTCTGAACCTATCTCATGACCAAGTTTTGCTTTCTTCTCTTGAACATCACTCCCATTCTATTCATCAGCCAATTTCTTCTTTTTTTCCATGAGAGAGGGAGTTATTTCTTCAAATGAGGAAATTATTGGAAATTTTTCCCGTGATTTCTCATCTATACAATCATTACCTTCTCTGTGTACAACAACAGTAAGCATTCCAGCCTTGCATGCAGCTTCTGCTTCTGAAAAATAAAAGCATGGAAACTAATTGCACTACTCATTATTTCAAAGTAAGCCACTGATGACAATAATGTCTCATCTGTTAATCGAAGAAACTGGCAAAACAGTAGTTGGGACAAGTAGGCAGGGTCGGGACAAGCAATTTGGAGAGCCATAAAAAATTAGACAAATGAAAACAATCTTGCAAAAATTATTGGAAATAACTAAAACAATTCACAAATGTGAAACACCAGAATTTACAGCAAGACAAAGGAAATGACTTGTATAAAAAATATTGTCGTTTTGACAATGGCAGCGAAACTTCAGCAAATAGATTTAGAATGGTTGAACCAGTATCAATAAACTTTTGATTAATTGAAAGAAGATGCAAAATTTAGGCACATTCCTAAAGAATTTTCAAAACAATGATCAAATTTAAAGAAGCACTGTTTTGATAAAGTTATTGAAGGGATAATGATTCATTTAATCCAAGTAGAACTTCCAAGTTAATGCCTGCCTTCTAACTCTAGATGTCATTGCCAAAGAACTGAAAAATTACTTCAACAGCATAGGAAATATTGCACAAAATTTTAAGATTTTCTAGCCTTCTATTTCTGTCCTCTTTTCATCCAACAAAGAATTATCTAACAATAAGTATTGAATAATAATAAGTATTCAATATATATGGAGAGAGACTAATGCAGGAAGCGTTAGAAGGCATGGGAAATTTCAAAATTGGAGGAAGGATTATAAGAAGTGAAATACGCGGATGATCAAGTACTTCTAGCAAGAAAGGAAAAGGAACTCCAGAAAATGATAAATAGACTAGTGATAACAGGTAGAAAATACGGTATGGAAATTAATACAGAAAAATCCAAGGTTATGCGAATATCAAGTAAAGAAGAAGAAAATTTGAACATAAGTATTGGAGGAAAGCCATTAGAACAAGTTTCAGATTATAAATACCTTGGAAGCATCATAACAAGAGAAGCAAAATGTACAGATGAAATCAGGACTAGAATAACAAAAGCAAAAGCCGCATTCAGAAGAAAGAAACTCCTGCTAACGGGAAATATAAAGCAGGAAATCCGCAAGAGGTTGATAAAATGCTATGTATGGAGTATAGCTTTGTACGGAGCAGAAACATGGACGCTAAGAAAAAATGATATTAAATACTTGGAAAGCTTGGAAATGTGGACATGGAGAAGAATGCTGAAGATAAAATGGACAGATAGGGTGAAAAATGAGGAAGTACTACGAAGAATAGGAGAGAAGCGAACGATTATACAGACTATCAGAAAGAGGAAGGCGAACTGGATTGGGCATTACCTGAGGAGAGAGTGCATGATTAAAGAAGTGCTAGAAGGAAAACTGGATGGGAAAAGAGAAAGAGGTAGGAAAAGATTTCAGCTAGTAGACGACTTGAAAGGGAAAGAGAGCTATCAAGTCATGAAGAAAACTGCGGAAAATAGGAGTATATGGAGAACCAAGTTTAACCTAGAATAATCACGGACCTGTCAATGGACAGACTACTTATGATGATGATGAAGTACTGAAGATGTTTTTATAAAAATGGAACAGCAGCATTAAAGTAGGATATGAAGGAAAGAGTAAGGATTCAACAGCTTGCAAAAATGGTAGTGATCACCAATTTTCTGTGTTTCCTGTTAAGTATGCTTACCAAATCTGCAATTTTTGATAATATCATTTACTGTAGCAAGTACAATTTACTTCAAACATTTAAAATTAGGAACTTTTTCATAAGCCACTGATATATTCTATTAATTTTACTGCAGTACCTTCCAGTACTATCACTGAATTTTGACAAAAATTATTTAGCCTGTGCCTTCCAAACAAGACCATTCATAAAAGTAAGAATGAAGATATTAGCTCTGAAAATAGATTGCCTCCATGAGAACATGCAGCCATTAGTAAAACAAATTACAGCATTCACATGAAAGAGCATGCACAAAATATAATACAGCAATACCCTGCTTAGTGAATGGGATAAGTGCTGCACAAATCATTCGTTAAGTGAATATTCGTTAAACAAAGCGCATATTTCCATTGAATTCCATTATATAAATTAGGATACATTACCAGACAATATGTTTCACAAAAATTATGAACACGTAGTACTAGTAAAAAATATTAATTACATGTAAATATGTAACTTGTAAAAAAATGTTTTTACACTTTCTTTTAATTGCAGAATCATTCGCTTCACTGCTACTTGATTTCCTTTTCCCTCTCACTTTTACTTAACAAAAGGGTTATTTTTTCAACAGTATGTAGCACAAAAAATTGACACATATTCATCATACAACTGACACTACAGAGCCTACAATAGTACTTGTATACAATGTTGCATTATGTTGGCTGTCTACATATTGCAACATTGTACATATGTGAGTCAAGCATCTAGTTATATGCTGCTTGTACATTTTATTGAATTTGCTCATATCCATTCCATATGAGACTCTCTGAGTAGTACATATTCGGTTATTTTCGTTACGAAAGGAAAAAATTGCATTCGTTACAGCGAGTTGGGAATTTGTTACACAAATTTTTTGTACTAATTTATCATATCCACTATTCGTTAAACAGGCATTCGTTCTACGGGGTATTACCCTAGTAGCTCATTAAGGTTTTAGTAACTTTCTATGACACCAAAATTCAAAGACAAGTATTACCCACAAAGGCTTGGTTTATGACACAAGTAAAAAAAACCTCTTCCATAAAGTCACAGAGAAATATCATGTTAATGATTTAGATGTGATTTTTGCAAAATTTAATAAATGTAATTTAACTTAATAAAGAAATTCCAATAAATAACAATAGCAAAGTTATAAGACAATAGTTTCAACTTTTAGAATCTTAATCAGGTGGGGAGTTGTAAGCCAGTGAACTACACATAAAGAGAGAAGAAAGGTGTAGGGGAGGAAAAAAGGGGATGAATCGGAAAAGGTTTGAGGAAATTTTCTAATGGAAAAAGAAAAGTTAATCAATTTGAAGTGTAAAGGTTACAAAACTGCTTTAGCAGGGGGGAGTGGGAAGGAAAAAGGTGCTCAATTGTTACTCATTGTCAGTAGTGAACGGCAATGGGTTAAATTTTCCCACTGTTCTAACATATTAAGTCTATTTCCTTTGTTTTCTATATGGAATATTTTTTGTTATTATCTATTAGGCATTTGGAAAAATGGAATGTGAATAGCATTTAACATAGGATTTCTGTGCTCTTCCATTCAGATGCCGAAGTATCTCCCAGTTTGGCCACTTCAGATAGCACTGCAATTACTGCGCTTTTTTCCTTAATCAGTTTTATCTTTGGATTTCATGAAAGGTATGCTCAAATCAATACTGCTGTAGAAGGTGGCCTGCAGCTTATTTTTGGAAGAAGATTAGATTTTTATTGGCTTCAACTTCATATGAAAGTTATTATGCACAAGTAGCGGGTATTTTCAGCTACGGAGCTGGGAGAATAAAAGATTTGCTTAATGGCCAATTTCTTTATGATTTTAAAAAGAAGTTTGCTGCCAATGGTTGGAGCACTACCTAAGAGGGAGATTGTAACTATTATATGGACATCAGAATTGAAAGCAGCATATTAATGGGATCTATGGCGGTTAGAGGTAGGATAGATAATGTTGTTGGTGTATGTAGGTTTGCAGAAAATGGATTAAGATAGTTTGCCATAAATTCTAGTTAGAATTAAGTCAAAAAAGTTTAGGTTAGATTCTAATTCTTGAGTAAAGAGCTGAGGGTAATTTCCTTAAAGTACCACTCCAATTATGAAAAATTTTATCTACATATTGATGCCAAGGAAAAATATCTTCCACCAGAGGTGAACTGCTATTACATAATTTACACTCTGAATCGTTCATGAAAACTTCAGCTAAAAGGAGAGGTGGTAGGGAACCTATGGCCAAACCAACTGATTGTTTAAAGAAATTACTATTGCACAAAAAATAACTTTGCTTAATGCAAATTTGCATCTAGGAAATTGGTTCACCGACTTATCACAGAGAAAGTGTTGGATTTCACTAAGAGAGGTTCTTCTACGAGATTTATTTATTAATTGGAGCCCTTATTGGTGAGGTTAGGTCGAGGATAAACGTAGTAAACAGATTACACATATCAAATTATTGTAGTTTGGAGGTACTTTCAGATGTTCCAGTTTTCCTGCCAAGTCCAGTGAGTTTTTAACAATCAACTTAACTGAGAAAGCAGACGGGTTCGTGTATAAATGGTTGGTTTTTGAATCAGAGTGTGGAAACAAACTATGACCTAAAAGGGATTCCTGGCTTATGGATTTTCGGTAGCCCATATCTTCAGAAATCAGGGCATTGGTGATGCTTTTCATCTATTTTATCATTAAGTATTTCAAAGCTAACTGAAATGCAAAAAAACACACATTGTGATTTGCTAAAAACACTTGGAATCATATAATATTATGTACAATAGATGATTATTCGTGAGCTAACATATAATGACAATTGCATCAAAAAGTTTCATAAAAAGGCATTGTTAACCAACAGAGTAATAAAAAACAAGCATCATGTTAAATGGTAACAATTTATAAAAAAACCTGAATTTATAGAATCAAATGTTTTGTGCGTGGAATAACCTACCTTTGGGAATTACAGATGGCATATTAAGGTTTTCCTTGATTGGATTATATTGCTTATATGGAATTAAAATTACCCATACAAAGCTATAAATGTAAATTCATTCAACTTCAAAATTGATTGACCTACTTTTTTCTTATTGCAAATAAACACATCAGTGAATTCACATGACAGTCCTAAATTATACAGGTTTGAGTATTTTTCAAAGATATGAATTAAAATTAATGACAGATATCTGCCAATAAGCATAAGTAATTTATTTGGGAGAAAATAGTTATGGGTCATGAAAGAATGTTTTTGAAGCAGGCACAACATATTGAACTTAATAGTATAACCAAATCGTACCAAATTTTACAATGCAGAAAGCAAGAGAAAATCATTTATTAACTTAAAATGATTCAGTAGAGAATTACTGAATGAATCTTATGGTTAAAATGAAATTGACAAAATAAGTATTTAAAAATAAATTTGATAAAATAAATACTTCCTCAGATAACTCTAACAGCCATAAAAAGGTGATGAAAAACCATATGCCCGTTTTGACTACCAGGCAGCTGTCATCAATTGTCTTTCCTAACCTTTATATGGCTATTGGAGATACCTGAGCAGTAATTTATTTGTCAATTTGGTTTATAAATACAGTAAAACTCGTTTAATACGTATTTGAGGGGACCGGCTCATTGCTTCGTTATAAGCGTGACTACGTTATATACGAGAAACGTGGTTTTTGCGCTATATATCCCATATAACACGTATACACATACAGTAAAAGCTGTGCTATCTGGCTATTTAGAACCGGCCAGCCTTAGATACCGGCAATTGCACAAATACCACTCATTTTGTATTTCTTTTTCTTTTTTTATGAATTTTTGTGTGAATTGTATATGTGTAATACCACAACTTTCACTTTAAAATTTCTTAAAATATAAGATGTATATATTACGTATTTACTCCGTATACTTCTGTGGCTGCCGTGTAAGCATGGCGTTTTTGGTTATGTAAGCCATTTGCATTGTCTAGATGTTTTGGTGTACTTGTACAATTTCCGGTTTTATCGCTTTTTATTGTTTAAAAATTACCCATCCATTGAATATGGCTTCAAAATAAATACCTAAAAGCAAGGGACAGAAGAGAAAAGGTTGTTTTAACGCTAACACAAAAGCTAGAACTGATCAAACGAATTAAAAAAGGAAAAAATAGAGCAGCCATAGCAAAAGAATTCAACATCGCATCTTCCACGCTCTATGATATCAAGGCTCATAAGGCTAAATTAATGAAATTTGTTTCATCTTCTGAGATGGGTAAATCAATTAATAAACATGATACGTTCATAAGCCAAAAATTGAGGAACTGGATAAAATATTATATGACTGGTTTTCACAGAAATGTTCAGAAGAATTAAATAATTTTGTCCTTTTCTAATAGAGTAAATAAACATAAATAAGAAAGATATAATCCAATAAATTCAATTTTGGGAACAGGTTCACTGCCGTAATCCCCAAACTGCCCGGACGCCCTAAACTTTCCAATAGTCTTTTTGTTTTGCATGTAAGCGTAGCAACGTATTAAATAAGAATGGGTAAATAGTGTCTATATCTAACTACGTGTGGAAGAATTAAAATGGAAAATGCAAACCCCATGCATAGTTATGTTTGGGGAGTACGATAGTGAACCTAAGCCCAATTTTGTTTGGTTATTGCTAAATTTGCGATGTCAAAATCGAAAATCCCTCCCCTAGCCGGATATTTCTCCTAATCGACTTTCCACAATCCCCAAGATAGCCGGATAACACAGATTTTACTGTATTTACAGTGAGTCGACTTCAATGCCGTACTTACGTATATAAAGAGATGCTTATCAACTTCGCGACATGTAAAATGTCGACTGCTATTACATACGATTTTTTAAATGGTCAATTAAGATTATTATTATAGTCATTAATTTACATAAACATTTCACATTTTTAATATCAATTCCAAAAAAAGGGAGAGTGGAAATTTGTATGGAAGGGGTAGATGGAGGAAGGGGACCTCTACGAACAAGTGCGCAGTAAACGGGCGGAAACTATTCATTACTTATCGCTCTGCTCGCCAAAATTCGTTATATATGGGGCATTTTTTGTCATGGGACCAAACATTTGTTCGTTACAGCCGAGAATTCGTAAAATGCGTGTTTGTTACATCCGAGAAATTTAACCAATGCCCTTATGGAGAAGTTCAAGGGACCGAGACATTTCTTCATTTTAGGCGTGTTCGTTATAAACGAGTTTTACTGTACATTAAATCTGTGTTGCACATCGTGGATGTGTTCCTGAAGGTCACAATGAACAATGGAAATGACTAACCCATTGACTTACACGGAAGATATGTTCCAAAGATGAAACTGACAATTTTACTAATTATTTTTACAATAGCTTATTAAGTGCTTCAGCACACAGTATTGACTTTAAAAGTATATTAATAACAGGCTTAATAAATAAAAATATAACTTAGAGATTATTTTTTATGTAATACACACTAGTGATAGTTTCAGAGCTGACTCAGTTTGTTGCCGTCACTGACTGTCTTAGCTCCAATGTAGTAAAGTGTATAATTCAACAGAGAATTACCAAGCTCTTCCTAAGGCTAAATTATTGAAGGGAAAAAAACCTCTCCAACAGGCATAAAAAGGTAACCATATGTGCATTACAGCTACTAAGCAGCCATCATAGCCAAAATACACGTTATTTTCTGACCCTTTTATGATTATTGCATCCATTAGCGGATCTCCAATAAGGCCAACTTAGGCATTGGGGTGGGAGGGTAGGGAGGATTTCAGGGTGGCATTAAAAATGGAATTTCAGGGTGGGAATGATAAAAATGAACAATACATCGACTCTTGATGAATTTGACTATTCTGACCAACAGACAGACGAACAGACAGACAAACCAAATACATGACCAATTCTTTTAGGGAAAAAAGTGCCAAAAAGGAGGTGAAAAAATATTCTGGCTCAAGGGGTGGAAATTTCTGAATCTGCCACTGACTGCATCACTTTGATAACAAGATTGAATAGTTATCAAACAGTTGTTTCATAATACAGTGGTTTACCTTTTTGGATTTAATGTTTTTAAAAATTACACAGATAATTAAATTTGATATTTTTTGGTTACACAGGCTGTATATTGAAGGTTTGGATGGGTTGTTTGACCAGGGTCATTATTTTGCTGACCAAAACTCCAGAGCACATGCACAAACTATTGAGAGGATCTGGATCTCATCATAAAAGAGCAAGTGAAGAAAAGGCAGCCACTGAAACTTTTTGAACTTGTACATGGGAGTATATATATGGCGCTCAAGACTTTTTAAATTGATTATATTCACCGAGAAAATAAAAACTTTGAAAAAATAATAATTTTTCTGAAAAGCAGCCTACATAATCAACAAGTGCCTTAAATATATTTTCAGTTGTCGAATCAACAAAACAATGAACAACAGGATGATGAACAACAGAGACAGCATATTTTGTAAATGATCAAAAATGACATTTTATTTTATTATCTATATAATATAAAAGACAGTTAAAATTTGTCATTATGCATGTATGATTCACAGATTTAAAAGCTATGAATGACAATGAGTCAAAAACAGCCAGTTCAATACTGAACAATCTTCCAGGATTACTATAAAAAACAGTGATTCTTAACATTTATTGGATTGGGAACCATTTAACAGCTCTTTATACCTATATCGTAAAACAGTTCACTTGTAATTAACCACTCATCTGGGTATGCCGTGTATAGACGTCATGGCCGGACGCACCGGTGTTGGGTATGACGGATTTAGACGTCATGGCATTTTTAATGCTGATTGCTATGGGTATGCCTGGATTTTCCGTCCCGTAGCATCTCGCACTTCTTGTTCGTCCTACCTACCACAGATGGGCTTGTCTTCCTTTTTCTTTGAGAAGCAGGTCCTCATAAGGGAGCTCTGTATATGCGTTGCGGGTTGCATTTCCATGTATGCCACTTCTTGAATGACCGTTTACGATACTTGGGGTTTTTTCACACTCCCTTGCAAAAACTCACACTTTTCTCTGCATGCACTTTTGTCTCAAGGGTAATCCTGCTATTTATGAATGTTTTTCCTGCTAGTAATCCTAACGGTACATGTGAAAAACAAATGTATATGGAAAGCTCAGTTTGCTTCTGAGATTTGAAAGAGATGTTTCGTTTCTAAGAGAAGCATTCTTATCAGTTACGCTGTTTTATATTTGCGGAAATTGGGTGATATTTAACTTCATTTATTTAATTACCCACTGAGGGTGGGATTTGAAAAAAAAAAATTACCCAGTTGAGTGGTTAACAATGACAAGAGTTTAAATACATAAATGATCTAGACATTTTATTAAACTCACTTCACAGATAAAATTGATCAAGTACCTATACTAGACATTGTAATGATAAAACCATGAATTAGGCAGTGGTTCCCAATTGGGTTGCAAACCAAATCAGGGTCATGGAGATCCTCAGTAGAGTCACGAAAGGTCTCCAGAAGAAAAAATTATTTTGCAAAATGCACAATATTTAATAACGAAGACAGTACCATTTGCTGTAGGCCTTTTTGATGCAATTTTAAAATTAGTATTTAGTATATTAATATACAAATTTAAATTTTATTTTAAGTTTGTGGGACATGGAGATCAGTTGATGCTCAATTTAGGGTTTCAGCAAAAGAGTGAATTTAGCTTAACACACTCGCTGCCTTTGAGATATTGTTGATCTTTCCCTGGGAGCCAAATTTACATTTTAGGAATTCTTATTAGAAATCATATCCAAACAACAATAATATAGTTGTTTCTTTAAAATTAACAGTATAACGTAAAAATATTAAGATATTAATTGTTGATGCACGTGCGTCAGCGGCCTGCCAGGAACGGCCGACTTGACGCACGTGCATCAGAGGCACGGAATGTGTTAATTTCCAAAACATAGTGTAATTATAGTTAGGCTGTGTCATAAGCCAGGTTCTGGTTGCAATTTCAATACTATCTTTATGAACACAATCAATATATTGAAAATGGCAGGCACAAAATGAATACCACAAAGTAAAACATGCGTTTTACTTTTTTAAAATATATATAATAAAGTAATCATTCAGATGTTTTTAGTGAGAAATGTTATTACCATTGAAAGCAACGACAGAGTGACAATTAGCAAGAACATGAGCGAAAATACCTGTATGCTTATTTTTGCACACGGCCTCCATTATCTTCCACACATCTGCATCAATGTGGAAGCAATGCTGCTATGCTGCTGCAAAAGAAAGTTTCATTGTCGATGCAGCTGACGAAGAACTGCTGTCTTTGCATCGTCTTTAGATTCAAGATGTTGCCCCTAAAGCGCATCTTTGATAGGCTCAAACAAAAAAGTCAGAGGGAGCCAAGTCTGGGATACGTGTAAGATGAGGAAGGATAGCCACCCCATTGTTGCAATAGCTTCCAATGTTGGAAGACTTCTGTGTGATGTTAATGAGTGTAATGTAATGGAGACTATGTGGAAAAATACGTAAGGGCAGTGTCCGCATAATGTACATCTGCCAATATGTATTTTATATAATGATACTATATGTCCATATGTACATACATCCTGTCTGCTGACATGTATAGCATATTCAGGATGACTATATTGTCTGGCATGTTCCCACATGTATGTTGCAGCTGCATAATGTACACTCAAACATTTTGACTTATTGGATTTTGTTTATGCTTTTATTACTTCACTGAATTAATCACTTTGCAATAAGTGGTTAACAAGTCATCTACATTTGAATTACAAAGTAATAATCATCAGCTGTAATTCAGTGCTTGTTTATTCTAATAAGAAATATTACTTAACGCTACTTAAAAGTTAATCAAGTTTGGTCAACCACTTAATGATTACAAGAGCTGAATAGAAAAAATATTTTAGAAAAGTTTACCATAAGAACTGCATAGTTAGTAGGGATAATTGGTACTTGTAAGCATACGCTGTATTGTAAAGCAAATTAACTTACCTAGCACATTATCTGTCAAAAATAAAACCTCTCCTGGTTGAAAATTCAATTTTTTCAATATTTTCTGATAACTTTGAAAATGGACTTTGGATCCTATGGTAGTATCAAAGCATCCTGAAATGAGCTGAGAAGCAGAAGAAAATGTTTAGATACATTAAATTACAGTAAGGCACAATTTAAAACAAGTTAGGAAAGTGTACAGTCGCGAGCATAAGTAATCTAAGTCCAACTTTGTGTTAGTGTCTGTTGACTAGACGATTCCATAGTAGTAGTCCAGTTGCAGGGTGGGAAGGGGTGTGAGGGTCAGGTCATGGTATACTAGGAGGGAGGGAAGCAGTGTGAGTAAGGCCAGGTTAAGCTATATCTACACGCACACTTCACTAGGAGGGAGGGAAGGTTGCTGAGGAACATCCCTATCCTATGCGACGTCATACAGTAGAATGGGGGAAAGTAGGGAGAACATATTAGCTAAGAGTAAAACGAAGATGTGTCTCTCACATGTTTACCTGAAGAAGTTCAAAGATGCGATAGGGAGGGGGAAGAGGGAGGGAAAGGAAAGAAAAAAGAAAATGTTTAAAACTTGAAAACTTTTCTGAAAATAATGATTATCCCAAAATTAAAACAATGAGTTTGAGGTATGGATTCTGAAAAACGGAAAACACAATATATCTTTCAGGGTAGATTATTGTTATGAAACAACTCATACAGGACAAAATAAATACCTAGAGATGGAATTTCTTTATTTAACTGCTATAATTCGTGTACAAAAGGAAATTTTTTTCTCGTGAGAATGAAAAACAAAAAGATTTTCATGTATTTTTTATATAATTGCCTTTAAAAGTTTATTTTTTAAGTTTTATTCATTAAATTTAAAATAATATACTGGAGGATATGAAAAGCGCCTAATGATTAAAGTGTGTTATTCCTACTTGTTATCTGTGGCGGGTGGCCCAGAATGATTCCGCTATGCCACTGATAATAACACTAGGTAAATTCCACTTTATTGACAGAAAACAACAGACCTGTTTTGACTAAAATATAGTCATCATCAGATCAAGAGAGTAAGTTCACTATAGCATATTTATAGAGAATGGGTGGATAAGAAAAAATCTGATGTGGCCAACACATGACTTTCTCCATATTTGGGGTATAGATATTAAAATTATTATGAATAATATTACAAGGCAAAATTATTATTTCATATCGTAAAAGAAGACACGTCCTTGTTGCCGTAAATTACGTATATTTTGAATGTTTACAGAATTCACCGCTACATGGTGTTGGTGCTGAATACTGGTATTAAGATAAAGCGAAATATATCCGAAATGGATGGTTCTACGAAAATTAGTTTCAAACAAAACTTGGAAGAAATATTATTCTCTACAACTTTGGTCTTTACGAAGATTACCAATAACGATGTTTTTAAGGAGATATTTAACGGAAACCGAAAAACCGGTTATTTATAAATAACTCCTAAACAATAACTCCTATAGAAAATTGTTTCAAATGAAAACTGTAGGAAATGACATTCTCTATAACTTTCGTATAGAATTGTATATACAATAATGATGTTTTAACGAAGAAATATCGCAAAAACCGAATCGGGTTTCGAATAAACCTCGACTTCCGGTTATCCATTATTGTCCAAAAACTAATCAGTTCTTTGTGCTCATGCTAGAGTGTTATATATGAAGTTTGGTAACGATATGGCACGTACTTTTTGAGTTAGAGTGCCCACAATAACATACACACACACAGACATCATTCCGAAAATAGTCTAAACGTGTTCTAGGGACCTCAAAACATGTATTTCCGTTGAAATCCCGAAGTCGATTTTTTTCATGAATACAATACTTTCCCATTACTACGTATGGAGAAAGTAAAAAGGGAGACGGGGGGGGGGGGGGACTAGGGGAGGAGAGGAAGGGGAGAAAAGTAAGTGGGCACTTAACCCAGTGCTCCCCAACCCTTTCTCTCCACGGCACACCTTCATGCATGCTTAAAAACATCACGGCACACCAAACCACCCCTAATTAATTTCACTACGTAAATACACATTTTTAAAGAAAAAACTAGCATAAAACAAGTAAAAGCCGCAATTATATTATATTGTTATGATTGGCAAAGTAATATTCATATAATTGTATAATTTTATTGTCAATTTAGTACATAAACAATTTAACGTGTAAAAATGTTATGCTCTTCGACGGAAAATTTACTCTTTCCTTTTTAGTGCAAAGGCTCAATAATAGCAAGAGCTACAAGAATTTCTTCATCAAGGTTCTTTAAACATGCCCTTTTAATATTTTTAATATGAGCCGCTGACAAACAATTAAATGCGCATAAATACGTTGTTGTATTTGGAACATCATAGCGATGGCATATTCAGATATTGAAGGATATTCACCTTTAGCTTTTAGCCAAAATACATCTAAAGATAGAATACTAATTTTAAGTTGTATGATCGTTGCCAAGGTCTATCAAATCCTCTCATTGTTTCAGGATAAATTCCTTGTATGATAAAAATTATGTGAATTTGTTTGTTCCAAACGCTTTTGTGAAAATTATAAATCCTTAGACCGTTTGGCACACTAGTGCCTTCCTCACGGTACACTAATGTGACACGGCACACCGGTTGGAGAGCACTGACTTAACCTGCCATTGGTCATGTGATGAGCACAGCACCTGTCAAGCAAACGAAAACATTGTTACTTTGTCCTATATGAGTTATAAGGAAACTGCGACAGTGTTGCTGCAGAGATTTTTTGTTTACTAATCGGTAATTAAGGGGCTGTGAGGGAGGGAGGGAGGGAGAAGAGAAAGGGTAGGATTGTTAGGCGAGGGGAAAACTGAGGTAAGCAGAGGAGAGTGGGTTGGGAAGAGATGTTTGTTGATGATGTCGTCGGGGTGAATCTTAAGGTGAATTTCCATCTGCTCTAGTAGGTTAAGTCTCGAGCCTTTGTTTTCAATATGGATTAAGGAGGAGCAAAAATTGACAGATTCTTGGTTTTCTACGAGGTGTTCGGCGAAAAGGGATTTATGGGAGTTTAAAATAAAGCAATTTCGGTGTTTTTCACTCTTGAGTTTTGAAATTCCTTCCGGTTTGGCCAATGCAAAATTTATCGCTATCTTTGCAATTTAGATTGCATACTCCGCTTTTATCAAGGCTGTCAAGTTTATCCTCGCCATTTGAAAAGACTACTCGTATCTCTTAAAGTATTGCTCATATCAAAATATTTTTCAAATAAAAGTTGTAGAACTTGTAGAGTATTTTCTTTCCTATACATTTTTATCGTAGGAGTAGCCGTTATCGAGAAAATCAAATGAGAATGTCTTCATTCGAGTTGAACTTACAATTAGAAATTTTCTTGCATGGTTACTTCTTCATTGTTGCTATCATAAACAATCTCACAAACAAACGTTTAATTTCCTTATGCATGCATGCAATATTATTAATTAGGAAGAAAATGGATTATTTTTGAAGAATATAAGAACTTTAAAACGCTATTTCCCTCACGTACAGGTATATAATTTCTTTCTAATACTCCATTGCACGAAACGCACCCATTTGTGACACTTTGTACACTTTTCTAACTTGTTTATTTTTTATATCTATTTTTGATATATTTTTGGCTGTATATGTTTCTATGGTAATTATTATTTTTTATGACAATTAATTTTATAGTTTTTGTGAATCGATGTATTTTCTTTTTACTGTAATGGTACAAATGTTGTTGTTTTAAAATTAGAATATATTTTATTTACTGAATATTAAATACATTGTTAACAACATATTTTCGTACACTAAATCAATGAGTCACATTCTGGAGGGGGTCTCATTAATCTTTGCACCTCGGGCCTCTGAAAGCCTAAATCCGCTAGTGCACTTAAGTAAAATAAAACAACTTTCTTCCAGAACGGCAGATACAGGAAAGGATAAAAGGGGTAATAATCCCCCTCCCCCCCAAGATTTCTGAACACTAGAAAAAAATAACCCCTAAACCTCTATACAGTTTTACTACATTCATTTTGCTGTACAAAAAGTTATATATTTCCTTTTTCTGTATTAATATATACACGAATTGTGATACTTTCAAATAGTTTATTTTTTAATTCCTTATTACTCCCCCCCTTCCCCAGAGGTGAAGTCTGGATCTGGCCTTACTCTTCCATTCCTTACTTAATTATAGCCAGATAGCCAGAATAACAATAAGAAATATTTAACAGAGATAAAATACTACAAACTGCAACTATTACTTTCTCCATAAAATCATTCTATGAGATTAAACATAAAATGGCACTACATCATATGCAGACTAATCAATGTCTTAGTAAAATCAGTTATGAAAAAGAACTCAAAGACATAAGACAAATCACTGCAGAAAACGTCTCAAACTATAGATCAAATATATGAATACGAATGATAAGTTCCACAAAGTGATACCCCAAATTGTTAATAATGTCATAGATCGAATGATTACAAAACACAAAATTATTTTTGCAATAAAGTCAACATCTATATAAACCAATTTACAAAATTTTATTTATAATTACTGGATGTAAAGCTCTGTCAGCATTTTATAATATTTTTAAATAAATAGTTTTTGCAAACTAAAATGCAAATAAAAGTACAGAATGACAATAAATATTTTCAATATCATCATTTAAAAAACTTGCTAAATGCAAGTACGAGTTTAAGATCTTAAGGTCTTCCTAAGGAATATTTCTACTTTTGCCATCTAAACAAGAGCACAATTTTGCTAAAAGAAACTTGATTTTTGATGAAAATAAATTAGAAACAAACAAAAATAATTTTGAATGATATATTTCTTTGTTTTGACTGGCTTTAAACATAAATTTTCCATGCCATTTAACATGAAAACAGGTCCCAAATGATTGGTATCATTCAGGGCACATCTGTAAAAAATGTTCATATATCAATATTGCGCTACCTTCAAGTTATCTTGTAAGTGCCATAAAGGGAATAGTTATTACATTAATACAGTAGGTAAATGTTTTCCAATCAATACTGACAGGTTAAGATTTCAATTTATATTATTTTCTACAAGTACAGTAAACCCTCAATCTTCGTGGGTTCAAACATCGCAGTTTCACTAACTTGCAGTTCGCTGCCCCCACTGTTGAGACAGTGCTACAATCAAATTCCTTATGTTTCACAAATCCCAACGATTTTTACTGCATGTATCAATCAGGGCACCTAAGAGGAAAGCAAGTGATAGGAAAGCGAATGAATTTAAACAAGTGAAGTTATCAAATAGGCTTGCTTTTGATGAGAGTGCAGCATCAGAGGGCAGACATTATGGAATTAATAAGTTGAACGTGCACTATATTAGAATAAAGAACAATGCATAAGTGCTAGTATGGCAGCAAGTACACTCACAATGTACAAAAATTTCATCTTATGCTTGTGATGCCTAACAGGAAAAGCATGAAAATGTTTCCATGAGCAACCATATCATACACAAGGAGTCAAAGTGCCTGCATGAGCTTATAGCAAACCGAACCGAACCGCTGAACTGAACCACAGCCATTTTGCTGAACCGTGAACCAAAACCACTGATTAATTTTTCAATGAACCAAAAACCGAACCGTAATTTTTTGCAAAAGTGGTTCGGTTTCAGTTCAATCTCAATCCACAAAGTACGGACCAACAAAAAGACCAGGAATTTCCATTGGAAAAACCAGCAGGTTTGCTTCAAAGGAAAGAGTGCCTAACTCTTTCCTATCTGATACTATTGTTATCCACATAAAAATCATGTTAGGATCAAAAATACCATTTTTTAAATATAAATAAATGAAGATGATGGGATTGTAATATATTTAAAATATAAATTTTTCCTTTCTTTAAATAAATTCTTCTTTCATTTAAAATAATAATGACTGCTGATTGATTTACTTACAAATTGATACTGAATGTGTATTGTTTATATTGGATAAATTATTTCTGGATAGTATTTCAAATGATTAATTTAGTTGAACCGAACCGCAAACTGAACTGAACCACTTGTCAAAATTCCCATCTGAACCAAATCATGAACCGAACCACTTCCAAATTTTGAAGTGGTTTGCAGCTCTGGCTTACAGTATGAAAGTCTGGTGATGAAGGGAGTAGTACTGCTAGTTCCTCATCCTTTGGTGAGGGTAAGGGATGGTTCAAGCAATTTAAGGAGAAGCTACACAATGTTAAGTTGGCGAGTGAATGATGTACGATAATATCAGAAAATTACCCTGCAAAGCTATTAAAATGCATAGAAGAGAATGAATATAAGCCACAACAGTTTCCAGTGCAGATGAGACTATGATTTTTGGAAGAGGATACCTACTAAAATATTTCTATCCAAGGAGGAGAAAATGACTGCTGGTTTGGAGGTAGCCGAGGTTTATTTTCCTTTCAGTGGCATAGGGACCATGGATCTGATGGATCGGTCAATCCAGGGCCCGGAGCTCGAAGGGGCCCGAAGGCACGTGGTCAACATATACAAAATTTTACCCTTTGTGTCATTTTAAACCACAAGAGCTGCTAAATACAGTGAAAAGAATCTGAGATCATAAAACTTATTTCATTAAAATTTTCCCATTAAAAAATAAAATAACCAAAAAATATATATTGGAGGAGAGGGGGGAGGGGAGGGGGGGGACGGACATAAAGAATTCTCGAACCAGGGCCCGGCTTCACCTTGCTATGCCACCGCTTCCTTTTCTCTATTAATGCCTTGGGAGACTGTATGTTGAATGCCATGTTGGTGCACCGGGCATTTCACTCTCACGCATTGAAGGAAAGAAATATGGAACATGGCCTGCCTTATTTTTGAAGAGATCCAAAAAGCCTGGGTCAGAGTTGTAATGGTCTTGGAATGGTTTCAGAGCGGTAAAAAAATAATTTTCCTCCAAATCATTTTCCACTCTTGGTCGCATTTGATAAGAGATGGAAAGGGATCTGGCAGTAGACATCAGACAGTGTTGGAATGAGTACAACATCCCTGGCTGCATAATCAACATCAAAGAGTTGCCCAATGAAGTCAAGCCGTGCACCATTACATCTGTTGGAGGAAAATGTGGGAAGAAGCAGTATACGATTTTAAAGGTTTCCTATCTGTTGACAAAAAATGCAGAGGATAGCAAGGATGTCCCGTGCTATTGAAAGTGAAGGATTCGAAGACTGAAGACAATCAAGTCTAACAATAAGGATCTGAAAGAGGAGAAACTCATAAAGTCCAGTGAGAAAAGAGGAAGAAACGAAGGAGGCAAAAATCTGCAGTTAACTTTGCAGATACCGGTGTAGAGCTTCAGGCTGGAAAGGTCACTGGTGGACAAAATCTCTGATGTGGACCCAATCAGAGAGGAGAGCATACGGATGAAGTGGGAGACTGAGGCTGCCATGATGCCTTACTGGGAAATTTATAGGAAAATGCAAAAAAAAGGCTTGACAGCTACCCAACATGATGTTCCTGCACAAGTTAGACTCTCGAATATCAGATAATGAGTCACTGCACTCAAGCAAGATCTCCTAGTAAGCTGGGTGAAACTTAAGAATAACATAAACCACCACGTCCAGCACCATTTCCATCATATTCCTATTCATCAACTTATATATTAATTGAGCAGGGTGTACCTATGTCAGTGACACCCTGAAGCAAAGCTTTCCCTCTATTCCCCTCATCCGCGCTTGAGGGGTAAGAGATGCGCAGATCATGTGAGCAGTAGCAAGCCGGGCGGTAACGTTGGTGGCATGCGGGCAATGTGAGGGTGGCACGTGGGTAGTGGGAGGGCCTCGATCCTCAGTGTGTGGAGGTAGCAGCGCAGGGTGTAAAATGGCAGCGTACTGCCGAAGGTGCTTGCATGAGTCAGGGGCAAGCAGGGTTTCGATTTTGGATATGTAAGGGCAGCTAGTCAATTTCTTTATTATCATTATCATCATCATCAGAGTTAGAGGTGAGTTCTATTTTATATCCTTTATTGTGGAAAAAATATAGTTATCCCTCTTTACCCTATAGGCCTGTGGTTTCAATCATTGCAGTTCCCATCTTTGCATTATTCTTAGGAATGTATCCCCTGGGAAGTTTTGAGAGTCTACTTTATTTTCTCATATCCACTGAGTTTTCAATGAAAAACTATCTGCATGCACTTTCCATTACTGTCAGTGAAACTTAACTTCAAAAACTGAAAACATTTCCCTTCAATAATACCTCATAAATTTCAGCAACAAAAACATACAGCATAATGGAAGGTGGCATTGTTTATACCAGGGATGGCAATTACGTGGCATGCATGCCAAAAATGGCACACGAGCAATTTTACTTGGCACGTATAAGCTTGTATTTTCTGTATAAAATATGATGTTAATTAGAGAAAGAGTAAACTAGTGGCACTCGAATAAAAATTCTGATGGTTCACATTACTTTCTTGGAACGAGACTCAAAATTCATTTGCCATCTCTGGTTTATACATTACTACATGTTTCAAAATAGTTGCCATCATTATTTCTGATTACTGTATATACCCACATATAAGACGCACTTTTTTTCCTAAAAATTTCAGCTAAAAAGCAGGGTGCGTCTTATACGAGGGTATACATTTACCAGGGTATTTATTATAATGGACCGACGTTAGAAAATGTCATCGATTATACGTCTGTGCGATATTGGGATGATGTTAAACGTTCTGAGGGTATTCTCATGAGTTTTCTCGGTAATAACTTGAACGAAAAACATAAATTAATGAACAAAAATGCCAAATTTATTAAATAATTATACTTGATGTACAATACTATACATTTCAAATAAAGTAAAATAATAAAGAACATTATTAAGCATCGCAAAATCCAAGAAATTCTTGATCACTGTCTCATTCATCGGCGATGTTATCGGAATCATCTTCCGCAGAAGATAGCATTACGTCCTCCATGGCATAATTCCACATTGTAATTTCGTCGCAATTACATTTATGTTGGTGACTAATGCACGAATGGCAGAGTTGGCAATATCAAATAACGGCACTAGTCGACCTCCACTGATGGGGTCCGAAGTGCAGTTGAACTGCAACTATGTATTCTATTTCGACTGATATTTAAAACTGTCACCTTCACACTGGGAAAGTGCTCAACTATTGTAACAGCTCTTTTCTTAAATGGCAGATTTTCATTACCGACATGAGTGAAATGGTCTTACTTATTGTTAGTACGAACTGAAGTATGTATATTTTTTTAAATTTACTTATCTCAATGATATTGACAATATAACGAATAATTCTGCCGTTGAATGATAAGCATGTCACAGAAATCGAATTCTAGAAACACATGCGTGTTATGCACGGGTACATAAAAAAAATCAAAGATTATGGTGCCAAAAACATCCCTGCATATTATATGCGGGTGCGTATTATGCGTGGGTATATACGGTAGTTGAATTATAAATATTTGTGGTAATATCCTTTTTAAATTATTTTTTGATTTCCAAATCCAAATTTTGTCACTGATAAACCTCAACAATGATCTTCATCATTACAATGTGGGGAATTGAAGTCAAATAATAAACAGTTACAATAACTACAACAGGAGTTTATAAACTATTGCTTTAATCAAAATGAATAATTATGTGGGAAAGAGACTCACCTCATAAACATCACCTTCAACAGAATTAGTAAATAATAATTTTTGAGCCAGCTCTGTTGCAGAAGAGTATACATAAATATGTTTTCCATGCTGCGTCCACTTTTTAAAGGCTGGGATAACATCAGAAAAAAAGCTAGAAAGATTCAGAAATCTTATGTTATGAAAGGGAGAATAAACAGTTAAAGTAGACTAACTTACAATTAGTAAAATGCACTTTATAAGAAACTTATTCAATTAACATAAGTTTATGACAATAGCTGTCTAAACAAATAAAAATATATTTAAGAAAACATTACGACTAGTCAGAGACACTGTAAAAATTACAATGAAAGATTATATACAGGGATGAAAATGGGGGAGTAAAACATATTCCCGATTTCTGGAAGCTGACTTTAAGCAATTAAAAATGTAATACATATTCTACTTATAATACATATTCAACTTATAATACATATTCTACTTATAATAAAGAAGAAGCCAAAGGCAATGCAGTGTAAAGACTACAGAATGATAAGCCTACTGTCACACACTTCGAAGATCATCATGAGGATTGTTAATAAAAGGCTAGAGAAAAAGGCCGAAGAAATGCTAGGGGGCTCCAGAAAAGGATGAGGAACCAGAGATACTATCGGTGTAGTAAGAATTACAGTAGAACCTCATAAATCCAGCACTCGAAAATCCGGAATTATCAAAAATCCAGCAGTTTTTGAAAAGTGCACTTTTAAAAATTTTTGCCACGGGTAGCCTAATCCACTATGGAACGATAAATGCACCACTTCGCATCAAAATTCGCGAATTCTAGAACCAATTTGACGGCAGCAGTTACAGTGTATGTGTGAGCTAGTCCAATTGTCAGCTGACCAATACATGTTGGTACGTGTTAAGGCCGCATTACACGTATGTGCTTCCCCATGGTTTTATCCAGATGGAGGTCCCTATGGGGAAACTGTCGGATGACCGACAGCATTTACACGTACGAGCTTCCCCATGGTTTTATCCGTGAGGAGGGGGGAGATGTTTATTTTTCTCATTTGTACTTGAGACTGGCAGCAGTTCACATCAGAAGATCAAGATGAGTGAACACGAGGAGAATGATTTACTTTTTTTGGCATTTTCTGAGGTGTACATTATTAAAAAATCTAGCTATATTAATAGAAGACGTGTAAAACGTGCGTGGACGAAGGAGTTGTTAGCAGGGCGGGACACATTTTCGCATGTTAAAATATTACCTGTACTCGATCCAGATGATTTTCATAACTATCTTTGTATAGATGAAGACACACTTATCTTTTGTCTCTAATCTCAAAGCGCCTGACAAAGAAAGACACTGTGATGAGAAAAGCCATCACCCCACATGAAAAGCTGACAGTGACATTAAGATTTCTAGGAACGGGGCGGAATTATAAGGACTTGAGGTTTTCTGCAGCAATCTTCTTCATAACGGTATCTTATGTAGAGCTGCTTTCTACTTCCTTAAATTTATTAACTAAACAACCCCAAGCATTCTCCTTAGGATACCTAACTAAATATTCTTGTGATTTCACTCGCCATTAACATGGCATACTTTTGTACAGCTGTATGACTTCTGTTAAAAATTCTCTGGTATAACAGCGCAAGTCAGCCATTTTTTTGCAAAACTCTGAAATCACTATGCGACAACTGCGACCCGGATGCAGGGTTTTTTTGCAAGTATACACAGGTACTCGTACAATAAAGACTTTTGGTAGCTCAAAAAGTCGCAAGTAGCCCAAATGATAAAAAAAGTCGCAAGACCACTTAAAAAGTAGCCCAATTTGCGATTTTTCGCCCTATCTGGCAACCCTACCCGGACGCGGCAAGAGGCTGCTATAGAAACTGAGCGACAGTCCTGACTCCTGACATATGCGCAGTCGAACAAAACCATGTGGTGAAACCCAAGTTGCTATTACATGCAGCAGCTTCCCCAAAAATATCAAACACTGCTTGATATCGATGGGGAAGTCCATATGGACTTCCCCACGCATTTTTCCTGCATTACACGGGCGAGTTTCCACATGAGGATCCCCATCTGGATAAAACCATGGGGAAGTGCGTACGTGTAATGCGGCCTTTAGGGAATAGTTTCCACAGTCACATTGTATAACTTGTATACAGTTGCGTGTTCAGATTTGTAGCGATCGCATGTGTCTTTCATTAGTGTGATATTGCTCAAGTTCATATTGGAAAGTCTTCAAAAAAAAAGCTGAAAACCCCTCCGGTAGTATTATGAAGCGTAAACATAAATCTCTTTCTATTGAACAAAAAGTAGATTTATTAAGAAAACTTGAAAAATGTGCTTCAGTTACGAGACTTTGTGAAGAATATAGCGCAGGCAGTTCTACTGTGTATGACTTGAAGAAACGAAAAAGTGAGTTGCTGACATTTTATGCAGACAGTGACACTTCTAAGGCAGAAAAACATTACACCCTTCCAGGGTCAACGATATCAATAGAGTATTGTTTGAATGGTTGCGACAAAGAAGAAGTGAAAGTGTACCGGTATCAGGCCTATTGCTAATACAGCAAGCAAAGAAATTCCACGACGATTTGAAAATCAATAAAGCTTGCGATTATTCGCAAGGTTGGCTTCATCGCTTCAAGCTTCGCCATGGAATATGAAAATTAGCAGTGTCTGGTGAAAAACTTAGTGCCGATTCGGATGCTGCCGAAACATTTGTAGAGGAGTTTACCAAGTTAATTTCGGGTGAAAATTTTACTGCAGAGCAAATATATAACGCGGACGAGACAGGATTATTTTGGCGATGTCTTCCTCGGAGCACACTTGCAGCCGCCGATGAGGATATGGCATTTGGAGTGAAGGAGTCAAAGGAGAGGCTGACGGTTCTTGCGTGCGCAAATGCAGCAGGTACGCACAAACTAGAGCTAACTGTAATTGATAAAAGTGCACACCCTCTTGCTTTAAAGAGTGTAAAGAATTTTCCTGTCAACTACCGTGCTAATAAACGTGCATGGATAACTTCTCAATTAATGTTGGATTGGTTTTTGAATTATTTTGCACGGGAGGCACGTGCTCATTGTAAATCTAAGGGACTAGGTGATGATTGTAAAATAATTCTGACATTAGATAACTGTCCTGCCCATCCTGATGCATCACTTTTGGTATTGGGTAATGTGCGTGTGGTTTATTTATCTCCAAATTGTACATCTATTATTCAACCTATGGATCAGGGAATATTACGCTCACTAAAATGCTATTACAGACAGCAATTTATGCAGAAATTGCTTGTTGCTTGCAATAGAGGCCAAGGTGTTGACGGATTTAAAAAGGAATTTAACATTAAGGACTCGATTTGGACTCTAGCTAAAGCGTGGACTGATGTAACGGCCGCAACACCGAAAAATGCCTGGCATAATTTGTGGCCTGCAAGTATGTTTGAAGAATGTGATGAATCACCACCAGATTTTCTAGGTTTCAATGTTAGTGACAAAAAGAGACTGGTGTCTGAAATTATGGAATTTGCTAAGGGATCGACAAATAACACTTTCACGAAGGGTCTGGAAGAAGACGTTGAAAACTGGATGGAAATCGACTATGAAGTGCATTTAGTGAATCAGCTAACTGACGGAGAAATAGTTAAAATGGTTTTGGAACCCGAACGTGAGAATTATGAAAAAGTGAAAGTGACAATGATGACAATGCAGCTGCAAACAAGCCTTCAATAGACCGTTGCATAGAATTAGTGACTGATACAATATCGGCTTTAGAGCAGCGGTCATGCATCGAATCACAGGATATGATGAATTTGTACCTAATTAAAGATAAACTTATTAAGGAAAGATCACTATGTATGAAGCAATCTGTGTGATATGTTCAAGACAATTTTGCAGAAAAACCTTCAAAAAGCTTCCAACACTGAAATGAAATGAAACTTGCATTCCCGCAACTAAAGACGCTGTCTAGACCTTATCGTCTAGCCATTGAGAGTAGAAACGAGACGTGTAAATTGGTATTAAATTGGCATTCAATTTGCTATAAGTTTTGGCACAAATTTTGGATTTTAATGTTATGTATTTTATTTTTTTTACGTATAGGCCGTGATATGGTATGAAGGTGCAGTGGCGTAGCCAAGGGTGGCAAGAGAGCAAGGCATCTATTATGATTTATTTAATATTTTGCATGTTTATTTACATACATTTTGTGTATGTATTTCATATTTTAAAATATTCTGGCATGATTTCTGATTAAATTTTGAAATACATTATATAGATTACAAAAAAATTTCTTTTGTTTTATCCAGCAATAGGCCGTTTTGCCCCTGGATACTTAGGCAATGTGCAACATTTTAAAAAACCAGAATTTTCTAAAATCCGGCTCGCGCTAGGTCCCGAGGGTGCCGGATTTATGAGGTTCTACTGTATATCAGAAAGGGCAATAGAGTACAGCTAAGAGTGCTGCGTATGTTTCGTCGACTGGGAGAAGGTCTTTGATAGAGTAAATTGGGTACTGCTGATGAGGATATTAAAGGATATAGGTGTAGACTAAAAAGACAGGAGACTGATCAGGAATCTATATGTGAATCAAGTTGTAAAGGTCAGGTTGGAGAATGCGGACACCAGCGGAGTAAATATCGTTAGAGGAGTAAGACACGGCTGTTGTCTATCACTGATTCTATTCAATATATATGGAGAGAGGCTAATGCAGGAAGCGTTAGAAGGCATGGGAGATTTCAAAATTGGAGGAAGGACTATAAGAACAGTGAAATACGTGGATGATCAAGTACTTCTAGCAAGAAAGGAAAAGAAACTCCAGAAAATGATAAATAGACTAGTGATAACAGGTAGAAAATACGGTATGGAAATTAATACAGAAAAAACCAAGGTCATGCAAATATCAAGTAAAGAAGAAGAAAATTTGAACATAAGTATTGAAGGAAAGCCATTAGAACAAGTTTCAGATTATAAATACCTTGGAACCATCATAACGAGAGAAGCAAAATGTACAGATGAAATCACGACTAGAATAACAAAAGCAAAAGTCGCTTTCAGAAGGAAGAAACTCCTACTAACGGGAAATATAAAGCAGGAAATCCGCAAGAAGTTGATAAAATACTATGTAGCTTTGTATGGGGCAGAAACATGGACGCTAAGGAAAAATGATATTAAATACTTGGAAAGCTTCGAAATGTGGACATGGAGGAGAATGCTGAAGATAAAATGGAGATAGGGTGAAAAATGAGGAAGTACTATGAAGAATAGGAGAGAAGTGCATGATTATACCAGGGGTTGGCAACCTTTTCTATATGTCGGGGCCCGTTCGTTGTTGTGAATGCTTCGGAGGGCTGCATTGGAAATCACGAGAGCTCCGGCGGGCCGGATAGGCGTTTACATTATAAGTTACATAGAGATTTTGTGGTTTCATATTAGTAAAAATCAATTGTAATTAATTTACTAGCGTTAAAACTCCACCAGAAAAAGTTTTGAGGCCATAATTCACATAAAAAAATATGGAATTAACTGTGTTAAATTATACCAATCACTTTTTCATCATGGCATCATGGGCCGCATAAACTGTCCTCGGAGGCCGCATGAGGCCCGCAGGTAATAGGTTGCCGACCCCTGGATTATACAGACTATCAGAAAGAGGAAGGCGAACTGGATTGGGCATTACCTGAGGAGAGAGTGCATGATTAAAGAAATGCTAGAAGGAAAACTGGATGGAAAAAGAGAAAGAGGTAGGAAAAGGTTTCAGCTGGTTGACGACTTGAAAGGGAAGAGAGCTATCAAGACATGAAGAAAACTGCAGAAAATAGGAGTATATGGAGAACCAGGTTTAACCATGAATAATCACAGACCTGTCAATGGACAGACTACCTATGATGATGATGATGAATAATATCCACTGTCTGTATTTTGTCAGTAGTTTTTTTTACCATACAAAACCTTATGCATTTATAACATAACAATCGACTTTTTGACGTGCAGTCTTTCATTCTTTTTGAGATTAAAATTAGATCTGAACCATTTCGAAGAATAATTACAAAGTTTCTTATTCTGTTCATCTTTTTCTGCCTAGTTTGAAATTGCTCATGTTAAACCAGAGTCAGCCAAGCACTGAAGGGCAAATACCAATGGGGACCCCACGATATTAATATTTATAGTAATAACAAATGTATCCTGAGTATGTCAGTACACTGCATGTACCTCCTAGTGGTAGGATGCGGGCAACAGACTGCTGGCTTGCAAGGTAGTCTCTAATAGGGATCCTAGCTTGTACAGAATAGCGTAAGCGTGCTTGGGGTATTACTGAGCTTCGGTTGCGTTTGTGGCAGTCTGGCCAAAATGTGCCAATACTGACCGGTAATGTGTCTTACCCCTTACCGTTAGCAGGGAATGCTGCATCGGCACGGGTACGACTTAGGCTGGTAACCTAGTCTACTCTAATTTACCATTACTAGCAAAGATATACGAAAAGCCTCGGATGACCAACGCTATGGTGAGCGGCAGAGGTCAAAACTGGTTGGCCCATCATTAGACAACTTACGTGAGTGGAAGTTAGGCACGTGGAATGTTAGAGGAGTGTATGGCAAAGAACATGAGTCGGTGAATGAAATGAATGTCCGAGGATTGGATGTACTGTGTGTATGTGAGACAAAAAGGGGAGTGATGCTGTGGTAATGAATGATGGTAGTTTGGTTCTGTGGTCTGGTGTGGATGTATGTACATATGGGAGTCATGGAGTTGGTCTGATTCTGAATGAAAGAGCTAAAATGTATGTGGGAAAGTATGTATTTGTGTCACCCAGATTGTTGTGGGTTCGTATGAAAGTAGAAATTCGTAGAATTCTGTTGGTTGCATGTTATGCTCCTGTGGATAGTGAGAGTGAAACAGTTAGAGATGAGTTGTGGGAGAAATTGAGAGATGTGTTGAATAATTGTGATGCAGGTGAGAGAATTGTACTCGGTGATATGAATGGGTGGGTAGGTGTCAGACGGGATGGCACTGAGAAAGTGGTGGGTCCCTTCGGTGACCCCAGAGTAAATGATAATGGTGAGAGTTTGATTGGAATTTGCATGGAAAAGAATTTGTTTGTTTCAAATACATGGTATAAGCATAAGAACATCCAACATATATACATGGCAGAGGGATGACTCAAAAAGTATGATTGATTTAGTTCTGTATGATGAGAGACTGAGAGATCTGGTAAAGGATATAAGGGTGATGAGAGGAGCTGAATGTGGGACAGACCATTTTTTGGTTGTCTCTAGAGTGGATGTTGGAAGGAAGTGGACCTGGAGGAAGAGTAAGGGTGTGAAACAGACTAGAGTACAAGTAGAGAGATTGCAAGAGTGTGAGGTAAAGATCAAGTATATGAATGTGTTGGAATGTAAATTAACTGCCCAGCAGACTGAATGGGAAGAGGATATAAGGAAAGAAAATGTGGAAGATGCTTGGAATAGACTGAAAGAGAATTTACAGTGTGCTTCAGAGGTGTGTGGAATGACTTTAGTGGGCTGTATGAAAAAGGATGCTTGGTGGAATGAAACAGTGAGTGAAGCAGTTAATGAGAAGAAGGGGACATATAAGAGGATGACTGCTGCAAGGAATGATAATGAAAGAAGGATTCTGCATGATTACAGGAAGAAAAATAAGGCTGCTAAGAATGCAGTTAAGGAAAGCAAAGAACGAGTACATTTGAATTAGGCTGTAAAGATGTAGAATGATTTTGAAGGGAATAAGAAGTTATTCTGGAAGTGGATAAAAAGGGCGAGACAGGGCATCAACAATGGAATGAATGGGATTGTAAATAAGGATGGAGAAACAGTGTGGAATGAACGTGAAGTGACAGAATGTTGGAAGGAGTATTTTGAAGACTTGTATGGAGGTAGTTCTGAAAAGTCTGGCATCCAAAGTGATACTGACTGTATGAATGTCTCCAGAAAAGACAGAGTTGACGAACGTGAGATTAAGGCATGTGTGAAAATGTTGAGGAATGGGAAGGCTGCAGGCATGGATGGAATTACGGGTGAAATGCTGAAATATGGATGTAGCTTACTTATGAGTTGGATGAGCGATTTATTTGTGTGTTAACATTTCAGTTGTACCAGATGATTGGAAGAATGCCATAATTGTTTCTTGGTACAAAGGGAAGGGTAGTAAAGTAGAATGTAAGAATTACAGAGCTATTAGTTTATTGAGTATACCTGGGAAAGTGTTTGGTAAAGTACTTATTGAAAGGTTAGAATGGCTACTATGAGTAAAATTTGGGAGGTACAGTGTGGTTTCATGCCAGGTAGGGAGTGTTCTGATCAGATTTTTGCTCTCCAACAAGTAATCGAGAAGTGTATGAATGTGAGAAAGTGTATTGTGCATTTGTGGATTTGGAGAAGGTCTATGACAGAGTCAATAGAAATGACCTGTGGAACGTTCTGGCTGAGTATGGAGTGAATAACTGGTTAGTGAATGCAGTGAGAGCAGTCTACTCAGGAAGTAAGGCTCGCATAAGAATAAATGGTGTGCTGAGTGACTGGTTTAATAAATAAAATGAAGAACTCACGAGACACAATGAAGACAGGATGAATAAAATTGGAAAAAAAATCTCCTAATCACCGTAAAGGCGGTACTTATGTGCCAAGGTACAGAAGACTCGTAGGATCACTCAGGACGCGTTTCGACAGCAACACTGTCATCTTCAGCAATGTCAAGGTGTGTAAGGTTGGGTGGAGTATTTATACTATTTACTTCTAAAAATGGTCACCAACGAAAACAAACTAGATGCCTATGAAAGCCTTTACATATACCATAACCAAAACAAGATAATGAATAACAATGCTGACCCTATCCCCCAATCCCCTTTATTTCAGTTAACGATTGATACACCTTTCCCTTTCCCCTCCCCTACTTCTCTAACGGTCAACAATAGTATAAATACTCCGCCCAACATTACACACCTTGACATTGCTGAAGATGACAGCGTTGCTGTCGAAACGCGCGTCCTGAGTAATCCTACGAGTCTTCTGTGCCTTGGCACATAAGTACCGCCTTTACGGTGATTTGGAGATTTTTTTTTCCAATTTGACTGGTTTAAGATTAAAAGTGGTGCTCGGCAAGGGTGTGTGATGTCTCCTTGGTTGTTTAATGTGTTTATGGATAAATGTGTGAGGGAAGCCTGTGCAAATATGAATGGTCTGAGGATTGGGGAAGTGAATGTGCGGGTGCTGTTGTATGCTGATGGTGCTGTGTTGATATCTGAAATGCCAAATGAGTTGGAAAGAATGTTAGATAGTACGGCTGAAGTTACAGAGAGAATGGATCTGAAGATCAATGTGTCAAAAACAAAGGTTGTTGTGTTTGATAGAATGAATGAATTGAATGACTGTAGGCTGCACATAAATGGTGAAGTTGTTGAACAGGTAGATGAGTTTGTGTACTTGGGAAGAATGTTTTCTAAGAATGGAAGAATAGATGGAGAGATAGAAAGGTGTGTGAATGCAAGTAGAAAAAAGCTGGGTAGCATCGTGAAGAAGTGTCTAAGGAAGCAAAAATGGCTGTGTATAAAAGTGTGCTTGTACCCACCTTGTTGTATGGTAGCGAAATGTGGGTGTGTCAGGAGAAACACATGAGTAAGGTGAATGCAGTTGGAATGGGTTATATGAGGAGCATGTGTGGGAAAACCAGGAGAGAGAGTCAGGAATACTTGGGTGATGAATAAATGTGGAATGAAAGAAACTTTAAGAGGTCAGTATGAAAGGGGTGTGCTGCAATGGTTTGGGCATGTAGAGAGAATGGATGAGAACCTGGTGACTAAATTGATATATGATGATAGAGTACGCGGATCAAAAGGGAGAGGAAGACCAAGAAAAAGCTGGCTGAATGTGTTGGAGGAGACTCTCAAGAAAAGAGAGATCAGAAGTTTAAGGAATGGAAGACGATGTATGAAACGATGCATGGATGTGTTTGAAGCGAAAGAAGTGTGTAAGGATAGAAAGGTTTGGAGAAATACTGTTAATGGTAGAGGCATTTAGCTTGCTTACCCCATAAGGGACCAGCGCGATTGGTATGTATGTAATAACAAATGATTTATGGAGTTCCAGTTTAATATTATAACTTTTACGGAGTATTTCTTTATTGGAGCAAGTGATTTTTAATAAAAGTTTTTGCCAAATTCACCTTTGATACTGTAATAATTGAGAACTTCTGCGGTCCTCATTATTCGGGGGCCCTGATGCCTCGCATTCACCGCATCCTCCCTTTGGTCAGCCCTGTGTTAAACGTTTAATTCATATAGTTTGGGGAAATCTTGCCATTTTAACGGGATATTACCTTGCCTACCAATTACATTGCTAGACATAGAAATCCTATCGTTTTTTCAATCCTTATGGGTTTATGCATGCCTTGAAATTGGAAGTTAGGTAAAGTGATATCTGACGATATGCATGGAAAATTAGGTAAAGAAACTCAATAATATTTCATAAAATACCAACAAATCTATTTGTATATTTCCATTAATACAGTAAACTCTTATTAGTATGAACTCGGTTAAATGCTCAAATTCAGAGGGTACTAAGAGCTTTTGGAGTTTCTGCACAGTTTACCATGCCTACAAGAACATGGCAATGCAGAGGCATATTGTTTTTCTCTCATTCCTAGGAGAAGAACTCGAAAAATTTGGGTGATCTTTTGAGTGTCATAAAACGAAATTGATATTTTTTGTTTGATCCTTGCTCTGCTGAGAAAAATCCCAGGCCAGGCAATTCCAGTTTTGTCCTGCATCTTCCAATCCCGATAAAAATATCTTATTTTTAGCAGAATGACTATGGCTCGACCAATAGAATTGCTTCGTGTGGGTGAAAGAGGGAAACGTCCTCATTGCCCCATCTACTTGTGTTAGGGAACAGTTTTGTGTGTAAGCATTCAAGCGCATAAATGGATAGCACTAGCTGCAAAAGAAAACAAACTTCAATTATGCTGGTAACAAAACCGAAAATACTAGATGTGGAATGGGGTCTTCTCTCGAAAACAAGAATTGTGGAAAAATATAAAATTCCAAAGATGTACACTTTCCACAATTATAAAAAATTTGATGTATCCAGCGCATGACTTTCTCCATACAGAGCAATGAATATAGCTCTTGAACTCAGCATTCTCAGAAATAATTAACAGCAGTTACACATGTGAATAATTTAAAAACATTTTCAATAGTCTTTATCAAAAAAACAATAAATAAAGAAAATTGTTAGCTTTTTCTATGGATAACAAAATGTCACTGCACAATTAAAATCATCCTTGGCAGTGTATGCAACAGTACAAACAATTAGAAAATTTTATCATAGCAACAGAAATAATGGTATCACTTATCATAAATTTAGAAGAAAAATTAAAATTTCTCTTACACTATCAGTTTTATGAAAAAATGTTTCAAACAGAACTTCTATAAAACTATATTATCTACAACTTTTATTATAACAAGTGTTTATGAAAGTTGAGTTTTAAAAGAGATATTTGGAAAAAACGACAAGAATAAACATCCATTTCAGGCTGAGCAGTTTCAGCCAAAACCTTTTCAGATCTTTATTTGCTAATAAAAATCTTAAGTATAAAGTTTTGTGCTGATCTGATTGTTAGTTTTTGAGTTCGAGCGCCCACAAAACTGTCACATACATACATATGCAGACATCATTTCGAAAACAGTAAAAACATACCCAGGGGACCTCAAAATGTGTATTTCATTGAAATCTCGAATTCGATTTTTTTCACGAATGCAATACTTTCTCCTATACTACGTATGGAGAAAGTAAAAATAAAGAGAAGATCCACCAAGCTGTACAACATCAACAATGAAGGGCATTGGCCTGCTAAGCTGAGCATGCCCGGTTCAAATGCTGCAAAAGTAGGATTTTTTCCGACGTTGCCTGGCCCCTTATTCGCGTGGCTAAGAAGAGAACACGCAAATCAGTGCTCTGTCCTTCAGAAGGGACGTTAAGAAGTTGGCCCTCTTGGTGCTCTTCATAACAGTAGGCTAATGCTGGCACCAGGTTTCACTTCTCCCTTCTGTGTGTGTGTCTGGTATGGAAGGCAACAGGAAACCACCACGCCATATGTGTTTATTCCCTAGTCATTTCAAACCAATCTTAGGATTGAAAACTATGAATGAATGGAGGTGTACAACAAATTTTAGAAGAAAAACTGTTGAGTTGGTTTCAACATGTGAAGTCATCAGTGATCCCAATTTCTCATCTAAGAAAATGCCAAGGAATGAGCTACCTACTAAACTTGTAATAAAAATTTTTGACTTTTCAGGCGGGTGACTTTGGAGGTCCCAGAGAAGACATGAAATCACATCTCCTGTTATTTGTGGTGAATGAAATGGCTTCAGAATTTGGAAATCATTAAGAACACATATCTGGATAAGGACATATTCAATTTAGATGAAACACAATTGTGCGACACACAAAATAGATGAGCTACATATACCAAATGTGAAGGTAGTATTTTTTCCACCTAATGCCACAAGCACAGTTCAGCCTCTAGACCAGCGTTTCTCAACCAGTGCTCCGTAAACTTTTCATTCTTCACCATTTTGTATGGATTTTTAAAAATAATCAATATATTATGTGTGAGAGACCATCTTTAATTTCATTTCGATTTTTTGAGTTCATTCATTATTTCCTAATCGTTTTTGTACTGACAAGTGTACTATTATGGACATTCCAGCTGGTAGGTAAAAGATGTGATGCTCTGTACGTGCCATCCTTAAATCCATTTTGTCCATAATGCCTACGAAAAGGGGTTCTTATAAGGAATCCTGAATGTAATGTGGTATCATTAACATACAAAACAAAATTGATAGAAAAGTGAAATTCTTTTAAAAATACATACTTTTCGTAATTATTCTCTGAAATATTGTGCTACTTATTATCTCTTCACATGCCACCTTTTCACACGTGTTTCATAGGCTGCCATCCCCTGCTCTAGAGCAAGGTATTATTCTCAAAAGGTTCTACAGACCATCTTGTAAAGACTACTATTCTAGGGGTAGAAACAAGCCAGGGAAAGTCAAAATGGAATGTTCTGAAAACCATGCAAGCAATGTCAGCTTTATAGGATTATGTGAGTACTGAAACTATTAAAAATTGTTTCAGAAACACCTGGATGACATCTGGCTTAGACAAACAAGCACAGACAGAAATGAATGGAATCAAGGAAACTGAAGAGTGGCAGGACATACTAAGCATGCTGTCGCCACCTTCAAACTTCACATTTCATGATTTTTCGTCAGTTGATGATGATGTAACTATTTGGGCTCCTCAAAATGACCCAATGCCTGCAGAAAACATGCTTCCAGTGGTGTGTTTAGGCATAGGTGCATGCCTAGGGCCCCCAATATACAAAATTTTCTAGCAATAGGGGCCCCATAATACCACAAAGCCTAGAGGCCTCAAATGATATAAACGTGCCACTGCATGCTTCATGAACCTTCTGAGAGTGTTGAATATGAGGGATTACGACCTTCAAGAGGTGAAGTGATATCTGAATTGTCTGTAATTCAGCACTTTACAGATACAACAGAAGTGGATCACCTATTCATTGTCCTACGAGAAAAATTGCTCATGATATTTTTTTTACAAAGAAAACTATAATATAAGCAGATGTACTATTTACATATTATATGATTACTATTTTTGTTTTGTGTCCTGCAGTGCAATGAATTCTTATATGAATTTAATTCATTTTATTTCATATTCTTGAATTCTACATATGTCGTCCAGTTAAATAATTTACCTAATACATATGTATTTAAATTATTCGACATCAATGTGGACATTTGAAACTGGCAGATAACTGAGATCTAACATATATTTAAAATTTAATCTAACTTTCATTTGAATATTTGTCCAAATCATGCATTTGTGGTGTTTTTAATAATATTAATAATTTTTTAACACAAACAGGTTATCCAAATTATATGTGCAGATATTTTATATGAATGTACATATATTTAAGCAGAAAACTGTAATATTTATCTGTTTTTCATATATGATATGGTTATTATGAACTCAGTTAACACAATTTTATTCTCCCTTGGAGTTCATGTTAACGAGTGTTTACTGTAATTAGAAAATAGAGTGAATGCAAGATATAATTAATAAAGTTATAGAATTCTCCTTAAAAAGATTATTACTAAAGGAAATCATTCCCATTGGTTCTTTACCTGATCAGCATATATACAGTGATAATACATTAATCTACAAATACACTGCAGAAGCAATTAATAAGCATGTATAAATTACAAAACTGCATTCGTATATGTAAATTTCAATTACTTTTCTTGAACTTACTAACTTCATATTCATCTCTTTATTAATCCTGCCGATTTGTTAAGATACAAACATAGGACAAGTCAAAAAGTATACATATGTAATATCTAATATGTAGATACAATCTAATAATAAACTTATTTTAAAATTGTAAAATAAAGGTAACAATTACATAAATTCATTAAGGCTATAAATACATTTGTCAATCAAAAACTTTTTAAATTAAAGTTTGACCAAACTCAATTTATCAATGACCTTTATACTCTCAGGGAGTTTATTATAAAAATACTTTCCAGCATAAGATGGACCTGTTTTGAATGTGGTTGGTCCGTGATACTCTAGTTGGTAATCATTTCTCCTTCTAGTCACATAATCATGTTTGTGCATATTTGTCTCCTTATAATTTTCTTTGACATATAATTCATGTATATATATATATATATATATATATATATATATATATATATATATATATATCTGGAGTATATCGTCATTATATTAAACATTTTAAAAATTGGTTTGCAAGATTCCCTCCTTTTTAAAATAGCAATGGTTCTATTAATGTAAGGCTTGATTATAGTAGAGGGGAATAATATAACCATGGTTGCAAATTTTACCTTTAATGTTAAAATAAAGTATTTATAAATTTTTACAACCATTAAACTGTGTTAACGGCAAATATAAAAAATTGGGTGAAATCAACAAAAGACATTGAAGTTTGAGCCGATTAAATTTAAAAGAATAAAAAGCAATGAGTGCTACGTTTTGTGGCTATTGTTCTCAACATAACAACATTATATGAATTTGCTGAACTATTTCCTGAAATAAGCTTTACCAAAATTATACCTTTATTCGTTACTTACTGTCCTTTTAGTCCATGGGTTAAATATCCTTCTTCCCATACTTTAGTTTGCAATAGTTTCTGGGAGTAAGTTGGATCGTTGAAATCAGCTCTCTCGCGTATATATTTTTCTGCCTCTTCCACTGTAGAGATTGGATCCACGCTATCGCACTATTTCAAAGAAATCAATTCCGTTTTATTATCATACTCCTTAATGTCAAACAATGCCTTATGTCGGTCTTAGACTAATAAACATACCTCATATTTCACCTTAAGTAAGATATCTTGTAATTCCGTATCTTTCCAATGATCACTTAAATATTTATTTAAGTGATCCAAAAAATATGTTTTCAGAGTATTCTGATGAACGAAAAAAACATTTATTAAAACTTGACGGTTTAATCATATGCTCGACAATGGAAATTGAAAGTAGCATTATTAAAATATAGTTTAAGAGCTGAAGAAACCCAACCAAAAGAGTGAAAATGGAAGGCATATCCTTGTTTCGTTCGCCAGTCAAACAAAATACAACTTATAGTTTTACGTTTTTTGTTCTTAAAGGAGAAGTGATTATATTTTTTACCCGACTGGTACTTAATTGTATTTAGGTTAAAAGGCACATCACTGTTTCTTTTTTTTAAAAAAGGTTCTAGCGCAGCTTGAACATAATTCATCAAAAAGAAACTTAATTAACAATCAGGTGCATAAACTAATACCTAAATGACTTAAATGCGTGACAAATAATTATTCGGAGATCATACTGCCAATGAAAGAGGAGAATTGATAATTTCTTTACATCAACTGATTTTTTACTGATAAGCACGATTGAAAGAGCACTTGTTGATACTATAAATAAAACATTCTCGTACAATTTCTTAAATAGAAAGAAGTAATACGCAATAATACCCTGACAAATGGTATTGAAGTAGTAGTTCCTTCAATGTCAGATATAATTGCCTTAACATTGGGCAATTCTGAAGAAATCTTCTCAATTTGAACAGTGTTTTCCGCCATTGTATAATGTGTTTACTTAAACAAAAATAAGACAAACGAAAAGCGCACGATTGTCACCAAATTAATTTTGCTACATAAAACTTTACACACGTTTTCATAATTCTTTACAATTATTTATAACAAAATTATCTCGGTAGATAGATAGATAGTCACTCATAAGTTAATGTTACACCATGGCATTCTAATACGCCAAATAACGATATCAAAATTGAAAATGTACCTTTAATCATTGCTTTGTCTAAACATCAGAAATCATAAAAAATTTGGGTGTGTGTAAACTACAGAACTTGTAATTTAAGCTTAAATAATGTAAATAGCGTGTATTTAACTTTTATATTACATTTACATACCGTACTAATGATAGATATTTCCTCATCCATCATAACATTGATTTTTCTGTTACTTTTAGTGAAAATTTCTTTACTACCTTTTATTCCTTAGTATTTGTAGACAATTTACTGCTTGAAATTCAACCTTACGGAAACATATTTTGTCCTCCTTACTAATCACTTTTTTGACATTTTAAATTGTTTTAAAGCATAATTAATATCAGCGCATAAATAAACTACTAACACAGTTGCACTTTTTATGCGTTAACGGCATCATTATAAGAGAAAAATAAAGTAATGCTATCGTAAATTGTAAATACGGTGAATAGTAGAAAAGTTGTTGATTCAACTTTAGCTCTCTATGTTATTGAAAATAACATTTGAAACGGTAACATCAAGGAAGAAATAATAGGAAGTGCAGCTTCGATCTTTTCCCGAATCCTATAGATGTCTCCGTGGGTTGCGCCTGCAGCGATCCTATCGGTCAATGTGATTATAAAAATACCCATTCCCCACACATTATTCAAACCATGGAAGAAATAATTATTTATAATTTTTAATTATGTGCAGCTGAAGCAAGTTGTTTTCCATGCTTGCCAAGGTAATCATTTTCACTTGTTGTTTTTCTTCCATTTGTAGGTAATGAGTGCATATCGACTCCTAGAAGAAGGAATGGCAGGAGTCATCCCACACCAAGGACCTTGTCAAGGATGGTGATTTATAGGAGAATCATCTCACGTCTTAGGTCCCAATTATCTAGACAAAAAATGGTAAATCATGGCAAAATTGCAAGGAAGGAACAACAAAATGTAATTAGAGTACCACATAAATATATGTCAGAACCAAGTTACAAGCTGTTCATGACCCAACTAAAGTTAAGCAAAGTAAATAAGTTTGGTAGAAGGTGGCCATCCCACATGAAGGACTTTGCATTATCTTTGTACTACCATGGACCTCGATCATACAGGTTCCTACAGAAAACATTACATCTTCCGTCAGTGAGGTCATTACTAAACTGGCAGAAGAAGGTTATTGTGAAGCCAGGCATTGATAATAATGTCTTGGCAACATTGAAGGATAAGTCCACTGACCTTACAGATTCTGACTTAGCTGTGTCTTTAGTGATAGATGAAATAGCTATTGAGGAACACCTTTACTATGACTCTAGTGCTGACTCAATTGTAGGATTTTGTGAAAGTGAATACTTTCCAAAACCAAAATTGAGAAGTCAGTGTTTAGTTGCCATGGCAAAGAGCATTAATAAAAAATGGAAACAGTGCATAGGATATTGGGTTACTCATGAGAGTACCAGTGTGGATTTTTTTATAGATGTTGTTTTTAAGTGTTTAAGTAGTCTTAGTTCTGTAGGTTATAAAGTGAAGGTTCTGGTTTGTGACCAAGGCCCTCACAACCAAAGCCTTTCTAGGAAACTTGGGTTTCCCCTTTCAAACCATATTTCACCTTCTGTGACAATGATATTTTTTTCTTTTTGATCCTCCACATCTTCTTAAGTCGTTAAGAAATAACTTAGTGAAGTATGACTTTAATTTTAATGGTAATTTAGTAAAATTGTGTCATTTTAAAATCTTGTTTGAGCTTCAAGATCCACTCAAGCTAAAAATGATACCTAAGATAACAAAGTTCCATGTTGATGCCAGGGCATTCAAGAAAATGAAAGTGAAACTGGCCTCTCAGGCCTTCAGCCAAAGTGTTAGCGTTGTTATTTATTCATTTTTTGCAATGGGTAAACTGTGCAGCAGTGGCATTCACACAGCTAAGTTTTTTGAGTTTATGGATAAGTTATTTGATAGTTTCAATAGTAGTCAATTAAGAAACCACCCATTCAAACTTCGGTTTGCTATGTCAGAAGACAGCCAGCATGAGGCTTTCTTGAAGGAAGCTGCTGATCAGCTAAGCAAGAGTCATTTTGTGAGGTGCAGAAGGCAACTGCCTTCTTTGAATGGGTGGCTAATTAACATAAATAGTATATTAGGTTTGTATAAAGACTTGAGAGATCACTTTGGCATCAACAAGCTTTGTACTAGAGTTTTGAATCAAGATGCTCTTGAGAATATGTTCTCGGTGATCAGACAGCAACATGGGTGCAATGACAACCCTACAGTAATGCAGTTTGGTAAGGGGTTTAAACATTTATTGCTTACTTCCCTTTCCAAACTATCAAATGAAAGCAATTGTGTAGTAGATATAGATTCCATTTTTATTAGGATTAATAACTTTGTTGATAGTATAGATGCAACTAATGAGAATAGCTCAGTCATAGATTTAAAAGAAGGGGAGTTTAATTTTTCTTGTATTGATGCTTCTAAGATTGAGGAGCTCAATACATTATATTATGTGTGTGGCTTCCTTTGTAGGAAGTTCACAATAATTCACAATTGCGAGAAGTGCAAAGATTTCTTGCTCTGTCCTGACTAGAGGTGGGAAAATCGATTCATCTTACTGAATCGATTCACTCGATTCAGTTCACCCAGATGAATCACTTAAAAGAACGATTCAGTGATTCACTACCGATTCATCCATCTGTTACTTTTGCTACTTCAGAATTCAGACCATTTGCAAAAAAAATCAAACAAACTGAGTGTTTTAAAAAGTAATTTATTACAAATCGATTAATTTATATATATAATTATAATAAATTAATCTAAAATAATAATTATTTATTTATCCCAAGTCAAATTCAAAGAAAGTGTTCATTTTCTCTCAAACATAATATATTTCATAACAAAAATACATATAGATTAATGTCAAAAAAATTATCACAAGTGCTATTTTTAAACCATAATTTGTAATCAAACTGTTTTGTATAATTTTCCTATACTTTGTATATTATTGTACTATTCCGAATTGCAAACATTTTATATTACGGCGGATGTGCCGTTGTAAATGGCAAGTTTGTTATATTAGTACCTATTGAAAATTATTATGGGACTATGCTTCAGAAAAGAGTATATTTATAAAAAATTTAATTTTTTAATATTGCGAATAATGCTGTTTTATATTGTATCTTGATATTTTTGCACCTATAATATTTGCTGTGTAAACCTATCAGTTAATAGTTTTGGATTCACATCATTTAATATATTCTGATCATTTTTGTAAGTCACTATGTTCCAGAAAAGTTCCTATTTTTATTATATTTTTTATTTTGCGAATGCCAAATTTATTGTCTTATTCATATAGTATCTTGATATTTTGCAGTAATAATATTTCATTGTATAAACCAATCAGATAATCGTTTGGGAATCATACAATTTGATTTATTTCGATCCTCTTTCTTAATAATATCCATGCAAAAATTATATTTAGATATGTTTCTGAGAATGATGAACACTTGTTTTGTTCATTCTGTTTTACTTACATATGTTTTTCTTTAAGCCTCCGAAAGACGGTTATATGGTTTTTATTGGTTTTTGCGTTATTTTTGTTAATTAATTTGTCAAATATATACAAATTAAAACCTGTTTTATTGAATTGTATTACTTTTTAGTTTGTTTATTTGATTCCATTTCCACCATAGTGTGCTTACATTTCGTAAGAACATTATAATTTTATTAATTTTAAAATAATTTTGCTCAAAGAAATTCACAATATACTTTTATTAATTAAAAAAAATAATTTTGCCCGATCGGCATTCACTTTAATTAAATAAATTTAACAATAATAATAGTATATACTCATGAACCAGACATCGCGTGGGGCGCTGCATGACTTAAGCGATACTATTAGACTGAAGATTCCTTTTTTGTTTTAAGCGGCCTAATAGTTCGGAATCGCTGAGAGAGAATACCGATTCACCTGGTTCACTGATTCAGTCGATTCATCTATTCGGTTGGTTCAGAACGATTCAGGAATCAGTGAATCACTAAATGATTCAGGAATCAGTGAATCACTAAACGATTCATTTCACCGATTCAGAACGATACAGTGGATTCATCTATTCGGTTGGTTCAGAATGATTCAGGAATCAGTGAATCACTGAACGATTCATTTCGACAGAGGTGAATCGATTCACCCGATTCAGTGCACTGAACGATTCATTTATACCGATTCATTCATGAATTACCCACCTCTAGTCCTGACCATGATTTGGATGCAAACCATAAAATTTTTGCTTACATGAAAGGTCATGAACAGCTTGGAGAGGACTTTGGCCATCTCTTCCTCCCAACAGCAAAAATCTTTAATGCTGTTAAAGGTTGGGAGGAAATCTTTCAAAATAAATTTGAGTCGCTAATGGCAAAGCCAAATGTGGCCAGGAGCTTGAAATGCTTAATAGAGATGGAATCTGGAGAAGGAATTTCTTTCCCTTGCAAGGAGTCTGGAGAAATTTTCTTGAGGATGTACCTCAGGATTAGAATTTTTTGTGGTGTTAAATTCCTTAACAGAAAAAGGGCAGATGAGACTTGTAAAGACGTTAAAACCCCTGCCAAATTCAGAAAGTATGTGTAAATAGGTATACGCTTACAGTGTATAGTTTTCTTTCTATTTCTTACTTTCTTTACTTATAATATTGTTCAGGATTAAAATAATGTGAGTAACATTGTATGTTTCAGTGCTAACAGGGATACCATTTTGTTTTTGAAAGTTTTTTTACTGTTATTTAAATTGTATTGAAGAAATGTAGATCCGGTGATTGATCCACCTCTATCTACCTTATTAATTTAAACTGTCCACTTGCCTTTACCAACGAGTCACCAGAACAAATATTATTGTTATTTATGAATATGTATTTCTATCTGGAAAAGAATGTTGTTTTTTATAAATGTTGTATTGTTATTCTTCATGTGAGCTCCTCAGGGACAAACAAAGACAAAGTGTAATTCTATTCTTTATCCTCTCCACAAAGTGCGATTCAAACACTAACTACTAACGTGCTTAGAATATACTTACATATGTTTCAGTGCTAACTGGGATTCATTTTGTTTTTGAAAGTTTTTTTTACTGTTATTTAAATTGTATTGAAGAAATGTAGATCCGGTGATTGATCCACCTCTATCTACCTTATTAATTTATACTGTCCACTTGCCTTTACCAAAGAGTCGCCGGAACAAATATTATTGTTATTTATGAATATGTATTTCTATCCAGAAAAGAATGTTGTATTTTTATAAATGTTGTATTGTTATTCTTTACGTGAGTAAATAAAAAATCTTGCATCCAGTTGTTTTGTTTTAATTTGAGTCCTAAACTTATGTTAAATACGTCATCTAGCTTCTTAATTCAAATGTACCGCCAAAACCTGGTCTGCCGCTTGAGTTTAAATTAGGCGCGCTTCAGTTCGTATTGACCGCTAGATCGCTCTGCCGTCAACGTATTACCATTGTCATTGTGGGAGCTGCGCTTCCTATATTGTCCGTGGTAATATCGCACAATATTTTCTGTGTAAGTTTGTTTTTATGCCAAGAGGTTATACTTGTAAAACGTTATGTGATTTTTTACTAGCTATTTTTCGGTATTTGGCAATCAAATACGTAGTCAATCCTTTACTTCTTCAGTTGTGGTATATTGATCTCCGTTCATGGCAAAATTAGATACGCAAAAGTAATTTATTGCACAGTGATTAATTTATGAGCAAAGTCATAGAAAAATGAAGCGTCAAAATGTTAGAACATTATCTTTAGTTGTGTGCACGTTTACATATTTATTAATTGGAGCAGCTGTGTTTGACGCACTAGAATCGGATACGGAGAGGAAAAGATGGGAATTTTTATCAGGTTAGAATATAGTATAAAATTTAATATATGCATAGTTTTCATTCAAAGTTAAATATCCATGTATAATATTAGAACACCATATCCTACCTTGTTCTCTGCAAAGTACGAAAATGTTTCTGATAGTAGTGTCATTTTTTTTACAGAATTGAAGGATAACCTAATTCGAAAGTACAATTTCTCTGACGAAGATTATAAAGTGATAGAAATTGTTATAATCGAGAATAAGCCTCATAAAGCGGGACCACAATGGAAATTTGCAGGCGCTTTCTACTTTGCTACGGTTGTGCTTGCTATGATTGGTAAATATACAATTTAAAATTATCCAAGTATTTAGTATGGCAGACGTTTATTTTCATTGTACAGTGAAACCTCTCTAAGTAGACACCTCCGTAAAGCGGACATCTCTTTTGCGGACACTTACTCTAGGGTCCCGGCCAAAAGCATTAGAAATTACACTGTAAGCAACCTCTCCAAAACGGACATTCTCCAATGCGGACGCGGACACTTTGAAAGGCATCCCTTTTGTATTTTCAACCTCCCTATAAAGGACACTTAGGGCTGGCTCAAGGAAAGGGAAACAGTATATGCACATATTACGTACATTGTATTACTTGGGAAACAAAGAACATATTACGAATTAGACAACAACATTATTGCCGCGAAAAAAACGCAGTACGGCCGTAGCCTTATCGTCACGACCATTCAGTGCTTTCATTGTCTTCAATGAGGAAAGTTATTACCGTCTCCGAATTAGGATTAGCAATTCGAATATTTTGCATAATATGCGCAAGTAAGTGTTTTTAATATAATATTTTATCATACAGATAATACAAATATAATAAATATATTATCATGTAGCTCGTCCAGCAGTGGCTTATCCAGTAATTGTTATTTATTGCTTAAAAATGAATGAATGGCTAGTTTGTACAGATTTGTTCTATAAGTAGTAGTCAAGTGCTAGTTCTCTTCTTTTTTATGAATTCAAACAGGTTATGGACACTCAACACCTGTTACCTACGGTGGAAAAGCATTCTGTATCGTTTATGCAATGGTCGGGATTCCTTTGGGACTTGTTATGTTCCAAAGTATTGGTGAAAGACTTAATAAGTGTGCATCGCTAGTGATCCGCCGTGGTAAAAAATGGCTTCGTTGTCGCCGCACAGAGGCCACTGAGATGAACTTAATGCTTGCCACTGGTCTACTATCCTCTGCTATAATTACAACAGGGGCTGCTGTATTTTCTCGTTATGAAGGCTGGACTTACTTTAACAGTTTCTATTACTGTTTTGTCACCCTGACAACTATTGGTTTTGGGGACTATGTCGCCCTTCAGGTTTGTACACTTGAAATTTTTTCTAGGTTTATAGTTGTCATTTCCATGATTTATAGCTGTCAAGTATAAGTTAATAATATTTTTAATTTATTGCTCACATGTTAAGATTGTGATTTCTTATAAAATGCTACTGAAAATTTTGTGCTTAGATAATGATTTAGATATTATCGTATTAGCCCGAATATAAGGCGACTCCTTATTTTCCCAATGAGAAAATCCAAAAAAAGTTTTTTGCCAATCTATTGGAGCATAGAACTTCATTCGTCCACGGCTACCGTTGAAATGAGCGAAATTGGAAACGGCGACATTGCATCGTAGCCTAAGCGAAATAACCCGAATGCGGGCGGAATACTGCCAGTCTCAGCCATACAACCTCTAGAAACGTATTTTAGTGTTATGGACAAAGTATCTAAAAATTTTTCTTGTACTACTTTGTTATGTTTATATAAAATTTTTGAAACATACAAATGTATACATTGTGACAGAATCAGTGTATTTTATTTGTCCAGGAACCCATATGTACGTTTTTTATCTGATCGCTGAGCTGTTTAAGGAAAACTCTCGTGCTGAGACACAATCGTCAGGCAGTCGGTCGGAAAAACATAAAATTTAATCAAATTATCTATTTCACGAGAAATGAAAAAAAGGATTTGGGATACAGAACAGTTTCTATAGTGCGTTTCCCGAAGTCGTACGGGTCAGATTCGCAGTATTCCGTCCGCATTCGGGTTATTTCGCTTAGGCTATGACACAATGTTGCCACATTTCGAATTTCGCTCATTTCAACAGCAGCTGTGGACGAGTGAAGTTCTGAGAGCAATCGTGTCAACAGCGCTCGTCAAGAATTTTTGAAAGGCATGGGAAATTTAAGAGCTCTTATTGGCTGACACTTTCTCCCCCTCACCCTACAAGACTAACCGTAGACACGCCTCACCCGTACGATCTCTGGAAACGCAGTATAGTGAGTATTTCTATTCTACAGAATTGGGGGCTTTGAATGCGTAAGAGTTCTTTGTAACTTCTTCATACTTAAGAACCTGAATATAAGGCGACCTCCCACTTTCCTGAAAGACAATTTTTGAAAAAAACCTCACCTTATATTCGGGCTAATATGGTATGCTAAACTTAATTTACTGAAGTGACATCATCTTTAAAATGTGGGTTAGAATATGACTTAATTATAAAGTAATTTCTCAAGATGATCATTTTAGGTTTTCATGAAGCATTTTACAAGTTGTAATAAAAATTACTTTATTTAATATTACCGTATGATGTTTAATTGTTGCATTTATCATAATGTTAGGTATTTTCTTGGTAGGTATTATTTATTAATAATTTGATATTCTGTTTTTTTGCTCATTAGAATGACCATGCCCTGATCAACAAACCTGGTTATGTAGCGCTGAGCTTAGTGTTCATTCTATTTGGGCTGGCTGTTGTTGCTGCTAGTATTAACTTGCTGGTTCTTCGCTTCATGACAATGTAAGTGAAAATTGATGTATTATGCTTTAGATTTGATAAGAAGTTTATATTTCATGCTGAACAACATGGTGTTACCTCTCGTAATATACTGCATGCCACTCTTTGTAGCATGCTGGGACAATGTTGGTGTAGTAGAAAGAAATGTAGAATACAGTCAGGATGTGTGTGTATGCTCATGGGCGCCCGCCGTAAGGGGCAAGAGGGGGCACTTGCCCCCCCCCCTACCTTTTCCAAAAAATTTTACATATGGCATTTTAAAGTTGACACTGGCACAAGCAGAGCTGACAGATCACGGTGTCAACGGTGTGACTGCACCAGGCCCTGTGTTTTCTAAAAATATTTGTTTTATTTGTGGCTGGGCAAAAATCTGCTGAAGTGTGGCTGCAAGTAAATGTTTTGAGTGCAATAAAACTCCCATACTCCTTCTGTTGAAACTGTATCTCCGAGTGTTGGTTGTAAGAAATATAAGGAATGAAAATCACTAGATGTAATTCTCCCAACATTTTTGTTGCCATTTGGATTATGTATAATCAATAGTAAAGGAACAAGTTATCCAAGAACTTGCTGAGAAGCTTCTCAGAAACCCATTCGCAAAATGGAAGAAGAAAAGACGGAACACGTTAAAGTAATTATTTGCTCTCCGGCATTATTCCAAGTGCTCTATGCTGGAATATAAAGTAGCAGAGATATCAATCTTTGAAACTTTTAGCAGAGCAGTACTGCAAGCAAGCGCACAGCCAGGGGGGGGAGGAGTTTTACTTCTACTGTGCGAATGAGAATAACAAATAAGCGAATATTTCAAATATAAATGAAAAGAATGGTTCTATTCCAATGTAGGAAATCTACTTTTACGAGTATCTATAATGAAAAAAACTACATCGCTGAGTAATTTGAAATCTTTTTATATCTATCACGGCAACTAACTCGCGTTGATAATAACATTAGATGTAATACTTTATGGAGAATTTTAGAAACAAACATTTTATCTGCAGTGTGCAATACTACTCATTTAAAATGAAAAGCAGGCCTTGCTTAAAAATCAATTTTAAAACGTGTTTTTTGCTATATTTGTGTAAGTAGCCCTTGCGAGGTGAGCAACCAATGCTAATGGGTAGGCATTTTGCCCCTCCCATTGAAAAAATTTCTGCGGGCGCCCTTGTGTATGCTTTATTAATTATGAAAAGGGCTTTGGTCTAGTTTTATTGCCTAGGCTAATGGAAGTTGAGGAAAATAGGAGCAGATTGGACAGATAGGCATTTAATCGTGAATCAATCTGTAAATGAATCAGGCTGCACAGGTAAGGATAGCAGAGGGAGAATCATATTGGGCAACACTAGGAAGAAGAATGAAACCTGACTTCCTACTCTCTCCAGCACTGTTTAATATTTATGTCAGAGAGATGATAAAAGAAGAATGGGAAGGTGTGGATTTGGGGGTAAAATTTGGAGGTAGTCTAGTCATATCAGTTTGATTTGCAGATGATATAGCATTAATGAGTAATATAGGAAAAGGCTTGGTGATGCTAGTTAGTAAGAGCCAAGGCATGGGGTAAGAAGTGGCTAAACCAAATCAGTTAGATTTGAAGAGGATAAAGCATTAAAGAGTGACTCAGAAAAGGAACTGCATCAGTAAATTACAGTGTAAACATGCACAACTGATTATTTTTACAACCAATCATTAATCAATAGTTGACAAAAATAGTCAGTGTGGATAGTAAAGGGAAACACGTGTTTTAATCGACTACTTCCACATAATTTTTGTGGGAGATTCAGATTTAATTTGAATTAAATGTTACATTGATTATAAATATTCTTAAAATTGTCTAATTATTAATAAAGAATTGAAAATTTTAATTGCCGTATTTCAATTGATATTTAAGAAAAAATGAATGATTGTTTTGTTATTTGTGATTGTTATTTTAAGGTTCCCATTTCACATTTCATTGTGTTGACGACGTTTGTCTCTGTCTTCTGTAATTTCGAATAGGAATGCTGAGGACGTGAGGCGAGAAGACAATGAACTTCAGTCAGCATCTCATCATGTGGTGACTCTCGATGGTGAGGTGATGGCAATTAATGGTAAACTCTTAGCAGGTCATATGGCCACCCTCAACACTGCAGACACTGCTGATCAGGTATCTGTGTGTTCCTGCACATGCCTTGCGCACAGACACCACCCTCACTTAAACTCTTCTAACCGGTCAACGCCTTCGCCGCAAGCTTCAGGTTGTCGACGTCTTCTCAGCATTTGTCCAGGTTCAAGAAGTAGACCTTTACCTATTAGAAGCCACAGAAATGCACATATGCACCATCCTGGTACAGGTTTAGCGCTCCTTGGCGGAGGATCTTCCATAAAGAGAGCTTCAGTCTGATAAGTGTCGCAGAAATCTCCTGTTCCTTTGTTCTTAAGTACTACCTGGAGCTGATTGGATTCGTGTGAAAATGTTAAGACTATCCCGTAATGTTTGTGGTGATCCATAATTAACATTTAAATTGGAAATTAAAGAAAAAACTTTTTGGTATAGGATTCATAAATATTTATTGAGTAAGTTTTGACATTATGCATCATTCTCAGACACATCAAAAAGCTGTTTCATTTTCTTCTTATGTGCTGACTGCAGAATACTTATTTATGTAAAGGAAGTTATTTTTGCAGCACAACTTTGTCAAAGCTAGCCTAAAAATCATTTTAAACTACGATTTATATTTTCTACGAGATAATGGAGTAAAATGATGCACAAAATATATTGCAAGGAGGTGATTTGCTGTGTATTTACTGTATTTGAAACTGATTGAGCAGGGTTAAATTCTCTGAATACAATTGATTATATTTCATATTGTTTTTGAAGAGTATCACATGTAACATAATTGAGTTAAGTGATGCAGATGTCAACATTTTATAAGGATAAATTATTAAGATGAAAAAGTTTAGGATTGGTTTTGCAACTCTTTCAGCAAATATGTTAAGTATAGGTTCTGCACCAAGTTTATTTAAATATACAAAGGAAAGGAAATTGTATTTTCCATTGGCCAAATGGCACTGAAAGTGGTTGATTATTTCGATTTTTTGCTAAGTAGTGAAAACTTCAAAACATTCCGGCAGTGAATACTAAATGTGTGACCCATTTAACATGTACCAGTTCGTGACTTACTAACATAACAAACATTGAAGTGCTAATTCCTCTACTCTGTGTGAGCAATCATAGAGTGAGTGAGACAAGGATGTAGCAATATCAGTCCCAGGCTGTTACTACCACCATGATTACCACCAATTCACCGGCAAAACAAACTATGGTTATATGGCATTTTGTTCCATTACCTCTCTCTGCCATCCCCAACAAACATTTCACTCCATCTTATCACCATATTACCCAGCCTCACTTATTGCATCATCTCCAATAATGCAAACTCACCCCTCCTATCTCACTCATACATCTAACTACCCATATAATGCTTTCTCTCTTACCAGTACTCACTCAATGACAATTTCCATGGCAACTACAGTGCAGCAGTTACCGCAGGAACATCCGCTTCCTATCGTCTTCCCTCAGACGTAGCCAACTGAGCTATGGACACCATCTGCTCATACCTTCAGTGAAACAGCCGTATGATGATTCCTGAGGGCAAGACAACAGCTGCTACAACCCAGACCTCATCATCTGTAACCATCCAGAGCCAGTCACCACCAACACCTGTGATAAGTAGCAATTTCACTTCCAGCATTTGTGGCACCAGTCTGTGTCTTTTGCAAAGCTCATGAAAATATCAATAAGAATAAGTTTAAGAATCAGGATCCGCCTTCCCCTAACCCTCTTTCTCTTAATTATACAGCTTTTCCTCCATTGCCTTAGTCCCACTTTCCTAATTTTCCCCAATTCCCTTATTTTCCAAATTTTCCATCATTTTCTAATTTCCCTCAGTATTCTCCATTTCCTCAGTTTTGTCCAATCGCGTCATCCCAATTCAGTATGCCTGCACAAGCCCACCCTTATATAGCCCAAACTGCTTCACTGCCCTCCCAACCAGAACAGCCAATCACAGTTGATCCTTCTCCCGCATGCTCCAATGACATCACTGATGATATTGAATGGTTCATGTCCATCATTTCTGCTTTCCAATCCCTAAACTCCAAGGAAGAAAGACGGATTTTCCTACTGAAAGAGCTATTAAAGTTAAATGGCCAATAAATCGATTAATAATCAAACTTCTCTTAAAGTATTATCATGGAACTTTCACAGTATTATCAATAAAATTACGGAATTAACCAACTTTCTCCTCGCCCATCCTTACGACATTGTGCTTTTGCAGGAAACTTTTCTCTTCCCCCAAAGGAAATTTTGCCTTCCAAACTATTCCATTTACTGGAATGACAGAGATGCCAGCGGAGGAGGGGTGGCCGTTGCTGTTCGTAGCAATGTATCTCACTCCTCGCTCAACCTTCGCTCTCTCAAATTCTTGGAAGCAGTGGGAACAGTCCTCCACACTAAACTTGGACCATTATTAATCAATAGTATCTACCAGCCTGCCACTAAGACGATTATTGTTCCTGATCTTAACTCCCTACTAAAAGACACAAGACCTGGACTGTTTATAGGTGACTGGAATGCAAAAAACACCCAGTGGGGTTGCAAGACTGACAATACAAACGGACGCAAACTATTTTGATATGCTTTGACTCACCCCATATCTATTGAATCCCCCCTCGAGCCAACCCACATCTCCCAAGCAACCAAATCTTCTCCTGACATCCTGAACATAGCTTTGACCAAAACCTTCTGCTCTTCGAGGGAGGGACCCCATCATCCATATTTATAGGTGATTGTAACTCCAAGCACACCCAATGGGGCTGTAAATTAAATAACTCCAACGGCAATACCCTGCCAAATTATTCCATTAGCAATCCTATTATAATTTCCCCCGCTACCCAACCCACTCATTTCACAGCCCTCTCCCACGATATTTTGGATTTTGCTATTTCAAAAAATCTCCCCCTTCACTTAACCCCAGATGTCATTTCAGTGTTTACGTCTGATCACCTCCCCTTAATTTTAAACGTTTCCTCCGAACCCATTGCAAGACTGACAATACAAACGGACGCAAACTATTTTGATATGCTTTGACTCACCCCATATCTATTGAATCCCCCCTCGAGCCAACCCACATCTCCCAAGCAACCAAATCTTCTCCTGACATCCTGACATTCGCTCAGACACTGGCAGTGGCCGTTACCCCCACTCCCATCCCTCAGCAGCCTTCCCAGACTGCTGACTCACCCATCTCCCAGCTGCAGGAGCTCCCTAACCTAGTCCAGGCCAGCGGGATTAAGGACATCCTGCCCTGGCTAACAGACCTTCTCCGGCGCCTCTGTGCCGCTACCTCTCCCCAAGCCAAGAAGCTACTCTTGGTGACGGAGCTCCTGACCCTTGGCGACTAAGATGGCTAGACAAACCACCTTGCCCAGACACCTACAAGTCATTTCTTTAAATGCGCAGTCTATACGCAACAAGAAAGCCGAAATACTCGACTACCTAACCCGACACCCAGTTGACGTTCTCCTTCTACAAGAGACACATCTATCTCCCAGAGACTCTCTCTTCTTTCCGAATTTCACTGTCTACAGACACGACCGTACACGCAACCATGGTGGTGTCGCCATCTTAGTCCGTAGCTCCCTCTCCCACAAGGCACTAAATGTACCGGCCCTTATCCATCTTCAATCGATAGGTATCTCTGTGTCAACGTCCTCCGGCCCCATACACCTCTACACCGTCTGTCACCCTTCGTCTCGTCCCCTACAGCACGGTGACCTACGCTCCCTCTTAGCGGGAGACACCCCTACCATCTACGCGGGGGACTGGAATTCCAAACATGAGGACTGGGGATGCCGTAGCCATAACGCCAACGGTGTCAAACTACACCGGTTCCTGATGGCCTCTAACGCCGTCTTACATCCTCCTAGCGAGCCTACCCACTACGTGTCAGGAAGACGACCCTCGAGTGACATTCTTGATTTTGCAATTTCCCTCAATTTACCCACTGCACTGCCTGTCTCTGTCTTAAAATTATTCTCTTCTGACCACTATCCTATCCCTTTTCCAGTGCAGTTCCTCCCGCTGTCTGCAGCCCCCCCCTCTCCTTCCCTTAAAGTACACTGGGATTCTTTCACTTCTCTAGTTGACTCTGCCTCTTCAAAGCTCAAGCCGATTGAACCAAATCCCGTGTCAGTAGACTCAAGAGTGAGGGAGTTTACCTCGATCCTCACCGACTCTCTCCACAAAGCATCTGCCCCCTTTATTAAACCTCCAACAAATCCTCCTACTCTCCCGAATGCTATCTTTCTTCTCATTCAGGAGAGGAATCGTGCTAGGAAGGTCTATCAACGTTCTCGCCTCCCTGCAGACAAGTCCCACTACAATAGTCTTCACAATAGGATCAAGAAGGAGATCTCCAAGTTCCGCGGCCAACAATGGAGTAAGACGCTAAACGCCCTCTCCTTCGAGGACCGCTCCACCTGGAGGATGGCTAAGGCATTGGTCAAGCAGCGCACTGACAACAACCCGCTTGAGGTTGAGCAGGTCCTGCTCCACGACCCGGCTGCTCAAGCAGAGGCCCTGGCCTCTCACTTTGAATTGGTTACAACACCGAATGCCACGCCTTCAGCGTATGAGGCCAGGGCTGCGCAGGCCTGCAGTGCTCTGCTGACCATTCCAACGCCTCCTCCAGAACCCACGTCTCCCGCGGAACTATCCTCCTTGATCCAGAAGGCTAAGCCCCGCAAAGCCCCAGGCCAGGACGGCATTACTAATACTATGTTAAAACGCCTCCCCTCTGTCGCTATTCTTGTCCTTTGCAATCTCTTCAACTCCTGCCTCGATTCTTCCTACTTCCCGCAGGCTTGGAGGGAAGGTAAAATTATCTTCTTTCCCAAGCCCGGGAAATCGCCCACTCTCTTGGATAGCATGAGGCCTATTACCTTGCTATCCAATATTTCTAAGCTTCTGGAAAGAGTCATCTTGGTCAGACTGCAATCTTTTCTCTTAAAATCAAACCTGCTCCGTCCTGAGCAACTGGGCTTTCGCAATCGAACCTCTGCCGTCCACCTAGCCCTCCGCCTCACGGAATTTATCACTGCCGGCTTCACCTTCAAGAAGTGCACCGAGGTAGTCTTCCTGGACATCGCCAAGGCTTTTGACACCGTTTGGCATCAAGGCTTGCTCCTGAAGCTCTTCAGCCAGGGCATCCCCATCTACCTCCTCAAGATCCTCTCCTCCTTCCTTACTGACCGCTCCTTCAGAGCGGCGGTAAAGGGCACTCTCTCCAGTGCCAAGTCCCTCCGCGCTGGTGTCCCCCAAGGCTCCGTGCTGAGCCCCACACTTTATAACCTCTTTGTTAACGACGTACCTAACTCCAGACTCATACACACTTACATGTATGCAGACGACACGGCTTTCGCTACACAGGCACACAACCATTCTTCCACTCACACCAGACTACAAAAACACTTCAAACTTTTCCACAGATGGCTTAGGCTGTGGAAAATTAGGGTCAACCCCCACAAATCCAAAACGGTGCTCTTTACTAAGCGTCCTCGCACTCACACCCCACACTTACCACTCCGCGTCATGGGCACAGAGATACCTAAGTCTACGTCCCATACATTTCTCGGAGTCCTCATGGACTCCAGACTCTCCTGGGCCCTGCACGCCCGCATGGCTATTACGAGAGCAACGGCGGTTAAAAACCTGTTAATGCCCCTCTTAACCCCGAAGTCCCCGCTCACCCGGAGAGACAAACTCCGTCTCTACATCTCCATCATTCGTCCCACCCTCACCTACTCAGCTGAACTATTCGGCAACTGTCCTGAATACCTCAGGCGAAAGCTTGAGGTATTTCAGAACAAAACCCTACGCTATCTTACCTCCTCTTCAAGGCTTATTCCCATCCATGAAATCCAAAAAGCTCACGCTATTCCCCCACTCCTTTCCTTCATTCGTAATCTCTCGCTCAATCTCCATAAAAATCTTCCCTTCACCCTTAACCCTCTCCTGACCGAGCTGTGGAATTACGACCACACTCGGCCTACTAAACACCGCACTCCCAAGCAAATCCTACTGCGCAAGATTTAAATTCAGCCCCCTCACCCACATCACTTAGGGACTAAAACCGCTATTGCTCTCCGAACGCCATGATCCCTTCTCCTTACCCTCAACCTGCTGTCAAGGTGCGTGTACTCGTACCGGCACAGCAAACGATTGGAGGCAAGGCCTCCGACATAAAGCAAAAGAAAATGCTCTCCCAACCAGAACAGCCAATCACAGTTGATCCTTCTCCCGCATGCTCCAATGACATCACTGATGATATTGAATGGTTCATGTCCATCATTTCTGCTTTCCAATCCCTAAACTCCAAGGAAGAAAGACGGATTTTCCTACTGAAAGAGCTATTAAAGTTAAATGGCCAATAAATCGATTAATAATCAAACTTCTCTTAAAGTATTATCATGGAACTTTCACAGTATTATCAATAAAATTACGGAATTAACCAACTTTCTCCTCGCCCATCCTTACGACATTGTGCTTTTGCAGGAAACTTTTCTCTTCCCCCAAAGGAAATTTTGCCTTCCAAACTATTCCATTTACTGGAATGACAGAGATGCCAGCGGAGGAGGGGTGGCCGTTGCTGTTCGTAGCAATGTATCTCACTCCTCGCTCAACCTTCGCTCTCTCAAATTCTTGGAAGCAGTGGGAACAGTCCTCCACACTAAACTTGGACCATTATTAATCAATAGTATCTACCAGCCTGCCACTAAGACGATTATTGTTCCTGATCTTAACTCCCTACTAAAAGACACAAGACCTGGACTGTTTATAGGTGACTGGAATGCAAAAAACACCCAGTGGGGTTGCAAGACTGACAATACAAACGGACGCAAACTATTTTGATATGCTTTGACTCACCCCATATCTATTGAATCCCCCCTCGAGCCAACCCACATCTCCCAAGCAACCAAATCTTCTCCTGACATCCTGAACATAGCTTTGACCAAAACCTTCTGCTCTTCGAGGGAGGGACCCCATCATCCATATTTATAGGTGATTGTAACTCCAAGCACACCCAATGGGGCTGTAAATTAAATAACTCCAACGGCAATACCCTGCCAAATTATTCCATTAGCAATCCTATTATAATTTCCCCCGCTACCCAACCCACTCATTTCACAGCCCTCTCCCACGATATTTTGGATTTTGCTATTTCAAAAAATCTCCCCCTTCACTTAACCCCAGATGTCATTTCAGTGTTTACGTCTGATCACCTCCCCTTAATTTTAAACGTTTCCTCCGAACCCATTACGGCCCCTTTGTCCCCCCAGTTTACCACAAACTGAGTGAAATTTAAGTCCCTAATTGATAGCTATTTCTCCCGTATTTCCTCTCTAATTGATCTGTCCCCTGCTGCCATTGAGACTCAGGTGACTTTGATAACCTCCTCCATTATGGACGCTCAATTAAATTCTTAGAATAGTCTTAAGTTTCCTCTTCTTTCCTCTATCCACACTGTGCCATCGCTGTTTGAGAGCAACTTGTAAATTGAAAGAGCAATTGTACAGATAGCATGTCGGAACTGCTGTAGGACCGGGTCCCCCGGTGGAGCAGCAACCCGCTAGGTGACTTCGTCGCTGTAATCCCAGAGCTGGCTTCCCCTCCATTTTACCACCGTAGTTCATCACATTTTCAGTTCTGACCATCTTCCCATCTCAATAGAACTATCCCTTGACCCTCATATCCTTATCCCTATTACTCCCACGAAAATTAATTGGAATGATTTTTTCGACAAAGTGAAGTGACAATTTCTCTGATCTCTCCCCTATCCAGCCTCGGACAATAGACATATTATTAAACGTCGCAATCTTGTATGCAGAATTTGGCAACGAACTCATAACCCCTCCGACAAAAAGTCTTTTACAAATCTAACTGATATTGTAAAGAGAGAAATCCGGAAGCTCAGAGCTGACAAATGGCAACAAACCATCGGTCAACTTCGAGTTTCGGATAACTTGATTTGGCAAATCACTAAATCTATTACCAAACCTTTTCCTGCCTCCCCTCACATCCGGCATAACGACCAACTAATATTCGATCCCTGACTGAAAGCCAAAATCATAGCTGACCACCTCCAATCTTTTATGACTGCCCCCTCCTCTCAACTGTCCCCTTTTGATAATAAAGTAAATAGCTTTCGTCAATCCCTCAAAATTATCCCAGATCCTGAACTCCTTCAAACCAGCTTCCCCGAAATTAAAATTCTCCTCCACAACTTGCAAACCTGTAAAGCCCCTAACCTAGACCAAATAACTAATCACATGCTAAAAAGACTTTCGGCTTTCATCACCTCCCATGAAAACCTTCGCCTGGAGCAGATGGGCTTCCGTAGCCATACATTTGCCCCACATCAAATTCTTCGCCTCGCGGAGAAGGTCATTGTTGGTTTTAATCATTTTAGAAAATCAACTGAGGCTGTATTTTTTTATCTATACAAGGCCTTGGATTTGGTCTAGCACGAGGGCCTTATCTACAAGTTGCAACTCCCCCTTGAACCTGATTAAAATCATTGACAGCTTCCTGACTTATCGACGATTTCATGTTTCCGTTAAAGACTCACTCTCCTCCCCCAGACCTGTGACCGCCGGTGTTCTGCAAGGGGCAATTTTAAGCCTCTTGCTGTTCAACCTGTACGTAAATGACCTCCCCAAACATCCCAAAACTGACTTACTGATGTATGCAGACAATACCGCCGTTATTTCCCAATCCTCTTTTCCTGACACTGCTATTAATTGACTTAATCAACACCTCACTGACATTTCCTCCTGGACAAAATTTTGGCATCTCAAAATTAACCCCGATAAAAGCTCTCATGTTCATTTTACCCATTTTTGCCGCCATCCACTTACAACCTCTCCCAAATTTGTCGGAATCACAATCGACCGTTCACCCACAAACGCCAATGATGTTTCAGATGATGTCGCTTGGTTTTCATCCATCCTTTCAGTCTTCTGTTCCCTAAAATTTAAGGAAGAATGGAGAATTTTTCTGCTGACGCCCTTGGGCTGAGATTGCTGCTGATGAGGCCGAGGGATAGCAGAAACAGAAATCTTCGCAGACTTCGCAGCCTTCCCCGTTCCAACCCTTCCCACAGCCATCTCCAAGTGAGCAGCCAATCAGAATCGACCTTTCTCCTGATGGCTCTGAACAGGTCTCTGAAGACATTGAATGGTTCACTAACATAATTTTGACCTTCCGTTCACTAAAGACCAGGGAGGAAAGACACATTTTCCTTTTACCCGAACTTCTAAAGATTAATGGCCCCTAACTTTAATCAACAAAACTCCCTTTTCATATTCTCATGGAACTGCCATGGCATCATTAACCATATTGACGAACTTGCAAATTACCTTGCCATTCATCCATTTGATGTCGTGCTCCTACAGGAGACATTTCTCTTTCCCCAAAAGAAACTACGTCTCCCCCATTATGTCACCTATCGCAATGATAGGGATGCCAACGGAGGAGGAGTGGCGATTGCCGTTCGCAGCGCCCTTCGCCACTCCATTCAATCTCCCCTCCCTGAAATTTTTGGAGGCAATGGGAATTACCCTCTATTCTAAGTTTGGTCCACTTATCATCCTCAGCATTTATCAACCTGCCACCAAATCAGTCATCATCCCTGACCTCAAGCGACTAATGACTGACCCAAGACCAGGACTTTAGGTGACTGGAACGCGAAAAGCACTCAGTGGGGGTGCAATTCCGATAACCCCAATGGACGTAAGCTACTTAAATTTGCGCAGACTCATCTCATTTCCATTGAAACTCCTTCCGAGCCCACCCATATTCCCCATGTTGCTAAATTTCTCCCCGATATTCTGGATATAGCTGTCACTTTTGAACTCTCCCTTGACCCAAGGGCGGATCCAGACTTCATCCAGGGGGGGTAAATTTAGGAGTCAAGAAAATAAATTTTTGGAACTACCTTCTTTAATATATGCTAGCAGCCTGTTGCAGCTATGCTTGCAAATAATCTAAATAGTTCGGCCTTAGGTTACATCTTCTTTGTTCCTTATTAATTTGACGTGATTCCCTATTTCTTTGTCTTTCTTTTACTCTCCGCTCCTCATCTACATGGGCAATCCTATGAGCTTCCGCATCTCTTTCTCTCTCTTTCCTACAATACTCTTCCTTTGATCTCTGGCTCCTCTTCATTTCTCTGGCAGCTGCAGCTGGGCTAATAGCTCTCCTTTTCACTGGTCTACCCCTTGGCATTTTTTAATTTTCTGCGATTTTACAGCAATATATTAAAGCAATTACGTGATCACAATGTCACAGAGTTACTCAATGCTAGTTTAATATCGCGGTATATTCAAAGGGGAAAAATGTTTAATTCTGCCTTACCTTAGTTCCAATGATTATCGTTGCACCCTTATAGACGAACTCACAAACAGTTGCTTTCCTTTAAGTGTCTATCAACAACTGCTTTTAACTTCTTACAGGACCTACTATACAGGCGACGTCAATGCAAGCGTTTATTTAGATTATCAATGAAGAGAAGATAACAATAACGCTTTTATTACATGTATTGGAAGGTTTAATTGGCCTTAAATGAATCGGAGGGAACAATGAGAATCTCCTTGGCAACGAAAAATATGCAAAATTTCGAAAAAGAATGCATATTTCTGAAAAATTCGACCGTGTAACATGTAAACATCACAAGAATAAGATAGTATAGAGCTTTAGCCGTCGAATAAAGCAAAAAAGAAGAAAATCGGGCCATATTTACATATTTTAACGAATGAAGGAAAAAAACCTTGACTCTGAAAAATCGAAAATCCCGTGTAAACTTATGGAAAAATATAATTGTCTCCTGAATTCGAGCCCGGGACGCTTCAGCAACCGAAAATATTTTTCCAGGGTCCTCATAGCCAGTAGAAACAAATTGCCGTTTACCGCATATCTTTACGACGAACAGTTCTTGAGAAATACGCCGATATAATTATGAGAGGCTTCATACGCACGGATGGATGGACGCAGCTTCACTACGCGCATAATATAGGTATATGATTTTAATATCATCGGCGGATTCAAGGGGGGTAAATAATCCCCCCTTGAATCCGCCGATGACTCTACTGGACAAAATGAAACTCACTTGAAACGAAGGACGATATTTAAAGAGTAATTTTTTCGAGAGTTTGGAAATTCTAGGGGGGGTAATTACCCCTTTACCCCCCCCCCCCCTTGAATCCGCCGATGCCGTCACCCCCACTAAAATCTGCTAAATCTTCCCCTGACATCCTCGACATTGTCCCGACAAAGGACTTTCCCCTTCGTTTCACCCCCATAGTCCATCATATCTTTAGTTCCGATCACCTGCCCATATCGATCGAATTATCTCTGGACCTGCAGATCCTCATCCCTGCCACTCCCCTGCGAATAAATTGGAACCGTTTCTCTGACAAAGTGACTGATAATATCTCTTGACTTTTCCCCATACAGCCCCTGACGATAGACAACGTGCTAGACCGAATCGAACTATTCGGAAATTTTTTGACTCCACTAAAGACAAAACCTCTTCCACTCAGCCTTCCCAGCAACAATCTCCCTTAACTATTCCCCCCTTTCTTTCAAAAATCATCAAACGTTGCAATTTCATTAGATGAAATTGGCAACATAACCATAGTCCTTCAGACAAAAAATTGCCCACCAAATTAACTAATGTCATAAAGAAAGAAATCCGAAAATTGAGAGCTGACAAATGGTAAGAAACCATAAATCCCTCTTCAAACTAGTTTTCCCGAAGTTAAATTTCTCCTCCATAACCTGCAAACCCGTAAAGCCCCTGGTCTTGACCAAATTACTAATTACCGTATATGCCCGAATAGAAGCCGACCCCGGATTTAAGCCGACCCCCTAAAAATTTCCACAACTTTTTGGCAAAAACATAAATTTCATAGTACCAGGCATTCATGCACATCTTAGAATACATTATTCGAGATCGAAGAAATGTGTAGGAATTGGTTTAGTTGTTGACATTTTAAATATTATTCCAATTAATAATTTTGCGTTGCTGAATAATGTTCCACATTCAGTGACAATAATTTCATTCATCTTCATTTTCACAAAAGGTCAACTATAGTAACAGTGATCTCGCCAAGAAATTTTTCATCCAAGTCTATTTCCAATGAAATTAGCATTTACATTGCCTTAAGAAATTGCATTTTTATAATTATACCGAAATTCAAACAGTTGAGCGTTCAAAGCCGTCAATGCATTTTGCGTAATCGTCAATTTACGCAAGCAATCTCGCCAAGATATTTTTCATCCAAGTCTATTTCCAATGAAATTAGCATATACATTGCCTTACGAAACTGCATTTTTATAATTATACATGTTCCATGTAAAGTTTTACCAAAATTCAAACAGTTGAGTGTTCAAAGCCGTCAACGCATTTTGCATAATCGTCAATTTACACAAGCGATCTCGCCAAGATATTTTTATACATATTCATCGTAATTCAAATATTTACTTTACGAAAGATATAGTACTATCATTTACACGGGAAGGCAATGAGATACTTCGAGATTTAACCATAACCCAAATTTTCCTCGGACTCGCATTTAAGCCGAAGGGTGATTTTTTCATGATAGATTTTGACAAAAAACATCGGCTTGTATTCAGGCAGATATGGTATATGTTAAAAACTTTATCCTCCTCCGTTCCCTTTGTAAATGTAATTACTGATCTTTTTAATGCTTGTCTCTCCCTCTACCATTTCTCCGACCCTTGGAAATTAGCAAAATTCTTCTCTTCCCCAAACTGGGTAAAGACCAGACCCTCCAACAAAACCAAAGACCCATTATCCTCCTCCCCACTCTGTCCAAAGTATTCGAGAAATTAATCCTGAAAAGACTTTAGGCTTTCATCACCACTCATGACATTCTACGCCCGGAGCAGATGGGTTTTCATAGCAACACATCTGCCCCCAATCAAATTCGTCATTTAGCTGAAAAATTATTGCTGGCTTCTACAGATTTCGTAAATCCACCGAGGCTGTATTTCTGGATGTCACTAAAGCCTTTGATTCAGTCTGGCATGAAGGTCTTATTTACATATTGCAACTCCTTCACACCCACTTGAACTTAATAAAAATTTTAGACCGTTTCTTGACAAATCGACGTTTCCATGCCTCTGTTAAAGACTCACTCTCCTCCCCCAGACTCGCGACCGCTGGCATTCCGCAAGGGACAATTTTAAGCCCCTTGCTGTTCAACATCTATGTAAACGTACTTCCCAACCATCCAAAGACTGACTTGTTAATGTACGCAGACAATACAGCCATCATATCCCAATCCGCTTTCCCTGACACTGCAACAGACCGACTTACTAAATACCTCGCCGACATCTGCAACTGGACGAAACTTTGGCACATTAAAATTAACCCTGAAAAAAAACCAATTAAAAATTCTTTTCAAGTCCTTGAGGAACCAGATGAGACTGATGATTCCTCAAATCATCAGTAAAACCCTACTACCGATGATTCGCCTAACCCTGCTGATCCTACTGATCCGTCCGGTTCTCCAGCCTCTCCTGACCCTGAGGAACAAGGGGGAGAATCCATGGAGGCTCAGTCTTTCTCCCAAAAATCTTCAATACCTTCCATTAAAATCATTGGAACAAAAGACTCAAAATATCAGAGCAGCTCTTTAAAAATATCTTTTCATCCCTCCCACGGCCACACTCATTGGTTCCTCTACAATTCTTGTCAAATGTTATACCTCCGCAGACTTCCGCAATGTTCACTCAGCCCTCCTCAACCTAAACACTACTTCTGCATCTGAGGGCTCCCAATGGAAGCAGAGGAAGAGCATATAAGTTCAAACTTGAGAATATGGGCTTTCCTGTATTTTCTGTAGCCAGAATATATTCCACTCAGCCTCTATCCTCCTATGCCAAACGTGGCCTCACCTCAGTGCCCAAAATGGCCACGTCCCTCTTCCATGTCATCCTACAAAATGGTGTAAATGAAACCGAATTCAAAGAACTCGATCATATAGGCATTGTAGACATCTTGGTGGTGGTGATGAAGAACCCCAAGGGACCGGTACAGTATCATCGGTGCCAGAAGCTTCACCACACTAAGAACTATTGCAACCATGTCCCTAGGTGCGTTAAGTGCCTGGACTCTCATCCCTTGGGAGAATGTCCTAAAACTGATCGCACTTCTCCAGCGAAGTGCATTAACTTCCTTGGGGAACACCCTGCCAATTACCATGGCTGTACCACTTACCACCAGGCCCTTCAGGCAATGAGAGAGAAACAAAAGGCCATAACTTTTTCTCGACTAACCTCCAGTCCCGTCTCCTATTCTGGAAAGCTTTCTGACTTCCCGGCTCTTCTGACGAAGCCAACCACTAACACATCCAGACCTCCTCCAATTCAGCCTCCCATTGTAACTCCCTCATCTTCTTCCATTCCTCCTGCAGCTGAAAATTTAGCTGCAGTTAATTCTTCAATAACTCAGTCGATAATCTCCCAGCAACCCTCTCCAGCTGCTCACTCTCCAGTCTCTCAAATCCTGTAGCTCCTTCAACTAGACTAAACCAGTGGTATCCAGGACATTCTGCCCTGGTTCACTGACCTGCTTAAGCACCTTGGCACTGCTACATTCTCCTGGGCCACGAAACTTATCTTGGTCACGGAGCTCCTGAGTCTAAGCGATTAGAACCTTCCAAAATAAAACCTTAAGTTATCTTACTTCCTCATCCCTCCTTATTCCTATCCAAGAAATATGCATATTTAACAAAAAAAAATCATAAAAATGTATATACTCTCACCATTTATTATACATATATAGTATTAGATTTAAACGTAAGATAACCATATGAGTTATCGGTATCCATCGTACAATGAGTAATGGTAACGAAATTGCTATATAATGCCATGTCACAAATGCTGGAAAGGTGTTTGCTACCTCCATAGTGGAGTGACACCAATTGATGGCCCAAAAAAGGATGTTACCACCTCAAGAATCTAGGAAACAAATGTTTTTTAAGTTCTTCATTTTATGCTAAATGGAAAGGCATCAATTTTTCTCTTCCAATGTTGGTTTAGTTATAATACTTGAGGGAGTTGATGCACTGTACTGTATTATAAAATATGGGTACGATAAATTGAGAGCTATGTTAAACTGTTGACCATGTTCAATCTTTTTAAACTATTTTTTTTTAAGTTTCCAAGAATTTTACAGTTGGTTATTTCATATTTACTATGTGCACAGCTGCAGAATACAACAATGCTGAAAATGTATGGTTAATTGTCAGTTTCAGATGTATTTTTATATACTTGATTATTTTTCAAGGCTAATCAGCTATGATGTTTATTATATAATTTAATTATTTATATAATTTAATTATATAATTTAGTTATTTATATAATTATTTGTTGATAGATCTTATTCCATATTTAAGATGGGTTGTATGTATAATAATTCATATTTTATGAAAAGAATTTTTATTTTTAAGTTTATTTTGAGAATGGTTGTGCCATGTATGCTAATATTTTAAGAGAAGACTGACTTATTAATTTTATTTATTTTTAACTATTAATTTAGGATTTAAGGAAAAATTAATAGTCACTTTTGTGATCTCACACATTCCATATTATTGGTGGAATTTTTACTTTTTATGTTATAATCAGAGTACTAGTCACGATTTTATAAACCTGTTAATGTTGTTAACTTTATGATTTGTTTGATTTTTAAAATATGCCAGGAAAGGTGTATTTATTTATTTTTATAGAAGGATCAAATGAGGGCTACGTCTTATTTTTTCAGCACTGATTGAGGACTTGGTTATAGAAAGTTAATCCTTCCTTTTTCTACCAATCAGCAGTTTTATTTGCATGAGTTGGTCAATAAGCATGCTTACTAGACTTATGTTTAGAACAGTGGTTCTCAGAAACCCTCATGGCCGCATCAAGGAAAGATTACAGAAAATGTAACGATTATCATCTCCATATACCTTCTTATTTAATGACAATGGTCAGTTATTTATCATTAACAATTGTTTTTCTTTAAATAATTTGAATTATTAAAATTTTCTTGTGGCCGCACCGAAATTGTCTGGTGGCCTCATATGGCCACGGTGGCCGCACTTGGGAACCCCTGGTTTAGAATGTAATCTATTTAAAATTCTTATACCCTGTTCTTTATTAGATATTGCACTTTGTTCCCAAAAAATTTCCTCAATATCTATGGTGTAAACATTACATGGCCTTATGGCATACTTTGTCCAACTGAAACATTCAACACTTTCTATGCATCATTTAGGTTAGCTACAAACATTGAAAAAAGCAGTGTTTCATGAGAAAGCTATAGCAAACATTCTTCTGTTCTTATGAATGGTATCTTTGATCTGTGCAATTTTGCTCATAGCTGTTGCAGATTCTGATGTAATTCTTCTTGCATCATAACCTTTACTTTTTCTTCCTCTATAATTGTTTTGCAATTTTTTTAGCACCCTACCGACATAGCATCTTCATCACAAAAACAAAATTAACAACTCAATTAATCAACTATCAACCATTGTCTATATTTAAAAAATCATGAATTGTGTTTTCGAGTATTGCATTCTGTTCATATGATCTTTTTTCATGATAAATGTTTCATTATTCTGAATTGAAATTTCTTGTTAAGTGCAATATTTTGTATTGAAAGTCTTATAAATGCACAATATGTATTAATATGATAAAATCATAATATATTGATATCACATGTTAACTTTTTATAGCTATGTGGGAACAGTTTAATAAAAAGTAAATTCAGTGTTGGAAATGTTGGACCAAAATTTTCACATTTAACTTTGGTTAACGGTTATGGTTTTTGGAATTGATATGAATTTTACAGATGCATAGTCCCTAGTTAGCAAAAAAAAGTCATATTTTTATACAGGATGGATTAAAAAATAATGGTTATGTATCTATTGGAAACAGTATAAATGCGAAGAAAGGTCATGACTTGAAAGTTAAGTCAAATGATTTCTTCTGTTGCATCCAAATTTATAATAGATTAATAATAAATCAAGTAACTGATTTAAATGAAAAATTGCTGACCTTCTCTTGATGAATCACAACATATTACTAAGTTTCTCAGATAAATGTTAAATAAATAGATTCAGGAGGCTGATAGGTGTGAAAAGAATGACTTACGCATTATTTTAATGATGACCGTGTAAAATAGTGACTTCCAACTTTCACTGTGGTACCAGTTTTTATTGAGGTAAACTAGAAAAGTTTTCCAATTTATTGCATTAGTTATCCTGACATTCCAGATTCGTTTTTTGATTTCATAAGTCTTCTTATTCTCCTTTCGTTTTGCTGGCATGAGCAATGTATGGATTTTTTTGGATGATGTCCAAGATTGTGTTTATTTCATCACTGCCAGACACGATACCAGCTATACTGGGATAAAATCCTGTCTATGTCATTAATCAAACGTTTCTTTATAATGTGAGCCATGATACTTGGGATAATAGTTGGTTTCCCATTGCCTTCTTCAATGGTGTTTTTAACTTGACATGATCACTTAATTAGACTGGCCCACTTGGTATAGATATCTTTCGCAGCTGCCTCTCTGAGGTCCAGACACTGCATGGACTATTCTTAATCTGGTCTCTACCTATTGACCTTACTGGCAGAAGCAGATGCTCCAGCCAATGTTGCTCTCAATGTTTATGGAACCATTAAGCTCTTCTACCAGGCAATTATTTTTTAACTTTATGCTGCACTACTCAATTTTATGATTATAATGATCATTTTATCTCACATTGACTAATTATTTCCTTGAAATGTATGAAATTGATCTCATCACCAATCCATGTAATTTATGACCTATTTGAAACTTTCAGACACAATATGTGCATTTATATTATGTAAGGTGGCTATTATTTTCAGAATTATACAAAAGTGATTTTCTATAAATGAAGTCTCGTCAGTTTGGTCTATATCTAATGCACAAATGTGTCAGGTATATATCTCTGCCAAACTGTCAATAGTTGATATGCTTCATAGCATATCTAGTCATTAAAAATGTGTTCCATTAGCCTAATGAAATGTGTATACATGAATGTTTTTCATGCTAACATTACTCTTAGTATAATTATATAAAAATAAGATGTCTGTATCATTCTTTGCTCCTATTCATTAAATAAATTGAATACATGCTGTCTCAAATCTATAGAACAGTTACCATTCTTGTGAGCGAAATGTCATCTTATACATAAATTGTGATATTTTAATTTTATTCAATCAATGTATTTTGACATTCATGTCAAAATTAAGAGTTTATATTTAAATAAAAAATTGTTTTTATTACAATCATAAATCATTTTATTACACTCCATCCTTAATGTGATTTAATGTTTATATTTTTATTTCATTAACATCAGTCATCATCATAGGTAGTCTTTCAATAGACAGGTCCATTATTATTCATGTTTAAACCTCGTTCTCCACATAATCCTATTTTCAACATTATTCTTCATGTCTTGATAGCTCTCTTTCCCTTTCAAGTCATCTATCAGCTGAAACCTTTTCCTACCTCTTTCTCTTTTTCCATTCAGTTTTCCTTCTAGTACTTCTTTAATCATGCTCTCTCTCCTCAGGTAATGTCCAATCCAGTTTGCCTTCCTCTTTCTGATAGCCTGTATAATCGTTCGCTGTTCTACTATTTTATGTAGTACTTCCTCGTTTTTCATCCTAGCTATTCATTTTATCTTCCACATCAGTAGAATCAGCTAAAAGTGCATAGATGGGTGTGCATAATGGTTGAGATAAAAAAATCATATGATCAAATGATGTTGTTAGGAAACAACATTTGGAATGATGATGCATAATCCATGTGATATGATAAAATAACACAATACAAATGATACAGTGAAGTAAAAGTTATGTTGAAAAACTTGTCCATCTTGGAAAAATAAACAAATTGAATTGGCAAAAAGCATGTTGCATGATATGGCAAAGGAAAAATTGCCAATTGAACCCTCAGAATGGAAGAAAAATAAAATTTCAAAACAGTTGATGAACAAAACTGAGGAAAAGCAGGTTACTGATGAAGATGTTACCATGGATGGAATCTTGTATATTTTATTGCAATCATATTTGCATGGATAAATGTCAAACTGAATCTGCATTTGTGTCATCGGTGTTATACAGGCAGTCCTCGGCATCCGTAGGGTGGAGAGTGGGGATGAGGGGGGAGGTGGAGAGAGGGGATGAGGGGGAAGGGGTGGAGAGAGGGAGTGAGGGGAAGAAGGGAGGGAGACAGACAAACGACTATATTGAGGGTGAAATTGAGACTATATAGTCCCTTCTTACATTTAAGAGAGAGGGAGGGAGAGGGGGGGGGAGGGAGGCAACTATTTTAAGGTTAACCTAAGATATCCCGTCATATTGACAGGCTTTTATACTAGTATCATTAATATTTTTTCATGCCTTTGATATCCAGAGGGGCGGCAAACTTTTACCTCGCTTACACATATTGTTTAACTGAAACCGGCCCTGGTGATGTAGAAAGGCCTTTGTGCATAATATGTAATGAGGTTCTAGCTTCTTATAGTATGAGACCTTGCAAGTTGAAACGGCATTTAGAAAAATGTCATCAAGAATATGTTAATAAGCCAAGAGAGTTTTTTGAAAGAATGCTTAAACAAAACGAAGCTCAGTCAAAAGCAGTTATGAAATCAGCTGTTGTGCAACCAAGATTATTGTTGGCATCATATAAAGCATCTTACAGAATCACAAAATGTAAGAAACCGCACACAATTGGCGAGAATTTATTATTACCGGCTGCAATTGATATGGCTGAAGCATTGTTTGGTGAATCATTTACAAAAGAATTTTTAAAAATTCCCATCTCTAATAGTACAGTACAAAGAAGAATTGGTTCACTCTCTGAGGATTTGCGTATTCAATTAATGGAAAACTTAAAAGAAAACATGATTTATTCTGCAAGTTGATGAAGCAACCGATGTTGCAAAAGATACACATTTGATTGCATATGTGAGATATTCGATTGAAAAAGAAATAAGGGAAGATTCGTTATTTTGCAAGTCTGTTAAAAATAAGTGTACTTCTGAGGAATTATTCAAAATAATTGACGAATTTTTTGTAGAAAATGGGTTAAATTGGGAAAAGGGTATCGGATTGTGCACAGATGGAGCACCACGCATGGCTGGTGTTCATAGTGGTCTTCGAGTATTAATTAAACAAAAAGCAAAACATGCAATCTGGACACATTGCATATTACCTAGGGAAGTATTAGCATCAAAGCATTTGAGCTCGGAATTACATGAAGTTTTTCAGAGCATAGTACATATAGTAAATTATGTAAAAACACGCCCGGTAAAGGCTAGAATGTTTGCTAAACTATGCAAAGATATGGACTCTGAGCATACAGCTTTGCTCTTTTATTGTGAAGCACGATGGCTATCCCGCAGAAAGTATTTAAGGCGAGTATTTGACTTAAGAAATGAAATTGCCACATTTCTTGTCGAAAGCAAAAATGAAGATGCTCACCTTCTAAATGACAGAAGCTTCGTGTATAAATTAAGATACTTGGTTGATATTTTTGAAAAACTAAACATGTTAAATACGTCTATGCAAGGAGTAAAAATAAACATTTAAAACTGTAGCGATAAAATTAAAAGGTTTTTTGAAAAAATGCGAATTATGGAAAGAAAATTTAAAGAGCCTTTCTACATTCCCGACATTGAAAAGTGCAACTGACGAATATCCAGGCTCAATTGAAAGTGATGTGTTCATAAAACATTTGGAAAGCATAGGAAATTATTTCAACTATTACTTTCAGGATATTGATTTAACAAAGTTTGAATGAGTTTGCAATCCATTTTATAATTATTCAAAGACTAATTTATTGCCTGTAGAAGAAGAGAAGCTAATAGACTTGTCCTGTGATCATACATTACGTCAGATTTTTCAGCCAGATAGAATTGTTGAGTTTTGGATGGAAAGAAATAATGAATATTGATGGAGAAGGCGATGAATATACTGCTTCCATTTGCCACATCCTACTTTTGTGAATGTGGATTTTCTGCTGTGGCAGTAATAAAATCCAAATACCGTGCTAAACTACGAATTGAGGATGATCTTCGAGTTGCCCTATCGATGCTGACACCCCGCTTTGATAGGCTTTGTTCTACTCAAGTAGAACATCACAGGCATTAATATTAATAATTTAAACTTTATTAATGCATGTTTGTACTTATATTTGTGAATTATTAACCAAAGAATTCTGGTTGTTTCTGAAATATTAATATATATAATCATAATTGTTTAATAAATATAATGTAATAAATGTCATTAGCTTATAATGTATTCTCTACTATGTGCTTTCTTTTATGATTAATCATTCAGTCTACTTTACAATCCTAAACGGTCAGGGAGGCCCAAAAATTTTTCAGTTTCTCAAGGGAGGCGCAAAACAAAAGAGTTTGAGAATCACTGTATTAGATGCAATAAAAGAAAGAATTTGCTGTGAGAACATGAAGAGAATGCTTTGGATAGCCCAGATTGGGTTGGGTGTGACTAAAATCTGCCAGAAGGTACAATTACGAAGAAAGGCATTGTTGTACAGTAGGGTGTATCTGTAGTTATGGTTGCTTTTCACCAGAAAATCTTAAATATGGCGACATCAAAATTTAGGTTAAATCTATGCTGAATCATTTTAACTTTAATATTTATTTTATTATAAATTGTTTTTAATAGTTGAAATGTTCAAATTCAAAAGAACATGTATTTATTTAATAATGTACATATCATTTCTTACTTGCTAAGTTACAATTTGTAAAGATTTTCCATTGCTTTCTATATCCATATTTATCATTTCTCCTAACAACCCGTTGAATGCTAATGACTTGAGAGCGTATTTTCATTTATTTATTAAATTCCTATTAATTTTATTACTTATTACAAGTGAGATATTGGAGGAAATGGGTCGCCGCCACCAGAATTTGGGTCGCAGCCAAAAAAGGTTAAGAACCACTGCGCTAGTGGGACGCGTCCCACCGGTTGAGAAACTGTAATAGACTATTTTATTGCCTTTCAGGTTTCTTAGTTTAACATTTCTCTTTATGAATTCTTGATTTTTTATATTTGGAGGGAAAACATTTTTTGCTTAAAAAAAACCCTCGATATTTTTCTACAGTTTTTCTCCGACAAATTATTTTTGAAATATAAATCCATTCTATTCATCAATTATTAATAGAAATTCGTTTTGATTGGACGCGTTCATTTCGTGTTGCGCTGCACTTTTCAAAAACGGCGATTTCGTCGCTTTAAGCAAGGACCCGTAAGCAGGGCCGGCGTGAGACGTGCGCAGTCGGTTCCTCTGAACAGGGTCCCTTGCTGTATTCGGGGCCCCGCCCAAGGGTCAATTCTCATGTACTGAGATGTAGACAATTTTTGATACATATTAATATTATTACATAATATCTTATTTAATTTAATAATAAGTATTTTTATTTTATAAATTACCAGCGTTCTTTAAAAACGTAATTTTTTGCACCACCGTGTAATAGGCCCCGCTCCCGGTCACTATCGAACTAGGCCCCGCAAATAATCACGCCGGCCCTGCCCTTAAGTTTATCCCCGGAACTCCATTTATCGATCCTTAGAATTTTGAAGTTTCACCTTCCGCTTCGTTTCGCGTGCATAGCTGCGGACAAAAGTGCGCGTCGGACGCTTTCGAAAGTTGAAATATACCGCCTGGAAACGCTTCGGAATCTGCTTAGTTCGACATTTTGCGTGGAACCGCACTCCGCCCTCCCCCCTCCTTTTTCCTCCTGTCGGTCTCTCTTTCTCTCTCTGTCACAGTTGTTTTGGGTATCCAGCCTTAACCTTTATTATGCTTTCGCGCTCTTCAATGTCGTACTGAAGAAGTTTTTTTTATATAGCCAAAAGTTCATTTGGGCATCGAACGTCTCCTTTGGAAGGATGATCTTAAGCAAGGGTTTCTTCGGATTCACGCTCTTCGCTCTTTTGGTTGCTAACGCAGCCGCCGAATTACTTTCGATAAATTTCGACCCATGTCGTGAGTACGGAGAAGATGGTTTTTAACCTTAATTCCGTCGTTTTTAATTTTGATAGATTATAATTAGGTATTCATTAAGAGTTCTGTTTCGCGAGTTTTTTAAAAGTTTTTTTAAAAAATTTCGGCGTTATTGTAATCCAAGAAGATTGACAAACTACGCCATAAAAAAATTCGGGTAAGGCTTACGCTTCTAATCGGCTACAAAGCAGCCGTCATCAGTAGTGATTCGTCGACGATTGAGTATAATCTACGATCGGTGGATAAAAAATAATGACGTGTACTTTGTAGTCGATTTGATCGTATGGTTTTCCCAACCTTTCCATGGCTAATGGAGAGACAGTATGAAAAATTGATTTCAGAAATATGGTGAAAGAAATTATACGATTTTTCCGTAAGAAAATTTCTAAAATTCAGTTTATGTACGTAGTACACGATCGAACGTGTTTGCGGTAAAGCAATATAAATGTTTCCATTTGCCAATTGCAATTGGTTGGTTAATCCCCATGCGGGAAAGCGAACTTCTTAAAGTCGAACGTCTATAACTCGAATTTTTCATAACTCGAAGAGAATTCATTTTACGGAACAAGATCTTTTTCATGTTATTTTTATTTTATGACTCGGATTTTCTATAAATCGAAAATTTTTTTGCTCCCTTTGAGGTAGAAGTTTCACTGTATATAAAAATTTCGATGCGAAACAAACATGTGAATACATGCTGATCACGCGCGCTCGTAACGCGCTGATAATCCCGAATTCACGTTTTTTAAAAATCTTAATTCCCTGGATTTTATTTCAAACAGCCGACAAACCACCGCCGTTGAAGGTACGAGTTACAAACTGCGAAAAGCAACCATGTGAATTCTGCCGAGGAGATAACATCCAGGCAGAAGTGGATTTTACACCAGGTAAGCATAGTGATGGAACTAAATTATGTGCAAAGTTGCAACAACTTACAGAGTGAGGTTCTTTGTTATTAAGGACTGGGCTGGTCAGCTTGCGTAACTGTAAAAAGAATCCCAGACGTATTTATTCGTGAATATACACCTGCTAGCATGTGACTTCACCGGAGAAATGTGCATGTTTATCATGGGTAAATGTTGTTCCTCTAAGGATACGAATACAAAGGAATTCAATTTTTACTATTTATCCAGGAAGTTAGTAACATATTTATTTATATATGTTATAATTATGCGACTTGATTTTATACGTTTCATTTTTAATATCATTTAATGTTATATTAATATTAGGAATTACTCATTCAACAATGGCCACACTTATAGACAGTACAGGGCGAATGTTTTTAATTAAAAGTGTAACAGGCGATGGAAATTGTCTATTTAGAAGTTTCAGCTTTTTGTTAAAGAATAACGAACATTTTCTTGGTCATTTAATACAGTTGACTGTAGACCATGTACTATGCAGAAAAGTTTGCGATTAATTACTGTGTATTAATGAACTTCCTCTTTAAGATGACTTTTTTTAAACATGCAGATTTCTGGTTGACTTTGTAAAATATTTGCGGGCACCACTAGTATTGAAATATTCTCGTTTTTACTTTCTCCATACGTAGTATAGGGAAATTATTGTGATCACGAAAAAAATCGACTTCGAGATTTCAACGGAAATACACGTTTTGAGGTCCCTAGAACACGTTTAGACTATTTTCGGAATGATGTATGTGTGTGTGTGTGGATGTGATTGTGGGCGCTCTAACTCAAAAAGTACTTGCCATATTAATACTAAATTTCATATATAACATTTAACATGAGCATAAAGAACTGATTAGTTTTTGGACAATAACGGTTAACCGAAAGTCGAGGTTTATTCAAAACCCGACTCGGTTTTTGCGATATTTCTCCGTTAAAACATCATTATTGTATATAAAATTCTATACAAATGTTATAGAGAATATAATTTCCTACAACTTTCATTAGAAATAATTTTCCATAGCAGTTATTGTTTAGGAATTATTTATAAATAATCGGTTTTTTCGGTTTCCGTCAAATATTTCCTTAAAAACATCGTTATTGGTAATCTTCGTGAGGACCAAAGTTGTAGAGAATAATATTTCTTCTAAGTTTTGTTTGAAACAAATTTTCGTTGAACCATCCATTTCGGAGATATTTTACTTATTCGTAATTTCCTGTATACAGCGCCACCACCATGTAGCGGTGAAATCTGTAAACATATTCAGAATATACCTAATTTACGGCAATAAGGACGACTGTATTCTTTTACAATACGAAAAAATAATTTTGGCTTATAATGCTATTCATAATAATTTAAATATCTATACTCCAAATATGGAGAAAGTCGTGTGTTGGCCACACCAGATTTTTTCTGTTCAGGATGGGTTTTAGGATTTCTAAGCGACCGCACCTAATAATTACAAATATATTGGTTTTACCCAGACGCACAACGCTTATGAGTCTAGAACAATAGTTCTCAGGAGATATTTTCTTGTGGCCGCATCTGCGGCCACAAGCAAACCCTTGTGGCTGCATCAAGGAAAGATTACAGAAAATGTAACGATTATCATCTAAAAACCTCCATATAACTTCTTATTTAATGACAATTGTCACTTATTTGTCATTAACAATTGTTTTTCTTTAAATAATTTGAATTATTGAAATTTTCTTGTGGCCGCACCAAAATTGTCTGGTGGCCGCACTTGAGAACCCCTGGTCTAGAATGGCATTTCCAATTTGAAACACTTTCAGGATTTACTTGGCCTTACCCCATTTCAATTTTAGGTTGTTCAAAGTCTACAGTAGTAACAACATGGGTTCAATTCCAGGAGCGTTTCTTCTCTTCATTTGAATAAAGTAGGAAGAGTTGAAACGTCGAGTGAAAGACTTCCATCATTACCATTTTAAAATTGCTTATAATTATCGTACAATCTCAAGACTTGAACCAAAGAACACCCGAAAGAATTATAATTAATTTTCCTACCATCGAGTTTTGAATGTGTGTCGGATCTGTCCACAGATTTGTTTTTCCCAACAAAATTTCATGTTTTTTGAAGGAATAATCATTCGCCGTTGTGAAAACACCCATTAAAACTTATTGGTTCCGGAGCTTTTTCTCCGTTTTCTACAAAAACACACACTGTCGGATTTTTCTCGAAATTACGTAATCCTAATGGGACTGACATTTAATATGGATTCTTTTGATCATCTAAACGACTATGTAGATGTAGAGAAAGAGGGAGGGGATGCGGGGACGGAGAGAGAGAGAAAGGGGGAGAGACAGACAGACAAACGACTTTACTTAGGGCGAAATTGAGACTGTAAAGTCCCTTCTTACATTTAACCCTTAGAGAGAGGAGGAATGAGAGAGGGTGGGAGAGGGCATTATTACTTAACGTTTTAATGGTAAAGTAAATTACGCTGATTTATGTTTTATGGCAGCATACAGGACCGGCCCTAGAAATTGCGGGGCCCAATTAGAAAACTTTTGGCGGGGCCCCTACATCTAAAAGGCGTAGTTTCCTGCATCCTGAGAGCATCAGATGGCCTCTCATGAGACCACTTCGGTATGGATGGGACTATGGATAAATCTAAAAAGAATCATCACCAATATATAGTTTAGAGCCCCTACACCATTGTGGGCCCCCCTTAGCCATGGGGCCCGATTGGGTCCAATAGGTACAATTGGCCTAAGGCCGGCCCTGACAGCATACATACCTTTTTCAGATATTATATTTTCAAAACTTTACTAAGAATTATGTTATATCTCACCAAAGACAGTGAAGTGACCGAAATACAGCATGATATAAACTGCAAAGTGGGCCAAGCGTGGTTGAACATCCCCCAGGGTACAGCAAATGGAATCAATGAACTAAAGGATGCAGAATACCCCATCAAAGCTGGAACCATTGCCACGTGCACCTTGAAAATACCCATAAAGGAAACCTATCCAAAGGTAATTCTATCATGTGTTACAAAAAAAGGTTACTAAAAAACTTATCTCTGAGACTGCAAGCTATCTAGTACACAATTTCGCTTTAGTTATCGAAGAGTAAAAATATTTTTTGGACAATTTTCTAAATCTATCGGTCGAATATTTTCCCATTATTGGTTGATTATTGGTGAAAGAGTGCATATCGTACATTTTACTTCTTTTTACTCCTAGGATGAGTAAATGAATCTCAAAATGCTTAGCCTAATAAAGTAAAAAAAGTATCAAGAGAATATTCAGTTTTTTTAAAAATCGATACGAATAAGTAGAGTACTATTGAAAATTATGAAATGCAATGATTAAAAAAGCTGGACAATACAGTTTGAATTAAAAAGTTTCGAATACCTTTCCTTTTGAGTTTTATGCGTTCCTTTTCGATCAAAAAATATTTCAAAACTATACAATACATTTTTTGTATAATCTTTTAAATGTAACATTAATAAACATATACGTAATCAGCAATCAAAATAAATAAAGTCTAACTTTCTTGGGGTACCATCACTTTTTTGCCATATGGAGCTATGATTTTAGAATTAAAGAGGCATTTTCATGAACCTCAATAAAAATTATGGCCATAAAACCTTGACTAGTAAAGTTTAAATTTTAAAAAATTCTAAAGAATCATCAGGCTCATCTAATGGCTAAGATGAAATGGCTAAATGCCCTGCAGGTCCATCTACATCTATATATATTGCATTAAACATGATGATGTATGAAAGGGCTCAAAAATAATTTTGTGGGAGGCCAAAAGTTTGTGGTTCCACCATTAGTTTTTGGAGAATCCTGATTGATCAGCCTAAAAACTGTTTTGAATTGATTTTCATTTGCCAGATAAAAATTGTTCTCTCCTGATATAGCTTTTATCAAATGATACACAATTTATATCTTGGTTAATGACTGAGAATGAATAGTGATGTGACACAGAACTCTGTATCCTTATTCTTAATTCTTATACTTCCCAATAATGGTAGAAAAAGTATAAATTTATGCTGAATGAAATACGTAATTTCCTTCAATAATGTGATACAATAAATTAATTTTAAATGTATATTTATGTAATTTGTTGGGGTGCATTTCATTTTAAATTGCAGCCTGGGGACAAAGTGGGCATAATGAGGACTGAGGCTGGAAAATTGCACTTCTTTATCAATGGAGTGAACTTGGGAGTTGCAGCTCCTGAGTATATTCAAACTTGTATAAGTTGAATGTCTGCAACTCGAATTTTCCATAACTTGAAGTGAATTCATTTTACAGGACAAAATCTTTTTCGTGTTATTTTTCTTCTATAACTTGAATTTTCTATAAGTTGGATATCTTTTGTTTCCCTTGAGATTCGACTTATAGAAGTTCCACTGTACATACATACTATATCCGCATGCTTACACATATATATCCAAACCACGCGAGTCATGTGAGAGTATTTTCAGCAATTCTCATTATCTCCTGATGATCTACAAAGTGTTTGTAAAGACAATAACTTATCATTCTTCCCACGTAGCTGTTGCAAAAAAATTATCATGCGTATCGTTTAACAGAGTACATTTTGATTTCAGATTGCCATAACGGTAGAGCACATCTTGAAGGACCAATCAGGAAAGATTCTGTGTTGCTACAGGATACGAGGGAAGGTTGCCAATGCATGCCCATAAGAAAGAAGAGTCCGGAAGTTTTATGAAATACCTTGTCTTTGTGGAAATATTTGCGATGGTGCAAAAATTGGATTGATATGCTCCATTATAAGTGCAGCTTTGCTTCTCTTTTAAAAGATTATTTATTAAGTTCTTGATATTGGTTTTTGCACCTTTTTCTTCCTAATAGGTACCTATAAAAATTTTGATTCAAGATATGCATGAAAATTGAGCTGACAACAACATTTATAAATTCCTTCAATAATTAGGATTTTAAAATAATCTGTCTACTTGGTAGTTGGTAAGGTGGTAATTTCCGCAAGTAGCAAACAAGTCCCAATTCTCCGAAAAAGTAAATTTAACTTTTTTTTGTGCTCTAAAGAATGATACACATACTGCTTCATTTGTCTATTTATAATTAATTTCATTTCTGAAATGTCACAGTTTGTAATGACATTTTACTGTGTATTAAAATAAAATTGCTGTGTGTTAAATATCATGTTAAGTCTTTTCTGTGCCAGCTCGACAAGAAAATACTTTAATATGGATGCCATAATTTTGCAGAAAATATAATGTATTTTACTGTTAACTGGTTTAAGTGCCCATTGAATTTCAATCTACTATCTACTACAGCACAACATAAAACAATGGTTCATTTTATTTCATGTCATATCATTTAGGCAAAATCCAGCTTTGACAACAATGCTCGGCCCCAAATGAAGGGGAGCCATTAAATAATAGGTACTGTTAAAAATATGAATGGCACATTTTCAACATTTAACAAATCTTACAAAATAAATGCTAATTATATCATTATCATTATACTTGTATTATATTAAAAGTTAATTAAAGTCATGTCTGTTATATATTTTATAGATTGTATATTTTACATTTTAAAATATGTCCTGTTTTGTATTTGTTTCCTTTCAAATGTTGACCCACCCATTTGTCTGTCTATCCCTTATTTAAGCTCCTCTCTTCCCCTTATTATATTTAAAAAAACTTCCTCATTCCTTTTCCTTTCCGCCCAACTGATTTTCTCTAATCTATGCCAAGGGCGATGAGGGAGGCGAAAGAGGTGTTTGGAGTGGGGCTCTTAACCTTTTTCTATGTGAGGTCTCACCCAATAACCTTCACTCTCACTAAAAATAATATTGACAGAAAATCACAAACATGGAAAGGAAGAGTGGGAACACAAGGCTACATATGCTTTGTTTCGGTTTTTTCCCCCAAACTCCCCATTCTAAAAAGACTTTATTCCACTTGGCCAATGATATGCCACTGCGGGTTCATTTTAAACCTGCCTCTATTCTCGACCGCAAGTTCTCATTTGCATTTTAAAATCATTTTAAATCATCACACAAATTTGAGATGCACCCAGCAATGGTGAAAAGTATGAAGTTTCATTTTCATACCACAAAATATCAAATACTTCAACCAAAGTGTGGACTCAGATATTAATAAAAAGCGACGTAATTTCCAAGTACATCAATCAAGGGGTACTAGTACTATCAAATAAATAATTGTAATTTTGCAGCATTATTATATTAATTCTCTATTGAAAAGGGATTCCATCAATTTGTGTTTTTCCCAGTACATTTTATTCTTGATTTCATATAAAAATTCACATTTCTTATTTAAAACTTTTGTTAATAGACATATTCTACATCAGCGTTTCTCAACCGTTGCTCTGTAACCATTAGGTAGGTGCTCCACAAGCTTTTCATCCTTCATTATTTTGTATGGATTTATTTTTTTAATTAAATAACCCACATATAATATATGTGAGATCATCTTTAATTTCATTTCCAGATTTTTAGTTCATTCATTCATTTTTTTCTAGATTGTTTTTATACTGACAAGTGTACTATGACGGACATTCCAGCTGGTAGGTAAAAAATGTTTTCTTGAAAAGTTTGTTCTAGTGCTCCTCCTAAGGTAATGAATACCTCTAGGTGCTCCCCGGTCTACTAAAGGTTGAGAAACACTGTTCTACACTATTATTAATGAGGATCTCTAACAGTTATTTTTGCAAATCTTAACTATTGGAAATTTTCATAGTGATATTTTTCATTTCATTCATATTTTGTCACACCTTGAAAATAATTCTATTTTTTGGCTCATGGATTTGCATGTGATCAAATTATTAAAATAGTTAATTAGCAATTTCATTATAGGTGCACCACTTAGGAGGGTATGCTGTATTCTTTTTAATTATCACATCATAAAAACACGTGAACAACTCTAGGCAATGGACAATACCTAGCCATGTAATGAATTTTTGAGCCACATTTTTAAAATCTGTGATAAAATTCAAATTCCATAACAGAAAATATCACTTAATTGATGAAGATAGCATATATTTTTCTAGCCATTCTCCTTTCTAGAGGTCAGCCTCTTTGATGATGGTTCTTACTTAGTGTAGCAGAGGTTTCTCAGAAATGGTGACTTGTGCTATATTTCTGATAAGATCCACCACCCCATAAACTGGATATGGAATTTCAGAAGCTGCAACTCCCAAGTCCACTCCATTGATAAAGAAGTGCAATTTTCCAGCCTCAGTCTTCATTACACCCACTTTGTCCCCAGGCTGCAATTTAAAATGAAATGTACCCCAACAAATTACATATACATTTAAAATTCATTTATTGTATCACGTGATTGAAGGAAATTACGTATTTCATTCAGCATAAATTTGTACTTTTTCTACCATTATTGGGGAGTATAAGAATTCTCCTATATCCTAAGTCAGAAGTGTATATATCTTATAGATAGTGCTTTAAACCTTATTCTCATTCTTTGCTAATCATAAGCATGGTTCTGTTTAAATAGTTGGCATTATAAATTTACATTTTATTTTAGTTTTAAGTAGACTTTTTATTTAAATGATAATGATAAAATAAAGCATATCTTGTATTTAAATGTTTCAAAATATTGCAAGTTTAAAAAGTAGCTGTGCATTGTATTCAAACCCAGAAATTATCATATAATATAGATAATGAAATGGTCCATGCCTTTATTGCTAAGTTATTTTATAGATATGAAAAATAACACCAAGAATCGCACAGCAGAGTCATCATCATAGGTATTCTGTCCATAGTCAGGTCCATGATTATTCATGGTTAAATCTGGTTCTCCATAAACTCCTATTTTCTGCAGTCTTCTTCGTGTCTTGATAGCTCTCTTTCCCTTTCAAGTCATCTATCAGCTGAAATCTTTTCTGACCTCTTTCTCTTTTTCCATCCAGTTTTCCTTCTAGCACTTCTTTAGTCATGCTCTCTCTCCTCAGGTAATGTCCAACCCAGTTCCCCTTCCTCTTTCTGATAGTCTGTATAATCATTTGCTTCTCTCCTATTCTTCGTAATACTTCTTCATTTTTCACCCTATCTGTCTATTTTATCTTCAGCATTCTTCTCCATGTCCACATTTCGATGCTTTCCAAGTATTTAATATCCATACATAGTATTTTATCAATGTCTTGCGGATATCCCCCTTTATATTCCCCGTTAGTAGGAGTTTCTTTCTTCTGAAAGTGACTTTTACTTTCGTTATTCTAGTCCTGATTTCATCGGTACATTTTGATTCTCTCATTATGATGGTTCCAAGATATTTATAATCTGAAACTTGTTTTAATGCAGTGGTGCTCAACCTTTTCTACATAGTGGGCCGCATCGGTGGCTGCAAATCCTTCGGCGGACTGCATTGGAAGTTGTCAATTCTTCCGCTGGCTGGAGTGAAGTTTAAATCCGAAGTTATCTGAATATTCTGAGATGCCATTTAAGTAAAAATATAGCATTAATGAGGGTTTTATAGTAAACATTCTGATATTAAAAGAATTGTTAGCAGAATTTTCATAAAAATATATGAATATGTTTAAAATTTTTCGGATTGCTTTTTCATCATGGCTTCGCAGGCCGCACGAAAATCATCCACTGGCCACATCCAGCCTGTGGGCGGCAGGTTTGGCACCACTGTTCTAATGGCTTTCCTCCAATACTTATGTTAAAATTTTCTTCTTCTTTACTTGATATTCACATGACCTTGGATTTTTCTGTATTTATTTTCATACCATATTTTCTACCTGTTATCACAAATCTATTTATCATTTTCTGGAGTTCCTTTTCCTTTCTTGCTAGAAGTACTTCATCCGCATATTTCACTGTTCTTATAATCCTTCCTCCGATTTTGAAATCTCCCGTGCCTTCTAACGCTTCCTGCATTAGCCTCTCTCCATATATATTAATGGGATCGGTGATAGAAAACAGCCCTGTCTTACTCTACCAATATGTACTCCGCTGGTGTCCGTATTCTCCAACCTGACCTTTACAACTTGATTCACATATAAATTCCTGATCAGTCTCCTGTCTTTCTAGTCTACACCTATATCCTTTAATATCCTCATCAGCAGTACCCAATTTACTCTATCAAAGGCCTTCTGCCAGTCAACCAAACATACGCAGCAATCTTGGCTGTACTCTATTGCCCTTTCTGATATGATTCTCACTACACCGATAGCATCTCTGGTTCCTCGTCCTTTTCTGAAGCCGAATTGATCTTTCCCTAACATTTCTTCGGCCTTTTTCTCTAGTCCTTTTTATTAAGAATCCTCGTGATGGTCTTCGAAGTGTGTGACAGTAGGCTTATCGTTCTGTAGTCTTTACACTGCATTGCCTTTGGCTTCTTCTTTAGAGGGATCATTGTTACTTCTAAGAAATCCTGAGGTCACCCTCCCGAGTCATAAATCTTGTTAATTAATTTCGTAATCACTTTTAGTCCTTCCGGTCCCATGAATTTAAGTACCTCTGCCAGTATTCCATCGCTGCCTGTATCTTTTCCTTTCTTCAGTTCCAGTTTCGCCTTTCCTAATTCGCTTTTCATAATACTTGGTCCCAAGTTGTCTTCTTCAATGTTATCCTCTTCTTCCAGTTCTATTGGTGCCGATGCTGCCTGCTTTTTGTATAGTTCCTTACTGTATTCTTCCCATACCTGTGCTACATCATTTGGATCTGCAACTATTTTTCCATCTGTATTCATAATTCCTTTACCACAAATTCCATTAGGCTTCTTATCTTCTAACTCCAGTGCCCTAGCATACATCATATCGTACCATCCTAACTTCTCCATCTGTTGTATTTCCTCACATTTTTCTTTTATCCAAATTTCCCTAGCTTTATCTGTTACTCTTCTCAACTCATAGTTTATGCATCTATAGTTGGCTGTACCTTCTTCACTGTTAACTTTTTTCCATTTTCTTCTCTCATCTGTTTTCTCCAGCATTTCCTTAGTGATCCATGGTTTTCTGATTTTCTTCTCTTGTTTTCCAATCTCTTTATTCAAGGTATCTTAGATACTGTTTTTAATTTCCTCCCATTCTGTATCTATGGTATTCGGTTTATTTTACAAATTTTTAAGGCGATCTTCCAACTTCGTGCTGAATGCATCTTTCTTATCTTTCAGATTTCTAGGTCCCAAGTCTGTCTTTCTCTTCTCATTTTCCTCATTTGTTTAAGCTTTGTAGTTACATCGACTATTAGAAGGATGTGATCTGAATCAATGTCTGCTCCTGTTAATATCTTTATATTCTTTATGCTATTTCTGAATCTTTGTTTTACTGGGATGTAATCTATTTGGCATCTCATTCTATCTCCTGGGCTTTTCCATGTGTACAGCCTTCGTTTGTGGTTTCTGACCCATGTATTAGTCACTACTAGGTCGTTATTAACACAGAATTCTACCAGTTTTTCTCCTCCTGTTTCTTTTTCCAAGTCTGTATTGACTGACAACATTTCTTCTTGTCTTCCAACGATGCTGTTCCAATCTCCCATTATTATGCAGTTTACCTTTCCTCTTCCATCTTCTTTGTAAATCTTGTTAATTTGTTCATACATCTCCTCAATTTCTTCTTCTTCATTAGCAGATGTTGGCATATATATCTGGATTATCAATATGTCCACTGGGACTGCTCTTAGCTTTATTGCCATCAACCTATTGGTCGTTGCTATTATTTTTGTCATGCTCTTCATCGTATCTTTCCTAAGTACCAGAGCGACTCCTCTTGCCCCACTATTTCCTCCAGAGTAAACTACGGTGAATTCTTCCGTGTCAAACTGCCCTTCTCCTTCCCATCTAGCTTCGCTCAGCCCTATGATGTCAATCCTATTTCTTCTCATTTCTTCTTTCAGGTTCTCTAGCTTCCCTGCCTTCCTCATGGTTTTTACATCCCAAGTACCTATGCGTAAGTTACCTTCTACAAATGCTTTCCTCAAGGCAGTCCCCACCTGGAGATCCGACTGGGAGACTATTTTATCTTCAGAATGTTTTACCTCGAGAGAATTCATATTGTTCAACCATAAAAACATTACTAGGGAATTGTAATGCGGTAGTTTCCCTCTTGCTTTCCACATTGCAGTACTGCAGCTGTTCAAATTGTCCTGATCATGCCTACAGCTCTATTGGATATAGACCCAGCCAGCATAATTTGTTTTCGGCTCTATACCATACTGACAGTAGTTCTGCCTACTGCCAGGCACCGATGATAGTTTTTAAAAAATTAATTAATTCTTTTTGTGAAAAAAACCTCAATTTGCAGGGATCAAACCCCAGAACTTTGTAACTGAAAGCCGACATGCTAACCACTACACTACCAGTGCATACAGTAGAGTATAGAATACTTAATTTTATTGAAATATTTTATACCTTAAGATTCTGAAAGCCTTTTCCATAATTTGTATTTATTTCAACTCCGTGTTGCATGATTGTTTTGTCATAAAGTATCCATGTTTCTGATCTGAAAATAATAGGAAAGAAATCATTTCTTGTTAATGTAAAAATATTAAAAATTCAAATCCAATTCAAATGACAAGCTAAATTTAAAAATCAACACAAGAGATTCTTTTGTTGAAATATATGGTTAAAATAGCACGTAGAAACTAGCATATATGCTAGTTACATTAATTAAAATTCACTCAGAATATGAAGTCTTTGAAATTTGTTACATTCAAATATTCAAACTAAGTATTCTGTATGTTCATTATAATTTTCTTTACTTTGTTTGCTTTTCAGTAAATATGGAGTTTTCACTTTATTTTTCAACAATTTTTAAATATTCTTGATGGATCTTCAAGTTTTTCAAAATTTTCGCAGCTCATCTCAAACCCTGTTTCAACCCAATGGGTGAGAAATACAGTGGGTTCTGCTTATTAGAATCAGTGGTTAGTTGAATCAGCCACTTTATTGTATCAAAACTGGAAAACCAAAACCATTTTGTGTCTAATGTTTTCAGAAATCTCCCCTTATTGGAATCACTTATTTCGGTTTATTGAATCACGTGGCAATGAATGGATGTAGAGTTGTGTACCTAAGGTTGCTGAATGCTTCATAAGCGCGGATGTTCTTCACATCAAGTAGAAAAGAAAACAGAAGAGGAGGAAGTAGACGAAGGGTTCAGAAGATGGAATTCGATAGGTGGCAACATCATTGTAGCTCCTATTGACAGAAGACGACATTGTAGTTGACATAGATTACAATTCCAGTGTTGACGAAGAAGTAGAGGAAGATGACCATGAAGTATACTGTTTAACAGTGCCTACTGATGAACAAGTCAAATGTGCTTTGGTTGTCCTCATAAAAAAAACCTAGAATTGAGAGGAGGATGGGTGGAGAAGTTCGGTCGCTTATAGGCACACGATGGAAGATGACTCAATTTCTCATCTTATGGAGAACATGATTCTAACGACTTTGGATAACTATTTTTAAAATAACACAAAAAGTGAAATTTGTGTTTAAAATTTTATTTGTTATAAACTTTCATATATTATGTCTCAAAAATTCACATAACCATGAAATTATACTAATTTATGAAATATATGTGAACTTTATTTTAACATTTTCTTATTTACCATTCCTGAAATACACAACCTATGGATTATTAACACCCGGACGCCATACCTCGGGTCACAAAGGACCCCGATCAAGTTATTTTATTTTTTTTATAACTAGAATTCATATCTACACTTTAGCATTTAAGGTAATGATATTTTCAAGGAAAAGTATAAAAGTCTACTTTGTACCCAACACTAATACCTATCTGGGTCCCGATAAACCCAGCTCCGTTGTTAGCATCCTATATAATGTAGCAATGTTACCATGAGTGTCTCTCAACTCGTATTCTGGAAAACGCCTTTCAGTTTATGTCTGCGTTCCATACTGTGCATTTCGTGGGCCCCGACTAATTCAGAATGACGAAAAGAAATTTATGATGTCAATTTTAAATTCAATTAAACATCTATTTGCATTCAGGATAATGTGTTTTTTTTCATAGTGGTACTCTTTTGGCTTATTTATAAAATGTTTATTAAAAAATATCATTTGCTTCAATTAAAAAAATAAGTGATTACTAAAACTGGGGTTGGGTCCTTTGGGACCCATCTCAGCCGTTCGTGTTATGATGATTAGGTCCGGAATCCGAGTGTTAAATCACCAGTTTTATTGAATCAAATAATCGTTTCCTAACTTCATTCTAATAAGCGGAGCCCACTGTCTTATCCTACAACTTGCCAAATTTTCAGGATAGGCCAATATATATATATGAGCGCTTTTTTTCTGGGGGTACGCGGGGATACGGCGTATCCCCACCTTTTTTTAAAAATATTCTTTTGCTTTTATCCTAAATTTTAAGAAACTTACAAATTTCGTATTAATATTTAACAAAAAAAGTATTTTTAGAAAATTGCGAGTTTGTAGTTCTCCTGTTACGTATTCTTGTAAATTAATATTTATTTTTCTGTTTCAATCTGTGTTGCATGAATGGAAAAAAATTTTTTGCAAAAAGAAACAAGGCCATGGCGCATGCCATAGATATTGTTGCGGTGGCAGCAGGGTTGGGAGGGCACTGACCCTTAGGAATCCTTGCAAAGGGACATGCAGGGTAGCGGGAAGAATCGACGGAACGCAGAGTGAGCGAAAGAGTACCGTGTGCGAGCATCTGTGTTCTGATCGTGTGTGAATATCGTGACAATATCTTCTCTATGCTGTCAGCTGTCTTTACTCTAACTTCTAATGTGTCCCGGCTGCAAATGTCGCAGTAGACTTTCGACATTCGCGTCCCGGCTTGACTAGTTGTGTGTAAAAAAGTTGTGTAAAACTGTATTCGGCTGTTAGTGGAGCATTATTGTGAAAGAAATTGTATTATCTTGACTTTTTTCGGGACACTTTATATCTTTATAAAATGAATAAAATAACGGATTTTTTAATGCCCATGTCGAAAAGGAAGAGAACTGACGATACAGAAGAAATAATTGATACATCTGAATCGATTGTAGTTTCGACATCGCCATTTTCTACTAAGGAAAATACGTGGCCTTCTTGTTGGACTTTAGAGCAAAAGAATGATTTCTGTGAAAAAAACATTTGGTTATGTACAAAAAACAGAAAACTTGGTTGTGGTGCTTGCCGTAAAGTTCAAACGCTTGGAATTGAGGCAAAAATGGGTATGAAGATATCAAAGGAATGGGCCAATAATGAAGTTACCCATTTTGGTACAACTCGGGAACAGCAGTTAACATCTCTACGGACCAAGATATTTAAACACAAAGAAAGTGCTGGTCACAAAAATGCCATGAGATATTGGAAGAGACAAGTAAAGAAACGCTAGAGAAGGTTTGCCTGAAATCCCTTTCACGCCAAAAAGAGGGTACTGCCAAAATATTTTGCACAGCCTACAAAGTTGCAAAAAGTAATCAATCATTCAATAATTTTCAAATGGAAATTGACTTGCAAGAACTTAATGGTGTTGTTATGGGACGAATACTTCACTCTGAAAATGCTTGTATCAACATTATCAATCACATTAGCAAGGAAATGAGAACAAACTTGGTCTGCAAAATCATAACTTCCAAATCAAAAATATCATTAATCATTGATGAAGCAACATCCCTTAATCAAAAGTCTACATTAATCTTGTACATCCGTGTAATGATTTCTGGTTGTGAAATGACTGCACCAGTTAATTTATTTATTGAGTTGATAGAATTAGATGATGTAACGGCGACTGGGATTTTCTCCGCTTTGATTTGCCATCTTCAATCTATCGGATTGACAGAAGAATACCTGAATGATTATTTAGTTTCTGTTGCTTGTGATGGTACAGCGGTAATGCTTGGATCTCATGGTGGAGTTAAGAAATTATTGAAAGAAATTTCCATCAATAATTGTATGGCACTGTGCCAATCATAGACTGGAATTAGCCGTCCACGATGCTGTCAAAACAATTTCTGGAATTAACAGGTTCAAGGCATTTATTGACAAGTTATATGTCATCTACCATGCATCACCAAAAAATAGTCGAGAATTGCAAGCCTGTGCTAATTTGAAAATTGGACGAATACTAAGCACGCATTGGGTAGCATCCAGTTTTCGTTCAGTTTCTGCAGTTTGGCAGGATTACAAAGCATTGGTGCATCATTTTACAATTGCTAAGGATAATTCGTCCAAAGACAAAAAAGGCAGATGTATGTATGAAGGATTGCTGAAGAAAAATACAACAGTGGAGTTTATTTTAGATCTAGGATTGATGTGTGATGCACTTCAAGAGCTTTCTGAGCTAAGTCTGAAATTGCAAGAATGCAACATAAATTTGTATTGTGCAAATAAAACGATTAAACGTCTTGCTCAAGTATTTGAAGAGAGACAAATATATCCTGGACCATATTATGAAAAAGCCACCACTGCCGCCAAATGTCTCATTTTCCAGGGGGTTCCTATACACAAAAAATATAAAAAAAAGGACCCACCAATCTGTCCTATTTCATTTTAAGAAAATCTGAAAATATCTATAGAAAAGAGATTACTAGATGATGAAGAAGCTGATTTACCTAGATCCGAAACAGTAGCCAGAAGAAGTTCAAAATCATTTGACGTTTGGGGAGGCAGAAATAAGAAATTCGTCTATAAGACTTCGTTTGAATGAAAGGGAGATGGTACAGAGTTTCCAAGAATACCTATAGGAAAAAAGAATTCCAGACGGATTATTTCAATTAATACACAATCTCGATATGATTCCGATATCTTCAAGTGAATGTGAAAGGGGTTTTTCACAGATGAACCTTATTGTAACCCCTTTAAGATCTTCGTTGTCCACTAAAACAACATCAGCAGTGATGTTCATCAAGATTGTTGGGCCTACTCTAAGACTGTTTGATCCAACAAAATTCCTCGAATAATAGCAAAGAGAGAAATTGAGACATTGAACCTCCTGAAGGCATGAGTCAGATTTAGAGTATATTATAAAACTTTTACAAATGTTTTTTTAATATTCACATCATTAATTACTGAAAACTTTTGTTTAACTTTCCTAATTAATAAATAGAAATAGAATTAATACATTCAATATTTTATTTTTTTCCAAATTTCTCCACCTCTCACAAAAATCTACTACGTAACAAGTAAGTTCCAAAACGAAAAAAAAATGACCTTTAACGTGTTGTTTAACCACAAATTGCTTTTGAAGTTGAAAACACGATGCTAAAAATACACACCCCTTTTTTTTAGAAAACACAGTATACCCAACTATTTTTCTAGAAAAAAAGCACGTAATCGGTGTGTATTTTAGAACTTATCTTGGGAAGAATCACACTAGAAAGAAAAGATGATTTTTACATAGATGCATCTGTGGATAAAACAGGTGACAGTTTTTGCATGGGATTCATAAAACTCAATTACCATGGTTTGGTTTTGCGGTATTTTATTTTTTAAATGTCCATTTCTTTATCATTAAATTTCTTTTTTGTTTTTTGGCAGGATGCAATAATATTTATTTACCATGACTTATGACTTTTGTAATTTTTTGTAATGCATCTCCCTTTTGGCAGGCCCTGATTATAATCAATAATATTAAAGTTTATCAGTTTATTATGGTGCGAAGCCAGGTTAAGCATCACCCACAGAAACCCAAAAACTAGTCCAGCTGCAATTTGGTGCATCGAAGCTGTATTATAAAATTAATTTAGTTTATTAAATAGGTTCTTTGAAAACATTCACTCTTTCAAAAGCATTTCGTCATAAGTATTTAGGATGCGGGATGTTCGAGCGTCCTCCTTTTGAAAACATCTAGTCCATGCAGAACAAGCTTCTATTCTGAATATTTATTTTATAAATTATAAATAAGTTAAACGAAATATTCATACTTTAATTCTCCCAACCATCCATGGCTTTGCATTTCAGTCGGAAGGTGAGTCGTGACTCCAATTCCCATTGGCCAACCGGGAATGCTGTCAATTTTGTTGTCCACTCTAACTTCAAACAGCTCATTATTCTTTAGGGGTCGATTCGTAGACACACATGCAAAGTCTTTTATTTTTGGGCTGTGGTATAAGAATAATGAATGCTTATTTCAGAAATTACAAACAGAAGGAACTTTTTTACTTTTAAAACATTTTCCAGCAATAGTAAAAACGATTCCATTAAGAATTAATAGATCTAGTTCTAGTTATTTTTTAAGTTTTTGATGGGTTTGTAGAAAATTACTCACTTTTCCCTAAACGCTGTCATTCCATCATTTGTTATAACAGCTCTAGAGCAGCCTTTGTGGAAAAACTTGAGCCGCTGAATGTCATCTTCATGAGGAACATCTGAAAGCAAATGAGTGAAAAGTAATCCACATTAACTTATGGAACCAAAATACATAAAAGCCAACTTTTGGTCCTGATGCTGTTTGGAGTTAAATGGGATTTTTATTTGAGTTTTAAAATTGAGCTACGGACTCGAAATATTGACTGTCCCATGCCTGAAAGCACAAAATTTATTTTTGTGAGGCACGAGAATTTGAGGCCGATATATGTTGTAAAGATATGGTTATATTTTTAGGTGCATTTTGCTTCCAGCATGAATGCCTATAAGCTTTAGTCTTTCCTTCCGTCCGTCAGTCTGCAGGTTCATTCTCGACTTCTACCAAATGGATTATTATGAAATTTTATATTAAGGACTTACAGTCAAAGACAATAGAAAATAACATACATGAATCATGTTAGCCAATCAGGAATACCACTTTACTGGTGACAAAAAATGAACTTTCTGTCATATCTTGTAAAGCATGTCAAACTAGAGGAAGCATCAGGGCCGCACTGAAGCAATGGATGTTATAGAATGGGTGCATTAGGATTACAGTTGTTTAACAAGGCCCAGACTTGGCTAATTAGACTATCTAGAATAGCACTGTCCAACAGGATGGTGAGGTTGGCCACATTTGTTACGAATGGATCATCATAATCGCCACAGAATAGCAAATAAAGGAAAAATTAATAAGAAAATGATTAAACCTTTAAATAGTTCTCAGATTGTATTATTTACTACATATTTACTATTATTTATAGAGAAAAAGCATTAATGAACTCAAGTTCTTTAAAATCTAGTAAAGTTTCTTCGAATTCAGTTTTTAATTTTTCTAGCACCTCGCTGCTTCAGCGGGCGACTCCAATCTACCGAAAAGGCGACGTAATGGGAATGGGATGTGATTTGTTGATGATGAATGAGCTGTAGGTTTCCGATAAGCGAACTGAAAAATGTTTCATTTGAAATTGAGTTTTGCGTAAAGTTTTTTCCCAAAGCATAAAATCTGGAAAACTATGCGAGTAAGTTTCCTCGACATTTAAATTATTAAACGTTCTAATCAATTTTCATTTTTGTATGTCGCAGGAAATATAGCAGGAAGTAGGATATCTTAAATGGACCGGAAATACAAGGCGAAGGGTACAAGTGTGTGGAGGATTTTATACCGGGAATGACTATATTTTGGATAATTTTCATAATTAATATAAAAGGTCAGATCTGCGTTGGAATGTATGATACATTAAATGCCTTATAATTTATTCGGAAACATTTTGAATAGTTAACACTCTATACCTAATGTAAAAATATTTCAAGTTTTATTACAAATTATAAAACCTAAGAAGATTAGGTTCAAAAAAATGCAAAACATTTTCATTGTTTTCTTTGCAACCTTTTTGAATTCATATATTTCAAATCTTAAAACTAAAATTTATTAGCGAAATTTATTTAAAAACGCGAAAGAATTTCATCCAGTTTAAATGTCGTACAAACATATTAAGCATCGGTTGTTATGGAAAATTAATTAACGTTCATTTTATGGATATTTAAATTCATTCGGCATATTCCCGTAATTTTTTTTTGACCGGCAATTGGGCTAGTTAAAAAATTAACTTCTTAATGTCTTTCACGCCCTCGATGTATGCAAGAATTTGGGTGAATCAGGGATAAGATTATTATTATTTTTTACCTTTCAAGACTCCTTTAATGTGCACTATTTGCCTTCCTCCAACTCTTATTACTTTCTGCTTCACGTCGAAGCCAAAACTTCTCGAAGTATTGCTGTAATCCTTACAAGCCGAGAACGAAGTGATCCATTCTCCGTTTTGGTCCTTTCTGCTTCTGATAGAAAGGTTCATTTGCCACTCGGTGCCCACAACGCTGTCACATTCTACGTCTGGCATTTCACAAAGAACGACATGTCCAGTAACTGAGAGAGTTGCCAGCAGGAAAAAGTACGATTTGAACATGGTTCTTCTGCTGACTTTTTTTCTCGCCCTTTTCACAAACCCGTTCTGATGCTCTCGAGCTTCGGGAGAGAAGCATTTATAGCGTTTCCTCAAGGACGTTACGAGATATCATTTGGGGATGCCACCCGTTCGAGTTTTGTCCGGACAGTCCGGAAATTCGTTCATGTAATGTCCTAGTGTACGGATCCCACAATCTTCCTGAAGTAGGTAGTCCGAATTTTTAGTGTTTGTTAAGGGGGCAATCGTTATTTTTACGAATTAGATTATTTAGCAACTGAAGTTTTATTTATAATTACTAACATTAGGGGAATGCAGATTATCTAAGCGAAAATGGCTGCACGATGAAGAGGATTAACCTTAAATGAGTTTGTTTAACGCAGTATGTTCAGGAAAAAGACCTTAATTATATTTATTTTATTACATTTATGATATTTTATAAATTGACATTGCTAAATACAAAAAAGGAAAATTTGAGTTTGGTCGGTATTCTCAACCCAGGTAGGGTAATACCGATCAACTAATGGGCAATACCGATCAATACTTACATTTTATGCTTTACTGAAAATTAGTTGTTCAAGCACAAAAGTCACAAGTCGGGTCTATCCCATCCGCTAGATGAAGCATGGACCCAGGGACACAGCGCCACAACATCTCAGTTTTGATTTCCACTTCACCACACACCAAGCAATTATCAAAATTTTCAGGGTCGGTTACGTCATCATCTGAATCGTCACAAAAAAGATTCTCTATCCTATTCTGCCTCAGAGGAACTTTCAAAAGCAGTGTTTCCCAGACCAAATTTCGTCCAGCCAAGTCCTGGTGGCCGCACTGTTAAATTGAGGGTAAAAGTAATACTCTGTCTTTCGAAAAATACCCCAAATAATTTATCGCTATAAAATGACACACTGTAGTATTAATGAACTTGCGGTTACAGAACTGTTCTTTGTTTAAAAATAATATCATTTTTCTCATAAATTTTATGCGAATTCAAACCTATTTCATTACAATCAAAAAATCTTTTTCGATGAAAGCTGTTTTAAAGATGCAATCTAATTGCAAGCCAAATACCAAATATGACTTCAAAGATATTAATTCAATTTGCCATTTCTTCAATATTTTAAGTAGGCATCAGCAACATAAAATACTTAAGATTTCTTGTATATTGAAAAGATTTCAAGAAATTTAAATTTCCAAATAACCTACGTAAAATTAATAAACAATGCACTGTGCTTACCAAATTGTGTTCAATAGAATCCCTCAGTTACATTTATTTACGTAGCGCAGATTTTTCAGCTACAAAATCCCTATTACTTTCATTAGCATTCATCATCACTTTCTCTTAAAATGACAATCAAATATCTGTAATTTTTACGTGTGACAATCGCAATTACAGTAACCCGCAGTCGTCACGACAGCAGGAGCAAATTCTACAGCACTGAAATGATTATCTCTACTAGGCATTGGAAAGACATAAATGCTTATAATGAAAATAAATAGAAATGAATTCTTCGTAACGAATACAAAGTCGAAATTTATCTGTGTGACAAACCATACTCCCGTATATATTTCGAAAATTTACATATAAATAGTAAATACACCTTTAATCTTCAATGATTTTCATAAAAATATATTCCACATCCCACATGAAACATTCTCCACACTCACTGCTTTAAATTGATATGCGACAGCGTGGGAGACGTATGAGAAACATTGTTATATGATAAGAACGCCATGCCGCTCTAATCGACGCCCAAAAGGGAAAATTTGGAAGAAACGGAAAATTGACTTCCGTTTCCAGTTTACCAATTTAAGCCTAAACCATATTAAACTTTAAGTTACTAATAAAGATCTTCAGTGTACAGTTTTGTGCTGATCTGATTATAAGTTTTTGAGTTAGAGCGTGCAAAAAAATTCAATTACACACAAACATAAATCACTAATGAAATAGTGAAAAATCACTAAGGGGACTTAAGACGAGTATTACCGTTGAAATGTGGAATTCGATGTTTTTTCACAAACACAACACTTGAAAGGAATAAAACTACGCCAAGCGTCTGATTGATTATTATTATGCAAAGTGTACTTCAGCTTCTATTGGTGTAATGCAGCTATGGGCAAACTTTCCTGCACGATGGGCGGTATTGGTGGCAATGGTGGTAATTTCATTGTTCGAAGGTTCGGCTGTTTGCAGTCCTCTTTGGATTACCTCCTCGTATTTATTCCCGTCGGATTTGGTCCATTCTGCTTTGGTTGTTGTCATTCTCGTCTTTCCCTGAAGTTCTCTGGCGGTGACTGGAAAAGTGAAGGGCTGGTGGTCGGAGGTGATGGTGTCTACCACTATCACGTCCCCAACAAGCTTCGCGGCGTTCCCTTTGACTTACGCGTGACCTGGAAAGGAAGGCGATATGTAAGTGGTGCTCAACCTTTTCTACATGGCGGTTGCGAATCCTTCGGCGGGCCGCATTGGAAGTTGTCAATTCTTCCGCGGGCCGGAGTAGAGTTTAAATCCGAAGTTATCTATATATTCTGAGATGCCATTTAAGTGAAAATATAGCATTAATGAGGGTTTTATAGTAAACATTCCGATATTAAAAGAATTGTTAGCGAAATTTTCATAAAAATATATGAATTTGTGTTTTAAAATTTTCGGATTGCTTTTTCATCATGGCTTCGCGGGACGCACGAAAATCATCCACGGGCCACATCCGGCCAGCGGGCGGTAGGTTGGGCACCACTGCCATAGACGGCTAAGAAATGTAGGGGTTGGTATGCCCAGCCTTACCACATTGTTATTGTAGAGCAAGTCTTCCAGTTGCATTTGTCGTGCTGCCGCAGAAGTTAGTTGATCTGGCGTTGAAGTCACCTATGAGGATGTAATGCAGGGACAGTGGAGGGTGATGTTGAGGAACCTCGGGGGAAGGGCGGTGGAGGTAATAGGGCCGGGGCCGGGGACTTAGGAGGACTTAGGGGCTTTGGGGTAACGTGGTGGGTTGAGGGTGGAGGCGTGGTATGTCTACATACCACGCCTCCACCCTCAACCTACAGGCGTGTTGAGGATGGAGGTGGGGAGTGAGAGGAGGTTGCCGGGGAGGTTCTAGGTTCGTGGATAGGAGGGATGGTGGGCTTGGAGGTTTTGTAGGGGCGGAGGGTTGATGCTGGTGGTGAGGTTCGTAGTGGCGGTGGTGATATGGGTGAGAGATAGGAGGGTGAAGGACCAGGGGAGGAGGGGGCGGGGGTGGCTTCTTCCTCTTCTTCTTTGAGATGACTTCCTGGAAACCGTCTTCGTCGGAACCTTCCTGTAAAAGTCTATGTGGTTTTATGTTTCCAAAATGAAGATGTTTATATGCGAGGAAAAAATTGAGCGCCTAACATTTGAGATAATCGTTAAATTTCACTAAGAAAAAGCTTAATGATTCTCATGATTCAGTATGAAGTACATGTACATAAAAATACAGCATGATCAATTCAACAAATAACAAGAGAAGAAAGATAGTGGTCTCTTTACAATGTGAAAATTTTTGTGTACATCTAAACGGGAACTCATCTTTGACGGTCACGTCACATTTAGGAGCAGAATGTCTTCTTTTTACCTATATGCTTCTGGAATCGAACTAGGGCCTCTATAGTGCTATGTGATTATACAAATCTTCTTTAGCCGTTCTCGAATTATTAGTGCTCATATTTCGAGCACGGCGAATTTCTCTGTGGCCTTATACGCAAAGTAACATAGAAAAAGAAAAAGTTCATACATTTTTTGACATCGCACTATTAACTTCGGTATGGAGTCTAGAGTATTTCTGGAAAGGAAAATTTCTCGAAACTTCCTTTTCTAGTGACCGCCGCATTATTAATCCGATCCTTGAAGCGTGTTTTTATCGCTGGAAAAATCTCAACGCGTAATCGTCAACAAACTATTTTTTCCGAATCTTCATTAACCTATTCAACAGTCGACCATCGTGAAAGCCGTCGTTAGGGAACTTGGAAATAAATATGTGAGAAATTTGCAATTGAGCGCAGCCGTCTGGTCGGGATATTTCGTTTTCCATTCCGTTTCCCTGATTTGTTGCGCAAAAGATACTTTGATTAAGCAATTATCGAGCTCCTCTTATTGCTGAATACATTCAAGAAGAAGCACCTGAAAACGTGTTTGTTATACCAACCCCTAAAAAGTCATTTATTTTAAAACTGCAAAAAATCGTCTGCAGGAGTCGCACCTGCCTTATCTTTAAATTTACGATTTTCTTATCTACGGGAGACACACCTGAACCTAATGGAGCGGGTTGCTGGCACCAGTATCTCTCCAAATGTCAGATACAAGTGAATTATAACATAATCGTACACCTGCGTAAAGGAGGGACTAAGATTCTCACCATTTTATTAGTTTATAGCATTTTATAAATTCCTTAATACGTTAGTTTTCCTAACTTTGAAACACAGCATCAGTTTAAGGCGGTTTTACACCAAGGCAACAAGAGGCAACGTGTAGCATGCGGCAATGCCGCATGCGGCTTGTTGCCGATTTCTGTTGCCTCAAGCAGGCAACCGCGACGCCGCATGCTGCAAAAACTTCCGTTGCCTCCTGTTGCCGACCTTCCCGACTCGAGTGGGAAACCGACCTTGTTGCCCGTGTTTGCTCAGTGCAAGCAAAGGCGAAACACCATTCTACGGCCGTCACAATCATGACACGAGTCTTTTAAATTAAATAATTTAAATTTTAAATAATTTCCTGGAAACGTGACGTAGATCGCACGACGTATATAAATCGGAAATTTTCCCGTAGGAAAACATCATAAAGACGGGAGATATTCCTGTCATCCAAATTTTCCGACTTAATACTCTACTTTAAGCGTTACTTGAATGCCTTTAATTATAATCCTCAAAGAACATTAACTTCAAAGGTGACTCAATTGGAACAGTGGCGGATTAGGAGGGGGGCGGGGGAGGCTCAATTAGCGTGCCTCATGAGCCTCCACAACCACATCTCAAAACTCTCCAAATACTTACTATCCATTTTAGGTAAAATTCTTGAACATTTATCGATCGTACACAAGGAGAACACGAAAAAGATTTATAGCACTTGATCTTTCCCTAATAAACATTTTTCTTTCCCAAAAGCGTCTTTTCTTCTTCTTTTCCGACGAAATCACTAGCAATCGCAATTGTCGGTAGTGGCATTTCGTTCAGAACTGAGGAGAAGAAGGAGCAACGTAGTTGCCTTGGTGTAAAAGGGTCGACGCAGGCAACAAACCGTTTCCGCATACCGCATGCTACATATGGCAACAATTGTAGAACGGCAACGATTGTCGCATGCTGCAGTGTTGCTCTCTGTTGCCTCGGTGTAAAACCGCCTTTAGATATACTCATTTCTACAGCTTGCTGTATTTTCTTTCCTTTTATATAAACTAAAACCATCTCATTTTGCAGTTTTAGTTGCATGTAGCATGGACTATTTGTAAAAGAATTTAATAAAGAAAGTGTTAGTCTATTTCCTAGTCGAGACGATATACTCATGAATTTCTTTTGGTTCTTTTTGAAGTAGAAGATTGTTTCTTTTACTCTATTATACACATAAATGCAGTATTCTTGATTTAGACTTCGAAAATATGTAAATCGACTCTCCACTTCCAATTGGGGGGACCTTGTGACTTCAAACGACTCCAGCGCTGAAGGCTTCTCAGTCTAAATCACAAAGCAAGGGAGGAGTGAAACCCGGTGCCGGCATTAGCCTACTCTTAACGAGAAACACCAAGGGGACCAACGGCTTTACGTCCCTAAAATCGACTCTCAGATATAATTAGCCGTCTATAGTATTTATATTATTTCCTCGACTCTCTGCAAGTTCACCATGCCATCCCGATGTTGCATGCAGAAAAAATAAGAGGATACTGGTGTTGCGTGTGTTGCCATGTGCGCCGGCGTGTCGTGCTCCGTGAAATCTCCGTGCTCTTCCTGATAATCGACGTCATATGCTCACATTGTGGCAAGTATGCCGGCCCAGAGGCGGATTTGCGCACGTGACAGCGAGGCACTAGACAACTATGCTTAAGCCGCTTTTGTTGGCACCCTTTAACGCTTCCCGCATCCGATGATTCGGCATGATTTTAAAAAATCCCCATATTGAACCAAACGATGGGCGAGCAACACTCAAATAAATTATCTTTTTCAATAAGCGGCAATTAAAAAGAATTCTTATCTCAGGTATCTCCAATAGCAAGGACAAGGTTATGTTTCATAACGATGTTGTGGCTACTAAAGATATCTTAGGCAAGCAATTTAAAAAAAGTGTTTGTTTTTTAATTATTTTCAGCCATAAGTGGAGTTCGATAATTCTGCTTCGAATCAAAATATCTTTTTATCGACAAATCAAGGGAACGAGAATGGAAAATCGAGATTTCCCACTCAAATCTGAATTTATCCCGCTTTTAACTCCAAGTTCAGTAATAACGGCTTTCACGACGTTTGCCACGTTGAATAGCTTAATATAGACTCATAAAATATTGCTTGTTGTCGATTGCGCGTTGAGATTTTTCCATCGATGGAGACACACTTCAGGGTTCGGATGACATTTTCGCGACCCACTTCAATTCATTTTGCGGCTCACCATGTTGATAGAAATAGCTCTTTTGACATATGTAATAAAAGAACCTAGTAATTTTAACAGTACAATCAAGTTAAATTTCAAGTGATGTCATAATCTTTCAGAAGATCTCTCTGTCCAGAATTATGAATAACTTAAAATTCCTTTAATCTAATAAGGGTGAGAAATAATTAGCTAAGTAGCTAAATTGTTTCAATTAATTTTAAATAATTCATTGTTTAATTAAATGAGCATAAGAAAAGGACTTAGTGCTGTTAATAATACGATGAAGTTCCATTTCAAGTATTAACATAATGCTTAAGAAGATCTCTCTGTCCAGAAGTACTAATAATTCTAAATACTGATGGGAAATAATTAACTAAAAACTATATTTCTTTAATTTTTTGCGGATCGCAAACACGAAAACGATTTGCAAATTCAATTCACACATTTATCATGTGAAGAAACTTAAGCGGAAATGTTTTTTCGTTATCAAAATGACTCTGAAAAGGAGTCTGACATCCTTCCTGATTATGCTTAACACGACTGGCGAATCCGGTGAATCACTGTGTTGGTCCTTCGAATCACCCGTTACTCACCGAGGTTGTCGAAATCCGCTGTGAACGAATCTTTGCAAGAGTTTTTATTAGGATATGTTAATGCGATTAATTTCCCATGTTTAGATGATCAAAACTTTCCTATGTTTCCATACCGACGAAGATAGAATGATCCCAGAAAAGTTAACAGAAATACTTTTCAAGGTATCGAACATGTCAATTTTTTTAAAGTTTCAAGAGGATATAAAGAGAACATCATCTGTAACATTTTCGAATATTTGAAAAACATAAATTCAATCCTGAAATTTGCCGGAGTGGTGAAAACTCTCTCGAAAATTAACAGTGTGATTCTAATAGTCCTTGAAACAAACAATACGCCCAGTCCTTCAATGTATATTGCGTATTTTCGTCTATTTTGGTAGGATCTAATTGCGTTGGCAGTTTAGACCCAACCTTTTACATTAAGTGGGTCAAATTGCATTATCAAATGTGAGGCGAGGACCGCACATCTGAAATGAGGATATTGTTAAAGTGAAATTAATTATGAATTTTCTCTCATTTTTATTAACGTGGATCAAGGAAATTAACGCTCAATATAACAAAATGATGCATTAATATAGTCGACTAAATCAAAATAATGAGAATACGTAAATAATCATCCCCTTCCCCCAGTTGGAATCCACTCTCGGTTCCGCCGCCCCAATAACCCCGGGGTTTTTCCTACACCCCCGCGTTGCCCACGAAGCCGGCCAACCTCACCCCTAGGCTTCCTCTCAATACCCTGAAACCCCCCCCCCCCTCTCCTTCCATCCTTACAGTTGGATTTACCCACCACCTCGAACTTCCACCCGCCTGAAACCGCACGTCCCCTCCCTCCCCCCCCCCCCCCCGCCCCCACCTCTCTTATTCACCTGATGATGCTACTGTGTAGCGAAACCATGGTCGTCTCTTGTTATTAAATGCAAATAAAATAGTGAAAAAAGTACTAGTGCTACAGTTATTTATTCTAAAAATAATTTTTACGAATCTTCAGCTAAAATTTCTTAAGAGCATAATAGTTGGAGAGTAAATCAAACTACTACAGAATCGTTCCAAAGAGCCATTTCCGTATGGGTTGGTCCAGCTTGGTGTTAAGGTGTGGAAACAAAGTTAAGAAGTGCGGAAATTGTGAAACTAGTTATTACGAGTCACAGGCGCGAAGGTAGCGTATTGCCCGTCCGCCGAATAAATGGAATTTGTGTGAAAGAACTGCTAAATTCAGTTTCCTAGTTCTAAATAAAGGTATGACTGATTCCCAAATACAACGTTACAGATATTCGATGCCACATTTTTTTCATCAAGGTGATAAATACCTATTCAATTAATCACTTATTAACCTAATTTTTCCAAAAGGGATGAGGGCAGCACAAAATGACATGGCATGCAGCCCGTGCAATGTATTTTGGTGACCCCTGGTTTAGACGATTCCTAAAAGCTTGCCAGTTAGTCCCACCGACATACAATAGTTCTCTAAGAGTTTCGGATTTTTTCTAATTACGCTTAATATAATCCTTTAATAATTATATGTTCATCACGCGTTTTGAGTTTATTTTAAAATCTAGCCGCTCAACACTAAACATTTCTGACTCCAACATGTATATCCAATCTTTGAACAGGTCCGTTGATAGTTCAGGAGACTGCAGCTTAAGACCTTAATTGGATAACAGGCCTCCTGGAAGTTCTATGGTAGAATGAGGACAACCTGCCCGATGGAAGAAGAATCTTCTATCAAAAAAATATCACTAGGCCGAATAACCACATTTTTCCTGCGCACGTGTCGCGATCTGTATGGATCGCTGTCTATCTTCGAAAAAATCCCGAAGACTGCGACGATCGCCGCAAAGATAAGAACACAGGTGACGATCATCATCGCCTTCAGGTGTTTCTCACAGGTGTCTCTGGATGAACTTTAATCTACCCCAAATAAACACGCTACATCTGCCTTATCGCCTTCCGTTCGTTATCTATTCGAGTTGTCTTTAGAATCGCAATATCTTAGCATATCTCTCCATCTTTAATGGACCGCTATATAAGTATCGACGAGTGGACGTCTGTCTGTCCACAATTTCTTCCTCGTGAAAAGCGAGGCGTTTACAGAGAGAGAGTTCGCCGTACAAGACATTCGACCGTCCAAAATGCTCCGTTTCACAGTAGCTGTTCTCTTCCTGGCTGCCGTGGGCTATGCCACAGAGTTCTATGACTGTGGTGAGTAACTTGTTTTATGCACGATTCATATTCAATTGCCAACGTCTTATTTCTTATTTTGACTTCGAAATGATATGTTAAATTTATTTATTTGGATTTAGGGATTAAATTTACTAAATTGAATAATATGCAAAACTATTAAAAAATAAACTGAGTCTAATTATGGAAAATTTTTAAGTTTGAGTTAATATAATTTATTGTTTGTGATACACATGCTTTTCATAGCGTTCGTTTTCGTATTATGAAATAAATTCGACTTAACCCGTTAAAATTTAATTGCTTCCGAATACAATTTTTTTAATTCGCTCTTTCTTTTTTTTGCAAAGAGATTTTTTAGTAATTACAAAGTCACCAACTTTCAGGCTCACAGTAGGATTCAGAAATTTTTAAATAGGATGATTATCGATAAAATCATTTTAGAAAACAATTGAAGTTTTTCTGAAAACTTTTAGCGGGTGAAAAACAATGATTCCGGTAGCAGCTCCAGTTAACCTTGGCTTTCATTCTCGTTAAAGCATGTCTGTCCTGTGTTATCACGCTCGTTTAAGACAGTTACAACAGATTTTTGAATTATTATAGATAAACCGATGCGTATTTTTACTATTATCCTAAATTTAAATTCAACATTTCCGGGTTTTACGCATAGAGAAAATTTCAACCAATGATCAGATCTCTTGGCGCGTATTAAAAGTTAATCTCTTATATCTTAAATTTCAAATAACTAATATAAAAATATTTCGACTAACGCTTGAAAGCATTGAATGCATACTACAAAGATAAAGAGAGAGAGAGAGAGGGAAAAATCACTAAAATGTTTCCAGTTTCATATAGCCATGGAATAATATGAAAAAGTTTATTTCCGACTGTTAATTTCTTGTTAATTGATTTATCAGAACGTATATTCTGACTGAAGGGATTTTAATTTATCTATAAAAATTCAGTTGTTTGAGATAAGACGAACCTTCGCTTTCAGAGGAGGAAGAAATGTAACATAAAACAGCAAAAACACGTAGAATCATATATATCTTTGCAATTAATGTCCGATTTAATTACAGGAAAAGTTAAAGCATCCTCATTAATAAATGGTCGATTTCACATTTTCAGACGTTGGTAACCCTGTAGATGATGTGAGGGTGGTTGGCTGCGACAGTCTGCCTTGCGACTTCATACGTGGAGATGATATTGTGGCCGACGTGGACTTCACTCTCGGTAAGAAAACGTGAATACTTAAACATAAATGGAACAATAGCAACTTGTTAGTTCTGTTTCCATTAACTTTCGTAGATATACGTTAAGTATTTGTCGAAAAATTGTTAAATATGAAAAAAGAAAACAATTAGCATTCTTTAGATGTCGAGATGCAAGGCAATCTTCCCACTTCGAATCGATAATAAGGGATCTTCAGTGTACTTCAAATGGTATAATTTTAGGTTATACTAGTTTCGACTTCAACATAGTAGGTTTTAAAGTGATATATCGCAATATGTTCCATTCTGTTGATTGTGTTTTTCTCATTTGAGCATTTTTATACGATAGAGAATTATTTACATTTATAACTTGCCTAATTTACGGTAAAATTAATAAAAGTATAGTTTGATACGCATTGTTAATACATATTGAATAGCGAATGTTTTGGTAGTAAAGAGTATGTTAAGCAATGTAACTAAGCGATACATATAAAATTGTTCAGAAATATTTTTCGAAACATTATAGATTTAATGATATTATATATGTAAAACTTACTTAAAACCCAGGTAACTAATGAAAAGAAACTGGTATTTCTTTTTTTTATTTGCAAAAATAAAGATTCCGAGGCAACCAAGCTGGAGCCATGGGTTCGCGTCAACGTCCTGGGCATGTGGATGAATTATACCATTGGCTATGATGATGCTTGTCCTCACTTGACCTCTGGGAAATGCCCCGTAGAACCAGGACTCCAGTGCACATACAACCTCAGGATTCCAGTCCTTAAGAATTATCCAAAAGTGAGTAATTTTAGGAAACAGTCTGCCTATAATCGAGGGATAATTTCGTTAGGAAATCAGCTCCATTTTAAGTTCAGAAATTTTGCTTTTAAAGTAGTTGAAATTATTTACTTCAAAAATTTCAAAAGTGAAAACTCATTTTCAGAAAATCTCTGCTATGATATCACTGACTAAATAGTTTTGCATTCTATAACGCTTACGCGCATTGTATCCACATTCGGATGGAATTCATACAAAATTTAAACATACATCTATTTTTGCATCCTGAAGACTTTTAAGGAAAAAACTTCGTATGAAGACAACTCACTAAAACTATCAAAAACTGTGGTGACCTTTATGAGAAAAATAAAAAATAAATTATGAAATTCATACAACGGTTTTATCCGATAGATTATTTTCTTAATCGCTTCGTTTTTGGATGACAAGCTAAATTAGGCAACCAATAGGCAGGTTGAACATTACATAAGGTGTTTGAACTAATTTTGATCCAAAAAAGCATTTCACAAGTTAGTAGTTATGGATTCAAAAGGCCACAATAAATTTTTTTTAAATTTTATTGCTACAGTTTGACAAATCTAAAATTAACTTAAGAGCTTACAAATCTTCCATTAAAATGTAGCAGAGAATCGGTACTAATGAACGAGAAGATCGTTTACCAACCGAAATGTTTAAACATTTCACAATACGCACATAAGTATTAGCGCACAGAAAATGCCACTGAAAAATGGTTGTATTGCATATTAAGATGAGACCTGCTAGGACGCTGTTAATTTAGCAAGTCATAAAATTCCGAAGGTATGTGGAACCTGAGTTTCTTTAAGCAATGGAGTAATGTTTTATCTATCCAGTTTAAATCACAGCATTTATTTTTAAAGTCATAATTTGTGCAGTATTCTTATTGGTTAAATGTTGGAAATACCAATGAAATTTTTAAATTTTAAAAATCATTTTCAGGTATCTCTGGATGTCGAAGTGACCCTTAACAACCAGAACGGCAATCCTCTCGTCTGCTTCGGAATCTCCGGAAAAGTTGTCGATTAAATTTCCTCCACTCAACGAAACAAGACGACGATTTAACTCATGGCGATTTTTTAAATTGGAATCTAATGCTTTGCGTCATGAAAAAACTGCGCCTTTTTCTCTCCGATTGAGAAATCATCAAAATAGTCAACCATGTGGCTCTATGTTTTCTTACAATAAATACTATTATCTCAAAATCAGCGAAAAAATTATCATTTGACCTTAAATATTCAGAGTTATTTACGTATCGTAACGGTGAGGTATATCGGTGATATATCACAAGCCATTTCGAAAAATTGCAAAGAACTCTTAGAGCAGGGGATTTCAATCTTTTTCCACATGCGGATCCCTAGCAGAAGACCTGAAATCCCACGGATTCCTTGAACACGTGGATTTGACAACACGCTGAGGAGCACGTGTTATTTGCTTTAAACGACATGATAACCGAGCAATGTTTCCATGACAACATATACCTTTTAAATTAGCATTACTAATTAATAAATTATCACTTTTCTAAATTAATACAGAAGTATATTTACTAAAAGTTTCGCGGACCCCCACTTGGGAAGCCCTGCTCTGAAGATTTAGCAAGCTCCTTTAATGGCTAAAAAATTTAACAAATTACAACTCAGTGTCAAAAAATATAAAACAATGAAACACTTATTATCTTAGACATTTTCGATTGCCATAACAAGGCTATGAAAAATCTACTTACCGTGTATCATCATTGAAGAGAACCGAAATGCCCATCTAGACTGTCGAGTCATTAATGATTGTGGGACTTGACAATTCTGTCTACGCGGTTGATAATATTTCACTTTTTATTTGTAAACGCGAGGGATGTGATATATCTTACACATCGTGATAAAAAATTCCCGCGGTTCATTATTCGACTGTATGTTGAATGTTTATTGCACTGAAAATTCTATCGAACTGACTTTTTCCATGGGGATGGGGGAGATTCGCCCCCTCCCCCTATGGGAAGTTTCTAGACCCGCCTTTGGATAGGAGGAGGGGGGAGGGGGGAGGGGGTGGGGAATAGCTCTCTTAACCTCATTGCAGGGGTGTGCAACCTTTTTTCTGATGGCGGGCTGTATTAGTATTTTCGAGGTAACTCGGCGGGCCGCATTTAAAATCGCGGGTGTTTCGATGGGCCGCATTTTTAAAGACTCAAATGGTTCGAGGGGCCGCGTCGGACATAGACCCATAAGAGGTCGCGGGGTATATTTTTGCCATATTGACAGTAACTATATCTATATATCTTACTTTCTGAAAGTTAGATATTAGAAATAACTAATCGATTATATTAGCATTTCGTAATGTTCTTCTGCGGAATATTTTGGAGGGAATAGGTGGCAAAATTTCTCAGTATATTCGCAAAAATTTCCACTCATCTAAACTTGGTAAGCTACTGGTAAAAGTCGAAGGACGAACAAAGCTGATACGACGATAATGGAACGCCTCGCGATATGATAACATTTTGATGTTAATATGATATAAATGTAGTATTTTGATTATATGTATCTAACAAAACACAAAGGATCGGAACGGGCGTGCCTTGCAAGTGTCTTTATAAGCAAATTATCTTTCATTGGAATGACTAAAATAAACAAACACCTGACCCATATCGCTTCTTAGGAGTGGAAATTCGTTATATATATATAGTTGTGTCTCTCTTGTGCTGACGAAGGGATCATCTCGAAAGCTCCAATAACTTCTACAATTGTGTCTCTCCAACACCCCAGAGACTCTCCTTCCGGTAAGTGCTCACTGGGTTTCCTTCAACACCTAGTTACTCTAAATATCCTCATTTACCTTTCCTCTTCCGTAAGTTTATATATATATATATACATAAAATAAAACGATTAAAGCAATGATTGCTGTAAGATATTTAGGGAAAACCTATAGTGAAAAGGACAAAAATGATTCGTCGTGCAAATAAAGAGGTTTTTTTTGTCTTATTAGCAACAAGTTATGTGATAGTGTCAATCGCTTAGCAATATAATAATAAATTAACATTCCATCAATGCGCGGCATAACACCTTGTTCAAATAAAATAATCAATGAAAAATGGAATTTTATTCAGAATACATTTCCGTAATCCAATATTAGAGCTTCAAACAGTTGAGTTTGAGTTTAGACCGAAGGTCAACGAATAATTCATTTTGGACCATTTAGTATGTTAAAATGCACGTTGAAATTTTAAAGAAATAAATAATGAAGTTAGCCCTGAAAACACTGAAGTGGACCCACAGAAAACATCATTATTTCTCCAAAGGAAATTATCGTACTCCCCTTATAGGGTCTCCAATAAACACTAAACTTATGGTCATTGGAGAGAGATAGTTAATTCCACAGGCTTAACAAGATATGTTCTCCTTGTCCTGTTTTCTACGTTAGTTTTGCTTCCCATACCTATGACGGGCTTATATGATTATTGAATTTGTTGCAGCTAGAATTAGGGTAAATTAATTATGGAAATGGTATTGGTTGGAAGATTTAACAAATTACTTTTGAACTACCTAAAACCTATATGTATCATTTCTCTTTCTTGTCCGGAACCAAAGGACATACGAAGCCGCATCATCAATGTTCATTCACAAACTGTTCACAAATGCTCACCAGAGATTTATTTAGCTGTTCCAATGACTGAAAAAATTTCAAGAATAAGCTTTTAAAATAAAAAATTGAAAAATTACTCTCTCAGGTGTATTCAAATGCCCCAACAAGGTCAAGAAAACCTAGGTGGACATTTCGGCTACAACGAAGTCGTCTTTAGTGTCAACTCAACGAAACAGAATATATTTTCTGCAAAAACAGCCACTGATTACGGCCGTGTTGTAGCCAAAATGCGCATATACCTGGGTTTTCATAACCTCTTGGAGGAAACTGAGATAAGTAATTTTTTCAATTAAAAAAAAACACCATATTAAGATTTGTCTAAAACAAGATATCTCTTGAAAAACAAACACGACGCAATTAATAGCTCACTTAGAAATTCCCTGAAAAAAATAAACGATATTGTTTTTATACAAACGTGTCTCTTTGAACGCATTTAGTCAAAATCTGCACAAGGATACTAATTTTGATTCTGCCATTTAAGTTTTTTATCAAGTATTCTTGCCCTCATTTGCATGCCTCTCACGTAGAGGGCTCCAATATAAAAGCCCCACGAGAGATACACCACCAGCACACTCGGTTTAGGCGGCGGTCGGCAAGGTAACCCCCACGAAACAGATCAAGTATGCATCGATACATAGGCGCAGTTTTCTTGACGGTCGTCGCGACCCAAGCAACGGAATTCTTGCAATGCGGTATGTACGTATTATCTAGTGTTGGATGAAAACTCGTTTCATAGTTTTGCCTAAATCTCCCATTTTTAATTGAAAGATGTGGCCTTGTTTCTGCGTCAACAATTATGTTGGATTTATCTCGCCACTAAAACATGCTCTTCGTTTAAACTTTGCGATACGTTAGACATCACCTTTTTTTTCGAAAAATTTCTTTAGGTAAAAGCAATATAAGGTTTCAAAATTGTATTTTATTTATTTATTTGATATTTAAGAATTAATCACGTATTTGGTGTGCAACAACTTAAAATTTTACTAAAGATATAAGAGAACCTATAAATGTTATGTGTCACATACCGCCACGGTACATCAGATTCTCGGCTTGTTCAAACATGAATGAATGAATCTGGGTATTTATATGCCTGTGTGCAGTAAAACACAACGAATCGGTTAGCTGCATATTAATATATAGCACAGCCGTAATCATAAATAGCGACATTTTTGTCTTTAATTTGTTCAAATGTGATTTTTACATTATTTTCGCTCACGAGTAATATGCGAAGATTTCCTAAAAATATTAAGTGAAATACATTTTCCATCTAACATCTGTAATACAATCTCTAAATGTAAATGAATTCTTTTTATTTTTGAAATGGAGACTTTGAGTAGCGCAATGAGTATTCGCAACAAGTATTCGCGTTTATGCGCATTTTGTGCGCTAACATTTGACAAATTTCCGTACGATTCTAATGATCGCGGTTTTCGTGACCTATCGCGACATAGTTCCGTTATGTGGCGGTGATCCCGGTTGACTCGCTTTCGCTTTTCAGACGGCGTTCGTCCTCCAATCCACTTGAGTGTTGACGGATGCAACAAGCCACCATGCAAAATCATTCGAGGCAAAGAAATATTGGCGAAGATCCACTTCGCAGTTGGTAAGTGGACGAGAGGCATGGCTATGAAATATATTACAGTCTTCAGGGCCTCTTATTTATGAATCTTAACTTTATTGATTTATTATTACTCTGATATAAAAAAAAACTTCACGTATCATTACAAAAATAGCTTCAGAGAAACCTTTATCAATTTCATATTGTATCAAATACTGTGGCAACCTAATACTCGAGCGTTTTTTTTCAAAGTAGAAATGCTCTTACGTTTTAATGTATGATGTTTCCGATAAAATAAGCCATTCATAATGGCGAATGTAATGATTTTTAATTTCTCATACGAAGTCTCGAGAAAGTATTGTTATCGCGAAAAAATTCGACCTCGAGATTGATACGGAAATATACGTTTTAGGTGTCAGTGAATCCGAAAAAGTGGTTTTTGCAATGCCGTCTGTCTGTCTGTTACTGGCTATGGAGCCTAAACGGTAAATCGAAAATGAATGAAATCTCGTACTTAGACATTTTATCATACCGAGCAGAGTATATATAGAAATAGTTGATATTGCTCAATAATTAAGGGTAGTTTATTCTACGCATTTTGAACAACAATTCGATTTTCTCAAAAACGACTCTAACGATTTTGATCAAATTTCGTGAAGCTACTTGAGTTTACGTCTTCAATAATACTGTATATTAGTTCATATTTCTCAAAAAATGAATATAAGGCTAGTTTATTCTAGGCAACTTTAACAATAATTCGATTTTCACAAAAACGATTATTAGAATTTCGATCAAATTTCGTACAGATACTTGAGTATACATCTAAAATAATACTACGTATTTCATTTTTCTCAATGAATGAATATAAGGTTAGTTTATTCTTGGGCAACTTGAACAAAAATTGGATTTTCTAAAAACAGGCTGATACGAATTTCATTTTCTAAAGATAAGTGAACTACGCATTAGTATATGAGAAAGTTTGTACAATGTATGTTGTACCGATTTTTTGTGAATAGTTTGGGGTGAATCAAACCTAAATATTAACAATAACGGTAAATTTAAGAAAGAATTTTATCATTATTTAAAAAAAACATTTCGCAATCGCTGCTTGCCCGCATTGATTCAATGAATTACGGTTCAATGTAATTAAAACTATGATAAAAAATCAGTAGATCGTCAGACGAAATTCTACTGCAAATGATCTATTGCAATATATCTCATCCTTTTAAACACGAATGTCTTTTTCTAATATTAACAACTTTTTTCTGAAGAAAACCTAACTTCTGGTGAAGGTGATAAATAATAAATCGACATGCATCGCTAGTGTATTCTGATTTCTGTATGATTTAGTTAAATATATGTAAATCAACACAATCAAGAGATACATTTTCAGTAATTTGTTGCACATGAACATTCAGAATTATTTTTCAAAACATTATATATATATAATGAATGAAATTATGTGTCTAAAACTAGCTTGATATCCAGTTAACTAATGAACAGAAACTTATTTAACAATCAAAGGTTCCGTGGCAACCAAGTTGAAGCCCCGGGTTCGCGTCAAGATTGTGAGGAGATGGATCGAACATCACATTGGCTATGAAGATGCCTGCGACTACTTGACAACTGGTAGCTGTCCATTATTACCAGGAGACAACGCCATCTACGAAATAAAGTTTTCAATCGGAAAGTCTACTCCAAGGGTGAGATGTTTCCCATGATGAGCGGGGTTTCTAGTGGTTACTACTATAATAGAGTTAATAACAATAATAATCATAGGTATATTTATCATACGAAGTATCGAGAAAGTATTGTTTTCGCGAAAAAATTTGACCTCAAGATTTTTACGGAAATACACGTTTTAGATGTCGCTGAATCCGAAAAATTGGTTTTCGCAATGCCGTCTGTCTGTCTGTTACTGGCTCTGGAGCCTAGACAGTAGAACGAATATGAATGAAATCTCGTACTTAGGCATTTTATCATACCGAGCAGAGTATACATAGAAATGGTTGACATTGATCAATAATTAAGAGTAGTTTATTCTACGCATTTTTAACAATAATTCGATTTTCTCGAAAACGGCTGTAACGATTTTGATCAAATTTCGTACAGTTACTTGAGTTTACGTCTTCAATAATACTGTATAGTTCATATTTCTCAAAAAATGAATATTAGGCTAGTTTATTCTAAGCAACTTTAACAATAATTCAATTTTCTCAAAAACGGCTGTAACGATTTTGATCAAATTTCGTGCAGTTAATTGAGTATACATATTCAATAATACTACGTATTTTATTTTTCTCAGTGAATGAATATAAGGTTAGTTTATTCTTGGGCAACTTTAACAAAAATAGGATTTTCTAAAAACAGGCTCATACGATTTTCATTTTCTAAAGATAACTAAACGATGCATTAGTATAAGAGAAAGTTTGTACAATGTATGTTGTACCGATTTCTTAAAGTGTCGCGTGTGTATTTTAAATTATGCCAAGTATATGCATCCGATCAGTAAAAAAAACTATTTTAATTGAGTCAGATTCATTTCCATATCATCAATACGAAGAATATTTCTCATTAACCCCCATTTTTCTGATTATAATTTTCAGATCCGTAAGTCTGAAGTAGAGATGATGCTGAAAAACCAAGACGACCAACCAATGTTCTGCTTCAGAGTCATCACAAGAGTAGTTGGTTAAATTACTGTAAATATGTGAATTAAATATACTAAGCCGTTAACGCGCGGTAAACATTGCAAACAAAATCATGTCGCGAAAATGTCTCTGTATTATATATAATTAATTTAATGGGATATATTTTATATTTTCAATAAATCATATTCTAAATTATTGTGAATGTTCATATATTTCTTACATCCTCTATTTTAAGAAACGGTTAAAATGCGAAAGAAATAGATTTTTTACAGTTATAAAAATGTTAGAGAATAATTCCATGATGGGTGGTCAAAAGGGTACAAGTCATTTTTTCTGTTGGTTACTAGGGGCTGATCCCAACCCTGCACCTCGCTTCGTGATAGTAGCTCTTCAAGAAGTGCCTTATAATTTTTACCCTCGTGTGGGGCAAAAATGGGGCAAATAGCCCCTAAAATTCGTAATTTTTACAATTTCTGAGTGTTTTCGTTAATTGTGCACAAAATTAAATCAACATGCCAAATTTAGTCTCTAGTTTGTCGGGAAGTACCAAATAATTTCGTCACCAACCCACCCACCAAGGACTTCAGCTTTATATTATAGATGTTGTCTCTAGTTGAAAAAATGCACCTTTTTCGAGTGGTTTAAAGGTATAAGTCCGTCCTATTCACTTCTTAAGATATAGATGTATGGAAAAAAGCTCTAAATAACTCTTAATTCTTATTTTCAGGATATTTTACAAACTAAAAAATGTGAGTTGTACCTTTTTGATCACCCACCAAAGAATTCTGAAGAGTGGTTTATGCAGCGGCAAACAAGACGGTTTTGCTAGATTGCTGCAATCAATAATTGTCAATGATACGCATCTTTATTTAAATACTTTAGATAGGATACATGTTTCGACGCTCAGTCATAATTTTTTTTTAATTCAGGCGTTTTTATCGTTTTTTGTTCAGCTTATACGTTCTCATTGTCCGTCGGTATGTCTGACGCGCTAACTCATCCTAAACGAAAACAGATACACACTCCGTTTTTTCATCAACCGATTCAGTCTGAGCAGCTTTTTTCTTACTTGCTATAAATATTGCTCCTTTTCCCAAACCTCTGTTATGGTGGATTTAAAGTATCTATTAGGGAAAAAATCACCTTTCAAGTTTGTAAGTCAATGAAACTTTTCCCAAACGTTTAATTTTAAATCACAAGTGTTCCAGTGAGGATATCCTCTGGAACGCTGGCGTAACTTTATAATAAATGCATTAGTAAATACTGATTAATTTTAATCGAGCCACGATAAGTATACAGTTATTACGCTTTACGAAACGCGAACGACGCATTCCTCTATACTAAATTGGGTCAGTTTTTTCTGAGTGAGAAACGCAGGAAAGTTTACGTATGTCACATTTCGCGCCTTTGGCTTTGCCCTTGGCGTGGGTCGAAAGCGCGAGCGATGCGTCAGCTCCGCTCCCTTCGCGGAATAGAAGGAAAAAAAAAAGAATTTTCGAAGCATTATCTCGGATGTAATGGTGCCCTTCGTTTCCGCGACCGTATCTCTGGTATCGCTAGGAGACGAGTTTCCCGAGAAACAGTCATGGTCAGCATCCTGTCTCGACCGAATATCCTTCTTTGGACCGCCTCTGCCTCGCGCTGTTAAGATCCGAACTCGGCACGGAAGGGTTATTTCATACTTGGCGACGACCAATTTGTCGAAATGGATAGGATCGCCGTTTTTCTTCTCCTCTTGGCGGCTGCGTCGTATTCTATGGACATAGAATCTTGCGGTAAATATCACACTATAAGTCTAAAAATATTTTCATTTCGCATAAAAAATTCCGATCATAAAAACGGCACATATTGATAATTTGTCAGCCTTAATTGACATAGATCGCACTCGGCTGAAAAGAGGCCATTTTTTTACACTATCCGTCAAACTATTATGATGCGGCTGTGATAACGATTTATGAATACTGATGGAGAAATTTTCATCTCAAATGTTGGTTCGCGCATGCGGCGGCAGGCGGAGAAGACGGAGTCTCGCCTAACTCCTTCTACGTTTACAAGTGTCCATCGCAGCCATGCACTTTCGTCAGGGGAAGCAACGTGACCGGAGCTGTGAACTTCACGATCGGTGAGTGGACGAAAAAAAATTGAGAAGCGAAACCGCAATTAAAAAAAAAAAACTGAATGTCAATTCGATCGAAGTGCCACGTCTAATTTTAAAAAAAATTGTATTCGATTAGAATGCGGTTGTAATACGGCCTTTCGCACAAAGGGCAGTTAGCGTTAAGTTGTCGTGCACTGATTATCCAAAATTATCGATTTGTTTCGTTCCGTTCACAGGAAAAGATTCGGCATCGATTGAGACGGTGATGAAAGTGGACCACAACGGATCGTTGGTGCCATTCCTCGTGCAGGGGGTGCACAAATGTTCCGGATTTGTTGCTGGAAATTGCAGTTACGAAGCGGGAAGCGTCGTCAACTATTACTTCCTGTTTCCCGTTTTTCTGGAAACTACCGATGATGTGAATGTAATAGAGATAAAACGAATTTGAATGGGTCGTTTAATTTTCTAAGAAGCCTGGATTGAGGAATTGGCCGGACTTGCTAAAAGTGTTCGATTTTTATTTACGATGTGTGTACGATAAATCGTACACATATTGCAATTCACAACATCGATGACGTTAATCATCGCATTATATTTAATATTTAGGTATAGCCTCGATCGTCAATGTTACGAAAAGATATTTTTATCAATTTACTCGTTTCATTATCTTGGTATGGCTATTGGAGATACCTTAGATAAGTACTTTTTCAATATTTTATGTTTAAGGGCTTATTATAACACATATTGTTAGCTCAAAGGAAAATAATCGCCAATGACTATTTTACGAATTAATATGGCAGGATTTAAAAAATATAACTATTGTATATTTGTGAATGCATAAAATAGCGTATAACATTAACACTCTTGCATTGGAATGGAATACAGATCCCTTATGTAATGGAGTTTATCAAACGTGAGTAAAATGATTGCTTCGTTTGGAATTTTTCATTCATTAATCTGGTTGTGCATTTCATTATATAAAATCAAGCGTATGTTTCTTCCGGTAAATGTCCTATTTAATTAATCACAATTTGGTTCGAAATATATGTAGTGTGTTCCTACCACCAGTTTAATATTACATTTATCTGTTGTCGGCCGTCTAATGTGATTTTCTCTCTATGAATAGTTTTTTTTTTGGCTTTAATTCGCAACCACCTCTTTAATCATTTCAGGAAATCCTTAATTTCAAGTTGATGCTGAAAAACGAACACGGCGATTCCCTCACTTGCGCTAATTTCAAAGGTCGGATCGTGGACCCTCCAGAGACGGCGGTTCCAGCAACTTCGATGAAGCCAGATGGAGAATGATCTGAAGATGTTAGTGAACTGTGTACGACGACGTCGGACCAAGTTGAGCATCAAAAGCTCTTCGACTTTTCTACATAAATATATCACGCGAATAATCTATTTGAAATAAACAATTTTCTTGCAACTGCTCGTGTAATTATTATTTTTTATTGAGGGTGGATGATTTTTCTCCGGTTGCTTATCTAACTAATATCATGAAACCACCATATTAGCGAATGTCTTTGAGATGCATCTCAAAGACATTTCAAGTACAAAATCAATAACTCACTTTTTAAGGCGATGATTTAAAGCGGTACATGTCAGAAATTTATTAAGTCAGATTTATTGGAATACAATTAAAATAACTGATGTGTCCAGCACGACTTGCTCCACATAGAGCAATGAATATGATTGCTCTCGACATTAGCGTCCTCAAGAATAATTGTCGGCAATTGCAGTCGTGAACAATTTTTAAATGCATTGAAACTTTTTCACAGTAAAAAATTCTTCCAATCACTTTTCACGTTCAAAGAACAATAAGTAAACATAATTGTTAACTGTTGCTATGGGTAACAAAATATCGATGCGCGATAAAAATTAATCTTGGCAGCGTAGGCATTGGTAACAAGAATTAGAAAGTTTTATCATAGCTACAGTAACAATGGCATCAATAAGCGGCGCACTTAACATAAATTCAGATGAAAAATCAAAACATTTCTTAAACTATCGGTTTAATGAAAAAATGTTTCAAATAAAACTTGTAGAAAATTAATTGTCTACAATTTTTGTAATAAAAATGTATATTCAAATATCAAGTTTTAAAGGAGATATTTCGAAATATGACACTTAACATAAATTCAGATGAAAAATCAAAACATTTCTTAAACTATCGGTTTAATGAAAAAATGTTTCAAATAAAACTTGTAGAAAATTAATTGTCTACAATTTTTGTAATAAAAATGTATATTCAAATATCAAGTTTTAAAGGAGATATTTCGAAATATGACACGTGTTTATCCGTTGAAATCTCGAAATCGAGTTTTTCCACAAGCACAATACATTCTCCTACATTACGCATGGAGAAAGTAGTAAAAACAGCGGCGAATAGTTGATCGCCAGTGTCAAGGGTTGCCACCTTTTCCTCAGCAGCAGCCTGAAGATTTCTAATCATCAAAAGGTGATCACACGTTTCGGATTCAACCGTGACGAGAACGCAACGCATCTCATCGTGAAACGTGACGAATTCAGGTCTTAGACATAGGTAATCAATGAATTTCGATTAATGTTTGCCAACTTTAATTTCAATGCGAAGGTTTACACACTAGTGCATAATTCAGCGCTATACCCGAGGAAGCGGTAACGCCACGCACGAATTATATTGCAATATAATAACCGCTGTTCCAAGGATTCCGTCCGTGGTTTTCGTAGTTTACCGGTTGTCTAGTGCGCGTGTTAATGCATTACTGTAACATTTACCTTCGTAACCACGCAACCGAGGGGAGGAGCGACGCCGTTTCTTTGACAACGGTTTTTGATGCGAAATTTTCCCCTCTGCCTCCCTCACACTCGCTTCGAACCTCTTTTGTTTTCAATTTAACCTAATTTAATGAATTTTCGCAAATCAGGGTGAGAATTTTCAGCTCAGAAAACGTAAACATTTTCGTCTTCGAAACAAATTTATTGACCTATTCTTTGCGCATTGATTATCGAATGGAGGAAACTCAATTTTAATTCCTTGGTTCGTCCCTAATTTGTACAATAATTATGAGTAATTATAAAGCATAAATAAAACATACATATGCTATGTACTACATAATTTCAGGTTATTCACACGGAGGAATGATACGCTCCTGGAATCACTTGGGAATCCTGAACGGAATCTGCTAAAAGATTTAATCGAATAATTTTCGTACAAATTTGTATCTAAACTTTTCTCAAAGACTAGTAAAGTTTTTTGCCCTAAATTGAACCCTTAAGAGAGTTCGTAAACAAGCATAAGATATAATTGGGCTTTTATCATAATGAATAATATATTCATACCCTTCGTATGATGGACATTAACGTCAGAAGATATCCGTTATAATAATTATAAAATTAAACAAATTACATAACATAAGATTATCTCATTCTTTCGTTGATTTCAGTAATTATTTACGATTCGCTGTATTGTTGGTCGTGTGTTTCACTGTATACCACACTCCTTTAACTCCTTATCGTCCCTCAATCCTTCCCTCGATTTATTTTCATCTTTTTCCTCATACAGCTCCGCAATAATGAGAAACTATTCAGTAGTCATTCACAGCCCATTAACATCATCATTTCACCTAATATCTTATTTATTTTTCATTGTTGTTTACAGTTTACTGTTATTGTTGACAATGTTATACTAATCAATGTAAAAGGCTATGTCTGGCTGTTTTTTGTTACATGTCAATAAATAAACAAACAAATAAACAAATAAATAAACAAAAAATAAACAAACAAACAAACAAATAAATACATGAATAAACAAATAAATAACTAGACAAACAAATAAATAAAATGACGTCCTCAAGTACACCCAAGCACTGGACTGCAGTTACGCATAAGAATTTTGAATGTTATTTTTTACATATAACTCGATAGCATTGGTTCGTCGGGAACAGGATATTATACTTCTTAGAAAACTAATACGTTCAAAGGTAGGTAATACCGGAAGTTTGGTGTCATATTTTCAGAGGATGACCTCTAGATTAGGAACTATGAGCTAGAAAGATACTTCTAATTGGTGGCTTCTCTTTCTACATATTTTAATATGAGTCGAACTATAAAACGCCCAAAAACGCAGTAGAGTAGCTCATTAGGAAACGCAGGGATGAGGGTATGTCGATAAAAAATTTAAAAATTAATTTTTCGTTTATTAACGCAATTTACAAAAGCATGAAATCTGATTTAATGTTTTGTCGTGGCATTATGCCAAACCCAGGAGTCGAAATTAGTTTGACACGGACCTACCTAAAATTCGGAGGCCCTGGGATCAACCCCATTATAGCCCATCGGTAAATCGGAACACGAGTGCTCATCTTCTTGCCTTCGCCTGTTTTTCCCGAGGGATGCGCCATTTATCTGGGAAACTGGAAAACATGATCCGTCCACGCATTATCACCACTGCAACAGTGTCCGCCCAGTCATTTCCCCTCGAAAATGTACATCTCGTATCGCGAGGTGACGAGTTACCAGAGGAACAGTCACTGTTGTTCATCATCCTGTCTCTGCTCCCTCTCCCCCCTCAACCTCTCTCTCATTCCATCGAATCTCGCAATTTAAAAAGGACGACAGCGGTTGAGGAAGAATTCAGAATAGTCCGGAATAGACACCCGAAATGGACAAGATCGCTGTGTTCTTCCTCCTCATTGCGGCGGCCGCTTATTCGCTGGATTTCGAACCTTGCGGTGAGTTATTTTTTGCTTTTGTCAACCATCTATGTGAAGTCAAAACATTTTAATGAAATTAAATGAATCAGATAATATTAGCATTCGGAGGATATTGGCGATAATGATTTATAGTATATTGTGCCTCTTAAATCCTAGTTACTAGGATGAGCGAATTCGATATTTGCTTTGCTTTCCTATAAAAAATTATAATAGTGTTACAAAAAATGGGCGATGTCTAATGCGTCTCACGAATTAGCACGTGTTTCTACGAGAAATTATCGAGATTCAACTTTTATTTCTCTCGTTTCGACTACTTGTTATCGGGGATTTGTTTCATTTTTGTTACTGATCGTGGTTGCTTTTTATTTTGGATGAATCCATTACTGCTGAATGGTTAACCGTTGACCAACGTGATCAAATTTCTGTTCGGTTTTGAGTTCATCGGTCTGCAAATCGCAGTTCGGAGGCGGTTCCGTCTAAAGAATCGGAACACATACTTGTGGCTAAACGCGGACGTGATTTTTTTTGTCTACCATCGACTTAACCGGTTGTTATAAGCTTTCGTAACAGTTTTTTTTTATTCAAAGCCCTATTCCTTTGCACAATCACGTTCAAACTGCAATCGCAGACTGATGAACTTCACACCGCGCAGAATTACACATCCTTTGAGCAATATTTTAACTCTCGACTATGTTTAAGGATGGATGAAACGCAACAGAAATTAACCCTATCCGACGTAAATTTTTATTGGGGGAATAATTTTTTCTTTTTATTAGTTACTGCTAATTAATTGTGAATACTTTAGTAACCCACGTATTAAAATTCATAGGTCATAAGACACTTTCTAATATTTTTCTGTCCACTACCGTGCCTACAATATGAGCCAGAAATTATTTAAATGATGTAATCAAATGCACATGGAATGTGAATGGTTACTGGATGGTTCGAAGACAACAAACTGAAATTAATATAAATATACCGGCTTTTAAATATTTATGGTCTAAAGTCTAAACAGAGACGGGACAAGAGCTCATCGAGGGAAGTACCCGCATAGGGCTCAGCACGCTTCGGTGCGCATCTATTGACAATTTGGACATTTTAGTGTAACCTTTTATATATATTTTATTTTACTTCTACATTTTTAATAACCTACTGTTTTGAGAGGTAAAAGTGTACTGAATACTTTCATTAGGTGATTTACAATCCTTGCTTAGGGCGCTCAAATATCTTCTCCCGACTCTGACTGTGCATAACAGCGTCTGCGTAGTTAAATATTAACGTGAAAAGTTATTCTAATGCATAAAATAAAATAAAATATTTTTAACGAAAGAAAGAGTCGATTACTTTCAGCAGGGATATTGCTTTCTAATTTGTTTTTTTTATTCAAAAACTTCGACAGAAGACGAAGAAGGAGTGCCACCTAACTCCTTCTTCATTTACAAGTGCCACATCCAGCCGTGCGTTTTCGTCAGGGGCAAAAAATTCGGCGGCTCCATAAATTTCACCGTCGGTAAGTAAGCGCGAAGGCTGAAGAGCGAAATTATAAAAAAATAAGAACTCGAATTCCAATTAAGTTCCATTTGCTGTCACCACTTAATTATAAGGTTATATCCATTGGAACATAATTTAAAATAATTAATAAATAATTCTTTTAAATTGAGTTTTCACATTTTAAAATAGACAGATTGTAATGAGAAAAATTTAGAAAGGGAAGAATATTTAATCAGACAGTTTGGTAAAATTATAATGTCACTCAAACTGTTTCTATTAGTTGAACTAGATCCATTACAATCAGAATGAATTATCATACTTGTCTCATATGTAGAACTATATTCCCTATCCCCTTTTCCATTGCTATCTGTGCAACTAAATTTATCAAGCTATTTCATAATAAAATAGATTGAGGCCCACGAATACAAATATTCTCAATGAGGGCTTTGTACCAACGCTTAATCAGGCGTTTAAATGTCATAATCCTATTCATAAAACCAATATCCACCTGACACGGTGATTTTCTGAACACTCTATTAAAAAACCAAACCAAAGCTGGTATATACATATTAAGCACTCGATTCTTTTACAGAGGAGGACACTACAGAGATTTATTCGGAGCTGCAAGTTGAACAACACGAATCGCATGCATCGTTCGTCGGCCAAGGAATGTACAAGTGCTCGAAATTCGCCGAGCGCAATTGCAGTTACGAAGTGGGAAGCACAGCCAAATACTTTTTCAGATTTCCCGTTATGCTAGAAACTGCTGAGGAGGTGAGTTTTAAGCTAATTCAAAATGACTGCGACGGGGACTTTTTAATTTATAAGAGAATAAAATCCATTGATGAAGTCATCACTCCGTTGTAAGAATGATGGTTTGTTAAATAAAAATGCAATGGTGGATTAATTGATTGATTAATTTCACACGAAAATTCAGCAATTTAATGAATTTTTTGAATAGTTTTATGAATATACAATTTACTGAAACGAGGAATGGGAGCTAATTTCTTGCTTATGGATTGGATATCCAGAATTTTTCCTAATGGTATTCAAGCAACTGCCGTACAGAATGCCTCAGTCTGTTCATACTACTTACTGGGTATAAAATATCTATAACTTATAGATTTTCTTTCAAATTTTAAATATTTGCTCTTTTTCTATTGAGTGAAATTATGCAACCGAGTCAAAGGCGTGCTTTTTAAAGATATAAATTTGACGAGTTTGATGTTTATTTAAATTATTATGAATCTCATATAAATATATGGCCAATTATGACATTTCTAGCATTCAGAGGATATTTCACTTAACAACATAATAAAGTAAAAACAAGTGTATTTTGGCAAATTTATAACTTTGGATTGTGACAAAGAAGTTTTTCAAGGGTTTAAATATCGAATGAATAAAGTTCTTGATTGGATATTTTCATTAAAATGAAAAAAAAACATGCAAACATCCCAACAAATTTCAAGAACAGATATTTGTAAGAAAAACCTGTTACTTTCTATTGATTTAATGCTCGTGAGAATAATACAGACGTGCCTTTTAATATTTCAGGAAGTAATTCCCTTCAAAATGGTCTTGAGGAACGAACACGGCAATACGATTACTTGCGTCAAGTTCAGAGGTCGGATCGCGGACAGGGCAGAGCCAACAGCTACAGGTACCCCTATAGAACCTGATTACGATTTACCATAAGAAGATGGCACTGTGAGCGAGATCAAGTTTGGGCGTTGAAAGCTTTTCGACGTACTCACATTGTATTTACTTAAATAAGAGTTCTGAAATAAACGTTACTGATTATAATTTCTCATGTTATTAATTTTTCTTTCGGTCAGACCAATGTAGAAGAAAACCTATAATTTGTAAATCTCCTTTGTAAAAAAAATGAAGTGTACGGGTCTGGCGTGGAAATTTTAAACTAAACTAAGCAAGAAAAAAATTAAGTTGTGGAAAACTGTGAAAAAGGACTCCAGTAAATCACTGAACAGCAAGGTTGGGCACATCGACCTCAGCCCGTATCTGACTTTCCCTTCGATCCCCTCTTGTGTGGAATTTGGCAACCTCGCCCCCTCTTCTGTCAGGTTATCAAAGTAAGATGGATACATATTTGGTTTAATTTATATTGGAATTCGACGACTTTTAAATTAATTATGGTCGTTTTATTCGCGATAACAATCGAAATGATACATTTTTATTTCAAGAAAATCGAATTTTGGAATGCTGCATAAGCGATGTCTTGATTATATCGGTGAACTTAAGAAAAAAGTGCGAGGTAATCATACTTATTTATATTCTTATTGTTTTAGGCGTTAAAAACCCGTTTTCTTGAATTTTGATTGACTCGGATTAAAACAGGAAGCAGTTACCTCCTTTCGGAATGATTAAGTTGGTACCAACTTTTTGCATAAGTAATTTTTCGTTTTTACACGAACTTCAGAGAGTGGTCGACCGAGTTTTCCTTTTTCAACAGTAAAAAATCACCACCTTATCAAATAAATATTACTTTGGAGTCATATCGCTCGAATTTTTAAAAGTTTAAAATCGTGGATACGTTCTATCTCGGCAAAAAAAAGCGCAGTCGATTTGTTAAATTTTAGAAGAAATTTAAAAATTAATTCCACGTCTCAGAAGTGCGCGAATCCGCAGAAAATAAAATCTAATTAAAATTGCCACTTTCACGGCAGCGTTTTTTAAAAAAAATAAGCGCCGTTGAAAGGAGGGGAAACAAGGCCGGAAGAAGAGATTTTCTCTTTTTTCGACAGGTGTTAGCAGTTGAAAGCAGTAAGGTACGAATTTCTCCTGTTCCTTGAAGATGAGGACGTCAGCTGCAGCTGTGAGATATTAACTAATTGGACATGAATTGGGAAACGCGGAAAAGGACTGTGAGAGGGATTTTCAAAAATGTTTTTTTTTTGCACCCTAAATTACGACACGAGAGATTTTTTTGCTATATTCCGAAAGAAATTTTGGGAAAGAAAGGAAAACACATATCAACAATACAATAAGAACGCGAGTATGGTTGCCAACTGGATCATTTTGACCCGGAGACTCCGGGTGAAGCAATGTTTCTCCGGGCTCAGGATTTTACAAAAAATTCCCAAGGGTTAATGCCAGTAGTGGAACTAAAATTTTGTGACGTTTCACATTACAGAAACTTACAAAAAGACACCGAGCATTTGCTTAGAAAACGTTGATTTTAATGAAGAAATGCACATTTACGTGTGTTTTTTCTTTGAAATGAACAAAAAGTTGTTCGGGTAAATATGACGTTTTTGCAGTTTTAAATAAATATAACCTAATACAAATTTTAATCCCTGAATAAAATCCTCCTAGATAGGTAATTACTTTTATACATTTTGATCTTGCAAGGAGGTGAGAATAACGCATCTACTTACACTAACGCATAACGAAATAAATAATATTTCAATCGATAAATGAAAACGTGTTGATATAATTTACAATACTTTTTAATTATCAACTCGTGAATAACAGAAAATCCGTAAAAAGCGAAAAAAACAGGGTTTCCGCCAAAAATCTCCGGGTTTCAGAATAAACTCTCCGGGTCATGAATGTTTTACAGTTGGAAGCCCAAAATGTGAGGTGTAGGTGTGACTATAACAAATCTGTGTCCTCAATAAATATATTTTTACGCTGCGAAAAATCTACTCTATTCTGTTGATACATATTTACAGTGCAATTTTTTTCTCTGCTTTGAAGCAAACTTATCAATCGTACAAAAGTTCCACAACTATGGAGGGAAAGGAAGTTTTTACCTACTGCTTATGAAATCAACTGATTAAATTAAAACATAAAAAGTTTGTTATTGAGGCTATAAAAAATAAACGAATTAATTCAGGGTCCATCTATTGGTCCGCAAATTTTCATTACTCAAATAAAAATGTTGTCGAATTTTCGGAAAATTAAATATTGAATTGTCGAAATCTATACTACTTTCCCCGCCTTATGGCGCATGACCTTGAGTGCACTGGTGAAAGTTCGACTGTTGCAGCCAATCAAGCACGAGTGACAAGAAATGCAGTGGGGGAGGGGGGGACGATCCAACATCTTTATGTTTGTAAGTGCGTGAGGGCGTGTTTGTAAATGAAGTGCGAGGCGCAATTCATTGGTATGTGAAATGTTCATAAATACGAATTGTTTGTTTCTTGCATTTTCGCAAGTAGAGGTTCACCTGTATATATATTAATTTTTTTGTAATATTACAAAATTATCTTATTTTCGTTTTCTTTGCTCCGACTTATATTCGAGTATTGGATTTTAGACGCTTTTTTAAGGCTAAAAAGTACATTTCGACTTATACTCAAATCGCCTTATACTCGAAGATATACGGTACGTTTTTGTACTTTATTATTATTTTTAGGTGAATAGGTGAATTCCGGACTGTCCGGCAGAATACCGGGCAGGTGGTACATACTACGTTTTTCAGTGGGTGTCCTTTATTCCCCTCCAGAAAAAATGGTCACCGTAGGTATAGCTCGCTCAACCCCGTTTTTCCGATGGCGAGCTGCATTACTATTTTCGAGTACCTCAGCCGCATTTTAAAGTCGCGGTCGTTTCTATGGGCCGCATTTATTTTCTCATGTGGCTCGATGGGCCACGTCAGACTTATACGCTTAATAGGTCACGAGGTATTTTGTAACGTAAGAGTCTGGCGTGCGGTCATTTTTACCTCGTTGGAAAGTTTTTAACCGATTAAAAAAATAAATAATAAACATCTTGCGTTTAGGTTTAGTAAATGAATTATGGGACTGTAAATGAACTACTACTTCTCGACCTGGAGTGATCGGGGGGAGGGGGTTGACGCCAATGGCCAGTGGAACGGGCGAAAACGTCACGCGAAGCGAGTCACGAGTGTGGACGCCACAGGCGACAGGGGCGGAGCCCTTATTAGAGCTAATTATTAAAATTTCACGTAAATGACATTCGAATTTTTTTGAAAAGAAGAACGAAAATTTATTGCTCGCACAAATTCTGTTTAGTACTTATCTCAAGTAATTATGTTATACTATTAGGATATGTGGCGTGAATTTAAACGGGATTCAATTGTTTACTTTAACTAAAATCGTTTTTGTCTTGTGAAACAATTACTAGAGAATTACCCTAGCTCGTCTTACGCCTGAAAATAAATTCCAGAATAAACACTAAAATATTTAAAAATTTTAAAAGTGCTTCTCTTAGGTATATCCAATTGGGTTCTTTTGTATAAAAGACCCGCCACTTTCTCTTATGAAGAACGTCATTACCAGTAACGTAAACAAATCAACTGACTGTTATCTATGCAACAATGGTAAACAAAATAAACGTCTTCTTTTAAAGAGACATTTATCATTTATATCTGATAATTGATCTACCCTTCCATTAAAGAATATGATGAATTTCGTACGATTATGTCGGGAAATTAAGAACGAATACGCTGCAGTGGAATTTCTTCAACAGAAAGGAATAATACATTCAAAAAGAAGTTTTAGAAAAGGACATGAAATGACGCTGTCGTTCAAGGGCAAACTTCGATGGGGATGCAACGCTAAAGAATGCCGAACCGAAACTTCTTTAATGAAATAAATTTGGTCGAGAATAATTTCATTCTTCAGCTTTAGGATGGTTCCTTCCTCTCCTTCCCCAAAAAAACCATTCACTCGACTGTTGCGCGTGCGTGCGTGCGTTAATTATTCGGGGCGTGCCTTATCCCTATCAGAGGTCTAGGTGGCGTGCAGGTGCGCACCTCTTTTTTTTGTCTCTCCATACGATTTCGAAACAAAAAATAGAGCAGATGTTCTCACTCTCTCTCTCTCTCTCTGGCGACCTCCCGAAGAGAGATTACAAGCGTTGCTACGTGACATTCGGGATACCGAAAAAAACAAGAAACAAAAATCAGAAAGGACGGTCTGTCCATTCTCATACACGTGTACGAAATGGACGGAGAATATACCGGGAACATTTCAGGCCCCGATATTCTGATGAATATGCACTTTTTAGTTGCTCCTGGGTTCAAAAAATTTTTTGTTTATTTAGTCCGTCTGTCGTCTGTGCGCGACTCTATATGGTAAGGGACTTGGCAGAATCTGAAGAAATTTCATATTTAATATAGAGTATCTCCCTGGTTTCAAAGCTTTGTTAAAAATGAGCCAAAATGTAGTTATTTTCGATTTTAGTAAAATGTTAATTTACTAAAAATGACTGCAAGTGACTGAAAGAATTACAATTAAAATTCATCTAGTGATAGAGATTATTACTATAAAAATTATCGAAAAAAAATAACTATGTAACGTTTTAGAGGAATCGAAACATAGCTATTGCGAAGCCATTCATTTAATTAATTTAACCAGTGGCTTTACTGTGCGTCCTATAAAGCATGCGGATATGAGAAAGTTCGCGCATTGCATGTTGGGCCGATTTCTTGAAATTCGAACGCTGTAGAGGCGAAAAAATATGGCGGCTTCCCTAAACGCTAAGATTTAAAAAAATTACGAGCAGTTTCTAAACTTCTCGCGATATTCCAAAACCAGAAATTCACCTATGGCATGCCTTTCCAGAACTTCTATTTTATGCAGTTCTCATATTTTCGGCGATGAATTCTTGAGTTGCACACGGTGTCTTACTCCTACGTCAATCACGGAAGCTTTTTTGCGGGATAGGCTGGAGGTAACTTTGACCTCTTTCACGCCGGAGGGGAAGCTTAAAACGTGAGATAGGGCGTAAACGACGCAGGTGCTCCACATTCGCGGTTATCGCCCCGTTTAAAGCTTACAAGGGAAATTCATTTATACGGGCAAGACGATAAGTAGATCGGTGGAGTCTGTTGGTAAGCAATAACGATCGAGATAAATTAGGATAATCAATCCGATTTTTAGAAATGTAAACTATCGTACAGTTACTATTCCTCTTACGTTAGAGAGGGAAATGTGACGGACTCGATTCACAAAGACCAGCATTATACATGCATTGGAATTGAAATATAGGATGACGTTGCTATGCAGGTTTTCTATTATAGATTTAAAATTTGTAATGATAACATCTCATAACAAACGGAAGTGGGTATGTTTATGCGGCGTGTAATGAGCAGGTAGCAGCGCGTATTTTATTAAAAAGAATTTTCGTCTTATATCCTGTTCTAAAAAAATAAGCAGAGAGTCATTGTTATAGTATTTACTCGGTAAAAGCCAAGACACGGTTGCCTTAAAGTTTCGAGCGCATTAAATTCCATGATAGATGTGTCATTTCATTACAAATAATGAACCCGAAGTAGATCTAAGACGCAGGAATGCTATTTCGGCTCGAAAATTTTCCAGCGCCAGAATTTCAATTAATTAATAACTAAGAAAAAAAGCAGCCGAACTGGTATATGTAATAGTTATTTGGAAAACATACGATGGCGAGGCGATAATAATATTTTAAATGGCATTTTTTTTAATTTTAAGGCGATGCTATTGAAGAGAAACGATGAGTTCCTATGGGTAATGTCGACCGAGAGGTAAAAACATCAGAACTTTACATCTTAAGACAGGTCAGGGTCAAAGGGCCTACAGCCAATGGGCAGAAATATGCCAAGGGCCGAAAATGCAGAAATGCCGACATTGGAACGACAATATGGAAAAATCGAACTATTTACTCCGAACTTGGATTACTTCTCATTTTAAGCCTGAAATAGATATTGTAGAATAAATATTTATCAATTTTTGTAAATTTATGTTATCGGTTAAAAATTAATTTATTCCTCTAAAGTGATATTGTCGGTCCTTTGGCTGTCGGCCCTATAGTTTGCGACCCTTCGACTGTCGGCCCTTTGACAGGGTCCCCATTTTAGACATCATAGATAATCTGTCCGAAGACAGAGGTGTGATTATTATTGGTTTTCAATTTAAATTGGTTCTCCACATACTCCTGCTTCCCGCAATCTTATTCTTATTTTGCTAGCAATTTTTCCTTTTAAGTTATCTATCAGCTGAAACTCTTATTCTTAGTCTTTCCAGCCGGAATATACCGTTTAAACATGTTCCACAAGCGTGAAATTGCGATTCTAACTGCGCAATCACACCAATGATTATTCCGAAGTACGAACTGAGATCCATTTCACAACCAGTAGATAAAACAGCCTTCGCGAGTAAAGTAGTAATTTCTGCGGATTTAAAAATGGCTCGTTTCAACGAATTTTAAGTGTGTTTTAGATAGGCTATCTGTTTTCTCGGAATATGAAGTGTTTAATTCATTTTCTCCAGCGTATTTGCGCTCACCAGCTGTGAGAATCTGTAACCAGCCAAATTATAAAAATTCAAAATTTCCTGGCCTTTTTTCGTGAAAAATCTCAAGTACCGCAAGAGTTTTATCAAGACTCACCCATAAAATAGGACATATCTCAATACAAAAAAGCATTTTTCCATATCTTACATCAATTAAAATTTCATGTTATCAAAGGAAATCTAAATTAAATCTAGCTCGCATTCAACATTCCAATTTCTTCATAACCCTTTAATACAAAAAAGCATTTTTCCATATCTTACATCATTTTAAATTTCAAATTATCAAAATCTAAATTAAATCTAGCTCGCATTAAGCATTCCGATTTCTACATAACCCTTTAATTTATTATCAAAAGGTCACTCGTTTTTGTATTTATAATTCAATTGTAAATACACAATCAAAATATAGTATGATGATGTGGGACAATAGGTAGACATTGAGTTTCCAAAGAAAATAGCAGTGCATTTCTTCTCGTTTGAAAATGGTTTCCTATCAACGTTGCACAGACTGTGTATCTCTCCGTCTTTTCTTTACATTTCCTTTCGGTGTGTAGCAAGAAACCCTTCACGGCGGTAACTATTGAAAAAAAATCCTTTCGAGTGCCGGCGAAGGTTTGCTGCACTATAGCTGAACTCCATGAAACGCATTTACCTAATTTCCCGAGTGGGGCAGCACCTGCGCATTCTGAGAGGCCGTCTGAAAAGGTACACAGAGAGAGAAAAATTTTTAAGGAATCCGGAGACTCGGAAAGGAAACGCACGTGCTAAAAGGGTTTCTACTACTGTTGAGATAACACGCGAGCTTTTTATTTTTTTTGAGGGTTCCGAGTCGTATATTTCGCACGTGGAAGATTTCGGACGTAGTATGTATTGTAATAAAAAGGAATGGGTGAACAAGTTACTCGAAAAATCTTTCGATATTCTTTCCGTAATTCGACGATTCCTCCGCGTTCGCTTTACGCGTTATCTTCTTATTTTTCACATTTTTCTTTTTTTTTCCTCCTACGGATTTTGCAATTCTCCTCTTCCGACGTCATCGGATTTCTAGGTGCAAATACTGTTCATTCGAATCTTGCCTCGTCGTGTATTTGCAACTGGAGTACCTACGTAACATTCACCGATACAAGAGATAACCCCGAATGCGTTGAGTTTGAGGACGATACAACGATAAAATGACAAATAAAGGGACTAATATATTCAATAGCAATGTTCGACGAGAAATCGAAATTTAAAAAGTCGATATATACGTAGTTTGATTTTGTGAACGGTTGATAAATTTAAACTATTTAAGAATTTGGAAAATTTTTAAATATCTTTACTTTAAAATGTAAATTTATCGGCGTGTATTAAAACGCAACTGATTTTAGAACACGGAGCAAAAATTAAAAGAAGTGACTTTCTTGGGTAAAGATTTTAGCACTTATTTATCAAAATAAAACTTTCAAAGATTCCAAATCCAACAAAAAGGCGCAGAAACGTAATCAAACGCGGATCATAAAAGCGTTTCAAAGAAATTCCTTATATAACTTGCAACGCAACTCTTTCCTATTTTGTTATTTTGTGAGAGATATCCATGTTTATTCATCGACAATAGATCCCATGAAAACAAACTTTCATTTTTATTCAATGGCACACTGAAAAACAAGATCTGATGAAGAGAGATGCTTGTAATATTTTTATGCCTTTGAAAAACGCTCTCTTTAAAACTATGAAAGTCAATTCAACGAAGGGCACAAATATATTCCATCTCCATGTAAAACCGAATAATTTCATACTTCCCTTCCTTCTTCACATTACTATTCTATAGATTTTCTCCCAAACACAATGCAGCAAACTGCTTTTTTATTTATGTGCGAACTGGACGTCGCAATTCACTCGCTTTGGAAGAAATAAAAAGGAAAAGCGTGCATGGAGGGACGCATGTTTTCTTTTGGTTCGGCATTGATGAATCGTGGGGTGAGAGGAAAACTCTGCCAAAAGTACCTATTGTTTCTCTCAACAAGGAAAAACATACCTATGCCATTTTGCGTTTACAGGTTAAGAAACCGATGGTTCTAAAGAGTCCCGTCGCATGATTAGGAAGGAGATAGAATCCAGAATTGTATTCTCCCTATTTTGAAGCCATTCTAGAATTCGGTTCGATAGCAGTTGGACGACTCGCAGCTTCAACATCCACGGAATGGCGAATTTTGCATGTCAATGGATTTGGTGTAAATGACGCAGCAGTCTACTTCATGGTCGGTATAACACGATAAAGTTAATACGTGGTGTGGATGAGGTTATACTAATCCGTGTATGAAATTCAATTATGAAAGTGTCCTAGAGAGGCTCTCCTGTTTTCTTGCGCAGTGTACGTGTTTATTTCGCTTCATTGGAATCGAAATGAATCATCCTGAAGTTTGCTATTTATTGTTCACCGAAAATTTGGGATCGTTTTTCTTTTAGAAGTCGCATCAGATCCGAGGGTATCATTTACGTAATTTTCATTGGAAGAGAAAATGGTGAAATAGCAAATGAGCTATAGTTGTTAACAAAAAGAGATTTTATGTTTAATATTATGTATCCACCTGGCAGAGGCGGGTGTGTGGGGCCAGGCGATTGCTTAGGGCAGAGGCGAGTGCCAAATTTTATTCTAGAATATCGAGCGATCGCCGCTATATTTTTGAAAAATCTGATGTGACCAACACATGACTTTCTCCATATTTGGGGTATAGATATTTAAATTATTATGAATAGCAAAATAGCAAAATTATTATTTCGTATCGTAAAAGGATACAGTCGTCCTTATTGCAGTAAATTATATTTTGAATGTGTTTACAGAATTCACCGCTACCTGGTGGTGGCGCTGTATACTGGAAATTTACGAATAAGCAAAATATCTCCGAAATGGATGGTTCTACGAAAATTTGTTTCAAACAAAACCTGGAAGAATTATTATTCTCTACAACTTTGGTCCTCACGAAGATGACCAATTACGACGTTTTTAAGGAGACAATATTTTACGGAACCGAAAAAACCGATTATTTTTTACAAATTATTCCTAAACAATAACTGCTGTGGAAAATTATTTCAAATGAAAGTTGTAGGAAATTACATTCTCTATAACATTTGTATAGAAATGTATATACAATAATGATGTTTTAACGGAGAAATATCGCAAAAACTGAATCGGGTTTCGAATAAACCTCGACTTTCGGTTAACCGTTATTGTCCAAAAACTAATCAGTTCTTTTTGCTCACGCTGAAGTGTTATATATGAAGTTTGGTAACGATATGGCAAGTACTTTTTGAGTTAGAGCGCCCAGAATCACATACACACACACATACGTACATACATACACATCATTCCGAAAATAGTCGAAACGTGTTCTAGAGATCTCAAAACGTGTATTTTCGTTGAAATCTCGAAGTCGATTTTTTTCATGAACACAATACTTTCCCATTACTACGTATGGAGAAAGTAAAAATAGGAATGATCATAAATAAAATCAAATCAACATCAAAGTTATTCTTAATAATCTCCAATACGTTTGGAAAGAAAGCACACAACGACTAAAAATATTGGTTCTAGAAGTCGAGATAGATAGAGATCGCAAAAACGAACTCCTAATCAATCATAAAATCAGTTCATAAAATAATTGAGATGTAAATAATTAATGCACCTACACCGTTGACTTTATTATAATTTTATTCATAAATTTTCATAAATATCAAAGTTTCACATTTTTACACCCCACTGAAAGGGTTTTGGTCGGAACAGGTCCGTTGTAATCCGTGAAGTTGACGATGAATGTAAAAAGCTGGAGATAACAGAAGGATTGGCAGATCTGTCGAGAGAGGATTGAACGATACAAGATCCGAATAACGGCCGGCATTTTGAGCGTTTTATTTTTTTTAGGACGAACCGTTTTCGAAATCGGAAGGGCCGTTCCCGCTTCGTTTAGTTTTTCTCACTCCCACCTCTCAAGTCACCGTCGGAGATACAGTTCGTCCGACAAAAAACGCGCCAATTTAATCGTATACTCGATTTCAGCAGCTTCCCCCGTTCACACACAAATGTCACGGACCAAATCGAAGAAAAGAGATCACGTCATGGAAGAGAAATTCTTCCGAGGAACAAAAATGGAATCTTATTTATCACCATGCGCCATTATAACCTTGGAAACGTTAACCGATGGGAAATCTCGAGGAAATTTTCTCAGTAACCGACAGCGTTCGAGGAAACGCTCTCTATTATTATGTCGTTGACCGTCGAATGTTCCGAGTCGTCCGTGACGGAAACGTCCAAGATCGCCTTCTGTATCAACAGCCTGAGCTTTCTCCGGTTCGCTTCGGAATGCAAGTTTCTCAGAGAGGACGCCACGTAATCGCCGAATATCTGATGGTCGTCTCGCGCCCTCGTTATGGACCTGAGCGCCATCTTGAAAGCGTCCTCCTTGTTTAACTGTTGGGGATGCTTAAAGTTCTGTTTCTCAGAGAACGAATTGTTAGGTACTTGGGGAACTACAGGTTCTCGCGGCACGTCTTGTTTTCTCGGAATCCCTCGTTGCGGTGGGATCTCTTGCTGTCGTGATGTCTCTTGTTGCCGTGCGATACCATTCTGCAGTTGCATCTCATGCTGAAGGGGAATCTCTCGCTGCAGCTCCATCTCGTGTTGAAGGGGGATCTCTCGGTGCAGTTGTATCTCTTGCTGAAGGGGGATATCCCGCTGCATCGTAATCTCTGGTTGCAGTGGAATCTCTTGATATAGTTGCTTGTCTTGGCTGACGTGTTCTTCCTCTGCATCCATTTCTACGTCCTGCGTGGGGAGATATATTAAACAGTTAAACGTTTTTCCCTAAAGCGATATGGGTTTATATTCAACTATCAGAAATACCCGGCGTTGCCCAGGGAAATTTTGTTAAAATCAAATCGGAATTTTAGATGATACATGGTATTTAAGAATTCAATAGGCAGCCGTTTCGAATCAAAAGGGAAGAGAGAAACAAAAACCGCTTGTTAATTATTTCTGGGAGCCTCTATATTCATGCCAAATTTGATTTAAATCAATAGCAGGACTCGGAAAAATTTGCTTAGTTTAATGTTTAAATCAGCCGCCATTTTCAATCAAAAAGGCAGACGAAAACAAAATCCCGCGATAACCTTTCCCTTAGTGTCCCTTACAATTGCGTCGAATTTGATCGGAATCTGTTGAAAAATGTGGACGTGCATAAAGAAACAGCCAAACAATTGGCTGCCATTTTGAATCAAGCGGACATTAAAACCCCACATTGACCTTACCCTTAGCGCCCCCTTCAATCTTGCCAAATTTGGTCGAAATCAGTTGCTTGTGGGCGTGCATAAAAGAACATACATAAAAATGACCGCCATTTTGAAAAAAGCGGACAGACGGATACTAAAACCATACGTTAACCCTCCCCTTGGTGTCCTCTACAATCGTGCCGAATTTGATCAGAATACGTTGAGAAATGTGGGCGTGCATAAAGGAACAGACAGACAGATAGACAGACAGACAGACAGGCAGATAGACAGGCAGGCAGACAAACTTACTAAAATATAGTGTTGGATATTGCCACAACCTCTAGCGTGAAGACCTTATTTCGTTACATTAAATGTTAAAAATCCTATAGTAGCAGTGCCGTAATGTGTTAGCCTGGTCTTTCAGCCGCGGATCAAATATACTGAAGTAAAAGCAATTGTAAAATCGCCTGATATTTCTGAAGCGCGGTTAATTATTCGTTCGACGGATTTAGGATTCCTATTTCATATTCGGTTTAACATTTAGGAGTTACGATCCATCGGGATCCCTCGTGCGACACCCACATTCGCCGAGTGATAGGTGCCGCTAACAAAAAGCTGGCCTTTATAGGGAGAATATTTCGAAATAGCTCGAAAAAAGTGAAGGAATTATGTTATTTATCCTTGGTTCGACCGCAGGTCGAACATGTGTCAGCTGTGTGGGATCCTTATGAAAAGGGTCTCAATAATGAGATAGAAAAGGTGCAGCGCAGGGCAGCTAGATTCGTAAAGAGAAATTACGATTGTAGACAGAGCGTAACGCCATTAAAAGAAAATCTGAAATGGGTGTCTTTAATGGAAAGTAGACTAGAGGCTAGATTCAAATTTCTAGAAAAATATATGTCGGAGGGATTACCGGATGAGATGGTAGATCTTATAAGACATATATCGGAAGGCAGGACAACGAAGATAAGATGTGCAAGATCGATTGCAGGACGGAGCGATACAGAGGATCGTTTTTCCCTAGGACAGTGATGGCGAACCTATGGCACGCAAGACGATTTTGGTTGGCACGCCAACGAAAGGCGAAAACCAATCAAAGCATCTTACTGATTTAGTGCCCCAAAAACATTTGTGCTATTTAGTTAACTATTGTAAACATTAGTTTTATGGCTACAAACTTCAATCTCTTATGTCTTGATCACGAATTTAATTTAGTTGGCACGCAAAAAAAATCATGGACTTTTTTGTGGCACGCGAGGCGGAAAAGATTCGACAATTTCAGTAATATTGGCACGCGGGCAATAGAAGGTTCGCCATCACAGCCCTAGGAGGATAAGGTAGCATAATAGGAAGAATTAAGGTACGTAAACTAGGAAAATTTGGTGCACTGCACCCCCTGCCATCCAGGAATAAAGTGACTTTCAGAGTATTATGTAGATGTAATAAAATTCAGAGCAAATAAATATATATGTATATATATATATATATATATTCGAAATGTGGACATGGAGAAGAATGCTGAAGATAAAATGGACAGATAGGGTGAAAAATGAGGAAGTACTAGGAAGAATAGAAGAGAAGCGAACGATTATACAGACTATCAGAAAGAGGAAGGCGAACTGGATTGGGCATTACCTGAGGAGAGAGTGCATGATTAAAGAAGTGCTAGAAGGAAAACTGGATGGAATAAAAGAAAAAGGTAGGAAAAGGTTTCAGCTAGTAGACGACTTGAAAGGGTAAGAGAGCTATCAAGACATGAAGAAAACTGCGGAAAATAGGAGTAAATGGAGAACCTAGTTTAACCTAGAATAATCACGGACCTGTCAACGGACAGACTACCTATGATGATGATGATATATATATATATATATAGTATATGATACATGGTTTACACGGTACAAATGGAGAGAAAGAGAGGGAGGCGAATTGATGGAACCACCTAAGGCAGTGTTTTTCATGTCTCGCAACCCAGAGTGGAAGTGAAGCATGAGCTTAGGCGAGGAACCTACGGCCCGCGGGCCGTATTAAACCCCCGAGAGCGTTTTATGCGGCCCGCGAAGCTATGATGAAGAATCTATCTGTAATTTAACACACTTTGTCCAAATTATGATAGTAAATTTTTTTAAAATTTTAAGCATAAAATATATATATTTAAAAGTGATTTTTACTCATATTATACCTCAGTTTTTTTAGGTAACTTCTGATTTAAAGTGTTATGCGGCCCGTCGAAATATTGGCCACTTCCAACGCAGTCCGGCGGTGTATTCGTAACCACCGTTGCAGCGCGCCGTGAAGAATAGCTTGCCCACCCCTGAACATGAGGGAAAAAAAATCTTAATTGAGTTTTCATTAACTGATTTGATTCAGTTAACTAATCCGGCAATATAATGTATTGGAAGATTGTAGCATATAAACACATTTGAAACAAATTAAATAATTTCGTCCCACAGTTAAATTCATAATATCCTTCTTAAACATTATTTTCGACCGCCCTCGGGCCGAAAGGTTTGGGCACCACACTGGTCTAATTGTAAGGAATGAGCGTGCAACCTATGGCCGACGGATCGCATCCGGCACCACGCAGAATTTTACACTGCCCACGATAGAGCGATCATCAGTATTAAATCAAGCGAATGATATATCTTCAATTATAATTGCAGGTTAAGGCAAAAAAATTTGTCTTAATTTAATCTTAATTCCTTTTTGAGGGTTGTATACTCTATTCCGGTGCCACCGATGAACTCGCCGAGACCCGGTTTAACTCTAGATTCATGAGCATTTCTGGGAGATACACCATTCATAAACATTCGTCAGTCAGACTACGGGTAAAAACATAAATTTTAAAATTTCACAAAATTTATTTTATCAAAAGAACGAAGATCACTTGTTAGGAACGTCAATATCCAATGCTAAAAACATTTCGTAAGTAAAAAAATACTAATCGCAACATCCCCTCCACTCCACTATTTTGATCGTGTCGCCATTTTTCCTAGACTGAGGTAGTCTCGCAGACGAATGTTTATGCAATTTTAAGTCACTAGCGACAAAAAACTAACAAGGTACTGAAAACTGGATGGCCGCGCGTCTTTGCGGCCTTACTGAAGCTGAGTTAATCGGCAACTGAAGGAAGTGTTGACGAATAACAGTTCAACGAAAACCATATCAGAGGAGCGGAAAAAAAAGCTGATTCTAGGTACGTAATAGATAACTGTGCTATTGAATCTGTTCGCGAGAAGAGGGAATGCTTACAACGCGGGAGATTATGAGATGGAAGACAATAGGGATTGATAAGGAACTCAATGCTTCACTGGATGACTTTTAAACCAAGGCATCGCTCCGGTTTTCGTTCCGGTTCACTCGAAACAGGAAATTTCGGTTCGGTTCCGGTTTCGCACAGCAGATCATCAGCGAACCGGTTCGATAATAATGTACCTTACGTGATATTTACGAAGCTGAAACCTTCTAGAAGACAATAGCATGCTTTATCTCTCAGATAACCCAGTCGGGAGGGCCTGGTCCAACGCAAGCGAGCATATTTGAGCACGCTTTTCAATGTTCCGGAGAATGCCCGATCGCTTCGAACGCATGGTTCTTTAATCTACCTCCTAATATTACTTTTTCTTTGTCTCTATTAGCCGTGAAGCCTTTTAGCCGTGGTTCGCTTTGGGCCCCCTTTCGGTCCCGGGCCCCTCCACCATGCGGTGGCTGCGAGGGTGTCCGCTACGCCGCAGTTGTTTAGTTATTTCTAAATGTGCTACAACAAAGATGAATTTGAATGTTTATTTATTTATCCGTTAAAAATTCAGAAACGTTAAACAAATTGACAAATGTTTATGTACTTTCGGCACAACAAATGGGAAAAACCCGTCAACGTTAACATTCTATTTTTTTTAGTATAACTAAAGACTTCAAGGTCATATTCGTGAAACGACCCAAGGGACTTGAGGGTTTGGACCCCATGGCGACAGGGTATGGGAGTGTGAGGGGCGATGGGCATTTGAACGTAGAAGGTTACTGAGCGATGGGAAAATCCCGACTTTCGTTTCCGATATTTATGCGAACCGAGAAAACGGAGCGAAATAAATATAGTTTTGGGTTGGGTTCAAAGCATTTAATTTTTTCGGTTCGGGTTCGGTTCCACTCAGGCCAAAAATATCGGTTTCTTTTACTGTTCGGCTCCGGTTCGATGCCCTGCTTTAAACAGAATGCCTAGTGAGGATAAAAGCATGTTGGTTTAGGGCAGTGGTGCCAATACTACCTCCCGAAGACCGCATGAGTTAAACTTTTACAACTGAAAGATACATTAAAACGCACAATGAAAAATGTAGAATTACGAAGAGAAATTTTTTTGTCTTATGCACTTTTCAAATAACAGGTAAATTTAAAGCAAATCACGTAAGCATAACCCACCGAAATTCCTTAAATTATTCTGTAACCGTATTTTCCCACGCGTGTGGCCCGCGACGGGTGTGAAAGATATGTTGCTCTCGAGTGGAAAAAAAAATTCGGAATAAAGTGTGTAAGGAAATTTTATAGCAGAGATCGCCTAATTTCTCCTCACGGGACTTGTAAGTCGGGAGCATAGATAATCTTAAGTCCGACTTTGCGATGGTGTCTTTTGACTCGACGATTCCGTAGTAGTAGTCCAGTTGGAGGGTCGGAAGGGGTGCGAGGGTCAGGTCATGGTATACTAGGAGGGAGGGAAGCGGTGTGAGTAAGGCCAGGTTAAGCTATATCTACACGCACACTTCACTAGGATGGAGGGAAGGTTGCTGAGGAACGTCCTTATCCTATGCGACGTGATACAGAAGAATGGGGGAAGGCAGGGAGAAAGCTAATTTCATCAAAACATCTAAGGAAATTTTTTTTCTAAGATTTGGAGGGACGAGTTATTTTTGCTTTAATCACAACAAGAAGAGTTTCTAGCCAAGAATTAGAAGGGTGGAACTCAGCATCTCACATGCGTATTATACATAACCATTTGTCGAGAATGGGACGAAAGCTTCATTTTTAAACACGTAATTTTAATCCAGCAAAATACCGCAACTACGAGAGAATTTAAACATTTTCCTTTTTCTTTCCTTTCCCTCCCTCTTCCGCCTCCCTATTGCGTATTTGAACTTCTCCAGTTAAACACGTGAGAGATACATCTTCGTTTCACTCTTAGCTTATGAGGCTACCGGAGGACGAATAATTCGAGTGCTGACCGTGGCGCTACGGGCATTCACGGCTAGTATCAGAACTATGCACGTTCGAGATTCACAAATACACATCCCCCTCCCCAAGCTACCCAAGGATCACGCCTCGACCATTTCTCGACCGAGACAAGTTTTACATATCTGCAGTAAGGTATGACTCAGTTTTTTTCACTTTCCTTTTGCAACGTGAGATGAGCAGGGTCGGACGGGCGAATCCCGGCAGCCAGTGCCCAATGTCGTCTTTATATTTCTGACAGACAGATGGCGGTTTTCAATATAATAATATGCCCTTAAAATTGTAAACAAATATGTAGCGTTTATATATTTGACTAATAAACTTTACTCGGGCGATTAATAAAATGAACAGAAATATCGTTTATAAAAAAGAGTACCAAGTCCATTAGTATTATAAACTGTAATTATATGAGCGAAGAAAATTAGTAATGAAAAATATTTTTGAAATAAAGGAAACATTGTTTACAGAAAAAACGAAAACCTTACATGTAATAATTCCCAACAAGATTTTACACCATCCAGACAAATATTTTTTCGCTTCGGATATTCTATTTATATTTTGTTTTGACAAACATTTTTAAATTGTCTGTGTTAAATAATATTATATACGAAAATTATAGTATCACAGTAACAGAAACTATACTTCAAAATAAAAAAATCTGATTGTTTCTATCCTAACCTTGCTCTTAATAATTTACATTAACTTAGCTACAACTTTTTCTCTTTGCGATTCATGAAATTTCATTCACAAAATACGATAGAGGGAAACATTATTGGCGTACTTAAATGTACGTAAGATTTATAACAGGCAATTAAGAAATTAAGTCCGCATACATTTCCAAATTTTTGAACAACGTCGGCGGGAAATGTCCCTTCGATCTATATACACCACCGGAAATGGATATTATCTTTTTCCAACGGATATAACTTATTTATATTTATTACTTAGACTCACACATGTAGTTAACTGTTTGTTGTTTTCTGGAGTCGTCATTTCTATGCTCTCAAGAGGTGGTACGCACGATGTTGAAGGTTCCGAAACACACTCATTTCCCGACGCACCCTGAGATTTGCGCCACAATCGTAGCCGATCGCCACCACGGTTTTTTCTTCTTTTATCGGAATGCCTTAGTTTGTGCTTGCGGTCCATAATGATTGTGGAGACAAGAACAACGTAGAAAAGGCTAAATACGTAACTAACAAAAACCTAAAAAAACAACAAAAAGGTAGACGTTATGACCAAAAAACGAAACAATAAGTAAACGAAAATATTATAGAATTTCTCGACTGCACGCAATCTACTCGTAGCACTACAGCAAAAATACTGGCCTGGTCTTATTGAGGCAGCTCTGGCGGTTAGTCGATTCTTTCGTAAGTTAAAGAGCATTATTGGACGTAAACGGATATTTTGTTTACGTTTCATTCCTAGTCATATGAAAGAGGGCCATCTGGAGAATAGATGCTTCATCGCCTTTCTTGAGACGGTTAAGAGGAAATTCCTCACCGTCTCATAGTAGGGACGAGCCGACGGACCGTACAGATGACGTCAGAATTACGGTGGCGCGATCAGTCTCCAGATCCGTGAACTATTAGAAGCTAAAACGAAGTTATTACCAAACTTCTACTGATTTCCTTCTCAAGAATTACGCTTCATCGACAATTTAAGAATAATTCAAAAGAGAAAAATATGAATTTTCCGGTGTGCGAGCGATATTTTTCATTTTTGCTTTCCTTTAAAAGATATTTAACAATTTAGAAGCATTCGAGAAAAAAAAACAACAACAATTCAAAAAAGTGAGACACGTCCAGGATTTATATTGATTTAGGAATTCTATATCCAAAATTTTAACCCTTTACTTTGAACGGATTCCGAGAAATCAGTCGACGAAAATTCGGGTCGAAAACCCTCTGTCCGGTAGCCTCTTATTCTACTGTATGACGTCGCATAGGATAAGGACGTTCCTCAGCAACCTTCCCACCGTCCTAGTGAAGTATGCGTGTAGATATAGCTTAACCTGGCCTTACTCACACCGCTTCCCTCCCTCCTAGTATACCATGACCTGACCCTCGCACCCCTTCCCGCCCTACAACTGGACTACTACTACGGAATCATCGAGTCAACAGACACCATCGCAAAGTCGGACTTAGATTATCTATGCTCGCGACGTATGTACAATTTGATCAAATTTGCCAACTTCTTTCAAAACATGCCCACCCGATCCAGTTTTGATTCGCTCGAGATGTCTCGTAAATGGAATACATCCGCTATATCAGCCAATTCAAAAAATTGAAAAGAAGCAGATTCGATAGAAGCGAAACACTTACATGGTTTAAAATCGACCAAAAACTTAATCGAAATAGATTTCTGTACGTAAAACGTCGATCATAACAATAAAATTCCCATTTGAAAGTTACGGGCACGATTTCCTTTTCAACAGATGGCTTTTATTACATTTCAATCTACACAGTGCATTAATTTCCTCCTAATCACACTGTATCATGAATATCAAACCTTTTACTTTGAAATCGGCGCGAGAAACCGATGGAGTCATAATACTTCAGCTAATAGCTCACAGATGGCGAAGGGCTTCAAGGTTTGTCGGCGCATGACTCTTTCCCCCCATCCTCCTCAAAATCCCCTCTACCACTTCTTCTCCCACTCCTCAATGGTCTTCCCCGACGGCATTATTGCCTTGACCTGAGTGACCCAGATTCGAGGGTCCCCGACGTAGGAAATCAATATGGAAGCGACTGCTAGCTCTTTTTTTTTCATCTCTTCTCCCCTCCTTCGGCAATCTATGCGCCACCACGGACGGAGGCGGCAGTTGCAATTCTCGAGTACGCGTAAGGTGGCGGCGCCCGGAGCCGGAAATTGGAACTAAAGCCTTTTCTTTTCGGCAAGGACCACCAAGGTCAAAAGGAAAATTGTTTGCACGGCTGCGCATAGGTGCGGGAGATAATGTTGAGTCCCGTTGTTTGGAAGGGGAGGCCGATGAGAGCACTCCAACCGTTCGTCTTAAATATTTCTGAAAGCTTCGTTGTTTCGCTTCTTTCGGCGATAGCTTCCGTAAATTTATTCGCCTTTGCTATTTGTCGCGCTGAATTTTAACGTGCTTGCGTTATTTTTGGGTGGAGCTCTATCATTTGAGGTGCCCTTGTTTCTACGAGAGACAGAATTGCTCAATGTTCGTGAAAGAATCCGTTTTTTATAACTTGTTTCGCTTAATCGTTTCGAATTATCCATAAATTGGAGGAGCAGACTGCATAACATACTGCACAGGGGCGGCATATTCTCTGAAATGTGATTTAGTGATGAGATTATCGCAGTTTTGGCCACTTACCGATGTCAACACGTTTCAGGAGTGTCTCTCCAATGAAATAACCATCGCGAATCATTCGATCAAACCAATCAATTCCGTCCAGAGAGTTAATTTCATAAAGACCGGTTCATTTCCAAAACTAATCGCCCTGAGAGTAGCATTGAGACTCGGCGCGAGGAAAGAGTCGGATATTTTTTTACATTCGGAGAGAAGAGTGGTCGGAATTTTATGCGGGAGAGAAGCATCCAGAGACATTCTGTCGTAAACGAAAAGAAGTGTTCGCAACTAAAGACTGCGAGGAACACAGTGGTACACATATTGGCACAGGGAAAATTAAAAGGATTAGAAATAAAAATCCAACTTACCAGCCTGCCTGTTGATCTCCTAGTTACACTCGCTTGCAAGAACATCATCGGTTGAAAGTATGGCCATTTAGACACATAAGCGTCTCCCATTCCGTGGTTGTACTTCTTCTTGTAAGTCTTCTTCAATTCGCTGTTAAACTGATTCCTCAAGTTGTGGATCTTTCGCATAATCTCTTCCGACGATGTATTAAACGCTATGGATAAATCGTCGAAAGCTTCGATCTTTGCGTCTTTGTCTTTGTGGAGCCTGGAATTTATGTCCCACAAGCAACGTTTTGATCTGTAAGCTGCTATCAGATCTTTCACTTCACCTTTCAACCACTCTTTCTTCGTAGGCTCTTCACACATTTTCTTTCACAAAGCGCGCGAACACAAAAAAAGAAACACCAAACAATACGCGAGTTCGACACGCCAACTCTCTCACGACACTAATAGCAGTAGACTGGCGGCCAGCCCCGGCGATATATCTCAGAGAGACTCGACACTCGCCTCGTTACGCTACCACCAGACACAACATCGACTCGCATTCCTGAGAGCAGATGCAAGTGGCAGAAAGACGCTTCGCCGAAGCTTTTTCAGATCCTATGTCATAGAAATGTAGAAACGTTTCGTCCAGAGTTGACACTATAAATGACACATGGGTCAATTGGACGTTTTCAATAGTGCCATTCAAACTAGTAAAGGCGAAGGTGTAAAAGGTAATTCATTTTCCCTTACTTTACCATTGTGGCGAGATTTACGAAAGAAAAGGATGTGATTGTACAGCTGTGAGTAAAGCAATGGAAAGATTTTTTTACCGACAAAGGAATAGGTACATTTGATTTGAAATGTTGTCTTTCTTCGCGTGTATTTTCGAATCAATGTTTTTACCAGTGATATAATATACTCTTTGTTATAACTTGGTGCTTTTTTCACGCCGGAAGTCATTCTAGTCCACTTGGAAACGTAGATTAAAATCAGCTTTTTTCAATCGTTCGAATTCGTAGACACGAGATATAAAATTTACTAACAGGGAAGGTTTTGGGCGTAAACAATAATTTTGGGTCGAAACTTGGCTATATTGTGGATAATCGAAAAAAAGCCGATACCTACTTATTTTGTCATTTTTCTCAGGCTCATATTTCTCAAGTAATGAATTTTTAAATATGAATTTTTTGAAAAAAAAGTATGGTCGATAAGAGACCCTTTTCTTAGGCTAAATGTATTTTTTTTACAAAATAATGTAAAAATGTATGCACATTTTAATTTTGCCTTTAGATGGCATGGCTCTACACTTATGAAAATTAAGAATTTTTTATTAAATTTAGAAGATAATAAAAGCCTTAAGCAGTGCATTACGTTTGATTGTTGCTTAAATGAAACAGACACGAAAAATAAATGATTCCTTTAATAGCTTTATTTGATTTTATCCCAACAGATCAAAGAATCAATTCTTATAGAAGATTAAAGAATTGTCGTTTTCGACAATAAATACAACAATAGAACCTCCAGATTAACAATGGCATGTTCATTATAATTTATGTAATCTCTTATAATAGTAGACAATTGTTGTTTGGTAATCATTTACATATGCGAATAACTCGATAACGAATCGCGATAGAAACTCTAAATTTGGTAGGAATACTTGATGTACATATTTTCAGACGAAGGTGTTAAAAAATCTCAATAAAATTCCCAGGTTCGACTTCAAGCAAGACGTCTCCATTTCCCATAAGATAACACGTAAAAAAAAGGCTTTTTGAAGTGCAGGCTTTCATTCTTTTTGAGATTAAAATTAGAATTGACCTGCAATCTCCGGATATAAACCATTTTGAAGAAAACATTATAAAGCTTCTTATTCTGTTCATCCTTTTCCGCATACAGTTCGAAATCGCTCATGTTAAACGTTTAATTAACATATTTTGAGGAAATCTTGCTATTTAAAGGGATGTTGCCTTGCTTGCCAATTCCATTGTTAGACCTCGATATCATATTTTATTATATTAATTCTTATGGTGTAAGCGTGCTTTGAATGCTTTTAATACGATATAGAGAGTGAGTGGGAGGGAGGGAGGCAACTATTTTAAGTTTAACTAAAGATAACGGGTAATATTGATGGGTTTTTATACCAGTTATATCATAAATGTATTTAATAATTATTGAAATTTAAATTAAATGTTTAAATTAGAGCGATTTCGAATCGTAGACGATTATCAACGATAAGAATAAGAAACCTTATTTATTTTTTCAAAACAGTTCACATCCAAACATCAAAGGTCAATTTCACCTAATTTAAATTTACAAATGAATAAAATCCTGCACGTCGGAAAATTGATTTTGACGTGTTATCTTATAGGAAAGAGAAATTGTCCCTTGGAATCAAACCGACGGTTTCTCGGTAGACCAACATTTGTGTTTAACGTGTCCATGCAATGGAAATTAAGTATGCAAAGTGTTATTAAGGTAGGATGAAAGGAAATTACTTAAACATACTTAAAAATAGCATCTCACATCAATTAAATATGGCGCAACGATCGAGCGTAATGGACGATCTAAGGCTTTTATTATCTTCTAAAATTAGTAAAAATTCTTAATTTTCATAGGTGCCATGCTCCCTAAAGGCAGAATTAAAATGTGCATATATTTTGACATTAATTTGTAAAAAAATACATTTAGCCTAAGGATGAGGTCTCCTATCGATCATTACTTTTTTCAAAAAATTCATAACTCGAAAAATATGAGCCTGACTGAAGAACGGCAAAACACGTATCGGCTTTTTTTTCGATTCTCTGCAATATAGCCAAGTTTCGACTCAAAGTTAGTGTTTAAGTCCGAAACCTTCCCTTGTAAGAATATTGTTCATTTAAATGTGTAATCAATGCGGTTATATAATATACCATGGGTACTGGAAATACTCAAAAGGGCGCTAAATAGGATGAACACCACTTGTTAATAAAAAAAATTTGATATGTCGGGCTTATAAGCCATAGTTCATGTGTAAAGTCACCTTAACCACAGAAGAAATAACAGTCAGAATTTCTGACACCGAAACCAATTATTAAAGGGTAGCTGTCGATTGTTTCTTTTCATTCGTAACATTTATCGTTCCAGCCGAAAACTTGCAAACTCAACATTTTACGATTTCTGATCAAACTGATTGCGTTGAATATTCCCAATGCATAAATTTTGCCCACCTCTTCTTCGATCAAGGAAACTAATGCATTATGATGAAATCCGAACATTTTACAACTGATTGTGAGCTGATAAAATCAAAAGATATATTTTTCCGAGTTGGTTATTAAGCTTATTTTCAATTTCCGCACTCGCAATTCATTTTCTTGAAGTGTATCGTTTTTAACTTGATTGAAATACAGTCAATATTTCCTATAAAATCTCTTTACAAAATCATTAAAATTAATTAAAAAAACGAATAGAAATATATTTCAATTATTTTCTATTTTATTCCTTGCATATTTTTTCATTTATACTCTAAACATTGGTAATATACTATGGCTGTTTATTTGCTATTTGCTCAAAATTAAAATGCAGTTCGGCTGTTGGAATTTTCCCGAATTAAGCCAAAGAAACTCTACGGTTGAATTAGTTTCAAAGGTTAACTATGCCTCAACTGAAAACTAAAGTCTATAGTCGTCTACTTTTCCAAAAATCATCGTCAGGGGAAGAAAGTCGCTGTCGCGAAAAGTTTTAATATGTATAATGCCGAAAACATTTTTTTCTGAGGGCATACCGAAGCTTGTGCAACGTTGGACTAAGTGTGTTGAAAATCAGGGGAACTAACTATATTGAAAAATGATAATCTTGTAAGTTCTCTATTGTTTTTGTATTAATTTTAAAAAATACATTGCGGATACTTTCTGACTCACCCTCGTATAATGCGATATCCATCACTAACAGGAAGTTCGTTAAGTGCTTAATTAGACGATGAACTCGAATGAGCAAGGGCAGACTGTAGTACTAACCTACCATGTAATATAAAATCCATTTAATAAAACCACGTAGAAAGATCGTCTTAAAACTCATTGGCTGCGGAGCTTTTTCTTTGTTCTCTACATTCAATTTAGCCTGTGAAAGCTTACATTTTATTATAATTAGTAAAACCATCTTGTTAAAAAAATCTCTTTCGTACTCGATGCACGCAGTTTTTTTACATAAAATTTATTTTAAGTTATAAAGGTTATAATTCTATTTAAAAGCTTTGAAAGTTGATGAGCACGCTTGTATGAATGTAATAAGCTCAGTTGAAACATTACTAGCAATGGCACCCAGAACTACACAGAGTAATTTATAGATGCCCATAAATTTCTGAAAGTACTCAAAAACAAAATCGGATCGAACGGATTTAGGAATCGCTCTAATGGTGTTCTTAATTGGTAAATACAAATTCTAATGCGCTCGTATAAAAATTCCATTGTTATTTGCGGCTTCATTGCTCTCGTACTTCGAAACACTCAAACGTTTTTCAGAAAAATATTCTGAATCTGAATAAAATTACTTATATGTAGTATGTTCCGGAAAAAGAAATTAATTTTCAACTCTTCCGTGCATCCTTGCATCTTGATAACGGCTCCTGGCCACTAGCAGTACTGCATTGGAAGTAGCAACTTCCTTTCCAGTATTGGCGGTGTTGACAATACATAATTTTGCTTAAACATAGGTAAATTTAGACTTACGGATTATTAATGCTATATACCATGATTTATTATGTTCAGGTTTACATTATTAACATAAGCACGTAGATATAATTATTACAATGAATCGTCATTATTTTGTTAACACATGCAATGTGTTATATCTTTTATTTTTTTGTATTTTTTCTTGTTCCCCAGATCTCTCTTTTTCTTTTTAAAATATATATATAAATAAATAAATAAAAATAAATAAATATATATATATAAATGTATCTATATATATATATAAATACTAAGGAAGAGGAAATGTAAGTAAGGATATTTTGGCAACTAGCAGTGTCACTGCCATATCAGTTGTGTCTCTCTTGTGCTGATAAAGGGATCATCCCGAAAGCTCTAACCTCTACAAATGTGTCTCTCCAACACCCCAGCGGCTCTACTTCCGGTAAGTGTTCACTGGGTTTCCTTCAACACCTAGTTGCCCAAAATATATATATATATATATGAGTTGTGTATCTCTTGTGCTGACAAAGGGATCATCCCGAAAGCTCTAACCTCTACAAATGTGTCTCTCCAACACCCCAGCGGCTCTACTTCCGGTAAGTGTTCACTGGGTTTCCTTCAACACCTAGTTGCCCAAAAAAAATATATATATATGAGTTGTGTATCTCTTGTGCTGACAAATGGATCATCCCGAAAGCTCTAACCTCTACAAATGTGTCTCTCCAACACCCCAGCGGCTCTACTTCCGGTAAGTGTTCACTGGGTTTCCTTCAACACCTAGTTGCCCTAAATATCCTTACTTACTTTTCCTTTTCCGTAGTTTGTGTGTGTGTATATATATATAAATGCTTAAAGAAAAGGTAATAATAACGGTGGCAACAAGGTGTTGGAGGAAGCCCAGTGGACACATACCTAGATTGGAGAGCCGCTGGGGGTGCTGAAGACACATGAAAACACAAAAACAACACAAATATCGGGCTTTCAGGCTATATATATATATATTAATTTTTTATATATTTTTCTCCCTGGGGTGACAATGACATTAAATAGTTTTTTTTAAGATCAAGAGTAAGACTAAGAACTTGGACAGAGACAAAAATTGTTTACAAAAGAAATAGTCAAACATAATATTTACAACTAGTTTTACACTGCCAGAAAATCATCTCCAATGGGGGGCGTAGGAGGGGACCTTAACATAACTTTGTTAATAATAATAATTTGTAAGTTGCATAGAGCATTGTTAATATGCGGAACAAAAGAAAAATAAAAGGAACATAAAGTTGAAAAACAATCTATACAGGTTTGACGTGGCTAGCATCAGTCATCAAAGGTCAACATTGATGGCCTGTTTCGGTTGTTTATATTTACATTTTTTAGACGTTTTAGGGTTTTTGGTGAGTGGTAGTCTCTTACGGAAAAGATTGGCGAGTGAGAAAATATGATATGTGGTGGGGAATTTTATGATATGTTAAGATTTCGTTAATAGGGACTAGTCTACTCTGGTTAGCAATTGCGCGGACGCACTTGTTGTGGAATGCCGTTATTTTTTTTAGATTGGTTTTGGAAGTGATGGCGAAAATCTCGCAGCCATAAGTTAATTGAAGTCTGATTATGGACATAAAGAGACGGTATTTACCATTGATGTGAAGGGGGCTAGTAGCATTGATTAACGGGGAGATTAAATTCCGAATCGCTTGAGCTTTGGCGATCGCAGCTTTAATATGCTGGATCCAATTTAATCTGGTATCTAGTGTGATTCCTAAGAATTTATGATGGGTAATGCGGGGCATGGGAGCATTTGAGATTTTGATTGATTTGGTGAGGGGAAGTTTTTTGAAGCGGGAGATGTGAAGGTGAACTGATTTATTGGGGTTGATGGTAATTTTCCATGTTTCGGTCCATTTGATGAATTTGCGCATGTATTTGTTAATGTTTTCCACTGCAATATCAGGGATAAGGGATCGGCTGACGACAGCTGTGTCGTCTGCGAACATTAAAATGTCGACCTTCTTGGGGTCCGTGGCGTCATTTACATAAAGGTTAAATAATAACGGGCTGATTATTGCCCCTTGCGGGACGCCGGAATTAATTGAGCGGGGTAGGGATATGGAGGAGTTCACTGAGATACGAAAAGAGCGATTGTTGAGAAAGCTTAAAATTAATTTAATAAGGGATAGGGGGAGTTATTATTGAGGAGTTTAATGACGAGGCCGGCGTGCCAAAATCGACCAAACGCCTTTGCCACATCGAGGAAGAGGACTTCTGTTGATTGCCAACGCCTGTTGAACCCTGTGGTTATTTTCTCTGTAAGCCGTATAACTTGATGAGAGCAGGAGGTGCGGTGGCGGAAACCCATTTGCTCAGGGCGGAGAATATTGTGGGTTTTCACAAATTAATTAAGGCGTGCGTAGATAATTCTTTCAAAAACTTTAGAAATATTGGGGAGGAGTGAAATTGGGCGATAATTTTCGGGGATGTTTGGGTTCTTGTTGGCTTGGGGACGACTATAATTTTGGCAATTTTCCAGCTGTCAGGGAAGTAACAAGTGGTAAGACAGGCATTGAATAGATTGTTAAAGACAGGAATAAGCTGAAGGAACTTTAGATAAGTGGGATAAGGAAATTTTGAGAATTCTGACAGAAGAAAGGAGGGATTGGACTTCGAAGTCAGAGGTGAGAAGAGGTTCAGAAGAAGGGGCGAGTAAAAGAGAATTGGCAATGTTGAGAATCATGGTATCGTGGGGCGAGTTAATAGTGGGACTGGAGAAAACGGATTGGAGAAAGGGGTCGTATATTAATTGAAGATTTACTGTTAATGGGAGAGGGAGAAAAGGGTTTGGTAAGGGACTTGGCGATCTTCCATGCGCTATTATCCTCAAAGGAGATTGAATTTAATTTGTCGTTCCACAGTTTACTCCTGTGTTTTCGAATTTCGGACTTGACCAAATTATGGTATCTGTTATACCGAGTTTTATCGGGAGGGTAGCGGAAGGAACGCCATTGGCGTCGGAAGTAATTGCGCCTGGCGATAAGACGTTGGATTGTTGCGGAAAGCTCGTATCTGGTTTTAGGGAGGACTGGGGCGGGTTTGGAGGCTTTGTGTTGGGAGGAGATGATGGTGGAGTTGATTTCGGAGATTCGATGATCTATTTGCGTAGGGTTAGGGTTAACGAAAGGAGGCAATTTTTCAAAAGATCTGTATGCGTGTTCTTTGAAAGTTGTCCAGTTGACTTTAGGAGGGGGAGGGGGACGAACGTGGGAGGGAGTGGCTGTTAAAAGAAAGGTTATGGGGTAATGGTCACAAGTAAATTCGCATACTACAGCAGGGGTGAAGTGATGCGGGAAATTACTCGATACTGCAATATCCAATATGTCAGGAGAGCATCTGGGGGAACGGTGATACAGAGTCGGTTCAACAGGCGCTTCAATGGTTATGGGGTGAGAGTTGGCGTAGTTATTCAGGATTCGGCCATTCCTGTTCGTCGACAAGCAACCCCAATTTTCGTGCTTGATTGATGGAATAGAGATGAAGTTGGCCGATTTAAGTAGAGACGGAGATACCAACAGTTTCAGTGTTATCCAAGGGAGGGGTATTGAGTCTTAGATAGATGAGCGAATCAAAACCGCGACGCCGCGCCGCCTGCGGTCGTTCGATCAGATCTGTAGCACTTGTAATTAGGGTCAAAAAGCTTATCGGAGGGTTTTAAGAAGGTTCCCTGCAAACAAACTACGTCAACACAATTGCTATCCAGAAAACTGTTAAATTCGGCGATCTTATTTTTAATGCCATTGCAATTCCATGAGAGGACTCGGATTTTTCGTTGCCTTTGATGAATGACGCTAGCCATTATTCTAAGGAACGAAGTTCACTGTATGAAATTGAGCTAATTGATTAGTAATATTCATAAATCACAAAAATAAAAGTATTTATTGCTGTTTCTTTTTAACATAGTTTTTTATGACGAAACTATTTTTAATTTGTGGAACATTTAAGCATGCGCATTTTGTATTTAATGTTTACTTTTCAGTTCATTTAAAATTTGACTTGGTTCATTCTTTCTTTAAATTTTATAATAATTTAATATTTACAGGGTGGCGCACGAAATGATCCCCTATTAAAACCCTTCCTTTATCTGTCATCTTGCATACTGCCGGGAAAACTCGCGCTTTCTACCCTCGTGTTAGTTACGCAAGACTCATATGCCACCTAGCGGTATCTCAACAAACTAGAGCATTCACCCATGCGATTCAGTCTCCGTACGTATCATACTAGATGTTTAATTGTAAAACAAAATAGGTGAACTGAATCTGAATAAATAAATACTCTGCAAGCCACCGCAATTGGTGTGTGGCAGGGGGAGATTATCTCCGACCTATCACATTATTCTTCTATTGTGCTCTCTTATCGTTTTATAGAAGAAGGATCCCTCGTGTCTATCGGTCCTACAATCATTTTCTCGAATCTTGTCAGTGTGGTCGTGGCGAACAACGTAGGTTGGGCTCTTAATTATGCCTGATAATTCATCATCCAAGTCTTCCGATCTAAATGTCTGCAATAGCCGTTGCCTAGATCTTTCTCGCCTTTTCTGTAGAGACTTCCATGCAAGGTCTTCTATTAGCCTCGTGATACTTCTCTACCATATCTACGTTTCACGAAATTCGCTCCCTTTCTTTGTTTTTATTTGTAACTCTTGCCAATCTCATAAGGGCCCCATACGCTAAATACATAAAAACCACAGGAATGTCTTGGAATCGTATAAACGAGCGATTTATCTTGGAAGGAGCATATTCGACTGACAATAGGAGCAGCTCGTAAATGTCTAGTATTTCACCATAGAATATTAGGGGTATGTGATGAAAAGACCCCCTAGTTAGACCTCCCTAGTTAGACCGATAACTGAGTATGCGTGTAGCTTATGGGACCCTTATGAGAGAGACCTTATTCAGGAGTTAGAGAAAATTCAACGAAAGGGAACGCGTTTCGTGAAACGTAGATATGGTAGACAAGTCACGAGCCTAATACATAGAAGAGATTTGATGGTAGCCTCTAGAGCAGTGTTTCCCAAACTTTTTGACCGCGCGAACCCCTTCTTATAATGATCCAGATATCGCGAGCCCCCTCATAAGAATGAAAATTTTCGAGGATCATCTTTCTTACCCGAGTATAAATTATTAAAGAATATATATTTTTAACAGTTTTTATATTTATTAATTTAAGTATACAATATTTATTGTAACATTATTTCCATCTTTTATATATACTTTTCCGTTGCTTATTTGCGTGTTTGTAACCTTGTGGTCATATAAGTAGTAAGGGGAACAGCGTAATTTTTTCTTGCATGTTAAAACCACGAAGAATTATCATGAAAATTTTAGATTTAAAACAAAGCCTAGAAGTATAAAATTTAATTTTTTACAATTTACGTACAATATTGTGTCCCAACATTCGTCCTTGTCTCTCTCGTTAAGAGTGCATTACAATTATCCGCCATGATATCGACTTGTGCATTGTTTAAAGAAGACAATGATCTTCTATCAACTTATTTCTTACAAAGACGAAGGCCTATACAGTTTCCGTTGTTACGAAAGTCTCCTCTACGTAGTGAAAATAGAGCGATGATTTCTCTTCCTAAGGCTGAAAAATAGGCTTAGCTCCAGACACATTCTTTTCGCGCTTCAAATAAAACTTTGATATAAATATTGTTTAATTAATGGATTATTTTGAATTTTAATGAAAAAAGTAGTTATATAGAATTTGTTAAAAACTTGAATGCCAACAAGGACCAAATTAAGTGATTTATCAAAAAACTTCGCTATGCACCATGAACGCTTTCTCCTGTACTACAAATGGATAGAGTAAAAATCCATTTTCCAGCAAGTCGACATAGTAATTGTCTCCACTGAAATGATGAATTTCGGCAAGAGGTGTTCCTTAAAAAAAATACAAATGAAGAACGATGTTGCCCGGCTTTTTTTTTTAATACTTCTTCTCTTGACGTGCAATTCTGCTAGCAGAAAACCTTTTAAGATTTTATGAGGAACGGAAAAAGAGCATTAAAAAAAGTAGGTTGGAGAAGAAGGAAAAGATAAACTTTCTTCTCCGTGGGCCTGCATCGCTTGCGACGCGAATAATTCCATTTTTCATTATTTAATCCCCGCGGTTACACTTTCACGATATAAATTAAATTCAGCCGTTCTTGTTTCCGAATCGGAAAATTATTTTTACTCCATGGGAATTGAACTCAGAGAGAATCGCTATTTCAACGACGTGTCACGGCTATTTTATTATTACAATTTCTTTCAATAACGTTTCGGCCATGGATATTAATATAATTATCCATACGCGAATCCGCAGAAATAATCAATCGATGGAAAACAAGATTTGGTTGGTGGAAAAAGTTGATGTAATTAGGAGTTTTTCGCGATATTATTCTTTTTTCGAAATTTACCCTCCAATTTCGAACGCCGATAATCTCTCAAACCGAATTTGTGGGCAATTCTATAGACATTGAACGGAAATTGGCGCAAATTAAATGGCAATTTTGCTGTTTCCCGTTAACACTCCACTCGGTGAACTTTGAATTTAATTTTTGAGGCATCAATCGGTGTAACCTCGTACGATCTCGAGATTTCGTGCAATATCAGCAGCCATTATATTTTTTTAAATAATGCATATGTAGCTCATTGACATGTAGTACTGAATTCGATTGATTAATGTAATTCAAACGTAAATTTTATGGCAATGGAGGGTTGCATATCACAGTAAAATAAAAAAGTAATTAAACATTTCTCTTAATAGGCGATACCAGGCAATGTAATAGAGCCTGGAGATAAATATAAAATACATCGGGATTTTTTTACGGAGAGAATGCCTAATGAACGAAATACTGTAATCAATTTTAATCAGAGAAATATTATTTTCCATCAGAGGGAAACAATATTTTTTAAATAATGCAATCATGAACAAAGTGTTTTTTTTGCGTACGCCTAGCGTATAAATCCGGGAAGCAATTCCGTACTAAATTCTTCGCATTCTTCTCATTATAACTAATTTGGCATTTAATGAAAATTTTGCTAGCATTAATTTTTGACCGTGCCCTAATTTGCTGCGTCGGTTAAAACTTTGGAGGGAAAAAGAGAAAGAATCGTACTTTATCATCAAAGTTTAGCTTTTTAATTTACTCACGGCGCTACAAAATTGGCTTTAAAATGTTATATATTTTTCATACGACAGAAGGAATAGCGTTTTTCGCTCTAACTCAGTGGTTGTCAAGTTCGACCACCAGACAATCTCGATGCGGCCACAAGAAAGTTTCAGTAATTGGAATTATTTAAAGAAAAACAATTAATTATTAATGATAAATAAATAACCGTTGTCATTAAATAAGAAGATGCGTGGAAGATTTTACATGCTTATTGTTACGTTTTCTTTAACCTTTCCTTGATGCGGCCACGAGGGATTGCCCCTGAGAACCAATGCTGGTCCGCTAATAAAGGGGAAAGATTAGATCCCATAGCTAGACTTATATTTTGCTTATAGAACATATTATATGAAAAAGAAAAATTTCTACGCAGATGTATGCAGAAAAAGCTTGATCTAAATTGGCCATAGATAGAAACCCATCCAAAACACGCACAGCTTCCTTCAATGGTACCGTCGTGAAGAAGTTTTTGACTTCAAGCGGGACATATCTTTGGATTTGGAGGCAGTATCACGTCCTCCAATATCTTCGTTAGTTCAAAGTAATTTTTGATCACGTATTTGAAAGAAAGACAAGGAGGTTGCGAAGATGATCATTGACTTTTGAAGACAACTTATGGGCGGGAGAAGAGTCCATAGAAACCAGCATTCTGATAGGAATGTTTGTTTTTTGGAATTTAGGTAAACAATAAAGTGAAAGGAGCTTCCACATACAATAAGGCCTGGAGAATAATAATAAAAATAATCTCTCAATACTGGGGGTGATATTTAGACAAGCATGTCCACTCTCACATATAACCCTGACGAACACAAACATCCATATCCTATGCGTGACTCTAGTACCCGTCTACGGCTACTCTAACCACGAGCGAGGAAAGGGAGAATAGGGAGCATCCTAAATTTAACACCTGATTCGTGTGTACCCGTAATGTTTGACGGGCAATTACTCTAATATTCCTATAAAACTTCCATAAAAAATAAAGCATCATGTTATGTTTAATTTTAAAAGTTTAAAATTATAGAATAAGATTATGGTAAGCCGTGTTAACAAAACACACGAACGCATGCAAAATAAGCCTTCTAACGCAAAAAAAAGATAGAGCATAAAAGTTCGCTCTTTTTACTTTCTCCATACGTAGTAATGGGAAAGTATTTTATTCATGAAAAAAATCGACTTCGAGATTTCAACGGAAATACATGTTTTGAGGTCCCTAGAACACGTTTAGACTATTTTCGGAATGATGTCTGTGTGTGTGTGTGTATGTTAGTGTGGGCGCTCTAACTCAAAAAGTACATACCATATCGTTACCAAACTTCATATATAACACTTTTACATGAGCACAAAGAACTGATTAGTTTTTGGACAATAACGGATAACCGGAAGTCGCGGTTTATTCGAAACCCTATTCGGTTTTTGCGATATTTCTTTGTTAAAACATCATTATTGTATATACAATTCTAAACAAAAGTTATAGAGAATGTAATTTCCTACAGTTTTCATTTGAAACAATTTTCTATAGGAGTTATTGTTTAGGAGTTATTTATAAATAACCGGTTTTTCGGTTTCCGTTAAATATCTCCTTAACAACATCGTTATTAGTCGGTGCGGTACACTGAAAAACCCTGCACTTTTTGATTGGAATATGCCACTTGGTGTGCGGATAGGTATGTGCAAAAGTAAATTTTTCAGATAGGGAGCCACCTCAAATTCCGTGTAGAACACCGTAATGGCGGCCATTGAAAATGGCGGCGGAGGCTTTATTAAAATCGTTAATATCTCGGCTATCTTTCATCCGATTGTAATTTTAGTTTATTTATCTGAAAGCTTGTAAGTTATGTTATATTTTTTATAATTAGCATTTTTTCTGTAAACCTTACGGTTTTCCCGGAAATTGCGGAAAACTGAAAATTTCTCAATTTATCTCAGATTTTTTGCTTCATTACTTCCATATAACGCAAAATTCCACTTTTTTGTTTTATAACAAAGAAAAAGAAAATTCTTTAAGCTTTTCATTGATATCATCTGTGCGCTGCTACCATGAAAACTGCCGCGGTAATTAAAGTAAAACCAGCGGAAGAGCGTATTTCTGGACTCGGGCAAGAGCCACCTACACAAACCAGGTTGTCATTCTTAAGGTCATAATACTGGGAATTTATTCATTCTTAAATACTCTGTTACTAATATGTTTAGTGGATTTTAAAAACCATTATCTACGTAAGAAATCAGCAGCTGTCAAGTGAAGTCGACTCTCGCTCTTAACCATGGCCAATGAATGCATTTCTCCTGGAGAATTCCACGGAGAACAAAATAAAGCACCAGTGAGAAGCATTGAGGAAGGCACATTACCACAAAGGTGCTAAAAGCACATTTGGAGCCTACGACAATATAGACCACAACTATAGCAGCACCACAGGACAGTCATCTTTCCATGGAACAGGTATTTCCTTGTTTCAAATACCTATCGAAGGCCAAACGGGAGATCCTCGAAACTTTCTTACTAATTTCTGCCCTGTTAGCCAAAGGAGTCGTACAGTTCCTCAGCTTCCTGACAGTTAAGGTGTCGTAAAGGCAGTAACCTTTCACACCAAGCAGCCATCTGCGCCAACAGCCTGTGAGCTCATTTATGACAAAATGTTACCTTCTGTCATAGGTTTGGAATGGAAAAATGAAAGAGAGTGGCTAGATCATGTACTCACTGACGGAAAGGATGGCCCTTTAAATCTCACCTGGGCTGCTTTCCATGCCACAAATCAGGCCGATTGCTCCTTCGACGTAGCCCTTACTTCTCTTCTGCGCCTATTTAATGAAGACTCATCTTCAGCATCGATGCTCAAACACGCAATGGACCATATCAGGAAGTTAACAAATTTTCTGAATCCGGGGCAAGTTCCTGTCATATGTGCAGACCAACCTTTGTACGCCTTAACTAAATTAGTTCAGTGGAACTGGCCTGAGGTTTATGGGGAGTCCACCTTCGTAGCAATGTTTGCTCCTTTTCACATTGAACAGGCTTTTTTGAAAGTGCTTGGACAAATCCTCCAAAGTCGTGGCTGGGTAGGTGTGATTACCAATTCAGGCATAAATACAGAAGCGACTGCAGAAGCCAATCTTAAAGTGACTCATGTAACCAAGGCTAGAGCAATACATCAAAAAAACTGCCTCAGTTCTCTACAGTCTACTGCAAGATTCATATACAGCCGATAGCCCTGAAAAATCCTTTGAAGAATGGATTGCAGAGAAATCTTCTCAATCTACAACATTTAGATTTTGGTTTTGGTTCTCAACCTTGAGATCCTTCTTCTCTCTTTCGTTCGATCCGTTAGGGAAGGGAAATATGAACTCTTCCGGCAATCCCTGAAAAACATGATGCCTTGATTTTTCTTGCTTGACCACCAAAATTATGCACGCTGGTTATCCGTCCACATAAAAGATTTGGAGGAACTGGAACAGAAAGCACCCAGTGTACACAGGTGTTTCTGTAATGGGCAGTTTGTAATTCATAAGACAAACAGTCTGTTCTCTGCGATAGCTGTCGACCAAGCACACGAACAGCACAATGCAGTCATAAAAGGAGATGGTGGCGCTGTCGGCTTGCTGCAAGATCCTGCAATGTTAAGGAGGTGGATACTTGCAGGTCCAAAGTTGATCAGCATTCTGGATGAGTTTGAAGTTCCGAGTAAGTCAAACAAACGCCTCCATCACGAACAATATTCCGCATTCCAGGTCAAGTTCCAGGAAAAAAAGCAAGCTCTCACAGATAGTTTTCTTGAATTCGGAAATCCTTTCAGAGAATCCTCCTCCGATCTTATTGTTTGGGATACGAAGGTTGTAATTGACAAGGAACGTGTGAGTGCATTAGTCAATGCCGAGGAAAGGGGCTTAGGCCTATACCGTAACTTTGTGAGAGAGCGCTTGATCCAGGGAGCGAAAACCTGCTTGTTTGCTCCATTACGGAAAACAGGAACTAAATTCACAACGATAACTTTGTATGCATGCCATGGTTGAATCTCTGGGTCTAGATAAATCCAATGCCTTGAGAAGCTTTCACTCTTTCACTGGATCCGATACTACCTCATCATTTTCAATGAAAGGAAAAATGAGTGCATGACATGTATGGAAATCCTTCCCTGAAGTTACAGCTGCTATTGAAGCTATTTCTCGTCCTCTACCCTCCATTCCTGATGAGTTATTTCAAGTATTAGAGAAGTATGTAGTTCTCCTATACTACAAAGGTGGCGAAGAGTATTCCCTGAATGAAGTGCGAAAAGTTCTCTTCACATCTAAGAGTCCTACTTTGAATAACTTGCCACCCACATCAGCGGCGTTGGTGCAGCATTCTCTTCGCGCCAAATATCAAGCAGGTCAAGTTTTGGGCCGTGCCTGCTCAGTGAACGACCCAATACCAAGTCCAAATAGATGGGGCTGGACCATTATCGATAGTGTGTGGCAACCTGTCTGGTCATCTCTACCTCCGATTTGGGATACGTGCAGAGAACTAGTGAAGTGTGGCTGCTCCACTGGCTGCCAAACAAGATGCTCCTGTCGGAAGGCACAGGTGCCATGCACACTTCTTTGCACAAACTGCGCTTAAAACTGCTGCAACAAAAGGCAATTATAACAAAGTATTCTTTACTTTTAAAGAAAACATTTGAGAACACACGGTTTACTTAAGTTTATACACTTTAGAATGATTTCAATCATTTGCCCTTATTTAATGCAGTGCTGAAGCCGAAGATGAGGATGATAAGTTACCTTAGCACGCTGAAAACAGAGGCAGGGATTTTCATTATATCTACTTCCAGGCTTAAAATTATTTATGGTGATTGATTAACTTCCTTATTTTGCAATAGTATTGTAGTATAAATTTAGTAGTATTATGTAGTATTAATTTACGTTTCATGTATGTCACTCATAGTGTTTCCTCCCCCTGACTGTGAAGTCAGAGATATACAATGACCACGGGCAACTCACAATGATATTACAACAATGACAGTGTTATGCATTTTCTGGAATATCTTAAGATTAAGGATAAACTTTGCAAATAAAGTAAATATAGTTCTAAAAAATGTAAAAAACCGTCTGGTCGCCATCTTTGAACAACTGCCACCATATTTGACAGCTGCTGATTTCTTACTTAGATAATGGTTTTTAAAATCCACTAAACATATTAGTAACAGAGTATTTAAGAATGAATAAATTCCCAGTATTATGACCTTAAGAATGACAACCTGGTTTGTGTAGGTGGCTCTTGCCCGAGTCCAGAAATACGCTCTTCCGCTGGTTTTACTTTAATTACCGCGGCAGTTTTCATGGTAGCAGCGCACAGGTGATATCAATGAAAAGCTTAAAGAATTTTCTTTTTCTTTGTTATAAAACAAAAAAGTGGAATTTTGCGTTATATGGAAGTAATGAAGCAAAAAATCTGAGATAAATTGAGAAATTTTCAGTTTTCCGCAATTTCCGGGAAAACCGTAAGGTTTACAGAAAAAATGCTAATTATAAAAAATATAACATAACTTACAAGCTTTCAGATAAAGAAACTAAAATTACAATCGGATGAAAGATAGCCGAGATATTAACGATTTTAATAAAGCCTCCGCCGCCATTTTCAATGGCCGCCATTACGGTGTTCTACACGGAATTTGAGGTGGCTCCCTATCTGAAAAATTTACTTTTGCACATACCTATCCGCACACCAAGTGGCATATTCCAATCAAAAAGTGCAGGGTTCTTTCAAATTTTGGGATGTACCGCGTCCACTATATTGGTAATCTTCGTAAGGACCAAAGTTGTAGAGAATAATATTTCTTCCAAGTTTTGTTTGAAACTAATTTCGTAGAACCATCCATTTCGGATATATTTCGCTTTTTCTTAATACCAGCCTACAGCGCCAACACCATGTAGCAGTGAATTCTGTAAACATTCAAAATATACGTAATTTACGGCAACAAGGACGTGTCTTCTTTTACGATACGAAATAATAATTTTGCCTTATAATGCTACTCATAATAATTTAAATATCTATACCCCAAATATGGAGAAAGTCATGTGTTGGCCACATCAGATTTTTTTGTTCTAAAATTAACATAAAATTCGAGATTTTCAAACCTTCTTATCCTGCGACGCATGAATCAACATCTCAAAGTTCCATTACTTTAAAAAAAAAAAGAAATACAGAAATCTCCGTAATGTGTGGCCTCTCAGACAGGTTAATGTATTTAGTATTTATAAAAAAAAAGACGAAGTTAAAAGTCGGGCGTTGCGACGCCTTTCGACGTGCTACCATCAATCAATACTAAGCCTCACACGTCGAGCGGAGAAATAAACGGACGAGTCGCCGTAAAAATATTGTTTAAAAATAAGTATAAGCGGAGGTTAAAAAAAAAGAAAGGATTGGACGTATATCGTGGAGTGGGGAATGAATGCAGGGAGCAGGAGAGAAGAGGGAGGGGGGAGGGGAGTAAGGTGGAATAAGTGGAAAGGGGGATGGGGGAGTGAGGGAGGAGGAGGAGAAGGGGTAGAGGGGATGGGGGAACGGATTTGCCAAGGAAAACTTCGGCTAGACGAGGTGAATGATGTTCACTGGGGAGGGGGGAGGTGGAGGGGGGGTGGAGGGAGGGCATTTATATTGAGCGTGTTAGGAGCGTCACGGAGGAGGATGGGGCGGAGTTAAGAGGGGAGGTATTCACTCTGATTTTATGGATGGATGAGAGTGGGAGGTGGATGGGGAGGGAGGATGAGGAAAGGGAATGGGAATGAAGCCGATTTAGACGAAAAAGACAGACAGACAGACAAACGACTATATTCAGGGCGAAATTGAGACTGTGAAGTCCCTTCTTACATTTAACCCTTCATCAACAGTTACAAATGATAATGATAGAATGAGAACCATAAAAAAATATATAGAAAAACACAAGCAAAACACCAGATTACAAATTTGGAAAATTTCTATATAAAGACAGTAATTGTGGTAAAAACCTAGGAAAGACCAGACTTGGCCATCCTATAGTAAAGAACCACGCAGGAAAACACCCACGAAGGGAAGGGGGGTGGAAAAAAACCTGCGAAAACCCTAGATACATGAAAGAACAATAGTTAAATTACAATAATACATACAAGTTTAACAAGATAAGATTAACAAAAAAAATAATTTTATGTGTGATTAGGGAAGATGGGTGACTAATGTATGTATCTGCCTCCCGATGATAAGTTCAAGGGTTCGAATCGTGATCTGGGAATTATCTTTTTTTACGGGTCAAAACACCTTACGGCAAAATCACCTTTAAAAAGACAATAAAAAGTAAATAAAATTAAGTAATTTTTTTAGTGTGTACACACTTTTACTTAGATTTGCACTCAAAAGTAGAAAATAATTTTTTCCGGACAAAAAATATTATTTAAAAATTTGCGCTTCGTATAAGCGGATGGCATTAATACGAGTATATGTTAAGTAAGTGGCCAACAATAAGAACAAATTTATGAGGAAGGTGAAATATAAGAATCAGAAGAGATAAAAACCAACCACTTTTACGAAACACAAATTTTTTAATAATATCTTTTGTCCAGAAAAAACTTATTTTCTACCTTTGAGTAAAGTGCATGTACATTAAAAAATTCTTTTACTTAATTTTATTTTTATCCTTTTCGTCTTATAACTGTTGTTAATAAAGCATTTATTTTTACATGCATGATAAATAATTACGGAATATGGAATTTAATAAATCTGGAATAATTGTTGCTTTGCAGGACAAATGCGTAACGAAATCGTCGTTAGAACACACAGATGAAATAATATTTATAAAATAATAAAATATGAAGCCCAACTATTTAAGATGGCTAATTATTAATTTGCATAGCTAAATAAATAGTATTCTACGTCAGGAATTAGTAATTTGAACACTTAATAGTTTAATATACAAATGAAATGTATATTCTTCAAGAAAGTTTCCACATGGTTAATATAAATACCCAATTCCCCCCCCTCCCCAACTGCTCGGATGGTCGAGGGGGGATGGTGTCCGACACAAGGATCCAATGACCCACAACTCAAAGTTAGATGGTTCAAATCCATGAATTTGAAAACTCTTCCTAAGTTACTTTTGGTCGAACTGTTGATATGTGCCAAAAAAGAAATAAAGTTGACGCGAAGTTAAGTAAAAGTGTGCAGTGACATGCCTTGGCGATACGGCGCCTATGGCAAAATTTTAGGAAACACCTTGGTTATGTAAGATGTAATTTTTTCCTTTCTCCATACGTAGTATGGGAAAGTATTGTGATCATGAAAAAAATCGACATCGAGATTTCAACGGAAATACACGTTTTGAGGTCCCTAGAACACGTTTAGACTATTTCCGGAATGATGTATGTATGTGTGTGTGTGTGTGGATGTGATTGTGGGCGCTCTAACTCAAAAAGTACTGGCCATATTAATACTAAATTTCATATATAACACTTTAACATGAGCATAAAGAACTGATTAGTTTTTGGACAATAACGATTAAGCGGAAGTCGAGGTTTATTCGAAACACGATTCGGTTTTTGCGATATTTCTCCGTTAAAACATCATGATTGTATATACATTTCTATACAAATGTTGTAGAGAATGTAATTTCCTACAACTTTCATTTGAAATAATTTTCCATAGCAGTTATTGTTTAGGAATTATTTATAAATAATCGGTTTTCGGTTTCCTTCAAATATCTTCTTAAAAACGTAGCTATTGGTAATCTTTGTGAGGACCAAAGTTGTAGAGAATAATATTTCTTCCAAGTTTTGTTTGAAACAAATTTTCGTAGAACCATCCATTTCGGAGATATTTATCTTATTCGTAAATTTCCTGTATACAGCGCCATTACCATGTAGCGGTGAATTCTGTAAACATATTCAAAATATAATTTACGGCAATAAGAACGACTGTATTCTTTTACAAAATAATAATTTTGCCTTATAATGCTATTCATAATAATTTAAACATCTATACCCCAAATATGGAGAAAGTCATGTGTTGGCCACATCAGATTTTGTTATAAATTCCATTCCATCCGTTAACCCAGTGGTTTCCAAACTTTGGGAGCGCGGCCCCAAATGCGGGGAGGGGGGGGGGGGGGCGGCGGTAGGTCAGAGGGACGCAAAAGACTTCATATTGTATTTACTGTCGTTTTAACTGTCACATTCGTGAGACCTAGAATATTCAAACAGCGAATTCTAGTTCCCAAGTGGCTAGGGCGTATCATTTGCCATATATGGGACATATGAGGGGCGCGGCTTTGTAAAGTTTGGATACCGCTTAATTATTCCTTTTACATGCGTAGTTTTATAGCAAGAGATTCCGCATCGGAGACAATGCAATAAAAGAATCGGAATATCAGACAAACATATAAGAAAGCAGCGATAAAATATGATTATTATTTGCCGAACCTGAACAAAGAAATCAGCGGAAGAGAAATTAGTCAGCACGGGGAGGTAAAGAATCGGTGTAGAGGAGCAGAACGCGTTTGTGTCGCTATGTTGAATCCTGCCAATTGCACGGTAAAAGTGCTCGTCTCTGCTCGTTTTAAAAGGCTGTGAAAGGCCGTTCTGTCGATCCAGTCAATATAAAGTAAATAAATAAAAATTCCAGAACGAAATAGTGCGTCAGTGAAGAAGACGAAGAAACAATGAAATAGATGGATTCCGACAAGAATAAATTGAAAAACGTTTCTTCTTTTGTGTAGAAGGGACTTCTGACTGCGGCTTAAAATACTTAAAAATTAATGAATTAGGAATAACGTCAAATGAAGAAACTATTTTCTTCATTTCAAGCTAAGCGAAGTTATTTTGAAACATTTTATGGTCTTCGCTAAATGAAAATCACCAATCATTTACACGCTATGTAAAATATTTCTGATAGACAATGGCTGATTCAAGGGAAGACGAGGGACGTTATCACCCACCTCTTTGGATGTCCGTATTGCCCCCACTGACCGCCTTCTTAAAACTATTTCCTTTTTAGGGCAAAAGAAAGAAAGATTCAGAGAGAGATAAAGGTGTTTCGAATAAAGGATAGTAAACAGGGACGCATTCAAGAGGGGAGAGAGGCGATTCAAAGGATTGCATGTTCAACTTTTATGTTTTCATAATTAAATTGTGCAACAGGCACTTTTAGATTATATCTGACCCAAACTGTTTGTGCCAAGGTTGATTGTTAGCACTGTCAAAAGCGCTGACGGTATTTAACCTATGTCACCGCATTATAAGAGAAGCAAGGTACGAATGGTTTTTGATGTTTTTCAATATTTTAGAATTTAAACAAGATATTATAACACATAAAACAATTAATTATACATAACTTTTAATTTGATAATAGGTTATCTTTTACATAACAAAAACGTAGAGTAATTTTTGTTCAAAATCATAAGGCAGCGTTTAAAGTTTACACGGTTGTGATAAGATAATCTTATACAGAACTTTAATTTAAAACAATCTATTAGAAATTTTCCATTATCTATGCATAAAAAATTTATAATAAAAAATTTATAGTAAAAAAATTTGTTATAAAAAATTTATAGTAAAAAACTTTATAGTAAAAGATTTGTGTCGTAAGAAAATTGTAGTAAAATACTCATAGTAAAAAAATCCTGTGTATTATGCGCGTAGTGTAGCTGCGTCCGTCCGTCCGTCAGTCCGTGCTTATGAAGCCTCGCGTAATTATGTCGGCGTATTTCTCGAGAACCGTTCGTCGTAAAGATATGCGGTAAACGGCTTTTGTTTCTACTGGCTATGAGGTCCCTGGAAAAATATTTTCGTTTGATAAAGTGTCCCGAGTTCGAATCCAGGAGACAATTATATTTTCCTATAAGTTTACACGGGATTTTCGATTTTTCAGAGTGCAAGGTTTTTTCCTTCATTCATTAAATACGTAAATATGGACCTATTTTCTTCTTTTTTTGCTTTATTCTGCGGCTAAAGCTTTATACTATCCTATTCTTGCGATGTTTATACGTTACACGGTCGAACTTTTCATAAATACGCATTCTTTTCGAAATTTTACGGATTTTTCGTACTCATTCCGGGCGTTGCCAAGGAGACTCCGATTCATTTAAGACCAATTAAACCTTCAAATAGACGAAAGAAAAGCGTTATTGTTATCTTTTCTTCATTAATAATCTAAATAAACGCATGCATTGACGTCGCCTTTATAGCAGGTCCTGTAAGAAGTTAAAAGTAATCGTTGATAGACACTGAAGGAAAGCAATCGTTTGTGAGTTCGTCTATAAGGGTGCAACGATAATCATTGGAACTAAGGTAAGGTAGAATGAAACATTTTTCCCCTTTGAATATACCGCGATATTAAACTAACATTGAGTAACGCTGTGACATTGGGATCACGTAATTGCTCTAATATATTGCTGTAAAATCGCAGAAAATTAAAAAATGCCAGTGAAAAGGAGAGCTATTAGCCCAGCTACAGGTGCCAGAGAAAGAAAGAGGAGCCAGAGATCAAAGGAAGAGTATTGTATGAAAGAGAGAGAAAGAGGTGCGGAAGCCCGTGTAGATGAGGAGCGGAGAGTACGAGAAAGACAAAGAAATAGGGAAACACGTCAAATGGATAGGGAACAAAGAAGATCTAACCTATGGCCGAACTATTTAGATTATTTGCAAGCGTAGCTGCAACGGGCTGCTAGTTTATAGTAAAACAAATTAGAGTAAAAATAAAATAAAATTCACAGAAACAGTGAATAACAATTTAAAAGACCAGATTAAGCAGCAAGAAGCGATTTAAAACGCGTTACAGCTGAGAGAATATTCCACTTTCAAAACAAAACTAGTTGTGCCTTCGCAATACATTTTTGTGCAATTACAATTTCAAACCAATTCCACCTTACCTTCGCTTCGCAATAAGAGGTTAACAAGTCCGCACCGCACACATTCCTTTTTCCGAAAGTATAATTTATCAGGCCAAAAGAACTGCCAATTTTCTGTTGCTTAACTCATATTACGTTGCCTGGAAGTCACCAATGTAATCCAATATCTAAGCCAACCAAGCCGACAACGCGCGAACACATCCCCATGTAGCGAGCGTAAATATAATTTCACGCTTAATTGACATTTTCGAGAATAAAACAAAACAGGTAGCTTTAAAATATGAGGAATAAACGCAATTGCTTGAACCATAAGGCAAGACATGCACGTAAAAATATTTCTAGTTACTGTCGCGGCACAGCCAGTCAATTTCGCGAAGAAGAGATAATAAAACTCACTACGGAAGCCTTCCCTCGGCGCACTTCAATAAACAGTAAAGGCATTTGAAAACAATTTCCATTCACGTGACACGTCATATGAAAAGTCCTAATGTAGGCGTAAGGTGCCATAACATAGTTCGTAATAGTTTTGTCATATTCTTTCGGAACTGGAATGCGTTATTTTGCGTGATAAATTTGTTATCACATTCCAAAATTATTTATAAATTATCGATTGATTACTCACAATTACATTTCGAAGCCTTCTTCTGATCGGAGGCGAGTGGAAATGCATGCAGGAGCAATTTCTTCCGAATCTCTGCAACGTCGAGCAACTGAACCGCCATGTTGGTTTCTTCCCAGTTTCACCTTGAAAAGGTCGAACACAACTTCAACAAAAACGCACAGTTTAGCTACTCTATCTTATTTCTATAACCTTACACTTATATTAACAGTAATAAAAGTACAAATTGAATGCATCTAAAATGAATAAATCACACAATCGACCGCCTTTCACTTACTCCCACGAAATATGGATATGCACGTTCAACAGCTATCAATATTTCAAGACGACTGATTATGTACTCCACACTCATTTTTTCAACCAATCACAGACCAATATCTTAAAAAATATATATCTAACCACTTGGATCAGCCAATCATAAACCATCTAACATTTCCGCGAAATCCATGAGAAGTCGGACGCCAAGTCGAAAACAGGACATCTATTTCAGTAATCTGATCCTCTGGAACATCGCTGGTTCCGAGAAATTTTCTCGGTAAGCGAAACGCTGCAAAAGGCAGGAGGTTAGCCCGGTCGAGTTTCGCATGGGGCTGTATAGCTCCGTGTTACAACAAAAAGGGGGGGGGGAAACAACGTTGTTGGTGATTGGTCGATGCTGACAAAACGAAGCTACTCTTCTTAAAATTTGCGGTCACGAGAAGGGCAGTCGTCTTCAACTCTCGACAGCGTCAGGACTTATTGGACTTGTTCCCAGTCATTTTGCAGCTCGAGAAACATCCTAACGTTTGCGAAATCGTCTCTTTCTAATGGAAAAGTTTCGTTTTTCGGTGATTTCTTCGTTGCTGTTTGTTGATTGTGAGTGAAAGTGAAGAGTGTGGTGCTACGATGAATTTGGTCTGTCAAAGATGGCGGAAAACAAGCCTACGTGATGTCGTTCTTTCTGCCTTACGGAGCGGAGGAGATGGATTGAGTTTCAACTCCGAGCGGATCCCTCGATGTTCCTGCTGGGAAATGGCATCGAAATATGAAAGTGAGTAATTATTTACGGAAGTGGCTAATTATTTATCTGAGTGAGTAATAATTCATTTATTCGAAAGGCAACGGAACAACGTCGAATTTGCTAGTTTTCAACGATCGTGATTCAGCAGAGGATAAGTGCGAGTAAATTACTTGCTAAAAATTTTAAAATTATAATTGAACGCAATATATTTAAAAATATTGTTCGTAAGCATGAAGTAATCGTGAACGTGTAATTAAGGTCAACATTTAATGTTCTTCTTTAGTAGCTCGCGTCGCCATCTTGATTAGATACACATCTTTATACGTGAATAAAAATTTATGGATTTTTACTTTCTCCATACGTAGTATAGGGAAAGTATTGTGATCACGAAAAAAATCGACTACGAGATTTCAACGGAAATACACGTTTTGAGGTCCCTAGAACACGTTTAGACTATTTCCGGAATGATGTATGTGTGTGTGTGTGTATGGATGTGATTGTGGGCGCTCTAACTCAAAAAGTACTTGCCATATTAATACCAAATTTCATATATAACACTTAGGTTGAGCACAAAGAACTGATTAGTTTTTGGACAATAACGGTTAACAGGAAGTCGAGGTTTACTCGAAAAACGATTCGGTTTTTGCGATATTTCTCCGTTAAAACATTATTGTTGTATATACAATTCTATACAAATGTTATAGAGAATGTCATTTCCTACAACTTTCATTTGAAATAATTTTCTATAGCAGTTATTGTTTAGGAATTATTTATAAATAATCGGTGTTTTCGGTTTCCGTCAAATATCTTCTTAAAAACGTCGTTATTGGTAATCTTCGTGAGGACCAAAGTTGTAGAGAATAATATTTCATCCAAGTTTTGTTTGAAAGAAATTTTCGTAGAACCATCCATTTCGGAGATATTTAACTTATTCGTAAATTTCCTGTATACAGCGCCATCACCATGTAGCGGTGAATTCTGTAAACATATTCAAAATATAATTTACGGCAGTAATGACGACTGTATTCTTTTACGATACGAAATAATGATTTTGACTTATAATGCTATTCATAATAATTTAAACATCTATACCCCAAATATGGAGAAAGTCCTGCTGGCCACATCAGATTTTTTCGACATAGGAGAAATAAATTCAATCGTTAGCTCCGACGGCGTTTATACGATAACGTATTCAACGCGTACATCGGCCTACCTTACGTGTTTCCCGAGAAACGGTCCGTCCGACGAATATCCAACGAAGGTCACACGCATGCGATGCAAAGGTCACCTTTAAACATCGGGGAGGGCCCGGAGAGACGATGACGACGTTGGAAGTAAGAGGATCTTTTTTTCAAATAAAAATAGCAATAATAACATCTTGCGCCGCCGTCAAATGAAAAATTTAATCTATCCCTAACGACCCCTCGATTCGACGTTCATTTGTCAACGTCTGCGTCGTCAAAATAGAGGAGGATAGAGAGAGGGAGAAAAAATAACCAAAATCACCTTCCGGTTTTCCCTTTGCGGAGCTCTCTGGGCCTTCGAAAGAGCGGCACGTAAAAGGACTGAGGGGAAAAAACAACGCACGATCAATTTAATTTCGACGACGCGACGTCTCCCTCGCTTTCTCCCCTTTTTCTCTCTCTCTCTCCCTCACCTCCTCCTCCTCCCATTGGACCTTGTTTTGAAGGGACGCCAACAGATGGGGTTGGTTGGTATGGATGAGGAAGATGTCTCCTTCCTCCCTCTCTCTCTCTCTTCATACCATAACCGTGCCCCCTACCTCCAACTATGCCGCGTCCGCGTCTAGGAATAATCTTTTTTAGACGTCTTTAGAGAGGGCTTAGTTCTCTCAACAGAAATAGAGGCACCTTTTCTTCCCTCCGCCTCCCTACTCCCTCCGTCAAAAGCAACGCAAACTACGTAGTTGGAGGAGGAGGAGACCCACTTTCACGCAGATGTGCGCGTACGGAGAGAGTCGTCGGACTTGCTGGAAGAGGAGGAAGGGGAAGGAGGGGGAAGGAAGGGGTATATGGAAAGATATATCTCAGGGAGGCAGGTCTGGCGTAGTTAGAGGTAGGGTATGGTTCCAGGAGGTGCGTGGGGAAGAGGGATAATCAGAAACCTCGCAGAGAGGGAGAGAGAGATTAGGAGAGAGAGAGAGAGATTAGGAGAGAGAGAGAGAGAGAGGAACGTGCTCGGATGGAATTGCGGATGACGAACGGAATTGTCGCGTCCTTTATGATTCACCTCCGCACCAAAATAGTTTCTGACAGATACGTGATTGCATTGTTTGACATCGTTAATTCCTTGTGGATATATACGTTGCCGTCGAAAAATATTACCACATCGGAAGAGTATGTTTGTCTGTGGATTTTGACCGGTACATTTTTATTTTCAATTAAGTATATGTTAATCTCTGTTTAAAATTACGATTTTAGGATGAGTTTAAAAAAATATTTTACAGAATGCCGTTCGTATGATATCGTAATGATATAATCGTCACATTCATGTGACCAATAGTTTAAGATTTTGTGTTTATATTATGAATGTGAATATCATAAATATAACAAACGCGTAAGGTAATTATCGAGCTAATTTTGGTGCAATGAAGTAATTAATCCCGAAAATGGATTATAGGTTTTTACCCCGCAACTATAACTCCAATAGCCACCAAACGTTTTATAAAATCATTTACCCGGTTCGAACGCGAAATATTCGTCCTCTCTGGTAATTGAACGCTTGTTAACTTGCTCTTGGGGAAGGCTACTTTGCATCCTAAATGAATACCTCTTTTCCTCATCCGATGTTTGGCTGCAATGAGTTATCTTGATTATTCACACGTAAGAATATTTAGTAAGCATTGAATATTAGATATTTTCCAATAAAAAACTACCCTCGGAACTATTTCACGTTTACATCGTATAAAAAGGCTTGCGTAGTACACTCAAAAAACCCGGTTCTGCGTCACTCGCGAAGGAATTTATGTCGTTTGATCCTCTCCGAGTTTCTGAAGTGCGGGGTAAAGGCTCTTCCGTCCTATAATCTCATTTCCTTCCCGTCCTACCTCAGTGCAATCGAACGGGTGAGGGAATGTGCGTGTGTGTGTCTGTGTCCGTCCGTCGTGCGTGTGTGCTAGCGAACGCCAACGACGGTTAAGATGGTGCCGACCCCTCTGGTTCCCTCCGCAATAAAACAACCTCTCCCATAAATTTTTGCCAACGGTCCCCCGAAAGCTATGACACAAAACGGATATAAAAAGAGGAAAAAAACGAAACGAGGATAGACGAAGGAGAAGAGAAAAGGGAGGGGGAGGGAGAGAGAGAGAGGGGGGGGAAAACACTCCCATTCACTCTCTCTCTCTCTCTCACGCTCTCGCAGCATATGTTTATTTCCACGGTTAACCGCGAGAAAGAGGAGAATGGAAGGAAGGTGATCAGAAATAAAATAATGGTGAAATTTATCGATAAAATATAGGTAAATGGACGTGAGAAATAAAAAATGTAATAAAACACCTCTAAACTCTTAAATTCATACTAAATTGTTTCGTATAATTTAAGATTATACGGGACTTATTATTATTCAAAGGTAAGCGACTGGTTTGCAGTAGAAGCTAACGTGTAGGGCGTCATTTTATTTTTTCTCTTGTCATTACTTAAAATATATTTCATTATAATGTCTTGGATAAATAAATACTTTGTCTTTATTCTTGTAGTTATAGACCTTTAATAATTAATTTTAATGTAAAAAACCTCTATTTCAGAATATTTTACTTAAGTCAATAAGAATATTTTAGACTTATTTTGAATGCGCCATAGTTTTACAAATTAATGATGGAATTACCAAGATTAGTATATATATAATTTAGCACATCATATTATTGTTAACGCCAAATCAGGCTGCTTATGGTAGGACGAATTTCAGGCAAACGTCACCCCCAGAGAAAGTATGTAAAGCTGAACTACCAAGTGGTTGCATAATAAATGATTTAACTTTTGCACCTGAATCAGCCCTGCTGCCCATACAAGGGCTTTCCGATCAGGTCCACATATAAGGAAACTATGTACAAATTGATGTTAACTTGAAACGTATGTGGCTAATTGGAGATAAGAACTTGTTTATTATTATTATAAAAATCGAAATCGGAAAATGAGGTGATAAATCTCGGAACGGAAGTTTATGGTTTCCGTAGTGTAGTGGTTATCACGTGCGCCTCACACGCGCAAGGTCCCCGGTTCGATCCCGGGCGGAAACATTTTTTTCTCCGTAGTTCTGTTCATAGATGATTAAGAATAATTTGAAAAATATTGTGACCACAAAAGAGCAGCAATGTTAATATTTAAATATTTAATAGAGCTAATTCGTTTTGATATGCCAAACCGAGCAGCCTGCAGCTGCAGCTACAAGTCTGGAACGGTTAATGTAAAATTACAAGATGTATTTCCGTTGGCGCATAAGGAGGAATGTTTACAAGTACATATTTAAATTTTCAACAGTTTAAAAATATTCATATTTTATATGGAAAAATCTTTGGAGGAAATAATGATGAAATTGTGAAGATAATGAATCGATAGAATCATATTTGCTTCTATCTAATAATTTTCCGGCATGACAGTGAAGGAAGAGTTTAGAGTTTAGACCATGGGCCTCCAACCTGGTGCTCGCGAGCACCGCTGTGCTCTCTGACAGCCTGACTGTTCTCTTATAGGGTGCTTAATATCTCGTTTCTTAGTATCAGTAATATTTCGCTTTGTTGTTTTCTTTCGAAACGTATTCAAGATCGTTAAGATTAAAATTGATGTTGTTTTGATTTTGTTTATGGTCATTCCTATTTATTCGCTTCATATTCTAGAATACAACTTAGTGATTGTCAGATCGAAAAAGTTGGGAACTCTGGTTTAGACGCTCCTGAATTTTGGTATTACTTGCTAATCTTCAATTTGCATATCAAACACTTTCCTGCATTCGATGAAAACCTGACATGACAGAAATTGAGAATTTTGAAAGGGATGCGCATATTATTATCATTTTAATGATCACTGTTTGGTTTAAGAGCTATTTTTAAGAGTTAAACAAAATTTGTGGCTCTAGTTATGTTGGCGTATTAGTTTCGTAGGTTATTCGGTATTTGCAGCCTCCGATTAAATTAAATTTGATATTACCTTCGGTTTATTTTATTATGTAATTGACTTTTACGGTTTTATAATGGTTAATACTCGTCTCGTTTGCTTCCATGGATGGATGCTCTCACCCCGAGGCTGCGCAAATTCATCAAATGATATCTGTTCGCTGTAAAGGATGAAACAGAATGTAACGTGCACGCAAGGTAGTAGAAATGGAGGAAATTTGAATTCGAAGAGATGTGAAATTGACGCATTAGATGCGACGCCTCAAGTTTCTAGCAATGCATTAGCCGACGTAATTTTATTGATAAATATTGCTGATTTATTTTTTATCGGGAAAAAAAACTTATGTCAATGGCCTAAGGATAAAATATTAAACATTCGCGATATTTTGAGGAAATTACTTGAACAATATAGGAAGATGGGAGAGTATATATTTCTTTAAACCTTTTCTAAAGCGGTTAATCATAGGAACTCCAGATTATATATTTTAACCAAACAGTTACATCTCGGAATCAACAATAACTGCGGTAAGAGGATTGTGCCAGAAATTGATTTATTTGAGTGAAAGTAATAAAAATGTACGACCCTATGCATTAGAATGCTAACCTAATAAAAAACCCTCACATTTCATGTTGGTTCTAATAATAAGAAGTAATAATACATTAAACATAAAGAGCACAAATATCGTTTACAATGTATCGCATTAAAGGACGTCATGCTCTTCTCATACAGGTCATATTTGAATTTAAAGATGTTATTTGAATTTATAATATAGGAATTTACAAAATAGGACTCGTGTGGTTCAGTTCTACATAAAGAAAGCAAACGAGACACTGTGCATGCTGATGAGTCAACCATTACTCGTGTTAATTTAACTATTAAAAATAGTGAAATATGTACTTATAAGACGTACTAGAAGAAGGCCATAATATGCTCTGAAGTTTCTTCAGGAATCAAAATTTTATTTTAAAAATCATATTGGTGTAAGCATTGCCTTTGACATCCATTGTCAAACAGAAACCCCCGAAGAGCTTTGTAGAGATCCATGGAATATTCCACGCTGACGTCCGACGCCAATTCACATGCCCACATGGCCCATAGTTTTAAAGCACGACCAAATTCAATGCGACAGATTGTTTCTGAGGAACATGAGGTATCTTTGTCTGTATTCCACATCGGGAACTTCCACGTCACTTAACCTCCAAAGCCAACACGCTCGGACCAAGCGATGACGGTGCTAGTTAGCCGACCTTCAATCCTAGTGCAGCCGTAGGCTTAGTTGAACAACATCAAACCTCACCGGTAATGGAGCTCAGCCTTAATCAAACACTATCCGATCATTTGCCTTTGTGGTTCCTACGAATCCTGCAAGAGCGCAACCGTCGCCGCCTACGTTATACCTCCATGCGCATTGTCGTAACTTTACACATCCAAGGTTCTCATTCGTGATAAAATACCTTCTACCGAATGTTTCATATACGCGTATATTTATGCGCATTAATGCATTCGTGAATATCAGCGCAAGACACTTTCCCATTTCTCATTCTTGAAAATTTCCCCTCGTATTGATTTGAAGTATACAAATTGCGTGTAAGAATTATGTTGATACATATAAAGTGAAAACCGAATAACACGAAATGCTGGGGACCAGCACAATCATTCCGTATTAACCGAATATCATGTTAACAGTTTAGAAGGCAACATTTTCATTTTTCAAACATGAGAGTAATCTCTTAGGCAAATCGACGATGTACCTACATCAATAATGGGATGTAAATAGCAAAATAATTTATTACACCAATTAAATTAACTCAATTAATTTAAGTTTGAAAAGGATAAGAATTCTGAACTTGACAGGGATACGAACCCGGATTTTCCACTTGCCGGTTAAGTGCTTTAACGCTGTCAAGCCAGCCGAATTTTCCATTTCCACGGTCAAGTTCAGAATTTTTCTCATTCGTGAATAGTAGCAGGGAAAGTTACAATTCCTAATATTCCAAATTGTCAATTAATTTATTTGCCATACAATTTTAACGACATTTTCTTTCCATATCAATGCCATAGTGTCCGCGCTCAAGAAGTCCATTAATCCTTTGCCTGTTCTGTTTTATTAAAGAGGAATTTCTGTCTAGAATTGATTTTAAATTAACAATAACTAATGCAGCTGAAAAAAATTCCACATCGTCTTGCCTCGAAAAGCACGTATTAACTTTATCGTGTTATACCGACCATGAAGTAGACTGCTGCGTCATTTAGACCAAATCCATTGACATGCAAAATTCGCCATTCCGTGGATGTTGAAGCTGCGAGTCGTCCAACTGCCATCGAACCGAATTCTAGAATGGCTTCAAAATAGGGAGAATAAAATTCTGGATTCTATCTCCTTCCTAATCATGCGACGAAAAATGGCATAGGTATGTTTTTCCGTGTTGAGAGAAACAATAGGTACTTTTGGCAGAGTTTCCCTCTCACCCCACGATTCATCAATGCCGAACCAAAAGAAAACATGCGTCCCTCCATGCACACATTTCCTTTTTATTTCTTCCAAAGCGAGTGAATTGCGACGTCCAGTTCGCGCATAAATACAAAAGCAGTTTGCTGCATTGTGTTTGGGAGAAAATCTATAGAATAGTAACGTTAAGAAGGAAGGGAAGTATGAAATTATTCGGTTTTACATGGAGATGGAATATATTTGTGCCCTTCGTTGAATTGACTTTCATAGTTTTAAAGAGAGCGTTTTTCAAAAGCATAAAAATATTACAAGCATCCCTCTTCATCAGATCTTGTTTTTCAGTGTGCCATTGCATAAAAATGAAAGTTTGTTTTCATGGGATCTATTGTCGATGAATAAACATGGATATCTCTCACAAAATAATAAAATAGGAAAGAGTTGCGTTGCAAGTTATATAAGGAATTTCCTTGAAACGCTTTTATGATCCGCGTTTGATTACGTTTCTGCGCCTTTTTGTTGGATATGGAATCTTTGAAAGTTTTATTTTGCTAAATAAGTGCTAAAATCTTTACCCAAGAAAGTCATTTCTTTTAATTTTTGCTCCGTGTTCTAAATTCAGTTGCGTTTTAATACACGCCGATAAATTTACATGTTAAAGTAAAGATATTTAAAAATTTTCCAAATTCTTAAATAGTTTAAATTTATCAACCGTTCACAAAATTAAACTACGTATATATCGACTTTTTAAATTTCGATTCCTCGTCGGACATTGCTATTGAATATATTAGTCCCTTTATTTGTCATTTTATCGTTGTATCGTCCTCAAACTCAACGCATTCCGGGTTATCTCTTGTATCGGTGAATGTTGCGTAGGTACTCCAGTTGCAAAAACACGACGAGACAAGATTCGAATGAACAGTATTTGCACCTAGAAATCCGATGTCGTCGGAAGAGGAGAATTGCAAAATCCGTCGGAGGAAAAAAAAGAAAAATGTGAAAAATAAGAAGATAACGCGTAAAGCGAACGCGGAGGAATCGTCGAATTACGGAAATAATATCGAAAGATTTTTAGAGTAACTTGTTCACCCATTCCTTTTTATTACAATACATACTACGTCCAAAATCTTCCACGTGCGAAATATACGACTCGGAACCCTCAAAAAAAATAAAAAGCTCGCGTGTTGTCTCAACAGTAGTAGAAACCCTTTTAGCACGTGCGTTTCCTTTCCGAGTCTGCGGATTCCTTAAAAAATTTTCTCTCTCTGTGTACCTTTTCAGACGGCCTCTCAGAATGCGCAGGTGCTGCCCCACTCGGGAAATTAGGTAAATGCGTTTCATGGAGTTCAGCTATAGTGCAGCAAACCTTCGCCGGCACTCGAAACGATTTTTTTTTCAATAGTTACCGCCGTGAAGGGTTTCTTGCTACACACCGAAAGGAAATGTAAAGAAAAGACGGAGAGATACACAGTCTGTGCAACGTTGATAGGAAACCATTTTCAAACGAGAAGAAATGCGCTGCTATTTTCTTTGGAAACTCAATGTATACCTATTGTCCCACATCATCATGCTATATTTCTATTATATATATTTACAATTAAATTATAAATATGAAGAAATTGGAATGCTGAATGCGAGCTAGATTTAATTTAGATTTTGATAATTTGAAATTTTAAATGATGTAAGATATGGAAAAATGCTTTTTTGTATTGAGATAAGTTCTATTTTATGGGTGAGTTTTGATAAAACTCTTGCGGTAGTACTTGAGATTTTTCACGAAAAAAGGCCAGAAAATTTTGAATTTTTATAATGTTGGCTGGTTACAGATGCTCACAGCTGGCGAGCGCAAATACGCTGGAGAAAATGAATTAAACACTTCATATTCCGAGAAAACAGATAGCCTATCTAAAACACACTTAAAATTCGTTGAAACGAGCCATTTTTAAATCCGCAGAAATTACAACTTGACTCGCGAAGGCTGTTTTATCTACTGGTTGTGAAATGGATCTCAGTTCGTACTTCGGAATAATCATTGGTGTGATTGCGCAGTTAGAATCGCAATTTCACGCTTGTGGAACATATTTAAACAGTATATGCCGGCTGGAAAGACTAAGAATAAGAGTTTCAGCTGATAGATAACTTAAAAGGAAAAATTGCTAGCAAAATATGAATAAGATTGTGGGAAGCAGGAGTATGTCGAGAACCAATTTAAAGTGAAAACATATAATAATCACACCTCTGCCTTCGGACCGATTACCTATGAGGAAGCTGTCTAAAATGGGATCCCTGTCAAAGGGCCGACAGTCGAAGGGCCGCAAACTATAGGGCCGACAACCAAAGGACCGACAATATCACTTTACAGAAATAGATTAATATTTAACCGATAACATAAATTTACAGAAATTGGTAAATATGTATTCTACAATATCTATTTCAGGCTTTACAAATAATAGCTTAAAATGAGAAGTAATCCAAGTTCGGAATAAATATTTCGGTTTTTCCATATTGTCGGTCCAATGTCGGCAATTCTGCATTTTCGACCCTTGGCATATTTCTGCCCATTGGCTGTCGGCCCATTGACCCTGACCCGTCTAAGATATAAGGTTCTGATGTTTTTACCTCTCGGTCGACATTACCCATAGGAACTCTTAAGTGAATTTTAGAAAATTAAAGGAAAAGAATCAATTAAACAATCACTGTAGTTTTTGTATTTTAAGGCGAGAAAGTAGTTGACAATGCCAATTTTAGAATAAATAAATCTTAAAGGTTTTTATTCTTCCAATTGTATCTTGGCAATTATAATTTCTGCTCAAAATCATAGGCAGTTGTATGACAGGAGGTAGATGGAGCTGAAATAAATAATAATTAAGGTGAGAGTAAAGTGATATGTAAACAATTTAAAAAACACCAAAATTTGATTTTTACAACAAATGTGTTGAGGGTTTCGGCTAGTATTAACGAACATTTTAAAGCAAGACGAGTTTAACGATAGATACGGGTGTCAGTAGTGTCACCTTGCGGTAAATTTAGAACTCTCCTCTTACGTCCTCTTCTCAAGGCTGATAAGCCATCTTTCCTTTTTACGGAACAACTTCAATCAGCGTGAATTTAAATCTTGTTTGATAAAAAAAAGGAGAATCGGAAACACCACTCGTAGCAGAAAGCCGAGAGCTGCTCAACCCGGTTCCGAATAATTGCACTTTTCACCTGACAAAAGACGATCGTGGGCGTAGTATTTCCGGTGTCGTGAGGATAACTGGCACCTCATTAAAATTGCACATTGCAAACGCGAGAGTTCGAACACATTACCATGCGGCGAAAGAGCAAAGGGGTTAACCCGAATAACGAAAACCGTTCTACCACCTGGGAATCGCTACTGCCGTTTTCGGTCGCGATATCAGCGAGTCCGCTTCTATACCAACGATGTTCAACATCCCTAATGGTTTGTGGGAGGCAAATCGTACCCTTGAGTCTTGAATGGCACCTTTGCTAGGGCGGCATTCGTTTCCCCGTGGGAAAGGAACTCGTGGTTACCTTAGTCCGGAGGGGAGGGGGGGAATGGATTTTTGTCGAAGGGGAAGGAGAGTAGGAGGTAGAGAGTGGGAAGGAGGGAGGAAAGAGGGAGGGAGTTGTGAAGGAGATGGAAGAGGAACGAAAGAGAGGGAAGGATAGGAAAGCAAAGAGAAGAAGGTAGACAGAAAGTTGGAGTCAGGAGAGAGAATGTTGGATAGAGAATGTTGGAGAGAGAATGTTGGAGAGAGAATGTTGGAGAGAGAATGTTGGAGAGAGAATGTTAGAGAGAGAATGTTGTAGAGAGAATGTTGGAGACAGGAGAGAGAGTAGTGGGAGAGAGGAGGGAGGGGATGGGGAGAGAGGAGGAGGAGAGGGGAGATATAGGAGGAATGTGGAAGAAAGAGGGAGTGAAGAGGAGTGAGTGAGATAAGAGGAGGAAGAAAGGGATAGATAGATAGATAGATACACGTCTTTATTCGGGCGAAATTTAGACCATAAGGTCTATTCTTACATTTAACCCTTCGTCAATATCAGTGTTTTTCAACCTTATTGCCTTGGCGACACACTTTTTAAATGATCCAGCTCTCGCGACACACCATGAAATAATCGCGACACACCATGATATAAAATGTCAATTTTTTGGTTTAAACATAACAAAAATACTTAAGATTCATTATTTAACAATAAAACATCATAAATATAACAAAAAATATAAGAAAATGTTTGTTTGTTAACATCAAATTAGTACAAATATGACCGAGGTCATTTCAGAGCATGTACAACGAAATCTATATATGTATAAATAAAATTCATTATTTAACAAAATAAACAAAAAGAATAAAAATCTGTCGAATAACAATTTTTAAACAATAAATGTGAAATTTGAGCTTTTTTTCCTAAATTTTCGCGACACACCTGGACCTCGTCCACGACATACTAGTGTGTCGCGACACACCGGTTGAGAAACACTGGTCAATATAGATAGTTTCAGTTGAAGTTAGAATACAATATTACAAGAGTGGAGAACAGTATAAAAGTCGAACATATGTAATAATAAATGAAAGATTTAAATTTAAATTTGTGGGGAAAACGTAGAAAAGAACAGGCTTGTCCTTACTAGTAAAACCCTGGCAGGAAAACACTTACTGAGAAGGGGAGTGCGAAAAACCTGCGAAACCCCTAGATAGTAAATACATTTCAATATGAAACTAAACATTAAATAGTATGTAGTATGTACAGTAGGAGAAATCTTTAATACAATCACACTGTATACGGTCATAAAAATACATATAAAGATATTCACTTAATTTTTACAAGATATATACATTAGTCTTGCAGGATAAAAGGAAATATACACGAAAAACATAAAATGAGACAGAGGAGGGAAAAATAAAACAATAATATAAATTAATATAAAAAAATAATAATGAATGAAGAGGAGGAGAGAGAAGGAGGGAGGGAGGGAGAGAGAGGAGGGGAGATGGAGAAGGGAGAGAGGAGGGGGAGTAAGAGAGGGAGGAGGTGGGAGAGAGAAGGAGGGAGAGAGAAAGAGGAGGGGAAGAGAGAGAGAGAGAGCGGGAGGGGAGGAGGGAGGGAGAGAGAGGAGGTAGACAAAGAGGAGGAGAGAGAGGAGGGTGTGAGTGGAGGATGGAGAGAGGAAGGAGAGAGAGAGAGAGAGAGGAAGAGTAAGGGAGGGCGGGATATGAAGGAAGATAGATACATAGAAAGATACGCGGAGAGGTATGGAAGAACGGCATGGAGAATGAGGAAGTAGGAAATGGTTTAGTGAGGAAATGGTAGGGTTTGGGAGCTCTCAACCAAAACCACCTCCACCACCTGTCTCTTTCTCCCCCTCCACCCCCGCTTACAACTCAGCCACGGCCGTAGCCATAGTGACGAGAGTGAGGCCTTAAGGGGGGGTGTAGCAGGAAGCCGGGGGCGTTTCGAGGCGCATGGGCTATCTATCGATCAACCTCCTCTCGACCTCTTGGGGGCGGGTGGTAGGGCTGGGAAGTGGGAACGTAGGCTGTCCGGTATCCCTCATTCACTCCCTTAAACCTCCAACCTCCTCTCCACACCCTCAAAACCCCAAACCCGTAGGCTATTCCCTTAAAAAAAGAAAAGAAAAGCATAACTTTTCCCTTCTTATCGGGCATTCGACGAAGGTTTTGTGGGTTGGGCGCGTAAAAAAAATCGAAAGGGGTTCGGGTTGTGAACGGAAAGGGGTTGGAATATTTAGTTCGTTTTGCGGGAACGTGTTAAAGGATCGCGGACGAATGTTTATTTTTTGGAGTTTTTATAATACCCGAAAAACTCAAAATTTTCCTTCGTTTTCACTCTTATCTATTTGTCTCACCTCCTTTCTCAGTTGCTTAGTCGCTCTCCTCTCTCTACCTCTCTCTCTTTCAATCTTTCCTTCCTTTTTCCTCTTTGGAATCCTTCCTCTGTCGACCCTTCCGAATTTTTATGATTTGATCCGTTTTCTCATTTGGCATTCTTCTCTCTGACCATTCTACTTTCTCTCTCGGAACCCTTTCAAACTTTTGTCAGTCTACTCACCATAATCTTATCTTCTCTCTCTCTCTCTCTCTCTCCGTCTCTTTTTTCACCTCCTTTTTCTATTTCTCGCCGCATTTCTAACTCGAAGTTCTTCAATCTTCATCTTCGCGTGGCTGTATGACCGTGTATCTCACTCGCTTTCGGCTGTCTCCGCGTTTTCGTACGGGTAATGACATAAAACTCTGATCCGCGTTCTCCTACGTATGGACGATTAATATCGCGCAAACACTGTCAGTTATCGACTTGATGCTTTGGGATCAGTTCTTCTTTTTCCGTCGAGGTGGGGTATGCAGCGAGAAAAACTCTGTCATCAAAGTCCAGATTTAGTGTTGCTCGTGTTTAATATTAAAAAAATAATTGTTTTTAATTTGCACACTATTTATATAATTTATATAATAGAGATTTCAGTCGATATTAATCAAACTTTGTGTCCTCAATGAATATTTTATTACGTGCCCTTTACTCTAACATACTGTATCTTAATATATGGTAGAAATGGATTGAAAAGTTTAATTATTATATAATTAAATTTTGATTTTTAAATTGCCCTCTTTTAAATTAATATGAACATTTGCCAATTTAAAAATTGCATAATTAAAGCGCAGATTATTTAATCACGCACGTTTGATTTTGAAGTATAGAAACACCTTATTGCATTCACCCATAGAATAACCTCTCTGAGAGTAGACTTTTAACAAAGATTCAGTAATTAAGTGATCATTATTTCGACGAAGCATGTGGCCTTAGACTGAATCACCTTTTATAAGATTTTTAAAAGGTTAAAAACTTTTTTGTTTTTACGTAAATCATTAATAATTATGAATACGAATGACCCTTTTTTTAGTTACGACGAAGATAAAGAGACGTTATCTAAAAATAAATTTTCAGGCCTTTCCTTTTATTTTCCAGAAGGATATAAACGTTTTCTCGCTTTTTTTCTAACATTAACGAAGTTTTCGTTGTTTTTGATTGCCTAGACTCACAGTCCCATTCCTCCATCTAAACGGCCGTCTCTCTTCGTCTTCCATTTCTCATCCTATCGATAAATCTTTCCGCTTTACCCTTTTCTCTTTTCGGTTTCTTTTCCTCTTTCAAACCTAATTCCGTATTTTTTTCTTACAGTTCTTTCTTTTGAATCGATTCTACCTCTTTGCCCCCTCTCAACTCTATCTTTACTAATTGAAACCGTAAACTTAATTACTTATGTTTTCTCGCACAAAAACCTCTTTTTCTCACTTTAACGTTAAATTTTTAATTACAGCAGGAAATTGAACGATGGCATTTAGAATAATGCTATAAAAATGAAAACCAAAGTCATTGTCATGAGTTTTGTAATGCACGCTATTCTATGCATGGGTATTAATGACTAGTTTAAGTATCTGGCGTTGCCCGGGTAAATCCAATGTGTTTCATATACGACAAGCTCCCTAACTCTTACATAATCTGTGAAGCACAAGTTATAAATGTTTTTACAGCATTTGCCGCAAAAATGTCTGTGAGAGCATATAATTAAAAACTCATAGTTTTGGAGGCATAAATTTCAGAAGGTGCCAAACATGCAATTAGGCATTTTGCCCACATCAGTTGATACCAATATTTTTTTGGTGAGCGCAACAAAAAAATTTCCTCGCCCTAGGTCTTATATGATATGTGAGGTAGCAATTATTCGGAGATGAAAATTCAGCATTTCCCAAGACTGCTTCACACGCAAATCCCATAACCGAAAGATAACTCGCACATGGACCCGAATTGTGGTACTTGGTGAAAAATTAACGCTTCGTTTCCCTTCAAAGGAATAACAAAACTATGAAATTTTAGCTTCTTCGCTGACCGCCGTGACCGCCAAAGATTTTAAACTAAAAAAAGTAGAATTTTCGCGTTCAAAACACATTTTCGAATCTATTTTATGCTGCTTTGAAAATCATCCGAATGAAAAGAAAGATAATATCTTTATATTCCATTATGCGTTCGTGACAATGTCCTGAGTTTTATGCGATGATTGCAAATAAGTTTATAATGCAAGGGAATAACATGGTGCACTCATTCCCACGCTGTTCTCATTGTGAAAAGAAGAGCTCCTGGGATCAAACCTGGGACTTTGGAATCGTATGTAAACATAGACCTCGACTTTCTCCTGGGTCAAAGTGTATTCCAGTGAAAATTTGGTTGTTATGTCCGAATGCATAGAGTGCAGATAGACAATTTTCTTTATATATTAGATGTGCTGAGAGAAGCGTTAAGCTTTCTATCATAAGGAGCGTATATGATGCAGTAATTAGCTAAACTCTAGAGCGGAGTGTCGGTATCATTTGCCAATAACCGTTAATGCTTCTGCGTGACCGCCCTAGCAAGTCTATGTTTGCGTGTCTGTGTGCATCTGTTTATAAAGATAGATAAGCTACCATTTTTTCTAGTCTCTCTCTCTCACACACACACACACAATATGCTTCTCAAATGGACGTATTTTTTTGCTGTTTTTCTTCAAGAACAAATTCGCTTATGCGTTCTTGTTTGTCTGTCTGTCTGACTTTCTCCTATACGAAAGCAGCTAGAGTTATCGTTTTTTTCGCCAATCGAATCAGTATTCTCTCTCGTTTCGCATGTTTTCTCGGCTTGTTCCTCTATGTTTTTAAAGAACCGCCGTTTACTCTCTGCTGAAACATCTCTTTCCTTAATTCTTTCCAAGTTTTATCCTTCTTCAACTTATCAACTTTACCTCTCACTTTTACTTTCTCTCCCTTCCGGCTTTTTTATGCCTCTAACAAAATATAAGTATGTTGTTTAGCTCTATTTTCTCCATCTCTTCAGAAAAATGTCGTCCAAATTTGTTGTCCTCTGTCATTCTTTGGCAGAAGCATCCGTACTTGAATGTTTGTCCAAAGTTAGTGGAATACATGTGAGATGGAGTAAATATTTTTTTACGCTATACACACGTGGTGTTACATTTACACCGTCTCCGTCTTTCTTTCTCTTCCCCTCTCCTCATCTCTTTTTTCTCTGGCTACTTTCTCCTTTCTCTCTCTCTCCTACTTTCACTCTATCTACCGCTGGCCTCCCTATCTAAACCCCGGAATCCTTTACCTTCTGTTCATGTAAACCACTTTCTCTCCCTATATTATTTTTTTGCGCGGCGCCCGACTGTATGCAAGAATTTTGAAAGAGGTTTAAGGAACGCGAGTTGAGCGGTTCGTTAATTGTACGAATTTTTCTCACGAGCGACCTCTTTTTGAGTATGAGAAAGAACAAAGGAGAGGAAAGGGGGAGAGATAGATAGATAGATAGAGAAGGGGCATTCTGGGAAGGATGCAAGTATTTTCGAGTTTCAGACGGAAATTTTGCGTGATTAATGACTTCGCTTGAAGGTCACGACCTTGCCAAGTAACAACATGAGTGATTACTGACCAAAATGCGTTGACTTATAAGCTGTTTTGGATTTTGGGTCGACATACATCTTGTTAACCGGGCGATAGACTTAGTATCTCTCCTATGTCAATCCATTTAGTTGGTCTGCATTCCATTAAAAGGAAAAATTTTATTTCCTGAAATACATGTGTGGATTTGAAACCTTTGGATCAGTAATTGCTCGTTATAGCAGATGGCGAACTTTCCGCCTGATAATCGGCTGTCTCACCAAGGTAACCTTAATTCCACAGTAGTTCTGAGTTGCCAAAAAATAATAAAATTTGCCCTTTCAGATCACAATTTTTGTGGGTTAAACTGTTTTAAAGTTCGTATACAGTTTTAAGACATTTCGTTTGAAAATAATTGAAAAAATATATTAACAGGTAAGGAAAGAATTGCGTTGAAACATTTTTTCAAACTCTTTTATGATTCACGTCGGACGGTGATCAAAAATGTCACTATATCTTACTCTGCAAACAGTTGACGGATGGTAAATTTTGGGGAAACAAGGTTAATTATATTAGGTCGTGTTTAACATAATAAACTATATTAAGCTGAGTATAAGAGGGAAAACTTACTATAAAGAGCAGATTCTTTACGTAATAAGCGTTCTTTATTTCTACGTAAAACGTTTTTTTGTGAAACGTGGCTGCATTCCTGTTGAACCACTACCTGTCTTTCAAGGAGAATTATTATCAAAAAATGTAGTAATAATAGCTTCATTTTCCCGAAAGGTATATCGCCAACGTTTAAACCGGAAAATATTAGAAATATGTTTTGGAGAAAATGCATAAATTCAGCTGATGTGTTTAACATAAAATGGTGGTGAAATTCGTACAATATGGGACAAAATTTAACTTTTAGTCGTGGTCTCCAACACCAATTTTTACTGAAATCAATACAGCTAGAGTTACGCTGTTGTGCGCCTATGCAATGCCGCATTGCTGCGAAACGCACATTGACCTTGAATGAGGAAATGCTATCTTTTCTAATATATATATATATAGCGTGCACAATTTCAATAAAATCATTACTAAACACATTCATCTCATTGATGGATTACTTAACTAATAATACAATTCAACATCTTTAAGTTATGAACTTCGATCCAGTTTTTTTATATTGGCAGTCAAATTTTGAGTAAATGTATAAATATTTCTCCAGTTTCGAATTATCACTGATTACTCATGGGCATAAAAATCATTATCTGAAATCAACATATGAAAAATTCCAAAAATATTTCAGGGATCGCTTTATTTATCTCATATCGTTAAATAATTTTCATATTTTAAAAATTGCCGATAAATTGAAAATTGTATTTCTGACCGTTACACGCATAAGTAATTCATGCTTTTATAAGACGCAGATATTTTATGGGCATAAAACATTTACAAAGGCAAAAACATAATTAACATGGTGGTACAGGGTTTAAAACCGGAAATTTATTACGGTGAATTATTTTTGCCGCAGCAAACCAATAGGTCGGAATTAACGATGCAGCATAACTCTCTTTGTTAAATGAACCTAACAAAAGTGAACTACTTATTTTTATTTTCGCTTATAAATCTCTTTTAAACGATTTCGAAAATTCCTAATTATGCCTGAGAATTGTAGACACACCCATGCGTCCATTTCAGATTAGTTGCATTTAATTTAACAAGGTCTACTAACCAATTCACATTTAAACAAATAATTTATTAGTTTAACTAAAATTGAATACTCAAGAGAGTTTCCCTAAAATTATGTTTAATAAATGCAGAAAAATTACCGGTTTCAAACTACGGCAAAATATCTCGGTGAATTGTAAAAAAATACCCAGTTAAAAGTTACGTGGAGCGCTAATGGTCATATTTTATTTACGCTGCCCATTAAGAGCGAATAAATATCATTTTATGTGTTAGAATCTCTTTTAATGCAAGAGGCTCTTCAGTAAATTAGGCATCCGATCGAGAGAGCGAATCGTGGAATCCATTAATATTTCATTCACCCTCAACTTCCACTTGACTACATTTCTTACGCCGCTAAGCGAGATTAAGGATTACTTTAATTGCTCTGAAGTTCCAATTACTCTGATCCTAATTGTCCGAAAGTTTAGTTCTTAGGAACATGTTTAGATAAAAATAGTCCCGGTGAATTTTCATAGAAAAATATAATATGAGGATCTGTAAGAGATGCTTCAAATACATTTTAAGAAATTCTTCTTAAAACGATTAAGCAAGAATTTTCTACGTTTCATAAACCTGTCAGACACGGCAGGAGAAGGACCTGTTAAAGATATCATTTGTTTTTCCATTTATATTCACTGGTATGTGTTTTAAATATTTTAATTTTCGTTTGAAAAAGTCGGTTTTCGAAACAAGTTCAGTAGATGGCGCTCAGAGTCATCACATCGGATTCAATTCGAATGATAACATAAAGCGGCTGAAAACGTCGAACAAGGGTTTATTTTAAACTATATTTGGTTTTAGAATTCTACATTTGGTTACAATGACAATGACTAGTAACAGTTACTAGTGATGGTAAGGAATATTTGGTGCAGTCTATTCTTTCCTTATCGCGGCATCCGAAAATTTAAATGTCAGATTTATGTAGAATTTAAATTATCCGGGTAAACCTATTACATATTTGATTCAGATAATGAGAACTGAAATGTATTGTATTGTGTTAAATTGAAAAAAAAAGCTTAACTCGAAAAAGATAATGTTGAAAATTGTACTTATAACTGTCAAAGTTTGTATTCCATGGCTATAGACAGCCTAAAAAAACAGATGCGCATTCCGGCTGCAAATATTTTCATAAAGTCTAGTATCGGTCGTCCGTAATCGATGATGGCGTTTAACTAATTTATTCATTGACCTCCTGCCATTATCAATCAGTCTTCTGAATTCCTTAAATTAAAAAAACTTGATCTATATTTTTCACAATACTATTCATCCAAAAGAATCTCTCCTATAACATGGAATATATTAAATGTGTAATATACTATTTTTTGTTTTTTTCAGATGGCTATTTAACATTTCATATTAGTGTGTTATGCAAATGTTTTTTCTACACTCATTCTTAATTTTCGTGAAGCAAATGAGAAAGACGAGCGGAAATGTAATTACTTAACAAGGAATGTTCGAAAAATTTTAATAATGAAACATTAATATTCCTATTTAACCTTAATAAGTGAAAATAAATCAGATTCATATAACGCAACAAAATGCTGCTATATTAAAGTCCTTACTTCGAAGCCATTTATGCATTGAAAATAAGGTTCCTTTTCCATATATTTTTCTGACTCGATGACAATTGTAAAATACTGAAGAAGATAGTGTATATCGATTAAAAACTTTAACAGAATTAATTAAGATTCTTTAAACTAGAAACTGAATTTATGATTAGTCATTTTAACGTTTGAGTATTTGCAAAAGGAGTCGTAATCAATGTTGACTCGGTATTTGCAGTTTCTGAGGGCTAATCACTTGGCCAACGACTGGGTTCCCACGTTATCTTTCCCCATCGCCGAAGGATTCACCTGCAGGGTTGCGATGCATTTCACAAGCTGAACTCTCTCGTTAAACTTTGAACTTAGAGAAGTGGGGTCAGCGTCGATTGCCATCCGAATCTCCCGATAGGGAAATTTATCAAGCACTCAGCCCTGCGGTCGAATAACGAAGCATCAGGTTCTTATTTTTTTCTCTTTCCGATTAACATCGTTTCGTATTTTTTTATTTTTAGCGCCCAGGTGTTTATTTTTATTTTATTTTAATTTGGCGTCAAAGCTATTTCCTCGCTTCGATCTCTCCCACTCGTCACGTTGGGTAGGTGTGGTTCGCAACGCTGAAGCGTGTTTTCGATGGAATTTTTTTTAGCTTGAGCTCGGAAAAGAGGGAATGAGAGAGGCCAGAGAGGGAGAGGGGGAGGGAGAGAGAGAGAAAGAGAGAGAGAGAGAGAATGGAGAGTGCGTTGGAGGGAGTGGAGAGGAGTTTGCGGTGCGAGACAGGAGACTATAGGAAGCGGACGAAGCGCTGCTGTGTCAGCACTGATAAACACCGCTTTGATTTACTTTCCTAGCTCCTCCCCCCCTCCCCCTCACCCCCAACATAACCCCCCCTTCCTCTCTCTCACCCCCCCGCCTTTCTCCGCACCCTTCAACGCAGGAGGGTGTTTCCGACCCATATTTTTCATTACATCCTGAATGAAGCTTCCAGGAAACGCACATAAGACCTTAACGCGCTCTGCTAAAGGATGGATGGCGGTGGTGATATTCAGTAGGGCGTAGATTAGAGAAGTATTTTCTCTCGTTAAAAAAATATAATACGCTCGGAAAAATTCGTTGCGATAGTGTGTGTCCGTAAATGTGATTGGTGTGCATAACATACAGCGAGGCGCACGAAATGATATGAATAGAAGCGTTTTTTCCGCGATAGAGAGCAGATGGTGGTAATCGATGGACATCTTTCTGATCCCGTGAATGTCACCTCCGGTGTCCTCCAGGGAAGTGTCTTGGGTCCGATAATTTTTCTAATATATATATATATATTATATATATATATTATATATATATAAACGGAAGCAGTAGTTGTAGATTATTCGCTGACGACAGTGTTTTATAGAACAATTCCTAAGGTAGAAGATATTCAGATCCTCCAATGGGTACACTCCATTTAGGAATGGTGTAAAAAGTGGCAGTCAGAATGAAACAGTGATAAATGTTCCTTAGTTTTTGGCAGGGTAGACAGCAACAACTTATTAATAGTGAGTATTTTCCAGACACGGGCCTCATAAAAACGATGAAAACACAGAAATATCATGGTATCGTACTAGCGAGCGATGTTTCTTGGAAAGAGCGTATTCGGCAGATAATAGGAACAGCTCGTAAAAGGCTAGGAGTTGCCCGTAGAATATTAGGGGTACGTGATGAAGAGACCTGCGAGGTTCGTTATTTCTCCCTAGTTAGACCGGTAACTGAGTATGCGTGTAGCGTATGGGACCCTTATGAGATAGACCTTATTCAGGAGTTAGAGAAACTTCAACGAAAGGGAGCGCGTTTCGTGAAACGTAGACATGGTAGGGAAGTAAGTGTCACGAGCCTAATAGAAGAACTTGGATGGGAGTCTCTAGAGAAACGGCGAGAATGATCTAGGCAACGGCTATTGCAGACATTTAGATCGGAAGACTTGGATGATGAATTATCAGGCGTAATTAAGAGCCCAACCTACGTAGGACGCCACGACCACACTGGCAAGATTCGAGAAATTGATTGTAGGACCGATAGATATGAGGGATCCTTCTTCTATAAAACGATAAGAGAGCACAATAGAAGAATAATGTGATAGGTCAGAGATAATCTCCCCCTGCCACACACCAATTGCGGTGGCTTGCAGAGTATTTATTTAGATTCAGATCACCTATTTGGTTTTACAATTAAACATCTAGTATGATACGTACGGAGACTGAATCGCATGGGTGAATGCTCTAGTTTGTTGAGATACCGCTAGGTGGCATATGAGTCTTGCGTAACTAACACGAGGGTAGAAAGCGCGAGTTTTCCCGGCAGTATGCAAGATGACAGATAAAGGAAGGGTTTTAATAGAGGATCATTTCGTGCGCCACCCTGTAAATATTAAATTAATATAAAATTTAAAGAAAAAATTAACCAAGCCTAATTTTAAATGAACTGAAAAGTAAACATTAAATACAAAATGCACATGCTTAAATGTTCCACAAATTAAAGCTTGTTTTGTCATTGAAAACTATTTTAAAAAGAAACACGATTGAAAATGAGCTCAGAATTAGTTTATTTTTCTGGAATGAACTAATGTGTGAATTATATGTATAGTGTTGTATTTGGGTACATATAGAACTTTTAATTAAAATTTATTTATAAATTGTATTTTTCTGTTTGTAGTCAATAGATTACAAATTAGCATTCGCAGAAAATGTACTCGGGACCTTTCAAAAACGTCAGCATTTTAATATATCTGACTGAAGAACACTCATTAGAACAACGTCATTGAATAATGGAATAATTATTTATTTACCGTCGTGTTCTTTACAGTTACCAATGCATCGTTTAAACTACAATAAGCGTCGAAATTTCGCGAAATTGTGGGCAGATGTGACGCGAATTTATAATCTCAGCAATCATTCGCAGATATGTAAAAGGAAACAGCTTTGTGTCACGTATTATTCAATACAATACTTTATAATCCACAACACCATATGATTGCAAAGATTTATTTATTTTATTGTTTTATTCATGTTGTTACAAGGTTTATTTGTGTACAAGGGAACTTTTTGTGCAAATTGCCGCCAACTTCACCATTTAAAATATAATTTCGTTTGGTAATATGCACTGAACAAATTATTTGTCTAAGTTGCGGATATGCAGAGTGATTAAAAATTATGTATAAACATTTAGAGTTACTGTATCTCAAAAGGTTTATTGATTAACACAAAGCAAAAATATTTTTACATGGATTAGGTACGTGGAAATTTGATACACAGAAAAGTTACTTCATATGTTCAAAATGTCCATACAAATTGGCCAAGTTATCTACGAAATACACGCAATTTACTGTATTTATACATAATTTTGAATCACCCTGTATACTATTCATCAAAATTCTTTAAATTTGATCATTTGATAATATTAAAATCATAATTTTGACTGGCAGAGAAAAATGATGGTGTTATTTGAAAGTTATGTTGTTTGAACGTTTATGTAGTCTTATTAAATAACTGAGAATTAAATTGTATTTCAAGTTACATAAATTGCAAACGCATGTACGTACATTAAATTAAAAATAATATGAACACCTTTCCCCAAGAAGCTATCGAGTTGAACAAGAAAAGTACATTCAAGGAATTATCAAGCTAACCTTATGACTGAAATCAAATCGACACAATATTCCTCTCCAATATTCACAGAATGTTTGAGACAATCACAGAGGCATTTGGGGTATAATCTGTTTTTTATAATCTACCATAAGTGATTTGCCACTGATGGCGGCTGGTCTGTAGCGGAAATTCGCATTTTGTTCTAACCCCTTTTATGGGTATTGAATGGATACAATTTGATAAGAACAGAAAGGGAATTGTTCATTATTAGTTCTTCGGGGTTCATTGTTGACCATCACTGCTAGCAAAACCAAATTTATGCCATCCTACAACGAATTTCCGTATTTCCATACCCTTAAGCAGACAAAACAAAATCGAGATAATTATTTGAGAATTTTTAAAAATATGCGCTAGCATTTTATTGGTTCAAAACGTATGCTTATGCAAAATAGAAGCAATTTAATTGTAATATTTGCAGCTTGGGTCAAAGAATTTAAAGTAAAATACAACCTACGCAGTAGCGGGAGCGACGAGAACCGCGTTTCAATGTCTCGTGTTTTACATTAAAAGTCTTCCTTAAAGGCTTTCAAATAAAAAGACACCGTATGGAGATTTTGCAACTAAAAATTTAATTTATCAATAATGACAGAATATTTTACATAAGTCTCCGAAATTTCACACGAAATATCCTTTTTCTCTTTATTATTAATATAAAACAGCACAATTTTCATGGTCACATTCCCAAGTCACTATACTAATCAAAAAGATATTATACCAATTTATTGCAGATGCTGAAAAGACCTAAGAGATAAAAAAAATTATTGTTGCATACATTTGACTCACTATTTTGCTTTTTAGTGCTTGTGATACAGAACAAGCGCAAGAAGAAATATGATTGCATCTGATAATACTGAGTGAAAAAAGTTGAAGTTAATAAATCCCGAGATATTTCTTAAAGTCATATAGTTTTTACTCAAGATACTTAATATCATGCCTAATAGATTCTCAGATTTTTAAGATAGCGGTTTTGCTCAGCAAGTCCTTTTCCGTGAACTTAAGTATAAAAATTCGCTAAAAAACACGTCATACGATGAAAATAGCTTATTCCGAGAGTTTTTATCGCTACACGCAATATATTTTTCTACACTAGATAATTTAACATCACACATTCATATCAGATTTTTAAGATGGCGGTTTTGCCCAATGCGACCTTTTACCAGGGACCTACCCATAACTTGCGCAATATAAAAATACTGTAATATATTCATCAGTAACGTCACCAAGGTGGATTATCGAAAGGCACGTATTCTTGAAGGTGGAAGGAGACAGGTTAAGGAAAATGTACGCAGGACGATTCCGCCTATGCTATATCCTATGTGCAACGTGACAACTCTCAGCTCTGTGTGTCGTCGTCACCGAGTTTAATCTCTTGTTTTAAAGCCTCTAGGGATAAAGAAAAGAAAGGAAGCAACACGGTGTTAGTGGACAGAATGATGGCGTTGATTGGGTCGTCGGGTCACGAACAAATTAAGACGGATCCTAACGGGGTCACCGAGCACGTCTCTGTGAGCCTGCATAGTATTTGTCTCTGCACATATTTATTTGCATGCGTGTGTGCGATCGCTTGGGTGTTTATGTTTATGTGATTGCGTTTGTGCGTGCGTGCTTCTTTGTGCGTGGGTATGCTTGTGTTTGTTTGCAAGTGTACGTTTGTGCGCGTATATTTGTGTTTTTGTGTACATGTGTTGGAATGTGAGTGATACAAGCGCGAATGAGTGTTTATATACAGGTTTTTAAACTTCTTGAAAACGTACACAAGCGTTCGACTCTAAAGAAGAGTACGTTCGTTAAAACGCACGAGTGGGGTGGTTATAACGCGTGCGCTGGAGGAATGCGTTTAAGGCCGGGTTCACAAGATGCGAGTTCACGCACGAGAAATGACTAGTGCGAGCTCTCGAATGGGCACTCGAACCGTCTGAACACTTCACGTGCGTGCACGCACGCGCTCGAATCACTTTTAAACCTGCTTAAAAATTTTCATTGCTAGTCGAGAGCTCGCACGAGACGTCACGCAGTGGGACCAAATACCAGTAAACGTGGACAAAACCGAAATCCAGTCCCCAGTGCTGTAGTTCAAGTTCCAACAGACGGTTATGAAGAAATTTATTCTGTACAAACATTTCTGCGATGTTTTAGCAAAGGTGCAATGAGCGTGTATTGCTGGTTGCCGTAATCTGTAGGGAGTATTTGCGCATCCATGCACTAATCTTATGAGAGGTGGCTGTCCGTGATGGAAGTAATAATATTTTTTCTTTATTGTCGTAGTGTTATTACAAAAATTTAGAGCTTGAGAATTACAATGCATAATTAATTCTTCTTATTAAATGTAATATTCAAACAAAGCGTGATAAATAAATGAGAACACATTTTTCATTAGACATCATTTTCGTCATCTGATTCATTTTCGATTTCTACATCTGTGCATCTCCGCACTAAGACTACCACCCTTCTTTGGCGGAAGCGACCTAAAAGAGGAAATAATTGGATCAGAAGATGCTAAAAAAATATTCAACAAATCCTCATTGTTTGCTACCCTTAATGTTTGTCGGTATCTTTTATATATGGCGGGCCACATTCGTTGTTGTGAATGCTTCGGAGGGCCGCATGGAAAATCACGAGAGCTTCAGCGGGCCAGCTGAGCGTTTAATTCAGAAGTTACCTAGAGATTTTGTGGTCTCATATTAGTGAAAATCAATTCTAATTAGTTTGATAGCGTTAAAACCAGCAGAAAAGGTTTTGAGACTATAATATAACCGACAAAATATGGAATTGACTGCGTTAAATTATACCGATCACTTATTGAACATGGCTTCGCGGGCCGCATAAAACGCTCTCGGGGGCCGCATGAGGCCCGTGAGCCGTAGGTTGCCGACCCCTGCTCTATACTATCTTATTCTTGCGATGTTTACACGTTACACAGTCGAATCATTCAGAAATACGCATTCTTTTTCAAAATTTTACGGATTTTTCGTACTCTTTCCGGACGTTGCGAAGGCGTCCGTCATTGTTGCCTCCGATTCAATTAAACCTTCGAATTTAGCTGCATGAAAATTCTCATTTAATTACCTTTAGATGAACTTGACATTTCATTAGATGCAGCTGCAGCAGCTGTTGCAGTGGGAATGGAAATGTAATTGATTGGTCAAGTCAGTTATTGTTTTTATGAAAGAACCTGTTCTCCTTACGACAACTTTCTTCCCACCTCTTTCTGACAGTAGCATACTGCTTGCGAGTCTCCGATTTCATTGCCTTCCAGTCAGCTTCTGTTATATCTACTTCTAAGGCGCACTTGGTGTGAAGATCCACGTGCTCGTACCTCACATCCCAGCTATCAGGAGACTTTTCCATCAAAAGTCTGAAGAGTTCTCGACGTTTAATAGTGAATGACATGTTGTTTTGTGAATGTTCTGAGGACATCTGAAAACACTTATGGGGCAAGACGATTCCAAAACTGATCTCAGTTCATAACATAAAGTATTAGAATTCCCACTTTCGCCGCGTTTCGCGATCCACTTTCTCACCCAACACCTACTTTTCCGTTTTCTTTTAATCCTCGATATCAATTCCTCAGCTATTATTGCACAAACCACGTTGACACCTTCACTTACCGGATCCATTTTGGGAACTGAAATCATTCGAGTCCGTTGCATCGTGTGAACGCTACCACGCACGCTCCATTCGAGTTCGCCTACTTGTGCCATATCACGCACTCCTCAACTCGAGCGTGAACTTGCATCGTGTGAACCCGGCCTAAATGTGTATCTGTATGAAGGAGATGTAGAGAATTGCTTTGTAGGGTGATGTACGGTGTGGATTTCGTGACCGCTTCGGTATCTTAAAAAGCTTATTAAATGAACTCGCGAAAGTCCTCATTCATGGCAGTAAACAGTACTTATTGGTTGTAACGACAACATATTACGTTCTTATGTATAAGAAAATCTAATATTTTTACAACCTATATTTCACTAACGTTGTCACCTAGTTATAAGAGTAAATTGTAAGGTGATATGTAAATAAATAAATAAATAACCGCTGAGTCCTGCAGCAGATTTCCTTTTTTCCTGCGTTTTTCGTGACTAAAAAACGAGAGCGCGTGAACCCATATGAGCGTATTTGCGTAGAGTGGTTTTATTTACTTCAATGGAGATGCATGTTCACGATTGCGTGCAGTTTTTATCGACTTAGAAGGTGATATTACGTTCTAATGGGACGCAGAGAGAGAGAGAGAGTGTGATAGAGAGTGTGATAGAGAGAGAGAGAGGCGTGGCCCCCTTTTTCGCAGTTCTTTCGGAGTACTTTTAGAACACAATGATGGGCGTGGTCCCAGCGGAGAGGAATAACACGAAAAAAATATATGAACGGGCGGTAATTTGGAAAGAGGGACGGTGAAAACCGGATGTGATTTGGATGCAAGTGCACTCAATCCGATTTTTTACGCTCGTAGAGTGGATAACACCTTCCTGATTCTCCCCACTCCCTCTCTCTCCCTCTATCTCTCTCTCTCTCTAGGGCTGGAGGTTACTACTTTCAACCCCCGAAAAAATATGGCCGACACATTAATCGTGGCAACACTCGGGAAATCTTTTCATCGCATGGATGGATTAGGTCGGAGAGAAAGGATAAGGTGGTGAGTGGTTTGTGTGTGTGTGTGCGCGTGCGTGTGGAGATAAAAATGGGAGAGAGTGAGAAAGAAAGATGTGCGGAGAAGGAAAGGCTGTAAGGATAAGAGAGAAAGGGAAATAATGAGGGATGGAGATTGTGAAAGAGAGGAAGAGGATAGAAGAAAAATGGTTCGCAATAAAGAAGTGTCAAGGAAATACGACGAGAGAAATGGAGAGAGCAAGAGAGAGATAAAAAAGAGAAGGAGAGAACAAGAAAAGTGAGAAGAAGAGGGAGAAAACGAGCAAATATTAGAGGGAAGAAGGGGGATAAAGAGAGTAGGAGAGAGAGGAAGAGAGTAGGAGAGAGGAATAGAGAGAGAGAGGGGGGGGGGAGAGGGGGAGTGGGAGGGGGAGAGAGAGGAATAGAGAGAGAGGAATAGAGAGAGAGGAATAGAGAGAGAGGAATAGAGAGAGAGGAATAGAGAGAGAAATAGAGAGAGAGAGAAATAGAGAGAGACAGGAATAGAGAGAGAGAAATAGAGAGAGAGAAATAGAGAGAGAGAAATAGAGAGAGAGAAATAGAGAGAGAAATAGAGAGAGGAATAGAGAGAAGAATAGAGAGAGGAATAGAGAGAGAGAAATAGAGAGAGAAATAGAGAGAGAAATAGAGAGAGAAATAGAGAGAGAAATAGAGAGAGAAATAGAGAGAGAGATAGAGAGAGAGAGAAATAGAGAGAGAGGAAGATAGAGGGAAAGGAAAGAGAGAGGGAGAGTAAAAAAGATAAAGAGAGTAAAATATAGGTGGGAGGAATAGGAAGAAGTAGAAAAGAGAACAAAGCAGATAGAGCAAATAAGAGAGGGAAAAGAACAGATAGAAAAGAAGTGATAGAAGAATGGAAAATATAGTGAGAAAGAGAGGTGAAAGGAAAGAGAGGAAGAGAGGGTGGCGAACGGTGAGAGGGAAGAGAAAAATAGAGAGAGAGAGAGAGAGAGAAAAGACGGTACTTTTCGACTTTACGACACGAATAACAAGAAGGAAGAGACGTCGCAACCCGCATGACGCCGCTTGCTCTCTTATGTGGTTCCTTTTTAAATATGCAAGAGCATCTTCAGTCACGCGAAGGCTCTCTTTCTTCCCAAATGGAAATTTTCGACGGAAAATTTTCCCCGTTTTAGCGTAAGCAAATCTCAGCTATTTTTTGCCCAATTCTCCTTTAGAAATTCGAATTTTAAACGATAAAAATTCTAGCGAAATGTGTAACATCACTTTCATTTCTTCGCCCGGCATCGTTTGAGTTCTCTGCTGACCGCGAATCGATTTCCGCTGACCGCTCGCAGCTGGCGAGGCGTAGATACGAAAGAGAGATTAGCGTCACGGTCCTTGTTGATGAGGCAGGTTGGGCAGTCGTTAGAAAGTATATACGTACGTAAGCACAGCCTAGGCTTAAGCTTTTAGCTAAATTGGGAACGGATCTTTTTGTTTTTATTATTAGGGAGAGGTCTACTTTAATTCCATCTTAAGGGAGAGAGGATTGGTTCGGCCAAAGAGTAGTTCTGTGTGAGTCGCTTTTATATAACAGGCTGATACCTCCTCCTGCCTTTCGCCACGATTGGCGGCTATGATGCGAAAGTGAAAACGTAAATCCTATTTAAAAGCCCATGTGTAAGTTTTGTTCCATTGAAAATCGTTGGCAGTGCACGCTGAGAAATTTTATTATTAATTATGTGATTCTTTAGAGAAAAATTTGCGGGACAACGCTCCCTATGGTGGACATATGAAGATCTTGATTTACTGCTAATGTAAAGGTCGTATTTCTGTCACGTACATAGTCCAGAATGAATGTATATTTCTTTCTATAGTAATTATCTCTCTGCGGCGCTGTATATCAGATATACAAATTACAGTTCCAAAAATATTTTAAGAACCTGTAATTATGAATTTGATGATTTGCATATTATTCAACGTAGAAATTTGTAAAGTTATTTGGTGGATCCTATCAATACATGTTAGCTAAATCATACGGACAAATTAAACTGAATTTTTTATTATTTCTTAAAAGAAAGTTAACTAGACTAATCGTGGAAAGATAGGCGTAGGTATGTGATTCGTCTGTAAATGTAACTCTTAGGATTAAATAAACCCAATTACTTTTGACCGTGGTATAATGCTTATGTTTGGGTAATTTTGATTCTGCGTACTAAACTGATTACTAAAATTTTCGGCACAAATTTCATATTCTTATAAATCCTTTAAGCAAAAAATCAATAACATTCGCATTCTCTCTCATAAGTATGACTGGATTTCACAAAGTGATTTTTCTTTCAATATCATTAGAGATGTAAATATTAAGACTATTTATTACAAGAAGAAATGGACGAGAGATTATATAAATCCCCGACTTCTTTGGACCAAAAAAAGTCTTCTCGCTCGTTGACATACTGGTGACTGTAAGGTGTCATATAGACTATTGCAATTAAAAAGGAATGGATAGTTTGTTAAATAACTATGTAATACTAATTCAACTAATATAGAACATTTACTTACAAACCCAAAACATTATATTTATATAAAATCATATCTGTTATATTTACTCTGTTATCTATTTATCTGTTATTTAAACAGTTGTTACTGTTTTTATATTTATATATTTATTTATGTTTATTTAAAACAATATTTTCGAAGAATAAGACTCTACGGAAGGTTTTTCCGGGTTTCCGTTCCGTCTAAGGGCAAATGGCAGATATATGCCACCCCCGGAAGGAACTAAAGGAAAAGAAAGATGTTACCACATGGTTGAAAAATGAACAATATCTTACAACCTGAACCGATCCTGAAGAGGCCATCTGCCTATAACAGGGCTTCCTCGGCCAGGCCCATGTATAACTGAAAAATTACAATCCTCTGTTAAAAAAATGAAATGTATGGATCTACCAGGAAATAAAATCCTTTGAAATTGAAATCCTGACCGTTGATATATAAATAAAAGAACTGTTCCGCCCGGGATCGAACCGAGGACTTTGCGCGTGTGGGGTGCACGTGATAACCACTACACTACGGAAACTATGGTATAGATAAAGTCCTATTGAGGCTTACGAATACAAAATTAAAAAGATTAATTTGCTCATTAAACTATTATGATGGCATAAATATCTGAATTATCTCCAATAATTTTTCTTTTTTATTATTTTATTTCTTGATGATCCGTTAACAAACAATGGATTAATTTATTCGATAACTTAATTATTTTATTTACGACCAGTCATATTTTCTGTAGAATACTTATTTATCTACATCTACATGACACCCTGAAAATCACCAGACTGGTGGGTGGCAGGGGGTGCAGCACACCAAAACCTACCTAATAACGTCCCTCGTGGGAATCACTCCCCTGTTATGATCCCGTATGGTCCTTGGGAAAAACGAGCTCTGATATCGCTCGGTCCTACAGTCGATCTCTCGTATTTTATTCTCGTGATTGTGCCTGCCCATGTACGTAGGTGCCTCTAATATTCCTGATACCTCCTCTAAGAGAACTTCCGACCTAAATTTCTCCAGAAACCATAACCTAGCGCTACTTCTGCGATCCTCTAGCGATATCCAATTCAACTCCTTCAAGAGTGATGTGACGCTTATTTTTTGCTCATATTTTTGCTTAACGAATCTGGCTGCTCTGCGTTGGATTCTTTCTAACTCAAGTATCTGTCCCTTTTCGTACGGATCACATATGCTGGAAGCGTATTCTACCTGAAATCTGACCAATGATAAATAACACGTTTCTCGTACCTGTTCTGTGCTACTTCTTACTATTCAAGCTGGCACCGGTTATCATGTGGGGGCATTTTATTAATTTACACATTTTGAACGGCGAGGCTGAGGCTGCGTAGTCCCTTCTTCCAAGTAACCGCATACAATGTACATGTATATATACACAAGATAGAATCTGATTCGATGGTTTGACCTTTTTTGCATAAACATTACATCGGATTTTAACCTGATATCATTTTAAAACAATCGCAAGGGATAACAGGGCTTGGACATCATAAGTACTTACTACGTATTATTACGATATTTTTCTTAAGTGAAGGATTTAGAGAGATGCCTATTAAAGACCGAAATTTAAATAAATAATAAAATTATTTATTAATAATAGGTACTCTTATATAGTATTAATTTATTTTCAAACTTTAATTTCATTCAAGGATTTTACATATTCACCCCAACATTATTATGCTAATGCAATCTAGGAATATTTTACCCTCGGTTATTCGATGGGGATTTGAAATTTGAAGGTCACGGTGAAGGGTAGATGCTGCCTCGTGATGTGGGAACAGGAGATAAGACGGCGAATTTGCATGAAGGATGTGCTTGCCCCTCTGGGCAAGATGCTTGAACTCATCCAACCAGCTTAAAATTTTCTGTTTCGGAGGAATATAAGATGTTCTGGAAGGAGAAAACTTTCACTAAGTCCTCGTTAGTTTGGTGCGTATATATTAACTGACCGCAAACAGAATGAAAGTTTTCTGTTTTTCTGCTTAGTATATCTTTTTCGCGTAATCTCTGCGCAACATGAAATGAAAGACAGGATAAAATATTTTCCATAGACGTATGAAGGTTTGATGACAACTCCAATGATAACAAAGTGGTAGTAATAATTAAACTCACATTTCCTTCACCGATCTGCTGTCATCAGTGGTTTTACACCCATCTCATCAACAAAAATCCACCATCCCAATTCCAATAAATAGTAGGTTGAATGACCATTGACGGTGGTAGAATGACTTTATAATTTAATGTCGCATACACCTAAAAATATGATACACGAAAGAGAATTTAACCGTTCAATAGTAAAACAATTATTATTTAAATTATCTTTCAATTTATTGCGTTGAGACATACGAGGGTGGTCGTGTAGGTATATTTTCCGTATTTTTTAGCACAAATACAGCAAGTGGCATTTGTACTTTCTCCATATACGTAGTATAGAGAAAGTATTGTTTTCATGAAAAAATTCGAATTCGATATTTCTACGGAAATACACGTTTTGAGGTCCCCTGAACACGTTTTGACCGTTTTCTCGATGACGTCTTTGTGTGTGTCTGTATGTCCGTATGTGAGTGACAAATTTTGTGGACACTAACCAAAAAACTATTCATCAGATCATCATGAAATTCTATATTTGTGATTTTATATATATTCTTAAGATTTTAAAAGCTTTTGATAACAATCGGTCAGACGGAAGTAGGAGGTTTACTCCTGTATAATTTTAGTTTTTCTTAAATATTTCGTTTAAAACTGAATTTTTGTTAAAACACACACACAAAAGTTGAAGATATTATTTGTTTCTACAACTCTTGTTTGGACTAAATTTTCATTTGAGGAATATTTCAAGAGATATTCAATTTTCTTCGAAATTGACGGTTAGTGGGCAGCTCGCGCGCGTGGTAGTGACGGCAAAGGTGAACAAAACAATTGAATCGCTAGCGCTGGAGCGTGTAAGTTGAACTGTTTCTATCGCCGTATTTATTTGATCTTAGTTGACAACTTACATATGGAGAAAGTCATGTGTTGGACACATCAATTTATTTTTTCATAAAAAGCCACGAAATGCGTCTGGGACAGGGGTCGGCAACCCGCGGCTCTTTGAGTAATGACCTGCGACTCCCTACCCTTATTTATGTTTTCATTGAATAAAAACATGTAAAATATTCTTTTGTTTCTCAAGTTCTTTTTACGAATTATCTCCAAAACATCATTGTTTGGGTATGTGTGTGCAGATTTTAAATAAATATATGTCATTAAATATGGCTTGACAGTATTTAGTACGTATTTTTTTCATTGTACATGCTCTGCGGCTCATATTATATTGGATTCTATACAAATTATGAAAAAATGGTTCTTCTTGCCAAAAAGGTTGCCTACCCTTGGTCTGGGAAAACGGAAAACCAACGCATCCTTTTACTGCTAAAAGTTTTAGTGTTAAGTTCAGAAGAATAAAAGCTACAGTTAACATGAATATTCTAAGATTAAAGAAAGTTCTATAGTTTTAAATCTCTTAAATAAGCAAAATAATACGGACAGCAAATTAAGTGTTAAAACCGATACGGAAGAACAACAACGTTGTCAAAGTTAAACAAGCACTAAATAAATTAGTACAGTTGGCAAATAAAACAAATAGTTTTCACTTTTCTGTTCTCCAAGAATCCTGCTCATCGCCTTGAAGTTTTGTGGCCATTCACGGTGTTGCGTTGTGTGTCTGGAAGAATGACTCCTGAAAAATCAAAGGTCTTCCAAAACTGAAGATTTTAACACACTAAAGAAGTCTTAACCTTTGATTCTTATGAGCTTAGCTCTCAAAATCACATGTGATTCTCAATGCTAGGCTTTTGACTTCGAACTCTGCTGTACGCAAGACTTACGTGACCGTTCCTTATAATGTTGTTAATGTACTAATAAAATCTGTCTAAGGATTAGCTTCAATTACAAAAAACGCGATTCGGGTCGCTCCAGTTCCTATTTATTTGAAGTGTAAACTTAATTGAAAATTTCATTTTCGGCACTATCGGTTAGCGTCCAAAAAGGTCAGATTATCCTATTCACCGAGTTTTATTTATATTCCGATCTCATATACTAACTTTTTAACAGCGCAGGAAAGGGTGAATATGTAAGTTGTATTACCTAAAGTCGAATATTTTTTTTGAAGCGATACCCAATCACGCTAGAGGACTATCTAGCCCACTTCCGCTTTTTAGCGGGTCACACACAGTTGCAAGTAGGATTGAGGAATACTCTATAGAAAATAAATGGTATCCAATTTTTATCTCTTTATAATTTCCTAAAATGATATTGTATTCTGTAATTTTTAGACCTCCATGAAGCAATATGAAGATGATCACAGGACCAGAATGGTCCCCGCAAATCGGATAATCTTCACATTTCTGGTTTTTTAGGATAGATTTGTCATTGATATTATTTAAATTAATTTCATTGTTTCTAAATTATGTGATGTCAATCGCTCAATACGATAAATTAAAAGATGAAATAGTTAATTTTTGAATAGTATTTAAGAAATAAATAAAACATTATCTCTGGGGATGTATCCATTGATAATAATAAAAGTTTTATTCGATGGTAACATTTTGAATGGAAGCTTCCATTACAAATTTAAAAAATTGAATTGATGAAGTAATGTATTGTTACTTATGTCTAGGATATAGATTTAACAACTTCTATAAAATATACAAAATTGTTCATGTATGAGTTTTGACACGGTGCGACATCTCTTTTCAGTTTGAGCTACTGCGCTGCAAAGTGCAGAATGTGGCTAAAATTTCTAGTACGCACAAGAAATATTTTAAGGTAATGACGAAAATAAATATCCAAAAAAGTCCTGGGTTCAACTCCAAGGAAGACATTTCCATTTTCCGTAAGATAACATGTAAAAATCAATTTTTTGGCGTTCAGGCTTTTATTATTTTTGAAATTAAAATTAGAAGGAATTAACCTACGATCTTCGGATCTGAAACATTTTGAAGAAAAAATTACGAAGTTTCTTATTCTGTTCATCTTTTTCCGCATAGAATTCGAAATCGCTCATGTTATACGTTTAATTCACATATTTTGAGGAAATATTGCCATTTTAACGGAATGTTGCCTTTGCTACCAATTATATTGTTAGACCTCAAAATCCTATTGTTGTATCAATCCTTATGGGTGTAAGCGTGATCTGAATGTTTTTAATAGGAGATAGGGAGGGAGAGAGAGGATGGTAACGCAGGGGGAGAGAGGGAGTGAGGGAGAGAGGGGTGGGAGGGGGAGAAGGGAAAGAGAGGGTGGAAGGGAGGGGGAGGGAGAGAAGAGGAGAGAGGGAATGAGGGGGAAGGTGTGGAGAGAGGGAGGGGGAGTGAGGGGAAGAAGGGAGGGAGAGAGAGAGGGAGAGGGAGTGAGGGGAGGGAGTGAGGGGAGGGAGTGAGGGGAGGGAGGGGGAGAAGGGAGGGAGGAGGAGAGAGGGAATGAGGGGGAAGGGGTGGAGAGAGGGAGGGGGAGTTATGGGAATAAGGGAGAGAGGGAAGGAGACAGACAGAAAAATGACTTTTGAGGGTGAAATTGAGACTATATAGTCCCTTCTTACATTTAAGAGAGAGAGAGAGAGGGAGTGAGGGGGAGAACGGGAGGAGAGAGTGGAAGGGAGGGGGAGGGAGGGAGGAGGATAGAGAGGGAGAGAGAAAGGGGGAGGGAGGCAACTATTTCAAGGTTAACTAAAGATATCCCTTCATATTTACGGGCAATTATGCTAGTCTATATTATAAAAGGCATGGGATTCTTTCTTGTTTGTTCGTTTCCTTGTCTACACACTTTTGCAACCACGCTCGAGGGCTGTATAACCATGTTTTGCAATCATCGTGGACCACATAGCGCACTTCCGCCTTTCTTGAATGGTCACACCCAATCGCAAGAAGGATTGAAGTATGCTTCATGGAAAATAAAGGCTTTGATATTAGGGTGATCCGATTTTTATCTTAAATGTATTGTTTTTATAATTTTCTATATTAATATTGTCATTGTATCCTGTAGAAATATCTCTAGGCACGAGCTTATGTGGTTGGTTAGCTCGAATAAGCTTTCATTATCTCATTCAGTGTGTTATAGTAAAATCCTGAATATGTCAATCATTTGATAGATGCATATCTTGAGTTTGAAATGAAAAGGTTTATATGTAAATTCTGTTATTATGAAGTCGAGCACTAATTTTGTATTAATCGAAAGGGATGGATTTGATCCATGTTTAAAGCAGAGGTATGTTCAGCTCGAAGGCCGCGTAAACCATTTGTACCCTTTTCTCGGGTCACACCGAGTCGAAAATAGAGTTGAAGAATAATTTAAGGAAACAAAACATTATATTGCAGGAGTAAATTGTACCTGTCTGTTATTGTATAAAGACAAAATGCTCATTTTTACGGATATCTATGTTAATTTTTTTTTACATTTACCCTGCAATTAACAAACTCACTGGGGTCCTATGAAAGCGTTAGGCGTGACAGAGGTGCTCCTCAAACTGTAATTTGAGGACCATGGCTTCGCGGGCCGCATAAAACCATCTCGGGGCCCGCGGGCCAAAAGTTACCGATACCCTTATATTTTCAATTTTAGTTTCGTGTTAGATTAACTAACAATAAGTAGTTTCGTGTTCGATTTCACTGGACGATTTATCGTTGAATTTATTGAATTATTTTTATGCATTAATCAAAATATCGTCTTTAGAATATGTCCTTTTATGATAATGAAATTAATAGCCATAGTTCAGCTTTTGTATGGGAGCCTCCATCGGAAATTTAAAAAACCGCAAATGATGAAGTAATGTGTTGTTACATACGTCTATGTGATGATTTTAACAACTTATGTCTAAGATGCAAAATGGCTCCGAGTACGAATTTTGAAGTGGTGCGACATCTTTTTTCACTTGGAGTAACTGTGATGGATAGTGAAGCTTAAAAGGTGGTGGAAATTTCTAGTACATACACACACACACAAGAAACATCTCGTAGTAGAATATTCTCATATCGTGGTAGAATATGAGAATATTCTACTAATTGTAAGTCATCATTCCAGTCGAGATATTTAAATCCACGGAAATCCTTTCTTTACTCAGAAAGGGGACCGGAAAGAGACATTTTCAAAAAAATTATGCTAGAATTGAGATTCAGCACAGATGCTTAAGACATGAACTAACGAGGGATTTTTAATTAGGTATATCATCGTTTTATAGAGAATTGAAAAATTGTAGAATAAAAGTGAGCTTCATGTGGTAAAACTAGATTCTTTTCTGTTGCGCAAAGTGACTATAAAAGTATTTGTCGAACCAATAATATGTTCAACAGTACCGAACTGGCAAATATCACGGGTCGCACTAATAATATTTCCTAACATTTCGTTAATCCTTACCTGTAAAAATATTCCGATATATGTCTATTCAGCCGCATAAAATGTGGTAATGGTACCGAATTCCGAATGTATACAGAAATACACGTTTGTAGGTCCACTGAATACGTTTTCATTATTTTCTCGGTAATATCTGTTGTTTGAGATAGAAATTTTGTGTGCGATCTATCTAAAAAGAACTACGGATCGGAGAAGCACAAAACTTTACATTAAAAATTTGTACTAAACATTCAACGTCTGATTAGATTTTGACAGAAATTGCTCAACCCAAACTTAAGGTTTAAATCTTTGGTTTTTTGCAAGTCATTCCTTTTAGGGGTTCATTGATCTGGATATTTGTCATTTTAAGACGATATAATTTTCTATAACTTTCGTTGGGAACACTTTTCCATAGAACGGATTGTTTTAGAGACATAACCGGTCGATTTTTCGCTCAGTGCATTGGATGTCGCCATCTGATAGCTTTTTTCCAGTGCTACGATAAAATTTTCCATTTATTGATAACTAACCTAGCGCTGTCACTATCTAAATTATCCAAATACCATTTAGCGTTATGTTTTGGAAACAAAATTTCTTGTAAACATTGACAGCTATGCCAGCGCCAACAACCAGGGAAGATGTGTGCGACGCACACGGGCGGCCAATTTATCGTCAGACACGTACAGTATTTTTAACAGTAATGCGGATTGTATTATAATCTGCCGTATATTCTTTCATATTTATTGGCTACGGAAATCTATCAAACCATAAGGCGTTTTTTTATTAATTTTTGTAAAGTACGCCTAAAAATGGCGGCAAATGAGAGAATTGCACACGGGCGGCCAATGAGAGATTAGCACACGAGCGGTCGTGAGGCCCCTGTCAACAACGGACATTTTAATCGCGAATACTTTGCGCAATCATAATTGACGTTAGTAGTACGACCCTTAAGCGCATTTTGTTATCCACAGCAACAAATAACTTTGTTTACCTATTTTTTCCAGTGTCAAAAGCGAATCAAAGCAATTTTCATCGTGAAATTTATACAAAGTTTTCAAGAATTATTTATGAGTGTAATTATAGATTGTTATTAATTACTCAGTATGTAGAGATGTTTATATGTTGGACAAGTCAGATTTTGCCATACATTATCGTACTCGCAGCATACGCGTAGAAGACATAACTCTGTGTAGATGTTCGATCTAGGAATTTTATAGAAATACCCTTTGGTTTGAAACATGCCTTCGTTAGACGACTCCGAATATATTTGGTCCGTCTGCGAACAATTGAATAGTGCGTGGGAGAGATGATTTCGTCTGCGGACATACAACTCTCCTCTCTCTCACTGCGATTTTAAAATTGAAACGAGAGAGAGAGAGAGAGAGAGCGTCCATCACGGCGAAATGGAAGCGTAATCATCTTTTTTTTTTAACCACCTAATTCTCTTTTCCCGCTAGTAGTTCGGGAGTACGTCGTCTCTTCTTCCTTGCGTTCCATTCCTTCCCTTTTTTTGCAATTCGACTTGCGTGGGCCTCATCTGATGCATTCCTAAAGGGACCAAGTATGAACCGACTGCGTATCGTGGGATCCACACACTAGTGCCTCGGGCGAATCGCAACTTTAGCTCTTCTTTCGGCGGTTCTCTTGTACGAATGGGCGCGTTTTCATACGCGGCGGAGGTTGTTGTGATTAATTTTCGACCACGTTTTATCGTGTCCTGAAAAATGAAAACCTCGTTTGTTTTTTTTTATCTTTTATTTATGAAATTTATGAGGGTTCCAGACCGTTTAGGCTCGTATTAAAAAGTTCCCGCTCGCGCGCATGCCCGAACAAATGCAGGTGCGTGTGTACGCAGTTTTACTTGTTTCTGTCGACAAATAAGGCAATGAGAGAAGAATAAGTAAAATCAGGGAGAGAATTTTTCATTTAAGTCTCAGATTCAAGATTCGCGCGTAATGCTACCTTAATTATGTCGTAAGTTTCGGGTTCGATCGCATCATCGTTATTTTTTCTATTTATAGCATTTGCTTGAAGGCAGATGATTGTACGTATTTTAAATCACTTTTATATTGCATAACATCACGGAATTGAATATTTAAATGAGTTGAAATTCAAACAACAATAAATAAAAAGTATATCAGTTTATTATAGCCTTGATATAGCATGTAAATAACCATGTTTTCGTCTGTTGCGGAAATCCTAAGCACATATTCCATTTTTGAAAATATGGTGGAAAAATGAAATTTACCATTATAAATAAATTAAAAAGTAATACCTAAATTTTCTCAACCCAAAATAATTTGAAATGCGCCACATCTTAAGATAGCTGATTCTCAAATAATAACCAAGATTTTTAATAGCCGTGCTCCACCTCAGAAATTAAATATGTGCATTTGTAACATTGGTCGACTTTATTACCAAGTACACCACTCCCCGTTTATAAACCCAGTGTCATAACCGGGGAGCGGTGTAGTATCTACAATGGAGGGATCGTTTGAAGACAGTCAACCCCCACGAGCGATGCTTAACGACCAGTGGTGTAGCTATCGTACGAGATTGAATATGAAATAAACCCAAGTAAGGGTGTCCTAGCTACAGAGGAAGGAAACAAAGCGACAAATTACCAGAGTCTGCGAATACTAATTCGAGAAAATGTCTCGATCAAGCAATGGAACGCCGTTAATTGAAGATAGGATAACACGATCCGATTACGCTAACTCGAGCCGAGACAATATCACAGCTTTTTTATGGGAAGAACGCAAGCCCTGGAACATGATGTCTTCTATGTACGGCGCTGTTCACATCCGTATATCATTGTTTTTGTTTTTATAAAGATTCTGCCCTCTTAGTGACTACCAGGGTTTTTTTCTGCATATTCGGATAATAAACTGTCTTACGAAGTATCGTTCAACGTGATAATAAATTATTTCGGGCTTGAGGTACAAACGCAGCCATGAAAATTGAATTTATTTGACTTCCAATTCGAACGAGAGCTAATTCATTATTCGAAGTCCCGGACGAGTTAATATTTACAGAAATTCCTCCAATTGTTGGTGTTTCGATTGGCTTTTTAGTCCAGAAATAGAACAAACATCCGTGAAAACGAGGGCACACGTTGCTTAATTACTTTCATTGGAGTGTCCACTTATTCCGAAAAGAGTGGGTTTTGACTTAGTTTCAACTGTTTTTTCTATGTCAAGGATCATAAAACTTCTTAATGAAATGGCAATATGAATCTTTATATGTCATAATGCGGGCCACATACGTACTTTCACATGACCGAACAGGCCGTGCGTAAACTTTCATTTCGAGAATATTTTCGATTATGCAATTTTTCATACTCCTGTATCAATCCTTAAGAGGTCGCTAGCAGTATTTTTGATCGAACTATTTTTGTTTTCTTAATTTTATAAGCTCACATTTAACTCTCATTGAAGACCTCTTTCCTCGAGTTGACTTATACGTCTGGGGGACTCTTTGTTTAAGCGTTTATTGTTTTTATAGGGATTTTGCCAATCTATCCGCCGATGGTGCACGGTATAAAACATCTTCGCGAGAATTGAGATGTGTTATTGATGGGAACGAACGAGAACAAATGCTTTTCGAAAGGTTTCGCTCGGGCCATATATTTAAGATGCCTCTTCTTTTATTAAGTTAATACGCCACAATTGAGTTTCGTTTCTTTTCTGCTTCCAGGTGTGGTGCCAATGTGAATTCTACCCGTTTCTTTCATTCCTAATATCACACCTGTACCTTTTTATGCCTTCGTTAACCCTGAAGTGCCTTTGATTTCTCCTCTGTCGCAAGATTGCCTTTTCCTGCGGTTTAACATGCTCATTCTGTGATGAAGTTCTGTGCGAGTGTTTGAGTGCGTCAAGAGGATATCTTCTTCCATCGCTGGAACATTAAAACCGCAGCAAAGGTAAGAATACGTCGTTTCTTAAGGAAGAGAGCCATCAGATTCCCCCATTTTCCAGCTTCGTTCAAATGTCAAATGGTTTACTATTCAGAGATTGTTATTTGCTATTGGGTTATTTCGTAATTAGAGATTGGTTAATTGAGATTGGAGTAATCGAAAGTCTCGTTAAAAACTAGATGAAAGTAAACTTTACATGGAAGTCGATTGACCATCAATATCCTCGCGTTGAAAATCCATCCTTCTATCTGCTCAGTTTTCTTTAGCGTCCTTATTTCCGCATTAATATCCGCATCGACAGATATGCATAGGACACTATATATTAATTTTTTGCGACATTTGTCATTTTTCAATACAATGATGCGGAATCTTGCCAAAGGATTTGTAACTCGGACGTATAAATGCTTTCAAACGCCAGAATTAGTCTCAAGACCACGGAAAGCGCGTTGAGCCAGATCTCGAAAAGGGACAAGGCGATTGAAAATATTTCCCTCAATCAACAGTGCTGCAGTACTTTATATTTTCATTAGCTTCATTACTTTAATATTTCCATGCATTGATTACTTCAACGTTTATTTTTCTTCCTTTCATCTATCAGTACGTACTCTTTCCTCGAAAACTTTACCTTGAGAGTGACTTTTATGATCGACAGTTACAATACGATGAATAACTTAACGAATAAATTGCGTATTTGACTTCAAGTACTCCTCCTTGTTTCCAGAGAAACGGAAATGTTCAATTATTCAACCCTAATTCATTCAAAACTATGATTCATATGGACACAACCTATGCATTTTTTTCACGCCTAATATTTTGTACCACTTAGCAAAAATACACAGAAATGCTGAACGTTTTAATTAGTTGCAGCTCCCTCTGTTGAATTGCATAGGTTTTCACTCACACTTGCCTCCTTATTTAGTGCTAGATACATTATTCCGGGGTTTTGAAATGCGTTTCGTAAGTATTATTCTCTTCATTTTAATATTTTATTTAGTTTCGGGAAAATTTTTCTTGTTTTTTTTACTGCGCTCCTGAGCAATGAATCTGAATATGTATTTAGAAGAGAATTTCATCAAGATACTTCACTCGATATTTTTTCATATGCCTTTCCTTCCCATAAGACTCGATGACATCCCCCGGGAATCTTAGGGCGTGAAAATCGGTCCGGTTCCACTATAAAACCCAACTCCTCCCAAATCCTACCACCTTCGCTGATTGTTTTCTTTATAAAAAGAAAGAGATTATTCGCTCCTCCCTCCCCTCTTCCTCCTCCCTCCCCTCATCCTCCTCCCCTCCCCCCTCCTCTTCCTCCCTTCCCTCCTCCCCTTTCCTACTGCCTTTGCATTACCCTTAAGAGGCTTGCGTGGATCGCAGAATGGGACGGCTTTGGTCCCAATGGGATTTTGGGAAGTGAAAGGAAGGTCTTCACGTGTGTATGTGTGTGTCGAATGGTCTGGGTTCAAGGCATTTACTTTAGGCCTTCGTTTACCCTCTCTCTCCCTTTCCCTAAGCGGAGCCACAGAGCTATCCACATTCCACCAACCAAACTCTCCCTTTCTCTCTCTATCTCTCCATCTGCGTGTATCCGTGATCGATCCCCGCTCGAGGCACATTCGCTCACGCACTTTTCCTTAATTCCGCTTCCGCGGGAGGGATGAGAAGGGGAACCTTCCCGAGGACTCAGGAACTAACATTACAAGGTTCGTTTATCTTCCGATTACGGAAAAGGCATCGTTTGTTTTTTTTCCTAACGTGTCCTTTAAAGTTATGAGCGATTTAACGAAGCAATTGTGTGGTAAAAATTCTCGAGGAATGATTTATTTTTCAGCGTAAGTTTCTGGAAAGTGCTTATCAAAAGATTTGTACTACATATATTAGCGACGAATGCGGGGTTCCCGATGCAAGAATTAATGGTGGGCCACTTTGATGGAAAATGAGTGAAGAATAAACGCGAAAATAGCAATAAAAATAATGAAACAAGTATATATATATATATATATATATATATATATTGGAAACCGATGAATAAATAGGAATATATACCAATAATCTTAGTTTCTCTTCTGGCCCCTTCCGCTGGTAGGCTCCTGTGCACTGCATACACTGCGTAAGCGTCACTGCATTAAACCAGGAATCATAAATAAAATTGACCCAATGTCTTTAGAGGTTGCTATAAGCTTTGACCATTAAAATGTCAGTATTTATATTCATAAAAAATATACGGTTTTTAGAATTTTTTATTTGCGGGACGTCATCACTCGTTAAAAACTAGACCAGTGGTTCTCAGCCTTTTTTTTGTCCGCGTCACCCCACGTTCAGTCATGCGTCACCCCGTTTGCAGTGTCATTACCTTCAACTCACCTTTAGAGACAAATTGGGCTTTCCCTACCACATAAAGATAACATTCTGGCATTTAAATAAGCACGCGTATTTTATTCTTCTGGATTTATTTATTTTTATAAGCCAGAATATGATACACTGTGAATTTATCATCCTGGTGTGTCATGTCCCCCCGGTTGAGTACCACTGAACTAGACTGTCATATCAATAACATTCAAACACGAATAGAGGCCAACCATACTGTGAACTTATCTCACTCATTGTCTACCAAGAAGCTCATGTTCCCCAGTCTAAAATTAAAATTTACGCAAATACGTTGCTTAATTTCAGTTTTCCATGTTCACAAAACTTTTAAACCGAGATACTTCGTGACCCTGCTACGAAAAAAACGAGCATTTTAGAGCACGTATTCTTTCATGAACTTCGCATTACCAATTTTCGTAACTTCATCCTCGTTCCCTTAATAAGGGATGCTATTCTTAACACATTTTTCCGGAAAATTTCTCAGACCCTAAACACTTCACGCCTCATGACACAACTCTCCAAAGTTTGTATTCGGCTTCCAAGCTGTTTGCTAAAAATGACTTTGGAATTCGCTCTTTTTGTTAATATAATCCACTTTATGAAACCGCGACACTCCTGTTAATAGTTGAAGCGAGACCGGTTTAGTTACCTTGCAGTTCCCATAACAGTTTCTTCTGCTTTTAACTTTTTCGTGACGCCATGCGTGGAAAAATTTCCACGTTAAAAAATTAACGTTTTAGAGATGAAGATCCTTTAATTTTTTTCTCTTGTTTTTCTTTCTCGAACAAAAATATAAACTGCTTATTTATGGTTTCCTAATTTGAGAAAGTCGTTTTATTTTCGTTGAAAACTATTATATGAAGCTTGGAAAATCGTAAGAACATTTAAAATTTGAAAACTTAAAAAAAAGTTAACAATCGCTGAGGAGCAATAGTTTGTAAAAGAGAAGCGCTTACTCGGTCGTTTCATTATAGAAGTAAACTGTTCCAAGTCATAATGTTAATACGATACTTAAGCTTCGCTTCCCTTCTGTGACTAAAACGCTTCATCTTTCAGTGATTGTAATGTAAATGTTCTGTATAAATTTCCAGATCATACTGCATGTTCACGGCAGTAAACGTCCGTCGACTGTTTTTAAAAAATGAACCACACCATTAGTTCTCATGACACACCCATTTTTCCAGTTCTTCATCTACAGTTTACTGCTATTTCTCTACTCCCCAAGTAAAATGGAAACTAAGATGTTTCATTATTTATGCTTACGAAAGGTTTTCCCACATTTGCATTGAATTTTTAATTCTATTTCTGCGGTGAAGATTTTCAAACGCATTTCCGTATTTTTTGCACTCGCGGTGCAGTTGCCTGTTCAAACATTCCCCATATATTCCAATATTCCGAACGAACATTACCCATGTTGCTGAGAGATAATGAGGTTGTTGTTTGCCAAAGTGTGGGAAGGTTTTTTTGCATCATGATGGTACTCGAATATTCGAATGAGATGTTCCTTTTAATGCTCAATATGGAACGAAAAAGGTGTTTTGTTAGCAAAGGTAAACAGTTTTAGAATGTTAATAGATAGTATATTACGGAATCCTCTTGTTCAATGGCTTCCCCACTCTCCATCCTGTATCGAATGGCTTGGATTATAACATGATAGATTCAATTTCGGAAAATACATAAAAATTACATTAAACGAGAAAAATGACAGTTCATTCGCAAAGTCATTTTTTCAAACTTCTATTCCTTATAAAATATGAGCAAGTTTTTTTCTCGCACAAAAAGGTTTCTTTCTACTGTCAACTGTCAGAGGCGCATTCGTGTTGCCAAACAAAAATTTGTTATTAGTCTTTCTACTTTGATATTTCTATTAGCTTTAATCAAATCGAGTGCGTGAAGTAATGCCAGTCAATCAGTTCTGTATGAAAAAACTAAGATCGTTTCCCAACTTTTAGAATGAAATCAGTTGTTAATAAAGAAGAGAATGTGCATTAGATTATCAATAACATTTAATTCCTTTTTGGATTCAGTTATTATTTGATAAATATCCTTACTTGCAGCATAGTTAATGACCCATTTTAGAGTGTTTTATGTTTTATTTAATAAAATTGCTGAAAGATTACACGTCATAGTTTTTAAATGTGAAATTACTTAATCACAAACTGAAAACTTTCCAGAAGAGCAGAAAGACAGATATTCCTGCCATTGGGCGTTCACATAAAACAAAGGAATGTTACACTGAGAAAAGATTTGTCTTTCCCGGCGAATGATATGGAGAAAGTTTTCTCGGGTTTCCAGCCGGGTGGTGTGGAATAAGGCTTTCGACGTTTCGGCAACTGTCTCCGCTGCCATGTTCCTTGAAGGTGGCAGCAGAGAGAGAGTTGCCGAAACGTCGGAAGCCTTATTCAACACCACCCGGCTGGAAACCCGAGAAAACTTTCTCCGAATGATACATTATTAAAAACCACCCCAGTCCGTAATACTACAAAAATCATTATTTTTTGCTTCAGGTAAAAATACATGTGAATTTTACTCAACCTAAGAAGTTTAAAGGGAATATGAAAATGTTCTGTGCGAATAAAATTTATCAACTCTTAACCATGAGAAAGAATACCTGTGTACTTGATGAAAATTGAACTAATTTTCTTCTATCTAGTCGAGGAAACATTCATATCAAGTGAAACGTTAAGTATACTGATACGTTTATAATCATGGCTAAATAAATTTAAAACTGCTTAATAGTATTTTTTACTTACGTACATTTAAAAAATTGGTAAAGTTCGAGAATAAAGGTTGTGGTAAATTAAAAAAACAGTTGAAACAAAAAAACAAAATTGCTACTAAGGAACATCATTAATAGCTATATTTTATTTCTTTACTAGATATTGATGGAGGGAAAACAATTAGAAAAAACAAAAATGAAATGAAAAGTTCTCCTTGAGGTATTTTCCTAAATAATTTACCTAAAGAATGAATTGAACATGTTAAATTTTCCTTTACCGTCGGATAGAGACGAGAGATATGTGTTCGCCATTCCTGAAAAAATAAAAAATATGAAATTATCGATTAAGTTATACCGGGAACACTCTCAGATATGACTTTAGGGAAGCTTTTTTTTGTTTTTATTTGCAAAAACCGCCGATTTTGCAGAGCAAACAGTCGTGGAATCGCGGTCCGTCCCTTTGAAGCGAGCTCTCTTAAAACAGAGAAGTTGGGAATGGTCGGCGCAAGAGATTTCAGAGAGAGAGAAAGAGAAGGGGAAGTGGTGGGAGATGAGGCTGGATTACGTATCCCTTTCCAAATAAAAGAGAGGAGAGAGACAGAGAGAGAGAGAGAGAGGAATTTAAAATATATCAGAATTGGAAATTTTCCCTACGAATCATAGAATTGTTTTTTCGCGGACAGCTGGGCTTACTCGGACGGTTTAATCCTTTTTGCGTTTTTTATGCGTCACGTGTCTGATTACGATTTGGCCGCACTGTGCAATATGAAGTCCTTCCATGGTGGATCAGAGGTCGCAGAGAATTTAAAAAATGGAAACATCTGAATCCAAAAACTCACGTCCTAAAAAAATAACACACGAAATACTTCGAGCAGAATGGAGAAAAGTTTTTTGATAGTCTTCATGTGAAATTCCAGACAATTTTAGGAAAATGAGATGGAAAAATGTTTCACCTTGGCTGGAAATAAACTTGTGCCATCCAGATTAGACAATTGCCATTTACTAAGTCTTGATATCTCATTGTTAGAGAAACAATCAGGTGAGTGAGTAACCCGGGTTTGATACCGGTAAACGGTTAATTAAGGATTCTCCTCATTCTGTACGTTGAATTTGCATTGAAAGTGCATCCAGATCCCGACTTAACGACTGTTGATTCACTGTTAAAACGCCAAAAAAATATTTTATGCAATAAGTGAGTTAAATTTAACTTGTAAAATCGCTCATTAACATTTTCGTAGAATATGCAAATTTGAGCACGCGTTTCGCAGCTCCTCCATCCCTTCTATTACATCGGACAGATAATAAAAATCAAGAACATCGATTACCATTACATCCGACAAAAGTATCAGGAACCTTCCCTTTAAACTTTTAAACGCCCGCAAAAAGAAAACCGAACCTATACATTATGTAGCAAGTGAAAGTCGCTTTCGCAGTACTGGCTAACGTAGCATTTTGTAGTTTTTGGTCAATGCAATTTGTACATTAAATCTTTATTTACTGTTTAATTTCTATCGATTTCCCTTCCTATATTATTAATTAATTAATTATAACTTATCAACATCAATCATATTCATGTATATGTATGTATTATTTATGGAAAACTCAAGATCAGAACTCTGGTTGATAATCATGAAAATCACATGAGGTAAAAAATAGTGATAAAAGTTGTGCGTGGGAAAAAGTTTGTCTAAAAACAATTCATGTTGGAAAGCACGCAATCCAGTCGCCATTAAATCCGTACCGGAAATATCAATCGCCACAAAAATACCCGAATAAGTTCCAGAACATCTCTTGATTTCCGATTCGAAGCTCACATCGAGTAGACAGCATCCTAACACTCTCATTAACGGAGGATCAACAAGTTAAATTTCCGGAGTTGATCAACATTGAACTAGCTCTATTAAGCAACTTCCGCAGACATTCGAAGCCTCAGCGAAAAGGTTCATGATGACCTACGTCATTTCCGCGTACATTCTATATTTGCATCCCGCTGGAGGCAAAGCGGTAAACAAATACCCGAAAGAAAATTCTAATCGATTTCCGCGATCGCTTGCGGGAGAGTGGACGAGTAGTCTTTTGTTTTTGGAGCGGAGAAGTGAGATCGACTTCTCCCGATCCGCATGCGACTCTTCAGACTTCAATGCGCATCTCCGTGAAGCCTTAAACAGGGATACGGCTATTCTCTGCAATATACATATAACATCGTGTGCTTAATGTATGACTAAAACGTAGGCATTCAGAGAAAGGCGGTTTTTAAATTATATCTTTGGGCCACTAGTCAGTTTTGGAGAATAATTTTATTTCTTATGTCTTCTTTAATTTTTTTGAAAGAATACATTTAAACGATGAGAATTTCAGAAACTGCTAAGACATCACGAAACCTGCAAGAGGTAGAAGCAGTTTTTCTTAAAAATATTCAGAGATCTGTTTTGAAAATTTTCTGCTTGTCTAGACTCAGACTCATATCATCGCTTCGCGGATAATTATTCTAGGGACAGGTAAATTTATTAAACATTCTCAGATAAATTAATTGGTATTGTCATAGTCACAGTGTGTGATGAAAGTAACATAACAATCCAGTCAATTTCGTTTCCGCCCGCGATCGAACCGAAGTTTGCGCGTGAGAGGCACATGATATCCGGTACTTTAAAGAAACATTTTGAGTAGCCTTAGTGTAATATTGCCTGAAACTGATAAGTGGTCACGTTGTGCAAGTTGAAGTTTTCATGAAATATTTAATTTTTGTCAAATACAAAACCCGTGTTTTGACGATTGCAAGAATGGCATCAAATAACCGTTCGGCGGACATACAGAGGCTGCGTAAATGCCATTTAATTTTTTTTATTTACCAAAGTTCTATCACGATTTCTGATCCACGCGGAATATTGGTATTCTAGTATTGGAGTTAATGCATGAAGATAACGTTGCTTTATTGAGGGCAATAACACGCGTTCTTTAATTGTTTTTAACTTCGGGGATAAATTGTGAGAATTTACGCTTTAGACGGCGTTTCATAATAGGCGTCTTCTAATGGGTCCGCGTGTTTATCTTCTTCTTTCGCCGTGACTGCGTAGTCATGGAGACCAGGACCGCCGTGGGAATGTGACCTTTTTAACGTATGCGATTATTTTCAAATATTATTACGGCGTCAGTGTTTGTACAGGACTCGTCCGATCCAATGGTTCTATTTTCGCAGAGCGTATTGAAAAAGAAAGAGGAAAGCGCCTGCTAGCTGTTTCGATTGGACACGTGAGTTTGGATCCACCGAAGAAAAACACGTAGGAAATTATGAAGAAATATTTGACTCGCGTGTTTACTTAGCTTAACCACGTGCGATTTTTCAACATACGTTTTTGGCAGCGTAAACTGCGAGAAAACTTTGGGTCGTAAAGATCTCGTTTAAAACTGTTGGTTGGAGGATGTGTTTCAATGTGTGCCGGTTGAGGCCATCGTCCAATCATTCAGCATACAGTGTCCATTTTGAAATTCTCCCAGCTCGCTTTACCCGAGAAATATAATTTATTTTATGATGACGCATCTGATTATGAAAATTCGAGACTTACTAGCCGACATTAATTCTTAACGTAGGCTTGAGCGGATGTCATTTGGATCAACCAAAAAAAGCATTCAAAAAACAAAAAGAAAAACGGAAATATTGCTGATTTGTCAAAACACAAAAAGTCATAAACGATCGAACTGTTTTTAATCGGCCAAAAGATGCCGAAATTTCATACATAAAAATGCATATTCCTCTAAATCACATATTTTGTATGTGAGCAGATCCTCTTCATTTCCAAATGCACGCACATTAAAGGACGTGATTCATCAACCTATAAAATGATACAAAAGCGTCCCCAATTTAAAAATATAGATGAAACTTAATGGCAAGTTAATACAGCAAAAAGGCGTTGATTTTATAATTTATTTTATGCGATAAATTTTGTTTACTTTTAATAAATAAATAACTAAATATACATATATGCCTGTATATAGTATTGCTCATTATTGCCTGATATAATGAAACTCGAAGCATAACTCAATATAAAGAGCCGAAAATGAAATAATTTCTCTTTTTTGTTGTTTCCACGCTTGAAATGCATAAAAGGCCTTCACCCCCCAAATCTGAAATTTAAATCGGGTCAACATTATCCTTTGAAAAATTGAAGCTATCTTCTTAAAATCTATGCTTAAATTGTACCTGAACCGTTGGAAAGGATGTACAAAACATATCCTTTCAAAATGCGCTGCATTGTCTGTTTAACTTCTCCCATTTTGTTACGACTGCACAACAATTGAGTCACGAATTTACCTTTTCACAATGCATTTTTCATTATTTTTTAACGTTTGAGACGGGCGCATATTTAAACTCTTAGACGACCTCCTCTATTGTCTCCTCTCGACTCGTTTGAAGTGACAATTGGGAGTGGGATTATTTTTTTTACCTTTCCGAAATCCAACTGTTTCGCTGGCCCCAAGGTCCGCCGTGACCTATATGAATCTTTTAAATTGCTCCGATGTTCAGCCCTTGAAATTTCAGCTCCCTTTCTCTCATTGAAATATTGAGAGGACGGCTTTATGCTGCTTTCATGAGGATTGGGATCTCACAGCCTTAGAGGAGAAACAAATTAACAGATTCGGATTATTCTTGTGATCGTATATATATGTATATGTATGTATATATATGTATGTATGTATATATATGTATGTATATATGTATATATGTATATATGTGTATATATATATATATGTATATATGTGTATATATATATATGTGTGTGTGTGTGTATTTATTATTCCGACCCCGTTATTGGAATTGAGAAATAATTTTCAATTACGGCGATTAATTCAAAACAAAGAAAATGAAGGAGAGGCCACGGCCTCTAATAGGAAATTCATGGTTCTATGGGCGCAGAACGTTATTTTCATGATAAAATTATAAATTTTTCAACAAAGCAAAATATTTATTCGCGCCCACATTTTTGAGATTTGTGTAATTTTAGTGATTAATTTCATAGATCAAGAAGGAATGATATTGGAACTTTTTATAATTTTCGTATATTTCCTAGATTTGTTATGCATCATATTATAGCGTTAGTTATTCATTCATCCTGATTCGCCGAGAAAACTTCAATTGCTTTCATGGAGAGGACTGCAGAAAATATTCTGATAAACTACAAAATAAGGAAGTATTATCAAGAGATATAAGGTTAGAATAAAATTTTTAAAACTGATGGGAAAGAAGAACGAAAACGTGATGGGAAAGATTGGATTATTATAGATTTGACTGAGGTTGCAATTTGAAGCCGTAAATGGAAAACTAGAATTTCATTTCATAGGATAAGAAAATATCTTTTCCGCAGTATTGTAACAGGGTTGTGTTTTCAATATTGTTACCAATGATCTTATTTTCAAAATGTTGGAGATGGAATGAATTCAAATGTAAATAATGTGTTCATGAAGACTTTCAGAGAAAAAAACCGATTTTATCTGCTAAATTATTTGTGTGACATTTTACTGCGTCATAATTTTCAGTAGATGTATAATTGTAGGCGTTTCTCAGTTTTTTATGATTGGATAATTCGATTTAAACGAAAAAGCCGTATTTATAAATTTTCTACGCAAAATCATACGCATTTCAGAATTCTCATTCGAGAGTTTCATTTCCTTTCATTTTCATATGGATTAGTTTCTCGTGTGTGCCAGTCCAGAAATAAAATATAGAAAATTCTTTCAGAAAAAGAGGAAAGTAATTGCGACTTTTGTTTAATATCCCTAATAAAATCTCCTCGAATGTTTATAAAAAGTAGCACACAGTGGAGGTAAATTAAGATTTGGACGTGGAGTGCATGAGGACGCTCGTAAATATGCATATCTCTCAATTGGCGTTTGTTATCGGCGCATAGGGAATGACTTGTACAAATTTCAAATTTGCATTCCTCAACACGCAGCAGGAAGTGAAGCGGCTAGCTGTTTAAATAAGATGGCGTGCTCGAAATGACCTCACCGTTTAGTGTAGGTTAAAGTGACACAGGCGTTTTTCTGGAGTTACCCTACTCTCCACTCTAAGAACTTAGGGATTGAGACGAAGGGGAACGACCTTAGAATATGCGACTATTATACATATGGTCATTATTCACCCGGTCAGAGGTAAACCGCATCTAAGTGCTAAACGTTTCACGATTGAAGTGTCATTAATATGCGGGAATATACAAATATCTCTGACGGGGACGAATTTCTCGGGACAACTAAGAGTCACCAAGTTCGGCAGTGTGACACATAAAATCGTCTAATGAGCAAACTAGATCTCCATGATACTATCTTGCTCAACAAAAGTCCTTAATCTTCAGGCTGGAAAGCGTTGCTACCACGCTAAAATCAGTGATGGAATTGTCGTTTAAAATTTCTTAGCTACAAATCCACTTATAGACCATTAAATCCTAACTGGGAGAGTGTATGCAGTACTCAAGAAGGGAACATGACCGTAGCAGCCATTTTTATATTGTTTTATAGAATGACCTCTTGTTAGTCCGTTCCTCGGATGGGAAGTTACCGAGTGATCGTACCGTCCCCTCCTACTCACCCCAGCATTCCCAAGATGAGTGACGGAATGGATATCGAAGATCATCACAATAATTGTCTCTAAAAGGCTGAAGAAATGACAGAGGAAGACCGATTCAGTTCCAGAAAAGGACGAAAAATAAGATCATAAGTCTATCCACGAATAAAGGTTTGAAGGTTTTATTGTGTAAAACTCATACCGGCGGAGTAAGTATCAAGAAAGGACTAAGAAAAGTTTATTGGCTATTGCTTGTACTATCCGAAACATATGGAAAAAGCTTAATACAAGAAAGGCTAGAAGGTACAGAAGATTTCAAACTGGGAGGCATTATTATAAAACATTAAAATATGCTGATGATAACATGCTTCTAGCAAGAAAGGGAAATGATTTCTATAAAATTAAAAATAAACTCGTAATAAGAGCTAGATAACACGGAATGGAGATATATATATAGAAAAATCCAAGGACATGTGAATATCGGAAAATGAAGAAGACATTATTATAAGGTTTGGTGGAAAGTTATTAGTACAGGTTTCAGACTGTAATTACTTTGGAAGCATCACAAAATGAATTGCGAAACACACGGATGAAATGAAGACTATAACAGCGAAAAGAAAAGCCGCTTTTAGAAGGAAACACATTGATAGGGAAAATAAAGGTAGATGTAAGCAAGAAATTGATAGAATGGAGCATAAACGTGGACACTCATGAAGTATGATATAATAATATTCGGAAATCTTCTAAATGTGGTCATTGAAAAGATTGCTCAGTATAATATAATGGATATATAGGATAAAAAACGAGGAAAGTGAACTATTATACAGACAATAAGAAGGCTGGCGAACGGGTTACGACATTACTGAGGAGAGACAGAGAGGGCTTGATTAAAGAGGTGTTAGAAGTAAAAAGATATATTGTCAAGAAAAAGGTTTCAGCTGATATACGACTGGTTAGAGAAAGAGAGATATAAATATATAAAGGAAATTACGGAAACAGTTTACGATCTCAAAAAAAGAAGATAGAATTATTGGCGTTTTTTCTTTATAGGGATACCGAAATGTCATTCTTACTGCAAAATTTATTTACTACACTTCAAATACTTTTCTTCCGTCGTAAATCAATAGTTCATTCTTATTTTCCATTTACCAAGGACGTTAAAAACCATTGATTATATATTAAATGCATCCGTAATACTTACTATCTATCTACCAGCTTACTATCGGACTCAAAACGGTGACCTCTCGATTCTTTGATAACTTCCGGTAAGAGAAAAAATAACAGGGTTATAGTTCTGAGAAATACAATAGATTAGCCATGATCTGAAACCCAGAATCTTAGATAGTTTGTTTGGCAAATCTGATAGCGATGCAAAGATGCGTAATCATTATGTAATATCCAACCGTGTTCAACAAGGTGGGGACGTTTTATCTTGAATTGTGTTAGTAATAGTCCTCTCTCAGCACATTGGAATAGTACTCACCGTTTAATCCTGAACACTTGGTAAACTGGGCCGTAATTGATCTCAATTTTTTAAAGAAAGCAAGATAAATGATTTTTTCAGAACATTGGAAAACCTTCGCCTTCTGAAGTTGGAGATGTTACCTGAAGTGCATATGTTACAGGAGAATGCCAATAGATTTGGCGGCATAAGTTGTAGGAGCAGTAGACGTATTTATTAATTTTTTTATTTATACATAATTTCACATACAGCATGTACGCCATTTTACAGTGAAATATTAACAGTAGACAAAGACATAAATCAGTATATATCACAACATCCATGCCCGAAGCGGGATTCGAACCCGCGACCTTTGGGTTAGAAGGCAGGCAGTCTAACCCGGCTTCATGATGATATGATTAAGGGTGAAAGTAGAATAAGTTTGGAGCCACGAAATCATAAGTACATTTGGTGTTAGCTCATTGCCGTATGTTTAATGGAGAGCCAAGTGTAAATTAGGTAGCATAAAATCAGGGAGAAATTGGTTTGAGTTTGGTGGTGTATATTTAAGGAGCAGATTAGTGTGATATGAGTGGCATAAATCAGTGAGCATTTGGTATACGTTGGGCAGTATGAGCTTGAGGGGGCAAGTATGGTAAGATGGGTCGCATAAACCAAGGGACAACGGCACCCATTGCGTGGCATATGCCGTAGGGGTAAGCCGTGTAAGGTGGGTTGCATAAAATCGGCACCGTGTAAGCTGGGTGGTATAAGTTTCAGGGGCAAGTCCGTGTAAGATGGGTTGCATGTGATCAAGGAGCATTGCATATTTTTATAATGGTATTTAGAATGGTATATGTTTTAGGAGAAAGTTATCTACATCTACATGATATATGCAAGCCACCTTATTGATGGATGGCAGGGGATGCAATGTACTAATAGTCCCTAGTTTTCCTACCTTATCTTTTCCTATATGTTCGCTTATCATCCTAGGGCTAGGATGATAAGCGAACATATAGGAAAAGATAACGTTACTCTGGGAAAAAGACATATTTTTCCGTCTCACAATCGATCTATCTTTCATTTTCCTCATCTGATTATTTAACTCGGTCACTTTAAAATTTAATTACTTTATACATATTTAAAAATCACTTAGAAACTGTGATTTTTATCTTGAATTAGGAAGGGAAGAGTTACTCAAATTTTAATTCTTCCTTAATGGGTACATTTTCTAAACATGAATGCGCAAAAATACATTGCAAGTGAGTTAAAACCGTTCTTTGGTGATGTTTGGGATGAGAATACTATTGAACTTCCAAACTTATTTTTATCAATTACGAATAAGTACTTTTTTAAAGAACGAGCAAAGAAATAACTCATTATTTCACTTGGTAAAGTTTTGTCTAAGTCACGAATGATACGATCAATAACTGGGCGAAATTCCTGAGGAGTTTGGCGGGTCCTTTAAACCCTGCGACAATTTCCTAAGGAGCACGTAAAGCCTGAACGAGTCTAGTGCCCCGGCTTCCGGCGCTAGTTAGGAAGGAGACATTAGTTGTCCTTAAGTTGCCGCTAAAGAAACACAGATTTACGTAGAGAGAGGGAGAGAGAGAGATGGAGTTTCAGGAAAGACAAGAGTGGTTTGAAGCTTTGTTCTCGAAGAGAAGTTCACTTTGGTTTATCCCTTCCTCCTCACCTCTCCTTCCCTTCGGAGTAACTTGCTCTCCTCCCGCTAGGGGCGCCAGGGTATCCCTCAACTTAATCGCTTCAACGAAGAAGAGCGGTAACGAGTAGTTGCGCCTCTAGCGTTTAGAAGCAAGCAAGTTTGGAACCGCAGAAGGGATTAGAGGGTGCGAAGGATTGTGTTGGATATGATTGGGATAGTGGTTTGGTTTCTGTTTTCCTTCCTCAAACTCTTAGTAGTTATTTCGGTCTGAAAAAAATCAAATGCTTTGTTTTTTTAGGCTTTAATTTGAAAGTTTCTTTGGATTGATTTTTGCAGGACACAGCACAGTAAATAATGTTTTGTTTCGCATAAATTGCCTTAACCGCCAAAATAGAAAAAATTAATATTACTCATTACGAAAATTTATTACGCTCACTTATCAATATTATTTCTTTTAAAGATGGCGCAATAATATTCTATTCTACTGGAATATCTTCTTGTAAAATATTTATTTTATTCAATTTCTAATTAACAACTTTGTTTATTAAAAACTGAACTGTATTATAAATTTTACATTTTCAATTGAAAACCATGTTACTTGACCAAAAAGCTAAATAAATACATTTACTTAGAGTGTTTCGAACAGTTTAAAGTTGATGCCCTTCAGAAAAAGTAAATTGTTTTCAATGCATTACGCTTGAAAGTGAAGAGTTACAACAAGGTATAGCTGTGGGCTACAGAGATGTGATTCGGAAAAAGTGACATACGATATATGACATTAATAAACTATCAATTATGGATAGAGGTTATTTAAAATAGAATGTTGTTTTTATGATACACAAGATGGTTGTAAATAAGTGTTTAATGAATAATTTTGAATTTTTTGTGAGACGACGTTTATTATAGATTGTGAGAAAATATAAATTACTAATTGTTATCATTGGTAAATAATAACTGAAGAGGGCTGTTCTGTAGTGAAAATTAGCACATTTTCTGGAACGCTTTAAAGCCATTGAATTACCTTGTATTATTGCATTATAACCATAAGACAAGTTCGATAACTCTTTTCTGGATCGTAAAATATGATTAACACATTGAATTTGATTTATCATATTCACCATTTGTTCGATTATATAAAAGCCGTATTTTACTTTTTATATTGTGGCTCCTTACTAATTAACATCAAAGTATTATTTATGTTGCTCACGGGAATAACCATTGAATGCAAAATATATTAGTATCTTGCAAAATGATATTGAGAATAAATTAACGATAGATTTTTCATAGCACGCACCGATAAAATAACAGGTGTGCTTAAGTGTTAGATGCTGTATACCCATCCTCCTTGTCATTAGAGATGTCCTAGCAAAACAATGGCTCTGGAAAAAAAGATGCGTTCGGGAAACAATGAATGAAAGGTAACGGGGTACTCGCTAGTGGCATTCAGTCGCCTCGGTGACTCACTCGAGAGAAAGCATGAAAGATGTATATGCGTGTGAAAACATTTCTCGCGAAGATTATTGCCTAGGTCCTAGGTGGTGATTAAAGGCCAAGGATATGGTGTCACGTATTCACATGTAGAGGCGGATATAGTACCAGGCGATATAGATGACTGTCTAGGCCCTAGAGTCTCGCGTCTAGAGCTGCATTAGAGTTAATGTTAACAGAGTAAAGAGGTTATTGCAAAAAAGGAAAGAAATACATATAGAGTGTGTAAATTCCCAATACAAGGAAGTGGTCGTATATATATATATATATATATATTTCCGTGTGTCCTCAGCACCCCCAGCGGCTCCTCAATCTAGGTAAGTGTCCACTGGGCTTCCTCCAACACCTTGTTGCCACCTTATTATTACCTTTCCTTTTCCTTAAGCATTTATATATATATATATATATATATATATATATATATATACTCGTATATACATATATATATATTTAGGGCAACTAGGTGCCGAAGGAAATCCAGTGAGCACTTACCGGAAGGAGAGCCTCTGGGGTGTTGGAGAGACACATTTGTAGAAGTTATTGGAGCTTTCGAGAAGATCCCTTCGTCAGCACAAGAGAGAGACAACTGATTTGGCAGTGACACTGGGGTGAAGGTGTGGAGGTGGAAGGGACGAGAGCGTGGAAAGGTCGTGGATTGGAGGATGCAGAGGGGGGGAAGGGGAAAGAGAGGGTGGAAAGAAGGAAATATTAACGGAGATTGAGGCCGGGAGGAGAGAAAGCTCCAATAACTTCTACAAATGTGTTCTCCAACACCCCAGCGGCTCTCCTTCCCGTAAGTGCTCACTGGGTTTCCTTCAACACCTAGTTGCCCTAAATATCCTCATTTAACTTTCCTCATCCGTAAGTTTTTATATATATACATACATATATATGATGACTTCCTGAAAAATGAGGAAGTACTACGAAGAATAGGAGAGAAGCGAACGATTATACAGACTATCAGAAAGAGGAAGGCGAACTGGATTGGGCATTACCTGAGGAGAGAGTGCATGATTAAAGAAGTGCTAGAAGGAAAACTGGATGGAAAAAGAGAAAGAGGTAGGAAAAGGTTTCAGCTAGTAGACGACTTGAAAGGGAAAGAGAGCTATCAAGTCATGAAGAAAACTGCGGAAAATAGGAGTATATGGAGAAACAAGTTTAACCTAGAATAATCACGGACCTGTCAACGGACAGACTACCTATGATGATGATGATATGATGAAGAAGATAAACGTAAACGATAATGGGCGAAACTCTATCTCAACTGACGGGTGTAATTGAAAAAATAATTAATTTAAGGATTTCACTCGAGCACTTGCAGCTGCGATCGATTTCAGAGGCCTACCACCACTATGTATTATATATATATATATATATATATGCAAATAAGTTATTAAGAATTTGATATCCCGTTTTCCTCCGTAAAATTTTAATCGCGTGCTTTCAGAATTTGCAAGCCACTGGTCTCATGAACCACTACCGTCTAGGGGCCTCCCACCCCTTACGTCCGTGCCTTTTCCTATTTATATAGACGCATACACACATATACATGTATACATACAAATAGCTTGATTTAATATTTAGAAGTCCTCCGTGATGGATGAGTTATGATTTTCCTTCCGATTACGAGCCAGACCATTGTCATCAAAATGTTCTATTTTTTGTAAAATAAAAACAAAACAACAAGGCGTATGTCCTTAGAAGTATCTACTTCACTCTGTTAAAGACTTGATCTCATTTAAATATAACTGAAAAACCATTTAATCTTAAATCTTTTAACGAAATATTTGTATTTTAAATTGGTGTACCCATGTAACGAACTTTAGTTTCAACATGCAAAGCTATTAGGTTTCATTTTTATCTCCAGAACGATAAATAAACAGATCATGAACATCTCAACTTCCGCTATTTAAATTAGCCTTACTGCTTCCCATCTTGGCATTTAAGTAACAGATTGATCACTATTAATAAAGTTCCTTTGATTGTGTACTTAAAAGTCGTATAGAATTTCCGCCATTACAATGCTTTGTTCAACTCTATCGTGAAATATTTATTACCTATGAAATTCAAGAATTAAAAATACCAATTCTACCTTCATTAAAAATTTTATGTAAAGTTGAAGTGTCATTACGTGAGAAGCCTATTGCAGTTTTTGTTTTATCAACAATTCCTTTTAGTATAGAGAAAAGCTGAATCACTTGAATCTCTCCTCAAGACGTAGGTTCCCACTAACGAACTTGATATCGCTCCTTCAGTATACATTAGTCGGAGTTTATAAACTTCTCAGCCTTATGGCTTCCTTCATTCACAATTATGTCGTTGAAACTTTAGCCAAAAATAATTTTTAATTTCCAGGGAATTATTGAACTTGCTGTTCTTCTATAACTAACTTTAATCAATCAAAATTTCATAATTTACTTCTTCACCCAGTTTAAGATTTCTCCATTTCTGACGCATTCTGAGGTTTTCATCAATACAACCGGGGAACATTGAACTTTTCACAATAGTACTTGTAAAGATATTCCCCTTTACTAAAACCCTCAGTACTGGTTTTTTGGAGGAGGAGATGCTGTTGAATGCAAACTTATTCAACATAATAAGATCTGCCGAACAGCGAATTCATTACTTTTGGCCCAACATAAATATTGAATCACTTGAATAGAAAGAGATGTATATATAGGAAATTTTATTTGGAAGTATTTGAAAGGCAAAGGCGTATTGGAATAGTATTATCAGAGAGTAGCAGAGAGAGGTAAAATGATGCTCGAACTCTTCCCGGGCTTCCCAATTATTTGATTCCTTATATTCCTGCCACCATGTGATTTCCTCACCAAACATTTTAAAGTGAAATAACTGATAATATAAAATCCCTTTATTTCCATCGCTACAACTTTTGTATGTTGCTATTCCGACATCACATGGGTAAGGAAACTGAATAAGGACTGGGATTGATGAAAGAAATAATGTTGAAATGATTTAAGATAGAAATTATGAATAATAAAGGCTGCATCCTCTCTTTAAACACTTCAGAGGAAATGCTAGAAAATGCTAGAAAATGCTAACATATCAATAATGTCAACTCCAATATCAACCATACTTTTTAAATTTGCTTGGCTTAATCCTTGTAAATTTTTAATTTGATTAATTGCTACGGAATTGCAGGAATATATCCCATTGGCAAGCATGGTGTGTTCTATATACGTTTTAAAACTTCTCGTTGTTTATTGAGTTATGAAAATTAAATTAAATTTTGAAGGAATAGATGATTAATACATTCATTTATAATATATTATTTGAGTCACTCAATCTATGACTTAATTAATTAATTATTTCATTTGAGAATGCTTCTTTTATATTTGGAATTGACATTTTTTAAACGTGTTTTATTCTTGTTGTGGAGGAGCGAAAATGTTTTATGGTTCTGTATAATATTATTAAAAATAAATATTATTGTTAAAATTTTGCCTTTTGAACAGTTAGAAATACTTAAACAACGTTAAATTTGTACTTGAATAAAATACTTTTGAGGGAAATGAGCTGCTCATACAAAATGTAGTAAAGTAAGACTTCAAAATTCATGCCGGGAAACGTATTTCAGAGCTTGAAGAAATTTATGCCATAAAAACGAGGAGAACGGTGTCCAAAACAAATTGCCAAGAGCAATAAAAAAACATTATGATTCTTTGCGCCAAAAAAATCACAAGGAAAAGGAGTGTTCGAACCACACCAAAGAAGTGCTTTTTCGAGACCTTTTTGAAAAAAATCAAATCTCGGCTTCTCGCTTCGTATTATTACGTGAAAATACGTTCACAGAGGTATATAGTTCTTAGATTGCACATGAGTTCGGAAAGCCTGGATTTTCTGAGAGAGGAAGATATTCTAAGAACGAGTCTCTGAGTCTGTGTTTATTTAACTTTTCTTTTATAAGAGGATGCTGTGGATGGGAAGAAAGATCCAGCGGAAACGAAATATCTCTAATAAAACTAACAGACACTCGAGTACTATAAATATACTCTGTAAACATTCATAAAATTTAGTGCAGAACATATGGCGTCAAATATTTATCATTATGTTTACTCAATTCCCAAAGAGCAGCGATGGGTATATCCGGGAAAAAATGACGAATGGTTTGCTTAGATACGCTTTCAGAGGAAATTTTACCAATAATTTCATATTTTACCGCAACAGCCTCGAGGAAAAAAGGTATTTTGTCAGCTTATGATATTGATATGAACAACTGAATAAATATTTTGAAATCCAAGCTTATACTTTGGCGTGTATATTACATGTTCAAATATTTTAATTTCCTTTAATAAATCTGAAAATCTAAACACGTATCATTCCTATTCCACAATAAGAGGTAATAACAAAAAACAAGCAGGAAATTATTATTTTCATGATATAATGATTATTTATAAAGTCTAAAAGGAATTCAGGGTGGAAATTTTATAAAACTTTCGGAAATTGGTAGAATAGAGCAGATTTAAAGACATTTTTCTTTTATTTTTAAAGAAACCGACCTTCGTTTGTTTTCATTTTCTGTAACAGCCTGGCTCACTAACATGCAATAGGTTTGATTTGAAAATAAACGCTATAAATTAGTGTATACATAAAAAAAGATTAAAAATGCATCCGTCAGTACACAAATTAAATCTTCGTCAAAATAAGTTTGTCGCAATTTTTCAAACCTAATACGAACTAAAATTAAATAAGAAGAAGGTGAGTCATAAAAACAAATCTATAACTAGGAACATTCATGTTTGTATGACGCACGCATATACGCACACGAAATTTTGAATAAATAAGGCCAACGCAACATTTAGCAGTAGAATTGGATGATGGAATAGAAAACGCGTAATGGTTTTGAATATGAGAAAACTGGAACCCTGATACCAGTATTGGAATACACCGATACACACTTCAGCTACTGCGCATATCAATTTTCAGTATCGATTATGGATAAAAACAGTCGATAATCTTAATAATAATAATAAGCTAGTCTGGACGTATCAAGTCGTCCTTCCCCACATAAGTGCATTGAATCATACTTGACCGCTCTGATAATGTTTGTGCGATATTACTGAAATACATATCACCGACTGCTAAATATTCGTTTTGACAGTATTTATAAAAGATATTCGTTATTACTGATAGGACGTAAGAAATGCAGTTATCGGCCGTTCGAAAAAAAAACTTCTTGTGTAATTTGCACTCTGACCTTTGAAAAATTTTTCCTTAAAAAAATCCGGATTAAGTTCGAAAAATTACGGTGCGATTAACTATTTTCTTTTCGTAATCAATCGTATGGCTTCAAAATCGAATGTCAAACATGGCCTCACGAATTTTCCTTTCGGACCTAACCTAGGGGAAGCAATAATCCACATCGGAAGAGCTCTCAAATGGAGTAGCCAGGGGAATTAACGGGAAGGTTATGGAATGGTCCAGACTTCATCAAAAAGAATTCGTCTTATCTCCCTCAAGGACGCGGAGAGGAGAATCATTGTCCGGACGTACGACTTTTTGCCGCCGTCTTTTGTTTTGACAGCTGCGCAACGCCTTGTTTACCCCCAGAGGCAGCGAGCTTTAATTAAGGTCCCCGCGTTTTCCCTCATTTTTTTCTCTCTTATTCCTTTCCCTCTTGGGCGATAAAACGTGCCTCTGGAGGAGTTCGCGGGAGATGAAACGGTTGCAGCAGCTTCCATTGTTTTCCTAGGAGACAAGCGGCTACGAAACGGTCTAAAGTAAACGTTGCTGAATTGTTTTAGTTGAAGGAGTGGGAGTTTTCTTAATAAGAAGTATTAGAGCTCTAAAAAGGCTGGATGGCGTATTATCTCTAAAGAACTCGCTATCTTCTTTGAATGTTTAATATTCGGATCTTGAATGAATGTTTTATAACATTAAAGGAAAAGATAATATCAGTTCTCAGAATTAATCTCTCTCAACGCGTGGAGAAATAAGTTGTATTTTGTTTTTAATTAGAGGGTTAAACTATTATTCGAATTATTTACAAAACATTTCCGTTATATATATATATATATATCGTGAAATAAAATGTTAAATCATAAATATTTTACAAGTAGAACATAAATAAAATCAAAGCCCAAAATTCAAAGATTGATAATTTATTAAAGATTTTGTTGTCTGCCAGTGTTTCTAAGCAGTCTTAAAGTCAAATAAATGTCTTGGATATTCATTCTTCCTTCAAAGTTTGTTCGATGAAGGCTGGACTTTATATAATATTGTATTGTATGCTTTATACAAATATAAAATCAGGAGATTTTCCCGATGCAGTTGAAATACGTTATAAATACACCAGTAATTTAGGACTTACACGATATAAATGCTACGTAATTTATTGATGACTTAATTATCTCTTTCTTTTGCTACTGCTTATAACATAACTGTGGTTAGGCTCTCCTGAATAATTTCACCTTATATTTAAATAAGTTTAAATACTATGAAAATGCCTTGGATCGATGGACTATCATTATCACACATCTTATTAAACAAGGAAAATATTTTGGATTATAATGGGCAGAATATATTCCCGCGAAAGCGGCTCTTTATAAGGTAACCTATGTATGAATTTATTTTTCTGAACTTCAGCATACAATTTATCTAAACAACACGCTGTCTCCCTAATAAGGAGGAAATATTATCTGCACATAAAACAACAGATTCATTTGTTTCTCGGAGTAGATTTGAAAGAAGAGAAAGAGAGAGAATTTACTTTCCTCGCTCTTTGCAGGGTATTTTCTTTCCCTTCTCAACCTGTCTCGGTAACGTTCTCTCTTTCCTTCGCTTTCTCCTCCAATCCAATCCCGCAGGTTTCACGCCGCAACACAAATGGAAGTTATATTTAACGTCCATAGGAGTTTCCTTGCGTGCGGGTGTCTTTTAACAGGCGAGCAAACTTTCATTCCCCTCTCCCGTTTTCCTCATCTCGGAAAAACACACTCCAATTCCCTTTTCACTTCTCCCTATTCTCTCCTCCATGTTTCCTTTTCTACGCTAGGTACTCTTCGGATTACTCTCGGGAAAAAAAAAGTTCGCAGTCGGAAATACAAAACTCGCTATTTCGTCCTCAATAAAGGCGGAGCTACTTTATTTATTTCGTCTATTCTACCCTATTATATACGCTGTATTGTTTTATTCCGCCGATTTCTCTGATTTTCTAGAGCCGTTTTTACTTTCTCCATACGTAGTAATGGGAAAGTTTTGTGATCACGAAAAAAATCGACTTCGAGATTTCAACGGAAATACACGAAATGCACGTTTAGAGTATTTTTGGAATGATGTCTGTGTGTGTATGTGATTGTGGACGCTCTAACTCAAAAAGTACTTGCCATATCGTTACCAAATTTCACATATAACACTTTGGTAGGAGTAAAAAAACTGATTAGTTTTTAGACAATAACAGTTAACCGGAAGTAGAGGTTTATTCGATTCCCGATTCGGTTTTTGTTATATTTCGCTGTTAAAACATTATTATTGTATATACAATTCTATACAAAGATTAAAGAGAATGTAATTTCCTACAACTTTCATTTGAAATAATTTTCCATAGCAGTTATTGTTTAGGAATAATTTGTAAAAACATAATCGGTTTTTTCGGTTCCGTCAAATATTGTCTCCTTAAAAACGTCGTAATTGGTCATCTTCGTGAGGACCAAAGTTGTAGAGAATAATATTCCTTCTAAGTTTTGTTTGAAACAAATTTTCGTAGAACCATCCGTTTCGGAGATATTTTGCTTTATCTTATTTTCCAGTATACAGCGCCACCACCAGCTAGCGGTGAATTCTGTAAACATATTCAAAATATACCTAATTTACGGCAATAAGAACGACTGTATTATTTTACGATACGAAATAATAATTTTCCCTTATAATGCTATTCATAATAATTTAAATATCTATACCCCAAATATCGAGAAAGTCATGTTTGCCACATCAGATTTTTTCGTTTTAACCCTAATCCTACCGGGCTAAATCACTGACGTTAACTAACGGGATGTGACTTAGGGACACACATGATAAATTTGTAAGATATGATTTATTTGAACACTATTATTAATGGTTACATATTATACATGGTTAAATAGATCGAGTTGACATGCCACCAAAACGCATGTGCCGCATTCACAAAGAACATTTTCGTTACATTGTATCAATGTCTCTGTGAGTCACATCGTGGTAGTCAACGTCAGAATTTTATGTTAGGGACTATATAAATGAAATAAGTTTAAAAAAAAGTTAACCGTGTTTCTTTATGTAGAAATGTAAAATGATAGAATAAACTAAGTCTCACTCTGAAATAAATTTAATTGTAAAAGTAATGGTGAATAAAAATACAAATGTGTCTCTAAGTCACAGCCTGGTAGGATTAGGGTTAAACGCCTTCGACGACCGGAACGCACCGTCAACGCCGTCTGCTGCGAAAACCTATATTCCTTTTGGTTTTGTAAACAGTTGACGAACTTCTGTTAGAATCCCTACAACTCGAATTTCCGATTGCTTGAAGAAGACACTTCCTCATTTGGAATGCCTATAATCTGAGTTTCATCAAATCTAGGCGATATGGCGCCTATGGCAACATTTTTTGAAACACCTTGATTATCTAGGATATAATTTTTTATGCGTTCTAATAATGAATAATAGCGTTTTTATTACATATAAATTAACGTTTGGGCATTAAATTTACACTTATTTATGGGAAAATAAATTTTTGACACTTTTTTCGGGGACGATTGGCGCCTTTTTCAAGCCACCTTCGCCATACCCTAGTTACGGCACTGTACATCAATACATCTTTTCCCGAAGTTTGAGACAGCGATAATCGAGTTTGTTTTCATTACAAAATGCTGTGTATTCATTTATTTATTGTTTTTGTCTTGTCACTGCCAATATAGGTTAAACTTTATATCGTTTTCCGTTATTACATCTTGTTGAACTGTAACTATAAATGAGTAAATATAAAAGTTACATCTCGTTATAATTATTAGCTAATGCGCAGCTGTTGCTTCAGAATATATTGTTCAAATTTTAACTCTATTATTATTCCTTAAAATAATAGATCTGCAGTTACGACTGGAATTCAACCGATATGGTAGATTGTGAAAATCAAATGCATATTTTGGCTACAAGGCAGCCAGCATCAACGATGATCCACCGATCTGTCAGTTGGATCTATCCCATCAATCAATTTGATTATTCTTTTCCAAATCTCCCATTGATTCCTGATTTCAATTCTATCCCAAATATTAAGTATTACCGTACCTTCATTTTTATTATTATTTGGTGAATTATTATATCATTAATTCAGTGCTTCGTATTTGTTCCTCCAATTCATCCACATATCGTTATTTCGTATGTTATTTATACCGTGGCCGGTAATCTCACTCCAGGTAATTTGGCACCCGGTGATTTCACTACGGTGATTTGCCTCCCAGTTATTTGACTCCCGCTCAATTTTACTCCCGGTAAATTCACTCCCACTGACTTCATTATTTTTGTAAATAAGCATTAAATGTAACATTTATTTAAAACTAGTTGATGATAGGCGTAAATACTAATCCTACTAATGGTTTTCTGTTTCTACTCCTTCCATTCGTTGTGCTGCTTAAAATGAGCTAGGTTTCCTTCAGTACATTGTTCCTTCATTTTCTTCTTTCCCTCTCTTATTCCATTATTCTCGTTTCTTTTAGCTCCACGCTTCTTTTACATTCTCCCACCTATTTCTTTCTCCTCTTTCGTTCACTTTCATACCCATATTATTTCCTTCTTTCTCCTTTTAATTCCCATATAACGTCTTCGCTGCTTCTTTCATCCTTAATTTAAAAAATCCTCCTCTTTCTTCCTCTCTGCAAAACTCTTCATATCTTTTTTTTTTCTCAAACCGCATGCCCATTCTTTTGCCCTATTCTTATCTCGTCTTCTTCTTTTTGCCAGTTTTAATTTTAGTACTTTGTATTTTCCGCTCCCTCTGCTTCCTCCTTTCCGTCTCCCTCCTCCCCATCTTCTCCCTCCTTCGCAGTTTCTTTTATTCTCTCGCCTTTGCCATTCGCGTCCTATTCTTGGGATAATGCGATAACGCTGTTTGTATTCCGGCCCCGGAATTAGAGCGGAGGGGGAAAAAGAAGATCTATTATTTGATAACATCCATTTCGCTCTTTTACTGGCTGCGTTATTCTTCCATCTTCCTCCAAATTCCGTGACCGTTACTTTCCCGGCTAATATCCCCTCTCGATGCATCTCATGCGCGCAGCGGAAAATAATTGAGTTTATCTCGACGTTTTTATTAAAGGCAGAATGCGCACGCACTGTAAAATTTTGCCGCAATTAATATTTCACCAGAGAATTATCGAGATCTTGTCATACATGAATACAGATTCAAGAATAAGTATTTAATAATCTAAAATTGAAAAAATAAGTACTTATATTAGGTATCTCTAACGGTCATAACAAGGTTATGAAATACCATGTGCGCGTTTCGGCATCGATGAAGTAATCTTCAGAAGCTCCAAAAATTACTTTTGCAAGGGAGTGAAATATTTTTCATTCATGTCTACTTCAGCGTTTCAGAAATCATAAATAGGCAGCTGAGATTACGGATTTTCTTCCTGTGGTGTCAATTAGGCACGTGTGCGTTTTAATATCAAATGAACGGAACGCATAAGTCTTCATTAATGTTTTACAGGAACGCTGTTCTGGTCCAATCCGAGAACACGTAGTAATATGACATATATTAATATCATTTTTATTAGTATATATCGCTGTTTTATTTATTACTCGCTACAGTAGCTTTCAAAAAAGAGGAAATGGCTACATTACCGTTGTGTTATAAAATAGAACTTTTTACATATTCCGTCTTTTGTATTAATCGTGACCTCATCTTGTTAAAACGAGTTTGGATAAAACGAAATCGTTCTTTCGCCCTCTGGGAATTCGTATAAAAAATAATGAACTTCAGTGAGCCCGGGAATAATCTATTTTACCGTTTGGTTCTAATATCCAATATTACCTTCCTCCAACATGAAGCACCAAGAATTGGAAAATTTCGGCAAGTAATCCACTGCGTTTATACCTCGACACCTCCTACTTCTTTAACGCGGGCTATTATACGTATATCCTCTTGAGTCCTTTGCGACTCAAAAAAAAAACCCTACGAGACGCAAATCTCTCACCGGAAGCGTTGTTAAAAATATTTTCTTCTGAGCGACACCTGTCAGGAAGGAGAGAGGAGGCTGGAAGGGGGGAGAGAGGGAGGAGGGAAGGAGAGAGCGAGCGGGAGGGGATTGGAGGGGGGGGGGGAGATAGAAGGAGATGGAGTGAGGGAGAGACGCCCAAGACGTTCTCACCCTCCGTCGTCTTCCCCTGGGGGGCTGTTCGAAAGTTTTCGACAAGTTTGCAAAGGAGACGCGGATTGTGCGGGATGTTTTCAAGGGAGGAATCCGGGATATAAAGGGAAGATCCCGGTACCGCGGGTAATGCAATAAAAGTCTCCTCTTCTTCTGTCACCTCTTCTCCCGTACCCCATTCCGTCATTATCTCATCTCCTGCTATACCTCTTGTCTCCTCTTCCAGCACATTATCAATCCAAATCCTTCTCTTTCCTCGCGCTCTTTACCAACCTCTTCCTTATGTTCTCTCGCATCTTCTACATTAAGGGTGGGGAAACCTTTGACGAGACGGGCCGTTGCGATTGCTTATCTGAGCCGCATTAACAGATGAAAATGCTTCGGCGGGTCACATTAGGATCCACATCGAAAGTTACTTGAGAGAATGCGAAGGTTTCTATCTGTGAAAATTGATAACTAATAACATCTTATTACTAAATTTCACAAGCAAAGGTTTTCCGGCCGTAATTTTAGCTAAAAATATATAGAATTGTCTGTGTTGCATTTCATGGTTCACTTTCGTAATGCAATCGCGGGTCGTATGAAGTGCTCCCGCGGGCCTGATGTGGCCCGCGGGCCGTAGTTTTCCCACCTCCGTCCTATACCACCTCTCGCTCTAATTTTTAGCATTTTGTCTCTGATAAATCCGCTTGTTTTCGGTCTGTCCGTCTATTTGAAGCGCTATCTCTTCCTAAACGAAATAAAATAGACTTAGATTTATCGCCGATTGATTTAGTATGCTAACTCGTTGTTCAAGTTTTCTTATGGTGGTCCGTTCTTCTGTCTGTCTGACACGCTAACCCCTTAAACGAAAGCCAGAAACATTCTTTTTTTCTCTCCAATCGAGTTATTAATCTATCTTATTGTACATGTTTTCTCGGTTTGTCCCTCTGTCAGCCTAAATTTGTATTAAAAGACCGCAATTTACAAACTGCTTCAGCAGCTATTTCCTTAGGCCTTTATTCAATTTTCGCTTCCTCTCCTCTAATTCTTCGCCTCCCACCTCTCTCTCACTCATCATTCTCCTCTCCTTTTCCCTCTCTCTCTTCCTCCATTTCTCACTCACGCTCCCTATTTTCTCCTTTTTCTCTACTGTCTCTTATTCTCCCTCTCATCTTCTATCTTCCTTACTCCCTCCTCTCTCTCTCTTGCACTTCCCTTCTGACTCCATCTTCACTCTTCCTGTTGACCATTCTCTTCCACTAACAATCCATCCCCTCTGTTCCTACCCCTCCCTCCATCCTCTTTCCACTACCTCCTCTTCCTCTCTCTCTCTCTCATCCTTCTTTCCTCTCTCTTTTTCCCCCTATCCTTTCTTCTTCCTTCCCCCTCCCTACCCATTTCTCACCTCTCTCTCCCTCTCCCTCTCCTATCATTCCTTTCTTACTCTATCCCTTCTCTTCCTCTCTCTCACTCCGTTTCCCACTATCCCCCCTCTGTACCTCTCTCACCCTCCCCTTCCCTCCTCTCCACATCCCTCTCTCTCCCTTCTCCTCTCGCTCCCTCCTCTCTGCACATCTCCCCCTCCTTCCCCTTTTGTTCCTGTTTCCCTCCCTCGCTCCTTTCCCCACTCTTCTCTTCTCTATACATCCAGGAATTCATCCAAGGTCTCAGACACTAAAAATTCCGCCGCTCTCTCTCTCTCTCAGGCGTCCCTTCACGATGATTGACTGTTTTTAAGCGATAGTTGGCGAAAACCTTTTGTTCCCTTCCCTCCTACTTTCTCTCTCTCTCTCTTTCTCTTCCGGGTAAACTCTCTTCTCTCCATTCTTCCCTAGTTGCCTCGCTTAATTCGCCCTTCCTCTTTCGATCAAACCTCGTCTCTTTCTCTATTTATCCCTTTTTACTCACGTTTTCTCTCTTTCTCTGCTCTCTCCGTTTCTTCTCCTGAAGTAGGAAATCATTTCTCTTTTTTTTCCTTCACCCTTCTTTTTTTGTTTTAAAGAGATATTAATCAGTTGTAGGTTGGTTTTGGATTCTCCCGCGTCAAGGAAGGAAGGAAATGTGAGATATTTCTGTCATGCTTGAAGAAGAAATCTAAAATAAGTGGCATGTTTTCATGCAGAAATTCCGTAGCGGGGTGTATTTTTCGTTTGTAGCTCTCTGGTATTAATGTACCAAAAGATCAATCCATATTCCCTGTTCTTCTTAAATTAAGCGTTGAGAACCGCTATATTGTCTCCTTTGCATCGTCAAGCTTTCAGTTTATCATCATAGCTTTTTTTTTTAAAAGAAAAAACGTTTTTGGGCACGACAGTATTCCCAGGGACTGTATGGTGTGAAAACCTGATCTAAAATTCATAAATTTTTATTTTGTGCTTCAAAATAGTTCATGACTCTAAAAATATCACATCCCTGTAAAAATTTATTAATATATATATATATATATATATATATATATATATATATATATATATATATATATATATATATATTAATGTTTATATGGAAAGATTTTCATTAAGATAATTCTCAGCAGCTGAACAATTTCATTTGTATCATTTATTCAAATGTTTGGACGTTGATATAAAAATATCGCTGTAATATTCGAGAATATTTAAAAATTCCATCCTGTACATTTTATTTTTAGTTGCTCACTTAATTATTCTTTCATAAAACTTTTAATAACGTAGGACTAGTGCTAATAATGGAATTAGTAGCTATATATTTTGAATGTAAACCCGTTATCCCATGTGGTCTAGTGGCTAGGATATCTGGCTTTCACCCAGAAAGCCCGGGTTCGATTCCCGGCATGGGAATTGTTTTTTTATAGGAAACTTATATATCGGTGATTAGTTCACCGGTCCGAATATCGTCGTAGGAGTTGCTGTATCTGTTTATCGTCTCTGTTATTGGTGCCTTAATATAATTTTTATTAGAGAAATGCCGAAAATTATAACCTATGAGATGCCGTAAATGTAACTGACTGCATGCCTAATGCAATAATATATTTAGTTAAGTCGTTGATCTCTAATCCAAAGAGCTTTCTTCAAGAGGTGCACCAACCAGGAGGGTTACTGTTGTAAAAGATGATTTGATTACAGGAAACGGTTCATAAATATAATTTAAATAGCTATATTTATATTTAATGCAACCATTGGGAGTACTTATACTGAAGAAGTACAGATTTTAGTATCAGAGAAACAATCGTGATTCAATGATTTGAATGTGTATGAGAAATACGATTCTGAAAAACATAAAGAGATTTACAAGAAATAACCCGCGTGTGATATGCTGGAGATAACTTCTTTATTTAATATTTATGAACATATCCCGACTTTTTCTTGCACATCGCGAGTTAACATATAACTGATACCCCATTTATAAACACAATTCATTGGTGTTAATATCTAAACGCAGATCCAATTCTCGAGTTTGGAGATAAGGATTTATTATTCAGCGAATTATTGACCGAAAATTCATCACCCTCGATCTTACTGATAATTTGTAATTATAATGTCGGTATAAAATATCCTGTCCTTAATGACTTTAAACCACTATGAAATCCATCTTTTGAATGTGGCTTAATAAATAAATAATTACATTTACTTGTTTAACCCTAAAAAAACACATCCGTACGTATACGTATAATCTTGAATACCATACCAAGCAACACTATTTGTTTTTGCGAGTTGTTTGTAAATCTCGCCTTTTCCGCTAAACTTTCTCCTGTTTTCGCTGTATATATCTCTCTCTCCTCCCCTTTCACGTCTCCTCCGTCTCTCACCGTTCAGCTATCGCCTTTAATTACTCCTCTCCATCCTTTCTCGTCAACCTCTGCCTAATGAAGACGTGTTTCTTTCTGTTTTCGCGCCTTCCATCACCTCCTCGCCCACTTCGTCTTATCTAGTTCGCTCCCCATTCCTCGGTGGAAGTGGATGGATGGTTTGGTCGAGAAGGAAGAGGGAATGTTTCAAGCCGAACGGCGTAATTTCAAGCGATGTTCTTGTTCTCTCCTGCCTTTCATCCGAATCTTCCATGCTTTTCTTCGTCATCACTCTTCGCATGCTCAAACAGGCCCTGCAAAGCAAAATAAATTCCTCCAGGATCATTGATCTCCAACTCCTAGGTTTATATAGGATTAGTCATTATGTTATAAGTAAGTAATTTTATCATCATATAAATAAAAGCCTTGGCATACTTTGTGTGTAATGCTTTTTGAAGCTTAATATCTCGCAAACGAGTTAACCCTATTTGATGAAAATTTCAGGATAGCATTATGATATAATAAAAAAAGTTTTAATATATCTAACTCGAGATCAAAGACCGGGATTCGATTCCAGGGGATAATTTCCATTTCGCACAAGGTGACACGTAAAAATGGACATTTGGACTTGCAGGCTTCCGTTCTTTTTTACATTGAAATTAGAATGAATTGACCTACAATCTTCGGATATAAATCATTTTGAAGAAAACGTTACAAATTTTCTTATTCTTTTCATCTTTTCTTCTCCTACAATTAGAAATTGCTCAATTTAAACGTTTAATTCACACAGTTTGAGGAAATCTTGCCATTTTTAACGGGATGTTGCCTTGCCTACCAATTCCATTATTAGACCTCTATATCATATTGTTATTTCAATCCTTGTGGGTATAAACGTGCTTTGAATGCTTTTAATACGAGATAGAGGGAGGGAGAGTGGGGGAGAGGGAGGGGGAAGAGACGGGGAGAGGGGTGAGGGAGGGAGGGGAAAACGATTTTCAAGACAGTTGTTTTTGATGTCAATATGATCTCCCTAAATAGTTTGAACGATCGTATCTTTCCTCCCGTCATTTTTGACGAGCATTACACTAGTCAATACATATTCACGTTGTTTAGGACATTCAGATACAGCTTAAACAGCTCCTTAACTCTTCGACAGAGAATCATATAGGGCGCATTATATCTCAAATCGACAAACTATTTCTTTCAAATAGTCATAAAGAGAGATGGCGAATTCAACATTTGCTATTTGGTGACCGCTGCTTTACGGCCGAAAAATATACTTTTTCTATTCCCAGAACATTTTATTCCGATTTGGAAAATTTATTTTTTCAAGATGTACCTCTTTAACTACTTAATTAGTATGAATTACACTACCGTACGATCTTGTTTCAATACAACATTTATATATCTCTACCATAAAACAGCGATTACCTAGCAACCCGGTATATTTAATAATGGAATGTTTTTATCCTTGTGCTTATCTTATACTACGTCTAAAATGTTTCGACCAACATTCCCTTATATATAATAGATTTATTTGTTTGTGCTTGTATCTATCTCTTTTTATCACAGCATAAATATTCCTTCTTCCACGTTTCCTATCACTCATTTACAATGCGCCTTTAAATTAGTATTATACGCTACCAGTTTCATTGGCATTATAGCTGTAGTTTTAAATGTATGGATCACGGGCCAAATGTGGCACTAGATTTTCTGTTATGCCACTTGAATTGAATCCGGAGAAGAATAGACATGCGAAAAAATATATCTTTAATTTTGATTAATTGCATGCCGCGCTAATTTCCTTCAGTTAAATATGAAAAAAATATCAGTAATTTTTGTTTCAACTAAACAATTAGATAAATAAAATCCTGCACTTTATATATATTTCAGTGATTATCTATTTGGTCCTCTTTAAACTTGAGTTGGAGAGCTTTCCACTATCGTATAGTATCCGAAAGAATGCCCCATAGTGATCTGTGTTTGGTTCGTGGAGGGGGAGTTTAACGTTTCGCAGTTTCATTAGAACCGGTGAAGGGTTCCCGAATCCATGGAGACTGGCGCCTTCAGCAGGTTACTTCGTGACGTTTCCATGGTGATGGAGTCTGAAGCCTCTCATGGCTCGCCCCATCACACTATCTCCGAATCCGTTTAGGGCAATTCTTTCTACAGACATAATGTACACTCTTTGGTATTGAACGAGGGGCAGGCAATATAATGGCGACGATAAAAATTAATATTAAAACAAATAACAAAATAATAATAAAACCCGAAAAAGTTTTATAAGGGAATGGAAATACATACTTTGTAGGAAATTCACTTCATTTATTCTTTAACCATTCAACCTTTTGCATCATAAAGAGATTTGGGCACAGTTGAGTGCATGGTTAGAAGAAAGTAGTATTAATAAAAGAGCATTTATTCTGATAAATTAAGTTTTGGAGACATATTTCGGTCCGTTTGCAATTGTTTGACACGCGGCTAAATTCAATCGTTCTTAATGTTTACAGCTCTTTAGGTATTTTTCAGTTCTTTGACTGTCAACCCCTTGATCCTAGCCTAACCTTTTTATCTCTCCATTCTTTTCTGATGGACTCTCTCCATTCTGGTCGCTTCCATTCTCTCTACATTCAAGCCTCTTCCTTTCCCTTTGATCCTAGCCTAACCATTTTATCTCTCCATTCTTTTCTGATGGACTCTCTCCATTCTGGTCGTTTCCACTCTCTCTAAATTCAAGCCTCTTCCTTTCCTCTTCTCATTTCCGCATTACCCTACCTGCTTCTTCACTACTCTGATTTTGTTAAAAAATATTCCCATAATAATTTCCTTGGACTTCATAAGTTAACATTTTTCCTTCCCGACTCTTGTATTCACTTCTTCCCCTTCATCATCTTCTTTTATTTTTCCTTCCCATTCCTCTTTTTAATCTCCTTTCGTAGCCATATTTTTCTCTTCCTCATATTTCTTCCTCTCTTTCTACTCCTCTCTCTCTCTGTCTGTCTCCCTCCCTCATTTTTATCTCTTAATCCTTTTCCTACTCTCTTCACCCTCCCTCTTCCTCATTCCTAATTTGTCATCCATTCCATGCCTTCCGCGTTCCTCACAGTCTGTCATTTTCCTCGTTTACCCATCCCTCCCCTCCAGTATCACACGTAATCATAAAAGATATTCTCCATGCGACCATATTTCCCTCTCCCCACTCACTTTCCCATTTTTATCCACGGCCGTTGCTTCCCAGTCCTTTACCCCCGAGGTTTATTATCCTCCCTCATAAACCACCGACCGCAAATGTCTCACGGCAAATTGCCTCGCACTGTATCGCTTCCTTCTCTTCTCCCCCTCCCTATCTCTCACTTGTTTCTCCCCCTCTTTCCGTTTTCCGCGCTTCTCAATCCCATCCCCTCCATCTATAATGCCATATTTCTTTTCTCTGCGATGTTTAAGGGAGTACCCGGAGTTCCGCTTCTCCTCTGTACTATGGGGCATTCATTGATTGCGGGATAATTTTCGCCACGTTTCTTCCTTTCTCTATATTTATTTAGTTATCTGACAGGAGTGTTAACATGCCCTAGCATCTGTTTCCGCATCTTACCTCAGAGACGACGGTAAGATCGAGAAAAGTTGCAAAATTATTTGTGAATAAATGTGAAATTATTCGTGAGGATGGCTTTATCTTTTTGTTCTTCGTGTATTAGTTTTTAACTAGATGTAGCTTGTGAGGGTCTCTCTCTCTCTTATTAGATAATAATTTTAAAATTATCAAGTGGTAGGGCATAATGTGCACTTAGCGACGGAAAAATAGTATGGTTTTAAAGAAATGTCATTAAATAATAATATTGTTAGAAATTCGTAAGGTAATCACCAATTTCAACGTCAACGCGTTAAGAATTTCTTTACTAGTGGCAACTTTTTAATAAATTATTTAAACTGAGTTCAATTTTTAAAAATATTTCTACAAATGAAGTTTCGTAGAGTCAAAGTTTTTACATAAAATAATACACTCATATTATCTTAAATCTCATTTCCATTCTCTGCTGTTTACGTTTGCATTGGCGCTACGTGTTTTCGTACCTTCTCCTCCGTATAAAACCGTAAAAAGTTAGCTCGCTAGCGGTGTGAAACGTGTATAATTTTTATTTTTGTCGGCAAAAAATAAACTTTTTATGTCTTCTTCATGTTCTACTGTAATTCGCCTGGCTTTTTGTTGAAGACGTTTGTACAACAAGAGGTGGACGAAGTTAAAACTGCAATAAAAATTTTGCTCTTGCTCCTATCTTCAACTGGCAACATGTTATGTAGATTAAAACAAAAACTTGTTAAAACTTTTAGTATACAAAACTTATCGCGACCTTTGTTGAGCTTAGTAGTTTTAAAATAAAATTATATAAAATATGCCCAACGGCCGAGCGAGTGTAATGTAATTATTTCAACAGACAATACGAAAAACAATTGTCAAATTAGTACGCCATTGGCGTGATCTCTGATGCTGCATCTATTTTAAAAATCGTTTGATGTCTGTGGCATAATTTTAACTCTTTCATCCGTCAGTTTTACACGTCTTCGTACATAGAAAACGAATTTTCGGGCTTTCCAACCTTTTTCTGACCATTAAAAGCAATAGTTAATCTTGTGTCAAATGCATCCTTCTTTCCTATGCTCATTTTGTGAAGGAATTGAAGAAAATTTAATTAATAAACCATGTATTGAAGATTATTTCGCTTCGACAAAGAAAACATTAAATCAGGAACAACAATTCTACTTTCTATTTACGATGTTCATTTTTTTCGAAAAATCCCTTCGGAGTCTGCGTAATGAATTTCAAAACTGTTTCAATTTTTTTCCTCCAATTCTACGCAAGCAGAATTATATAAAATCAGATAAACAATTGATAAAAATATGTCTGTAATGACTTGTAATTAATCATCGAATTCTGATAGATTTCGCGAGGATCCGCAGAGAAAAGTACTTATAAATGTCACATAACATACAGTTGCTGAATAATATTCTACGATTGCATTTTGCAAGTTAGTTCCTGCGTACCATAATCGTCATTTGTCATTATGAAAGTATCTTAAGTTCCTCGAATCTACAGTTAAACAAAACAATCAGAGTTGCACAAAATAATACTTGCGTACGTGATATATTATTGCTAGAAAACTTTCCAATCTTCCCATAATTTTAAATTTTATTTGGAAATTTCTCTCTCCCTCACCCCACCCTCCTATTCAATTCTTCAGCGGTCCCCTTTCTCCTGTTTCTTAACCTATTTCTCTCTCTCTCCCTTTTTTCTCCACAATAGGCGCCCCTTTGACGCCCTCTCTCAAATGACCTCATGCCAAAGCGGTCATCCACCCCTTTCTTTTATCTCCCCTAGCTAACTAACGCCAGCTCTCTCTCTCTCCGTCTCTTCCTCCCTCCCTCGATCTGTTACCTCCAACTTTCTCTCCCTCCCTCTATCTCTCCCTCTTTCCCCCTTCAAATCTCTTTCTCCCTGCCACTCCCCCCTCTTCCTCTCCCCATCCCTCCCTCCATTCCTCTGCCTCTCTTTCCCGCTCACTCTCGCCCTCCCTTTTACTCCCCCCCTCTTTCCCTCCCTCTCAGTCTCCCCCCCCCTTCTTTCCCTAACTCTCTCGCTCCCTCTTCCTTCTTTCGTGCGTTGCACTGTGCAACGGTTGCCATAAGGACATGTGCTGGGCTCATTCCGCTCCGCTGCGGTCATAAACAATTTGCAGTGGCGTGTCGACATGCACGCGGCGGTTTCCGATCGTAAAACGGCGATAAATATTGATATTAAGGTGCAACGCGCCATGTTTTTCACTCGTTCGGAGCGAGATACGTCACGGCGATCGTCGAAAGATTTGCCGAAGATAATCTTGTGAAGTGATTTCTTCGGTTCGACTTTAATTTTAAGAAAGCTTCCTTTGAAGATAATGATCATTACGCTTGGATTTTGTACTTTATGCGATCACCAGAGTACATGCATGTTGATACGGCTCATAAAGATTGACGCGTGACCATATTTATTAATATAAAAATATTTTTAAACCCTCTTAGGCTAAAATTACATTTTTTGAGTCACGTAGTAAATTTGCGTATGTCGATGACATTTGGAGAAGACAGATATACAGTAAATTCCCGATCGGACAACCGGAATGTAACTAAACCAGATTTTTTTAGCAAGGAGATTTCCTCCAAATATTGGCACATCAGAATATTAGTGTTAAGGTATTTTAATTCTGTTTCAATGTCCGATGAATTGGTCCCGACATATCCGGTAAATCGAGAATTTACTTTTGGAATATTTTTCTTTCTGCAATTAATTATAAATAAGAGTTATTCAAGGAAATTGATAATCATACTTCATATCCATTCAGGATCCTAATCACCGAGGATTTTAATATTTAAAGAAACATGTGCTTTTTATAATTTTAAGCAATACAGTGTGATATATGAGACTGGGTTGGAGTTTTGATTTTTTGAGTAATTGAAAGTGAGTTTTGGAGGATTTAGTTTCCGAAGAGAAGCGAAATTTTTCACCAGTCGAATATGCCTGATAAGAAAAAAACATATCAATCTTATGTTTATTCCAATAATCAGCTGTAGAAAGTGAATTTACTGTTTAAACGTGGTGATGGGAACGAGAAAGAATGTTTTGAATTGCTTTTAAACCAAGTTATTTTTACGATTTATATAGGTTGAAGGATTTTTAATTTTTCAGAGTTTCTCCCACTCTCCAGTAGTACTTTCAAGTATGATACTGCAAGTTACATTAACCTTACACTTTTTAAAATTATTATTTAAGAATCAGTTTTTACCTCTTCTAGTTAATTTTTGGAAATATAGCTCCTTTCACCTTGCTAGATTCATAATACGATAAAGATCCAATTGAAAGCCTATAAAGATATTTCACTAATTTAAAAACCTATTATAAAAGAGGAGTTTGTCTGACCACATCTTTTATTTTTTTTATCAAATTTTATCTATCATCCTCCTTGCAGGAATCAATTAAATTAATGAAACTGTTTTTAATCGCAGTAATACGAAAAAGTTTTTCGTCTTGTTTGGCCCATACCCCTTGTTTTTCAATCGCTCATAGCCAAAGACCGAAAGAGTATTTAATTATCCCCTTCAGTTGCTAAAAGGGTCGGATAATTGAGCAAGGTACTTAGCATTTTTTAACGAACTTCGAATTACTAACAAGTATTCCACAGGAATTTCTTGCGTTCCGTTATTGTTTTTCTCTACATTGTAACATACGTAATTGTCGAGCTTCGTGGTACTTTTAGCCTAGTTTGCATTAAGATGGTTTGATCTATTTATAATCTTTGGAAAAACTTCTCTCATTCACTAAATTTAGTAAAATCGATAAAAAATATTAAAATTTTTTAATACGGCGGCGTTCTATCGCTTTTCTCTCACTGACGCCGAAAATGCATAGCATATTGTGCAGCAGGGGTTTACGTATCACAAGGTCAGAATCTCGTAGAAAGAATTTCTCTACGTTAAGATATCTTGCTTGTCCGTAGGGACCTGGGTATTCAAGCACGGCGCTCCGTCATTTCGAGTGGGTGTTCAACGTTCACTCCTCCCTTTTCTCCCATAGTAGGTCAATGGCTCATTCCCTCCTTTCGGTCTTTGACTGATGTGGAGCGTTTCGCGGAGAGCACCGACAAAGTGTTTACCTCTTCTGAAAGTACCTAACTTGCGGAGAGACTGAAGTTTTAGTCCTCGGCATACTCTCACGCTTTCCGTAGAGGAGGCGTCGATAACTCTTCCGCTTAAAACGGCGGAGTCTTCCGGGGTTTTCGGATGGCTTTACGTCGCCGCCGTCTTTCAAATGGAAGCGCGAAGGAATTTTCGAATGATTACGACCTTCGGGATCTTTCAAGTGGCTGGATGATAAAACGCGGCGATCCTTGAAAACCCCTAAAGTGGCATCCAGGAATTTCAAAGTCGCTCAGTTTCTTTCTTGGCTACTCATAGACGTGCGGTAGGAGGTGTTACTTCTCTGGAAGCTCTTCCCATGAACCGTTATCAAGTACAAACTTCAAAGTACTTAAATTTTCATGATTTGGGACAACGAGGCTTGTAAAAATCAGTTTGTTATAATAAGCAATGTTTTCGCTACACTCATGAATAGTTTTTAAACACTGAAGAATTTTATACTTATACTTATATACTTTATTTCGTCACATATACAGAAAATGAGAACACTCTGTGTGAATCGGTGACACGTAAAATTTAACAAATAAAAAACAGAATACAAACATTTTTACAAAGAAATTTAAAAGGAAAACCACTAAAAATACATTTTGAAATAGAATACAAAAAATACATGTTATAGCAGATAATTTATATACATTATACACATATTTATATACATACATATTTTTATGATATATCCAAGGTATTTTTATCTTCTATAAACTCTTTTACAGAGTAATAACATTTTTTATGAGTATTTTTTTCAAATTTTCGCAATGGATAAATACTTTGAATGATTTTCCACTATAAAAAACAATAAGAAAATTTTTATTCGTTGCTATGAATAACAAAATATTACTAATATCAACTTGTTGAAATAAATATTCGCGATTAAAACTACCGTTGGTGGCGCTGGGATCGCTGCAAATATTTATAAGAACATTTGTTTACAAAATATGATGCTAGACGTTAGTGGAATAATTTTGATCGTGATCAGAATTATCATCGGTAGTACTGGCATCGCTACCAAAAATTCGAAAATTTTATCATAGCAGTGAAAAATAAGGCAATATTCTAACGACAGTCATTATACTGAAAATAAATTCAGATGGATAGTAACATATCTCTGAAAAAAATTTATACATGCACATGGATGATATTTGAAAACTCCTGTTTATTTTTCTTTTTTCAAATGGTTCTAACGGAATGGTCTTCAAATTTAGTTGAATTTAACAGTAGATGTAATACTACAGAAAGCTCACGGTCTGTAAATTATGTAGTTTTCCTTTGGAAAACTAGGCACCTTAAATATACAAGGCTCTTTCTAACATATTCTCATTGCAATTTATTTCATTTTCTCATAAAATATTAATGATAAATGTGAACGGTCTACTTTTCACTGTCAGACTTTCCAATGCATCAAAGCTTACAATTAGAGACGTCATTGACTTCTATTTCAATTTTAAAGTGTTTTATTTCCTTGGTAGACCCATATATTTCATTTTTAACATTTGGTATTTACAAGTTTGGTTCATTTATACATGCGCCTGACCGAGGAAGCCCCGTTATAATAGCAAGCCATCTTTATTTAGGTCGATATTTAGACATTAATGTCCATTCTTACATATAAACCTGACGAACACAAACATCCATGCCCTAGGCGGGATTCAAACCCGCGACCTTAGTAACCGTCGGCAGATACTCTAATCATCCGTCTACCAAGGCTGACAGAAGTTCTCTTCAGCGTCGGTTCATGTAGCAAGATTCTTATATATTTGGTTTAACCACGTGGTAGTTCATGTTTTTTGTTTTCCCCGGCGTGGCTTATGTCTGGCATTTGCCCGAAGATGGAAGGAAAACCCGGCAAAATCTTCAGTGACTTCTATTTTACACTTTATACCAGTGGTGCCCAACCTTTACTACATGGCGGACCACATTGCTGGTTGCGAATCATTCGGCGGGCCGCAGTGAAAGTTGCCAATTCTTCTGCGGGCCGGATTATACTTTAGCTTGGAATCTAACTATATATTATGAGGTGACATTTAAGTGAAAATCAAGTATGAATGATGTATGAAAGGTAAATAAAGATATTGAGGGAAACTAGGTGTTGAAGGAAACCCAGTGAGCACTTACCAAAAGGAGAGCCGCTGGGGTGTCGGAGAGACACATTTGTAGACGTAGATGATAGAGCTTTCGAGACGATGTCTTCGTCATCACAAGAGAGACACCCCAGCGGCTCTTCCTTTGGTAAGTGCTAAATGGGTTTCCTTCAACACCTACTTGCCCTCAACATCAATAAATGAGGTTTTTATCGTAGACACTCAAATATCAAAATATCCTTCGCGGGCCGTAGGTTTGACACCACTGATTTACACATTATTACCTTCACGTCTTTTCTGAAAACATGTTTCTAAAAGTTTCATCATTAAAATATTTTAATAATCAACCTTGATGAAGAATTTGCGTCCAAGGGCATTGGTGATAATAGAAAATATCAGAGATGCGTAATATTATATTCCCAAAACATTCACTCCACGATTGGGATAACATCAAACCGCCATTCGCTCCGGGTTGATAACTTTTAACTTACGCATGAATGACGTATGCCATTATTGCACCAAAGATATTTCTCCCTCCAGAGCTCTAATAAACGACGCCGTGGAGTGCTAGAGGAGCAGCTGGGCGCGCTTGATCCGAGTGAATAAAATTACATAGCACTCCGCGACACCTGTCGCGGCTTCGAAGAAAACACGGTTCGCCCGCGCAACTCAAACAAATGGAGAAGAACGGAAAATCGAAACCCGTCTCGAGAGTTTCGTGACGAAAAAACGCGATTCCGGTCATGACTGGGAGAGTCCCTCGATTTTTTCATTTCTCCTTCATACTTCTTATTCAGGGGCGTCGTCGAGAGGCGGAAAGAGAAGTTATTTTCCAACGAAATCCTTCGAAAAAATACGCTACTTCTCCTACCACTGTTTTCAGACCTGTTCTATTGAGGAGTGGGGGCAAGGGGGTTAGAGTTGAACTCTTGCCCTTTCCGTTTGGAGGACAAGTTCCAGAACCCTCTCTCACTCTCTCTCTCTGGTTACTCCTGTTATGCTGGCTTTTCATCCATCTCTCCATATTCCATGTGGCCCTCTGAAAACCCGAGTTCTCCTTCAATTGTTTGCGTTATTCATTCAGAATGTTAACTATATCATCGGGGTGTGAGATGGATGGAATTCCATATTAGTACATAAGTATAGCACATATTTTATTCTCGTGGAATAAGGTATTGCACGTACTGTAACAGTTTATGCGGATGAATTTCGTGAACATTCGGTGAATTTGATAAGTTTTTATTTGGGAAGAGAATAGATAATTAGATATTGTGTGATCGATCGAAGAGGTTATCGATACATAGAATTATATCGACTACTTATTTTTATAGATACAATTTTGGAGATTTCAAACAACGATTCGATTATTATACGAGGCCGTATCATACATAATAAATGCAAATAAATGTCCCAAAGTTAGAAAGAACTACTTCTCCTTCAGCTCAGCATCTGCGCCCGTGAAAATTCCGCGCTTTGGTAAAAAAAATCCGGACAAGCGTGAAAATGTATTTTATTTGGGGAAAGTATAAATCGAATGATATATATATATATATCTGACTTGGGATGTGAATCTATCTCGGCATCTAGAGGAATCCAGGAGATGCATGGCCGTAATAAATCGATTCTGCGCGCGTAAAGCGGGGTATAAATCCAGTATTGGTTTTACCGAATAGCGCTAGTTTTCCTATGGCGAAAATTCCCATTTCTCAAATGTGTCACACTTGAAATTTTTTATTATTATCCTCTGAATTCAATCAATATCAGTGCATTTTTATTTCGCACATTTATTTAAACTATTGTCAGATGAATCGTTAATAATTATTGCCAATGAATTTTCGACGTAATTTATTCTTTTGGCAACTGTGTATTACTTGTGGTATGTCGTGTTCATTTTATCCTGAACTCATTTTAAATTATTTTTAGATTCATTTTAACCCACTCCTCTCAAATTCACTCTCATTGCAATAATTTTTAAGAATTTATTTATTATAATACAGAAAGAGCACCAAGGTATTTTACAATGAATAAATAGCATAATTAATTATAAAAATCAACAATAAAAACATTGAAGAAAATTACAATTGTGTCAGAAATAAAGAAATAATATAAAAGTTAAAAGCTAACTAGGAGTTCTGCAGTTTTATCCTAAAATTAAGGCGCAGGTGTGAAAATATTTGTGTGGTGCTTCATATGAAAAAGGGATAACGCGAAAGAAGAGTGAACGTTGAGAGATGGAACGAAAAAACTTAGGAATTTGATAAAAAGATTTAAAAGGCGATTTAGACGAGAGAAAAGAGAGAAGTTTGAGGTGGCCGTAGATACTGGAATGGAAAATGTTGAGATCGGTTTGTTTCAAACGGAAATTAGTCCTGATGTTGATAAAATTCGTTTTAATATAAGAATAAAAATGTTAATATTTGTGTCAAATCGAGACACTACTGATTAAGTTGAAGTATATTCGTGGAAAAACAAATAGTATTCCCTTTTAAATTAAATACCTTTCAAAGCATGAATCATCGATTATTAAATCGTTCACTCCAATTCACATTTTTCTGTTACATTTTCGTCTATTTTCAGGTTAAAAGACACACTTTGATACACTTTTAAACAATTTCTTTATGTATTTATCTGATAGTTTACATCTAACGGAAGCTCGGTAATTTTGATCAGATTTCCCATACAGCATAACATGAAATATACTCCTTTCGTCATACGTTCAAAGTGTAATCATGAATTCACTCTTGCAGCCATTCTTGACCTTTCACTTCCTCTTGCTCTTGTCGCAATAACAAAAAAGGGATTTTATCCGGAAAATCCGACGTGTACTTTGATGGCTTGAGATGGCGCCTCGATATCCACCGATTTCGTTGTTCTTCTTTTATTTCGAGGTAAAGCGTGTATATCGCCTCACCTGGTCCCATATCGTCTCTCGAAAAAGGAATGCCACGCGTAAAATCCGATCTGCATGGAGGGAAAATCACGAGAAGGAAACACAAGAGTGTCTTACTTCCGTCCTCTTTCAATTCGAAGATAAAAGTGTATCAGAACGATTCCGTTTCGAAACATGGAATATTCTAATTTTTCTTAGATTTGTTTATATAATACATATATCACGTCACCCTCCACATATGTCGTTCAGGATTTATGATTATTTGGTAATACATATATTTCTGCCTGGGAAATTAAATCAAGATCATATATGCTGATATTTTATCTTTATGTTCTTTAATTCAAATACATTTCTCTCTAATAATGACAAGACTGTCAAACGCTTATGCTTTGCCAGAAGATTTTTGGAACTTTAGAGACTTCAGCAGAACTAGATACTTAAATAAGAAATATGTTGGATATTTAAGATTATAACTATATATTTAAGGTTTCAGGTTTACCAATTTTTATTCAGTTATACCAGCAGTTATTGGCGTCACCGTTTGTAATGGATGCAAGGTGAGAAATTCCCCTATAAATTGCTTCTGATGCACCGAATCAAACGGTTTTTCGGCTATATTTTTAAAATACAACATCACTTGTCCACTTGAGGAATAATAAAAGGCCTAATTACAGGCGATTAATGTTTTCAACGCTGGGATTATGAAAAAAAACTGACAATAGACACAATGTTATGAAGCTTTGACGCTTGATTTTTCCCGTGATTCGCTGATCTTTGACTGTGAAGTAGTCGTCTCCACAACTAATATCTACGCCTTAACCCTCAAACACTTTAACAACTCATTTTGACCATTTTTTCGGTTTATGTTGAAACGGATGAACTCCAAATACCGTAAAATTAAAAATTTAGGAAGAATAGTGAAGCATTCTAAAAATAATAATCATTCATTTTGACTTTAATTCCGGACAATTTTTACCAACTTGACATGCCTACCTGGTGGGCTATTCAAGTTCGACTTATTCTCAGTACGTGGCGCTTTATTGTACGGTTATTGCATCCGTTGTCCTTGACAACGATCCTTTCCATTTATTCATGCCATGCGTTCCTTTATACTTTCGCCTAAGGCTCAGGAAAATAGCCAGGAAAGTTTATTTCATCTCTCTGCCTACCCCATCTTGTCTCCTTCCGATCCCTTCCTACTCTCACTGACTCCGTATCTTACCAAAATTTATATTTCCTCTCTTTCCTAAAGGCGCCCTTCCAAAAGGGATAAGCCCTTTTGGTCCTAAACTCTCAAAACCATATCGATGGAATTCGATCTTTATGGTCCTAGAATATTCGAGGTGAAGTGGATGGAAATGTTAATAGGATTCGAAAGGCAGCCATATGTTGGAGAGTAAGGTCCGTGGACATAAAGTTCTTAAATGTAATCATGTGTTGAAACAAAGCGTTTAAGAAATGAAGTTACCTTATGGCAATTTTATAATTAAAAAATTTTAAATCGGTATAAGATAGTAACAAGTTAAAATAAAACCGTAAAAGTAGATGGTAAAAGAGCTTTCTTTAAAATCCTAATCGTAACAAAAAATCCAATTATCATAATATTTCAATGAAGAACTTCCACTGAATTTAATAAACGCACACATGTAACACTAGTACATATTAATAAATTAAATTATTATAAACCTTTTTGCAATAACAAATTCACGTACATACATTATTAAATATATTTACTTCAGATTTAGCGATCAAACTGCGATTTTGTTATTGACGTTCTATTTTCATTATAAACTTAGCATTATAAACAAAACTCAAAACACAAAATCAATCAAAAGTAATTTACAGCAAATCTCCCCGCAGTTAAGCAGTTGTAATGTGGTCATTATCCATTTCTATGCTTTTATTGTTGTAACAACGTAAACAAAAAATGTCAGCAAAATAAGGCACCCTATAGTATAGTTCGCAAGGGTTTTTTTTAATGCTGCTAAAAGGGAATCGGACAGACGTATGGATCCCAAAATGAATAGGATTCAAATCTGTTACCATCCAGAATTATCCTGACAATCTTAGCATCTCAGCTATTCTCGTTGCTTCAAAATATTGCTGAAGGACGGACGAACAGAATGAAAAAAGTAATTAAGAAAGAATAGAGAAACCTCTTTAAATCCACAAAAATAATAAAAAGGAAGTATTCATACTCCGGTTTAGTGGAAATTACTCCACGACAGGGATCGAACACTCACGCAATCTCACACACTCCGGGTTTAGGGACAATTACATAGTGTCAGGGACCCTTTGCTCACACTCATGCTAAAAACACATATTAAAATAGAGTTTATATGCGAATTTCGGAATCAAGGATTCCATCTTCAGTAGGCCTTTTTCTTTGAAAATAAGCTATTAAAAAAATGCCAAAAATAATGAGAAGTGAATGGATATTTGAACTGGAACGCGTGGGAACGCCGTTCCATTTTATACAAAACGAATCCCATAGCGTTCCCTTTGTCAAAAAATAGATAAGAATGTTTCGATTACTAGATTTTCCGTCGTGAAAAAATTTCCAATTCGTATATTTTATATGATTCTATCCGTGGTTTCAGCTTGTGCTGTAGTGTAAGAATTTTAATGTTGAAAAAATACTTGTGATTTCTGCATTACATGGAATTAAAATTTTAAACGATAACTCCTTAACAAGCCTTTTCAATTCATCCAAACTTTTTCGTTTTGTTTAGAAAAACTCAAGAGGAAAGTACCGACGATAATGTAAAAAAATGCTGCCCTCCTTTTTTTTTGTTTTGTTTTATCTTTTTTTTTAAATTTCGCCACTTGGCTCCGCAAAAGAAAATTCTTGCGATTGTCTCCTCCGACCCGAAAGGTGTTTTTGAAACGTCTCTCCCGAAATTTGCTTCGCTTATTTCTTCCTTTCTCCGTCGAACTTTTTGATTAAATTAAGGGGCAAAAAAAAATAGAGGATTACTCTTCCGCCATTTTGACAACTGATTCCACTCTATCTGGTTGCTCGGAGAGGAGTTTGCGGGGGGGGCGGAAATAGGGGGAGGGGGAATGGTGGAGGAGGAGGGAGGTAGAGAGGAGTAAAAGAGACAGAGATAGATAGAAGAAAACTTTTCCTTCCGGAGATGTGCTCCAAATGATGACAGAGAGGTGTTAGAGATACATTTTTACCCGCTAGAGATCTCATTTGTGTTTCTAAACCGCCTTCCTAAATCCATTTATCCTTTCCTCTGATGTGTCACTTCAGTGTCAGAAAATGTCTCCCGGTCTGCGTCTTTTTTTTTATTAAACCACTAGTGTAATTCCCGTTGAAATATCAACGGAAGAATTATAGATAGATTGATTATTAATATTTGCATTTAAATATAAAACAATGAGGAAATAGCCTGACCGTCTTCTGAAAGCTCCTAGCAGTTATAATAACTGCCGCAAGGTGGCAGCACCAGTCGAGGAGGTGAAATATTATTTGCAAAGACAGACAAAAAGACAAACTGAACCTTATTATCTGGTGATCATATTGCTATCGAAGACCGCGGATGCGAAAAACGAACGCTTCGACGTCTCCTCCGTAATAGCTTTAATAAGTATGTATGTATATAGTCTGGCACCGAAAAGGATGAGTTACTCTAAAAAAACATGATGAATCGCGGTGAATCTTTCTTAAATTTTAGTTTTATTCTTTGACATTCATACAAGATGATAGAACGTTCTGCAAACTGTCAGATGAAGGCAATTTCATTATAAGTCTCGTTAAAGAGTAAGCACTTCAAAAAATTACTTATCTCAGGTGTCTCCAAGAGCCACAGTAAGGTTACGAAAAATGTGAATTACCACTGAAGACGGCTAGTTTTTATCCAAAAATGTGCTAGTGGTTTTTCATAACCTTGTTGCGGCTGTTGGAGATACCCGAGATAAGTAATTTCTTTTAAAGTGCTTGCCTTGAATTTCTTCGGCCATAAGACGAACTAGAAAATTATCTGTTGACCTAAAGCTCGTTCTTTGCAATAAAAACATACTACCTTGTCTGTTATTTATTTAGCTTATTAAGACACCACAAATCCGTGCCTTCATCCCGCCGAGGCTCTCATAACTTATAATGCGGACAGTCCCTTAAAAGATATCTTTTCCGCCTTTTTCCAGATTAGTACGAGCAATTACATTAATGACACACGTTTAAAGTCGATTTCATCAATAATCTATTCTTAAAAAAGGTCATTCTTGGTAGGTCAATATGGAAAACGATTAGATTTTCTGTAAAAAAAGTCTAAGAACATATTTTTACAAAGATATTACTTACTTTGGTGTAACGGTAAAGCGAATTTTCGGCGCTAAAATCGCTCTCTCCTTACAAATGTTTAAACCAGGCGATTCGCGATTACTCGCCGATTGGAATAGGCCACGAAGCATTTTCCGTCGGTGGTTCCGAAGGAGGTCGTCCCCCATCCCAACGTGCTCGCTATTGTGTGTGTTGGACGACTGAGTGTTTGTGTGGTTTAAGGGCGTTGGGTTGGAAACGGATGTACCGCTGAAAGCTTTGCGCAGAATAAAGTGTCGTCCTTGAACTCTGTATTTCCTCACCATTTTGGCACCATCAATTTTATGTGGGACAGGTCATTCTTTATCCCTCATTCCAATTCTCGTTTTCCCTCTTTTTTTTCTTTATCCGTCCACTGCGAAGAATAAAAATAACATCATCGACAAGCCATGCATGAGGAAGAACTTTTTTTTCTTCCGAGGAGCGCTAAAATCCCGTTCTTCCTACAAATACTTCACCTTAGCTACAGAGTCATTTTGTCCCTTGAATTTGTATTGGTAAGTCACCTCCTGTGGGGGGCATAAACACGAGGAAAACGACGTAAAATGCTCGTAAAGCTTCGGAATATGGGCATTGAGAAAAACTCGGAGAAATGGTAAAGTAATGAAGAGAATAGTAGACGGAATACTTCGCAGTAAAATGTCAGCGATTTCCAAAGAAGCCACAGCTAGCGCAACCTTTTCGGTTGATCTTACCTTTGGTTACAGTAAATTGGTAAAAAAAACAGATTTTTTTGGCAAATGTTTTAATTTTTACGGACATATTTTGTAATCGGTTTTTCTCAAATCATGTGAGAGCTAGGGAGAGTAAAGCATGGAGTCATAATCGTTTTCCACGGAAATAATCTTCGTAAAAACTGATGATATGTACTTTGTCGCGGTATCATACCTAATGGGTTGAACCTATGGAATTCTGATGGGAATTAAAAAATGAGCTAATGAAATGAAGAAACAGTAAACGAAGCTACTCTGAGATTCGTGCAGAGCAATTAAGACGGTGACTAAAATTACGAGATGAACGTATTTCAGAGATTATTAGTATGGACAATATATAGAATTTCATGCTTCTAACAATTTTTAACTCAACTTTTCTAAACACAGGAAATGTATATATAATAACAATAACAGACGTTAGATTTCAATTTTCGATATTTATATTCGAACTTTCATCAGCAATATCAAGAGGTAAAGGCGTGGGCTATAAAATTATCCGTAAATTAAAATTTTTTAGTCCTGCTTAAAATAAAGAACCTGGAGTTTTCGGATTTTTTCCTCCGATGCATATAGGAAAGGTGCCAACATGCAAAATTGCAAATTTCTTGGTTCAGCGTACGTGCCGTAGAATTTTAGAGGACAGACAAACTTTCATCCTTCGGTGCTTTATTGATTTTTTATCTTACAGTAATCTCCTATACATGTTTATGAAAGTTTGTTTGCTTGTTTCTTTGTTTATTTGTTTATTTGTTCCACACCGTTAAAGCTAGAGTAATCAAACTTTCAGCAGATACTTTCTTCAACCCGGGCGGGTTAGACTGGTGGGCAGTGCGGCTGCCTTCTAACCCAAAGGTCGCGGGTTCGAATCCCGCTTCGGGCGTGGATGTTGTGATGTATGTTGATTTTCTCTAAGAGAATTTGACGGTGCAAAATAACCTTAGCTGTTGACGCACCTAAAAAACCTAATTACTACTACCACTTTATTCAAAAATAGGAAGGCTGTAGGCTACTTTTTAATCCCAAATGTTTTATATTAATTGTACAAAAAGCAAAATAACTTTGTATGCTAATGACGAGTGAATTCCCGGCGCCTACCTTTGGTCGCTGACTGACCGCTCGCGAAGATCGCTTTCCCTGCTACTAATAGACCGGGCATGGAAGGACCGGGCTACCGGAGCGCGAAGCGTTCAGTGACCCCGAGTCAACAACGCGCGGGCAGGAGCTTCCGAGCGTAGCAGCGAGCACGAACTTATTCAGTTTTCTTTCACTTGTTATCGTTATTGTTATTTGTTACTAAATTGCTTTAAAACCCAGAGTTGTTATTCGTTACGTTATTCACGCCCATATAACTGGTGACCCCGACGTGACCTGGGGGTCGCGTGAGAGAGAGAGAGAGAGTGACGGAATGTGAAATAAAACATTAATTTTTGTTAGAACATTTTTTTGTGTTTTTCCCCGTACAACGCCGGGTACTGTGGCTAGTATTTAATAAAATTAGGCTTTATGTTTCATAGTTACCTCATATGGGGAATATGTATTTTTTATCTTGTTGAGTAGCATTTATTGAAGAGAGTTATGTCTCCTCATCGAACTCTATGAAGAGGTGTCAGAACTGGCTATGGAGAATGTAAAACTTACAAATTTTAAAGAACATGACAGAGAATGTTGTCATATATTAATTCATATGGGTTCAAAAAAGATCCCGTGTGGATTTCACGACATTCTTAAGTATGTAAAGCAAGAGGATAAGGTCGTAGTTGAAGGAGAGAATTAAAACTTAAAAAGACTTTCAAAAACGAACTGGAATAATTGGAAATTGAAGAGAAATTTACAGAGAAGTGGACAGAACTCTGGAAAGTAGGGCTAAACAATAATCACTTTTAACTGACTAGTTACGAATAGTAATATATAAATACATATTCATTCACATTTACTATATATATATATATATATATGTATATTTTTGCATAGTTATTTCATTCCTTTGCTTAACGAGTACTCTTTCATGTTCCATTTCAGGGACACATATAGGGAAACTTTTGTCTCCGAAGTCGTATTAAGCAAAATTCCAGTTCTTTATGCTTGAAAAAGTTCTTCGCGTACGCTGGCGCTGTCTTTTGCTTCTCTTTGACGAAATCTCCTTTGTTTACCTTTGCAAGTTTTATGGATAGAAAAAAACAAGAGTTGTTGAAAATTGCCTCCGCTCTGGATAGCTGAAAATTTACGATAAAAAATAATACAAAAAAATGCCTAATTTTCTTTGGATTTAAAAAAATGATTGGTGCATTATCTTGCATATTAAAATAGCTTCAAAATTATTGCCCCGAAAAGACTGCTTCGAGGCATTTTAACGAATAAATGCGAAACATACTATTAAATATAAAGAAATATATGCTGTAAAATTGCGATTATTTTTGAGCGAACGCAAAATGTTTTCATGGATTTGCAAACGCTCGATTTTTCCGGCGTAAAATCGTAGCGTCATACGACCATGGTATTTTCATTTTGAAGAGAATGCAAGCGTATTATTTTTCATGAAATCATTTAGAAAGAGATATTTAAATAAACCTCTCTCTATTTCCCCAATTGAACAAAAACATCGTTCGAGATCAAGCACATAAGAAACATTTGTCTTACTTAGTTATTTCCAATCTCCACCTCTCTTTCTTCACAAACATAAAACCAACGGAAGCGTGTTTTTCTGGAATCTAGTTTTGGTGAATTGCCGCTGAAGATGGCTGCTTTGTAGCCAAAATGTACATCTTGTTTCTTATAACCTTGTTTTGGCCATTAGAAGATATCTGAGACAAGTATTTTCTTAAAAGTGATTGTTATTGATTCTTTTTTCAGCCATAAGACGAGCTCCATAATTCTCCGTTGAATCAAAAATATCATCTTCATACATATGAGTTCGCTGGAGATATTATTAATAATCTGATGTTCTCCTCTTTCTAAAAGTTAATTATGAATTTCATTCAATTGTTTCGTCTTCAGTTTAGAACTCAATTCTATGAAAATTTTAATTATTTACCGCGCAATTAGGTTCTCAAAAGATTTAAATCCGGTTTGGTGCTACGGTGAAGCGATTTCTTATTCGATTATAAAACACGCATCCGTTCCGCCTTTTTTCTTCAAAGAACTCTGGGAAGGAGCTTAGTTCCATTGTTCCCCGGACGCGCGCAATAGCGCTAGCGCAGGATTTTTTCAAGGATGCATCCTTAACGCTTTAACGTATGTATTTTTCTCCGAATATGGAACAGTTTTGGACCGTGGGCTCCATCCATCCGTATATTCTACGGTGAGATTCTATGGCGTGGAAATAGAAAGAAAAGGGTTTGTGTACGTGTGTGTTTGTGTGCGCGCGCTGGGTGGTTGACTGAGAATCGATGCGATTAAACCTCTCCTCCGGGCTATCGAACACGTACCGAATTCATATATCGAGGTCGCCATCTTTCTCCGAGATTTATAAAATATTTTTCCCGCGCACTGAAGGAAATATCTCGAAACCAAAAAAAAATAAGCGTACGGATTCGTTTCGGCGCGAGAAGGTAGATTAAAACGTGTCGGACGAAAAATAAAACACAAAACCGCTAAAGGATGAAAGATTTTCGATTTTGAATCGGTGTCATTTTCAGCACGCTTTTTAATTCGTTTTTTTTAAAATTCAGCACGTATTCCGTGGTTTTTGTTAAAAATCCGTTTGAAAGTGCAAATATGAAAGTTTTCTACCATTTTATTTCCAATTCGTTTTAGACTACTTGCATATAAAACTCTATATTTTCATGAAAATGGACGCACTTTCGATTCGGTTCATGAAATTAAAACGGAAATAAATTTGAATACCTAACGTCAGGTTAAAAAAAATTTCGTAGGGAAAATTTGTTTACGAGGTAGAGTCCAGATTTGTACAATCGTTAATCATAAAAATTTAACTACGTATCTGGTTTCTTTTACAATTTTATACAAAAATTGCAACCGGTGCGTATGATGATCTAATTGAAAGAACACTTCTTTGCAGAATTAATTTGGGGATCTTTTCATAAAATAAATGATGAGGATTTTTGTTTTTCCTGAGTGAATTTGTGCAATTCTATCAAGAAAGGAGCTACTTAATTTGTAGGGCGTGTATCTAAGAGTGAGTCACAGTACAATTTTAACTGGCAGTATGATAGTTTCTTTGTTTGACGTCTTTAATGCTTAACTAAGCGTCATATGAAGCTCAAAACATCTTAATTACTTATTTTACCGAGTTAAATGTTCGAAATGTGATATAATTTTGGTTTTCATTACATACGCCGCCAAATTTTACAGTAAAGTATAAGTCTTAAAACGTTAAACAATTTGTTTCTGCTGTCTAGGAAATTATCATCCTAGAGATCAAAGCAAATTACTAGAATGTTTCATTCAAAAAGGAATTATCGAGTTCACCGGCTACAAAGAACGTTCGCGATGATTAATCATCAGCGAAAAAGAATACAATATGCTATAGATGAGTTAGCACTGATGACGGCTGCCTCATTGCCGAAATGCGCGTCTGTTTTTTCCAACATTTGTGGCTAACCGGGAAGCAGTTTTTCAACTTGAGCATTTTATCTAACTTGCCGTTCCAATATAAAACTACATTTTAGTTGAATGAATTAATTTGCTGAAGGTCCTTCATATAACGAACATATTTTTCTACTTCATTCTAAATATAGGCAGGTAGGGCACCTTCGCTAAAAAAATCCTCCTTTGAGCTGGGGTATCCCGCTACAATAGCGTTTCAAGGTTTTGAATTTTCCAAATTTGAAGTTAGCTGGCAGAAAATATATGAACTTCCTGAAAAATCCAATCATTAGAAAATTCATAGGTCGATAAAAGGTATATAATTAAAAAATAATTTAACAAATATCCCTTGAAAACAAAAACGGCAGATGGATAAAGAGACAGCGTGATCACATTAGCAGGTTTTTTCTATTAAGGAAACGCTAAAGTGCTATGTACTTTCGGAAATAAGCCTAACATTTGATTGTTTAGAACTCATACGTTTAGTAATTTTCTGTATAACTTAATAAGGTATCACAAACATCAAAGTTTTAAATTAATGATAACCATAAAAATACTCTTATTTTTAGGTCTAATTCTTAACGAATTTTAGCGGGGTTAAATAAAACCATCTAGCACATCGTATGTACAGTGAACTGACAAGTCAGTGCATTAAACTAATTTCTCCTCAAGGAGGAAACATTCCTTTTCTTTCTTTCCGGTATTTTTTATTACGCATAAAGAAAAAATGCAACTTTCATATTTTATTTTTATATCTACGAAGGCAACAGTTTTGAAAAATCAATTCTGTTACGCTTGAAATATTTATCGCTTTTTTTTTAGGAAGAATCTTTCCTTAGTCCACCCTGGAGAGTCGCATTCGTCATTGCGGTCGAGATGAATAATGTCAATACGTGACCAGTATAGCCTACGTATAGGATTCATTCTGAAAACATTCTAACATGATACTGAGGCTTTTCAATCCGATATATTTATATCCACGCGAATCCTATTCCAGAGAACACTTCTTGTATAGCGTGTATGTGCGCGCGCGCGCGCGCGCACACACACACACACACACACACACACACACACACACACACACACACACACACACACACACACACACACACACACACACACACACACACACACACACACACACACACACACACACACACACACACACACACACACACACACACACACACGAGGGTGAGTCAATAAAAAAGGTGACTTTACGTTTTTCACAGACATATGTACCCATTATATACTCATGAACTCAGTACTGCATTAATGCATGTCTGAACATGTAGTACTCGTAGTTTCCGTATAAAGTTGGCAACATACATTTTTATAATATTAGGCAATGTAACCATTAAGAAATATATAGAAAATATTGAGGTTATTTTATTACTTCTTTAGAGGCGTGCGGATAATTTCATACCAATTTAAAATACTTTTTTATAAAAAGGAATTCATAAACTTGCTTCATCCACTCATTTTAGAAAGTAAAATGATAAAGAGCTGTTTTTTTATAATAGATATCTCCATAACCATAGCTTTGACAGGAAAAAATACGTAGAAATTTGTCAGAAATTTGGTGCGTTGGAACATATGTAACAAATTACGGATCATTTTTGGAATTTCTCATTTATCTAGCTTCTTGTGATCATGTGGCATAATTGGCCTTTATTTTAGTGTTCTGTTCGAATGCCCATTAATTAATAATCTTTAAAAATAAGCATTTTAAAATCTATGTAAATACTGAAAAAAGTGCTCATCTCAGATATCCCCAAAGCCACAACAAGATTATGAAAAACCACATGCACAGTTTGGCTGAAATAGAGTCATCTTCAGTTGTAATTCATTAATAATCCACTTTCGGTGAAATACCACTGTAGCCGAAATGTGCATCTGGTTTGTCATAACCTTTTAGCTATCGTAGATACCTGAGATAGGTACATTTTTACAATATTTAGATTTTAAAATGCTTTTTAAAAAAAATTTTAATCATAAAATGAGCTTGATAATTCTGTAGTGAATTCATGACCGTATTTGCAACGGCTTATTGCAATTGTTTTTTCACAGTTAATGAAGTGAATAGCATAGACCGAACGGTCAAAATGTATTTACAATTCATTAAATAGGCAGTTTAAAAAAAATGGGACGAAACGTGAGTGTATGTGTGCACACAACACACGCAACACGAACGAATCCAATTACTCAAAGTTTCAGGTTTACGAGCATAGAATCCTTTAAGAGCATCAAGCAGTAAATGCGACAAAATAAAACATCGCCCTTAAATGCATCGGAGAATGTATAAACTCATTGGTGCAGTGTGCGCTTATGCATCACCACGAACTCTGATTCTATTTTCTCCTTTCTGCGAAGTCAGATTGGAAGAAAGCAATTTTACAGATCGCGTAGTGTCTGGCAGACAACGTTGGAAACACCCTTCGGTCAAAGCAACCCCTCAGAAATCCATTTAAAACGAAACCTTATGAGTGAACGAGAAACATGACTTCGCTTTCCCGTAATGAGGGTGAAATACTAATTAGACCGTAACGGTTCGATTTAAAAGCTAAAGAATAAAAAGATCATAATTTCTAGTGTTTTTTGCTCAAGCGTCTGTTCTATGTGTTTCGTATTATGATATCGCTGGCCTGAAACATTAAATGCGGCACATCGAAACAAGCGTGAATTTAAATGCGGCCCTAACAGTTACTTGAAAATACTAATGCAGTCCGCCATGGGAAAAAGGTTGCACACCCTTGCCCTAAGGTTGCGCAAGCTATGTCGACCCATTCTTGGGCCCCATACTACCATACCGCTCTCCCATCTTTATGCGAAGCGTCTATCGGTGTAGCCTCGCAAAACTTTTTAAAAAATATATAGAGAGAGATAACGCAATGCGGGCATTGACTTTGATTTTCCGCTATAAATATTACATTTAAAAAAATGTCTTCTTTTCATTTCCGCAAATATATCCACGGCTATAAATGATCCATCATAAGATACACTCAACACCAGGTGAAAAAAAAACCAGAAAGGCTAAATTTTCCAAGTCGACGGCTCGCGATGATTCTGCGACCTAGTTCATAAAGTTTTTGGTCCTTAAACGAAAATAAGGGTTTCTCGGGGTGGAAGGAAAATTGACGTAGCGACCGCATTCTACAACCCTACGGGATTGCTATTATACGTCAGTTCCTCAACCAATCTATTCCTTTAATTAACAGCGATAATAGTTCATCACGCTGTAATCAAACCCTTGACTGTCTTTTGATAGAGGAATCCATCCTCTTAAATTGTAAGGCAGCTCAGTAAATCAGTTAATTAGCATAAAAGCGGGCCTCTCGTAGAATTATCCCAAGAGATTCCTCTAGCTTTAATAGGCGTGCCGTGAATCGACGCTTACCCTGTTTAAGGAAGGTTTGATGAATACGTGGAGACTTGAAAGCAGGGCAAAAGGACGCGATAGAGAGAGAGGCTTACATGCGTTCCGCTAGGAGGCGACACATGAAGCAGAACATCGTAAGGAGGGAGGTCTCCTTTCGCCCCTTGGAAAAAGGGCTAGTTAATTTGGTGGAAAGGATGGTTTTACACGCAGAACACAATTATTTCTGCCACGCTTTTAAATCGTGTATTATTTTCCTCGCCATCTCATACCTAATAAACCAAGTCTTGGAATTTGAAAAATGAAACCTTGTCCCTGGAAATTAAATTACGATCGCGTTGATTCCGATGGCAAGAAAACATTCGGTAAAAGCAGATGCGCATTTAGGTTGCATGGCGATCTGACTCAGTGGTGATCCATCCATCGATTCATTTGCAGCCCTTGCAATAATCCAAAAAGCTAAAAAGATAAAATTAATAAGTATAGTAAATATAGTAACTTTTTCTATCCTCAGTTAATATTTTTCGCTTTCCTTTGAGCATGCGACCCAAAGTTAAATTTTCTACGCGTTCGCGTGTCATCGTAAATTTCTAAGACGTCCGGTTTCAAAAAGCAGATTCTTCCCGTGCGCAGTATTGAACGCAGTCAGAGAACACTACTTTGAGAAAAACGCTGACTGTCATAGGCTACGGTGTCATCCATGGACGTCTGCAAGGGAGAGAGGATTACCGCCTTGAGATATCTGGTGAAAAATTCGCAATATTGTAAAATAAGGATAATTAAATGAATTTACTATCAATTAAAGCTAATAGTTATTATAGACATATATTATCCGATGCGAAATTTTCGAATCTACATTACTTCCGGTAAATAACATTTCAATATCTTATTATTATTTTAAGTTCTTGTCAATATTTTAACGGACAAAGTAACAGCATTTGCAGCAAGCTTTCCTGTGAAGACAGAATAAGGTGATGACCAAGGTTGTAATTTCGTTTAAATGGATTATATACCGTTGAATTTCGTAATAGTGACAGAGTCCGTTTTGCTGTATGGCTTGTTTAATATTTATATAGTCCAGTTAAGTTTTAATTTGGGACTTAATGTCGAGTTTGCGTTTATTGTTTGGTTAACATTTTTCAGTAATACATGTAAGAATAGGCGTTATTTCGTTTCCAGGTTTGCTTACATTAGTTTACGAGAGAATATTATGCATTCGGCAGTAAGGTCTGCCATTTTAACTTAAATTTATCGTTTTAATAGACATTTCTCTTAAGAGCGATTGTATTCACAGTCGATTCCATTCGTGATTCAATTTGCTTCGAATATTTAGGGATGATTCGATTCGTGATTTGATTCTAAAAGCATTTTATGATTTATCCATCGCATGACTTTCGCAACATTCTGAGTCTTAACTGCCAATATTTGTTAGTCCCACAAATCCTATTTTCGTTAGATTTACTTGGAGATATTTTGTCATAAAAGATTAGTGAAATAAATGAAAATTAATTAAATAAATTTATCAGCGAATTGTTACGAACAATTCGGTAACTCTTTGTTGTCATATATTAATATTAATCATTAGATTTAATTAAGTGAAATGAGATATCTCAATCGTTTTCAGAGAATTTTAGAACGTGCAAATGCGCGAAATAAATTATGAGCACATCGTTCGTTCCTAATAAAGATCAAAACAGATGAGTGGATGAGTCATCGATATGCAGCGAGGAATTCTAATATAGCACATTACGCCTTTGATTGCCTTTCCATGCAAAATGTTCTCATTGAATATTCATTAGTGGACGACCGAGTCAATCTCCATCTGCGTATAAGTAAATGTACGGAGATATAGTTTTAGGCAGTTATTCCAGTGGTTACCTTGGTCTTATTCGGAAGGCTTTGGAAAAACTTTCTGCGAAGAAAGATTCGCAATGCCTCCATTTGCCCATCTTATTGCGCCGAAACTAGGGCAGTTCTTGCTGATAGAAAGTACTTAGGAAAAAGTTTGTGTTTAAAGTATTCTGATGTCTCTGATCTCTGATCACTCGAGCACGGAGTGTACCGCTTCGAAGCTCGGCTGTGAGAATTCGCAGTTCTCAAGAGCGTCTGGAAGAATTTTTACAGGTTTTTGGATTATTCCATTACCTTTTACTTCTAGTTTTAAAATTCAAATTTCAAAAGCGGGACTTTTTAAAATGGTTTGTCTTGACCCGCATACGAAGATACAGTACCTATACGAAATCACGAATTTATAATTACCTTTACATGCACGAAGTTTGTAGTGAAAGTAATGTGATCGTGCAAAAATTTGACTTCAGTTTTTTATGATCATGCACGTTTTATGTGTCACAGCTCAAAAAAGTGTGTTTTATAGTTCTACTTGTCTGCCTGGGTAGTGCATGATTCGGGTTCGATACCCGACTATAGCATATTTTTCTCCTGACTCCTTGCTATTCAAAATTTCTAGTATACGCCTATTTGCATAGAAGTCTGCAAATAAGAACTTCCAATTATGTTCTTCTTTTCCGGTGACATTTTTAAAATTCTGTGTCGGATTAATTAGCTACTTCTGAAACTTTCCTTTCTTAACCTGCTCGTAATCCCTTTTGTAGTTACAAAATCCTCTTGGTAATAAAGATATTGACCCAATGTAGTCAAAAAAGGAATTACAGCCGTATATTTTAATCCGAAAATTTTCTTTGAAAGAAAATATAAACGATCCATTCGGATTGGTGCAGTTGTATGCATGTAAATATGAAGCTGGATGTATAAGGGGGATGAGTAAAGGCCATATTTCCCATTAATTAAGAATCGACCGGGTGATGCCTCGATCTTACTTAATTCACCAGATAACCCCTTCATTCCAGAGATTCATCGGGATTCGATAATTGAAGAGTCTGGATTCCGGGAAATGGAGCAGCTACTGACGGAGAAGGTAGAAGAATGTTCCTCCGGCGCTTAACCCTGACTTCCACGGTGAGTAGTTCCTCTTAATAACTTCATTAACGCGTCGATTCCGTTTAATGGAGATTTAGGGTTGAATGAATGGGAGGATTACAGTCACGGCTGCCCTTAATTATGGAAGATTTTTTAAATTCGAAAATTCAGATCAAGCCCATCTGCTGCGTTCAAGGTGATCTTGGATTTTCACTTTATCTTCGTGCCATTTTATTTCCGTCGTTAATTCATTCTGTTTTACCTGTGACAAATGTGAATTTAGGTTACAATTTTTTGTACCTTAAGTAAGAATTTTAACATCATTTGAGCGTGTCAACGTTTTTATGGTCATGCAGAAAAATTAAGTTGGTTCGGATGAGGGCATCGAACCGGAACCGAACCGAAAACCAAAATTAAATGTGTTGAACCCGAACCGAAACCGAAAACCGATATTTATTTCGATCCATTATTTCGGTTCGAAGTGTTAAGTGAAAGGCGGAATTTTCCCACCGCTCAGTAACCTTCCATATTCAAATGGTCACCGCCTCACTCACGCTACCATACCCTGTCGCTATGGGGTCCAAACACCAATCAAGTTCACTAGTTCTCAAGTCCCTTGGTTAGTTCCAGGAATATGACACTAAGATAATATCTAACGACTTCCGGAAATTCCATGTGGAAATTTACCCTTTTGAGAATTCCTTGAACCTTATGAATGCCTAGTGGGAGAAGGAAAGTTTTCTCCTGTGTTTCGCCTGCAACATATGTCCACAACCTTTCATTCCTTCTTATGAACTAGAATCTATCAACCTGGCCGTGCTAATTATTGAAGAAGGATTGTTCCACGTTTGTTCCTTGTGCGTATTTCTGCATTAGTCGCCCTTTGTTACAGGTTAGTAATTTTGGCTAGTGTCGACTAACTGGGACCACATTTTAAACTGACCGCGAAGCTCGTCCGTCATTAACTCGGGTTAGAGGCCCATACCGCGAGACCCATCCTCAAATCCGAGCCCAGGTCTCTTTACCCTCTCACCATGGGGGCATTAGCCGACCGTCTTTTGCAATAAAATTTAAACTATATTATATTTTTAACTTAATGCGATTGTGACTCAAGCAACATATTCGGGTGAATGCGCTGATCAAGAGCGTCTTTTTAACGGAATTCTACGATAAATAATAACATATTTACGCTCACATCTAATCTTGACGCCAAGGAATACCAACCTCTTAAGAGTTTTCGGACGGGATTGTAATGAAAGCAGACATTCGCGAGACGGTGCGGAGGGTGTAACGCTTTTATCTAGTTAATCGTATTTTTCTATGATCACCAACCAACCAACAAAAAATTAAACCTAATTTTTGGCTTTTTTCGAATGTGTTTTGAATTTCTACGATATGGAAATTTATTTCTATACTTTTTCCGGCATAACTATGAAAATACCGCGTCGAAATCTCATTTTTAAGATATTTGAAAATGCTAAAGAAAAGAGCCTCGCTTCGTTTCAACTCTGCCCAAATTATTCAAATGGAGAAAAGATATGCTCCTGAAGTCAAACCCAGAACTACTATGTATGTACACGGCGAGCAGTTTCAAATTGAAAAGTTGAATAGTCAAGTGATTCCTGAAAGTTTGATAGAAAAAGGTTTTAAAACTTTTTAGTTATGAGCGGTTTCTCTTTTCTCCCATCTAACACCATATAACAGCCAAGCGTTACACCCTCCGCACCCTCTCTCTAACCCGAGTTAATGACGGACGAGGGGTCAGCTTCGCGGTCAGTTTTACATGTGGTTCCAGTTAGTCGACATAAGCCGTAATTTTAAATGGGTATATATTGTAAACTCGAAAAATTCAATTTTATACCGGATGTTAATCGTTACTGAAAATAGGAATAAAAAATTTGTGTATTTGTTATTTCCATCAAAATATTTAACTTATCGGTGTGAATAACGAATTATTGTCATCATTAAGGAAAAGATAAGTCATCCAGCGTCTCATTTTCTATATATGTACTTACTTTAATTTCAAGAGAGTATTTGGTATAGTGAGAAATTAATTCAATGTAATTCATTGTTATGGCTTTGATGCAACTACTTGCGTATTTGATAATGATATTGAAATCAAAGCAAATTTCTGTTTTAAGTTATATTTTCAAGAATCTTCCATTTATCCTGTTGCTTTAAGTTAATGTTAATGAATGTTTTCTTTGTGTGTTTGCAAAATTCCGTCATAGTAAATTTGTATCATATTAATAAACATTTCTCAGACTTTCTGGATTATCGGACCATCAATTTTCGGGAGCTTCTTCCTCATAAAAATTTTATACATTTTTCATGCATTTACGTGACCTTTGAAAATCCGTGCATTTACAGTTTCTATAATATGAGCAGTGCACGTGATCTACAAATTATTAATGAAAATAACTTAATGTCTTATTTAAATTACTGCCACTATTGAGACAACGCGATCTCTTATTTTGTGAATAAAAATATTAATAATTCATTATTAGGCATTCCAGCTTTAGCGCATATTAGCTTCGGTGTGTCCATTCTTCTATCCGAATGCATTACTTTTCTTTGTAGCTATTCAGTGGATTTTAATGAAATTTAGTACTAAAGACTAAGCACAATAAATTAGAAAATGAGATGAATGGTTTGCATAATATAATAAATTTAGAATACTCTATCGCAGGAAACGTGCTTATTTGTAATTCACCCTACGCTTTTATAACCTGTTGAAATCATTTGCGACGCATGTATGGTTTGTAGTTATTCAATTCCAAATAAATCTTAAATAAATAAAATACACACAAGATATTTACATTTGAATAATTTATTTTCGTGTTTTAATATCACTATTTTTATAGTGAAGATGTATTTGATTTAATTAGAAAATTTCTTGAATTAATAAATCAGTTATTGAAAGTTTCCAAAAAATATTATAAGGTCGGAGCGAAAAAATCCGGTTCGAACCGGTTCACTGATGATTGCCGGAGCGAAACCGGAACCGAACCGAAATTTTGTGTTTTGAGTGAACCGGAACGAAAATCGGAGCAAAAAAATACGGTTCGAAGCACTGGTTCGGTTGTTAACTGTCTATATTTAAAAGCAGTTATTTTGATCTAACATTAGACTCGGTAATATCATAAGGGCTCAACAATTTGGAGTAATATTAATTCTCAATCGACGAGTGAATTTTAGAATAATAAATACCGATATGGCTCCGAATGTTCATATTTCAATAATATGTAGTCTTTAGCTTATGTCATGAAATTCGACGAAAGGATTTCCTTAAACGGCGACTTCGCCAGCCTAGCAGTGAAGCATCAAAGGCCATTTAAAATATTTTACTGAAAATCCTCCGCGATTATCACGTTTTTGTGGCAACTCGTAATAGAATAGATTTTCCATGCAAGAAAATCGTTCAACTTCGTACGATTATTGAAAACAGAGACAAAATAGCAAAATGGAGATTTCAGGTAAAAAAAACAGGCAATCCCATAAAGGTTAAAGCGCAGAATTTTTACTGTAGACCTAATTAATTCCCACGTAACGCAAGAAATGACTTTATTCAGATTTCTTAGCTGTTAATTTTAAATTAATGCGGTTGCGCTCACCCAGAAATAAAAAATCTTGATATAAAAAAACGGAGAAGAAGAAAAATTCCTGGACTTAGATTCCGCCATTTTTCGAATAAAATACAGAAAGTTCTGTAAAAGCTTTTGTATACAAAAATAAAAGTTTCTTTCTTGAAGAACTCCTTTGTCCCTTTTCTTACGGATGACTCGAGAAATAGGGTATAATTTTCCATTTCGGAGATCGCTCACTGGCGCATTGTTAGTGGATAGTTTTTGGAGATAAAAATATTGATACAAAATCCAATTATATATATATATATATATATATATAAATGCTATGTATGGAGTATAGCTTTGTACGGAGCAGAAACATGGACGCTAAGGAAAAATGATGTTAAATACTTGGAAAGCTTCGAAATGTGGACATGGAGAAGAATGCTGAAGATAAAATGGACAGATAGGGTGAAAAACGAGGAAGTACTACGAAGAATAGGAGAGAAGCGAACGATTATACGATTATACAGACTATCAGAAAGAGGAAGGCGAACTGGATTGGGCATTACCTGAGGAGAGAGTGCATGATTAAAGAAGTGCTAGAAGGAAAACTGGATGGAAAAAGAGAAAGAGGTAGGAAAATGTTTCAGCTAGTAGACGACTTGAAAGGGAAAGAGAGCTATCAAGACATGAAGAAAACTGCAGAAAATAGTAGTTTACGGAGAACCAAGTTTAACCTAGAATAATCCCGGACCTGTCAACGGACAGAATACCTATGATGATGATGATGATGACGGTGATATATATATATATACTTTCGGAAGAGGAAAGGAAAATGATGATATTTAGGGCAAATAGGTGTTGAAAGAAACCCAATGAGCACTTACCGGAAGGAGAGCCGCTGGGATGTCGGAGAGACACATTTGTGACGCAGTTGGAGGTTTCGGGATTATCCATTCGTCAGCTCAAGAGAGGCACAAGTTGTGTCCCTCTTGTTCTGACAAACGGATCATCCCGAAAGTTCCATCATCTACGTCTACAAATGTGTCTCTCCGACACCCCAACGGGTCTTCTTCTGGTAAGTGCTTACTGGGTTTCCTTCAACACCTAGTTGTCCCCAATATGTATAGAGTATGATAATTAAACTATATTTTATGGAGTTTATGCTACTCTACGTTATGCTAGAAAGCATTTAGGAAATGTATACAGAATAATATAATTTGTTATTTGCTTAAAATATGTTAAAACAATGCAAATAGTAATTTAATGTAGGTTTGTTATCTTTGGGCCTTTTACAACGCATCTTAAATAATAGCAAAAGGTAATTATCAGCATGCGAAAATACGATTGCGTCATATTTTATATGATATTTATAGATAATAAACGCTGTTCTAAAATGTCATCTTGTTATATTTAATGTGCGACTTATCAAAATTGAAAGTAATTAAACAATTAAGGTTTTTTTAACCTACGTATGTATAATAATCGGAAATTATTCCAAACTATAACGAGTAACTCAAGTAAAAGTAACCCAAGCTTCGACTACGCAGTCAATAACAAAATCACCTGCTCTCTTTTGCCTTCATCAACGTACAAATACGGATGTTTTCGAAACTAAATTGATTGTAGTCTTATGACTTTAACGTTAATCGTAATGTTGTCAATCTTGGCGAAGTATTTTGAACAGTGGCAGATACATGCAAAATATTAGGGTCGTCCGGGATTTGAGCCCGAAGCCTCTTGGATACAAATCGATAATGATACCCCTAGACCTCGGGGAAATGATATTCCGAGGTAAAGGTTATACGTATTTGAACTTCTCCTAAGAAAATTATGCTTTGTGACAGATATTATCTGTGGAATCGAAAGAGAAGTTTGTCAATGAAATATTGCAGAAACAATTCTATCATCGATCCCCCATTGTGTTATATGTTTAATAGGATTAACTCTTTTTTAGTATGACTAATCAATTCATTCTCAGGATAAAAATTTCTTATGATTACTGTGCCTTCTAATTATTTAATGACACAATCGGCGTTCACTTGATGGGGCCTCTTAAATAATTTACAGAAAAATATTGTTGAATATAAAAATTTATTATTCATGATGCTCAGACAACATTAAGCAATGACTTGAATACCATATCTTTGAAAATCTCATTAATTAAGTTTCGAGGAGTGCATCTCTATAACCGTTATTACTTTCTCCATACGCATACGCTTCACGACATGGTTCCTGTTTATTAATTAATAATGAAATCCATTACGGTTTTGGTAAAAAAAGTTGATAAGTTCAGGAGATATACTAATACTGGAGGGATAGATTACCATTTATTCACGTATTAGACCTCGCTCCCTTGGGTTGCTATGCAAGCGGCTGATATCCCTTTTATGCGGAACAAGAGGTCTCTGCCGTTGTGAACGCGACCTCTTCCCACATGGCGTGACTCGGGAACGTTTCGATTCCCGCCCTGCGTGTCTCGGAAGAGACGGAGTTTCGATCTCGGCGCCGGAGAGACGCCGTCCCGACGTCCCTCGACCTACGATGGGTGCTCCATTTGACTACGACGCGAAACTCGGCTATCTAGTGGAACCTCTCTTACCACCCAAGAAATAGAGGGGGAAATAAATGTGCGAGAGAGATAGAGAGGTTACGGAACCTTTGAACTCGACAAGGGTGCGCGCGCGCGATTTCTTGGACAAAATAAATGTTACTTGGCAATGAGTTTGGACTTCATAAGATGAATTTTTACGGAAAACAGCGGCGAAATCAATTGGTCAGAGTCTTGAAGTACTTCTGGAACCAATTTTCTATCGTACTTTTCACATTCTAAAATTTATGCGTATCCTAGTTTTTATGCAACCCAATCAACATTTAAAAAAAATAACATACTCAAAAATGAATGCTGACGAAGTTAATACAGCGGAAATCATTTCATATTGTTGAGAAATTTTGAAATATATATATGTATATACTACAATCTGTTTTATATTCGGGTTTACTTAATGAGTTGTATATTCAGAAGTGATATATTGGTCGTCTTTAGGAGCAAGAGTTGACGTTATGGATGATTCACAAATAAACAATGAAGCATTGATCGATTGTTTCGGAATTAATCAAAATACAACACTTGATAAATATTTACATATATATGATAATAACGATTAAGTCCACGAGAAGAAGATGTCACGCGATTTTATAACGATTTTGCCGATTTGAAATAAATAATCCTAAACTACGAAAATTGATAGGAGCTTGTATGATGTTAGCCACAAAATTTAAAATGCATGAAAAATATTTTTTTAATGCTATACAAAAAAATGAGCTTTGCCTGTTCGATGCATTACTCCAAAAGAAAGCACGAAGAACTCTACAAAGAATGCCTCCAATTCTTCGTTTATTATGTACCTAAGTAGCGTATAAACGGAGTAACCATGTTTCCACATTTATGAACCAATCTTGTTAGCGATTAAATTAAGGATATTAATTCTCCAATTAACGGCCATACATTCTAGCGGGAGCGTTTCATAATAAAAAAATCCGTTTCCAACTTATCTACTAGGAAATAAATCAGAATATTTTATAATTTTATTTTATAAACGGAAAAATCATTCAGACTTTTTCTTCATTATATGTATATCGTAGGCAATTAAAACCATTTTTTAGGGAGTTTGATTCCTTCCTTTTATTAGTGGAGAATCTCTCGCTTTTAAAATTGTAATTCAGTACTTTTAGTTATTGGTTTGAATAGAAGCCAAAACAGTAGATACAGGAATTTCTTAGGCATAACAATTTCAATTAGATAACTATTATCCTGATACTTTTTTACGTGGAAAATGTTTTTAAAAACTTTTTGAAACGTCATCGTCATCAACTTAGGACATAGCAAGGACGCCTAAAGTCATTGGATGAGAAAATTGATCACATATAATATAAACGCTTGGTTCTACAATATTACCATGATGACAACATACTTCAAAGGGCATTAAAATATTTACAACTACTTACGACGTATATTTTGGTGAAATCGTGGAATTTATCTCGAGCAACATTTTAAGGTTATTTTGCAAATACTTTCGTTAAATGCGAATAAGTTTTTGTTGAGAATTCGGACATAATTCTGCACAGCGTGAGATATAATTGATCGATAAACTAGCTGTCTGAGGGCGGTATTGTAACGAGATTAGCCGCATGTCCCGCAGAGATGTCGCCACTATGATTGCTTCGTCAATTATGGCCACTCGATGGGAAGGAATATCCGGACAGCCCTGAAAAAGTCCGCCACTCGGAAAATTAGACAAAAGACTTCCTTTATTCAATTACGCGTGTTAGTCTGGGATTAATAATCTTACTGAATGGGATTAATTGGTCTCTGTAATCGAGTAACAGGTATCTTCAAAAGAAGGTTTTGTTAATACTCGAGAGGTTTATTTCAAAGAGTTTTCACTAATAAGCTTTAATTACTATCTAATTAATGATTTTTTCATTCACGAGTTTGACGCATATGTTATGTCTGATGTTTGAAACCTTTTTCGGTTTTTCATTAATTATTCTACAAAGTGGCCTTAACTGCCCTTTCCGGTTTTTTTGGAAAAATAATAAAATGGCGAAATTTCTGAGGAAATACTTTTGCAGGTATTTATTATTTTGCTTTTATTGATAACTGTCTGATAATTGAGTTTATAATATCCAGCGTCTAGCATATACTCATCTTTCCACATAGATCAAATGATTTCCGCTATTTTAGTAATGAAACCCCGCAACGTGGAAAACCTCAAACAGTACCCCTAGCATTTGCTGAAACTTTGACCAAATAGATACATAAATAAGTAAATAATAATCAGCGTTTTTCATGGAAAATATTATTCCTCTGCGTACAGTTCTGTAGAGGTTGTAAGTTAACAACTGAGTAATATATTACTCCGGTTTAAATAAGACTTTCAGTAAAATGCGTACTACACAAAAATATCGAATGATAGCTTTCTTTTTTTCAAACTATTGTTCCGTTAATTTCCCGGACAGCGATGACGTGCCAGAGGAAATGAGGTTTAGTTAAACTTGAAACACGTCAATTCGTTCCCAAATAAAAAGAAAGCAAAGTAAATAGTCTTTCTCTGTTACTTCAAATTACATTCATCACTACTCTATTCAAATAACTTAAAACCATTCACAACGTAGCCATTTAAAGCATCTTATTTATTTTCTTGTAAACTATCGATTATACGCTAACACATTTTCCTATTTTATAATAATACGGAGTCCATTGTCACAAGTATTTCGCGTCATTTGGCATGCTATAAGAATGCTACATACGCATTTTGGAGACCGTAGTTTTACATTTATCCTCACTGCGAACTGCATTCTATTGATTTTATTGAGTTTTCCAAGATTAAAACAAAAACTCTGAAAAAATAATGGTATCTTAATTTTGAGTAAGTTCTTCTTGGAAGCTTATCCTTAGCAATATTTGGTAGATGAGCGGTAAGCAGGTATCGCGGGTTCTAATCCTGCAGAGAGCATGTTTTCGTTTTTTTCATATTTGTTTCGCTAATTGTTGAGTGCTGTTTACGTGCTAAGTTATAACAGATAAATAACTAATTTATACACGTAATGATATTCAAATTTTTTAACATGATTTTCTTAGAAAAACATTTTAAGATATGTTGAACGTTACAATCTATTTATTGCCTTCAATTACGCATATAGTTCTGAAAATATCCACTTAAACAGATTTTTTACTATTATTTACATTAAAGCTCAGTCACGGAACAGATAAACAGTGAGTTGTTCTCTCTCTCTCCCAAAATTAATCGCGCACAGTTGATATTTTATACGCTTCCTAATTATTATATTCATTTATGTGGAATATTTAACATGAATGTCGTAAAATATTCTGACAGAACTGTTCTTTGTTCCTTGCCGCTGAATCATACAGAAAGGAGACCAACGGCAATCTCAAACCGCGTCGAAGAATGCCTTAGCAATTTAAGGCGACGCAGAGAGGACTGCCAAATTTAAAGACGTTGTCGGCGTGACCAACAAAGGGGGGACTATGATATATGGCCATCGCTTGTTTGGGGCACATCCTGACCGCCCGTCTCTCCCTTCCTCCTGCTCCTCACTCCTTCCTTTATCGCTGTTCACTTTTAATCCCCCTCATTCCACTCTAGTGCACTCATCCCCAATCCATCACAGATGCTTTATGGTTCTCACCGCCGTTCCATTGCACTTTCCTATCTCCATTCAATCCCATTTTTATTCCCATTCGATTCCGTGCCCCATCTCCCTTCCAGTATCTTTCTCTTCCTTTACCATCGCCATTCCTCTTAGTTTTCCTTTCCGCATCCCTTTTAACCTTCATTCCATTTCTCGACAAATATACCCGTTTCCGTTCCCCTCCCCCTGTTCACTACTCCGTTCCTTTATCGTTCCTCCCCCCCCCCATTCGTTCCTGTTTCCTGATTTTCCATCCACCCCCCCCCCCCTCCTCCAATATTCTCCCAGTTCCTCCTACACGCGATTCCACACACGGAACGACAGGGACCTTGGTCGCTCGATTTCTCTCCCCTTCCTGCTCCCTCCCTCTTTTTTAAAACACCGCCAATCCTTTATCAGTGAATGGGAACATGCCAACCATCGCTTTCACAGTGCCGAGTGTCTATAGTAGAGTTCTGCCACTGCCACCGTCCCATCCGCCGACCGAACGACTAGAATACAACCGTCCACCTCCATCACCACCGCTTCAAAAACCCTTTCGCTCGTCCCACTCATTTTTTCCCTTCCCCGCCCCTCTTTCTTTCTCCATCGCTTGCCCGCCGTAGATGGCACTGCCCATTCCTACCGTCCAGCGATTCGACCCTTCCGGTCATCTGCTCCGTTGATGAGCGTGGGACAAGGGAGAGCGGAATGGTGGTGGGAGACGGAGGGAAGGGTGTAAGGGGGAAGGGTGGGGGAGGGGGTTGTAGGCTTTCTCCCCCAACCCCCAGTTTGTACCCCTCTCCCTTTTCAGGCCAATCAAATCCACGGTGGAGCAAGGCGGATGTCGGTGGTGTTTTGTGATGATGACAAACCGCTCGTCTGCTAAAGGACTGACTTGATTGTTGACACCCTTGGCCCAATTGAAGGGCGGAGGAGCGGGAGGGGGGGAGGGGGGTTTAGAAAGGGGCGGGAAAGGGTTAAGAGAGTGGCAAGGAATAGGAAGGAGAGAGATGGGGTGAGGTTGAGTTGGGGAGTTGAGTCTTGGAGGGCTGAGGAGCGGGAGGGGGGAAGGGGGGAGGGAGAAAGGGGGAGGGGGGATTGGAGGGTTTAGAAAGGGGCGGGAAAGGGTTAAGAGAGTGGCAAGGAATAGGAAGGAGAGAGATGGGGTGAGGTGGAGTTGGGGAGTTGATTCTCTATATCTCTCTGGGTGCAGGAATAGGAGGCAAACGTTTTAAAGCAATCGTTTAGATTGGATTCCTATATGAGCGCGTTGGATTGCGTCGATGTTTTTTTCCTCCGTGCCTGTGTGGTCCCATTCCGATGATTATTTTCAAAAAATGTAAATGAAATTAGTTTTAGGGATCGGATCAAAAGAATGTTTTGATTCAGTAGAATTAATTGGAAATGAAAGAGAGGAATTGTTTGCCAAAACGAGAAAAATATGATGTTCATTCTCGCAAAAATCCACCAGAGAAACGATTATTATGTGTACAAGGGAAAATAGCTTGTCTGTCCAATTAAGTCTCCTCAAAATATGAATTTAAAAATATTTAGCGGAGGTATGTCAGTTGTCACTTTGGGAATCTGTTTTTGAAGTATGCATCCGGTAAATCACTTCATCAAAGTTGAAATAGAACTTCGTAAGATTATGAGTGTCTCCTTTCCAGTGACCGATCTGTGATAAAAGTTTTCCCCCACGGAAGGACTGCTTTTGCCAAATTATTTTTACTTGAACGTGTTAACGTATTTTAAAGAGCACATATGAAATTATTTTTCTGAAACATCGTTTGGCCACATTGTCACTTCCCAAATTAGTTTTTTTTTAAATTTATAGTAAAAAGTAGTAGGTATTTGACGAGCGCTTTGAGAGATTGAGTGTAAAAGTGCGAGAAATGGGAGGAGAATGGTAAGGAAGTGTGAATAAATTGTACCAATTAATTAGTTGAGACTAAAATTTAGGTTGTGTTCATAATTTTTTTTGGAAAAGTACGAAAACTATTTTCTTACAACATTCTCTGTTTGTTCTTGAAACGATCCACTCAAGGTTTATCAAATACATTAGAATACCTTCATATGTACATACCTACTTCATTATCTAAATGTAGAAATGTAAAAGTTTATTTTATCGAATAACTGCCCTTTTTCAATAGAAATAGTTGAAAAAAGAAACGGATTTATATTTTGTCCGCTTTATATTTTTTCATCCAGATTTAGTGTAATTTAAATCCTCTCAACTCTTCGTGCTTGGCATATTCTTGGATTTTTTCCGCCGACATTCGCCAATTAATGAATGAAATGGTTTCATTAAAATAAACCAGGAATCTTTTAGTAATTTTTCATAGAATCAATTAATTTTCGGACCATGGTGATGATGTGAACCTTTCGTTAATCACGTGACATGTAAATAAAAATAGAATATCGGTTGATTTTTTTAGCATTGGGCTATGGAGATTGAATGGAAGGAAACAAACAAGGTTAGATTTATAAGGATGCAGGCCTATTTATTTTCTAGTGCAGGCGACCGTAATAAATCTCCGAGATTCATCTGCATGGATGCGCTAGCCAAAGTGGGCAGTGAGTCGTTTTGACTATCAATATCGATGTTGTGGAATTTTGTTTCGGTATCGACTCCTTGACTAAAACAAAAAAATTCAAAAATATAAGCTTGTGTATTCTCTTTACCATGCTTTCCATGATATGGATACGACTCCCTAAAGCAAATTTGGTTTTTCTTAGTTGTTTTGATTATCAGATTTAAAGTGGAAAAACATCACACACAAACTCGCAAACGCACATGTGTATGAATATAATGTTTACCCGAAAAGATTACCACTTATAGGTTTCCGACACCCTCAAAGGCTCTAATGTTGGTGTGTACGCTGGGCTTCATACAACAACAAGTTGCCTGCCATATCACTTTTTACTATTCCTCTCTTTTTCTCAATCTCTCCATGGGGATGCCGAGGCGTAGTGATGAGGGAATTGACCTGCTACGCTGAGAATTTGTATCTGGTACAAATCCTACGAAAGTAGGATTTTTTCTGAGATTTTCCGGCCCTCTATTTGCGTGGTTAAGAGGCGAACACGCAAATGAGGATGGGACTTAAAAGCCGTTGGTCCCCTTGGCGCTTCTCGTTTAAAGTAGGCTAATGCCGGAACCTGGCTTCTCTCCTCATTTGCTTTGTGATTTACACTGACAATGAGAAGCCTACTGCCGCTGGTCTTCGTTTGAAGTCACAGAGTCCCAATTCAATTCAATCTCTCTCTCTCTCTTTGTATAACATCATTCTCATTGTTAGCCTGTGCGTAAATAGGTCAGTGATTATTCTAGGTAAAATCTTTTTAAATTATGAATATAATATATTTATAATATCTAACTTACATTTAAGATCGGACTTCATAAAATACACTTAATGTCTCACTTTATGGTCGCTTAAATAGAAGTTTCGCTGTTTGTTATTCATACCATGTACTATTATCCCCGTTTTTGTACGTATCTCTATCAGTTTCTGGTGTCCCAGACCTTGATACAAACAGAGTTTCCGCCCATCCAATTACAGGGTTAATAAAGACAAGGTATAGTCTCTGCGCTCCTCTGTAACTTATCGAATTTCCCAGACATATTCGCTATATCATCCTGCATATTAAACAACGCCTGTGACGGATATCCATAAGGTACGCAAGCTCAAAGTTGGAGCTTGAAACAAATTTGATTGGCAGGTGTTTGTTTCGTTGTGTCAGTTAAATTGCCCTTTAAAATGTTTATAGCGTCAAATAATAGAGGATTTAGAAGGATAAATGCAATTACTTAAAGATATTTTTAAACAAAATGTTGTTTTGCAATCAGTTTCCGAACACATTAACCTAATTATGCAATTAAGTGGAATAAAATATTTAGGGATTTATCACTATTTTTTCATTTATGCGGTTGTGGTTTGAAAGCTTAGGAGACCAAACGTTTGAAGAACCACTTGATGCGTTTTAGGTAGTTGAGATAAAAAAGTTTCTTCGTGATGTTGCCTCATATAACGAAAATGAAAATAGTTTATTTTTGCGATGAATTCGTTTTAAAAATTTAATGCAATTTTTCTTTTAATGTTTTTTAAATTACTCGTGCCTTAAATGAACATTATTACCGGTTAAGTGATTTTTCGTCGTTTCTTGACTTCGTACCTAAGTTAAAGTAAGATATTTTGTCGATTGAATTAATTGCAGTTAATGTTTAGTATTTGTCTTTAATGAGTGATAAACGGGAGAATCAAAATCAAAGCCATACAAGAATCTTAACTTTGACTGTTTAAGTAGCTAAATTTTAAATTCTGAAACTTAGATTAAATTTAGAAGAACTGCAAAATATAATAAAACCATGAATGTGATATATTTAGACAACAGATTATAAATGCTCTATGAATCTATATCACACCCATTTAGTTAGCTGGAGTTTTAACTGCGGAAAAGGTAGAATATCAGTATTATTATTATTCCATTTATTAAAATGTGTATGAATCATGATTGAAAAGCATGATTTAAATCCATTCAGGATCGTCTTGTACAAACTAAATAATTAGCATAGCTATTGTAATTTCATTTCCAACTTATCCTTTATAATTGGAATTTTGAGTTTGAAAAGAGAGAAGAAGGAACTATTCAATATTACATAGTGATTACAAATAGATGCACAATTTGAAAAACAATAAAATATTGTTTAAAAATTTTCGTAATTCATTATCTCCATTTCATATAACTGTACCGAGGTTACCTATTGCAATTAAACATTAATAACTTTCCATCAAATATGAGCCTAATTATAATCGCCTCGGGCTCAGATCGTGACTCTATTTGTGATATAACAAAATGTTATAGAATTTATCTCTTAAAAGGTGTATAAGATATTATGACAACTTTTAGCACATTTTTAAAGCGATCATGTAAGTTTTCTTATATTTAGCTTATAAAGTAATTATAAAAATCGTGGACACAATAAACCACGTAATATTTTCTTCGACGATCAATGTCGGGCAGAAGAAAGAATCGCTATTTTACCGGTTATCTGCCTTTTTAGGCGCGTTTCGCTTCCAACGTGAGCGCCTATTATCGTCGGTCTGTTTGTATGGCCGTCCGTCCGTCCGCATGTTCGTTCTCGGCTTCTACTGAACGGATTTTCATGAAATTCGATATTAAGGACTTACAATCAAATATAATAAGAAAATCGCAAAAACAAATCACGTACGACAATCAGGGATACCACTTTACTGAGGACAAAAAATTAAATTTTCGTCATATCTCGTAAAGTATTGCTCATATCAAAATATTTTTCAAATGAAAGTTGTAGAACTGATAAATTAGAGTATTTCCTTTCCTCTACATTTTTATTGTAAGAGTAGCCGTTATTGAGAAAATCAAACAAAAATGTCTTAATTCGAGTTGGATTTAGAAAATTTCTTGCATAGTTACTTCTTCATTGTTGCTAACATAAACAATCTCCCAAACAATCCCAAACAAACTTTTAATTTCCTTACGTGTGCATGTAATATTATTAAATAGAAAGATAAATAGGAAGAAAATGGATTATTTATGATGAAGAAAAGAACTTTAAAACGCAATTTTCCTTACGTACAGGTATATAATTTCTTTCTAATACATACTCCATTGCACGAAACACGCCAATTTATGATATCTACGTTGTACACTTTTCTAACTTGTTTGTAAATGGTATACGATTTTAATGAGTAATCTTCATTATTTGAATTTCCGAACACTTGAGTGGTCTCTATCTTCTTCCCATGCGTTAACCTTATATATATACATCAGTAATCAGTAATATGTGCTTGCATTCTGAAAGCATTTTATCTCACCTTAATATAAAGAGTAAGAACCGGAAAATAATTTTAAAACGCAAAAGTTTGCACCTCTGCACCATTTTACGTTTTTCTCTTTTGAAAATATTGGGGTAAAAACAACCCCTAAAATTCATAATCATAAAAATTTTCTAGTTTTCATAATTTGTTAAGAATATTTCACATTTCTACAAAATTTGAACTCTATAGCACCTCTAGAAGTGCATTTATATATATTTAATTGTTTAAATTCATGAATTTTTAACAGCCATGTTAATAAACTTTTTTGTAATTTTTAATATTAATTACCGCTGTAACATTATTCCTTAGCTTTCTTAAAAATTTCAGCTCCCTAGCTCGAACGAAAGTACATAAACATTAGTCAATTTTCTAAACATTTATGAATATTTAAAGACCGAATAAATAAACATTTTCAAATTTCTATAATCCTGTTTTCGTTATTTTGTAAATTCCTCCGGTAGAAAAAAATTCAGCATTGTAGCACATTTAGAAGTACCTAAACCATGCAATATTTGTTTAAAAGTTAATATTTTTTTAACGGCCAAGAAAATAAACATTATTGTGATTTTCGATTTTTTCTGCCGGTTTTGTCACTATTTACCAAATTTCAAGATTCTAGCTCATCTGGAAGTGCCTCATAATTTTGTATCCTCCTATATAATATATGATATAATATATGATATAATATATGATATAATATATGTATATCATGTGTAAGAAAGGTCAATTATATTATAGACATATATAGGATTATTATTGTGCGGTATTTTTATTTTTATGACAATAAAAGCACGGTAGTAATTTATTAGGATGAAACTTCAATCGTAACCCTACTATATTTGGACTCGGCCTCAAATTCCAAAATAAACCAGGATCGCATTTTCTTTAGTTCTTGAATAACTGCACTGTATTTTTTTTCCTGCATTTCCAATGGAATTTTGGGCCAGTAAATCATTTATGGATAAAGGATAAATTTTGAAACGTGTCACTTCCATGTATGCATTAAAAAACCATTTCTTTTGCTCGCTCCTTATCTCAATGCTGTCTTACTTGGCGTCACATAAGAAGAGCTTTCGATAAAAGTAAATCAATCGAGAGGGGCATTTTATAAAAATGCGTCACGTCTTAGTTGTTTTTTTCTCCGGAAAAGACAAAAAAGAAAAACTTTCTTTTTATCACTCGTTTCCAACGCGCCCGATTCCGAAACCGACGGTTATTCGTCCTTCCACCTTCACGGAGGTCGTCTACAGAGGTCACCCTTTCCCCTATCTGATGGTGGAAAGGGGCGGAGGAGATATAGGGAGAAAGAAAGAGAGAGAGAGTGGGAGGGGAATGTCGGGGGTGGAGAGAGAGAAAGGGAGGGGAATGTCGGGGGTGGAGAGAGAGAGAGAGAAAAGAGGGGGGAGGGTGGCGGTGTCGTAACTTAGTTCGAGAGATTTCCGCAGACGACGTGGCGGCGCCACCATCGCTGCCACTCTCCTGCCCGGGTTCCCTCGCTACGTCCTATTGATTGGCGAATGGAAGAGTGGGTGGGAGCGGGAGGTGGTGGGAGTGGAATGTCGGACGGGAGGGAGTGTTTTGGAAAAGGGAGAAGAAGTAGGGGTAGGGTGGGAGGAGGGTTCCTTAGTTACCAACCTTCACTCAACAACTCCCTCCTGCCTTCTTCAGAGCCACCTTGGTATTCTTTGCCATTGTAGGTTATCCGCCGACACCATCTCGTCTCAGCTGCTGAATGCAAAGAGCAGCCCTTTTTCTTTTTCTTCCCCTTCCCTCTTTTAACCTTACCTTTTTCCTCTCTCCCTCTTACATCTCTTTTTCTTCGTCCAATTGTTACTTCCCATCGCCGCTTGCAGAGTGGATGAGAGAGTGAGAGGGGGAAAATGGAGGAGGAGGAGGAAGTTAAGAAGGTGTAACTTCTCCTTTACCTTCTGCCGCGACTTGCGTTCTGGAGTGCATAAATATTCATGCCGCGAGGGATTACATTACCGACTAATTTTTCCTCCTCACCTTACTCCCCCCTTTTTTCTTATATTGACCTCCTCCGATCATAACTGTCCTCTTCGATGCGTTATTTCGACGATTTTTTTCTTGTTTTTTTTTCATTCTCCCTGGGAAAAAAATTGATAAATAGCGCCCCCGTAGCCGCCCAAATACTACCTTATATTCTCCGTTTTATAATAACTATATATACGAACCGGAAGGGTCATGAATTATTCAGGGTCAGTTATGAAAAAATAAAAGGGAGGTTTGGTGTATAAGGGTCGAGGCGGGGCTCGATCTGGCGATCTCAATGCCAAAGCGATGCGTCGACTCCTTTGCGAATGAAGAGGATGGCCGGTTACTCCTAAGGATCTGCTTATCGAATTCTCTGGTAAGCGACACATAAAGACTTGGCTCATTAGGCGGCTTTATTTTTGCCTTTGGTATACTTTATCGTAAGATGCAGTGCCGTAACTAGGGTATGGCCAAGGTGGTATTTGCCATAGGCTCCGCTTGCAAAAGGCGCCAAACGTTCCCGTAAAAAAATGCCAAACGTTAATTTTCACATGAATAAGTATTAATTTTATACTCAACCGTTAAAGTTATTGTTAAAAAACGCTATTATTCTTTATGAAAACAAGGCGAAAATCATATTCTCCGTAAACAAGGTGTTGCCTTAAAATTTTGTTTCTCCCAGTTCCGCCTCTGGTAAGGTGCCACGATCATCGCGTACGATCTGAAAATTCGCTCACTGCTCACGGTCGCATGCAGCCAAATCCTTCTTGTAAAGCACTGAAAAGATTTTTCCAGTTATTTTTTATAATTTACTATAATAATAGCCCAGGTCTGTTGGTTGGTTGGTCACGCTTTCACGATGGCTGATATAGAGCGTTTTAACAAACTTCCCCAATAGGTAGAAGATTCAAATTTGGCAAGGATGCTTCATTAACATATTTTCAGGTAATGACGAAAATAAATCTCCAAAAAAGTCCTGGGTTCGACTCCAAGGGAGATATTTCCATTTTCCGTAAGGTAACATGTAAAAATCAATTTTTTGATTTGCAGGCTTTTATTGTTTTGGAAATTAAAATTTGAAGAAAAAATTACAAAGTTTCTTATTCTGTTCATCTTTTTCCGCATAGAATTCGAAATCGCTCATGTTATACGTTTAATTCATATATTTTGAGGAAACATTGCCATTTTAACGGAATGTTGCCTTTGATACCAATTATATTGTTAGACCTCAAAATCCTATTGTTGTATCAATCCTTATGAGTGTATAAGCGTGCTTTTAATACGAGAGAGAGGGGGGAGAGAGCGGTAGAGGGGGGAGCGAGAGGGAGGGGGAGAGAGAGAAGTAGAGGGGGGAGGGAGACAGAGGGTGGGAGAGGGAGAGAGGGTGTGAAAGAGGGGGAGAAAGGGAGGGAAAGAGAGGCAACTATTTTAAGTTTAACTAAAGATAGCCCTTCAACAACAATATTCACTAGATATGTTGAATATGACAAAATATTTCATATGTGAAAGTGGGATATAAATTATTTTAAACGAAAATAATAATAATCTATCTATCTATAATTCTTCCGTTGATATATCAACGGGAATTACACTAGTGTTATTAATAATAATATAGTCTCCTCCAACCGATGTAAAGATAGCAATCTACATGCACGCAAAACTTGCCTTTATATAGCTCACTTCCTAACACAGTATTCCCTTTTACTTTACTTTAAGTCGTAAATTACGCCGAAACTACCGCTTTCGGCGTTAATTACTTTTTAAAGATTTTTTTCCGCTAGATTATGAGATCCCATAAAATGTTATTTGTTTCCCTTAGATAAATTTCTCCCCTAGAGAACGCGAAAAATCATTTTGATATATCGTCGAATTTATACCCTTGTTTTTCTCACCGGAAGCCGTTTCACATTCGAAGGGGCGAGAAATAAAACCCGAATAACGAAATCGAGCTTCAAAAATTTTCAAAACAGTATTGTGTGCAGGAAAAGAATGTCGTATCTTTAAGCCATAACCTAGCTCAAACAAAGGCTGTACCCAATCAATCAGTCTCTCTCTCTCCGTTCTCTTTTCTCGCTTCTACCTCTTTACCATCACTCCTTCTTTAACGTCTCATTCACCTTCCGCCTCCCTTTCCCCTCGCTCCCATTCCACTCGCCTCTCGTCACTCGCCTCTCCCACCTTCCACCTCTCCTTCTTTATCCTGCTCATCCGTACGGTGGGGCCGTGGTGAGAAGGCTGCAAAGCTTTCGGCCACGTCATCGAGCGGCGTACCAACCTCACGGTTTTGAAAAGGCTAAGAGAGATTCGTCGATATTCGGAACGCCGACGAAATTTTTATTTCAAAAAGGTGGCATTTTTCACGTGTGTCATTTGCTGCGTTTATGGTTTTTGTTTTAAGTAAAGAAAGCAGTATTTTTGAGTCATTATTTGTTTTTCTGCATCAAAACCAATCTCAAGCGCTTTTCATTTATGCGAAACACTTGCATTGGACATTCAAGGGGCACATTCTTTGTATTTAACTTTATGATATTATTCAAAATTGGGAATTTGAGCTTTAGTAATGACATTCGGTTTCTAAAGGCAATAAAAGTTAATAAATTTTCACAATACGTTCACATACGTTTCCTTTTTCGGAAAGTTGAAGTTAATAAAGCTTATTTTTAAAATTCGGGTGGCAATGTATGTATTATTCCAAAAGTTTAATTTTAAAGTTACGCTTTCAGATGTTTTAAAGACATTCGGAGGTTGATTTTGTTAGCCATAATCGTTTATAGTTGTAATTAAGTATACTGATCCGGATATGTTGAAAAACTGATGGTCTTTCAATGTTCATGAAATTTGTAATTCTATTGAAGCTTTAGCTGGCATTATGGGGCATTTGGTGAGAGTTAATACTAACGTAAAACGTGCAGGAAAGCTAAAATTTATATTACTCATGTAAGGAATTCGAAGAAGAGAGTGGATAAAAATTTAAAACCTTATCCGAGAATCGAATTGAAATCCTCTGATTTGCATCAGTATATCTTTGCACTAAGCTATCGAATAATTAATTCTCTCCTATCAAGATAGAGACTTTCCGAAGCATACAATTACTTGTATAAAATGTTGTCCATTTATCTTAAGATAGTAAAAAAATTAATTTTATGTCCCGTTTAATGAGTCCCTTCATGGCAGAATTCGTTAGCGGCATCGTATGCTATGAAGTATGGCCATGTTAATCTTCTCTGTATCGTTCATAAAGAATTCTGTAGACTTCTTTGAGTGATTATGGACGCGGCAGTCCCACTATTTTTAAAGCTAATCATAGATATTCAAATGTATCCATACATTTTATATGCCTCCAAGACGCAACACTGCCAACGGAAAGACTGCTGTCTCAATTTTGAAAACGATGATACAAATATTCTATAATTTCAGCGCGAGATAAACGTATTTTTACATTTAAAAATCCCCTTAGAGTTTTCAATAGTAACGTAAATTATTATGTAATCGATTGGAAATAAAACGGCAATCTATTATTTTAAAGACGTTGATTGGCTAAGAACGGCGTTGATGAATAATGAAAGAATCTCTTTACAGCGTAAAAATACTAATTATTATACAAATAGTATTGTGTTATCATGGAATCATTTCAACATGACACAATTACAGAAATCATTTCCTGGAAATGTTACTTTGCAGTTCAGTCCTTTATTCATCGCACTTCATTATTTATGTCTTTTTTTCATCCAACCGATGGAATGAAAAAATTGTCACTCTTAACCGTTCCTTCTGATCTCTGTTCGATCACATTCGCCCTCTATTCGAGAGTAAAAGAACAAACTTCCCTTCTCCCTTGAGACCTCCTAAAATGGCATTTCAAACTGAATTCCCGCCGCAAACGTCCCGTCCTTCTTCGGCTAAAGTGCGACTGCCAGAATTATTTTAGCACACAAGTCCTAGTTGATAGGCGTGTCAATATTATCTGGCAAGAAGGGCGGCGAGAGGGAATGATGGGCAGGAAGGAATGTTTAAGAAAGGAGGTAAAAGAACCGGTTTAATGACAGCTGACGAACGATATGTCTGGCGATAGAGATATGTGGAAAGAAATTAAAGTTCGATCACACGAAAAATAAATTATCGAGCTTGAATCTCCAGCGCTAACCCACCGATTCTAAAATCATAACTGTATTATGAAATGATATAATTAGGTAATATTGCCTCTTTGAAGGCTACTGGGGGCAGTTGGAACGCTCATCGGGTTTGACCGACCGCTATATGGCGACAGGAGTAACATTGAGGGATTTCTTATCAATAACACGATCCGCCACTTAATTTTTCGAGGGAAAGAATAGAAGTTTACGCCCAAAAGTAGCAAATCTTGCCTTGTAAAAATAAGGTGATTATAAGTATGATGAATTATTAGTATGTATTATCTAATATGTATTATCTTAAATGGAAGCCATGTGAGGTTTCCTTTAATAAAAGACGTGTAGAAAATACCCGTTATAGAGGCACGATGCTGCCCGTGAGCTACAGTATGCGGATCAGAAGTGTCGACGTAGAAAATCAGATTAACAATCAAGAATTAGAAGCGCGAAATAGATTTGTTAACAGAAATGCATCAAAAGTAAACAGCTAACAGGTGATTTTTGGAAAAGGATTCTCATTTGATGTATAATGCTAATTACACTGGTTCAGAGGGTAGGCTCAATAATCGTCCCTTTTTAATCACAACGGCCTTTGTAGTTTAAAATGTTATAAAACTGTTTCCATCATGAAAACGAGCCGATGAAAATCCCTGTAACATTTTCGGTAACAATGGAACTAACGCAATACATTTTTTCATAGTATAATTTCAATAAAATAGCCAATAACCAAATTGACGAGTAAATTAAATCCGTTGTTTTTCATATATGCAACGCAGCAATTAGCGAGATCAATTTTAAAAAACAATCAAGGCTCCAAATCCATTGATCGATGCAAAATGCATGAGAACTTGTAGCTTCGGAAACGCCAAAAAGAGCAATATTAATTCCCGTTGGATTAACCCCTGGTTCGATGGAGCAATTAGGGAAGCCGATGAATATTCCAAAGGTGCTCCTCCGATAAAATTCGATTTCGCTCCGTTATTTTGTTTGAGTACGATTTAATGATAGTATTTTTTATGGACTTGTGCAAACGAAAGTTCCTTCGTGTGTTCATTTCAGTGATTGTTTTTGGCATTGTAATAATTGGTTAGCTTCATCGTGAATCACGATTTCCCCTGACAATACGGTTAGCTGAAAGGGAATAATTAATCGTAATATAGAAAAAAAATGCGGTTAAACATCAATGTCCTGAGAATTAAATGGCGTAGGGTTTGATGGAATCGTCCCAACTAGGCTTATCATTATGTCGCGAAATTTTTTTTTCGTGCAAAGGGAGAAAAGAATGTAATTAACCAATTTATTAAATAGATTTTTTTGCGACAACTGCATTAATTTGAATTATTATTTATAAATGTCATAAGTTTCTGTTTTTTTATCATTGAGATGAACACAGGATAAATTTTTATAGTCATTGAAAATTATGCTTGAAATTTACAAAAATAAATGTTTTTATTGAATATCTCAGATCAATTTATTGCATCCTGAAATTAAAAGGTTAGACTTCACAAAGTTTATAATGTATACATTCTTTATTAAAACAAGTGTTTATAAATTTTATTCTTTGACTCCACTTCACTTAAATGTTGATTTTGAAAAACTACTACCCATCACATTAATGAAACCAGGCTCAACTTTGTGGAATTTTCTCATAATAACAGGATAAAAAACTTCGTATCTTTCACAACAAAAGGTTTTTAATAAAAACGACCGATCGTAACATCATAAGGAGACAATTTGTAAATAAAAGTACTACCCAATTATTTTTACTACTTTCAAACTCCGTTTTCTTTCTACTTCGACATCTTTTGTCCGAACCTTGTAAAAGAATCTCCGGTAGCTTCATCGACTCAAATGAGAGTCTTGAGTTTTTTGTACTAGTCCTTACTGCCATTAATCAAAGAGCCATTACAGCCAGCGTCTCATATTCTCCTTTGACGATCGTTTATTTAAGGTAATATTATTTCCTCTTCAAGATTTTTACTTAACGCTGGAATTCCGTATCGGTTAATCTTCTTTTGATTCTCAAAAATAAAATACGTATCTGAAATTATTTTTTCCCTGCGCTAGTCTTCTTTTGTTGCGTTTCCTTTCTTAGTGGATTTAATGTTTTCGAAATGAACTTTGAAGCATTTTCCTTTATGACTTTTAAGGAGATTTTTTTTAAAGATACGCTTTTTCATTAAGATGAAAACGGTTCGCCTTATAAAGAAGCCGAATCACCTTTCTACATGAATATTTATTATTTTTACGCAGATAGTAAACTTTTCAAAAATTTTATTCTTAAGAAACTACCTTTTGACTCTGATTACAGATATAACGACTCTAAAAAAGTAAGGAAAGCTCTTATATGAATAAGGGCATTTTAAAATGGCAATTCGAATAAGTTAACTAATTATAAATAGTTATACCATGACAACTGTAACTTACTGATAATTTTATTAGCTGTTATGTAGCACTGTACCAAAAAACTTAATAAACTTCATCGTTAGAAAGTTTAAAAGTCACAGGTCTTGAAAAAAAAACTAAATCTTTTTAATCAAAACTTTTACCCCAGTTACTCCGATACATACGTATTTGATTAGCTATGGAAAATTATATTTCAGAAAGGGATTGATGGAAGGTTTACTTTTACACGTGTTAAATTAAATGAAATACATAATGTAAATGGCGTTTAGTAATTTTGAAGGAAAACATTTTCATTTGTGAAATTGACATGAAATTTTTATTGAAAGTGAATTAGAAAATACTATTTTCACATTTCCCTTCTTACTCACCCATAGTCCGAGACTCTTATCTTTTCATATGATTTTTGAAGAACTGATTGATTTTCATTTCATGTTTTCGGAAGTATTACTAATACATCGAGTTAAAAAAATGCCCAATTGTGTGGGAGCTGTGGAAAATATTCCTTAAAAAGTTGAAATGTTCGAAATGATTCCTTGTATCTCGTGACGAAAAAAGCGCCACTCACAAGCGAATTCTGGAAATATCAGACCCCTTAAAACCCTTTTCTCTTACATGCCCTGGATGCCTTCTCGTAATAGAAAAACGCCACCTTTATTGCCCTTAACAAAGTAATGAAACAAAGGATGACTGAGGAGTGTTTTTGGCGCAGTTATTTTTCGGAACCAATGAGGATGAAGATATTAATAATATTAGGACGGCGCTGAAAGAGAAAGTAGAGGGAGTGAATGGAGAGAGCGAGAGAGAGAATTGAGGAAGTGGGTGGAGAGAGAAGATGGAGGAAGGAGGAGGGGGAGGGAGAGAGAGTGGAAGAAGGGTCGAGAAAAAGAGTTGCGGCAGAAATATCTTATTGGAGCAAAACATCACAGGGAAGAGGAATTAACAGAAGAAAGTTGAGGAATCGGATGTTTTTCTATCTTTTAGCAAACAATCGTAATGTTACACAGAAAAATAAAACCATCTACGCAAAAATTCCAAAAGAAGAATTTATTTAAACCACTACGCAATTGGCGATGACTTTGATGCGTTTAAAACCGATTATTGGGTGGAATTAGCTATTATTTCGGAATTTATGACAACATTATTTTATTTCATCCTGTTTTAAACGATGTCCTACGTTGTAGAAACTACATTGGTCATTTTAAAATGAAATTACTGTTTTTCATTTATAGAGAAGATCGTTTCTGCGAGCTTTATGATAGCTCAGATTTTTCAAAGCTGGTATATTTCATAGTTAGATCGGCAACCAATCGCATTTATATGTTTTATTCAGATATAAAATAGTATTTCATGGCATTTTTAAATTAAAACAAATGCAGGCACAGGGAAATGTACCCGCTGCAGAGTTAAATCGATGGCCTTATTATTACGAATCATACTTGCTGATCTCCTCTATACTAAATTTGGAATTTTTTAAATATATGCTACATACAATATTATATATGAAAAAAATGCCAATAAACACACTAAATCTTAAAGATTGCTGGTGATAAAATTTGATGAAGCCGTTTCTCTTTATTTGATGAAAACAAAGTCATTCTCGGGCATAAATACAGGAATGCGGAATTTTTTGATAGGCTGTAGAGTTTGCTGAAAGGATTTATGTGTCGAAATTGCTGTAAAAATGCAGTCGTTAGCGTTGTATTTTTGATAGGCTGTAGAGTTTGCTGAAAGGATTTATGTATCGAAATTGCTGTAAAAATGCAGTCGTTAGCGTTGTATTCTGTTTAATGGATAGGGAAATTTAAACAAAAACAGATGGGGTCAAGCGGTAACGAATGTTTTCTCGGCAAATTTTATAAAGAAATATAAGGCGAAGAGAAAAATTGAGAATTAATTTTATGAGTTAGTTTGCACCATGGACGGACATTAGTATTGATGGTAATACATTGAAAAAAAAAGCTGTGTGACACAACACGAACCACAATCAACATTCACTTCTACAGAAAAAACCGTGACCGAAACATCCTATATCCTGAATCTTATGCAACCCAAAAGACACATATCCACAGCCTAAAGAAGGTGGAATATCGTATGAACCTAATACCACTATTCTGGAAAAATAGGAATGGCCATAAATAATATCAAGACATCATCGATGTTAATCTTAATGAAAACAATAAAGCGAATAAAAATTATTGATTCTAAGAAGCGAGGTATTAATCGTCGTAGAAGAGAATAAATGCTGTCAAAAGAGCACAACCAGGCTTCCAAAGAGCACCGCGGTGCTCGCAAGCACCAGGTTGGGAATCCCTTGACTAAAGAATTTTCTCATTAAATTAGCGAAAGTATGAATATACAAGTTTTGAACGAATGAACAAAAGAACTCACACATGCGGATTAATGTACAAAACACTACACATACAGTTCAAACTTTCGCGCTATTCCGCAGAAAATTTGACTAAGAAAGGAAGAGATGAGGAGAGAGAGAGGGAGAGAGAGATTTAAAAGAAGGAGAAAAGGATCTGTGGAGACGTGTGGATTCCGAAACGGACTAATATGAATGCGACGCGTGACCCAATTCTTCCCAGACGAGAATTCTGGAACCTCTGGAGAAGCAGAGAGGGGGAAGATGGATCTCAAGGAGCCAGAATTTCGAGCGTCTGTTCTCAGGAGAAAATAGGTCTGTGTCTGGCGCACGTATTTGATTGAAGAAGTAGAGTGGCGAGGCCGGGCAGTAAAATGAAAGCCTTCTAATTATGTTTTATTTCGGTCGTCCGCTTTGATGGCGCGGAAGTTTGGCCCCACGATCTTCTTTTATTTCCTGTTGGGAGCATCTTCTTAATGCGGTCTTTTTCCCCTTCGCCATTTTCAAGAATTACGAAAGAAATTGATTTGTCCGAATAGTTTTACAGCTCCTTAAAAACGACTGACCTATTTATTTCTACGAATGATAGTTCTTTTTTTCTTAAGGACTATGTATTGTACAATACACACACTCACACACATATATAAAATAGAGATACGCGTACAATTACACGCACACATTATACGGGCCTATCAAATGTTTTTCTGCAGTAGATTTAGCATAAAATATATTGACTCTTTATTTGATTTTACATGTATTACATTTTAACACTACTGTCATAATATGAACCTTTAAAACTCGGAAAATGAAACCTCCACCACTGTAACCCACCACATTGTATACTGTACTAAAAATTAAAAATGTTAAATCAAATAAAATAACCAATTTATTTTATATGAAATATACTGCACAGAAACTTTTGAAACACCCTATATCAAAGATTTTACTTTTATCCAATATGAAGAAATTTTGAATAATAGACTTTATATTGTACGATTACGAAATAGGGATGAGTTTCATAAATAGAACTTCTTCGTTAAGTACCTTATTTAACACTCCCCAACGCGAGAGGATGCACATAAAATAGCTACATACATAGTTTATTAAAACCCATAGATATAATCGTGTTTTCAGTGAGTTTGTTTAATATTAATAAATGCCTGAAAGCGCGAAATCACAAATGTGTGTCTTACAGTTAAGGTCTAATAAATTCCTAATAAAATTGTTTATTTTAATGAAAACAGAAAATAAGTTTAAAATTCCAGTTTAAACATGCTAATAAGGTGCCATAACAAGGCATTAAACTTGTTTTTAACTGGCGTACCAATTTTCAAATAAAAACGTCTGGATTTCCTTGAAAACTAACTGACAAATGTCTCTTATCCTTTCATGCCTAGGACACACATTTTTCCATAAAATATGGTTACACGGGCTCTTCATATTTTTCTTCTGATACCGTTTGGTTGTTGGAAAAGTCAAAACATTGAAAATTATGTTTTCATGACATTCTTTACCCGTGAAGATGACTTTTAAACCTTTATGAGCACGGTGAGACCTTTACATTTCGAATTTCGTTTCCCAGAAAGCGATTTAAAAGTCGTTTCTTCTGAAAATAAAAGTCCTGTGAATGTCATGTTTTCAGGAATTAAACTCACGGTGCGCATCTCCGGGCGCAAGTTGCTTTGTAGTTAAAGCGTCTGACATTTGAGTTTCCCCCAGGATTTCCGTATGTCTGACATGCGCAACGTTTAGTTAAAAGAAGCCACTTAATGTAAGTTTTAGCGCTTCGTAATGCTTAAATATGCGTAAAATACTGCGTTGAAATTTAATGAACGTGACACGAATGACAGTACATATATTGCCGGAAATGTTCGTATAATCCAACTGCCGAAGGCGGTAGAGTAAATGTAAATGTTACATTTACATTCGTTTTTATGAGAGTACAGTGAAATATCGTTATTATGCATATCTTCTAATCACAATTATATTGAAAGTATATTACGCGCAGAATACTTGCTACATATGCTGCGGGATATTAAGTATGGAACATTAGGAATGGCTCACCCCTACATTACGATCTCTTAAATTCAACGATGTTTTTACTTTCTCATATATGAAGTTTATAGATAGAGTGAAAAATACCTCTCCGAGATTTTGTTGAATGTACTACTTTTTGGTCCATCTCCTCATTCCGAGAAGCTAGTTTTTCCAATTCCGTCTTCCTGTAGTCTATCTTGTACTACACGGAATTTTAGAGAATATACGTTCTAACGGAATCTGAAAAATATTTTATTCGTGTATGGTATGGCATCACTCGAATTTGTTAACCTTTTTAAATGAGTAAAAGGGGCGCGGTGGTTTGTTTTTGATTTTCTCGAAACATCGATTTATTTAAAAAGGAAGCTTTAATTATATCGATTGACATTAATCCATTTATACGAATAGATGTAATAAACAATAATACAGAAGGTAAATGTCACGAAATATAGAGCCTTTACCTTTGAATTATATCTAGTTTCATCTCCTCCTTCTCCTTATTTTTTAAACCCATTTTTGCGTCTCATCGACTCATTGAGTGAACAGTTACGAAGCAGTACAGATGTGACAGACTACGGACAAATATTTCCGCGCATAAAAACGTTAAGTAAAATATAATCAGTGGAAGTATTGCAAGGACTACGGATATATGAATATGAGAATGTTTGTACCGATCTATTTTTTAATAAAATGTTTTAATAACTTTGTTATAATTGCTCCCATTTCTTCTATCGTGGAATTACTTAAATTATCCATTACTTTTCTTTCCGAAAATTTTTCTCGTAAAATATCATTTGCTAGACACGTAATTTATTTTTGAGTGACATCAACTTTATAACGAAAAGTTCCGGTATGAAAATTAATTAATTTTATTCACACACGAGAGTGTGCAACAGTGAAATATGTTTGCGTTACATAGAATATCTGCAGAGATTGGTAAGAGAATATGAAAAAAACGTGTCGTGCAGATAGATGTTACTACAGAATTTTTCTAGGCTGGAAAACATCTGTTGTGTTCTGTGAGAAGATTTAAAGTGGCAATTAAAAAATAAATTTCCTGTAAAATAGAAAAATAAAGGAAAGAAAAGTGAACATTTTAACGAATGAGTGATTTCCTCTTAGTGCGCTATATTCAGAAACTATTCTAATCATAAAAAGGCAACGGAAATTTTATAACCAAATGTGTAGCTCCTTTTTACACACTTGAGTTCTGCTTGTGGTAGTTATATCTTAAACCTTGTATTTTATATCCCGCCTCATTTATCCCCGAGGCGCTTAGAAAGGCAACTAAAATTTTCAGCTTTATTTATTCCCTTAGATATTCGTAAATTTTAAAATATGACAGTTTTAAAAGTATAAGTCGTCGATATTTACAGGAAAAATCTTTTCGTGCTTTAGCTAATGTAAATGGCGCTAAAATATCACAAACGAACTTAATATCTTTCTCATTCGTACAAACTTAATCGTAACGACCCCTTCGATTTATAAAAATCCCTTTTGACAGAAGGAACCGCAAAAAAAGTCATCTGTCAAACTGAAAATGAATCACATGAGAACTTAAAAAGCCGTTACGCAACGTTAAAAAATGAGTCGTCCGAGAATTAATTATGGCGCCTCACCATATTGGTTGGATCAAATGTACGATCTTAGTAGCTCTTATAAAACAATTGGGTAAACCAGGTCGTAACTTCATCTGTAAGTTAGCCTTACTCTATTTGTCCGTGTTCTGCCTTTATGAAACAACTTTTCTATTCGATTTGTAAAATTTTTCTCGTGTTACATAGACACTTATAGCCAGTTAAATTTATAAACAATAACAGTCAGAGATCTTGTCAAATTCAATCTAATCATTTAAAAATAGTTATAATTCGCAATGTATGTAGAAAAGTAATTAGTTATGGATATAAAAATCAATCACGGTGGATATTTACGGTAAATCAGGGATTTTACCAAAGATTAGTAAATAACATGGCGCTTAATCTACAAAGTAGCTATTCACGGTGAGAATTCACCATCAATTCTTTTTAGAATAAACTATCTCTAATAGTAGCCGAAACGCATGTCTCGACATTTTAATGGCTATATACCCCTAGATTCTATAATGAACCAAATAAATTGGGTCAAAGAACGCGTTTCGGTTACAAAAATAAATCTAACCTGTTAAATGAATAGTTAACAGCTGTAAAAGCGACGCGGAATACAATTAGAGCTGAGGTCATCGTAATAAGGGACGGTTTAGCCATCGTTAGAAAAGGGGTGCAAAAACACGCTTGGTACGGTCCTCTAAGGCTAACGAAGGAGCAACGAAAGAAGCTATGATTTGCGGACTTTAATTAAGGCTAATTACTTCGCAGAAAGGTGCGACGGTGACATTAGAGTTGGAAAAATTAAGCTTGGAAAAGATATCTTCTCTAAAAGTCAATAAGAACATTCAATATTGGTTATCCATAGTTTGGTCGACGACCACCTTCACCTTGTCAAGTTTTATTTCAGATGATGCTGATTAAAACGATTGAATCGAAAAGTAAATTAAGGTATACAAATATTTCAGTGATATGTATTTCCCGAAATAGAAAAAACGAAATATTTATAGCATATATGACGATGATTCGCTATTAATATGCTCAGATAAAGTTTAATTGCTAAGACAGTTTTTATACAGTAGAAAATGTGCCAAGTTCAACAATTTATTCTTCATAGACTTAATGTTTTTCTTAGTAAATTGTGGAGAAATAGGAAAAAATGAGAAAATTATAGGAAATCGTTTCCTTGAAATATAAATATACCTATATGTTTTTATTATATACTCGCATAAGTGTGGTAAGGATATATTGTGTGTCAAATAAAGTACAGCGTTTTGGTAAAGAATTTGGTGATTTCAATAACTTGTGCTTTTGTTACTCTCGGATAACCTAAAAACATAATGCGCGGAATTTTATTGCCTCTTAATTAGGCGCGTGCATTCTTTATCGAAAGAATTTTCTTCACTTTATTTTTGCATGAGCTTGTGCCGGAAGACTTAATTGCGGAAAAGTTCCCGCGAGAGAAGCGAAAGAAACTGCCTCGAACTAATTAAGATTCGTAAAGTAGTAATGAGGAATTTTATCGCAAGGGAAGTCGAGATAGGCTGTCATATTTTTTTGTTTACAGTACATCTGCGTCGGAATTTATTTATAAAAGAGACTAGTTTTATGTCCACGTAAAAAATCTCAGAGGACGTAAGATTTTCATTAATTCACACATACATACATACACACACACACACGCTCGCACATACTCCTCATAGTGACGAAAGATAAAGTAACAATTCGAATAAGTTAGAATGGAGATTCATCGAAAACAATGTCAAACAGAAAAGTCACTAATGATAGACTACAGATGAGAAGAAAGGGTTTCGGACATAGTTGACAGATACATAGAAGACGCGCGTACATGCACTATAGCCATTGACATATTATAAACATTTATGTTCAAAGATTTCTTTTATTATTTTAATCCGTGATAAAACACACGCATACACATGTGTTATAAACTCTAAGAACATTGGAAATATACGGATATATTAGAACCTACACACTTTCCTTATAGGAAAGGTATTCATGATATTACATATCTTAGAAAAAAATAGTAGACGAAAGATTGAAGAGTTTATCATTCATGATTTTCTGGAAAAGAAAAATCAAAGAGATATGTTTCGAGTATAAAATCGATGGATTAGATATCCAGACTGATGACTATTTTAAATATTGGATTTGATCAATGGAGGACTACAGAATGGACGCTAGGTTAAGGCTTTCCGAGAAATATAGATAGGAATGTCTATCAGAGAAAGTTTTACGAATAATTGAAGTACCAACGTATATAGATAGACAAGATCGTGGCAATAAAACATGTGAGATCGATTGTAGGACGGATGGTTATCTAAGCTCGTTCTTTCTGAGGACAATACAAGAGCACAGTAGGAAAGTAAAGCCTTCTGGAGAAAACTTTGCGGCAGGGTTAGGCGTATTGCACTCCCTGCTACTCACCAATTTTGTGAATTTCAGGACAACATTTAGATGTTTATATGGATCACTACTGTCATTATTGAAGAAAAATATTAGTTTTTCATTTATTAATAATTACCGTATGCTATTTTTTGTGTGTTTTCCGACTTAAGCTTTTTGAGATAAACTCGATAATTTACCGAATTCTCTACGATCTGCCTGAACTACATAAAAAAAACTAGTCAAGAAGATCTGAAATATTTTCATACTGACTAGAGCCTTAAGTTTCGCTAGTTATTACAACCCTGTCGATCCATATAGGATAGGAGCTTACTATTGCTGAGAAGAATGGTGGTACGGAGAAATGAACATAGATAAATCCGAAGATTAGGAAGGAAGCCATCGCCTGTAAAATTGAAGGAATGCGATTTGTCTTCTTAAAAGTAAGCGAAGAATGGCCGAGGTTTGAGGGTAGAAGGGAGGCGGAAAGAGGCAGACGAGCTGAGGAAACCATCCGTGTTGATTGACGACATTGATACCAACCTCCGAAGAATTAATGCTTACGAAAAATGAAAAGGGGAGATATATTTTCCGACGGCATAAGGAAAACTCGTAGGACCAAAAGTGTGTGTCATTGGATGTCTTTCATTGAAATAGGCATTTTTGATAACTTTTCTCTCCGATACCAGCCTAATCTTGTTTGTGGGCGGATAGCTCATGGTCGTGGGTGTTGGTGTAATTATACTTTTGAATCTTTCCGATGGAAAAGTCTAGAACGGATCTTAGTGAAAATGAAGATAAATCGTTATTAGATTATCTTCAGTCGAGTATTTTGTGCATAAAATATTATCCATAAACCTTTCCCAAAAGGGAAGTTTCTTTAGCATGAAGATTATCCAAAGAATTAATTTTCAGACGATAATCGAGCCGATATTTTTAGCTCCTTTCCCGCGCCTTTCTTATTAAAATAAAAATGAATGAATGGAACTAAATAGAGGACTTCCTTGATTAAATGTGGAGAAATAAGAATAGGTTTGTGCGAATTTATAGAGAATTAGAAAAAGAGAGGAAAAATGTTTTGCAGGAAAGAAGCTCGAAATAACAAGTTAGGAAAGTGTACAACATATCACAAATGGGCGCGTTTCATGGAATGGAGTATTAGAAAGAAATTAGTATAAACCTGTACGTAAGGGAAATTGCGTTTTAAAATTCTTTTCTTCATCATAAATAATCCATTTTCTTCCTATTTAATAATATTACATGCACACGTAAGGAAATTAAAAGTTTGTTTGGGAGATTGTTTATGTTAGCAACAATGAAGAAGTAACCACGCAAGAAATTTTCTGTTCAACTTGATTTAAGACGTTTTTGTTTGATTTTATCGATAACGGCTACTTCTATGATAAAAATATATAGGAAAGGAAATATTCTTCTTTACCAGTTCTACAACTTTTATCTGAAAAATATTTTGATATGAGCAATACTTTATGAGATATGATGAAAATTTCATTTTTTGTCACCAGTAAAGTGGCACCCCTGATTGGCGTACGAGATTTATTTTTGAAATTTTCTTCTTATATTTGATTGTAAGTCCTTAATATCAAATTTCATGAAAATCCGTTCAGTAGAAGCCGAGAACGAACATGCGGACGGACGGACCGACCGACGATAATAGGCGCTCACGCTGTAAGCGAAACGCGCCTAATAAAGAAGTAGAAAAATTAAATTTATTCGTTATTTATGAATATAATTCAGTATAATATAAAAATCATCATATTAACTATTCTGGTGTAATAGTCCAGCTATATTTACGTATCTGAAACGCTCGATCGTCGAATCTGCAAAGCGCGTAAAAAGAAACTAAGGCTCTCATTTTAAAGAAATGCATCGGCTCCATCATTGTAAAGGGCATCTTCTCCTGAAATAATATGTTTTTGAAGAATAAATGTATATTAAAAATGAACGTTAAATGCTATTTAGAATGGAGCATTTATTTTCGATATAACGCTTTTATTGTCGCAGGTCTTCTTCTGAAAAAAAACCGGCCGGATTTGAATTCACGTACGGGCAAAACAATGGAATTCGTTTCTTTTGTACAAAAAATAATAGTGTCTTCTGAAAAACGTTCATTATTTTTAATAGGACTAGATAGCTATACTTTTAAAAACATAAGAAGCTTCAATGGCTATTGAACTACTTTTGTTTGATTAATTCAACCGTTCTATGATAAAAGTATTTACCTACATCTTTTATGAAAGAAAAGGTCAGACACTCTAATAGCATGGATTTTATGATGGCGGGTTAGTCCCAAGCGTTAAAAAAAATGATAGAAAAATTAAAAAGGACGCTCGTTAACAATTCTCGAATTTTTTTCGTCGGATTAGACAGTAAAAAACCCTGGCGCCACGGGTTGATGCCATGAAGGGAAACCTCAGTAACGCACCCTTTCTCGCAGAAAGAGAGAAAGGGGGGAGGGGGGAATCATTAGCGCCAGCTTTAGAGCGCTCTCAGCTTTAGCATTAAGCGGCCACTGGGGCTCAGCGGCCCTTAAGCAAGGACTTCAGTAATGTTCCCTAAGCGAGCCGCATCACGGTCCGACATGCAGGAACTGATAATGCTCCAAAGCAGAGATGCGACCCCAGTTAAGCCGATAGGGGTGTCAACCCTGCGACGGTCTCTGTTAACATGATGTACGCACACCCAAACATTTACATGCGTTGCGACGACATCTATATTTAATAAAAAGAGAGGATATCACTCGCTAAACTGCGAAAAACGTTCACGCGAACTTCAGATCCGCGCCATTAAAATCCCAAACGATCGCTCTTGTTAAGTATGTGGATTGTTATAGTATGTTTGAATGAGGGCGGTGAAAATAGTGTGAATAGAATTGTAAGCTTCGTGGAAATGCCTACAAATTTTCGCATATGCGAAAAAATGAACAGGGCATTTCTTTGAATCTATACTTTTTTTTAAAATGATCTCTTGAAAGAAATTATCTCTTTAAAATTTTATGCCTGGTACATAGTAGAATTTAAGTGTTTCCCAATATTATTGTACTTCTGTCTACTTCTATTTTATTCACGTGAAATACTCTATCGTGCAAATGCGAATTTTAGGTCGTAATTAAACATTTATTATTTTATAATTTTTTAAAATCCTTTAAATATTCTGCTGTTAAAAGCGGTTATAGTAATTTTGAAATTTGCCCTTGGATATTTTACAATGCACCACATTAACCTTTTCGAAGAATTTTTTAAATTTAAGTTTCATTTAAGGCGGATCGTGCTTTGGCTTGTTTGCACGATCTCTGGATTAGAACTCACCGAGTTGCCATGATACGCACGTGACCTCACGCATACGCATGAGATTAAACTTTTCCTACTAAAAGTTACGTATGAAAAATAAAAAAAGAGACACATGCTCTCAGCACTCCTGTAGAATGGCGAGGTCTTTGCCTTTCTTTAAAAAAAGATCCCCATTCCGGCCCAGAGTTAACCAAAGGTGAAGTGCACGAGGCGCTCCTTATGCCGCGGTAGGATAATAACGAGAGTCGACCTTTGAACTTTCCTTTCACGGCCACACGGTAAACATTTGTCTGACCCTTATCGCTGTGAAAGGTGACGAGAAAACCGCCTAGTTGTTATAGTAGTTCGATTATAAACGTCTTCTTGGCTACACGAATTACGACTTGAAAGGAAAATTGGTGCCCGTTAGCGGTGGGTTATTTCTTTGAAAAAGGAAAAAAAAATAAAAAGGTTCGCAAACTTTTGTCCTGGAATCCCATTAAAAGGATTAGGAAAACAAAATTCTCATTTAGACTACGAAGCAGTGTTGGTTCACCAATAGGAAATTCTAAAGTTCTTTCAAAAATGTGCTATCGGTGATTCACAGCTGCTTCTAAGCCAAGAGTGCATGCATCTGGCTTTTAGAAACTATGGTTATTGTAGAGGCACAGTTTTTAATTTATTTTTACCCGTGACCTGATCTCGACGATTCTATTTTGAACAGAAATAAGTTTCCAGGACTCATTTTTGTTAGGTGCGAAAGTTTTGTCGAGATACCAAACTATATTTCGTAATTAACTCGCGATTTCTCATGGAAAAATTGCTCTTTTGTAATTCCACCCGACTTTTATTTAAATAAGAAGAGTTTTAGAATTTTTTATGAAATTATATGCAAAGAGTTAATCGTTGGCGTTTGGACGAAATATTTTAATGAAAATAATATCACGTCATTATGCTGATGGGGAGTGTGCGGTAATTAAAAATATTATCGTATGCCGTTAACAATAAAAACGCTAGACATTTCGCTATAATTTTCTCATGTCAATAGTGAATTAAATCAAATGAGGAAAGAAATAAATGCTTTCACTGGTCTTTTAAGTTTAGTTTGTGCTTGTGCACGCGTGTAAGAACTCTCTTGGCCGAACTAAAATCCTCATTTCCGAAAAATCCACCGCTCAAAAAAAAAAAAAAACAATACATTCCGGCAAAATACTCCCTGCTACTCAATGATGAAAGCGACCCGCCCAAAACCGCCGAGCAGGAAGAGATGTTCTGATAATTGCCGAGTCGATCATTAAACCTTTTTTCTTTTCGACCGTCCTCCCGCGGAGGTTTAATTTTCCTATCCTCGTCGTTTGGAGGGGAAAAAAAATCTCCCCGGGATTAAACGGAGATTCTTTTTTCCCTTCTTTTCGAGACCACCTTTGGGTTTTCTATTTAGAACCTTTTTGGCGGAGCTTCAGGGAGAAAGAGAGGTTTAGATGGATAGTTTTCGACAGGGGAGGGTAGAGAAAGGTGATGGTCGTTTTTTTTTTTTGAGGGAGAAGGTCAGCTCGAAAGGGGTTTGGGAATGAGGGAAGGGGGTGGGAGAGGGGATTGTAACCGAACCACGAAAGAGAGAGAGAGAGAGAGAAAATGGGATGAGGATGTTTAAAAGGGCTAAGGATGGGAAGGTGGAGATATATATAAAAAAAGAGAGAGGGGGAGGGAGGGGGGAGGAAAAAATGGTGGGGAGAGCGAGCGGGGCGGGAGAAGAAGAAGGGTTGAAATGGGTTTTCATACGTCACTAACTCGTCCTCACGCAAAGGTCAACTCGTGGGGGAATTAATGAGGGAGAGACTGATAGAGAGGAGATGAGGTGAGTGCGGATGAGTGGACGGAGGGGAGGGGGAGAAATATGGAGGGAATGGCGAAGATGAGGTGAGAAGAGAGGGGAGGGGAGTAGACGCAGGGATTAAATATAGGGGGGTGTGAGATGAGGAGGTGGAAGGGGTGGTGAAATATGGGGGATGGAAAAGGGGTGTAGAGGATAGGGAGGGAGTGGGATGAGAGAAAGGGGAGGTGGTGGGAGAGAGAGGGGGGAGGAAGAGGGAAGGGGGAGGAGGAGAGAAGAGGGGGAGGGAGAGAGGAAGGGGAAGGAGAGGGAAGGAAAAGTAGTAAAATATGGGATGCCAGGAGAGATGCGAATAAGGGAGGAAAGGGGAGGAGAAATGGACGAGAGAACAGATGAACAACGTTTATGAGGGGGAATGTAGAGGAAAGAGAGGGGCGATGGGCGGTAATGGAGGAGTAGGCGGTGAAGGGAGAGTTATGAAAGAGGGGGAGAAAACAGAGATAGGGGTGGGAAATTATGGGTAGGAGGGAGAGATAGGGATAGAAAAAAGGCAAAAGAGGGGAGAATTGTGGGAGAAATGATAAGCAATGCTCTCGGAACCTAATAGAATAAGTATGGTGAATGAAGAATGAGGAGTGAGGTCAGGTTTACAATCTGAGCTCGTTATGAATGGAAATTAATAGATACTTCGGATTTTTTTACATTTTGTAAGGACTCCGCCGAAATAAATGCAGCAGAAATGTTGGGATCGCAATTAAAAATTGATTTTTCTTTTTAAATTGTGGAATTTTGAGGAAGTACTGAATATGGCATTGGAATCAAACGAATTCCGGACGATAAATACCAAATTTCATTTGAATAAATTTCTTAATTGATGTTCATCTCAAGGGTGAAACGACGAAAGTTAAACTTTTTTTAGTACGAAGTATCGAAAAAGCAAGGCATAGTCGAACAGGATGAGCTCATAATAAACCAGGACGTTTAATATTTCAGATTCGACGGCAATTTTTTATAGATGCATAAAATATATTTTTACCACGAGATTTTTTCGGTTCAGTTATTCCAAATAATTAAAATGTGTGGAAAACCTAGAGTGCTGAGGCAGTTGTATATATGCATACACTCGCCTACAGAAAGGCGAAGTTAAGATGAATACGGATAACTTCATGGAAATTGTTGCTGTGTTAATGTCAATTAGACATATCATACCTTATGCATATGCTGGCACATTACAGTCGATTCAATCTGCAAGAAGTCTCTTAGTAAACGATTTAATCTGCCGCGTTTCATACCCGGGATTGGTCTGTTGGAGGATTTCATTTTAAACAACAACCAACAAAAATCTCATTTCCGTTCGCACACATTCCGTAAAGGGGAAAAAAGCGAAGGATTTTCCCACCCGGAAAGTTGTTTTGGATACGGCGTGGGATTTCCTCGGGTCTTTTAAAAAAATCCATCACGCCATATATCCCTTCCTCAAACAAAGGACCAAAACGGTTTTCGAAACTCCATATATCTCGTAACGTTTCTCTTTCTTTTTGAAAAACAACCCCTAACCAACCTTTTCTTAACGGAAACTCTTTAGCAAATTGAAGGAAATTTCTTCGCGTCCGAACATTTTCCTCCATTATACTCGTGGCAAGTACACCGTGGCTGGGGAAAAGAGCACCTCTTTCGGAAATATCTCGAATTAAGAAAAAAAGAGGAGCCATGCGATTCCTTTAACGAAATGTGACCCAGACGGAAGGTTGTTTTTTTTATAAAGGTCCTACAGTCTCTTTTCCGAATAATCCGATCTTCTTCGCACTCACGAAACACCTGCCTCCCTCTCTCTCTGTCTTTCCTTTATATTTTTCTTCTCATCTCTAGTAAGTTGAGCGCTATCACCCTTTTTTCCTCTTGCTTCTCCATCCCCTAACCCCAAAATCTACCCCCCCCCTCTCTGTCTCTCTCACGCACACACCCTTCTCTTACAGTTTTTCCGTCTTTATTTACAATGCCTCTTCCTTAAAGGTCATTCCAGCTGCTTCTCATGAAAAAGACGCCTGGGCGACAGATCTGGATGAAGGATTCCTTGACGGCGTCAAAACCCTTTCGCTAACACCCTCATGAAGACTTCCGTTTTCTGTCCAGAGTATACTTTTTTTTTTAAAAAGGGCCTTGAACCGTGGAGTCCTTTTTTATTATTTCCTGTCCTTCTCTCTTCTTTATCTCTTTCGCCTCACTCTACTCTCCCTTTAGCTCATCCTCCCACTCCTGCCATCTATCTTTTCCATCCGTCTCTTTCTCTTCCACCTTCGTACCTTCCTCTTTCTTATACCCTCCTCACTCATCCTTTACTCCTGCCCTATTCCTATCCCCATTCTTTCCCCTCTCTCTCTTCCCTCTTCCTATTCTCCTCAGTTCACCTCCCTCTTGCCACTCTTTCTCCATTTTATACCTTTATATATTATCTCTTTGTGCCACATCTTTTTCCTCTCCTATCGCTATCTCTGTCTCTCTCTTCAAAATTTTCCCTCCTTGCTACCTGTCTTTTCACTTTTCTCCCGTCTCCCTCCCTTGTCCTTCTCCCTCTCCCTCCTCTCTCTCTCTCTCCACTTTCTCCCTTCTTTTATCCCTCTTCTAGCCATCTCCCTCCTTCCCTTCCCTCCCTTTCTCTGTCCTTTTCTGTCTTTTTCTCTCTCCTCCCTTCTTCCTCTCTTCTTACTCCCGCCTGCACATTTTTCTGCTTTCCCTCCTCACCCTCTTTCATTATCCTTTTTATACCCCGTACATTTATCTCCTTTTATCTCTTCTCGTCATTCCCTCTCATTGCCTTTGTCCGTAAATTTCTCTTCCTCCCAGTTCCTTCTCCTTCCTCCCCCCTAACCCCTCTTTTTTCCCTTTTTACCTTTTCTCATTTCATCACCTTTCTTTCTCTTCTCCTTCCATTCCCATTCTTCCGTTAATTTTCTCTCTTCGTCTTTGTGCCATCTTATTTCTCCTCGTTTCCCCTCTCACTGTCTTTTCACTCGCAATTCTTTAACCTCCTCCCCTTCCTGCTGCCTAACCTTCTCCCCCTTTCCTTCCCTTTCCCTCCGCCAAACTCTTTTCCTTTTCTCTCCGTCGTTCAATAACTCCTACTCCATGTTCTGCGGGGTCTAGAGACACGGGAGCTCGTCCGCCTATTTTTGTCGGGAAATCGACGTTTACTAACCGCATTCGGACGGATACACCTCCGCCCACCAATCAAAACCTTGACAGGTGACTAGTAATTTTCCCATCTGTTGGTGACGGAATTTTCCCCGGGAAAGTTTTATTTCCCCGATTCAACCTAGGGTTTTTATTCACAATGCATTTTTTGTAAATTGTTTTATTCGTCTTATTAACACTTTAATATGTTGCTACATTACACTTCGATTTGAGGAGCAACACAGGAGAGGCCGTTGAAATATTTTCCTTATAACAATATCGTAATGTTTTATATAGCATGTTTCCATTATGGAGAGCGTCGATAGCGAATGATTTTAAGTTTCTTTAGTGATTATTAGGTCGATTCCAAGTTATATTATTTGCACTGAAAGAATTTTAAACTTTTTTTATTATAAGTTGCACGTCACTATCAATATAAGTGTATCATTTTATCGGTATTTTTCACGTTCAAAGACTTGTTTGTCGTCGAATTTTGACAGTATGGTGACACTTTTTTATTTCTCTTATTTTTGCATAAAAATATGAAATACGTCATTGTTTCAGCGTACAATTGGTATCAACTGCGAGCTTTATATTTTTCATTCAATTACTTCCATTGAAATATTTAATCCTCTCTCGAATTTCCACGAAAGGATTGTTATTTCAGTGGCGTTTTATTTAAAAGAGATAATACCACTGTCGATAGAATTTAATACGCTTAAGTGAATTTTATTTGGTTGAAGCAAACGCTTCCTGCATATTTTTACCATTTGCATCAAGGTAGACTTTCATGTCATTGTTTTCCTTCTGCATACAATTTTCATGGAGGAGAAATGAACGAAAAAGTAGAATTTTACTGTTTCTAAATGCATTACTGTTGAAGGAATCTGGTAATACTTTACATTTGTGTATACTTAACGTTTTGAATATTTGGCCTGATTATTCATTAGTGGAAAACGGATAAAAATGACGTTTACTGTCGTAATATTTCAAGGAAACTTAATGGCCTTTACATATTTACTTTATAATTGGATCTGCATCATGGGCGTTTTCTCATAACTCTTGATACGTGATGCTATTTAAGAGCGTATCCTTTTCAATTTCTTACCCGTTGAACTTATTTGTTACGGTTATCTTAATGAAAATCCGGACAATCGAGTTTTATTCTTTATTAGCATGCTTTGGCTCTTTTTATTGTTTTTTAATAATATGTCATGAATTACAAAAAGGTTGAGTTTGATAATATACGTCTTCATGAAGCTATAAATATAATCTACAAAATATGTAAAAGATCATCAAGATCTCAAGCAATCTTACTATGCACATTAAAAAAAATTAGTTTCCTCTATTGTTCCACATTTACTTGGTTATCGCGCAGAATAATTTATATATAATACAGAGAGATTGTGCATCTTTGTAGGACTAATTGACTTAATTTTCTGGTGTGAAAAAATTCATTGCATCTCCGCCGTTCTTTAAGAATATATTTTTATTTTTTCACAGCAAATATCGATAGTTAAATTAGAACAATATCATGCAACGTGTTAATAACGCGAAAATCCCTTTTGTGTCAATCGAATGGAAGAGTTTTAAATTATTAAAATTTATCGATTAGCTACTTGATCCACGAAAGCAAATAAAGTCCTATGTCAGGTCTTTTAGCTTTGAAGTTTTCCTTGTGTTTATTTCCTGCTTTGAATAAAAATGAAATCAGATGCATTCGCGTTCTATGTAGCACTGTGCGGTCTACTCTGTGGGTATCAATTATTTCGAAGTTTATTTACTGGGATTGTGCGCCAAATAATTACGTTTTTTAAGGATAAGGAGACCAATTAAAGTTGGATTAGGCTAGTAGGACTTTTGCATTTACATTTCATCATAAAACACTTTAAAAATTTTAAGTTTAATTTAAATTCACTAAATAGTTGGCAATGTTTAATGAGTTCCTTTAAAGTTGTTACTCTTACTTCATAGTGAATTTCTGTTGAAACCTTTTAGGGTGAATTTATTCATTAATTTCTCAGGAAAACAGTGCCTTGAGAACGACGTGAAGTATGACGCACTCTAAAAGAAATGAAAAAAAATACATTTCTTATTAATTGTTTAACGCAATATATAAAACGGCGGTACAAGCGGTATTTCTGCCATTAATTTAATGTTTACCATTTAAATTAAAAGAATCAATTCGAGGAACATATAATTATATAGAAAAATTCCTGTTAAATGAATTTCGGTTGGTGGATAAGTAAAACTTGACACTAACATGTAATGCACACAAATATTTCTTCACAAGGAAGTAAATCCCATATAAGTTATCATATCACAAAGAAATAATTTATCAACCTGTACCACTTATGTACAGACCCTTACTATAGAACTGTTCACAATATGCGAGCAAATAAAAATATTCGCTTCGGCGAAAAAAACCAAAAGAACCGGGCCTTGTAGCTTCAAGTAAACTCCACCACGAGGCGTGTCTATTTGTCCTCTCACAGAGAGAGATATATAGAGTGCTTCTTTCAGACCGCCATTAATCATTCACTTGTTTCGATCTCGGTGGAAACAGGAGAGCCACGGGGAGCGGCGGCGGATCCCTTCCGCCAGAGTGCGCAAAGAGACGCACGTCACGCGTTTGCGTGTGTCGTCGTCTTTCTGCCTATGAAACTCTCCCTTTTGGTCACCTGAGACGTGTCGGAAAGGGGTCGCACTTTCCTTTCAGGCCGGAGGGAGTCGTGACGTCATGTTACGCGGAAGCACGACGTAGCCTGAGGCGTTGATTAAATTATCTTGTTTGTGTTTGTAGAAAACATATCTCTCGGTTGCAGTTGTAACATTCGAGAGAGTTGTCACTGAAAATGCTATTCAAATACTAGCTGAATCACTTAAAAGTAACGAAAAGTAGTTTTAGACATTCTTCGTCATTATAAAGACTTTTGAAAATAGCCGTAGGATAAAACAACGTAACCACCATTAATCATTCGTAAAATACATTGATATAATTTTAATTTCTATTATATTTAGCTGTCACTTGAAATTTGATCAGAGTTTGTCATAATTTAAAATAAGTAGGTACTCTTCAGCAGGAGCCTTAAACTTAAACTTAATGGGAGACAAATAAGTGAATGCCTGCTACGTGCAACAGTAATGTTCCTAAGAATTACATTAAAGTTTAAATTAACTTATAAAAATAACGTATATTTAAATAAATCATTAATATCTAGCTCAGTTACTTGGCATTACTACTGACAGTAGAATCAAAGTAAAGAGAGGGTCGTAGTTAATGAGCTGGCGGGCCTTTTGTTTCAGTCCCCTGCTCGGAAGAATAGAACGATTACTCTTTTTACCAGACATATAAAAGTGACTTAATTTATATAAATATGTATAACATTTGTTGGGCATTTTCTTACAATCCTTTCGTAATGTATTTCAATTTTTATAAGATGGAAACGCGTTCAATGCATGCTTACTTTTTTCAAAACGCCACTTCGGCGATTGATTAATTTATTTCTGCGTCATCGATTAATCACTAATGCAACCTTTGCAACATCATTTCTTTACTGCTTGAACAAAGCATTTCTTCTCGTGATGTATTCATACACGTTAAGGTGAATTAACGTCAATCTAGCTTTATCCACGCCTATAATTATTTTTCATTTGCTCCGTGTTTTTATTTTATCAAAATATGAAATATGCGTTTTGAAAAATGTGGCTTAAAATACTCTCATTGATATTAGTCGCTATTTCTCACGAAACTCAGCTTTATTTTTACTAAAGAAAGGGATTTCCGCAAATTTAAAAGACGACCATTAAAGCGGTGGGAAGGACGTAAAATTAAAACCTCGATGAACGGTGACGATGCCCTCTAAAAGTCTCGTCTGCGTTTACCATTTCATCGCGTATTCATGACATTCTGCTGAACCCGTAACGAACGCGAGGGCAACGAGCGTCCTATCGCGAAAGAATTTTCTCCGAAAACTGGAAAGTTTCGGGCGTAACCGGTTCGGACCAATTTATGATACTTTTAATTCCTTCTTCGCTCGATTTCACGAGGCTGATACTAAAAAAAATTCGCCTCGTCGTCCGAGCGGCGCGTCATTAATTATCCAAATTATAAGCAATTCCCAAGTGAACCGGTTAGGTTCGTGTGGCGTGTTCCTGCTCCCAATACGTCATCCGAAGAGTTCGTCAGAGGTTTCAACGGATGCGGCGGAAAGCCGATTTTTCCGGAGTCGGGAAACGGTTCACTCTGAGGCATTCTATTCGTCAGATTGATTGATTTGTGCGGCTATGATCAGCGGAGACAGACGTGCCTTCGTGAATTTTCCCGCTTAAAAAAATATCCGTAATTAGCCCATGAGCAGTAGTACTACACGACTTTTAAAGTTGAGGACAGGTAGGAAGTAAAAATGAACTAAGCTATAGAAAGAGGAACAAATAAAAAAGGAATTGATATAATTTAGATTTTTTAAAAAGAGGAGAGAGAGAGAGAAATACGAGAAAAACCGCACAACACATATTTGACATTCCCAGATCCAATCGCTTTCAGTTATGTCACCTGTTACGTTGATATTAAGTTAACTGCACGACATATTTTAATGCAGTTTGTCTCCCAGTAGCAGAACTGCAGCTGTTATAGGGGAGATCTTAGAGCAGCGGTTCTCAACCGGCGTGACGTGACACCCCAGGGTGACGCGACGCTTATTGAGGAGTGACTCGAATACTTGGTAAATTCACAGTTTATAATAGTATTCTGGCTCATAGAAATATAAATAAAACCGGGAGAATAAACACTCGTGCTTATTTAAATTCCAGAATTGTATCTTTATGTGGTTAGGGAAAGCCCAATTTATCTTTAAAAGTGACGTGAAGATAATGGAACTCTAAACGGGGTGGCGCATAAATGAATGAACTGAAAATAAAGCGACGCAGTCTAAAAAGGGTTAAGAACCGCTGGCTTAGAGGTAGATGGGGGGAAAACTGTGTAATGTTGCAATCTCACTGGACGCCGTTTAATTGTTGTTGAGGCATATATTTTAAGTAGTATTCTTTGTGAGGTTAAGTTATGCAACTGGAAGGTCTTTTTTTTTTTTTAATGTTAAGCCATTTTTGGGTAAATCGACGTTTTGTGAAAATCGAATAGAATAAGATACCATCCATTGTTGCGAGATATACTTCATTTGAAAAGGGCTTCTATTTAGGGTGACACTACACATACAATTACGAGATTTTAATCTGTATATATTAAAATACGAGTATATGCAATTATACTTTGTATGACACGTAATCCACGAACGAAGGATTTTGGATATCGCTACACCAACATTCTCGCAAAAAAGGATGTAAAAAATTATTTATATAGAGGAAGAGTTTCTTCGTAATTTTGAAACATTATTTTATGAAATATTTTTCTGACTCAGACATACAGATATGTGCAAGCTCACGGAAACACTACTACCTATTATTTCACACACGCACACAACACGTATTAAAGCGATTGTAACGTTGACATCAAATCAACTGTGACTTAAGATCGTTTATAACCCTTGTCTGTTATTTGGAATGAAGGGCGCGGTTATACATCAATGTCCCCTAGTAGAAGACCATTTATCACGCGTTAACCGAAAAATTGATTGCATTAATATCTCCATAATGTAATTCCCACCCGTGGCCTCCTTTATAAGCCATTCTGCCGAAGTTAATAACTTCTGAAGCGAGTTGCAGTGATTGGTTGACTGCCATATACATTACACGGCTAAGCATTTGAGATATTTTATGCAGCCAAACCTGTGCAATAATTTTCTCTTTCAAATCTCTCTTAATTTATCGATATCCTAAAAATTGTCGGTTATCGCAGCATATAAGACCCAATTATATCACCTTACTTGCTCAATTATAAAGCGATATTTGTTTAGAAATTTAATTAAAAATCCATATTCGCATTTTGATCGTGGCCTTTATTATTTTCAGCTAATAAAATAATATATCAAATATGAAAATATATATGGATTCTTAAACAGTATACATAGTTACTTGATTTTGGTTTTTCAATCAAGAGAAACACATCAATTATTTTGAAATATAAATAAGAAGTTTCACTCCAAGAATTTAGCTTCCGTGTCCCAGGCTTTCAGAATTTGTTTATCACATTTAGTCTTTAACCCGTTTTTGCCCACTGTTCCAGTATAGGAACATTGTCTATTTCACTCTCTGGTGGCACAACAATGTAACAAATGCTGATGTCATCTTTTAATACGTAAGTACAGATTGGTTTCTACCAAGATATCTGTAGTCTACAGAGGAATTATATCTCGCTTGACACAAATGGAGAGGAAATTGGCTAGACTTCGGCTCGCTTTCTTTTTATTTTAGTCATCGTCTCCGGGCGCTACCGCGCCCTTCGCCTCGCTGGAACCAAACTATCCCTCCCCGTTGTCCGGTGATCGGGTTTGTAAATGTCGCGACAGGCCGATCAGTCGAAACGCTTTTGATGCAGTTTTAGAAGAAATTGCTAAATATTCCAGAAATTAAAATGTGATTGTTTTTTCAATTGTTATCTATAACAAATCATTTAAATGTTAACTGGTTTCTTTTAATGTTGTTCTTAAAAATTAAAACATAATTTAAGTTGTATCTGTTCCGTATTTATATTTTTAAGTTGGGTTCCCCGTTAATACGTAAATAACTTTTATAGATATATATATAGATAAACTCCCTTTAAAAGCAACAGTTCCTTTGCACCTCCAAAAAATCATCAGCTCTTATCTTAGGGGCCGCACTTTCCAAACGTATGTGGATGGGGCCCTCTCTCCCAAACGCCGCGCCAGGGCCGGCGTCCCCCAAGGCGGACTCTTAAGTCCGACCCTTTTTAATATCTTTATGAACGACCTCCCCTCTCACAAAGACACCACCACCTTTATGTATGCTGATGACACAGCTATAGCCGCCCAATCAACTTATCCTGACGTTGCAATTAAAAAATTAAATTCACACCTTAAGCTACTTCAACTTTGGACCCGTAAATGGAAATTAACTATAAACGCAGACAAGAGCACACACATAAACTTCTCGCGACATAGAAAACACCGTCTCACTCAACACCCTACACTTAACGGCGCTATCATCCCTACCAACCCCACGCATAAATTCCTAGGGCTACATCTAGACAGCAAGCTAACTTGGAACCATCATACCTCATCTATCCTTCGCAAAGCTACTGCAGCAAGGTCTATCCTCTCTCCTCTTCTGTGCCCTAAAAGTCCCCTCTCTCGACATAATAAACTCCGTATTTACCTTAGTTTAATCCGCCCAGTGTTTAGTTATGCTTGTGAATTATCATTCAACACAAGCAAACGTAATCTGTCCAAATACGAAGTCTATCAGAACAAGACGTTGCGGCACATTACTCAACAGTCGCCCCTGGTTCCCATGAGAGAGATCCTTCAAACTCACCACATACCATCCATGAAGGATTTCTCCGTGAGGATGGCCACCAGGTTTAGATCCCGTCTCCCTCTGACTCGTAATTCCCTACTTATTAACATTTGGAATACCCCGCTAGGCCCCCGAAACCGCAAATATAAGACCCCGAGAGCAATTTTTAACCCTCCCTAATAACAGCACAACGCAAACTTTCCTGTCTACTCTCTTCTAGCAAGTATTTTAGTGCTTAAATTATCTTTTGTCTAGTTTTGTTTTGTTAGCCTTAGCACCTAGTGTAGTTTTTTTACGGTTACTGTGACATATAATTTATACTAATGGGAGTTGGCTTGGGAATAAAATTGAAAAAAAAAGGGAAAAAAAAGGAAAAAAAAAAAGAAAAAAAAATCTACCTACCCGCCAGTAACAAACAACCTCCCAAGTGAACCATAATATTCCCGTGTTAATTTTAAGTTATAACTAATTATGTAATCCTAGTTTAAGCTTTCTCTTCTTTCAACTATCTACACAAACTAATTCATGTTGAGAGCAATCGTAATTTGTAAGGGCCATTGTTGAGAGGTATGTCAGAACCGCTGTAGGATCGGGTTTCCCGATGGAGCAGCTACCCGCTGGGCGACCACCCCATTCAATTATTTAAAAGCAACATAACCATTTGCATTTCAATGCAGTAGAATCGTTGCCATTGCAATTGGCATTTCCCATTGCTCAAAACCTAAACATTTTCTCTCTCTTTTTGACTAACAACCATTGTATGCTCTCATTCGGCATGGATTTGAACTCTTGTTTTCAAAAAATATAAATATCAATCTTTCTGCTATAGGGCTGCTTATGTTCCGTGCTCATATATTAATTTTAACTATGTAGTTTAAAAATGCAAATTTATAATGCCCCGCAGCGATTCAATGTTTTTCTTATTAAGGGGGTATGAATGAAGCAAAGGGGCCGGAAAGACACCGATTACACCTCAACAGTTGATACTAGAACCATTAAATGTTTTTTACAATGTCTAGCCATCACATATACCGCCATAACCTGAAAATTTAGTTTCTCCAAGTTGTAGGATCTCTGAGATATTGCCCGTAGATACAGATAAAAGAACAGGCGAGCGGACAGACAGATAGAAAAAACGAATACATAAGCTTTTTTTCAGAATAAATAAATAAAAGTGATTTATATATCTTAATTGCGTGCGCTAAAATATTTAATCCGCAGATTGTGCAATTAACTACCTGTTCTCCAAGCTTGACAAAAATATGTTCCCATGCCGGGAATGGAGTGAAATCTAGATATCCTAATCACTGGACCACGTTGGGCAGAGGAGTTGCATGCAAAATAAATAATGTCTTCCAACCCCTTAACATAGTACATATTATAATTCTTCGTGCGTGTCAGCTGCTGAGAGCATGATAGTATTCCCGCATTGCGTCGGACCATAAAATAATTAAAAAACAGTTGAAGCACGTTTGCGTTAACTAGTTTTGTTTTACGAATTTCGTTTCATAGGACGTCAGCTTTCTGTTCATCGTCTTCCTGCTATCTGTGCTGTGCAAATAATTAATCAACTGCTATAAATATTTGTTTTTTTATCTAAAATTAATGAATAAAGCTCCAGAAAAGATTCAGTGATTCCATAATTGCTTTAGCTCAAAAAGGTATAGTCGGGTATTTTACGGCCAGATTAAAAATTTACAACATTGTTTCTGTGTGAACTTAACTTTCGCATGCCGACGAATTTCCACTAACTTAACTAACCTTGCTATGCGAGATACGTTCGTGTTTTATTATATCAATGCAACCGATCTGTGTTTATTGACATTATAATTTATTGTTAATTTTTGAAAAATACATCGTGCGTAAACTCATAAGTACATTGGAATAGTTTTGGAGAACATTCCTACTTATCAAAATGTGACATCGCCGTCACTGCGAGTCCTTTATCAGTTAATGTTTATGCTTGCAACGGATATCGTTAACTGTTCGACGAGATACTGCGTGATTAGAGAACTCGAGGAAAAAAATTCGAGTTAAAGAGTACACAGCCACTCTCTCTCTCACTCACTCTTCTAGTTGCGACGAGAAAATGAGTACACGTCAATCATAATGTCGTGGGACAGCGATGGCGATAACATGAATTAAAAATGAGCCTCAGAGCGTGATTTCGCTCACGCCCGTCCGAGCACACACGAACTACCAACGCAGAAATACAAAAGAAGGGTTTCCGTTTTTTTTACAGTCAGATCCGTCGCTTTGTTATACTGGAGCAAAAGAAAATATATAAAAATGAAGAAAGGTAGCAGGGAAAACTTTTTCATCCGGAAACAGATAAATAGAGCTGTCAATATCGCAATTCTTTCCTATAAGTCCTTCGTATCTTCCTCCGTCTCTTGTATCGCGCGTGGGACCTGGAAACGATTCTTTCAGAAAGGTCAAAGTTGTCGCACTGTTTTCTAGTTATAAAGAAAAAATAAATGATAATATTTCCTCTTTAAATCTAAATCGAAAAACAAAAACTTCTCGAAATCGAAATGCACGTCCTCTTTAGAAAAGTCTTCGCCCTAACTTGCTATCAGTAGAAATTTTCTTATTTTCTGATTCCGTGATATTCTATACGAAGATTTACTCCAGGATATTTAATGAAAGGGGAGGTTGGAGACTACGGCGATATAGGTATTTCAAAGACGAAAAACTCCTTAACCGTACCTTGTACGGTTAAGGATTTGTTCGTCTTTGAAATACCAGGATATTTATTGTAGATTGATATTTTGAGCTATAAAAAAGAAAAAATACATTTATATTAACTTTTATCTCTTCAAACAAAAAAATTATGCCAAAATATTTATTAACAAGAGACTTTTTTCGTTTCGATGGTTCCAATGAATCTTCTCCACATTTTCTTTCTGCCATTTCATTGTCACTACTGAACACGCTTCTATGTGGTCAAAAATAAAAATTCGAAGTTGCTAAAGAACAATGGGGTTCCTCATCGTGTCGACATGGGAGTTTTCACTGCAACCATTAAAAGCGAATGTGTTGACTGAAACGGTAGATGTTAATAAATTATATCATGGTTATTAAATCTGATTATTTTATTTTATTTAAAACCTCAGCTTTCTCTAACTTTTTATTTTTTCTAGGTTGATTAAAATCCATAAAAAGCATTTTTTTAATACATGTAATCTCTGTATGGTAAGAAAATACAACAACAGGTGAAATCTACCTTTTCAGGCAGAAAACGATACATTAATATCTTCTTCGTCCTTCCTGATTTCTTTAACCTAATAATTCCCCTTTGAATACTTAGCCCTTGGCGTATTTTACCCGCAACATCGCCTACTGAATGCACCGGCTATAGCTTCACTCGTTTTATCTGCACATAATCTTTACTGTGCATCTTTACCTGTCATAAAATCTCTTGCACCATTTTGTCAAATTAACCGGCGAACGCTAGTAATAAATTAAACATACGTTTATAGTTTATAAAGGGATTTTAATTAATTAAATAAATGGAACCATTTAATAATAAGAAATATCGGTCATGCTATTATGCCTTCAATAGATTAATGATGTCTGGAAGGAAAACACAGAGTATTATTTGCAGTAGATATATATATTTAAATTAAAATCTATCGCTTAAGCTGAAACACATTTAAAAATTAATTTCATTACATTTTTAACTGATTCGAAACATCAGTGTTGTTTTATTTTTTGTCTTAATAAATTAAACAGATTTTTCTCTACCAAGTAATTTTATTGATAGATATTAAATTCAATTGCATTTTTAGTCATATTTAATGTTTTATACTCGCGCTAATAAAATTCACGCAACTAGAGTTAATCGCCAAAAATATTTCTTCTGTCATTATATATGAATTCTTTATTTAAAACGTGAATGCACGAGTAAATAAGTTCGTGTGCAGTTAAGATAATCTTAGCACTAGTTTGGAAATTGTTTTCGTTGCCAATTTATTTTGAGAAAACACATTTTGTATCAGGAACATGGAGTGAATTTGGAGCGCGATACTAATAATTCCAATTTATCCTCACACCTAATCTTATGCTACGTTAAAACCCTGTGGACCTAATTGGTTGATTCAAAAACCGTAAACACCGCACTACCCGATTAATTGTATTATGTATAGCAATAAAGAGGAAAGATAAAAGTAGAGGATATTAATTACCGCGTTCGTATCGAATCCGATCACGATATCGACTACTGAATATGGAACGAGAAGTGCATTAAATAGGATAAAAATTAGTGAATAAGAAACCTTAATTGAGGAAAAATATCTTCTTTGAAAATTTAAAAAGCTGAATCGTTCTTAACTGTCAGTTCATGTGTTTTAAACCCTTTTACAAATATTCCACAATCTTATAAATTCGGTCTCATTACGACGTGTTATTTTCAGTCGATTTATTTTTCTAGAGCCTCTGGAGTCGAATCCGGAGCTTTTATTCCGAAATTTTCGATTATTCTGAATCATATCATACCAACTGTGTTTAAATCCTAGCTCTTAATTAACTATGCAAATGTCCAACGGAAACATAGGACGCAAAGAGTTGTGAACTATAGTATGATATACGTTGTATACTCTTTAAAAATATTTTACGCTACTCGTGAAATATGGATAAGGTAGGTGAAGATATTTAACGACCTAAATCTCGTCTATTAAAAAAAAAACTTTCTATACCTTTCTGTACATATATACGTACCGTTACCTCCTCTCCCCCGCCCCCTCTCCCATCTCCTCCCTTTTGCCCTCCTATTATTCTGGTACATGTGAGCGAACTTTAATTGCGCGCGCCCGGAGTAATTGAACCGAACGGAAGGCTCACTGGGGGGTTACCAATCCTGGTGCGGCGAGCATGTATCTTTCCTCCGCTGACCTATTTCCCTCGTGATATAGCGATCTCGCCCTACCCATCTGTTTCTTCGCCGATAGATTTTTTAGGCATTTTTTCCCCGCCGATGCTCTCTTATGCTTCCAATTTGATCGGAATTTCCATTCGTGATATATAGAGAGAGGGACCTGCTTGGTTGTTCGTTTTTACTCTTCGAAAATGGTCTCGCTGATTCAAACCATTTTTCTCTTCGGGAGCAGGGTGATAACGACGGATTAATATTAAAGGATAGAAAGCGTGCTAAATAATATGATAACACGTGGATTTTCATCCAAGTTCCGCAATAAATTAAATTTCCGATTCCGTGGATCCCTTTTTAGGCGCGTTTCGCTTACAGCGTGAGCGCCTATTATCGTCGGTCGGTCCGTCCGTCCGTCCGTCCGTCCGCATGTTCGTTCTCGGCTTCTACCTAACGGATTTTCATGAAATTTGATATTAAGGACTTACAATCAAATATAATAAGAAAATCGCAAAAATGAATCACGCAGGCCAATCAGGGGTACCACTTTACTGGAGACAAAAAGTTAAATTTTCGTCATATCTCGTAAAGTATTCTTCATATCAAAATATTTTTCAAATAAAAATTGTAGAACTGGTAAAGTAGAGTATTTCCTTTCCTGAACATTTTTATCGTAGGAGTAGCTGTTATCGAGAAAATCAAACAAGAAAGTCTTATATCGAGTTTAACTTAGAAAATTTCTTGCATGGTTACTTCATTGGGGCTAACATAAACAAACTCCCAAACAAACGTTTAATTTCCTTACGTGTGCAAGTAATATTATTAAATAGGAAGAAAATGGATTATTTATGATGAAGAAAAGAACTTTAAAACGCTTTTTCCCTTACGTACAGGTATATAATTTCTTTCTAATACTCCATTGCACGAAACGCGCCCATTTGTGATACGCTGTACAATTTCCTAACTTGTTTGTGTCCCTAATCGTATATCCATCCAACCCTCGATGCAATAAACCCTCGATTTTAGTATATAACCCCATTGACATTTATTTCGGATCCTTGCATTAATGATTATTCTTTTCAGTAAGATTAATGCAATATTGCTTGTTTTTTACCGATACGAAAAATATATGCCGTACTTATGTAAATTTAAAAGAGATTGTGTCAACACGAATGCCATGATTGTGTGCGTACAACTCTATATCGTCCATAAACCAGTAGATTCGAGACGACATTTTCATGGCAGATTTGATTATGGGTCGGATTCATTTATTTTCATCCATACATTGAGAAAAATAATTGGAATTGAATTTTGTTATTGACAAAATGTGAAAAATAAAAGATTAAATGTAGTATTTAGTCAGATAATAAACCAAATTTGTGGAGAACATTTTTTATGACTAATTTTTAAATAAATTAAATCATCCTAAATTTTTATGTTGGAGTAGTAGGCAATTTTTAGGCTTCAAATGTCAAATTTTGCGTACTGAAATTAGATATTTTTTATTATGAATCGGAAAATTAAAATTCTAAAATTTAAAAAACTATAATAACATTTTTCAAATACAGTTGATGAAATTACTGCAATAATTCTTCGGTGCGAAGCAAAATATCACATGAAATAAAACGCATCTCAATCCTTTCGAAATAGATTACGCAGGAGACAGGTTTGTGAAAGATTCAATGCGATTCTCATTATTTCATTTACAGAAGATTTTATTATATGTACTTTTAGAATGGAACATTTTATACGATTAACGTTCAGATATACTAAGATGTTAGTGTCTATTTTGGGCAGACTTAGCAAGACGGCGATGCAATTAAAAGATTAATTTCAACGTACCTTTAGAAATTCAAACCCTTCGCCCAATTAAAAGCAGCCGGCGTAATTAAATATGTTCTTTTTTCAAAGCGGTTCCCTTCGCTGCCGAAAACGACTCTCCTTGGTACTTTGGAAAATAACGTAATGGCCGTCTCAGGCTATAAGTTTCCAGCCTTTTCCCTGCGCGGTTAATAACCGGGCAAAATAATTAACCCGGTCGCTATCACTTAGAGTTCGCTCCACATCCGAGAACAGGTAGAGAGAGCTTTCTGTTTTTTTAGCGCACGGCGCAGACGCATGTTTCCAATTTTCTCATCCTTCCAGTTCGAATGCGCCTTCATTTTGTGGCGCTAGTGTCGCAATGAAGTTTCTACAAATCAGCCTCAATTTAAATTATCCTTATATATTGCGGAGAAATTTTTGTGCCTAACTATATCGATTGCGATTAACGCGTTTCCTTAGTATAATGTAAACCCTTATACTATAACTTCAGCGTAATCATATGCTGAAGTTTATCAAAGCAGAAAATACCTTGTGTCATTTTATTGAACTAAAAACAACATTCCACTCACATCCATAGTTATTTTAAGTAAAATGTTGGGATGATGTTATGATAAAATTAATTTTAAAAATTACTAAAAAGAAAATTTTATGAGGGACTTAATTACAACTGAGTCATTTGCAACGTAATGTTGGCATTATTTGTTAACTATTCGAAATGATGCTATGTTGTAAATTTAGCTGACCCTATCATCAATTGCTTCATTCAAATCTCGCAGGATTATTCAAAAAAGTTTCTAAATTTGGAAATACTATTATTCTCTTCTGTGGTTTTTGTGAGCGTATTTTTTAAAACCCGAGTAAAATATCTGCTCTTTCTTTTCTCTAAGAAATCTGAATATGCATTGCGGAAATAGGTTATACATATATGTAAATACATATATCAGTTTTGAAGAATCGTGAGAATAGGATAGAAATCAACTAATTAACTTAAGATTCGTCTATTTTATCAAAGAAATATCTTCTTCTTAGTCTCGTTTTTGATATTTTGTAATTTCATTAGTTCATGGAGTCATATTGAACAATTATATATTTGAAATAGATTAGCATTGCTTCAATACCGCCACCTTCATGATTTTCATTTTCTGCGTTATTATGGTAGAAAATATTTGCTTCACTGAACACTCACCTTTATTAATTATTTCTGTAATTTACCTATTTTTTATGTATTCGTTTATATATGCGCTCCTTTATGAATATTTTTATTAAAAAGATTTAAAGTAATAAAAAGGTAAGGTTCAACTAAATCCTCTGATATATAACTTGTATGCAAGGCGCGACAAAAATTGCCGCACAAAAGCGTCATTCAACTTGATTTTTTTATACTCTAATTCCTCGCAGAATTTTTTGGAATCTGCCTCTGCTACCGTCAATCCTTCTCCAATTACTCGACACTCTACATCGCCAATAGCTTAAAAAATAAAAATAAAAGGATTGAATGTCGCATGCAAGTGACGGGATTGGCCATGCCATTTTTATGCCTTCCCCTAACTTCCCCTTTCTCTAGTGCCACGGCGTGTCGCCTCTAGCGGATTCAGGCGGATTTTAACAATGTGTGGCGGCATTAAAGTTACTATGGAGATGCGGGGATTCTTCTCCCCCAAGGGGATAAAAGATTTTTCTCTCTCAAATTGAGGCGGATTGAAGTTTCTCTGAACCTGTTACTTCTCCTCCTCCTTTTCTCTCTTCTCCCCCCCCTCCCATTCTCCCACCTCATCTTCAACTTTCTCTCTCTCTGCCTATCTATCTTTCTCTCTTCCTCTCACTTCCAGTCTCTCTCTCTCTCTCCATGTCTTGCATTGCCTCTTTCGCTTCTCACATTACTCAATCCCAACTAACTCTTCCCACTCCTCTCTCTTACTAAAGTCGTTTGTCTGTCTGTCTGTCTCTTTCCCCATCACTTCCCCCTCTCTGTTCTACACATCCCTCTTTTTCCATTCCTTTCCCAACAAATCCTTTCCCTTCCTTGTTTTTTCTCCCTTCGTTTCCTTTATTCTCTTTCCCTCCCACCTCATTCTCACTGTCCCTCCCTCCATCTTGTCTTCAAACGTTAAAAGAAGACTATTTTCAGCTCACTCTATTGTTCTGTGTACCTTTTCTCTCTACGTGTTCTCTCTTTCTCTACCTCTCTCTCTCTCTCCCATTTTCCGACTTAAAATCCACGCTTCTATCGTACTATAAAACCTTTGTCTCAACCACTAATCATAACTAGAGAGGTAACTGATTCCATCACTGGTACATCCTTTGATCTTCACTATACAGTAAATTGATAACCAATATAGTGTAACCTGTGCTTATGCATCCAATATGGTGTAACCTGTGTTTATGTATCATTCATACCTTCAAATATAGTTTTCTTCCGCACATTTTAGTATATTTGTTATTTCTTCATTTTTTGTATAGTTTTTAAAATTTTTCCTTATAATTAGTTTATGACGAATCTTGCCTTATCATTTGTTTACTTTGTGATAATTTAGCAAAAATTGCATATCAAACGAAATGCAAGATAAGGTGGTATAACGTAGAGGTCCAACAGCTTAAAATCGCCAATAAATAATCGAATTAATCGATCAATTGAAATCTATTTTTTCGACTTCTTTCCTATTTTCTCTTTACCTCACGTTTCCATTTTTTTAGCTCTCTATGCTTCATTATCTTACTTTATATTTCTTTATCTACCTCCCTTCATATCTTCTTTATCTCTTCTTTTTCTTCCTCATTATTTCTCACATTAGAGACACGATTTTTTTAATATATAATACTTCCCCTATTCTTTCCAGATTTTATTTGTTTTCACTCCTCTCTCATTACCCTAATGCAGAAAGTCCTTGATTTGTATTTTACCTATTCACATTTTTTCGATATGACGTTGCTAACATATTAGGAAAAATATACGTTCCGATATAACGTCGTTTTTGAAAAGGATCTCTTCATTCCTTTTATTTAAGGCAATAATCCAAGTAACGAGCCAGTTGAACGAAGTGTTGGACATTAAGCCTTGTTTGAAGTAATCCTTCATAAATAATTCCTCTCCTCACGCTGCAACTATATATTCTTAGATTTTTCAACACTATCTTTGTACGCACGGCTACGCCATTTACACTTTATTTAGTTGTTATTGTTATAACAACCTGTCTTTTGGAACGTATTAATTACTTTTTCTGCAAATTATGGCCTTAAAATATCTCCCAGGAACTTATCCTATATCAATATCAGGGATCGGCAAAACGCGGCTATGATTAAAAATTGACCGGTAAAGTTTAGCATAGAAATTTCATGCTTATTCAGCAAAATTACGACCTCAAAACATTTCCAGTTTAAGCCATAGTAAATTTATTTAGACTTGATTTTCACTAATACGAGGCCACAGAATCTCTAAGTGATGTAAACACTCATCCGGCATGCCGAAGCCCTCCTAACTTCCTATCAGGCCCTCCGAATCATCCGCAACTACGGATACAGTAAAGGTTGCCGACCCCTGATCTATTTCATTACATATATGGGTAAAGAATGTTTGAGTTTACGTCGTTTCGTTTTATTAAAGAACAGGTACGCGAATCGAGGTCAACTTATATAGGTACTTCTTTCTATCTATGCCCTTTTACCCCTATTTTCCCTTTTCTCTCTCATTCTCCGTCCCTCTCTCTTTCTCTTTCCTCATCACCCACTTCTCTTTCCTCCCTTCTTTTACTCTCCCTATTGTACTCCCTCCCCTCCTTCCTACTTCCTCTCCCCCTCCCCCACTCTCTCCCCCCTTTCTCTTCCCTCTCTATCTCTCCCCCTTCCCTCTTTCTAACACTCTCTCTCACCCTCTCTCTCCCCTCTTTCTCCTCTCTCTCTTCCCCCTCCCTCTCTCTCCCTCTTTCTCTCTCCGTCTTTCTCTTCTCACAATTACTTGTCTTTTTATAGAAATTTTCCGAATTTGTAATTTGCTATTTTACTTGTGTTTTTCTATTTATTTTATTTCTCTCTCCGTCTTTCTCTTCTCACAATTACTCTTGTATTTTTATAAAAATTTTCCGAATTTGTAATTTGTAATTTTGCTTGTATGTTTTTCTATTTATTTTATTTTCTGGCTCTTTTCTGTGAAATTATTATTACTATTTACTCTCATTTGTAATTGTTGACGCAGGGTTAAATGTAAGACGGGATTATATATAGTCTCAATTTCGCCCTAATAAAGTCGTTTGTCTGTCTGTCTGTCCTTCTTCCCATCCACCCTCCCGCTCTCTCCTTCCCTCCTCTCCCCTTCCTTCGCCCACTCTTCCCCGTGTAATCCTTCGCACACTCTCTCCATGGCATTACACCGGCGGCGATTTCCACGGATCTCTTTGTTTGTGGAGGCTGCTATGAAGTCTTTTATGCGCACCAGTGAGGAAGTGTGTGTGGGGTTTTCTATCTCTCTCTCTTCCTCAACCCCCTTCTTTACTCACTTCCTCTGACAGGACGAAAAAAAACGATATATAAAAAGGCAAGTTGGGCAAAGCGTCGTTTAAAAAAAATAACAACGGTTGAAGATCTGACCGTGGCATTTTTATGATATTATTCGCGAAAGAGAACGGCGCCTTGGCTCTTGAAGAGGGAAGGAATCGCTCGCTTGTCTTCTCAGCTAAAAAGAGGAAAATGGATTTTTTTTCGTTTCGTGGAGCCTTTTTGGATAGGCTTCGGATTTTCAGCTAGCTATTTTACGAAGAAGTAGCGCAGGTAAAGGTATTGCATTATTATTGTATCCTACTCCTCGTGTGTGCACCAAAAATTCGAACTGGCGCGCCAGCGTTTCCGCCGAACGTCAATTGCAGCGATTTTTGAAGTGATGTCATCGTCCAGTTTGAGTAAAGTGGTGAGGTGAGGACATAAGTACCCTCGCGTGCGCTCCGGGCCGGCCAAAGAGGGGACGCGAGGCATCCGGACCCCCGAATAATGGGACCCCCGGAAGTTCTCAATTAATCAAGTATCGAGAGTTAATTTTGCAAAAATGTTACTAAAACCACTTGCAAACTGATTTCCAATTAAAAAAAGACACCGTAGATGTTATAATATTAAACTGGGGCTCCATAAATTGTTCGTTATTACTATAAATATTAACATCGTAATATCCAACTGATATTCGTCTCCGGGCCCCGTTCAGTGCATGTCCGACTCTGCGTGCGCGCCTAGTTATTATGCGAAAGCGAACTATTAATTGTGAAGGAAATACGCAACAAGGCCTCATTTTTTACCACGTTGATGTAATTGCGCCCTCATCCCTTCGAGGTCGACCGCCAAAATATCGTGATATCTTTCAAATATTTTGAGTCTTCAGAAAAATAGGAAAGAGGGCGTTTACCGTGGGCAATATGGTTTCTAATAGGGGAATGGAGTGGTGAGGATAGCTCGCTTAACCTTATTGCAGGGGTGCGGAACCTTTTTTTGGATGGAGGACTGCGTTAGTATTTCCGAGTACCTCTGCGCATTTAAAGTCACGGTTATTTCGGTGGGCCACATTTTAAGTATCACGTGGTTTGATTGGTCGCGTCGGAATTTAAACCATAAGAGGTCACAAGATATTAGGTAACAAGAACCGCTTGACAGCATTGGAAAAACTTCTTTTTAAAAAATAAAATAGGTTTATTAAATGAATTGTTAACCTGTAAATAATTACTGAAATACTTCTAATATTCAACCATTTAACCGAGAACTGCGAGCCAAAATGAAGGCGCGTGGCTCCTTACTACCTGGAGCGAACGGAGGGAGGGGGGAGACATGCGTAGCCAGTTGAGCGGGCGAAAACGCTTCCCGAAGCAAAGCACGGAGTTGAGATCCAGGGGCGGAGTCCCTAGTCCCTAAAAAGGCCTAGTTTAAGGTGGCCGATTATCTTGACTTGCGCTTGTGATCTCAAGAGGCGCTGCGAGCGCTTCGAAAATTGGTGCGCTCCGCTACAGAAGGTAACTCGCTCGAGAATTTACGCCCTATGCCGTTTAGTGAAAGGGGTCGTCAACCAAACGAACGAGAAGAGCCACTTTTTTCCAATTCAGTTTACAACTCGACGTGATTATAGCCATGGTATAAGAGAATAAAATGGTTCTTATTAAAAATAAGGGTCAATTCATATATTAGAACATTTTTATAAGTAAACGAGAGCTTCCGATAATGGAAATTTCGAGTTAATTTCACGTCCCATGCGTTTTATAAATCACGAAGAAATTGTTTTGGGAGTTCCATTTTAAGTCGTGAAAGATCCACATGAGGCTCACGAGCAGCATGTAGCCAAACCCGGGTTCAGTGGTTCCAAAACGTGGAGAAAAGTGAAAGGTTAGACTGTGGCTGCGAAGGTTTTTTATATTAACGTCGTTTAAGTATGTTGCTTTAAAAAATGTAAGTACCTTTCTACCTCCCTTTAAAAAATAATGAAAGTTAATCCGCTATTGTAATATTCTTGTAGAAGTTGTGTTCCTACACACCGAAAAAGCCCACGTGAGAGAAAATTTATATCACTATCAATTAATTCTAAACGATTGGGTGGAATATTGATGAGAGCGAGATCTATCGGTAGAAATATGATTAAATAATCTATTAAAGCAATGAAATGAACGCATTTTCCGATGCTTGTCAAAGCTTTATTTGGCGTAACACCACGTAAAATCTCCTCGCATTTTAGCCCGTGATTACACTTTAAAATTTTAAATAATAAAGTATTTTGTAATAGGAAACTCTTAAAACAGTCTATTTAAGTAACGTTTTAAACATGGAAGAATATAATTTATTTTATGCGCTCGAATAGTCAAAATAATAATACCCATGATCTCAGCTGGAGAGTTTTAAACAAATATATGAGCAAGAAAAAAAACTAAATATTACTAAGCAAGTAAATTATTACTTCTTATAAACCGCTCAAGTGACGGCGGTTATGAATAGCTGGAAATGAATTCGAAGCGCATTAATACCAGTTGCTATAATAGCATTTTTAAATGAGAAATGCAAAGACACATTTTAAGGACAATGTGGCCTTGAAAGTATAAATGCCAACGCATCTTCACGATGAAAGATTTAGATATAGGTTACACCAAGGGTAACGGAAAAGCTAATACTAAATGCCACAATTTGAAGCGGCAGTTAGCAAGCTTAAAAAAGACTTGTTAATTGTGTTATATTTCATTACCATTCGTATAACACCACTTCGTCCATTTTGCTGTTTCGTAGCGTACATGGTTCCTGCATGGTTTAAAATTTGGTCATCATTAAAAGTCATCTTTTGTTTGATATAACATGCCTATTCTTTAGGGATAATAATATTGATTCACACGAAATTTAATTTCAAGCAAAATAATGGGTGATACATAGATTCGACCTACGACGATTGGAGAGCTTTAGAGTATATTCAATTGCTTTAGGATTAAATTTTGCGATTCATGAAATTTTCAAATGTCACACGATTCAGAAATTACGAATCAATCACTAGTTTTTCCTTAAAATGCCATTGCATCATACAATTGATAATAAGTGAGAATAAAGACGTACAGGGGTGTGATGCAGCCGGCTCCTTCAGGCTCGCGAGAGCCGTTTGTTAAAAATTTTTTATGCTCTGCGAGCCGGTTGTTGAGATAAGCATTCCACATTATCCGGAGGTTAGCGGCGCATCACGGTCTGTTAATAATGGGACGCCAGAAGTTTAAGGGATTCGTCATTAATGATATATTTACATTTAAAATTAATTTGCCATTTACAATATTATCTTGTTCTTTTTAAATTGAAATCCCTTCTAATTCCCGCAAAGATCAGATAACGCCATTTTAGGTCCGCAAAAAAAGGTAATGAAGTCGATGCTGTATGGGATGCCTAACTGCCAGAGGCGGCGAAAATAGCAACCCGGTTGTTATATATTTGGCGGCACATTTGCTTTTATAAACACCTTAATATTCCTTCAGTAACTATGATGTCATTCTCATAAATGCTCTGGTATTTTAAATTCAAACAAAATTATTAGCAACAGAATATTGAGAAAAGTTTCATTTAACCTGTACGCATAGTATTTTATCAATTGATTTAAAATCAGAGTTAATCATATTCATACTCGGTAACGTAGTTTTCCTGGCGTCGCACTTTTAAGGCGATATTCGGATTTTAAAATAGCTAAGAAAAAAAAACTCTATGGAACTTTATCTCTCTTTCTATCACTCTCGTGTTGCGTAACTCGCACGTCATTTGTTTGCTCTCCATTCCCTAATGAGGTATCACGCCGTTCCTGACGATTATACGCTCGCGGCGTGACTCGCTGATGTAGCAAAGGGGATCGTTTAGGAGACGAGGGAAGAGGTAGCATTTTAGGGAAGGTCACGCGTCAGACATTATTTATTTGGTCGGATGGGTCCTGCTCCCCCTCCCCCCCTTCTATCTCTCCCTCTCACCCTCATCTCCCTCCTCTTTTCTCTCTCCCTCTTCCCTCTCCTCCTCTCCAGTTTGCGATACTTTCCTCATTCCCTCCCTTGCTTACTTCAACCTTCATATTTTTTCTCTTTTTATAAGTTCCTTACACGCAGCGCGCCAGCTCAATGGCCGTAAATGAAATTGTCTCTTTCTGTACGGACAATTATTTTTATAAACCCGTGACTAATAGATATTGTGTAAGAGCTCAAAAATCAAAGATGTCGAGGGAGTTCCATCTTGGCTCACATTGACCGATTATAACATCTCCATTTACCTAAGGGAATAAATTAACTTGTAAGTGTATCTCATTGATCATAAGCGTACGTAATTACTAACTAATGAGATACACAATTTTTCGTCTTATCTGCAAAAGAAGTTCGAGTTTTTGCAATAGTCAGAATTTTTTGAGGAAATACATAACATAATTGGAAAGTCTTGAGCACTGAGAAGTATAGTAAATCTTTTCAATAGTATTAGTATGTTATAGGTGAAGTCGTTAGTATAAGTATCTACATAGTATGTATTTTTTTTGTGTGCTCGACCTCTTCTTAAACAGCGACATAATCCCCGCTTCGTGTATTTCTGAGAGAAAATGAGAATCTCTTGCTGTCGAATATTTTATCAAGAGCTTGACACCATATTAAGCGAGAATGGATTTCTCAGAACACGTTCTCCATTTTCCTATATATCAAAACGTTCCATAGTTCCTCTTCAAGTGATACGATTTCAGTCGATTCCTTTTCTTGTCAGCTTTATATAACCATCTTTGGCGAGAGATTTTTTTGTCATTGCGTGTCTTCTTTCGCTAACATGCAAGATTCAAATGGTTTGGCGCATATAGAGCTTATTATTAGATTTTATTATCATATTTGCAAATCAGGCCTTTTTATTTTGTCATCAGAAACTTTGATTTGCAACCTTTACTCGTGAATTTATTTTTTTGAAATTCTGATTTTATTTTCATCTAAAAAAAAGGAAATAAAATATTTTCAACCGTTTGTGTTATAGATCAGGGGAAATGGCTATTGACTGATGCATAAAATTATTTCAGATGAAGTATAAATAATAAATTTTAAAATCAAAATTTCGAAATAATTTACCTTGAACCCGTTCATCTATTGTCATCACGTTCAACAACCAATGTTTGAAAAAGTAAAGGTCTCTGGTCTTTTAATTCTGCAGCTGAAATTCAATATTTAAATCATTACTTGTCAACTGTTCATTACTAATAATGAGGCTGAAAAAATATTTTTTCTCGCAGAATGCGTTTTAGTTCTTCAAAATGTTACAGGCATTTACGACGCATAGGTTGACGCTTTAAACCTTATAAGTGAATCAAGTTACCGAATACTTGCTGGTGAATTTCCGTAAGTAATTTTTGGAACAATTTCTTTGAAAGTTAAAAACTATTATGTTTCGGTTTTTTCTCTCATAAATAATAAAATTAAAATAATACACTACTGCTGCCATGATAAATGTTAAATAGAAGTTTTAAGCCTGCAAAAACAAGACGATAACGTTTATTCACCTAGTGCAATTTAGACAAAAGTAGCAGACTCTATGATGCTTACTCTAGAGCAGTGAGTTCGTGACAGTGAGATATTAAAATTTTTTATATCAAAAATGATAGTTAAATTTCGCTTTGCATGGGAGGATTTGAAGTTCTTTTTCATGTGTTGGATTATGGATCGATTCCAGAAAGTTAGGGTTGAAACAATCAACTCTTCATAAATAACTTGTAAACCTTACGTGCGTCACAGAGTGAATGCTGTGAATAAGCCAAGAAGTGGACTGCCGCATCACAATCAATCTTTCATAATTCACTCAGCTTGTCATGCGTTATTCAGGTCATCATGTATCATAAAGGCGGTGGTTTCTATTCCACGAGCTTTTCATTAAATTTAAATTGGAACTAATGTATAACATTTTAATATGCACTTTTTAAAAGGCAGGAACGGCGCTGAGAATTCCCCCCATGAATATAATTTTGGCTAAAACATCGGCCTTATTTTGATTTTTGTGTAACTTGAGTAATTTAATTTTTCCCAAAAATCGTTTATTACTTTATACGATTTTCGGAATGCTGTGGAATAATTCAACCTTATAGTGACTATTTCATTTTAATTTTCGAGCCGCATACTTTATTAATCAGATAGTTTTTACAGGTAAAGATTGTTAAATACTCATAAAGTAAATCGGTAAAAATGCCGATGCCTAGTGACAATCCATAATAGAACATGGGAGCATGGATAATGATGACACTGGTGATGTTTTTATTCTTATTAATTCCAAAATCATCCATTAAAAATCTCTTTGATATATGGAAATTTACCTAAGGGATTTTGATTGAATAAGTACTTTCTTATCGCGTGTGGAATGCAAATAACAGGAGTTCTTTGTTTGTCTGAACTGCTTAAATTTTGAAATATTCCTAAAGAAGAAACCTTGCTGCATTTAGTATATATTCCGGTTTTTTCATTATTAGTGTTGGATTTACATTGTCAGTTATATTTATGTGCATTATTAATTTTTTCTCCTTAAATATTTTTATGCGTGAGGTTATTTTAGCTTTACCGTAATTTTCCGTGTATAGTACGCACCTCGTGAGATGTCAAAATCGACATATTACCATGTATAATACCCACAAAACATTTTATAATAATATTATAAATGTAACCTTTCATTGTGGAACAAAGGAACAGAGGGGGAGAAATTATTAGCTGTACCGTTTCTTTTGCGTACCTATTACGAACTATTCGACTGCAGTAATACAGAATGAGAGTTTGCAGGTATTTTTGACTATGACACTAACTTATTATATAAATTGAACACAATTTCACTATATATTTTTAAATCTACCAATTTTACTGTATACGTGCGGTAAAAAAATCTTTTAAATTTATTTTCTTCGTATTTGTATCTAAAAAGCACATTTATAGACTGAAAGTAAACGATTATTTTTGTTTCGAAGCAAAAATAAAAAAAGAAATTCCATTGAATTGCAATAATAATAATAACTGTGCTTTATCATTGACGATATACCGAGAAATAATTATTATTGGATGTCTGGGAAAAATGTTTGCTTTTATTATCATGCAGTATAGTATGCATCCTAAATTTTTGGGAATTTTTTCGCAAATATATTGAGCATTATACTCAGAAATTTACGGTGATTACCATAGCATAGATGAAATTTTCAATATTTAAAAATTATCTGCTTACACTCAAGAAAAGGAATATTAGAGACGGGTTATACACGTCCTGAAAACCGCCACGGCAATCATTTCGGCGAATGCTAAAAGAAAAAAATGATGTTATGTGGGCCGCTGCTAGGTAGACCTGACTGAAAGTCAATGACTGATAAGAATAAACGAATAGAAAGCGTAATTCGGGTGATATTTGTGCAAAATGAAGATTAATTAGGATAATTATAAGGAATGGTAACAGTGAGAAGGAATATGTTTATACACTTATGTAAAACTAATTTGTTGCACCGATGAGATAGGACGGGTTCTTCCAACGCAAAACTCAGTTACTACGTAACCATTGCGCGAAACAAAACGAGAACCTCAATCTCAGAAGTATATACAGCAGAGAAAATTCCTCTTCGTGGAAATCCTATTAAGTAAATATTCGGGCGATAGCTCTGATGATATTTATAGAGATCAAAGCTGAACGAGAAAAAAATACCACAAGGAAAAATAAAAATATAAACTTCTCTTAATTATACGATCGTTTTCTCGAAAAGAAACAGATGAGGTAAGAAAACACACCCGCGTTAATATCGTCAGATTGTAAAATAAAGCAACAACTTCCACGTGCAGGTTTGATACAGTGGTGTCATTTCGATGTATTATTTATTTATTTTGCTTCGTTATAAACTTTGTATATCGGATATTTTCATGACAGAATAAGATAAAAATAATGCCGATTTAATAATTGAAGAAAAAAGAGGATAATTAATTCAAGTTCATTGCCAATAATCGCCTTGTATTACACTGTTAACATTCATCTCGAGTGAACCGCCACTACCGAGCTGAATGACACCATTGGTAATATCCGCCAATAGTTAATTTTATATATTGCGTGTATTTAATCGGTGTGCAAGATAAATGAATTACTAATAGGAAACAATGCAAACCATGTAAAAAATCAGAAAAAAAGCTCCCGAGGTTTTTCTACATTCAGTCAGCGTAAGCTAAAATTTTCTTATCATCAATGTAAACTGAAATTTTTAATATTTGCAAATCATGTATTATAATCGAGCAAATTAAATAATAAATCTATTAAAAAATAACTTTTATGCACTCATTATTCGTTGGACAACTGGAGTTTATTTTAATGACGAACGTTTACCTTCATATTAATATACGAGTATGCATTGTCAGTCCAAAGAAGTTTATTGGCAATCATTTTTTACAATATTGCAGAAGGGAAAAAATTCTGATATATATATATGCAATTAAATAAATACTGTAAGATACCTTAAAAATTTGACATCTCGTTTATGGCGACATCTTTCGGTTAATTTAAAATTCGATATATACGAAACTCTATACTATTTAAGACTTCACCGCTCTTCTCTTCGCTCAGGCTGTAGAAACCCCTCTCGATAAACACAACAAGGTTATTATAATAATATGAACACTTCGGCTTCAGTGCAGCCGTCTTCAGTGGCGATTCACCGAAAATTTCGACAAATCACCACTGAAGACTTTGGCATTGTGGACAATGGGCGCATCTCCTTTTTCGTAATACTGTAAAGGTTACTGGAGATACTTAATATTAGCAGTTTTTTAAATGCTTATTCTTGAATTTGTTTCCAGCCATCAGAGAAGCTTGATAATTCTCTAATGAATTAGCAGTGATTAAGATTAACTGCAAAACTCTTTATCAAATTATCATCTTTGCAATAATAGAGGGTACATTTTCTTTGTTAAATGGCAATAAGCCTAATAAATATTTAACTTAACATATAAAAATGAGATTGAGGACATATGCATTCACAAAATCCGTATAAATATCAGGGCAATATTATTTCGACAAAAAATCAGCCATCGAGAGCGATGAATCACTGTTAGTAGACCTTGTTAGGGAACACTAATCACCACTGACGACCGGTCCTTTGTAGCCGAAATACACAAATTGTTTTCCTAATAGTTTTATTTCAATTTGAGAGACGTATTGTACCATGAGAACATATCGGTAAATCTCTTTGAAATTACATTTTCTTTTACTGTTATGCGATATATTATTATTATGTTCCAGAGTAAAGTGAAAAAGAACAAAAAGTGGAGGATTAAACACATAACCTTTTGAATGTTTTTTAAAAGCACATAAAGATACACTTTGACGTATGTTTGTCCGTCTGAACACTTACTTCAATTGAAATTGTGAGGAAGCAAAAGATGGAGAGCTAAAACTTGGTGTAGATGTATGTACATGGATTTGAGTATTTTTTAAAAATATACAGGGTCGTATAAGTGCTCGTTTTAAATTCGTTTATTTTTTCGAATATATCCGAAGCTGAAATTTTGAACTTGCATTTCCGCATTGATGTAAATTACAAACGAGACTCTATTAACCGAATATTCTGTGGTATAACAACATAAAAATAAATTAATATAAGTTAAATTTTCGAAAATACTATTATATAAAATTCCAAATTCTCATTTCGTCAATTAGGTTAGCGGAAGAAATATTCTTAGAGAAATAAAATGCAAAAATTTCCAGATTTAATAATGAAAAAAACGGATTATTTTTATCCACGTTAATGGGTGGCATTCTACTTACTTGTAATGATGTATTTTTCAATATCTGATTTTAACAAACTATGTTGACAGAAGCTCGAAACCTGTACGAAATGTCGACTTTGCCATTATTTGATGGAATTAAACTTAAACACAACTATAATTCAAGGAAACTTCTTCGTAAATTCTGTCTCCATCTGCAGTTATTTATTAAAATCTACTTCTACTTTTCCCTTAAATCGAAACGTTTCCGTTCTTAACGTCGCGGATGTGTTCGAGCTTCTGTACCAAAAAGGCATGCTCTCGTTAGTCTTTTTTTTAAAGAGAGGAACGGACAACCATTCATGTGTTGCAAAAAAAATGAGAGCAACAGGTTCTCTCAGACAGACATGTATGCGAGGTCCTCTTCGCGTCGAAGGGGGTGCTAAACCTTTTTTTTTGTCTTTCGCTGTGCCGCCAGGTGGCAGCATGCATCTATCAGAGGGCACAATACTTCTTGTCTCGCTATGACAAGGAAACGTTGATGTATTAATCGTAACACGAAATGTATTCGATGATTGTGTTGATTGAACTTTTTGTGATGTTGTGTTACATTTGGATATTAATTTTTTACTAATGACGAAGGATGTTAAATGAACTTTATATATCTCGTTTCTAGTAATTACGCTTCGAGTATATTTTATTGCCGGACACACACACACAACACACGCAAATAACTTTACAAAAGCAGACAAACACATTAGAGTACCGATTATACATACATTCTTCCAAATTAATCAAGGCACATCAGAAAAAAGTAGCAAAGTATTTTTTTTGAAAAATTGCAATTGGAAAGTATCGTATTTGATACGTATCAAAATGGCAACACTGAATTTAGGATTTAGGGTATTTCGATAATAACCCCAATTTCTTTCACAGTAATCTATTTTTATATATATAATCTATTTGTAGTGCTTTTAATTATTTCAACACATAGCATAACTAAGGTATGTATTGTTATATTCAGGCCTACATAATGAACGTACATAGATACCTATTAATGATATATCTCACGAAAGTCGTCAGGTTATTTCCTGAAACGGGCAACGTTCCGTATTATCCGAGTTCGATGAGGTTCCGTCTACCTCGGACAATCTGGACTCTACTGTAATGACAAATATATCTTTTTATATTTTAAAACAGTTTTGAGACGCTTCACAAAAAGATGGAAAAGGATATATACCCTGGGCAGCATGGTTTATAATGGGGCGATAGAGGTCTAGAGGTGAATTTTACAACCTTATTGTAGGGGGATGCAACCTTTTTCCGATAGAGGGCTGCATTGGTATTTCCGAGTAGGCACCTCCGCGGGCCGAATTTAAACGCACTGCGTCTCAGATGGTTCGATGGAGTCTCGCGCGGTCAAAACGACCGCGTTGTAAAATCTTCAACCCGTTTAAACAAATAAAATAAACAACAATACAGTTCGCGAGTTGGTTTAGCAAATTAATTAATTGTTGGTTTGTAAATAATTACTCAAGTAGGTCTCATATCCAACGACATTACCAAGAATTGCGAGCCAAAATCAAGGCGCATAACGCTGGCTTCCCTGGAGCGTGCGTGACCAGTGGAGCGGCCGAAAACGCCTCGCGAAACGAGGCACGGGGTTGGGAGCCACAAGTACCAGAAGGGGAGAGACCCTAGTTTTATTTTAAAATATATGTACTTGTATATATGTAAGACCGCATGCTATGATCATATCTGCCGCGTTTACTTTGAGGTTTCAAAATCATGCAAAATCTTCATGCTTCTTGTAATATTGTCGTCTATAGATATTAACCAGAGCTAGGAAAGTTCCGGATCCGAAACAAGAAACGGTTCCAAAATGGTTCCGGTTCATGCATCCGGAACCGGAACGTAAAATCTGAATCGGAACCGGAGCCCGATGATGTCAAAATTTAGGTTCCGGAACGGTTCCCTTAAAAATGAATAAATTTTTATTAGTATTTTTACATTTTTTTAGTTTAAAACATGGCCTTTTTAATTTCTACCATTATATTTTTTATACAAAATTGAAAACGTATACATTCTCTGATTATTCCACTTCCTTGTTAAGTTGGATCTAGTGATTGGACCTTGGTATACAATCCATCTACATTTGCTTTCCATATTTTGCATAAGAGATTCTGGTAAAAAGCTGTTCAAATATTACGTAAAGCAGAAAACAAGTAGTAATATTCAATTATTGTAAAAGCTCACTTTCCAATCAGTTTGATCATCTTTCTTTGCATAATCATAAAAAAATATTCTCTACAATGAAATTGTGGTCTTGGAAGATTAGTCGTTTCTTGATATTTTAATATAATCCATAATCGAAAGAAAGAAACGCATATGAAGAATCTTATTCAGAAGTTGAATTTGTTGTGTAATTGATCAAAGATGTTTTTTAAGACGATGATTCAAGAAACGCTTTATGGATTTGAGGACGAAAATATAAATCCAACGTCTTGATGGTATCGACAAGATAATACTACGTCTTAATCCTCCACCAAATAAACTTTTCTCATACAATGTTTGTATTCATCGCGTAAAGAACCAAAAAGGTCACCCATAAATCGTTTCATGAACTGCAAGCTTGCGCAGAGGGTGGAAATTTGTATCTAGCCTCAATGTGGCAAACTGTCTGAAGGCAACCGTGGCTGTAAATAATACATGGTATAACTAATGAGCTAATTATTATTAAAGGTGGGGTAAAATGGGAAGAGTTGGTTAAATTCTTATGATACACTTCCAATCGAGTCGAAATAACGTATAGTCGATCTTGACATTGGAAATATATTTTATTTGCAAGGGTTGGAAAACTTTTTATCTAAACCCAAATACGTAGGTTTTACTCGCCCTTGTTTCAGACCTAGCAACCGCTAATCGATGAGGTAGAGGAGAGGTTTCCTACACCCTCATCCCCCCACCCTCGCTACCCTTGAGGGAAATGGTTATTTCCCATCCATTTCACCCCAGTAGCCATCGTTTTGCCTCTAGTAAGATAAAATCCATTGTTCACTTCAATGGCCAGAAGAATCTTCTATGAATGTAGAACGAAAATTTAAGCAATGAAATCTTCTTATTTTTTCCGAACAACCCTCGCCCTGGAGTGCGCTTCTTCTTCTTCTCCTTCGAGAGAGAGCTTGTCTTCATTCCGTCAAAAGGGGTTTCCCCAAGTACTAGATGAATGGTGAATTCCTCCACCAGAGGACAATGTGCAATCGACTTCAATCCCTTCCCTACCCCTTATCCAGATAAATTTTTAAGAGAATTTCAATCTTCCCTTAGCAGTGGAAACGGTGATATTCGTGATTTAGTGCTACTCAGTTTTTGACTATTACTATTTGCCAAGCCGTTCGTTGCAGTTCAGTATATATTCTTTTTTAATGCGTTAAAAGTGTATTTGTATTTGCGGGTGGTGATATAGCAATAATGAAGAATTATCAACGGTTAATTCCACTTTTATTTGCTCCTTGCATTCAGTCACTCCGAATACTTCGTGAATTCCACGCCTGAGGATTTTCGGCGATATATTGTTTTAAATTCTTGGCTGAAGGTCAGTTTATATTCTATTTTTTTTAAATGTGTTATTCATCATTATTTGATGGTAGGTTAGACTGGTAGGCAGTGTGATTGCCTTCTAACCCAAAGGTCGCGTGTTGGAATTCTGCTTCGGGCATGGATGTTGTGAATCGTCTTGGGGTTTTTCCTCTACCTGCAGACAAGCTTTGCGGAGAAGGCATCACTAAAAAAATTGAAAAAAGTTGTAATTCATGTAAAATTTTGTCGTTAAGAAACATTTTTCTTAGAAATAGGAACGGTTCCGGAACCGAATCTTTCCTTCTTTTGATCACTGGGATCCGAAACAGGAACGGAATGAGTTGGAAAATTTAAAGTCTGAATGGGATCGCTCGGAAACGAACCGGAACTTCCCAGCTCTGATATTAACTAAATGGATATTTAGATAAACATTATAATTTCAAAAGAATGATTTATGTACGCAGTTACCTTTACCTTACGCAACTTAAGAAAGACGAAGTTGAAGATTTCCTGCGAAAAATCAACTAAACTCTGCGATCTATATAACACATTTCCTCCCATCAATGTTAATCCGGCTGAAGTCCAAATGGTATTCATTTGGCTTTCAATCGATTATTTGACTAAAAATGTCACTTCAACAATTTATTTTTCTTTGGGGATAGTAGTTTTTTTTTGCGACAGACAGATGTTACAGAGCGAAAAATGTTTCCCTCCTCTCTAAACATCATCTCGATCGATTCTCCTGCGCGTTTTTCAGACGCACGAATGCATTACTGATGAGCGAAACCGCCTCCGCTTCGCTCGGTTTCGCCATGCTCACGAATTCGGTGTGAAGAACGTGAAAAAAATCCCAGCGCGGAGGTTCTCGCGAACGAAACTCCTACTATCGGTTCCAAAAGTATGTATACCCGAGTTTGAGGCTATGTAGATTGATAACGGCTCGCCCGATTACAATGTATTTTACACCAAAATTTAGCTTGTTTCAATCTGCGTTGAACGATATGGCGATCATGCTAACAGCGCTGAGACAAAGACGACGGCATGACGCGCGTCTTTCTCGGACCTCTGGTTGCGAAGAAAAAGTTACTTTACAAAATTAATAACAGCTCTTTACAAAACAAAGATACGGATTTGAAATTTTACATGTTCATTTAGATATGTGTGTTCTATATTTCTTTAAGATTTGCTAAGAATCGGAGAATCCGTTTTGGTTTTGGAAGGCACTAAATTTAGGTATCGGGTCTTGAGGGCCGAAAAAAGGGCACTTTTTTTGCAGGTACGTTCACGCCCAGTTTGGCGCGAATGAAGCGGCGAAAAAAAGCGCTCCTTGCCGCCGAGATTCGGAACAACTCGACAAAACGAAGTTGCGAAAGGATTAACATTTTGGAACGAAAACTAAATAAATCAAAAAAGAGTATCGGAGCGATTTACGTGTCTCCCTTTCGACGAATAACGATTGACTGCATTGTGACGCAACATTAAGAGGCGCGGTTTGATGGGTTGCAACTCCTGGTTGGTCGACCGTGAGATGACGCGATTATGCCCTTGTTTCGTTTGACTGTTGCGGGAGCCATTTTCCAATGTATCTCTCGTCTATGAAACGGCGATAAATCAAATTTTCTGGAAAGTGCATTCGACCGCATGCGATCCTCCATAGCTCTTGTAACTCGGACTCGAGGAATACGCCGATATCGCTTCACCAAACCATGTTAATTGACGGACGGGAAAACCAAAATTAATGAACCTGGATTAAATTCAATTGTTTTTGAAACAGTTGAATGGTGAGCTCGCCTTTTTATCTTGTTTGATACTTTTCGCTCAATTATACACTTGCGATTCCCGTGTTTTATTAAACAATTGACATTTTAAATTTATCTATTTTTAAAAATTTTATGGCTTTAGAATATTTGTTTAAATACCAATCTCTGTTACACATTAATGCTGTGTATAATTTTTAAAATTTCTTACTCTCAGCTGGGAATGCGTTATACAATAAACTAAAGCAAAATCTGCGTCGTCAGCAGTGCAGATTTTACATCACCGAGTTTTTTTTAGTTTCAATTTGCTGTAGTAAATGTTTTCATTTTAGTAGAAAAAATTCTTTTACGCTGAGTGAATGTATAGTTACCGCCGAGGGCGGCTTTTTCGAGATATTTGTTTGTGTTATCCATTTGGTACCTACCTGAAAGAGTTACTTTTGTCATCAAAATGGAAATATATACAGGTGAGCTTGACGATTCATTAGTCAAATACCTATTTTTGGGTGAATGTTTTTTAATCTCCGCCGGTGCAAGTTTTATCAATGGATCGGTGTGAACATTCTAAGACGTTTATATAAAAACACAAGAGGAAAGCGTGTGGAAAAAAGAAATATAGTATCCTAAGCCGGATTTTGAGTTTATGTTGAGAAAAGTACTACAGTCAAGGAATTAGGAAATCAATGCCGAAGTAATTTGCAATTATAGATTTCCTCTATTATCAAACGTATATAAAGCATATTTGCTTTATTTATTAGCAACTTTTTTATGCATTTCATGGTTTGGCATTGATAAACAATGTGATTTTCTTAATGCAATAGAACCTTTAAAGTTGAGTATAAACTTTGCATTGTCTCTATGTTAATGTATTTCCTAATTTGTGCATTTGTTTTGTCTTCGGAGATTGATATGGGTCTTAGGAATTTGTTTCGTATTGTCTGTAATTTATCATAATTGTATTTGCATGTGTTATTCCATATTGGTTAAAGTTATCTGAGATTTGTCGATAATATATTTCGACTATCAATCGAATTACTTCGAATCGACAAAAAATTTCTAGACTTCGATTATTTTGGAATAAGTTCTAGTAAAAAGTTTTGAACTATCCATTTGAAGGATAATTTGTGGTTTTTAAAAATAAATGTCATTTATTCCATTTAATGTTAATGTTTGTGAAGACAAATGCGGTTCAACTTTTAGTTGTCGCCGGTGTCTGGGCGAAGAGCAGGGTGGTATATATAGGCAAATTACCCTAACTTTCTTTCAGCTGGTCCGGAGTCTCATGCTATGTCTCATAACGCCGCAAGGCAAAATCTCGAGGGCTTTATGCCCAGCCACAACTATCAATGATACGTTAAACTGAAAGTGGGTGAAAACGACCGCAAGGTCATTCTTTGAGCACTGAGACGACTATGACCAGTTTTTTTCGTTTTTTCTCTTCGGACACCTGTCTCCTTCGCTCGGTTCCGTTTGTTTACCGCATCATAGAATTCTCATATTTCTTTTTTTTCATGTTCGAATTTGTACGATGATTATTAGTAGCTAGTGCAAGTGCCCATTGAATTTCAACAGATTTAGTACTTTCGCTGCCAATTCTAGGGTGTATGCGGGATACACTAAGACGTTTTACTCTACGAAAAACTGAAAATCACTTATAAAGAATACTCGTACTTATTTACTTATCTATTCTTAACAGTTAAGCAGAGTTGTTTGGAAAGACATAGTTAATTCACTAGAGCATGATTTGCCAAATGGAATTTCTCAGCCACCTAAAATGGTCCGCGAATGTGTTGTCGAATGTCAAAACCACGTGAATGGCAGAATTCGTCTTAATTTCCACCTGAATCCGTCGAAATGGCAACATTTTTCGGTATAAAAAACTCCGCCGATATTTCAAATGACCGTCCTTCATCCCTGAGAGCAGGACGCATTACGTCTTTATCACTTTCAGTTTAAATATAGCAATTCCTCCAATTAATTCCACCTTCAAGTTCTGCGTTGGCACGCGGAGGGAATTAGAATTTCCTCTATTATCACACGTATATAAAGCATATTTGCTTTATTTAGTAGCAGCTTTTTCATGCATTTCGTGGTTTGGCATTGATGAACAATGTGATTTTCTTAATGAAATAGAACCTTTCCATGTATCAACAGATATTACTATTATATATTAGTCAAGATCCAAGCCGGATTTCACTGGAAATTAAATTGAATATTTTCAAATTCAAATGATTATTTGGTAGTATTTTTCAAATCAAACGAGGAATTCCTTCGAACCCAGTATTCAGGCACTTGTGAAAATTTTGGAAAGTCGGAAGCGAAATATTTAAGCGATGATTCAAAACCAGCAGAGCCGACTCTCTCCCATTGGCAGTTGTGATTTAGTTCGGCAAAGAGGCTTACATTATTGTCAATTCAACCCTCATGGAAGACGTCTTCATTAGGGAGATTTATTCTGCGTCAGGCTCGCACACAATCGGAATTACATTCGAAACCACAAAATCAACACCCGGAACTAACACTGATTATGGTTTGCGATTGACACTCGTTCTCCAACATAAAGAGAGAATAATACAATGCGGGATATAAAGGCCAGAATGAAATCATTCGCTTTCCCGCAACCATAGATAGAATCATTTTACAAACAACAAGCATGTTTAGGTTTATAATAATTAACTAAAATTAAGTATTTAAAACCAACTAATTTCAAAAAGAAAATCATAGTTTACCAGTCCATAGTTTTAAGACGTAAAATTAGAAAATTGAGAAAGGAATTGGAAAAATTAAAGCGTACATTTAGATGAGAAACCGAAATCGTTCGCAAATTCTGTCGAACTTTATGTTCCTAAATCATTTAGAGGACGATGTTAACGTTTAATAATATGATTACTACCATCTCGGGTGAATTCCACACTAATTATATTTAGATTTTACTTCTTTTTCAATGAAATGAAAATAAATAAACAAATAAATAATAAATAAACAAGACAGAGAGAGCAACATTGATCTCAAATATATTTTCCACGAATCATTAACGAATAAGAATCTATCTAACATTAATATCGAATATTATTTGCCTAAATAAGGATTACTTAACTCATCTTACGTTTTTAATCTAATTGGTGAATTGACCATCTGCTATATCCATTAATTTATTAGTAAAATCAGGTGCACGTTAAAATATCCATCATCAACGGTGATTCGCCAATAGTAGATTCTACTACTAGAATTGGACAGTTGGCCATTTTTTAACAGCTCTACCTGATAAAATGTTACCACTGAAAATTAAAAAGAATTAATTAAAATCAGATGTGCATAACTTCGCTGTGAAAATTATGAAATGTGTATATATATTTAGGGCATATTCATTGGCGTAATTTCATTATTGAAAAAATATTTCACGTTTATCGAAGTTTACGATGGAGGGGTAATATACTCATTCTATAAACTATAAAAATTCTCCTATTTCAATGGCAAAAAGTTTCTTTTCTGACACGAAACTTCGGAATTTGTTTACGGCTAACAAAGATTTACTCTCCCGATAGGTATACATACGCAAAGATTTGGTGGGCGAAATATAAGAATATTTTATGGTTAATTGCATTTTAATGTCGAATTTCTCTCCAGCAATTTCTAGTGCAAACATTTTTGGATAGATTTATTTCTCTTGATATAAATTATTCGTGCCTTTTCAGGAGGAAGATTTTTATATAGGCAATATAAAAATCCTATTAAACAAATTTTACCGCCGTCGCCCTGAAAACCAGGAATTTTTAGAGTCGATGCAACGCGTTTTAAATAATGCGTCACTTTTTTTAAAAAATTTGGATGCGAAAAGAATCTGGCATTCAAATTATGGTGATAGCTGTATGAATTTCGTCGGAAACACAAAGCACAATATGAAGTGACGCTTTTTTCAAGAGCGATGGACAGGATTTATGCCATTAAAATGTGACACTGAAAAAAATCGCCCATTTGATATAAACGGTACGTTTTTCATTTAATGCGACTTAGTTGGGTATTTCCATATTAAATAGGAATAAAGAAAGTGCATATATATAAGAGTAAATCGTAAATCATTGGATGAATCGCATAAGTCTGCCGATTTTTCATTGCTTTAGCAAAGATGATCATGACTTTAGCTCTCTTTAGGTATCTCCTCATTTTCTTTATAAGTATTACTCCATAGCCCTCAAGCGTATAAGAGGGAAATTATCTTTGCGGCGATGTGTTTATATATAATTTAGAATATTTTTCTATGAAATAAGTAAAAAAATATTAATTAAACCAGGCTTAATTAAGATATAAATAAATTACTGGAGCTCAAATTTTCAAATCCCATCACAAGATGGGGGATGAGTCGCCTAGGTTTTTCAACTGTCCTAAATTATTGCTTCATTAATGGCCTCTTTTTCAAAATACACTCCGCATTCTTTGAAATTCGTATAAAATTTTAAGGGGAGTTTATTTATTATAAAGCTTGTGATTTACAATTTTGTATAAGATCAAGTGTTATCTAACTAATAATGTGAAACGGAGTGATAGGTTCTTACGTGAGGCCCGTAAGGTATTTTGTCAGTGTTCACTAAATATCGCAGGCAAAGGACAAAACATCTTTAAATGATACGAACGAAACACTAGGTCCCAAAAAAAATTCTGGAAATTTTTGTTCCTCTAAATTTGTTTTCTCTCTCTCTCTCCCGTAGAAATTCGTGTCTCGTTTTTAAATTCATATAACATTTCTATAGCGGTTTCATTGTCGTTCCGAGTTGTACTCTTGTTTGGAAAGTATGCAGTCGGAGAGAGTCGCCCGCTTTCCACTCCCGGATGTATGCAGGGCATGCATTTCTCTGCCTCTTTCCCTGCACGCATGTTAATGAACTCTAACGAGGCAGAGGAAGGCACGCCATGCACAGGCCTCGTTTCTTTTGTTTATTTCGATCGATATATGTATATTTTTTTTGGATTTTCGAAACATTTTTCCTGCCGGTTGACGCTAATGATTGCATCATTCGTCACCATGGAAGCGAACCCACGAAACAAATATTTTTATCTCGTGCAACGAGTCATCTAAAGAGCCCATAAAGGGCTTGTAAAACTTAGCTCTGCTGTCTATCCGTCATAGATGGATACAGTTGATTGAAATATTGCCGCCGTTAATCGCTTCGACTGCTATAATCAAAAAGCTTAGTTGAATTTTTTTACCATTGCAGTATTCGGATTTTAGTAAGATTTTCCATGAAAGTTGCAATTGCAATTTTTCGCTCCAAAGTGTCAGCGTATCTGCCCAATATATACTACAACTACCTATAATGCAAACGTAGTAACGTTGGAGCAAATTACAGTTTATCATTTACAGAAACTTTGGTTTTTCCGATTAATTCACACCGAGTTCATTGGGTGAGATTCAGTTGACAGCTACTTATAAAGAAATCGTTCTATAAAATATTCTTAAAGAAATATAACACTTATTTAAATTTGGCAGATCATATAGAATGATTGTCGTAATTCTGAAATTTCTTGACATTTTGCGATATAAGTTTGCATAAATTTTATAGAGTAGTTTTCGCGTTCGCTTGATTAAGTTCGGAGTTGGTAAATTATTTTATTGCAGACGAAAATGTTTTTATAGCATCAATAAGGTCATAATATTACTGAACACTAAAAGGCTCTTTAATCGAAATGGATATTATGTACGTATTCACTTCAAACGTTTCTGTGAGTTGGTGTATTGAAATAGTAAGATTTAAATCGTTGCTGCTGTTACCATAATCATAAGTAGTCTGTCCGTAGACAGGTCCGTGATTATTCATGGTTAAACTTGGTTCTCCATATACTCCTGTTTTCCGCAGTTTTCTTCATGTCTTCATAATTCTCTTTCCCTTTCAAGTCGTCTACTAACTGAAACCTTTTCCTCTTTCTCTTTTTCCATCCAGTTTTCCTTCTAGCAGTTCTTTAATCATCCAATCTCTCCTCAGGTAATGCCCAATCCATTTCGCCTTCCTCTTTCTAATAGTCTGTATGATCTTCACTGCAGTTATAGGTTCTGAAAGATATAAACATTACAACTTAATAATGCAATAATTTTATGTGAAGTTAAAGGAAATAGTTATCTAAAAGGATAATAATTTTCGAATTTTGCTTAGAATGATTTTAAAATAGGCTTTAATCAATACAATTTTCGCAAGTGTATTAGCTTTCGACTTTATAAATGCTTATGCGAGATTATTCCAAGAGTTAAAGAGCATATTATATTTTGCATTGCTAAAATTTATTGCTCATATTTCATTTGCTAATAAAATTCTTAATAGAAATTTGAATAAGTTATCAAGCGATTTCTTAAGCCGTGATGATTGAGTTAAATGCTTTTATGTCGGAATTTCCCTGAAGAAATTTACATTTTAAAAAATCTATCTTATTTTAATTGGATAACTTCCCTAAAACGACAATCCTCTTCCGGCGAAAATTTGCAAACCATCGAATCTGCAACAAAATTTTTGAGGTAAAATTTATTTTATTTATTTCAGGAGAAGAAAGTTAATGCACTAGAAAGAGCAAAGATATTATTCAATTTATTCCATTATCGGTAAGAGAAATATTTTCGGCTCTGCCATCTTTTGGAATTTTACTGAAATCAGCCAAATCTTCAAAGGCAACGTCAAATATGATACAATATTCTAAGAGGAGTACAAGGAACTATTGCAATACGGTAATAGATAGGCGACGTCTGAAATACAAAATTATTATCGCGTTCGCCTTCTGTCTTAAACAAAATTGAAAAACTATGAACCTCAAAAAACAAAGCAATGTTTATGGCGATTGCAAAGATATAATTAATTCACTAGAGCAGGATTTCCCAAATGGGAGTCCTCGAACCCCTAAAAGGGTCCGCGAAAGTTTGCAGGAGGTTCGCGGCATTCATAGAAATACATATAATACTTTTGTATTAATTTAGAGAATTTATAATTAATAAATTAATTAGTAATACCTTAAAAGGAATATATTTCCATGGAGATAATCAGTTGTAAGGTATTTCAACGCAAATAACGCGTGCTGTTAACTCCTCAATGTGTGCTGTGGTCCCAGTATTTAATATCATTAAATAGCAGATGATAAATTCATTGGTTGTATGAAATACTATTAAGTGCACGGCAATCGTTAAAGTCATCAATTCAATTCAATTCCTAAATCTCTTTATTGTCTTAGAAATTTACATTTAGCTGAGTATAATATCTCAATTTTTACATTCACAAACAGGTTTATTACCCTTGAGTATTTTACCATTAATCTGAGTTTACATTTTATCATTTTTATATATACATCTTAATTATATAGTTTTCCATGATAAAATTGTCTTTTCAATAATATATATATTAATTGATGTACTATTTACAATGATTATCAAACGCTATATACAATGATATGATATTTATACAATGGTTTGTTGCTGTCATTCTTCAATCTTCCTTTTGTTTATTGTGCCCTTTTTCATTGCATCCTCTTGCTGCTCCTGTCCGTCTTCCAGTCTTCTTTCGTTTATCTCCTCGGTGCTCGAAGAATGACTTTGCCGCCTCAGTGGTTGGGTTCTGTACGCGTTGTTCAGTCCTGATCATCATCAGGTGGTTTTAGGGAGGAGGTAGTTCTCTCTTTGACATGGGTTTCTTTGCATTTCCCTTATGCGCTAAGTGGTTGTGAAAAGTTGTTTTATATTTGTAATGGAATGGGAGTAAGATAATATCCGGTGGATTTGGATTTTTAGGAGTTCATTTCCTGTTGTGTTTTGTTCTAATTTTAAATAAAACTTTTTGGTTAGTTTGAGTATTAACTTTTGCATTGTCTCTATGTTAATGTCTTTCCTAATTTGTGCATTTGTTTTGTTCGGAGATTGATATGCGTCATAGGAATTTGTTTTGTATTGTCTGTAATTTATCATAATTGTATTTGCATGTGTTATTCCATATTGGTTAAAGTTATCTGAGATTTGTCGATAATATATTTCGACTATCAATCGAATTACTTCGAATCAACAAAAAATTTCTAGACTTCGATTATTTTGGAATAAGATCTAGTAAAAAGTTTTGAACTATCCATTTGAAGGATAATTTGTGGTTTTTAAACATAAATGTCATATATTCCATTTAATGTTAATGTTTGTGAAGACAAATGCGGTTCAACTTTTAGTTGTCGCCGGTGTCTGGGCGAAGAGCAGGGTGGTATATATAGGCAAATTACCCTAACTTTCTTTCAGCTGGTCCGGAGTCTCATGCTATGTCTCATAACGCCGCAAGGCAAAATCTCGAGGGCTTTATGCCCAGCCACAACTATCAATGATACGTTAAACTGAAAGTGGGTGAAAACGACCGCAAGGTCATTCTTTGAGCACTGAGACGACTATGACCAGTTTTTTTCGTTTTTTCCCTTCGCTCGGTTCCGTTTGTTTACCGCATCATAGAATTCTCACATTTCTTTTTTTTCATGTTCGAATTTGTACGATGATTATTAGTAGCTAGTGCAAGTGCCCGTTGAATTTCAACGGATTTAACGAATCTAGTACTTTCGCTGCCAATTCTAGGGTGTATGCGGGATACACTAAGACGTTTTACTCTACGAAAAACTGAAAATCACTTATAAAGAATACTCGTACTTATTTACTTATCTATTCTTAACAGTTAAGCAGATTTGTTTGGAAAGACATAGTTAATTCACTAGAGCATGATTTGCGAAATGGAATTTCTCGGCCACCTAAAAGGGTCCGCGAATGTGTTGTCGAATATCAAAACCACGTGAACGGCAGAATTCGTCTTAATTTCCACCTGAATCCGTGGAAATGGCAACATTTGTCGGTATAAAAAACTCCGCCGATATTTCAAATGACCGTCCTTCATCCCTGAGAGCAGGACGCATTACGTCTTTATCACTTTCAGTTTAAATATAGCAATTCCTCCAATTCATTCCACCTTCAAGTTCTGCTTTGGCACGCGGAGGGAATTAGAATTTTGCGGTTAATGAGGGGTGGAACGGCGTTCGAACTGTCGTGCATCCATGACTCGACAATATGAGCCTTTTAAACCGTTCCGCTCGATATATAATTGCGCCCACAATCAATGGAGGACGTCGATCTCTAGAGACGATGGATCGGAGCAAGGCAGAAATTAGCAAAAAATATAATTGTCGTCCGTAAGGAGGTCGGATTCGATTAGAGCTTCCTAAGAAGATAAAACGATCTAAAAAAGGAAGAAAAAAGTTATCTCCTCTGCCTCCTTGCTGTCTTCACAGATACGTTAAATCGCGTTAATCATTTTCGAAGAAAAAAATGACGGGGAGCGTAAATGGGTAAAAGGAAGATTGCACCTCTGACGTCGCATGTCTCGTATCGGAAAGGACGACGACGCCGTAGCTCGTTTTGTTTGTTTTTTTGCGTGCTGCGAATTCTATTATTTTTCATATCGCCCGGCGGGAGCTTTAGGGGCTAACTCAATTAACACACCATATATCCGATTAGGAAGAACGATTCTAGAATATCCTTCCTCGGTCTTTTTCCCTGTGCGAACTCCCTTGACAAGCGTAGAACATAACATGCGCAGCGCTTGAACGTGGTTTATTATGGGTAATAAACGAATTAGATATAGGATGATACTGAGAGTGCAGAGTTGATTTTATTGCATCTAAATCTATCTAATTGATCACTAGCTTCGTTAATGAAAAAGTCGCTTACCTTGCTATAATATAATTAATAGACAGATCCAATTGCCTAAAGAAGACATTGCTAATTACTCTATATAATAAAAGCTACGCCATGGAATAAACTCATGTTTGAGAAATTCATAGTATGGAAGGAAAGTAAACACATTTCAAATATGTAATTAAGTGGAGAGAACAATATCAAAATTAGCGACCTAAGATAGCACGAGCGAAATCAGTCATGGGTCAATGTATGAACAGTATTTGCAGCAACTTAAATAAGAGGGTTGGGTTGGGAATTAAGTCGGTTATGGTAATATTTATACGCATCGAAATAAGTTTTTTTATCATTTGAATTAAAATAATTAAACAAATTCCTACTTTTTAAAGGCTAGAGAAATAAAATCTGGCACGATTGGCATAATATTACAATTTTAATTTAAATACTCTAAGTTATTTTATGATATCTACAAGTAGAAAAGCCCGTTGTGGTCGTAATCCAACGTTTGCGGAAACGTTGCAAGATGTTTCGCTTCCGCTTGCTGCCTTTTTTTTTTATTTTAATTTTTTTATATAAGACATTTTGGATTTTTGATAAATAGATAAATTTAATTCCGATAACTCCCATTAATATGTACACCATCCATGCAAAACCTAAAAATTAAAATAGATTTATTTGTCTCAAAAAATTATTTCAATAATATCTTCTGGTATGGAAATATGCTTATAATTTTTTTACAAAAATAAAAATATTAAGTACAAAAAACAACATTTAACATACAAAAAAACAACAACATTTATTTTTATAATTTGGTGTGAATTTCAACGGGTTTAGTGAATCCAAACCTTCGACCGTGTAACATGTAAGCATCGCAAGAATAAGATACAATAAGTACACAGTTATACCCGTCGAATAAAAAACTTGTAAATTATACTTATCAATGTAAACATATTTAAATGAAATCAAACGCATCTTTTCAATCGACAGCACAAGTTAACAAAACTGTTTCTACGATAAACAAACACCTTAACGACCTGTGTTTTAAAATTCGTACGATGATTCTAAGTAATTTTAAAATGCAAATGAAAAATATGCTACACTCGTTCCCGATGCGAAGTTTCAGTTCTGTAGTTTTCATGACCGTTTATTTCATTTTTTGACTCCCCCCCCCCTCCCCCTTTCAAGCCAAAAATTAATAAATAAGCCCGAGATGCACACCCTCAGGTTTCCCTAAGTACACATGTCAAGTTTCAGCTTTCTAAGTTTATGATAAATCAAAATGTACAACTTTATCTGCGTAAATGTAGCTACGAAGAGAAAATAATTATGTAACTTTCAGTATTAAATTTTAAAAAAACGTACGTCCCTATTCTCATCTAACTTTAAAGGTATGCGTGAGCCTATTTGCGTCAGCATAAAATTAATGATGAAATGCCTTGATTTATGTTGCTATGCATCATTAATTTCGATGCTTAAACGAAAGTTCCGAGCGAACAACGCTTTTCCTTCGTCAATTTGAATGTTTAATTGGCACTAATTGAATCGGCTACAACAATGAAAGACTCCTTGGCAACGCTCGGAAAGAGTACGAAAAATCCGCAAAATTTCGAAAACAAATGCGTATTTCTGAAAATTTCGACCGTGTAACATGTAAACATTGCAAGAATAAGATAGTATAGAGTTTTAGCCGTCGAATAAAGTAAAAACAAAGAATCGGTTCATATTTACGTATTTTAGTGAATGAAGGAAAGAAACCTTGCACTCCGAAAAATCGAAAATCCCGTGTAAACTTATGGGAAAATATAATTGTCTCCTGGTGCTGTTCCAAGTCAAAAATAAAAAAAATATGCCCGAGGTGCACACCCTCACGGTGCTCTTAGTATGTATCCCAAGTTTCAGCTTTCTAGGTTTATTGGTTTTGGAGTTACAGCATTAACACACACACAAACTTCAAGTACACATGCACCAAAAAAAGCCACGGCGCACGCCCGCCGGCGCCGGTCGGTTTAAGCGAATTATATTATAGATGTATGTAAATTGTATAGAACAATTATTAGTTCTTTCGTTGTCATTTTTATTGATTTGTAAATTACATGCGTATTTAAATTATCAATCTCGACGAATAGAACTTCTCATTCCTCTGATCGTAATAAAATGTTTTTTCGATGATAATTCCTCTCTCACTGTTATTTTCCAGTTTATCCTTCGTTTCTTTTCTCCTCATACCATAATTTCCCAACATATCTAATAAATCCATTTCTTTTTTTCCTTACATTAAATCCAGGCTTCACACGTCTTTTGTTTTGTAAATAAATTTGCACGAATCTCCATTTCTTTGTCTGATAAAATGCATATTTGTTTCGACCGTAAAAGAAGTAATCTTCACGTATTTCAGAATAATTTTAAATTTGATAAAGTTTTCTAAAATTCAACAGTTCTTTTTATTGTTCATTCTTCCTGTTCCTGAATTTGCATATAGAGTCTTCGCAATCTTTAAATGCGAATGAAAAACATCTTGCACTCCTTCATTTGTTATTCGGAGGGAGATACAGGAATGTTTCTTGTATAAAACGCTACCTATCTGAAAATTATGATTATTATAAATCATAAAATATTTCAGAGTCTTAGTTCATAATTCAATCTGGAACTTTCAAGAAAAACCTAAGAGATAGGAAAGAACGCATTTCTTCATTTCACACATAAGAAAAACGAAGACGGAAGAAAATGGTTGATTCCGTGCGTGATTACTGAATGTCTATTTAAAATTTAGTATGAAATAGTTATACTAAGGCTCATTCTTCCATTTATTCAAAAGAGAATGATGTTGACGACAGTAAAATTTGCCTTTAAAACCCCTGAATCAAATCATTAACTTATATAAATAAGGTTTCAATTTCTTTAATAATTCATGTATTCATCAAAATATGTGACTGGACTTCCATCGTCAGAAACCATCCGAACGTTGTTTTATTTTTCATATCCGACATATCCATTCATTTTTAAGTTCACCTTTGGGCGACTGGAAATGAGCGCAGAGTCCCTAAGGGTTTTTCGATAATTCAAACTGGATTCGCCAGTAATTGAGTCCGTTTGTATGAAAAAGCACTGCCCGCGCTCGCATGAGGTCAGTTTCATTTGTTTCCCATTCACGAATCTCTTGCGTTGAATAAAAAAATGAGAATGATTCGTCCGACGAAGCGTGACCAGAAGCGCAGTTGTCGCATTTTTAGCTGTTATCGCTATAACTGACGCCATATTGGTTTATATGATACCACTCTCCGAGAGCGCTAATGGAAATATTCGTCAACATCGGAAGCGAATGGTTGTTTTCGCGAGATATATTGTTGCCTTGATCGGTGTTGACATCTTGGGAAAGAAAAACAAAACACGATATTAGGTTATTTTTGGCAAAAGTGACTCTTAACGTTTTAATCAGATCGTATAAATATACGGAAACTTCCGTCAGATCGAGTTTAGAAATTGGGGAAAAAATTCTAGTCAAAGTAAACTCGTTTCAGCGCCTGCTCGTTTTGACGAACATTCACTCTACTATTCAAGTAAAATTGAAGAGGAGGGTGATAAATGGTTGTCCATTAAAAAAATGCGCCTTTGTGCATTAATTCTGTTTTTACTATCTGTAAACTTCACAAAGGCTACTTATTGAGCTTTCCTTACCACTGGAAACTAATTGGTAATTTATGAAAAAAAAACATACTACGTGTTTCCAGCAACATAGCATCTGCTCCTGTAGGTGCCTCGCCTATCGTACCGCTTACAAAAAGGTTAATTTAAAGCCATGTTAAACAGTGGAGTAACTGTTAAAAATGGCTGTAACCAAAATGCGCCTCTGGGTTCTTCAGATTTTTAATGCTATTGAATAGCTCATTTATAAAATATTAATCATGGTATTTCATTGATATTTTCGGGGGAAGTAATAAGAATATGTTTATCAGTAGATGGAATTTATCTGAGTTCAATTACAATAAATCATATATCTGTAGTTTAACTTAACTCTACATTAAAACGGTTAAAATAAATCAGTATGGTTTCATTTCTTCGTAAACTAAATAGTCATAGCAAAAAAATTAACTGGACCCATAATTTAAGTGCGAATCCTTTATACTTTAAAGAAGAACTATCAAAATCGTCTTTGTTTTGTAGCTTTTCCGGCGACAGTCCACGATAACTTAGAGATGCATTATAAAGTTGACAAAAAACGGAAAATTGTTGCCTTCACGTAGCCAGTTTAATTTTCTCCGAAAAAAGTGGAATTCTGTCGCTGCCGGGCACGTACTAATATTTTCATGAATTAATTTTCCTTCTTACTTCGCCATCGGGGCGATGACCGAACTGTCGAATAGCTATTTGATTGGATTGGCCTGCCGTGGGCGCTCGTCTGTTGGAGTCGCCATATTTCATCAGAGAGAGAGAGAGTAGACTTTCTCCGAAAGACTAACCCGACGACTGTTTCATTTTTTTGCAAGCTGTTTTTTATTTCAAATGAGCGAAATCAACATTCGATCGTGTACGCGGATGAAACAAGCGAAACTCGAACACTTGGACGAAAATTTTTTATTCGAAACTGGTTTTTGCAAAATATATTTGTTAAGCGATGTTATATTAAAATGTGAATTAATTCTACTTAGGAAAATTCGACATGGCATGCTTGGGATGTTCCACTCAAAAGAAAAAGTATAAAATAACTGAAGTTATTTTTGTTTTAGGGTATATTTTTTAGAAGATGAAATAATTTTTAATTTTTTCCCTTCGAACATTCCAGTATGGAAAATGTGCAATTGTTTCGTGTAGAATAAACATGGAAACGATACGAAAGGCGTAATGGGGAATTTTATTGAAAAGCACGTCAATCTTATTGTTAATACCAACGGCCGATTGATTAAACATCGTCATCTGGAAATATATCACCTCGACGTCGCAATTATTTTCCGCAACAAATACATGGATAAATGCGGCGGAAGAGATTGTCATTGGTTGCCACAGGTGACGTTTAAAAATCCTCATGTTTTATTTCGCTGCAATCGCGTCCCCGGACGTTACATATAATTAGGCCAACCGTAATTGCGACATGGTTGACATTAAATGAAGAGAAAACGTTATTTTATTTTTTGACAACTTGTGCTCCGCTCTGGCGGCAACGCTAAAGTAAATAACGTTTCGCTCCATCTGTTTTACCACCTTTTTTGGGAAGTCCAATACATGCGCGCTCGTTTGCGTTAATTAATACAATGGCTCAATTTTGTTTTACATTAGTGTATCACATGACTTCAAATTATTCTATCATCCGATAGAACGTACGCCCAAATATTACTTAGATTCACGAGGCGGGATTTTGTTCGCGGTTGAGCTCCTCATTGTTGCCGGTTTTTTATTTGTTTGACTATAGAATTACAAATGAATAAATTTAAACTTTACATTTCCTAATTTCAAGTTGTATAATAACAGATGGTGTTCAATAATAAATCCTGGTCGGAGCTAATCCCCTCAAAATGGCAAAGGGAGCAGTTGAGATAAGGATTTTACACTTCGGTTTCATCTAGGAAAGGGACTCAACCGACTACGAAATAGCTTCTTTGTCTTATGTAATAAATAGAATGAGATCTGTATAGGAAAAAAACTAGATAACGAGGTGTCTATCCAGTTCAGGAAAAGTGAGTTTAAAGTAAATAGTCAAACCTCTGATTTCAACATCCATAAATTCAGCTTAAAATTTTTTTTAAATAGAAACACATCCAAAACCACAGGCGGACCAAATAGGGTAAAACCACGTCAACAATGAAGATACATCAAAATTAAGTTATCCAATTATTATTATTTATTTAATAATCAGAAAATAAAAATTATTTTTAAATAAAAGAATTTGCAAAAACGGAAATAATATAATCAAATAACTATACTTTAAAAATGCCATTAATTAAAAAATTCCCCCTCTATCTGTCACTTCCTTTTCCCCCTCCTCTCTACCACTTTCCTTCTCCCATTCTCTCTCTCCTTCCTGACAATATTTCCTTAATAACGCGTTAATAATGATTCCTCCATTAGTTTGCTAGGTCAAAGATAGTTTAAGTGCATTCAATGTTCAGTTTCTCTATATATTTTTTACAAACTTTACCAGGGATGGCAAATAATTTTTATGTCGTGTGCCAAGAAGGTAATTGTGAATCATCAGAATTTTTTCGCGTGCCACTAGTTTAATCCTCCTCTAGGAACTTCTTATTTTATACAGAAAACACAAGCTTACGCGGGCTAAATAAATTTCCACGAGTGCCACTTCTGGCACGCGTGCCACGTATTTGCCACACCTGCGCTACGCCCTTTGACGCGTCACAAAATGAGGGGAGAGAATATTTACCTTGTAAGGAAGAGGAGGGGTGGGCGTAGCTCGCGCAACCTTAGGGCAAGGGTGTGCAAACTTTGTCCCATAGAGAGTTGCATTGTTATTTCCAAGTACCTCTGACGGCCGCATTTAAATTCACGCTTGTTTCGATGAGCCGTATTTAAAGTCTCAGATGGTTTGATGGGTCGCGTAGGACTTAAACCTTTAAGAGGTCACGAAGTTTTCTGTAACGTTCGAGTCGCGGGCGGTCAGTTTGAACGCGTTGGAAAACATTTTATTTGTTAAAAAAATATAATATATAAAAAACAGTTCGCGAGTAGGTTTGGTAAATAAATTGTTGATGCGTAAATAATGACACAAGTACTTCTCATTTTAAATGGTTTGACCCAGAATTGCGAGCTCAAACTTTTAGCGAGCGGAAGGAGGGGTTGGTGTGATTAGGGTTTAAGGGCAGAGCAGGCTTCAAGGGTCCTCGAAGGCAAAGTATGGCTCTCAACAGTGCCACCGAGAGGGCGGGGAGACCGGGGAGAACTCCCCGGATTAAGTAAATATATTATCGCCTAGACGTGACATATTCATTCAGTTAAAAATCGAAGTAGAAAATCAAAATTTATATTTTTTTAAATTCGCTGAAGAATGTTGACCATACGTTACATAGGTGTTGCAGGAATTCATAATTCCTTTTGTTTTATAATTTACAAATATTTCTCGGAGGGGGGGGGGGGGGCAGAAGGTTGTTTTCCCCTGGAGCCGTTCTGGCTCTCGGCGGCCCTGGCTCTCAACGCTGCTGTTTTTGGAGGCCGTGTTGCCAATATAAGACTTACTATAGTCACTATTCCACTAATAGTATGGTGCAATGGTTCTCAAGTGCGGCCACCAGATAATTTCGGTGCGGCCACAAGAACATTTCAATAATTGGAATTATTTAAAGAAAAACATTATTAATGAAAAATAAGTAACTGTTGTCATTAAATAAGAAGGTATGTGGAAGATTTTAGATGCTTATTGCTACATTTTCTTTACACTCTCCTTCATGCGGCCACGAGGGAGTGCTCGTTGCCGAATCTGCAGTGAGAACCACTGACTATAGTGTCACTCAGCAGTGCAATTTCACTTTCGAGGACCATCACCATAGACAAACCTTTTAGCAAAATCCACCCTTTCTGTGGCCCCAGTATTTCATATCATTAAATACCAGAGAGAGAATATTGAATTATAAATTCGTTGGTTGTATGGATTACTATTAAGTGCACGACAATCGTTAAATTTATCTGAGATTTGTCGATAATATATTTTGACTATCAATCGAGTTACTTCGAATCGACAGAAAATTTCTAGGCTTCGATTATTTTGGAATAAGATCTAGTAAAAAGTTTTGAACTATCCATTTGAAGGATAATTTGTGGTTTTTAAACATAAATGTCATATATTCCATTTAATGTTAATGTTTGTGAACACAAATGCGGTTCAACTTTTAGTTGTCGCCGGTGTCTGGGCGAAGAGCAGGGTGGTATATATAGGCAAATTACCCTAACTTTCTTTCAGCTGGTCCGGAGTCTCATGCTATGTCTCATAACGCCGCAAGGCAAAATCTCGAGGGCTTTATGCCCAGCCACAACTATCAATGATACGTTAAACTGAAAGTGGGTGAAAACGACCGCAAGGTCATTCTTTGAGCACTGAGACGACTATGACCAGTTTTTTTCGTTTTTTCCCTTCGGACACGTCTCCTTCGCTCGGTTCCGTTTGTTTACCGCATCATAGAATTCTCACATTTCTTTTGTTTCATGTCTCGAATTTGTATGATGTTTATTAGTAAATTAAAATTTAAAGCTAACCCTTAGTTTTAGATATCCTCCCAACTGTATGTTAAACGGTCGATGCGCTGAATACCATGACGACCATCCAAGGGGTTATCAGACTTGGCCCTGTGCCAAAGCCTGTTTACTTTCCTTATTCATGAATAGTACTTTTGTTTGATGGAGAATCAGTTGCTTTGCGTGTCGGATGTTGGGTAAACAAGGGAATTTTATGTCTTGTATCCTAATACAAATTGCTTAATATGTTCATCGTGAAATAATTTTGCAGCAAACGATGACAGAATTGAAGTGCTCTGGAAAGAAGAGAGATCGATGTTGATAACTGCTTCTTCGCTAAAGTTTTCAGTCGAGAAGTCTGAGAGAAAATTATAGAAAATTCTCTCTAATTTCTGGGAACGAGTTATTAAACCTTTCTCCAGCTTTAAAATAATCATACAACTGCTACAGTATGACGAGTTGAAGAAATATTAAGTTGTATAATATTACGTAGGTATTTGCGCAAATCCATAGGAATCTTTGTTCATGAAAATCACCTACAGTAAACTCCCGATTTACGAACTTACGGTCTTACGAACAAGAATTTGTACGCCGCAAATTTGACTTACGACCTCCAAAGGACCGCCGCAATATGAAGAATTATATGAAAAAATGAAACGGCTTTCGCATCAGACTTGGATGCGTTTTTCATTCCTATGCAGCACCACTCCTCTATGTTGAAAGTTGTGCACCTTCTTCCACATTATCACCCCTGCTAATCTGCCCTCACACCCATAAGAGTTCTATCCCACTTAATGTGGAAAATGACGCCAAATTCAACGAATGAATAAGTTATGATTAAAATGCATTTGTTAAAATCTATTAAAATTGGTTCCGTTCTCCTTTTTCTTGCATGTGTAGGAGGAAAAGTTGGTTTTCGAACGCATCCCACGATTTTAACCTTGCATTAATGGGAAAATCTCGCCAGAATTACGAACTTTCGGTTTACGAACTACTTTTCAGGAACGCGTGGTTTTCGTAAATGGGGAGTTTACTGTACTTCACATGTATTATCAATTATTCACACGCAACATTTCGTCGAATTCACTCTAGTTACGGTAGATGAAATCACACCCAAAAACCGAGCTAGGATGATCTAACACAGGAAATCTTTTTAGTTAAATTCAATCATGGAGAATGTGCAGCAATAGATGAACAAATTTGGCATTTTTAAAGATGCCTGGTATTTACAAAAATATGCCAAAATTGACCAAGTAACTGCAAGTGCAGCAGACGTTTTAATTTGTCCAACTCTCACATATTCAGTCGGTTTCGTCTGATATACAAACTTAGTGGTTTTATTTTTTCACATTGTAACAAATCTACTCCTAAGAGCAACAAATTCCTGGTGTGACGTATCTTTCATTCATTTCCGTGCGTGAGAACTTAATAGCTGCGCTTGGAAAAACACACTCTTTTGGACTTTCAATGCCAGTTGATTTTTTTCATTTTTTAATTATATTTTACTGGTGATTAATCGATTTGTCTGTATTAGCTAGTATGTTGTAATATGCCGCTTTAATTTCTTCAAATTTCAGTGAGCCTAGTGGGGCTATTACTGGCTTAATGACTTAAAGACGGACGTATCGAAAACATTAGACACAACTGTGCCGATGTAAAAACGCAACTAATTATTATCAACAGACACTCTTTGTTGTAATAATTTAAAATAAGTATGCATAAGTGACAGTACAGGAAAATGTAATTTTATTAATCTTCATAGCTAAATCTGACGTTGAAGATTAGCTACACAGCCTCGCATTAGTAACGATTCGAATAATTTTTCAAATCCAGACTCGATGTCGAACTATAATTATTATTTAAATTTTTAATCATAACGTTATAAAAAAATTATTCTATAAGAAAATTTACGCAGAATAAAAGTACCTACCTAATACGACTCAATATTTCTTAATTTTATGTTCATTTCTATGAGTTTGTTGGCCATAATTTTTAGCACTGGTTCGTTCTAAACCATTTTTACGAGGGGCATTTTTTCTGCATGTTCCTCTCTTTGCAAATGTCTTTTTAGAAGATGGATTTAGGTCACACGTCGATTTTTCGATGAGAAAATCGTCAGGCGGTGTCATTGCAGGAAAGGCGAAAAAATAAAAACTTGTATTTGACTGACATTTGGCGAAAAATGGGTCGAAATTCGATACCTCGACACACCATCATATCCATCGTGTTATTCAGCACGTACTGAACTTTACTGTTTTTTTCTTTAAAATTTGTATATTTTTGCCGTTGAAACTGAGCAAAATTCAACCCCAAAATGTCCGTTTTTATGATTGAAATATAAAAATACATCGTTAGGTTCTTATAAGTCGAATTTCTATAAATCGAATTCTCCATAACTCGAAGTGAATTCATTTTACAGGACAAAATCCATTTCATGCTTTTTTCCTTCTGTAACTCGAATATTCTATGAGTCGAATATTTTTTGTTTCCCTTTAAGTTCGACTTATAGAAGATCCACTGTTTTTTTTAAAGTGAATGGTATTTAATGAAACTGTAACAGAACTGTTTAAAATATTAAAGTATAATATTCATACAAATATTTAATAGGTTACGGCATGAGATTTATTTGTGGGAAAGATAGCCAGATATTTTTTTTTAATCTCGATTTTTATATTTAAAAAAAGGTTCGTTTCTTAGAAAGTTGACGTAATCTCCGCCAATTCGTAAGACTCAGTGGCGTCTATCTTCAGCTTCAAATATTGAAGACGATCTAGCTCAAACATCGTACTCTGCCGATCGTCTTTTTTTCCCCTAGTTTCTAACATGTAGGGCACGGACGTAGTATCCACTCAAACAAAACGTCGTGATTTCGGGCACCGCCTTTGGTAAATTACTTCGATTCTCACGCAAACAACGAAGGGAGCGCTAAGAACCCACTCGGAAACATTATCTTCATTTCTTTCCCTCTTCTACCTGCCAAGAAGGATTCTTCTGGAGGAGAAAAAAAAGAGGGGGATATTTCTCCCTTCCGAAACGAATTGCACTCCTCCAAACGCAGTCCATCCACTTCTCTTGAAGGTTTTGCGGTCTGTGTGAAGGATATGGGAGGTTGGAGTTCTGAAAAGCGCCCTCTAACACCATTAAAGACAGCGATTTTTATCATGTCAAGCGGTAAGTGATGTGAAGAAAAGAGAGCCTCTCTCTCTCTCTCCCTTACACGCAACAATCTCGCTCCAATCCCATTCATTTTTTTTTACTTTTTCCTGCTTCTCTCGTCTTCGTTATCTCTTGACTCCCATTCCTTCCTCTTCTTCGTTCGTCCTTTGCGGCTTCTTTCGCTCTTTCCGCGTGTTGTTTCCACTAAATATTTCTCTCTCTCTCTCCTCATTCTTCTATCGAAATCCTTTACTTCTACTCTATTCAGGTTACTCCTCTCCTGTTTTCCTATCTTTCTTTCTTTTTCAATAGTATTTCTGACGCCCTCTCGCACTTTTTCCGCGTTCTCTTGCTTATTTTCTTTCCCTCTCTTTCGTTCTTTTTCTCTCATTTTCCATTCTTTTCCATATTTTAATTTTCTCGTTTATTTCTCCTTTGAAGCTATTTCTCCTTCTTATATCTCTGGTCATTCGTTATTGTTTTTTGAAAAATCTTTTTCCTCTTTCTCCTGCGTGTTCTCTACTTTCTCCACAGCCTCGCACGTTCTTTATTACCTTTCGTTCGCCTCTCCGAATAACGCTGCTTGTATCCCTTCTTGTTTTCTTCCGATAAATTTGCCCCTTCCTCTTCCATTTAACCACCATCCATTCGTATCTCCCTCTATCTCTCCCTACTTCTGCTGTCAGTCACACTTCTATCCACATCATATATATATATATATAGGGCAACTAGGTGTTGAAGGAAACCCAGTGAGCACTTACGGGAAGGAGAGCCGCTGAGGTGTTGGAGAGACATTTTTAGAAGTTATTGGAGCTTTCGGGGTGATCCCTTCGTCAGCACAAAGCTCCAATAACTTCTACAAATGTGTCCCTCCAACACACCAGCGGTTCTCCTTCCGGTAAGTGCTCACTGGGTTTCCTTCAACACCTAGTTGCCCTAAATATCCTCATTTACCTTTCCTCTTCCGTAAGTTTATATATATATATATATCTTCCATTTTTTTCCGGAAGACTTTTTCTTACACCGCTCCAACATTTAGTCTCTTTTAATATTTTTATCTCTTCGCTTCCAGTTCTCTGATTTCCATTGTCTTTTCCTTTCTTCCTCTTTTTTCTTATCCTCTCTTCTCATATTCTACCTAGGTATCTCTGCCTCTCTCCCGTTTCCTATCTCTCTCTCTCTCTCGCTTGAGAACACTAAGTTTTCAGGATTTACGAGTAATAATAAGGCAAACAGGATATATGTCGTTCGTCACCACGCCGCAGTTTTATAAAACATAAAACGGAACACGAACTGTTTTTATGTAAAATTAAGAATCATTGTTGGTAAAATGCCTACGAATGTGTGCCTTTTCAAGGGACTTGATATGATCCCAACCGCGAACTTAAAACCGGAACGAACCGCGAATCAAATATAAATTCTTTACGTTACTGAAATGAAGCTGTTTCGGTTGGAGAGATATTTAAATATAAAAAGCGTCAAATTTTCTGTTCCCATTAGAGTTGAGTCTGCTACTGTAAAATTTACAAAGGATCAAAGCGATGAAAAATACTTTTAATTAGTTGGATCTCATTAAATATTTCAGCTAGAATCTATGTGGAATTAATTTTAAAACGTTCGTAGATTGGACAGAAAACGGCGTTATAAAACAGAACTGAAATCAACCAGGACTCTATTAATCTATTAATTGCTGCTCTATCTTTCTCTCTGACCCCTCTAAATAGATTACAGCTGAAAGAAATTTCCAACTATTCTTATTTTTATAAAACAATTTTTTCAATTTGCATGTAAACTGTGTTGCAGAAATTTAGTAGACCATGCTATTTAATTTTTATAACCACTTGAAAATTTGTATTCTATCAATTTTGGAACTTTATCACTTAAATAACGGTTATATGGAACTTAAGATTGATTTTTTACTACTTGTAGTAATTATTGAGTACTGTTTTTATGTTCAATACATTTTTTTTTCTTGAGAGACGTTTTAAATCCGTTACTATTCATAAAATCTTGAAAATAGATATTATGTTTCGAGCTGAATATATTGTTTATTTAAATAAACAACACCTAATGAAACGGTAACCCAACAATGCTTACTAAGAGACTAAACCAGAAAAAATATAATATTCTCCGATCCGATCCTAAACCGAACCGGTGTTACATTAAGATAAATTCCCTGATTTTTTTCTCGACAAAAGTTTAAAATGACCTATTGAACATGATGATGTTAAAGAAACCGTATGTGTAGAAGATCTTAAATTTAGTCCATCTACTGCTTTGAGAATTTCAAAACCCATTGAAAACACGCATTGCCTGTATTAGACATCAATTAATGACCCTAAACGAAATTAATCATTTCGAAGAATAAAATTCTTGGAATTCCTACACGTCCTAACATTTCCGTAGATTTGCAAACTCAACGAAATCGAACCGTTATTTTTTTGTTCGAGATATCCCGACATGCCATTTGTCACGGGGTAGAGAGCTGTTATCTCAATTCTTTTTTAACTCGAGGAAACCTTGATATCGCTTCGGGAGAAGGTTGCGAGGAAGATGGAAAAGCTATTGCCTTAGTGACTGATGAAAATAAAACAAAAGAAGAAGGGCGATCTCTAAGGGAGCGAGCCAATGGAACACTTCGTGTTGAAGGGGTCATTCTTTTTTTTTTCTTCCTTGTCGATCTTGTTTTTTTCCTCCAGTTTCGACGGTATAGCGCTCCTAAGAGGAAACATTTCCACGCAGACGCCGCGATATAGGAGACCAGCAGCGACGTAGCTGTGGGTGTCGTTTTGCGGAACTAAATTTACGAGCAGAAATTTTCTGATTGGTTTTATTGATGATTTATGGCAGTTCTTTTATCGTCCCATTTTTACCGGATGGAAGCTTCGGATAGTTTTTAATGTTCGGAGGAAAACCTGAGAGGAACAATCCATCAAAGTCTTCCATTCGTTCGAGAGGAATCGAACACGCGGATTATTTTTGTGGAACGCGAATTTCGGTTCGGTTATGCGCAATACGCATTTGCGTCAGACAAAACTTTTGATAGACAGGTATTTGTGTGAGTGTGCGCACGTTTATAGATATGGATATTTATACGCTTATGTGTTTATGTCAATTTCATTTCATGTCAGACTGACCATGCGGGATCATGATATTTCGAGATATAATGTTTCCATTATAATGGGGTGTTTTTATAAATGTATTGTTATGCCTCTGTAAATCATAATAAGAAGAATAAAATTTGCTGATATCTCATGAATGTTTTTACCAGCAGTGGACCAGGTGAAATAAATTTGATCTTCATTGCGTCTTCATTAGGAAACATTTGTCAAGCGGAAAAGAAATTCTTATGCACTTCAACATGGAGCATAACTTTCTCCACTTTTTCACTTGCACACTTATACAACTTCATTGTTAACACTACTTTTCATGGGTTGGAGCGCAAATATTTTTGAATATCGGTAAAATAAATGTAAGAACTTCAGTATAGAACTGTAGGAAGAATTCTTTTTATCAATCGCATGGGAAAGGTAAATTTTGATGGATGAAGAAAATACGGGCATATCCAAACTCGGCCAGCGGTTGGGTTAATCCCTAAGGATACATCCAAACTCGGCCAGTGGTCAGAAAGGCACCCAGGAAGGAACATCCAAACTCGGCCAGGATATCTTGAACCACAAGTACTTTCACTTCGCACTTTCGCAAATTTTTACTCTGAGCAAGCTACGAAAAATCTAATGTCTTAGCACATCATTTTCTTTATTATAACAGGGAAATTATAATAGGGAATTCGTTGTTTTTTCATTTCTGTTCAAGCTTTTCCCGTTTTAAAATCTGTAAACTTATTTATTAAGTACATGTTTAAAGTGCATTTCAGGAATTTGTGTGAAAATTCCAGCCAATAAGAGATCGTATATTTCTATTGGCTGCTAAGCCAATAGTATATTTTTCTTGGCTAAGGACACGTGTTTGGAAGGGGCCTAGACCTTCCTCCCCCAAAACCACAAAAATATCTGAAAAGGATAGTAAGTAAATGAATAACTCTGGTTTTCCCTAGAGTGGGAACCACTTTCACATTTCACCAACCTTAGGGGGTCCTCGGATTGTAACCGCTGGCCGAGTTTGGATGTTCTCTTCCGCTATCTGAAAAGGTACCTCTTGCCCACTGACCGCTGGCCGAGTTTGGATATGCCCGAAAATACCTATCCATTTGCGTACCCAAAGAAACAATGGATAAAATTTTAAACAATCAATTTTTCTATAATACTTTAGTCTCGATATACTTCAATGATGTTCTACGCATTATTAATGACGAATAGTCTGAGGATATTTTTATCACAAATGTGTCATGGTCAATCTTCGTTTATCCAGCCTAGAAGTAAAAAATTTCGGTTTCGATTTTAGAGAATCTCAGAAATCGCCTATTACGCCCTCTACGCGGCGCTTTTTGTTTTACTTTCGCGTAGACGGAAGTCGCAAAAAACGAATGCTCGGGTTTAACGATCCTCAAATTGTTCGCCTCCCCCTTAATAGAAGAAATCGTTCGTTTTCCCGTCGCGTGGTGCCGCTATTTTACCAGCCCTAAAGGGCCAGTGTCCACCCTTCTCTCTCTCTCTATAACTCCGCTCCAATTATTCTCCGACCTCAGACTGAGTCCCATTACGAAAAGCAGACGACCACTAGTCCCAGATATTGTCGCCAACACACACACACACGTTACACGCCCTCCTTCGCTATGAAGGAAGAGAAGGGTGGGGTCTGCATGTGAAGTTAGCTTTCCAACGTGTGTTTTTGTGAGGAACCGTCCCCGCAGGAGGGATGGGGGAAATGTGTGGAATTCGGGTCACTTTGGAAAGGCGCCGGGTCGACAGCCTCTCAGAAGTGCTAAGGCGCCAGCTGAACGAAAGGAAGGAGTGAAAGGGGGGGGGGGGGAAAGGTGGAGCGAAGGAAAGGAATAGCGGCAAAGGTGAAGGGATGAGTGGAAGAGGGGGAGAGAAGGGTAATGGCCGTTGACAGGCAAGAAGGTAGAGCGGGTATTTGAAAGGAGAGCAAGAGATGAAGAGCCGTACGAAATACGAATGTGGTACAAAGGGAAGGTATTAAATGCCTACTCCATATTACGAATGCTGACTAAAAGTGGAATAAAGATGCAAAAAGTAAGAAATTTATAGTAGGAAGCGGTAGAAAGTTTAAAACATTGGAGAGGGTAGTTGCTTCAAACATCGACTATTTTATTATCTTCGAAGTTGTGTTAGTTAACAGTAGCTTATATTAAACGACTGGAATAGGCAACTCCCACAAACTAAAAACAACTGAGTCACATGCACATATTGCCGGTATCAGTGGTCATTTCGACTGAAGCCGTTTCCGATTCTTATTAAAATATTGTACATTAAATCTAAGTCTAAATGTCGCCTTTCTTATGAGGTTCCAGTCTATTATCTTTCTGTCAATCATTTTATGGCTATTAGAATTGCTTATAACGCATACGTGTGCTAATAATGGTAGTAAACACATAGATACTTCTCAAAAATCGTTTTGGATATGCTGTGTTAAATGCTTACTTTAACTAATACAAATGAATTATTATTATGCACAACCATTATCAAGTAATTTTAATTTTTTTGTTGATATTCTACTTTATAGCGGTTTATTATTCCAAGACAACAAAATTACGACGTACTTCGCTTGGATCTTATTAATTTTCACATTCTTTTCCTTAATTATATTCAGATAAGAATGACATATGGGTTAAGGCAGGGGTCGGCAACCTTTTTGACAAGAAGAGCCATTTTTTCAAAATTTATATAGAATCCAACATAAGATGAGCCGAAGAGCATGTATAATGAAAAAACACGTATTAAATACCGTCAGGCCATATTAAATGATATCTATTTACCTAAAAGCTGCACACACCCATACAATGGCTTTTTAGAGATAATTCGTAAAAAGAGCATGAGAAACAAAAGAATATTTTACATAATTATTTATTCAATAAAAATATAAATATACATTCAAATGAAGCAAATAAAGAGATTCTTGCAGAAAATGAATCTAGGACTATAGATGAAAATGAGAAAGTTGAAAATGAAATTTTTACTCAACAGCCCATACTGGAGCCTTTTATTGAAAACGATTATATTATTATGAATGGAGGCTGTCATTGTCGTCTGGTGCGCTTTAAGTGGGGGAGTGTGCGTCGCGAGCCGCAGGTCATTCCTCAAAGAGCCGCATGCGGCTCACGAGCCGCGGGTTGCCGACCCCTGGGTTAAGGTAACATAAACATACCAATAAAAGTTACAATATAATAAAATCAAACCTCAACCTGCTGCAAAAAACAATGTCAACATCGACTTTGGACAGGTTTTGTGCGTAAAACAGTTAGGAGATGCAGAAAATTTATGGATTAGGTAAAACTATGTGAAAATTATATATATGTGTGTGTGTGTGTGGAAGATTCAGTTTCAGGAAATCACGACGCAAAAACGAGATAATTATTATAGACTAAATCGTTATTTAGCTTTAACTAAAATTATCGTTAGGAGAGTATATCCATTTCAAACTTTTGTTTGGTTTTGTTATATGATAATCACTTCATTCTGCATGTTTTTTATTCATAACACATCTTATAGTGTCAGCCTTGGGCAAAAAAATTAAAATTTTATTTGAAAAAAAATCAATTCTTCCTGCAAAAGTCTTGGGCGAGCGTCGCAACGGAACCGAAAACTCTTCAATTGGCTTCGTTCTAAATCGCTAATGGTAATGGCAATCCAGGATAAGCCGAAACGTGCTCTGAAAAGCGGAATCAGAGAGATGATTCCGCGACGGACGCAGAAATCCGAAATATCCTCTTCCCGAACAAATAATAGGCGCGCCGCTGAAAATCCTAAAGTTACTCGAGTTAATTTAACCCAAGGGCGCGAAGAAGCCCAAAAGTTGCCCCACGACGTTAAATTTGTCCCTTCCGAGAACGGAGTGCTAAGCCAGCCGGTAAATTAGGAAAGGTCCCTTTGAATTTCTTCCGCGAAGTAAAGTTTGTTGTTAGAACTTCGACTCTGAAAAAAAGAAAACACACCGAAAAAAAAGATGGTAAAGTGAACCATACCTCCCATAATTTCATTTGAGTCTTGTAAGCACTTATCAGGTTCTTATCCCCAATGTGCGTTCACTATTATAGTACATATACAAGGGTACCACAAAAAATGTAACCACATATAAAATAGTTGCTTAAATTAATATTAAGACGATGATACAAAATACAGACTGCATTTATTAATTGATGGAGAATACAAAATACCTGATCTTAATATATTTATGGTTCACTGAACGCATTCAAATTGATCTATATCGATCTGATAATGAGTAATGCATAACTTAAGAAGAAATGTGGGCACATGTTTGTGGTCACCCTGTATATACATAATATATAATCGGCATAGAACAACAAATGTGTAAAGAATATCCACAGCGAAATCAGTAAAAGAGAACACAATGATTTGCGTGCAAGATGATTATATTATAGGTGTAAACCTATGCAGCTATTAAAATAATAAATTATTGAATCCCAAAATCACTAAGTAATTTGCTTTCCTTTATTGTTTAAAATTATTTAACCTTAATCGACCTTTAGATCAAATTGAAAATTATCACAAAAAGTTTTTTATCGAAATATTTTTTAAACAATGGATTATATTTGTAATTGTCGTTAAAATGCACAAAAATCGACGCAAAATGTATTGCTCAAAATTTCCCGTGTCCACAGGCTTCTTTTCCATATACAGGCGATGCTCGATTTACGCCATAGATACGTTCTGAGGATTATGGAATAAATCGAAATTGGCGTAAATCGAAAGTAATTTTCCAGCAGTATTTGATCATGTACAGTGGCGGCTCCTACCATGGGGATAGTGGGATTCATCCTTCCCAGAACTTTTTACACCTCCGTAAAATCTTTCTTTATGGAGACGTAATGTCAGTAGTTAATTTATTCCTTTATTTAATATTATTCCTTGTATGTGTTTAGTGCAAATAACGCGTCATAAATTTCTGCACGGTGATGCAAATAGGATGTTATTTGTACTTTCATTATAAATGGCGTTAAAATGAAAGCGCGTAAATCGAGCGTCACCTGTAATAACTTCGTTAGTTTCGTTATGACATAGACAGCTTGTCGGTCGCTGAGCATAAACTAAATCTACAACACATTTTCCATATAACATCTTTTTATCACGATAATAAATACCACATAAACGGCAGCGCTGGAAATGTTGCGAAAAATTTATTTCCTTGCGTTCATTCTCAACTGTTTCTATAAATGTTCCTCCACTGCTGCATAATGAACACAGTAACTAAGTAGGCAGGTCAGGTTCACGAGTTGTTATTCCAAATTCAGCCAACGTTCATTGTAATATCAAGCATTGCAATGTCAAGCGTCTGTGAGAGAATACTGCAGGCGCCGCACAGTGGGACCAAGCGCCCAAAAGCCTGGCCAAAACCTCAAAAACATTTTTTTTGCCTCACTGTTCAAACATGGCTGCAGCATTAGAGAAGTTGTCAATGCAACATATTACACGAATATTTATCTTGGGCAGGCTGATTTGAATCGTAATCAGAGCGAGAAAATAGTGCATTTGAAATCTCTCCTTCCAGCGTGCACAGCTACTCTCCTACAGGGAGGATGTTAACTACGAGTGACCCACTTGAAGGCCAAAAATTACCATTTGGGGTTATCCGTTGACTCTGTCTGAAGCCTGGAAACCAATTATTGGCGATATACGGTATTTCCAAAGCCACTTTTAAGATGATTTGGTAAGAAGATGCACTGAACAAAGTCCCACCATATGTGATTTGATATACGAAAATTCCCTTGTGATTCCGGAACGATTTCTGAAGTGCAATGTAATGCTTGAACTATCTTATTGATGCTGTGAAAAAATTAGCTGCGACCACCCGCGACTTGTTTAGAAAAATGACTAAACTCATAGAGAAGCGTGCTCGGACTTGTGGTCAGGCTCTGCGGCCGCCCCTCTTCAACGAGGTTTACAAGACCTATAAAATTAGAATTTGTTAAGGAGATTTCAGACATTATCCTCAGGGAAATGAGTATCATGGCCGAACAAATTCAGAATCTAGTTCCAACTGTAGTGCGCGAATATGAGGGGGTTTCTGTGTGACTGACACGAGCTCAACCCAGAGGTGTTATCTATGTGGTGCAACCCCTAAAGAAATCAATGACATTGACAAGATGTTAGACAGAAACGTTGACACAGATGCCTTGGAATTTGGGCTGTCTACTCTTCACGCATACATAAGGTTTTTTGAATAGCTACTGCATGTTGCTTACAGACTAGAGACCAAATCCTGGCATAAGACGAAATACGTTAATGATAAAGTAATTGCCAAGGCGAAGGAAATCCAGCAGAGGTTTAAGACAGAAATGGATGTAGTTAAACAAGGATCTGGGAAAACAAGTCACGGGAACACTGCCCGTCGGTTTTTTTCAAAATTCTGAAAAATCAGCGTCTATTACAGGTATCAAAGAGTCCCTTATTTCTCGATGTGATGTCATTCTTCGATCTTTATCGTGTGGGTACGCAGTGGATGTTAAGGCTTTCCATGAGTACGCTGTAGCAACAGCAAGACTTTATGTAAGAGAATACTCGTGGTATCCGATGCCTCCATCTGTTCGCAAAGTTCTCATACACGGCTCAGAAGTAATTGCTATGTCCCTTCTTCCTATCGGGATGCTGAGCGAGGAATCGCAGGAGGCACGCAATAAAGATTTTAGACGGTACAGAGAGGGTCACCGCAGGAAGACGTCCAGGGAAGCTACAGATGAGGATCTCCTGCATATTATGCTCACCTCATCGGATTCAGTTATATCGTCTCAAAGAAAATTTCCTCCGAAAAAGGGTCTTAGCGCTGAAGTAATTAGCCTTTTAGCCGAAATGCATGACTCCTCATTAGATGATGACAGTAGCGATAGTGATGATGATGAATAAAACAAATTGACTTGTAAGGTAGAACATTATTTTATCATTATGTCGTTCGTGTATTACTAATGCACCAGAATAAATTTTGTTGAATCACGATATCGTTTTCTCTTTGCATTAAGAAACCCTTCATTCCTTATGAAAGTAATCGCATTCAAACTTCCCATTTGCAGTTGGAATGAAGTCAACTAATAGCATAAATACGTTGAAAAGCTGTATAATGAAATATAGGCAAACTATCCACTCAACAAACGCGAACATTAGCAAAATGCGCGACTCTTACGTTTCGGCCAGTTCTTCGGGTGCTTGGTCCTGTAGAGAGTTACGACACTGGCCACAAGAAGTCTCCCCTGAGTATTAAAACCGCAGGAAATGAACTCGGCTTCCCCAAAAACCCATTCATACACTAAATCAGGCGGATCAGATTGAATACTGTGTTTTGGCCAGCAAAGCAGGGCTTTGGTCCCACTGTGCGCCGGTGAAATGCGAGTTTTCAGCGTTAATCCACAAATACACACACATACACGCACGCACGCACACAGTGATTTAATCCCTTTCAGCGACCGGATACGAAGAAAACACTCATACCGTATTCAATATTCGTCAAGAGGAGGAGACAATAACTGTTTTCGTCACAGATTTTTTCTGCGCGAAAGATATGCTCCAACAAAAGACGAAAAATAATAATGATATAAAAATAAAATGAATTTGTTAACTGAATCGATGCAGATCGATGCAATTTAGATTTAAACTGATTTCTAACAGTAAGCGAATACATAACTGTTTTTGAATTTATTCTCAATACATGTTTAACTTAACATTGCAATTTGTTTGAAAACGACGGTTTCTTCTCACTTTGAGTGAACAAATCGTGACTTTTGCAGCGGTTGGGATTGAGACATGGAAATAGTTATATGTGTTTTGAGTTATTTGTTCTTATAATTTATCTGATTTCATGAAAATGAGTTAACAAACTAATTTGATTGCAATATTTTGTAGTAGGAAAAGTTTAGAGTGAGGCAACAAAGAGGGAATAATATCCAAGAAGGCTCAGGGACAGATTGTATGAACTAGCATCTCCCGATTCGACTAATTAAGAAGAGATTAAACTTGAGACATCCAACCTAGAAGAAACTTTTCCAATTATAGAATTTCATTCCTCATACCATTAGCAATCATCAGGAATGTATTGAGATGGATTGCTTTAATAGGGAGTGCAATTTGTTAGAATTCGATTTCTGTTACAATAGTATATTTGCAATGGAAACCTTTCTAATTCCTTTCGTTCTTACCCACAATAAAACGAAAGGGGCGTCGCTAATGGAACACTCTTTTTTTCCCCCAATTAATAACAGAAAGATTCCGCTTTATTCTATGCCAAATCATGTTCCGCATTCGGTAATATTCCGTTGCAAGTGATTACGAACATTCAACGACGAATTCCACTTTTTTCTCCCTTTTTTCATTCCGGGAACCAGTCGAGAGAGAGACTTTTTTTATATCTTCATGACCTCTCCCCGAGTTTGAAAATTTGACGCTGCTTACGCTGCACTTCTCCTGCGATTCTTCGGAATCGTAAAAAAAAAACGTCCGCGATTCATTTCATCGCGAACTGCGAGAGCTTCGAAGAGAAGGGGAACGATTTGGGGGGGAGTCCCTCTATTCCAGTCGAAAAAGGTAGAAAAATGAGAATCAGATGAGAGGAGGCGAGAGAGGGAGAGAAAAGGGAGGAAATGGAGGTGAAGCGAGACGGGGAATGAGTAACGTGCAAGATGAGGGAACTACCACACCATCATAAAACTAATTACATAGTACTCTCTTTTCTTGCCGGTGCGAAAGGACTGTGATCAAATAATTAAGAAAAGATATAAGTACTATATTAATATAATTATTATGTTAATAACTATAAAATATAAATAATCGTCAAATAGCTCAATCGAGCGTGTATGCCATTGTTACGCGGAGAATTCTCGGTCACGGCGCTGGCGCCAATCTTTGCTCGTGCCATTTTCGGGAATCAGCTCGGCGATTGTCTTCTCGCATTGCGTCGCACATTAAATAAAAATTGAAAAATATACATCTGACATGCGTCCCCTATGCGCGTTAGCAATGCGTTTTACTGGTTCAATTCTGTTGGATTTTATTCATCGGTTCTTCTCCCATTTGCACAGTACAAATCGTGAATCATCTGCTATAATAAAATCCAAGGAATGTGACTTAACTTTGTGGTAATTGATTCTCATATTATCGAAGAAAATAATAAAATTGTTAAATTTCACAATTGTGGAATGTAACAAAGTTATTATTTTCTTCGTTAATCTTCTATAATTCAGCATGAAGTTTTGTTATAAAATGACTTTGAACTCTGGTTTCAAATCATTATTCTGAAGTAAATGCCGTTTAACATATGTATAGTTATCACAATGAAAAGGCATGACTAAGTTCATGAAACGTTTTCATCTTAAATACGCTTTCTTCAAGATGTAACGATAAAAAAATTGAGGCATTTCCGTTATCGACGGGAGAAAGCGTCGAGATTTTAAACCGAATTCATTTCCGCGAAAACAAGGAACTATAATATCGAAATACTCCTGTACCATGGCTATAAAACCAATGCCATGATTTGAAAAATGTGGCTCACGAAGACATCTTACAAATAATTCAGTGAAAAATTAGAAAAAATGTTTTTTTCGAAGAATTTTACCTTTATTTAAACCGTATTCCGTATTGTAATAACACCGCATCATATTCAAGATACTTCGTAATGGAAAAATCACTTTTCGCAAGTTTTATAGACAAAATGAATTTGTGTGGGGCACGCTCGAATGGTCACAGATCACGAATATCGATAAAGATTGATACCCAAAGAAAAAACCTTGCCGATCTATTGCCTTCTTAAAAGGTTGTTTTTTGGGGCCAAAGTATTAAGTATTTCTGCAATGAAAACCTTATATATATTATATATATATGTGTGTGTGTGTGTTTTTGCTAAAATATAAAAATCAAATATGATAAAAGGAATCACCCACACACGCCCACAGTGTGCTTTCGCCTAATACCTGCCCTTTAGCCTTTGATGTTTGAGGAAAACACTACAGCCAATCTACGAATGATATATAGGTCACCACGCTTTTCTCTCTCTCCAAGCGCTCTCTATCTCTCTTCCTGGAAGCAGTGAGGAAATCACGAAGAATCTCTCCGACTTCCAAAATATTTTCCCTCTCTGTCTCTTAAGCTCAAAACAGATCATGCTGCAGAAATATTTCTCTTTTGCTAATTTCATGTTTCACGTAGGCCAATTCTAACAAGAAGGGTCGTCCTCATTGATAAGGTTTACATTTTCTGAGGTACATTCTTCGTCATCGATTACACAAAACCGGTTAACATAACCTTTCCATCATGACGAGCTCTCTTGTAATAGTCAGGACGTTGATTAATTGTAAGTCTGATATCGTTTTTGATCTGCTTTAGCTGCTACCTAAGAAGAAGACGGGTGATAGGAAGCGTCGTTAGAGGCAGAATTTTTAAGGAGTGTTTCGTTATAATCAGTTTCTGATATATTTTTTAAAAAGAGCGTGTTTTTTGTAATAATATCACCGTTTGTGTATTCATTCTATTTTTCCAGGAAATTAATCTTTACTAGTGCTACTTCAAAACATAAAGTTTAATATTAAAAAAAATATATTGATATTAAAGTGATCGCGGTAGTCATAATGTGCAATAAACTCCCTTATACACTTGTGAGGTGTTACAGAGTTATAATAGCAGTGTTTCGCGCAGGTATTGGAGACTTCAACGACCGGATCAGCTGTTTGGTCAGTGGAAGCATAGTTACTACTGCTCACATCGAAAACTTGTATTATATTGTATTTTCCGCAGTATTATTTGAAAGACTCTAAAGTGTTTATATCCAGAATTAAGAGTTCCTAAACGTCATCAAACATCCCAAAACGTACCAAGCGTTGTTTCCAAACTCAATTCATCATCATGTCTGCCTTTTTAGCGGTTTTTTAAAAAAGAAAAGCCTTTATGTATTCGGTTCGACATCTGTCATACAATGTACAAAATAACTCAAAAATTACGTAAACTACTAGTAACAAAATTTCAGGATATATAGTACTACATTTCAGCTAGATATAAAAAAATTGTATTATGTCCGTCTGTTTGTTTGCCTTTTAACAGGATATTAGGAAATTCCCTTACGAACTGTCTATACGGGTCCATTATGGCTTTCGTATTGTTAGTAGTATTCACAGCAACGAAAGTAAGTAAACATGCATTAAGCGAAAGTAAGTTAAATTACACTTCTTAAATTTTATTCTATGAAATATTTTGACGTTTTCATTTAATGCCAATCGTTTTTGAAGAAATGTTTACGTGATATGCTGCTTAACATTGTAACGGTAAATTACATTGCTGTGAGATTAGTTAATTAATTTTTCGAAACAAAAATGAAATTACATAAATCTAAAAATGTATTTACATAATGTATCGAACATTATTTAAGATGCAAAATTTTCAAGATAAATTGGTCTGCAGGGGAATGTTTTTAGTTTAGCATTCTTAAAAAAAGCGTCCTATGTAATTTGCTCACTTGTATTAAAATTGTCCACGCTGAAAAATGCACTTCCGTATTTAACTGTCGAGTAAATTCTATAGAATAAGACTTTCTTATTCTTCTTCAGTCGTATGCGCCAAACATCACTCACACACACACTTCATCTCCTAATAGCCTTTACTCAGAATCCCCTACAATGCACTCAATTCTCAGAACACTGGAGACGTCATCTCCATAAGAACGGAATACGCCTCCATGCAGCGTCCACGTGATTTTTCCTCAAGCTCTCCAAACAACTGACGTTCCAAGAACAAGGAAAATCGGCCTTCGGAGCGAGTCTTTTGAAAGATTCGCGGAACGCTACAGGTTATTCCGGCGAAGGACATGTGGTAAATAAATAATGCCAAAATGAAACTTTCTTTTCCTCGTACTTCCTACTCTTTATAAGACGTGTTAATCGATTCAAATCGGACCCGCTCCACGAGGGAAAACTTAGTCATTTGGTAGGTTTTGCTCTATTTAAGTTAGCTTTAGGCGGATGATATTAGCACGCGTCACACTTCAACGGAGTCTCCTCTTGGACGAATTAGAAGTATCTTTTCCTTTTATATTAGCTAAATTATTAAACGGCGTTGAAAGTGCTTCGCCATAGCTACGATGGCACAAACCATTTTAAAATTTTGTAATTAAAGGGTTATGACAACATTTTTGTTAGACTCTCTCGGATTTTAAAAACATTTGCATGCTTTATCGCCCGATGTAAACGGCAGAAAGAAATTTAGATATTCAAATTGAGATCCCCTATGTCAACCAGAATTGCAAAAACTTATGCTAAATATAAGTTTGAAACCAGAAAAATTAGAGCTAATAAGCGTGAATAGATGGTTGATAAATCGTTATCTTAAGAGATAATCTCAACTTGCAAACAAAATTAATAAAAGAATATTTTTATTGGTTATTTAATCTTATATGATATAACCATTAGTAGCATGTTTTAAGCTTATTGTCTTATAAGAAAAAGTTGTCAATAGTTTCAAGTCTTATGCATCGCTCACTTCCTTTAATATTTTTATAAATTCTGATAATTAAGATCTCAGAGAATAACGTGGCCAGTACGCTAAACGTCGTTCGAACTACCGACCGTGTTATCACTAACTGCACGACTGAAAACGTTCTCCCGCGAACCAAGTGACAAAAACGCGTGCGAAATGACTCAGTCACGTCTAAACCGAACAGATTCGACGACCCGCGACTGGCAAAACATTAACGATTACAGCGGAGTTTTTTTGCCAACGGTTACGCAACACTTTCTCCAAACCGCTTGGAAACGATTTCAGGAGAACGCGAGAGGTTCAACGCTCGTGCCAGTATTTTCCTCGACGAAGGTCGCCCGGTTTTGGGTCTTACGTGATGAGACCAAGCTTCGAAGAGGAAAAATAAAATAAACAAACGAAAAAAGGATCCCTGAGAGTTCGTCCAAACTCAAGGAGGAAAAAATTCCCGAAAGAAAAGGAAGGGGTAGGGTGGAAAAAAAAACAAACAGTAAGAAAAATATCTGAAGAGATTTCTCTCGCGAGACTTTTCCTAGAGTTAAGGACGCAATGAATTCACCGAGAAACAGAAAAACTCTCGACACAATCGAGTCTTGAATAATAAGCGCTCTTTGTGGGTCATTGGATGCTGGAAATTTGCCCGCGGCAATGCAGTATCTTCTTTTTTTTTAGCCATTAGAACGGAATTAATCGGGAAATGATTTCGTGCTCTTAATAATGGGTAAACGATGCATACATATCCCATCTCCTCTGTTGTGTTATATCCATTTTTTCTCGTCGTCCGGGGATTTACGCGATTCCTGCCTTTACACGTGTCGGAAGGGAGATTCGGCCGTCGAAAAATTCCTGGAGTTGACGTTTTTGCTGTGATTTGTTTTGGTCGAGAATGGCAGTCTCGTTGAATTGGAACGGAACAGAAATGGAATCTTCGTCGCTTTGTCCAAATGAAGTCTGGAATTGTCAATCCGTGATTTGTGGATTTTATTCGGTGTTGTTGTTTGGCGGCCAAAAGACAGAATTCGGCGAATCGTGTTCAGGTCTACGTAAAATGAGCGATTATTATCGGATTTAAATCGAAAATAAAAGATAGGTAATTCATCTCGTAAAATTAACCTAAAAATCAAGTACATACATAGGTCATGTGTTTTCTCAGAAATACAAAAGATCAGGTCCGTTTTACTATAATCGGAGGTATTTATACTTCATTGGTTGTAGAGTAATGTTTATCCATCCCATATCGCCCCTTTCATTCTAATACTACGAAAGAATTAACCTCTTTGTTTCACCTAACATGGATTGAGAATAAAATGGTATTAAGCCAAAAAATATCTGGATAAAACATTTATCTCCAGGAGATAATATAATTTCTTTATTCAGTGGAAATAATTGCATAATCCAATTAAACCTCAGAACTACACGTCGCAATAAAATTAATCTTAGTAAAAATATATCATATCAATTTGTATTTATTTATAAGTTTTCTATTGATAACTTAACTCCGAGAAATTCTGCCTCAATCTATATTAAGTAGAATTAGTTTAACTTTTGGGTCTATGCAATCATCGGTATTTGATTTTTCTAAACTTGACAAGTGAAAAATATTTTCTACTTCACAGTAAAAATCAATAGCTTAAGTAAATTTGATGTCATTTCTCCAATGTTAGGAATACTTTGAGTAAGCTTAAATACAAAATGACATACCGGATTACGCAAAAATCAACGCAGAGAGAAATAATCAAGCGTTTCTTTGTGCGAAGTTAAGGCACTCCTAAAAAATAGGACCATTTTAAGTGACGGTTATTTTAATCCAAGAAAAGCACCGTTAAATTATCTCTCTGGATTAACTTATATGAACATTACGTTAATTTTAAGGATGACAACATATCGCTCAATAATCTCGCTCCTTAACGTTTCATGTCCGGTTATAATCTTTGATCAACTCAAATTCCGGGTAATAAGAGAAATCTACGAAAATCGGCGGGGCTTTCTCGCCATCCGAAGAATTGTTTTCCTTGGAAATTCATGCTAAAGGCTCTGAGAGAAGGCCGAAGATTTTATACCGGGAAGCGTGAGCGTAGTCTTTTAAATCCATTTCAAGTGTAAGACGCCCTTATAAAAGTCGATTTACGTGAAAAATTTCCACTCTTCCCATCACTTATCACTAGGGTGAAAGTGAAATGGGTGAAATAGCCACATCGATCGATTCTTCGAATCGGGAATTCTTTTTATGACCTTGAAGGCGTTGTTGCGATTTCTTATGGGCGCTTAAAAGTGCACTATATGTTGGTTTTGGTATTAAATAGAAACTTCAGGTATCATAAACACAGATTTTGCAAAATGATAGCTTTTTGGTGATGTTCGTCAGTATTAAGCTTAAACCTAAAGGCATTTATACTTTTTTTAACGATTTCACTAAAGAGAGAGCGTCTTTGATTTGAACTTTTTTTTAAAGATTTGCAAATAACAGTTCCAACGGTTCGGCAGACGTTTCTCAATATGACGGCATATCACTGACAGGTTCTAATGAAAACATTGCGAGAAATCTTCATGAAAAAATTATTTACATTTTAATTTTCAACTCCATTTAACCCTCTTGTAAAATTTTAAAGTTGCCCAAGCCAATAATTTGCCTCAAATCCAAAAATATGTCCCAGAAACAGTTAATAATTTTCAAATTTTTTTTGCGCTTAGCCTATGTTATGAGATGCATCACCAGTCAAAGCAAATCTTCATCAACGCATTCAGATTTGAATAGCGAATCGTCGAGCTCGTTTCATGGTTAGTAAATACGATAATATGTACTACTTTAAAAGAAAATTGAAACAACGGCGCCTAGGTATAAGCAATACCCATAAAAATGTTACAAAAACCATATTTGCCTTTCTGCTATCATTCATCCGTCATCAGTGGTATTCGTCCATAGTAAATTCGAAAAGAAATTCATTACTTTTTTTAAATCTTGAATCTGGGGAACTGTCAAGCGGTAAAAGTTTATACTAGCTCAACCATTGCGCTTCCTTTTATTTCATTATGGTTCTATTAAACGAAGACCGCGATTTTAAAGTTTTCATGCCACTTCCCAAGAGTGTCTCGAATTTTCTTCTGCACCGATCCGAGACCTCGGCACTTCCAAATTCCACATTTTAAAATATTCATTTAAATTCCACTTAAGGGAGGGGAAAACTTCTGCACAATGGAACTTTTTCGATTTTTTTTCTTTGTTACACGGCACAATGGCTCCCACGCTCTTTTTGGTCTATTGCTTCGGAGACAAAAGGCGACTCAACGCAGTCTTTCGCCGCTTTTTCCTACTTGTTTGACGATCTTAATATTATGTTAATTTTATGCCCCAATGAATTTTTCTCGCCGCCATGGTTTTAATAGCTGCAAAAATCTGTCGCAGTATTCTTCGTCGGAATTCTCTTTCTTTAATTTTTTTTATGGATATTTTGTTTTTTTAAAAGAAAGTTAGCGTTGCATTTATCGCGAATATTTTCAACTATTTCAATAGGATGATGCATTTATAATAATTTTGCAGAGCATTTTTAAGGTCAACATTCACCGTAGTTTCATAGTGAGAATTGGTCGTTATCCTTGCTTATTTTTTTGAGCAAATGGGATTTAGCATATTTTCTTAACCAAAAAATTTTCCTCTTATAGATTTGAAGATTTTTGGCTATTATTTGTCAGTTTTTCAACACATTTAAAATTTTATTTTAACGAGAACTTAATATTAAAATCGCTGATTTCGCAATGTAATCTTGGTATGCGACCGCAAATATTATGCTTCACGTTGCATTTCAGCGTGACTCATCCAATCCGTGAAGATTTAATCTAAATTGAACGTGTGAGCTTTAATACCGATAGTTATTTTATTTTTCGAATTAAATCGATGCTAAAAAGAAACCTATTTAGGTAAATTATTATGACTAAGAAATCGCTAAAGCTTGATTTTTATATAGAGTTGAGTTCCGATTTAATCTCTTAACGGGTCAGTCGAGTCACTCGTAATTTAATGTAATACAGTGAGGTAATCTCGTCTACTATTTCAACCCGCCTCCTGCAAAGCTCTAAAACAGGGGTTCGCAACCTTTTCAATGTGGCGAGCACCAAGTTACATTTTAGATCACCCAGCGAACATCGCTATGCCTTTGTTAAAGTTAGAATGATCATTAATAGAATCAAATGGACGTCAATGTGAACGAAAATATCCTTTCGTACCTTTAGAAAGATAACAGGCGAGCAAATGGTACTAAGAAAGGCGTTTTTTTAAGAATCGCAGGAGTATACGAAAAGACTTAAGGAGCACCGCGGTGCTCGCGAGCACCAGGTTGCGGACCCCTGCTCTAAAACTTCTCTTCTAAGGCCCTTTATAATTTTATTTAAGTATTTTTTCAAATGCCTTATAGGATTTTTACAAAATTAAAAATTAACAGATTTGAAGTTATAAAAATTTCTGTTGTAATTTTTCCGTGTATTTGGCAGCATTTATTCAAAAGGAACAAATTAATGTCTTCGTAGAAGTCTTCTACAAAATTTCAATTTGAAGAATTCACAGCTTCTACTTATAAATTTCGTTTTTCGGTGATGAAATATAGGTATAAAAGTAACACATGACTTTCTCCATACAGACAGGGACTAAGGGGGGGGGGGGACAGGGGGTGGCCTTGGCCCCCCCTCAAAACCTCTTGGCCCCCCCCAGCCTCCATTGAATGTAATCAGCCTATTGCATACGGTATACCATCTGAGGTAACGCAAGAGTTTATAAGGACGCTTTTCCGATCGTCAATTAGCATCTTATTATATAAAATCTCTCAAGTCTGTATCAATGAAGAAGCACGCTTTCCACCCTCGTACTTTGGAGCTTTTAGTTTCATATACCAAAAGAGTTAAAGGCACAGGGAAAAATGGGAAAATTTCCCTCAGCAGCTAAGCTGGGTTGAGCTACTTCCTGGGATTCTGCCTTTCCACGAAAATGGTCTCGACGGGGGCCGACCATTCTACGCTTCAATAGCTGAACAACACTTATACGATATCTTTATTCGGAAAGTAGTAGGGGTAAAACAGGGATGGAAAATGATTTTAGAATCGCGTGCCAAGAAAGTAACGTTAACCATCAAAATTTTTTTCGCGTGCCATTAGTTTACTCCTCTAAGAAACGTCATATTGTATACAGAAAATGAAAGCTGACGCGTGCCAAGTAAAATCGCACGCGTGCCACGTATTTGCCATCCCTGGGGTAAAAACAAGCGCCTACACTCACGTTCAAAACCGACGCTTCCATCTCCAATCCTTTTCTGAGGATAGTAAAACATCTGATTCAAAGGTCTCAAATCTGTCTCCGCTTGTGGATGGACACGGGAATATTTTCCCACGAGGGATTATGGGTGAATGGAATTTCCGTCATTGTTTCAGATTCGCGGAATATTTTGCAGTTCCGTCCCTTTAGCCATTCCCCATCAGCGTTGATATCACATCTTTGAAAATACATAATCCACCTTCTTTTAACTTACGAAAAGGGCCAAATTGTCTGGTGGTGCAAAGGGATTGGATACCTAGTGGTCTAAGAAGGATCTTCTTACTCAAGTGTACCAGATTCAACATACACTTTTGTAAGGGTTAATACGTACGTTTACGCCAAATTAGATATTACAAATGAACGCGTTATGTAATATGTAATTTTTACAATGACATTTCCGAAAAAAGCTTAGATTTTATTATGAGTTCTAATATATTAATCTAAAGCAGCTGATGACAGCAATTATCGTAAATTTCCACAAATATGCTTAAAAGATACTGACGTTTTTGTAATTCCGATATCGCATTATTGCGCCACATGGTACTTATCTAAGCAATTTTCAAATTAAATCACCAGAAATAGAATGGGAAAATAAATTTTTTGCTTAATTCCCAGAGAGGCTAAGTTCCAAATATCAATTAGCATCGGTTTCCTAAGAATTGTTCTTCATATTCAACAATTAATAGTTTCCCCTACATAGATCTTATTTCATCTGTAAAGAACATCCATACATACATACCAGTCACGTTGTTCCCTTACGGGGTAAGCAAACTAAATGCCTCTACCATTCACAATATTTCTGCACACCTTTCTATCCTTACATACTTCTTTCGCTTCAAACACATCCATACATCGTTTCATACATCGTCTTCCATTCCTTAAACTTCTGATATCTCTTTTCTTGAGAGTCTCCTCCACCACATTTAGCCAGCTTTTTCTTGGTCTTCCTGTCCCTTTTGATCCGCATACTCTACCTTCATAACTATATATCTACCGGGTGATTAATTGATATATGACATATCAATTTAGTCGCCCGTTTCTCATCCATTCTCTCCACATGCCCGAACCATCGCAGCACACCCCTGAGTAGACTGCTCTCACTGCATTCACTAGCCAGTTATTCACTCCATACTCAGCCAGAACATTCCACAGGTCATTCCTATTGACTCTGTCATAGGCCTTCTCCAAATCCACAAATGCACAATACACTGTCTTTCTTACATTCATACACTTCTCGATTACTTGTTGGAGAGCAAAAATCTGGTCAGAACACCCCCTACCTGGCATGAAACCACACTGTACCCCCCAAATTTTACTCATAGTAGCCATTCTAACCTTTTCATCAAGTACTTTACTAAACACTTTCCCAGATATACTCAATAAACTAATAGCTCTGTAATTCTTACATTCTACTTTACTACCCTTCCCTTTGTACAAAGGAACAATTATGGCATTCTTCCAATCATCTGGTACAACTGAAATGTTAACACACAAATAAATAGCTCATCCAACTCATAAGTAAGCTACATCCACATTTCAGCATTTCACCCGTAATTCCATCCACGCCTGCAGCCTTCCCATTCCTCAACATTTTCACACGTGCCTTAAAACATCCACTTCCGGTGGACCACTTTCAGCCAAAACCTTTCCAAATCTTCATTTTCTAACAAAAATCTTAAGTATAGAGATATTTTGTGCTGATCTGATTATTAGTTATTCCCACAAAATTCCTATCGCATAGACATAATCGAGAAAATAGTCAAAACGTGTTCTAGGGACCTCAAAACGTATGTATTTCCTTTGAAATCTCGAAATCGATTTTTTTCCATATACTGCGTATGAAGAAAGTAAAAATCAACTTTACCATGATCCGACGTTTATCAGCATCCTATTTTCATTTTATTTTGAACCAGCTTATTTTTTATTTTGCGCTAGCTTGACAAATGCCTGAATTTTTTTATCGTGCCGCCTAACGCACCATTTTTACGTTCAATTGCTCGTAATAATTCTCCCAAAACAGGTCCATTAATTCAACACACTTTCCCCCTATGGTAGATTAACTCTCCTCACTTAACATAAGAGTCCTCTAGTAGCGAGATTATCCCATATGAGGCGTGGTTTCATCCGTTGCGGTGTTTCTGTGAGATGCATTAAAGCGATCCAGGATGACGGATGAGTTTGCGCAAACGCATGAGGAGCAACTTTGGTCTCAGAGATTGGAACCATATACCACAAAATTCAAGGTAAATAACACGCAGATCGCTTATGAGAACCGGAGGAGATTCTCCCTCTCTCTCTCCCTCTCTCTCCACCGTTCTACTCTCTTTTTAAGCCTCTCTCCGTATTCGGCTTTCTCGTCTCTCTATCCCTGGAGTTGGAAACTGAATTATATTAGCTTCGGTTTGTGCCTAATCTACATGCTGACGTGTATGTAAATATAAAATTCATCGCAGTTGATATTATGTTCCCTTCTATCACCAATAAAAATCTCTAAATATCTAGTGAGGTAGTTCAATGAATCGTTGATTACGACATAAAGAAATGAAGATATTCATTTTCAGTTTTTTCAGTTGAACAGGATTCGATATTTTGTTCAAATGCTGTTTTTTTCTAATTTCACACATGAAAGCCACAGAAAATAGAAGATAACAATACAGTATCTATTAAAAATGAATGACATTAAAAAAAGGTTGCTCATATGTTACCATTTCGATGCCACGCCCATAATTTTAACTGGAGGGCCTAAAATTTTGGTTAATTATTTGCCTTTATAATGCAATAAGTATTATTTAATGACATCTCGTCTTAAGTGTAAAAGTCCACTATTGGTCGCAAGAGGCATAAAGAGTTTGCTCGGGAAGCTGTTTGTGAGAGTCCCTGTGAAGCCGCATGCGGCCCACGACACACTTTCCGTTTATTTATATCTTTATCTCCTTCCATTTCTCTCTTAACTATCTTTCCCCTTCTAACAGCCATTGTTTCTTATTTTTATTGATGTTCACTCTGTCCCATTTTCCTGTTTCCATTCTGCCTTCCGTAACTCATCTTTCTTCAGCTCTTTCTTCGTTTCGCTTTGTCTTTTACGCTCATTCTCCCTTTTCCCCCCTTTCTTTCCGTCTCTCACTAATTTCTATAATATAATTTTATACCAGTTAAATATTTCATTCGAATTACTAAATGATAAGCAATAATAAAACTATTAATTTCCCGATCAAAAATTTTGCTTCGGCTTCAAATACCTAAGTCTTCCCACTTTCTAAGACATTTCTTTTTTGATGACCTTAGTTGAAAGATAATGAAACACACTGACATTCTTACCTTCCCTGTAATATCAAATATACCATAGGACGCCAAGTAATTTGTAATTGTTTAAGTGGTGCGTAATTCATTTTGGATTTTTAATTTTCGAATCATCCAGTTCCTTTGATTCTTCGTTATTACATCATACATTATTCCTCTCTCCATCTAAATTCGTCCTTTCTCTCCCTCTCTCCACCTACCGCGATAACCGGTTCTTGCCCCAATCCGCTCGGTTGCTCTTGAGACGGACGCCTTTTATCATCAATCATCCTTCGTCGGCGTGGCGACAGGATTTCAGGGAAACCAAGATGGAGCGGACGTCATGCTTCCCTCGGACAGGTCGGCACTTCGGAAGTTCTTTACTTCGTTTTTTTTACCTCGTTCCGAAGAATCGCGTGATTTTTAGCAAGCATCCTTGAGTGTGTAGTTATTTATATTATTTATCGATAATTAAGTTGCCGTTGTAAATTATACGGGTGTTAGTTATTATAGTTATTTGTCACTTCGACTGTTAAAGCGTACATTTCAATTTTACAGGTTTCGTTTTGTTTTTCCGTCATAAAAACTGAGAAAGTAAATACCTTAATGACAAATAAGTAATGATATAATAATTAAATAAGAAAACAAGTTAATAGGTTAGCAAGAAGTTGATTTATTTTAAATTAAGATTGGCAACTTTAGTTTTTAAAACAATATATATGCCTCATATTCTCGCTCACTCGAAGTGAAACTTTTTTCTTGCTACTTCTACTTTTGGGTTGTTCAAGAATGAATTATTGAGCGTATCTTATGATTTGAATCAATAGAGGATTCCTATGGCCAAAAAATGTTACGTAAATCAAAAGTGCATTTCAATTTCAGCGGAACTGTCCTCCGTGATATTTCGCCTATCCTTGATTCTTTTTTCTTAGATTGATTGGTGATTCTCTGATATATGAAGTTGTCTTAATCAGCTTATTATAAATACCTTGATCAACAATTTAAAATATTCTCCTTCTTTCGTTGAATTTCTTCCGTAATATGCTATATATAGAGCTTCAGTATTGATCACAATCGTTGACTGAACCGCAGATATATGCTTCTTATTAAAAGACATCAGAACGACCAATATTACCTTAAAATCTGAGAATTTTCTCTTTTCCCAAATCGTGTTTACTCGGAATTTCATTTCTTCTCTTTTCCAGTTAAACAAATTCCATCAAAAGTCACCTTAATTTTCCACGCTAAAATATACTCATCTAACTAAGGACTGTTTACCTTCGTTAGAATGCTATTGGTATAAAAGAGGATATGGTTTTTTCACAAACTGGAATCTGAAATAATTTTGCAGAGAAATACGTTTTGTTATCTAAAGAAATTCTCTTTTTTTAAATATCGGATCATTTATTAGCCTCAAAATATTCTTGAAAGCACCGCAATTTAAAATAAGGGAAATCACAAGCAGTGGAAATAGATTTTGGTTCCTTCTCTGCTTTCATTGAGCGTTTTTGCACTAGGAAACCCAGATGAAAATCAAGACATATGAATGCATGACACTAGAGCTGAATTAATTCTAACACAAACTAAAGACACATTGTTAATATATATTTATGACTCTAATGACGTAAATATGAACGGGAAAATCTGCCAGGGGCGAATTATCCTTTATATTATTAGGCAAGGTGAGGTGACGCTTTTTTCAGGTGGAGTTCGATCTCTAAGTATCCGGTAGAGAGCGTGCATGTAGAGAACAGGTAGTTTCCCCTATCGTAGTGATTGGAAATTACTTAGGCAAAGCTGGTATTTTTCTACATTAGTCTTGCTTTACACATGTACAATTATATGTGGGATGCCCAAGATTTCGTAATAAACATTCTTTAAAAATTCAGATAATACCAGGTTTCAAGCATGGAGCGTCTGTCACAAACAACATTGTATATAAAGAAGTTTTGAAAATTAAATAAGGCAATAAAATAGGCCTCTAGTCGTTGATTATCTCACATAAAGTGAACCTCAATTACGTAACACACAATACAGAACACGGCGTTTTATTTTCAAGCAACCTATACGTTTATTTAATACGTAAGACCATCTGTCAAGGAGGTCGTATTCCGATGAGAGAGCAATGCAAATCTCAAAGGAGCTAATTAAATCCGCCTTTATTCCCTGCCTTAGCGACAGGGAAAACTCCCTTAGGGATTGAATGACTCGACGTCTCCTCCCTGATGATGGCAATTTGTTAATCACTATTCGTCAACGCATAACTCATTATATTCAGGCAGGCATGCCAAGGCCGTAGATTTTCGGCCTCGATGAAGTTACCGCAAAATAGAAATCAAGTGCGTCAATGAATATTTCACCCTAAATTTGAAGTTCTCACGTAGTTTCTGACTGTCCATGCATACTTTTCTAAACGATGAACTATGACTCAATTATGTTATAGATTTCCAATAAAGAAAGTAGTTCTATCGGGTAAACATTGCAGCATAGGCATTATACTTTTGAAATCATTGGAACGCTTTTCAGTAATTATTACGGAATTCTACTTGCAATATTTTCATTTATAAATCTTAAAAATTATACTTACGCCCTTCCAAGTTTATATATGATAAAGGATTTTTATTTTAATAAAATATTTGTTAGCTGTAGCAGTTGGTCCTTGCTTAACATTTTTAAAGTTTTTATTTTTAACGCTTTAACATCCTACATATGCTTCGATTTCCTCGGCGTTGTTTGATGATTTGAAAATTATCCATTTTCCTTAACATAGAATGATGACTTAATACAACGACGGTAGTCATAACATGCAGTGTAGGGTAACTGTAATTTTTCTTCTTTACAAAATTAAGGATTACAACAATCCCATCATAATTAATGCCGTTGAGTTAAATACCAAAAGAAAGCTTTGCGTGTGTACGTTACTGTGAGCCAGGAAGAAACATCATGTCAGTTAGGCGCTTCAGTCTAGAGGCGACCGCGTGAAATAAGTGCTTGGAGTTTAAGAGTACGCATACAGGAGGAGGCTAAGAGTTCTCGATATATATAAATGATTTAGCGGATAATATAAAGTGTAAAGTTAGACTCTTCGCGGATGACACACTTGCGTATGGAGAAATCAACACAATACACGACCAGGAGAATTTGCAAAGGGACCTTCAGGCTATTACGAAATGGTGTAAATATTGGCAACTCGATCTGAATATAAAAAAATGCGCCGCAATGAACTTCACGCGCTCCACGAATTTCAACCCTTACCCGTACGAAATATCTGAATTAAAGCTAAAATACGTCAACAGCTACAAATACCTAGGAGTAACTCTCAGTAGCAATTTGTCTAGTAGAGAGCATACCAAAACCGTTATAGCATCGGAAAACAGAGTTCAAGGGCTTTCCCCTAGAGTCCTGAGGGGATGCGCCTCGAATATGCAGGAAATCGCGTGCTTTTCTCTAATCCGACCCGTAGTGGAATACTGCTGCGTTGTCTGGGACCCTTTCGAGGAGGGCCTAACTAGGGAGCTCGAAATGGTTCAGCGTAGAGCGGTTAGATTTGTAAAAGGAGAATATCGGTATGATGCGAGCGTATCAGAGATGTTGAGGGATCTGAAATGGCAGACGTTGAAGAGTAGAAGAATTGAATACACAAGGAAACTATTTGAAAAATTCAAAAGCTCCGAATTCGTTGAAGACGTACGCGGCATAGTCGTCTCCATCGGTGTTAGTGAACGTAATGTTAGATCAGAGTGCAGGAGAAAATATTTCGAAACAATCGCTAGAACAGAAAAATATTACAGATCCTTTTTCCCAGACGCGATAAGACAGTCCAACAGATGAATAAGTTAGAGTTTACTTGGTGTTGTGACACCCTCTGCCAAACGCTTCTGGCGGCTTGCAGGGTATTGATGTAAATGTAAGAGTACGTGCGTGCTCTTGCCCGCCCGCTCAAGATATTTACTTCTGTGGAAATTTCAAAGGGCTTGTTCCCTATGCATGCGTTCGGCATTATTTATGTACACTCATTTCTAAAAGTCAAGCGACACGGCTCGGTCACGCCACACATAGTCCGGAGCTGAAAGTTCCGAGTATGTTGGTACCCATTGCTTGAGGGGAAGCAGGAGAGGGGCATGATAGTGAGGTGGAAAAGTGAGGAGGTGAGTTTCGAAGCCTGGGTTGGCTTGCTGGAAGAAACGAACGGAATCAGAGCCTATGAGACAAAACCCATTCAACAGTGCGAGGGCATCCAATCCAACTCGGAAAAAAGGACTGTGTCGGTGGTTGCCTTCGCATGCCAAGGGTAACAAGAAAACCTCCGAGAGAAGGAGGCGTGTAAAAGTTTCGAAGTCCACAGTGATGTCTTACAATGGGATAGGGAAACATAAATATATATGCCGCGGCTAGAAAGCACTTTCGGAAAAGATGCAATATTTTCATCTTTGTGAGCGTTATTAATGCGAAATGCTAGGCTGCACTTCACTTCCGAAAGCGTAAAAAATCATCAATGGTGCAAGGGCAAAAATTATATAATACTCCATAAATTAGGATAACAAAAATGAGAGCTGTTGATTTAGTGGAAATCCTGAATGAGCATCTTCTGCCTATGTCAGACAGATAATGCCAGATGGCGAAGACGTGGTAGTAATATAAGATAATTAATTTATCGTTAGATACGACCGGTGTAACTCGACAATTTTTTTGACCAGAACTGGATTATCAATGTTCTGCCCTGGCCAGCTCGCTTGCCGGATATGAATCCCATTGAGAACTTATGGGGTATAATGGTGAATGAGTGGACGGAAGGAAAGTTGAGGACGGCAGCCGCCCTTGAAGAGAATGTTATGGAACTCTGGGGCTCAATCGGACGACGGCCACAAATATGTGAAAATTTAGTACGGTTCATTAACCGTCGAATGCAGGGAGTGATCGACTCAGGCTGAGACTTCACTAAATACTAAAATAAAACACTAAATAATCTTTCATTGTTTTCATTGCCTATGAAATGCTGCTAGAATAAAATTTTTATTCAAAAATGGTTTACAAGGTAGTTTCCGCAGAAAGGGTGCAAACAGTTACGGCAGTTTGTTGCTTAAGTGCCACTGGCGTTTACACCCCTCCACCTTTGACTTTTCCACGCAAGCGATTGAAACGAGAACTTTTAATGACGCTCCGGCAGGTACCTTACCAATGGTCTCAGAATCACGGTTCATGAATTCGGAACGCGGCGAGGCACATGAGGAGTCTTTAACAGAGGATTAGATACAGTGTGAGTCGTGCTCAGAATGGTGGCGTGATGAATATATATACTAGTTACGACTCCGCTTTGTTTATCGTTCGCATAAGTACGCCATAAGCCTTTGAATACACCCATTAATTACGTCACCACATTTGTGACTCATTTTTTTTAACGCGATCTTCCTTCCCTTCTTCCGTCGCTTGGGGGTGATGCACAATCCCACAGCTCTCTGAGAGCGAATTATAAAAAAAATAAATATAAAATAAATCCGTCTCCGTCCATTAGTGCGCTTATATGCAGGAGCGTGCGTACTAATGCGCGCACGAGGATGGTCGAATCGTTATTCACCCGTGTTTGCACGACGCGACTGCAGCGCCAATGGTTATCTTTTTTCCACTCCACCCTCCCTATAATCCCTCCTGGAGGTTTTACGTACGGATCCTTCTGCAAAAGCCGTGTTGGAGCGTTCAAGGACGCTTTGTTAGAGTCGTGCTAAACCCGTACATGAATGGTCGTCTCCAATTCCCTTCTCTTTGTTCTACGTCTCTTGATCCATGTCGCGGGCTGTTCTCCCTCGCGCCGTTGAGCGGCTAATGGCCGGGAGAGGTCTCTCCCTTGCCCTCCATCTATCCTTAACCCTTCTCTGGACCATCCACTATCTGCACAACGAGGATATTCGCCACTCCGATGACTCTGATTGGTTCATTCACTCGGAGAAGAGAGCAGACTGTCACGTGCTTAGCGTTCGTCCCTCATTCTCTCTCTCTCCCTATCTCCGCGTGCACGTGATTCGAATTCGTTTTTCGAAGGAAGAAAGGTCGTATTCGTGACGATATACTTCCAAGCTCGCGTGACAATCAGTTTCGTGTCGTCACCTGTTCGCGTTTCGCGTCATACGAAGCGATTTTTCCTTCTCGCGGGTCATTAGCGTGGATGCTCGTCGGTGGTTAGGGATGGAAACATTTTCAGTTGGCTTTATCAATGGTTAAGGAGTGATTAATTTATTTATGTTACTTGAGTTTAATCAAATATCATATTCTCTTAATATGTGCCCTGAGGACTTGCTATAGCTGGCCAGTTTTGGTGATTCAACACTTTAGATATAGCCTTAGCTGTTAGTTTGTATTTTAATATACCTTTTCAAATTTATATCGACAAATACTAATAATAGGGTTATTTGATCTAATATAATATATGTACTAGGAAAATATCAAACCAAATCACCTTTAAAATTTGACGCCTTAATTTTAGTAGACGTCATGGACATTTCTTGGCTTCGAAAGTTTTGAGATAATATGGGCTGAAGAGGGTTGGGAAAGGAGTTAAAAGGTAGGAGCAATTGTGATGAGGACGTAAACTTCCCAAGAAGTTAGTAATAAAGCTATATTAGACTTCAATTGTAGTTTCTTATATTCAATCTAACACAACCTGAGGTTTTGGGACATACACATTATGATAGAATAACAACGGAGTTCAGCAAAATTTCCGAACTTTACTTACATTCCTGAAGCAGTAGAAGTAGATCCAATGTATTTTTTTCTAAATCACGAAGCAGCAACTAGATAATTCAGTTTTATTGTGAATATAGGCTGAGTAGTTAAGGTGTAAAGTCGTATATAATTAACTGAACATTTTATTTTGAAAGAACTCACTATAATTATTAGATGTAAACTAAATAAGATAACGTATACCTTTTATATGACAAAGGGATCTTCTTGATGGTAAAGGTCACACTTTAATCATTAAAACAGATGGCTAAATAGGTTATTACTGCTCTCATCACTTACTTTATACATCCATCAAAAATGAAAAAATGAGAAACAAAGCATTGAAACGTTGATCGTAATTTGAAAGGAACTGAACAGTAATTTGAGTGAAGGCTTGTTTTTGATTTCCTATTAAACGTATAATAGAATTACATCAGTTGAATTATACCGCAAGCATTATGTTTATATTTCTCATTTAGCTATGAACATATTCACTAGTTAATGCCATAAATGTTCATACGTTTTTAATACTGCCTTTTTAAAAATACACCGAGCAGCGTTTTCTTTACCAATTCCTACTTATATATGCTGACTTAGGACTTCGTAGGATGTAATAATTAGACATTTTGCAAAGAATATGAACAACGCGGTTTCCTTTCAGAGAACGTAGAGTAATTATTTCCCTTACACCATCAAAGCAGAGAAAAAACTAGGAATTTTCTCTTCTTCTTCCAATTATTGAGCCACTGTACTATTCACGACTTATGTGGGGTGCACGAAAAAGTACACATGCGGTTTGCTGTCAGCTAACAGGAAAGGGGCCGTGCATAAACATGAAAAAGTAATACTTTCCTCATCTGACGTCTAGCGCAGCGATGTGTTTGCAAGAGGAAGGGGCGCAAACAGAAACTAAGCGGTGCATGTGAGTACTGCTGCTTCCTACTCATTTTCTCGCTCTATTTCTATCCTCTCCCCCTCCAAGTCATGTCCTATCATATCCCACCCCACAGGACTTACCTAGAGGAGTCAATGAGACGGTTAAACTGAGGGCATTTGCATTCGGTCCCGGTCGCAACCATTCCGATGACCGTAGTCAGCATGACATCATATCACACACACACACGCAAAATAGAGGGGACTTACACATAAATTCATCTCGTTCGTCTTACCTTTCATAGAAATTCGAGCCACGTTTAAATCTTCCTGTACTCTAGGCACTGCGAGACCAATGAATCTTATACAAATGACACAATTAAATAGATATGTTGATCGATAAAGCTATCAATATGAGGTAGTGAAAGAAAATATAGGTAAAAATAATAGATTAAGCTACAGTAAAAATTATGGTTCTAATGCTATACGCATGCAAGCATATTAAACAGGTACATATTTTGAAATTCCTGTTAAACCTGCATAAAAATATCATTCCTCAAAAACAAAATAAAATGAGCATTTGTTGACGTGAGAAGTGAGATTTTAAAATTATTATAAAAGACATCTTAGCCACATTATGGCTGTGAATGCTGCATTCAAGGAATAGGCGCCGCCGGCTTGAAGGGAGTTGAGGAAGCGACTCCATATAAACTACAAAATGACTGCTTTCTCATCGAAGATTAGAAATTACTTCATAAAGAATAAATGACAGGACTCGCAACTTTGTTAACGATTAGGAGAAATGGTTTTATCTATATTTACTCATCTCAAGATGAACGGATTACGATAAAATTTACAACGATGTTGGATAGCCTTGAGGACAAGTGTATAGGGTTATGAGAATTCAAGCGATCGAGATGTATTGGTTACCCGTATTCCATTCTAATGTAATTCAAAATATTGAGTTTAATTACGGAAAAATAGCTGAAACCAATATTAAGTAAGCTATTAAGTAGGCATGCTTCCAATCTCAAATTCCAAAAATCCTTAAAATTTTAAAAATTACAAATATTCCAAAAAATGAAATTTGCAGAAGAGTTTACATTCTGTTGCGTGTAAATCAGTTGGGCTACCCATTTAAATTTCCTACAAGTAATTAGCGAGAAAATAAAATTTATTATTATAAGAAAACAAGCAGCGATATAAATTATATGAAAAATAATGAATTCTGCCTTTAGCGTAAATGAGAAAGGCTTCAACTTTTTAAAAACACCGCAAAAATAAACAAAAACGCAACCCTATTCATGGATAATTTGAAATTTTTTAAAGGACGGAAACTCAGATAAAGTCATTTACGACATAATGAGCCTTTTTCCCCCTTCTCGTGTGGAGAAGGCGGACGCTTAAATTTTTTTCCTACATTTCCGGAATGACGGCACACATTTCTCCCCGTTCCTCCCATCGTTCCGTGATACAGGCAGGTCAGGAAGGATCGCTTGCGATATCCCTAGTTTAAGGAAGGATTTGAAAAATAAAATCCGAGCCGAATCCCGCGTTAACGAGAATGGCAATCAGCGGAATCGACGTTTTCTTTTGTTATTTTTTTAAAACGGATCATGGAATTTACCTGTCCCTCCGGTTAACGCGTTTGCCCGTGACGTAGCAGACGGTGGTCATTCCCTACCCTCCTCTTCCTCCCTTTTGCGTTTGACCTACATTCGCGTCCTTTACCTACCCCGAAGTCCACTTTTGGGATGCGCGCGGAGTCAGTTTTGGGTTGCGGACGAAGTGGAGGAGAAACGGCCAGGAAATCGATGAAAGGGGGAAGGAGAGAGAAAGGTACGTACGCAAGTATGGGAAGGAAGGGAGGAGAGTTTATAGGAGAGATTTTTTTCAGATACGGTGAAGTTATGCCTGGCGATTACACGTGAAAAATTGAGTAAAAAAATACTCCTTTTTCTCGGTTTCCTACGTCACTAGATCCCTCTACCTCCATTTCCTCCACTCAGTCCCTTTTCCCCCTCTATCTCCTCTCTCCTCTCTCTCTCTCTCTCCTTCATTTTCCCGAATTTTCCCTCCTAAAACCCACGTTAATGAATGCGGTGGAATTGCGGCTTTTTGGTCGCTTTGGACGTTTGATTCTCTAGAACTGTTTGGTCGCACCGCCGTCTAATTTTTTTTAGATCAAAGGAGAAAGCGTAAGTTTGGTTTTTTAAATGTGGGAGGGTTTTTCACCTTCTTTGCTTGATTTACTCAACTGATGCCAAGCCGGTCGGTCGCCATCAAAACGCTGACAATGACGCATCAAGGATATTTCCAAACCTCTTCCTTGATAATTTCATAATTTGAGTAAAGTTATGTGGTTTACTGGTTATTTATTCATGACTCTTTACTAAACATATTTTATTGCATTATATATATATATATATATATATATATATATATATATATATTACGTAATTCAGAAAGCAAGTGTTCGCAAAGACGTGCCGTCGTAGAATCGAAGTTCTTCGAAGTGAACTCGACTGCTTGCTTGGTTTATTATGGAGCTCTTATTTCGGATTTTCCGAATATGCAGCACATTATTTATTGGAAAAAGAGGAATATCTTTTCAAAGGTTTAGATAAAAATACAAAAAATATCATGTAAGGGGCACGTCAGAATAACGTGGGGCATCCAATTAAACTTTAATGTAAAACATTGTATCGGCCGAGAATCGAACTCGGATCAACTGCTTGAAAGTCAGCTATGCTGACCATTACACCACCGATGTGTATGAAAAGTATTCCCCAATGAAACAATAAGAAAGTGTTTTTTTAACAGGCTTTACGCAAACATTAAATAGCTTAAGAATATTTATTTTCATTACATTCAAAAGGAAGAGAATGTTTAATCAGAATTTTATAGCATTATGTTGATGCAGGATACAAGTAAAGTCATTTAAGTATCGTGACCAAACCAAAGATACAGTAAAAACTTTTGATACTTATGTATCAACGGGGGACCCGATAAAAAAAATGAGAACTTGTCAAAAAAAATTTTATTTACAAGTAACCAATGGTATCGGCTCGCTTTTTTTAAAAAGATTATAATGCCTTTTATATCGGGTGTAGCCGTCTCCGGGCGCTATCGCGCCCTTCGCCTCTCTGGAAAGAAACTTTTCCTCCCCATTGTCCGGTGATCGGGTGGGTAAATCTCGCCACGGGCATATCAGTCATGGGTTTGCAAGCTTTCGTTTTGCGTGAAAGGGTTATCTCAAAAAAGTATTTTTCAAAAGGGGTCCGGGATAACAGAAGAGAACCCATTTTTCTTTGAATTTTAACATTTAAACTTGGGTCCCCCGTTAATATATAAGTATCCAAACTTTTTAAAACTATAGTTTCTTCAATTAATTTGAAATCATGTTTACTACATTCCACGTAGTTGTTACTGCTATGTATTTTGAATTTAAACAAAATATTAACGAACATTCTAATTAAATGATTTTCTACTGACTTTTCTGTTACAAATTTTACATCTCAGCATAGGTTAAAATTTTAAGTTTCATGATAATTTTTTTATTCAATCAAGTAATTACAAACATCACGATCTATAAGACTCGCGAATTAAATATTTTTACCACAAAATTTTTAAATATAGGTTGAGGTACCTAACATTTAATGATATATTCGATTATTTTGGAATTCTAAGTAATTTCTGGAAAATTTATCAAATGTCTTTGAAAGATAAATTTGTAAACTCAATCGCAGGAACTTGATATAAAAACCGTTTCTTTCTTTTTAGTTTGTAATCTGTGGCGTTGAAAATTTCAAACATTTTCCTCCTTAAAATAAATTGGCGCGTTAATATCATTGATTAAAAGGTTAATTTAGATTTGAACCAGATATATTACCAAAACATACCCATCAAAATTGCGTGCTACATGAAACCGTGAAATATACGCGAGAGAAAATAAAGGTCAACGCGAGTCGTATTCACAAAAGTAATATCCATATACGGTAAGGAAATATGAAGGATGGAAAAGTGCCAGAAAGTGACGACGCTACATAGCGCTCCTCTAGGGAAACCGGAAAGGGAATGAAATATATCTTGGCAAAGCTATTCGCATTCCTTGTCAAGATTAGAAACTTAAACGCGGCACACAACAACTCCTGTCTTGCATTACGTAATAGAAGACAATCAGAAGTTAAAGATATGTACGTCCACTTTCTCGCTGAGCATGCTTTATTCGACCTACAAAGGAAGGTTTATCATTAATTTTTACCCATAAAAATGTCAGAGAAGCAATTAGTTACACTTAAAAGTGAGAACCTTCGCTTTCCTAACGCGTTGTCGATTAGGGAAAGTGCTTTGACTGACATGAGTCATTTTCCATTCACTCTTCACGGAAAAAAGGGCGTTACTTTGTGGAATTGCACCATGATTATTGCACATAATGAATACATCCACAATAACTTATCTAAAATTCCTCTTAATTTTAAAAGTTTTGGTATATATCACTGGCCCTATTTTCACTAATGAAAATTTAAAGTGAGCTTTTATAATAGTTTATTTTTATGTGAACGTTGAGAGAGAGAAAAACTCTGAACATGACCGGTAATCCAACATTCCATCTTGGAGTTTTTGTAACTTATTTCGGTAGACATATTTCTGCTCCTCCATTGAGATTTAAGATATTCGGAAGAAAAAACACTCTTTAGTAGATCAATCACAAAAGTAATAAAGGAAAGAATCATCGTGCTCGCCCCATGGCTGGAACCCAATCAATGATTTACATTGATCCGGAAACCTAAACAAAATTATAAATACTACATGCTCGTCTGAGCTAAAAATCAGCCGTCCTCAATGGTTTTTCGCCAATATCTAATTCCTTTTTTTTTGAGTAGGGTAACATTACGGAGCAGTTGTAGGAGCTGCCATCTTTAATATAAGTACGTGGTACAGTCAAAAAGTTCCCGGACTGTCCGTTAGAGTGTGCTGCAATCACTTCGTGCCAATCCCAAATGAAGCGTTCCAGGATTGCTTCCAGCAGCTCTACAAAAGCTATCAGAAGTGCATTGTCGCAGAGAGAGAATTGAGGGAAGTTTTTATTACTCATCACCATAAAAAAATGATCAAACCGACTTCAAAATTTCACGAGCACCGAAAATACTCCTATGTTTACAAAATGAAACTAGCAAAACAATAAGAACCATTGTTGTCTCACAAGGTTAGTGTTCGATATAAATAACGTAAACTTGACCTGTATTCAAGCACTTGTAACGTATTCTTAGGAACATGTTGGCTTATATATTTATATCATGTATTAGACAAGAACTTATTATTGTAATCAGATGAAATGCAAACAAATACTGCTTTTTTAGACGATTTTACATACTCAATATTGAAAAATTAAAAGCCAGTCGTTGTAATAAAGGTTCACTTTTGCAAATCCACGCTTCTGAACAATACAGTTTAATGCTCTTGATGAGTATTAAATTTCTGATGTATGCAAATACAACTAACACGATATGTAATGAATAATACGTCAAATTAATAATATACAATAGTTTGTATGAAAATTTTGCTAGTGAAAGTTAAAGTCACTCCAGATGATAGCCCTGGTTTTATCACGTGTATCGAATTTAAGAGTTTATTAACAGTTATATAGCGAACAATATCCTATTATCATTTCCGATAAATTTATAAAATTATTTATCAAAAAAGTTTTGAATCAGAGTCTGAGGTGAGATATAAACTCGATGCTTGTTGTGTATTTAGCCGGAGGAGTCTGGTGTATTTCCATTACACGTTTTACTTGTTTAAAAGGGAACCAAAAAGAAACCTCCATTTAAATTACTTCGTCCAGGTTCAATGCCACAGTCGCTTCATTCGGTGCTTATGAAAAGTAAGCGATGAAGGTAATTATAAAACGATTTAATTAACTGTTGTGATGGCTAAAGTACGATCTGTACCAATAAGTAGGTGTATTTAAAAAAAATAAGAATTGATGTTATTGTGTTGCAATTCTTAGTTTTACCCAGAGCTTTGAACCTACAATGACAAAGTATAATAAAACAGTTTAATTTGAAATTAATTTACGGAGAGCTGAAAAAATATCAATTAATGGTATTCGGCATTGCATAGTTTTTTAGCCAGCCATAAAAAACTCTCACTCCAAATATTACATAAAAAGCCTTCATAAACACTGTTTCGTAATACTCGATGAGGATGTAAGCAAAAAACGTTCCAAAATATTTTACCTCTCAATTAATACCACTCTTATACCACTTGAACCAATAAAAAAAGTTCTCGCTTGCTTACTGATACTTTCGTGTCGTGGCGAGAAAAAGTACAAATCCTTCCATTGCGTTTTCAACTTAATATTTGAAAGAACCACAAAGTTTCTCTTAGAACCGTGTAAAAAAAATGTTCCGTATCGCGTAAGACCTACTATATTATATATTTTTTATTCCCAACTTCTGTCGTCCGGATTATTCCTAGAGTATCCCGAACTCGAGTTATGGGCGGAATAGGGGAGAGGGTTGTTGGGAATGGAAGAGGGAAAGGGAAGGAAGGGTTGGAGAGGGTGGAAGGGAGAGAGTGTAAGGTTGGGGTGAAGTGCATTTGGGAGGAGGGTGTGGGGAGAAAGGGGCTCACAGATGAGTTGTGGAAAGAGAGGGAGAGAGAGAGAGAAAGAGGGGGAGATAGGAAAAGAGATGGAGGATTGTATATAAAACAGTAGAAATAGGGAGACTGCAGAGGGAGGCTAGGATCGCCGGTAGAGAGAGGCTATGAGGATCGATAGGACCCCGGTGGCGCCGGTGAAAGGGGCGGCGGGAGAAAGCTGTACTATCTCTCTTTCTCCCTCTCTCTCTCTTTGACTCCCTTTCTTTGACTATACCTGCCTCTTACACTAAAACCACCCCCACCCACCCACCGTCGACTCCATCACTTTTCATTTTCACCTCGTCTGAATGCATTGGATATGATTTCCCTTTCTTTTTTTTTTGAGATTGCTTTTTCTCGGGAAAGGGATTTTTTTTAAAAGTCACACTCGCCTTTGGCGACGGATTATTTAACTTCCTTTTTTTTCGTTTCCACGGTAACATCCAGAACCCGGACGAGTTCCTTGTCGAAAATTTCTTTTGTTTTTGAGTTTTGTTTTTTTTAATCGTATATTGGTTTTCCATTAGAGACTTCGCACTTTCGAATATATAATTGCGTATTATATTTCGATAAAATGATATTTACTTAAAGAAAAGATGTCTTCTCAAACTATAAGGCTCAGTTTATTATCATCAAAATATATTATGTTGAAAATATAAGGCTATGAAATTAATTCATCAATTTGAATTATCGATCTATTTCACGAAATGACTAGTACTGCGTTTACAATATTTACGCAATTTTTATTAAATCAATAGTCGGTCATTTGAAGGTAAACATGAAATTCATTTGAGATTCTAATATCTGGAGGAATACGGTGATTGATCTATGTGTAATTAACATGTTTTTTTAAATATGAAAAACAAATTTTAATGCAAAATTTTCATTTCAAAAATAAAAACGTTGATATTTGAAAAATACTAAAATCACCATTGTCTCAATGTTAAAAGAAAGTGAGTCAAAGATTCGCATAACATTTCTTTTAAGGACAGCATTTTATATAGTTTTGGGAGTTTTTTGCGTACCAACTATAAATAATGACACAAAAATTTCATTATATGACGCAATTATCTTCATGATAAAAAGAAGAAACTGAACGAAAATGGAAGAAAGGTGAATATTAAATGGTGGAACCAGGTAGATAGGCAAAATCGATAGGGGCGAAATAGCCGGAGGACGCAAACAGGACGAGAAATAATACTGTGTTCTTATAGATGAATTCAATTTTTAAGTGAATTTTTATTAGTTCATTTATGATGAATCATAAAGTTTTGGAGTAAACATTTTCTTAGAAGATTATTTTTCGCTTTAAGACTCGTTGCTACGAGTAGTCATTGATAAATTACCATGGTGATTTTAGCCTAGAAATACAACGCTAATTAAACACGAAGGATAAGAATACTCAATTAATGATATATGTACAGAGTGTTTTCAAAGGCGTTCTTGAATATATTATATAAAAACAGGATCTCTGTGTTTATTCAATCATAATATTTTCCAAATCGGCCTCTGAAAATTGGTCAATGAGGTTTATAGTTCCACAGGACGCAACAAAGAAAATGTTGTCTCTTGTTGTACGAGTATTTACTTGTGTTGTTGCTTCTCTCACATTTGTCATCGTGGGACCTGAAGACTTTGCGATTTCAAGTAATTTGGTTTTCCTTTGGACCCGATTAAAAATATTCTGTTGAAATCCATCATCATATTCTTTCATCCTTCCGATAATGAATGTTTTCCAGACGCCTTAGCGTATTCTGCGTAGCGTCTTCCTTTTCTCTACGTAGAAGATTCTTCCTCTACAGCTCTATATTTTCGACGTAGCTTTAAGTGTATTGAATTGATTATATATATATATATATATATATATATATATATATATATATATATATAAGACAACGAGGTGTTGAAGGAAACCCAGTGAGCACTTACCGGAAGGAGAGCCGCTGGGGTGTCGGAGAGACAAATTTGTAGACGTTGTTGGGACTTTCGGGATGATCTCTTCGTCAGCACCAGAGAGACACGAAGGGATCATCCCGAAAGCTCCAATAACTTCTACAAATATATATATATATATAGTATAGAGAGATATATATGTATGTATATATATTTAATTAATTAACCAAAAAATGTATCTTTTAAAAATTTATTACTCATTTATCTCTCCTCCCTTTCCTTCTCCCTCTCTCACTTCTCTTCTTTCCTCTCTCTCTCTCTTCCCTTTCTCTCTTCCCCCCTCTCTCTCTCTCACTTCCCTTCTTTTCCCTCGCCTCTCTCTCTCATATCACTCACTCTCTCTTCCCCCTCTCTCACTTTTCACCCCAACCTACTTACTGCTTTCCTTATCAAATCTCTCGACACGCAGCTCATCCCATTAACAGACACGCGCGCACACACACACACACGCAGACACTGGCATGCAACATTGATGAATTCGTGAGAATTGGAATGGAGTCACTGGAGTATATACACATTTAGATACAGATATTGCTTCGGTCCTACTGAATTATCAAAGAAGCCTTTCAAGTGGAAAAAAGTGATGAAATTCCCCGTTTGGACTAGGCTAGTTCCGTCTTCCCGGAAAATTTTTATTCTCTCTCTTTTCGTTCGCAGTCGGAAAACGTTGTCGCTCATGGGTTATTCGGAGCATAATCCCGTATAAGGAGGGATTTCTCCAGGAAGAATGCTATTTCCTTGGTTTAGGTGCGAATTCGCTGTCATAATGACTGATTTCACGCGATGGAGGCGAGAAGTTAGGTAACATTTTTTTCCCTTCTGTTTTAGCTTGCGACCTGAGGAACGTCCGGATATGAGAGAGAATGTTAAAATATCGTCCTCCATCACGTAAATATATTCTTTAAACATTTTTATTTCGCGTGAATCTGTATACTTGATAGCTCTAGGTAATATTTTAACTTTTAGCTCAGTTATATTTACTCTTAAAAAATACTAGGTTGTGTTTAACATTAAACCCGTCTATATTTGTTACCGTTAATAGATATTAATTTTTTCTTCTTTGATCAAGAAATTGTCGTAATGCATTAGCTCTACATGAATGATTATTTTTTATAGAATGTTTAACTAAGTGTTGCTATTATATTACAAGCAAACTGTCAAATTATATTTCAGGTTAACTTTCAATTCTTCGAAGATGCTTGAGTGTAGAGGGATTTCAAAGTTTAAGCTTTGACTAATTCTTTACTTAGCGTTTATAGGATGGAGATAATGGACGTAATGGTGCCGACGTCTTCCCTAAAAGTGAAATATTTAGCATAGAAATGTATGTATGAAATTTTATGATCGACAGTGCACCATGTTTTTGGATACTTGGATTTATGGGATAACCGGAAGTATGGTATTAGGAATTCGATCCTATACTGGAGAAATAACGTACAGTTGCTGCTAACTATTATAGTTGTCTAAAACCAAACATTGTTTTCATTTTCAAATCGCTTTCAAATCGTTTCACAGACGTCCTAAACAATCAGTGCGTTTTTACTTTCTACGTTGAGAAAAAGAAGGGGAAACTCGATAAAAAAAAGAGGGGAACTTCTTTGAAGAACAAAAAAAGAAGAGCATCGCCTCCATAATCCGGGTTGAAAGGATTCGATTTGGGCGATTGCATCTCCCGGAGCCAATCGGAAGAGGCGGGAAGAACAAATCGCGACTGAGAGAGAGAGAGAGAGGAAAAGAGTTTACCAGCTATGATGATGATGCGCTCCAACTCTGAATATCAATAGAATTTCATTAGATTGAACGTCGTCAGGCGACGGAGGATAGGCTTAAAGGGATTCATTATTATTCCGCTAGATGGAACCGATTTCCGTTCCAGAAAACTGGAAAGCGTTACGCGGATTGATTCAGAATTCGCCCCATGTCGGGTAGTTAGAATATATAACGGAGATTAAAATTGAAGTAAAATGTGGCAAAGTTCTTTGCGTGAAATGGTTGGAAAGTGCGTGAAAATTCATAAAATTTCCTCTCGTCCAAAAACAATCGGCGCCAAAAAATCTTTCGTATCCTTATTCCGTTCGTCGCCAGACACAGTTGTTTGGGCGGTAGCTGAGCGTAAAACTTACTATATTATAATGTAATTTGATTTTATATAGTAATATTTTGATAAATATGTTTTTATCATCATGTACTATAACAACATACATTTAATCATTATCATTTAAGCAATCATATCGATTAAATGAAAATTTTGTGAAAATCATAAGAATGAACTACCCTCCATTGTTTCTCGACACGGTTTACATAAACAATTCTTCCATTCTATGTGATCCATTTTATAATTACGAAATTTTACCATATTCTGTTAAACTGTATTGCCCATGGAGCCTTCCAAATTCTATGGACTATGTACTATAGACTGCAGATATACTGTATTGCGAAGAACACTTCTTCGGACTTAGGGTCACCTAAAATGTGCATATTCAGCAAAATCTCGAAGTCGGATTATTTTATCACAATTAAAACGCTTTCTCTACGAAAGTAAAACTGTTTTCGAGATCCCGATCAAATTCCAATGATCCATCATTCCAGGCGAGTCAGACTTGATGACGGTCCGCGGGAGTATCGACGCAGTGGTGGTTTCAGGAGGGTCGAATTATCATTAGTTGGTGTTAAGGGACCAAAATGAAAACATTTTAATAATGTGACTTTATGATTGATTTAACTGCACATTGAAAAATCAAAGTTGGAGAAACGTGTAAAGAATTCCAAACACCGCAGATTTTTCGTGACTTATAAATGATATGACGTTGTACTGCACTGTCACCTCGTATAGTTTCCGGTCTATTTAAACTCACGTTTGTTTGTGTGTTTGTTAACATGGAAGAAGTGAAAGTCACTGTTACTATTTACACAAAGGTATATAAATATACAATACAACGGCCTTCGTAGAAGGGCGGTTAGAGTATCTTCCACCGAATACTAAGGTCGCGGGTTCGAATCCCGCTGAGGGCATGGATGTTTGTGTTCGTCGTAATGGGTTGTATGTAAGAATGGACTATGAAGTCTCAACATCGCCCTTGAAAATAAAGTCGAATTATTATTATTATTAATATTTTCATAGACGAAATCTTTTAATTTCAGGAATAATTGAATGAGTAGCTCTTATAACATTAATATATTTCGTTATTTCAATTTATACGAAAAATAATAATCAAAGAATTTGCCTATGTAATATTCTATTGATATTTAGCGAGTTTGCGATTTATTTTGATAATTTATCCAAAGAATTTTACTGTAAAAATATTTAAGTAACTGTAAGTGACAAATCATACATTAAAATCCGTTCATTTTGACTGGCAATTGCACTAGTCTAAATCAAGTTTATCTATGTCAAAATTAGCTCTCAGTTAACAGAAAAAAATGTGGTCATGGCTGCATTCAGCCTTCGGTTTACCTGTTTGACTTGCCTGCGTTTGGAATACACTGGGTGGCCAAAAAAATCTATCGTTATATAATAAAAAGTTTTGAATTTTCAGTCAATCAGTAAATACGGCGGAAAATATTGTAAAATGCTTATTTATACAATATTAGGTGAAGTGTAACGAGTTCTCACAGCTATTAATGGAGAGGCATGACGTTGCCAAATCACGCACGATAACGGACCGAGGAGAAAGGTAGACACAGCGGTTGTGAAAGACATGGCAACGTTGCTGTTCATTGATTGTCTAAAGTCCTTTCTGTGAGCTTCTCCACTGTAATTTTTCTAGATTGTTAAAGCTCAAGTTTGGCAACACTGAGCATATTAACCTCTCCATAACATATCAATTTTCGAAAATTATCGCAAGATCGAGTGATCGAATAAGTATTGATAGTATACCGAAAATCATAGACGGAATGTATCTCATAGCAAACAGAAATGATGATATATGATGCAATGACGGTGAAACGAAATTTCTGAAGGAATGAGAGATACTTTATTTCAAATTAAAATTTTTACCATGCGAATTTCAAATATTTTTAATTTTTATGCCTTTTTATGAGCATTTGAAATTCATAGAGATTATTTTTCGTACGAATAAAATTCCTTTGGATTGAATTTTTTCCAACTCTGTAAGTCGGCTCGCTCTAGCGTAATTAAAAAAAATCGGAAAATTGGTCCCAAAAGAGACGATAAAAAATAAAATCGGGTACCTTCCCGATTCTTTCGGGCCTAATTTGGATTCCCGGTTTCCTGACCGGAAACTTACGCACGGATGCACGTGTGCCACTCTGCTTTTTAACTGGATCCATCAACAAGGAGCGAGGGAGTTCCGACTGAAACCCGAGCCACCGTGGTTCCTCGAAAAAATACCCATCGAAAATTCCATCGAGACTCTTGAAAAAAAAATATAAGAGCGCTCCCGTTAAAAACAGGATCCCCTTAAAATTCGGACCTTTCTCCGCTGCCCTCCCTTATCAACGCATGCGCACACGAGCATATACCTCTGCACAGACGCATAATCACGTATATGTTCGCACACACACACAGAGGCGGATATTAGAGCATAGGAGAGAGGCGTGCAATCTTTTACGTATGGCTAGCCGCATCGACGATTGCGAGTGATTCAGCATGTCGGAGTTTAAATCTGAAGTTTCCCCGATATTCTGTAGTATCATATGAGAGAAAATCAGGTTTAAATGAAGATTTCATGGTTAACATTACAGTATTAGATATTTTATTATCATAATATAGTGTAAAAACTCAAAGTCGTAGGAGTAGCCATTGGCATCGACCTCAAAAGCACTTTATTGCAATATTTATGCAAATAAATTATTAAGAATCAGCATAAAATATAACCACATGTTTTTAGAAGTTGTCAGCTACCGCTTAGGACCTCGCAACACATAAATCCGCTTCTTTATGTACACATAGACACACACGCACGTATGGCCATCCTCAGGAACTTTTATAGAAGAACAGAACATAATATCTGCTTTAAGCATGTGCAGTGCTGCGACTGCACACGGTTCCACAACGCTTACATGTACCTTTGAGCTTTACTATTCATTACTATTTTATTTTACATATCTTTATAGAATAATATTACGAATATTTGTATTTTTTATATTTTAGCCATGTATTCCATAGAGCATCTAGCCATCCATCCTTTAGACGGCCATACATACACAGAAACCCTTCACTTGACTCAGGTTCATTTAAGGAAGTCTGCTTGCGAGTGTCCCTCACTTTTTCCGAATTCGGAACGGCTCTCTCCACTTTTCATTCGGTTGGATTCCGGAGGCGGAATTCTGCATTGGCGAGAGGAGATGAATGACGGAGTGGAGAGAAGGGTTTTCCAAACTGCTCCACGCGAGCGATCATGCTCTCTCGAGCGGTCTTTCGCTAATCTACTGCGTCTCTTAAGAGAGCCAAAGATTAATTTTTTTCGCTTCCATTTAAAAAGGTCTAATAAAATTTTTATATAATTTTCATGTCGGTTTACTTTTATCTATGACAGTTCCTAATGTAATATTTTTAAAAAACAAGCTATGGTTGGTTATATTATATGAAGTTATTTGGGTTCAAATCCGGCCGTGGTCACTGTCACGTGTGCTGACACTTTTTAAAAATTTCAAATATTACATTAAGCGATATTTATGCATTGAAAATAAAAACACTCGGAGTCGAAACAAAAAGGAATGTTGTTGTCAGTTGTAAGGGACGTGGAGTAAAAGATAGCAATGATGGAATATAGGATAAGGTCAGAATGAGACATTAAGTAACGTGTAATGGAAGAGGAGAAGACAAAGGGGAAAAGGATAGGCGAGAAGTGTAGCTCCGAGAATTTCGGAGAGCGTTCAAGGGAGTCGTGTGGCACGGATGGGGAATGATGAGACAGGATGAAAGATGGCGGATGGTTGAGAGGAGGAGGAATGGGGTTGGGAATGGAGGGTCAAGAAATAAGAGTGGAGAGTTGAGGAGGAAGGATGGGGCACGGGGTGGAGGAGATTTGGGGTGGAGGCATGGGGTGGAGTGGGGGAACTAGAAAAGAACAGAGGGTAAAAGTGATTGTGGTCGGTTTGGAGGAAGCGTGCGTAATAGGAGAGTGTGAAAAGGCGATGGAAACAAAGCGGGAGAAACGGGCATCATTTTGTTCTCTTGAGTCAGCGTCCACTCTGCTGCCTTCTATCCTCTTTCTTTATTTTCTTCTCTAAGTTTGTCTCTCTCTCCTCTTCTAGTCCTTATTCTCTAGTCTCGATTTCTCTCATCTCTCTCTCTCTCCGTCTCTGCTTTCTCTCTCCCTCCCCCTTTGGATCCACTGTCGTCTGTTGTCATTGCCTTTTAGGCGTCGCTAGGAAGCAGCGCTTTTACGGGGCAATGGTATTTGTCCACATATGGCGGTGCAGTCAACCGGTAACATCAGCCTCAAAAAGAGGGTCGGTTCAGGATACCCTGGGACCGTTTTATCTCCCCATCTATTTGATTGGTCGTTTCGGGAGATCGTGGAGTGGGAAGTTCACGAAAGAGTAGAGCAAGGAAAGGAGATCAATGAACTTTCAATATTGCGAAGAAGGAGAATTCACCGTTTAGTTATTTTTCTTGCTGAGTATTGCCGAACATTGAAACTTACAAGGCTAAAAATAAAAATTAGATTTTTCTTTTTGGTATTTTCATGAAACTTAAAGCTCTGGTGTTAGTTACTTTAAACGTCTTAGCAGATTCTCCTTTAATCATATAGAAAATAATGAAAGAACGTGATATTTATTGGCGAAGTTAAGGCTAAAAATCTACCTCTTCCAACTAGACATTTACAGTTAGTTAAATTTAAACATTGATTTTAATAATAAAATGTATAATTATAATAAAAATTATGGAAGTTTATTATATTTAAACTTATTATAAAAAACAAATCTCAAATCTCCTGGAAGGAATGGAAATAAATTCAACCGTAGCGTTTCTTGAAGCTCTTCCTGTTTACGTAGCTTAACTATCAATGCCATGAAAAATCCAAGGGTGTTTTAGGTGAATAAGGTTATTAATGGACCACAAATAATTTTAAAAGATAAATATTTTCTGTTTGGTCTCCTGCGCTTACCCTCTTAACTTGTCTCATTAGATAAATATAAGACAGTTAATATCTCAAAAAAATGAATTATGAGGTCTATGGTTAAATAATGATGATGAATAGAGAACCCTCCTGGTCTGTGTTTGTGCATGTGCGGGCATAAAAAGGGTCCCTGGCGTGGAGTAAGTTATCCTAAACCAGCGTGTGAGTACTTTTCTTTTTAAAAAGTTTTTATGGTTATTAGGAGGGTTCTCCGTTCATCATCAGTTAATGTCTTCCATCTCTTTTCGAATTGTAAAGTTCTAATTAAGACTAGTAGGGCAGCCCCGGATCTCCGATCCTCAACGCGATTTAAATAAACTGAAAGTTTAGTGAAATAATTTTGATTGGATAAATAATTAAATAAATGAAATGCAAATAACTTAAATAGTTCGGCCCTAGGTTAGATCTTCTTTGTTCCCTATTCATTTGACGTGTTTCCCTATTTCTTTGTCTTTCCAGTACTCTCCGCTCCTCATCTATACGGGCAATCCTATGAGCTTCCGCATCTCTTTCTCTCTCTTTCCTACAATACTCTTCCTTTGATCTCTGGCTCCTCTTTTTTTCTCTGGCAGCTGTAGCTGGGCTAATAGCTCTACCTTACCTTAGTTCCAATGATTATCATTGCACCCTTATAGAAGAACTCACAAACAATTGCTTTACTTCAAGTGTCTATCAACGACTGCTTTTAACTTCTTACAGGACCTACTATAAAGGCGACATAAATGCAACCGTTTATTTAGATTATCAATGAAGAGAAAATATAACCATATAATGTGTTTACAAAGTAACGTGCGTCCCTATTCTTATATAATTTTTAATTGATGCGTGAGCCTATTTGCGTTAATAAGGATTACAGATGTGTAATATGATAGTTCTACTTACAAAAAGGTAAGATTCCAGCATTCAAACGATGAAACAAAACAAAAAACAAATTAATTGCACAATTTAAAATAAAACTCAATACGCTGGGAGCTTGTTTGTTATACACATGTGATTGACAGCTAGAAACGCTTCCCATATGCAGTCAACAAAATAATTATCCGTAAATATTTACGTTGCTATGCTTCATTAATTTCGATGCTTATGTTAAACAAAAGTGCGAAGCGAATAACGCTATTCTTTCACCTATTTGAAGGTATAATTGATAGTAATTGAATCGGAGGCAACAATGACGGTCGCCTTGGCAACGCCCGGAAAGAGTACGAAAAATCCGCAAAAATTCGAAAAAGAATGCTTATTTCTGAAATATTCGACCGTATAACGTATAAACATGGAAAGAATAAGATAGTATAGAGCCTTAGCCGTCAAATAAAGCAAAAATAAGAAAATCGGTCCATATTTACGTATTTTAACGAACGAAGGAAGAAAACCTTGCACTCTGAAAAATCGAAAATCCCGTGTAAATTTATGGGAAAATATAATTGTCTCCTGGGACACTTTAGCAAACGAAAATATTTTTCCAGGGACCACATAGCCAGTGGAAACAAAACGCCGTTTACCGCATATCTTCACGACGAACGGTTCTCGAGAAATACGCTGAAATAAATTGTAAACAAATGTCTAAAGACGTCAACGTAAAATTAATATATAATTAGATTAGATAAGGAAAACGAGTTTCAGGGAAAAATGTCTTCAAGATTATACAAGAAATAATTAATTAAGTAGCTGAATAGCGCCTTATTAAAAGGAAACAAAAAATGTATACTTGATAAGATGACACCTTATTTATGGCCAAGAAGTTGCATATTAACTTCTTAACGTTACTTTTATCTCATTTTTGTACATTACGAATTCACCCGTAACATAACGATTGTCTCGTTGGAAACTTTTCTTTCTTGAATAATGTTTTCCCAACGATAAAACTGCACACGGAGTTTCGAATAATGCGCTCTAAAATTCTAAGAAATTGGAGCCTTGTGATTAATAAGATATTAATCGTCTCTGTACTTTTCCATGAAGAAATTATATCATTTGAAACCTTCATTCGAAACCTTCATTTGATTTCGGTATTAATTCGAAAGATCAATCCTTTGCTTTTTGTTGTCTTGGAATGCATCTGATAATTTAACTCGCGATCTACAGAATGCATGCCTCAAGTATAAATCAGCAGAGTTTCATACCATTTTCTCCATTATCATTGTTCTCATTGAATCTTTCAATGTTAATGTGGTACGGATACAATAAAAGTTGATGTTGGCGAAACGTGTCTTATTTTCCTTCTAATCTCTGTGCTATTGCTCTTGTTTTTTAAAACTATAAGAGTGTAATAAAGAAGTTTATTCTCACGTGTCTGGAATGCTCGATTTTGTCGCTGTAGATGTGGAGCAGGTAAAAATCGAACCTAGGCTTGCCCCTTTCAAATTGATATTCACATCCCATCAATGAAAATTGTGCCTCTTTACGAAACAGGAAAAGTTTGGTAAATATAAAAAACATATCAAAAAGCAAACATAAATTGCTGTTTGGGATAATATGTTCATTTTTACATAAAAGTCACTGAGAGTCCGTATGGCTCGACAATCCTTTGATTCGACTTTACGTACAGCCAAATAAATAAATCCTCTCCCATTTTGTGTCATTGTCATTCAATAATAGATCGCAAGTCAAATGGACCTTTCTAAGGCAGTTCCTTACTTCCTGTAATTCACATTGTTTTTTTCTTCGCCGATATTTTTCCTGAGATCTTCGTAATTTTTTTTATTTTTCTAAATTTAATCTGACATTATGACTACCCTATATATTTTATTCTGCGAAACACGTCCGTGCAATGAATCTTTCTTGACGTTTAATTTTTGAGAGTGTGACCCGCGGGAAAGAAAAGAACACGCTTCTCTGTCTCGCTCTGACGCAAAATACAAAATCACCTCCAAATATAGTACTTCTTAATCTCTCATTTTCTTTTTCTGTTCCTCATTCTCCTTTTCCATTTGGCTTTCCTCTCTCGTTTATCTCCCTTTCTCTTTCTGCCGCTTATGTTTTCAACGCGTCTTCCCGCAATTTTCCTTCCAATCTCGATTCTCATAACGCTTTCTCTTTTATCCCCTTCCTCTTCAAATCTTTCCTCTTTTTCCCGACTCATATTTCTCGCTTTACATTTATACTAGTTTTCTACTCATTTCCGATTTCTCCCCCTCTCTCTTACCTGAAAATCCTGTACAAAAATCCCATAAAAAATTGAAATTTCTTCCGCATTTCGCCGCTTCGTTTAAAAAATAATAATTTTAATAGGAGCTACTTAACAAATAGGGTTGCCAGATGAAAATTTCTCAAAATCACTAAAAACCTGGCTTGTGAGGTAAAATTTCTTAAAAAATCAGTACATAGGAGTAAGAGAGGTTTTGCTAAAAAAGTATTAATTGTGCTAAAAGTAGATTTGTTTTTATTTACAGAAAAATAATTTATTTAAAAGAGTATTTAAATATCAGAGATGAGATCATATCAATTTTTTAAAAATATACAACAGCGAAAAACTTATTAAGATTTTTATATTAATTAAAACATCTCAAAGATTCCATGTAATATACATAAACATTGAAAATTTACAATGTTTGCATTATTAAATATTTGACAATAACTTTTTACAATTCACTAGTTTCTTAATACTAAATAATTTCAGTAAATTCTAACTTACAATTTGATACAGTTAAAATGGAGAGAGTGAAAAGTCTAATTGTAAGCTGTATGACTTCACATTCTATCACTTTTGGCAAATTATATTATTAACAATAAGTAGGTGTTAAAAACTAGAAACAAATCTTATTGAGAAACTCATCGAAATAAATTGAGTTAAAAACTTTTCTTCTATTCGAGATTTTAGTGCAATTCGCATATTTTTTAGTAATTCAAACATTTCAATAACAATAGGACCCTCTTACTCCAACTTTAAAATTACATTTTGTAAAAGCGCCCCTACATTTGAAACTAAACCTAAATAATCCTCAGCTAGTTCACTATTTAAAAAATCTAACAATAAAGCTGGTGCAGAAGTCTTTGAATTAAAATAAGATTTAATTGGCTCAAAATTTTTGTTTAGACGGTCTATAACCGATAGCAGAGAGAGCCACCTAGTAGAAACATGCCACAACATTTCGGAATACTCCAGATCACAGTATTCATAAAATTCTATCAGAGTTCGTTTCCTTTTTGTATGGGAGCTAAATTCGTTAAATATTTTTACGACAATGTATTCTAGATCAAAATTTAAGCAATTGGAAGCCTTTTTAATGGAATTAGCAATCATGTGACAGAGGCATCCGATATCTATAATACCGGGGCTTACATTTTTAAATTCAGTAATACACTTTGATGACATCCAAAATTTAAATTTGCATTATCTCCGCAATAAATAATAATGTTTTTCAAATCCAAGCCCGCTTTTTCAATTTTAGAAATTAAACAATTAGCAATCACTTGAGATGTTTCTGTTGAACATTAAAAAAAATTTAAAATTTTTGTTTGCACTCCATCTTTCAGGAAATATCGCACTACTAATGGAAACATTTTTCCTTTGTTCGATGCATCTGTTGCTAACGAAAACGGAAGATTATTGTTTTTAATATCAGTAATGATTTTACATTGGGATTCTTTTGCTAAAACATTCGTTATCTTGGAACATTTTGCCCGTCCAAAAGTAAATCTGGACACAATTTTAGAATCCGAAAATATTACAGGAAACAAGGTACTGGTACAATTAACAGAATTAAAACTATGTGCATGTTGTATAGCAGGGGTCCCCAAACTACGGCCCGCCGGCCACATCCGGCCAGCGCAGTGATTTAATCCGGCCGGCCTGCCCTCGAAACTTGCTCTTTGAAGTTTCACACGGCCCGATCAGTCATTTGAAAAGTCTCAAGTGGCCCGCGCTGTCGTACATAAAGCCTAATGTGGCCCTTTCAATAAAAAGTTTGGGGACCCCTGCTGTATAGTATAAAAATTAAAAGTTGCTTCTGCAGCTGTCTTTTTTTTAAAAGAACGAAGATGCCGAAAAAAAGAACGTAAACTTGCTACTGTTTTCCGAAGTTTTTGGTGTTTTACCGTTTTTAGGTGTCGTTTCACGTCTGAAATCCCAGCTTTTGTAATAATGAATTCCGTGCTACAGTGAATACATTTTGCATATCCATCCTTCCCGACTGCAGTCCAAGAATATTGTTTTTTCCATTCTTCGTTAAAATGATTAGTTCCTCTTCTTTTCTTTATTCTCGACTCTTGATTTCGACTTTGGTGCTCGTCTTTTGTATTATACTCTTCTTCAGAAAGATTTTCTACTATCGGTGTTGTTTCCATTTTAAACTGGGGCCCTTTAAATTTAAAATAGATTTTTACTTCATATTTTTCTTTAAAAAACTAATAAGGTATACAATTTCCAAATTTAGCATAATAATTCAATAATTAATTAGTTAAAATTTAAATACTTTCAGAAAGTCAATAACAAAAAGAACTAAACTAAAAAAAACATAAAAGATTAAAATAAAAAATGATAAAATAACAGAACGACACACACCTTGTTACCAAACGTATGCTTTCTTCTTCCAATTTTAGTGAAGATGTCCTCATTTTAACTTGTAAGCCCAATAATGAGTATTTAATGAAAGAATAAACGAATTACGTCTAACCGATTGTATTTAAGTCAATTAAATTTAATTGCTCAACAATGATATTAGCTGAATTGTATTACCTTAATTAATTAACATTGTATTTGATTTGATTCTTTCCAGTGGATTTTCATTAACGTCTTCATCAGAGAATTTTTCATTTTTGACAAAAAGAAGTACATTGTGATACTTTGTAAATTATTGAAAAGAAGTACATGTCAAGCAAGGCAATAGAAAATCAGTACTGTACTTCCTAAATCAGTAAATCCTATTAACAAATGACTTTTTCATACTCCGAGTTTAAACACCTGACAGTATGTTGTATTATTTTTATTCGCGTTTGATTTACCTTTCTATATTAATTATAATTTTGATGCAATTATTCTTTCCAAATCATTTCAAACAGTTACTTTTGCTATGTATCTATTTAATATATATTAATATGTGTAACCGAGGGTATTTTTCTTTAATTAATTTCCAACAGATAATTATATACGAGATGAAAATTAAAGATTATTATTTTTGATTTCCATTATTTAATGTCTTCCTTTCTTCCTTGCGTGTCTTTTCTTTATCTTCTTATTTACTTATATTTTTCAAGCATGTCCTTTGATTCCTTTCGTATCAGATCCCTCTGTTTGATTTTTTTCAAGTTCTCTTCACTTCCATCGAACGGATCGACATCTACCAGCCATTTAATCAATCATTCCCTATTTCCCCGAATTCTCCTCCCTCCGCACACACCCCTCCATGCATCTTCGCGACCGTTTCCATAGCAATATATCTCTCATCCTCCCCACTCCTCTCTCCTCCGTTTCTCCCTCCTTTTCCTCCCATCTCAATCCATTTCCTCCCTCTCCTTAAACGCTGTCGTTTTTATATATATCATTTCCGTCCTTCCGCAATTCTTTTTGTTTTTCCCCCCTTTGGTTCATAAATCCTTTCCTCTTGTCGACGCAGTAGTGAAGTGTTCCCCATGGATCTCACGTCGTCCTCCTTATTCTCTAAGACACACACACACACATAAATACTTGCGGAAGAGGAAAGGTAAATGAGGTTATTTAGTGCAACTAGGTGTTGAAGGATACCCAGTGAGCACTTACGGGAATGAGAGCCGCTGGGGTGTCGGAGAGACACATTTGTAGACGTAGATGATAGAGCTTTAGAGATGATCCCTTCGTCAGCACAAGAGATACATACATATACACATATACATACATACATAAATATATATATGTGTATGTGTGTGTGTGTGTGTAAATGCTTAAGGAAAAAGAAAGGTAATAATAAAGGTGGCAACAAGGTCTTGGAGGAAGCCCAGTGGACACTTACCTAGATTGAAGAGCCGCTGGGAGTGCTGAGGACACATGAAAAACACAAAAAAAACAAAAACGACACAAATATGGAACTTTCGGGCTGACGCCCTTCTGCATATATATATATATATAGTATACTGCTGACGAAGGGATCATCCCGAAAGCTCCAATAACTTCTACAAATGTGTCTCTCCAACACCCCAGCGGCTCTCCTTCCGGTAAGTGCTCACTGGGTTTCCTTCAACACCTAATTGTCCTAAATATATCTATATATATATATGTGTGTGTGTGTGTGTGTGTGTTTCAAGAAAAGGAAAGGTAATACTAAAGGTGGCAACAAGGTGTTGTAGAGAGCCCAGTGGACACTTACCTACGCTGGAGAGCCGCTGTGGTTTCTGAAGAAACACAGAAAATACAAAAACACGAAAAAGACAAAGTGAAGCTTTCGAGTCCTTCCTCAGCGACGGAGAGACATGCACGCGCACACACGCACGCACACAAATATATCTCCTTTGCCGTATCTCTCTCGTCCTCCGTCCCCTATCTTCCCAACCACGTTTCATCCATTCCATTTTCGCGTCTTTACTTCCCTCTGCGACCATTTCTCTCTTTCTCCCATTTTTTTCTTCCTTTCTCTCGCGTCCAATCAAGGCATTTTTCCTTATTTCCTTCTCTCTCTCTCTCTTTTCCCCATCTTCCCACGTAACTCACTCCTATCCTCTCTAATAGCCTCGAAATAGTGTTTCGTATTTCATTAACTTCGGATTCTAACTTTTAATTGGACAGCGGTTATCCTGCCGGTCCGAACGCGAGAGGTAATTTCGTTTCTTCTTCGATTCGACGGAAAAAATGTTGTGTTCCATTGTTGCAGATAGAGCTTAAGAATGATTATCGAGATAAATGTAATCGAACGACGGTCATATATTTCTTATCGAGAGATCCGAAAGAAACGAGGGAAGCGGAGAATTGTGATTCCTCAAAAGAAAATCTTATTTTACCAGCTATAGATTAAGATTTTTATTAAATTTCACACGTTGGAAGGATGAAAAAAATCACCCGCTTATACGTGAGGATTATTCTTCGGACAAACAAAGTGTTATGGCTCCTAACTTAAAACTACTAGGCGTGTACCATTTTTATATCGTACAATCGATTCCGCTTATAATTGTATTCATTAAACTTGTTATTGTGAGAATATATATAATTTAAAACCGAAATTTCATTTAAACAATACCGCCGTTTATTATTATCAGCCTCTTCGTTTCATTAATTAAATAAAACCCAATTTTGTCACAAGATAAATGCTAAATTTTATAATTTCTTATTTTATCGAAACTCAAAACATATGGATGATTACCACTCCAGTCAAGTTATTTCACCATGGTAATCCTGTTCTCCGTCCACAGATAAATCAAAGAGACAATAAGCCATTCGAACCCAGACTGGAAAAAGAATTATAAAACATCACTTCGTTGGATGTGAACCGTTCTACTGGAGTCTATTTTGCTTCTCGTTAAGTGTCATCCTCGCAACTGTTGACATTCGCTCGCCAAAAGGAAAGATTTTGAGAGGATCGGATCAAAGGCACAAAAGGGCACGGTTAGTCGGAGGATGGGTGACCCGGAACCAACCAACGAAAAGTGGATAGAACCAACACGTATTCGACCAAAAATGTTTTTAAAAAATAGGAAAAGCAATATATAGCGCCATAAAAAGTTAATGGCATGTGTTTCGACAGCTACACAGTTCCACTCATTAGTAAACCTTGAGAGGTGTTTGTTTTTATCCAAAACATGTCCTCTCATGTCATTGAAAACTGTTCATTGTTTTTCCAGGAACATTTTTCTTTTATCTCTCAATACGTTTTGAAACACTTGAGGAGCTTCACAAAAACTGGAGAGGGAATATCTACCGTTGGAATTATGGGCAATGATGAGGGAGATGGAAGGGTGGAGATAGCTCTCGCAACCTTAGGTCAAGGGTGTGCAACCTTTTTTCGATGGCGGGCTGCATTAGTATTTCCAAATAACTCTGCGGGCCGCATTTAAATTCGCGGTTGTTTAGATTTAAAGAGTCAAGTGGTTCTATGGGCCGCGTCGGACTCCATACCATTAAGAGGTCACACGGCATTTTGTAACGTAAGAGTCGCGCGCGGTCATCTTTGGCCGCGTTGGAAAATTTTTACTTTTAAAAAAAAAATAAATAAAAAGTATATCGCGAGTAGGTTTGGTAAATTAATTTTTGGCCTATAAATAATTACTGACACACGAGGTTGGACTCCAGAGACGGAGCCCAAAATATATTTCATAAAATTAATTTTTCTCTACATCGGTAAACTTCTTACATTGGAACATAGGATCAAAGCCCTTTGAGTGGCTCGATTTTGAAGGCTAGGATCTTAAGTGATGAATCCATTTATGACTCTGTTCCCTTGTTGAAATGCTTTCACGGAGGGTGGAATTTTCACTCAATGATGCAGTTGATCAAAAGGTTTATTTTTTTTTTCGCTTGATATTACGAATAGTAAATAAAATTGCAACGTCAGATAGATATTTGTTGGCAGTAAAAAAAACAGTCACATTTGACATTTCATAAAAAGTTTACGACTGTGATCATTTTAAAAACTCATAGATAAGCTTATCGAGCAACTCATTCTGTAAATTTGTTTCCTTTCGGAGATATTTATGTCTCGATCTTCCTTTTTTATGACTGCCTTCACTTCCTGCGAAGATTTTCGTTCATTGCCCATAAAGATATCGGGAACAAGGGACATTCCCAAGACAAACAACGGAGAAGGAGACGAGTAGTATGAGGAGGGCGGTGTTACGCTGCGGAATCACACTACAACCCCCCTGGTTTTAGAGAAAACCTTACTCACTGTACCGTACGAAATAGGTCAAAGGTATTAAGCTTGTTTCCGAGCTGCTCCGAGGCCAAAAACCCTTCCCAAATTCCCCGAACACGAAAGGAATTGTGAACATAGTACTGAAAAGGCTTCAACAGTTCTCAAAAGAAGAATTCGTTCGAGGTTGTGTCATGGAATTCCGGGCAGTCGGCAGGAAGCTCCATTCGATACAATTCGGAAATGTTTTAGAATTAAAAAAAAAGGTTAAATGCTTATGCGAAATATATATATATATATATATATATATATATATATATATATATATATATAATGTCCACTTAACATTTAAATAAAATGCAATGAATAAGACCGAATTTATGGAATTAACCATTAAGATTCACGCAATGCAGCGGTATATGTACAAATAATTTTTTCGCAAAAGAGAGAGAAAATTAATTCTTCGATAAATGTTTTTCTTTGATATTCAAAATTTTCTTTATGATTTAAAGTGATAAAGTTAAATTTACAAGGATTATTGTTTCCTATAAAAAGATGGCTCCTAAAATAATACTACCAGAGTAAATATATGGATATAAAATCATTGAAATTTGTATTTGTAAACCAAGGAGAGGTGAATATGGGTTATGTTCTGTTTATTTATTTTGTTACTACTATGAAGCCGAGTTGTATTTTATTTTTTTGATTTATATCGTAAAATATTTAACTCACATTCTAACCTCAAAAATATACAATTATTATGATATTCGTGGAAGCAATCCTTCTTCAACTACCATGTTACATAAAGCAGGATCATTTGTTTTTATCAACACAAAACTAAAGTATCGTTCACACAAAAGATATCTGAGGTGAATAAACTTATAAGTCATCCTAAGGAAAAAGTTTGATTATATATTTTTCAAATCAGATATTTTTTCTTCGCAGTGCAAATATCCTAAATACTTAAACCACGACGAAAGTGTTATGCAAACTATTGAAACAATAAAAGTTTTATCGACAGATGAACCAAATAAAACTCTTGAGTCTTTATAATTCTAGAATTTGGCGAACTTTTTTCCATAAGCGTAGAGAGTAAAGTAACTACATATTTTATAAATGAAGTCATGTATTCTGATCAAACATTTCATATAAGTGAGACTTTAATCCGATAATTGGGGCCATTCACAATTATGCTCAAAGCAACTTTTTATGGCTGTTGGAGATATCTGAAATGAATACTTGTTTTTTAATTTAATTTTTCTCGCTCAGTAATCTACTGGAAAACAAAATATTTTTATTACAAAAATATATATTGATCTAACGTGTATTAATGTTTCATAATATATTTACTGCTTTTGAAGATACCCCAGATGTCTCGCTATTGTAGTGCGAATAATGAAAATAGTATTAACTCACTTTTGATCGTATAGGAAAATGTTTATAATTTGAAATTAATACAGCAGAACATTTATAATTTGAAATCAATAAAATAAAACTTTTTAAAGAAAAAATTCCTTGGCTTTAAAAATGTAAGAACTGTCAGTCCATAACAGTTCAAATGACGTCTGCAAAGAGCGATTACATTTTCAGGCGGATTTTATACTTTTATTGAGCCCTGCACTTCGGATTAGTACATAAAAACGTCGAAATTCCAGCGCACTCGGGTAAATGCTTAGCACTTCCGGCTAAAAGTATCAAAATCGTTTTTACCGAAGAGAACTTTCGGACTCGTTTATAATAATCCCAAATATCGCACGGGATGTAAAGTAAACAAAATATTTTACACGTTATGTCACGTGAAATTTAACGGCTATGGCTATATTCTATTCGCCTAGTTAGGATAGTACTTTAAGTTTTTAAGTTATCCACGTGCGTAATTATGTACGCGAAGGCGAAGTTTGTGTGGGGAAAGTAGGTACTTTCATAAAAGGGTTGTGGTGACGTCACGTTCACTTAAGAATATTAATCTTTTTCGCCTAGATTTAGTAAATGTCTAATTAAGAGCTTTTAATTCCATATCTTGTTCCTACAAACATCGCAAATCATTTCATCTCTTTTTCGTTAATATTTCTGTCGCATTACTAAAAAATACCTCACCTATTCTCATCAATCGACATGTTATTTTTACCTAGCGTGTCCTAAATTTTCTCGGCAGATGGAGCATTAAACCCTCTCTGCTTTGTAGTGGACTCATTCTTTTTCAGGTCAGTAACAGACATCCATTGTCTCCTAACACCCTGACCCCATATCCTTCACCAGTTTCACCGATTAAAGATCCCTTTATCGAACATTCTCTCTCTCTCATTCTCTCTTGCTCGAATCGCCTCGCTTCCAGTATCCACGTCTGGGAGACCCGAGATCGATGCCCCGAAGAGATTTTAAACGCTCCTCCGTATTATGGTCAAGTGGGGTTTCCGTTCCAGTTTCACGTCTCCTATTCACCACCTGTCTCTTTCCCATATGTCTATGGCAGACACTAACCTTGTATGTAGCCCAGAAAGCTCGAGCCGATTCCGAACTCCAACTAGCCGTTTTCCACACACACACACACACACACACATAGTCAAGCAGACACATACACATTCGAACAGACAGACGTTACGAGTGTAAATGCTTGTTTGGAGATGGACTGAGGTGGGACTCGGAGAACAAGAGGTGTTGAGTGGAAATGCATTAATGGGATCCATCTCAGTTCGCTTCCCATCTAACAGTCGCCCCTTATTCCCTAACTGCCCTTCCGTGATGGTGTTTTCCATCAATCTCGGCGAATAAATTCGAGAATTTTCGAGAGGCGATGATTGAAAGGAATTTCGCTATTGTTATTTAACAGCGATTCACTTTAAAAATATCTATTCAATAATGTGTGCAATTATTTATTGATTTTTCCTTCTACGTGGAAACAGTGTTTGCATTTAGCGATTAATTACCGTTTAGAAAGTACATTTTCTGCTATTACTTCAAATATTCACGAGCGGAATGCCTTTTTCTAAATCTTATTTTAAAAAATAAGCACTTCAGAAAAATAATTTAAAAAATAATTATGTACTTATCTTAAGTATCTCCAGTGGCTTTAAAAAAAGAAACCCAGACGCGCTTTTTGATTACAAAGCAACCGTCTTCAGTGGTGATTCGCTTAGGGAAGATTATGAAAAAGAATATTATTGCAGATAACTATTTATAGAAATTTAAATAATGGATAAAAATAACCTCATCCCCCTGGATTAATTTCTGTGATGTCCTTGGCACGCAAAAACTGACTTTGCGTGTCTTTATGACCCATGGCATTTTGCGGAAGGAACAAACCGATGCACGGCTACGTCCTGGTTGCAAATAAATTTTATATTTATTTCTTCATTTTTTACAGTAAAAAATCTATGAGAATCGCTGCAGAGGATGTTGAGTTGCTTTGAATTGCATCGTTCATCAATTTTGTATATCAAATTTCACAGTGGGAAAAGATTCCTGATCGTTCGACTTTACTGCGTAATTTCAAACAAAAGTTATCCGAAGAGACGTCATATATTTAACCAAAGTCCTTGCATAAGGTTCAACTGTATTTCATGTAGAAACTTATCTAATCTCCATGCGTCTTTAGGTACTTCTTCTGAGTTCTCTTTCTGATAGTTCTTCGAGGCACTTATTCAGTATATGTCATTTTACAGAAGCATTTTTCCCTCGGCGTGCTAATATAAGATTGCCATACTTTTACCAAAGGTTTCGCATTTTCATAATTTTTAGCCTTATTTGCTCTTTTATATTTTTAGAATACTTTGGATACTTTAGGTAATCTTTCATTCTACGCATTCTATATTACAACATTACAGAAATAGCAGGTTATTTCTATCCGTCGTGAAAATAATAACTTGGTCAAACAGATTTGTTTTTAAATTTAAAGTTTTCCGTCTATACAAAGTAATTATGAATCCTATTTGCGATTTTAAAGAGAATTTTGAGTTGAAATAAACTCACATTTGCTAAAAAACGTACTCATAGAAGCTACAAATCATGTTATCATTTCAAGCATTTTGATTGATTGTTTATCCAGAAATCGATGACTATTTCTTCAAAATATTTTACTATACAGTTTCGAAAAATAACACATTCGGATTTTTAATTTGTTGGATTAATTGTACATAAATCGATAATCAAGCAAAGATAGGCATTAAGATATCTGTATTCCCGAAATATTTTACGGTGACGCATTTTTATCATGAAACTCGATTCATAGAGAAGTCACATTATTCTTTCTACTATCTAAGCACTTGAGCTCTAGAGCTTCATGGGTTTTTAAATTCGTAATTAAGTGCTCTCCTGTTCTTGATTGATTCAACTACATAAATATTTAGCCGAATCATTCAAGAATCGAATAATTATTAAATGGTTGGCGAGTAACACCTTAGTAAGCGTATGAGAGGTTTTTGTGTTTTTATTCAAAAAATGAAATTTTAATTATCGACGAACATTTTTTCTGAACTTTTGACTAATTTTTCTGATTAATGCATACCCGAATGTCTTGATAATATCATTCAGATCATTATATTTTATGGTTTTATTAAAATTAAGTTGTTAAAAGACCCCCTTTTCTCTTGTGTCAGTGAAATAAATATGTACATTGTACAAAATAAATGTTGGTTCATAAACAAATATTAAGATATCATATCAACCATAAAGTTTTTATACATTTTGATGGGCACTTTTTTATAATGATGTATATGTACGGATATGAATGTGTGCATCCAATGATGTGTGTGTGTGTGTTTATAAACATTCGCGGATTATTTCTTTTGAAAATTGACATTTTGGATTTATTGGAAAACCAATCGATACACTTCAACACGCTACGTAACACAGCACAACTTTGTTTAAACACCGTCCGTTATGTTCGAGGCCCCCAAACCGTTAAATCGATCGAACTTCAATAATGCATCGCTCTCGACACTTTTTTCGCTTTCCAACTGATAATTAAATGATAATAAATAACGATTCTCCGACACGTCCAGATAGATGGATGTGACGTATCCCTTTGTATCCTTCCTCTCTTTCCCTCCCTCCCCCCCTCCCCCTCCCCTTCATCCCCTTTCCAACATTTCCCACTTGCAACAGAATCCGGTCCTTTTATTTTCAAACGCTATCATCAATCACGGCTCCTTATCGCTGAGCTTCATCTTCTGGGTGTAGGACATAGATGTCACTAGGTGCGTTTTCAAAGCCACGGTAAATCAATCGACTAACAAGGCTGACGAGGAGTTTGTGTGGTGCTAATGTCTCCAACCCTCTCCTTCCCTTTCCCTCCCCCATCTCCCTTCTCTTTACCCTATCCAACTCCGAAATTGCTAAAAAAAAACCTCCGCGTCAGCTCCCCCCTATGAAAAGTGACGGATGATGGGGTATGGAATTGATAATAACTCGGAGGAAGATAGGGAACTAGAATAAGATAAGGAAAGAATAACGGGAGAAGGAAAGAGAGAAAGAATTTTACGGTGGATAAGAGGGATAATAAGTGAAGTAATTACGCGGGGGAGGGGGAAGAGAGAGGATGCTGCTATGTATAAAGTTAAAAGTGAACGAGGTGATAGCTATCAGGGGATTAAAGTAACACCCGGCGTAATCCCCTTCGTAAAGAACTCGTATCATCAACCTGTAGTTGATTTTCTGCGTGTTTTAGGAGATACCCTAGAGTTATGCATCGAAATAAAATAGGTTAATCACTTCATGGCACGTTAATTTTTACCGAAAAAGCGCCAAAGCAAAAAGAACCGCTCCCTGCCGAGAAGATAATCGGGCGGTGTTGGTTTGGTTGCATAACACACTGGCTGAGACGCGATCGCTCGATCTAATGTTTATTCACCCGTCTCCGTTCTTCATTTCCTGATGAATCATTCATAAGCTGTGATGAAATATATACCCATTATATTATACTACTCTTTACATCATTGTATAATATCATAGTATAATCCTTTACAAAAATGCGCGACTCCTTTTGGAAGTCATGCCAAACAAGCACCAATCTGTAATATAAAGAGTTTAAATTTAAATTTGCCTTTCCTTGTTTCAAGATATCTTTTATCCACACTCTTTTCATATTTTACGGATTAAATAGATTTTGTAAATAAAAACAATTCCTACTAATCAACAACTATCAGTCTGCGTTATTATGAATATTGAAATTAGTTGTAGCAACGAACTTATTTATTTATATCTATTAAATGCTACATAAGAAACAGAAAACTACCGAAAATCATTTAATTATATCCCCTAACGATGTCAAATCGCAAAGCCCTCGGCAATTTTTACTGATAAATAATTTTCATAAATCTTCACTTTATAAAAAAAATTTAAAATGTGGCAATTAGTTCATTCTACCTGCGATCTTTATAACTATTTTATCGATTACTTAAATGAAATATTAAATTTTTGAAAAAACTTCGTGATAACGGAAGTAACGCTTACTTTAAGAATTAAAAAATATTCCCTGAATAGAGCGCGAGAAAGATTCTAAAACGCTCGAAAATGCTAAAAATTCACGGGAAAAAATGCACGCAAAAAATTTTACATCGTCGAAACAACGTGCAAAACGATCACGAATTGTAACCACTCACTCATTTCTTTTTTCTCTCTCTCTCTCCTCTATAATCTCCATTTCTTTCTCCCTTTCTCTCTCTCTCTAGTCCTTGTTCAAAAAGAGAAGGAATAAAAACAAAGAGAACCACCTAAAAAAAAAACGCTGAAAAGTCGTCTTTCATCTCATCCTGTGACTAAAGGGACATTTTCCTTACCTTTTGAAGCCCTGCAATTACAGGCGCCATGGGTTGCTTAGTCAAGTGTGAACCAGGATAATGGGAGTAGATTGAGTGGGAGCGAGAGAGAGAGAGAGATAAAGAAGAGAGTGGCGAAAGAGAAAGGAAAAGCGGAGACGCAAAGGGAGGAAAAAAGGAGACGCGAGAAACTTCGCTTGACTTACTGCCAACTTGGCATTCTACCCGACGACACAATCGCGAGTGTTTATTTCTGCTGCTTTTTTTTCTCCGAAACTACACGACTCAATCGTACCATACTATATGCGAATCGGTTGTTATTTTCGCGGTTTCGATTGTTAAGGATTTATTTTCTTTTTCGTTGCAACCACCGATGAATTTAAAGGGATAATTTTCGAAAAATTCGAACGAGTTTTAGTAGTTGCGCGAGGAGTAAAAATGTCAGATCGATATAAAAATCTTTTTATAAAATATCGTTTGCTTCGGTAAACAGAACATAATATAATGGGTGAATTTTACAATATTACAGTCTCCAATAAAAAAAAACTACCACATATAAAGCCCCACGTTAATATTCCTAAGCATACCATATATTTCAAAATAAAAACTGGTTTTGATATAATCTGGCTTGCCGTGGAGCGGGCTTTGTTTGATAAAATGTTTTTAGAAATCGAGCTTGCCGGATTGTCCCCATGCTACCGATTTGGGTAAGATGCGAAAAGTCATTTGAAGGATTAATTATGTTGCTATTCAATTCGAAGTGATGCATAAATAATGTTTTCGCTATTGTAGTATTAATATCATAATATTGGATTACATATTGTTATTTAAAATTCGTGAATGATAATTTCTCCAGTTCGATCAAATATTATTCTCTGAAGGTTTTGAATAACTTTTTAATAGAGAATTTGTATTAGCGTAAGGAAACCTGTATCCTATTCTGTGATCAGGTTTCTTTTGTCGTTTACTTCCTTATTGGTTTGTAGATCTTCATGAGGTTTGGTGTTTTAAAATAATTTCCTGCTATGGATAATCGAACCGTCTTCTTTTATCAATGCCACTAGCTGTATCTTGTTGATCGAGAAGAGTTTTTCTTTTTTATCAATTTCAATTTCAAAGGTTTTTATTTCCTGGTAGACTCATGCATTTCATTTTTAACAGCGGAGTTTTTACATTTGGATATTGATTTATACATGGGCCATCTGCCTGTTAGAGGCAGATGGCCTCTTCAGGTTCGGTTCAGGTGGCAAGATCATAATTCATTGTTCAACCATGTGTTAGCACCTTTTCATTTAGTTTCTTCCGGGGGTGGCGTTTGTCTGGTATTTGCCCTAAGACGGAATGGAAACCCAGCAAAACCTTCCGTAGACAGCCTTTTTTATATTTTCTATTATATTATATCTTTTTCGATTATATTATGATTATCTTTATTCGTATGTTCTTTGATGGACTTTCTTATAGTTTTGCTTAATTATGCGAATTGGGTCATTTCTTTGGGTTCGTTACTCATTTTTTTCCCTTTTCTTCATCAGCAGTGTTTTTTTTTCAATTACATTTTTATCTGGTTTGACTTTAACAATTCCGCCTATTTCTTGAGCGATTTCTAAGAATACCACTATTAGTTTTGATTCGACTTTTTGGGCTTCCAGTGTACTAAATCGATTTTGAAGTTCAAGTTGGAACTCTTTCTTCTGTTATTTTAATAACTGTGTATTGATGCTAGGATTGGGTTTCCTTGCTAGCTTCAACATTTCCAACTTGGAATTGAATTTAATCCTGCATCGTACCCATCGATGATCGCTTCCAATTACAAATCCTTTGAGAACAGAAGCCTTCTAGCAAATGTTTTATGTTGAATAGTCTGCATCAGTTTCATTTTTAGTACCATTGGGCAATAAAGAAACAAACTCAGTTGAATCTCGCTGTTTTTTTAAAAGAATTACATAAAACTACATTACATAAACAAAAAATTTAACTCTCTCCATATGAAAAACAATTGAAATTTATTACTCAGCATATCACATTTTCTGTTTATTACAACTTTACATCAGCATAGCGCACGATACTTCCCATTGAATTCGTGATTGGTTTTCCTTTTATCCTTTCATGCCATTTAGCTCTTACGACAGTGATTTTGTCGAGAACATTTATCTAATTACCAACTCTTGGTTTACGGTACGAAAAACTAGCAAGCAGTTATATGTACGTCAATCAGGACACCTCCACTTTTGTTACTAAAAATGTTAGGATATGATATGTTCCGCGCTCTAAAACACGTAGGTTCAAACACGATACATCATTATACAGATTGGATAGTTGAAATGCAGCGCACCTCCGAGCGATAACATTATGAGCGGCGGATTTAATGCGTAATATTCTCCAAGATGCGAAGCTTTCGGAATATACGAGGCAAACCTCTTCGTCATTTACTCAATCCCTATTTAGTGCTCAAAGCTGCCGAGTGGTGGGGCGGGCCTCGGGTTACCCTCTTCTCAGGATAGGTTGGAGAGTTACAGGCGGTGCAGAAATGATGTATGTCGCGGCAAGAGCCTAGAGATTCCCTTCGTTTCTATGGATACCACTTTCAAAATAGGAAAATGGGAAGAGCGGCGGTGAAAGAAAGGAAAAGCAAAAGAGGGGACAGAGTGGCTCATGAGATACGGGAGTGGGAGGAGGAAGTAAGGGAAATCAAAGTTGGAAGAAGAGGTATAAGAGAGATAAAATATGTATCAGTATCTGAAGGAGAGAGAGAGAGGGGTAATGATGGGATTAAAAGGTATTATACTGCGTTTTTGTATAGGAAGATAAGATACTCATGAGTTCTTCCGGAGCGAAAATTTGAAATTGGCACAAGTGTTTCCAGAAAACAAACAAATTTACATGCAAATAAAGTTAACGTCGCAAAAATTCTCATACATAATAATTCTCAAGTGTCCGTCTGCCACAGTATATTCACAACCGGCGGCATAAGATATTGATGAATATTCTATCACAGAGAATAGCGAAGGGAGAGAAAATAATAGGACAGAGGGAGAGAAAGAGTTTCAACTGAATTCCTTAGTCATATCTACCCGTATTTTTTGACGGATAGCCCAGCTTGTACTGTTCTGATTGCGATAGGTAGAAGAAATGGAAATTTCACTATAATGGTAAAAGTAAAACAAATGATAACAGACATCTCACCTTAAACTCACTGCCAAACACTCATCGTTGTATGGAACGTAAAAGGATAAATTTAAAAACAATTTCCCAGCTTTAATTAGGAGAGTAAATATATTTAATGAATAAACCCGTACAGTAATATCCCCCGGTATAGATGAAGCAAGAGGGAGAAACACCAGAAGCAAAAGGATTCGAACATAGGTCAACGACAAGTTGGCTTTTTAAAGTAACGGATCGAGAAGATGAACTGATATGAGCGATGAGGCGGAAAATATGAAGAGGGTGAAAGAGGGAAGAAGAAGAAGAAGAGTGATAGAGGGAAATTGATGGGAATAGAGGGAAATGTAAAGGAAAAGAGAGAGAGAGTGAGAAAGGAGGAAGTCATCGAATATCAAAAGCAAGGTGGAGAGGGATTTAGAGTCAATCCCAATAAGTCAATCAAAGTTGGTTTTTTTTGTTCCTGTGAGTCGAAACGTCTCGAGAGGTAAAACGGGTTGGCGTTCTTCATTTTTTCCCCCCTTCCTTTCATGGATGCTCGTAAAGTTTGATGGAAGGAGATGAAAAATACGCCTTTGATGTTTAAAGCGCCTTTCCTTGATATCTTGATTTTTTAGGGGCAATATTTTATCTACGTCTCAGCCTCGGGGTTGAAAAGTAATACGAGCGAGAAATAACCAGCACGGTATGAGATTATTTCAACGCGGATATCGACGTGGCATTGCTTTTTTTCCCGGGCGATTTCTTTGGAATTTTCATAAAAATTTTTTGCTTCAGTCAAGTCTTCAGTAAATGGAATTCTAAAGAATCGCTTAAAAGTAAATTTTGCTCTGATTTGCACCAGAATGAATTATTTATGATGCTAGTATTATTCCTTCGCATTTTTTAATAACAGCGTAAAATTTAATGGTTTTCGTAAAAACTCAAATAAGCTTTGAATATATTAAATATTGACATGTTTCATGCTGTAGAAAAGGATTCTTGTTGCAACCATTTTCAAATTTAATGCTTATTGTTACGTTAAATTTACTTCAAAGTGTGCATGCTTGCGTTCTGACACTTTCATGTCTATAATAATTAAACAAGGGAACTTGTCCAGCATAGTATAAAATTAAATTTTCAAATTAATTAAACTTTAGATGCAAACATGACTTTTGGACATACGGACATTTATTGCGGTTAATCCTCGAATGAGTTCTAATTTATTTATTTATTAGCATAAGTTCAGATACAGCACTAGGCCAATTACACTGAATATCATAACAGACAATAAATTAAAATAGAACAATAAAATACAAAAACATAATAGTAAAATAAATAATTAAATGTATAGGTTGACAATAATACAAGCAAACAAGAGAATCCATTTTAAATGAGGTGTGATTGAAGTAAAAAGTTGATTTCTATTCAGAAATATGTCTATATCATGGCTGCCAGTTAATTGGTTGTACATATTTGGAAGTCGGAAGAATAGAGAGCGTTGAATAAGGGAAAGCCGAGGTTTAGGTATATGGAAGAGTGCAGAAAGTCTGGTTGATCTAGAGGAAATTCTTAAAAAGAAGGAAGAGAGAAGAAGGGAGGAGCAGAGGTTACCGTTCATTACACTGTATAGAAAAGAAATGTCAGATTGGCTTCTGCATAAGGAAATAGTTGGAATTTTTAGGGAAGCTTAATTTGATGAACACGTTTTCACGCCCTAATTTCCTATTATTTTATATATCAAAGAACAATTTGTCAAGGTTCGTCATCCGAAGAGATCAAATGATTTGGTTTAATATTTGCGTTGTGCTAATTTATCAATACAAATTTATCTGGTACAATGCATGAGTATTTGCAAGTGATCAAGAGCGACATAACATTTTGTAATCCTTTTCACTCTCTATTCACATGCAGTCATAGACTGAAGTCTATAACAGAACCGCCGTTTGATGATCTACTAAAGGCAAAATTAATAATCCTTTCCTTGAAGGCGTGAGGATAATCTCGAAAGCATCAGACAAGAAATAAACAAGAGTACTGTTCTCCTCTCATGACTAGTTTTACGATTCAGTCCGTCACGTATTATCAATAACTATCACCAAGGGAACGCTGGAAATCTGTTCTCCAAGTAATTCCAACTCCCAACGCACGCGTCTCATCTTCAACTCTGTAAACAAAGCGAAACTTGAAACCGATGAGGAAATATTCCTCGCGCGCGGAAATCTCCGTTCTCATATCTACAAAAGCAAAAATTCGCAACACCGAGAGCTCCGAGATGTTTGTATGTAATTGCAGTCGTGCGTGAGGTAAAAGAAGGAAGGGAAGTGGGCGGTTGGAAGCAATCCAGACGAGCGAACACGTCCAACTTACTCAAAAACGCTCCAGTTCTCGAGTTATCTAAAGAGTTAACAGGAATTCCCACGCAGTCTACCCTCCCCCCCCCCACCCCTTACAGTCTCTTCCTCCTTCCCCCCAAATCTCCATCTTCCAGCCAAGATAATCACTTCCTAGGTGGAAAAGCTAGTCCAGAAACTGTTTCCGCGAGGTGGGCGGATTTTTGGCGTTAATGGGAAGTGAGAGGGCCAAGGGCAAAGAGAGGGAGAGAGAGATAGGGTGAGGATTCGTCGTTCCCTTATGAATTTCCCCACCCTATAATCTCGACCCCATCTCCACAACTCCATTATCATGGGTTGAATTTGTAACTCGCGGAGGAAGGTTGCAAGTCCCTTTCTGGACGAATAACAGGAACATCTGCTATGCGGGTTGCCTAAACCACGAGGCTGAGAGAGTGGTTCGCTGGAATAGGGAACGGATAGAGTGTTTTAATGGGACTGTCACCGCGGCAGTGAAGTAAACGTTTCCTTGTGGTCTGCCAGTAGATGAGCGGGGGCTTAGATGAAGAGTAGATGTTTACATTATGGTGGCGGCGAGTCTTTTTCGTCGAATGAGTGTTTTTTTAATCAATAAGGTGCGATCTTCCGGGTAAACTGGAACCTGTTGTTTTAACTTTAATTAAGTCAGTATAATCTTCGTCGGCAAGGTTTAGGGTGATGAGGAGTTTATTTAATCTTACAGCGCTTCGGAATGATCAGTCAATGTTGACTTACTCGCGTCTGAAAGATCGGCATGGATCTAAGATAATTTCTCGAGTATAACGACTTACCTATTTCCTTTGCTTAATGATAGTGACATTGGATATGACAGTTTAATAATTATAATCAACTCAATGCGAATTTAAAAGAAAAAATGTCTTAAAAATCGACTTCCCAATAAAATGTACCTGAATTTCCCGAGTAAATTACCAAATTTTCAACTTAATGTTTTGTTGAGTATTTCGCTTAAAGGGTATTATACTGCAATACTATCTGGAGTGCCCGTTGAATTTCAACGGATTTAGTGAATCAAAAACTTCGACAGTGTAACATGTAAGAATCGCAAGAATAAGGAAGTACACAGTTATAACCGTCGAATAAAGCAAAAATGAAGAAAACCGCTCCGCATTTTCCTATTTAGATGAATGAAGGAAGAAAATCTTGCACAGTGAAAAATCGAAAATAACATATAAACTCCCTCCCCATCCCTTCCACCCTCTCCTTCCCTTCTCCCCCTCCCTCCCCTCTCTCTCCCTCCCCTTTCTTTCTCTCTCTCCCTCCCGCTCGCTCCCTCTCCCGCCCTCCCTCCCCCTCGCTCCCTCCCCCTCGCTCCCTCCCCCTCGCTCCCTCCCCCTCGCTCCCTCCCCCTCGCTCCCTTCCCCTCACTCCCTCCCTCTCTCTCTCTTAAATGTAAGAAGGGACTATATAGTCCCAACATAAATGCATTGAACCCTCAATTTCGTCGACAGTGGGAGTTGTCATGGTAGCTTATAATTGATATTGTAACAAAACTGATAAAATCACGTATTTTATTGATTCTAACCACATTTCTACGCGAATTCGACAGGAATTTGGAATCTGTCTTGAATAAAAATAAACTTTGTTCTTTCCCGCAAAGAAATATCCAAGTCTCAAGTTCGTACCATGATTTTAAATAATTTAAAGTGCAAATTCAAAGTAGTCTACACTCATCCCTGCATTTCAGTTGCAGGACGCGGCAAAATACGTGACGTTCGATAATTAAATCGTTCTTCATTTCGAATCAAAGTGACGGACAGAAACAAAACCTTGACCATTCACTAAGTTAGGATGTAAGGAAGAATCGTACCAAATTTGGTAATTCTAGCTTTTATCGTTTAGGAGGAGTTCCATGAACAAACTAACAAACACACCCTTCAAAATATATTATAGGAGATATACTGGCTAAATATGTATGATTCTTTATGTTTCTAATAAAGCAATGCAATTTCTCTCAATATTATAAAGGTAGTCATTCGAAAGTTTTAATAAATAAAAGTCAATATAGCTTCATATTCATTTTCTCTACCAAATACAGGCAATTTCAATAACAAGGGCGAGCGAGGCACCTGTCTATGACGCAGCACACTTAGAGGCGCGACAAGTGAAATTTGAACTTTTAAATGTAACGTTTTATATTATGAAATAATATGTTATCTTGCGTCTACATTGTAAATTAACTAGGTTTGAGAGATAAAATTTTGTACTGTATTATTTCATTAGGAGTAGGGCGTAACATTCAAACCTTACCTAAGGCGCAAAAATTTCTTGTCTCTGTTCTAAATTAACAAGCTTCGGCGATAAATCAGACTGACTGCTTATTGCTTGATGATGATTCTACAAGTAGAAGCTATGACCGTTTAAGCATTTTTAATTATAGTTGATTTAGTATGAACTTATGCAAAATTAATTTTTAAACTAAGTTTTTTATATCATTCAATTCTGAATAGTTGCGGCTTCTTTTGTCGATTTAATTGCTTTTTTATTCTTTACTAGTAAAGTTACGCGTATTTTATTCGGTATCAAAATAAATTAATCTGTAATAAACGTATCTGGATTAAAAATAATTCCATAATAATTATTGTAAGTGTATCGGATATAAATTATTTTATAAAAATAGAATTAGTAGAGAAATCTAACTGATAAATAATACACAAGGCGTATGTGTGTATATATATATCATTACTGGACAGATAGGGTGAAAAATGAGGAAGTACTACGAAGAATAGGAGAGAAGTGAACGATTATACACTATCAGAAAGAGGAAGGCGAACTGGATTGGGCATTACCTGAGGAGAGAGTGCATGATTAAAGAAGTGCTAGAAGGAAAACTGGATGGAAAAAGAGAAAGAGGTAGGAAAAGGTTTCAGCTAGTAGACGACTTGAAAGGGAAAGAGAGCTATCAAGTCATGAAGAAAACTGCGGAAAATAGGAGTATATGGAGAACCAAGTTTAACCTAGAATAATCACGGACCTGTCAATGGACAGACTACCTATGATGATGATGATATATATATATATATATATATATATATATATATATATATATATATATATATATATATACGCTTATTAAAGTAAGAATAAAATTTAAGGTTCAAAAGAATTTACTGTCGGATTAAAAGTTTTCCACCTTATTTTTAATACGAATTTCTTCTCAAATTTTAGAGCGCAGACGTAAATTGCTCTCATCTTTTTAAAATTAATTTAACGCCTCTTTTATTGTAAATTTTAAGGCATCATCTGGAACGATTTCCAGTCTTAAAGTGAAAGAAAGCATAATAAGGTTTCTTATTTTTTCCGGCGTGTTAGCTACATAATCCGACGTTCCCAGAAACTGTAGCTAATAATGGATTGCCATACAGTCTTAGAAGTTTACTCGCAAATTTCGTGAATAAGACCTTTGTCCAACATAAGAACGGCCAAGGGGGAGGATTTAATTTTCGGAAAGCATTTCCCAAAACTCGAGGTCCGACGCAATCAACCCCGACCTGACCGTACTTGTCCGATCCGCAGCACTCGCCATCCATCTGTCTTTCTCTCTTTTCTCTCCCCCCCTCCCTTTCCCTTTCTCACGCCATCTTCTCCTTTTCCCCTCTCAATTTCTCCTCTACCCATCTCGCCCTCTCGCTCTCCCTCTCAGTCTCCGTCCGTCATTCTTTTTTCCGTCTTTTTCTTTGCAGCTTTGCCGCCTCCTCGTCGTTAATTTTTCTCCGTCTTCCTTTCTCTCCTTTCGCCATTCTTCTTTCCTTTGAACATACTTCTGATCCATTTCAGGCATTTCTATTAATCTCTCCTCTTTCTCCACCTCCCTATCTCTATTCCTCTCTCTACTATGACCAAAGGCGTTCCTAGGCGATGTAGCGCCTATGGCAAAATTTTAGGAAACGCCTCGGTTAGGTAGGATATATTTTTTTCTTCGTTTTAATTGAGAATAATACCGTTTTTATTATAAAAAAATCAACGTTTGAGTGTTAAATAACACCTATTTATGGGAAAATTAAATTTTCGTACTTTTTGCAGGAACGTTTGGCGCCTTTTGCAGATGTCACCTTCGCCATACCCTAGTTACGGCACTGACTATGACTATGTATCCAAGTATGTATATTTTTATTACTTATCTCTGTGTTCCCATGTGTAATGTGTAACTTATGTTTATACTTATATGTGTAAGTTGTTTATTCTCCTCTCAATCTGTAAATAATACTACATGTAGGTAGGCTTTTCACACACCCCCTTCTAATGTGGGTTTTTCCCTGCAGTGGGGTTTTACCTCAGGTTTACTATGTGTTAACTAATCTTAGTTTTTCCTCACCAACAACTATCTTTATATACTTAACCCAGTTTTTTTTGCATATATAGCAGACTGTCTAATGTGTTTTTTATCATTTGTGTATTTTATTTGTATATTTTTATCTAAATATTTTTGTAAGTTTTTAATATTTTGTAACTAACAATGGATTAGATGGTAGAAAGGACTGTCCAGTCTCATTATCGCTAAGAAATAAGGAATATATTGTATTCTATTCTACTTCCTACTTCCTATTAATCTCTCTCACTCCCTTTCCCTATCTACCTCTATTTTTCGTCTTCTCTCTCTCTCTCTCTCTGCCTATATTTCTCTCTCAATCATTCTCTTCCTCTCTCCTTTAATTCTGTATTTTGGATAATTTGTTTTGTAGCATTTTTCATTTGACGGCCTTGGTAGAGGGGTGGGTAGTGTGTCTAGATCCCAATGTTTAGGTCGCGCGTTCGAATACTGCCGAGGGCATGGTCGTATGTGTTTGTCTTTGGTGTTGTTATTAAGCTCGCTGTAAAAGGTCATAAAGCTCTCTTTATGAGTTGTGAAAAATAAATTTAAAAAATATATTAAATAAATAAACATTTCCAACATTGGCGTAACGCCACCAATAAATGACCAATTCAATCATTATCCTCTTTCCCTCTCTCTCTCTCTCACACGCACACATCTTTATCTTTGTCTTCATATTATTTCTTTTGCCGAGTCTCCCTCTCCGTAGCTTCTTCCACTCCCTGTCATTACAATCATACTTTTGTTGTGACAAAATTATGCCCTCATGTTGAAGAATAATCATTATATGCATTGCCATTGAGAGAATTTTCTTCTTTCAATCTTCTTAGGATTTTTACCAAGTTTTCCTCACGAAATATTTTAATTCGCGTGTATTACTTTTTGGGGGTTTTTATTACAAGATAAGACGGTATTATTCCCGTATTTTCCGTCATTTTTAATAATAAATACTTCATTCTTATGAACTCTTTAAAAATATATCATGATGGATCGAATAAGGGGTTCACAACCTTTCCTACCTTTCGTGCTGAATTGCAAGTTGTGCGTTCTGCGGCGGACCGTATTATGTAGTTAACTCTGTTTTTTCTTACCAGCAAAAATCAGGTTAAAATATTTTTTATGCTGACATTTCAATATTCGAATTTTTATTAACAAAACCATTTTAAAATATGAGATGTGTTGCTTTAGTTTTTTTGGATTGCTATCTCATTATAGCTTCGAAGGACATGCGAGGCGCTCTTGGGAGCTGCATGCGGCCTAAAGGCAGTAGTTTTTCGGCTCGTATGTCGAGTAATATACTGTTTATAACAGTTTTGATTTTTCTTAAAAAATGCGTTTTTGTCTCGGTCTACATTTCGAATTCTTTCCATCTTGATCGATCTCGGGATTCTCGTTATTCCTCACTCTTTCTCTCTCTCCGAATTCCTTCCGCAATTTCTCTCCCTATCCCTTTCTCCTTTCTCTCCGCATCATTTTTCACGCCAGCTCAATCTATCCCGGTTCTCTAGGCGAGGGAAGATGGCGACTTCTCGGCAGACTTAAACCCACTTTGCAATGAGAGATCCACTCAGTTAACCACGGGACAGTTCAGCTTCGCAAAACCGAGCAGAGGGTGAACCGCCACGAAATTAAATCAAGTGAAGGGAAGACCTTTCCTTCCCAGGAGACCGGCTCTCTTGAAAACCGTGGTTTTGAGGACGCTTCGGAGTAGCCTTTCGTTTAGTACGGATTTATCGGAAATTTATCTCTATTCCATGGAACTAAACAATCTAAATCATTCACGCAGCCCCTCACATACAAGTTTCACGTATACAGTGTTGCAAGTTTTAAAGAGGGTAAATGAAGCGAAGCAAATAAAAATGAGCAAATGATAATTCCGTTACAAATCGTCATACGTAGAGTAATTGTAAGTATGTTATCATTTTTACATTAGTAGTTTTCACGGAAAATAGAAGATAAAAAAATATTGTTATCAATAAAATATATAGGTACTTTTTTTTAATCAGGAGATTTACGCGTTTTGCTCTCATCGATCCATCTTGTAATATATTTATATGTAAAACACCTGGGACACGAATTGAGTAAGGAATCCATATAAACCGCGAAAAAAACAATGATAAAAGGCTTAAATTAGTGACATAAAATAATTCCGTATTATTACATATGTAGTACATACAATTTTTTTTCTCGGCAATGATTCTGTGAGCTTTGTGACTTGCTGCATAACAATCGCGCTAGAACTAGAACTTACCACTTTTATCCGCTTATTGTAAAATGTTTTTGGATGAAAGACTTTGTGTACAACCTCCATTCAAACTAGTTTACATTGCGTTAGTTTCTAGGAACGGTATTGACAATGGTCGGAGATATCTCTAGTATTTGTTCTCATCCGTAGAACGTCTACTAAATATAATCACGCTACCTGCGGAGTTGTAAAAAGTTACTGAAAAGTTCTCAGGATTAAGTTTGCGATTCTTTCCAAACAAATCTCCATAGGTTTAGACATATCCTAACTCACTTCTCTTCTCCCTTATCATATCCAAGTTTCGAGTTGGTTAATATGAGTTGTATTTGGCCGGCTGTTATAATTAGACCTGAGAAAATTCTTGTTGAAGATAAATACACATCTTTGCTTAGATTAGTGTACTAATTTAGGAGTTTTGGTTATACTTGAGCTAATGTTAATGTATCTTAAGTTTAAAAAACAAAAAGAATAATAATGTTGGTTACACAGTTACGTAATATTATAAAAACTTATTACTTAAAATGTTACACCTTTTAATAGACTTTTTATGATTAATTTATAACTATTTAACATTGAGAAGAAAAATACAATTAAACTAGCAACCAAAGAATTCCCTTATTTGTTTAAATAATGATTCGCTACCTAGGTTTCGGAATTATACGTCATCTCTTTACAGACAAGTGAAAATTTTAAGTTACCTAAATTCTTTGTTCCAATCGAAGATATTATGAAGACGCAACAAGGACACAGAAATTAATAAAATAATTAACACTCCGATAAATATTTTTTTAAGTGAACTTTATTTCATTTCTTGTATTCATACGAAATAATGTTATTACTTCAACCAACCTAACATAATCTAAGGATATAAATAAAAACGTGTAAACACTGTAAGTTGTTTCGAGTGGCAGGAAAGGTGGTCCTCGCGGATCACGTAATGAATCGAACCCTTTGAAAAGATCTTTTAAAACTACATCTCGAACTGGGAAATAATTTCTATAATTTTTGACGTCGTTATATGCTAATATAAGATTTCCTTTCGCTTAATTAAAACCGTTTGTCCATTCTCATTAGGCGGATATATCCGGTCGTTTCACCTCGCGTGAAAAATAAAAAAGGTAGACGATTTTCTCAGCACGGGCTAAGTGCATAAATGATTCATGGAGCTCTCTCATAGGGCCGGAGATAAATCCGAACTCGAGTACATTCGCATGCAAATCTCTTGCGTCTCCGAGGCTGCTGTTAAGTCCTCTTGAGAACGCTCAGGGTACGACCCCCGCAGAAAGGAATAGAGTTAAGGGTGAGAAGGAAGAGGTAAAAGGGAGGGAGCCGACCCTGAGCGCGAGCGCCGTAAGGGTTTGATAAGGAGTGTGGTAGAGGCACGTTTAACACCGCCTGATAAAGCACGCGCCCAAATTACGCTCCGTTCCCGCGAGAGCGATGTCGCTACGAGGCCTTTGGCACTCTCGAAACGAGATTAAAACGGAGTATTTCGCCTGGGAGCAAATAATAACGCGAACGAAGTTTTTTAATGGAAATGTCTCTTGTAATGCGTGATAAAAAGGCGACGTAAAAAGGAAACCACGCTAAAGAAAGATTCTTTATTTCCAGGCATGTTAAATTATGGTGTGTAAAATATACATGAGATTATCGCATGTAAATTATGTAGATCAAATATGCGTCCGTCATCATTACCATACTAGAAGACGCACATACTCATTCTCATGGCGACCTTTAAAAATAAGCAGGAGACTATGTAGATAAGTTTCATTACTATTATAAGAAAACGCAGTTTTCAGCCTAGGATCAGCCGATATATGACTAAATAATTCTTTCTTTAGTGCAGTCTCATTTTCAGAAAATTAGTACATTCACCTAAATGTCAAATTTCATCAACTTACGTCCAGGTTCGATTTAAACATTATCATCGTCAGGTAACATTTCGTTGAGACGATTAGAATTTAAATATACCAATAACAATCTATTGTGTATGTTTCTCCTTTCTTAGGTATGAAGTTTGCTGTTACTTTTCTCTTAAAATCAATGTTTTTTTATGAACCGAAAAATACTTTCTTTTTCAACAGAATATACTGAAGTCTTTGAAAGCATTAAAGGTGCTAACTGAACATTAAACATTGATATTATATTCTCAACCCCTTTATGCTTATTTGTATTTTATACATTAAATCTAAATTGATTTTGTGATTGTTTGTACACCGTTTTTACTTATTCGTTCTCATCCTATATATTAACTGTTGTTTTCAACATTGCCCTTCCGAAACGATATTCAGATTAGGTGAGTTTCGCTATTTAGTCAAGAAAATAAATTAAAACGAGAGCGGAATTAAAGCGATCATTGTTTGGTACAAAACGGGAAGCGACAACTTCTTTGAGTCGAATGAACAGCGCGCCAGATAGACTTAAATAAAAAGAAGCAAAGATATTATTCTAGAAGACGGAACGGCGATAAAGCGACAACTTTATCTTTCGCTTCCAGCTCCGTCGAAAACGCTCGGGAAAATCCGGAACTAGAACCTTATAAAAAATCTTTCCAGTTTTCTCTTTTTTTATTTTCCCTTTCCTTCCCCCGATAGAAAAGCGTTCGAGTAAAAATCGTTCGCCTCAGGGGGCCACATAGATATCCGCGAGATCGGCACAAAAAATACGGACACCAAAGGAGAATTCCCCGACAGATGGCTAATGTGCACCGATTCTCACAGAGCTGCCAACCAAACGCAGATTATTTATGATATCTTTCCCTCTCCTCCCACATCTAGATAGCCTCCGACGACGGGAAAGATTAAGAAATCCAGGGAGACGAAGCCGTGGAGACATTCCATTACATTGACAACAACCCTCACCTAGGTGATGGCATTGTTGGCATACCTATAATGAGAAAACCGCGTCATACCACCCCATCGTTAACTCCTATCTCGTTCAGGAAAAGTTTGATCGCCTCTAAGTAAATTCAAACAGATATAATTTATTGCCGCATTTACCAAAGGAATACCTCGCACTGAGTAAATATTCAATTTAGTAATTGAAGGTGTACATTTATAATGCTAATGTAAATAAAAATCGTCATTAAAATGATCGTATGAAACAGTAGTTAACTTAATGGTATTTTAAAATTAATCAGCAAGATGAGATGATTACTTGCATCAGTTATACATAGACTGGATTTTTTCTCTTCTTGGAATAAAGCAAAAGGACGTTAATATGCCTTGACGCTCTAATAACTTCCAATGATTGACATCCGTAAGCATTTATTGAAGGATTTCTTGATTGTTACTGGTTACTGACCTTTTCGCAATAAAAGCATTTAAATTGATATAATCAGTTTTAAGAAACTTAATTATCGGTTTTCTACAAAGACTTTCCCAAAAATTCATAACCCAATTGTATCAAAAATGGCACTTTTGAAAACCTTTTGCTATTAGTTCACATTGCTATTTACACTCCGATTCCGAATTTTCCTTCGTTGTATTGTCGAACCCCCCTAATTTTTATTATGAATCTCTCAGAGTATTAATGAAAAGGAAATAAATTTCAAATGGACACGTTAATTAGGCTCGAAAGCGCATTTCTCCTGACCCGAAAGTTAGAGAAAGTCCAAGCAAATTGTTTTTTATTCCATTTCTTTTTCGAAGGTAATTACATATTCGTCATTCACTTCTATCATAATCAAAAAGGAATGCATTTGCTTAACTCGCTTGATTAATTGTACTTCACTCCCCTCCATTTCTTCAATTAAAAGTTTTTAAAAGATGCCGTGAGGGATCTACTAGTAGTAGTAGTCTACTCAATTTCCTTGTTTCGTTGTACTCTCTGTCTCCCTCTCTCGCGACTTAGGCTTACCCTTTATCATACCACTAGTATAAGTGCCCGTCAAAAATGACGGAGATGATCGATTATTCTGAAATAAAATTGAGCCAGCCTTCTTTGACCTGAAATCGTACCTCCTGCTGAAAGGGATGCCTTCGTTCCGAGCGAAGGTTCGAAACCCTCGCCACGAGTATCTATTGTGCTTCAAAACCTGAGCTTAGTCTCCTCTTTTCAGGTATATTTCTGGTTTTTAGAGCGTGACAGAGGGAGTGACAAAAGGACAAAGGGACAGGATAAGGCTTTTATATATTACCGGTACATTAACCCCTCAAGCGCGCAGGACATTTAAATATAATACGTCACGCAGGTCGGAAGAGATTTAGGGAAATTCGCAGTTTTTGCGCGAAATCATATAAAAATTCGTAACTTATTAGATATTTAAGGAATTTGACTTAAATTTTTTGAGGATTTACATAAAACTATGTATATTTACCTATGTTTTTCACACCGTCTTAGTTATTATTATTCTCGTGAAATACCTCGATGAATTCTTTCACTCAATCACGGAAGCCATTTACTCACTTTTTCTTTATTCAAAGTTTACGGAGTACTTCACATATACTGTTTTATCTTGGATTTCAACTTCTTTCCCGTAAGTTTTTCAGAAAAAAAACCTTCAAATAAGGCTTCTTACCCCTCAGCGCCGTCCTGTGTACTGGGTACGCCGCAGAGATTGCTAGCTTACTTTATTTTTTTGACACAGTAAATTTTCTTAAATATGGGTAACCTTCATAATTTTAAAAGAGGAATCTTTGGCCTACCTATTTATCGTCATTCTGTTTCATTTACTATGGCACTAACAAATTCTTCATCGAAAAACAATTGAAAAGTACCTACAATGTCAGTCAAACCCTTAGCTGCCTTTTGAGGGCCGTAACCACCAATGAAATTCTCCTTTCGTCCTACGTAATTCTCCATGCCCTCCCAGAAGTAGTTTTCTACATTATCCTCCTCATGATCACTATCATTATGTGTCAGTGAATCAATTTGAGTACGTTCATCCAAATGATTCTCACTATCACTGTCCGAACTCACGCTTTCTTCCGAATCACTTCCGAGTAGGACTTCCGTCTCCTTGTCAGCACTCGGTATTGCTTGACTATTTTCACTGGTTGAGCACATGATTACTCCTAGTATTTTGAAAATAAGTAAGCAAGTAAACGTAAAATTTACCACAGTAAAGAAAGGCGAACGCAACCTGCCTCCGCACAGTGCAAGGTTTCACTCAGACTGATTTTTTCAGAGCGACGAGAGAACATTTTCCGCGCGGTACAAGCGTCAGCATATTTCCCACGCTTTCCATATCGCAAATATCTTGGAAATACAAAAGATAAATATAAAATATGATCCTAATATGTCTCATTCTAGCTATATTCCCTCATGAAATACTAAACCAAGCACATGGCCCAGACCTCCTCCTCTCTCTCCCTCTCAAAGTGATGACACAATATAAAAACATGTCTCAAGAGCGGGATAGATGTCTGATAGCAGACAAACGGGGCCTATATCCTCTTCTTACACCTCACAGTTGCTTTCGTGCAAAGATTTCGTTGAATAGGGGCTTTTTTAGAAGCCAAAATGCCCCAATTCTCCTATCTACGTGAAAATTTAATCACAAAACTTAACGTATAATAAAAGTAAAAAGAAGGAGAGTAAAAATTACAGAATTAAGCACAATGGGAAGGCCAAAGGTTTCTCTTTTAAAATATATAAAGGTTATCCATATCTAATAAAATTTACTTTGTCAAAAAAATAAAGAAAGCTAGCGACCTCCGCGACGTTCCCAGTACGCATGACGACCGCATGTGGAGTTTCCGTCCGACGTTCCCAGTACGCATGACGACGCTGACGGGTTAAAACGTTTTGTTATTATATCATAATGCTATCCTGAAAATTTCATCAAATTCGGTTCAGTCGTTTGCGAGATATTAAGCTTCAAAAAGTATTACATGACAAAGGGACAAAGTGGCAAAAGGACAAAGGGACAAAGTGCCACTGTCTTTTATATATGTTTTATGATGTCAAACACAGAAACACTAGTATTCACGCATGGTAACAAATGCGCAAATCGACACAAAATAGTGCACGACTAACATAAGCGTACGGTACAAATTTCATTTTCCGTACAGTTATTTCTCGGAGCCGTTTGAGAGCACCGAAGTCCAACTCTCCTGCTCCATTCAACTTCACCTTCAACACCTCTCTCTCTCTCTCTCTCTCTCACATACACACGTCTTCCTCAATCCACCACTCAAATTTGGTAACGAAGCGGTAAACGAGCGTGAAGGGAAACACAAGGATATAGGGAAAGAGAGAGATAATGAAAGAGGGAGAGGGGAAGGGAAGGAATTAGAGGGAAATACATACGAAAGTGATGGAGAAAAAAGAGGAAGAGCGAGAGGGAGGAGGAGAGAGAGAGAGGGAGAGAGAAGGAGGGAGAGAGAGAGGAAAGAGAGGTGGAGGGAAAGGAGAAAGAGGAGGAGAGACAAAGGGAGAAGAGAGGGAGGGGGGGAGAGAGAGGGAGAAGAGAGAGGTAAAGAGAGAGATAATGAAAGAAAAGAGGGAGGGGAAGAGAGTGAGTTAGAGAGAAGTATATACGGAAGTGATAGAGAAAAAGGAGTGAGAGAGAGGGGGGAGGGAGAGGGGGAGGAGGGAGAGGGATGGAGGGAGGGAGAGTGATGGAGGGAGCGAGAAAGAGGGTTGGGAGAGAGAGGTTGAGAGGGAGAGAGAGAGAGATAAGGAGGGAGGATAGAGGGACAGAGAAAAAGAGAGGATAGACAGAGGATAGAATGATGCATTACAGAAGATAGGATTAGAGATAGCAATTACATAATTACCCTATTCTTCGATATAGACCGCAAAATGTTTTGCTTGGAATATTTCTCTTTTTTTCGATGTGAGATTCTAAGGCTTTTTGTTATTCGTTCTATTTAAATACGATGGCACGATTTTCCGAAAAAAGTGATGGATAGTTCAGATGAGGCAGTGAAAATGTCCACGATGAAAAATAGATAAATGATGCATGATGCGTGAGCGCATTATAATTCAAAATTATGTGTTAGTCAAATCGACAAACGGCGTGGGAAATGAAGGGGAAGAGTTAGCGGATAGGAGAGGAATTAAAAAAGAGAAAAAATAACAGAGTGTCGTACGTCCATTAAATTGAAAAAGAAATTAAAAATAAATTATGAAAAAAACTTTATAAGGGTTGGTGTTGTCGTTTCACGACAACATTTTTTCGAGAGCGACGTATCATTTTTAGTTTTTCCTCGCCATTGGCAGTAATTAAGCCGCGTGGTTGGTTAATTCTTAATTACTCGTCCAAATTTGGCGTTCAGCTCCCAAATTAAGCGAAAGCACTCAAGTGTCTAAAAGGAGTTTTCAGTGTTTTAATGCCTCATGGCCTGTGACATTTTGTTACACTTTTCTCAAATTACGGAACAAGAATTTAATCCATTCACTTAATGAAACCGCACTGAATATTTTTATTCACTACTGGCTTGCCGAGTTTGTACAGTCATTTGGTTAAATAATATAATTTCGTATGTAATACAATTACTGCAGTCCCCTCGCATTCGTGGTGGTCACGCCCCTGGATCATGGAAACCGCGAATGTACTTATTAAAAGCTTTTGGAGAAAATATTGTAATTGAAATGAACATGTAAAACTACCCTCTGTTAATACAGTAATAACATTAATTTTGCATTTCTATTTACAGATAAAATCTAGCAATCTTATAATTGAATGCAGGAATAAACATGAGTAAGTACATTATAAGTGACACAGAAAGATAGTGCAAAGAGAGAGAGAGAATCGAAGTCATACTGAAAAGAGGGCATCTCTTTTCCCTCACCCCATCAGTTTCTCTACCGTTAGTCAAGTGCGTACTTATTTTCGTAGCCTGTATGTTCGATGTACTTGTTTTTATGAGCTGTAACGAACGGGCAATGTTTGCTACGGTCGAAATGTTAAATTCATCTTTCACGAACATTGAAAATTGGCAAAATATTTCTGCGCGAGTACACGAAACCACGAACGTAAAACCCTCTAAAATCTGGGAGCTGCTATATCCATATGTATTTATGATATAATAAAAATCATGTAGTGCAATTAAAAATTTAAAAATACAGTTTTATCACAAGTGGCTTCCGGCGTGCCTCAGGGAAGTGTAATCGGACCTCTGTTATTCATGATATATATATAAATGATTTAGCGGATAATATAAAGTGTAAAGTTAGATTCTTCGCGGATGACACACTTGTGTATGGAGAAATCAACACAATACACGACCAGGAGAATTTGCAAAGGGACCTTCAGGCTATTACGAAATGATGTAAAGATTGGCAACTCGACCTGAATATAGAGAAATGCGCCGCAATGAACTTCACGCGCTCCATGAATTTCAACCGTTACCCATACCAAATATCTGAATTAAAGCTAAAATACGTCAATAGCTACAAATACCCAGGAGTAATTCTCAGTAGCAATTTGTCTAGTAGAGAGCATATCAAAACCGTTATAGCATCGGCAAACAGAATTCAAGGGCTTTCCTCTAGAGTTCTGCGGGGATGCCCCTCGAATGTGAAGGAAATCGCATACTTTTCCCTAATACGACCCATCGTGGAATACTGTTGCGTTGTCTGGGACCTTTTCGAGGAGGTCCTAAATAGGGAGCTCGAAATGGTTCAGCGTAGAGCGGCTAGATTTGTAAAAGGAGAATATCGGTATGATGCGAGTGCATCAGAGATATTGAGGGACCTGAAATGGCAGACGTTGAAGAGTAGAAGAATTGAATACACAAGGAAACTATTTGAAAAATTCAAAAGCTCCGAATTCGTTGAAGACGTACGCGGCATAGTCGTCCGCATCGGTGTTAACGAACGTAATCTTAGATCAGAGTACAGGAGAAAATATGTCGAAACAATCGCTAGAACAGAGAAATACTACAGACCCTTTTTCCCAGACGCGATAAGACAGTCCAACAGAGGAATTAGTTAGAGTTAACTTGATGTTGTGACACCCCCTGCCAAACGCTTCTAGTGGCTTGCAGGGTATTGATGTAAATGTAAATGTTGATGTAAATGTAAATAAAATCGCTATATATTCTTTCAGTCGCTTATATATATATATATATATATATATATATATATATATATATATATATGTATATAAGCTACTGAAATATATTGTTAGCTCTATGTGGATGAATAAAGCCAGACTTTAACACTGTTATAGTAAAAGTTCTATAAAAATAAAAATAGACAATTTTACGTGACAACTTTTTGAGTGCAAATCATGAAGTAAAAATGTTTTAAATTTTGAAAATTATGCGTTCTTTATGAAAAATAGGAGAGATATTAAATATTTTAATACAATTGTATTATATATATATATAAATACAATTGTATTAAAATATTTAATATCTCTTCTATTTTTCATTTTTCATAAAGACCGCATAATTTTCAAAATTTAAAACATTTTTACTTCATGATCTGCACTCAAAAAGTTGTCACGTAAATTGTCTATTTTTATAGAACTTTTACTATAACAATGTTAAAGTCTGGCTTTTTTCATCCACATAGAGCTAACAATGAGGTTACGATGACGCCCCAGTTTTTTTATGCCGACATCATTCCAAGTAAATCACGCCAGCTAGAAATATGGTGGAGTTTCCTTACTGCGCAGTTCATGTCGCGACGGCTTAATTTCCCATCCAGCTTCGAAACGGACGCATACATATATAACGATTTTTACGAACCGGAATTTACGGTGAGTAAACAATTGAAGTGCGCTCTGCGCCTAGGATACGCGGGAACGGATGGGACGTGCATTCCCGAGAATTTCGGACGCCCCATTGTTTCAGAGAGCAATATATGCTTGTGTGATAGAAGAAACTGTACGGGGGAAATGTGGAGAAAAAAACCTTATATTCCGTTTTCTTTATCTTTTCAAATAAACGGAATTAATACAGCGGGATTTTTATGGTCCTGGTTATATTTCGCGGATAGGATATTTTGTGAACTACGAATTTTTCGTAAGATATTTCCAAACCGTTAGATGATCCTGTATAAATGAGGCGGAGTTTTATGGATAACAGACTGACAAATAAGCGTTTCTTCTCATATAATAATCATGTAAAATTTTAAATATTATACCTCATAAAATGTGATTTAACAGATAGTCTATGTAGCTGAAGTATCTTTTAACAAGGAAATGCGTGCCAAATGGTTGAATCCATCTTAAAGAATGTGTGGTGACGACTTGTTATTATTATTAAACTTTCCTACTTGGTTTGTAATATGATACTTAAAACGGCATCGTTTTACATAAAGTTACATGAATCCGTTATCTTTAAAAATCTATGAATTTTTATATTACCCTTCAGATTTGATGGTTTATATACAAATAAACAAAATAAAATTCATAAAATTGCTGAATACATATCTTAAATTCCAATTAAGGCAAAAAACGGTGAATGTAATTGAAAATTAAAAGATAGCACAGTAAACAATAAATATACGGGCATAACGCGAGAACCATTGTGATTTCTTGACTTTTATAAACTGATTTATCAAGGATAAGATTAGGAAAATTAATCGCCCTGACGATAGCATGTAACCTTATTATCTCATTGTCTTCATATCAGCGTACGGCATTCAAATACCTCTTCAATGGAAATGAGTTAGTATAGCATGAATTTCTCCTTTGAAAAGCCGAACGCAGCGTCTCTGAATTCCAGTCAGCAATAATCGCATATGACAACACCAACATTTTACCCTAAACAAACGCTGAATGATAAGACACGAAATGACATGGAACTGATAACGAACGCCTGTGTTCCTATCTCGAACCATCTGTCCAGCAATCGATTAACCTCTTTAAATTTGGTTGGCCAATCGAAGGAAAATGTTTGTGTTTGTCGTTAAAGGTAATAATTAAATTTTATGTTCTTGAACGGATAATAGGTCGCCATGGAAACAGAGCGATCCAAACTTCGCTACCACAATTTTCGACGCAAATAAAATTCATGACGGTTTCATTTTTGAATCTTTAATTCGTTTTGTGAAGACTCCCAAATGGATCAGATTTGTGTTAGCAGAATGGGCAACGTAATACTGAAGAAAAATCGCATAGTATCTTAATTATTGTGTCGTATAAGCTATAAAGTTTCATGCTGTTAGCAGTTATAAACTGGCAATAAATGTTCTAAATGCTTTTCTGGATTACATTAAATCTATGACTAAAAAGATCCATATAATTGAAATTTTATAAAATGCAATCCAATGTGTCATTTTTAGAATATTTTTTAAAGAAAAATTCATCGGTTAGAAATTTGTCTTACCATTTATTCGTGCTCCATGAAAAATCTTTAAACTTGGATATTTCGCATTCGTTGGTAATGACAACTTTTAGAGTTTATAATATATTATTTATACCTAAATTTATTTTCTTTATAATAACCATAAAATTATAATAAAATCAAAATCGACCATTTTCTCTTAATTATATAACTAATTATGCAATATATAGTTTTGTTGCTAAATTTATGCACATTAATATTTGTAACAATTAACATTACAACTAATTTATTTCACAACTTATATGTAAATATTATATAAATTTCTGCAACGGCGAAGTAATACTTGTTCTTCAGGAGGTTGTTCAAATTTTATTTTCATAGAATCGGCCGTAAGTTTCAAACCAAAACAAATTTTTTCTAGCTTTTAACTTACATATTATGCTCCAGTTTTCATTGAATGTGAACAATATTTTCAACGTGCATCATTTTATCGTCGTACACAAAATTTTCTCCGAGGAAAACCGCAAGGAATCAACAAGAAGTACTCGGCAGCATAAAAAAAACAAACTATCTAATCCGACGTTATCCTACAAAAACACCCTTTTTAAAAAAATAATCAGCGACACATGACGTTTCGTTTCGAGTGCAGTTTTTACTCTCCCGACTCACACATCCGCCTCTCCTTCCTCATTTCTCCCTCCATTAACCTTCCTTGCCAACCCTTCCTCTCCTTCCCTTCCCTCCTCGAAGAGTTGTAAAGTTGTCCCCCATTGGACGGCGCGAGAGACCGGCAGCCATCACGATCTCGCTCCCAGACGCTAGCGCCATCCAGCCGGAGCGGGGGACGTGAGCAACCTTCAACGATTGACCCACTTTCGATTATCCTCCTCTCTTCCTCCCACTCCCCTCCCCCTCCTTCGCTTCCCTTCCTCCCTCCTCACACCCCTCCTCCACTGCTCCTCGTGTCTTCCCCTTTAGAGGCGACGGAATTACCCCCACTATCTCCCCCCATCGTCCCCCACCATCTCCCGCTCCATTTACCGACCATCTCTAGACCTCATCCTTCCTCCTTCCATCTCCACCGAACTCATCCTACATTCCGGAGTGTGGTTTAAGCATTTGACCCCTTCGTATGTGCTGCATGGTATCGTCCCCTCGCGGAAAATGCATGTGAACCATCGCTGGGTTCAGATGCCGAGACAAAACTGTTCGTATCGACGTACTTAATCTGCGCTTGCGGGAGTGATGACCGTCTTTGATTCATATCACCTTTTCTATAAAATCTAGAGGTGTCTGTTGAATCTTAATGCGTTAACTCATGGATCACGAGCAGAAATACCGTAGTCATCAATGCCTTAGCAGAGAGGATTTTTAATGTCCGTGAGAAGTTTTTGATTTAATTACCTGAAAGTACATATACAGCTAATACTAAGACATTGTACAGTGTATCTCTATTAATAAATATCAATATCTATAGAGAATAAATAGCCAAACCGAGGCTCGCGAGCAACGTGCGGCTCTTTTAGATATCCAGTCATCGTATTTCGCTGCAGTGACGTAGTGTGACTTGAGATGTTTTGGGGATGCATAAGGGACAATATATCTTAATTGCTTCGAATACAGGTTATGTACTGTTCGTAAATTAATGAGCACAGAATGTGTCATGAGGCTCTCGGACTTCTGGAGATTATCATATGCGGCTCCGAGGGTAATTAGGTTTGGCCACCCCTGCTATAGAGGTTAGAAACTATAGATTAAAATTGTACTGACAAGAGACAGTAATCAATGGAATTGGTATACTTCATGAGGTAAAGCTATTCCATAATCTAAAAATATAAAAATGGTGTATAATGCTTAACAATCCTCACATTGAATGTCGATGATAATACGCTACTCCATTATAGACGTTCATCAAAATCCTTTCATCCACGTTAAGTCATTTCATTTTAAAATAATGAAATTAAACATTCAAACCAGCGTAAATTCAAATGGAGAGTAATTCAAATTTAGCTTTAAAAATGCTTATCGTTGAAAAATGTTTATAACATATTATCATATATTTCACGAATTTGACAGGAATACATTATGAAACTACTAAAAATTAAGTATAAATGCTTCCTCATAGATGCCATCAAAGAACATATATACTTCAATCAAAAAATTTTCGTCAAAATCTTTTCAACTTATTGATTGCTGATCCAGACGCATGGGATACTTTACAAATTGATCCGTCACCTGTAAGCCATTGCAAATTAACTCGCTCAAAGAATTATTCCCTTACTTTTCCATCCAATTTGACAGCAAAAATAAGCAAATTGACATTCTGGTATTAATAGTTAGCAAAATATGCCAACGCAGCAAAGAGTATTGTACTGTAGGCAGTGAAATTCACCTATAGTTAATGGTGCAAGGCATGGAGCAAAGGCTTTATTTTCCACGTATCATACGATGTTTGGAATTACTATAGTTTTAGCGTTTGAATAATAAATTCACCTAACAAAGACATATCAGTGTCTTAAATTTTTCTTACCATTCGACTAATGTTCTGAGAATGAACGTGATCGTTATCATTCACAAAATATCTCTAGCTGCCCAAATCTTTCTGTTATATAAAAATAATTTAACGCTATAAGTAATGTTTGATTTTAAAAAACTCGAATTTCGATTGATTTTCATACAGTGAAGTTCCAAATCGTTAATGTTGTACAATTTTTTATTGTTGTGCCGGAGAAAAGGTCATTTAAATAAATATATATAGTTATTTATATATTTTAATATATAATAATATAAATGTATGTTCATTCAGTTTACTATTTAAAAGAGATTTCTTTCAGTAAATTTGTCAGCCATTTTGTTATCGCGCCCCTGTTAAATGTGTAACCAAATGGAATAATGGATGATGCTCTCTTAGCGCAGAACACGTTATTCTTTCATTTTAATCAGCTAGTTAAATATATTTAAACCAATTATTTTAATAGAAATTCTATTGTTCTGCCCTAGGCAAACACATTCTATTTAAAAATTTAGGAGACTATCGCAGCTATGTTTAGTGAAATTAATTTAGCTTTGTCGAGGTAATTTGATATCATCGCAACTAGGTTAATAACGGAACATGACCTCTAATGTAAAAAGGATCCGCACCATAGTTTGCGCTCAAAATTTAATGTAAAATTATGGTAAGTGTTCTAAAACTTACAAAATTTCTCGTGAATTGACGAGGAAATATTTTTTCATGAGAAGAACCACATTACGCTGGAGCAATTTAAAAAATTATTTTATGCCTCGGATATTCTCAGTAATGTTCGAAATACCCGCAGTTACGCTAAGAAAAAAAGAACTCTCGCTAATTTGACCCAAGTATCCATGCGTCTGCTACTCTACGTCGTTAGCAAAGAATTTTTTTATTCCAGCGTTTTACTAGACATTAAGGCGGAAATAAATTACGGTGAGTGGAACCCGAAAGAAACTGAAACGTTCATGCCAAAAATGAACGTTCCGCGATAATTTTACCTTTTAATTTGTCCTTTGGTGTAGTTAGCTGGACCAACAGAATTCTAATCTCAGCGTCGGAGGGATTAGGCAACACGGCGTGCTATGACGTTGCTGTAGTTGCATGGTCTTAAGGGGCAGATCGTCAAATTGCCGTTTTTCGCGGGAAAGGACCTGAGATTTCAAAAGCGCTGACAGGAATGAAAGGAATAATATCAAAGAAGTTATACAAAAATAAAGTAACTGTAAAAACCGCTTTTTAATCAATATTTTATTATCAACTACAAATATGTTATACACGTATGAACGTATGATACATCACACTGGAGAATCCTACTTTTACAGAAATTTAGCTCATATGCTGTTTGGTGTCATTTTGTGTATTTATTATTTTTAGAAAAAATTGCTCGTTTAAACTAAAAAGTCAGTATTATTTTCTTGGTTTATCTACCGGGATCAATTTTTTTCTTGACCTTTTTGTGTATTTCTGCGACAAAGAAATTATTATTGTTATTATACACACACAACTACATATTATAATTTTCTACGCTGTTACCCCTGAAGATATGATTATTATGAAATTTTAATACTTCACCATATACAATCCAAGTATGTTTTTCCGAACCATTGTTCATTCCGCACAAACAGCGTTTTCAATCCAGTGGAATCTGGAGCATTTCTTTTATAAATGCGAAAATAAATATCTGTAAAGCGAAAAAGGCATATGAATGGTACCTAATTGTTTTATAATGCATTTATATTTCAGTTAATGTTAAACCCTGCTCTAAGATCATTACTCGTATATCTCTCGTCGTCGTTGGATATTCAGATTTCAGCAACACCAAAAATGCGTCACGCTCGAGCGTGATAATTTCATTTTCCTAGAAAAATCTCACTTTGGGAATTTCAGACGAAAAGGGAACCTAGAGGAGAGATAGTGAACGGTTGCAGATGTTCTCTTGTAGCAAGAATGGAATGGAGGAGAGATAAGAGCGGTTGGAGAGAAAGGAGGGGGAGTGGGAGGGGCAAAGGGAGAGAGAGAGAGAGAGGAGGGGAAGAGAGAGGGGGGAATGGAGAGGGGAGGGGGGAGGGGAGTGCTGAGGAAACAGACTAAATAGTTCTCTGCGAAAACGCTTGCGTAAGGTCGAAGACGGGTTTATTCAGACATCTCTCAAGCGACTGCTCGAGACGAAGATATCTGCGTCATGTTTCAAAAGGGATGGGACTGTTTTTGTGAGCATAATAGGCGCCGGAGAGAGGTATTCGACTGCGGTGGTCTTCCATTTGAAGGAATGTTGTTTTTTGGAATTAATCAATTTTTTTAATGACGCGTAAAATTGAATTGAAATTGAAAATAATGAAGTTCGACTTTATAAGATTAAGATAAGTTATTGAGATAACGGAGTTCGAATACTTTTTCAATGTCTTAAGCGCCTAATGTTTAAATATTTAAAACTGGAAAACTTGGAAAATTTTAAATTTGTTGTTTAATATATTTTGTCTGAAAGGCGTATATATAGGAGATGTTAATGGTTTTATCAGGGTTGAGAGATTAATGGGAAATGTGGAAACAGGTGAAAAAATCTGCTATGATTTTTCACCTGTTTCCACATTTTCCATCAATCCAGTTTATGCCTGTCGCATAAGGATCATCGGATCATTCTTATAATCAATTTATTGAGAGATTAAGTTTAAAATCTTAATCTAAAATTACGGAAGTTTGCAGTTATTTATGGCACAGTGGATATTCATCTCGTCGATAGATCAGGCATTATTCTTAACGTATCTGTAACATTAAGGTTCCAAGATATGGTGAAAACAATTCTTTACCTATTTAAGTCGAACTTGGCAGAGTGGTCATTTACTTAATAGATTTGCGAGTTCTAAACCCGCTGCGCTTTATATATTGTTTGTAGAAAAACTAAATGAATATACATAATATGTAAACAGGAAATAAAAATAAGGTTAGAAGTATATCACTGAGGACTGTTAAATTATTGCTATACTATGAAATATTCCAACATATTTGCCGGTTTTGTTAGAGGGGGGTTAGCGTATCTGCGGATTCGAATCCAACCAAAGGAATTTTCGACTTTGTTATCGTGATTGCGCTCACTGAAAAATAATGTCAACGGCTGTTTATGAGCAGGTAAAATAAATAAATAAAAATTTAAAATATTAACTTTCCCGTTAGTTGTTACAAGGCTCTGATACAGGCGGATTTGAGGAATTGGAACCGTGAAGCGAATATGAGACAGACTTTTAGCGCGAGCGCGAAATTTTTCGGTTAAAAAAATCAGGAAATTTATCCTCAAAACCCATAAACATCGCACATTTTTCTCCTGATTTTCCTTTAAAAAATATCCGGCGGTTGAAATTAAAGCCCCCGAAGCTATTCGCCGCGGACGTAGATCACGTGTTACAAAGAGGAGTCGCGAGATGGAGGGAGGGAAAGAGGAAGGTTGGAAGAGGGAGAGAGAGAGGAAGGTAGGGAGAATAAATGAGAGGTGGGAGAGAGGGAGGAAGAGAGAGAGAGAGAGAGGCGTGAGTGATTGTCACACGGGAGTTCCCGTATCGCTTTCACAACGCGCTGAACACAAAGCCGGCGGATACCTGAGAGCAAATAGAACGAGAAGAAGGAAATGAAGCAGAGGAAGGGCATTGCTCCATAAAATGGGTTATATGGATTCTCCATTCCGTACGCGAAATAAGCGTAAATATCAACAACAAATAAAACCTAGCGGGATTCAATAGGAAGGGAATGTGTAGAGAGAAAGGGGGAATTAAAGCGAGGAAAGGGGAAGAAAGGTAAAAGGGAGCGAAAGGAAGGGATAAGGATGCGTTAAAGAGAGAGTGGGAGGTAAAGAGATAAAGAGGGAGAAATAATGAGAGAGAGAGGGGGAGAGGGTGGAGGCTATTTAGAGAGGATATGAAGGAAGAGATATTACATGGAAGGAAGAGGAAAAGAGAGAAAATGAAAGAAAGAAAAATGAGGGTAAAGAAATTAAGCGAGAGAAAGACGGAGGGAGGTGGAAGAAAAGGTAGTGGAGGATGAAAATATAGGAACGAGGGAACAGATGATAGGAAAACTAAGAGAGGAACTAATAGACAAAATACATGGAGAAATAATAGAGGAAATGACAGAGGGGGAAATAATAAACAAAATAATAGACTAAATAATGTCATAAAGAGGAAGAACCTAAGAAGGGTATAAATGGCGATGGCAAAGAGTGGCATCAATTTGAATCTCCCTTGCTCCTTTCCATTCTCCCCACACTAGACGAGATCTCTCTCTCTCTTTCGATCCACTGCCTCGCCTCCTAGCCAATGAAGCCCTCGTGGTGTTCCTCATCCTCGTTACCATCGGAGACTGTTCCACTCCTCCCTTTCTCTGTCTCTCTCTCTCTCCCTCCCTCTCCTAAAATCCTCTCCCTTCCCTTTTTTGCTCCAGGCCCTGCTTGCCCATAAGCCGTCGCGTTCTCACCGAGCCTTGACAGTCCAGACGCCCATGGCCACGAGAGAAGGGAGGCTATCCCACTACTACATCACCCTCCTCTACTTTTTCCTTCCTCTCTCTCTTTCTCTCTCGTTCCAATCTCGTCCCTCTTCAGTTCATCTCTCTCTCCCGCCTCTCTGTTTTCCACTTTTATGTATCTCTCCTTATTGGCTACTTTTAATTAGTTTTGTTTGCTTCTCGTTTCTCTCTCTCCTTTTCATGCGTCGTGGCGGCGTCTGTGATGCGATTCTTTCTCTTCTTGTTCTGCTATTTCTCCTCCATTTTTCTAATAATATTTTCCTTTTTGCTGGTCCACGTTTTTAATAATAAAAGGATGATTTTTATGTATAAAATGCGTAATAACGTGCAAAAAGGACGTATATAGACAATTTATTATCGTTTTAACTATAAAATTGGAATTTTTAAGACTGGATAAAAGTATAATGTTGAAAACATTGTGCATAGTATTATTTTATTGAATATGTGAATCCTAATTCTTCTGCATGTAATTCATTTAAGTATATACATGCGTGTGTGTGTTCTTTTTAATTTAGCGTTTTCCACCCTCTATTAGGTTCTCTCTCTTCTTTTCTTATTATTTATTACTTTGACATTTTACGCTTTCTTTTCCAAATTATTTTTTGTTACTTAATTTATATTGCTATTTTATTTTATTTTTTAGTAATCTTTTCTCCTTAATTTTTTCGTATTTAATGTACTTCTCTAAGGTTTTTGAATGGAATGCACCCAACACGTTTACGCATCTCCCTCCTCTAATTCTTCTCAATTTTTTCTGTTTTTTCTTCTTCCATCTTTATCAGCGCTTCTCGGAACTGATATTTTCATCCCCGCTCTTCTTCGCATTACATTCCTAATTTTCGGCCTTCTTCGTTTTTCTGTTCGAGTTATTTTTTTCTAATCACATTAATTTCATACGATCTTAGGTGAATGTATAATACAGAAAAGGATAGCCCCTTCCTATATGTTCCTGTTTTTACTAAGAAATCCCTTCTCAATGCATGCACCTTTCAAACATATAGCTTCCTACTCACACGTTTCCTTAGTTTCACTCCATCTACGAATACTTATTTTTATACGAAAGTGAGGCCATCTAAGCCCATCGTCTCTACGGAAACGATAAAATTTTAATAAAACTTTTCCAGTTTTATGTATGAAAAATCGATACAATATACATTGTGTAAACTTTCTCATATCATTCAGTTATCTTTAGAAAAATATGAACTATGTAGAATCGTTATAAACATCAACTTAAATAAGTATACGAAATTTGATGAAAATCGAATGATCCGTTTATGCGAAAATCATATTATTGTTAAAGTTGCCTAGAATAAACTAGCCTTATATTCATGTTTGAGAAATATGAACTATGTAGTATTATTGAAGACGTAAACTCAAGTAACTACGAAATTTGATCTAAATCGTTATAGCCGTTTTTGATAAAATCAAATTGTTTTTAAAAATGCGTAGAATAAACTTCCCTTAATTATTGACCAATGTCAACCATTTCTTCATAGCTTCTATTCTCTATGATAAAATGCCTAAGTACGAGATTTGATTCGTTTTCGCTCTACCGTTTAGGTTCTAGAGCCACGAACAGACAGACAGACAGACGGCATTGCGAAAACCACTTTTTCGGACACCTAAAACATATATTTCCACCAAAATCTCGAAGTCGATTTTTTTTCGCGATAACAATACTTTCTCAATACACTTCGTATGAGAAAATAAAAAACCTACTGCGCGTAATTAACGCTAGGATTTTTCCCCCAAACATTACCTCGATCTGTACTCTTTTAAGCCCCTTCAATTTCTTATTTCCCTCCTCTGCGCTCTTTGGCATATCTTCCTTGCTGACATACGATCGGATTCTCCATTTCTCTCTTTTTCTCCAGCTCCAGACTTTCCATCTATTCCCTCACGCTCTTTCCTCTCGGATCCTTTTTATTTCGTATTTTATTCGTCCCTTAGAGGCCCGTTCTCCTTAGAGTCAAAACATAACGCAGAGCCACCCCATCATCCTTCTCCTCCTTCTTTTCCCGATACTTCATTCCCGGACTGACTCCCTTTCCTGTCTTCGCCTTGGCCTTTCTCTCCACTCTCTTCCTCCCACTCCCCTCCTCCCACCCACGCCTTCTTCCTTTCTCTCGCTCTCTCTCTCACGCAGCCCATTGTTCTCTTTCGCTCCCTCCTCTCTCTCTCTCCCTCTCTCTCTCTTTCTTCTCTCGTTCACTGTCTTTATTTTTAAATCCCCCTTTCGCACTATTTTCTCTCATTTTCTATCAGTTTTCATTCTCCTCTGTTCTTTGTCCACTTTTTCCACATTTTCTCTCTTATTCCTCTCCCCCCCCTCTCCCCCCCTCTCTCCCCCCCCCCTCTCTCTACTTCTTAATCTAAATACCTAAATATAGACCGATTTTCTTCATTTTTGCTTCATTCGATGGTTATAACTGTGTACTACATTATTATTTCTATATTTATATGTTACACGATAGATATTTTCAGAAAAACGCAATTTGTTTCGAGATTTGCGGGATTTTTCGTGCTCTTTCCGGGCGTTACCTCCGATTCAATTAGCTTCAATGAATCCTTAAAATAGGCAAAAGTTTAGCGTTATTCGCTTTGCACTTCTGTTTAAGAAATGAAATGATAATTGCAGCAACGTCAATCTTTATACATACCAACGTAAATAGATACTGATAATTATTCAGGAAACTGCGTGTGGGAAGCGTTTATAACGATTGACCAAAGCAATTGAACCTTTCTTCTATTGAATACTGGAATATTACCTTTTTTTGCAAGTAAAATAATTTCATTCTACATTTTAAATGTTTATTAACGCAAATAGGCTCACGCATCTGGTGTACATTTACTAGAGTCAGTGTTGAATCATGGACAACTATACGTTGCCTTTTCATGGATTTTTTTCTTAAAAGACATAAAAGTAAACATTTCAGAAAGGCATAATTACACAAGAAATGAAGCTGGATTTGACGAAAGTGATACGATAGGAAATAAAATTATATTTCTTTACCTCCTTATGTAGTAGGTGTTTATGTGTTAAAAACTCGCATTATTATATAAGGATTAAATACAACAGAAAACTGCACACTTCTAGAAATAATTATTATGGAGCTCACCTTATGCGTGGAAGCAAATTGAAAAGTTATGTTTCTCCAACAGCAAGGTTTGACAATGCAATATGCGTGTTTCCTCTACAAATCAGCTGTCACCGGAGTTGATTCTAAGAACGTCTACAGTCGGTGATTAACCACTGATGACGACCGCTTCCCTGTCGAAATTTATATATTATGGTTTTCTCAACCTTTCTTAAGGTTATGTTGGAGAAACAGTTTTTCGAGGGACCTTACTGCTCCAGTTTCATCCGAATATTGTTTGTCTTCCTGGCTTTCTCCCTTTTTTCTCCTTCTCTTCGCCATATTCGTGCATCTTCAATCTCTCCTATCCTCCATCCGTTGAACTGGTCCTCCATCTCCACTTCTGACTCTCTTCCGTTGTCTCTCTAGTTTCGACATCCCAATCTTTCTCATTCTACCACTCTTGAGTTTCTCATCCATCTCTAATCTCACACCCTTTTGTTTCGTATTCTTTTTTTTCATCTCCCTCTCTCTTCTTTCACCCTCTCTTCCTTTTTGTTTCTCCTTTATTTACTCTCTCATTCTCTAGTTCCACTTATATTCCTCGATTCCTTTTTTTTAAATTTTCCCTTCACCTTCACAGGCATGATGAGTCTTCCGTTATTTGGTCATATTTTTATTTACTCTCACGTTTGTCTCCTAGAAACGGTCAAGTATTACTTCCACTTCTTCCTGCAAATAAATAACTGGTTTGAAATTGCCGAATAAACTTTTATTTTATTTTGTAAATATTTTATATTGCGGAAGTCAAACAGGCAAGGGAGGATAAGAGAAGGTACAATGGGAGGTGAACAAGAAGAAGAGTAGGCCGGAATGAGGTTAGAATAGAGAATAGAGGAATATCAAAAGTATTGGGTGAGCCTTTTGGGAAGAAGTTTACCCAAGTCAAAACGAAACTGTATATCAGTATAGCTCATTTGTTTGTCTGGGCATCTAGCATTGCTTTGTGCTCCTTATATATAATATAACAGAAAAATATACGTCCTGTATAAATTCTCCTCGAGTGAATTTCTGCATTCAGTTTATTGTTTAAAAATTGCATTTTAAGCTCAGAATTGTAATAAGATACCTAATCGAAATAATGGAGTGAATTTGGATTAAAATTACTCTGTTGAATTTGTTAAATTATTTTCCAAAATGACTGGAAAATGGATTATTTATAACGAAGAAAAGAACTTTTGAACGCCATTTCCCTTACGTACACGTATATCATTTCTTTCAAATAGTCCATTGCACGAAAAGCGCCCATTTGCGATGCGCCGTACACTTTCCTAACTTGTTTTATGTTGAGGAAGGACCAAGGTGAAATAAAATAAGTAAATCCAGGAACAATGTAGTATGAAAATATTAAATAAACGATAAAATAAACATTTTTAACCATAGAAAGACGTTGGTTGAGTGAATGGAATATAGAGAAAGATGGAGAAAGAGGGAGCATTTGAAGGAAAAAAGAGAGAGTAAAGCTGGAGATCCATTATTACCATTCACAATGCCAAATCCAGCTAGCTCTGTAGCTCTGAAAGTTTTTTTGTGTAAGAGCTTCAGCAATTTGCGTGTTATCGGAAAAGTGGATCTCAGGGACGCGGCACCTCACATTATTTACAAAAAATGTAAAAACTCTGTCCATAAATCTGAAGTTTTTCGTTGTAAAAATTTACCGTATGGGAGAGCAGTAAGTCAGAACCGGTAAAACACGCATTACGCATAAAATAAATTCGCACTGCGAATGTTACTAAATTTATAAAGTAATCCAGAGATGTGGCTCTATTCTCGCATGCAACGATAAAATGTCGGAAACTTAATTAGTTTTCCACATGAAAACCCAAGTACATACTTGATGCAGTTCACACAAAATTAAATTTATTCAAAGAATGATAGGTCATAAACTGACCCACTTTTATGAATGGCGACATTTTTTTGATCGTGTTTTTTTTTGAATTTATTGTTCCTATTCACCACGAGTATTTCACGCGATGTTATTTTTTCTGATCTTGCGACTGCACAGCAGAGCGAATCGGGTTGGGTTCTTCAAGGCGGCAGAAGAAGGGCCTCGGTATTATGAAAATAAAGGAATGAAGACGATAAGTAACATTAAAGCAGGAAATAATGGAGAAAATAAGAAGGAAGGAAAAGGTAAAGAGGAAGGAGGTCGAAATAATTTAAGAAGGGGATAAATTCTCAAAAACAGTTTTCCTAGGTATAAGCACAATGCGAAAAAATAAAATAGAAAGGGAAGGGAGGCAATAAAAGGAACTGCGATATCCAATACAAACAAATTTCGACGCTAATTCGTGAGATACGAATTTTTTTTCTGCGTCTGAATTTATGGAGAAATATTCTGAAGCGTAGCGTTACTTAACTGGAGAATACACCTTTTAACATGAAAGAATGGAGATTAAATCCCTTTTTAAGGAAAATATTGCTCGATCGACGTAACTATACTTAAAACTAGAACTTAAAAGCTATTTCTGATTCATCAAACACTCTACAGATCCGTAATTATTAACTATAGTTTGTTTAAAAGCTCTCAGGATTACAATTAATCATAAATAACTGGAAAACATTCTAGGACCACACCAAAGTTCGTTGTTACGGGTTTTTCTTAAGCCCATTTATTTATCTGTTAGTTTAAATTCGACGCATCTAGGATTTTATAATATTTTTGAATGCTTCTTCACACGTGAAAGTTTTAAATGTCTTCTGTTTTTCGAGGTCCATATTGTCAATTAACTGTGTATGTTATTATATTATGTTCGCTGTAATAATCGCTCATGTATAACAGTATCATTACTATCATCCTTCTTGAAACTTAATACGCATAAACATATATATTTACGCATAGAGTTGAAGGCTGATAACCGAAAGGTTTATAACTCAAAAGTTCAATATTCGAATCTTCGATAACTCGAAAAATATGCATTTTTGCTTATATTATTATGCGTAAAAGTTTAGTTAAATAACACAAGTTTCTCCATATTTCTTCCTCTTTCAACGAGATTCAAGTTTTCGCAGCTTTATATATATATATATATATATATATATGTGTGTGTGTGTGTGTGTGTGTGTATATTTACATACATACATACACATACTACGGAAGAGGAAAGGTAAATGAGGATATTTAGGGCAACTAGGTGTTGAAGGAAACCCAGTGAGCACTTACCGGAAGGAGAGCCGCTGGGGTGTTGGAGAGACACATTTGTAGAAGTTATTGGAGCTTTCGGGATGATCCCTTCGTCAGCACAAGATATACATATATTATATATATATATATAATATATATATATATACACACACACACACACATACATATATACATACATACATACACACATACACACATAAGGTTACAATGACATTTTATTTCGTCAGAATGTCTTGTAACTTATCGGTAGACGTATTAAAAAACGATTGGCTGAGCAAACCAAATCCCCACCGAATTACGCCGAAACTTGCATTAAGATTTGAGGCGAAAATAAAATCCGTTACGCGGAGGAATGGTACCGGATATCTCTCTTATCGGATCTGATAAGTATCTTTGTAATGTAAAAGTTTTTCCACTCGCGTTTCGCCGCCTTGCTTTTTGTCAGCAGAAGATCCTTATCCGCAGCTCAAGATTCGCGTCTCTTACCCCCTTCCTTTCCAAAACCTTCATCCCATCCAATCCTTCCTTGCTCTATCGTAAATCCGGCTCCCATTTTTTATCCTGCGCATCAATGCAAACACGCACTCGCATTTTGGTGTGGATAGGGAGGATAAATACAGATTTTCTCCGAACTTTATCTGGTAGAGTCATTACGCAAAACGTAAGTGAGATTTCGACGCAAAAATATTTGAAAAATGTTTCGTTTATCCGTTTTTCCGAGTGTTAACTTCATCTGTTCCATTTCAAGGAGAGGCAGACAACACGAAAGTTTAGAAATTGTGGAACAGAGTTAAAATAAAGAGTCATATATATTGATTTCTTTCATTTAGACCTCAAAAAGTATTTATAATAATATTGATAATTAATTTTTAATTTTTTTTAAAGTAACCTGTTTATCCATCAGGTACGTCGACCTGGTCCCCGCCCCCTTCCGCCTATACTGCTGCCCTGACACTAATTTTGAACATAAAAAATATATATATAAATTACTTTATCTTCCCAAAACAATAATAATTATTTCTTACATATTAATACATGATTCAGTAGGTTTTCTTAACTATTTCATATAATGAATACTAATAATAGCCCACGTCTGTCCGTCCGTTGTTCTGTTCGTTGGTCACGATATTGCATAGGTCGCGCGTCTTTTAGATTAAAAGGAGAAAGAATTAACCTACGTTATTTGGATCTGAATAGTTTTCAATAAACAATTATAAAGTTTCTCACTCTGTTCATCTTTTTTCGCCTACAGTTCGAAATCGCTCGTGTTAAACGTTTAATTCACATATTTTAGGGAAATCTTGCCATTGTAATGGGTTGTTGCCTTGCCTACCAGTTACATTGTTAGACTTCGAAGTACTCTTGTTATTTCAATCCTCATGGGTGTAAGCGTACTTTGAATGCTTTTAATATGAGAGAGAGGGAAGGAGGGAGGGAGATAAAGGGAGAGAGAGGGAGAGAAGGGAACAGACAGACAGACGGTTTTATTAAGGACGAAATTGAGATTATATGGTCCCTTCTTACACTTAATCCTACGTCAACAGTTACAAAGGAGAATTAAAGAATAACAATTATGATTCTATATGTATGCCTATACGCAGTTTCGCATAAAAGAACCTGAAAGAAAATAAATAGGAAAACATACATGCAAAATTTCCTATTACAAATTCGGAAAACTTCTAAAAAAAAAAAAGAAAAAGTATATGTGGTAAAGTGAGGGAGGGAGAGAGAGGGAGAAAGGGACGGATAGGGAGAGAGAGGGAGGGAGAGAGAGGGGGAGAGAGTCAACTATTTTAACTAAAGATATCCCGTCATATTGATGGGCTTTTATACTAGTAAATCTGTAATCATCGAAATGTGAAATACTTTTTCTAAGCTGGCCTCCTTAAACACCTATTTAATATAACGACAACCTCACACTAGAGACCGTTAATGCGGCTCTGATTCTCCATTAGGTTTGACGCCCTTAGTGCACAATGATTTTTACACGTTTCGGAAAAGACGACCTTAATGATATAGAAAAACGTGTTTTCAATATATATGATTTTACATAAATCCGAAAATTCATTTGAAAAACAGTTATAATAATAATAATAATATTTGTTATAAATGTTAATACTTCCTCTATATTCTCACAAAATAATCCCATAAAATAATAATAAAATGCAAAGAAAAGTTGAATGAGAAAATTATTAATTGTGACTAAATCAAAATGAGGTGCGCCTGAATATCTGTGCATTTAACTGGGATTAATACCTGCTTAAACTATGGCGAAGCATTAAAACGAACTTAATGAAAACCTAACATTTTGGATAAATTGAACCGCACTTTCTCGCCGAAACCCCTCCGAGAGAAAATTCTCCGAGGAAAATTAACCGTTCTCATTTCTTAATTTCTCGGAGGTGATATCGTCCGCCTTATTAGCGTTGATATAAGTGCCCACAAAATGTAATGCAGAATGATGGCTCTCAAGTTGCCGTGCTTTATCACCAAACCGAACGTGGTCTTTCCTTGGTTCCTGTTTCCTTTTCCCATTAACGTTTATCGACCCTGTGCTCCCCCGTGGGTTTCTCTAGGCTCCCTAATCTTTTCTTCTCCCCCTCTCCTTCTCTCTCTCTCTTTATTCGAAACTTTCCCTTCCTAGAAAAACAATCTCTTACTTATTTCTTTGCACATCACGTCCCTTTCTCATCTCATCTTCTTCCTCACTTTCCTGCTCTCCTTGTCTCAGTTCTACCTTGCTCATCTCCCCATTCCTTTTGCCCCCTTCTCTTTCCCGGTACCTCATTTTATCTTTCTGTCTCATCTCCTTTTTGTTCTTTGTCTCTTCCGTATCCTCCCCAACTCACCCTCTCCCTCTTTTCATGCATTTCTCTCCTCTTTGATGCCTTTTACCACACCTCTCTTCCTCCCACTCCTTCTTTCATCTCTACCCCTATATTAAGAGCCGATCCTACATCCATTCATCCCCACTCTACCTCCTCCCTCTTTCCTCCATTTACTATCCTCCATTCCCTTTCCTCTCGTTTTTCTCCCTCTGCCCCATATTTACCTTCCTCTTCAACTTTATTCTTTTTCATTCGCGTTTGCTTCAATTCTCTTTCTCTCCTTCATTTCCTCCTCCGTCCCTTATTCTCCCCTCCCATTAACGTCGCCATTCCCTCATTTCTCCTCCGGCCCATTTCGCAAAACCACCTTCTTCTCCCTCCCTCTTCACGGCCAAAACCTTTTCCTCCTCCTTTCCTTCCCCCTCCCCTTTCCCACTCACCTCTCCCCCCCCCCCCCCCCCCAACCCCCCTCACTCTGCCTCTCTCCCACGGTAGCGTGTGAGATATGGTCGTATCGACCTTTTCCAAATATAGACGCAAATCGTTTTCATCGACTCGAATCAACGCGTGACTCCGTAAAAGAGAAAAGAATCGCTCACTCCCTCCCACTCCCTCGAGCCCTTCCCCGCCCTTACCATCCGATTGCCTCCCTCGCCTCTCCGCCACTTCCCCACTCTATTTAAGTCTGACCTAAAAAAAAGGAAACAGAAGATAACCGAAGATTCCCCCCTCCTCTCTATCCCCTCAGAATGCACACGCAGTTGCCAGGGTGCCCTAAAAAGCAGGGAAAGACGAGTAGCGTAGCTGTGTAAAAGTAAAGAGAGAGAGAGAGAGGAAAAGAATAATGTTAATGGAAACGGCGAGAGAGATGATAGATGAGAGAGAGAGGCAGAAAGGAGAAATGGGAGGAGAGGAAGGAGAGACGAACGACTTATCAAGGGAGGAATTGAAACTATATAGCAACTTGAAAAAGGATTTAAAACTTTTCCGGCGAATATTATTAGTGAATTGTTCTCGGGTTTCACACCGGGTGATGTCTTGAACATACGCCGAAACGTCGAATTCTATTCAAGACATCACCCGGTGTGAAACCCGAGAACAATTCACTAATATATAGCAAATTGTTACATAAGAGTGAAGTTCTGAGAGGAAGGTAGGAAAAAGAGGAGGAGAGACGATCAGAGAGGAGGAGATAGAGAAGATAGTGGAGGGAAGAGAGGAGGAGGAGAGAGAGAGGAGAAGGTAGAGAAGGGGAGAGATGAAGAGAGAGAGAGAAAGGAGGAGAGTGAGGGGAGGGAAGAATATAGCGAGAAGGAGAGAGGGAGGTAAATAGAGGGATAGAGTTGATATATTGGGGAGAGAGGATTTGAACCGCGGCGAATGGAGGGAAAAGAAAGAAAGAAAGAAATATAGCACTCAGAGAAGCAAATTAGAGGCGAATAAAGGTTGAAATAATAATGCGAGTGAATTCGGTACGAATGATGAAGAGAAATAAAGAATAATAAATAGGGTAGGAGTGGGAACCGAGATAGGAAGGAACGGGAAGGGAATAAAAGAGGTGAATAGAGTGCGTAAATAAAGAAATTGGTTAAAATATTGAGAGACACTAAAGGATGGCATTATTAGGCGGAAAGAGGAAGGAGGGTAGGAAAGGAGAGAGAGACGGATGAGATGAGAAGAGATACGGATGAGAAATGGATTAAAAGGAGGGATATAAATATAATAATATCTTATAAACATTTTAGAATGTATGTGTGTGTGTTCTTTATACGTTTTTACACCGTTGAAGCTATCGAATTCAAAAGTTTCTGGGCCATCCTATGGATCAAAGGAAGAACTTGGTCTAGGTTTGCAGACCGTGGGGTCTCTTATACCCCATGGGGTCAACAAAATACTATTTCCATAAAAATGCATGGGAAATGGTGTGGAGAAACCCCAAAATACCATGCAGACCTTCACTGATGTGGATATAAATATACCTAAATATTAACTTACGATCACGGAAAATGGCTTATTTTACGCAGGAAAGACTGTATATTTTTATTCTATTCATCTTTTGTCGTATTGCATGCTAAATTTTATCTTTTTTTGTTGATTACAGAGAGGTAAGAATGCTCTATACCGTCTCAATAAATTTGGTGCGGTGCGGCGCGAAGTTCGAGAGAATCTGAAAGTGTGTCGTGAAATTTAAGTGGTTGCGGAGCACTGAACTAGAGTCATAGAGAGGAGCATGATGCATAGAGGGAAAGGCAGGATATAGGAATATACAGGAGGTTAATATTGCATGTCAACCCCCTTTTGGTTATAGCGGGCTTTCGAAAGACGCGCGCGCACACACGCAAATGGTATCTTGCTGTGAGAGACGCGTTGTTGTTGTGTGCTGCAGCAGGCTCACTTAACCAGCGTCAGCGGTGATTTACGTCCCTCGTCCGTCTGATGAGCCCCCTCTGTACGTGAACCGCATTTACTCTTCCCCTCCCCCCTTCCCCCCCGCTCTCTCTCTCTCTCACTCTCTCTCTCTCTCTCAGGTTTCCAGTTCCTCCTCCTCCGAGCGCGAATCGACGCGCTACACCTTTAATTCTGGCGGGTTACGTGGAAGAGGGAGGCGGGTGATGATGATGGTCGTTACATCCAGGTCACGGGGTCGCGGTCGTGCGGATTAATCGTCGCGAATTGGCCATTTCGCTGTTTCGTGTTACTCGTGCAATGTGCCGCGATTTCGTCTTTAGCAAAGTGTTCCCGAGGGATATCGCGTGTCTGTATATATATACATATAAAAGAAAAAAAAAGATCGTTTAAAGAGAGGGTTGATCTTAATCCGCCGTAACATTTATTATTAATTCCAACCATCCTAATAAAATAAATAAAAAGATATTTTCCCTTACTTTATTTCCTCCATTTGAATAACACGAGAAGGGGGGGAACATATTATTTATTTACACTTTAGAGTTAGTCTGGAGAACAGAATGAAGTTTTATTTTCAAATCCGCCGAATCCGTCGTAAATAGCGCTTTTATCAACAAAATTTCGAGATTATCTTAAGTGAATTTTTCTTGTCGCCGTATCAACCCGATTGTTGCCGATTAGGTTCTCTAGTCCTGGTGAGGAAATTTATTGCTACCTGCGTACGCAGACGGTGCACTCTTGTAAGAGTGTGAGAAGAGTAAGGGCAAGAGGTAATAACTTGGATTTCCGTCCATGAATGCATCTATGAGTTCCATGTTATTTTTCATTACTCGCAAATATCACCAAAAACATTTTTTGACGTTTCTCGAAATTGAGAACTGAGGACTTTCTACTATTAATAACAATAGTAAATTTATAATGTTAAAATGGCAGTGGGCGGAGATAAAAATGACTTTTAAGTGACATCAAAGGAATGAAGGAGAAGCCAAAAGTGGTACGTAAGAAAGAAATTTTGAATTTCTTAGGGTCAATATGGTTGACTGCGTTAGGCAATGTAAAGTGAGAAACTGAAGATTATAATGGCATGCCACACTGTACATATATGTATAGACCGAATGAATTTCAAGTTGTCTATTTAGTTAAAACATGCCTTACTCGTAAGAAATAGTAATTCACGAAGGAAAGTCATTTTTACCGATTCCAAATAATAAAATACTTTTACAATGAATTTAATTCTCTCTCTTTTACAAGCTGTAACGTTGGAACCGATTATCAGCTTGTTATAATAGTGCGCACTTAAAATATTTCTTAAGGCTAAAATTTAAGTCTCGATAAATGTTATTTTGCGCAGCGCTTTGCATAACACTAAGCATTAGCTGAAAATCGCTTGCTTATTTTTTATTTCGGTGTCATTAATTAAAATGCTGTTGTTTCGTCAAGTTTCCCTCCTGTATTCCTCATTAGTATGGTAGAGGACTGCTGTTACCTTTCAAAGTCACCCTTAACCTTATGGCTCGTTATTAATTTGGGCTTTATCGAAGTTTTTTATTGCAAAACATTTGCAATTCCTTCGCATTCTGAATAATTTACGATGAAAATGACCCTGAAAAGTTTCCGTCAACATTTCGGCAGAAGGAAACCACGACGGCCTGAAGTGACCTTTTCCCACACGCTGAAGCATGTCTATTTGGATACACAATAGAGTACAACGTAAATATAGCCTTCCGACTATGAGCTTTGCGTGTAGCAATCCCCCCGTGTTGATGTTTTTCCGATGTTCTACATTGATCGCTCCACCCGCCTATCCTACCATCCATGCACCAGAAAGGTCAAAGGGCGAATGCGTGAATCCAGCTCAGAAAAATTTTCTAGCGCCTTCAGCCATGTTGTTCTTTTTGTTTCAACTCGATATTCGTCTCCTTTGCTTTTTCTGTTCAAAAATGGATTTCTAATTCTTTACCGCACTTCACAACGTAAGCCAATTAAGGAAGATTTGAAATGGCGGTTACTTCATTGAAAATTTTCTCCCTACGACCTTTACTTTAAATACTGATTCTATTTTAATTTATAATACAATTCATACTTCATATCTTTCTTACTTACCAAAGGATTTCTTATCTATAAAAATGCAAATAAAACTATCTTTCATCGATAATGGGAAAAATCAGTGTGTGATTTGATATCGAAATGAAAATAATTTCTATCCCAAAGTAATACACTTCAAGAATTAGACCTAAATCTTTGATTAAATAAGGAAATTGTACTTTTATTATATATAACTTCCTTAATGTTAATTGCAAAACAAAAGAGGCTATTAAAAATTACACAAATAGTTATTTTAAAATATACTCGTTCATTTTTAATTCATAGCTTTGGTTAGATAAAATTTAAACTTAAAAGTTACAGATATGTTTAAACACGAAGAAATATAAAAGTCACATATAAGAATGTCAGAATTTAAAAAAATATATTTCCTATAAAATTAACTATAAATTTATAAGTATCCACCTACAAGCTGTAGCGTAGTTATAAAAAGTAGTACCATGGCGCTTATTAAAACAAAAACTTTACTTTTATATATTCGAATATATACAATTTCTTTACTATTTTATAATTTAAATTAAAACAATTTTCAATGTTCTTTTTTATATACTAGAAGATTCGTTACTGTTAACATGTCCGCTTCACCTTGGCCTATCAACCGTGTTTTGACGTATGTGACGGCATTCTACAATAAAAATTGAAGTCCATTAGGTCATTGGCAAATTTATCGACGAAAATTTCTACAAATGTTTTATTATAATTTGAGAATTTAATGGCAATATTAACTGAAAATTAAAACACAAATTTACCATAAATTCTAACAGAATATTAACTTACAAAATTACCGATAACCTGCAATTACCTTAAAAATTATCTACACGGTTGACTGAACATTTGTTTATAGCGGATTTCCAAAATTGCTCCACGGATATGTTGACTATGGAGTCAAGAAAAACTGTACCTGCAAAATACTCTAGAGTCTATTTAGGAAATTTCCTATCCGCGTAAAAATTATTTCTGGAAGGTTCTAAATGGTTACCAAATCCATCGCTGTCATTTAAACACGCTGTTCCTTATCATTCTCCGGATTCTCCCTTTTCCAGTTCGCACGCACGTGCCTAAACGGATTCTCACGAAAGGCACGTTTCGAAATTCTTCGTATAGAAAGTTGGATGAGGGACAGATACGACGTGATTGCCACATGTCACCTAAGCTGCCAAATTGGTTCGTGGGTATTTGGGCGTGAGATGCTCGAAATTTGATGAATATGTAACGGGTTCGGGACAGAGAAGGACACTGTTTGCATGCTGGACAGATCATGCCCTGTGTGTGTGTGTGTTGTGCGAGGGAGATGGCAATAGATGTAGAAGGCGTGAATGTCAATTTGGGCATGCGAACGGGATAGTGTAAGAACAGAAACAAATGCAAATTTCGTGGTATGCGTTCTTGTTTCTAAAGATAGAACGTAACGTACTACTGCGTGCTGTTTGAGGATAAATAATGGAGAGATTACGCTTTATTAATATGGTTAGTAAGTAACTGGTTTTTTATTCGACATAGATGTTGATGTATTATTTCATTGCCCTGATGTATCTTTATATTAGGAGAACATCAAGATATTCAGTTAATATTAATTATTACAACTTATTTAGTCTTTATCCAACAATGGAGAAAAAATAATCCTTTTTTTTGGGTACATGGTATACGTACATCCAAGTTTAAGGAGAGTGTAAGATTTTCACTTGAAAAGATTGCCTGATAACTTCTTTACTTATCAAAACCGACTATGTAATTTGGCTTATGTGCTTTTCAGGAGAAAAGATACAAAATTTGGCTAGAGTTTTGCGTACATTACGTTGATTTCTTCTTAAAAACAACGCACGCCTGAAACGTCGTCTTAATATTTATTAATTCCTTAAAATAAATATTAATTAACTGTAGCGGGTTTCAGCGAGTTTGTCTGTTTCAGTTGTCGAAAAATACGAGTTGGTTAAACTTATCGTTTCTCAACTGTTAACGCCAAGTGTCTACCTAACGTGGCGGGAGAGGGGGGGGGGGAGGTAAGCGCTCGGTTACCGCATTAAGTTCTTCCTCCCATTAGCTACAAACTTCGTAAAGTTTCGTTCCGGTACTCCGCCGATGAAACCTAATTAGAAGGGGGAAATATTTCCAGTCTGTGATCGCAGATGGTCTGTTGCAATATCATCCAGGAACGAATGTTTTGACTTTGTCGTTTCTTCAAATTGTTTAATGTTCGGCAAATTAACGATATTTTTCAAGTCAAGGAAAAGAATATTTTTGTAATTTGCTTTCCATAATCTAAATATTGATATAGCATGATTGTTACTTTATTGACAATTTCATTTACATACTCATACGGTAGTATGCAGAGGTAGGTACTTAAAGTCACGGTATTGGAAGGACTAAAAGTGATTACGAAGTTAATTAATAAGATTTATGACTCGGAAGAGTGGCCTCAGGGTTTCTTAGATGTAAAAATGATCCCTCTAAAGAAGAAGCCAAAGGCAATGCAGTGTAAAAACTACAGAACGATAAGCCTACTGTCACACACTTCGAAGATTATCACAAGGATTATTAATAAAAGACTAGAGAAAAAGGCTGAAGAAATGCTAGGGGAGGATCAATTCGGCTTCAGAAAAGGACGAGGAACCAGAGATGCTATCGGTGTGGTAAGAATCGTATCAGAAAGGGCAATAGAGTAGGTACAGCCAATATTGCTGCGTATGTTTCGTCGACTGGCAGAAGGTCTTTGATAGAGTAAATTGGGTACTGCTGATGAGGATATTAAAGGATATAGGTGTAGACTGGAAAGACATGAGACTAATCAGGAATCTACGTATATATGAATCAAGTTGTAAAGGTCAGGTTTGAGAATGCGGACACCAGAGGAGTAAATATCGGTAGAGGAGTAAGACAGGGCTGTTGTCTATCGCTGATTCTATTCAATATATATGGAGAGAGGCTAATGTAGGAAGCGTTAGAAGGCACGGGAGATTTCAAAATTGGAGGAAGGATTATAAGAACAGTTATATACGCGATCAAGTACTTCTAGCAAGAAAGGAAAAGGAATTCCAGAAAGTGATAAATAGACTAGTGATAACACGTAGAAAATACGGTATGGAAATAAATACAGAAAAATCCAAGGTAATGCGAATATCAAGTAAAAAAGAAGAAAATTTGAAAATAAATATTAAAGGAAATCCATTAGAACAAGTTTCATATTATAAATACCTTGGAAGCATCATAACGAGAGAAGCAAAATGTACCGATGAAATCAAGACTAGAATAAAGAAAGTAAAAGCCGCTTTCAAAAGAAAGAAACTCCTACTAACAGGGAATATAAAGGAGAATATTCGCAAGAAGTTGATAAATGCTATGTATGGGGCAGAAATATGGACGCTAAGAAAAAATGATATAAAATACTTGGAAAGCTTCGAAATGTGGATATGGAGAAGAATGCTGAAGATAAAATGGACAGATAGGATGAACAACGAGGAAGTACTAAGAAGAATAGGAGAGGAGCGAACGATTATACAGACTATCAGAAAGAGGAAGCCAAACTGGATTAGACATTACCTGAGGAGAGAGAGAGCATGATTAAAGAAGTGCTAGAAGGAAAACTGGATGGAAAAAGAGAGAGGTAGGAAAAGGTTTCAGCTGATAGATGACTTGAAAGGGAAAGGAAGCTATCAAGACACGAAGAAGACTGCGGAAAATAGGAGTATATGGAGAACCAAGTTTAATCATGAATATCACGGATCTGTCTACGGACAGACTACCTATGATGATGACAGTAGTAACAGTTACTTCGAGAAATGAGCGGTTGATTTAGTTGAACGAACTTCGCTTTTTAGTAAAAGACAACTTCCAATTCCCGAAAAATATGTTTTCGGTTGGACCATTTTAAATGTACTATACCCAACAAACTAGTGGAATAATAAGAACAAGATATGGTATGCATCCAAATAGTGAATCAAATAAAAATGCATGATTAATCACGAGCTAATCACGATGAAATAATTGAAAATCATCGCTTAAAATGCACGAAATAGCGTCGCAACGAGTAGGTAGGTAATTCATTACAATCCACCAATCATTGGCTCCAAGATGATCGACGATACGTTAACTTATCTATGAGACTTCCTAACATCAGATAAAAACCGATTCTCAATTAATATTCTCCGTCGCGTTTTTGGGAAACTAGTAACAGGCTTTAATCTACTTCGAAAACCCTTTTGGCTAATTATCGACGGAATTTTCAGCCGAGTAAGCGCGTCTCTTCTTCAAATTAATGGCCTTAAAATATTTTTAATCGATGAAGTTTTGTGCCGACGTACCTCACCTAAATACTCGACACTTCCGAAAACCCAATCTCAAATCCTGTCTGTCTCTCACACACACACCCTTTATATTACGCCACTTTCATTTTTTCGACTCGTAAGTTTGGTTTAAATCCTCTTCCCGTCCTTAACCTTTCCGTAAATTATTTCCTCGCCCACCCTTCGACAGCAACTTGACTTTCATCTTCTCTCAAGATCTTTCCACGAAAACTCTCTTAAAAGTATTTGTTTATCGACATTAGATATTCCCAGCGCTTCGGGTCTTCACGCTAGAGGGTATGGCTTCCGCAAGCTCGAGAAACATTTGCATAAATTAGTCATAATACAAAGTCTACTTCAAAGTAAATACTCGACAGATATATATATATATATATATATATATATATATATATATATATATATATATATGAGAATAGGAGCTGGATTTGAAATATATTCGTCTTGAAAATCAGGCCACGGATGTTGATTTATCATACTTTTTTCTTTGTTAGTTTTAGTTTGTTAATAGTTGAGGCAATCGTTAGCACTTGAGAAAAAGTTGCTATGACATTTTAATGAGATACATTTTCTGTGGTTCCGGTGAGCCATATCTTATTGAATTTTCTATGATAGCGCCAAATTACTACGGAGCTCGAACAAATATTTTAGCAAGTCACCCGACCAAAGCAACATATCGTGTTATCAATCAAACTCTTAATTTTTAATAACGGTGTCATATTTAAGATATGTACGACACCTAAACGCATTTAAAAGTTTGTGACGGTTAACTTCAGCTCACATCTTCAAAAATATTCAAATTTCCAGTCAAATGAACTTTTTATTTTATCGTATTTAAATAGTTCATCTACGATAAAATGCTGTATATGTACACGTGTGTCCTAATTCAAGAGGCAAACGATATAACTGGACCATATTGATATCGAAATATTTTTTAACTTAGTCGCGCTTTACGTTTACTGAAGTTGTCCTCAATTTCCTTTTTTTTTCTATTCTGGTTAAATTCTACTGCGACGCCAAACCGTCAGATTTGAAAAGCTACCTTCATCTTTAATTTTAAGAATTCAAGGATAAAGGAGTTCATCGTAGAACTAAGGCTTTTTGTCTCCGAATTCGCTGAAAAGTAAACTGAAGAAAAAAAACGAAATCCTAGTCTTTATTTTGTTGATAATGCGAATACTCTTTAGTATGTGCTTTGAAGGATTATTCTTTGTAATATTCGCAGAATACTTTGGGCAAAATAGGAAATATCTATAAAAAAACGCGAGTCTTCCGAAATTAAATTCGTCCGCTTATCTCTCGCGGCCGTGAGGTCGTCTCTTTTAGAACAGAGACATTTTTTTCCTGGCTTATTTATTGTGCGTCCTTTTTAAAGTTTCCGTTGAAGAGATAGATTAAATAAACTCATACAAAATAAACAAAAGAGGGAAAATTTTAAGAAAAACTAATGAATATTTGACTACATAAATAAATCTCAGTTCCACGAACGGTATATGAGCCAAACGGAGAGAAAATAAGACAGGGATTATCATTTTTGCCGCCGTACGCCACCGACGTTGGTAACGATTTAGTTTAGATAATAATTTAATAATTAATTCTATCGGCAAAAAACTTCTAATAAGATGGCTGGAAAATATTTATAAGCGACGTACATTTTGTAGTTATGGAATTTCCAGGATTAGTTAAGAAAATTTCCAGAAGTTGGTATGATACCCAGAAAAATTTAGAGTTGTTTTATCATCCTTGATTACATTTTGATGGTTTTTATTTTTACTTCCGACTGTTGAACACAATGTAGAAAATTGCAGCATTTCGTGTTTTGAAATTATTTTTGTCCTTACTTTTATTTCGATGCAGTCAGTTGACTTGGACGTTAATTATGGTAATCTTCAGCAAATAAGGTATTTAAAATTATTGTTTGATAGGAAAAGAATTTACTAATTTACTAGTTTAGGGCTATGCGTTTAGTTTATAAACAATACAATGTCCTCTATACGATGTACCCTTGGCATTACTTGAACCCGCTACCCTAAAATTGGAGCCAGATACCCAAAGCCAGCATATGATTCTAATAAGAATTCAGGGAATTAAAATATCGCTGATTTACCACCGAGGGAGGCCAATTCGTGACCGTAATGCGCACGAGTTTTATTCTACCGTTTTATTTCGTTGCAAGTCGAACTGTATTATCATTTAAATTTACTTGGGATTTCAATCCAAAATATCCGCCTCTCACAAAAAATCTCCTCCATTATCCGGGCGATAAAACGTAAAGGGAGAAAGCGATCTCATTTTCTTTTACTGCTTTCGGTGCGACTGTTACAACCTATTCCGTCCGCCCTCTTCTAATCCCTCATTCCCCACACATCGCCCGCACGACTCCTATAGAACCCACGCTCTGTTAAGTTACCTCTCTGCAGAAGGACTTTCTTAGGATAAGATATCTCGCAGAAACCGACTGTAAGAGGGGGGGGAGAGGGGGAGAGAGGGGGGGGGAAGAGGGAAAGGAGAGATAAATAAGATTTAAGGCACGGAGAGGTAGATCAGAGGCGTGCGCTTACTAACCTATAAAAGAATCAGAAAGGAGTTAAAAGCGCTCTCGAAAAAGGGAATGTAATGGAGGAGGAAATAACGGACAGAGGAAGAAAGAGGGTTGAAAAAGAGACAGACAGACGACTTAATTTAGGGCGAAATTGAGACTACATAGTCCCTTCTTAGACAGATTGAGAGAAGGAGAGGTTGAGTGAGACAGACAGACAAACGACTTTATTAGGGCGAAATTGAGGCTATATATAGTCCCTTCTTACATTTAACCCTGCGTCAACAATTACAAATGATAATAGATATAGTAATAATAATTTCACAGAAAAGAACAAGAAAGTAAAATAAATAGAAAAACGTACAAGCAAAACACCAAATTACAATTTCGGAAAATTTCTATAAAAAGACAGAGTAATTGCGGTAAAAACCTAGGAAAGACCTGACTTGGCCATCGTAGTAAAAGATCACGCAGGAAAACACCCACGAAGGGAAGGGAGATGGAGAAGCAGAGATGGAGTGAGGGAGAGGTGAAGGTTTTTTTTAAACGTTTGCGCAGATGTTGTGATTGAACTACTGTATGTCATTCTAAAAAAATCCACTTTAACTGGGGCGAATGCAATTGATAATGTCTCGAAACGAAATATATTCCGCGATTAGAAGAGTATGAAAGATATTGTTACATATGTGATTCCGTAAACATTATAATAGTACGTATTGTTCTTTTTGTTACGTGCTTCTGCATTAGTAGCATGTGCGTATAACTGGAGCAATAAGAAGTTCCATAAAATCTCGTTTTACCGTCAAAATTGTCCAAAACATATTTTTACTTAAGGAATCCTTACGTATTAAAATTTTAAATATACGTAGATAGATAAAGTTCGTTTTTAATATGTAATTAATTTTGCTTTTGTTACTATAACTGTATATCTCGTTCGTGATTTTGCTTTTTCATGTGAAGTAGCGCATGAATAATCGTTTTTGTTAAAGAGATTTATTCTAGAATACCTCATGCGTATATTTATTGAAGAGATTTTTGCTATAATAGTGTGAGTATCCGCACGCATACACACACAACATGACTGAAAATCGATGTGAGTTATTCCATTTCTCTCCATTTTCATAAGAGCCGAGAAGTATCCCATCTCCCTTAACGAACTATTGTTTTTGGTTTTTTCTCGAATGAAATCCGGCGGAAACAAATTTTTGGAGGCTCAAAAAAATTTATATTTTATTTTTTCTTTCGGAAATCCACTCGTTCTCCAAATGTCCACCATTTCATTTGATCTGCCGTGAATTAATCTCGCATACTGCCGGAAATTTGTTTTATTTAAAAACGGGCAGGTCTATTCGTTTTTACTTCCATTGACGAAATTTTGAAAGGGTAAAAATATAAATAAATCTTTGGATGCGTTAATGGTTGTCCTGATGCGATTCATCAGCACTTGAGTTTGGAATGAATTGTGGAGTAAATACAGAAATAGATAACAACCTGCGTAAAATTTTGATATACTCGATGCGAGGAGTGAACAGAACCGAACGACAGATTTTTATCTAATCAGAAAACAATGCTTGCCGAAATTTTTTCGAAGCTATTATAAACGACCATTCTTGCATAAAATCAAACGTTACGGGTGAAAACATCATGCGACAGAATTATATCCTTTAATTAAGACCTCCGTATTCCGATTTCAATCATGCTTTCAGAATTTATTCGACTTTACCCCTGTTAAATGTGCCTTCCACAATAACATTATGATTTCGATTCCAAGATCGTTTCTTTTCTCCATTTGATTAACGCGGGGATGGGTGTAGAAATTTTTTTTTGCTTATTTAAAATTACTTGAAATCATGGTACATATTCGAGATTTGAATCTAATTGTAAGAACTTCTATGAGGATTTCGTTTATTTACGCTGACATTTAGAATCAACGCTCCGCTAGGATCCATTAGGATCATAAAGGCAATTTTGCATAAATTTTTGTCAATAAAATTAAAATATAATAAAAGTAATATAGTTGTAAAATTATAAAATTATTTAGTATCTTGAATCGAAGAATAGTAACGGCGTTAAATTACCTGATTTGTTTAAATAATTAAAAAATTTCTAGTGCCTCTTGCTTCGATTTCTACGCGTTTAATAAATGAATTAAATTAAAATAATTTCTTCTGTCCGTTAAAAATATGATAAAACTCGATTTATGTTATTTTTTCGAGGACTTCTTTAAATTTTGTGTTCGAATAATACAACTAAGCAACTAACATCTTGAAGATATCCTAGCTTCAATGTCCCACATAAATTTGGTAGAGTGCTTAGCAGCTCCCAATGTTAGGGTCGCTCGTTCGAATTCTGCCGAGGGCATGGTCGTATGTGTTCGTCTTTCTTAATTTTATTACAAAAGCCGTAATGTGCTGTTTATGAGATTGTGAAAAATAAATAAATGCAACCTAATACTTTCACATAATCACTCATTTTTCCTACAGTACAAGGAAGCTAGGTTTAATTATGACCTAAATTTATTTTAAATATTTATTCTAAATATTTATTTGCTAAAGCCACCGTTAAATCTTAAAGCCGTATTCACTGCCTTCTGTTCAGTATCCGGCAGCAATCGATACAATTCAATATTTATTGCACGAAGAAATTGTTCCACCTGCCCGATTTTGCGAGGACCTCGTCCATTGGGGCAATTTTTAAAAAAATTTCTCTGTGGTGGCTTCTACGGAGATATTTGACGGAACGTCTTTTAGTGCCAAAGCCTTGGTTTCGAAACCCGCCGCAGTAACGTTTTCGCTCGCCGTAGTTGCCCTAATCAATTCATTTTATTTAGCCTAGAATGCTGCTCGTGAGTCCGTGATTGATAATCACATGAAAAGTAACGGTTTCATAAGTGGAGAGTTCCTCGCCGATTTGTCCCCGCGTGCCGCTTGGAGCACGCGTGCCGTGGATTTGACCTCCGTGACTTAGGTTAAAGCACTCTTCTATGGCCGACGTGACTGCATGCCAACCTTCCGGTTTTTTAAGGTCACGGTCTTATACAGGCGTGCGAATTTCTAAATTATTTTCAATCCAAAACCTTAACACGTGCAAATGTGGCAAATAGAAAAAAGCGGCATAAATTCGAAGGTCACATTACCCGGCACGTGAACAAACGCATGATCGACCATTCTTTGATTCTGTCACGTGTGACAGTCTTCTCCACGAGGCAACTATTCCCCGGTTTTCCATTTCCATTGTGATATCCATCTGTGATATCGTAAAGCGGACTATTCCAATTTATTCGGCATCAAGGCAGAACTGTCACCGCGCAAAAATGAAGCTATCAAGGTTGACTGGCTTTGTTTCGCGGTATCTTCTTTCCTTCTTTCCTCCCGCCGCGTTGCCACATTCTCATCCGTCGAATTTAATTGACGGATTTTCTCGGATAATTTTGATCATTAATTCTACGAACGCGTTTTCATTTTATTCAGGAAAGAATTATGATGAATCGCTAATTTACCTTAATTAGTCGGGTTGAATTGATTGATGTTTGGCTGCTTCGCGATTCTTTTTTTTACTTGTAAGTTTTGAGCTAGTTTTATTAGCATAGAGCAAAATTTCTTACCGTAGTACAATAAATATATATTACTTTGCTTCAGATACAGTGTTGAATCTCGAATGTGCTTGTAAATCTAAGCGGACGGCGTTCGTGATTTTAAATTAACACTGAGTAACTTTTAAGAGTTTATTTATTTAAAACTTAAGAAACTGCTTTTTACGTTAATATAAAATTTCTCTCTTAAACAATCTATACTAAGATGGCTCTTTTCACTTAAAGCGACTGCTTCTTAAAAATTGTCACTACATCCATGCCGAAATTAACACGAATTAAAAATGGCGAATTTATTGCAGGTTAAAAATGAACAGTTTTCACAAAATGTGTTTTATGGGCATCGAGAATAAATCTGTTACTCAGTTAATTAGGGGAGAAGAAGTTGCGAAGAGGGAAAAGGAAAGTTTTAAAAGAGAGACGATAAATCATAACGCAGGCAGAAATAAGGTCGCTAAATACGTCAAAGGAAGAAAATGAGGGAATAAAAAAAGAACAGGTGAAACGGGAATTTAATAATTAATCGGAAGGGAGACAAATAGTAGAAAAATTATCTTTAGATAGGTTTTAAGCTTGAGATAAACTCTAAGACATATAGGCATACAGAAACTACCAAACATGAAGAAGGAAAGGCGAAATAATATTCAGGAAACAAGTAAACAGCGAGCAAGCTATTCCAATTAATCATAAGTTTAGCGGAATTGTTTTTAAACATCACATGCGTCATAGTAAAACAAATAAAAAATTAAATACCTATTGAGAGAGTAAAAAAGAATAATATGTCCTATTTAATATTATCGAATAAAGTTTGTTTACAGTTCAATTAATACTACATTATTGGGAATAAAGACATTAAATAACTTACACATGTGCGTACGTTCTTCCGTGTAATAATCGTTTAAATTTCAACCTTTTAAAATTCCGGTTATTCGACATCCGGTTAATCGCGAGTTCGCTGTGAATAGAGATTCAAAGCGGAGAGGAAAACAGATTAAGAAAGGCAGGCGAAGTAACGGCGGTTGAACATGTAGAAACACAAAGAGAATTGAACGAGCACACAAAAAAGAGGAGAGAGAGGGAGAGAAAGAGGGAGAGAGAGAGAGAGAGAGAGAGAGAGAGAGAGAGAGAGAGAGAGAGAGAGAGAGAGAGAGAGAGAGAGAGAGAGAGAGAGAGAGAGAGAAATGCGAGTGATGTCGCACAAAAAGAAGTTTAGACGAGGAGAAGACGAATTGGAAGAAATGAAAATGAAAAGAGAGTAGAGAGAGAGAGAGATACACATAAAGAGATAATTGGAGGGGAGGTACGAAGGAGGAAAGAGAGAGGGGAAGATACGAGTAAAAAAAGGAAGGAGGGAGGGAGAGAGAGGTAGGACGGAGGGGATAAGAGGGAGGGGGTCTATTGATCGTTTTAACCGGGCCGGCCGTGACGTCGGCATGGTGTCTACCCTCCCCTTCGGTCCCCTCCCTCCCTCCTCTCTCTCTCTCTCTCCTCCCCTCTCTCTTTCCGCCCCTACCTCTGCACCTCCTATCCCCCTTATCCCTTACCCTCTCTCCCTTCCTTCTTCTCTCCTCTCTCACTCACAAGCAGCGGTGCATTCCACGAGTGGAGAGTATGAGAGGGAGGAGAAAGACTCTCCCACCCTCCCTTTTCCTCTTTACTTTCTCCTCACTCCACTTTTTCCTATTCGGATCCAGCGTAACCCACTCTCCTCCCACCGTGAAATGGACCAGGTCTAAGGGGAAATCCCTCTCCATTCTCTCTTCCCTTTTTTATATTCCATTCTCCGTATCTATCCCTCTCTTTCTACCCTACACTACCTTAAGGAGATGGCACGCGGCCATTTTTACGACCTTACGTGTACTAGCGGTTGCCAGTTTTTTTCCCGAGCGTTATGTCCCATTACCTCGATTTTTAAAATCCTTTTTGCTAAGCGCGTTCGATATATATTAGGTGGATCTCGGCCGAAGGAGGAACGCGGCGTTCTTATTTTTTTCCTTGTAATCCTAGTGAATCGATACTTATGCATGGATTACGTAACCCCATACTAGCAACCTGTTTATTTTTTTTCCTTCGTATTTTTCTCCCTCCCGACGATATTTTTTTTCTATTTCAACTCACTCCTACGCTTTTCTAATTCAGACGCGGGTCGGAGGATGAGTTATGCGAATAAAAATGTCGGACAATGAATTGCATTGCGGGAGGCTTTTCGTCGTTTCGAGCGGCGAGTATTTTGAATATATCGCGCAGTTATCGATTGTTTTATGCTGTTAAAGGAAGCAGATATATATATATATATGTATGTATGTATGTATGTATGTATGTATGTGTGTATGTGTATGTGTATATAGAGAGAGAGAGGACGGTATTTAGAGTCTATCGTGAATTCCTTACCTCTGGACCCCGTCTAGACGCCATTATGTGGACTTAAACTTTTAGACGACCTTGAGGAGACCTTCGTAAATGGTAAGCCTGGCTTGTGTTCCGTACGTATTTAGGAGATTTGAGGGGGGGAAAATTTTTCGGGTCAAAATTGTTTCGTTTTTCCAGTTTTTTTTTTGCTGTACAACTCCGAATATTACTAAAAGAATGAGGGTGGCCTTAAAATACAGCAAAGTTGTAACCCTTTTTTTCTATAGTTATAAATCTTGCGATTTGTTGGTAACAGCATCAAGTGAAATCCTTCATTCTTTATTGTCTCATATTAGCTTTCCATTCATCTCTCTTTCCTGCCAATCTTTTAACTTCCGCATAACTTCTACAATTCATATCCTTTTTTATCTGGCCCATAAACTGCAATCTTGGCCGTCCTCTTTTATTATTCCCATCTACATAACCTTCTATTACGGTTAGAAGCAGTCCATCCTGTCTTAGAAGGTGACCAATGAGCCTATCCCTCCTTTCCCTTATTGTTTTCATAATTACTCTGTTTGTTCTCATCATTTCCGAAACTTCTTCATTTGTAATCTTGTCTCTCCAGCTAATCTTCAGCATTCTCCTATAGCTCCACATTTCGAACGCTTCTAACCTTCTTTCCTCTACCTTTGCCACTGTCCAACTTTCACAACCATATAGGGCTAAACTCCACACACATGTTTTTAGCAATCTTTTCCTTGTTTCCAAATTTATAATTCCTGATGTGGAAAGATTCTTCTTTTTGCTAAAAGCCACCTTTGCCTGTTGTATTCTGCTTCTGATTCCTCTAATACATCCTCAGTAATTTTGCTGCCCAAATAGTTGAATTCCTTAACTTCTTTAAGAATTTGATTCCCCATGATTATCTTTGTCTCATCCTTGTTTCCTTTGTTTCTGCCTAATACCATTACTTTTGTTTATTCTCATACCATATCTATTCTCTAGTATGTCTTCCAATTCCAGCTAGTACGTTGACAAATCTTCTTCACTTTCGGTCAAAACAGCTATATCGTCTGCATATCGCAACATGTTTATCGTTTGCCCCTGTATTTTTATTCCTATATCTACTAAACAACTCCGAATATAATTAAAAGAATGAGGGCGGGCTTAAAATACAGCAAAGTTGTACCCCTTTACATTTAAAAAAAATAGAATTTTATAATCCTTATAGGGTAGACTAGCCAACCTAATCATTTGAGCCATTTCGGTTTGAACGATTATCACAGAAATAATGCAATCAAGCCTCCTTTATAAAAAAAACCAATTAACAGAAGAAAATGAGAAGTGTACCGAATTCTTCTGCCAAATCATGGTTACATGTATGTCGCTTGTTTCAACGACTTAATTATTACAAATAAAAATTTAAAGTAAAATTTAATTAGTTCGTACTAACAAGGCTATACTGAAATTAATTATTTATTTGTTTAAAACTTAAAGGTGAGTACGTCATTACTTGCGAGACCACATTTTTTAGCTGGTTTGCTCTTTCCAGAACATCATTTTCTATGTAATTCCATTCTATGCTAAATAGGTTAATAACGCAGTGCAAATCCACTACACCCGGTGCTCGGCATGTACACGTGTTTAATTTCTCACAATCGATACTGCAAGTGGAAGGGAAAATGAACGTCCGAATAATTCGTCAGGCCAAGCTTGTTAATTACGAAACGAAATTTCGTCCTTTCCAGAAAAAAATCGCGAAAAAAATAAAAGGAGGAACCCTGTCGCGCCGCACTAGCTGTGAATCCCTCCCATAACCCTTGGGCCGTTCTGAGTCCATCGACCTCCGTGGCCATAATTTTGCGACCTCATTTGTGACTATCTCCAGACGTAAGGAGAGATTCTGTGCTTTTTTTAAAGGAGACATTAATGCTCCCCATTCTCCAAAGTTGTGCATCATTATTTCCTCGCGATATCCCTGAAACCCGATTTATAAAATTCCGTCTCCCTAAGATCTTTCGAAACTTGAGAAAATGTGACACATTTTACGACAGAGAATAGGACGATGCTGGGTTAGAGTTATGTAATTTTCTGTCAACGGTTACGAGTGAGATATGTCGGCGACTGAGATTTTTATTTCCGTTGTTTTTCGCTTAAAATGAGCTCGAACGAATTGTAAAATTGTCCTTATGCAGAAATTTCTTTCATTAAAGCCTGAACGTGCTTTAAAAGGCAAATATAAGCATTTCGATTTCAATATTTAATAGAGTAAAATTAAATTAAATGAAACACAAACAATGTTATGCTCATGCGCACCCGCACTAAATCAACAAATGTCTATGTTCAGTAATTATAGCGCCTATAATTGTAGTTTGTAATAGTTCATGCCAGTATATGAAATTTTATAGAGGCGTACCGCAACTCAATTCTTCTATAACTCGGATTATTTTAATGAAGCCCAATACACCATAATGATAACCACTTTTGTGTTTGGTGTCTTCATTAATTATTCTTGCTGCAAGATTAGTGGATGAAACAACTTTAATATCGAATTACTTTACTATATCTCTATGTTCGATTTAAAAAGGGGGAAAAGTTATCCCTCAAAAATATGTACACGAATGTTATAGAAAATATTCTTCATGGGCTTAAGACTAATTTACATTTTTTAAATACTTTGATTTAAATAACAATCGCTTTGGATTATTTTGTGTTCGCGAAAGTATTTATCTCATAAAATAATTACAACGCTCATTCATTTTTTAACAATATTAACCTCCGAAAATAATTCTCATTCCAGTTTCGTAGAAAATATCATTCATTCCTACCATTGAAAAGATGGATGATGAAGAAAGATTGATGCGCCATAATTCTTGGGAATTTCATCTCATAAATGCATTGTCAGAGGCAACCAGAATTTTCCTCCCCATGCGTAAATTAGGCCTATTGCGAAAAGGATAAATGCAAAGGGTTACATTGAATTAATTGAAAAGGGTTTTCATAAAAATGATGGGACTAGAAATTACTTATCTACAAAGGGCACACTCTTCTGCCTTAATTAGATAACTGCGACGTGATCATTTACGAAAACTGTCGGCATTTAAAGCTTTTTGAAAAGCTTTCGTTTAAAACTTAAATGTCACTCTCGTCGGATGAAAGGGCTGTCCACTTTGTGAAATGAAAATCGTTTTTCCGGCATGTAAATACTATAAGCGCATTCTTCATTCAATTTTATTTTTTGCCTTTATGACCTTTTTTGTCAAACTTAATTCCTAGTGACCTAATTAATTGTAAATAATTTTTTCTGATAAAATATAATTACGAGGAAAAGGCTTTGTAAACAGGTGTAATATTTTACAAATATACTTCATAAATAATGGCGTCCTCGAAAAGTATTATTTTTTGAAATTTTTATTGTTGATTTAATAATTATTTCTTTTTATGAAAAATTATGTTTCGATAGAAATACCTAGGTACTTTTTGTTTGTTCCCAATCTACTAAATCAAACTGACTCCAGTATCATGTACCTAACGTTTACCTATGATTTAGTCTTTTACATGCAAGTTTTCAAAAGATATTTTATTTTATTTTTTAGATATTTGAGCCGACCAGTGTCAACATTATAGCGCATTTATAGATAGTTTATACGGCATTTTGGTTAATAAGACGCTTAGATGGTGATCTATATTTTTTTAAATTTAAGTGGAAGACAAGTCTTGCATTGCATAGAATTTTTAGGTAATTCAATAATTCGAATATTACGCAGATTTATTTCAGGTTGATATGGAATTCCGCACAAAAAACAATTTTCATTTCTTAGTCTATTGACGTGCCCCTTAAAGTTTTAAATAAATATATTTTTTCGGAATGTTGCCGTTAAACACGAGTAAATGTGAAAAGGTTTTTAAAAGATTCTCTCCGAAAATTACATTGGAAGGCGCAATGTAGCATTTTTCCCAATAAATCCCTACATAACTAAAGAGTTCTCACCCATGCCATTTCCGTGGAGAATTAAAAAGAAAATGCCCATTATACGGCTACACATCTTGGATATGGACCAAACAGGCCATGTAAAATATAAAAAAATTCATCTCTCCATCCATTTCAACACAAAGCATCCGCATTGTCAGCCACTTGAAAAGAAATCCAAAAAAGTTAAAAATTTGCATCTTAAAGCAATGAGCGGAACCAAAATTAACGAGCGATGCACGGAAAGACTTCCCGGCGACCATTGCGAGGTACCATTTTTCTCGGGTACGACTTCATAGCTATCTGCGACCTTCTTTCTCTTCCTCTCTCACTCTCCCTCGCCTCTTCCTTCCTCTCTCTCTCTCTCTCTCTCTCTCTCTCGGTTCTTTCTTTCTCTTAATCTCTCTTCCTCTCTACTTCGGAATCCCCGAGGCTCATGATAAGAGGAATAGATCATGAGGGAAAATTTGGCGGCGTATTTCCTCCGACTTCATTACGAGAATGTACGCGTCATCCGCACGCATACTTCGAGTTTTCACTCCCCATTCTCCTTCTTCCTCCCCTTTTCCCCCCCTCTCTCTCTCCCTCTTCCGCTCTCTTCTTTTCTCTCACTCCCTCCACGCTTAACTCCCTTACAAAAAACCCCACGCGATCCGAAGCTGAAAATCGAGTCGAGATGGTTTTCTCGCAGTGATTGGTCCGTTAGGTGTCGAGGTTTGGCAAACAAACGAAGGCGTCCGCCCGTCGTCCGTCGAGATTTCTGACGGATCGGAATGAAAAATTTTCTCTCCCATCGCCCCCTTCTGACCTTAATCCAGAATTAGTCTCACGTTCGGAAAAGATGCTCGCCCCGGTTCCCTTAGAGTCCTCCCTCCCTCCCTCCTCATCTCTCCCTTTATTCTTTTTACCCTATAATCCCCTCTCCCCCCCCCCCACCTCTGTAGTCGGAAGGAGACCATAAAGGGAAAGAGGAGGACAATGTAAATCGACCTCTTCCCCTCCAGCCTCCCTCTCCCAATCATTCCCCTCTCTCTCTCTCACTCACTTCACGTTCCCTCTACTACCTCCACTATCTCCTCCTTTTCTCCTCCCTCCCCTCTTTAACCCTTTCTACACCCTCTCCCTCCCCCCAATTCACTCCTCTCCTCCTTCGCCCCCGATGGAATTCTTGTTCGATAAACTCGGTAGCGAGATGACGCATGCGCGCGTCCGTCGGGCTGCGGAAACAGTGACGTCATGGGAGGGAGGAAAAAACCCTCCTACTCCTCCTTCGTCCTATTTCCCCTTCCTTCCCTACTATCTCCCTCCCCCCCTCCTCTATCTCCCTTCTCTCTCTCTCCCTCTTTCTCTCTCCCTCTTTCTCTCTCCTCTCCTGAAGAGCGCCCTCCGCGCCACGAAAGTCGATTGAGAAGGTTTTTTTATCTCTCTCTCTCTCTAACATTGAAGGATTGAGGAGGGAAAGAAAAAGGGAGGGTGTAAGAGAGGGAAATGAATGTGAAGCGTGAATGTAAGAGAGTAAAACAAAAAAGGAGGAACCGGGTATATGAATTTTAAAGGGGAGAGTGCCTTGTCGGACGGTCGGGTTTTTGGGAGGCATGAATGAGGAGTGGGAATGTAATTCGCGTGAATGAATTCAGAAGAGCGATGCGAAAAAGGGAAGGTCACGGTATGAAAAGGGAAACGGATTTGAAAATGAGAAATGTAACGCTTAAGTGGTCGTTTGTCGGTGTTGGGAATGTAAAAAATTATATGAAGGTAATATGAACGCTCGGAGAAAAAAATGTAAATTCTTGCATGAATGCATGGTATTTATGGACAGGTTTCGACTTAGAATTAAAATATTTGAAAATATGCTAAAATTAAGGTAAACATTTCTACTATAAAAAATAAAAGGATTAAATCGTTCAATGGAACTTAGTCGACAAAATGAATACAAAAACCGTTACGTTTGGAGATGTGAAATATGTAAATGGTTTACAACAACATGGAGGTATGTAAATTCGAGCAGGAACCGGTAATTTAGAAGATAAACAGAAGTTTATGTCAGATACAATAAAAGACGAAGTTTAAGCAGGTCTCGCTAAAATGCAGTTGGAAAATTTAATGTGGAACATCCGGGATAAAACCACGCCGAGTAAGTGAATTTCAATTCGTAATCAAATGTAATTTTTGTAAAATAAAATATACGTATTAAATGGACATTTAGCGATTGGGAAAGGCAAATTCCAGTCCCAGTTCCGATAGGAAACGGACGAGAGTTAATTAAAGAATGCCATCAACGCAAACGTTTGATTTTAAGCGATTCCAGAACCTTATCCTAAAATATTTGTTTTATTAATTCACAGGGTGAACAGTCACTTGATTCGCCATTTTGGTTTTCAGATAACATGGCAGTTTCGTTAATTTATTCTAAAAATTCGAACTTCTTAGCATAATTTTCAGTTCTCGTTCAATAAAAAATTTTAAATTTTCGACAGTTGAGGAAAAAAATAATTTAAAATAATAAAAATTTCCTAAAAATCAGAGATTGAGTAACTTTTATGTCTGTGGAATTTTTAAACAAACTTTACTTACTATTAAATAGCGGAATTAGAGTGTTTCCTTCCGAGGACGATCACTGTAATGCCCCCGAATGACTGCCTCACAAGTAAGATTGGTGAAGAATCGCCACTCAAGCAACGATCGTTATTTTATAAAATTTCGTCGGACTTGGTTGAGCGTTCCTAATTACAATGAGATTGCATTCCTTGTGACATTTTACTACTAAGTAATCGGTCTATATATACACAACCCTAAAACTTAGAATCTGCTGAAAATTCAAACTCAGCTACTAAGGGATTACGAGAAGCATTATAAAATTGCATTACGTTCGCATTTACACAGCCAATTAGCTACAAGGCTATGCATGAATGTAAAATAAAAATTCCTCCTCTACCAAAATTGTACTAGATAATTGCGGAAATTTAAATGCGATAGGAGCACTTAAACGATTATAATTAGATTAATAAATAAGTACTTAAGTATAAAAACTTTAAAAATTAAGTATTCTTTCCCAGGTATCTCTGATAGCCACTGCAACTTTATGAAAAACTATATGCGCATTTTTTAGAATCTACTTTTGGTGAATCACCGCTGAAGAGGTCTACGTCGTAACCAAAATGTGTATCTCGGTTTTCGTAGCCTTATAATGACTCTTGGAGTCACGGCCGTCCCTAGGGTACGGCGAATCGGGGCGGTCGCCCCGGGCCCCGCGTCGAAAGGGGCCCCGCACTAAGTAACATGAAGGGAGCTGCTGAGCGTGGACGACACTCATGGTGGCCCAAAACCTGCCTTTATCTCGGACTTCTTGCCTTCCGAGTTGTCTTCATCCGCTAGTCGGTCGTGTGACTGTGATCTGTATGACCATTTTTATGCCATTCTGTGTAGAGAGAATCGTTTCTTGTTTCTACAAAGACTATTTTTTTAATTTAAAATTTTCGTCGTCGCTTTTTATTGAACAGGTTAGTATATTTTATTTCAAATATTCATGAATCCGTTTCACTGTATTCTATAACCACGGCTAATTCATTATTTTAATGAACGGTTACCATTTCGTGAACAGGGAAAGCGAATAGGCGAGTAAAGTATATTTTTTTAATTATTTCGAAAAATTTTATAAGGTAAGATTTAAATTAGCGTTACTGTTTATCTCAGATGGAAGAGATTTTCATTAATGTCATTCACGCGACATTTTTTCTTTCATTTTCACTAACCCATGGCTAGTACTAGCAGGGGCAGAGAAAAATTCAGAAAATATAGCTCGGGTGCAAATAAAAGGCAAAAGTGAAGGAAGGGAGAAGAAAGCGAAAAGACAATGAAAGGTTCCCTAGAGAAATTTATTTTTAAAACTCATTCTGCTACTGAGGCAAATTGTTCTTTAATGGAATCTAGTGACTTTGATGGTGACTTTAGTGTGGGCTGTTTAGAAGCTTTGGATGGGGACAACAGCAAAAGATTTGCTCAGGCTTTTGGAATTGAAAACACCGCCGTTGCTAACGGAAATGAGGATTTATATGATCCAGCCAACTGCCCAAATATTATGGACAATAAGGCAGTAGATCTTTTGGTGAAAATAGGGCCTGTTAAAGGTATCTGGTAATGACTATATATTTTCCATAAATAGTAATAATTGACGCTTTTCGGAAGATTTTTGTACGCGAAGATTGCCGAATGGAGAAAGGTACGGAAGAGAATGGCTTTCATACTCCAAAAAATTTGATGCAGCCTTTTGCCTTTGCTGTAAATTGTTCGGCACAAATAAAGCTGGAAACTTAATCAATAAAATTTGAAATGACTGGAAGCATTTGAACGAGAGACTACTTATTATATAGAAATTAATGTTCAAAGAGAGAAATAGCTTCAGATTTGGATTACTATGATCTGACTGCAGCGTTTGCTGCAATAAAGTCGAGGAAGTAAAATTTCTGAAAGTAGGCAAAGCAATAAACAGTGAGTTTTTATTCTACTTTAGTATTGCATAGATAATTAGGAACCAGGGGTAAATGATCAAATTATTGTTGGTTTTCCAAACGAAGGAGTTCTTTTTAATAACTTTTATATTAACCTCACTCGATATATATATATATATATATGTAGCGGTTTGTAACCACTTTGGCAAGATACAAAATTGAGGCAGTTCCAAATGTGCTAGAAACTTGAAATTTGGTAGGATTATAGGTTTTTGGTCACAGCCGAAGGAAAAAATCCGAAACTTTCGAAATTCCCACTTTGAGGGGCTATTTTTGCCCCTTTTTCCCCATTTTTGGCCCATAAGAAAACATGTAAATTGGTGTAGAGGTTTTTATATTTGCACTTTAAAATTATTTCCCGTCAAGATACAAACTCGAGACAAACTATCGGATAGGATATAAATTGTAGTTTCTTATTTTTGAAGACAGAATTTCAATCCGAGTAGAATTAGCGTAAATTTATAGTTTTTATTGGAAAAAAGTGGTAATTTATCTGGATCCAACAAGCAGCTACCTAGGCAACAGACTTAATGCTTTCATATGGGTAAGCTTTTAATGGGAATCAGAGTCTTATATTTCTCCTTTAAAACCTTACTAGCGTAATGCCCATTGAAATATCAATGGGAGTAAAGATTCGATCGTTCAAGCTATTTATGGATATCAAATTGGCATCAGAAACATTAATTGTATTGAAAGTCATTTCCCTCTCTCACCCTCCCTCCCTTTGTCCCCTCTCTCCCCCTCTCTCGTATTAAAAGCAATCAAAGCAGGTTTACACCCATAATGATAGTGTAATAGTACCGATTATTTACCTTTGATATTACTCGTGTTGCGCTTCGTTGATTTGCATACGACAAGAAATGTCTTCAGCCTTGATATCCAGATTAATTGAATATAGCACCGCCTCCACCAGTAAAAGGTAACTTATGCAGGTAATTTCACCAAATTTGAAGTTACCATTATAATAAATGTTAAAATATAAAAGTTATTTATAAAAATTTATTTTTATACCCATTACTTGTTGTTCATGAACTACAGAAGCGATTCCTGATTTTAAAAACCCAATGAGAAATATATGTACATTTAAATCATACAATAAAATATGCATATTTAAATATACAATATATTTTACAATTATTTTAAATGCGCGAATTTTACCTTGATGATTTTAGATTTTCAAGGAGCCCCACAAATGTTGATCGCCCAGGGCTCCGCAACTCCGTAGGGACGGCTCTGCTTGGAGGTACCTAAGATAAGTAAGTACATATATTTTTCAAGTTTTGTAACTTATGTACCTATCCATGAATTTGTTTTCTGCCATAAGACAATACCAGTAATTCTGTAGTGAATTATAGTTAGAAATGTAAGCAGGAAAAACTTCGAGGAAAGTCCTGAGTTAAAGTATTTGCTTGCCAATTTCGTTACCTAAAGAGAGATTGCTGAAATTTCGATTTGGGACAGAACATTAAACGATTTAAAAGGAATGAGAATCTTCATGTCTCGCGAGAATTAGAGGTATTTGCGTTTGGTAAACAAATGACGGAATTACCAGAAAACGAGGAATAAGTAAACAGTGGATGTGACTGGATAAGGGAGAAATTTAAACGATGTGATTAAAAATTACCAAAAGAATAAGTGATGATGGCTGACTTTAAGAATAATTTCAAAGATGTAGGTTATTCCCAGAGGAGCGGAAGAGAAAGAAAATGGGTGAGAAGAGTTAAAGGAAAGCGGATGTTGATGAGAAGAAAAGGGAATTTGCTTTAGACGAGGTGAACCCGGAGAGAAAGGCCTTGAAATGACGTTGAATGTGACAGTGAAACAATACGAAATAGATAAGGAAGATTTATGCATAAAAATATCTAGATTAGACGGTAGGTAAATGAATAAATAATCTATTAAAAGCAAAATGCACATTAAATCGGAAATAACCTAAAAAAATCGATAATATAGGTAAATACATGAGAAGAGTAACACGTCAAACGCGCAAAATTTCCACTGAACATTTAACAAAAGGTTTATTCTAACTGCGTTATAACCTGTATAAATTGAATTTATCAAAGATTCAGATCCTTTTCATAAACATATAATAACAGCAAATATGGAAATGTAAATGGAATATTCCCATTTAATGCCAACAAGAGAAATATCGTTCAAGTCGGTAGCTTTCGACTGTTTCAGGTGGAACTACACGCTCACGGTTGTATTAAAATTGTAACCTTAACTTTGGTTAACTCCAAGGAGCTATAATGGCACAGAAACCAATTCACACGAATAGATTGGATATAGTATAGTCAGGATTATGATCTAGCATAGGATCAAATACAGGCTAGCGGACACACACACACACACATTAAGAGTGCTTTGCTATAGATAGCGTAGGAAGAGATTTCAATTTTCCCGGATTCATTTGTTCCTCCTGCGCTTTGAAACCAAGAGAGAGATGGCGATATTGGCATGAGAGAGAGAGATTTAGTAAGAGGAAACGAAATTGGCAGACTTTTATGATAGAAGCCAGAGGGAGGTAAGGTTTATTAATTAAAGGGTTTCAGAGTAGGTGTATGTGTGTGAGAAAGAGAGCATGTGTGTATATGTCTAAGACCCACACTTACGTCTTCAAGGTAATAAAGCCTATTCCTTCCTCCTACACCCATCTACAAAACAAGGGGAAGTAGAGAGACAGACAGACAGACAAACGACTTTATTTCGGGCGAAATTGAGAGAGAGAGAGGAGATGTGATATATTTGCTGGAAGAAATGGGAACGGAGTGGATTAGAAAGGTTATGGGGGAGAGGGGAGAGAGATAAGTAGGAGTGGGAGATAGAAGGGAATGACAGAGAGGGGAGGGAATGCTAATGAACCCAGAATGATCCTCGTCGCTGAAGTGTCCGTGTGCTTAAAAAAATTCCTCTTACGTTATCCCTTGCAAAAAACCATCGAGATGGAATTCTTCACCGGAATGCATCAGACAGTAAACAATTCATAAATATTCCGCTTATTATTAGGTTGAATATCTCAGGTCGTAGACATTTATTTGTAGATTATTTGGAATGAAAAATTATGCGAAGCTACGATATACATAGTTGTCGTATTATATTAAATATTTTTATTATAATAAATAAAATAATTATTATATGACAAGGTACATTAATATATTTGTTATGAAATTTTAATGAAGACAAAATATTTTTCATTAAATTATTTTATTTCATTTGTTTAATATGTTCACTAGGATAAAAGAATCTATGCTTTGCATTATTTTTTGAATATGGATGTGAAATACACATTTTTAAATGTATGTAATAACAAAAAATTGTAAAAACAATGAGGACATTTTTAGTGTGACAAATTTAAAATTTTCAACTTAAGAAACACTAATTTGTTTATAAAGCTTTATAGCGCATAAAAATTGTAGTATCTGACGAAAAAATTTATTTAATATTAATTACTTTCCTTCTTATATCCTCTGATTTAATTAAAGAAGTTGCCAAAGAAAATTTCCCTGATTTTTTTGTTAACAATTTTAACGATTCTTTGGTAAAAAGGAGCAAAGGAATATCTCAGTCTTGTGGGTTTATGCGATTACCTTATCACGTCTGGAATTTATCGACTAAAATACTTCGAACAGCGACTAAGTCAGTTACGTAACTTGCAGGAAACAGTAAAGAAAAACCGGGTTGTTTCCTTGGATACTCATCCTCAGAGCGGTGTTAAGCTGATGAAATGGTCTACTCAAGTCTTTTTATTCGCGCCGAAAAATAAATAAATAAAAAGTTCTTGAATCTCGAGAAAAACCCCGAGGGCGGTAAACACAGCTCTTCAACGCTCCGCGACCACACTCCTGCTTGTTAAGCTTTTTCTAGCACTCGTAGGAGCATGATAGGATTTCGGGATTTTTCCTCAGATAGACGTAGGGGAGAAAAAATAAACAAACGCGGTTGACCACGTACAATGAAAAAAAGGGAAAGAGAAGGAGGTTATTATCCATGTTGCCCGGGGCAACTTAGCGGAACCAATTTTACTGTGGAAAGAAATGTAGCAGACTTGCTTAAAAGTAAATAGAGGTGCAAGAAAGGGTTGAGCGGCGTATCTCTTAATATACTTAATATACAGACACATTTATATACAGTTTATAGTGTACGTATATAATGTGTGTATATATATTTCGGACTTTATCAAGTGAAAAATTTTGTTACCGCGTATGAAGTACTCGAATATCGGAGCCTCAGTGCGCATGCGCACATCCCCTTATTCTCATTACATTATTATTATTTGTTTGTTCCGAGTCACCACAATTGTCGGAACTTTTTTCTTCTGTTTCTCGCGTTCCTTTATCACGCGAAAAAATTCTTAGCGACACTCCCTTTATCCAGTTAGCATCCCCTCGCGAGAATAGCGACGCAATTTCGCAAATTGCTTCCTTCCAGTCAGAATGGTTATCACCCCGATACGTTCGAATAGGACAAGTCCTCTCTTCATCTCTCTCACTATCCCTTTCTCTCTTTCTCCCTTTCTCTCTTTCTCCCTCTTTCTCTCAGGCACGTCGGGCTAATTACGGTTGCGTAGAAAATCTCATTATTCCCCTTTGCTGATTGTCGACACTATGTTTTCCTAAATCCGCTGCCTGTCTTTCCTTATATATATATATATATATATATATATCTTTCTCTCTCTTTCTCTCCCTCTCTTCCCTTTTTTCCTTTTTCTCTCTTTTATACGCCTCTGTTTGATCGTTAGCAAGAGTCCCTCGCTCAGCTCCATTTCTTTTGATGAATGTAGCGTAGTTACTGCCATGACAACCATGTTCGCGCTTGACTTGATGTCATCGCCTTTCTTACATTCATATCTTTTTTCTAGAAGTTTTTTGAATGCTTGATTCAAACACAAAGATGCGACGCAGCATCTCTACAATGCGATATCTTATTAAGTTTTTTTAAAATCAATTTCTTATCGGAAAATTTCTGACAATTTGGGTGATTTTCTTTGAAACGTTCTCTTAATTTTTCATAGGATGTTGAACATTTTGCAGTTTGGCTAAATATAATTATCATGAAGTTTTTATTACAGGATTTTCGTAGTTAATTTATTTAAAATATATAAATAATTATTTACATTAATATTTGGACAGTTATGTAAATATATAAATATAATATTACTGATGACTAGAGTAGTCATTCTACAAATTTATAAGCATATAAACTTAGTTTTCCCAATGAAGAATATTGCATGCGTACTTAAATTTGAGTTTTTTTGTATAGAAAAATCCTTTGAAATAGAACGATGATTAAAGTATTAATTAACGTAATCAAATCAATTTTAATTTTTTAATTTTGGTGTTTAATAAGTAAATATGATATGATACTCTCGCGAATTTATTATATTTTCATATTTAAATATGGCGGAAACTACAGTATTTTTTACTTTTAAATGATAAAATTCGTTATTCCAATTAATTTTTTTTTCATTACATGCAACATTCGGATAAACATCACCCTACAATTTTTTCTCATTTAAAAAATTATCAGTTTCTCGACTCACAATATCTCGTAAACCAGTTTACATTGAGTTGATTAGGAATTTTATCGCTCCCAATTAAAGCGTAGCTTCGCAAAAGCAAGGTTTATTATTTTGAATCCTTTCAATTCGCTCGAAAACCTCGACAAAGTTATGTCGGCGATAATAACCATACCTCGAGCTCGTGATGAAATACTCACCCGCCGTGATGTTATGCAGCCCGCAGTAAAGCGCATCCTCCTCGCCCTCGACCAGTTTTGAAACACGAGCGAGAAGTTTGGGACGAGATGATAAACCGAAGCGGGGATTATGCAAAACAGAATTCAAACCGCGCACGATTTTTTTCCCTTCGCACTCTCGGAACTGAGGACTCGCAGATTCGTCGTAAGCGATGGAATCAGGTTTAGTCTGATTAGCGTCGCTGAATTTTAGGGACGCAAAAATGAAAGAATATGGCAGCTCTACTAACCTTTAAGATATTAAAATAATCGACTGCCGTATTTCTGAGTGTTATCAATTCAAACTCCACATGTAGAGCATAACTTATGTATATAAACTTTTTCTACCCTTTTATTCTCTATATTATGTTATACATGCTTTCTCGTGTTGTCACCTTCCTGGCAGCCTAATTTTAAGACGTTGAACTTGTACATAGTTAATTTTCAAGATAAAATATTCGAGCAATGACTGTTTCTCATATGTTAAAGACAACAGCCCACCTGAGCGAATAAAAAATATTCCCAATAGATTCTATGTACAGAGCATAGCGGAAACAGGTCATCATCATTGAATAACGTTAGGGTAACGGCTACCTAAAAGAAAAAAAAGTTTTTCCAAGTAGTCGAAAGAGCAAACAAAACGAAGCGACGATGCGCACGACACGTCGCCAGATTTAACTGATGAGCGCCGGACGGAATTTTATTCTTGTACGGATCACAACCTGGAGAGATATGGCAGAGAATACGGGATTCTGCACAAGAAGAATTGACAAATAAATTGATGTCGCGGCAAATAAGAGCTTATTTGGGCAAAACGACTGGTCAAAACTTAGACCAGTGTTTTTCAACGTTTTTCAACTGACGAACCAGTTTTCCAATTTTTTTCTTTAGCGAACCATAAAAGTACACAAATGTTGATTAATTATCCTAACTTTTATTTTAAAATAATTACGACTACAAATAAATTCTTTGCCAAACAAAACAAAAGTAAATACGCATTCATTTTCGAAACAAAATATATATACGGAAGAAAATTTGACTTAATTCCATTTCTGAATTTATTATTAATGAGATACTTTGGCTCGTTTGTCATCACACATTTTTAAAAAATCTGGCAAAATAATTGATATGGTTACAATTAAATCTGCGTCAACTTCAAACGTATTTATATACTAATTATTTATTCGAGTGTACACCTAAAATCCCTTTTCACACAAATATGTGGTAAAACATGGTAATAAGTATGTATTTAATTGCACTCTTTGAAAAGGTTGGATATTAATGAACGAAAATTGATCGAACAAACATTTACCCACGACGGATAAGGCTTCATTGTTTTTATCTTTAGAGCTGTGAACCGCTTTAACGTTTACGCGAACCACTTTTGGTTCGCGAACCCCTGGTTGAAAATCGCTGACTTAGACGGTGCAACCAAGATTAATCCAAAATCGAATTTCAGAAATAAAATTCTTCTTTCGGGAACAAATAATATCAGCATCTCTGAGAAAAACGCCAAACGAAAAAGAAAAATAAACTCCTGCAAATTAAAACCAAATTTAATACGATATTTAATACGCCTATTTTTTCTTACACGTCCATTCATTTCCTTCGTGTTAACCTTAATTTCTGATGTTGATAAAGTTGTAAAATATAGAGTTTTCTTCCCTCATTTTGGGACATCCAAGCATACGCAAATTGAGGCATATGCCGCTTGGTTTTATTCAATTTGCATAGACATTGTAATAGTACTATGTGTAAATTCATATTTCGAAGTGTCATTTCTCATTAAAATATTAAAATTGTCTGTATTTATATTTATTTAAACATTATCATCGTAAACGCTTGAGGCATTGTCCCTAACGAGGAACTGATTTTTTCTGCGGGCCCGTCACATTTGTAAAAAGCCTCATATTATCGTTTGCATTCTTCAGTTAATCCATTAATATCTGTGTTCGCCGTGACATCCTCATCATTTTTTATTTATGAACGAGGTTTAAATTGTATTTTAAATGTCTAATTTTTTAAAGAGAACTTTGCTATCCTATCGATTCGCGTGCACTTATATTTTAGCACTAATCACTATTAAGAAATAATTGTTATCGGCTAATGGCAGAGGTAAGTCTATCAGTCTGTCCACTGGTATCTCTCTCTGGTTCATTGAAACAATAGCCCCTTCGCCACAAAAGTGAGTTGTTTGGCATATACGAATAAAGAACTTTCACTCTATTATGATTGCTGTATGTTATAATATATTGAAACGTGTCAAAATCACTTATGATAGAAATAATAGCTAAGTATAATAACCTCAACTAAATAATTCTGAGTATAAAGAAAGAACCAGCGTCGTATTATCCAGTCGAAGAGATCTTTCGGAGGTAGCAATTTGGATCTTGGATCGAAATTCCTTTCGCAGCATGGACCGTTGCTAATATTGAGTGATGGTTATGGATAGGATTTAAGTTTGGAGTTTTGAGTTATGTATGTGGATAAGGATCGAGGCGGAAGCAGTTATTCATGTTGAGAGGGAAAGATTATGGGAAAGAAGGCCTCCACGCTCGTCGAGACGAAGTTTTATCCACGATTTCCTCTCGGTGTCAGCTTCTAGGGGATAAAAAAACAGACATCCAAATCCTCCCTCGCTCCTCAAAAAGTCCAACCCGCCATCTTGAAAAAGACGCATGCGAGAGCGGTGTGTTTCAATGTTCCGTCCGTGAGGGTATATATGCCTCATACGCAACTATATCGAAAGAAAAGAGGGATCGGAAGTTTTTCGATTCGGATAAAAAAAGTAAAACTTGCTGGGGTATTTCATGTTGATAAAGTTATTCGGAAGGGTGAAAAAATTATTCGGACCGTTTCCGTCTTTCCAACGTATCTTGAAAATAAAAACGTCCTATGTATCCAAAATGAGTTAATCATCGGGATTTCTTTTCTCTGTCGAGTATATGATAAAGTGAGTTTAATTCCTGGACGACATGTTTGAGAGGGCGAAAAATCAAGAAACAAAATGAAGCGCCTGAAAATATTTCCATTTTCTGGCTTCTCCGTTTCATTTTATGTACTAGTTTAAGATTAGCTCATTACTACTACCACATTACTACACTGTGCGAGGGAATATAACGGAGCTAAAATGAATGGCTTAGCCCAAGAAATGATTAGAACTCGTAACATTTTGAGACAAATTCCCTACAAGCTCCTCAAAAGTTGCATAGGACTTTTTCCAAAATATTTTTGCGTTTGAAACCCTAGCCTCTTCCACATCCATAATAGGATAAGTGGACATGATCAAAAATAATATTATAACTTGTTCCTATTATTAATTGTTCAATACATAAGCTCTACTTAGAAAGATGGTTATATAAATAGAATAAGTTAGCTTTTTGAAAAACATCACCAATTATATTTTTTAAATGTATCATTAATACGATATTTTCCGAAGGCATTATGTTATACTGTTGAATTGCCATAAGCGAAAAATACAATTTTTCAATATAATATTTTTATTTTCGTCAAGAAGAACGCGACAGATTACGCACCTGTAGAATTTTATGCGAACTCCAAAGTTTTTCAAAAGATTAAGTTGCGTCAGCGTTTTATGTACGAAAAATACAACACATTTATGTACAAGCAAAGAGGAGGCAGACATTTTGCTCTTAACGGAATGTTTTCGTGACAAATTACGTCGTTAAGGGCGAAAGGGAAAGTCTCCTGTGTATACATAATGCGTTCCTTTCTTTGCGGAAATTTAAGGAATTAATATTCCGTGGAAAACGGAGATTCCTCTGGATGATTGCCACGCCTCGAGCTTTATATTTTTTTAAAGATCCACGATTTTTATTTTTTACCCTCGGTTCTTTTTTTTCTTTTTTTTCTTCTTTCCGAATTATTCCATGGGCTGCTTCAAGGTCAAGGAAGTTTGATCGATCGCCATACCAGAAATTCCTTTTTTTCTGGAAACTCCCTGCCCCTCGCAACCCTTTTCCTTCTCCCTTCGCTCTCACCCTTTGGGAACCCAAATTCAATTCGATAGGGAAAAAAATATACACCCATCGATTATGCCGCTCAGTTTTTGTTTGCTCCGTTTTCGTAACAGAAAAAATGCTGCTATTTGTAATTTAAACGGTTTTTTTATTTCGTAATGATTCGACGTTAAAATCGTCATGAAGAATAATTCGATAATTGCTTTTTCCGTTCAAGTTTATTTACCATTCTCATAAAAACGAGACTCTCCAAAAGTAAATACGTACGTTATCCCATTTAACTTATTAACGTAATATTTAAAAATATAGGTAGTATTTTAATCAACCATATTTTTCAACACTTAAAAAAGGCGAGGAAAAGGAGTTTAGGTACGGAGCGACCATCTGTATTTAATAAACATTTCCGATGATGAAATAAACAATAGACCACCGTAGGCAAATTGGATTAAGGTTCGTATCGCTTAATCCTGTTAAACACCTTTACACTCCTGGTGGTAATAAGAAGGGATATTATTTTATGATGACGTGAGACGGATTATAGCATAAAAATATACTCACTTTTCTTTTTTCCGTAACTCGGCGGTGATGAATGATAGAAGCGCAATACGTAATTGTTCCAAAGAATAACAAAATATACGTATTTGCAATTTCTCTCGAAATTCAACGATTTGTAACGATAATTCCTCTTATAGAAGTGCTGCTCTATGAAAACCCATTTTTAAGGTCATTCTAGATATACACCTAAATACAAATGTACTATCAGTTATAGAGTTTATATGAGTTAATGTTGCCCAAAAAAGTTATGGAGAGGCGAAAAAAAAACTTTTTGCAAATTTTACTCCAACGTTTTAGAGTATTCTAAAACGTTCTAAAGTTTTAAACCTTCCTGGCAAATATATTTGTCTGAGATGCTATGAAACTGTTTATATGACTTTAAAAAATTAAAATTTTAGCAATAGCAGATAAGTCTAACATTTTTCTAATTGTAGAAGTTAGATCAAAAGGAAGTAGAAAAGATTCTTAGCTCACTTGAAATAAATCTTGGAAATAAAGTGAAGAATTGAAATTTAAAAAGTCATTAAAAATTCATTTAAAATATTTTTTTCGTTTTCATCAATAATTTTTCCATAAAACAGTAAAAATACGAATTCAGAGTTTGTGTATACGTGTGTGTGTGTGTGTGTGTATATATATATATATATATATATATATATATATATATATATATATATATATATATATATATGAAATAAGAGTGAATTTAATACAAAAGTTGTTAAATACGTGCACAACTACGACTGTACAATATTCGAGTAATCGATACAATCGATATCGAATGTAAGCATCGCGATAGTAGAATTTGGGCGTTGAAAATTTTCCTTTTCTTTATTTTTTTAAATTTAGGGCGAAAGAGATTGCGTCGCTATTCCATTTCCCTCCATTTTGTTTTCCTTTCCATCCCTGCAAATCTCTCGAAACAGTTTATATTGTTCTCTCCTTAAACTTTCTAATTTTCCTCTCTCGCACTCTCTCTCTCTTTCGTGTTCCGCATTTTCCCTCTACCCTTTTCTCCCTCTCTACCTCCATCTATCCCTCTCTTTCTCCCCTAATCCCTCTTTAAACCTCACTTTCGTCCTTTCCACCTCTTTTTAGCTCCATCTTCCTCAGAGTGGCCATTGAGTGCCTCAAGAAGCGTGTCTGTCTCTTAGGCTCTCCATCATTTCTGTTTCTCTCCGCCGCTTTCGCCCTTTCCAATTTCCCATCCTTATGTTTTGACGAGTCTTTTCATTCGCGAGGTATCAGTCTTTTGTTTTTTCTGTGTCCACCTCTCGCACGTAACACGTCCGACGCTAATGAGTATGTGCAAGGTGTTTATGTGCTGATAAAATTACCTGGACGGGGTTTCTGTTTATTTCTATAATTACTGGTGTTTTGTTTTATATTTGTTTAGATATATATAATAATATATTTGTGCATTTGTACACTTGTATACTTATTTCTTCATCGTGTACTTATGTGCACGTTTACGTTTTTTTATTTTTATTATTATATGCATATATATTGTAGTTTTGAATTTCGATAATGTTTTATTTATTTGGATAATTATTGGTATAGTTTTTATGTTTACCTCGTTGTAATTTCATTAATGTTTACGTTCGCATTTATTCATCCGTGAGTTTGTGAACGAACGTGTGTTGGTATGTTAATTTGCTTGTACATTAATAGGTTTACCGTAGTAAATATTTTACGTTAATTTGAATAAAAATGCATATTTTAAGCATCTATTTGTTTATTTTTAAATTGTAAGATTATTTTTTGGTTTAATATTACGTTTCTTTCTACGTGCGAATTTATTTCCTTGATTACCTTAATTGTTTCTTTGTATAGTTATACATTCCCTATTTTATCATGCATGTGTTAGTGTGAATGCATCTGGGCTTTAATATGTATACTGTGTAATGTGTGGACTGTAATTTTTGCTCTGTTTCTATACTCTTTAATCCAGTGGTTCTTAACCTTTTTCGTCCCATACCCCCCTTCTGAGCTTCTAAAATCCACACACCCAGCTCCCCAAAAAAATTCTCTTTAACTTTCTTTAGGGCTTTATCAAAAACATATTTGTAATTTTTGTTGATCGAGATCGACGAAACACATGATTAGAATAATCGAAAACGAGTCATTTTTCTGAATTAGACATATTTCTGTTCCAACTTATCTTGCAAACACTTCCCAGCTTGACATAAAATAATAATATTTTGACACAGGATTATGACAGCAATCACTCATTGCAACTTCAAGACGGCCAACTCGTGGGGCGGTCGGACACGCTGTTGTCACACAATATTATGCTTTCTCGTTAGGCAAAAATTACTTTAAAAATCCTTACTGTTTTAAAGGAAAAATTATTTTGGTCCAAAAAGCTTCCCCCCCCCCCCCCCCCCCCCCCCGAATCCTCGTACACTCCTATAGGGGGACGTGCCCCACACTTGAGAACCGCTGTTAAAATACATTCCTTCTTCCCACACCTTATATCTTTCTATATCTCTCCATCATACGTTAATTCCTTTCCCACTTGGAATCTTCGGAGGGGAAAAAGAGACTTTGGCGTTTGAACGTGGACAGGGTTTTCTTTTCCTAGGATTGAAGAAAACCGTCGATAGTCCTTCAACTCTCCTTCTTAAAGTGCTTTTTTTTTTTTTTCAGAAAGGCTGGGACGGAGAGAACAGTAAGTACTACTTCTTTTTCTTCTTGCGACTATTTTTATTTGGCCGTGGAATATTCCTTTCGAGATATATGTGGTAATTATGACGGTTCTTAGCCTTACTCCTCCTTCTCTTCCTCTTCTTCTTCTTCTTCTCTCTCTCTCTCTCTCTCTTTCTCTCCCCCTTCTCTCTCTTTCTGGACAGGAGTTTGGATTTAACCCAATTTCGGGAAACTTTTTCGAAAAAGAAACTTTTCTCTTTTTGTCCGAGAAATGCGGAAACCTGGAATTCACAAAGTTATGTCTCGACGTATGTCCGAGTTCCAAAGGCGCAGGTATCCTTTCCACCGCTGGGCTTTGAGTGGTTTTTGATAAGGTCGTCTTTAAAAAGAAATCCATTCCCTTGGCGCACTCTTCCTTCTGTGTAGGTCCGTATAACTGTGATTTATTTGAGTTTCGTTTGGCATGTTGCCGTTATGATATATGTATGCAGTTCTAAAAATAATACACGTCTTAGCAACTCCTGAATCATTTATACGGAGAATGACTTTCGATATAACTTTATCGTAGACACTCATGGGTGAATTTTGCAATATGATAACCATTCACGAAACGGCGAACACTGTATCCTGTATATTTATTCGCCATATCATTATATCATGGTATAACATAAAATAAATTTGAATTTATAATGTCAAAGAAGTGTATATCCCGTGAAATGAATAGTATAAGAGATATAGGGTATAAAGGCAAGACTTTAATGCTTTAAACTCTTGAAAGACTGCGATATATCACTCTATAATGTCATTAGAAAACGCATATTTTAATAATAAACTAACGGGTTATAAGACGAAAAACACTATAAACAGTGCAAACACGCATATGCGTGTGTGTATGTTTATTCACCCTAGGGGAGTGCTTTTAGAAAGTGGAAAAAATCAAGGGTTCAAAAAAAATATCGATGAAAAAGAAGACAAAAAAAATTGGTTCAAAAATATTCTTTCATAAAAATGCCAATTTTTTATTCGACGGAGGCGTCGCTGGACTATTTACTTTAACAACTCTGTCCCCAAGGCGCGCAACAAACAACCGAAGCAAACAGAAAGCAAGCCCATAAAAAAAACAACGATATCGATCCTTTCCTAGAGCATGATCCTTGGAGGAAGGTAATCACGCGAACCACCCAAGCCTTCACGTGCAGAAGCCAACCGGAGGGAGAGAGGTAGGGAGATAGAGATATAGAGAGAGATAGAAAGAGAGAGAGAGTGTAGAGGAGAAGGTAAGGTTAAACAAATCCTGAAAAATGAAACATATTATGGAAACAAAATTTCACGCTAGTGGAATGAAAGAGAAAGATCAGGAATAAAAGAGGAATACAGTTAAAGTAAGAGATAGGTGAGTGAGGAGGAAATGGAGGAAAAAACGCTTTGGATGCAATGACAGTTGAAGCCGAGGGAGAGAATTGAAGAGGGAAATGAGGTAGAATGGCAGACATCCGGTTTTATTAAGATCGAGACTACAAAATATCCTCTCTTTAATCCAATTTCAAGTAGAGATGTGCACTGCAACAAGAGTAACAAAACAAAATTAGCATATAAAACACGTGTAAACGAAACGGGAAGGACATTTTCAGGGAATACTAAAGATAACCAGTTTAATATAGATCAGGGAAAAGCAAAGCAGGTAAACACCCGCACAAGGAGGAGGGCATAAAAAATGTGGAAACATGCTGAGAAATACCTGCATTTATTTAGTCATGTCGTCATGGATACTTGAAATGACTTATGTTTTGGTAACTCAGACCAGTATAAATGGCATTTTTGCTCGTAAAAAGCAATAAAATCGGAAATAGCGTCTGGAAAAGCGCGAAAGATCAGTACAAATGATTATGCCTAAATTGGAATATCGATTTAACAAGTTAGAAAAGTATTTTTATAAGTTTTTACAAATATTCTGTGATTTAAATTAAATCGATTAACATATTATACGGATTTAAGTAGCACGAAAGGTGGACAGAAATAGAAGTTTAGAAATACGGAAAAGTGATCTAAGAGTATTAAGGTATTTTTAGAAAATATAGAATTATAATATTCATGAATCAGTTCGTAAATCATCACAGAAATTTTTAAGTCCAAAATACAAAGTACAAAAAGAATTAATGCAATACTAAATTAATCAGTATGATTCGTCACTTTGGGAAACCCCTAGCTGTAGCATACATAGATACTCAAAAATGTAAGAAATATTATTCAAGTCATAATATAAATGTGCACATATAATATACGAAATAAAAATAAACCAACTTTCAAGATTTTATCGGTAAGAAAGAGTGTAGAACGGAATGTACGGATTAGACTGAATAGTGGGTGGAAAGGATAGGAAAAACGCAAGAAAATCCGGAGAATTAAGGAAGGAACAGATACAGGAAGAGAGAATTATGAAATAAATAAAAAAAACCTCTCCATTCAAATTTAATTGAGAACATTTATTGCCTTATTACATTAAAACCTCCATCGCGTAATATAAGCGAGATTCCAAAATTTAAATTTTACACGTCAAAGAAAGAGTATGAGATAAATTCCCATTTGAAAGTTGAACATTGGAATATTTAAATATAGATGAGCAAGGAGACGCGAAATATCGAAAATAACGTCGGAATTTAAAAGTTTTTGAGGTAAAAGGTGTGAGTAATCAAGTTGGTACTCATAAGGTGGAAAATCCACCGCAGGAAAACAAATCAGAATTGGAGTAGAGGTAAAAACAAACACGAGAAAACGAGGCAGGAGAGCAGAAAACGTTAGAGAAAAGAGAGATAAAGCGTGATAGCAGAGAGTGCGAAGGGAGGAATTGAAGGAGGTAGATAAAAGAGCATGGGATGTAGAGAGCTGTGAGAAAAGAAAAGTAAAGGAAATGAAATGGAGGAATTTGAATGAAGAGATGAAAGGAAAATTTCACAAAGTCACGAATTCGTGAGAAAGGGAGCAAAATGAATATAGCAGGTGTTTGACGGAAGGAGAAGGGAAAAATAGAGAGAGATAGGGAGAGAGAGAGAGAGAGGGAAAGATAAAATGGATATAGAAAAAGGAAAGGGGAAACAGAATTCATAAAGTGAACAGTAAATGAAAACAGGAATAGATAAAGGGAAAAATAAGAAGAAAGGGGAGAATAGAGACCGAAAGAAATGAAGAGAGTTTTTTTTTTAAAATACAGAAAGAGAGCAGCGGAAGAATCACAGACAGGCTCTGACCTTAGTGTTGTAGGACGTAAAGAGAGTTTTCAGCAAAGGCCCCTATTGAAGTTATCAAAGTACATTCTTCCGCCTTCGGTCTCTTTTCATCTCGCTCCACCTTGCGAGAGAGAGAGAGAGAGAGAAAGTAGAGGTGCAGGGAAGGAAAATGTTCTATTAGAAACGATGGGAGACGGCGTAAGGAGAGAGAGGGAGGAGGCGAGAGAGAGAGAGGAAGAATGAAAGAGAGATGGAGAGAGAGAGCAAGGAAGAAAGAGAGATAGAGAGAGAGAAATAATAAAGAGAGAGGGAAGGAGATGGTAGAGAAAGGTCAGAGAGAGGCTGGAAAGAAAAGGTATAGTAGGGTGAAGGGCCCAAGGTGGATTGGTATGGGGAGGTTCCATTGTGTGAGAGAGACAAAAGCATAGGATGACTTGGAACAGGGTTCGGAGATCGGAGTGAGGGAGGAGTGCTTAGGATGTTGGCTCCCTCCAGCCCTCCTTCCCCCCCTCCCCCCCCCTCTCTCTCTATCCCTCTCCGTCTCCTCTTCCTCCTCTCCCGCCATGAGACCCTATCACGAAAACTGATTCCCGTGGAATCAATCGTCCTCTCAAAGAGTCAAATGTAACCCGTGCGATGGTAGCGTCTCTGGCGGCCTTTCCGGTAATATTTCCATTTTCCCCCCTCCTGCTGTTGAGACGAGGTCGGGTCTTTATGGCCAGGTTCAATTTTTGCCCTCCTTTTCTTTTAGTTCGATTTTTTTACGCATTCGAATCGACTGTTCCCCTTCTCTGCCTATAAAAAGAGTCGTGTAGGTTCGTGGCGAACTCGGAATTTATTCATGAGTGTCGTTTACAATCACGTCCGAAGCTTTTAATTGCTATTCTCCTGTGTTGTTTCTTGCGATAGGAAGATCAAACAAGGCTCACCAAACTAAGTAATGAAGTCGTGATCCATATTTTCTTAGCAATGATTTGACATATGAATCCTTAAAGTTATTAATTCTTATTTCTTTTTTCTATAATTACTTTCGAAATATAAACTAAAGATTATTCACTTCATGAAATTTTTTAGTATTCATATAACTTGATTATTTCATAGGTGATTTCTCTTTTACGGAATATTACAACCTTCCGCTTAATTTTAGTGCCTTTAAAAGTCTTTGTTGGTTTTTCATATATGCAAAATTTAAAGCTATCTAGCATGGTACATAAACATAACATAGTGAAGTAGTATATCATGACTTTTGACAAAGCTTTAGCTACTGAAAAAAGTTTAATCTTATAAGATTTATCTCCATATATTATGAACAAATTCATTTTTACCCGAGAATGTACCAAAAGAATATTTTTGTCATAGTAATCTGAAAATTTTCCGTCCCGTAACCAAAGTAATGGATTCTTGGGACTGACTAGAGTAGCTGTTCGCTTCCTTTCCCCAGTTTTCTATCGTCACGAACACAAACCAAATACAGTCGTGCCTCAACTTACGTTGATTTGTCTTTACGCGGTTGGGTTGGGTTGGTTGCACTCCGCGCGACGACGCTTCACCCGCTATCTCAGCCTCAGTTAAGGCGTGTTCCGCACAGTGCTTGTAAACATCTCCTCTCGCCGCTTGCGATTTTATTGGGTTCAAATTAACTTTAATTGTGTTTAATAACCCACGACATGGCCCCAAAACGCAAGTCAACTATTAAATCTCCAAGTTAAACAAAGAAACAGCGATCTGTGTTGTCTTTACAGGAAAAAGTGGCAGTGTTAGATTTACTAAGAGAAGGCTTGTCTATAGCAAACGTGGCGTGTATGTATGGCCGAAACGAATCTAGCATCCGCTCGATCAAGATTCGTGAAAAAGAAATTCGTGATGCTGTGGCATCCAGTGCGTCAATTACGGCTAGGGTAACTAGCCAAGTTCGTGACAAATGTTTAGTGGAAACCGAAAAGGCATTAAACTTGTGGTTGGAAGACAAGAACAGAAAACATGTTCCAATAGACAGAAATGTGTTGCGCGAAAAAGCCCTTAGCCTTTATTCGCAGTTAACCCCTCCCGTAGAAGAGGGAGACGATGCTGATAAGAAAGTTTTCCATGCCAGCCGAGGTTGGCATTAGAGATTTAGAAATCGGTTCAATTTAAAGAACGTTCGCATCACATGTGAATCTGCATCTGCTGATGAAGAGGCAGTAAAAGTCTTCCCTGTGGAATTTAAAAATTAATAGAAGAAAAGGGTTATGTTCCAGAGCAAGTATTTAATGCAGACGAAACTGGGCTATTTTGGAAAAAAATGCCCAACCGCACGTACATTTGAAAATGTGAAAGGCAAGCCCCAGGCTTTAAGGCAGCCAAAGACCGTGTGACTTTGTTGTTTTGCTGCAATGTGGCTGGGCATTTGATAAAGCCAGCTTTGATCTAAAAGGCCGCCAATCCACGTGCATTGAAAGGCAAGAATAAAAACCTCCTTCCTGTTTACTGGCTGTCCAATAAAAAGGCTTGGGTGACGGCATCATTATTTCTGGAATGGTTTCATAAGTCCTTTATTCCAGAGGTTAAGCGCTACTTAGAGGAGAAAGGACTGGAATTTAAAGTGTCTCTGACCATCGACAATGCACCTGGCCACCCTGATTCAGTCCGAATCGCGCATCCCAACGTCGAAGTCGTCTTTCTCCCCCCAAATACCACCTCCATCCTCCAACCTCACGACCAGGGTTTCAAGGCCACGTACACGCGCCTTACTTTCACTCGGATACGCAGCGCTATGGATGCCGATCCCAATCTTGATGTGATGATATGTTGGAAGTCCGTCAACATTGCCGATTGTATAACTTACATTCAAGAGGCAATGCAGGCGATCAAGCCAGAATCAGTTAATGCATGTTGGCGATCTCTTTGGAGTGAATGTGTAATTAACTTTAAGGGCTTTCCAACCATCGATAATGAAGTTAAGAGCATTGTTCAAGTAGCCAGGCTAGTAGGTAGCGATGGCTCCGTCGGCATCCTCGAGGAAGAAATCGAAGAATTGATTGAAGGACACAAAGAAACATTGACCAACGAGGAGTTGGAAGAACTCGTAAAATCTTCCACAGAAGAGGATGGTGAAGAAGAGGAAGCGCGTTTGAGTCTTCATAAATTCGCTGCAATTTTCCAAACTGCAAAACAGTTAAAAGATTTAATTTTAGACTGTGATCCCTCTATGGAACGAAGCCTGAATGCCACACGCGCGATTACACAGGCTTTAAATCCATATCGAGAATTGTTTCAGCAGCTTAAAAGACAACAGCGACAGCTGCCCATCACCATGTTTCTGAAACAAATATCACCAGCAGATGGCCCTATGCTGGGGGAAGAGCAAGAATAGTCATCGCAGTTCGTACAGCGCCCGTCTTCATCATCTCATCATTCATTATATGAGCCCTGTACAATTCATCATTCTCGTAATCATCATTGTTATTTGGTGAGTACTGCGAAATTAAATGTACTGTACTATTGCCATTTTTATTTTTCCAAAAAGTATACTTTATTTATGCTCTTTATTACTTCTCAATATATTCGTTAGTCTTTATTATATGCAAAGCATGTATTTTTAGGGCGATTTAAGTAATTTTCAAGGGTTGCGTTGACTATACGCGGTATGCGTAAGTTGAGGCACTACTGTAATTGGTTCTCTCGGAAAATCAATTATTTAGCTGAAAAATCGATAAAGCGCGTGATATTTGTTTTTCAACATAGCGTGAACCTATTCAGGGGGTAATCTGCGTGTCTCTCTTCAATCGGAAAAGGTTTTGCAACTCAATGCAGTGCAGTATTTTTAGAGCTATTCATGCATTATGCTTTATGCACTGTCAAAAATATTACTTTGTTAAATGGTATAGCGTCTGTAGTCATCAAAACTTCTGGTAGCCTCCAAATTCATGCTTGCATCTTAGGTTCATAATTGTTCTCTTGTTTATGACGTAAATATCGGAGTAGCACTTAACATCAAATCCTGTATAGGAGCTATCAGTCTGAAAACATATTAGGAAAAAATATTGTACTAGGTGCTACTAGCTGTAATTATATTATGTATTTTAACATATTCTTTTTGCATTAACTCAAATATAAGTCCACTGAAAATCTTTTAGCAGCAATATTAAGGAAACAACAAAGATTCTGATAAATTTGGTAAGGAAAGAGGAAGCCATTTATCTTATTATGATTTGATTGCGACGAATTAACTAATTACTATCTGTACGCGTTGTTGTTGCTCGTGTAATAGACGGTGTCATTAACATATACACTGATTAAAATCCCATTTTGTCTGTCTTATCGCACATGGGCAAATTTGACTAGTATATTTCAGTTCTAGAGATAATTTCAACATAATTTAATGCGCACTGCGTACAGTTTCGCTTATGAATCAACTCCTTAATTTATTTCACCGAAATAAGCAGCATAGATTGTGCTAACCCTATATTTATTAGTTTTTCGTTTGGATCAAATCATCAATTTTAATTGAAGCCGTAGACATCATGGCATATAACCATTTAAACTTGAACCGATCGAAATTTTTAAAAAGTTTGGTTTCACCATCCGCCTTTCCATTCCCTTCTGGACTAAATAGAGAAACGCATGCCATTAACCAATCACGTCTGCGAAAATCCGCGAGGCACCCACCGAACGTTAACTGATCTATCTTTCACGGCTCTCCCGAAACAGCGACGAATCGAACGTGAAACCGCGAATGGAAGGGACTTAGTAATCCTACGGATTACAGACGTCCACTCCATGTGATAGCTCGGACGACTTCTGAGACCTCTCGCAGTGATGTGAGGCAAGGGTCAGGTCAACCGAAATCGGTGGAAAGACGAGAGGACGAGGCGACGGTGACCTCATTGCTCCTAGGTTATCTTTGCAGGAGCGTAGGAGAGTTAGTGGGATCCGCCCACACACACACACGCAAAACACAAACATAGGTGGTCCTGTCTAGGGCTATTCAAACTCCAAGGATGCTATCTAGGTTGAATAAACATGTAGTTAAGCTGGGGATGACCTATCTAGACGGAGTTGAAACATTTCAACTGGAATGATAAATTCTCTGTGTATATAAACGATACGCGCACACTTTTTTTTCCTTGTTTTCTATTAAAGCATTAAGTATCTGGTGAAATGTGAAACGAGAGATTTTGTATTTTCGGTTAATTTTTTCATCGAATCCAAGCTTCCTAGCTATAGCTGCATACAATTTTTAAATAATATTCTGAGCAGTATTTCTTTGTACTAAATTATCCGCTAATTTTCAAATTTTTAATTTCTATTCTCAAAGGAAATAAAAAGCATTAAAATATTTTTTCGTTTGACCGATTGCCAGAAATTTCCGCTTCAGTGTTTCTGACAAAAGAGACAAGAGGCATTATTTGATGGTGTCTTATGAAGGTGATACTACTTATATTACTAAAACATTCTTTCACACTTTTGAAGATGATAATACTTATATTACAAAAAACAATATTTGGTACTTTCGAAGACGGATTTTTAAATTCGATATTCATTATAGCTATTATCATTCTTTCTCTATTACTACAAAAGTGTTTGTATATCTTCTTAGAGAATGCATTAACGGTTTCCTCATCATCTTGATCGTGTATTGGATCACATCAGTAGGATAAGTTCGACAAATTATTTTATATTAAATTTTCCTCCTTTCGAAAATGACGCGAATGCCATCCTGTAAGAGATTGGCGTTTTTTTCCCTATCGCGCAGAGCTTCTTTTAAAAGCAGATGGATACTTTTTTAAGTTACCAACGTTCTCCATTGCCTCATAAGATGTCTCGATGTGGTTGATGGATGACACGCCCTCCTCTTCCACATTCAGCCCCGATCACTTCCCCACTCACCCCATTCACTCGAAACTATGCATCCTTTTGGAACCTCTTAAAATATTCATATAAACCCTTATTGCGGCTCATGCGAAGGTTGGAGTATTCCATCGGAGGGAGAGATGAAGGGAGAAAGAGAGGATAGACGAGGACGATTCCTCTCTTCTCCTTCTTCTGCTGAAATTTCCTTCGAACTCCAGCTTGCGAGAGGATCCTCCTTTCGAAAATTCCCCGGCGGAGGCTGAATAGGCCTCCCTTCCCGGCATTCTTAGCTAGCCGAGGTCGCTTTCTCCCCCGCCCCCTCTAAATTAACGATTCGACGTCACTCACTCGCTCTCCCCCCCTCCCTCGCGGGTACCGCTTCCTCTTTCCTCCTTTCTATTCCTCTGTTCCTCTTTTCCCTCCGTCGCGCCCTCGCCTCCTACCCTTTTTGCAACAATGGTTGCGGGAGCAATATGTCCGCCGGGTGAAAGGAAACCACGTCGTTCGTGTATAGCCGGCACGGCGATGAATATCTGAGTGGGCGCCGGAGATGTATTGTTTGGCCCACTTTTACGGGACGTTTTGTCGGAGGAATTTGCGGAAATATGTCGTCGGGTACCCTTTGAGCGGAGAAAAATGCGATTATAAGCGGTTTAATTTTTCTGTCTTTCTATCGGAAAATACTTTATCGGTCTTCGATCCAAAATGTTCGGCATTCTAGAGTAATTTGACGAAAACTTTATTATAACGGATTGACTACCTGCTATTACTTACCTGCCTACTATTAATTATATTGTTTCAATTGAGCAGCTTTTACTTAGCTGCACATAAATTAACTTGGAAAGATTATGCTTTCCAATACGTTTAATATGTCATGTTTTATCTAGCATCTCGATAATCCACTATTTACAAACTTATATTTGCTGGCTGTTGTTTTTAATAATAATTAGGACTGTAATTCGATGTAATCTAGATGCTTCTTTTTATTTAATTAAAATTTTATGAATCGATTTTAAAATAACCAATGGAATTGAATATGTAGATTTAAAAATTAACGAGGAAAAATCATATTTTTATAACCTTCCATCGAAAATGTATAATTTTTAAGTTAAAGGTGCGTTTTATTTTTTCATGCATAATAATTAGTTTTATTTTTTTGGTATTTTATACTTTTGTTATAATCTCAGTAAAATATATGCTCAAAATGTCACATAAGAATGGATAAAAATAGAAATACCCTGTAAAACACAAGGAAAAAAGGGAAGTAATAGCAAAATGGAGTAATTATCTAACTTGGGGTTGTAACTTCTCTGGTAAACTTATACATAACTGTTAATGGATTACTAAATCAACATTTAAAGGTCAACAAAAGGAAAGTAACATCAATGCTATAGTTATATTTCCATAAAATCGTATGCTTTCTTGGTACGCGATTGCACGTAGAATGGGTTGCCTATACTTCAGGAGCGATATAGCGCTACGCGAATTTTCTGTTGCACATACGATAGAATGATACAGCGCCTGCAAACAACACATAGGAGCATGAAGAGATGCATGTTAGGGATCACCCGAAGAGACCGCAAGAGGAATGACTGGGTAAGAAAGAAGACGGGAGTCTGTGACGTGGTTAGAAGAGTGAAGGCGCTAAAATGGCAGTGGGCGGGTCATATTGCTAGAAGAAATGACCAGCGTTGGACGTCCAGTATCATTCCAATCAACATCAAGAGACCGAAAGACAGGTGGGACAGAGAGCTTGTTAAGTTCTTGGGGCAAACATGGAGGAGGGAGGCAGTTGACGGGGAAAGCTGGAAGAGTCTGGGGGAGGTCTTCATCCGTCAGTGGATTGAAAAAGGCTGATGATGATACGATAGGGGCGAAGTACCGCTCCTCGTAGAATGGGTTGCATGCACTTCAGGGGCAATAAATAGCTATGCGTAGAATGGGTTGCACGTACTTCAGGGGCTATACATCGCCATCGTAGAATGGGTTGCATATACTACATGGATGAACAACCGTTATCTCAGTTTCGAAGTTTCCTTATCAATCAATTTTAGCTTTTTATGATTAATGAGTTACCTTCATATTTTGGAACACGTAATATATGAAGTTCATAAAATACATAACTTCGATGATTTCAAAGATACTACACTATAAAATGTATAAGTCGAGAGGTATGTTAAATACAATCTGAAACTCACGCATACATAACACCTTAAATCATGTTATCAGTGTGTTGAACACAAGTTATCTTGGTTATCTCTTTACCTCACGTAACACTAAAAGGGGCTATTTTATATGATAATATATCATATATTAAGTTGGATCGGTACCAAGGCGATATTACGAAATACAAAGGTTTTCGATATAGAGATGTTCGACAAGTAAGTAACATGACAGAAATGCAATGTAATCCAGGGCGTAGATTCCTCGTCATTTTTTAGAGCTTTTCCTTTGAGCTATTTCCTTCCCTGTAAGAAGAAAATCTTCCGTATCCTACGATATAGCCTGATGGAAGTTGACTGAAGATTGATGAGAACGGGACTAATTGTCATACTAGACATGACGTTCGAACCACTTAAACGGGGTCGCATTATGCGTTGCGCGCATCAGGAGCGAATTCCCCAGAGAGGGAAGGGGAAACAACGAGGAAGAGCGGGACGAGAGGGTGAGGTGGGGTAAGGAAGGGCGAATTGCCTGTTAACGGGTAGGTTGGAACCGTAATACGTGCCTTCAGAACACCACACGTAACACTTCCGCACCCGTTCCTCCGGATCGCAAAGTTTTTATCCCTCTTTCGCATTATATGCCCCAATTATAGTCCCATGAGCTCTAATTGGGAAGTTAAGGCGTTTGTTTTTAGTAAAAGTTTCTTGATTTTTTTCAGTTTGGGCAAAATAGCGAAATTGAGGGGAAAATTAGTAATTTTTGCACTAATGCTGAACCGAATATTTATGCAAGTAGGTTTTCTATTAAAACTAAATATTTGAGAAAGCAATATCGAACTCAACTCTCGTTTGCTGAAATCGAATGGCAAAGCTGTGTTGCTTCCAATAGACATAAGAGGGTTCGGAAAACCGGCATATTGACTATAAAACAGCCGCCATCAGTGACCGCTCGCCAATAGTGGATTCTAATCTATCCGTAAATGAACATTGATGACGGCTGTTTTGTAGCCGAAATGCTTATCTGGTTTTGTGAAACCTATTCATCGCTTTTAGTCACACTGATTTTCAGTTCTATTCTATTTTTTGTTCCATCAAGAAATGAAACATGGTCTTTTGTAGAGCAAAAACTGAAAGATTAGGAAAATTTCGTGAAATAATCAGGCGGCTCAAAAAAATGATGCTCCTATAGAATAATGAAGAAAATTGAATGGACGTATGGAGTGAAAACGAGGAAGTAAAGAGGGTAAGAGTATTGTAGCTAACAAGAAAGAGGGAAGCTGCACTGCATTGGCTAGTTCTTAGCAAGTGACTCCAACTTAAATATGGGTTTTACGGAAAGTTTGAAGAAAGAAGGGAAGAAAGGATGTTGCCACTAAATAAAACAAGTAAAACAAGAGCTTCTGAAACAGACGGTAAATGGATTTCTTCAAAAAAAAGTTATACAGACAGGCGGAAAGACGAACAAGCCGATATAACCTGTATAAAGAGACAATACCGAATCGTTTGGCGAAAAAACAAAATCTCTATCTGATTTCGATTAGGAATTAGCACGTCAGACAGACAGATAGATGGACAGACGGACCTCCACAACAAAATGTGCATAAAGGGACAAAATACTAATTCGATTGGAGACAGTTGCAATCTTTCTCTCTGCTGTTGTTTAGTAGGAGTTAGCGCGTCAGACAAGCAGATGGAAAAATCGAACGCACAAGCGGATTCTAAAAAAAGACCCTAAAAAGAATAGAGAATTGTCAAGAAATGACTAGGTTTTACCTGAGAAATTCCCCTTTCATAAGAATCAGTTTAAACTAAAATCTCCGACTCGTCTAATAACGGACTAAATATAATAAATACTAGAAGCGACTGCGAACGAATGAGATAAAATGCAACAGACAGTTACAAAGTAAAATAAATATCTTTAAAACAAACACGCGAGAGAGAGAAAGAGAGAGAAAAAAGAAGACGACGAGCGGAGAGAGTAGAAATTTTTTAAAAAATCGGTGAAAACAAAAGCGCAACGAATACTCGTAACATGGAAGCGAATTTAAAATTTCACGCTCAAAAAATTCCTCCTCTCTGGATCTAAAAAAAAAACTTCTCTGCGAGTGACACTTTTCACCGGTTGAGCGGAGTACACGTCTCCTCTTTTTTCCCTCTTGCGTCCTCTGGAGGAGAATGAAAAAATAAATAAATACATAAAACCGGACGGGATCCTCTCCACGAGTGAATTCGAGAAACGACGTAAGCAACCATGAGGAGAGAGAGAGAGAGAGAACGTCCTCACTCGCCCGGAGATGGAAGTAAACTGCGAAGGAACCCCTTTGGGAAACTTCCAAAAAATTTTGAAAAACGCACCGCATACACTTACGTGACAAAACTCGATGGCGATTCCGACTCGATGCGGTTGAGATTTCGCACTGTCCGAATTTCTTTTATCGCGGATTCTTCGCAGAGCAATAATTCGGCTATGAAACGTTCACGTGTACTGTGGGTTAGGGATGGGGGAGGTAGTACGTGGTGTGGGTGGAGGGAAAAAATAAAGAAGAAACGATGCAGAATCCTGCGGCATGAGAGGCGCCGCATTGTGTTACTCACTTGTTTTTTTCCATCTCCTCCCAAAGCTTTAAACGATCCGTCGTCCTACCTTTCTTTTTTTTATTTTGAAGACAGCATTTTAAGCATTCTAGGTCGTCCGGCTACTCGTCTCTGATCCGTTTGTGCCATGATGACCTTGATGACTCCGTTCTCTCTCTCTCTCTTTACGAAGACGGTCGTCTGCGGAAACCTTGTGGTCTATCCCCGTCGGGGGTAAAAGGTCAAAAGGCACGAGGGTCCTAATCGATAGAGTGGGAATTTTATGGCATTATTTCTTCGTGGAGGAAAGCAAATCGTTTCTCGCGATGGCCTCTTTCCTCGTTTCCTCTTTAGTATTTTGTTTTCTTGCGTGTACTCGCCCTTTAAGTCGAGAAGCTTGTTAATCGAGATAGTTTATCGCGCCAATCGTTCGGTTGATGTTAGAGATAATATAATTTTTGATTGCGTGGGGGTTGTGAGAGTCTTTTCTTTGCTTGTAAACGTTTTATTCGTGACTATAACTCGATGAAGTGAACGAGTTTTTCTCTCAAATACACACTCCCTTTAGACGAACGTTTACAACTTCGCTTACATGGTCATACAGGAAGTAAATGATGAAGCGCATCGATATTTGCGTAGATGTAATTTATCTTTTACATGCCAGAATGGATTTGAATAAATTTTTAGTCAATGCGAAAAAGGATTTATTGCTCTTTATTTTTTTCGTTTAAAAATGTCAAACCAAATCTAAACGTATCTCTTAATATGTAGGAATGTTTTAATGCAGGATATATTTTATCAAATAATAAAACGGTTTTTATGTGATTAGAATTATTTTGTTCATCTATTCCGCTGATTTTTATACATTTCGAAGCTACGGTAAATTCGTCCAATCATTGCGATTATCATTATTACATAATATTTTAGTGACCTGACTAAAGATACGAAAACCAAACGCGACCACGCCTATTCGAAGGGTACTGCACTAATAAAATAACAACTAGAAACAGGATCAAAAACTTTCATGCTTGTCATATGGAGATGAATTAGGTTAAGCACTCTTTTAGCATATACTATGATACCTAGCATGAAAATATTTCAAAAGCTTAGAAATATGTAATCCTATGAGTGTGTGGCTTCACTTCAAATTGACCGTTTGTGAAAATTATTGGATTAAAATTTTAGCGTACGGCCCGCGGATTATATCCGGCCTTTCGAGCATTTTTATCCGTCTATCGATGAGTTGAACAATTAAAGGACAGAATATAGCATAAAATAATAGTGAGATATAATAAAAACAATATATTTTGTCTTTACCCCTATATTCCCATAATATGCAAATATATTTCAAAAAATCAGCTACTGTTGACCCCAAAACTAAATCCTTTATTTTCCCTAAATTATTCTTCAATTCTATTTTCGACTGGGTGTGGCCCGCGAAGACGGCGGAAGTGGGCTGTGTGCCCCGCGGTGAGTGCAGAAAGGTCCTTGGGGCAAAAATTCTTATAGCTATTGATCTATCGGTTTAAAAAAACACTAATTTTCGAGAAGGTGACAAAAGAAATAATTTCCAGTTAAGTGAACGTTTACGTTATTAAGCAGAAAATTCACGAAAATAACTTATCTCCTTACAGGAATGTAAATTAATAAAGTTATATAATAGATATGGTTGTTGTTTACTTTGTTTGACTTGTTTATATGTACATGAATATGTCACGGATTATATTAGGTCTGAGGTTAATGTTGACATATTCAGGTGAAGCTGTCTAATGACGGAATAAACTTCTATTAGGTCTATATTAAAAATTTTAAAGAACTTTAAAGTGAAAGGCTCTTAAACTATAAATAAATGTTACTATAAAGATTCCTTTCATATATTTCCCAGTTTATTTTATGGAAACTTAAAGATTTTCTTTTACAAAATAAAAACGCAACCAAAACTTAATAACTCTACCCAACCTAAGTCTCAGAGCACCTTTTGTTGGAATCAATGTACGATAAGAATCTTTCTCCGGCAGATGTCGATAACATTCAGCTTTAACTTAGACAATGTCGACATTAGCCACACATCAGACATTATCCATGACGTATTTATGAAAACAAATATATATCTGTAAAAGTGTCCTGATTAGAATGCCTCGCTTCCAGTAAGAAGGCTTGAGTGTAGTATCCCTGCGGTGTCCTGCTCCTTATCCAAATTATACCGTTTTCATGGAGGAATGCTCGCAATAATTCCGCAATAAGGAAGGGCTTTTAAAGCCATGGCCTGGCCACCTCTTCATATCCTGCATATCGTTAAATCGGTAACCGCTCGTCTGACCCTATAAATACGCCAAATTCGAGTTCTGCCAAGCGACGGTTTCCATGCCTACCCTGGAAGTATGCCTGAAAGGGAAAATTTAACGGAAAAAATTAAAAACGTTATTAGACGCGTATTTGTTCATAAAACGGCCGAGGGAAGTTTTAATTATCACTAAAACAAATCACGCAGAAATTTATTGTATTAGTTGTATCTTATTGTTAGTATATAATCTTCATTTCTGAAGAACGACGCCTCTCAATTTTGCAAACATAATAGCCGTTCAACGCATTAATGATAATTTTAGTAAAGTCTAAAGTCATAATAAACGCACAAATCAAGGAAATCTTAATTTCCATATATGCAAATGGATAACGATGAATAAATGCAAGATAGATGAGGAACGTCGTGAGTCTTAAATTTAAAATTAATGAAACCATATAAAAAATTTCCACGATTAAACTATGATGCATAATCTCTAAACTTGATTGGAATGCTTCAGTTAAATAATAAAAAGGAAATAAGCTATCAAAGTTCATACAGGGGGATTCGGAAAAGCTAAAATACCAAAAACTAATTCGATAATAGTGTTTCAAGATCCTGAATTAATTACCAAATTAATTGCCTATTTGGACAGTCTTGGAAATCTATCGATTGCTGAATAATTTTTGTATGAAATTCTTGCTATTCAGTTACTGCAAAGCATGTCGCATAATATAAATTACAGCGTAATTACTGCATTTCATTATATTCGAATAATTTTTTGATAAATTTGGCAATTATTTGAAACTAGAAAAATTGAACATATAACCATGAAGCCATCTTCAGTTAGCAAATGAAAAGGATTGTTAATGGATTGCATAGTTTTATTCGTCGAAATGTCTCAAATCTACTATGGTGGAATTGTTATAATCTGTTCCCATCAGTAGCATTAATATATACGGCTTTTTGGAATAATTTTTGTGTAACAATGTAAATTTTACCTTCTATCCATACAGTGACATGGAATTAAATTATGGATATATCGATATTTTTAAAGATAATTTAAAATATTGGTCAAATTAAACCTTGATTTTATTTACGATTGCCACCAATCAAATTCTGTTGGTTTTCTGAAAGATAGAAAAATACCGCTCGAACGCATTTTTCAATTTTGATTTAACTGCAATGAAAAATCGCATCAGCGAATTTCATTGCGATAACTCACCCTTTAATATAATACTTCCGAATTGAAAATTGGATTGAGGTTAATCGAGATATTTTATTTGTATTTCGAGGAAAAAACGACTCTTATTGGCCTTTCAATCAACTGATTTCAAATAATCCCTCTTGTTTGCGCATTCATACATATATACGTATATTCAACTTATTTATGTATTTATCGATCTATTTACACACATCTAGAGACGGAAAATTTTATGAAACACTTGGAGGGACAAGGCAGGTGACAGGAAAAACTGGAAGCTGAGAAAGTACCTTCTCCAACAATGGATAAAAACATGCATGCCCGCCCAAAGGTGTATACGTTACACAAGTTTATCTGTGATTTCATTTGCAGGTGAACCAGAATATTATTACATTTTCTGTTGATGCACCTTCAAGTTTTAACGAAAAAATCGAAGTTTCTGAAAAAAGCAATGCCAGAGTTCCAGCCTCTTTAGTTTCAAGCATGCGTGGACCCTACCTTTTTCCTACTTGCTTCTCGTTTTTTCTACATTTTTTAAATTAAGCCATTTGCTTTCGGTAGCCGCAGTTAAACTTCTTTCCCAAGCAAAACTACACAGTTTTTTCAGCTTCTCTCAAAATCCTTTTTTGAGAACACAAAAGCGTCTACTCTTAATTGATCTGAAACTGGACGTTTACTTGCCGAAAAGTTCGAGAAAATTGTGGTAAAACATGCAATAAAACGCGTATTCCTTCTTGAGGTTATTTTAAAAAGGGATTCTTCAAAAAATCTCGGGAAAATATTTCGCTGACCTCGTGGAGTTCCCAAATTTCGCTTGGTAATTCTTCAGCTTCGCACTAATTTAACTTTGAACGAAAACGACTCCTTCCTGAAAGACGTGAACTTTCCACTATGCTTTTGCATTCTTCGCCGCTCTTTTCAGTATAATTTTTAACTTCCTTTCATTTTTTCCTTCTTTCTCTCATATCGCTTTATGAAACTGTTGTTAAGTCGTACGAAAAATGCTGGAAAAGTTTGCTTCATCTTAAAAGGAAAATCTTGTTTCGTATTCCGGCGGCTAGTGGAAATATGCGTACAGAAGTGGATTACCTGGCGATGTTTTCTGCAAATTTAAAAGAAAATTCCGCCTGGAGTCACTAAAAAAATCCAAAATAAATCTGAATTAAATCCTAAAATAAAAAAAACGAATGTTAGAGACCCCGAGGAAAAATATAGATTATATTCTCCTCTCACTCCTGTCGCGCGCATGCACGCGCAGCGGGAGTCGAAACTCCAACTCTTGCCTTTCGTAGTTTTCCTCCTTTCCACAGGTAAATAAAATCGCCTTCCATTCAATTTTCGTACCTAAACAATTATTCGTCCCGAACCGAAAATCAGATCGACTTATAAAAATAAGCGACCGTGGAATTAAACTAAAAAAATTTATCACTCGGTATAAAGCGAGAATATACCGGCATCAAACTGCTGCAGTCCGATATCCTTTCCCCTCCAAAAGTCCACCCGCCCACCTTCGTGCCATCCTCCCTCTCTCAATACATTCCCCTCCGCAACCTCCCTCTACGCCCCCACAGAATTGAAGGAAAAGAGGGGGTTGCGGGGAAACGGGGAGGGTGGAGGGTGGGAGGGGGTGACGAGGGAGGGCTAGGTTTCGGAGGAGGGAAGGGGGAGAGAAAATAGAAGGAATAAAATGAGAAGAAAGACGAAAGAGAGGTAGAAGTTGATGAAGATGGGATGGAAGAAATAGGGGAAGTGGAGGGAGAGAATAGAAGCGTGAGGAGCGGGGTATAGAGGGAGGGAAATGGGGTAGGTGGAGGAATAGGGTATGGTGAAGGTGACCGAGAAGAAGGGAAAGAGAGAGGGGGAGGGAATGGCAGGTTGGGACTAGGATAAAGGACGGGGTGGGGCGCTGGGAACTTCTCCCTTCTCCAACACCCGGCATACAGCCACACCAACACCGGCGCGAAGCCTCCTCCGCGCCGATCTTGGCACAGCTCCCGAACAGCTCTGCCCTCACCGAGCATCGATCTCCTGGCCACTGCCGCCCAGCTCTCTGAACGCTACGCCCAGAGACCAAACAGTCAGAGTCGAACGAGGAACTCCACGGAGGGAAGAACGTCCCGAACCTCAGTCGAGCAGGAGGACAGGAACGGTGAAGACCAGCTAGGATGCCGCCCCAGGTAAGGGACTTTAAAGAGAACAAAAAAAGCTGGTTGTAAAAAGTGCTGCTGTAGAGGAAGGCACCCCAAAAGGATATCTCTTCCCTCTGTATAAGGCTTTGCTAGTGCGGAAAAAAGAAATCCAGAAAGGGTGAGAGGATTAATATGTCGGATTTTTTCGACTGCAAGATGGACGCCAGGGAAGTTGTATGAGTTCGCTTCGATCGAATTGATCGGGAGGATCATAAAAAAGTCAGGGATGGACTTTTATTTTGGATACGCTTTCTAAGTTCCATTGCTATCTTGTGGTGCTTCTTTTTAGCTGTTATCGTTCTGATAAGTCGTCTTCGTTATGGGATACAGAGAGAGATTGGGAGAGGGGTCAATTTCTGCAGAGTTGCCCTCCGTCTCGTCTCCCATTCCACTTCTCTCTGTCTCTGTCTGTCTTTTTCGATTGGTGCTGGGAGAGTGGTTCGCGATTCGTCCGCTTGGCGACTCTTCGAGTGCTCTCTTCGTCTCGGAAATACTGTGGACATGGACTCCGTTTTTTGTTTCCCCGTCGAAATCTCTTTCTTCGGGAGGTGCTACATTACAAAAAGAAGTAAAAAAGTACGAAAAATACCTATCTCTGTTCCGATGGAGAGGACGTCTCGACAGAAAGAGTTCCTCGCAACCGAAAAAAGTGATCTTGGAAAATTCTTCCGTTCAATTAGGAAAGCCGACGAGTGAACGATTTTTTTTCAAGTTTATGAACGAAAAATAATAATGCTTCAATTCCTTTATCGGTTTCCTTTATTTCTTATTCTCTTTTATTTTTTATGCCGTAACTCCCTATAAGTTTCCTTAACGCTTTTTTCAGCACGGATTTAATAAGTGGGTTTCACTTATAGAACCTCCTTTTATGGATTTTTTCTGTTGCGCTACTTTGTGTTACGTAAAGGTCGATCTGTCTGTTGGGATCGAACGTGAAATCCCTCTAGGTGCCGACATAAAATGACCTTTATTTCGTTTGTTTTCGAAGGCAATAAGTCATGTTGTTTTTATAATTATACAAGATCCTCAGTGACATCAGCGGGAATTTAATTATCCTATTTTTTCATGTAGACTTATTAAATTTAAAATGATTTCCAAAATAGTTTTTTATAATAATTATAAAAAACTATTTTGGAAATCATTTTAAATTTAATAAGTCTACATGAAAAAATAGGTTAATTAAATAATTATTATCAACAAAATGTGTGAACAAATAATTAATGATGGACAGAGAATGTGCCAGCGATAATGTTCCGTGATAAATAATTAGAAGTTTATGGTAAACTACTTTATGAAAACGGTGATTATCTTTTACTTTTGTCTTTGTCAACGAATTAAAGTATTCTTCGCGGATATTTTTCTAACAACGAGTATGATTCGGGCATCTTTTTCGGTGTATGTGAACTTTCTCATCCCTCCTATATTTTATAAAATTTTAAAATGTTTTAATGGTTTTATGGGAGTTGTTTAACATATTAGGTTAGGATTTACCTCAGACTTACCTACCAAACTCTGATGAGCTTCAGGTGCGCAGCATAGCCTTACGCTTTGGACATAACACGAATATGTTTCTTCTTTTATTCTATCTCTCATTTTGGAGTTCTAAAATCATCCTAATACACGCCTCCATTTTAAAATCCTGGATTATGCGTTATTTTCAAACATCATCGATCATTTTTTTACGATCTACGTTTGCGATCTGATTGGTGACTTGCAGCGGCAACTCTTCCCAAAGTTCCTAACTCCGCGTGCATCAAAAGGTTCTCTCAATCTCTCTTTACTTCTTCCTCTATCTCCTTCTGGGGAATTATTTCCGCAGAGAGACAAAAGAAGAAAGAGTCATTTTTTTTACGAGTGGTCGAAAGTAGGGCTGTCTTTGACACCCTTGCGCAATCGTTAACCAGTCAAAAATAAGGAGAGAAAAGACTCATACGTCTTTACATCCACCTAGAGAGAGAGAGCTGGCATTCCCTTTCTCAATTCCTACGTAATTAAGGTCGAGAATTCTTAAATTCCACTACTAGCCCACATAACCATTGTCTTGCTTCACAGAGAGAGAACGGAAAAGAAAGAGCTTTCAAAAGGTTTCGCGAGAGAAACAGAGAGAGAAGAGACGAGAGATAGGGAAAAAGAGACAAGTAACAAATAGGCTCGCTCCGCCAGCCAACTGCGACAGAGCATGGCGGATCTTACGGGTTAGGAAGATGGCTGCCGGAGTTAAACCCTTGGTACGAGGCTAGAGGCAAAAGAGAGATTGAGAAAAAGAGAAAAAAGTACATGCATTACTTTACCGCAATAGAGAGAGAAAGAGAATGAAAATGACTTTAGAATGGACATTGGGAACGACGCATAAATAACATGCATGTGAGTAAATAAACAGCGGATCGAATCCTCTTTTGTTACATAGGTCGATGTGAGAAAAGCGGAGAGGGAAAAACCACAGGATAGGTACATACTGCAAAAAAAATGAATCTCCTGCCCATCTCGACGGGAGGAAAAAACGTAAATGGAGATAAAGGGAAATAAATGAATGTACGTTTCCTCCGAGAACGTTGTTTTGTGTTTTGTCCGGCGAGTAGTGACAGCTTAAATGACCCATTTAGATGGAATCGATAGGCAGAAGAGAAAGAGAGAGGAGGATAGATAGTCGGAGAGGTATTACACCGCATTGCATCGATAAGAGAGAGAAAAGAAACGTCGTACGATGTTTTTTTGCGCGAAAGAATCGATTCCGAACTAGAATGACAATCGAGATTGCATTTATCTGACTTAAAATCTTGTATTGATTTTGTTTTAGGTAGAAATTAACATGACATTCGTTAAACGTTAAACGTCGATGGGTCTACTTCCGCCGCGGTTGATATAAATTGATTTGTCATGTATCATTTCCAGGCTGCCTCGATTTATGTTTGTAATAGGTTAAATCGAGGGATTTAATAAAATTAATTTTATTGGGTCGGTCAATGACGAAGCCACATAAACTGAATCTGCGACATTACCCCATTGAATTCCTCGCTTGCCTTCGGCGTTATTCTGAGAGGTCTTTTTCCTTCGGAGACGGATTTGCCGCATTGGCGACGAAGTGCAACCCGCAGTCTAACTCAAGTTAAGGGCGAACGGAATCCATCGATTCGCCTCAGTTAATGTTAACTTGCCTTAAAAATGGGCGAATTCATAAAGATCAAACGCGTATTTATGTAGAAGGACCCTGATTATTTTTCTTGGACGAATACGATACATTATCCACCGCTCAATTTTATAATAAAAATCAGGAAGAAATTTGATTATTTTTTCTTGGAGTAAATGTCAAAAGAATAACGTATTCCGCTACATTGCATCTCTTTACCCCGAATTATGATGAATACCCGACAAAACCGTGGGAAAAACGTCATCAACGGTGTGCATATGAATTCGATATATTGAAATGGACGTTATATTTTAGGAGCGGTCAATGGTATCACCGAATATTTCCATAACAATCAAGATAACCTAATATTCATCAGTGACGATATGTTTACACATTCTGCTACACCTAGTTTCGCATATACAATTTTAGTAAAATGTAATTCGTCAAAAATTCCTTAAACGAAGAGCTCGACAATTACCATCGATTTACGATTTTAATTTTCCAGCATTTTCATCCAAACACATTCGTTCCAATAATTTTTCTACAAACACACAGAAGGAATATTCAACGCTGACAACGCAAATTTCGTTTATTTCCTCTCCGGGCTCCCACGCGGTAGGTTTTTCAAAAAGCATTTTAAAAAGTTCAACGCTAACTCATTAAAAAAATCTACATATAAACAACAATACGCAAACTTTAACAAACCTAAATCTATGTGGGCGAATTGGTCTAAGAGTGAAATATTCGACGTGCTGAAATGCGAAAGAAAACCACGTTAATTGCATTTAATGTTATCGAAAGCATGTAAAATTAAGCATTCCTTCGAAGAACGCCCAAATTTTTGATTTTTTTTATTCGGAACGTTTCAAATGTCTAAGAAAATAGACGGGGACCGAATTTGTATTTCAGTCGCCATCCATCTTCGACGCAAAACTCCACAGAGCGCCGCGGAGAATTCGAAATTGAGTTTAGAGCACCCACATACAAATGTCCGTTCTTTTTTCGTCCGAAAAAAAATCATCGCGGTGTGACATTTTTCGCTCATTTCTTGCCCTGAGGTCACGCGGAGGGAAAAAGAGACTCGAGATGGTTTTGTTTGAAGAAAATAAGGACACGATCCGCTTTCGGCTGAAAGCATCCTAGGTTCCTCGAAATCCACTCCCGGCCTTATTCTTCCGTCGCCTCCACTTCCGCATATATCTCCCCTTTCGCTTCTTTCCTTTTTCATTCTACTTCATACGTCTCTTCCTCGCGCCTTTTTTTATTTATTTCGAATCCAAGTCAGGTTCGGCTCGTTCGTGCGTGCATCCGCCTTTCTCATATTTACACAAATAAAGTCGTGCGTGTGACAGGTACGTATATGTAGACATACAGGCTAGACGTGGTCCTCTCTTTTTGAACCGTCGCATATTTCGTATAGTATGTATATATTTATAAACGCCTAAATACACACGCGTGTACATGTTCACACTTACTGGGTCTTCGCCTCGCTCACTTATCCGCTAACCGGATTTCGCGATAAGTTCTAGTTTTCATCTCGGCTTATCTGAGTTGAAGTCTTTCGTCATTTTTTATTGGGCGCAGCGCGGAGGTGAGTGTCGTAATGGGAAGAGAATGGAAGGTTGTAAATGAAAATGAAAGAGGTGGAAATAAAATTGAAAGAGGTGGAAATAACGTATATTAAAAGCTATGTCCCGATTCTCTGTCTCTGTTTTAAATCATATGTTGACAATTAATTATAGTGAATCACTACCAAATGACGAAAGCATTTCGTACTTTGTGAAGATCACCCGTTGAAATACGCGGTTGTTTCGCTAAATTCGAAAAAGGAAATGCGAAGGAAGGATCAAGGAAAGCATGAGTCGGGAAATTCAAAATCATAAAGGAGTTACTTTTAAAGGTCATTCCATAATTCCTCCCTTATCGTCGCATTATGCTTTGCTTTTTCCTATTTTTCTGTTTCCAATGGTGGTTAAAAAGTTTATCTGTTCTCCGACAATACCACAAAATTCACAATAATTAAACAAGCTTTCGTTCATTAATCCGTTATTATTTTAATTGTTTTAAATGAGGAATATTAGATTGCGAATCGTTTACCGAATAAACGCAGCACTTATTTATTTCCTTGACCTTCCGAATTCCGAGGCACGAGTATAGCTCTTTTCTTCTCCATTAGCCTTTTATTTTGGCCTTATATTTTTCTTGTATTCTTCAACTATTTTTGCTTCGCGATTGTGAACAGTTTCCTTTTTCAACGAATTAAGTCGCCATATTCTTTTAATCTAATTACAGTCACATTATGCATGTCTGAAAGTATGTAATATTTACAATACATTACAAAAATGGTATTTACCCTATAATCTACTACATATTTATGAACAGGCTACCATAGGAAAAGCACGGAAGCAATGTACGTGTATTCGAGGATTTTAATACAGCATAATATTTACAAATCGATCAATTCTGTAATTCAAGGTAATTTAACGTAAACTGGAATTTATCAGGTTGATTTCTGGAATGGAGGTTAATGCTGAAGATGGATAAAGAAGGAAACAGTAGAAAAGAGAGATAGGATGAATAAATATATTTATAACGGACATCTTAAGAAAGGAATTTTTGAGAATAGAGATTTTGAATGGCGATGTCGATGGGTATTAACTGCGAAAATATTTAAAAGAAGGGTGACATTTTAAATGGACAATCGAGATATGTCACTGCATATTTGTTTTTCTCAAAAATACGCCGAAATTTTCTATAACTCATTTGCCACCGAGAAACCTCTCAAGATTTCTACTAATACACATAACCAGTTATTTTATAACTATGATCTTTTTAAAAAATAAATTTTCTTTCTGTAATTTATGCTACAAAATGGAAACATTTATCGCTCTATGGATACTATAATAGAATCTCTTATTATAGGTACATATACAAACTTTCACTCTTTATAAGGATATTTTTATATTTCTATTTCTTTAATAAGTTACAAAAATGAAGATACTATTGATTGGATTTGGCAACTCAAGCGACAGGCATACTATAGAAGAGGCATTTTATTCTTCTCTTGATCATTTAAAAATCATCTTTTTGACAAAACAACACTTTTCATACTTCAAGATCAATTCTGATAGTATCCTGAGAATGAAGTTTCATAACGCCTGTTAAAACTTAATGCATATAAAAATGTTGGCAAAAACAAATTAACTTCCACTAAGGAAATATAAATATATATATTATTATATTATATTAATTCTGTAACAGTTCCTTTAACACCATAGTCATCAGGTTCCACCACTACATCAAGGCTTATGAATTTTGCATGCATTCGTGTCTATTATCGTCCCTTGAGCTATACTTTTTTACCATGATTGGAAAATAGATAAGAAAGAATCACAAAAAAGAAAAGTTATTACTCGATGAAAGATGATTTAAAAGAAGTTCATCAGTGTTATTTTATGGGTGTTAAACATTACTTTCACAATCTTTAGAGGCGTGCTATGAAAATTTATAACGAATTATTACAAATAATGATACATTCTGTCGGTTTTAATCGTTTCGTGGATAAAAGTAGTTTTTAAAATACCGTTGTACTCTTATCCGTTACTATAATGTAAATTGATGCAAAAAGAAAAGAAGTGTTACACTTGAAAATGTATCGTAGGAATACTAACAGGATAGAAATACCTTGTTCGAGTTTTGAAAAATTTTCCTTGGATTTATTATGATGCGATTGTATATAGGACTTTTTATAAGACTAAAACCTTTCGGAAGATTAAATTAAACTTATGAGATATATTGGGGACTGCTTGAGTTACCACCTTCCAAACATACATCAAATTTAATATATAGAAGCAATTGACCTTTTAAAAAAAGGAGGCCGCTCCAGCACCACTGTCAGAGGTATATGCGTTTGACAGATATGACGTTGGAATGATTGCGTCGCGTGGATCCATGGAGGACCTGCAATGAACCTCTTTAATGATATTTTATAGAATTGGGATATTTTCACCTCGGAGATACGATGGTTTTTCGAGTCCGTTGCGGCTCGAAATAATTGAGTTTGTCTGAAGCAACTCGTGAGTGATGACAGGAATTTCGAAAATTTTATCGATGGCATTTGTAAAAATGGCATCGAGCAAAAGAGATAAATCGTAATTGCATTGACCTTTATAAATCTCTCTCGTATGTAATCCGCGAAATTACATTCTGTATGCAAACAAATCGCCACAATTTGCGGCGTGACACGTAGTTTATTGGCGTCCCCAGAATTTTACTTTTATAAATTAATGACGCAGTTATTTTTGGTAAGAGAGAACGATAAAATTTTCCATTTTTATCAACATCCAAGGGGTAATATGGGAACATTTTGTGTCTTCGTCTCGATTCGGAAAAAACAAAAGACGCTCGTTAAGCCGTCCAAGGTACCACCGCGTTTTGCTCGACCAAATGGCTTTTTTGCACGAAATCCGCAGTACGTCTATTCCACCGAAGCGAAAAAAACACAAGATTTACCTCCAAATATATTTTGGCATCGTCTTTGTTTTATTGTATCAAAATGTAGAATTTAAAAAAAAACTTTTTTTGTACGTAAATCGAGCGCGAATGACTTTAAAAACGCCAGTAAATGGCCCCTCGTCGACTCCGACGTTTTTAGCAGAAAATGAGGTTTTAACTTAATAGACTCGCCTCTATAAAAATCGACGTATGTCAGCGGTATTCACTGGCTCCACCGACGGAGAAACACGTAACTATCCCCGGCATAGTTTTATTCCGTGAATTTATATACCGCCGTGTTCCATCCCTATCTATGTGGCCAGGCGTTTTTCTTTATTTATGTTCCTTCCTTTCCTAATCCCACCGTTGTGTTTCTCTTCGTCCCGTCCGTCGTGCACGCCATCTCATCCACCTCTGTTCCATTCCAGATACCAATTTTCCTTCTCCTTCAAGCCGTAGTAGTCACATCATATTCCAACCCTTTCACTCGATCCTAAAGAATCATCTCATTTCCTTCCCTATCGTCTACTGCACCCGTATTTTCCCTTCATTTTCTTCTCTGCCAACATCTCTTTCCATTTAATTTGAATTCCGTTTCCCACCTAATTTTCTTCATCGTTCACTTCAAATTTTACCCTTCTTACCCATCTCTATCCTTTCTAATTCTTTCCATTTCCATATTCTAAGCGTTCTTTCTTCTCCACTTCGTTTTCACACTTTCCATCAACTTATTTCCCTTTTTTTTCTGTCTCTTTCTCTATTATCCAGGAAAAAGGAAATGGTTTGAAAAACAGATCGAGTCTTCAGAAATGTTGCAAGGTATTCTATATAATCAGAATAGTGGGAGAGTCGGCGAGTGAAATACGTTATCTGAAGTTCTCTTCAAGCCCATACCTAAAAGTGTAAATTGATTTGGAGAGAGTTAACTTGTTAATAACTACTAATAGTGTTGTGAATTCTAAAATGACGACGGAGTCAGAAACCGTAAAGGAAGTTTTGATAGAGCGAAGTACGTGGGAACCTCGGAATACTAAGGTAGCCATGAAGGCCTATCTCGAATCTGGTAAACTGTATTAATAATGTATTAATACATTTATTTTGTATGAGAAATTATGTAAAATCTTGTAGATATAGGACTAACAGCCTAATTGTGACACTTCAGGAATATGTTCAATTTATTTACGTTTTAATTCAAACTAAATAAAATATGTTACTTTAGCTCTGTCCTCATATTCCGTCTCTTTCTTGATCTCTCCCTAATTCTTCTACTCTTCCTCCCTTTTTTATCCCCTTTTCATTCCCATTTTTCGTGTTAAAATCTAATATGTATTGCATTGCAAAAGTTTAAATGCAATTAATGACTACATAGCCTACATTTCATCATAACATGTACTACTATTTCTCATTCTGTTTTCCTCCCCCTCAGTTCATTCCCCCCTCATTCCTTTCTCACCTTCAAACGACTAAGGATTATTTTGAATCGTCTTGTTTTAATTCGTGATTAGTTTCATTAAGTCCACCTGTATTATTAATCACTGGAGCTAAGCAATCATGATTGGAATTGAATTTCATATTAATATTAATGCTGAACAGGGCCAACCCGAGATATGGGCGAACCGGGAGGCTGTCCGGGGCGCCAAAGTATCGGGGGCGCTTACCAGATCATCTATCTGTACATTGCTTGCAAGTGAATAAATGTTGGATGCCAGTTTATGTAGGGGAACAGGCGGGAATCTACATGAAATGCCTTTTCATTATCAACTGTTTCATGGAGCTATGAATAAATCGACAAGTTCTTTTAAAAATATCTTTAATTTATGTACGAAAGCTGGAGCGGTTTCTCGCCCGGGGCGCCAAAATATCTTGTGCCGCCCCGGATGTTGCATCACGAAAATTAGAAGGGATTTCGTTATTAATTTGAAAACACGAAAGTTATCATTCTCAAAATGGATATTTTTATAGATTAGGTATCGCGAGTGTTATCTCGTTACTTCCGTTACTGATAAACGTGCTACTTATTCTGTATAACGCATTGAACCACAAACTCAGTCTCTTTAGATGTCTTATCCCTTTTCTTTCCATATATTTCTTTATTTCTTAGCCTTATCTCTTTTGTTCGACTTATCTCTTTGCCTCCCTCCGTGTCGTTGTTGTGGATAACTTCGTTTCTTCTTTTCTCTCGCTCATTCCTTTCCTCTTTTTACCCTTTCAAAAACCTCCTCTCTTCACTACGCACCCAATTTTCCCATCTCCTCTCTTATAGTATCTCTCCCTCCCATAACTCTCTCTACCTCTACAAACTCGGTTCGAGATCGTTAGCTCTTCGATTCCCCTCCCTTCCATCTCTCTCTCCCGGTTCGCCTTTTTCTCCAGCGAAAGAGTCTTCGGTAGTTTCTGTCTGAAATCCTGATTAAAGAAGCGGGGGGGGGGGGGGGGGGGGAAATTAAATCGAAAAAATTGTATTTTTCGGCTGTGGGATGCAGGTAGTGAAATTTATATTGCGTTTGAGCCACGCGAAAATGTTTTCCTCGAGAATTTGGTTGCAGGCACGCGTTTCTTAGAAAAATTTGTGAAAATTTTTCAGCCAAACATATTTGTAGTTTTTTGAATGTTGCGAACTATAGGACAAGGCAACATTTATTCAAATGGTGTAAAGAAATAAAACCTGAATGTTTGCAGTAAACGGATTCTTTTGTTAAAGAATACATTTTCTCAGTGCTTTGATATTAAAACAAAACAGATACAGTGGTTTAACAAAATTTTCACAATAAATAGGATATCAAAACAGGGTAGTATAGCAACTACTTAGTAACTGTTTCAACTATAAATTAAGTTCAGGAATGATGCACTGAATTAATTTAACAAATTTCACAAAATTTGCACTTTCCTTATATTCAATCTTATTCTTTGCTCTAACTATCGAAGATGCTTATTTTGGATTAATACGGACCCTGTACAAATTATCTCACTAACATTTTTTCTCCTTCAGCCAACCATGTATTTTGCATAAAAATTTTACCGTAATACGAACGGAATTGTATTTACGTCCGTTAAACAAAAGGGTTTCTCGGATTTGAAACCTGTCATCGATGGCATGAAGGAATGTTAGAGTAATTGTAATTCTTAAATTACGATTAAATAAAAATGATCTTCACTGGAAATGACATATTTAAAAAAATTGTTACAGTAATACCTTTTGGGTGTCTACGAATGACACTTAATGGCATACTCCCTTTGTAGTTCTTGCCACCTTCCTTGATTCCAATTTGGATGAGCAGGACTAGAGTAGGACGTATTGATTTATGATCCAACTGGAATTATTTTTTAACTAGTTATCCTATTTCATGTTTTGGGCACCTTAGATATTATTTTTGTAAGCACTTAATGATATTTCACTGTCTCTCCTCTCCTCTGAAGTCCTGGATCGCATCTCCATGCCTCCTATATTATTTCTATCTCTGGTAACTAAGTTTCTGATAACGAAGTGACGTCGTAGAACGCATCCGCTTGGTTAATCCAGGTATTAGTGCACTACTGCAAACAAACAGCAGCTACGAAGACACGGATTTACCCTCTCGAATGTATCCGAATCTCCGGACTCGTATGTGTACGAGATAATGTTTTACGTACTTACTACAGACTTCGGATAAAATGTCGTTTGCGCTCCTAAAGATGAAAAGGACTTGATGAGATCATTTGAGTCGTAGTTTACACGTTTTCCAGCGTCGTTTTATTTAATTGATGACGTCCATTTTACGCTCGGCGTGGAATACTATGTTGAAAATTGTACCACGGCGTTATTTCGCGAAATCGTTCGCATCACGCTCTTCGCTATTTTCTAGGCATCCCACTAAGAAGCATTCTTCCCCGTCTCGTTATCCTCTTTATGTGCTCTCTATGATTTCCTCCTCATCTCCCTCCCAACTTCCCCTTATCTTCTCCACTCCATTCCTCCCTCTTTCCCCTTGACGGAGCCAATCATTCTCCTCTTCCAACGCACTCAGCATTTGAAAGAGGTTCTTATTTTTTTTTACCTCTTCCGTTGTATTGTATTTCCACTGCGACCGAAACTCCTCACATCTTCCGCCTTCCTCTGCTTCTCTGGTCCTATGTTTGCCTTTGTCCTTTTCTTTCTACCATATGATATCTTTACAGAATATCTTTAAAAGGCGTGTGTTGCATTTGGTCTGTTCCTCTGCCTCTTTTTCTTCTTGTGTGTGCATAAAAGAGAAACTTAACTGGTTTGATGCATTTAGTTGAAATTTGATATTTTTTGGATTACGTCAAAAATGGAAGACGAGGATAACTTAATGGTCGAAATTACTCAACCAGGGTAGTTAATTCAGAAGTGACAAAAATTGAATTTTCTGCTTGAACTCTTAAAGTAATTCGCCCGATAAAAGGATTTCTTTTCAAAAGAAACGTCTCTTCTCACACACTTTTTTTCAGGTTAACTAAATTTAGAAAAAATTTTGATATTGTTTTATTTCATTAGCTTGTCTTATAGACGCATCCATTTTAGTGTAGTGCCATTATGGCTGCCATATCAACGGAAATAATTTCGCAGTGCACGACCGAAAACGACCTCCAACCCAGAATTGGTGGACAAAGTGCACAACTTACTTGCAAGAGACCGCCGATTGATACTCAGAATGATGACAAGTGAACTAAATGTGAATAAGGAATCGCTAAGGTTCATAATTACCACAGACTTCTGGTTGGCGGCTTTTGCATGAAAACGCGTCTGCTCACACAGCGATAAACGTAAGGACATTTCTAGCCAAAAATGAGGTTGCAGTGCTCAATCACCCCCAATATTCCCCTGACCTGGCTCCAGCAGACTTTTTTCTGTTTCCCTAGTTGAAATTGAAATTGAAAGGTCGCCGTTTTGACACAATCTTTGACATTCAGAAGAATGTGACGGAGGAATTGAATACTATCACAGCAGACAAGTTTTCCAAGTCTTTCCAAAGTTTATATGAATGCTGTAATAAGTGTATTCGGTCCCTCTGGGACTATTTTGAGGAAAATGGTTAATAAACATGTTGCCCTAGGCGTCATAGTTTTTACTATATTTCAGTCTCATTACTTTTTTGCCGCACTGTGTACGTGTTACTAGAAAAACATCGAAATTTCAATTCCCTAATATCCTAAGCGAAAATGTCGTATATTAGTCGAATATATAAAAATTTATTCAACCATTATGACCGACTGCCTTTGAACTTAATAAAATAAACTTATAAACGAGTAATGAATTAAAAGAAAACGTATCGGATGAGTAAAAGCATATCTTCGAACTTTCCCGACATAATTAACAGTTATATCACAAAACCACTTCTCTATCGTCCGTTTTATTCATTCCTTATCTAACGAAAGCCACGAACATATTGTATCCTAATCCAAAAACATTTAGTCCATCGTAACATTTAATTTGAACGCTAATTGGCATCTTATTTCGAAAGATGTCTATAAAAAATTGTCCTAAAAATGCCATAAGCTTGCGGTAAAGGATACGAAAGCAGCGTCGGTGCAGCGAAATTCAGCTTGAGACTAACAAAAGAAACGGTCAAAAACGTGAAAAGAAGCGAAAGAAACGGAGCGCGGGGAAGTATTCGCCCAAGTGTCTCTCCTTCAGCGAAACAATAGAGCGACGAATTCCTTCTCTCAAAAGCAAACCCACTCCCTCCACTAAAAAAAAGTGCATTATAGGTTTATGGCAAAGTTACGTGAATCCTTCAAACCATAAAACTTCTACACTAGTTTCTCTCGTTTCTTATATCCTTACATCTTTTACCCCCTCTCTTTCGTTTTCCCTGCGACCTATATAAATTATTTTTTATCAGTTTTTATAGATTTTTCTAACTCATTCTTGCTCACGCCCTATGAATACGTTGTGAAACCGCGTCTCGCCACCACGCTAATGCTCTTTCTTCCTCTTCCTCCCCCCCCTCCTCCCTCCGATTTCGTCTATTTTTTTAAGCACGAGTCTTTTTCCTTCGGCGTGCAAGCGTACTCTCTTGAAAAGGCTCCATGGTCGAGAAATGTATATTTTTTTGCGAGTGCTTTTTACCATTGAAATAAAAAGTGCAATTTCGATCTCATTTTCCATTTTATAATTTTCAGGTTTTTTCTTTCAAAGATATAGCAGCTATCCCATATGTGTATTTTACACGTATATCCAATGCCTTTGTTCGATAGGAGGAGTTGTCCATATCTGTTCGCATCACGCTTCTTTTCAGCGCGTCTTTGTTAGGTGTTCGGCCATGTGAGTCTTTTTTTTTTAAGAGACCTGTTTGGTTGCCGTGGCCACCTCATTATATTGTTGCGGCAAAGATTTCTTTTAAAACTCCCATATGGACAACCGTCAACGTCATTTCCTAACTATTGACTTCTTTATTCGTTTTTAAATCGCTCATTCTCGTTAGCCTTTAGTTTTAGAACAATAAAAACCGCAGATTTTGATACAACTTAGAGTTGTATCTTACTTTGTTAACTCCTGTTTTACTGATATTATAAAATGAGATCTAGTTTATAAACACATAAACGCTTAATGAATTTCATAATTGTTTTAACTGTACCTATATGCTACATATGTTTAACTTGCATGAAATTATTTTTATTTTGGGCATTTTCAAATTCGCTGCAATGTGAAAATCTAACCAAGGTTAATGATTCACACAAAATTTGCAAATTAACTTAAGAATTTGAATATTTTAGTCTACGAATCCAAACAATTTTCCAATTTCCGATGAGGTTCCATTATTATTTTTAATTAAAAAAGTATCTACAATTGTAACAAATCTTACTTTTAAGTATGTACTGAGAATCACAACCGAACATCCCTGTTATTTACGAAAATTTCACTGGTAATTTTTTGTTGGTAGAAAAAAACCAGTTCGAGTATAATTTCGCGCATCAAGACACAATTTCGTTTGTCTTCTTATCATCATCAACGAAACATTTGGTTTTATTGCAACCAATTTTGAGAAATGCCTTTCATTCTTTCCGCTTCGAAATCCCATTTACTTACGTTTCCCGACTCTCGTTCTCCTTTGATCGTCTTCCTCCAATCTCTTCTCCTTCCTCTCTTCATTATACCGACTTGTATTCTTCCGCTCACGCCCACCGAAGGTAAATAAAGGTTCATTATTTGGGGACCGTCGAAAATAGCCTTATATCTTCTGAAAGGCGATTCGAAGAGGGAAAGGTCGGGTTTTTTTTTATTTATTTTTCATCAGCCTCGAGTAATTACTGAATGTTGACGCCTTGACGCTTGGATACCTCGTGAAGCAAAAATAAGAGCTGAGGAAAAGTTTAGAGAAAACAATGTCTCCCCCCCCCCCCTGTCATTCGCCGTCCCAATTTCTCTCCACGACGTAGTTGCCTTCGCTTTCCTTAGACTCCTTTTTGTGGTTCACCTCTTCTTTTAGTCACTTCGTCACTTTCTCGTAAATAGGCACTGGACTGTCTTTGTTCGTTTCCTTGGCTGCCGTCCATTCGGTAAGTTTTCTTTTTGTATTCTTCTTGTACGACTCTCAATTTTATTAATTTAATTTCGTGTATTTCCTTTCGAAATCTTTCGTCGTTCCTTCTCAATGCTCATGTTTTATGTGTGCTTGTTTCTCACTGTCAGAATTCCACTATAACAACTTATTTATGCCTTCTAATATGCTTAATTTATAGTAAAGTACCGTGGAATAAATTCGAAGTCAAGATCCTGATGGATAACTATACCCACTATAGGTGCCTCTGAGTCTGAGAAAGGAGCTTTTGCAATTCTGTCTGTAGACTGTCGTATTTGCGCGGTTATAGGATACTTCGTGTTTCCATGGAGCATCGCTCGGAATGAAAATTTTATTTTAATAAATCATATGGCGCAAGATTGGGGAGTCGTACGTTCTTATAGATGTTCCCAAAATGTCGGATCGCTCGAAAACAGCATCAGGGAATTTGGTTAAAATCCGTTCAGTTGATGTCATAAACAATACGAAGGCAATTATATCTCTAAAACAATTAGATGGATGGTATCCAATACCATTGTAACATGTCTAGTTTTACTGCAAGCCAAGCCCTCCTCAGTTCAGCAGCAGCGCTGTACCAAAATTATTTTCCGTTCGTAATCCACCCGTTCAGTCACCGTGCCCGTTTTTATGGACGTTTGGTTAAATTATGGAAATAATATTTTATATTGTAGACATAATAGTGGATAGAAAATATATTGGCAAGTGTATGGTCTAACTGTAAGACCTAAACATGTGGTGAGGGACTTACTGAAGTATTCGGAATTAAGTTTCAATTCAGCATCCATGATTGAAAGCGTCCATTCGTGTTTATTTTAGTATATATTAGAAGGATATTGATATGAGAAAGTTTGAGCAACACGTTGCGCACAGATTTTTTCTTAAGGTTATAATTAAATATTTATTTTTACCCATTTATTCATCTTTTTCGAGCTTTTCTCTCTTATTCTCTTCTCTCCAAGGCCTCATATTTTCTCTAAATATGCATGGAAATTATACCGTGTTTTGAGCTCCGTATTACTTCGATTCCCGTGTCTGTCAATTCCTTCTCTTCCACTTTCTCCGTCCTCTCTCTCTCTCTCTCTCTCTCTCTTTCTCTAGTCTCTCACCATCTTCCGATATTCCTCCTCCGTCTCTTCACGTCAAACTTCCCTTTCCGCCTCTTCACATCTTCTGAGCACCAATTTCGTTCCACCATTTAATACACAACTCGTCTATCCCACGCCACTCCATCTCCTCAGTTTCTGCAATTTCCAATTCTAATTCCACAATCCATTCCCGACTCTCACTCTGCTCTCGGCTCCTCTCTTCATCCTATCACGCTCATTCCCTCTCCTCACTCATGTAACTGTCTCTTTCCATTTCTGACTAAAGCGTTCTTCCAGGGCGTTGATAAGTGTGTCTCCACAAATTCCCTATAAAGTATCCTACCAAAGACCGGCTCATAGGACTTTTATTTCACCTATTTTGGAAGTGGGTACCGTTGACCGGAAAAAAATCGGTACAAAATAAATACATTGAACAAACTTTCTCATATACTAATGCGTCGTTTAGTTATCTTTTGAAAAATATGAACTATGTAGAATCGTTGTTAACATCAACTTAAATAACTATACAAAATTTGATGAAAATCGTATGAGCTGTTTTTTTCGAAAATCCAATTGTTATTAAAGTTTCCCAAGGATAAACTAGACAGACGGCATTGTGAAAACCACTTTTTCGGACTCGGTTACACCTAAAACGCATATTTCCGTCAAAATCTCCAGTTCGAATTTTTTTCCGATAACAATACTTTCCCAATATACTTCGTATATGAGAAAGTGAAAACACTTTGCAGTTTTCGTCCGCTGTTTGCAGAGGTATCGTCGAATCCTCTTTAGTCAGCGTCGTTCGTCTTTGGTGAGGTGAAATCATTTCGGAACGCTCTTCCAATGGACAAAGGTCTTGTTAGAGGGGATCACTGCAATTCTGACGGACATGTGGCCACACTGTCTATCTCATAACCATCACACCGCTCAAAAACGTCCTTTCAGGGTCTCCAATGTAATATCGTTTCCTCCCATCCTCCCCCTACTCCTTTTACCTCCCTCCCAAGGTATTCATCTAATTCCCTCCCGTTTCTCTTCTCCTTCTCTTTCATATTCCCTTTTATCCCAATCCTATCCATTCTTCTTTTCCGTTTTTTGGCTTCTCCCGTTCATCCTAAGCCTTATCCATTTTATCTCTCCCTCTTTTTCCTCGTCCTTCATAGCAATCCCTATCATCTCTGTCAGTGCATCCCCCTTTTCATTTGACCTTTTCTTCCCTTCATTCTTCCTGCTAGTGCATTGCATTTGCTCCTGACCCATCTCCTCCTCCTCTACTTTCATTTTCCTATCCTGACCAGCGTTGCACCATACTGCTTCCCGCTTTCTTTCTCTCTACTCCAGCTTTCTTCGTCTTTCTTCTTTCCTCTTTTCTTTATTATCCTTCCTCTCTCTCTCTCTTCAATGTCCCACTTTATCTCCTTCCTCTTTCTCCCCCTCTCTTCTCTCCTCTCTCTCCATCCCTCTTTTCTATTCCTCTCTCTTTCTTCATTATCCCACTCTATCTCCTTCTCTAATTCCCCTTCCCTTCTCCTTCCTCTTTCTCGCCCTCTACTTCCTCCTCCATTTTTCCTTTTTCCTCGGTTTTTTCTTCCTCTTCCTTCATCTATCCCATTCCTTTCTCCTCCCTCTCCTTCCCTCTTTCCTTCCTATTCCTCCCTCTCTCCTCATTATCCCAATCTATCTCCTTCCTTTCTGGTTCCACTTCCTCTTTTTCTCCTTCTTCCTTCATCTCTCTCATTCCCCTGCCTCCCGTTCTCCTTATTTTTCTTCGCTCTCTCATTCTTCCTTCTCTCCTTCCTCTTCCTTCATCTCTCTCTTTATTTTCCATTTCCTCTTCCTCTCTCTCTCTACCCACTCTAGTTCTCCTTCCACTCTCCTCTTCACCTGCCCCACCTATCCCCCTCCTCTCTCTCCCCCTCTCTCTCCCTCCCTCCCTCTCTCTCTCTCTTTCTCCCTCCCTCTCTCTCTCTCTCTACCCGATATATACCTCATTCGCTCCTTGTGACCGCCGCTCCACGGGTGAGATGTCTGACCTTTTGCACAAAAATCCTCGCATCCCGGAATTGGATTGGCGGTGACACGAGCTACCTCTTTTTTTTTACATGGCGTCCTGTTTCCCTTTTTCGTTCGCGTCCCGCCTCTCTCTCTCTCTGTCTCTCCCTTTCTCTAGCAATTTGGAATGTTTTCCCGTTTATTTTTTTGTTCCCAACTCCGGGAGCGGGTGGGCGCTGAAGGATGACGGAAATGGGCCAATGCTTACGTGTTGTCTGAAATGCTTTTTTTTTTTTATCGCTCCAATAAAGTGGATCGGGATTAAAAATGTATACATTAGAACGCGTTTACCCTCAAATACACGCGCGGAGGCATGACCATCTCTCTCCTTTATGGAGCGAATTAACACAACATTCGACTTTTGGGCATTATTTTTTCAAAAATATGCCTGCTTTTGGTATTTCCAACTGCCACGTGTTTACGAGGTATATTGACGAATTAAAAAAAAAAAACAGGTTTCATGTTCAGAAATGCGTATCTCGGATTTCGGAGCATCCATATTGTGATTTTTTTTGATTTATTTCTTTCTCCATAAAGTATTGTTTCCGTGAAAGATCGAATTCGAGACTTCAACGGAAATACAAGTTTTACGGTCATCTGAATGCGTTTTCACTATTTCTCCGATGATGTCTGTGATATAAATTTCATGTGCGCTCTAACACAAAAGCTACTTATTAAATCAACACAAAACTCTGCATTTAAGATTTGTATTTAAAAAGATCTGTTTAGATTTTGACTAAATTTAGTGGAGGTTTGATCTTGTAATTTTTCAGTTTATCCAAATATCTCCTTCATTAATGGAAATATTCACTATTGTAAAAATTTTAAATGATATAGTTTTATACGAATTTTGTCATAAAACGGATTTTTTCAGAGATATTTTGATGATTCTTCTGAATTTGTTAAGTACATAGCGCCTATGACAGCTTCGTTTCAATTATTACGATAAAAATTTCGACTTGAAAACAAATTTTCTTGTAAATTTTGGCATCGATGTCAGCGCCGCCAAAGATAAGAGTAATCGCGCGTCATTTGTTGTTATCCATAGCAACAAATAATAATTTTTCTTTGTTGTAATTTTTATTACCTTGCTCTACCAACGGAATCGCAGGAACACGAAAAGGAAAGAAATTTCGAAAACAAAGCAAAGTATTTACGGAGAAACTTAATATGGCCTGATAAACAAATGAAGGACTCTCCTCATTATTTCCTACGACGCACACTTAATTATTTCGAGAGAATGTTAAATTGACGGAATCTATACTCTTCATACATTCGCTCTTTCAGGTTTTTTCCGACAATGGAAAATTTTCTGTAAAAATATCATACACAAAATGTTCAAAAACAAACGCAACCCATTGAATAATGCACGTCTATTATGAATTACAAAGCTTGTTGTTATTTTAATACAGTGTTCGTAAAAATCCAAAAAACCTTCAACCCACTTGATTTTTTGAGGAGATTTTAAGGAATTCAGTGTATTCAGGTAATTCTCATACACTGGAAGAGTTACAAGTCAACTTTCAGCTCACAATAGATAGAATTTCAAAAGAGAACTTAAAAAAAAGTGCACTGTAACTTGATTCGTTATGTGCATATCATTATGGCAAACACAGTCAGCATTTTTTGGAACTGTCTGATGAATATGCATTCTTCAATGTTTGGTATTTCCTTTTGAACAACTTGTATAACAACTCGCAGGCGTCCGTCTAGCTTTTAAACAAACGCAGTAATGGTAAATTGTAAACGTTTAATGATTCTTACAAAATAAGTGATAATTATTCCATTATTGTAATGCTTTGAAGATTTAAACATTGATTACGGATACTTAATTTGCCAGTTTACTTTGGATAACTTACCGTGACACAAAAGAACGATCCAAATTTAAATCAGCGACTTACAATTAGTAGTAAGTATCTTTATAGCAAAACAAAAACAAAATTCTGTGCAAAAATTTAAGAACCGAATAGCGATATTTTCCATATTAAATAAAAAATAAAGCAATTTTTTAAAACTGAACTGGAATTGAATTAGAATCAAATCTTTTACACTTTTAACATTAACATATTCTGTTATTTCAATGCAATTTAATTGGATTTATTAACGTTGTTATTTAATTTCAATTGATGTTCCCATGACAATTTCGCGAGCAGATGTCGACATGACGGGAAATAATATCTCCAACTATTTTACGGCATTCAATTTCCGTATAGCTATTTTCCGTTTTGCTCTTACCATCTTTAATCCTCGGCTTAATTTTCTTTTGGAAATTGTATAATTATTCGTATTTTATAAATTTATTTATTTAGTTTGGTATAGTATGTATTGGCAAAAAGTATAAGAATAAAAACTTAAATGTAAGCAGGAAATTTTACCTACATAACGATAAATAATCATGTTATATGAACGTTGAATGATTTATTAAAGTTATAGCAGCCGTACTTAGATTATAGGATATAAAAATACATAAGAATATAAAACTATTAACATAAAATGAATCGAGTAAGAAAATGTGTAGCTAGTTATATACCGCACATCCATATTGTTTTATTTTCCTAAGTTCGCCAATAGAAGCGTTAGTTGAGAGAGTTATTTGATAAAATCATATATTTCTTTCGTCACGGGAAAATACTTCCAGATATGGCGTTATAATAAGCATATCCGAACTTTCCAATAACCTCAAACAGCAGTTTTGAAAGAACCATTTCCATCGAGGTTTTTTGAAAAGGAAAATGGAGCAATGTAAGTAGCTCCACGTCACAATGCATTCTCGAGACATGACCATTCTTAAATTTCAGCTTAGATTCGCTCTTAAACAAGGGCGAACTTTATCTCGCAATAAAACCTCGTGCAATAGGACCGTGATGTGAATTCCGGATCTGCCAAAAACCCCTTTCCTATCGAGGGAAAACGCTTTGATATTTCTCATCCGCAAGTTTTTAGAGGGTCAACATACCGTTCCGTTCGGTCGTTAGGTCCTGTCTTTAAAAACAAACCATGGAAGGGGAAATTAGGCAAACTTTATTTGAATAATCTCCGGGTATTATCTTTCGCGACAATAGGATAAACCATTAAGATCTCTCCAAGAATTCCCTTAAACCCTCTCTTTTCCTTATTACATATTCTCCTATTAACTCCCTACTTTTGAATAAAAATTAAGTTTACGGGAAGGCAAGTAATAACATTAAAATAGAGTCTTGTTGGACGACTTTTAATTCCGTTATCTTTCGCATTTATCTTATGTTCTTTTTACGTAAATCCCCTCTTTTAAGTTAGTTTTCTCGTAAAATTTATAAATGCTTGAAAGAATATATGATTCGGATTAATTTTTATAGCAGAAACTTGAAATAATCATTTTTGAAGATGAAAAGTGAACGCTTTTTTCCGGATTATAAACCAACTTTGGAGCTTAAGTGAAACGAATTTAAATGCTAATAGATGCCTCATTATTTTACCCATGGTACATCCATGCCTGTATCTCTCACAGTTGTTTAATAATTAAAAATCCAAGTTGCTGCAGCAATAGAATTTTTCAATTGTATAATAATAAATTTAATCTTATACCCTCAGATCAATGAATTTTTCTTGGAGAATAAACAAATTAGAAATAACTTTGTACTTTTTCCACAGTTTATTTTATTAATCACGACCATGGTTTCACTACACATTAGCATCATCAGGTGACAAGAAAGAGAACGCATCGGGAATATATAGAGAACGGAGGGTGGGGGAGGAAGGGAGGAGAGTGTAAGGCAGGTGGAAGCTAATGGTGGGTAAACCCAACTGGAGTGAAGGAGGAGGTCTCAGAGTATTGGGAGAAAGTCTGGGGAGTGACGTTGGGCACCGCGGGGGTCTTGGAAATCCCGGGGTATATTGGGGAAGCGGAGCAGAAAGGGAAGTCCGAATGAGGGAAGAGGGTAAGTTGGGGTAAAGGGTGGGGTTATTCCAACGAGTGGGGTAATTCTAGGATATATCGTAGGATCTCTCGTTCTCGTTATTCCTAAAATCGTAATACTGTTAAATTATTAAGGATCACATCTATGGTAAATTAAATTTTACTACTCATAAACTTAGACTGCCGAAATGTCACTCTAGTCTTTTCAGAATGCTAGCACATTTACTTATTTCATCAAGGAAGTTCACAATTCTCAATAACCACAAATGACTCTCATTATATGGTTTAATATTTAAATATTTTCCATGCCAAATCTACATCATAATATTCTTAGTAAATAACGGTATGTGGTGTGCTTTCATGTAGAAGAGACCGCAGTTTCCGCAAAGAGGTCTTCTTCGGCGAATGACCCGTCATATCTGAGGAAAATTACCAATAGTAACATCGCAAAACCTATTCCTTTTTTGAAGGAGAAACAACTATTCTCATTTATCTGTAATATACGAAATTTCTGGTAATGTTATTTTCCTCATCATACGTCAAGACGTAAAATTGAACTCTTTTTTTGGTAACCATCGAGTACCCAAGCTGCAGCTAATTCACGACGCTTTTCAGTCGAGCTCTCGCCGTAAAATTAGCGACGCTTAAATCAACACGCGACCAGTTTCACTTCCGCGTCGAAACTGTTACGCAGAACAAATTAGCGAATAGTTTCAGCTTCTTAAGGACATGTTGAACTTACCCAAAACTTTACTTTCTAAACTCAAACATTCCTTTCTTTATCTTTCTCTATGCAGGTTTGTTCCGCTTCTATTTTATTATAGCATTTTTTTAGACGAAGGAATACGTATCCAGAGCAATGCTTGGATTGTTCTTAACTAATTAATTATGTTTGGCGAAAAGTTCCTTTATAGCAATATATAGATATTCTTCCGAAGAAAAATACAGGGACGAATCCGCCTATACAGAGTGGCCCACGAAATGATCCCCTATTTGTTTTTTCAACAAAATAGCAACTATGTGAGTGAATGCAATAGTTCATGGAATATGAGCATTATCTCCATGAACTAATGCACTCACCCTCGCTATTCAATCTTCGTCTGTAACATAGTTGCTATTTTCTTGAAAAAAACAAATAGGGGAACATTTCGTGGGCGGGGATCATTTCGTGGGCCACTCTGTATGATGTTACTTAACTGCGACGGCCTTTCCTTAAAAGCTTTCGGACGAGGACGTTACTTAATTAATTGATGTGTAAACCCTCCATCCCGTCGCTGTACGTCGAACGCTTTACAGATTGAAATAAGGGTCGGAGATGGTTGTAAAAACGAACGAGAAAGATCCCGTCGGCTTAACTGGCAGTAAATCCCATGAGTGAGAAAGGCCCGCGGGTTAAATTATCGATGGACAAATAGTGCCAGGCGAATTTTGCTTATTATTTTTAGGTATTATTTTAGATGTTAAAATTACCTAAGACTTAAGACTTAAAATATTAACTGGATTAATCCACAGTTTAACTTAGTACTTTTTAATATCATCATCATCATTGGAAGTATGTCCGTAGACAGGTCCGTGATTATTCATGGTTAAACTTGGTTCTCCATATACTCCTATTTTCCGCAGTCTTCTTCGTGTCTTCGTAGCTCTCTTTCCCTTTCAAGTCGGCTATCAGTTGAAACCTTTTCCTTTTCCATCCAGTTTTCCTTTTAGCACTTCTTTAATCTCTCTCCTCAGGTAATGTCCAATCCAGTACGGCTTCCTCTTTCTGATAGTCTGTATAATCTTTCGCTTCCTTGTTTTTCACCCCATCTGTCCATTTTATCTTCAGTATTCTTCTCCATGTCCACATTTCGAAGCTTTCCAAGTATTTTATATCATTTTTCCTAAGCGTCCATGTTTCTGCCCCATATAAAGCTATACTCCATACATAGCATTTCATCAACTTCTTGCGGATATCCTCCTTTATATTCCCCGTTAGTAGGAGTTTCTTTCTTCTGAAAGCTTCTTTTACTTTCGTTATTTTAGTCTCGATTTCATCGGTACATTTTGCCTCTCTCGTTATGATGCTTCCAAAGTATTTATATTGTGAAACTTGTTCTAATGACTTTTAATATATCTAGCATTAATTTTATAGATAGTATATACAGCTACAGCAATATTATGCTTTAATATTTTAATATCTAACTATTAAACAATATATACTCAAAAATAACATAAGCAGCAACATTGGATGTTGATTTTGAGAGCAGAGTTTTTCGCGGTTTTTATTAACTTGTGTGTGTGTGTGTATGTGTATATATATATATATATATATATATATATATATATATATATATATATATATATATATGTACACATTTATTTATCTGTACATCCACATCACAGCCCTTCTCTAACCAGTGTTACACGAAGAGTGTCTCCATTTCATCCGTCCAATTCCCTAATTTTCTCGTTTATATGCGACTCGCTTTCAAATTGGTCCAGTAAATTGCTTGATATCCTTGTCCTTTCTGTCTCTGATACCCCTCTTAAGGTCCCTTGATATTTCCAAGAGGCTCTCCGCCGATTATTTCAGACGTCCAACGCTGACCATTTCTCCTTACAATGTGACATATCCATTACCACACAGGGACTATGGTATTTGATCAGACCACAGCCTAATTTTCCTCTTGGCATTCACTAATTTCTTTTCATTTCGAATGATTCCGTGGACGTATCTATCTTGTTTCTCTTCAGGCGTAAATATTGCTCATTAATGCGCATTTACAAGGTTTTTATTGTAATTTTGGCAATTTTAAATTTCAATAGCAATGACGATGTCGCACAAACTGACAGTTATATAATAATTTCAGCAGCTAAAAATTAACACGTGATAACCAGGGGGGAGGGGTAGGCGATCACTATGTTTCCATGAGGACGAGGGATATTTTTAATTTGTACACTAAATCATCGTCAAAGTTATTTTTATTACTAATTTTTTATGAAAAACCATGGAACACGATAGGATAGTATGATAATTATCACAGTGAAGTCTATTGGGGAACATGACAACCCTCTCGGCTTCCTCTTTTGCTATCCCTAAAGAATATCCAAGGGAGAGGGGTGCTTTTGGATCTGAAACTTTCATCCGAAGTGTTTGAGAACAACTTAAAACTCCTAAATAAAATCTCATTTCTCTAAAAAAATATTCAAAGCGATATAGTTCCATGGCTTCTGTTTCTGTAAATTTTCTAAGATGAATTAGCGATATCAGCTTATGTTTTTCCGATTTCTCCGTAGTCCAACCACTCGCCTTATTTCGATACTTCCACAAGTTTATTGACTCCAATCACCACACTTATGAAAAATCAAACAAAGAGACTACGTTCAAATTTAAATCGACTCGTGGCGAATGAACGCTTTTACGTGACAACGTCGTCATCGATAAAAGATTTTTCCCTGTAAAGTCATTGAAAAATCGTTTTAGTGGAAAATAAAACCGAATTGATTCCATACTCGTAGCCTTAAAAAAAAGAGTTAATTATTGTTAAAACGTGTGACGAAACCATCACGGAGTTTTGAAACCACTTACTTGGACGATTGCGTCTCCGCAGAGGTAACGTGACGAACCTTCCTTGATAATGTGATAAGAACACACATCGCAATGCGGTGACGCGGCGCTACGCATCTCTCGATTCGACGTCACTGGCAGCTGCGGGAGTTATTTGAAGACTTAATGAACTCTAAAATAGTGACGACGGGACGGACGTGGTTTTGGCGCCCAAGAGAAACTCCTCCTGTCTACGGTGATAGCGATTCTAGCGTTTTCTCGACCGACGCATGTGCGTCGTATATTAAAATTAGAAATCCATTTTGGGTCTGTTGCGAAGTATTTAACCCAATAGTATTTAACCGCAGGCGAAGACGGGATTTCCTATATGTAGGTAGCGATTACGTCCAAGAAAGTACATAATTTTACCTAAGTAGGGGGAATGCCACTGGCGTCCGCATTCATTTTATCCTTTCTAGCGGTGCGTAATGACAATGTGTGTTCGATTTTCCAATCATTCAAATCGAATAGCAATATTGGTACTTCAAGTCAAAATGGCAGTGATAAACATCTTCTGAGATATAAAATTCGTTTTATAGCCACGCGAGATATAGAGGTTCGATTTTATATTAATCTTAAGTTAAAGCCGGAAAAAATATTAAAGTTATAAGATGCCGAGGGATCGCGGCGACAGAATTACATATAAATAAAGAAGATTGGGCTTTTCTAAGAGTTTCTTTTTCTGGGAAATTAAATTTTAAAACAGAAAAATCAGCCAGGTTTCCAACATATCGGTCCATGCCATACAACACCATTGATTAAGGCTGATCGTTAATGTGTATTTGAATTCTGCGTAATCTGATAACAGTTATTATAAATGGGTATTTGGACTCGCATCAACATAGAAACTATGTATCTCTCCCAATCACCAATATGGCGAATTTAACATTTTTCTTGTGAAGGTACACGCCAAAATATTTTTTAAATTTCACACTATGAGAGAAATTTGGAGAGAGTTTCTTATCGTGAAATTCCAACAAAAGTCACAATTAAATAAGACAAGTACCATCCTTGCGTTTTATTTTTCTGAAGAAAGTTAAGCTGTAGTCTAGAAGGGATGTTATAAATTACAATTCATTTTGACAATAACTCCATGGGCATCTGGCATTTCAATACAATAAATTGTACCGGTCATTTAATAAAGTTTAACTGTCGGGCGAGTTTTTATTAGTAAAATACATCGATTCATGGAGAGTATTGGTGAAATATCAGCGACCGTCGTAGATCGCCATAAATTCCAGATGTCTTCAACAACAAAAACTGAAAATCGCGCATTTATTTTGGGTTTCCCGTGTAAATAAACAAAGGTTGAATTAAGAAAATAGACCAAGTTAAGAGCATTTTTGTTGTTACAGTCAATATTTAAAGACGCCAACACATTTCAAAATATGAAGCAATTTAAACGGAAATCTTTAACAAGCAAGTAAAACCTGATCACAAAATAAACGTGTGAACGTCCCAAAGTAAGAGGCGATGGAAGGTTGGTTACGAATTACTCCAAAAGTTCTACCTCGTGTAAATTAGAAATTTTATCAAATACTTGTTTGTCGGATAAACTAAATCTAAAACTAAGATATCTGAAGAAGTACGCGTATGCAGTCAGATCAAGTGATAAAGCATGCAAGGATTTCTAAGAAAACGTGTTGATAAGGATATGGAATTCCGAACCTCAGAGTAGCCGCAAAATGCAGTACCAGTAGTAACTCCAACATACAGAAACGATAGCGTGAAATAATTGTCTTCGTCTTATTGAAGGTGTTGTCCATAGACATCTGTATCGCAAAGATTCAATTGCGCTTAGTTTTAGAGATGTTTTAGAGATGGGTACGAAAAAATAACACAGGAATTTTTCCCTATTGCTCCGTAAAATACATCATACGAACACACACACACACACGAAACCACAATATTCTGATGTATGATCGAATAATTTTAATGGGCTAAGCGTAAGAACATTTAAACCGAGCTCTGTGACGTACTTTATTTCTGAAGATTACCGACAACTATCCCAAATTGCATTTACGCATTCTTTGTATCATAGTCCTTTTATTTCCCTCAATCACTTGACCTTTTCGGAGAGAAAAGAGTGACGGAGAGACACACAAAGAAATCCGAAGATATCAGGTGACCTAGACCTTCAGATAGGAGGTAGGAAAAAATAAGAGAAAGGGGAAGGAAGCTTGTCTATCCTACAGCCAACCGAAAAAATTGCAAAAGGTCAGGAAGATAGAGAGTGGGAGGTGGGAGGGCGGGGTCCGGCGGTCTCCAAAAGTGTAACATTCGGTCCATCAAAGAAAGAGGCATGCCGTGGTTTTATATTTTTTCCAAGAATATGTTGATCTTCTTTGTTGCTTTTAAACTACGCATTTCAAATAAATCCTTAAAATCTGGTAAAAATAAAAGAATTTCCATGTTGGCAATGGAAGAAAGAATATAAATTCACTACGTCAAAACACAAAATATTTTTCACCCCGGATATAGTTAGTCATCCACAACAAGAGGGCACTTGACTTGCTCGCAAAAAAAAGTCAACTCAGGTCACGGCCAACAGCTGATCGCAAAAAAACGCTCAGAAACGGAAGCAGCCCTTTCTTACGAGTCGCATTTTGTCCCATCCCTTCGCTCGGATTTCACTTGCGAGAATCCCGCGTGACGCTCCCAAACCCGCCCCCTCCCACCCACCCCACCCCTACCCACCCACCTCTCCCATTCCTTATTCCTGTGGAAACCATCCCCCTCCCATTGAAGAACAAGCGACTTATCTCACTAAAAATAAAAAGACTCCCTCTTTCTCTCAATTCCTGAGTGACGCTATCGCCCTCTTCAGATTTTCCGCTGACCCATGAGATTCCTTTTCATCCATTGCCACCACTCTCTTGCCACTGACTCTCCATCCCACTTCCCCCCTCCCTATCCTCCTTGTCAAACCCTCCAACACCTCCGCACTCTCTATCCTCGCTATATAACGCTCCTAGGTGGTGGGAGACATAAGGAGGAGGGGTAGTGAGAGGGAGCGAGAGAGGGGGGCGAGAGGGATTGGCCCATCCTATGACGGGGTGAATGCGCGTGTATCGGAATTCGCTATCTCGAGCGAGTCCCTTGAGATACAGAGAGAGAGAGAGTAGGAGAAGAGATAGGGGGATTCTGAGAGAAGGATGGAGGAGGAGAATGGGAATTAAATGGATGGGGATAGATAGTGAGGGGAAGAGAGAGGGGGGAAATAGATAGAGGATAATAGAAAGAGGGGAAAATGAAGAGAGGAGAAGCGTAAGAGAGAAATGGGAAGAGAGAGAGAGAGAGGAAGAGGGAGAAGAGAGAGGGGAAGAACGAGGAGAATAGAGGGAGGGGAAGAAATAGGCGGGAAGAGAAAGGGAGAAATAGTGAAAGAAATACAAGCAGAAAATGAATGTTTACAATAGGAAGAATAAATAAAATACAGAGAGGAAGAAAAGTAAATAGTAAAAGACTCGATTGTATAATAAAAGGTTTGTTTCATATCCAAGTTATCTGTTCAAGGGTCGAGTATGCAACATAATATTGAATGTGATGGGAAATATTCTTAAACATAGCCAGCACTGTATCCACAGAATAAATAAACATTTATTATCAGTAGAAACTTGATGAATCGAAATCTAATTCTTGGTTTATAACAATTTTTCATCCCTTAAGATATCCATAAAAAAATGGTCTATACTTTCTTCAGGCAGTGGCGGATCCAAAAGGGGATGGGTGGGGGATTGGATGCAACCATCGTCCTCAATCGGATGCATTCCTTAAACCCATTCCGCGCAGAATTCCTTGATTCCACGCTGCTCATAAGTTCCGTGCGACAATGGAAAGAAATAACCAGAGGGGGGTGTCAGAATAAAATGGTCGTCGGCAGAGGGTGTTCAAGTAGGGGGGGAAGGGACGATTGGTGCCTTCCTCTTGGGAATGTCTTCAGATTAAATTCTATTTCGATTTTAATTTTTAAAACGTTTCGAGTAACGAAGCCTAGTCCTTTTACTTTCAAATCGACCTTTGGGTCGAGGCAATATCGATTGCTTGAGATCTTAATGTGCGCTACGAAAAATGTAATTTATAATTTAATAAGACAGTAGAAATAAAATAAACTGACCTCCAAAGGAATATACGCGCTTGATGTTTATTGACAAATTAATCGTAGATATACTATTTAACTTAGACCAATAGGCGATAAAATGCAAGCGTTTAAAGGTTCTGTACTTGTATATAATTAAAGTGTTTGGGTCACAAAGACATTCCGAGTGCGCTTAACGATGACATTTCATACGGTCGCGAAATCGCAATGCTTACTCGTGAGTTGCCAGCTTCGGCAGGGCTGCGCAGACGTAGCGTCTGCTAGGAGTAAAGTCAAGAGAACAACTGGCGAATTCTGAAAATCAAATTTTAAAATACGTCCGAATGCTCAAATTTAAAACAATATATTTTATGGATAATAGAAAGAGAAGACATGCTTTTTCTCCTTTATTAGGTCTGGAATATATTTTTGAACGTTCCGTTTTGACGCTCGCTTGACTAAAACGTAGTAGGGTTCTGACGTCACCAAAAGGGGCAAAGTATCTGGTCTTCTGGCTGGTTGAAGATGGCGTTATCAGACAAGAAAATGGCTGAGGTGAGTTTTTAAATTACGTTTATTTATCTTTCCCGACCTGTTTATCAGGCTAGCGTAAACGGTTTGCTCTTCTCATCTTCGTGCTGACTGTGAGGTGCTTGTGAGAGGCACGGTGGAGTGTTGCAGGCGTCCGTCTGGTCGGTAGAGGGGAGGAAGAGGGAAGTGTCGGCTGGCTCTCTCTCTCTCCTAGGGAAAAGCATAAGCTTTTACTCTCTTCCTCGCCTTGTCATAAAGGTCACTTAAAAATAGAATTTTGCCGTGTCTTTTGGGATGTTGTCAATTCGAAAGTTGTTCCGCCCCTCGATCGATTCTCGCGTTCCGCACTCTTTCGAAATTTCGACCGTAGTGGTTATTATTTTAAAGGTGGGCTTTCGGGATGTTAGCAAACGTAACTAAGTTATCGGGAATGAAATTTTTGCAGGTTAAAATTTTATTTACACCGTCACGATAACGGCGTTTTACGTTCGTGGGATTTCCTTTTGATATCGATTCGTTCAGTCCATTTCGTCTGCTGTTGAATTATTCGCTCGGACCTTATTGAATGTACTTACATAATTTCGTCCCAAAATGTAGTGTTCTGTTTTTCTGCGCGTTTCTTCATAGGCTCGGTTAAAATTCGATGGAAATTGCTCGTTTGCTTGTTTCTTTTAAGGTAACTGCAACGTCTTCAAACCAAATCTCGCTGAATACTGCGTGTGAATTTCTTTATCTCGATTTGAGTTCGTTTGCGTGTTTGAGTTTTTTGCTTCAGCAGGAACGGATTTTTTTGGTTGTTTTGAAAGTGAAACTAATACGGGACCTTTTCCGCGAGCGAGAGATTTCACTTCGTCCAAATCTAGATTTTTTTCGAATATAGCAATGATAACGGTGGCTCTTTCTGAATATTTTTTTAAATGTTAGCTGCCTCATTTTCGTGATGATATTTCTTTCGATTTCCCCCATTTCTGGGACGTTGCTAGAGTATATTAAATAGCACATTCGCTCGAAAGACAAAATATTTTAACCCAAATTATCTCTTGTTATTTGCCGATTTTGCAAGATTGCATTACTATCAGATAGGCGTGCGAAGTTGTCGCAGTTATTATTTTAATTTACAGTAATTGCTTGGCAAGTTTTTTTTTGCTAGTTCTGACACCTACAGGGCGAGTCTTGTTGTATCTTTTATGCAGTATTAGTGTCAGCGTAAATCTTTTCGTCATAAACGTGTAAATAACTCTTGAGATGTGTTTGAGTATTTAATTGGCTTAATCAAAGTTTTAATTCACGCGCTTATATTGTGCAATTCACCGCATAGCGTTAAAATTGAATATTTTTGTGTTGAAATTTTCATAGATTAGTTTTCTTTGGATTTTACAGTCAATGACTTGAAAAATTTTATCGACCTGCTACGATGTTTCATTGGTCATTCCACATTATGATATAATGAACAATCTCATCCTTGAAAATTTCGTTGAATCTTAACGTTTAAACTAAAATTTTACGACTTTCATCTTTTAACAGTGATTTTCGCTTTAGAGTATATTTGTTGTAGCGCGAAGAACACATAGATTAAACCAAAAATTCTGACCGTGTTACATAATTAGTTAGTTTCGTCTTTTAGCATAAGATGGCAGAACTACATCCTTCTGCCGTTGTGCATTGGGTCGTTACTCTTGTGTACGGAGACAGAGAGCGAGATGTGTAATGCCATTTTTTATCAAAAGAACTATTCGTTCGTATGTGTTTGTCAATTTTCTTTAGATAAGGAATTAGGTGATATTCATGTATGATAGCGAAAATTTTCTAAGAACTTCATCCAGATGTCTTTATCCCCTTTTAAGGATTGTATTACAATTAAATGCACATCTTTCTACTAATACGCAACTGTGATTCGTATTTTTCGAAGGTTATACGATTTATGTTAAATTTTATACGATGGTATATTTTTGTTAAGGAAGTCGTGTTTGAAGGAAAATTTATTTCCATGCAAGCTAAACATGTTAAAGGAAAAAATATTAATTATGATCCCTATGGTTAATCAATGAACTATATATTAACCATAAAAATATTTTTTTAAAAGTTAAATACTCATGTACACACTCTGGTTTAGGGAAATCACTGATGTGGAGTAAATTCCCCTAAACCAGAGTGTATATAAGTATATTCCTTTTTTAAAAAATATTTGTATGTTTATTAGAAGGTTTCTTCATTCATTTCATTGAAGATGTTTATGATTTGAGTCACATTTAAGTATCCTTAAAACCTGCTGCAAATATTTTGTTGTAGTAACCATTGTTTTATGAAGAAAGTTGTATTAACATTGAGAAATTTAAATGCATTACAGGCTGATAGTTATTCTATAAATTCATGATGATCTGATTGTATACATCCTTCAAATGTTCTCATACTGGATTTCGTTTGTTGATCAGAATGAATATTGCTAATGAAATGTTTCCTTGAAGGAAAATGTTTTCTTTTTATCTTCAAATAATTTTTATATAATCAAGCCTGCAAGGTCGCCTTAATTTGTGTACTATAGTTTTCTTCTTTAAAAAACCAGAAGCTATTTTCTTTACTTTCTAACGTGATTTTGTTTAAGAATGCAGTATTACTGCCATTTTAATCTATTATTATTATCAAAAGCCTACTTCATAGTTCCCTTTGAATAAAATAAATGTTAAAATTATTATACCTGCATGCATTCCATGTTAGCATCTGTACCTTAATTTAATATTGTTACAAAATCGATTGTGCAGAGGTAGACTAAAATTCCTAAGGTTGTCTTCCAAATTATCCATTTCACCATTGTTAAGCATAATGTCTTGCTTCCAATTTAAGTTGAGTTTTCACTCAAGGACTTAATGATCAAACAGTACAATTTTAATTCTTTTCTTGGCTTCTACCAATGATTTCAGCCTTATTTTCATGCCCAATCATCTGTGTGAAAACCTTGATTTCTCAGAATTTTTCACTTAATTACTGATGTTGTACCTAATTATTTTCACACTGCCTATCATTTTCTGGTGTCTTAAAGCATCTATTTTTCTTTGTGATGTGTATATTGGATTCCTCCTCCAGCAGCATGCTTTTATTTCAGTCAGTTTCCAATGAGGATTTACCCTCCTACAAGAACATTTTATTATACATTTATTTCCACCTTAAATTTAAGTATCTGTAACCCTATGTTTTATTTTATATTGTATACTTAGCACAAATAGGCCATTGTACAAATTTTCAGCAGGTAGAATGGGTGACCTTTAATATTTTTTGAAGGTTATAAGCCTGTAGCACTATTTAAACCCACACACATCTCATATTTACTGTATTAAATTTAATAAATGGCTTCATAATAAGAATTGATAGCTTATTCGAATAATTTTTTCAAAACAAATTAGTGCGATGATAAGTATTTTGCTGCTGCAATCAATAGGAATTAGTAGATTACATGAGCGACATCTTGATAAGTTATTTAATAAGTATTGTGCTTTTGATGTGTTCCTGTGGTTTTTATTCATAATTTGGAGCTGCCAGTTAATTTAGTTATTACCATTTAAACCACATATTTTAAATTTAAATCTGAAAACAATTGAAAGAGGGACAAATAGATAATTTGGGATTTGGTGCCAAGTTACATGTAAATTTCCTGGAAATAATAAGCCATGTTGTAGATTCCTTTGATTTTTGTTTTTCTCATTAACAATATCTATACTCGCATTTGTATATGTAGATGTCACTTATTAATAGTTTCCTTGCAATTGATGTGGATCAGTAAGACCTATTAGAAACTATTTTTATCAATTTGTAGTAATTTTTTTTGGAGGAAAGTAGGCAATGAGCTAGTGAAAAGTACCATTGAGGTATTACATATCATTGATGTAGTTTTTAGGAATTTGTTAAATATCTGTAATAATAATACCAATATAAATGCCAAAAGTCGACATTTCTGCACAATTGAAGTAGTTTTTCACTGAATTCACATTATTATTTTTTAATGTATTCATCACCGTGAATCATCATCGCCATTGACATAATCCACATTTTACAAAGTTACATATTCGTTTGAATTATTTACCATTTTCTTGCGAATTAAATATGACTTTATTATTATGGTTATAAGATATAAATGATGGATCCTCAAGAAAGGTTCATACAAATGTTGGATTTTTGGCACGTTTTCGAATCTTAGACATGCATGGTGTTGCAATATATATATAATACATTAATGAATAACATATTTGATCAAAGTATGCTCGGAATAATCCATTTTCGTTCTAAATCCTTCAATGATTTATTGCATAAAAAATAAATTTTTAAAAATATTTCTTCTCAGATGGGATTTTGTTTGCGTGATTAGATGCCAATAGACTCGAATTTCACGGATGATAGTATCGGCTCATTTTTTGCGTATTTTTTCGCCTGAAGTTTATCGCCTCGAGTCATGTAAACGTAAAATGAAATATATATATCTATGAAATCTTAACAGGTAATTACTGATTATGCAATATTTTTTAGAGCAGGAATGATTCTGTGAGTACAAGCTCGATTCTGAGGCAGCGAGGAATCCTCCCGAAACGAAATGTCTCGAGACGACTTTCTTCGTGTTTATTGACGTTCTTCGGCGCCGCATTGAAGATAGTGGCGGCGGTCGCTTGTTCCCCACCCTCTTGCGCAGAAAAGTCAATCAAGGTCATTCCTATAGGCTGAGAGGGGAAGAGGTGAAAAAGAATCCCACAGCCTCTCACGGCTCCGTTTTCTTCCCTCGACGACCGGCATTATTTTTTCGCGCATTTTGCCGATTCCAAGAATGAAAAAGATAACGAGTCTCGATTTATTTTCAAAAAAATAATAAGACGGATTTTTTTTCACGCTTTCGGATATTTCGATTTTGTTTTCGGTGACACGACGGCATGAATTATCCAGCTTACGGTTATTATTTTATGGCGTTAGCGTCGGTAACGGGTTCCTTTTTGCTCGGTCGCCTGGTTGTTCTCAACTATGCCAAGGTTGTCTGCAGGAGAGTTCTATTGAGCGGTGGCAGAAGCCTTCCTTTCCATGCATGCATCGATCACTTCGACTCTCTTCCACGAAGAGCCGCATCAAGAACTCTTTTCGAAAGCCTGATGTAATCGACATTTTTCATTTAACGTCTGAATCACTTCTATCTCTTATTTATTTAACGGATATCATTACCTAATTTTTTTAAATCGTGTTTCTTAAAAGAAAAAACTGTATAATATTTAAATGTCTCAGTCTGGCCATCTGTGCGAATATATCAGGAACTGTGGGCATGAACGTGTTAGAATGGAAGTTGGCATTTAGGATTAACGCCGAAGCTGAAGAGGAGAAAGGCGTTCTCTCTTTAAATCACACGATCAGGACAGCCACTATACTGAAAATTATCGACTTTTTGCGACGCCCCGTAAAATATTCATCCGAGGTAATAATTTGTATAAGATCTGTTGGAACAAAACCAAATAAACACTACCAAACACATGCATTTGCGAGGATGCGTAGGATTTGAAAAAATTCTACCTTCGAAAGTCGGTTTCAAATGGACTCCTCCATTTTAACGTTATAATATTCTGAGGCTTTTATTTAAAAACACCACTAAAACGGCGTGCCTAGATCATATCATGACCGCCAACTTTCGTTTATGTTAAAACACAGGGTGGAAATGGCACACTCGAGTCGAGTCAGCGCTGGCCACATCTCTGGAGAGAAAATCTGAAATATATTCTTTTTAATTCTCTAATAGAATTTTATTGAATTGGGTATTTAAATTTAAAAAAAATGCATTGAAATACTGAGGAATATGAAAAATGTCGTTCAATTGGCTATTCCACCTTGCCGGAAACAAAAATTAAAACCTCAATTCCTGACTTTCTTGAGAGCAACGCCCTTGATGTGTGCCGAGTATCATGACTTGCTTTACTTTTACTCGTTTTTAATATTCGATGTCTTCATTGGGTCCGCGAACAAATGGAAATTTTTAACTTTTTTTGGCAGAAAATCGAGTTAGAAATAAAAATCTATCCCAGGGTACATATTATCCACAATTATTCGTTTATACGAATAATTCCAGATATTGCAAATTAAACGAGCGTCTTTTTCCTGCTGGTTGGTTAGGAGGAAAGGAAAACGGATGCATCTCGGAGTGGGCATTATTATAGTTTCTTTTTACGCGTTATCGTAAATCGTTTTAATGAGGACTTTCCGCCCGGTTTTCCCGTCTCCTTAATCATTTCCACGCGGAGGTTTTTATCCTTGAAAGATGCATTTTCGTGTAGATGGTGACACTTAAGGGTCGGACTCGGATATGGACAGACTTTTTTCGTTTTTCTTTCTTTATTTCTCCATTCCGCGAACGGGCTAATTAAACTGAAATTATTATCGTTTTCTCAGTCAAAATTATCCACTCTTGCGTCATTTATTTTGCACCCAAAGAGAAAGGTCTGAAAACTGGTGTATATTAAACCGATTGTATGTTCTGTTTCTTTGACACGGATACACAGGATTTGATCCGGTTAATGTTTTTGTTATGTTTTATCGAGCAAGATTGCAAGCTTTTCATTTTTCATTGTCTGCGGGTGGAAGTACAGATGGAATTCTTTTCAATTCCGTTAGTTTATGTTTATTATACAATAATCTCTTGTGTTTGCTATCTGCACCACTAAAAATGATAACGAACGTTTAACTTCGGAACTCTAATCGTTGAAATGATTATGGGCGCTGAAGCGTAGATGACAGCACTGCTCCTATCGCGAGCGTCAAAACAATTCCTTGTTTATTCCATTCTCAGAATAACATTTTTATGCGTCGAACACGCAGCAAACAAAACTTTTCAAAGGACGGCTGTCTTTGTCTCGTTTAATCTTTCCGAATTAACGCTCTTCTTGAATCGGAACACTTTTTAAACGCCCTATGGCCGAGATAAACAAGAAGCGGATTCTGTTTTTCTTTTCTTTTTTTTAACGTCGCTTCTCTCCGTTTCCCTCCATCGGTGTGAAAAACTCTTGACCCTCGCTTTGCGTCCTTCAAAAAGAATTTTTTCCTTCCAACCGTCTAAACCTACGGCCCGAAAAACGTACGGACGGGCGCGTGTTACGCCAAGAGTTCGCGCAGTTTTTCAGTCGGCCTGACAGTGGAGTTGTTTCGAAGTATTTTTTTCGCTCTCTTCTCACCCTCTTCCCACTTTCTCTCTCCATCTTCGAATAATCGCATTTCTTTTTCCTTCGAGGCGGTCGCGTGGTTGGTCCATTCAGTGATTTCGCGGGCAATATGGATATTTTTCGCGATTCTTTTTTCTGGCGGCGTTATTTTTTAAAGCTTTCTGATACTATTTCGCAGATTCGCCGAGTGAGGCACTGCTCTACCAGAGGGGATTTTTTAAAAACAGTCATCCTGTCGTTTTTGTTGCGTATTCGATTATTCAATTATAGGATCGTTTTGTGGCGAAGCTGAACTTGGCACATTCGAGTCCTCAATGTTTTCTAATCGTGAAAGCCACCATCATGAAACTTTCGGCTGTAATGGTCTTTTTTTTAAGGTGTGAGAATCAAATGCGATGTTCACTTAAACTTTCCTTAACGTGCAATTTCACACAAAAAATATGGATACTCTTTATAGGTAACACACTCGACACGTACACGCCTTCGTATGTTTTCAGGCTCAGTCCGGCATTTCCTTCGCAAAACCGTTTGCTCTCTGTTCGAAGATGTGCGTCCTGTTCGAAATGCATGCCTCGTCGGACGATATCTCTACTGGAGTACTGACGCACTCAAAAGTTCCATTTCCTACTTGTCGAGTTAAAAGCTCCTCACACGCCTATTGCTCCCTAAAACGCTGCCATCTTAAAAGAAAACTCTTTATGTTGTGGTTGTTTCCTGCCTTTGATGTCTGAGAGGCCAGTTTTGACCTTGGCTCATCTACCGGTTTTATTTTTCTTAATTTATCGCTCGTCTTTTTTTTTTTAAATAAGAACAGGCCTTGAGTTCCACGTACCGGGTCGAAGGATTTGCCTGGATATATATTTTCTATCGCTTCGTTCGAGAGCTGTGTCGTTGCTCCTTCTTCCTTATTCGCGAGAAACTTCTTCGCGTCGTTTGCCCACCGGTCTTGGAATTCCCCGTCCTCCATTCTGTCTGCCACCTTTTCTTCCTTTTCCATTCCCTCATTCTTGGTAGCGAACGCTTTTCCTCGTTGCTTTTGTTTCGCTTTATTCTATCCAGGAAGCGATTCCTATTCTATATCTCCCGATGTCTTCCACGGAATCCTAACTCGGAATTTTCCACTCGGACATTATCATCGATCGAGCTCCGGTCGACGCCGGTATAGGTAACGCGAAATGCTGGGTTCTAAAAAAAAAGTCTCGATAAAAGGTGCTGGAATATGGGAAGGTATCTGATCGGCGGATTAAATATTTAATTATATGATCATGATTGTCTAATAGAGAATCTCCAATCCTGAGTACATTTAAAGAACTTACCCATATTTCTGGAAAAACTATTTCCGTTCATGCTTCTCAGGCGTTGGTAGGCGAGTGGTTAGAGTATCAGCTGACGGTTAAAAGGTCGCGGGTTCGAATCCCGTCCTAGGAATTAGGTGTTTGTATTCGTCGGGGTTATATGTAAGAATGGACATGGATGTCTAAGTATCGGCTCAATAAGGACGGTTTATTACTGTTATTATCCATCATTGCATGTTTGCTGGTTGAAAACAGACCCTGTAATTGGTCCTAACCATCTCGCTTTTAAAAAACATGCATAATGAGCTTGTCGTTTAAAGGATATTAATAATTTCTTTGTGCCATTTAAATCGTACAGAAGTTTGACCATTTCAGATTTTCTGTAATCGAATTCTCTCGATTACCTTTCACACCCTCGCTATAGTAATGCGCTGTAGTTAAAAGGAGACGACCTCTAAATATAAAACATACATTCGAGGTAAAATTCGTCTTTTCCGCCGAGTGCAAGAAGCCGTCTCGAGTCAATATAGTAATTTTGAAGCGCGGCAGATGTCGGGGAAGTCGCCGTCCGTGAACACAATGGAGCCGTTTCGAATTGCTCCCGGTTTCACCTTCGCCACTTCCTCTCTTTACGTTATCAAATCGATCATTCCCTCCCGTTAAGGCCGCTCGATTCGTCGTCCGCGGATTCTGGAAGGACGTAACCGACGTTTTTTTTTGTTGAGATACGCTTTTTTTATTTCTCCATTGTTGTCCGGTAATTTCGGCTTTTTAGTGCTTTGAAGGGAGAAAAGGGGACATTTTTGTCGTTGGTGTTGTAGTAGCGGAAGAATGACGATACGATTGGCGCAAACTTTTTGTATGAAAGTGGTAATATTTTCTGAATTTAAAGTCAATTTCCATGGAGCGATTGGGATAACATTTTTATCTTTAAACGGAATATATTTCGCTTGCATTCCGTTAGCGTCTTGACAATGGAATATTTTAACACCTTTTATCAATGTTTTAATTTGAAATTCCAAATGTGTGAAGTAAAGATAATGAAGAACAAATTGGCAACGTTCTGATAAGCGCTATATATTTCATAAAACCGGTTTTTTCTGCATTAAATCAACATCGAGTGTTTTTCTATATTAAATACTTATCGTAAGGATTTTATTTCCAAGGGATATATCTGGAAAAACATATTTTATGTTATTTGCGAAACCTGCATTTCAATTCAGAAATTATAATAAAATTTCCAAATTGCATTCCCTATAAATGCTTTTTTTAATTCTTGCAAGTGAGATTATCCGAAACACTTTTCTCGTGCACTAATTGCCCTTGCATATCCTACGAAATGCAGCGGAAGGTCGATGCAGAAAAGGATATGTGCTCCGGCCGGTACGATAATTACTTAAACTACATGCTGTCATGTCATTCGGCAGTGATGCCTTAGCAAGGACGTTCACATCTCATTTTTGAAAAAAAAAAACCTCCGTTGTGCAATATTTTGAATAATTGTTGACCCGCGCGTTCATCGAGTCGCATCATCTTGGAATCGGTGGAGCATATTCCGTTTGGTAATTTACTCGACCCTAATCGCCACATATCTGCATTTTGATCTTTTGCGTAAAATTCATTTAAGCTAGAAAACGTTCCCACGATAGCGGAAGGCTGTAGACGTCGAGACAAAGTTTTCCCCTCGAGACAATCGAAATCAGTTTCGGAGTATCGCCACTTCGATTACCGATCGAAGAAAAGTATCGCGTGATGAATGTCGTTTTCCTATCGATTCTCATTTGAAGTTAATTATTAAGGATCGCTGCCCCCGTTTATTCCGTACACCTGGATTGCGACTTTATTTTTAGCCGTTACTAATAAGCCGAAGGCCATCGTCTGGAATGCTGTAATTTCGACCCTAAGAAATGCGCTCCAGTCGTCGCGGAGTGTTGGATAACCGAATGCCAGAATCGATTAATCGCAACCGAGTTTGGATTTTCCACACGCGTCTCTCGTTCGAGAAACCGCGACGGAAGAAAGGGGAAAGGCGAAAAGATCGTTCCGTGCTCGATTTAGGTGTGTACGTTTTCTCTCTCTCTTTTTCCAATAATACTTTCGTAGTATTAGCACGAAGTATAGAAGCGCGAATTGCGTGGAGCCTAAAACGGACCCTTGGAACGGAAATGTACGTCAGCAGATGCGTGGGAGTAGAGAGGGGGAGAGGTTGTAGGGGGTGGGGGTGGGTGAGAGGTTAGGGGGGGGGGGAGGAAGGGGAGGTGGGGGAAAGGAAAGGCAGGAGTATCTTCTTAGCTACTTGTTAGCGACCTCGCCTCATTGTTGGTTCACTGATCTCCCCTCCCCTCCCCCTTTCATTCCCCCCTCCCCTTTCACTACGCGTGTTACTCGTTCCATTCGAAGCGATGAACTCTGCTTAGTCCCCTACATCGTTGGTGCTCAAAGGATTTCTACGCTCGCCAACCTTGTAGCTATCAGGTCACCGCATTCGCCTCATAATGGGAAATTACACGCTATATCCAGGCAAATGGAATGCGTTGTCTTTCGGAGGAAGGTTTTTAAAGATTTAATCGCTATTAATCGAAATATATGATAACAGCGATACTGAGAGTTGTCAAAAAGTTTGTAGGTAAAATATAATGAGATATAAGACGAACTCTGATTTTTGCTGATATAAAGACACAAGTTTGTTCATTGCGTTCACAAAATAAATAAACTGATTATGATTTCGTATAAACTTGACTATGATGGCCATAACTTTGTTAAATTCCATATTTATTAAACTACAAATTCAAGCCGTACAGGTCGATTCGCTTTGGTATTATGAACGTAATTTTGAAATTATTTGGAAAAATGTATGACTGGTTGACACCATCGGTAGGGCACATGTGACAAGTGGCTAACGTACCGGGAAAGGAGGCCTCCCTGCGTCATTGCGACCAACTACCTCCCCCCCCCGCCTCCCTCCCTCGCCCCTTTTCCCCTTCCTCTTCCACGCGAATCGCCCCTCGCGCACTGCCGCGTTGACCCTCAATCACTCGTGCCATCCGGTTCGCGCCGGAGACTCCCGTTTATCTTCCGTTGTGTAAAAGTCGAGAAATGGGAGTTTCGTACGTGTGTACCGGTCACATGACCTCCTCCTCACCCTCTTCCACACCCTCCCTCTCTCGGTCTCACCTCAGAGAAGACGATCCCTCCGCGCATTATTTCGTATATGGCGACGCACAGCGGCGGTTAACACAGGTGTGCGTTGCGAAGGGAGACGCCGTCTCCCTAATGCATGCACAAGCGTTCTTCAACTGTTTCCCCCCTTCTTCCCCCTTTCTCTCTTCCCGTCGTCCCTCTCGGTACGTTCTCTCCCACCCTTTTCGCCGTAGGTCGCCCCGTGTGCCTCGCGGAGTTATGCAATTGTGTCCAATGGCGAAACGATGCGAACCCAAGGACACTCGGTCGCTCCGAGCGATGGAATGGCAGTTCGTTCTTTCTCTCTCTCTTCAACCGTACGTCCCGCGATGGAGGTTGGTGACAGACGGCGATGGGAACGAAGGAAGCGTGGTCATCGAGTACCTCCCGAATTCGTATTTTACATTTTTCCAGTCGATCGATAGCGTTTCCGGGGGCGTTCGTGTAAAAACTTGAACGAAATTTTAAACGGATGTTGTACAAACGGAGATGGAGATCACACGCGGGAATACGAGCGTACTTTATATTCTTCGATTCAAACGTTTGGTTGAAATTATTCTTTAGCAGTATCAGCAATCCTCAAAAGCATATGAAAGAAAAAGATTCTTACTTTTGGTGTTTTCTTAATTATTGAATTTCACATTTTAACGTAAATTTCCTTACCTTGAGGAGAGATGAGAAAATTCAATCTTCGTAGAATAAAACTATTAGGTGTTTGTTCGTAATTGAAAACGTGTACCTGAGATTTTTTAAAAGAATAATTTAGCGCCCGTTCCGAAAGAGTCGACGAGTGAAAAATACCGTCTTCAACGGTCGCTTCCTCTTCTTAAGTCTCGTTTACTGTTTTATTCAGTCAATGCGAAGAAATTAAGGCTATTAAAGCTCGATTCCGTAGATAAATTCAATTCTCCACGCTACGCTTAAAATCTGTATTTTCAATTAAAGGTCTCACTGGGTACATCTTAACGATTTCAACCTGAAAATGATTCAATTTCATATCAAAAGTGTCGGTTGAATCGATTTAAATGTTTTTTCATTTTCTTCTATCAATGGTACGAATTATTCATTCGTGATGGATTTATCTGATCGATACACGTACGCGACGATCTTCAACGGTCCATTTATCCGATGAGTATTTCGCATTCATGTCCCCTTCTGACCTAACATTATTCTTTGCGGTTTTGACCCAGGACAAGAGCGCCGCTACAGTCAATTGAAAATGTCAAACCAATCTCGTCCTCTTTGATTAACACCGTAGTTTCCGCGAGTGCAGTCACGCATCCCGTTCTCTCTTATTTATCCGAAGTCCGCGATCTCATATTATCACAAAGGCCGTTCGGAAAACAAAAACCTTTCGTCACTGACAGTATAGGATTTGACAGTGTCTGCATACAAATTCCGAAATATGATATTCAAATTCCACCATGCACATAATTTTTTTAGTGATGATTCTTTAAAATTTTAAAACTGAAATATCTTTTTTTTAATATAACGATAATTCGTAATTTACCACGCTGAAATTTTAATGTCCACCACACCTGCGGCGTCGAAGTGGTAGAACGAGCGGGGCAGCTGCTCAGAGCGAGGCCTCAAAGGACCGCACTAAGGGGGCAACTTAGTCTTTTCACCCCATCATTACGCCACCGGGGGATATAGTTAGCACGACTTGTCCCGGACATGATAGATATCCCCCAAGCGACACTACACGTGAAGTACTTGTATATGGAAGAAACCAAGTTGACATAATTTTTTTTAAATAACCCCTTTGTGATCGCTCTTTATGAGCTAATGATCAATAAATAAGCGACTTTGCGTTCGTGCGAGATAACAATTTCTGTGGCAATTCTCACCGATTCGTCGACGTATATTTCGTGCCGGTTGGAGTATTTTTAAACGCCTCAGAAACCAAACACACGTCCGTTTATTTCCCGGGTGTTCTTTTTTTATACATATCTGCGTAACGTACTCCACTCAACGTAGTGAGAGGGGGAGGAAAAGGCAGCCTTTGCTAACAGGCAGGACTGGATGGGGAATAGCGAGGAAGAGATGAGAGAAAAGAGAGGCTGTTGTTGGATGAGAGGGGAAACTGGAGGGAGCTGGGATTTTTAAAACCCCTAATTGCGAGGGTCCGAGGGGATAGTTGAGTGAGATGGGGGTAGTCAGGGTAGTCGTATTGTTGAGTTTTTCGGGAGGTCGTGACAAGGATGATTTCAAGGTGAAACTATTAAGTTGAATGAGATCAGGCCTCATTCTTCATTTATTTTTTTGCTTTTCCTGGAAGACAGAGAACCGATATATCGATAACGAGTCTACATTCTATTATAAAATAAACTAGATTTGTAGGCTACAAGAGTTGCAATGCAAGAAAATGTTCCTGATAATCTTCATAATCAGATCTTGACAGATCTAGGAGCTTGCGTGAAAACTTAGAAGCCGCGACATTTATAAAAGAGTTGGGTTATTCAAAGTTTATAGGAACGTTGCGATACGAGGATTAATGTCCTCTTTAATAGCCTCTTTCACTTTCTCCGATATCAATGTTATAAACTCGTAGTAAGATGTGACAAACGGCTCTCCATCAAATCGTAGGCTAACAGAGAAAGAAAGCGATAACTTCAATTCCGCCACTCATTCGAATTATTGAACCACTTATGTTTTACCTTATTAAATCCTTAATGACTTAATGTTACTCAAAAGTTAATTCCAGAATTATTTAGAAAAATGCAATTAGTAATAGACGACTCTCCTTGCAAAAACAATTTATGGCCGTCATGTATCTTAAGTCATTTCCTACATGATTCGTAATTCACAAATTAAAAAAAAATTATTTCACAGGAAACCGAATTACTTTCCTTCGGTAATTTTGCAAGAGTCCGTTTTTTATTTGAGATCGTCCTTTAAACGTCGTGAAACAAAAAAAACAGAAAAGGCCCAGAAATTGGATAATACTACATCCGATTACCCATTACTCTATCTTGTCGTGAGGCTACACTTAATAACACACATAAAGTCAACTATGTATCATCGGCGAATGTTTATTGCATAATTTATTATATAAAATATTTTCGTGGAATTTATATTGTGGATTTTATCTGCTTCATGTGTAAACTCTACAAAATAGAGCCTGAGTATATTAATGAGACTGCGCACCTAATTTACATACCATAAACGGAATATCTTTTCGTCCTCCGCTACATTTTTTAAAATGCAAACTACACTGCCTTTTAATGATTTTAATGTGCGATTTTTGTGTTATTTTTTTCCATTTAAAAAATGGAATTGGCGACCTTCTGGTATTTTTATGGACATAATTTCACCCATATTTTCTGACCAGACAGATAAAGGCCTTATATCTTGTGCTATGCAAGTGAATCACTGGGACGCGCTTCTGAGGTCAGTTTATTTTCTTGAGATAAACGCGTGCATTAATCGCGCGCTCATTGGTATTCATCTGTTCGCCGTTCATCTTTCCTTGTTGGTTTTCCCCTCATTCGCGAGTGTGATACAATAGAATGAGTGCTTAGATAGACCGATATCTTTAGGTTCCTTTTAGCTCTTGTCCACGCCTCGATTCTGAGACTGATAAGGCATTATTTTATGGGCAAATAATCCTTTCACTTCCGTTCTCTTTTCTTGGAGAATATGCGTATGGTTTTCAAGCAACATGTAATTGATACACAGTATTTTGGGGATGCGTAATTCGTTAGTAAGTCATTTCTGCACTATTTTTCATCTTCTCAAATCGGTTATGATACAATCAGAATACTGTTACCCTAGACAGGTAGACGATTTCAAAATTGGAAAAGCTACAATAGCCCATAGCTTTTATCGATTTGTTTGAATCGATGATTGACGAATCGCCACTGATGACGGCTGCGTTTCAGTTCAATTGCGAGTAATTTCTACGGTTTCACGACATTCTGTTCCTGTGAGTGAAAGTTAACATCACAGTTACTGTAGATTATCTGAAATTTTTACGTTCTCTTTAAATGATAGGGGGACAGATACGTTTTTTGCTGCCACAAAATGAAAAAGGCGTTTTAGTTTTATTTCTCTTTCAAGTGAGAAGTGTTTCCATGTTTTTTCATATGTTAAAACACACTGCAGTTTTTCCTTTCGTTCGACTCGATAGAGTTATAGGGCCTCAAAAATTTTCTCTGCCAAAAAAAAAGAATCTCCAATTCGTTCGATAAGGTTACGTAACCTCGTGTGGTAACCAGCGAAGCAGCTAATGCTAATAGCAAATCCTGAAATGTCAATATCTCACTCTCGCACGTCTCCGTGACAACATTACTGAATTTGCAATACTATTGGCTATCATCGCTTCTTTGGTCGCCTCTTGAAAACCTTTCCTCCTCTCCGAGAAGCACCCCTTTCCCCCTCTACCCTTGCCCTCCCCTACTCCCCCCCCCCCAACCCACCTAAGTCTCCTTTACGCTCTAACGAACGCATCACGCCTTTGGTGGCGCTAAGGCGATTGTCATGGCTTTTGGTGAAGGAGAGGAATCCTCTGCCATTGGCTCTTACGCAAATGTATGACGTTGAGGGTATAGGTTGCTAAGGTAAATGAGCTTCTATACATATCTCCTCTCTCTATCTTCCCCTCACTCTTTCTGTCAGATCGTGACGTATGAAACCGGTGTTGGTGGGTTTTGGGTAGTCTGTCTCTCCTTGCGATTAAGAGTGATGAATATTCTCCGTAGAGGAAGGGTCTAGTTTGCATCTCAATTATGTTCAAAGGCATTCTCGGGGCGAGTGTTGTGTGCGGCGGCCACGGGATTCAATTACTTAATTTTTCATGGCCGTTACCCAGGCGTCCTTAAGGGATAATAATGGAGGATGTTTCGTCAGTCTTCCTTTTTCTTCGCTTTTCTTCTTCGGGAAATCTTTCGTTAATCGTTCGATTTTTTCACCTCTCGATTAACCACATTTATTTTATCCGTTAAACGCACTCCCGGTATGTTTTGTAGCGAGGTAAAATTTGGTCAAAATCGATAATAATCGAATTTTTCCCGAAGGTTTGTTGGTTTTTCACATCCAGGTTACGCCTCTTTTTTAGTATTGCTCCTTTTGTATGCGTGACGAATTTAGTAATGAAAGAAAGTGATACCATTTTATAGATATAAATTTTATACCAGGAGAGCAAAGCTTCCGCGGTAGATAGTCTGCCAGACAGATGGATTCGATTTGATTAATCGCCAAAATCGGAATTTTACCTCTTTCTGTATCGCTTGGAGATTTCTAAACCCATCCCGTCTCAGTTTGGAAACATAAAATTGTTCTTATTATACTCCTTGATCTACTCCGTAAGAAGATCTTCTTCATGCTCATTATTATTTGCCCATCTTTCTTCTAGTATTTAGAATAAATGAATCTCACGTCATTCCGTAACCTCGTCTTTCGATTTTCCATGAGATTCATGTGTTGTCCCGACATTCGGGTTGGAATTTCTTACTCTTCTTTAAATAACAGTAATTTGCTAGTAGGATAATTGAAACCGGTCAACAGAATTTTTTTCTGCGCTTTAACGTTTATTTTTTCAAAAATTCAGCTTCTTCTTAATAGAATCTTTTTTCAAATAAAACCATTATGATTAGACTCAAATTGAGTGATGTTTCATGAAATATATAGTCTTATCCTGTAATTTTCCTTCATTCGCATAGGATACAGAAAAATAAATTACTCTAGCTTTCTTTTACAGTTACTTAGGTATTTTTTATCGAGTGATTTAATTAAGACGAGTCATATAGGTAGTTATTTCTCCTTTGTTCATATTTTCCCCGTCGCAAAACTTGCGTTTAAAGCCCTTTTCCAGCGTTAATTTTTCGTCCTTTCGAGCTTATCGATCCATGAGTCGCCTCCGGGTCAGAGAGACGTTACATCCCATCCCGCGGCCTATCTACCGTCTCGTCAACAGCTTTCTGTGCCACGGCCGTCAAACCTACCTCGAGATTGTTTTAGAGTAAAAAACATTACGTGGAAAGAAAGGAGCTCTTTTCTGAAGGTTGCTCATTTGTTCCGCTCGAGCGGATGAGATTTTTAAAATCCTTCGATTTTACGAAGGTAAGGAGGGAAATGAGCGAAAAAGATCCGACGTTTTTTCTCTCTCTTTCGTCTCATTCTGTTCCGCATGCTCTACCCAGGCTTTTTTCTCGGTTTGGGTTTTCGAACTCGAATTACGTACGAATTTTTCTTTTCGCTTTCAAGTCAATACCGTTATTTTCTTCTCGTTGAACGTTGAAGTACATAGCCGCTTATATGTAAATTATTATTAGTGCCTGTATTTTGTCCGAATTTCTCTGTAGACTAGACCTGTACGTATGTATAATTTTTACCGTTTTCGACAGATTATTTATTTCTTTCGACTGATGACTAGGCTGGTTCGTATCAGGTTAAGAGCCTCCTAAAAATTGTTCATCGAATGTTACCTTTTTCCTGTCAACTACTCTAATGTCCTAGAATGATGGGGTATTTTTGGAGTTTAAAGTTATCCAACTTCTTTTCTTACGAAGTTACTACTTCTGTATGGTAAGCAGAAAGAGGAAGAATTATGTTAAACTAAGGCTTTTTAAGTTGTTTCTCGTCTGTATTCAATTTTCATTAAGGCTTACGACGTATGCGTTAATGTACTGATAAATGTTTACTTTGAGCTCTTTCTTGAAACAAAATCTTTCCAAAGTTTGACCATACAAGGGTATAATTTGTATGCAACTATTCCGTTATTATAAAGGCTTTATTTAACATATGTACGTTGATAAAATCTTAATATTAAATAACCTCTTTGTGTAAGTGATCGAGAATTAATTTACTACTTTATTAACCCATTTTATGTCGAAAAATATGCCATCTTGTAATTTCGTAGACCTCCCTGGTTGCGAGTGACACTTTGCGATGAATCATTCCTCCGAAAAAGAAGAGTGATGTGGGTTGAGGGGTATTTAGGGGCCGCCCGAAAAAAATCTCGTTGAACACAATTGACCCTATTTCGTTTGGAGGGAAAGAGGCGCCTTTTGACGACCTTTTTATTCCCAACCGCCAGACGAATCTTCCTCTGAAATCGCTCTCATCATTTCTGTTTCACCCACTACTTCTCATTTTTGGCGAATATCCCAGTTTTCGTCCTCGCGACACAACAAGAGAGATATATATCTCGGCACACGGAGGAGACCTATGTGTCATCAAGAAAAGGGGTTGTGCGACGCTCGCCCTAATTCGTGGCATCCTGTGATGGTTGAATGGGATCGCCTGCACCCACCGCTACCGTTCGCTCTTGCTTTGGGCGTCGGCGGAGATCAAGGCAGATGGTCTGCGGAAGTGAGAAAGGGAGCGGTCTCCTTGTGTCCTCCTCTGGCATAGGGATTGTCCTTATGAAAGGAGGAAGGAAAAATTAATTAAACGCCTTAAACTCCCGGTTTACCGGATGACGCGGGATCGAGCCTCTCTGGGTTGATATTTACACGTACCATTCTCTTCCCGAATGAAAACAAGTAAGATACTCTTACTAAAAGCAAGAGGTGGAAGCTAGTTTACGTAAACATTTTCCGGGTTCAGGTTTGCCTCTCCCTTTGAGAAGGGAACAACTCGGCACCGTTGGAGTTCAGATCCTTCGAATCCGTGAAAACTTCACTCCTTTAGATTGAGCGGTTTGGCCGCTATACCACTTAAAATTTTGTAATTTTTCGATTTTGAAACCAACTATCGGAAAATCTATGAACCACCGGGAATAATAAATCGGCGGAAAATTCATAGATTCAAAAAGAATTTTCCAAATAGCTCTTTTAAAAAAACGTTGATTGTCCACAGACGAACAGACGAGAGTGGTCAAATTTGTACGTTTTTTTCCTTTTAGGAAAACGCGCTAAAAATTAAATATATATATTAAGGAAGTAATTAAAGTATTTAAGTGAAAATCTGATCAGAGTGCATCGGGTAAGGTAGATGTCGTATATTTGTGCGTGAATAATGCAGTTTAGAGGAACTTTAAAGTTATGTGTTTTAAAAAGTTCAGGTTTAACGCAATTCCGGTTAATCGATATTAGCTCGATCGGAAGTTCATTGTAATTGGGAAATTTCGTTATATCTCTTTTCCTATCCGTCTCCTCGTTTCTTATCTTTCTGTCCCCATTCATGTAATTACCTACCATGTTTTTCTCTCCCTTTTCTCTCTCTCTAATTCATCTGTTCGTATTTTTCCCTCCTCTTGCCTTCCCCTTTCCTCCTTTTACCATCATCTCTTCTCTGTTCTCCTTTCTATTCTGTCCTCGTTTATCTTATCCTTACATTTATCTCCCCCCCCTTCCCTCTCTCTCTCCTCTTTTTATCTTTATCGTTTTTTCCTCCTCTTCTTCCTTTCTCCTCTCCTGTAGTTTTCCTTTGGGTGCCCTATACGGGATCTCATAACCATAGTAACTCGATCTTATTTAACGTTGCGTCATCGCGTAGTTTATGTGGGCCTCCCTCCTATCTTACCATTCCATCGACAACCCCTTCTCCTGTTCCATACTTGCGTGTGTGCGCGCGTGTGTTTGAGACTTCCATTGATTGATTATTTTGGTCGTTAGGTGTTTTCCGTTGTTGAATCGAGAGAGAAGGATGCGTTACCATTGATGTTTCGATTAAATTAGCATTTTGTATAAGTACTATCCCTTATCTTACTCGCTAGGTTTTTTGGGATTTTGTTTGTAATTCTGCATTTGTGTTGAAATAATTTCATGTTACAAACCTTGAAGCGGTATTTTGCCTCTGTGTTTCAAGGAAAAAAAATCAAACTGTACTCGTTTTATCGTTCCCCTTCTGAAAAAGGTTTTGTTTTTTATGTTTGGAAAACAAATACCTAGCCTTGTTTTGTTTCATTTTTGTTTTGTGACCTCCCTGTTTCTTTCGTGCATTTAAACGCTTTCAATGGCTTAAAACTAATTTTTTTATGAGATTACTCCAAAAGTTTCCGGAAAAGAGGGATGAAATTAGCCCCGATTTTCGCTTTTATTTTTAGACCGTTTCCAATCAGGCATGTTATCGATTCTAGATATAAAGCAACTGTAACTCTTGCTCATAGATGGCGTTGACGCCATGCCTAACACAGTACATATCTCGGTTTGCCGCAAGAGTAAGCGCTTTTCAGCGGCAATATTTTTGTTTAAATTCCAACGAAAGGAAATCAATATTAATTCGATCAGACATAGCCATTTTCAGTTTGTTTTCCTTTATGCAATGTTATATATCTTTAAGAAATGTTACGAGCAACCAATGACAAGCGTATTACACAACATAAGTATCTATTTTGCGATGATGTTTTCTCTTTATGTAAATAAGCGGTATATCCAATACATTTTCTTTGACCAAATGAATGACGTAGGAGTGGCTATTGTCGGTGGCGTTTCGTGCGTCCGTTTAACCGGAATCGTGCGCCACGTAGCCGACTCTTCATCCCTCCCATATGATTATACAGCGTGTTGTTTGTATCCAACATCGATGCCTTGCAGTGAGAGATACAGAGAATGGTGATGCACATGGAAATATGGGGACCAAGGTCAAGCTCTTCGCATACACACAACGGCGCTCGAGGAAAAGACTCGTTTGCGGTCGCAGCGGGTGAAATATGGTGTAAGCCGCCCATTCAGCAGCTTTTACGTATCCCGGGCAAACGAGGATAGAGAGAGAGAGAATGCGGTTGAACGGCAGTTTCGGAACCAGTGGAGTTCCACGCCCACAAAAATCCACCCGCCGACCCATCGAAGAACGCGTTTTTGGGTGTATTCCCTTTCGAGAGATAAGGAATGAGAGGGAAGGGGAAAGCCATTCCACGGAGAGGTCCATGTTCCCCTAATGCTCTGGCGCCGTCCTAACCGGTCGACTCCCGCTACACGCCAGTCTTGTTTTTTTTCTAATTCCCTATCGCTGGACAAACTAAGAGAGAGAAACCTGATCCAACTGCGTCGTATTTTGGTCGAAAAAATAATTAGTTGGTGAGATTGTGCATTCGTTTCAGGAAGCGTTTTTTCTGCTGATGCAAGTATATATGTATTATATTGTATTTTTAAGTGACGAAGCAATGTAACATGTTACCCACAACGAATATACTATAAATAAATATGATCGAACGTTATGGCTCGAATTTTTCAGTAATTATCCTTATTGACACAACTTGTTTTTCCAGTTGCCTTAAAAAGATTAGTTAAACTAGATCGGAATTCCGGCTACGAAGCATCCGCCATCACTGGCGATTCGCTAATGCTGGATTCCAACGGAATCGTCATTCATAAATACTGCTTTGCGTGTGTACCTGGCTATCCCAAAATTTTGTTAGGAATTACCGCCTCAATTTGATTTTTGATATAAAGAGAGATTTGTAATTCTCTAATGCATTGGTAACCCTAATAGTAATAATGAAATCGACATTTTCTATAAATAAATGTCCTCTAACTCGATTTTTATCTTCTCTATTCATAGATGAAAATGGTAATTATGTCATTCACCTAGAAAAACATCGTCTTTGATGAGAAGTAACTAGATAATTCTTTTAATTATTCATAAAAAATCATTAGAGTTTTATTTTAATAACTAGATGACAATAAGTAGAAACTATGCTGACAATTTCATGAAGGAAATAAAACGTTATCTTCAAAACTGCTGATTGTATTTTGATATAAACATTGTCACATGTTCCTTGGGTTCGTTCAATCCAGGAAGTTGATTGTCTTGCCTGGTATCTTATCACTCTCGAGTCTATCGTTGGTGGCCACTGCGGACAAACGATTCGCTGACAATGCTTTTCGTTTCGAAATGCCGAACACAACGGATTTTCATGAAACGCATCGCGATGCAGTCTCTCCGAATGATTCTTTTATATGTACTTAATGTATAAAAGCACTTCTACTGTCGTCGCTGATGTTCGGATTGGATTTATATTTAAACGATTGGATGAACCATACTGGATTTATTTTCACGAGTAAGACCTTCGTGGTTAGGTTAGTCAAATGTCGAGAATCGTCATTTTTGTCGTTGGCCCGCAGTCAAAAGGATTAAACTGCCTCCACGCCGTGACAAGAGAACGGCTATTTTAGAGGAGCGTTTCAAACTTAATCGAGTGACTCGAGTTTCGAGAAGTGTGTTTTTTTAAGAGCCTTTCGATTTATTTTTTAAAAGTTCATTCCACGTCGAAAGTGCTCTTCGTTTCGTTCTAACCGTATCTTTTGTTCTTTAGGGTCCTATTTATTCAAAAAATCTTGGCGTTTTATCAAAGATTCTTCTTCTCTCAAGATCTTCTTTATCTTCTCCACGGTTTTCTTTCTAATAGGGTGAGTGGAGGAGAAATCTTATAAATATTCTCCGCGTCCCTTTCAATTACGCGCGGAAGTGAGTAAAACGAGATTATTTCTCAACCAAAGCGTCCAAAAAATCACTCAACTCTCGACGCGAAGTTCTGCCTTATCAAACGGCTCCAAAAATACGGGGTAAATCAAAGGATGCGAGGGGTTGGAGGGATGCTTGTTCCTTGTTGCGTGGGTGGGTTAACCCGGTTTGCCAAACCTTTATAGAATTTTCTCCTGCAAGATCGGGGATTGAGTTATGACTCCCCAAAGAGACAGCCCTCTTGACTAATGGGCTTTTTTTTTTTAAGGGTTTGATTCCGTATGGTACTCCACTTAACGTATCCCTCCTCTTTCTTCTCTTTCCTTGCTCCTTTTGCGGTTATTTTTCGCATATTTTATGCCTCTTCTGTCACTCAATCCTCTCTCTCTTCGTTCCATTTTCCCGCCACTTTGTCACTTCCTTTTCGCTGTCATTCTTTCTCGGTATTTTCTTCGTTGTCTTTCTCGTTTTGTAACGTCGTCCCAGATTTTCTTCGTTATTTTCCCATCCTTTTCTTCATATTTTTCGGCCTTCTTGTTGGAGCGGAAATAGTTCCCGACGCGGGATTCTTTCGTCTGGGGTCCCCACCTTTATTGTTTTTTCGTAAGCGAAGAATGTATTGAGAAATTCTTACGGTAGTGAAAAAAATAACACCAAGGTTTTTGACGAAAATGCACGTTTTAAGTGCCCTATGGGTCTTTAAAAAAAGAGCGGTCTTTATAATTTCGTGCGTAGTCTGTCGTCTGTGCGCGGCTCAACAGGATATGAATAGATCTTGCAGAGTGTCAGCCATTGTAGAAAACTTGTTGAGACGAACCACATCGCGCAAAAAATGGAGGGTAATTAATTCGTGTCTATTTTCGCGAACTCTCGATTTATTAAAAAATAGATGGAAGGGATTTTGCCTGAGATACGTCCAGTTTTACCACTTAATGTCATGCACAATGATGCCTGAGTCATATGTCTCGAAAGTAGCTACATATATATCTTTTAGTGACATTATGATATGTAGAATTTTAGACCCAACTATGTTTTATGGACTTTGACTGGGCACGCTCATGAGGAAGGTTGTGCTACGTACGTTGCAGCGATATTTTCTCTTGTAAATTGGTACTCGTATCAAAAGCTAAATAAATAATGGTGATTTAAAAAAATTCATAACGTTATCTCATTCGACCTTGTCCTGTGTTACCTCCCTTCCTCCTCTCTCAGACCTTCTCTTACTCCGTTTTCACTGTTCTCATCCACACTTTTCACGCTCCTCTCTCTTCTTATATTCTACATCTGCTTCTTCATTCTTTCTTTCAGCTTCTCTCATCCCACTTTATTTTCGTCCTCATATCACCTCCCCTTTATCTTCTTTTGTTCTCACATTCATTTCGTCTCTCCTCTTCCCCTAAGACTATTTCCGTTCATGTTCTTCATTCACTTTTATTATACGTGGTTATACTACACTCCGTTCGTTCGCTATTCCGTATGTCTCTTCTTGCAGTTTCTTCCTTTTAAGTTTTTCCCAACTTTCGCTCAAATTCCTCTCCTCCCTTTTCAATCTCCGTGCACTCTCCATATCTCGTCTTCACATCTCTCTTCGCCGGACTAATGCGGAAATGGGCGGATTCTCAATCTCGAATAAAGAGGCTTTTATCACTTCACTTGTTTTTTCTGTCCTCTCCTGGTTCCTTTCCACCTCCGCCCTCCCCCCCGTTCTCCATTCCCGCCGCTCGCCCCTCTCGCTTTCCTTTTTTTCTCCTTCTCTCCTCGCTTGTTTTCTTTCAAACTCTCCCAATTTCTCTCCCCCTTAACTTGTCTCCCTCCCTTAACCCCATTCCTGCTTATTCCGCGATTTTCTGACGTTCTCTTTTTTGTGTTTTTTTTCTCCTACCTCCCACCGCTCCTTTATTCTTTGATTCCTCTTATCCTCTCTTGTTTTTAATCCTTTTCCGCTTTTTCTCCGTCTTCGGTATTCCCATTTGTTTGTCCATTTCCTGTTTTTTTCCATCTCTTCCGCCCTTGAATTTCCCTTTCGTTACTAAACACGACTTTCTTTCTCTTCAAGAAACTTCTCTTGACCTCTGTTCCTCCATATTTCTCCATTTTCTCTCTCCTCCGTTTAACAAAAAACTCAATCTCTCGAATATTAAAAAGAATCCTCTCTATTCTCTATTTCCCCATCCTCCATCGACCTATTCCTCTCTTTACCTTTCTCTTTCTTCGCCTTTCCCTTCTCCTCTTCATCCCATTTCCTATATAGCACAAAAGCCGGAGTTTGTGGGTGTGTGCTCGCTCGTCGGGACAAGAATAGCCCCGAGCAAAAGGGGCGTCACACAGGGCTGGTGGATATGCCGCACGAGGGAGGGGAAAGAGAGAGAGAGAGGGAGAGAGAGAGGAAGGGTAAAGAAGATCGAAAGGGATCCGTCTCTTCTCTATGTGCGTGTGTGTACGTCGGTATCTCTTTTCACTCCCCCTATCTTCCTATACATATATATCGTATATGCCTACAATTAACTGCCTCATCCCCTTCGTGCCCCATTACCCCACCATGCCTAATTTGAAGGTTTGGCACCTCCCAGGAAATCTCTCTCTTTTTCTCTCTCTCTCTGTTTCCCTTGGGGAAGGTCGCGATTGCAAATTTCAGTAAGTGCGTGCCACTCGCATCCCCCAAGGGTCAATAACCGCACGCGGACTGGGAAAGAGGGGGGATATGTTAGAGGAGGGGGAAGGGATTTTAAAAATTAAATAAAGACCAGCTCAAAATCTCGCCTTTGGTACAGGTCACAAGTACTTTAAAAAATCTCGGGATGTGTGTGTGTATCCTTTTACGTTCCCTCTCTCTCTCTCTCTCTGAACTAGAGGACCGGAGATGGCATAAAAAAAAACCCTGGGGTCTTTCTGTTGCGGACAACAGCGCGTTAACTCGGTTCCCTTTTGATCAAGGGACGCCTAACGAAACGGTCTCGTCGGTTTATCTGGATTGTTTCCCGTTTAAGGGAAGCTATTTGCGTTTCCGGATGGAATTCAGAGCGCGGCCTTCTCGTGCTAGTTGGAGTTATATCGATTCGTGTCCGTAGGAGACAGCTCTGGCGGTAATGAACGAGAAAATGACCCGCCGTGAATTCGTCCGATTTTATCATTATTCAGGAAGCACTGCAACTTATTATTGTTGTTAGTAATTAACGAGGGCCCTCCACCGTCCAAAAAATCTTGTAGAAGTTGAAATCGTGGGCCTTAGACTCTATTGTAAACGTTATCGATATTAACGCGCTCATTCACGTGAATCCTTAATGGGAATGTCTACATGAAAAGGTCGGAAACGTTTTTGTGTCGGGTGCCACTCTTTGCTTATATTGAAAATTTGTCACCCTCCGCGCGTGCCGCCATTATTTTTATCCCTAGCGCTTAAGAAGTGATATTTCTTAATATGAGTCATAAATATATGATGCAGGAAGGCGCCAAAACCAAGCGAAATTCAAATAAAAGCAATTTAAAAAAATAAACATTCCTTTCATTTTTTCCGTAAATTAGCGTGACACGTAAAATCTCTTCTCCTACCGTCATAGATTACCAACCCCTGGTATGCACAAATTCCTATTAATATAGCCTTAAGGAAAGAACATTGTTTCAATACTAGCAGAAAACCTCGCCGAAATATCGAACATTCGACTAATCGAACTCGATGTATCGACCTTTTTCCGATTTATCGAAAATTCTAATTTTGGAATTTCCGTGTGTGTCTGTCGATACTATGCGAACACATACATCTTTAAAAAAGTAAGGTCCACTCGAAAGCACGTTCGTTTTCGCACTTTTCATTTCGTGCTGTTTGCGTCCCATCGATCTCTAGAGGGTGCGCGATCGTGTTGATCACGGCCTGTCTTCTCTTATTGATCCGACGAACGACACCGTCGTAAAAAAAATTACTCCGTCCTTAACCCTCTCACGCCCTGGCAGCAATTTAATCAGCGCGGAAATTTCTCGAGAGCTTTTATCTTAATTTCCAAAATGACGACGACACTTCTAACGAACTTTATCTCTTTAATTCCTCTCTTTACCGAAAGTCCGATCGAATTTCCTATCCTAATTGTCTTAATTTGATTGGTGTTGTCCATAGTTTGTTTTTCTTCCTTAATCATTTTAGTCGCTCTAGTCTGCGTCGTTAAGAGTATTGTTTTCCTTTTCGATTTAAGGAGAATTTTGAATAACTTTTCTCTGTCGAAATCGGATATGCTGTTAATACTTTTGCGTAAAGTGGATTTTTGATAAATCATTCTAGAAACGCTCTCGCTTGTGTAAGAGCTCCTATGACAATTCAAGTTTACATAATAGGCGTTCATTATGAATCAATTAATAATTATTCACGATTATATATTGTGACTTATATTATCATCTTTCCTCTATGTCAAAACGACTACGGCTGAGGCCTTCTATTCCAGAAAAAGTGTTAAAATAATGAAAGAAGTATTTCCCTAATCATTTCCGCTTCTGAATAGAAATTTCCGTTATATTCCTTCCTGGCAGGGAATTGCTAAATCCAGTGAAATTATTATAAATCTGGATGTGGTTTCTGCTTTAGCACGCGTCTTTAAAAAAAAAACGGTTTATTCGTCTCAGCCGGAGATATTATTGAATCTCAGCTGTTTTCCTGGAATTGCCACTTCCCTTGGTTCTGGTCTTAGCGGAGCAGTTAATAAAAGGATAAAGTTTGGTGTGTGTGTGAAGCATAAACCGATTTGTAGTTCTTTTCTATGCCGCGAGGGCGCGATATCCTTTCCATCAGCTGTCGCCTTTTCGCACGCCCCGCTTCCATAAAATCTCTCCCATCTTCTCTCTCTCTCTCTCTCTCTCTCTCTCGACCCGCGCTTCACCCATCCCCTTCCACCCGGCCGCCTCTTCCTCTTACGGCAGTACCGGGTTCGTCCCCCTCCAGCGTTTCGCAACATCCACAGAGAAGCGAAAATTAATCCCATCTGCACGCACACACTCATTCCTTCCCTTTCCTCCCCGTATCCGCGCTCTCCGAGAGCCGGGGTTTGAGTTTTTCCCACTGAAACATCCTCTTTGGGGCCAAGCCAAAAGGTCTTTCTCTCTCTCTCTCTATCTATCTCTCGCTCCCGGACTGATTGGGACTCGGGCCTACTATTTCCACCACCATTGCTACTCTTGCCATTGGTATTCCACGTCTGCCCTCGGACTCTTTAAGGGGAGTTTGATGATGGAAATTGCCTACTTGGCTTAAAAATATTTAATGGAGGTCTCTTTCCTCTTCCTCTCTCTCTCTCTCCAGAGCTCTGCTCTTTTAGCAATTCCAAAGACTTCTTTTTTTATTGTTCCTCACCGACAATGCTTTTTCCTGCCTTGTTTTAAATGCCGGATGCTCCGTCGAGGAAACTCTTTGCCTCTTTTCTTTTAATCCATCTTGACTATAGGCGTGGGAGGAGAGGGATAAGAATGCATGACTCTCCCTCCCGTTCTGCGCTTGTCTATCTGTCTTCCTGATTGACTTGTAAGTATTGCGAAGGTTTTTCGCGTGCCTCCTATTTTCCTTGGTGATTTCCAACTACGATTTTCCTCGTCGCTACCCATTTCCTATTTTCTCTATGGCATTTATCTCCTTGTGTGTTCTTTTCGTCGCAAATCATTCGTAATAGCTGTATTTTTCATTCGCGTTGCCATGCGAAACCGCATTAGAAACCAAGATTGCTAAGATTCCAGGAATTGTTACGCATGCGTGTTAGCTTTTAGTCGGCGATATAACTTTTCCTTGATGCTATTTTAAGTCCCTTATACGAAGACTTTTCTTTTTCTTAAATGAAAGTTAGTTTTGCACTCGGAGCTTTGTGGTAACATAATTAATTAGGGAAGCCTTTTCTTGGTTATGGAATTACATTCCTCGCCGTCATCAGTATTCTGTACGCTGATAGATCCCTGATTACCCTGCTAACCTGGTTCTCCATGTTATTCCCCCCGACTATCCTCGACCCTTAATAAAACTCTTTCCCCTTTCGTCTATCAATTGAAACCTGTTCCTACGGCTTCGTTTATTACCCTCGATATACGAGGGAAAAACAGGAAACAAAAAGATTTTCCCCACTGAAATACTTTTGCTTCGATTCCACTAGTAATAATTCCATTAATGCCGGTTAAGCAGGAACGGAGATAAAAGTTCGATTTTATCGGCCGAACGAAGATTCTTTTCATTATTTTTCTCTACATCGTGAGATTGATTGTATGCGAAAAAGGGAAGGCTCGAACATGGAAATTTTCGTCCATCCTCCCATTCTCTTCTTCCGGATCGATTGTGAGATTCATGCGCTCCATTATATTTCGGATAAAATACAACAGAAAATCCGTTAATTTTTTACGCCCGATTAGTTTTGGCGGGTGCGCTCGCGTGCGAGTGTAACGAAAAAAAGACGGAGAGGGAGGGAGGAATGATGAGTGGAGATCGTTATTCCCTTCTCGCCATTTAATTTTTCCTCCTTCCCTCTCTCTCTCTCATTTGTGGGATCCTGCCGAAAAATTCATATCTCCCGTCTCCTCCTACTCCCTCCTCCGCGGCTCTCACATTTTCTTCTCCTCTTCTCTCTTCGTGGCCTGTGATTAATCGTCGTCTTCCTCGAGTCGCGGCATCCTTTTCTCCTCCGCTTTGCTTAATGCAGAGAAAAGGAGTGATTTCCTTCCTCGCCCTCTCTCTCTCTCTCTCTCTCTAGCCCTTTGCTCGCCCTTCCATTCGTGTCGAAATGTTATGCCATTCGTCACGGCGATTAAAAGGATTAACTATCTTCTTTTTCGTCCTCGACGCGGTTGCGCAAATGAATTAACTCCTTATTAATCTTGAGGATTGTGGCTAAAGGCAATCAGTGGATCAATAAACAGAGGATAAAATAAAATAGTTTTCAGAGGATTATCAATCTTTTCCGGTGTAACCTAAAGATAAGGATTTATTTCTACGCGTACGAACTGGTAGTTTTGTTTTTTTCTACAAGAGGTGATTGATTATACTTTTCATTCATTTTTTTGTGAATGTAGAATATGAGGATGTGAATGAGTCGCTCGTCGATTGTTCCGTAATTTCATTTTAACGTAATTGAAATCTATTCGCGATCAAATACGTCATCTAAAATATTTATTCGTTATTGCTGCATAAAAAGTGCTGCATCGTAAATCCCCCACGAACTTTATGTAGTGCAAGGTTTATGTCTCTCTAGTAGCAATAAAAACGTCGGGAAACCCAGATGTTCGTTTTAGCTTCCAAGTAGCCGTCATTAAGTGGATTTAGTAGATTTTAAAGTTAATAACTCTCTAGCATTGAATAGCCACTGTCGAGAACTAATTTGTAACCGAATTGAACATATGGCCATTTGATACCTTTTTTGATGGTTATTGGAGAGGCGTATTTTACCGCTTTAATTTTATGAGAGTGAGCGAATTATAATTTGATTAAGCCATATCGTCAATTTCTATCATTCTCATTTGAAAGGCCGTTTTATGAAAATCTATGTTGAGTCCCACTATTTCATGCATTCGTTAAAATGAGCCCTTTTATCCATATTTGACTGTGTAGAACATGTCAACACAGCCTGCCACTTTAAAAACTAGTAAATTCTACGACAAAGGAAATTTCCGAAAAAGGGAGTCAATTTTTAATAATTGGAATATTAAATGTAAAATGGTCGACTTGTCCTAAGTAATTTGTGCGAATCGAAGAAAATTTATGCGCATTAAAAATCCTTAAAAAATCGCGTCTTTTAGCATCAACCCCTTTAATAAAAAACGCCTCGTTTAGAAGGGGAGAAAGAGAGAGAAAAAGGACGAAGCATGGACGATGAATCCGAATGTCTCTTACTTTTTCCCTCAGTTCTGCTTTAAATGTCACACAAGCTGGACTCCTATCGGGAGGAATCGCTAATCCTTCCAGTCCCTTCCCTAAACGAACCTTACTTTCTCTCTCTCTCACCCTTCCCCTTCTCTCTTTCCACCTTTTCCCTCTCCCTCTCCTTTCTCTTCCTTTCTCCACTTTCAATCTCCCCTTCCTCCTTTCTTCTTGCATCTCCTCAATCTATTATCCTCTTTCATTTTCTCACCCCACTCCATGACTTCCCTCCTTTATCTCTTCTTCCATTCTTTATCTTTCCCTCTCTCTCTTGCCCTATCCACTTCCTCGAGTTTTCTTTTTTTTTCTCCTCTGTATCTCCCTTCTCCTTGCCTACCATTTTTCTTCTTTTAGTCTTTCTCTTTCTTCCCTCTCTTTCTGCGGATTCGCTGTTTTTTTTACCTGAAAACGTTCTTCCTTTCTTCGATAGTAGCAGTGCGAGGCCGAAAGTGAAAGATTTCGGAGAGTGTGAGTCGTCTTCTACCCCCAGCTTCCGTTTCCTTCCTTATTCAGTTTCTCCTTTTATGCCGTACTTTCACATTTATCGTGGTGCATGAAGTGAACGCAGTGGTGTGTGTCTGTCCGTCCGCTGGCATCATTATTAGATTTTTCCGAGATTTGGTGGATCTACGATAAAAATTCTCCAGCGAAAATGATTCCGGTCCATATTGACCCATTAGAAGATCTTTTTTACGCAAGCTTCTAAATTAACTATTACGTGTATTTAGTTAATGATGAGCGTGGTCGGAAAAGATTTGCAGCAAAAGTTGTAGAACTAAATAATAGAAATATTCATATATATTTTTTGTCGTAATGTTTAAGAGAAAGTTGTTGAATAATAAGTCATCGTCCCGCTGCTGTCATAGGTGCCCTTATAAACTATATCTAATATATAAAATTGACTTCGTCATCGTCGTCGTCAGTGGGAAATCGGAACTCTGTAATGTATTTTTAACAAACTTTCCGAATAGCTAGAAGATTGACATTTGGTAGGAATGTTCGGTTCTTAATGTAGAAGCCATTTACGAAAAAAATTACCAAAATCGACCATGGTTCGATTCCCGAGAATGATTTTCATTCCTCATAAGATAACATGGAAAAATCGATATTTCGACCTGCAACCTTATTTTATTTTGCTTATTAACATTCGCATATTTGACCTACGATTTTCGGACATGGACTGTATTAAAGAAGAATAAATTCAGTTTCTTATTCTTTTCGAATTTAACGTTTTAATGTCATATTTTGATAAAATTTAGCGTTTTTAACGTTGCCAACCGTTTACATTGTTAAACTCGAAATCCTATTACTCTCACGTATGCTCACGTTCTCTCCGGACCTCCATGGGCCCTCCCGGCCCAATTCGTAGGTATCAGAGATATCTCAGAATTAGTTTTTACAATCTTCAGTATACGTAGTATAGAGAAAGTATTGTTTTCATGAAAAAATTTGAAATCGAGATTTCAACGGAAATAAACGTCTTGAGGTGCGCAAAGGGAGAAATGATTGTATTACCATGTAATACATAATTTTATTCGCAAAGACGTCTGGTATAACCCGGGCATCGCCGGGTACTTTCAGCTAGTAAACTATAAATTCCATTAATGGTCGCCAAATCGCAAGTAACCCATATAAAAATCCCGTGTACTCCAACGAGGAGTATCATTTACATTTTTCCCCGTTATGAAATGTACCGTTTTTTTTTTAATTAAAAGACTTCGGCACTCAAAAGCATTTCTGTTTGTGTGTGTTTGTCTTATCTAAGTTTTGTGTCGTGTACTATATACTCCATCGAATCCTTTCCCTCTTCCATGCCTCGCTTTTCTCTTTTTCTTAACAAGTTGAAAGTATATATCACAGTGGGGCAATTTGGTCTGGATCGTAGGAATTTTCCGTTCTCCGGGTTTTCTCTCCCCTCTCCCCTTCGCTGGCCCTCTTTCTCTCACTCTTTCCCTCCATTAATTCTCTCTCTATATATATATATATGTGTGTGTGTGTGTGTGTGTGTATGTATGTGTATATATATATATACATATGTATATGTGTATATATACATATGTATATATACATATGTATATATATATGTATGTATGTATGTATATCTTTTTCTGTCTCCTCACCTCTTTCACTTTCTCTATCTCCTATTACTCTTCACCCTTCCCGCATCTCTTACCTTTCCATTTCCTCCCTATTTCCCTTCCTCTTTCCCTTCTCCCTTACTCTCTTTTCCTCTATCCCACCTCTCCCTCTTCCATTCCTCTCTTTTCTTCTCTCTCTCTCACCCTCCCTCTCTTTCTCTCCTTCCCTCTAACTCCATCTCGCCTCTCTCTCTTCCTCTGTATCTTTCTTTACATCTCTCTCCCTCTTTCTACACTGTCTCCCTCCTATCCCCTCTCTTTCCGACTTTATTCCTCTCCCATTCACCTCAACTCATTTGACCCTTCGATTTTGCCACAGAGCAAACAGAACAGTTTGTCGAGTGGTTTTTTTCCTTTCACAAGTATAGAAGAGGGGTCTGAAGACGCATCCACCTTGCCCTCTCTCGAGTGTGTCCGTAAAAAAAGAATATCTTTTCCTCTCTCTCTCTCTCTCTCTCTCTCTCTCTCTCTCTCTCTCTCTCTCTCTCTCTCTCTCTCTCTCTCTCTCTCTCTCTCTCTCTCTCTCTCTCTCTCTCTCTCTCTCTCTCTCTCTCTCTCTCTCTCTCTCTCTCTCTCTCTCTCTCTCTCTCTCTCTCCTCCTCTCGTCTTATTTCGCCCTCTTACGATACCCTGCATCTCTGTCTGTTTAAGGAAGAGGCAGGGAAAATCGATGGAGGACGCCTTGCTTCTCCTATTTAACATTTAATGCCTGTGGTATCATATCTTTCAATTAAATGCTTCTCTCGAGAAAGCGAGAACATAATCTTCAGATGCTCGTTTGTTTGAACCCTTCCTTTCATCTCCCTTTACGTCTAACGTGATGCCGAGGTTTTTGTGCGGAGCGAACGAACACTGTTTTTTGCACGGCGCTTTTCAGAAGATGCGAAATTTGGTGTGTGCTCTCCGGCTGATGGGAAATCTCTCTCATAACTGCCGGTTTTAAGCTGTACAATAAATTAAGGATCCCTTATGATCGAAGGTAACTTTGTGCAATTTCTTTTGAGCTATTTGCGCGGGAAGTCTCTTCGAGCGCTTCCTCTTAATTGAATTTTAGAAGGACGCGTTGTCGGCTTTTTATTTGCTACCTTTCTTATTCGCGTAAAAACTGAAGGTTTTAACGTGAAATGCGATAAACGTCAACTTTCAAAGTACTCTTCCAATAAACATGTTTTTAAAAAATCATCGTTCAATACACATCTCCTGCGGCATGATATACCGCACTGTCTGAATGAAGGAATATTTTATGGCTTCCATTACCTTATCTTCGACTGCCTTCCGATATTTCTTTTATCGTTCAGTTTATCAAACGGCAAGTTTTTCCAATCACGGAGAATGTCAATCTTTTCGGGGATAGCCGAAATATCTAGCTTTTTCCAGAGATAATAGTTGCTCTGCGCGAGGCGTCTGCTGTCATGGTTGTCAGTTGGCTGAGCGACACGGTCCCCAATTAATTATTTTAAGGCGGTCAATTGGAGATTTATCCCGTTAAATCTCCGCCCCTCTCCCCCGGCGCGGAGCGGAGGGATGAGGTAACTAAACTGATGCGTGATAACGACTCCATATCTAATCTTTCGCGTAGTACACAGAATGAGAGTAAGGAGTGGTACCTCCTTATCGTCCTTTTTTTCGGATATGATCTGTAAACAGAAGTAAATTATTGCCGTGCGATTGATGGTGAAGTATTTGCGTAACAGGTTTGATAATATACGTGGTTACGGAATTGTGTGATTCGGTTACTTTCCAGTTTGAAGAAGGAAGACTTAATTCGCCAACGATTGAACGGCTTCTAGTTAATAGCGGCTTCACAATGCCGTCTCCGTGTCCATAATTTCTATTGAAGCTATCGAGCCTTTGAATGTAAATGGGGATGATCCAAAGGAATTTTATATGCGTGGGCTCAAATTCTAATTGGAGAATTGATATCGTGAAGGATTTGGCTGAGGGTCAGATAGGCAAAAAGTTTTCTCGGATTCGCGTTCTCTCGTGGGAAATTAAATTTTTTTACTTCTTGCTCTAAATAACTAATTTTAAAATTTGAAGGGCTTTTATGAGTTTTCCTAAGATTTATATACGAAGCCTAATATTACGTTTCAAGAAGTTTTATGAGTTAGTAGGTAGTGAATCCGAATTCTAGTTAAAATATCATAAGAATATAACAGTACAATGTTAACTTTAGGTATAAAAACTGCTATGTTTATATAAATAACGATAATTTGCTCGAAATTAGTTCCATAGTTACCTTTAAATATTTCATGTATTGAGACTGACATACAGAAGTTATCGCAGCTTGGCTATGAATAAATATTACGATGATGTTTCTTTTACAGATGAACTATGTTCGGATTGGTGAAAGTTATTCAACTGACAGAAAGTATGCATAAAAATTATACTATTTTCTCTTTATTACATTGATAAGGAAAATTCAATTTGGAATTGCCTGTCGATATTCATCGAAGTTATCTCTATCTATTGTTTCCGACTTAATATTCCGATAAAAATCTCGTTCTCGACACCGACTTGCCTCAAGGTGAAATTTTCTCAAAAGCTTTATTCGTCTGTTTGCTAGTCTTTTCGGTTAAGATTTGTAAATTTTGCAACCCGAATCCCAGTAGAAAAAGACTAAGACCGATTACCTACTTCCTTCACCGGTTATCGCTTCAATTACAGTTTTTTCCCCTATTTTCTTTCGCTTGCCTGGAATAATTGCCGTAATGGCCAGCAGTAGATAATTTTAAGTCTTTCATAAGACACTTCGAATCGATCACTTTCGGGATCAATCGTTCAAATGTTACGTAACGTATTTTGAAGCTCTTGGGAAATCTCCCGTTCGTAAAGCGAATCAGATTATTTCGTCCTAGTTCGGACACGCTTCTCGCGTTTTTTTTCGTCTCGTTCATTCTTTTTACGTGCATAGCATTTCGACGAACTGTTGTAAGAGTTGATAAAATGCGACGGTAAATTCACGTTTTTTTTTCAGAACCTCCTTCAAACGGTGAACCGAACCGTCATTTAATCTTTTAAACGTGAGATTATCATATCCTTTTCGATTATCCTTTGGCCATTTTTCAGTCTATTAAATCAAAACAAGGCTAAAATACATTAAGTATATGTAGCACACGAGATAAACACTGAAAAAGGTAGGTAAACTGGAAAAATATCGAAAAGAAAATTATGTAGTTTGAGGGCAACGCTGCGATATAAAGGGTACCAAAACTTTTCATTGACTTCGCTTTAACAATATAAAATATGCCTATTTTAATAGATGTTGTTGTAGTTTTTTGTTAATTAAGATAAGAAATTCTGCGTGATGCGTAACAATAATGGTGCTAAACAGTGCTGTTTTTGTAGAAAGAGAGGTTCGGGTACTCCCACCTCCCTCCATCTCTTCCTGCACCCACTTCCCCGTTCTCTATTGAATTTTTGATGAACTTTTAATAACAAATTTGATAATTAGAATTAAAATGTTTAACATTTATAAAACCCGTGTATTACATTAGGTTTTAAAGAATTAAAAAAATGAAAATGTACCGAAATTAGACGGGTGTCAACATTGCTCTGAAGAAAGGTGCCGGTACGCCGTATCGGCGCATACCGTCATAAAAATCACTGGTGCTAAATATAAAATGAAATTGTCGATGTAGCGTTTATTTTATGAGGCCGCTTCCCTTTATTGCACAACTTCGTTTTAAAATTATGTAACTTTTTTCGACGAATCGAAAATTGATCTAAACACCACCTTTATAGTGATTACGTAACATCGTACGAATAATTGTATACTGCGCCTTTCCACGAAGCCTTTTTCATAAACTCGCGGTTAAATAAATCCGGTTTGATACTTCCTTACTTGTGTGACAAACTGTTAATTCCTGCCAATTTGGTTACGCGCCGAAGAATTGAGTGCATTGCGGTTTTTTAAAAGTGAATTTCCATTCCGTTTCCTTCCTTCTTACGAAGTTTGCAATGTCAGCAATGTATGAAGTCACCGGTGCCCAAACTACGGCCCGCCGAATAGCAATAAATTGCTTTGAAACGGATGGATTAAGTAACATCTGCAACGGACTTGAATTTTGGTCGCTATCGCTGATATTATTACATAATAAAAATGGGCGATGATGCTTCCGGAAGGAGGAAGTTGCCCGTTAGGTTAACGTCCGATGAAGTCTTGTAAAATTCTGAGTTCGTTTGCACCGCTGCCGCTACCGTTGCCCAGGGCGTTGAACGAGCACGGATATCTAAATAATCTGATAATGTCAATCTATTACCACTTGTATTTGATAGCGTAGTCGCCGCCTTGTGTGATATTTTATCCTTGCAGCATTAAAAGGAATGGACGTCAAACATTGACGATTGGGTAATATCTCGCCCGTAATAAACAATGAAGTTGAAAATTTAGTGTTTGTTCGAGTGAATGTTATCCATCGTGTTTTCTTTAAAAAAAAATAAGAGGAACATGCCTCAGAACTTCAGTTATTTTTCGAGGGAGATTTTATAAGGCGTTTCGTTCAATGCTTCTTTTCGGAGTGTACGGAGAAGTTCGAGACACCGTTCCCCTCAAAATGTCTGCCATTCGAACCATAAAACTTTCGTCTCCTCGAAGTTCGAAAGAAAACTGTTTTTTTCCCTCCTCACTCCCCTTAACAGGAATAGAATATTTTTTTAAAGACATCCAGAAAGGCGAAGTTGTGCGACAGCAACACCCGAGATTTTCAATGCATAGGTCGCATAACAACCGAGAGGGATGAGGTATGGGAAGAGGAAGGAAAAGAGGAGAGAGGTTGGGAGGATAGAGGTTTAGAGGGAGTGAATGGGAGGACAGCCCAGTACAGAAGTAAAGGAATAGAGAGAGATGGTATATACGCCCCTGGCATGACCCCAAAGTGGATGGACGTGATGTCCTCTAGTTGCGTCACTGCCCCTTTCCCCCACTGTTTCTCTCTCTCCTCCCCCCCCCCCAATCCCTATCCATCTACTTACATTCCCTTCCTCCTCGCACAAGTGGACGGACACACGTCAAAGCCATTCAGAGAGAGAGAGACACACACACAGCAACCGTTATCCTCTTTCGTTCTCTAAATAGGATTACGTATCTCTATTATATGCTACCTCTATTTTCATCTTTTATTGCCCTCTTCTCCTATTCTCTACTTTCTCCCATATCTCTCATCTTCCTTCCTATTCTTTCTTCCTATTTTCCTTAAATATTCTCTTAAGTTTTTTTTACCTTCTTCCGTCCTTCTCAGTCTCTCTGTCCCTTTAATTTCTTTCCAGCACCCTCTCCTCTTACCTCTTTCTCTCTCTAATCTTTTCCTTTTAACTCTCTCTCCTCTTCGTCTCTCTCTCTTTCTCCACCTCTCCGTTCCATTCATTTCTCTCCCATTCCCCTTGGTTCCCCCACCTCCCTCCCTCCCTCCTCCATCCCCTATGTCTCTCTCTCCCTTTTTCATCTTGGCCCATCCCATTGACGTCACACTACGGCTTGTGGTCCTCTCCTCCCCTCCTCCCTCTCTCTCTCTCTCCCTAGCTCATCTCCCTCTCTTCCCGTGTATCTTCACTATCTCTTAAAAACACAAGTGCCTTTCGGAGACCTTCATCCGGCAATGCACCACCATAACTCCGCCGCCGCCTCGTTCCCCTGACCGTGGAAGGAGTTGGAAGTACGGGTCGATCTCTGCCTCCTCCGTGCTTTGAGCTCGCTTCTACTTTCGAAACGGGAGGTGTTTCAGGAGCACATATATTATATATATATAGAGAGAGAGAGAGAGATAGGGGCGCTGCGGATATATCGAATGCATTTTCGTTAGTGTTTCTATGTATCGTCGCTGCGGGAGCGACGAAAACTTCACTTTTGCGGATGTTTTCTCGAGGTAGTCTTTGGTTGGAATGAAGGTCTTTTCGCGGTAACGATTTTCAAAAAAAAGTTTCTTCTCGGGCGTTTTTATTTACAGTGCATTTATTTGTCGATTTAAGGTAAACTACCGGTTTACCAAGTGCCTTGGGACCGAGACTGTTCCGGTTAACCGGATATGCCCAATGACCTATGTGCCTGTCCACATAGCTTAGTAAGCACAGACGAAAAAAAAGTCGTAAAATAATAAGAAAGGGAATGAAACACACACATACAAGTCTAATTTAATTATTTATTATAAAGTAATTATACAGATATTATGTCCGTAGAAAGGTCCGTGATTATTCATGGTTAAACCTGGTTCTCCATATAGGTATTCCTATTTTCCGCAGTCCTCTTCGTGTCTTGATAGCTCTCTTTCCCTTTCAAGTCGTCTATCAGCTGAAACATTTTCCCACCTCTCTCTTTTTCCATCCAGTTTTCCTTCTAGCACTTCTTTAATCATGCTCTCTCTCTCTCTCTCAGGTAATGCCCAATCCAGTTCGCCTTCCTCTTTCTGATTGTCTGTATAATCATTCGCTTCTCTCATATTCTTCTCAGTACTTCCTCGTTTTTCATCCTATCTGTCCGTTTTATCTTCAGCATTCTTCTCGCGGACACCCTCCTTATGTTCCCCGTTAGTAGGGGTTTCTTTCTTCTGAAAGCGGCGTTTTCTATCGTTATTCTAGTTTTGATGTCATTGGTACATATTGTTTCACTCGTCGTGATACTTCTAAGGCATTTATAATCTGAAACTTGTTCTAATGGCTTTCTTCCAGTACTTATTTTCAAGTGTTACTCTATTATACTTTAGCACCTTTTTTTGGAATAGGATTAGTAAATACGTATCTACGTTATTCTGAGTCAACATTTTTATGCTGGAAATTTCAAAATTCCTCTTCATCGAAATTTCGGTTATTAGATATCCGGTTAATCGGGAGTTTGCCGTATGTATATTCAGTTGATGCGAACAAGGCCAATGAATGTGTAAGATTTTTAGGTTACGAAATGGAAATGAATTTTAGGAGTTGAACTGCGGCAAACATTTAGATAAATTAATTTAAATCTAAAGTTTTAGATATTATAACTATGAATGGTTTCTAGTTGAGGATATTATATTTTTTACGGACTGACTTTACACGTAAGTTGTAAGTAAAGAACTTGGGAAAAGAGGGAAATCAAGAATTAAGTAGTGATAGCTATTTTGACGTCCTAGCACCTACGCTTGTTTGTTCTCTTTACCTTCTCTGTGAAATATTTCCACCTGATTGACCGAAGTCTAGCCCAAATCACGTTTTTACTTCGTGTACTACTTCCCGACGCATTTTAAAAGGTTTCCTTTTGCGCTCAATTATTTAATGAGACAGCTCTAAAAGTTTTAGCCTCTTTTCCTCTGCGGTGTGGAAGAGAAATAATCACCTTCGTAAATCGTTGCACGTAATCTTGTCCCTTAAAATCGCCATCCGAAACATTCTTTTCGTGCAGGATGAGGATTTATTTATTTTTTAAACTACTTCATGCGATCATCTCTTATCCACCGAATACAATGCTTTAGTGAGATATAGGATTATATTATTATATAATTTATATTTTGTTCGAGTTTTTCAGTAACGATGGAAAATTTATTCATTCATATACTTTTCCTGAAAGCCGCTGGAAGTTATGTCAGGAAATTGGTGCCGGAAAGTTATCCTAGAGCCATTTCCGGGTAGTTAGATTTTTAAAAAAACACCAACCCAAAGTTTTCTTTTTATTTTGGAACTTTTTTTTAAGGTCCCGGTTTCGCTTTACAGTGTGTTTGTCTCCATCGGTCGAACACCAACAGAACATTCTTTTTCCTGGACTCCCACCTATCAACCCAGTGTCGCGCCCGTCCTCTTAAAAACTCCCGAGACATTCCAAGAATCCATCGAGAGAAGCCTTTTGTCTTTTGTTTTTTCCCATAGTTCGCTTTGGGGTCGTTGGCTGCCGCCTTGGTTTCAAAGGTGTGTCCACAGTCGAAATGAAATGCATTCCATCGAAAACCTTGCTTCGCTTACAAAAAAAACACTGTCCTGTATTAAATGGCTTTGGACCGTTATCATTCTTTTCAGTTCCTCTTTCATATTTTTATTCGAATTTAACAACTATTTAATAAAGACGCAGCAACATTTGTGACTGCGCTAGTATTAAGTAACGGATCCAGATAATAAATAACGACGCCATGTTTTCATCGAGCAAAATTCTTAATACCTATTGAAAGAGAATATCGTTTATACTCGCCTGTATTTTTCTCAAAAATAATATTTTATTACAGATGAGTAATTTGTGGTCGCACAGAACTTTTCTCTAATTCAGTGCATTAGAAATGAGCCCCGGAAGCAACGGAATCCGTGTTAGTAATGAAGGGTGTTCAATAAAATTCTTTCAGTCATAAGAACTATGTAGTGAGATTAATTTCTCTATACTTATTTCTGCCTGACGATATATATATATACGTTTTAGACTAAATGTTAAAATTATTCTACTTTATCTTGTCGAGATTGAATTTCATCTTTAATTTACAGTCGACTCATACCGTATGGCTGTCGGTACTTTTGTTAATTTTGTTTACACATCGCCGAGATTTAATAGGCCGTAAAAATGAGTTGGCGTTTTCTCTATTTTAAAAATTTTTATCGCGGTAATGAGAACGTCTTTTATGGAAACAATCAAAATCGTTACGCTAAAGTTTACCGTATTAGTGCTACGAAATATCTTTGAATGAAAAATGTTATTATGATTTTGAAGCGATTTGTAACTCTTTTCTCTTTCCAACCTCCACGATTTGATAAGGAATGTTTTCGATTTTATGCACGTTACTTGTTGAACAAATGAAGCTGAAAAAAGAGCAAATTTCCAGGGTGCGATCCTCCGTGAAAAAGCAATAACACATTTTTGGTCGCTTTCCTACGAATGTAAATTTTTTCGACGAAAGAGCCTCGGCTGTAACTTTCTGCGCAGTTCACACTCATTACGTGAGCATCGGTTAGCGCATAGGTACCTTATTAGAACGTACCTCCAAATTCCGACCTTGTTTTTGGGCAGCTATGACTCTCTCGCACGAATTCTGGCGAAACGGAGGCCCTCGTTGGATCGAGATTTATTTATAGGCTAAACCTTGACATTGCGCATTGATCCGCGTTAGCGTGTTTAGGTGTCCCTGCCATTATCCCGCGCGCGTGCGTTTATCCTTGCCTGTTCGTAATTCGGAATTGAACGATTTTTCCCCACTTCGGACGCAGATCGTCTCATCACTGGAGCGAGTAATTGGTTCCAGAAATCCCTCCCACGACCCCTTCAATGTCGCTTTATTTTTGTACCAAAATTTTTTATTCTCCCTCTCTCTCTCTCTTTCTGTCTCCCTTTGACTAAGTTCTTTGGAACGAAGATGAGAGAGAGAGTTTTCTCGTGGGCGCGATTAAGTTTCACGATTAAGAGTTTACGTCTCCATGAATAATGAGCAGAATATCAACTTCTCCGTTCTCTTTCTCCCCCGTTTAGTCGTCTCTGGATAACGCGATTTTGCCGGAACGTCGATAATGTGATCGGATGCTTGGGTGGTGACATTTGACACGAAACGTTTAGGCTGTGACGCTAATTCGATTTTTTTTATTAGTTGAGGGCTGATAGGCAAAAATGTGGTAACCCACACTTATGTTTTTTTGAGAAAATTGACATTTAATTGGTTCAAAATTATATTTTTATCAGAAATAAACGAAAGTTATAAAATATGAACTACAACAAATGACAAACAAATTTCCAAAATAATAATTGAAGTTTTTTTTCTTTCCTGTACGCAACCTAGCTCCAAATAGATAAGTTTGTGAGTTCCCACGTTTTTGCCTCACACCCCTCATTTCTTCTTCCACAAACCATGCGTCTTTTTATTTTTTCCATTTTATCGAGTAGTACGTGTCCGGTGATAATTCGTCCTCCGTCCCGTTTCTCCGTCTGAATCACCTCCCTCGTATCCTTTTTCCGAGATTCGGCGGTTTTGTTCGTCTTGGGAGATATCTTTACCGAGGATACTGTTTCAATTTTTTATGTTCCTTCGTATTCTCAGGTCGCGTCTTCGTTTTTATCCTCCTTTTATTTCTTGGCGAAATCTGCGTCGTGGATGTCCTTTTCTTATTTACTTTTTAGCGCGCAACTCGAGTTTTTTCAAGAGGAATTTTTATTAAATTCGCGTGTGTTATGGATGCTTGGATGCAAAAGTTTGGGTGGATCCATCCCGAAAGATGCATGGGAAGGGTGAGCGAGATCCTGCCGCAGGTGTAAAATTAAACTGCCAAAACTTTGTCGTTATCTTGCATTCTGACATCGTAATTTTCCCCGGTTTTTCATTTTCGAGAAGTCTGTCGTTTTTTTACTTCATTTTTATGCTGGATGCTGGTTCGTCCCCGAAATTTCTCGATGTGTCATATCTGCGATACCGAAGACGTCGCGCGAGTAAAATTCGTAAAATACGCATCTCTCTCACGCGTTCGCCGTAAAAGGTGTGGTCGTCAAAATTTAATCCCGTTTTCTTTGAACGTTTTTACAAAAAAATGTTTTTTTTTAAGTGTAGGAGATTCTCAGAACGTTAAAGTCGACATGGCCGACTTAATGGCGCGTTAGCATGTCACGCAAATGCACGAGTTCGATACGAAGATTCGAATTCGTAGGTTTTATATATGGAGATAGACACAGATGCTCAGCCTTGGCCAGTATAAGTTGTGAAGGATAGCGACTCCCTTTACCACGCGATTTCTTGAATTTCACTGATGTAAGGAATGCATCAGCGATGCCGCCGAGTCGTAATGCCACGCGAGTTTGGAACGTCGGAGATGTATTTTTGTAAATCTGTCGTTTTCGGAAAGTGTTTTGTAGGCAAAATGGCAGCCACTCCCTTCTTTTAATTTATTTCTTTTCCCTCTCTCCCCATTTCTCTGCATCAAGAATTTTTTTCTGGGAGGGAAGAATAGGATTTACGGCGGAAAGGGTTTCTTATGTTTTTGTTATCTCCAGAGTATTCCCGACGAATCCTTACTCCTTTAAAATAAAACACGATCGTCATTTTTTATTGCCTAGTGTTCTTTTTTCCTCTCTTTTTTGTTTTCTATTTATTTACCCCTTCCCTTCTTTCTATTTATCTCATTCTGCCTCATTGACCATCTCCCTATCTCACGCTCTATATCTCTGATTCGCCTAAAGCTCTTGCCTCATCAGTTGTCCTAGATACGGCGTGCCTCGTTCCGAGAACACGGACGGGTGCTAACTCTTTTTGGACGCAGCGAAGGCGGCTGCAGTGCTTGAAGACCTCATTCGAAACACGCATGCTCTGTAGAAACGGAGGGGACCGCCTTAGTCCCTCGTTAAAGCCACTTTTCTTTTTAACTCCCTTTGCCGGACTCTCGTCGATATTATCGCTGTTTATATCCCTCGGAACCGATTCGACGGCGACGTTGCCGTAATTTGATTTATGGAACGTCGATATGTCGATTGTGGTCGCGGGAATCGATCGATATATCGATTTTTAACGAATTTGATCAACCGATTTCAGTCATGATTCCAAATATCCTGATTCGATCATATGAAGGATGTTTCTTTTTAAAGTCGTTCGTGGTCCGAAAATATCGATAGCATACAACATCGAATACATATCTGCTTGTTTGACTAAAAATCCTCGAGAGTTAGTACCTATTTTTCGGCTGAAAATATCATTATCACGCATCGTTCACGTGCGTTCGCACTTCCGTGGCCCATGGTTGTTGCACTATTTTCTCTCTTGTAAAATAAGAAAGCCCTTGCTTCGTGTTTGAAGTTTTCAAGTTCTCTTTTCGCGTTATTTGCCTCGGGAAAATAGCACGCGAGCTTGTGTCGCGTAGTTCTGCGTGCATTTCTCGGAAGGGCAAACAGCGCTGTAATTGGCGTGGGATTCGTGGTTCGTTTGGCACGGGACAGCATGTACTTACGAGCTGCGGACGTTACTAAGTTGGAGATTGCTCTTTTATGCTCATTTTATAGAACTAAACTTGTTTTTCTCATTACGTCTGTCTTTCGTTAGTGTAAGTTTAATAACTGTCTCAGTCAACCAGAAAATGGTCAGATGTACTTAATGTAAGTAATGCGTCCAGTTAGCAAGAATGATCTATTAAGAAGCCTCAATTTTCATACATAACCATGCATGTTTTATTTGTAAAAATGAGAAAATGAAAGCCAAAGTATCGACTTATCGGCATAGTGATCATGCAATAGGTTATCTATTTGGGTGGTGAAAATATGGTCTTATTTCAACTATTCAGCGATCTTTACAATAATGAAATATTGAGCTTAACTTATGCCTGGAATGTGTTTGATTATACCAAACGTTTGGGAGAATCAGATGCGTATTTGGGCTGGAAGACAGCCTTCCTCAGAGGTTATCCACGGATCATTGACACTTATAATAGCGTGTTGGTTTTTTTTACTTATGTAATCGTTGTTTTTAAACCAAAGATTGGTGTTTAACCGATGAAGACAGCTGCTTTGTGGCCAAAATACGCACATGGCTTTCTCAGTTTTTTGCTATTGGATTTATCGTAATCATCAAGGTATTGGTCAGTTTTTTCGATTCAGAAAAGTATAACATTTAAGTCGTTTCCAAGAAATACTCGACAAGTCGCGCGCAAAATAGAACTGACCAAATTGCTACGACAGGAGTATGTATAGGTGTAGTTGACATCGGCGAAAACATGCCTCGTTCATACGATGAAAAAAATGAAGAATATCTGAATAATTGACATCGATTATAGAGTCCTCCCTTCATCTCCAACATCTGTGTTTTTGTACTTTCACTCGGGAGTTTCGATTTTTTATTATCCCCGAGTCTACAACAGTGTTTACCCCGACTCTTCCGCACCGCGCGTGGCAAAGAGATTTCGCAGCAGTTTCGAAAGGGCAACTCCCTGAATTCGCCCGACGCCATCACGAAAATGCAAAAAAAAATTAGTCTTCCATATTTTTGTTTCTTTTGTGGATTCGGGAAAATTCGGCAACTGCATCTTTCACCATCCCTCGTTCATCGCAGGCATGGAGTGAGTCCGTCGAGAGGCGGCGGCGACCCTTTCCAAGCATCACACTTCATTTGTTTCTCTCTCCGCTCTGGAATCCCATTACTCTCTAGCACTCCCCTGTATCTTCTCGCCCTCCTCCGACGCCTAATGGCTTATGACCTTTCTCGCTCCCTCTTCTTTCTCCGTTCGTTTAGTTTCTATTTTCTCTGCGGCTCCTTTTCTTACTTTCCTTTGTGATCCTTCTCTCCTCCCTCCCAACTCGCTCCATGAAGTCCTCCCTCCGTGATCCATAACTTTTTATCTCCTGTCTTAATGCATTTTCTTTTCTCTCTCTCTCTTCTACTTATTCTCTACCTCTCCTCTCCCTCTCCATTCTTTCTCCTCCCTCCACTCCCTCTCTCCTTTCTCTCTCAATTCTATCCCACTCTATTCTTTACTCCCTTTGCTCGTTTCCTCACCCTTTTTTTTACGTCTTCGCCATCTCTCTATCTCCTTTTCTCTCTCTCTCTCCTTTTCTCTCTCTCTCCTTTTCTCTCTCTCTCTCCTTTTCTCTCTCTATCTCCTTTTCTCTCTCTCTCGCAGAGTATCGTCTGCCCTTGGGAGTGAATTCCTCGTACGATTCGTCCAATTTGTTGTCATCCGCCATCACTCTCCTTCCCCCTCTTCCACTTCCCCTTTTTACGGTAATGACCGAGAGGACTCCATTTTGAAAATTTGCTTCGCTTCTGTTTCTTTACGAGGCTATTAATACTCGACCGTTCTCACTCTTTCTCAGTGTGATAGGTATCCCGTTTGCCTGTTTGGGATTTTCGCGCTCTTTGTTTTTTATCTTTTCCAACCTTTTCATTGTGTCGCTGGATAAAATGAAAGAGGTTTCGCATTTCAGGAGGCACGACGCGGGGCTCTAATTTCTCGATGGCCATTTTTATAGAATTCGAAAAAGTTACTTTTTTTTATTAAGAAAATGTTTGTGGGTGTTATATGCTAGTAGGGATTACCTTAACTGTGGATAGAGGGTGTTGTTATTCATTGATTTCTGATGTTATTTTACATCTTAATGGATAGTTTCTTGATGATGAATTAGTTTTTTTGTAGTATCTTCAACGAAAATCAAGTTGTTATTGTGATTGAACTTCAGTATCTCCTGATAGTTCTTTTTAGGTATAGTATAAGCTCTTTCAGTGTTCAAGTTTTATCAATCGCTTCCGTAATTAACATTTTGTTCTAATCGTCAGATTTTTGTGAATTGTACCCAGAGGTGTACTGCCAAATATAATATAACAACAGGTTCGCTATTATATCTGCCCCTGGCAGTTAGGCATCCCAAACAGCATCAATTTCATGACCCTTATTTGTGGCCCTGAGATCGCGTTGTGTGATCTTTTCAGGAATTAGGAGGGATTTCAATAAAGCAACAAGACGATATTGTAAATTAAAATTAAAATTTTACTTTAAATGTTTAAATATCATCACTGACTAACATATCAAGGGGGGGTGGCTTCGAATAAGCACATACCATGTACAATTGTTTGGCGTCTTTCAGGTAATAAATTGCTATGTATACACGATCTAGAAATCCCCCTTAATCCTCAGGAGTTCTATTATCAGATGCGCCGCTAACCTCTGGATAATTTGGAGTACTTAGCCCAACAACCGGCTCGCCTAGCATCAAAAATTTTAACAAACGGCTCGCCATCGGACGGAACCATCAGCAGCACATCTCTGAATATAGCGTTCATTATGTAGTTGTTTCGTTTAAATGATTGCTTTATCGAGAGACTAAGTTTGAGTAACGATATTATGCGTGTGTAATGGAAGTTTTGCCACGCGATCCTATAATATCGGTGCAGAGTCACACAACCTTGCGTGTTTGTTCTTGGCTCTTCAAATTTTCCTGTCGGTAGAAATGTAATATTTATCCGAGATTGGTTTGTAAGTTTTGGCTCTTTATGCATTGTGAAACTTTAGTTTCAACGCCATCTCGTTACCTTTCTCATTTTTTGCAAATTTATTTCCCGATCTTCTCCGCCAGAGTCAACAAACATTGCAGTTATAAAGTAAACTCGCGAAGTTTATTCTATTTGTAGATGAGTTATTTTTACGCTTAAGAAAGAGATATGCGGAGATGACTGAAAGGGATGAATAGCTCTTTATATGTATGAGAAACTTTCAGCACCTTTTCGTCCTAAATAAAGTCGTGGATATGTGAATATTTTGCTTTTGTTGAAAGTTTTCATTTTTCCTTTCATATGCTTAACTAATGGAACTGTTTATTACGCTCCGAAAAACGTGCCGATACTGACAATATTACGTCGACGGCCTTTGTTTTAATCAGCTTCATTTTTCATTCTGTCGTATTCGAGAATATTTTAGGGTTGTGATTTATCCATTTTTCTTCTCTGCGTAATTGTCGGTCCGGTATAAATTTGGAAACCTCAGAACACGAAAATGTCGTTTTATTTTGAGCCACGTCATTTGCACTCCTGACCTTGAGAAGGTCGGAGGCAATCGTGTGCGGAAAAACTCAGCCGTCTATCGGACCTCCTATCTAAGCAGCCTCGGTTACGAATTATGTCGTTTTGATCAGAAGTTTATTTAAGCGTACATTACTCTGTTAATAAATAGACGTCGTTAGTTGCGCGATAAGCCGACATAACCTTGGAATTTCGTTAAGGCGTCACGAGGCTGCGCCAGTTTTTTGTCCAATTCCACGGCGGCGGCGACTGTTCGATTCTCTGTGAGGCAATATTACTCACCCACCGTCCTAGAACTTATCAGCCTTGAAGTTTGTTTTTTATGTTAAATTGGATCTCCACATTAAATAAATCGATTGATCCCATTCGACGTGGAGAAAATTTCTCTTCGTTTTACGGCCATGAGAAACGCTAAGTTTAAAAAATGTAGGATTCGCTTTTTAAATATTTTAATCCAAGAATCATTGGGATGTAATTATATACTGAGTAATTTGTACGTTTTTTTCTTTTGTTCACAAGTCAAAATAGAGACTGAAATGCATATTTATCGGCATAAGAATGTATTCTTCATTCACAGCTTTTATACTTTCAAAAAATTTCCGATTTAATCAATTAGTTTCCTTCGATTTTCCCTAGAGAATTTTAAGGCTAAATAAGTAGCACGTATATTACAACATGTTGCGGTTATGCCCTTTTGTCTGCTCGATAATTCAAATTAATGAACATGTTATTAAAATACATGATCAAATATTGAATCGATATGTTCGATTCGATCTCTCGAAATATCTCGAACCGGATCTCGGTCGAATTGTTTTTCAATACTACCTAACCTCCTGCAACAATTTCATTCATTATTCCCTGCAGCGTCTTAACCTCATTTCTTTTAATTTAAAAGCCTGGCAAACTCTGGGGTCTGAATTAATCATGAGCTCCGGAAAAGGAGTAGGAGGAAGGAGATAGAGAGAGAGAGGAGATATATGTATAAATTAAAGAAGGATAGTGGCAGAGAGAGAGAAAGAGAGACGGGGCGGAGGAATGTTGCGAGTGGGTCATGCATGAAATGAACCCCGCAGCAAGAAAGTCGCACGCTAATGTATTTATGTAGGTCAGTGTCCCTCTCTCTCTCCCTCCCTCCTCTCCCCTACACTCTCCTCCCTCTCAGATTCTCTCACATCCGTCAAGCCTTTCCATATCTCCACTTTTATATCATCAATTAACTATTTCGATAAATTAAAATCGCGGCTTGATTCATGTTAAAATCATGCACGCGACGGAATTCTTAGCACACCTTATGAAATTGTCAGTGTTGTGGCGTCTTTTTTCCACGCCTATTCTCTTTTTTTGGATTTTTTTCTTTCCGGGGAAAATTCTTCGCCTGCAAAAACGTTTCGTCTTCTTCATCTCCTCTGAGCGTAGCCTTTTTACCTTTCCATTTTCACTTTACCTTTCTCTCTCTCTCTCTCTCCCCCCTCTATCTCCCCCCCCTCTCTCCCCCTCTCTCTCCCCCCCCTCTCTCCCCCTCTCTCTCCCCCTCTCTCTCCCCCCTCTCTCTCCCCCTCTCTCTCTCCCCCCCTCTCTCTCTCTCCTCTCTCTCCTCTCTCTCCTCTCCTCTCTCTCCTCTCCTCTCTCTCCTCTCCTCTCTCTCCTCTCCTCTCTCTCCTCTCCTCTCTCTCCTCTCCTCTCTCTCTCCCCTCTCTCCTCTCTCTCCTCTCTTCTCTCTCTCCTCTCTTCTCTCTCTTCTCTCTCTCTCCACCACCCCTCTCTCTCCTCTTTTAGCATCCCATGATCTCACTTCATTTTCTCTCCCTTCTCATCTGTCGCTCTCCACCCACACCCATTTCCTCCGGAAAATTCTTCCCAATCCAACAATTTTCACCCTGAGAGAGAGAAAAAAGTCCTATCATCTGTTTCTCGCTCGCTCGTGCTTCTTTGTCGTTCAATTTTTTTTTCGTCTTTATTTTTTTCCATTTCTCCCGCCTTCTGCCCTACATTAACTTCTTCCTCTGCGAAAAAGAGAGAGAGAAAGGTTGCCAGGTAGCCGAGAAAGAATGAATATTTTTTTCCTCTGCTTTTTTTCTTTGAATCATTGGCGTCGCAAAGGACACACCATAGCTTCGGTCTCGTCACCACGTCACCCTCTCTTTTCCCTAATTCTCTCATATTTCGAAGTTTTCGTTTTCCCTCTTTCTCAAGGAAATAAATTTTTTTTTGATTTCTTAACGTGTTTCCTTCATCGAAAACTGTTCTTCGTTTATTTCTTTTTAATGTTTAATGAGCTTAAAAAAATGTGTGCGGGGCTGTGTCGAAGGAGAAGTGGAAGGAAGAATATGAATTAAAGGTGTAACTTTTTCCTCATTTGCCTTCCGCGTCCTCTTAAGGTTGCAGGTTCTTCTTCCTTCCTCTCCCCCCTCCCTCCCTCCCATCCTTCCTCCCTCCCATCCTTCCTCCCTCTCTCATTCTCTTCCTCCCTCCCTCTCTCATTCTCTTCCTCCCTCCCTCGAGACGCCTTCGAACGAACCACAGAGGGAGACTCTTTCCTCCCATCCGTCTCTCTACCTCCCTCTCAAACTCCACTCCCTCTTCCTACCTCCCACCAACCTCACTCCCGCCGGACCCACTGCATTGCAGATATCTCGCGCTCCCAGTCCCACACAGTAATGGTATCTGACTCCCCCTTCTTCTCGAACTCTTCCTCTTCCAAACCTCTCCTCCACCTCGAGTGACCTTGCCCGCGGAGAAAGATTAACCCGGGAAGGTTGTTCGTAGCGAAGGGTTTGTTTTGTGTTTTTTTTCCCCTCCCTCTTTCACTCCCCGTGTTGGTTGGTTGGAGAGGGGTTGTTTAGAGAGAGAGGAGTAAGGCGTAAGGTCGGGTTGAAGTCTTTTTTATTCGCAAAAAAAGGAAGGAACGGTGAGGCCATTTTAAAAGATAATATAAAACGGAATGGTCCCCCGTTATAAAAAAAAATTTCGAGAATTTTTCCGCGTTTTTTTTTCCTTCCGCTTATTCGAGAGGAAGTGACCACCTTCTTTCCTTCTCTCTTTCCCTTCTTCCTGTTTCGCGTCCCTCGTGCTTCACCTCCGTCCTGCCTTATCACCTTAACGTTTTCAGGGTACGCAGTCAGGGTCTTGACTGCGAGCGGTCCATACTCCCTTCCCCTTTCTTTTTTTTTCATTCCGGTGTTTTTTCATCCTAGGTACTCTTATTCAAAACGTAAATGGGGGATTTCGGTCCATAAAACGTTCTGGATCGATTCCTTCTCAAGCCATTGTTGTCTCCGGGATGAGAAAACGGCAAGAAAACGTTGTCGAATGAATTCTATACGATTCCCGTCTTTTGGAATTTTATTACCAAGCCACTCCATCGAAGAGGAAAATTGACAAATGCGCTTTAGGGAATTCTCCGTCTTTAAAGGGATCGGCTTTTCTCCGGGATTTAGGAATAAAAATGTATTCTTTCCGCTGAAGTAAGAAAATAGTAATAATTTAACGATCCATTAAGTCTATATGAGCGGGATTTATCATTTATTATAGTATCTCTTTTATTCCTGAGATGTATAGCATTTTGCTCTTTATTCTCTTGGAAACGAACGAATTAGTATGGTTAATTTTCTCACAATGTGCGGTAGTATTTCGCCCTATATGATTTGCATTTCGGATCAACGCGTTATTTCGAAGTATCCGCGTTCTTATTTTTTTTCCTTGATGATCGCGTATTTCTGAGCGTTTCATATGATACGGCGAGATGATGCAGTGAAATCAAAAACTGAAACCTTATAAGTCTAATGCGAATTGTGTACGTCACTCATATTTCCGTGAATCTGTTGATTAAATCGTGCCTTTCAAAACGAAGTCGAATCTCACCTGGTAAATTAACTGATCTTTAATAATTAATTTTTAAAATCGGCGAACATTACACTACATAATATTTAAAATGATTTCTCACCTTGCTCGGCCTTTTTTTATGTCTACGGAATCGCACGCTTCATTTGTTTGAGGTAATCTAGTTAAAGCTCCTGCATCAGTTTATTATTCCTCCTTGGATAGCCGCAAACTCTCGTGGCAGAAATACGTGCGGTTGCCTTGGTACCAGTCTTAATCTCCGCGTGAGAAGCTGCGAAACCGCAGCGATTAGAATTTTTTGTGAGCTCCGGTTTGACCCACTTTAACTTTTTTCTAAGATTCTTCCTCGTAAGGTTTCGTTGTAAAAATTTAAGTAAGTTCCTTATTTTTAATCAGGTATAACTCCACCTGCAGAAGTTATTGACCTTTGCGATCTGAAAAAACGACGGACGAGACTGCATCTTATCTTCCTTCGGTTGTTTTGTTTCGTTTTTTTCGCCCTCGTTTCTTCGCTCGCATTCGATTTTGGCTTATGGTCATCATCATCTCTCGAGTGAGAGATTCAGGACGCATTATCTTCCTCCGTTCGCCATATAGAATTACGGGCAGGTTTGATTAGATTTCTCTCTCGGAGTCTTGTTTTCGGATTGCGGGAGTTATTTGGAACGAATCATCCGTCCAGAGATTACGAATGATGAAATTCGTTTGAGGTTCTCTCGTTTCTTTCTCTCTCTGAGACCGATTACAATGATGAATTTTATGGCTTATAAACTTTGACTTTTTCAACGGCCCACGAGAATCGGTCACTTTTTTTAATGTCAAGGACGTTAAGTCGGAATGATCTGCATTTTTCCCTTTCCTTCCTCTTTTTTTAATCAATAATAAATAGGACGTGACGCATTGAAAACAAACAGCTACTCGAAGGAGTCAGTTCGTCTTTTTTTTCTTAGTTTCGAGACACCGTTCTACATGGGCGTGTTTTTTGGTCGATTTTCTCGGCGAGTGCCCTCGAGGAATATTATTCACAGGTTTATTAATTTCTAACGAACGTTGTTAATTTTTTGGCCATTTTTAATGCTAGATAGCGCTTTTTATTGGAATCTGCCTAAACCTAAAATGCTCTTTAAAATTGTATGAAAGTTAATTTCTGTTATAGACGTTGCATTCTAGATTATATTGCACCGAAAAATCGTTCTTTTGCGCGTCATATATAGGAGAAATTAAATACATATATGTTCATACGCGTTCGCGCGCACACATACCCTTTTTAATCAAACGTAATGAAAAAACCGTTTTTCCCTCTTTAGCCTGATGAGAAACCCTATTTCGAAGCGAACTGGAGAGATATAGAAGGAAATCCTATAGGATGTGGCGTTCGAATTTGATTTTCCTTTTTTCCCTCGAAAGATGCGTCTCAATTTACGAAATTGCCCGTGAGCCTCGTCTGGGAATGGAGGGAGAGAGTGGAAAACTCATTTCATCATTCTCTCTCTCGCCTTCTCTCTCTCTCTAGCTCGCTCGCTCTATATTCTCCTCCACGTTCATGTGGCCCATCCGTTGCGGGCCGTGATTGGACACCTCAGAATAGAGAATGGGCGAATCCGGTATAAGAATAAAATGCGGCAATCGATAAAAACATTTCGATAGATCGATATATCGAAAGGTAGAGGGCGTCTCAAATTTTTCGCCGTCCTTCCTTGTTGCCTTGGTTTCGCGGATGGATTGTTAAAAAGTGTCGCCTCTTATTCATTACGGCGTGGAAGAGTGAAACGGAGTGGTACCGAGAATTGAAAATAATGCGCAAAAAAGCAAGGTCGGGCTGCCTTTTTTTTCAGATTTTCTTTTTTGTTAGATTCGATAATTTTCTTTACAACAGGTCGACGTGCGGTCGTTTTAAACTCGTCTTCTTGAGTGTTCTCGAAAGTTGCGAAGCGTTCTCTTCCCCTGGATGTTGCTCGTCTTGGAGTGTCTACGAAGTTCGGCGTTAATTCGATTATCTACGTTCGGAGCCCGAGTAAAGTTTGAGGCTGTCCGCAAGGGTTTTTTTTAGTCAGTGACATACGAAGTGAATTCGTGGGATCTTAGCGGAAAACCTCATCGAATCGATTTAGTTGATTGAATTTGGAATAAATGTCTCGGATATTTTTGAAAATATATTTTTACCATCGGTAGCTTTCGTAATTATCTCGCGGGATACTTAGTAAATTAAGAATTTCCTGTGCTAATATAAGTAAGTAGAGGTGTGGCAGAAAAATAATTATCTTGAATAAATGCTGTCGTGGAATTTTTGTCAAATTCCTGGAGAAAAATATTAAAATCAATAAAGGTTAGTTAAAATTGGTTCGCTGATTAAATTTTTTCTTCAAAGAGATGAATTGCTGAGACTTGTTTCCGGGGTAGACGAGATTTGAATTATCTTGGAAAGACGGAATACCCCAAAACCTTATTTTGCCATTGGATTTTGAATCTAATATCGTTTGCATTCGCCCAATCGCCCCGTGGTCAATATAGTGACACTTCTACCACGATGAATATTAACGTAGCACTTACCAATTTATCAATTAAAAAGCAATCAGGAAGAAGATGGGAGCGTACGCGCGCGCGCGCACATACACACACACATGGCGAATTAAAAGCACTCGAAAAAATTAAATTGCATCCGCTCGAGTCCATGGATTCCCCTCCTTAGGGACAAGACTACCCGTGGAGACGTGATTGTGCTGGAAGTTGATGGAATGCGTGTGTTCATGCGTGTGTTAAGGGGTTGCCTTTAGGCCAAGTAGACAAACGGTGAGAGAAAAAAAGTGATACAGAGCGTTTGGACGCGAATTGACAAACTTGCAACTTTCTCGCCAATAAACGGTCCCATTGGCTGAGAATTGTTTTTCCGTTTTTGTGAATATATGTGCTAAACGCATGTAAATAATAGTTTTTCGTGATATTAAATCCATACGTGTCATTTTTAACTTTATTCCCTTCTCTTTCTCTAGTTCTTTATCTCCATGTGTGTGTATATTTTATAGTGTACACTTATTGCTTGTGATCCTCTCAATTTGTAAATAATGCTATCAGTAGGTTTCTTAGGTTTTTCACAATTTTTTTTCGTGCGGGTGTTTTCCTAGGATATAGAAACTTAATTATTCTAAGTTATTTTCGCAAGCAAATATCTGTATCTTTTCACTACAGATATTCTCATTTGGAATTGCACTTATGTAGCATTTTATGCATTTTTTATTTATTTTCTTCTTCTTGTTTGTAATCAAAAATAAAAACACTAATAACGACTTATATCTATTTATCTATTCCTCTCTCTCCCTCCCTCCCTCTCTCTCTCCCTCCCTCCCTCTTCTTTCGCTCTCTCCCTTTCTCTCTCCCTCTGTCAATCCCTTTCCCTCTCTCCCTCTTCCTCTCTCCCTCTTCTCTCTCTCTCCTCTCTCTCCCTCTCTCTCTCCCTCTCTCTCTCCCTCTCTCTCTCCCTCCTCTCTCTCTCCCTCTCTCTCTCCCTCTCTCTCTCCCTCCTCTCTCTCTCCCTCTCTCTCTCCCTCCTCTCTCTCTCCCTCTTCTCTCTCTCCCTCTTCTCTCTCTCTCCTCTTTTTCCTCTCTCTCCCTCTCTCTCTCCCTCCTCTCTCTCTCTCCCTCTTCTCTCTCTCTCCCTCTCCTCTCCCTCTCTCCCTCTTTTCCTTCTCCATCTCTCCCTCTTTCCTCCCATCCCTCCCTCTCCACATTCTTTATACCTCATCCTCCCTCTCTCCCGCCTCTTTCCCAACCTCACGTTCCTCCCTGTCTAACCTAGTTACACATACCTCCTCCCTCCCCTTCATCACGTATCCTCCCCTTCCTCTATGCTGATGAGTAGTGCATGCTAGCCACGCCGTGTATGATGTTATGCTTCGCGGTTTCCTTTCCCGCTCGCTACCCAGCCAGTTAAATTGGAGGAAACGGTCGTTTTTGCTTCCTCCCTCCTCCCCTTTCTCACTCCATCTCTCTTTTCTCTTTCTTCTCACCCCTTTTCCATCTCTTTCCCACCTCCCTTTCACACCTCTCCTATTTGCTATCTAACGCTAGTCGGTTCTGAAAGCGAGCGTATCGCTGTTTAAGGAGAGTTTATTGTTTCTCCTATCCTGTGCTACGGGAGCGTATTTTTTCGCACCGCGTAAAAAAAATAGAGAAAACCAGGAGAGCGTGGAGCGCGACCCGTTTTTATCATAAACTCCTCTTTCCGACGTTAATTCCGAACTTCGCAGGTATAATTAGCTTCCCAGATGGCCACGTGTCTTCTTATTTATTTTTTATCTGCACGATTGTTATGCGTATCCGTGAATGAGTTTCTTTCCGTCAAGTGTTAAGTGTCGAGAGCAAACGTATCAAGGCACTAATTTGTAGTGGTTTTTTGCTTTAAGAAAGTTATGTTCTTTCGCCCCTTGGCCGGCCACGGAGATCGTTGACTTCAATTCCGAGAGGGAGTTTCCTTTACGTTTGAGTTCATAAAAGCTTATCCAAAGCCCGTCATCTTGTAATCCGAGATTCGATTAATTTTTTCTCCGCGGTCGCCTTTCGGCTCCTTTGTGGAAAGGTCGCGGGTTCAGATCTAGTTAAGTGGCTTGATGCTCCTTGAGGCTCTTTCTTTCTCTTCCTAACTCGTATATGTTTCTTTCTTCTCGGAAGAAGGATATTCTTAAATATTTAACAGAATAATCTGATTCTGTAATGTGTTATTTTTTGTTTGGTTTCGAGTAATTTATCCGATTATATTCGCACCTTTAGAATTTTTATAAGCAATCGACTTGAAATATGCAGTGTCTATTTGCTTCCTTAAAGAGTAACTTAAGAATTAATCAGTCCCTTAAACATAAGGAGACGAAGTTGCCTGAAATTTCCATTTTTAATTTCTTTTTTTTCGGTTTTTGTCGATATTTTGTACGACGCGGGCATTGTCGTTCTATTTTTTATGTAAGTGAATTCGAAACATTAATCGGGAGGCTCGTATTTAACAACATAGGGTGGGGTAAACACGGATAGTAGAGAAAAAGCATAGTTCGTAGAATGAAGTTTTCAAAGGGGAAATTCCTTTAAATATCTTTTAAATACTGTGCAAATTTATTTCCGTGAAAAACAAGTCACATTCCTAATTTCTCCGAGTGAAGGAAACACCTAGGAAGAAATTTTTATTTCTTTAAAATTTAAAAATATAATAACCGAGCTCGTTGAATATGAGCGCTATTCCTCAGATAACGATAAACAAATCGACTTATACAAAGTGGCAAGAAAATCTGGGCTTAAAGAATGAACCTCTTAATATGCTATCAGGGATATTTTTAAATTAACTCAGGATGTGCAGTTGCCCGGTCAACCCAGGCACGGATCACGATCACGATCGAACGACGCATATGGAAATTGTTCCTGGAATACGATAGCCTCTATCATTTTAAGTTTAAGGCGAAAATCCCGCTAATATTTTCCTCTCTATTTTCGATAGAAAACGGCTCGAGAGATTCAGAATCCAACTCTGCGAAATAGAGAGAGAGAGAGAGAGAGAGTCATTTAATTAAACGGTGCATTTTAATCCTTGTCGTTTTTTATGCGAGAAATCTCTCCCAAACGCCCTTTCCCCTTCAATTCGAGTCACTTAATCTGTGGCTTAATTGACGCGTGCTCGTCCATTCAGCGGCGTTCCCCCTTTTTTCCTCAGCGCGAAGGGGACTCCTCGACTCTTCTCTCTCTCTCTCCCTCTCTCTCTCCCTCTTTCTCTCCCTCTCTCTCTCCCTCTCTCTCTCCCTCTCTCTCCCTCTCTCTCTCCCTCTCTCTCTCCCTCTCTCTCTCCCTCTCTCTCTCCCTCTCTCTCCCCCTCTCTCTCCCCCTCTCTCTCCCCCTCTCTCTCCCCCTCTCTCTCCCTCTCTCTCTCCCTCTCTCTCTCCCTCTCTCTCTCCCTCTCTCTCTCCCTCTCTCTCTCCCTCTCTCTCCCTCTCTCTCCCTCTCTCTCTCCCTCTCTCTCTCCCTCTCTCTCTCTCCCTCCCTCTCTCTCTCCCTCTCTCTCTCCCTCTATCCCTCTCTCTCTTCCTCCCTCCCTCTCTCTCTCTCCATCTTTCTCTCTCTCCCTTTCCCTCTTTTCCTCTCCCTTTTCCTCCTCTCTTTTTCGCCGCCTAGTGTTTATCTCATCAAAAACATCGTTCTCCTCCTCCCTCCTCTTATTCCCTTATTCCCTCATCTCCTCTCTCCCTCTCTCTCTCTCTCTCTCTCTCTCTCTCTCCACTCCCTCCCCCTTCGAACTAATTGTACCCACTCTCTTGTTTCCGTCACGGTAAAGTGGTGGTTGAAGGGGTGGAGACTGCTGGGAAATGAATGACGTCTTACAACCATTGTTTCTCCCTCTCTTCCATGCTTTCTGTTCCGTCTGTCTCCTTCTCTCTGTCTCTCTCCCGCGTAAAGTTCCTTCTCTCGCTCTCCTTTCTCGTAAAACGCAGCTTCCCCGCCACGTTCTTCTCGGAAAAGAATCGAGAAGAGGAGATGGAATTCTTTCTAGAATACCTACGACCGCTTAACACTCAGGGCGTTGTTCTTTCTGTCTCAACGTCTCGATTTTTCGTACGTGAAAATGATTTTTAAAGCGCCACATGGTTTGTGTCTTTCCCTTCTTGGTGCTTTGCATGTTACAGTAATATATTTTGGAGGGATAATTTTCTGAGATCTGTTTGTGTGTTTTAAATCGTACCATCGCCACAAACGCGTAACGGATTCGGTTTCCGTCTCGTAACACCGTTATTTCATGTGGCGTTTTAGTGGTATTTGTCATATATACATTCATTATTAAATTAAGTTGGGAAAAATCGTCCCAAGAAGTTGTTATTACTATAAGAGAAATTATTTTTTCAGACGAATTCTTTCGGCTCCTTATTAGAAACAAATTAATTTTTCCGGCTTTTGGTTGAAAGCGTTCTTGTAAGGATGGCGCCATTATTTTATTTTCCTTGACGAAAGTTTCTTATGAATTATTCATGACGTGCGAAACGCCTTTATCTTCTTTTTATGGCCATTTGGAATATATAATCGTTTTGAGGGTGAAGAAGGAAAAGTCTTTATGAGTTTTCTACGCTCGTTTGTTCTTCGCGTGGAATACGCATATTCTTTTCTTAAACCGCGTTAATTAAAATAAAGGGAATGAGTTATTAAATTATGAAAATGGCGCGGAGAGACTCAACCTCGTCTCGTATATAGAAATGTAATTTTTACTTATCAATTTCTAATTATTCATTTTATTGAATTATTAAATCAAATGTTATGAAAAGATAAACTCAATTTTCAATTCACCCGAAAGAGCTTTTAGGTACAAAGACGCTTATTTTTCAACGATTTGAATAACAACAAATTAAAAGCGAACTAAACTGGTTCCATAGTTTGTCCTTTTTTTATTAAGTTTTACGGTGGAAACTCTGAAAACACGTATTTAGCTCTCGCGACTGAGCAATATTTTCAAGTTGAATTCTTGTCTTGATGGTTCTTTTCAAACATTCATACGATATCGATATTTTCTAATATCTTACTTGCTTTTTGTGATTTTTTTTAAAAGCAAAGTCTTTCTCCGATTACCCGAAAAAAATGTAAGGCTAACTTCTTTCATTTCCAAAAAAATGAAATAATCTCAAATCTTAACCGAAACTCTTTGGAGATCTCTCGCGCGTTTCCTTTGTTATATCGTTTCTTAAAAATTGTAATTTTCCGTTCGAATCGTTTTATTTAAAGTCACGAAAAAGGTTTCCGTGGCTGTGCTGTGCGGGAGAGAAATAGGAATGATCTACGAGCATGCGCATTGAGAGAGATCCTCTTTGCAACCCCTCGAGAGGGGAAATGTGTGGGTGGGACTAGATGGAGAAGGAGTAGGTAATGGGGGGAGGGGGTGGCTGGGGTCGATGGTGGGGCAGAATTAGCCCCGCATTTCCAGTGGCAGTTCGCCACCCCAGGCAACCCCTTTCATTGTTGGCTTTTGATCTTCTTACCCACCCCATCCCCAACCCCATCCCCCACCTCATCCCCCACTCCATCCCCACTCCTCACCTATACTCCTTAACCTCCTTCTCACCCTCCTCCTCCTTCGGACGTAATGGTCCGTCCATCCCGTGAAATGGCCGAGAGACGGAGACGTAATATCATACTATGTAAAACAAATGACAGTCGTTGGAGCCCCGTTATTTTTTTTTTAAGGCGAGAAATTCCGTAGCTGTCAACGGAACGTGTAAAGAAAAATGCAAGTGGTGCATGCATAATGGAATTCGTTGTTTCGTTCCGAATTCGTTGCACGCCGAAACGAGACTCTCGATATTTCTCTGTCTCGAAAAAAAATGAATATATATGGTGGATACCTCAACTGTTTTTTTTTGACAAGTGGGATATCATGTCGCGAAGAGGGGGATAGAAATGTATTTCGTCCGATGACAACGGCTCCAACAATAGGAATATCCTCAATGCGTAATATCTTCTCCTCGTCCAACGTCACAATCCCTCAGTGTCGACCGCGAAACGAATTTCACCTTAGGATAGAACCCGCCAAAAATAAGAGGTCTCTAAAAGCTTTAAAAAAATGAACTTTGAAATTATTATTTGGAAACACGTGTAATATTTGCGTTTTTGCAGTTCTCGCCGATTTCCGCGATATCTTTCTTTCGCTCATCACTTTCATGTTTGCTTTCAAAGTTTTTTTGGATGCCTTCCTCTCCAAACTGAGCTGTCTCTCCCGTTTGTGAACCAACATAGACCAATTTTTGGACATGGACAACTTTATGTCCAGAGCAAAGTCACGTCAGGGTGTGGAAATACAAATAACTGGAAGTGTTAATAAAACGGAATTTAACTTAATTAATAATATGGTTTGCAATGAAGTGCTAACTTAATTTTCTTTTAAATTTATTATTTTTCTTAATTTGTTATTAAAAATTAAACATACATTCCTTATAAAATGCATTTATTTAATTCATTTTCAGAACATATTTCTTTATACTTATCTAAATCGAATAAAAGATAGACTGCGAGCAAAAAGGGGGTTGGCGAGCGGGAGCGAGCAGGGGGCTTGCCCCATAGTTAGGATAAATAAACAACATTTGCCTTGAGTCTTCCGCGTGTCGGCGTCGATTCAGCATAAACATTGGACGTGCTGCGGAGTCTTAAAATTACTTCTACCGTTTAGGAAGAATTCGTTTGTTTATCGATTTTCCCAACGCCTGCCGATATAATTTATTTACTCGGAGAATATTTTTGTGGTTGAATTTGGAGTATTATTTTTCACTTACCAGCTTTCGTCGAATTATATGGTTATTCATCATACGCGTCGGCTGAAATATCTTGCATGATTCAGGGCTCAAGAGTGAAAGGAATTGCGATACACATTGATTGGAGTGTTTCGAAATGGCCTTCTTTATCCTCCTCATTTTAAAAAAATGGTAAGACCCCATTTCGGTTAATGACTTACTGTTAATATATACATAACGTGTAGACTGGTGCGAGGCTCATCACAAAGCGCTTAGGACTTTTTTGTCTTTTTTTTGGGAGGTGTTCATGACTCCATTTTACGGCGTAAAAGTCGTTTCATCGAGAGGAGAAGAGTAGAGAGAGAGAGAGAGTACCAACTTAGGAAGCAATCCATCTCTTGAGTTTCACTTCCGTTTTTTTTCTCTCCTCGATCAAACAGTGTGATCTCCATTCCGTCTCTAAATGATAAGCTGGTTCCATGTCCTTCCTCTATAATCGCAGCCTATAGAAGACGAGGTGCGATCCGAACGTCACGCCGGCCGGCTTTTACACGCCTTGACCCCTCGCACTTTTTCCAACGGCCCCGCGAGATGACTCCGCCGTCTGCTCGCTCGTTTGCGAATTGGGTCGCGTCGCGCCTCGTTCGGCCTTCCGAATAATGTTATTCAACGCTGGGAGCGGTGTTCCCGATCTGATCTTTTATTTAACCTATTTGGTAATCTCCATCTCGCGTTCCTGAGCGCGACTCTTCCGAATATGGTTTTAAAAAATGAGAGATGGGAGCCAAGGATGGGTTTTTCGACCGTCCTTTGAGAGAGGGAAAGAAGGGGAGGCATTTTAAAAGAAGGAAACTTACGTTACAAGCTCGGTTTAAAAAAAAAACAAACTCGAGCGTTGCTGGTCCTTGTGGATGTGAGTTCACCGTGGGCGTGAATACGTAACTCGTTGCATTTATGCTTTTCGATGCAAGCGAGATGAAACGGTTGACCTATTCTCGCTGAATTTTGATCGCCTCGGCGATTAAATATTTCGTAATTTCTCGGGATTATGAATCGAGGCAATGCACCGCTTGTTTTTCAGCTTAAAGTATCCGTCCTTCGGTAAGGATGTAAGGAACCTTGTATGTTTTGACCTCCTTGTACTACAGCACGAGTGTAAAGGTATTCCTGACTACTTTAGGGGAGAATAGGTTAAACTAGCGAAGGAAAGGAACGTGACGTCGATGCGAGGATTGGATGAATCATCGCTCCACATTTTTCTCTGTGGAGATCTCTCTGTCTACGGCGATTTTTTTAGACTAAATGAGCACTTTCACGGAAGTATTTGGGTCAAATAGATTCTGTGGAGTAAAGAAAATAAAGCTATTTCGTGGTAATGATCGATCAAGATATGATTTAACGGAATGTAAATCAGGGTTCATCCAGGAACTTAAGAATGGATTCTTAAAATTTAATGGGGAAAGTCTTAATAATGAACTTTGTTGAAACTTAAAAGTATATGAACCATAATGTTAAAAAAAGATTTGAAATCTGTCATACAATTTATTTCTTATCTTGTTTTTGCTCCATGATCGTCTTGTCCACAGTCTTCTCCGTCTACCTACAGTTTAGAATCAAAGCAAACGTAGCTGCGCACAATACGATCCCGTGGACCGAGTGTTTGATGTAAGATGAATTTAATTAAGTACTTTTCCAATATTGGAACAGAGTAAAGTTTAACATAGAAGTTTGAATTGTGGGGCAATTAGAGGATGTCTTCAATGGGAGAATGTTTTGGCGGTTTCAGCGGTGTTATGAAACGAAGCTATGTTTGCTCGTTCGAAAGAAAATAACAAATACCATCCCGAGTCGAACGGCAGCGCAGGAACTTGAAGGAGCGTGAAAATGTTTTATTTTTCAATGGGCAGACAACAGGTTCATTTCACGGCGCAGGCTCGTTTTACGAAAAAAATTCTCTTCACGGTTTTTCAGATGGTAATAAATTCCGCGCGGAAAAGTATTCCGCGAAGGTAAAAGCGCATGTTCGCGTTTATGTATTAATGTGTGCGCGCGTGACGTAAGACGACGGTAATTAATCCAATTCAACCAGTCGTAGAAACTAGTTGCGTTGTTCCTTATTTTATTTATTTCGGTAGTGAAGTAACAATCTTAGAGACCTTTATCCCGTGGCTAATATTTGAGATCGCTCGTATTTAACCCATTTTCAATGAAATAACGTAAGAAAAGTACTGGAAAATAAGAGTGTAAGGTGATGAAAGTGTACAATAAGCCGCCTTCTCTCTCTCACTCGGCATGTATCGTGTTTTGTTGAATATAATAACATGTGAAAGCTGCAAAAAGAATCTGCTTCTCGTGTTTGATTTTTTGGTGCAGTATACCTCGCGATTCCTTCTCTATTAGACGTTTCCTTTCTTCCTTAACGACCTAAAGATTTAAACCTATTTTTCATCGTATCTTTTCTGCGCCCGATCTTTCGTTCTTTAAATTTTTTTAAACAGCGTTGATTATTTCAAGACGGCCTTACCTAACTCACGGTTTAACGACCTCGTCATCGCAAAAAAATAATGAATTCTGCGGCCTCCAGACGTAAACATCCAAAGTGAGCCGATTTCATTTACGACTTTTTAATGTTCCTTCGATTAGTAGCGGATAAAGGAATGATGAATGCGCGTATACGATATTCGATTGTTCGGATCTCGAGAGTCCACTCACGGAATCTTTCCCTTTTCGATAAGGCCTGTCTGTATGTTTGTTTCTTGACACGATTCTCGTGCGTAACACTTTCTTCCTCTTGTCTTGTTTGTCTTACGATCCAGTCGAATCAACAGTCAATCCTCTTGTCTCATTTTTTTCCTATCGGAAATTTCCATTTCTCACGTGGTGATTTCAAACGCTTCGCGTTTGTTTTAAAAAAATAAAGTAGCTCAAAAATTACTCTCCGTCCTTTCATTCAATCGCTGGATTTCAAACAAATTCGTAACATGGGTTACAGAGCTAGGAAAACACTGACGTGTATTAAATGCTATGCAACTGCTCTGAAAAGCTTGATATGTATTGAGATACGGACCATTTGTAATTGAGCTTTCGCCGTAGACCAAAAGAACGAAGCTTATTTTCACTGCCGAAGGCATTTAATGTACTTTTCGAATGAGGCCGCCAAGCATTCATTCAAATTAAGCGGGCGGGGGAGGAAAAACTTATTTTTGAAATCCTTTTGTCTAGGATAGATTCACATCGCACAATTTCTCGACATTTTTTCACTCCGGAGATTTGTAGAATAGAAGTGAGTAGAATTGAAATCAAAGCGTAGAAAATAAATAAGAATTTTGAAAAGAAAAACATTTTTCACCTATAAGAATCATTAAACAGTGTACGCTGTGTCACGGCAACCGACTCTGAAATGCGGACAATAATAAGTTGATGTAATTTTGTATGGTAGCCGATTAAAACCAAACTCCGCACACTACAGTGAATTATATATGTGTATAGGAATATATTCTATATATTGGGTTATTTTCGTAAATTCTGAATGTAATAATTAATTATAATCGAGATAACTCGTGCAACCTTGCAGCGTTTTAGTAAAATATAAGCCAGTTTTTTGCTGTAAACCAGCAAGAATTTTCAGCTGCGATTCATCGACCTCTTATTACAATCGATCTTCGACGAAATCGAAACCTCCTTGAACCAATTATTGCTAAAATATAACTTAAACTCTTTACCCAGGTAACCCAATCGTTCAATAGCTGCAAGAACTAATTCTATTGCCATTTTTTGTTCAAACAAAGAGTGGATCGCCTAAATTTTCACTCGGAATTAAACGCGATTAGAATACGCCCATTTTTATTCCTTCGACGATCGCATGAAATTCCACACGTTCATTTTCCGGGGTTACTTTTTTTTTATGCTGAACAAAATACAAAGCGGGTCATACGTCATTTGTGCCTGGGTGGCACATCTCGCGGATTTATTCCCATCTCTTTAAAGCACAGCCCCGTTCCTCTCCTGTGCTCTTTCTCCTCTTCGGGTTTAGTTCGCAGCGGTTGCATTTATTAGCGTTCATGGAGGATGGGGGAGGAGGGGGGAGGAGGGGGGGGGGGAGTGGGGTGGAGTGGGAGGCTCGGGGAGGTTTTTCCTCCTGCTCGTTATTTCTCCCCCTTGCGAAATCTCCTGCCTCTCTCCCTCTCTTTCTCTCTGACGGTATTTATCATTGTTTTCCGATCCGCTTTTGTGGAGGCGGAGCGAGGCGGCTTCATGCCCCGCGAAAAATGGAGGGGTTGGTCAAAGGGAAGGGGGAAAGTCAATTGTTGCGAAACGAACGTTACCGATGTCGTTTCTTTTCTTTCTTTTTTTTAATGGCTTCCGTTTGATTTATCCGCGCTAGAAGCTCTAGTTGAAATTATTCCTTTAAATCGCCATTGCTGCTAGAGGAGTGTGGCGTTCCTCTTGTTAGTGTGAGTCATTACGAGGGGCATTTCTGTTCGCTTTAGTCGTTTTATTCAGTTTTATTTTCCTATTTTAAAAACGCCTTTTAAGGATGAAATTTTACGCGTATCTTGAAAGAATGGTTAATTGGATTCGGCCACTCCGTATGTCCTCATTCATAGAGTGCATAGGCGTATTTGGCGAAATTTATTCTTATTTTATATTTGTATTTGTGTAAAGATTTAAATGCTGTCGTACGCTATACGTTTTTACTCGCATTAAAATTCCGCATGAGTTTTCACTTTAGATTAAGTCAATCAGGTCTGCCTTTTTAGTGGATATTGGGTTTGAAATGTTAACCTCCTAATTTCTTTGACAGATTGCGTTTGATTATTTAGAAAGTTTTCAAAATTCATCGAGGCAATAATACATATTATAGCAATATTCATAGATAAGAAATTCGGCTAATTCAAAAGTCAAACTTTCTCTCTTATTCTTGCGTTGCGACATTTCAACTTTAAGAGAATATTTTTTTTTTGCAAGTTAAGCCTTTCTTTCCGAAAGAGCATCTTTCAATGTAATCAGCGTTGGATCAATCGCGAAGATCACATTTTTCGATCATTTTAGAGCCGCATTCACTTGCATCTTACCAAGATCCGACAAAATGAGCGTTTTAAATTTTATTCCATGCTATAATTTTCTTCACGTTGAACGATAAATTTGAAGTATTTTCGTCTAATATGTGAAAATGAAAATCGAAACAGAACTGGATGTTATGGTAGTGCAGTTTTATCATGGAAAGAATCGTATGAAAGGGCTCGAAAATTAAGGGTTGTTTATTTGGATTGGCAAAACGAACGCTACCAGAATATTTACGTTTAGTTCTCATCGACACCTCCCTTTGAAATAAATGCTAGTTATTCAGTTTTCCTCTCGCACTGCGGAGGAAGTAACTTATTCGAAACGGACCCTATTTCTCTGCTCTTTAAGGAAATTCCAGGTGGATTTATATTTGCTAATGACCATTTTAAATGAAGCGCTTGAGGTCGTCGCCTTCAAACTCTCGCCTCAGTCATACAATTAATTGCTTTCTGAGAAGTCTTATCGCTGAAATCTCAGACGGCTAGCTCATGTCGACACATTCTCCAGATAGGTGACACCTTTTAATAAACTATGTTCAATTGTTTGCGCGTCTTGCTTAAATGTCTCTCTCTCTTAGTCTAGAGGCGATAAGGTTTACGGAGACGACCTAAATCTCTTGTCAACGCTCCGTTTTATCTCGAGGATGGAGGTTAATTTTTTTCGACAATCCTTAGAAAATCATTCCAAGTTTCTGAAAGAAGTTGTTGGAGAAAAATAACTAGTACGTTGGTAATTGATGCTGCCACAAACTTTTAAATCGATATTGCTGTTTCTCGATAGGAATTTGCTCTAGTTTCTGCATTTTATACCTTTGCTATATGGAGTAGATAAGCAAGCTTGACGATTATCTGTAGTCTTTAAATCACTGAAAATCATTTTGCGCAGCTCAATGACCAATTTTTCTCAATCAAATGGAAATCACCATAGTCTGCGCTTATTAAAAAAAGATTTGAACAGAAATTCATGAATTTGTTATAGAGAGATTGTACCCATGTCACGACCTTTATTCCATTATTCATTTTTTGTGGAGAGCTTACAAACCCCAGGCTAGGAATAATTCACTCTTCGAAGGGACTGCATTTTACGACTGGCCATTTATCTTTCATGTCCGACGGAGCAAGAGGATGTGGTCTTTGTCCACCACAGCGTTTTATCGCCTTCTAATGTTCCGGTAGAAGTAAACTCGAATATGGAAGCGCAATCGCTTTATTTTTTTATCGTTGCAACCGCTCCTGAAGGTCACTCTCGACAATGGAAGGTCGAAAACTCGCCCCCCTTTTGGGGCTGTGGTAGCGTAAACGAAGGTGCTATCTCCGTGTGGGAAAAGTCTCTTAAAACTTTTATGCTTCGGTGTCGAGTATCGTCCCTCGAAAAGCGCCTCTTTCGATAAAACGACGACTTTAATTCTGAGCTAACAGGAGTGTCCTGCTTGGCGTTTTTTTTTAATTGCCAAATTCAAGTCCACTCAAAGTCGTCCTTAGGGCTTAATTATTTTGGTCTACGTATTCAAGAGCCATCTGTCAGAGGAAGTAGGTCGTTTTCGTGTGTCATAGGTTTCCTATCAAATATTCCATGACGTGAGAATTTGGAAGTGTTATGTTTTACGATTTCGGTCAACTTGATTCAAAATGAAGGATTTATATAGTTATTACAGTAAGTAAGCTGTACGGTATGGACCGTGTATGCAAAGCAGCCTTCCTCAGTTGTGGACTCGTTCCTCGGTTCTAAATATTCACATAATGAGCTCAATTATTCATTCATCCCATAAGTACGCCACGATGGAATAAAAACAAGAACGCCCAGAAAATTTTAACTTGCAAATCTTGGAATGCATTTAATCAAGGTATTATAGGTGTAAACAGGGATGGCAAATTTCGATAGTGGACGAATGACTTCAGCGTTTTTCTTTTTATCGAAATAATTAATGTTTATTTTTTTTACGAAAACGGTCAGATACCTGCGCTTTATGAAGTACATATTATATCAATCGCCCTGAGCCGACTGAATTATGCATTTTCGAAATATATGTTAACGCACCGTGTTAAGCATCCCCTTTCAAATTGTTTATTCACGACTATTATGTAATAAATATAGCGTTATTTAAAAATACGATTAAATTCCTTGCTCCCCCCCTTCCGTGTCCCCTTATCCTCGCTCCGTCTTTGCTCGCATATTTTTAGTCAACCCGTCCTATTTTAAGCCTCGTTTTGTCTTCGAGAAAATAAAATTGCTCCATTTTCCAAGTGGGTTTGTTTTATTAAGGCTTTTGTTTATCGCCCCTGGTATTTCATACAAGAACTACCCATCCGCTGTTATAAAGCAGCTATTTATCGGGTCAATAAGTTTATCCGTGTATACTTCCCATCCTTTACGATTAGAGAGGATTATGTCCCTTAATGTTTATATTCCCGAAACTACAAATAACTAACATGTTCCTTTAATTTGAACTCCGAACCTGTCATCTTGCGCTTTAATGCTCGCCTTCTATTTGTTTATAGGCAACGGACGCAGGAGGCTTCAAATTTCGAATTTACAACCCGTCTTACGTTCTATTTAGAACGCAAACGGCGAATTGAAGCGTGCTATGCAACGGAATATTTTTATTAGTTTTGCGTGCGATCCTTATTTTCGTTAGTGTTTTGTCGAAAGGATAATGATAGATGGCACCCTTTCCTCTCCTCCCCCACACTCCAGTTGAGTTGTCCAGTTGAGAAAGAACCGAGTCGTGACGCTTCGAAGCTCCGCCGTTGTGGTGGCACAGCTTTTGCTGGTTCAACGGCTCAAAACGATTTCAACGCGCTTGCCCTTGGCACAGATAGTTCGTTATTTTTTTTTATTATGGACCGAGCAAAAAAAAGTTGGAGGCAAGGCGGAGGGGCGGGGCGGGCGTGCAAAGGGGAAAGGGTGTAGAGAGAGACTACCTAGGATTTCGTCCTCTCCTTTATCCATATATCTAACTGTGTGTATCGAAGTTTGTTAGGACTAAATCGGGTCGTAATTCATGCACGACTGGCGTGACTAGGCAGTTCGCCTCGTCCGGTCCTCGCGTGTTATGTTTTTTCAATGCTTGTTGGTGCTTTTGAACTACTGATGTGTTGCTCCTTCTCCTCCTCTCCCTTGATTGTGTTGCTATCCGAGGTGTCCCATTATGTATTTCGTGCGACTAAATATGTATGTGTGTGTGTGTATATATATATATATATATATATATATATTAGGTATATATATATATTTATATATATAGAAAGGTTCCTGTCCTACGCGGTCTTTTCTCCCTTGATTCCTTTAGGGCGAAATGGGGCGACGAATAAGGTCAAGCGATCGTTTGAACTTTTGATGTCCTTTTCTTATCTCCCACGCACGGTCAACTCCCTCTTTGGACAGTGACATAAAAGAAATTTGTGAGCGGTGTAAAGAAAAATACTCGTTTTTAACACACGTAGTGTAGGTTAGCGTAGAACCAATATTTACATAGGATAACGTTATCTGTTCATCCTGTTACAGATATTTTTCCTAATTTTTCATTATAAAACGAGTGATATTGCCGTTACTTTTTTTAAATTAATGGATTTTTCGCCATTTACGACTCGTTTAAGGAATTATTTATTGCTAAGGCGAAGTTTACATACCGCTTGAGGAGCAAAATCGAGCTCATCTTATAGTTAGGTTATAGTTCTAGATTCTGGAAACAATTTCGAATATGATATCGGTGTATCACCACCCACGGGGGCTGCTTTGTATCCTAAAAGAGCACCTTGTGTTCCGAAACTTTTTACAGTTGTTGGAGACGCAATTTGTCTGCGGAGCAGTTATGTTTGAATTTTGCCCAAGAAAAGCATGAATGATACGGCTCCATGTTGTAATAACGAATAATAATTCATAGGTTTAGAGTGAATTTTCCATACAATGTTAATTGCGTTTATTCTTATATAAAAATATAACATAGGTATGTGAAGTTAACCCTCTACTCCCTATGGAACTTCAAGGTAACTTTCCATATTTTCATTCATTTTTATGCTTAAATAAATTATTTGTTATTTTAATAATCTTCGTGCACTTTTTTACATAATTAAATTCATCCAACTGGAAAAATGGGCATAAGAGTATTATATCCTTTTTGTCTATAAAATAATTTAAAAAGGATATGATCTTTAGCAATGTCGTTCAGTTTTAAGGAAAGCCATGTAGAAATAAGTGTCGTCTAATGCTTGATATTCCCTCTTTGAACTACGCTCCGCTCTCAAAAATAAAACATTTCTTAGTATGCTTTTTTTTAAGCATTGTGGAATCAGGAATTTGCTGCATCGCCCCTTTCTCCTCTTGAATAATCGAGCGGGACGAAAAAAAATAAACGGAAAAACTTTTTCCACCCTAAAAACTCCATTTTTTCCCAAATTTACCTTTCTTTAAACTCGTCCTTTTTTTCATCCTCTTGGGAACTCTGCGATAAACTTTGCAAAAGCGCGTTCATTAAAGGCACCTTCGAGCATAGCGCCGTGGAAAAAAATATTTCTCTCGGACGCCTTAAAAGTTATTTTTTTTCTTTTTCCTCCATTATTTCGACAGAATTCGCTTCGTAAGATGGGGGAGGGAGGATAAATTGAAGGAGTTATGCTCCTCGTCTTTTTTTTTTAAATGAGGTTTCTTCACCATCCTACCCATTCGAAAAGATGAGATGGACCGGCCCGAGATGATAGGTAAGGAGTATGCGGAGGCTAGTATCGCGCTGCTGGAAAAGGTAGTAAAGAGATAAGAGAAAATAGTGGGGAAATCGAGAAAGCTTTGTAGAGAACAATCAGGGGAGGAAATACAGCAGAGGCTCGATTATTCCAACCTGATTTGGATAAACCTGCTTAGAGATCAATTTTTGTGATAATCGAACGATATTTGATCTAAGGACAAATGAACTAGAAGGACAAAAGTTACTGTGTTGTGTTCTTGACAAAAAATTCACACACGCATGATAGCGTAACACAGTAGATGAGCGTGAAAATTTTTGTAAAATTCCATTCAAAAAAATAATCGATTCTTTGATGCACTGAACATTATCGGTGCACATTACTGCCAAATCTCTGAACCGGAATTTATTTATAAAAGAATCGTTTTGCATGATTCGTATGATTCCCAACCTACTGTAAGCGCAAATAGACTAAGAGTAAGCCAAGAAGTTGAAGAGAAATTAAAGAGAGGTGAGATGTGAATTAGAGACGGAAGCAGCTAATGAGATGGGTAAATAGAAAGTTGAAAGAAAATGGGAAAATATAAGCTACAAGTGGGAGAGAAAGAGGGCAGAAGATAGGGAAAGAGACGGAGATAAATGAAGGATAAATAAGAATATGTAAGGAAGGAGATAAGATTGTGAGTAGAAAGGGAATTTAAAGGAAGCCAGTAAAAAGAGAATTAGGTTGAGTGGAGACTGAGATAATGGAGTGAAAGTGGAGAAGATGAGAAGGAATGGATGAAGAGGGATATTAAGCCAAAGAAACTGAAGAGAGGAACTTCATTTGTATTATTTATATATATATATATATATACACATACATACATACATACATACATACATATATATATATATATATACACATATTTAATTGGCTAGAATGCAGCCGTCATCAGTGGTGAATCATAGTTAGAGGGAAATAAGAGAGCTAGAGAAGTCGAGAGGTGGCGTAGAAAAATGGAAAGAGAAAGAGAGATGGCACTGCAGCTAGCGATATAAAGGTTGCGCGCACGAATCAGTCCGTCCTGTATTATGCAACCCGGCAGTCCCTCGCTCTTCCATCCATCCCAGTAAGCTTCCCGCCCATGTTCCTCCCTCCCCACCCTCTCCCCCCACACCCCCATCCCTATGCTGCCTCACCCCTTTAGAGTACGTTTACCATTCTCTTTTCCCGCATTTTCCCCTTCATTACTTGCCCCACTTGCTCAGCTCATACATACCCTGCACAACCTCCTTCCATCTCTCTCTCTCCCTTTTCCTCCCAACTCCCGCTCACGGCTTCGTTTCCCCCCTCCCCCCCTCCCCTCCCATCTCATCCTCCTCCTCCTCCGTTTTTCATCCCTTTCCACTCCGCATCCCTGCAACATGGTTACTGCACCACCTCTTACAGCTACTTGGCTCATCCTTCCTCTTTTCGTTCCTTTTTTTTTATTTTTCAGCGCGGACGCTTTCCGGCCGCGGTTTTTTTACCTTGGAGTTTTTTTCCCCGCGCATTACCTATGCCAGTGCGTCAGTCCTCCTTCGCAGCTTGCGGTGGGAGTAAAACAAAATATTTTCTTAAAAAATAAACCGTGCGACCTCGTTTATCCGGATCTCTGCTGCTCCGCATTTCTCCTTTATCCGGCTTGTTTTCATTTTCGCGTGTGATGGTTTTTCAGTGCACGTAAATATACGTGTTACCGCGAAATTCGTTAAACTCTTTGGTAGCAGGGAGGATTAATAATAATAACGTACTATAATTCTGTGTCAACCTCCAACGTACAAAAACACAGACGTGAGGGAGTTGGGAATGAATGCATTTCAGAATGATTTGCATCTCTATCGTCTTAGGAAGAGTTACCGAGGCTGTTATCGACCCAAAAAAATGTTATATTCGAAAAACGACTAGGATAGTTAGAATCACGATGCCAATAGACATAGTTCACTTCAGACGCATGAGAGGTAGGTCAAGAAGGAAAACATTTTCTCCGGCTAACAAGCAAAAAGTTGCAGAGTTCTTTGAATAAAAACTATTTCTTATATATGTATATATATATAATTCATGCCTCGAATTGGTATCGATTCAACGTTATATACAAGTTTAAGGATACGGAATTCACATTTAACAAGACTAACTTGAAACCGCGTCTATTTTTGGACCTCCGGGAATTGGCGAAATCGTGAATGTTAGCATCATAAAAACTGCCGTTTCTCTAAAGAAGAGGCGAAAATTACCTCACAAAATATTCGGCGATTTTTGCATCATAACTCTTACGCTGCCGCGCTTGCGAAACGCGAGATTTTGCAACCTCCCGTAGAGAGCGCGACTGGAAGCTGTGTGGACTCGTGACGTCACCGCGCCATCTTCGCTATTTAAAAAGAAAAAAAAGGAAGGAAAAAACGCGAACGTTTGAAGAACGACCCGCTATTATATCGGAGTTAGGCGACGAACGATCTCCTTTTGTTATTTTTTTAAAAACCTCTCCACTTCCATATAAAAAACGTGAAATCTCCTGAGATTCTATTCCTTCCGTTTAATTGAGCGTAGGAGTATTTTTACCTAATTGGGATGTATTTGTTGTCTTCCCCTTTTCCTCCCTTTAAGCCTCCTTCATCTTTAGGATATATATATATATATTAAGCGCCTCCTTTTCCCTGCCATAAATTGTCTTTTATGAAATTGGTGCCAAATTATTTCGGAGCGGAGGACTGGGAGGGAAGGAGAGGAGAAGGGAAAGAGGAGGGGAAGAGAGAAAGAGTTTAATTCATTTTTTCGCTATCCCTCCAGCGACGTATCTCCCCTTCTCATCCCCCTTCTCTTATTCTCCATCCACTTTCTCCCTTTAAACTTCTCCCTTCAAATTCCCACTTCTTCTCCCTCCTTCCCCTCTTTCCCTCCCTCCCTCCCTTCTCTCCAGCCGTCCGTGTGACGTCTTCATTCGTTTCGTCACCACTCCCTCCTCTTCCAAGCGGTTATTTTCGGGGCGACTTTTTTTCGTGTGCGCCGGTCCGAGTTTCTTTTTTTCCCTCTCCCTTTGCTCTCCAGTAGTGGTGCAGGTTGAAAATTTCAAGGCGTCGCGAGTGGGAAATTTTTATTTCGGTGCGTCGGTAAAAAAAAAATCTGGTGCACTTTCGACGATCTCCCAAACTTTCGAGTAATACGATGTCTCTCGAGTTGAAAATTTCGACGATTTTTACGTAGGCTGCTAAAATGACCGCGTAGGATGACTTTAAACTCTGTTCTTACCGTGTGTGAAAGCATTAAAAATGTATATTTTTAGGGCATGTTGAATTTTGAAGAGCGAAATGACGCTTATTTTTGCGTAATTTTATGAAATCGTCATTCCATAAGCGGTAAGCTCCTCGGCAGTAGGAGGGGGTGACGACGCTTTTCATTCCCACTTGAAGTTTGGGAAGATTGGCTAAAAACAAGTACATAAGCATGAATGTGAAATTCGACAATTGAGAAATGGACTTAATTATTAAAGTTTGATTTAATTCAGCGTACGATAAACCTATCTTTCATAGGTTCTCCAAATTTTATTTTAGGCCTTATCCTCGGAATGCCTCTCAGGTAAATTTAATAGCAAAGCACGCAAAACGTGGACATTATTAGAACGGGGAAGTATCCTGTTGCTATAAAATGATCTGAATGCGATTTCTGTCGAAAAAATCTTTATCAGTGGTATGTACACCGCCTTATATATTTATATTCATAAGTGAACCACCATTCAATTGCCACGGGAGTTGAGCGTATCATACGGATTTTGAAAGGGAATAAAACTCTGTCGAGGTGACTCGCCTCAGGGAAATCGATCGAGATGGGAAAAATGGTACCGATCAGAAGAAACACATGCGTCGCATATCCTTTTTCGAGAAAGGTAAAGATTCACGCGAGTGGTATCCTGCGATAGTCCCGTAGGAGAGGAAGATCTTCACGAAGCGGTGCGGGCTTTAAAGAGAATCGATCATCGTAGCATCTCTCCCTCAAACTGCAGCAAGCCTCTCCCCTCCCCCTCTTCCCAACTCCCTGCTTCCTCCCTCCCCCCCACTCCCCATCTCCTTTGTCGAAGCCAGTTCGACGTTTGGCTATCGACAGGGTAGCGGCAAGTTGATATTCAGCCTCTGACAGAAGCGGCATATTCGTTCCGTTTCCAGCGGTGGAGTTTTCGCGAAGCATTTGCTTTCCTTTTTCTGCAAAGAGCTTTTTTTAGAATATTCGGCGATTGACGATATTGCTGGCTGAAAAATCGTCTATTTCACCTGTTTCTCGTGTCGGTTAAGAATCTAAAATTGCGAGTGATGGAGTCACAACGCTTTGATAAGTTCTTTAAGCTGATGCTAATCATAAATTCAATCACAAAACTTAACTTCTTGATCACACCTCGTATTTTTAATGAATAATAATACTTGAGCTAGGCAGAAGACGGCAACTTTGCTGTTGGATTTTAGGATTCTCTTAATTTCGGAAAATGTTAAAATGAAACTACACTTAGAATTCATTTCTCATGCTGAATCTTGGCTTCTTCTTCTCGACACCTATTCTCCACAAACTTGTTTTTTTGAATGTTGTAGAACCATAAGTAATTTATAATAACAATGCCCCTGCGATAGAAAAAAGTTTTTATTTATTGAAAAAAGAAATTCTCGAACTGGGATCAAAAACTACCCCAGGTGTGTGAGACTAATTTTTTCCAGGTAGTTCGCGAGAGTTAAACACTTCTTGCTGGAGTCGAAAAAAATGTGATTGTGTTTAAGTTTAGCGTCGATATTTTAGTAAAACATTATCTGAAATGACTTGACTCACAGATGATATTTTACTATAAATGCCATCGTGTATATTATAAGGACAAGAAATGTTCTTTTGTATATTTGAATTTGAATGCATCATTAATCCAGCCAATAGTATTTTTTTCCATTCCCATCTCCGACAATTAAATATCTGTTAGGACGCAGTTTCCGTTCCTACCTTTGGACGAATGTGGGACCATTTTTTCTCGTGAAAATCACGAGACGAACAGTGGCCAAGTAACTGTCTATGCGCTAAATTTCGACTAATTACAATCGTTTGGTCCGAGCGGCCGCAAACGTACAATAACCAGAGCTACGCGACCCCGCCAAGTGGACGACAATCGCTACAAATTGGCCCCTTCCGAAGCGGCACCATTGACACCGTCGCCCGACACGCAAGATCTGTTACATCCGACTCGAGTGGGTGTCTGGTCGTATAACTTTCAACACACATGCACCCGCCCCCCCTCGCCATTCTTCTTCTGGACACTCCCCCCCCTCTCTCTCTCCTGTCCTCCTCTCTTTCCACTTCTCCACACCCACTTCTTTCTCCCTCTTTTTCACTGCTGCACATCGTTCAGACCTTCCGCCGTTCCATTTCCTCTGGCCTCCATTCGGAAAAAATATATAAATCACCTCTCTGGCCGTCTCTCCATCCCTCCCTCCACACCCTTTTATCTTTCTATTCCCTTCTCTCCCTCTCTCTCTCTCCCTATTCATCCCCTTCTCTATCTCTCTCTCTGCATTCCCCCCTCCCTCTATATCTCCATTCCCCTTCTCTACCTCTTTCAGTCCCCTATTCTCTATCTTTCTCCATTCCCCTTTCGATATCTCTCTCCAATCCCCCTTCTCCCACTTCCCCACTCTCTGCATTCCCCCTTCTCTCTCTCTCCACCCCCTCCCCTTCTCTCCCTCTCTCCACCCCCTCCCCTTCTCTCCCTCCATCCCTCCCCCTCCCTCCACCCCTCTTCTCCCTCTCTCTCTGCATCGCCCTCTCTATATCCACCCCCTTCTCTGCCTCACGCCCTCTCCTCTCTCTCTCTACATCCCACTTCTTTCTCTCTCTTCATTTCCACTTCTCCCTCTCCCCCACTCTCTGTATTCTCCCTTCTCTTCCTCTCTTTCTGCACTCCCCTTCTCTTTCTCCATTCCCCCTTCTTTCTCACTCTCTCCCCCTATCGCCGTTTCCCCAACCTCCCTCTCTTTGCCCGAATGAAATCTCGCAGCTTCCTCTCTCTCTATCTATCTTTCTCTTAAGTTGTCCATGACCTATTGATGAAGCGGTTGATTGCTGTGACCGGCGGATTGTAATTGAGCCTCTCTTTGTTAACCGTTCTCTTTTACTCCATATCCCGCTTCCTATTCTCATCTTCCGCTTTATTTTCCCGTTCTCCGTTTTGCGTGTCGTATTCGTGCGTGGGCGAGTGAATGGCGCATGGATCCACCTCTCTCGGTTCGTCCTCTCGAGGGTTATTTTTCGTTATTTGTTTATTTGTTCCTGATTGGGCAACTCGAGACGGTTGGCCACCCTCTTTATTTCCCTTTCTGACTGCCGCACCGAAATGAATGGGGAAACCCACTCATTTCGTGCGTAGCCCTTTTATATCAGGAGTTGCTGTCGTCGTTCTTTTGTTTTCTTCGTCGTCTCGCGTTAGCGAATCGGATAATTTTTTGCCATTGAGAAGTTGAGAGATCTAAAGGGTAATAGCCAGGATGTTTTGTTTACTATTTTGGATTTTTTCCAATTTCGTCGAAATGGTTGTTTTTATTAGCTGATTTTTCATTCAAGAAGGTATTGGAGTATATTATGAGGTGAAAAATTATTATATATGCTCAGTGTGAATTTAAAAATATGGAAATTTATTTGCCAGTTGAATGCTAATGGGTAGGTTAAAATAATTCCCTTTATGTATTAGTATTTTAAATCGCCAGGTTTTAAAAATTTTCTAATACTAATACAATTTATTGTCATAGAAGCGCTATTTTCTTCTTAAGTGGAACACAGTACGAACTGTTTCCCTTCAGTCAAGGATTCCACATAGATTTTTGAAGTCGGACTCGATGCATATCTTTGCATGTGCTTTTGTGTGTTTTCCTTTGTTTTTTATCTCTTCCGACAAGGAGCGAATATATCCTTGCTCTCTCTCAATAATTTTAACCCGCGACCTTCCCATTCTGGAGGCAGGCATTCGGTGTGTTTGACCAAATCAAGGACGCGCGCCACTCATTATATAAAAAGGACCGACCGCTCGATGCTGCCGAGTCTTCGCGTGCTCCGTTAAAATTAGACATTATTGGCCTTTGAAAGAGTGCGCTAACGGCGGCGACAGGAAAATGCCGTTAATTAGATCTAAAACGAAAATGGTTGTTTAACCGTTCAGTTTTTTTTCACGCAAATAACCTGGAAGAGTTTAAACGAGAATTTTTCAAATTAGTTGCCATTTTTTTCTTTCGATATGTCTACCCTTTTGATTTTCGTAGATCTGGAGTCTAGAAATGTTTTACCCTGATAATATATTTTGAAAATACTGTTTTCAATCACGTTACTTCGTATTAACTCGTATCCTGTAAATTAGGCTTTGCCTGTTACGAAAACAGAAAAAATATTACGTTTTCCATGTTCGGAGTGAGGTATGAGTAGTCTTTCAATATTGGGGTTTAGGGTTTGATCTCCGCCGGTAGCAGTTGCGTTCGCTCGTGAAGGGAACATATTTCTAAGATTTGAAGTCCAGAGAGAGACAGGAGAAATGATTAAAACGCGAGAGAATTTAAAAAATTAGGTTGTGCGAAATCTCAGGATTTTTATGCATATAGTATATTTATTGATATGAAATACCATTACATGTCCCAATATTTATCGGAATATTAATAAATGTATATCTTACATTTAGTAATTAAGTCTACAGTGAAAATTTGGTTTTGATGTCGATGTATCGAATTGCTTAATATACATATATCGATATATCGACTTCATTAAGATATCAATATTTGATAAAAAGTTTGGTTTCAACACTCCATCCTTCTGCATACAGAATGCAAATGAGATTGTGCATTACGCCGAAGATAATATCTTTCATGTGGATCCGTGTCAAACGATCGCTGTTCTAACGCTCCCACGGGATTCTTATGTATCTCGTGTACGCGGTTACCCATGTCGTCAACTTCTTCCAAGAAGAACCATCCCCCGCAGCCTCTTTGCACGTATAATGGCGTCTCCGCCTCGAAGAAACGGAAAAATAAAAACGAGGACGCACTCTCGGGCATAGATGATGAGCGAGCGTCTCTCGTTATTCTAGCCGCTGTTATTGTGTCGTGCCACCGCCTACGGAATCATTACGCTTGCGCAAGCGCTCTTAATAAAATCTGACGTCACATAACAACACGCGCCTACACGCACATACACATTTACACACACACATATATTCTTGAAGTCAAGGAAAAATAGGAAGAGAATACATTTCTCATAACTCGACACGCGGTGGTGCGTAGAAGTTTACGATCGAACGATCGAGGTGCCAGCGGCGGTGGGAGGTGCGCACGCGTGTTTTCAAGGTGAGTAGGAGAGAGATAGAAGGAGAGAGACAGAGATACATATAGGTATATACGCTCACGATTTGTTTTATCATGGCAAGAAGAGGAGCGATAACGTTGATTGCGTTCTTTCCCGGATTGGCACTCAACCTGATGAACTGGTTTACATTTCCTTTAGTCGATGGCGGCGGTTCGATTCCAGCTTAGCGTCCTTTCTTCCTCCTCCTCCTCCTCCCTTCCAGCTTCCTGGACAGTTTTTGTTTTCTTTAAATCGTGTGGAATACGCGGACGATCAGAGATATTCAACTTTGATCTGGTTTTCTGATAAAAGATAATATCGTAAGCTGTATCTGGATAAAAGTCGCTTGCGACTTCAATCGATATGTCGATAAGAAATTTATGTCATAGCTATTGAGTTCTCTATAGGTTACATCGGAGTGGCGTTTCCAACTGAGGTGCTGCGGCGCGCTGGATTACCAGAATCGAAAAAAGTTTTTAAATAGATAAATGAACGATTTGAAATGTTGTTGGTAGGTAGTTAGAGTAATAATATTTCCTCTTGTAAATTGAAGACGAACGAATGCGTTCAAACGCTTAGTTACCCGTGCGTAAACATATAAAGCCTTGATTCGAAATAGGGATGCTTTAAAATTCTACATCTTTGAAAGGGTGCTTCGCCTGTAAGAACTTAGGGAACCATTCTACTAGGATATAAATTTCAAGAAGTTGTATTTTTTATAATTTTGCTTTTCATTTCCCAACAGTTAGTTATAGCACTATAAAATTATGAATCCTCAATCACGAGGCATCGTCAGCCAGTACCTACCTATGAACTATACTACTTTGAATTCATCGAAATTCCTTTCAAACGGCGCTTTTCTGCGTATTATATCATCTTTTTAATTCTCAGATTTTGAGATAGTCGTGTTTTCTCTCGTAGATTTATTTCATGTCTGCGCCTATATTGCAATTAACTTTTTTTCAACTCCGATATTTGTCACTTTTGGAACAACTGTTAATCCGCTTAGGAAAGGAGGTGGATGGAGCAGGAATGAGAAGCGGAGCAGGGAGCGGGAATAGGAGGCGGAGCAGGAAGGGAGCGGAATGAGCAAAAAATATTCCGGTGCATAAATTTGGATCCTTGCGTCCGGAAAGGAGGTGCGCAGTGTATCGCGAGTCTATTTATGCTCATCACTCTCTTTATTTCTCTCGCTCTCTCTCACTCTCTGTGACGTCACTCCCCCCCCCCCTCCCTCCATCTTCCTCCCGTTAACGGAAGAGAGAGGCACGGAACACGTGAAATCTGTCCATCTATCTTATTCCGCGCAGAATTCCGCCTACTCCACGAGCCAGGAGACCGAAACTTTTAATGACGTAGCGAGTTGCGAATAAATTGCTGGAGGTAATTACCCGGAAGCAGAGCGTCACGTTGGATGATCTTCCGTTACGGCGTCGCGATGCCGAAAAAAGACGTAGAAAAGGCGCCGTTCTGTGTCTGTTAATGAAAGTCGCCCTCGTGAGTCGCGAAAGAGGCGGATCTTGGAAGAGGGTCGGATTATGGCCAAACCCGACTCATTTTCTTAATATCTAATTTCTTGAATCTGTTTGCCGTCACCGGCGGAGGATGATTTGCCTACGATTACCACACAATTCGAAGGTTATGGGATAAGAAAATGGACCAGGATATTGTCGGAAGAATCTTTAAGGAAACTAACATGTCGGTGATTACAGATTGCTCGACATACGTCTGTTACCTCTCGTCCCATATGGTTAGGTTTGTGGCTGTTTCCGTGGAATTGTAAAATAATTTAATTAATTTGAAACCATGAAATTTTGGGTAATTATCAGTATATTTAATTTCCTCCTAATCATTTACAGTATTCTTTGATTAGTCTCATGTTACTTTAAATTTTGCTGCAGTGTACCTTGTGATAATATAGATACATCATGTCCTACAAATAATCACTCTAACATCTGTAAAAAAAATCAGTCCTTAATGATTTTTTAGTCCTTAAAAAGTCTTTGTCCACTACAAACAACTTTCCTTCTCACGAAAATAAAATCCTCTTTGAAGGAATAATATGAAGACTAAACTGCCGCAAAACTTGGTTGATCCGGTGCTGAAGATGTCGTTCACATTTTTGCTGTAAGGAACCCCAAAGACGGTCGTATAAAAACAACACAAATGTCGCCAAAGAACTCGTCCGGCTTTCATCCTATTTTGATTTGTATTGACCTTAAAGAGTCTGCCAGTCCTAAAGGATTAACCACCTCACATAAAATTGTCTGGGAAAACGGACATAAAAGTCCATGTTGATTATTGACCATACCTTTCTCTCTCCCTTTTCTTTCCCCCTCTTCTCTCTCTCTCTCTCTCTTCTCAAACACATAACCAATCGATACGTGTTTTTTTACTCGTTTTCGAAGCCCCCAAGCTTTCTCACGAGGGCGTAGAGCAGGTCGCCACTGTCCACCTAGGGGATCACTTTATGGCTTCGTTGCCAAGGATACAAAAGTCTCCGCTCAACGTGGATTAATGGACGTTCATAGAGCGCGGGCATAATAAAAGGAAATGAAAATGTATCGGATAAAATATGTTGGGAACAGCAGCGTTAGCCGCTGCTGCTTTGTTATACTTCTTCCCACCTTTCAGTCCTCTCGTCTTCTTTCGAGGGAGGAAATTGGCTATATGTGGTGATATTTTTCAACGTTTGTTACGGTGGTGTGACAGGTTTAATGCAGTTGTGCAGCACACAGACGTGTCCCTAGAAAACCAAACTGGAGTTTATTTTCACGAGATTTCGAAAGCTACGAACTATACTATGTACCTCGAACTCCTATAAAAAGGTTATACAACAGGATGGGCATTTTGACTACATAGCAACCATCGTCAGTGGCGATCGTCTTTTAGAATCTACTTATGGCTTTCTCGACATTTTTATGGATTTGTTGGATTAAGTATATTTTGCAATTTTAATTTCAGCCGTAAGATGATACAGTTAATTGTCTTGTGGTATTTGAAAATGTTGACTTTGAAGTTCTATTATTCAAAATTTATATGCCGAGTAATTTACCGTTTCCATAAGTTTAAAGATGTGTTGAAGTCTGAAAGTCCTTTGCCTTTGATTGTCTTGATAAGTGTTCCGTTTCTACTTTTCCGCCATTTTTTTTCAAGACCTTTGTAGAAGGAGTCGTTTCCTATCTGGCCAGTGTCGGCTTAAAAATTCTAATTCCGGAAAAAAGAGATTCGAGGCAGCATTTTTATGAGCCGTACTTCGAGGAAATTGGATCAGTTGAGGTTCTGTTTTTTTTTACGATTCTCTTTTAATCTTGCCCTTCTTTCCTCTTTTCTCAATCTCGACTTACACGCAAAAAAAATCGCCCAAGATGATATCACCGCGTGATTTGTTTCCTGTTTTCGTGGAAGTAATTAAAAAACTTTCGTTGTTTTTTTTAATACCCGCGGAACAACATGTTGTCACCAGTAGGAGGCTACGCATAGGACGGTTTTACGAGGCAATGGTGTAAAAAGGTTTTTTCCTTACATCCTCTTTGCGTTAAACGACAGAGTTATACGTCATCCATATTATTTATAACTCTTACTTAAAAAAAATCTTTCCTCTCAAATGCTTTTGGCATGTTTTGTGGCTTTTCTTTTAGATGAATTTAATGAAAAGCTACCATAAGGTCACCAATGTCATAGATAAAACGAACATATCCTGTATTAATAAAAAGGTCCAGTAAACCAGTAATTTATAATAAAAATTTCTTACTACAGACGGTAACTCAAGCGCCGTCATGTGTAGGAAACTTCACTGCCACGGACCCTATTAAAACACAGCCCTGTCATAATGTCAGTGAACTTGTCTCTTGGGACAATCAACGCTCTTTTGGAAACTATATTTTCCAGTTTGATACGCGTCAAGAAAGCTATTTAAAAACACAGAATTCGTTTTTCTATTCCATTACATGCATTATGGATTAAATGGCCCACGAAATGATTCTTTTAAAAAAATTCCTCGTTTCTGTTACATTTCAAAAGAATTTCCGGAAGAATTTTTAACGCCCTATTAATTTCCTCGTAGCTAACCGTTTCCTCCATTTTTACAGTATTCTTTGAACAAATGTACGTTCGAGAGATTAATCCAATATCTTTCATAAACCCTATGTGCTCCCTACTAAACGACGAGTGGTGATAGACCAATCTCGAAGGAGAAAGTTTTAATTGGCACGTTAAACGGGAGAAAATATACCGTTTTGCTCGTCTGGAGACTTATTACACTCGACGACGCGGGCGTTTAAAATAAATGTGAGTGAATTTACGCCACCATATTTCACGGATCGGAACATTTTAATTTTTTTTTGACGGAATGGCTACAGGAGTCAATTTAAAAGATTATATGAACATTAATTTTTCTGTAGATTTCGAGTAGAATTTCGGTTCATTCTCCCGACAATTACCTTTCGCTTTTCGCTTGTGCTCTTCGAACTTATAAATATATTGCTGGTTTTCCCGTGACGAATGGAGGGCTATACCGTGATGCCATTTATCAAATTGATGGGTTATGGAAGAGAAGGCTTATAAGTGACGAAAGGAGTATTATATATATTTTTAAATACCCGTTTTCTTAAAAATTTGCATTCTATCTTATTTTATTTCTAGCTCAGCTAAAACTTCGAAATAATCCTGTTTTATTGCTATTATTATAATTGTATTTTTCCATATCATTATTATAGTTTTTCGTTATCGTGTATTGCCCTCTGTCTTATTTCTATTTTAGTAACCAATCAGCTGTAATTGTCGTCGCGTTATTTGTCTGTTGTTTATAAATGAATAAGATTATTCCGTCGGTTATTATTAATCAATTAGAATTTCTGTGACTCGAACCTCTATATTTCGAATTTTATCTATTTTTGTCGTTTTTCTCTTGTCGTGTACGCATCTTTTAAATCCATTCTCCAAAACTCGATTTTTTTCGACCCATCACAGTCTAATTATAGAGATTCCGTACTTCGTTAAAAAGACGTTACCTTCTCGGAAATCTTTCGGCACTGTAGATCGGGAGTCGGATTCCGCGGAAACCACGTTCAAAGGCGCCTTTTGATCTTCGCCATTACCATCAACCTGCAGAGCGTGCATGCGTGCGTGTCCCTGGAATGGGGGTCCTCGTCACAAGGATATTTTGGTTCCCATCAGATGCCCACGTAAAACCACGACGGAAAAGGTTGTCCCTCTTCCCTCTTCTCAACCCTCTTCTCTTTTCCGATCGACTATTTTGGTGCATCGCCATCATCGTTACACGTGCAGAGGTTGCCTCTTTTTTTCCTCCACATTTTTTTCATCATAAACTCTCCTGCTGGTTTCCATCCTGCCTCGGAACACATATCCGCTGCCATCGCAAAACGCACGCCTCTCCCTGCATCGCAAAAACATGTCGTGCACGGGTTAGGCTTCCGGAGGTAGGGAGATTTCCCTCTTCTCTCTCCCATTCGCTCCCCAATCCCAACGCTTCCTCTTTTCTTCCCTGCATCACCCGCTCCCCCTTTCCACGCGAAGCGCGCCTCGGGAAAAAAATCCGCTAATCTGCTTCCACCCGCTGGAAGGGCGAAGGAGGGTGGTGTATAAGAAAATTCGTCTTTTTTTCCATCGGAAAAATCATTCCGCCGCGCGTGCCAACTCGTTCTTTTTCAACCCGTAACCCATCGACTCCCAACTTTCGATTTTTTTTTGTCAAAGATCGAGTTACCCTCTCTTTGGCTTAGCCTCACCTTAACGTTCCCCTTTCTTTTCCTCCGTCTTCAAGGGTGGCTAGAGTTCCTTGTGGATGGGAAAACTCGTATTATTTTTCCTCTCCGCTCGTTCGCGTACAATTTGTAAGACTTCGGCAGCGAGAAATAGAACCGAGCATTCCGTGATTTGTCGAGTTTTTTTAACGTTGCGTGTTTTGCTTTTTAAAAAAAACTAATGCTGTCTTTGATTTAAAAAAAGGAAACGAGAGAAGAGAGGTTTTGAGGGCTTAAACACGATCGATTATCGATGAGATTTTAGAAAATCCTTATCGATCGCGGTTTTTGAAAAAAAAATGTTTCCAAAATTAATTTTCCTGTTTTTTGATGACAATTCTGGTCCGCCACGGATGGAAGCTATGACGTAATACAAGGTAGAAAAGATTTCTTTCGATGTTTTTATATCGGCGTGAGGCATGTCGTCATTTCAGAAACAATTCCATCTTCAAAATGAACCCGTTTCAATCGTTGGTTATCCATTGATAATGATAAAGTTTTTCGGGTATATACACGGAAACTTTTGAGGAAATGACTGTGAAACTAAAGGGAATGACTAATCCTTTATCTATCTCTCTCATGCCACAGTAACTCAGCGGTTTTTTTATCGTAGTAGTTTTTATTAGCAATTTCTAAGACGCAAAACTACTGAAATAGTTGTTAGTCACTTCAACTTTATAATGAAGTTTACATGGAGTTTTTTAAAACAATGTTTGTTTTATTGTCTCCTCCTAAATAAATGGAATCTCGCCGTGTAATGTAGTATAGATGTTTGTTAGAGTAATATTATAATAATGGTTGTTAGGGAAAATTTTATCAATTTTATTGATTAATATAAAAATAACTCTTAAGTTCATGTTAATGGCGTCTTGTCTTCCTTGGCCTTTTAAACATGCTTTATAAAATGTGTATGGGTTCTGTAAACACATCGCTGTGTTTACATGGCCTATATTAGTCTATTCGTGGATTGTTAAAAAGGCGCTTTTAGATGGTTTCATTGCTCGCCCAATCCTTGCACCGGGAAAACCGGACGAATATACAGGATAAGATAAAGGAATGATTCATCATAGGAGAAACACATGAAAAATTGACCAACGCATAACGCGTCCTTCCGTCCTCATGAAATGTGACGTAATATGGATCATTTGTAACAGATGTGCTCGGCTGGTAACCGCGGATCCTCGGCATACATTAACAAAAATGTCCGCTATTTCCATGTTTTTTATTTATGAGCTTTATCGTTTATGTTATCACATATGTCTGCTTTATTCATAAATTTTTATGCTATATAAACATCACTTAAGCAAGTGTAATTACCTTTTTAAAAAATATGACGGGTGGGCATGACTGCGGCATTAAATTAAAATTGAAATTTCGAGATGTATGTCTTAGCTAAGCTTTAATTCAAACTAGCAACTTAAATGAAAAACAAAGGTTCATTGTCAACCTTTAATGAGCCTTACAAAATAAGCGTTAATTATTGCCCGTCAAAAATGGCAAATAAGAATTAACGATATCTTACTAAGTAATTAAAACATACTTAATCATTAGAATAATATTTATTGTATCATACTTCCAGCAAATATTCCCTTCCATTTATAAACTTACATGTAGTATGATTTTGAAATATAAATTGTCGTAATTTCGGATGTTAATAATATTAATTTAACAATTTCGTGAAATATTCATTTTCATACAAACATATAAGTAAATAAATAAAGATATAATTAAATATCTATTTCCTTATCAATATACGTCTCACTTCTTAAACTCAGATAAAATTGTTTCATATTCCTTTTCATTTACATCCAGAGGAAAGACGCTACTGCAATCGAATGCGCGATGTTAAACTGATTAAGACCTGACTAACCTTTGCCGTCTTATTTCCACTACTCGCAGTTATAAAATGGAATTTTTTTATACAGGGTGTTCAAAAATAACTCCTGTTATATTCGTCAATTTATACATTGACAATGTTAACATTTTGATTGGATAAAAGGACGGAAATATATTTTTCTTCCAAGCCTTTTAATTTCTGTAAGTAATTAATCAGTTTCTGAGAAACCCTTTTTTATGGTCACCTTTAATTGAGGTAAACAGAAAATTAGAATTTATCGCTTTCTTTGCGTGTTGAGAAATCGCTAAAGTATGAAATAATCTCTCCATTCGCGCGTCCCTCCTCGCTTGTTTCGATGCAAAAAAATAAGTGCCGGGATATATGAGCATCAACCTCGTTTTTGGTTTTCATTATTCCCCATAATTACTGCGTGCCCGACCACATTTTCCAATCGCCTCCGCTTAATGTCCTTGTGAGGGGGCGGAGCGAGATGAAGAGAGATCCCTGGCAATGCACGGTGCAACAAATCGCCAAGGCCCACATATTGTAAGTATGAAGGGAGGGAGGGGAGGGGAGAGGAGAGGAGGATTGATGGCGTCGTGTGACCCACTTCTACTCTCCCTCCACAATGAGCGTATGCGGTGGAGGACGCCGATTTCACAACAGCTGACTCGGGGATGTACCTTACAGGCTGCATATGGCGTCAAAAGTGTCACCAACTCTACTACCCTTTCTATGCCTTTGCCGTCTGTGTTGCGGGATGCGTGCTCTTGTCATCTCTGCAGCCGTTGAAGTCTCCGAAGAGCTTGAGAGCGTGTCACGGTTGCACGTCTCGTCGTGTCGATGGAAGTTTTTTTTTATTTCGCCGCGTTTCGCGTCAGTCAGCTGTTTTGCTGGGGTTTTTTGTGTTTCGTCGCGCGCGCCGTTTCTTTTTTATTCGGCGTTCGTAGTTTTATTTTCCTTCGTGACAGCGTCGCTGATGTGCTGTCATAGCTGGAATTGTCGTGTTTTATCGATCGCAGTGAAGGTTCGAAATTCTTTTATGTAGAACAGCCCTTTTTCCTTTCTGTCAAACGAATAGGGGTTTTTAAAAATGCATTGCGAGCATAAAAAAATCAGGGTTCTGACATTGACGGTAGAGGTTCATTGGCGTCGTAGCAATTTTACCTATAGTAAGGTTCTGAACTATCATGTTTCTTGCTATTAATTTCTTTGTTTGAATCCAGAGTAATTACAGCAATCGCCTTTTTTGTGTAGAAAGAACCTCGAACTAATGTGGTAAATATCTACCTCCAAGAAGTGAAAAATTCTTATCTTATCGAGTTGTTTTCATTATTATATCGAACCGTGTTCTATAACCGGTTTAACCCAGGGTAAACATTCCGTAAACCCAAAGTTTTGACGATTTTGAACTTTGTTTTATGTCACATGGCAAATGTATGTTCCTCATATTTGTGCACGCGTTTACAACCTGTGCCCTGTATAAACAGTGATAGTCACATTTTAAAAGATTTTATCGAGGCAGCATTAACCCACGCATCAAGGTTGCTCGTGAGGGAGACTTTGGACTTTGATGTTTTCTCCCTGAGTAAACGGTGTCGCCTGCTGAGTTGGACGTGCCTCGAATGTGTAGAATCGTAGGATATGTGCTTGGAGAGGGGGAATTCAATGCCTGATCAGCTAGACGTCGTGCTATTTTGAATAAGCTATGCTAAGGATTCTGTCGTATGTATAGAGACATCACCTAAAGGAATCGCTTTAATTTTTGTTTAATTATAAATTTTAATTGTTTTCTGACATTATTAGCCGTCAGTTTCCGTTAAATGGTTATTTATTTGAAACATATCTAATGATTTAATTTATAGTTTGCGACGAGAGAGATCAAAAATTCTTTAAGATTATTCATATTTTTGATATAGCAAAAGTAATGGAAAAATATTCACTTCAGCTGTAGTTAAGAATTTTTGTTTTAGTTTTCATTGTAAATTATGCCATAGTCTATGTTAATTGTTACAGTAAACGAAAAAGGAGTAAAAAATTCTGGAATATTTTCAGTAGTTAATGTGTATGAAAATGAAAGCTTGAAAACCTCACCCAACAAATACCCTACAAATTGTTTTCTTATTTTCTTGAGTATATAAATTAAAGGAAATGCCGCTAATCGTTGGAGGTAAAATTTAGCCACAGCCAATGGTAGATATAAGGGGGGTCGCATTTGGCGCGCGCCAGGGGGCCCCTTGAAATAAGGGGCTCCTAAAAAATCTTTTTATGTATACTCTCAGAAATATTAAATATCTCATTTTAAAATACATGAAGGAAAATTGATTTTTTTCACTGCGATGGTTTACTTATTAAAACAGGGATCAAATATTTTAACTTGCGGGGCCCGCAATCGTTTAACGCCAGGAGCCCCAATAGTTTAGCGCCAGGGGCCTCATAATGTCTAAATCCGCAATTGGCCGCAGCTATGGATTCCTGAACGTACGAGTTTATCGCGTTTCGACTTAGCACGCCTCCTAACGCGTTGTCGTTAACATCCCGCTCCGTCACCATTTCAGACCTCGCCCAACATCAACCTCTCGCTGTGCAAAATAGTCCGCCGAAATAAATCCGTCTTTGGTAAACAATGAGGACGTATTTTATGGCCTTCCTTCTTTGTTCCCTGCATCTAGGCGGATTCGTCAGAACTCTCTTCCCCCTCACGTCCCACACTGACCTTAAAAGCTCCGAAAGCGGAGTGAACGGTTTTTAATCGTTTCCTTCCTTCGCGTTCTCCTCTTTGAATGAAGCCCTCTGCATTAACACGCGGGAAGATTTCTCTTTTTCCAGATTTCCCTAAAAGTTTAACCGTGTCCTTTCCTCCCCCTTCTCGGTGAAAACCCTCTTTCCTAAATCCTCTCCAAAAGCTTTAGCTAACGGTGAGCCGGAAAAACCCCTTTCATCTGGTCTGCGAGAATTTAAGAATGTTTATTCCACTTAATCGCTTGACCGGTTGACCCGTTCTTATCTCCCTTTCCCGTTCCACATTTCCTCGGATAACTTCCCAAACCTTCAATGCATCGCCACGCTTTAAATCCTAGCATTAAAACGCGTTTCCTTGGCAAGCCCGGGCCTCGTCACTGTTGCAAAGTTTTCCGTGACGTCTTACCTTTCGTCAACCCTAACTGCAATCCTTTTGTCGCGTGTTCCTTACCCTAGGCAATTATCCAGAGTGATACGGAGTCGGAACTCTGCCATAGGACCTCAAGTCTCATTACATCTTAGTGCCGTCTGTCTGTCTCTTAGGAGATCTTTTTTTCGTCTTTCCTTCCTTCCTCCGTTCAACCCGTTGTGAAAGTATTTTGTACAACCTCTCTCGCCGAGGAATCTGTACGGGTGGCGGGAGGAGGAGGGGAGGAAAGGAGGAGGTGTGTGTGTGAGAGAGAGAGGGAGGGAGCATGATCCACTGTGTTATCCCACCAGGAAATATTTTCTACGCTATGATGGAGAAGGAAACCTTGAGGGTGAGTTCTATTGAGACGATCGAATGGTAGGAGAAATAAAGGAGTGGAGAATTTAAAAAAAACAAATGAGTCGAGAGGAGTAGCGGTAAGGAGGGGCGAAGACGTGATGTTTCTTTCCGAGGGGATTTTCGCTCCTATTTTTTTTTTTAACTACCAGCCGGTCGTCCTGTTTTCTTCTTCTCCCTTAGCTGCGTTTTAAATGTTGAATTTTTACGAGTGAATTTTCATCTCCTCTTGCGGTCCTCTTGTATTTGTTGTTACGATGGAAGGGATTTGTAAATGTTCTGGCAAATTTTTTTTTTGTTTTCTGCTTACCTCCTGCGAGAGGTCGTTCGCTATTTTTAAAAGGCCTGCGATTGTAAAAGTTGGGATTGTTTTTCTCCTTGCGGTTTCTCTCGCGAAGAGTAACGTAACGAACGCCACTCTTTCCAGCGTCCTAAGAATAAAAGTAAAACAGTGGCAATGTTCCTCTATCTCACGACGGAGTGGCGAAAGCTCACGTTCGTCATTCGCTCGCAATTTAAAAGCGAATCTCGTCTCTCGCCTTCTTGAAGTTGTCGGAACTCTTTAACTAATTGTTCTCTCTCGCCCTTCGGTGTTCTCTCGCGTCTCATATCGCCATTACGTAGCTGCGTTTTTTTTTCAAAACGACGGGAATGGAACTGAAAAAATGAAACTGTCGGGCGTGTGTCTGCGCATAAAATCGATTATCTTGACGTGTAGATTATTTTTTTCTCTCAGTTCTCGATAAGCCGCTGGGTACGTTTCGAAAATTTTGTCCGCTTTGGGAAAATGTGTTAATGTTTTGCTGCAGTGGTAAATGCTCGCGTGAATACGCGTGAACTTCTGGATTTAGACAGATTTATTTGTCAATGTGACTCGTCCAATCCAGCGCTTCGCTCCAGTAAAAACTCTTAAATACGATTGATAAACCTATTCGTAATATTTGTTCCATTTAGTTCATGCTTTTCAACTTCTTAGCGCCAGCAAGAACTGGAAAAAAATATGAAGTAATTTCGTAGGTTGTATGATGCCCAAAGGAGTAATAATTTTTATCTACTGTAACACGCTATAAATTTTGTCTACAAAATCTTAATTAGCTGATACTTACCTATGGAAATGGGTCTGTTGTTCTTGTTGGAAGAACCGAAAAGGTAACATGCGCGCCTTATATTAAGTCAGTCTTAATCACTATTTTTATAACCAAAATGCTGTTAAAATTACAACCTTTGTATAATATCCTATACGTATCTTTGTGTAAAAACATTCAGTAAATAAAATAGTATTCTTACGTCGGTATGCGCACCTTAATTTGAACAAGCTATCTCCAGAAAGCAAGATTATCGCGATAGATTGCTCTTGAGTGATCCAATCAGAAGATTTTTCCCAATTACGATTAATGAATATCACCTGACCACCATAGCATTTGGAGATCGGGTTCCTCTTCCTTTCCAATGGCAAACCGCAGAATAGACTGAATCGCCGTCCGTTATTTAATCCTATTTATCCGGTCGTCTTATAGTCGAGTGGGCACGCTTCTGCCTCCCCATCATTAAACCCCTAAATAAACCTCCTCCGCGACCTGATGACCTATTCCCTCAAATTTCGCGCATTGCACCTGCATCGTCCTCCTCTCTCTCCGCTCCCTACCCTCCTGCACCCCTATCGTCTCCCTCCTCCCCCTCTCTCGCCGAAACCTTACAAAACAAGATCCTGGCGGCGTACCTCGGTCATGCGGACTCGTGCATTTAATCCGTCTTATTTTTGTCTACGCGAAACGCTATTCGAATCTCCTCGTATTGGACGGCTCTTGGAGAAAGAAATATAGTCTCTCTGGCGATTACGTCCGTGATGACCATCGACCCCTTTCCCCCTCCTCCGTCTTCTTCTCTAGTTTGGCTTGGCTCGCACGTGGCGTGAGCAGGGAATGAGTAACCTGGCGGTAGGAGACGGAAAGAAAATAACTATAATTTTCATTTTGTTTAATCGAGTCCTAAAATAATCGGTGCGCAACTCGAGGCCAATTACAGCCGATTGAATTACGAAATAAATATCAATATATGTACATATAAGGGACATCACGCGATGCAACCACATTTTTAACTGTAAAACTGCAATATTAATAATAATAACAGAAACGATAAACACATAAACAGATCCGATGTCCATCGTGGCTGAAAATAATTAGCGAGGAAAAAATAACGAAGAGATATTGTCGGTGAAAGAGGTCTATATATAGTTGTAAGTGGAGGTGGCATTATGCAAAAGCGGGATTTGAATATATGCGCAGGGCTCTAGATTTTTTATGTTCATAATTCCAATGCTGAAGATAAAATGGATAGATAAGGTGAAAAACGAGGAAGTATTACGAAGAATAGGAGAGGAGCGAACGATTATACAGACTGTTAGAAAGAGGAAGGCGAACTGGATTGGGCATTACCTGAGGAGAGAGAGTGCATGATTAAAGAAGTGCTAAAAGGAAAACTGGATGGAAAAAGAGAGAGGTAGGAAAAGGTTTCAGCTAGTAGACGACTTGAAAGGGAAAGAGAGCTATCAAGACATGAAGAAGACTGCGGAAAATAGATGTGGAGAACCAGGTTTAACCATGAATATTCACGGACCTGTCTACGGACTTTCCATTTGGGTAGGGCTATGAGAGAGGGAACGGTACCTCCCGTTCTACGATGAGACCTCAGGCCTAGACTTACCTCGAACTCGAGGGACTGGTGAGTTAAGCGGTCTCGATGGCGACGGAGTAAACAACATAATATACGTGAATGTTGTATTGGTCAGTGAAACGAGATTTGGGACTTTTAATTCTGACAATGAGTCAGGTTTTTATTTTAGGGGCATCCAAAACGCTTAAACAAGTCCTCGTTATAAGTTTTCAACGTCGCGATCTATCGTTATATCACTTGGAAATAAGGACATTTTAGGTTAGGGATGCTCTTACGTCTTTTGTTTGCCCCATGTCGCCTTTTAGCATCTGACCTGGGTGAAAAACACTGAAGGTATTACGTTTTATGTGATGAAAGACGCGCGCAATCGTCGTAATTTTACTGGCGGAGATACAGGGCAGGATATGGGGGAAGGGTAAGGTGTAAAAAAGGAACGGCATTCGGTAAAAATGCTGTAGGTTCAGCCTCTCCCCCCCCCCCTTTACTTCTCCTTCCCCCGCCCATTCCAATCCCAAACCTACCCCTAACCCCGTTTCCTCTCCCCCGGAAGGGGAATAGATGATGTTGATGATGCGGCATGGGAGTTGCCCGGATGAATTAGTCCGCAAGGCCAGCCGTTTTTGAGGTCCACGTGATACGTGCATCACAGCCCGGCCTCTTTATATCTTTCGCTACTCCTTCTCTTCTCCCTCTTCCCCCCTGCACAGCACAAAATCGCGGCGCTCTTGGACTGGGACGTCACGAAGAGAGAAGGGAAGATTCGCGGCGCCCCCTATGACGTCTATTCGGATGTGACGTTGGTCCGTCTCTCTCTTCCTTCTTCGCTAAGCCATTAGGGAATAAGTTCCCACGCACCTTCGGTGAAGAGAGAGGGAGTGAAGGAGAATGAGGGTTCGGTGGGAGGGACCCTTTTTACCGTGGCTGCGCTGTCGTGGAATGTGGTCCGGGGACACTACACACGCCTTTGCTGGTGGAGGTGGTGGGGATTGCCTTCTAATAATAAACTCCCCTCGGAGTCGCCGGCGTCTGCATGTAGTGGACTTAAAGCCTTTTGCCCAGAAGCAATATCGTGCCAAAACGAAAATAGGAGAGCGGTCGGAGTGGGTCGGCCTGCCCTGCTGGGGACCGGTGGTGTTTCGAACCGCGCGGAAGGATGGGAGCACGTGGCGTGTTTTATTTTTTCGTTTCTCTTGTCCCGCCCCTTTCCACGCCTCCCCAACCTCCTACCTCAACCTCACTCGCTTTATTTCCCCTCTAGTAAGCGTAAACTCCTCTTAGGTCTAACCTTTTTTTTTGTCCTGGAAGGTTGTGTGATCACTTCTAGATTATCTTTTCGTTTCCTCCAGACTGGCATTTTTAAGGAAGTCCCACAAATACACTATTTTTTGCGTTGACACACTCAACAAACGCGCGCGACCGTCTAGTTGGTGTGTGGCCTTTCCCGTTGTATCTTTAGCCCTATTTATTAAGGAAGGTTCTCGAGTTCTTACGCCCATTTTCTCCTGTCTTTCTGGACATATTTTTGAGAAATTTCGCTACAGAGTTTGCAAATAATTCTTCCAAGAAGAGTATTTATAATAGACGAATACAGTCATGTTTTGCCAGAAGATATTCAATAGTGTGGTCTTGACGTACGTAAAAAGGTTTTCTTAGAAATACTGTCTCTTTGCTATAATTTACTTCGATTTTATCCACTCTATCTAATCATTAGGTACTTTTAAGTACTTGCGGAAGAGGAAAGGTAAATAAGGATATTTAGGGCAAATAGGTGTTGAAGTGAGCACATACTTGATGTAGATATACATAAACTCAAGTTGTTTCATCAGTTCTTAATCTAATTTACATACATCCCTTCTCTACCCATGGTCCATGCTAGTTATTAATAAAAAAACAAATTTAATATCTTGAAGTGATGGTGATTATTTTGTGACTGTACCTGATTAACTTGTGATTGCACCTTCGGTCTAAATAAGTTAGTGTCTGGAATTAAGTGATAGCCCCCAAACTACGAAAATATGTTTGCGGTAATATTTTATTTCTGGTGGCTGAATACGTTAAGAAGAGAAAAACTCTGCATTTAAGTGATTATGTTCTTCCAAAGGCACGGCGATCACTTTAATTTTATTCAGTTCTTCTTATGTTGAGTTTTAAACTGAATATAAAAATTTTTCTCTTATTAATTCTGTTGCCTAGCCCTGACGTAGGAGGTCATTATGTCTACCTGTACGAAATGAGAATAATCAGTTCGACTGGAATCTTGTTTTCTTCCTGAACGATTTAGACGTAGCAAAAGATATGCGAAACCTGCCATTTTTATTTATTTATATTTTTTCTGTTAATGCCAACTTTTCCCATCGCTTATCATCCCACAGTAAGGTGAAGTACATTAGTGCCCGTTAAATTCAACCCATTTGATATCTGGAATCGTTCGCGGATGTTTTTATTTGATTGATGCCAAGAAGGGCAGCTCAATTCCATTTCTCGCCTTTGGTATTCGAACAGGAACACAAAGCTTGGAGAGAGTTTGAAAAAAATCGAACAAGTGAGGATATGTAGGCGCTTGTTTCACCGTTCTTCATTATACAGTCGGAAAGAAATCAGCCCCGATCAACTGTGAACGGATGACATTTTTATTCATATTTACGAGCGGTTTTTTTAATACCGGAGCTTTCGATGTTTTATCCAGTATCGTGAAAAATACACTCAACTGACAAAAGTCTGAAAAGTTGACGATTTTCGATTTCAAAACTAAGATAATTTGGACGGATTTGGATTCACTTAGCAGTAAAGTAGAATTTCATCTTTTCCCGCAAAAACATATCATTTTTTACTTTATTCTAGCTATTATTAAAAATGAAATTGAAAAGATAAATAATCGTTCCTGTTTTAACAGAATAGAAAAAAGAACATTTTCTGGAATCGAACCACTTCGCCGAGATGTTTTATTTTTATAGATCAAAAGTTATTGTAATCGGTGCGTTTACAGAATTTCAGCTCTTGTTTCCCATTTTAAGTGCTCCAAAAATGTTTGATAGACGGAAAATTTTGAACAGTTATGTGTAAAGTAGACATCAACATATGTATAACCTCTTAATCGTAATAATATATATGACAATTTAATATTTTTGGTTAAATTTAAATCATTTTTAAACTTACTATTTCTACTAAACCTCACTAGAGATCTATTTAGTTGTCTTCTCCAATGAACTTTGGATGTCATAGCTGTCTTCTTTTTTAAATGATTCCTCTCCATGCTTTAATTCAGTTAAATTCATCCTAATGGTTTAACCGGTAAAAAAATCTACTCCCAGGGGAGAAAAAACGACACAGAAACTTCCCTATGCATCATCAAGTTATATTTAACCCATTTCAGAGGTGCCGGGGGAGCCAGTTACTGCTAAAAAAGCGATAAAAGTTATAATTAGCTAGCTATGGCGGATAAAGTTTAATTGGCGCATGGGCTCCTTTCGGAAAAAGAAATCCGTTGCGTAATTTTAATCCTAAATGCTTAAATTAACTTCTGTCATGTTTGTCCGATTATCTAGCGACGGAAAATTTTCATTCCGTTTCAAACATGGGTAGATTTGAAGGTGGAGTTTGAGGTTCTTTTACGTGTTTTGATAACTTTGGGGTGTCCAGTTGTAACCAGTTCACGCAAATCAAAGGGTCAACGACCCACTCACTTTCTTTTCCTCTTCGGCCGCTCTTTCTTTTTCTTTTTAAAAAAAAAAGGTATCCTCTTTGGTTTGTTTAGCGAGTCAATGAAAAGTCTTTTATATTCTCTCTCGTTTTCGTATCAGTCCTCTTTCTACCATTTCTCTCCTTACAACCTCTCTCCTCCACCCTTCTTCCCTTCTTTCATTCTTCTCCTCTCCCTCTCCTCCTCTCACCTCTCTCTCTCTCCCTCTTACTGTCAATCCGAATAAATACTTTGCAAGCCACCGCAATTGGTGTGTGGCAGGAGGAGGTCACCTCCGACCTATCATGTTATTCTCCTATTGTGCTCTCTCCTCTCCCCCTTTCTCTACACAGTTTTTTTCCAACCCACATAACTAACATCATTCTATGGTAATTCTCTATGTCAACTAACAAAATATGTAGTCAATATGTATGTTAAAGTCTGTAATTTAACTTTTATATAATTCTCAATCCTGACGAAAGGGTTAAATGTAAGAAGGGACTTCACAGTCTCAATTTCGCCCTAAATAAATTCGTTTGTCTGTCTGTCCCTCCTCTCCTATTCCTCCTCCCTTATCTCTTCCCCTCTCTTCTCCGCTTTCATTTACTCTTCTACGTTTCCATAGCACAATTATTTCTCCTCTTCCTTCACTCCCAAGCTTAATGGTACAGCCGCTTTAGGTTTCTAGGATAGCATTTATTTTAACGTTCCTTATTTTTCCTCTCCCTTCTTAAGGGCTCTTACGAGGGTCCCTGGCGTCCTATCTCTTCTACCTTCACTTGTTTTCTCCCTACTCTCTCCCTCCCTCTCTTTCTCGAAGTCTGTGTGTACGAAGTACCTGGTGGACTGCAGGTCCTCACGGCAAGCGACCCTCGGTTCCCCGAATGCCTGCTGCTTCCCACTCCTTTCCCTTCTTTTGCTTTTTTATCGGGAGGTTTTTTGGACGTTAGAAAGCTGAGAAAAAATAAAAATAAAAACGGACAACCCTCGTTAAAAGGCAAAATTTCTAGAGACAGTTAAAACTCTTTATTCTCCATTGCTATTCCGGAGAGAGGTCTATAAAACTACATCTTAATGAGGAATGTCGTCGTATTTTCAACGGGTCGTTTATGAATAGACTTTGTTAGGCGTCGCTTACCTAGAGAAGAAAAACGATCGTGTTTTATTATATATTTTTTTGTCAAATACTACCTGTCAACCTAAGTTTTCAATTCTTGCAAGTTTTGGAAGTTTTCAGCAACGGGGCGAGGATCCAACGGTAAAATTCCTCGTTTTATTTTCCTCGTCGTTTTTGGTGAAAGTGGCCAATATTTAAAGAGGGATTCCGCGGCGGAGCCAAGCGGTGTGACATATTGATTTATTTTTTACCATGATCTTATACTCGGCTTTTTTCCGCAGTTAATTCGATCGATTGTTAGATTTCAAAACGGATTACCGATTTTACCTCATATTCTTAATCCACTTGATACTTTAGGTAACTCCAATATGCGTACAAAAGTGCAGAAAACCAGATGCGCGATTTGGCTATTAGTGGTGATCCGCCGCTAGTGGAATTTACCGATTAGATTGCAGGTGTTTAAAGGCGCTTTAAGTTGCTGATTTTTTTCTATCTTTTCGAATTTAAGAGACTTAAGGAACGATCTTTCCTGTCTAAATATATGAATTTAAGAAATAATTAAAAATAAAAACGTATTTCATCTATGAATAAATGTTCGCACTTTTTTCATTGTTGACTTAAATTAGTAGTATCCATACTAAAAAATTCTTATAGGTGGTACAAAAAACCATTGATTGCTTATTCGAACGTCCTAGATTTTCATTGTCCTAATTTTTTCCGGGAAATCGAAATATCGCCTTATTTGCTCTTAAGTTGATCCGTGAGATTTGTTTTTTTTTTCTCTTGAAAAATAAATGAACGTTTATCTTTGTTTGCGCGTGTATCCAAATGTCGAACTTTTTAAGATTACGACGCGCGTATTTGCATCGTTGATCATCGTGCAGGAAATTAGGGTCACGGAAAATAATCACCGAGCGTACGAAGGAATTATAGAAACATACATTCTGATATGGGGTCAACGCTTTCATCGAGGAGAGAGGAAGATGGCATATTTCAAGTGCTCTAGATTCGTGTTGCAGAGTCTTTCTTCATTACGACAAAAGTTGCACGCAGCAGCGGAGCGTAAATCGTTGGGAAAGCAACAAAAAAACAAACAAATGAACATCGATCTCATTCCCTCTCCTTCTTTTTTAAGCTAGAATATAGTCGCTCCCGATTAAATTTACCTTTTAGTATTTTCATTCCTCTCGTCTTAAAGGGAGCGTACATCACTGACGACAACGGCGATGTTGTTGACCTAACTTATTTATTTTTTTTTCGAGATCGTCAACTCGCTCTTGCAACTCTCTCCCCATTCCTTCCTCCTCCTCACCCCCTCCATCCCTGACCCTCCTGCTCCCGGCATGCATTGCGCGCAGCATCGTAAATTGCGATCGCATTCTTTTTGTCTAAGGAATGGGGCCAGGTGGGAAGGGTCTACGAACCCTCCCCCAGATCGCGTGGGCGTACGGATGCAGCAGAACGCGCGCGCGTATTTTTCCACGGTTTGCCGTTGTCGGAAAAGGAGAGGCGTACTTAGGACTAAATTAATGTCGGCTATGTTTCTGTAAAAAAAGAAGCGAGAGACAGATAAGCTCGCTCGCTTTAGTGGTAATGGGTACTAGTACTTCGCAAATTATTCTCCAGCATGTTGAGTTGCCCTTTCATTTTGGAGTACATAAACTGGGATATTAAGAGACATAAAAGGGTGTTGCCTGTCGTAATTTCCATTCGTTTTAATGTATGTACATATATATATATATATGAGCGGAAGTGCGAATGCAAAAAAGTCCAGAATAATGTGGATTTTGTCCACCAGTTGGCGTGACGTGCACACGCACGACGGGAATTGAAACGAAAACGTGAATTTGACATGTAGACGGGTCGTAAGTGGGTCAAATTGTTCGTTTATCTGGGATGCCTTTTTTAATGAGTCTATTTGAGAGTGAAATATGCCTCGCTCAGATACATTGAACATTTGTATGAACGAATTTTCTGCTATCGAATTCGGTCTTGCTGTTGAAAATTCAAGAGAGAAATGTTATTCTCACCTCGTTTATGAGAACTAAATTTGTCTCAAAATTAATTATATAACTACTTAAAATGTGGTGCTATCGTCAACGTACTTTTCTAGTAATTATCTAACGCGATAATAAATTTCCAATTAATCATCTTAACAAATAAATACGGAGATGTACAAGTCGTTAGTCTAAATTCTCTATTTAACTAACTTCACCAAAACATGATAGAAGCAATTAAAAACAAATAGAATATTTAGTTATATAATAAATGCTGTTACCTCCTATAATTGATCGAACATTCACCTTTTTATCATCGCCTTATTTAATTACTACTGTGAATGTTCTAAATTAATGCCTTATATAGTTTTTACGTAACTTAACACATCTGAATTCAATATTACAGCAATTTTATGAAATTATCCCTAACCAAAGAAATAGTTATTGCACAACTGGACTAAAAATCGAAATGTCGCATTTTTTCAATTATTCCGTCTTTCAGTTTAAAGTCTCTTTTGAATCGATAACTAATCAGTCTGGCCACGTTTAAAAGAAAGCAGTAAAAAAGCCGTCCAAAATGCATAGATGTTTCTCCTCCCAGGGTTACCCAATTGCCACGGACATTATCCTTCCATGCAAACTGCGGGGCTTTTTTCGTCTCGTTTCATTTGCATGCAAGGAAAAAACGTTCTCCATTTCCACCTCTGCAGTGACCCGGTGAAAAAAACATTTTTTTGTGGAGGAAAGAGAAGGATTATCTCTCATTTTTTGGGGTTTGTATGCGGGATGGAGAAGGTAGGTAGGAAAGGGGTTAGGTCGGATGTGGGTTGGGTCGGACGTCTGGAAGGTTTGGGGCGAAAGGGTCGCCAGGATAAGGTTCAGCTCAGCGAAGGTGGCGCTCTTGTCAGCCGGTGTTATTCTCCTGCATTTTCCTAGCAAAATAAAAACGGAAATAAAATGGGATGGCGGAAGGAGGATGTGGCGTGGCGGCGCTTCACGGGCGCTCCTCTTAGGGCGTGGTCCCCGATGGGGCGCGAGATGAGTCGTGGCGTCGGCGACGGAGGAAGGAGGCGAGGGGCGGGAAGGGCTGGCGCGGGGGAGTTTTAAGGTGGCCCAGGGGCTGTGAGAGGGAATCCCGACCCATACGGATAAAACCTCCACGCCTCCGCCACTCCTTCACCATCCTCTGCTCTCCCTCCGCCTTCCTTTTGGACCACCCCACGCCTCTCCCTCCTCAACCTGCACCTCCCTCCCTTCCTCTCCCTCTTCACCCTCTCTCCCTCTTTCCCTCTCTTCCTCTCCATGGAAGGATCGATAAGCGGAGTCTGCAGAGCGACGGGTCGGTCCGCTTGTAGGAGAAAGAGAGAGGTAATGTGTGAGGAGAGAGATACATACATACATATATATATATATATATATACGAAGACGATTCCAAATGCAGGGAGAGAAAAAGATAGTGGGAATGGGAGTAAGCCTTGGGGCACCCTTCTTCTCTCTCCCATTTTCTCCCTCTTCCTTTATCACCCTCTTTGTCTTTCTCACCTTTTTCTCCTCTCATATTTCCTTAATCCTGTACATATCCCTCTATTTTCCTCTTCCACTATTTCTATTCGTCTTTTTCTATTTTTCTTCCTATTCATCTGCTATCATGTTTATATTTCTCTCTTCTTATTACTCCTACTCTACCAATTCCTGTCCTATACCACTCTTCCTATTCTTCTATTTCTTCTCCTATCCATTTCCTATACCTCATTTTGCTTTTTGAAATTCAAAACAACCTTTATTTCTTCAGGACGTACATGCCATGATTATTATTTGAACAAGTACTCTCTATTCTCTCTTTATTCTTATCCTTCCTCGTCTCTCTGCATTTTCTCTTTTCCTGTCTCTTCCACTCCTGTCCTTGCTTTTCCCTCCCGTTTTCCCCCTCCCTCTCATCATCTCTCCCTTTATCACATTCTGTCCCTTTTTCGCTTCCTCCCTGAAAGTCCCAAATGTCAAACGTTCACCGGTGGCGGGGGTCTAAAAGGTAGTCAAGTTAAATCTACATCTACCTATTACCCTGCAAGTCACCTTATTAGTTGATGGCAGATGGTGCAGTGCACCAAGGTTCCCTAGTTTATCTACGTTATATCTTCCTATTTATTATGCTACCTTATCATCCTAGGGAAAAACGATCCTCTGTATCACTCCGTCCTACAATCGATCACGCGGATCTTATCCTCGCTGTTCCGCCTTTCGATATATGTCGGACTTCTAATAAGTTCGACTATCTCATCCGCTAATTCATCAGACATATTTTTCTAGCAGATTAAATCTAGCCTGCAGTCTACATTCCTCTAACGGGGCCCCCTTAAGATTGTCTATTAAGTACATTACGATTTGTTTACAATCTTAACTTCTCTTTAAAAATCTAGCTGCCCTGCGCTGCACCTTTTCTATCTCATTATGGAGTCCTTTTTCACACGGATCCCACACAGCTGACGCATATTCGACATGCGGTCGAACCAAGGATAAATAACATATAATTCCTTCACTTTTTCCGAGTTATTTCCAACTATTCTCCCTATAATGACTAGCTTTTTGTTAGCGGCACCTATCAGTCTGCGAATGTGGGTGTTTCACGAGGGGTCTCGATGGATCGAAATTCCTAAATATTTAACCGAATCTGAAATAGGAATCCTCATTCCATCGAACGAATAATTAACATTTAGCGAGATATTTTTGTTCTCAAAAAATTGCTAACGCAGCAGCAGCAGGTTGATTTTAAGTTGCCATTCCTTGCACCACGCTGAAATAGCTTCTAAATAATTTTGGAAATACTGATGGTCTTCCGGATTGCTTATTTCTGTATAAATGACGGTGTCGTCCGCGAAAAGCGTAATTTTATTTCTGGCTACTGAGCTGATATTGTTTATATAAATTAAAAATAACATCGGACCAAGCATACTACCCTGTGGAACGCTAGAGACCACCTCCACTTGACTAATCATTCTATGTTTGACAATTGCTTCTCGAGATTTAAAATATGTTCAACGCCTGCGTTAGGTGTTTTGTAGAACGAGCATAACAATAACTTTTTGGAGCCTTCTTTGCCTAATCTACACCATATACTCTCCATGTCCTCGTCACTTTTCGGAATCTGACAGCTATCATACTTATCGCTGACCGCAATGAAAACCCCTCCAACCAATCTATTAGCGCGATCTTTCCTATAGACACGTTATGATGTGAAAGGTTACTGTTGGGCGCCGGGGAAAAGGGGGTGGGGAGAGACAGAAACGGGAGGGGAGAGACAGAATGGGGAAAGAGAGAGAGAAGGGGGATGCGCCTCCATCCCCATTCCCCGTGAAAAGCTCTTCGTCTTCTGCATTTCCGTCTCACTCATTTTCCCCAGTCATCACGCATCCACTCACGTCTCTCAGGTAGCGCATTAAGTGTATGCGTGTGTTTTTTTATCGAAATTTTATTTTTCCTCGTAGAGGATATGTATAACATTTTTAAAGGGAAAATCTCTCCCAAAAAACTTACGCTGTCTCGCAACCAAAGCTAATTGGCCGTGAATTTATTTTTCATTACTTTGGCGAGGTTATGCCGTGAACGTTTTGGTAGAAATTCCAAAACGTTTAGTTTACTTTATTTTCGTTAAAATATTTATCGTCTTTTTGGAAAAAACTACCGAGGAAGCACCTTTATATTCCCGTGATGGAGGTTGCGTCATCGGTTCTTTCGCAATCACGTTTCGTGCATTCGTCATCCCGCTCTCCTCTCGGAATGGACTTACAATTAGTTACCGCGACTATCCACGTGTATATGCGAACACGTGCACTTTTCATGTGCGCTAACTTCGAAAGGGATAGAGATAGAGTGTATCTACTGAATACGTACGTTTCAAACGCTAACACTATCTAGCTGCATCCCTGCTGTGAGTTAAATGGCCTGCGGTCACTCGGTTAGATTAAGTCAGATTAACTGTCTGCTCTGCTTTAACGATATTTGAATGAATTTTTATCGAAAACGCTAATGGTATTGCATTATAAAGACTGTCTCTTTGTGCTATTTTAGACCATTGTTGTATTTTGTATTCATAGTTATTTCTTCAGGGATAAATTTGAATATTTTTGCGTCCAGGTGATGATCCGTTACCGTTGCGAGCAACCTTTGGGAACAACCTGCATCTTAATCGAAAATTTTATGCACGTTTTTTCCTTCTCGAAGTTAATTCGAGAAAAGGCGTTTTATTTTTATTAAAGTCGACTTGTATATCCCTGACGTATTCCGTAGCTCTTCGTTATGGCGTCTGGCATCGAGAAGACGAGATTTCGGACGCACTTAATCTCAAGCGGATTGCATTTTTTTAAAGCTTGTTTTTATTTGTAAGGATTTAAGAAATGAAAGAGGATACCTTTAGTTCTTATCCCTCGATGTCGCCATGGTTTATTTTTCCACCTGCTTTCAGGATGCGAGCGGAAATTCTTCATTTTATTCTCTCTCTCTCCCCGTTCGCTTCCCTGACCTTAAAGAAGTGCGCGCGCATCTCTCAGGGTGTGATGGAGAGAGAGAGAGGAAGGGAGGTATATAGAATGGGGAATCAACGGAGGTGAAGTGCGTACCTCTCCCTTATACCTCATAGCTGCATGTTCGTGCCCTTTGGGGTCGTGCCCTAATACACGAAATCTCCAGCGAGGCTTTAAATGCTGGAAGAGGGAGGCGGTTTTGCAACGCGTCCCGCGAGGACTCGCGGTCCCACATTCCCTGTAAAACATGTTATTATGAGTGTTTAGACATTTAAAAACTTTCTCTTAACAAATGGTAGATTGAGAGGTCCACTTCCTTCAGATTATGTTTAAAGCGAATTGTTATTAGTCGCAAATGAAGGCCATTCTTTGAAATTTACGTTGACAATAGTTTTAAAAAGGGGGTGAAATTGCGATTAATATTATCGTGATTAGTTATATACTCATGTCCTTTGACATATATTTTGTCTGTTTGATATCGCAAAACGGTTGGCTTTTGTCTACCTCGCGAGGGAAATGAGGACTAATCCGTTTTTCTCACATTCAAAAGCATGCCGTTTGCGGTGATGCTTGGTGCATATTAATTTAATTGTTTTCTCAGTGTTTCATTTCTCTGCAGATCCAACTTACGTCACTCCTGTGTTATTCTAAACGGAAGAATAACCTATCCACATTTCGTTATTTTTGTGCTTCATATGAACTGCGAACGCGCTCCATTATCCTCGTATACTGTTTTTTTGTAACCTTCTTAATTACCTCCGCGTTTCGCAAGGAAAAGAAGAGCGCTAAAAAAAAACGCTTAAGCGAGCTAACGCGAAATTCTTTTGTGGATTCCGTTTTATTTTCCTCCGGCGAAGTTCTGCCGTCATTTTCCTGTGTCACTTGTTTTCATTTAGTATTCTACCGGCGTGTTTTTTTCCCCAGAAGTAACGCGCAAAAATCCTCTTCGAATTACGTGTTTAATGCGTTACGTGCACGTGTCCCGCGGTCCATTTTTACGATTCTGTTTTATTTTTTTAACTCGGTAATCTCGGCAGTGAAAAGTAATCTGCGTTGTTTAAGCTTCAACCGCGAAACCTACCTAAATGTCGGAATCGTTAAAAAGGACTTCGGCGTTAAGTGAGAAGTAGAGAGGAGGAGGAAGGAAGAAGAGGGGAGAGATGGGAGGGAAAGAGGGGAGAAATGAGAGGGAGAGAGGGAGGAAATGGGAGGGAGAGAGAGAGGAGAAGCGAGAGGGAGGGAGATAGAGGAGGAATGAGAGATAGAGAGTGGAGAAAAGAGAGGGGGATAAATGAGTGGGAGAGAGGGGGGAAATGGGGGGAGGGAGAGAGGGAGGAGAAGTGAGAGGGAGAAATGAGAGGTGGAGGAGGGAGAAAAGGGAGAGGAGAAACGAGAGAGAGGGGTGGATACGTGAGAGAGGAGGAAGGGAGAGAGGAGAAGTGATAGGGAGAAATGGGAGGAAGAGGGGTGAAATGAGAGGAGAGATAATGAATAGAGGATGGGAGTAAAGGTAGGAAGAGGGGGGGAAACAATGGATGGAGGATGAGAGAAAAGGAAGGAGAGAGGGGGGAGAGAGAGAAATGAAGGGGGGAAGTCATTCCGCACGAGGCAGAATTATTGTCCCGGCGAAGTCTCGTACGTGACGATGGCACCGCAATTAATCCCGAAGCCATCTCCTCTTCACCCCACCCCCTCTTCCTCCTCTTTTACTCCCCCCATTGATAAGACTGCTTGCGAAAGGCGCTTCCCCAAGTCAAAGACGTATAAATCTCTCCAAAATTATCTCGCCACGAGGATCTTCTCGCATCTTCCCGTCTCTTTGAATATTTAACTTTTAAGTACATTCTTCCGTCTCCTCCTCCTTCCTAGCTATCTCCTCCTTTTCCCCTTCACCTGCTATCTCACTCGCATTTTTCCATCTCTTTTTCCTCCTCCGGCTGCAGTTGAGGTCGCCATTTGCTACGGTTGGGAGTTGTCCGGATTCTTTCTTCGGATTTCTCTCTTTCCTTCGGTTGCACCGAAAAGTTAGTTTTTTTTGGAACTTCGTCTCTCCGTTGGAAGAATAAATAACTTGGTTATGCGGTAGTGTGTTAATTAACAGCGTGTTCGCTTGTTCTCCTTACGCTAGTTCCAGGTGCATAGCATAGAAAAAAAGGTTGCTTCGCTCGTCTTTCTTCTTTTTTTTAATATTGCGCTTCGTTGGAGTGAAACAAGGCCCTTTACGAAGGTCTACAAATGAAGTGTGTGAGTATGATTGTCATTTTTTTCGTTCATATTTTTTTGCCTATCTTATAATATTTTTCGAGCGTAAAAGTTGCGAGTTAAATCTTTTTTCGTTCCTTATAGTATCTTGTAGCCGTATTTATATTTTCATCGATTAAAGACGGTATACAGCCGTTTTGAACTCGTATTATCCATATATATAGATAAAGTTTCTTATTACAAAGCTGGTGGATTGCTTAAAATGTTCGACTCGCCTGTTTGGTCAACCTTCAATTCAACCTAAATTATTTCTTTCTTTCTCAGACCTGAATTGATTTTCGATTTAAATGTTAAATTTAATATTTTGACCGTTTAACGTCCATAAAGGTTTTTAATTTAACAATCGAATTTCAAGCAGTAGAAAGAGATTGGTTTAATTACCTCGTCTCTCGCGTCAAGAAGTTTTTTAATCGTTTATTTTTTTAAATCTAGTTCTGTGTATTTGAATCATTTCTCTTAAAATTGGTTATTATACGATCTAGCATGCTAATATTGATTTATTAAAATTTCTTTACTAAATTAAGTCCATAACGTGATGTTATCAATACCATTTGGACGATGTGACACATAACTGAACGTGTCGCATAAATATTTGAAGTTCATTATTTTACTTCTACAGGTTTTAGAAATTAACCGCTCTTGGCGTGTATGAGTTTTGAGTTCCTTTATAAATTTTTTAAATTTTACTGCAAAATTTTTTTATGGATAATCCACTCTATTTCGGGCGATATTAAAAACAGTATTATTTACAAATGACATTAGAAAGTTCGTATCTACCAGATTGGGTGTTCCTAATGAAACTGAACTTCTTCATGCCAAATAGCAAGAGTGAAAAGATGGAAATTTAACTTATGTATATGCGTGTGTGCATAAGACGGAGAAAATTTCTGAATTTGACCGGAAATCGAGCCCGGGTCTACCACTTGCTGGGTAGTTGCTTTAATCAACTAATCTATCAAGCCGGTCTAGTTCTCCATTCTCGAATCGAAAGTAGGGGTGTTTTCCACTGTGCCTCATTCAGGACATCTAGTGTGGTAAGGTTTACCGACTTAGCCCTTTCTTCACCGCAAATACTTCAATTCGAGGATAGAGAATTAGACTGGCTTGATAGCTTAGTTGGTTAAAGCACCTATCCGGAAATTGGTGAAGACCCGGGTTCGATTCCCGGTGAAATTCAAAATTTCTATCCTTCTCCATCTTCACATACTCTTCATGGCAGTTAACTTCCAAATGTTTTCACACACTTGGTATTTTCGTGTGCAATTATCGACCACTGCGATAACATTCATTACCTCTTAGAATCCGAATATATATTAATTTTTTTTACTAATTAAATCAAACTTTTTATAACTGCGTGCTTTAGCTTTCGCTACGAGCGCCTAGCGGTTGGACCGTGTGCTCTACTTGTAGATTGTAGGATGAGGAAGGAGTTGGTTGGATATAAAAAAGGGATAAGGAGAAGGGGGGGAGAGAGAAACGGCCAAGGAAAACTTGGCCAGTCAAAGTGACTTGATCTGTCGCGCGAGATGAGAATATTGAGCGGAGGGAGATAGGGAGAGAGGGAGAAGAGAGAGACACGCATGACAAAACGCGAGGATTGCAGTGGAAAGGTTAGCGGGTGAGAGAGGAGAGAGAAAGGGGAGATAAGCGGAGAGTACATACTACATGCGTACGAAGTTTGGACAAAATTGAGTCCCTCGCAGGCAATTCTTTCGCCGTTATTTTTAAACTTTTTGCGACTCGCGCCGTGTTATCACCATACCACGTTAGCCCTGATATAGAGATATAAATTTGCAAGCGACTTTCGAAAATGCGTATGTTCCAATAATCGGACCTCTCTTTCAGTTACCGGTTTGACGCGTACTTTGAGGCAAGTTTCTTATGCGATCAATTTCGCGGCAAAACTCACGTTATTTGCGCCCCTTACGGACGATATTTTTATTACTGGAGACGTTCAGCCTAAAGTCATTTTGCAGCATTACTACTCGATGAATGTTTATCTTTATTTTTTGTTCCGTATATTAGCAAGTGTTGCCTGGTTAAGGGCCAAAGAACATCTTTAAGATTTATTTTCGCGTTATCTTTTCGTAGATAGCATAAGCATCGCGTCATCTGTTTAAATAAATTATAAGTGCGTGAGATTGCGCTCACAGAACTAACATGTTTAATTCATATTGCATTTAAGCAGTTTATGCAACGCTTCTGAGTACGTGTGAGATGATGTTATCTGTGTATGGCCTCTGTAAGAATTCTGTAGTTCCACTTCTGACATGAATTAAACGATTTTCTTAAATATCGATAGATTCGTAAAATAACCTATAGCGGAAACCGAACTGAAAATTTGTCTCTCCATTAGCGATAAAAAATTTCTGTTACAAAGCAGGCATCATCGGTGGTGTTTCATAGAAACTGATATCGGCGAATCGCCACTGATGACGGGTGCTTTCTAGCCCAAATGTGCATCTGGTATTCCTAACCTTTTTATGGCGATTGGAGAGACAATCTTTCAATTAAATAACAAGTGAAAAAATCATTTTCTTTCGTGGCCGAATCACTTGCGGCATCGCCGTCGTTTCGTCACTTGTCGACTTAAAATGTTGAAGTGGTCGTCCCGATTGTCTCATTGTGTTTCCTTCCGAAATTAGAAACTCCTACGTGCGGGAAGTGGTGTCAATTTTAAGATTCATAGTCGCGCGTGGGACTTGACAGCGGTGCGAAGGATGTCGTCTTAAGAAATCTCGCACAGTTGCTCTTGACATACTTTCACACACACCACTCGGGTTGATTGGTTTTCTTAAAATTGATTTGTCCCTTTTTGATTCCTTTGCTAAAGGATACGATCTTAAGTTTTTAATCGTTCATTCAATTTCAAAGCAGTATGCAGTTCGAGCCTTCTTTGGAAAGTTTTCCTACCATTCGTTTTCTTGATGTCCAGTGAAGCTTGGCCGTTATTTATGTTGCTAACTTTGGTATAAATGGTACCAACGTGTACCTTAAATGCGGAATGTTCCTCACGACGTTTCTCTTCAGTTTTGTAGCATCTCATTTTTCTGTGTTAGATTTCTTATTTTGAATAGAAAGATTATTTGGTTGGGTGCGTATTACTGTAATTCATTACAACTCTTTCGAAAATGCTTGGGTTTAAATCCTTCAACAGTCCGCTACTGGTTAGGGTTTTGGACGTCATGCATATTTCTTTCGCGTTTAGCTTCTTCAAATGTAAAAAATTGTTTTGAGTATGGCAACATTGATTTCCACTGGTCCTTCTTTATTTATTCTACTTTAAACTTATGAAGTAATTCTGTTTGTGTCTGGGCAGTAACGCTTTGTCTCTTCCCCCATTTGCCATTTCATTTTGAAATCTCTTTCAATTGTGTCATAGATACTATTATAAATGTATCCATACTCACGTGTCTCGACGACTTTGTTGTCAATTTATAGGCTAGGAATCGGTCATCTCTTCGTCTAGGGTTGTTAATACCATCAGGAAAGAGTTTTTTAAGAGTGCCTGAATATCGCCAAGGCGGGTGCCCTCAAGAATGTCGGGCTTCATTCCAAGATAACTCCGGAACCGTCCGCGGGACGGGAAAAGGAAGAACATCATCCTCCCTACCTCTGACTTTTGTCTCTCCCCTTTATTTTAAGATCTCCCTCTCTTTATGCATCCGCGCTCCACGTCACGTGACCGTCTAAAGATGGGTTTAGGAGAAGGGAAGGAGAAAAGAGGGAGCGAGAAGGAGGGAGCGTAGGAGTGTGCGGGATGGCCTTTTGGAGGATTTTTTACACTGTGTACTATTATTATTTCTCCCTGACTCCAGGAAAGCACGTTACAAATCGAAATTGCTCGCGGGCGCCATAACTGACCACTCTCACGTAATTTTCGTGCCTTACTGGCCCAGAGTGGTATTTTGATTGTTGTGGGAGTGGAGTTCCTCTGTTGGTGTGTATCCTGCATCATCCCATCAATACTTTTCCTCTTTAGATGCCGTGTGTTTTCTACCCACGTATCCTATCTATACTTCATTAAATGTAAGAAGGGACTATATAGTCTCGATTTCGCCCTCAATAAAGTCGTTTGGCTGTCTGTCTGTCCCTCTCGACCATATCTTCATTCACTTCCACCTCCTCTTCCCATTTCAACCTGTCTCTTTATCCCTCTCTCTCTCTCTCTAGATGAAAGACTGACCAATCTCAATCTCTCACAGATTGACTACCTTAAATACCCACGAGTAGGGCCTAATATTTTCCAAAATTTTTGGTCTAAAAATGGGAGTGCATCCCTTATAAGTGTATATGATTCTTCCCTAAATCAAAACATCACCGGCTTCAAAATCATAAGAAATTTATTTTAATGCCACGAAAACAAACACAATTGTACATATTTCATTTTAACATAAAAATAAAATCGGTGCTGAATGTAGTTCCGCAAAAGCTTTCTAACTCTTTTCATTTTAAGATGTCATGATTATATATATTATTATATAACATCGCTTCGATATATATGTACGTAGTTTGAGGCAAAGGATGAAGTTTTTATAAATTTATTTCTCGTTTTGGAAAGATAATATAACTCATAAGTTGCCATCCTTAAATCATAAAAGCTATTTGACACGCATCAGTTGCTTGGCTAACAATTAGTCCAATAGGCGTCCTTTACATGGATATTTCTCTTTGTCCAGTCCTCTCTCTCTCTCTCCCCCTTTGTCTTTCCCTCTTTCTCCTATATCCTCCCCCCCACTTCTCTTTCTCCCTCCTCACTTTCTCCTTTCCTCGCTCATTCACTTTTCTTCCCCTTCTAACACTCACCTCCTGTATTTTCTTCGTACTTACTCTTCCACCCCATCTTTTCCCGTCTTCCTGTGGTTCCCCCTCTTTTCTTCCTTTCCCCTCTCTATTTTTAATCTCTTCCCCTCATCTATTTTCCCATCTCTCCTCTATCTCCTTTATTTTCTTCCTTCTCATTCTCTCCTCTCTTCCTTTCACACACCCTCTCCTTCCACTCTCCTTCTCCTCTCACTTCAACCACCTCCATTTGATGGGATTGCTCCGGCCACCGGTTTTCATTCGCCCATCCCTCCCTCCCTCCTTCTCTCCCTCCCTCCTTCTCTCCCTCCCTCCCTCCCTCCTTCTCTCCCTCCTCTCCCTCCCTCCCTCCTTCCCTCTTCTCCCTCCTCTCCCTCTCTCTCTCCCTCCCTCTCTCTCCCTCCCTCTCTCTCCCTCCCTCCCACTCTCCCTCCCTCTCCCTCTCTCTCTCCCTCTCCCTCTCTCTCTCTCCCTCTCTCTCCCTCTCTCTCTCCCTCTCTCTCTCCCTCTCTCTCTCCCTCTCTCTCTCCCTCTCTCTCTCCCTCCCACTCTCCCTCCCACTCTCCCTCTCCCTCCCCCTCTCTCTCCCTCCCACTCTCCCTCCCTCTCTCCCTCCCTCTCTCCCTCCCTCCCACTCTCCCTCCCACTCTCCCTCCCTCCCTCCCACTCTCCCTCCCTCCCTCCCACTCTCCCTCCCTCCCTCCCACTCTCCCTCCCTCCCTCCCACTCTCCCTCCCTCCCACTCTCCCTCCCTCCCACTCTCCCTCCCTCCCACTCTCCCTCCCTCCCTTTCTCTCTCTCTCTCTCTCTTCTTTCATCCACCTCCTTCCTCCATCCACGGCCTGAACGAGCCTTAACTCGCTATTTCCTCCCAACCGCGCGACTAGACATTGTCCGAATGCGTTGGAAATGACCCGCGCCACCGCATTGCGTGGAGGAGGGCGCTCTCGTCGCTTCGCGCTCGTCTTTTTTTTCTGTTGTGGGAAAATGGTCGAGAGTCGAGGGATATTTTTTATTTAGAAAAAAATGGGCCGAACCTATCGAGGTCTGTTCTCTCTCGCCCTCTCACTCTCTATCTCTCCCCCTCTCTCTCCCCCCTCTCTCCCCCCTCTCTCCCCCCTCTCTCCCCCCTCTCTCTTCCCTCCCTCTCCCCTCTCTCTCTCTCGTCTTCTTCCCTTTCTCCCCTTTTCCTTTTTCTTCTTCAATTAACTCGGGAGAAATTCGCTCTCCGGTTCAAATCCTGATTGGGGTCGATTGCACAGTTTTTTCACCGAAACTAATCTTGTTTTCGAGAGATGCAAATTTCCGCGGGGAGATAGACTCCACGGTGAAATTGAGTTTCGTCCGGGGCTTGAAAAGAGTACATTTTCCACGGTCGTCCTTGAGCGGAGAACGATTTCGATGGCGATTGACGTAATGAAACGTTAGTGGCGTACAACAATGGAAGGCATTTCAAAGGCCCTGACCCTCTCTCCTCCTCCTCCTCCTCCCTTCGTTCTAATACTTTCCCGTCATAACGAGAGCAATTTATATGATATTATTGTGATATATATATATATATATATATATATTGGTTGATAAAATGCTATGTATGGAGTATAGCTTTGTACGGAGCAGAAACATCGACGCCAAGGAAAAATGATATTAAATACTTGGAAAGCTTCGAAATGTGGACATGGGGAAGAATGCTGAAGATAAAATGGACAGATAGGGTGAAAAATGAGGAAGTACTACGAAGAATAGGAGAGAAGCGAACGATCATACAGACTATCAGAAAGAGGAAGGCGAATTGAATTGGGCATTACCTGAGGAGAGAGTGCATGATTAAAGAAGTGCTAGAAGGAAAACTGGATGGAAAAAGAGAAAGAGGTAGGAAAAGGTTTCAGCTAGTAGACGACTTGAAAGGGAAAGAGAGCTATCAAGACATGAAGAAAACTACGGAAAATAGGAGTATATGGAGAACCAAGTTTAACCTAGAATAATCACGGACCTGTCAACAGACAGACTACCTATGATGATGATATATATATATATATATCACTTTAATTCTTTGTAGATCAATTAGATTAATGCGGGAGAGACAGAAAATAATGGGTGGATAAAAAGGCGAAGAAGGGAGGACGCCGAGAAAGAGGTGATGCGTTAGAAAGATTTAAAAAAGGGATTTAGATCTTTTTACATAAAAATTAGAAATGAAGCGAAATGTCTTGGATGCAACATATTGAGCTGGGCGAAAGAAATAAGATAAGAGAGAGATAAGATCGATTAGGTAGGATTTTTGTAATTATCTTCACTGCGATCGAACTTGTTAATTGCCGAATAGTCTCTCTCAAGTAAAAAATAAATACTCATGCGTTTCCATTCTCAACCACGTTAATTTATCTTCCCATTTGTCGTTAGGGTAAAAGAAATTGGCGCCTTCCAAGCGTACAGAATGCATACGCTTTGAATGCACAAATTATACTGTACTGTTGTATGCTATAATTGTAATAAACTATAGAGAATCAGACTTTGTATATGTTCTTGTAAGGCGATTTAGGAACGATAAATATCGCTGTGATTTAACTTGTGACATTTCATGTTGCAGTAGCATGAGGAATTCAAAGTTTGAATGCTCTTCAGTAGAAAGGTCGATTTGTTCCTTTGTTTTTATGCAGGTTTTTAAAAAGGAGTTTATGGAATACATCACACAGATTATTTAAGTGTTAAGGAAATTTCCCGTCGGCTACCTTAACCTTCTATTCCTTAACATAAAAGCTATGGGAATGTCTCACAGTCAATCTGCCGTCATTCCTCTTGACATTTCACCCCTCATTCAATCTTAGAGCTTGGCTCTGCGTTCCACTTAGTCTCCGGCGTCGATTGCGATCATGGTGATTGTAGCCTGTGCACTATGTTAAAAAAATTGTATGACACCCAGCATTTTGTTTTGTGTTCATTTCTGTGTAGTTAATGATTATACTAGGTATATCTATAGCTACTAACATTATCGAAATTAAAAACAGCTCAGTAACCCCAATTGTTACTATAGTTCCCAACTGTTGGTAATTAAAATTCGTCACATTATCTTTCGTATTTTTTCCTTGTACGTAACTGTAAACTTCGGTTCGCATTTTTCCAATAGTTCTTACTCAGCGGTTTAAACTTCTCACGTGAAATTCAGCTCTATTTTGCAATGTATTCATTTATCATGTGCATGACACGGTACCGCTCATCTTATTCCAACCCGAATAAATCACAAAAATCGTTCCTCTTGAAGTAAATTCCAGCTATAGAATTTCAAAATTACTCATGGAAGTTCTAAAGGGTGAAAATATTCCGTCGGTTTGTCCGAAATTCGAATTGTAGGCGTTCGAGATATAATAGAGATTTGACTGCGCACACATGGGAAAGCCTTTTTCACGCTCGTCCGCGTAACAAAAAAAAAAAAGAAATCTCGAAATTTGAAAGCGTTTCCCAAAATATCGCTTCTCGAGAAAAATGGATGGCAGCGTCTTGAAATCCTGCCTTGATCTTCTGTCGCCTTGACTGACCGCATGGGATCTTCCCGTCTCCGGAGAGTGGAGAATGATAAGGAATAAATCGAGAGAGAGAGGGAGAAAAAGGATTGAGGGGGAGAGCGTAGGCGTGAAACTGCGACCGCTTGTATTGGCGCAGGGAAGTGGACAAAGTGGAAAGAGGGAGGAGAGGCAGGGAGAGGGAGGATTGAGGGAGGGGAATACGTAAGTGGACAATCCTCTCTCTCTCTCTCTGAGAGGGACGGGTGGGAAAAGAGAGGAGTAGGGAGAGAGGCCTTTAATCGCGCGGCGTGGGAGATGTGATTGTGCGGCACTGGACCCTAAAGGATAGTAGTGGACGAAGGGGAGGGTGGGGAGGAGAGGGAGAATGGAGATAGATGTGGGGTGGGAGGGAGAGGAGGAGGGGGGAAAGAAGATGGGATGAAAGCAGTTGCGGACTCCGCTTGGCCCTTCCCAAGGCTATGCGTGTACCACGCCTCTTTGTTATATTGTTCGGCCTACTGTGAAAGTGGAAGCTGAATTTTTTTTATATAAATCATTTTGAAGCTATTTTCGCAAGTTGTGCTTTGCTTGTCTGTGCTTATACGCATAGTCGAAACTCTTAGATTCTAACTTCGTACGAAAACATGAAAGAACAAAATGTACGAGATTCAAGTTACGCAACATCAATCATTTGTTCTAATTATCGCACGATAATAGTTCAACTGAACACCCACGTTTAAATATATATATATATATATAAATTATATATATATATGTATATATTAATGTACCCAGGGCTACGAAACACGAATTTCATGAAACGTAAGACTGTACGTGTGAATTTAATAAATTATTTTAAGACTTCATACTTTTACTCTCACGTACATACATTAGCTTCATTTTCCCAAGAACTTTAGCAATGGTTGTGACGACGTTTTGGCGGCATTTGCTCAACTTCTCTATCGAATGCCTTTATGCGTGTGACGAACGCTTAAATTAGTCGAATAATACCGTTGAACGAAGTTCTTCTTCGTTTGGCATTCTCTTGCTTTTCCATGAACGCGAAATGTTGCACAACGCCGACGTGCGTGTGGCAACCGTGGAGACATAAAAATGATTACCGCCTATAAATCGTCTCGATAAGAAGAACTTTATTCTCTCCACCTGCCTTTTGCCGGCGCAACGCGCCAACTCATGCGTAAAGTCTCCCAGTTTTAAACGGCAGTTTAAATTAATATCGTGGAAACAGATACGAATGAAAAGGCTTCGTTTATTCTCTTTATCTCCCATACGTTGACGCACTTCGTTGTTGTTTTGTAGTTTATTCGATCGCGATTTGCTATGCCAAATGTATATGTATGCTGAGAATTTAATGAGCGTTTTAAGGAACAATGAAAAAAGTAATTCTTTTGTTTAGTGATTGGGATTCCTGCGCCTACTCATATAGCTCTTTTTTCGGATAATGTGATTCATAACCCAGGAGTATCGTCCGCATGCTCTCATGTATCATCTATGCATTAAAGACACGAAATGGCGCGTGCTTCGAGAGTCATCCTCCGTTCCGAGGGTATCCTTGCAAAATGGCTGCTCAGCGTCGGAACACGAAGTTCATTTGGTTTATTGTCTGACTTTAGTTAGCGATTCTGGCGTAAGAGCGACTTCCACCGCGATTTTTAAGCCTCTTTCCACTCTACCCGGTTTCGAGACCATCCTTTGGCTTAAGCCTGTCCTCTTGCGAGCTCATTTGCTTAGGCATCTGCATTCCATTTCAGTCTCATAATCCCCCCTCCGTATGACTTCTCACTTGGCTATTGAACGATTATTTTTACATCAATATTCGTCGGATATACCGTAGGTATATACCTCAAGTAAGTACATAATATTCGTGAACACAATTGAAAAATTAGATCCTTCCCAGATTTTCTGTTGCTTCAAAATTTTGCGCACGGACGGACAAAGCGAAAAAATAAGTAATTTAAAAAAACCGCTACACATATACATATGTTTGTGGTAAATGCTTACTGCATACGTTGTCCTCATCAGATTTCACTTTGGAAGGCAAAAACTTAATGATTATAATCAGAGTCGGCCAAGCACTGAAAGGGGTCCGGATGAGAATATCAATGGGGGCACCACGATATTAATATTTATAGTAATAAAGAATGATTTATAGAGATCCAGTTTAATATTATAACTTTTACAGTATCTTTTATTGGAAATCAGCTTGGCAAGTGACTTTTATTAAAAGTTTTTCCAAAATTACACCCATTACTTGAATAATTGAGATCTCGAAACTTCTGGGAGCCCATTATTCCGGGGGGGCCGGTTGCCTCGCATCCACCGCCCCCTCCCCCCCATCTTTGGCCGGCCCTGATTATAATGCATGCAAGAAAACTTGTGAGGCCTCAAAAAGCATTCCTTCGAATGCTTGCCTTTTCTTTTTGGGTGCGCGTGTTAAATGAACCTTGGTAGTAATGAATCTTTTTCAAGATGATATTTCATTATAACAAAAGCGGAACTCTCCTTCGCTTGTCGACTTCCTTCAGGTAATGAGACGAGAACTGCTTGCGTGAAAAAATATCTCCATTCAAATTTATTTTTCATCTCTTCGAAAAAGACGAGTGGCGAATTTCTTTAATGATGTCGCCACTCTGGTTTCATATTATATTTATGACGAATGACAGTGACTTCCTGCATCCTCAACCCTTAATGCGAGAGAAAATTTAGAGTTACTGAGTTTCCGAGTTGCATTATTAATTTCCATTGCGATTGATATTTTTTAATGAAAAAATATTATTCCGGGAGGTAGGGTCAGATGTTTATTGCTATCCTATATTATGTTATGCGAAAATTTTAATGAAGCTGCACAAGTGGCCGTAGATTTTAAGCTACGGGTCCCTTCCGTGCCTACCTGTATCTTTCACAAAAATATTCTGGTGAAGCTTTAATTGGGTATTCAAAGAAAACGAATATTTCATTACTGTACAATATAAATTAAGATTTTTCACAAGAAACAATCTCAATCGAAGTTTTCACTTCTGTAAGATGAGCGATACAGCATAACCTCGCATCACGGATGACTAACATTACCTTTTAATATAATCTAACTAAACAATCAAAGGAAACTCAACCCGACGACTTCGGTTTCAGTTCATCTGGTAATCCATTTCGTAGAAACCAGAAATTTGTTTCTACAAAAAAAAAGGAACGGAAGGTTTTTTAAGAATCGTGTCGGTTAGGGAAATGAACCAATAGGAAATTAAATGGAGAGATCAGTAAGATCAAAGGATAAGGGAGGTGGAGAACGCGAGTCGTTCATACATAAGCGTCGACGGAGAGAATGGAGAAAAGCCATTATTAAAGCAGAAATAAAATACAACTGTAAATCGGTAAGGTATAAAAAAAGTTACTTATCGGTATTGAGCTTTGTAAAATAGGCATTAATGCTAGCCGGCGAAAATCACGAGAAGTTATTACAAAAATACATGTCATCATCTTAAAATCGAACACTCAATTCGACCCCTGTCGATAACTCGATATATCCTGCTGCCATCTCGTGGAGTACACCATGGCGGCGCTCTATTCCGACGACCTGTCTCGCGTAGACTTCCGACCCGAAAGAAAACCGTCGCTTTTTCGTTTACCAGAGGGGAACGGAAGGAAACCCCAAGCATCCTCCTCCTGCTATGGGCGGCACCACTATCGTGTTACACCGTCAAGGCTTCTTGTATCCCTCCGCCCCTCTTTCGCCTTTCCCTTTTTACCCCCAAAAACATTTTCGCATAACCCACATTTTTTTACCTCCTCCATTCCCAATCCGTGTCATACCAACTCCCGTATCCTCTCTAACCCTCGCAAACTATGGCTTCGCTGCGTGAGTTAACTTAGGAACCAGCCTTCGCTTGCTCTCCTATAGTCTTCTTTTTTCTCTCTCTACGAGGCAACTCCTTCCCTTACTTCCAGAAGGGTTTTACTCCTATTTTTCTCTAGGAATGTTTTTATTTAAAAGTTCCCGTTTCTGAGGAATGGAAAAACATTTCAATAGATTTCTCGACGTCAAATGGTCGATGGGGTTTCTCTCGGATTGTTAAAATACGAGAGGGTCCTATAATTAAAACGCACCAACTTTGTTAATAGTTCCCACAGATAAATTGAGACACCGCCATCTTCGGTAATTCATTGCTATTCGTGTCCTTAGCTATTATGGAGTTTCTCAAATTATCGAACTCTTCATTTAAATATTTTCTAGCGACATCATTCAATAAGGAAAGCAAGGAACGAGTTTAAACTCCTTCATCCGATTAGTTATAATTTGGCTGAATGTTATATATTAACTGTATGCAGTCAATTTATAAAGTAAAACATTACTTGTTAGTCCGAAACGCCTTTTTAATGAATGAAAGCTGCAGTTGTTGAATTCCTTCGCTGAAAATTTCCACTTCTGGAATAGAAACTATACGAAAATGTGGCGAAATATTTATGGTTAATTGTAGCGCACAGAAAAGACTACAATTATCATAGGCCGATTTTAAACGCTGACGCCTACTTGAACTCCGTTTATTTTATGTGTTTACGGTTCAGAATTTGGACCCCGGCCACTTTGGCGGCGTAATAATCACTCTATGAGGCAGTTAGTACCGGATGACAGGTTACATTTTAGGAAACCGAAATATACAATGGTTAATAACAGCCCCCATCAAAATACGAGACTATGATAAATCTGAAAATGTTAGTTCCAACGCTGATACGGTCTATTTGATTTGAAAACTTTTTAAATCGATCACGATCAATAATGATTAATTAATGGGAAGATAAATCTTTCACGACTTTTAAAGATTTGAGTGAGGCAACTTTTCGTCGTCGGCGTTCATACTATCACACGAAATCATAATTTGCGCTGTGACGCAACGAAGAATGGAGTTCAAAATTTTCGGGAAGAAAGCCGTTCGCCTTGGAGACGTTCAAATAAGACTTCCGACGCTTTGTGAAACGTTTAGTCGGCCGCATTGTTACGTTATCGCCATTTTTTTTGATTCAGCTCCCGCCTTGCGTGAAAACCGTGTTTGTCGCGTTGTGGCGTACGGAACGAGAGAGAGTGACGTTCGCGTGTGGTTAATCATCAGTGGATCCAGTCGTGCCTCTCGGAAGGGAAGGAGGTTTTTCCCCTCCGCATAAATTACCCCTCTCTCCTCCTCCTCTCGCATTCTTTCTTCATTCTTCTCTTCGCTCGTAATAATACTTTCGTTCGGATCTCTCTTCTCGCCTCGATAACTCGCTCCTCTACTCCGCCCTCCATTGTCTCTCCTTTTCCTACTTCGTACGCACTTCTTCCATGTACGTACGGTCGTCCCTTCTACGAGGGATACAATCCTGGAAACCCGCATTATAGGATACCTTAAGTCTATGTAAAATAGACAGACATACAGAAAAACGACTTTATTAATGGCGAAATTGAGACTATATGCTCCCTCTTTACGTTAAACTCTAATAAAATTGGGGGATGTGGACCCATTGGACAATTTTTTTGTATTAAAACTTCGGATAATATAGTAGGACATGATAAATCGATATATTAATATTAAATTAATGCAATTTTTTAAGTAAAATTGAGTTAACATAACAAAACTTGGATTAATATGGGCATGAAAAACATAAATTTCACGTAGTGTACATACTGTAATACAATTCATTATTAAAATCGGTACTGAAAGAAAGAGAAGAAATGTACGCTGTAAATTAGGAAGACGAATTGCATAACATTGTTCCGTGTGAGAAATCCTCTGTTAAAAATCGACGGAATCTGTATTGGATTAATCGCGTAACCCAGACTGCGTTCTAGGATATCATGGTCGCCCTTTATAAACCGCGTATACGTGAAACCGCGCTCTAGGATACCACGTTATAGTAGGCCTCCTCGATTCATCTCACTTTCTCGCTCATGTCTTCTTTCGTTACCTTTCTTTTCCTCCCATCCTTCATAATTTCCTTCTCTTCGTCACATACCCTTTGCGTTTCGTCTCCTACCTCTTCTCATTCTTATTTCTTCCATATTTTTCATACTTCTCGTTCTCTGGGACTCTTTTATAATGATTCGTTCTTCTTATCATTCATCCCTCTTCCTCCTCTCTCACACTCTCTCATTCTCTCTCTTTCGATTCATTTTCTCATCTGTCCTCGTCTATCCTTCAATTCCACCAACTCCTTCTCCTCCTCATACTCTCCGCACACACACACGTACTACTGTCTGCTGTCCTACGTCATTGGCGTGCACCGTTTTCTCTCTCCCTTACATAATTCATTCCGACTTCACGACCAGCGTGAAGACCCCCCTCCTTTTGCTTATATAGATCCCCTCTATCTCCTCCCTATCTGCTTCCTTCCCTTTCTCTCCCCCTCCCTCCCGCTATCTCTCCCTCCCTCTCTCTCCCCCTCCCTCTCTCCCTCCCTCCCTCTCTCTCTCTCCCTCTCTCTCTCCCTCTCCTATTGATTCCTTGCCTGCTAGCACGCGACATGCATATTCCAATAGGTGTTTGCTCAGCTCCCTCGTGCTCCCCTATTCCCTATCTACCTCCTTTTTTTTTACCCGTGAGCGACTTATATCGCGGGGGGCAATCAACTGCGGGGTTGAAGGGGGTGAGGGGGAGAGGAGGGGGAGACTTGTGCTTCCCTAGCGCTATCTCGAAAAAAAAAATTGAACATTTGAGAACACTCTAGCGGGCTGGTAAGATGGAAGAAGGAGGGGATTGGGATGGGGGGAGAAAGAGGGAAGGTGGGGAGAGGGTAAGACGATTCTGCAATAGGTAACACCGATTACCGGCACGCTTGCGAGTCGTTTAGGTGCAAACTACGTGATTGGGGTTTCATCGGGATAGAAATTGGTTGGCTTTTGTAGGATAACTGCCCTCGGCATATGATTTCCTAAGATCTCCTCGAATGGTGAATGTATGTACCTGTGTGTGCACGTGTGTGAAACTTTAAAACGCGTGAAGGGAGATTAAATTGAATCTCTCTGGGAAATAAATGCTTTGGGTTCCCAACCGAAAATAATTTTAAGAAAATTTCAACGTTTATTATTTTTCTTATCATTCTCTTAACCGTCTTAAAAACGGCAATAGAAATTATTCAGTGTTACGATTTCCATTTTTTATAAAATAACTGTAACTTCGGCCGTGTGACTAGTTTTTTAATATGCGGCGACTCATTACTAGAGAGAGAGTGTGTATGTGTGGCGTCGCGATATCGCGATAACTGTGACAAAAACTGGAACTGCACGAACTGAATATACGATGAAATTTTCACTCAATAATTTTCGGGATTTTTTTTAAGTTTCCCAGATTTTTTATTCTCAGTATAAAGGTTGAACAAAGCATTCGAAAGTGAGTTATCGATGCGGAAAATCTATGTTTTTTAATTTCGATCCTTGGTCGATAACAGGAGCAATGTAATTTTGATACGTGAAGAAGTTTTGCGTCTCGCTTATTAAATACATTTTTTAAATCCAATATAACGAGGATGAGACAACATTTTACAGAAAAAGAATTGCCTAAATGTCGTTCTTAGAAAGTCAGCATCATCACCGCATCCACGAAACAATTTTCATCCTCCATACACGAGGAAAATTCACAAGTCCGTCGGTTTTTTATCACAATTTTGCGGTTGTTAACACTTCCCGGACCACACGACCTTTGTAAATATGACGCAATGCTTTCCGAAATGATATAACTTTTAGCATTCTCCCTCCTAAATGTTCACGTGCGAAAAGAATGAACATTTTCCTTCCGAATTAACTTTTTTTAATGGCCGGAGAAATGGGTGCCGCGCCAATATGTCGTGTTGGATTCTGCGTAGCCATTGAAAAACGTAGCACCAGAAAACCCGCGTCCGTGTCCCCCCGGCTGACGCCTTTCCAAAACAGAACTCGAGGTTTGAATAGGCGCAGAGAGAGAGAGAGAGTTATTAGTTTCTGTGGCAGAATCTTCTTAGTACCCAATATTAGTTCGCTCACAACTTGAGATAGGAGTGCTAACAATGCGAGCGTGCTGGGTTTCACAAGCTGCTAGCCGTGTGTGCATGGCCTATTAGGATAAGTGGCGAAGAGCATTGTGTTTGCGTATTTCTTAAACGGCGCTAAATAGGTTCTGCACCATTCGCTACAGCCAATCGGCAAGTTATCTCGTCTTCGATTATTCTTTCGTAGCATCGGCGGTGCGCAATCTCGGAGTGTTGAAACAAATGAGCGTGGCAGAGGGAAATTAAAGTGGGGCAATTTTTTTTAACGGTAGGCGTAACTGTAGAGCTTTTGCGGACGTCAATAAGTCTTCATGAACATGAATGTGTTAAGTGATTTTTTTACCTTATTAATGTTTCTTAACTGGTAAAGACACGTCTTCTTTCGTCGAGCAGAGTGGCGAGTACCTACCAGTTTCTGACCTGTTTCCCTACCTTCAATCTGCTCGCTCATAAATCATTCTTCTCGCATTGATGAATTTGAAGCTTTTTTTTACATTATTAGTTCAATAATAACTCTAATCGATTATTTAATCTTCGGTTACCGCGGAAATTTATAATTTCTATTATGGAATTAACCTGATGATGTATGTGAGGGTTCTAAAACCAAAATATGAAATGTCAAGTGAATATGAATAAACCGCCTTATACACCAAAAAGATAATTTACTAAATATAATTAATATTTGTATTGTTGTATTTAGTCAATTGTCTTTTTGGTGCAAAAGATGGTTTATTTATATTCACACCTAAGACAGCTCATAGTAAATACATATATTTATGTGAAAGGTCAAATTGTGTTTAAGTATTTCGATGAAATTTGCACACAACTCTGCACAATTATCATCATTCGGCTATCATAAATCAAATTGTCATAATAGAAACAATTTCTGTAATCTTTTCTTGTAAATCAATCGTAATTTCTCTCGTTCGCCATTCTAGGAGGTAAAAATAAAAGCCATAGCTTTATTTTGTCTTCGTTATTCTTCTTCGGCGTAACAGGTGTAATCCTACTTGGAGAAACTGTGCGGTATATCTCTATAGTTACATGCGCCATTCATAAAAACGCGCTCTTTCCGAACTCCTGCTATTTATTCAACGCAGTTCCTCACGTTCTTTCGATGACTCAGTATTATTATGGTTTTATTTTTTAGCTTCTGGCGATTACTTTGCGCTCTCTGACGAGACAGCTCGTCAAGTTCAAGGGTAAAATGTGCACGATGGGTTTCATCTTTGACTTCTTTAGATCATCCGCATTGCTGCAACTTGGGAGAAGTATAAAGATGCAACAAAGTCGAGTCGGCGCTGACTTCCTTAATATCTTGGTCGAATGTAGCAGCAGGAAATCTCTTATTACTTCGTTTAATTCGCGGTTATTTTCCAAGTTTTTTTTTTTAGAATTCCGATAGGCGTTTGTCTCTCACCCTGCAAGTCACGAGGTCAACAGTTCAAATCCCTCGCGTTGACGTCGAGCATGTGTACTCACTTATGATGTCCGTGGTCGTGCACGTCAACCGTGTGGACGAGCTGCCGCTGTCCTCTTGAGACTCTCGGTGACGCGAAAGATCGCTTATCGCAGACGATGGATTTTTTGCAGAGAGAACGGTTTTTGGCTTGTGAGTCGCCTCGGGCCACCGGATGGAGCGTTTATTGCGTACATTTTCATAAGCTCGAAAGATGAATGATGAATGCGACCGCGTTCGCTGTAAATTGGCCGTCCTCTGTGGAAAATCATTGCCCTCGATTCAAAATTATTATTAAATTAAACGATCGGTTTCGTGTCCTTTTTTATAATTTAAAGGTTTTGCATATGTGACTTATTTTATGTGAATATCGATAAATTTGTAGAGGAATGGTTTGATAGGGCTATATTAGCATTCGGTGATTCTGGGTCATTAAATCAATTATATCGACGAGTTCAGTCTATGTAATTGGGTTGGGTTGCCTACTTTCATGATTACTTACGATTCGTTTTATTCGTGCACGTAGTTGTTTGTTCTCGTTAACATGGATACGGTCGATGTAATCGCCTTAATTGAAGCGAGAGACCTTCATGTTTTATAGAGAATTCTTCGGTGTAGTAATCTCATCGAAGTCTCCCTTCTCTCTCGTAAATGATTTGTTCTTATCTCGGGCAAAGGGGAAGAAAGGTCTTTCCACTTCTCAAAGATGTAATAAGCACACATTGCGGTCGCAAGTAAAAAAAACAAATTCTCACTAGTTTCGCCCGATGTATAACATATTTACGTTGTGTGGATGGAGATTAAGGTGGCTGCTATAACGATGGAGTCAGAATGTTAAAATTCTGGAAATAGTTCTTATACGAACGCTAGTCAGAGGTATTCGATTATATTCTCGAGATGCAAGTTATTTCGTTTTTTTTCGTCCCGTTTTCATATATAATGTTCGAACAAACTTATCGAACTGTTTTATTACAGACAAAGACGGATGTGATATTTAATAAACATTTAAGATTGAATTTTATTGGTATTGACTCACACGTTTCATTCACCTTGGATGCTTTTTCTTCAAAAAAATCTTTTCGGAATTATAATTTCCTTTTTAGCAAATTTTTCATAAACGAAAACGCACTCTTCGTATTGTATACCCGTCCGCCTCTCCGTTGCTTCTTCCCTGGCCATTCTACATTTTCCTTCCTTTGTAGTTATAGCAATTGCTTACTGTGAAAGCTTCGCCTGATTTATACGAAACGCTGTTTTTTCATTTACGTTATGGACAGCTTTTTGCGCGAAAACTTGTTATTTTCGTAAAATAATTCGGCAGTTCCTTTGCGACAAGTTGGTAGGAAGTGTATTTTCATTGGAATATGTTTCAGTTTCCGATTTCTTTATAATATCGGAAGTTTTTTTTTAATGACAAGGATTCGTCCTTCATCATAGGCTTTTGCTATTTTTTTATCTGCCAATGCATTGTCCCAGATAACACAGTGCTATTACAAGTGACAGCGAAGGTTGATAGCTGTAAATTCTCGATTTTTCCATATGTATAGCGATTTCTCTTTTTTTTCAGCTTTTTATATTGCTCTGCCAAAATGTTGTAAATAATTTCCTCCATGTTTCTAATTCTTTCAAGATCCGTTTCTTTTATTTATAGATAATAGAAGAATTTATGGTTTTTTCGGCGAGTTTAAACACCTTAAAAAGTGAAAAGGAAATTCAGTCTTACTGCATCGCTCGTGTGAAATTTTCGAAGTCTCACTTTTTGAAAGTGCATCTTATTAATGTACCTTTACTGATCCTCGCATAGTTTTAACAGAAAATTGATATTCGCGATATTCGTGTTCCTCAGTTAAGTAACTTGTCCCGTGACCAGATTCTACGCTCCCTCACCGTCGCAGAATTTTATACCTGAAATTTCTTCGTGGTGTTTTTAATGGCCGATACAGATCCAATGATATCCTTTCCTCCTTTTCCTTACGTGTTCGCCCTCGTCTTACTCGTAACTCAAACCTTCTTCACCAACCAAACCACCGCCTCTCCATTTCCCAAAGATCAATTTTTTATCGTATTCCCCAAACTTTCAACGCACTATCCTCCCAAATACCCTCACTTGACCTTTTCTCTCCCATTTCAGAATTTATTTCATTAATTAAATGAACTCTGTCGTCTTGTCCCCTATTTGTTTAATTTTTATCTGTAGTCACTCGTTGCTACTTGTTATTTATTACTTAAGATTAATTTGTTATCGTATCCAATGTAACTTGTCAACTTATGGCTGTTATTGGATCTAATAATAAATAAATAAATAAAATAAATAAATCGTCTGTCTGGCGAACAGAAATTTTTTTAGTGTCATTGAATTTTGGTAAAGAAAAAACAATTTAAATGTTACTGCTCACAAAGTAATTGCTTTTCCTGTGACAAGTTAACGATCTGTCGTTCGCAAGGATAAGGATTCAATTTTTGGATGTCAGCCCTATTTGGATTTTTGTAAGAAAATTCCAGTCGATATGAAAGGTCGAAAAAAGGAGGCATTTGGTATCTTATGGGGTGGAACTTTTACTCAGACGCCAGTCAAAATGCATCTGACAAAATTGAATTCAGCTTGTATTTTTGACGAAATATATTCCATCGCATCATCGTCTTCTCTTCCTATTCCATCCTTTTCTCCAGTTCCTTCACTGTCTCCCTCCTTCTCTACCTCCCTTTCTTCTCTCTCTCTCCCTCTCTTCCTCACCCTCTTTTCTTTCCCGCTTCACTCTCCCTCCCTCTTTCTCACTCACTCTCCCTCCCTTCCACCTCTGTTCCTCTTTTCTCTTTCTTCCCCTCCCATCACAGTTATCACATTGTCTCTTTGCCCCTTTCTCCTAATGTCTCTTTCGTTTCATCTCCGCCTCCATCTCTTTCTCTATCCCATCTTCCTCTGACTCTCTCCACGCGTGACACGCAGTCCGACCTCTCTTTATCTTTTTCTCCGGATAAACCCGGTTCGATCGTGCTGGGAATCGTCAATTCACGCTCATGGGACGGACCCTTCCTTCGTTCTCATGCTACTCCATATGTACCTCGTGCCAATTTCGCTTTGTTCCCTCCCTTTTTCTCTCTTCTGAAATGTCGTCTCGGACTTGTGTGTGTGTGCGCGCGCGTGAATTGTCTCCCAAGGTCTCCCTTTCCATCTTTCTCGAATGAGGTCCCATGCGCTAAAAACACGACCATTATGCATTTAGCCGTTTCGAATGGAAGGCATAAAAAAATCTAGCTGATTTTTTGTCTCTCCGAAGTATGACACTTTTTCTGCCAGCCAACCAGAATAATTTTGGAGCTGCTAAGTTTTTCAAGAACAGCGTCAAGCTGTACGGAACCCTAATTGCTGTTTCCATCCTTGAATTTTCACTGACGTCGAAATATAATTACGTAATTTTGAATTTTCCAACAATTATTTCCGACTTTGGACAATCCGATAATTCTAATCCAATGATTTACAAACATTAATGTGTTCCTACATGCATTGAGGTGTTTCAACATAATGTGCGCAAGAGAATTTTTAATATAATTCTTTCGATAAAAACAAAGAAAAATTGCTTTAATACACACACACACACACACACACACATATATATATATATAAAGCCTATCATACGATTTCAAATTTTCAATTAAATGTCTTTAGTTCCACACAAATAAATCAACTTCTTGAAGTATACTTGATAATAAATTTAAACAAAAGTTTAGATCGATCTGAAATAAAATTATGGATTTGAATAAATAGATTTTTATTATTCCCTATCGTCTATTACTGTAAAACTAAATATAAACGAAGAAACACAACCCCAATAATAACATAAATAAAAGTGTTTGGTTATAATATAAACTTTATATTAGAACACGTTAGCCAAGGGGTCGGCAACCTGCGGCTCTTCAATCAATGAGTGATCGCAAATTCACCATCCGCTGCAGCATTACATAACTTGTCGGCCTCTCCTCGTAAGTGAACTTAGCACAATTTTAAAACTTCATAACACAGTGGTTTCCAAACTGTGAGACACGGTGGGTAGGTCGGGGGCCGCAAAAGATTCGACATATATTTAGTCTTTTTAACCATCCTAATCGTGAAATGTAAAATATGCAACTGTCAAATTCTATACCGCGAGTAGGTCGAACGTATCGCTTGCGTATCTTAAGGTTGTTATATTAATTGTAATTGTTAAGTCCAGGAAGTATTGCTTATAAACTGTGCCTGATTATAAAATATAGGGGGCGCAAAGACAGTTTTCTTAGGTTTATAATGTTTGGAAACCGGTTTTATAATACATAAACATGCACAAAATATTTTTTTAAATTAAGGACGAGATGTGTCGCTTTAATTTTGGTTTACGGTGCCGCCACCAGAAAAAGGGATGGAAAACGCTGCTATAATCCATGGAAACTGGTAATTTTATGGCCCCGCCCATCTGTATAAGAATTTTCAGAAAATAAAAAGGGGTGGACGGACTCGGGTTTCGCCAGAATCGGACACCCAGACGGATTGATAGGAAAAGCTATGAGAAAAGGTGGTAAAATGAAAATTCGACTCGTGCAACGTTTTGTGATGTCTTATGGCCTCGTCGATTCTCGAGGACGTTAACTCATAGACCAAACTCTCACTCTCTCTCTCTGTATAACACGTAACGCGGCGTGTCTTGACTGACTGGAAGGTAGTGAGTGGGTCGAAAAATTTTCTGTTCCTTTCTCACTCTCTCCCTTCCCTTGCTCGGCTGGTTTTGATGCCCGTTCTAACTCGATGGAGAAACCTTTCGTATCGCGACTGTTTGCTCGCTGTCCCGCTCCCTTCGATTTTTTCCCGCCCTCTTTGTGTGCTCTAGGAGTTATAAAATGGCGCACTCCGTAGGTGACGTCACGGAGTGTTTTATGAGGCGCTCCAAGAGAGTTGATGACTTTCCTCCCCATCTCCTCTCCTCTTCCCTCTAACCATCCGATATCCTTGGGTGCCGGTCGTAAATGGGACTTGTCGTATTTCGAATTAAACCATACCACGACCCTTTTTCTCTCTCCTAATTAATTAAGCGACGTGCGTGTTAATTCCCGTTGCGCGATCGAAATTTTATAAATGCTTGTTTTGATTGTCGCTGACACTTTAATATACTCCGGCTGCGTCGTGCCCGCAAACGAAATGTAATTCGCGCAAGGTGGCGGTGTTATTTTTTTTTTTTTAACATTTGACGTTGCATGTACTGAGGTAGTTTCATAGAGTGATGTTTTAAACTTTCGCAATATCAGATTCGTGGAAGAATGGAAAATTTTTTCTTATCTCTTCGCTTTCACAAAAATTCATAACGCAGAACTTCAGTGTTTGGATGGTCAGTTCTCTGTTTATTTGTCCTATTTCCTGTTAAACTTTGTAAATAAATGTTGCGATTTTTATGACGAACAGTAAATATATGTTTTCTTGTGAAAAAGATACTTTCTGCAACCTACGGGAATTATTAATTACAGATTTTATTAAATTTTCGCTTATTATTATTAAATCGCTTTTTATTTTATAACAGAAAGGAATCGAACAGCATTTATATTGATGTACATGATAAAAACGTGTGATTTTCTAAAGTTCGCTTCCCTTTATTTCATTTTATCGACAAATTTGTGATTTTCAGATTAATATTATAAGCCGCCGCAAACATTCTCTTCCTCTCTAATCTGCGTTCATCAAAATTACCTTTCATACTGCCTGAAAAATATTTCTCCTTTTCTTTGCAATATGCGGAAGCGCTGAAAATCCACTGTGAAGTTAATAATAATAATAAAGTGAAAGAGATTGTCCGATTATTTTATCTACAGTCTATTCCTCTCAAACATGTGGAAATGCTCGCTTTTTCGAAACTAATTGCAACTCTTGTCTTGTAGAACGATAGCCATTAATTTAACCGGAAAAGTTTAAGTTGAAAAGACAATTCGAATCGAACATGGTGGAATGGAGAGGTCAACTTTCGAGTCTGTTTAAAACAAAACTTTTCCTTTCATTCCAAAAATTGTCTGAAGGTAATCATGAAAAAAATTGCTGAGAATATCCCAAAAATATAAGGTGTACCTTAATATTTCAAAGTCTTCGTTAACCTTTTAAGAGTTCTGCTAGACAAAAGATTTCTATTCTTGATTTCACTCATGTTCAGATTTTTGTAAAGCATGAAGTGAGCAGAAAGAATTTTGTTGGCTAATCTTTTATCCTTATACGAGCAGTGCCACTGTAAAAGGCATTGATGGCGTACATTAGGCACGCAGTTGGGTACTCCGAACGTTGCAAAATTGCCGTAAGCTGTTAATAATCATTTCTTGTGGCAGTACGGCCAACCTGAATGGTATACCACATGCCTGGGAAGTTTATATGATACAGCATTTCCCCGTTTATGTTTTCGATTGACTTGCTAAGAAATATGTGTCGCACGCGATTATAAGAAAGAAGCTTAATCCACGTTCGCGTTCTTAACAAAACGACCTAATGTTATCATTTTAAATGCTTATAGTCCCTCAGAAAATTTATTTGTAAGAAATTTAACAAAAAACGTTTTTTGATCGATAACTCGAAAGATAGCATCCATGCTTTTAGAAATTTGAAATGTTGCTGAATACTTAAGTGAGAGTGTTAAGAGTTTCCGGGGACTGGAAGGCTTAATGGACTTTCTGCGTCACTGGAAAGCTTGACCCGTCGTTGATGATAGAGATAACTCGTTAAACACATTTCTCGGATAATTCTTATGTATTGGGAAAATCATTTTCACGTATTAAACTTTCCAGGAAGTAACCAATAAGTTGTTTTCCCTGACGAAACTTATTGTTTCCGCTGAATATTGCATTCTTTTGGACAACATGATATGTTTATTAGCTTTATAATCTTTTTAGTTTTTTTTTTACCTGCACGAGAACAGAATTTGGCGATATATCTAATCCACTCTTATCGAATTTCGCATATAGTAATTTTTTTAAACCAAATCATTCTTCCATTTTCACTCGCCCTTGTACGCGATTCGATTGAGCAATACCACCGTGGTGTGACGGGTTCCGCCGAGTACATGTAGCAACATTCGTGCCTTGTTAATTTCTTTATCTCAACCCCACGGTCACTGTCGGGTGATAAACTGGCGAAATGAATAGATAACGGACGAATGAGCGGTTCATGGGAGGACATGGAACTTATTTGCAAAGGATTTCTGATTGGCTAATTATTTTTTCAGAGGGGCTTCTGTCGTTTAGCAGTTGACGATTAAATTAAATCGACTAAATTCTGTGGTAATTCGATGTCCTTCGACCTGCAAATGACCCATCTCTTCTGATTGTCCCAGTGCTCGGAAGGAAATGTATAGGACCTTTTCAAAAATTTCCGGCCCGCTGCTAAAATTTGTCTGAAATCGTATGGCGGAATCGAAATTCATTAAGCGAACCAACGAAGAGAGAGATTTATGTAATATTTTGCTTTTCTTCTCCGATAAAAATTTGTTTCGTCTTCGAATTTGTTAGTTTCATCCGGTTTTGAACATCAAGGGGTTTGTCACTTATCGTCCGTGGTCATTCTGCAGTAAACTGAGAAGCAGTTGAGTTTCTTGGTGTTTGCAATCATTCGTCTTTTGTTACTTTGTGATCGATCTTGATTATTTTCAGTTTCGTTGAAAAAGTTACCCAATAATTACACTATATAGATATGTGGTTTGTAAATAACCCCCTTATTATAGCATGACTCGTTATATTATTAAGGAAAAATTATCTTTATAAATCACTGAACATATATAACATATTGAACGTATATCACACATGCTATTAGGACTCTTCTGTTCAATTATTTTATTGATTTTGTTTGTCCTGAAAGCAAACAAACTTTAATGTAAATGTATGTTTCCTTAATGATGAGATGCTTTTTAAACTACATTTGAAGTTAAAATGTGCAGTTGCCTGAAATTAATGATATTAAAATTCAGACTGCACATTTTTGTTTTAACTCCTGGAAAAAAATATTATAAGATAATAATTCTCGATATTAACCTGTATATATAGGTAAAACGATCTGAATGCAATATCGTTAGATGCTGGTACTTTTAGATCATAATTTTGAAATTTATTTACGTATTTTGATTAATTTTAATCATTTCAGTCAATTTGTCTTTAAGATGAGTGAGAAGTTCTATTTTAATGATATATGCATTTCTTTACGTTAATTAGAATGAAACTACATCATCTCAAACAGCTGAAAATAAGGGCATATTTCGTCGTGTGTTGTCTCGAGCGTTTATCAGAACTAGTTACAAATTCATATCAGTCATCGTCAATACAAACTTTTCCACGGATATATATATAATATATATATATATGTACAATGACGGTGACTCCGATAGAAGTCACGACAGCGTAGTGATTACATCCGCATCTTTATATCCATGAATTGCTAGAGTACACTGTCAACAACTCCCGTCTGAAAATTTTTATTTCTTACCTCTGTTCCCTTATTAATGATAATGATTTCGCTTCTTCCTCATTGCGTAATTAAAGAGGCAAATTTATCCCTTCGTATTCAACGAAACGTTCAATGATTAAAGATGATCAGTCGTTCTTGTAGGAAAACTTGCAAGCCTATGACAGTCATTAATGAGTCCTGCCTCTTTTTCGGAATGTAAATATAAGCGTACATTCACGTAGACATAAACTGCCAAACCTCAATAATTAAAAAATATATTATTCTCCGCAGTATATTCAGATTGAAGTTCCATAACTGGTATTTTTTTGAAACCTGAAAATGAAATTTTTACCATCATTGCAATTTCTACTCACTTCTTTGAATCTTTTTAACTCTGATTATTTTATATCCCTATAAATTTCGTGTTGTAGAAGTTTGGCTGTATACAAGCATACATTCATGCATGAATACAAGAAGACAGGTGACGCGATGCATGTTTGATAATCAGACAGGTAGGTGCTGGGAGAATAATAGGGGGAAGGTAACGGTAGGGAACGAGATGGAATGCACTCGAGGAAATAGGGGTGTCGTTGCGGAGAGGGAAGGAGGATAGAGAGGAAGAATGTGCGCGTATTAACTCTCGACGGGACTCCTGCGCGACGCAACGCGCTTCGAATATCAAAATTGAGTTGGGTGCGATTTCTTTTCCAATATGTAATTCTCGGAAAGTAGGCCGCATATTAGGTTCTTCTCTTGCGATCTTTCTCCACCTAGCGGTTTTTGTAAATATGTGATATTTGAAGCGGAGTGACGGAGAGATCTACGGAGGAATGTTTTCGTGGAGTAGGCGGAGGAGAGGAGGAGGCAGTAATTAAGGCGGGAAAGAGGACGCGTAATTCAAAATCTAGCGATACGTCGGGATGTTATTTGGAGGCGGTTTGGGGGCGGAGTTGGGATAGGTGAGGTTGGGGTTTTGAGAGAGAGAGGAAGGTAGAGAAGACGATTTAGAGACGGAGAGTTAAAAAAAAGATAGAAAGGAATGGAAAGAGAGATTAAAACCATGTTCTTTTCTTACATTAAATTCATCCTCTTATCTTCTTATAAATATTTTAGAGTGTATGTGTGTGTATGTGTATGTATGTTCTTTATACGTTTTTACACCGTTGAAGCTATCGAATTCAAAAGTTTCGTGGGCCATCCTATGGACCAAAGGAAGAACTTGGTCTAGGTTTGCAGACCGTGGGGTCTCTTATACCCCATGGGTTCGACAAAATACTATTTCCATAAGAATGCATGGGAAATGGTGTGGAGAAACCCCAAAATGCCAAGCAGCCTTTCACTGATGTGGATATAAATATATCTAAATATCCTTGAAGATGGCAGCAGAGAGAGTTGCCGAAACGTCGGAAGCATTATTCCACACCACCCGGCTGGAAACCCGAGAAAACTTTCTCCGTATCATTCGCCGGGAAAGACTCAAATTCTTTCTCATACCTAAATATTAACTTACGATCACGAGGAATGGCTTATTTTACGCAAGAAAGACTGAATATTTTAATTCTGTTCATGTTTTGTCGTATTACATGCTAAATCACTCGAAATTTTCATTTAAGCGCAAAATTTATCAGTTTAGATGGCCATTTTCCAGGCAGCAACAAAGCTAAATTTCTTGATTGTTGACCTCTTCAAAGGGAGATAGCCACGTAAAGATTAATGCAAGGAAAATCCACGCCGTGGCGCGCCGTAGAGGAAGAATAGCTAACGCCAAGATAAAGGGTACAAATGGATTCATGCCTAAATATAGTCTATGAATACTTTTAAAGTGAGTCAAATGATTTTTAAGGATTATTAGAACATTGTTATCTTTTACCATTAACATTGAAATATTTGTCGCAACATAAATCGATACATCTACTTACATTTGTTCGGTAACCAAGATGTTGTTTATTGTTTACGTTTTGGCTAATAGTATTGACATAATCTACATAATTTTATTGCTGCTTTAAAGACTTCGGTGTATCTATCCATGTGAATATTAAGTAAGACGTTAATGCGTAATTATATTAATGGTAAAACTTTACAATGCAATACATAAAATAGTAAATGTTAATGTAAGCTTCGCTTGCGTAATTAAGGAATGGGGAACGTTTGCCCCGAGCAATAAAAATCGTTTTCTACTTAAAAGAAAACTCTTTCGCAAGCGAAGCCGGGCGTTTCAGCTAGTATTCTATAATTCTCTAATTGCGCTGTTACTTTGAACTAAAAGAAATATCAAAAAGAAAAATGTAATGACAAATATTGTGGAACGATCTGTGAGTATCCTGAATTAGTTACCATAGCAAAAGTTCTTTTTTGGATGGACAACCATGAAGTATTAAAAACATTAGGGAAACTCTAAAGAGAGAAATATAGCACATGTATTGACAACTATATATATATATATATATATATATTGTTATAAATACGATTGTATAATTGATTTGTTAAAAGTGTAAATACAAGCGAACAATCAGTGGATGGAGATTTGGAGATGAACTAAATAGGGGGGATCATTGCGTAATCTTAGGCCTTTCGGATTCTATGTAGAAGGAGTCGGTAAATGTGTGGGGAAAGGATAGGGGAGGATAGAGTGGGTAGGAGACGGGTGGAGAATGGTAGGAAAGGGTTACTTGGAAGATGCGAGAGGAAGGATTTCATCTTCTTGGCCTGCTATCTCTTTGGCCGGGCGTCAAAAGCCTAAGAGGACACTCACTGCTCTAGCCTGATTCTACGGCTTGGATGTCGTTATTTCGTTCGGGTTGGTTCAAAGCCGGAGGGGGATAGAGAAAGATAGAAAAAGAGAGAGAGAGAGAGGATAAGAGTAGAGGGCGCATAGAGAGAAAGAGGAGGGAGTGATCATTCCGTCGACGTCCTCTTGACGGATGACTAGTTCGCTATAATGGTGTAACCTTCAGTGCTTTTTAAAAATTCGTCTCGTGAACGTTCGTTATTTCTGTAACATAGTTCGCCCAGTCGCTTTTTTCTTTCTAAGCTTCCGTCGACTCTCGCATGGTTTAATATATCGTTTGTGTGATTTTTGCTGTATTTTTTCTTCCGTTTTCTTTAATGAGTACGATTCGGAGTTATTCTATTCCGTTATAGCGAATTATCAAACGCTTCGCTGAAGTTTGCGAAAACTTAAATTGGTGTCTTTGGATGATGACGAGTTTAAATGTAATAGGACTTTGTTTTGATTATAAATTATGAACGTCCTGACTATTTTTACCGATATTATCTAACCGTTAATTATTTTATATATTGTATATTTAATACATTTATACATTTATATATTGTCTAACTCTTCGGATTATCTGTAGGACATAATATATAGCTTTAAAGAGGTGCTAATGATTTTCATTATTTGAAAAGAAAGTAATTTATCAACTTAATTTATACGATCTGCAGACAAAATATAATCTGACGAACGTATCGAGTCAGATTTATCGATCTTAAATCTTCGTAGGCGGTTTGATCATTTCAGTAAGGATTGTTTCATCCTACGATAAAAATTTAACCGGGTTAGAAAAAAATCCGTTAATAATGTCAAAATCGATTCAAAAGTAATCACATTTCTATAGTCTCAGGAAACTTTACGGGCTTCACAAATTTTCATTGAGAGGAGTATAAACACGTGGAATTTTAACACTTTCTCTCTCATTTCGTTTACTTACGTAAACCGCATCCTTGTTTCGACATTCTTCCGTTTCCTTCTCCGCAATTCTCAAATTATCCTCGTTATTTTAAGATGAGTTTGAGATGTACGCTTACTTTCTACTTGGCTTTCTGAAGTTATGGAATCAACTCGTTATGGAAACTGTATCATGCGAAGTTCTCTCCCTTTCTCCTGGAATCGTTCATTTCTATTCGCTTTCGTCGTTTCGCTCCGTGTTGGCAGTGGGATCAGCGTCGGCGATTCGCGAAAATGTTTTCGGGATATAAAACGATAAGTGTTCCGTCACCCCGCACAGAATTAAGCTCTCCGCTAATATACGAGTACATATTACAATTTTTTTAACGTCGCGTGAAAGAAAAAACGAACTAGAAAGTTATCATTCCCTTAGCGATCTCGCTGGCATCATCTGGCGGCCATTTTTCATGGAACAGCAGGCTTCGTGACATTTTTTTACGTTAAAAGGCTATTTATTATCTTAACTCTTAAGAGTTCTTTATTTATGGGCGAACGCATAACTATCGTACGTATTCTTATCGGAGCAAATGTCGCCAGGGATGCATAAGATTAAGGATATTGGATCAAATTACCTATTTCGCCATTATGTAAAGTTTCTTGATTTTTTTGTCGTACAATTTGCATATTTTTCGAACTTGAGATTATTTTTTGTCCTCGCGTCGATATTTACCTTTACACTCTTCTGATTTTAATTGCCGTAATTAACATTTTTAGTTCTTATGGTTCCTTCATATAGGTAACATTTTTTACGTAGAAAGAGACATTACTTGTAGCTTTGGCGGGTCGCATTAAAGTTTATATCGTAACATCCGAAAGTTTTTATAGACAATTATAAAAGTAAAACTGATTTATAGTCTATTTTTATCGTCAAAACTTCACAATAAGGGTTTCGTGATTATAATCTTAATTTAAAAAAATGTAAATCTGACTGTACTAAATGTCACGTCTTATTTGATTGCATAAAATTCTCCCAGGAGCCTTAGCTTGTGCAATTTTAAAGCAAGGGTTTTTTTGGTGTAAATAATCAGAAATATTTTACAAAAACATGATTTAACGTACATGTGCGACTTATTTTCTTGGCGATGTTGTCAATTAAAATCACATTTTGGTCACCCTTGCAAAATTTCCCTCATTATTAAACCGATGAAATAATATTTCTGCTTGGAAAACTCAGTTTTAGGTACGAGCATCTCGAATAACTAAATCAAATTTTTTGCCTTGCTCACGCGCAATAATATACTACCATTTCGAATAAAATTGGAATTTTTCTTAATTCCTCGAGACCAAATTTTTATACTTTTATTTGCGTTTAATGGCAGACATGATAATCCACTAGGTTTGACGGGAGAGAAAAGTATCCAACGACTTGGGAATAAAACGGAATTCTCTAAAACATTTGAGCCAACTCTTGAATTTAAGAGCTTAGTACGATTCTCGAATTGTGGTTACTAAATCAATGAGTAATTTTTTGGTATAAACATTTTTAATTGTTAAGAAGACAAAATTCAAAGATGTTGGTTGTATTGAGCGGTCGTCTACTTGGTTGAAAAGGAGGATTTTTTGTGTATGTTATCGACTCTTTGTCGTAGTCATGCTGTTAGCCCCGCAACTGATTTTGAGAGTTATCCAAGTGGTTCAAACGTTTTTCTCGACGTTCACGCCGGAAATAAAATATGGGACTATGTTCAATCGTGTTTCTCGAAGCGACTGCGGTACTCTGTGGAATGCAATTTCGCAAGAATTATCTCTTTGGAGTTGAAATGCTACGACCTTCCTCAAGCGCGTTACCCAATAGTTGTGCGACGGCGGAAGATGACAGAAGCGCACTTCTCAGGGAATTCCTCGGACTGCCTCGCTGACGTAATCATCCCCCCCCCCCGTCTACATTTTATTAACGAAACGTTCTTTAATCGCACATTTTTATCCGGAAAAATTCATATATACATGGGACGTTGATAAGGTCCTTCTTACAACCAAACGTACAAGATTTCCTCGTTTAGTCGGCTTCCTCTGAGTCACGTCCAATCCGGTTTTAATGCATCCATGAGCGGACGCGATTTTTCATTTTAAGAGACTTCCTTTCAAAGATTGGCTGGAGAAAGAATTTTTCTCTGGAATCGCGGCAGTAAAACCTGCAATGATTATTTTCCTCTCACGCTTTCAGGATAATTGCGCGGGGAAAATACCTTGCCGGTTTCTTCGAACATGGATAGGTTTTATTTTTGTTCATAGCGTTGGAATTGTTATTTCATACCATGAGTAAACAAAACCAACGGATAGATGGTTTTTAATTGTGTGCGGCTAAGAAATCTGACTCATCTTAATGCGTTTTAATGGGCATGCGGCGCCTCCTTTGAGCGATAATGCGTTAATCTTAGGAAGAAAATGTTCTATGTACTCATTATCGGACTTAATGTTAGATAAGACGATACTTAATTTTTTTAACCATTATATTTATGTAGATCCGGTTACCATTACTTTGCATGGATTAAATACTTTTGCTCCGAGTTAATTACTCACCTTTATATTATTATTTTTAAAATAGCAAAAATCCGCCCATCTCGCCTCGTAAGTGAAAATCATCGCTCTCTTTCGATGTTCAGAAAGCGGACCCTGGCGTCGTTTTCACTGTCACTCGTTTCCAACATAGAAAATTAAATCAGTTCGCTCGTTTTGCTGGTGGATCATTCGTGAACAAAACTAAAGTTTGATTTTCCATTCGCCTAAGCGGCGTCGTGGCGTGTCTACGAATGAACTTCCCGTCTGCTTCTTCTTGTAGTAAGAACAGTTCGTCCGTTGGCCGCAGGACGTCGCCCGTGTATTCTTTTTTCCATGCACCGGTTGCCTTATCTTTTTTCCCACACCATTGCCTTGGCGCGAAATATGCCGCCGCAGCTTCCGTGTCCCCAGATTCCGTCAAACCACCGGAAATACGTTCCATGCACAACCAACCCTCGCCTCACAACTGCGCCATAGTTTCAGCCCCATGAAAGTAACGGAGACCGTTGAACACGTTTTGATGTTTCAAGACTGCGTGGTGCAGCGAAGGTACGTTTATTAAACGTGTGAAAAACTTTCCTTTGAGAATGATTTCACATTGGCATATTCCCTAGTTTTGATACATATTAAATTCAGATATGATTTCTAATGTTTTATGATGAATCAGCTAATTTACCGGTTCCCAAACTATTTTTCGCGTACCACCAAAAACGACAACATTTCCTCGTACCACATAGTACTATATAGTATGAATGTAGTAGTGAATGTGGCACCAAACTCTCGTACCACAATTGATCTGTCCCTGCTTCCTATTCGAAGCAGGTATTCTGCTGCTTTTCACTCTGCTCGCGTACCACTGGCAAAAGCTTCACGTACCACTAGTGGTACGCGTACCATAGTTAGGGAACCGCTGGTTTATACTATAGAGAAAATTGTTAAGGTGCCTTATTTTACTTCATCACTTTCATCCTCTTGCTTTTAAAATTCCAGCTCTTTTTTTTTGGAATTAATCTGCGGTTAGCCGCACTCACCCGCGAAGGTGACGCAACGTTATCCTGGCGCTGTTTTTTTATAGCTATGTCTAATATAGGCGTGAGAGTGAGTTATCATTTTTAGCGCGAACGTTAGCCGAAGGATTCCGCGGAAGCTGAGTTATCACTTTCCTCAATCGTGGAAATGATGAGATAGAACGCGTGTGGTTTTTTCTCTTGCTCCTGTTTAAAAAATGTCGGTTTTTTCGGAGAAGATAGGCAGAAAATGGTTGGAATTGTAATACCATAGCCCCCCCCTGCCACACATCTGTGGATTGCAGAGTACTTGACACAGTCATTCGAAGTTTAGTGTTATTTTGCACGTTCGTATAAATTGTTTTCTGTAACGAACAACCTGAAGTGTATTATCCCTATTATATTTAAAGCAAATCTCATTCTTTCACACCGAGGGTAAAATGCTAGGCAATAATACGAATAACTCAAGAACGGTTGGCTTGATTTCGTTTAATCTTTCGCCAAGTATTCGGCTCTGGTCATCATCCAATATAAGGCTCCTTTCCAGAAGATTTTACTTTATCAATTTAATTAACATGTGAATGATATTGTGGAATATTTTTCGTTTTTACTTTTGAATTCGTTTGAAATAATTAACATATATTTTTTTAAAAGTTCATTAAATGTTCACGATGTACCTTTCATTTTTTAAAATGAAGATGCTATTTTTAATTAACGGCTACTTAAGGTCTACATGTTGATTTTTTTTGTTGACTTAACATTTCATTCATCCCCATCTGTCATCACACTCGTTAAACATAATTCAAATCTGTCACGGATTGTTGCGAATTTTTGTCATTGTTCTTTGAATCCACGTAATTTTGCAAACGCGTCCGCTTGTTCCATCTCCGCTAGTTTGGCGGATATCGACATCCTGTCGTTTCAAGGAAGACTTTTCGATAAATTTATCTCTCGGCCACTCTCCTTCACTTTCAAGGGTCTTTTCCAGTCCTGAATTTTCGTAAACTTGACTCGGCCGCAGTTCCCTTCCTAGTTTTCTCCGTTGGCAAAGGGGACGCGCTCAATTACTGGAACTGGAATTGATCGCACTGGAGTTTCCTCCTCTTTTATTGCTGTTACCTCCGGAAGGATCGGTATATTTTTTCCCGTGACGTATCGATATCCCTTTAAGGACGGTTATTGATAATCGATCGGCGACTCATCGCTTTCTTCGACGACCGAGTGTCTAGCTCTAATTCAACTCCAGTCCTTTAGGAAGAAAATGTTACGCGAACATCTCCACGTCCAATAACATCTTCCAATTGCCTCTTCACTTAGAAAATGACCGAAAAAAAGGAGTGAAAACGCTTGGGATTTCATTTTGCCCTCCCGGTGTCTTGATGCGCTCGGAAAGTTTGCGTTGTTACGGAATATTCCTCAAGGTCAAACGAGAAAGTTCCAACGGTCAAAAAGGGAATAACATATGGTCTGCGGCGCGTAAAGTTATAAGCGCGTAGATAATCGCGTCTTAAGTTTGCCGAACGTTTTAATTGAATCGGTCGTCGACGGCAGGAAGTTATCTTGCGCAGCTTTTGGGAGTTAGAACTCCGAATGGAGTCTATGGCTCTTTCGGTAACTTACCACAGGACTTGGTTCCAATTTGTCCACTGCTCTTCTTTGAAAAATGAATTGACAACCTTGTCTGGTATCTTGTATCGTATAAATGACACGCGTTCCCACTATTTTAATACTATTAGAAAAGTATAGTCGATTCGGCATTTTAAGTGGGGTTTCAGTGTTGCTGTCATGTGGCGTTGGCGTCTTCTTGTCAAACGTCTGTCTAGCCGTTTGTCCAATAGTAGTGGTTTTGCTTAATTTTTCCCTTTGCATCTGAGTCTTTGGAATTTGAGTGAAGACACCATTACACCATTTCGTCTTTTCCTGTTTATGCAAATGTGCCTGTGTGTATATATGTGTGTGTGTGCGCGCGAGTATAAACATACATACATACATATATATATATATATATATATATATATATATACACATTTTTTTTAGTCGAACTCTATAACTCTAATATTCCGTAACTCGAAGTTATTTAGTGACTTCATTTTACAGGACAAAATCTTTTTCGTGTTATTTTTCTTCTATAACTAGAATTTTCTATAAGTCGCGTATATTTTTTCGTCTCCCCGGAGGCTCGACTTATTGAAGTTCCACTGTATATGTATATATGTATATAAATACTACGGAAGAGGAAAGGTAAATGAGGATATTTTGGACAACTAGGTCTTGAAGGAAACCCAGTGAACACTTACCGGAAGGAGAGCCGCTGGGGTGTTGGAGAGACACATTTGTAGAGGTTATTGGAGCTTTCGGGATGATCCCTTCATCAGCACAAGAGAGAAAGTTGGGTCTCTCTTGTGCTGACGAAGGGATCATCCCGAAAGCTCTAATAACCTCTACAAATGTCTCTCCAACACCCCAGCGGCTCTCCTCCGGTAAATGTTCACTGGGTTTCCTTCAACCCCTAGTTGTCCAAAATATATGTGTGTACACACACACACACACTATATATATATATTGCTATTGTAATCACGCCAGAGGGGCTTGTATCCCGTCGACTCCTCGGAGACAACCACCACCGAGGGAAAGTTACCAAGGTCTCTTAATCCCACTCCCTCCTCTCGCAGGTTAAGTGGGAGAGGGAGAAGAGTGGGTGGTTTGTCGGTCGTATGGCGTCGCTTTGGTCTGGACGGTACGGCGGTGATGGTGTCGGTGGATGGCGTCCCTCTTGGGGCCAAGTGCGTGCCGTGTGTGTTAAAAAGAATAGAGGAGGAGGAGAGAAAGGGAGGAGGAGGAAGGTAGCCATTCGTAAAGGAGGCCACGGAGGAGGAAGGGGAGAGAAAGAGAAGAAAGGAAACGATGGTGGCCCAAGGAAGAAATGTTCCGCACCTGCTTCCATTGCTAGACTCAGAGAGAGACAGAGCTAGAGGAAAAGGGACGGGGAAAGTAGGAAGGGGTTAAAAAAGGTTGAGAGAGAAAGAGGTTCGGAATCGTCGCGCTTCGGGGAAATTCGGACGCACGGCGGAACGAGCCGAATTGTCCCGAAGTTGGCGGCGCAACTCGTGACGCAGTATGACGTCAGGAAGAGAGAGAGAGGCCGCGCGAAGGGGCAAAACTTCTCCTCCTCTCCCCTCCGCCTCGAACTCTTCCCTTTTCCCCCACCTCCCTCCGCGAGGCGTGTAGGGGGTTCAATAAAGTCCTATTGCAGGACGAGCGAGTCTCGTTTGCCTCTCAGTTGTCGGGGACCAGCGGAGGAGGTTTGTGTGGAGTGTTCAGTGGTGAGGTGTCGGTGTTTTTTTTACGAGACCCGTGTCTGTCGGTGGTTTTGGTGTGTGAAGTGTTGAGAGTTGGACGACTCCCCCCTTCCCCGATTCCCCTCTTTTATTTCATACGGCGGCTTCTTGTACCACACGCCCGACGAAAAGTAAGCAAGTAAACACCGCGCCGACCGACCTCTAAAACTCGACGGGATAAAACAGCAATCGCCGACTTTTCTTGGATATACATACGCGCCATTGGAAGGGATTAGTTTACTTTCTTCTCCGACGCCGAGGACCCGAAGCACGCCGAGGAGGGCAACTCGTTCGCTGTCCGCCTCAGCGCACCACCTTTTCCACTTGTCTTTCCTTCTTCCCCACTCCCTCCCTCTCCATCGGGCGCCGCGCCTTTCATCTCCTCCCACTTTTCTCTCCTTACCTCTCTCTCTCTCTCCCTGGCACCTCCCCTCTCTTCCTCTCTCCACACCCCTACAGACCCGCCGCCCAGCGGTGAGATAGACCTAGCAGTTCTTTGGTGTCCGGCTTTCGTGTGTCGAGGTAGCAGGTCTTGGTGGTTGCTTGGTGTTACCGGGTGCCCGGGCAACGCTTGTTACTCCCTCTTTTTTCCTCTTCCCTACTTTTTCCCGCCCCTCCCTCTGTCTACGCTGTGGAAAAAAGGGGTCGGAGCAAGTCACCATTCCAGCATCGAGGCACGCCCCTTATTCTTCGACTAGAAGTGAAAATTCCGGATCCGCCGCCGACGGTTTCTTAATTCCTTGTACATATAGAAAACAGTGAGACAAAAAAGAACTCCATCGCCATGCCTGATGAGGTTAGTTACCGAAAACTTATGGATTTTATGGTTTTATTCGATGATATATGCTCCTGCTCTACAGGGATATTGTGTTGTGTGCTGTGGTGGGGGTTAGTTTTGGAGGGGAATGAAAATTTGTAAAAAGGTTCATCTTCAAAAAATATCCTCCCGAGTGCTCTTCGCTTTTTTATGGATAGCCGTGGAAATTATTGTATGGGTGTGACGCGCTGCGTGGATTGCGGCCGTTTTGTCCTTTTATTTCTATATGTTTGTTTAGCCTTCGGCGGAGTAAGTATTAGTGTGCTTGTTTTATTTCGTCGTTTTATGATCCATTGCTCCGCCTCTCCGTGTAAATCCCGTTCGTTTTTGTGGGTGTGCGCTCTCGCTGCTCTGAAAGGTTGCTTTTTCGTCTGGTTGTTTGACCCAGCGCCAGTTTTACTGTCTAGTTTGCTTTGAAGTACGTTCGTTGTGAAATCCGCGATTATTCCTTTGTTTCCTAATAAACATAGGAACCTTAATACTTTTTAAAACATAGGAACACCAAATTTAACGTGATAGTGAAGTAAACTGACTTATTTGTGATGCTTGAAAAATATTGTTAGGGTATACAGTCACTTCTTTAAGGGTCTTTGTTTATTAGTGTGTTCTTATATTCAATACAAAAACGGTAATAGCATTGTATGCTACATGTGTTAGTTCTGTAAAAATTGATCTGTGTTTTTTCAGTCATTGTGTGTGTGTGGGGATTAGTGCCGCTGCCAATTTTTGTCGCTAGTTAGCTATATAACTGTTATTTTTCAGCATGGGCGTACTGATTCCTATCGCGTTGCGACCATCCCATCCATTCGAGATGACAACAAGACTGCGGATGGAATGCTGAAGGTACCGGTAGAACCCCCTCCCTTACATTCCATTCTGGCTCGGGCGTCCTATGGTTTTAACGAATTGCACTTTTCTTCTCTCTTTTATTCAAGTCTTTTCTGCTGTATGTGGTGGTGGGTGTATCACAATATCTTTTCTCCTTGGCAGATTTGCACTGCATCGTCACATGGTGTCGTTATGGGTTGTACTTTTTTCATCAACTTCTTGGCTGCCTGGGGCTTTTTTCATTCTCTGATTTTTTTCAGGTTCGAGGAAAAATGCATGTTTAGTTAGAAGTGTAATGTGTGGATTTACTGTACTAATGCTGTTTTAGTGTTAACTCTTGTCTCACGCCTAACAGCCAAAAAAAAGCCTGTCTTTGTGTAAATTATCTCTTTTAAACTGCCTAACGAAGGTTATGTTCGAGGAAAATTACCAAAAATGCCAAAGAATGAATTTTGTTCGTAATGTTTTTTGCGTTATTTCCTCGCATGCCTTATTGTTAAGTGCGACGAGGTAACGCCAAAGAAATTAATGAAATACATTCTAGACTACTTTTGCAATTTATAGACAAGGATCTTAATTTCCGGTTTTTTTGTACACGATTAGGATTTCTACGATTGTCCATAGATTCAATGCAAAAACTTGATCGCAGCTGTATTAATACTTCATGCATGTGCAGTTGTAATTGACTAACAATTTTGGGATTTCAGGTAAAATTAATAATTAGGATGTACCTAGTTATCAGACTAATCCAATAATTGAAATTTAGCGCCCATAATGATAACAAAATTAGCATTTATAATGTCTTCGCTTCGATTTAACTTGCATACATCTTGAATTTCACACTTCCCAGAATATCCTGCATGTTGAATTTGGCTGTCATTTATTATGATGTTGGGCTAAAGAAATTGCTTTCATTATATGTTATATTGTATTATATTATTTAAACTAAAGATGTCAAATCTATGCGGAATGAAAGGTACTCGTGTTGTATTCCGGGTGTTGCAAAACCTAATTTAAATTTGTTTTCCATAGTAAAAATGCGGGATTCGTGTTTTAAAACGTTTTATTTGGCTGATTATGCAAATACCTACCAAGATGATCGCTTTGTTTTCTTGTGTACGTGGAGTCACTTTTAGTATGATATTTTCACCGGTTATTTCTGTTATGATAATGTTGATTTTAAATAATCCTTATTACACTTTTAATCGCAACTTCATTTGATGCTTTAGCTTTGTCACTCTGAAACCTAAGATTCATTGTGTACTCTTAGTGCTTTAAGTTTTTCAGTTATCGTGGCGTTTTTCTTCTGATATGGAATTATATTTGAAAATTTCACATAAAGGCCCTTGATGTATGTGTATTGATTACTTAAACTCGAAACCACCATAATCCTCGTTTTGGTGGTTTTGTAATAATTGAAAATGTTTTGTTCATTGGTTTAATTTGTCCAAATTTGTATTCTCTTATTATGTAAAATAGTTCCATGATTCAATATAGAGCTGAACAAAATACTTTAATATGTTTAACAGAATACCGTAAATTAAACACATTGTCATTAATAGGCCAGTAAACATTTTGTTAATAATCTGAATGGCTTCTCCATTGTATTAAGAACGTTTTCATGGTGCCAAATTTAAACTTGTTTAATCATGGAACAAATGTAAAATGTTATAGCAACATTTATCAGTTATTCTTTTAGCTGAAATAGGTTTAAGCTTGCTGCATTTCTGTCACTTCTAATACATACTAGCTTCTTTATCTATTGCCATTAATTTTTTCTTCGATTGTTCACTTACAGTGACTTATGTGCAACACCATTCATATTTGTAGTGTAGAGGAATTTGGTATTTATTCAAAGTATTTTGACTGTTATAGAATTGTTTGCTTTTACTTATTTGGAGCTTAATTAATTTGGGTTCTTTTCTTTCATCTATTGTTATTGAAAGATGTGGCTATTTTTAATTAACTAATGTTCTCTGTGGTTCATATTCTGTTTCTATGGTTGTTATTCAATCTCAGTTTTTTAATCTCAGGCCTTGTGAAAATTTCTTTTTGAATTGATTTTCCTTTTGATTGTTGTGTTGTAAACAAATAAACAGTCTTTGATAAGTGTGTGGTTTTTAATTAATATTGTTTGAATTTGCAATCCTGTATTCATAAAATGTGCTAGTTTTGTATATTCAATCTATATTGCTCTATATTGAAAGTTCACATAAATATCAACTAAAATCCTTTTATTATGACCTGGGTAATAATATAATTTGTGGAATGCCTTGGTTTTTATGCATTCCCTTTTCCTTCATTTGTGCCTGTGAAGTTATTCGTGTTTACCAAAATTGTAAAGTATGTAGTTTTGCAATTAAATCAGATTGTTTTGTGTCATTTATTTAAGACTTGTCATGTTTATTCCAGTCGAGGAGGAAAGCCCCTAAAAAAACTAAATCAGAAAAGTCAGATGACTTGAATGAACTTAAACAGGAGTTAGATATCGACCATCATAAAGTCTCTATTGAAGAGCTGTATCAACGCCTATCATCAAACCCGGACACAGTAAGTTAACTTCTTCATAAATATATAAATTGTCTGTAAAATTTTAAAATTCATAAAAGTAACAGTTTAAAATTTATTATCAGTAAATTTTTGTTAATTAATTTTTTGTTAACCTGGACCTTAGTTCCAAAAAACTTTGATCTTCAAAGGTCAATTTGGAATTCATTGCAAAATGTTTTTATTAAATGTTAATAAGTTGCTAGCTCATATTAATTTGATTTTGCTTAATATTATCCTGAGAGAAATGTGGTTCATTTTTCTGTGCATAAATTATTTGTTAATAGGCAAGATTGTGACTATAAAATTCCTGCAAAAAGATGCATAATTAGATAATATACCATTGTATATTGATTTCTGGGTTTGGCAATTTTAAATTTGTAGACACCATAAAATTGTTCTTGTAATTATCATTCTTTTAAGCAAATATATTGTTCCCATTAATGATTTGATTAAAAAAGAAACAAAGGCATTGGAGGCAGTAAAATATATTTACTAGACTGCATAAATTTCTCAAAATAAGTCCTTAAAAATTAAAATTGAAAAGATAAGTACTTACCTTGGATATCTCCAGTAGCTGTCAAAGAACTTATGGAATATAATAACAGTAAATGATGCTAATAATGGCTGCTTGTTAACCAAAATGTGTATCTGGTTTTGCATAAGCTATTTATGTCTACTGGAGATACCTGAGATAAGTATTAATATTTAGGACTTACTTTGGAGTTTATTTTTAGCCATAAAATGAATTTGATAATTCTCTAGTGAATGAATTAATAATATCTCCAGCCATATACATTATAATCCTGATAAATTCATAATTCAGATGAATTAATGGCAACATTTTCTGTAAGAAGTTTGTCAATATACACCATTTGCCTTTATCACATTAATCTAACAATGGTATAATTCATTTACGTTGTGGAATGAGAATTTTTTAAATTAAGTTTAAATTGAGCTAATTGTCAATAGTATCGTATTCCTGTTTGGTAGAGTTAATATTCTTTTAATGTGCAAAACATTAAATCTCATTAAAATCCTTACTCCTTAGTTAATTCTAAAGTATTTCAACGATTAACAGATTTCTATTTTAACTTTCAGGGTCTGTCACATGCCAAGGCTAAAGAGAACTTGGAGCGAGATGGTCCAAATGCCCTCACACCCCCTAAACAAACCCCAGAATGGGTCAAATTCTGCAAAAACCTTTTTGGAGGCTTTGCCTTGCTTTTATGGATTGGTGCAATCCTTTGCTTCATTGCCTATTCCATCCAGGCCAGTACAGTGGAAGAGCCTGCTGATGATAATGTAAGTATAGCACTGTTTGTCTATTGAGTGTTGGAATTTACTTCAATATGTATGAAGTTAATCATTTTGTTTCATTTGGATTAATTAAATTTTCTAACACTTTAAAGGAATTAAATCTTACTAAATTGTTACAAAAACTTCAAAAATCAATATTAGTAAATCCATTTCAATCAAATAATAATTTGTTAAACTCATAGATTTAAAATTGCTCTAGTGATTTTGATTTGAACATAGTGTTTTTGATGATAAAATGATATTAGTAAAAAATTAAAGAGAAGTATATTTTGTAAAAGTGTCATGTAACCTGTTGTTTTTGTGTGGAAGTCCTATGCTGTCCCAATAACTGTTGAATTTTCTAACAATCCGTTTTCTAAAAGCATTGTAACAGCTGTCTGTCCCAGAGTGACATTATTTTGTCAGCCTGTAAAAGTCCTATTTGGCCTAGTCTCGATGTTGTTTCAGATGTTGTTAAAAATATCCCTTGTTTCTATAGAAGAAGCAGTTATTACTGTGAACAAAGCTGTGAAAAATTTTCCAAATAATTTAATGTAAACCATCTTTGGCATTTGTTTGAACTTAACCAGTTCCCATAGTTCTGCATAGCAGAAACTTGTTCCAGAGGCTGTCTATCAAAAAGAGAATGAGAAGCTCAACATTGTATTTCAGTGAGGGTACTAATCCATCACTCTTGCTAACTTTTCTAGTTGTATTTGGGTGTAGTATTGTCAGCCGTAGTGATCATCACTGGGTGCTTCTCATATTACCAAGAGGCTAAGTCTTCTGCGATCATGGAATCCTTTAAGAGTATGGTTCCCCAGGTAAGAGGGACGAAGCCTAAATTCCTCTTGTCGGAACCAAGCAAAGAGAGAAAGTAGTTAGGGAGATTTTTTATTTCTGTGCTCTCATAGGCATCAGGGCAACTGGTAGAAAAAGGTAAAGGCAGAAAAGTGTTTGACGTGACTTAATGTGGCTGACACTGCGTTACCTTTAGTATGGCTGCACCGTTATCTATGTATTGTTTTTCAATTTTTATTTGAATTTTTTGGCTCAGTTGTGTTGCATCCCATTCCTTCGGTGGAATAGCTCATGGCTACCATGTGTATGTTACCCGTCATTTATTTAGACCCTTATCTGTCAAGCAGAGAATGAACAAAGGCAATGATTGTTAGCCAGTAGGTGGGTTCCCTGTTACTGTACACCCTGCTCTCTATCACGTATCTTGGAAGCAATGAAAACCCCTTTTAACTGTCTACCTCTGTAAACCTCCCTTGCTTTCGGCTGTACAGAGAGTACCTTGACCGATTTTCACTCCTTCGTTGAATGGCAGTGCATAGTGGTGTAGTTGGACCTCAGACCCCCCCCCCCCCCCCCTCCTCCCATTTATGCTAAGACCCCTGTCTTTGACCTGCGTGACCTTTTGAATCTCCTTAACCTTATCAATGGTTATGTGAGGTCTGTTTCCCCTTGTGTTCACCTGTAGAACAGTGTGCCTTTCAATTGCAAATCCAACTTTCAGTTATACCTGGGTGTTGTACTGGCTGCTGTGGTTATCATCACTGGGTGCTTTTCATATTACCAGGAAAGCAAGAGCTCTAAAATCATGGAATCGTTCAAAAATATGGTCCCCCAGGTAAGTGGTGTTGAATGATTGTGTAGCGCTAAGATTTTACATTTAGTTAGGTATTCACTGTAAATATATGTATTTAAGTGTATATATTCTCTTAGCCTGCTAGATAGGACTACATGCTGATATTTGCTTATGTGGCTCGTGAGATTTTTTACTGCCTGATAAACTTTTAGGTGTCTTTTTAGTGAGAGCATATAGTTTAAAACCTTATTTTCTGAGTTCATGGTTCAAGTGTATATTTCTCTGATACTGTCACTTGTAGTAAATGTTTGATCTAATAATGTATACTGTCTTATAGAAAATGTTGGGATTTGTTTAATTTTCATCATTTTTGGTGTTATAACTCCTTTTTGTAAGGAACCAAAAATGTAGTTGGAAAATGTGGAGCTATTGAATTAGTATTTCTCTAGTAAATGATTGTTCATTATTGTTTCTTCTGAATGATATAACATTAGGAGGTGTATCTTTAGTGTTACTGTCATACATCAACTTAAAAGTATGTACTGATGACAACACAAAGCAGCATACTTCCATGCTCATGAAGTAATTAATTGTTTCTTGCACATCTTAAATTGTTCACATTAAAAAAAGACATTTATTGAGATTACTTCTTAGTGTAAATGGATGTCATGAAAAGAGTTATTGAATCTTGATTTAATTGCTATCTTTTATATTGGTGGAGAGATTTTGAAGATAAGTTATGACATTTTATTCTAGTTTTATTGCACAATAGTTGTTAGTGTCAAATGGTAGAGAAAACTTGTGAAGTAAATAGTTCAAGTTTTTCCTCTCCTTATCAAGACATGCAAAGCATTCTAATTCATTGTTATATTTCCCAGAATATGAATGGTTTGAAGAATAAATTATCTTCAATTCCTGTTTCAATTACTTTGAAAATTAAATAGTTGTAGCTGTATTTTTAAAATAATGATTAATTTGTAATTAAAAGATGTTCACAAACTAGATTTGTGGCTAATATTTCTGTCAAGTCTTTTTCAGGCAATATAAAACCTATAAATTTATTTTTCAAACGTTATTTTGCATTTTTAAATACAACTATCGATCACTGAGAATTGGGCATGTAGTAGTACTCTGAAATTCGATGGAGTAGTGTAAAATTCACTTAAGTATTTTGGTGTCTCCATCTAGCAATCAAATGATTTTTGTGCAAGTTTGACTATTTTTAAAAACTATTTTTAGACTTATACGTGTAATATTTTAATAGAAAAACATTTTATACTTGGCTACCTTACGTAAAAGTAGCATGTATCTATTTTTCTAGTGTTTTTTGTTTAACCCAGTTTTGTATTTTTCTATTTTCCTTTATTGAAGATTTGTTATTTCTTATTAACCATACAAATTACTTGACGTTTTTAGCTAGCATTACCCCATAGCTTTTCAAATGTAAATTTCATTTGATTTTTTTTAACCATTGAATTTTAATTAAACTCTTGGTTAACATTTCGAATATTCATTTTAGAATTGGAAAAATTTTTTTAACTAAGTACACAATTAATTACTTTTTCTTTGTGGATTTTCAAATGCAGTAAGTCAAAATAATTTTTATCAGAATCTGTAAAGTTTGAATTATCTTACATTCTTATCATCTCTTAAAAATAACTAATCTTTTGTTGTTTGCTATTTTCTCCGTGGAATTAGTTTGCCACAGTACTTCGTGATGGTGAGAAGTTGACCTTGCGAGCTGAAGACATTGTCATAGGTGACATTGTTGAAGTTAAGTTTGGTGATCGAATTCCTGCAGATATTCGTATCATTGAATCTCGAGGTTTCAAGGTGGATAACTCTTCACTTACTGGTGAATCTGAACCTCAGAGCCGTGGCCCAGAATTCACCAATGAAAACCCTCTTGAAACCAAGAACTTGGCTTTCTTCTCCACAAATGCTGTGGAAGGTATGCACTCGTGGTTTATTCTTTTTCAGACAAAAATATTGAAATTTAATAATTATTAGTCAGATAAATGGGTGTTTTTATATTTCAACAAATTTTTTTTCAATGTTATGCTAAGATGACTTAAGAAAATATATCCTATCAATGATCAGCCATTGACATATTACTTGTCTCTGAACTAGATGTTTGTCACAAGCATGTCTCTCTTATTGAAACATTCTTATAAAATGTTACTATAATGTAAAATATCTTGATTTGCTCAACTTGAAATATATGTATTAAAGTTTTCCTAAGGAAAAAATTCCACATTTTGCTGGCTGTGATGTTCCTTTGACTCAGATTGAATTTTTCATTGCACAGGTACTGCTAAGGGCATTGTGATAAGCTGTGGTGACAATACTGTCATGGGACGAATTGCTGGTTTGGCTTCTGGTCTAGACACTGGTGAGACTCCCATTGCCAAGGAAATCCATCACTTCATTCACTTGATCACTGGTGTGGCCGTCTTCTTAGGTGTTACCTTTTTCGTCATTGCCTTCATCCTCGGTTATCACTGGCTGGATGCTGTCATTTTCCTTATTGGTATCATTGTAGCCAATGTGCCAGAAGGTCTGCTGGCTACTGTCACGGTAAGTTTTTCTTGCTTCACCTGAACAGTAACATTAATAAATTGATATGACACTATGTATAATCTAAGGTAGGGATGCTCAATCTATTGTACCTCATCAATCCCTCAGGAGTGATGCATGGTGCTATAATAATTAATAGAAACTTTATTTTTCCATAGTTAGAATATATCAGAGATTTCAAGTAATCGTCAAAATTTTAATGCATATTACATCACTATATTATTTTAGTTGGTGAGATTTGTTTGGGTTAGTGCAATATTTTTGCTGATGTCAACCATCCTTCCCCAGTTAAAGTGTCTGTCTTGAAATTCATTTAAGCAAAAGTTATAGTAATGCAGAATTTTATACCTCAACTTCAATGTAGTTGGGTTTTATTAGATATTATTTTGGTCTCATAAATTAACTCTGTTGTCTTATTGTTAATCTGGTCTTAGGTACTTCATATACTCAGTTATGAAATTCTCCAATAAGCTTCCTTGCTTTAATTTTTAACATATGTGAATATATGTAATTTATAAAATCATTATCCTTTTGTTTGAAAATGTGTAAAAATTAAATCACATGTTTTCATTTGCAGGTGTGTTTGACCCTTACTGCCAAGCGAATGGCTTCCAAGAACTGCCTGGTTAAGAATTTGGAAGCTGTAGAAACTCTTGGATCCACTTCAACTATTTGCTCTGATAAAACTGGAACTTTGACTCAGAACAGGATGACAGTGGCCCACATGTGGTTTGATAATCAGATTATTGAGGCCGACACCACTGAAGATCAATCTGGTAGGATTTCCATGAAATAACACACTGGTATGTGACTTTAAATTAAAAACATTCCTTTAATTGTATCCATTTCCCTTTCAGGTGTACAATATGATAGGACAAGCCCTGGCTTCAAGGCATTGGCTCGAATTGCTACCCTTTGCAATCGTGCTGAATTCAAGGGAGGACAGGATGGCGTGCCAATTCTTAAAAAGTGAGTTGAATTCTTATCACATAAATATGCATTTAATTTTCCTAATCTTTATGTGTTTACTAGCAGAAATACCAGGCATTGCTCGGGGATATTTGGTTCAAATCCGATCGGAATTCTGGATGATTAATGGTATTTAAGAATTCATTCGGCCACCGTTTTGAATAAAACGGGCAGAAGGAAACAAAAACCACATATGAATTATTTCTGGGAGCCCTCCACAATTGTACCAAATTTGATTCAAATCAATAGTAGGACCTGGGAAAATATGCGTAGTTTAATCAGTCCCCGCCGTCCAATTACGGATAAGGAAGTAGTCGTTTCTCACCTTTCTCACTGTGTATAAGATGTAGAGTTACCTGTTCTTTGAGAACAGGAAGTTTATGAGAACAGTTATTTTATTGAACAGTTTAGGCATCAGAACAGTTCGAAAAGAACTGTCCCGTTCTTTCTGACCCATCTCGAGATGTCAATGCATTAGCATGCAAAGTTATTTTGCTTGTATTACACATTGGTTGTCTACACGAATCTGCCTCTCCTACACTTTCAGCTACTCTTAATAAAGCCAATTTTTTTACACCTGCAGTCTTTCTTCCTAGCTGACTTTTTCCTTTTACTGGCATAATATTTTTATAAAATGGTCTGAAAAATGGATTTTTTTGTGTAATAATAATATTTTAGGAAAAAGATTATAATCCGTTCAATAATTAAAGTGACTTAGTATTTGGTTAAAGTAGAAATCACGGGAAAATGTTTCGGAACCCTCCTATCGATATAAAAACAGTTCTCCATATTTTGTTTTATACTGTTTAGATTATAGCCATTAACTAAAATTATCGAAATTCAAATGGAAATAGAATTAAATTGTCAAATAGACATATTACATATTGTAGGAATTGTAGAAATAAATAAATTATGTTATCCAAACCTCTAGATCCATACTTACCACGATCGTAGAATTTTTATTCCTCGTATATAAATGACATAAGTAATGAGGTAAGATTTCAGCTAAAATCCGAACAGAAATAAAAATGGGATGAGAATTAAATTTTATGAGTTTACAAATAGATGTAATAAACTAACAAATATATCATTTGATCAAAATATTATTATCGTATCAATTTTAGTAGACTGTTTGAAAAGCTATTCAAATCGATATTTAAAAATTAAAATTATTATTCAAGTTTTACTAACCTGCTGTACATAATGAACAGTTTATTATGATGCAATTATGAGACTCTTAAATCATTATCCTCATCAAATAATACCTTACCATGAGTATTCTAAACTATCCCAATACAAAAAATCTGATGTGGCCAACACATGACTTTCTCCATATTTGGGGTATAGATATTTAAATTATTATGAATAGCATTATAAGGCAAAATTATTGTTTTCTATCGTAAAAGAATACAGTCATCGTTATTGCCATAAATTATATTTTGAATATGTTTACAGAATTTACCGCTACATGGTGGTGGTGCTGTATACTGGAAATTACGAAAAAGTTAAATATCTCTGAAATGGATGGTTCTACAAAACTTTCTTTCAAACAAAACTTGGAAGAAATATTATTCTCTACAACTTTGGCCCTCACAAAGATTATCAATAACGATGTTTTTAAGGAGATATTTGACGGAAACCGAAAAAACCAATTATTTATAAATAATTTCTAAACAACTGCTATGGAAAATTGTTTGAAATAAAAGATCTAGGAAATTTTATTTTCTAAATTTTTTATAATGGTCAATGTATACAATAATGCCGTATTATCGGAGAAATATCGCAAAAACCGAATCAGGTTTCGAATAAACCTTGACTTCCGGTTAACCAGTATTGTCCAAAAACTAATCAGTTCTTTGTGCTTATGCTAAAGTGTTATATATTTGGTATTAATATGACAAGTACGTTTTGAGTTAGAGCACCCACAATCACATACGCACACACAACCACACACACACACACAGACATCATTCCAAAAATAGTCTAAACGTGTTCTAGGGACCTCAAAACGTTTATTTCTGTTGAAATCTCGGTCGTTTTTTTGTGATCACAATACTTTTCCATTACTACGTATGGAGAAAGTAAAAACATTCGATTGTCAAAATAAACAAAATTTGTTTGGTTGAAAAGGAAAGAGACAACAATACCGGTGGCCATGGTAGTCTTAATAAAAATGGCAATATTTAACATAAATTTGCGTTTTTAATGATTAATACGAGAAATTTCAAATTTCTAGTGGAAAAAGACGAACAGAATAAGAAACTCTATAGATTTTTCTTTACTATAGTACAAATCCGAAATTCACAGGTCAATTATTTCCGATTTAATTTGGCAAAAAAATAAAACCCTGCATGTCAAATTTTTGATTTTCGCGTGTTATCTTGGGGGAAATACAAAATTATCCCCTGGGGTCCGACCCGGGTCTTTTTGCGAGATTTTTTTACCTAAAACCTTCTCGGGGATGACATAAAAGCATGTGCAAAGTTTTGAAAGTTTTTTGGACTTTGTATTCTTGAGTTATTAAGGTACAAACATATAAACATACAAATATTCTCCTTTATATATTAGATTGGAAGACAGTTTATCGTTCTGTTAGACTAATGAACTGTCTTTCCAATAGCATCTTGAAGTGTTTGTTGTAATGGTTCAGTAATACCATGACATTACAGTGTTTGTACCATATATTCTTGGTTGGATAACAATATTGTTAATGTATTTCAGGGAAGTCAATGGTGATGCTTCAGAGGCTGCTCTTCTGAAATGCATGGAACTTGCTCTAGGGGATGTGATGAGCATTCGAAAGCGTAACAAGAAGGTTTGCGAGATTCCATTCAATTCTACCAACAAATACCAGGTGTCTATCCATGAGACTGAAGATGCAAATGATCCACGCCATTTGCTTGTGATGAAGGGTGCTCCCGAGCGAATCTTGGATAGGTGCTCTACTATCTTTATTAATGGCAAGGAGAAGGTTCTTGATGAAGAGATGAAGGAAGCTTTCAATAATGCATACTTGGAACTAGGTGGTCTTGGAGAGCGGGTGTTGGGTGAGAAATTAGTATATTTATATTTGTGACGTATAGGTCATTTAAATCTTGGATCACTCATATCTCTGCATAAATTATCCCCTATGGACCTAATTTCTACATGATGGTATTTTATCAATGGGCAATAGATAATGTTTGATATACCAGAATTATAAATAAGATAACAGAGTTGGAAAGCTAGAACCAGGGCATATTATCCTATTGACTCATGTAGATAGATGAGTAGTTTATAATTTTTCTGATTGCAGGATTCTGTGACTTCATGCTGCCATCTGATAAATTCCCTTTGGGTTTTGCCTTTGACTGTGATGATCCCAACTTCCCCATCTCTAACCTTCGATTTGTCGGCCTCATGTCTATGATTGATCCTCCTCGAGCTGCTGTGCCTGATGCTGTTGCTAAGTGCCGCTCTGCTGGTATCAAGGTCATCATGGTTACTGGTGATCACCCTATCACTGCCAAGGCTATTGCCAAGTCTGTAGGAATTATTTCTGAAGGTGAGATGTAGTCTTTACATAGATGCCATATTATCTTACCATTTGCATTCTAACTTTAGGTAAAATGTGTCGTAAGTGAAAGTTTTCTTAAATGTGAGACAGTTACAAAGTTCATCTCTGTAGTTGACAAAATTGTGATATAAATGCATATTTCTCATTGGAAAAAATTCTCTGCACATCTGCAGGAAATGAAACTGTTGAGGACATTGCCCAGCGTTTGAATATCCCAGTTTCTGAAGTGAATCCCCGAGAAGCTAAGGCAGCTGTTGTTCATGGATCTGAGCTTAGGGAACTGTCCTCTGATCAGCTGGATGAAATTCTGAGGTTTGTCTTAATATTATTGAATCAAGCTAGGAATTAAATGGAAAAGTCAGTTTCTCTTTTCAACTGTTGAGTTAAATACAGTATTCTGTTTAATAAAATGCTAGAGGTTGATGTCTCTGTATCATGTTATAAATCAACAATTAAACAATTTATTTTTTAAGAATGTTGGTATATTTCAATTTAAAAATATATTGTAAGTTCCGTTTGTTATCCTGACATTTTTCTTTTTTATTTTAGGCATCATACTGAAATCGTCTTTGCTAGGACATCCCCTCAACAGAAACTCATTATTGTTGAAGGTTGTCAGCGAATGGGAGCAATTGTGGCTGTGACAGGTGACGGTGTGAATGACTCTCCTGCTCTGAAGAAAGCTGACATTGGTAAGTATCACTGCTGGTATTTATTCCATTTTTGACATTGCCTTTGTCGTTCATGAAACTATAAAAATGAGTTTTCAATGTTATCATTGCATTACATTGAATTTTAACTCTGAAAATTATGTATTTGTTCAGTGATTATTCCATATGAAAGTGGTCAGTGTCTTTCAATGATACATATGTAGACAACAGTTTCTTTTCAGAAAAAGGCAAAGGATTTTAACGGAATGTTGTCTTCCAGGTGTTGCCATGGGTATTGCTGGTTCAGATGTATCCAAACAGGCTGCTGACATGATTCTACTTGATGACAACTTTGCCTCCATTGTTACTGGTGTTGAGGAAGGGCGATTGATCTTTGACAACCTGAAGAAGTCAATTGCCTACACCTTGACGTCCAACATTCCTGAAATCTCGCCTTTCCTGCTTTTCATCTTGGCTGATGTACCCCTTCCCCTTGGCACTGTTACTATTCTTTGCATTGATTTGGGAACTGACATGGTGAGTACAAAGTGTAATAGCATTGTATTTACTTTTAAATAAAATACAAAATGATAATTACTGTTTTTCAGGAAACATGAAAATTGCTGATTCCAGTTTAATTGATTAAGCCCCTTATGTTTTTGTGACGATTCCTAATTCCTCAATATATCCATCTTGAATTCTATTTCAGGTTATTGTTGCTGTTGTGAATCGAAAGCTATTAAATTACTCCAATTTTATTTTTTCTTTCCTAAAACATTTTAAATAATCCAAGTTGATGATTGTGAGTTAAATATCCCCTTCAATCTCTAAAATTTTTGCTTAAATGGAGGTTAATTTTAATCTTAAGATGCTTCAAGCTCAGCTTAAATGTGAATGATATAAAGCTAATTATCATAAATTTAATATGATTGCCTTTGGGATTTTTGATAATTTGTCCAGTCAAGTTTCATTTGTCCAATCAAATCTAAATTTGCCCTTCTATCTTTTTGTCATCTGGTCAATACAGAATACTTTGATGTAATTGGATTCTTAAATTTCCAATTTTAAATTTCAAATCACTAATATCTGTATGAACTTCATGTTAAATGGGTTTATTGCTCTTGATTTTCTCTTATTGTCAGTTGCCCGCCATATCTCTGGCTTATGAAGAAGCCGAATCAGATATAATGAAGCGACGGCCACGTAATCCGTGGTTAGACAAATTGGTTAATGAAAGGTAACCGGGCATGTGCAAACTGACGGGTTGATGCTCTATCTCTCTCTCTCTTTCAATTTTTTCCACTTCTTTTTCCAATACCCTCTTTGCACCTTAATCAGTATGCAGCTAATGGTAATTGATTGAGACGAAGCTCAACTTGGGCATTTTTTTCCCTCCATCTCTTTGATGCTTAGTATGGCTAGAAGGCACTCTATTGAAGTTTAAAAGTTTTTGGCATCAACCTATTAAATTAAAGTGGTCATTTAGATATCCCAAAAAAAACTTCAGAGAATGATATGGTGTGTAACGGTAAATGTGCTAGTAATTTTTCATGTAGTTAACTTTTTAAATGCCTTGATCAGATCAAATTCTTATAATTAATACATTTAAATAATTCCTCTCCAGTCTACCAAAGGTATTAAATTTTGAAGTCTGTAAACTAATTTCTTTTATCAGACACTGCTCATAATTTGAATATTATTTGTAAAGGAAATGACTATCTATATAAAAAAAGTATAAATTTTAAGAAGCATATTGGAGCATTTATTCTGCATGTATTTTTGTCCATCTAAGAATTTTAAGGCACAGTTTTTGTATATGCTTGTTTGGCTTAGTATTGTTATAATTGGTCTTTAGAAGGTGATCCCCCGGTAAGTTTTCGGAGTCATTTCCTGTAATGTGCTTCCAGTTTAAATTCTCATTGCTCCAATGCAAAGTTGTAAGCTTAAGAAAGTACTACATTTTATTAAATACCGTAGCTCGTGCAACTGATTTTGATATTCTCTTGAATCTTTTGATACTTTGTAAGTAGCATGCTAAAGTTATAGCTCAATTGGTCATAGCTGCTGTCCTTATCTCGGTTTAAAAATTTTTATATAAGACTCCCTGTTTAAACTCACATTTTATTTTCAGATTGTAATTTATCATTTGGCAGGCCATGTACCGGAGTAAATGATAAGATTGTAATGTGGATTACACTGGTATTTGTAATAAATTTCTTTCTATAATTATCTTTTTTTACACGGAATATGATATAGTAGTAAGAGATTCTCATTTTTGGGGATATGATTTTTATGAATATTTCTTTGAGCTTGCTTGTTAATGGAGTTAGTGCTATGAATGCTGAATTCTCAATGGGTATATTTCTTAGTAGAAGTTTTCTATCAATAAGACTTAGTGTACCCCATTTTAAGGTAGTGGCATAATTTTTTTGATGGTTTTTGTTGAAAATTTTTAACGATTACATTTTATATTATCGCATTTTGTGGGTAAAACTTGTTTCACTTGCATCCACTCTTTTTTAATAACTGTCAGAAATTTTGGCAAGCTCTCTCTTTCCAGAATGGGTTCCACTTTGTCAATTTTATTAATTTCCAATTTGATTGCATAGATTCCGTATTTTTTCTGATAGTGTTTTAAAAGTTAAAATTGGTAGTCATAAAGACATTGTCTTTAGGTACCTGCTATTGCTCTTGCCTATGAAAAAGCTGAAGCTGACATCATGAAACGACCACCAAGAGATCCTGTTCATGACAAATTAGTTAACCAAAGGTAGAATGCCTCAGCTGGGATTTTTGTTAGTGCTGTGTTGCCCTATTAATACATTTCTAACAGTGATTACAATTATTTTAAGTTTTCTTGCATAATGTTACCATTTTTGATGTGCAAACTAAGATTTCTATCGCAGTGAGTGTAAAAATTGTCCCGTTTTCATTGTTGAATTTTTGATTTTATCAATGGTAGACTTAAACTCAGAAGTGAGAAAAAGGTATGACTACAAATTTTTTGTGAAAAGTTGAAATTGTTGTTTACCATTATAACCTGTCCACTTCTCCATGATCATTCCCTACCTTTCCTAGTCCTAACATCGTCATTTTACCTTGCACAATGCTGCTTGATTGCTTTGTATGCCCTGCAATATTTTGGTCTTGCAAATTAATCAAAAAAGATGCTAATGTTGTCCTTATCTCCCTGTTCCGTCTCCTTGAGTTTTACCTCAGTTTTATTTACTTTTTGATTTCCTCGTATCACGCCATTTTCGTTAGGTCCCTGCCATTTCCCTGGCCTATGAAGAAGCTGAATCTGATATCATGAAGCGACAGCCCCGAAATCCTTTCACAGATAAACTTGTAAACGAAAGGTAACATTTTTCTCATCTGATGCTATTATTTTTGGTTTTACCTTCATATATATATATTTAATGTCAGTATGGTGTTGGTAAATATTTTACTGTTAAGGGAGCAACAGCATACTTAGTCTTTTCTAGAATGCAGTTGCTCAGTGTTGTTAAACTTCTGCTTCCCCTCGTCCATATATACCAGATAGTTACTCATTTATGTATCAATTTTTAAAATTGGCATGTTTTTCATGTAAAGGTAAGTAAGAATCTCCGACGCGATCTAATTAGTTGACTCGTGATCCAGCGTAAATTTGAGTTTAAAACCATCAGCTTCATTGTGTTTATTTCCAGCATGCAATTTTATTTTTCTTAATAACACTCGATATTTTAATTGCACTGATATCATCCCTAACAGCATTATCATTGCATATTGAAGCCTCCTTCTCCCTCCTCCAATCTTTCTTTCTCTCTTTCCTACTATTTCTTTCTCTTTCTCTTGTCTCTCTCCTCATCTCATTCCTATGGTATGACTGCAGATTTACTACTAGAACAAAATATTTTCTCTTTAATAGTAGCCAAGTGGTGATGAGTAATAAAAGAGTACTTCTCTAGGGTCTTATAGCTAGGAGACTTCTAGTTCCCAGTTTCAGAGGATTTTCACTGCATGTCCTTTAACTTTACTAACTCCTGTTGACACACCCGTACCCTATGTACCTTTAGGTTCCTGCTATTTCTCTGGCTTATGAAGCTCCAGAGTCTGACATAATGAAACGGCGCCCTCGTGACCCGTACAGAGATAATCTAGTGAATCGCAGGTGGGTTTGTCTTGAAGCCTCTCTTTGAAGGCAGCAGACAAAAGGAATGGATATGTTTTGGAATGGACATTTAGGTCTAGATTGCTGTGTGATAACTGTTGAAGTTTGATGTAGTAGTGTGTGTTGTTAAAACCTGATGACTCGGCTGTACAAACCTTAACCTACTTGATGTGCTTGGAGAGTAATGAAGGTGTGTTTTAGTTAGATTTGCATGAAAGTGCTGCGTTCAGCGTTGTTAGTTGATGTCGTCATCAGTGTTAGACAGTGGATTAGTCCTACCCCGTTTCCTACCTAGCAGAAGTTTATTTTTTGCAGGAAGATTTGTATGTGAACGTCTCCCATTTTTTCAATTTTTTGAAATTTCTTTAACATTCTCTACCTTTTTTAACGTGTGCTTGAGACACTTCACTGTACATTTTGCACCCATTTGTGTGATGAGGAAGCGTTTTATGAATCTTCCTTCAAAGAGGTAGTTGAACACCTGAAGGATTATGCCCTTTACTAATGGTATTGCTTCCAGCACTGGGCTATAATTAAAAGAAGCATGTTGCCTTTTTATTGGTAGTTAACAGAATTTTTTTACTTAAAATGCAACAATACAGTTGACCAATTTGCCTAGTGTGGTGCACTGTCTTTTAGATATCTAGTTTACAGTTAGATGAGTTAACCACTAATCCTTTATAAAATTGGCCTCAACGTGGCTTCTGGGAGCAATACTTTTTGTTGATTTTCATGTTTGCACACCTATTAACTCTGAAATGTTCAAAAACCATAAACTGGGCATATTTTTTCTTGTGTTAGCTTCTTAGTACAATATTTTGTAGTAATATTTTTATCTGAAAATATAACAATCTCATGAAAGATTCATTATATGAGATAAATATTATTAATGCCTTACAAAACCTTCTCAAGGCTTTAGCTCTGAAGAATTAATGAATATGTAAGTATTATTTTTCTATTTTATTTTTCATGCTAATGATTGGTTTGATCAGTAATAAATGCTTGCTTGTAATTTTCATTAACTGAATATTGAAATCATAAACAACAATGTAAACATCATAATTAAAAACTCAATGTCATTAAAATTTGAGCAGTCATCATTACAACATTTAGAAAAGTTGACTAGAGTAAACTTCAGCTTGCTTATGCAGTTTGCATTGCATTGCAGTCAGGTAGAATTACGAGTGCTCATATTAATGTATTATTTCCATTTTTCAAAAGGCTAATTTCCATGGCCTATGGGCAAATTGGTATGATCCAAGCTGCTGCAGGATTCTTTGTATACTTTGTAATCATGGCTGAGAATGGATTCCTTCCCATGAAACTTCTTGGAATCCGAAAACAATGGGATTCTAAGGCTGTCAATGATTTGACTGATTCCTATGGGCAGGAATGGGTGTGTATTAATCTTACTCCACCAGAATGTTAGAATTCTTCTTAGGCTTTGCAAAAAGTGCCATGAAAATATTCATTACCTCATTTATTTGTAATTATCTTATATATTTTTAATGAAGGTAAAAAATTTTGTAATTGTAAATTAATAATTTTTGTCTATGGCCAAATAATTTAATAAAGTTACCTTGTATGAATGTGTTAGGAAAAGATGTTATAGGGTTACTTTGAAGTTTATTTTATTTAAGAGATAAACATATTCTTTTCTACCCCTTCCCAAACAGACTTACAGGGACAGGAAGACTTTGGAATACACTTGCCATACCGCCTTCTTTGCCTCCATTGTCATTGTCCAGTGGGCTGATCTGATCATCTGTAAAACTCGACGAAACTCCATTGTCCATCAGGGAATGAAGTATGTATAGCAGTGGTTAAATTCTACATTATATCTAAAAATCTAACTTTCTATACATTTCTTATTTTGTGATTTTCAGAAATTGGGTGTTGAACTTTGGTTTGTTGTTTGAAACTGCCCTAGCTGCTTTCCTCTCATACACTCCTGGAATGGACAAAGGATTGAGGATGTTCCCACTGAAGTGAGTGAAAATTTTTTTTCTAAGGCAATGATCTGAATACAGTAAACTCCCAGTTACCCAGAATGTCCAGGGAATTGGGTTTTCTGGTTAAGTGAATATTCCGGTTGCTTGACAGTTTTATTGGATAGACTTCAATAAAGCATTTGGATACCAAACAAGAAATAGATGCCGATTTATACATTCACCTTGGAATTGCTAACCTTTAGCCAAGGTACTCGACTCAATTGTTCTTAAATAATTCCTTGACATTCAAGGAAGTAATGAAACTCAAATATACAAGTATTCAATACGTTTAACTGCAATATTTTAATATTTAATAACTGCATTAGATCCTATGGAATTTCTCGTATGCCTATCGCTATTAACTTCTCTTTTGTTCTAATAACATCACGAGGGAAGGGTTAACTTCATTCAACCTTTAGAATTTTCCAAGAAAAAAATTGTTTTCTTGTCCGAGAAACGGAGAGAAATTATCCTCACATAACACATTGTATTAGCAGAAATACCTGAGGCAAATTGATATTAAACAAAAGAGAAGCGAATAGTGGCACGCAATCATAACACCATTACATACAGTGCAGTTAGTAAATATTAAAATGATGCAATTAAACCTGTTGGGTAGTTATATACAGGCGACTCCCGAGATTCGACCAACTCGAGAATTCGACCGGTCGAAGCCCGCATATTTGACCCAGCCGATTGGTCGGTCGAATTAGGAACTAGTTTACACGAAGTAATTTTTGGCCCACCCAACCATGCGAGGTTTAGTTTCAGTATAGACGACATTATTTCTGCTCTAATTGTTTGAATTTGTGCTGATTTCACTCGTTTTTTTTAATTCTTGCACATTCAAGTCGTCCACACCAACTGTGAAGGCATCTTTAGTCTTTAGCAGTAAAAGATCTACGGAACTCCACCAAAATCCCAAAAGGAGAGATTTCTGAACTGAAGAAATTTAGAATAGATCATCAGTTATCCCTATCGTATTTTCACAATAGCATTGAGATAAAATCTTAAGTTCTAGGAATTCTCTCTTGTTAGACTCTCATTCTCGCCGTTTTCGGTTTGAGCCAGACTTGCGAGAATGCCTATCCTCTACTGAGATACTTCCAGAGAAAATACTGTACTCCATATAGGTATTTCATTATACTGTATTTTCAGTATAAAGTATAAAAATTCATGCTCCGTAGAGATACGTTGTATCGACATTTTACTGTACATACATATACAGTAGAACCTCATAAACCCGGCATTCAATAATACAGCATTCTCAAAAACTCTGCATTTTTGAAAGTTAAATGTAAAAAATCCTACTACTCGAGAAATTACTTTAAATGATATACACTTATCTATGTTCATTGTTTCGTTTACCTCATTAGAACCACATGTCAGATTCGTGGTGATAGCAATTGTTTTTCATTAATGTAAGTAGTACTTTTGTTAAATTTTATTTTGACATGGCTTCAAAAAAAGAAAACCCATTACTGGTGTTACGGAACGTAAAAAGAAAAATCTCATGATTGAAAAAAGTGGAATTACTAAGAAAACTTGAAAAGGGTATCTCAGTGAAAAGACTTTGTGAAGAATATGGCATTGGTAGTTCCACTGTGTATGACTTAAAGAAGAAGAAAATGGAAATATTGAAATTTTATGCAGAGTGATACACCTAAAGTAATGTGTAGCCATAAAACACTACACGTCCCGGGTAAATATTGTAGATAGGGTATTGTTTGAGTCGTTTTGTCAGCGAAGAAGTGAAGGTGTATTTATTTCAGACCTAATGCTGATAGGGCAAGCGAAAATTTTTCACAATAGCAAAAAGGTGATAGATAATTACATTGAAAACTGGGTTGATATCAACGATGATGCGCCTGTCGTACTTCAGCTAATTGATGTGAAATAGTGGACATGGTTTTGAAAACTGAAAATGAAAAAGATGAGAAAAATGATAGTGATGATGATTAATAGATAGTTTAGGACAAACCTTCAATAGATCGCTGTATACAGTTGGTCACAGATACAATATCTGATTTAGAACAACACTCTTGTGTTGATTTTCAAGAGATTACGTGTTTGTATCTAATACAAGATAAACTATGAAGGAAAAATCAAAATACACGAAGCAAGCTAGTTTGCCTGATCTGTTTTTAAAAAATTCTCAGAATAATGTGTGATGAAATTAATGTTGTAAATGCATATTAGATATATGCTTTATTTCATGTTCGTTATTTACATTTAATGTTGCTGTTATAATTCCTCCTTTTAGTTCATGTATAAGTAATAAGCCTTATTGATAATGGGTTCTTTTAATTGTTATCATTTGAATTATATAATTAGTTACCAAAAGTTTACATTACTTAAGGATTTTTTTATAAATTTTCAAAAACCCGGCAAAAGCTAGGCCCCGAGGTTGCTGGGTTTATGAGGTTCTAATGTACATATACACACACACATACACACACACACACATACACACACACACACACATACACACGTTTCCGAGCCTATTGCATTTAAATATAACGATAATTTAATTTCCTATCATATTACTTTCGCCAAATCCAGCTTCATTTTTTGTGTAATTATGCCTCGCTGAAATATTTACTTTTATGTCATGTAAGCAAGAAACCCGTGAAAAAGCAACATACAGTTGTCCATGATTGAACACTGTCTGATAACTGTAAACCAGATACGTGAGCTTATTTACGTTAATAAACATTATAATGTAAAACATAATGATTTTACTTACAAAAAATGTAAGATTCCAGTATCCAATAGACTAAAGAAGGTTCAATTACTTTCATCAATAAATGCTTCCTGAATAATAATCAGTATCTATTTACGTTGCTATCCATAAACATCGATCGTTTTGTTGCTTAAATAAAAGGGCAAAGCTTAATTTTTGTCTATTTATAAGCTTCATTGAAGCTAATTGAATCGGAGGTAACAATGACGATCCCCTTGGTTATGCCCGGAAAGAGTACGAAAAATCTACAAAATTTCGAAAGAAATATCGTATTTCTGAAAAGTTCGACCGTGTAACATGTAAACTTCGCAGGAATAAGATAGTATAGAGTTTTATTCGTCAGATAAAGCAAAAACGAAAAAAATCTGTCCGTATTTACGTATTTTAGTGCTTGAAGGAAGAATCCCTTGCAAGTCAAGAAATGGATTCATACGTGTTATCTTATGGAAAAATGAGGTGTTCAAATACAGCAGGAACTCATAAGTGTAAATTGCTCATTATTGGCAAGAGCCAGAATCCTAGGCCTTTCAAGGGGATCAGGGTATTTCCAGTTGTTTATAAGGCTAACAAATATGCATGGATGACAGCAAATTTTCCTTGATTGGTTCATGAACCATTTTGTTCCCAAAGCCATGACTCACTGTTAGTCTGTATGTCTTCCTGTGGATTGCAAAATTATATTACTTCTTGATAATTGTCCTGCACACATTGATGCTGAATTTCTCATTAAAGACAATGTTTATGGTATTTATTTACCTCCTAACTGTACATCGCTTATCCAACCAATGGACCAAGGCATTCTTCAGGCATTGAAAACTAGATACAAGGCTGAATTCATGCAAAAAATCCTTATAGCGTGTAATAAAGGAATGAGAGTGACCCAATTCCAAAAAGAATTTAACGTAAAGGATGCTATTTGGAGTGTTGCAAAGGCTTGGGGCAATGTTTCCCAGATTACTTTGTTGAATGGATGCCAAAATTTATGGCCATCCACCAAATTTCTAAATGATGATGATGAAACTGAACCCAATTTTGAAGTTTTTCCTTCTTCTGAAGAAAGTGAAATTGTTGAAGACTTATCGGCATTTGCAAAAATGTCGTCATGTGATACAGAAAAATTGGTAGATAAAGAAGCTATTGAAGATTATTTAAACATTGACAACAGAGCTCCAGTTTACCTTCAACTTACAGATAGTGAAATTTGCAATGTGCTTATGAATCATAATAAAATCAATGAAAGTGATACTGAAGGGGATGATGAGGTGTTGAATGAAAAGGAAAAAGTATCCATTGATAGGTGTATACAATTAACAGAAGAACTAATTCATGGAATGGAACAGGAGAGTTTTATTACAGAGCAGCATATTATGTGGATTTACTACATACAAGGTGTTCCAGAAAGAGAGACCAAAACATATGAAACGGCAGACTCTGAAGGACATGTTCAAGGTTTCAACAGAGCCTCAACCTTCAACTTCTTCAGCCTGTGTCTATACTACAGCTACCACTTAACATATCCATTCTGATGATAACTGTTCTTCAGATGAGTTTACAGAATAACTGTCCCAGCAAAATTTCGTGGCTTCGTTGAGGTTTATGATTAAAACCTTCAGATGAAAAATTATTTCTATATTTTCAAAGTTTTTTGGTGAAATTTTTATATTTAAATAAAATAAAGTCTAGTGTTTGAAATTATTTTGAGGATTTTTAATTAAAATAAATATTGGATGTTGTTTGTTCATTTTCTAGGTAGCATGTGAGATCAGTTCTCATTTAAAAGCATTGAAATCTATATAAGAGTGAAATGAAAATGATAATTCAAAAGTAAGAATGAGCTAATACAAATAATAGATAGTTAAATGTGCGATGGTTTTTTTAGCTGCCTATATAGAGAGGAAAGATTCATTCTAGAAAACAACATACTTTTAGGTAATAATTTTCAATGATAACGATGCCTTGATTTATTTGCACAAATTTAATTGTTTTGTGTTAGAATTCAAAATAAAGTGAAATTATCATTTAATTTTATACTCCATCGATATATTACAAGTATATACTAAATTGAGGACTGAAATCCGGAAAATCCCCAAATCCGGCAAACATCTGGTCCCTAGCTTGCCGGATAAGAGGTCCAGTGATTTGTGTTACCAGTTATGCAACTGCTTGCTTGTGTATGAAATTATAATTATAATTGGGATTTAATTTTATTATGCACTTCATAGAATGAGAATTATTGTACAAAAAGATTTCTTCGTATTTATTTAGACTGCTCTTTGTGATTTGAGGTACTCATTATTAAATTCAAATTGTTTTCATTAATGTTTCCCAATGAATCCTCCTTATATACCAATGTCATCATGAATGTTTCAATAAGAAGAGTGCTGGATTATTCCAAGTTCATTGGCTGCATAATTGTAATGGTCCTTGTCTTATGCAATAGGTTTGCCTGGTGGCTCCCAGCTCTTCCCTTCTCCCTTGCCATCTTCATCTATGACGAAAGCCGCCGCTTCTACCTCCGTCGAAACCCTGGTGGCTGGCTGGAGCAAGAAACATATTATTAAGGGGCCAGAGGGGAAGAAGGAGGAGGAGAAGGCCTGGGAGAGGAAGGAGGGAGGAAGAGATGGGCCAGGTGTGGCCCGAGGGGGACGATGGGCAAGAGTGCCGCCCAGATGTGGACGTCTCAGTGGCGGTTGCAGTGTCGCTTCATCGGTTCCCTCACCCACCCTCGCTGGAGGTGAAATCCACCCTCTTCCCCCCATCTCACACACAATAGTGGTGTTTGGTGTTGAAAAATTGCAAAAATATCTAAAATTTTTTTATCTCCCTCCCCCACCCTTAATCCTCAGAATAGCATATGCCATATACCAGTAAGTTTTGGGATTCATCCCTCCCGACCAACCTTTTCCCCTCACTCATCACCCCTTCCCATTTCCCCCACAACCACCCCACCTTCATCCTTCACGGTGCTAAAGTGCCGATTCTCCGCTTCCCGAACCCTCTCCATACACCGCACCCTCATCCTCCTCCTCTCCTATTTCTCAGAACATCGTCAAAACCAAACGCTTTGCTGGAGCCACGTTTTAGTAGGCAACCAATAGGGACTACTATGGACGAATGGACCGACGGGCAAGCTGGCAATTTGGCCAGGCGAGATGGGGCTCGGGGTGGCCGTGTGCCCGTGGTGCCGTGGGCCGGGCCGGTGCGTGTGGCACGGGGAGGGACAGGGGGAGTCTGGCACCAACGTGTAAGGCAGTGATGTCCCCCCAAAAGAAAATGGGGCCGGCATGTGTTGGTGCATTAGGACGAGATAGAGAGGTGCTAGTGCAACCCGATGCTAAGTGGTTTTAATCTCACCCGTGCAGCATTATTGCTAGACTGTTTCATCATCATGTATTTTATGAGGAAGAGTTTTGGTTATAACTGCAAGATGTATATGATACTGCTGTTAAGTCTATACTTTAAACTTGTTTTTAGTTTGTTTAGATCAGGGTTATAACACTGTTATTGAGGTGTTGAGGTTTATCGCATGTGCAGTCCAGGGTTCAGATGAGCATTTTTCCTAGCGACTGTGTCAGTAGGGGCCTTGATGGTTTCTCAGTAGTGTAGCCAGCAATCCAAATTTGTTTCCTCTGGATCGTCGGGCATGTTTTCAGAGTACAGTAGTCGTTATCAAGTTCACGAAAAAATGGATCTGAAGGTGTGCTTCCGTTTAGGAACAAAAATTTGGACTGTGAAAGAATCATTCTCAAAAAAGTTGAGTTGATGAAGAAATTATATATATTAAGAAGAAATAAATATCTATACATGAGAATATAATACACATACACATGTTCATATATATAGAGTTGTACCTTGAAAGTTAAAAAAATGTCACAAATGTAATGATTTCAGTGTACTGCCTTGTACAAATTAAAGCCTCACAATCTGGTGATGTCCAAAAAATATAAAAAAATGCTGTAGTGTGCATTGTTGGCAAGAGTAGCCAGAGATAATCCTTCCCTGGGCCCTCTTCACCTCTGGAGGCAGTCAGTTCTCCTTGCTCAAAGAATAGTTGTGGCGCAGCATACAAACGTGGCTCGCATTGGCTTCTGCAACTATCACAGCAAACCTCCCACCCACCCTTCAATTGCCTCCTACTTGGCCAGCGAAAAATTTTAGTTGTGTCACCGTTAGGTCACTGGTAGTCAACATTTTTATGAGCATTTTTAAAGTTTCCAACACTATCTGCAGATTATATAGCAAAAGTTTCCTTCATGGGTTCAATTGTATATTTACTGTAATTGCCTGGTTGGGAATGTGTGGGGATGTCATTTGACATAGCTTAAACAGAATAAGGTTCGTCTGGCCCTCCTCACATCAGCATTGCTGTGGCCAAAATTGTTTCAGAAATGCTTTCTGGTCCATTTTCCACAATTTTCACATAATTGAAGCCAACAATCAGCCAAAAAAATATAATACCTCTAGTTGCATTGCCATGGGACCCAAATTCTCATAAAACTGAAAGGTGATGCTTGGCATCTCACAATTAGCCTTCCAGGGCAAATTCCATCCTGCGTGTGAATGCAGTTTAAGGATCCCTTGCTGCTTACCCTTGATTCTTCAGTGGAAGTGTGTGTCCATAAAATGCATGTATATCCCTTACCTCTTGTACCTCTTGAAAGAGAGAGAGAAACGCACCACGACGTATCACCGACCACTTTGGGGGTCATATCAGCTCTTCTCGGTTGTTTCGTTCCTCGTCCCGTAAAATGAGGAGAACACTTCAATCTTACTGCCCATCATCTAATTAAAAGGCTTGAGGGAACATAGCTCGTTGGGAGATCCACTGCCGTTAGTTATTTTTTTTAAATGCGGGCCTCCCTCAGCCAGCAGTTCTGACATCTTTTTGTGGGTTGTTCATTCGACATTTAACTGCTCCACTATCATCGTCCCCATGTTTTAGGCGAGTGTTGTTTTTTTCTCTCCCTGTGCTTCAAAACTCGAATACATATTTGCAGTGGGCATCTCAGGTACATCATCCATCAGCTGCATTTTCAAAAGTAAGACTTACAAAAAAATTGATTTGGATGAGGATCTTGAAAAAAAATTGCAGTAGGTGTTGTGTTTTTCTCGTTTTTATGCAATTCTGCCTTTGTTGTGGCTCACTCTATTAAAGGGCACTACCTGATTACTGTGCCCCATTATTCTGCTGCTATAATGAGATGAAACAAGAAGGGAGCTGGAAGGGACTGGTTCTCTCGCCTGCCATCTCTTGTTTTCCGACGTTACCTGGCCGCACCTGCTCGCTGTCAGCAAAGAAGAATCTTGGACGTCTTACCTGGCTTATAAAGTAGTCTCTCACAATGACATTCCGAAGTTCAGTAAAGTTGCCTTATTCGAAGGTGTATTTTCAGTAGTTGAGTGAATCTTCATGCACACACACATACACACACACACACACACAAACATTAATCATTCATCAACATTTTTCAGTGTAAGCTATCATTATTATTATTATTCTTTGTTTGATTATTATTTTTCTCCTTACCTTCCCTTAGCATTTTATTTTTACATACCCTTACCTGCTTTGGTGTGGACTGATCCCTGTCTATCACATTTGAAGTTGTTGCAAACAGTATCATCTTGTTAAATGTTATTTACTTATGAAAGACTGTAAACGGCTTAGGATTTTCTTTTAATTTCCTCGGTAGGGCTTATAGAATCCGGCTCTAAATTAAATGTAGAGTAACGGTCCAAAGTCCGGTGTAAGGATTGAATTTTAAGATAGATACCCAAGCTTAAAAAAAACTGGATAAGTAGGTTTTAGATGTAAAAAAAATAAATAGGTTAGTCTAACCGTGTTGTTAAAGATTACATGATTATTACCCATTTGGTCTTTGTTATTGAAGGGCCCAGGGAAATGGAAGCAGGAATTGGGGAGTGGGTGGGTGTGGGTTGGGTTGGATGGCAAGCAGGCATGCATCCCCGAAGGAGGGATGTTGGCCCTCTGGGATGGTGCAGGGCAGGCTTACATGTGTGTGTGCGTGTGAGAGAGAGACTAAAATTTAAAAAAATAACAAAAAACCCCTCAACTTTGTTCAGCAGCACCTGGCTAGATGTTTTTGCGAGAGTGCGTGTAAATGCAATGAAAAAAGTGTGTGAATGTGTGTGAGAGTGAAAGGGGTGTCACAAAAGAGAGGATTACAGCCCAGATAAAGTCTTGTTTGACAGAGGGAGAGGGGGGTGTGAAGGAGAGGGAGGGAGGAGAGTGAAGGCCAGATGGGTGATTGGTCGATTTTGGCAGCCGCGTTGAGAAAAAAAGTCGGGGCAGAGGAGGGGGGGTCATGGATGGGGTGGAGCTCCGTGAAGAGAAGCTCTCCCCCCTCCTTCGTCTTGCGGTCCCACTACTACTACTGCTGGTGGCCCCTCACCACTATCCCATCCCCGTGGCCCTTGCTTGCACTGCTCATCCCTCACTGTGGGCCGACGGCTGGGCTCGATCGACAAGAGAGCAGTTGTGGTCTTTTTCCAAGTGCCAGCTTAAATGGGAGTGGTTGGAAAGTTGTTTTTTAACACCTTGATTGTATATATTTTAAATATGAACTCTTTCAATAACTGATTTTTAACTTGTGTTCAGGTTAGAACTTTCCACCTCCTTGTATTGGCTAGAGAACAAGCTGTAAAAAAAGTGTCTAAAGTTTGGGTGTTAATAATAAACAAAGTTCTTAAACACATAAATCTCGAATATTCATTGTTAGAAATTAGCTGTCCAGTGGATAAGCGGAATGGATGGTTGTCTTAAAATTTTGAATTTGGACGGAAGTAAGTTGTACTTTTATCTTTGTTTACAGTTTAATTACAGTTAATTATTGGTTTGTGACTCATTAGCAATGATGAAGAGAAAAATTATGAATACAAAATAGACAATAATTTGAACAATACAATCACTCAAAATGATTCCATAGAAATTGTCCGTTTATTTGAGACGATTAACTGTGGTGCATTTTATTTTCTTCTACCTACATTTTCTCCATATTTTCATTGAATGAGAGATATTCTATATGGAGGTTTTTAACAGAATTGGCATTGTATCTGAAAGTGTGAAATATAACACGGATGTTTAGGCCTACCAAACATCTGAAGCATCCAAACACCACATCAAAGATAACAAACTATTTGAGTAGCATTAAATGAGTATCGGAGTTATAAATTTTTATACTTCTTCCTAGGTGAAAATACTGAATGCAAGCCTTTTCTGTAGTAATATGTTAGAGAAACATTTGAAATCCTTCTTCATCTAATTGTTAAATGACGAAGTTGAAAAGATTTTAAATAGGCCATAATGGTTTATTGGCTTAAATGCAAATTTTATTTTCCAAAGATGCTGATTAGTACAAGTATTGGGAAGCTGGATAGGTTTTTCTCATCATGAAAAAATTTGCCTTAGCTTAATGGTGCTTGAGTTCTCTGAATTAGCTGTTTCAAAGGCAAGTATGTTATTTCTTGTAGTTTTGCAATTCTCGTTAAGCTTGTAAAGATAGGGAGTACCTGCAAATTTTAGCACCCTTTAAATTTTTAAAATAGACCAAAATGGCTCAATTACTTACTGCCAATGATTGTAAAAGTATAACTCGATTACCTCTGAGAGGAAATATTTTAAAGAACCTGTTAAGTATGCTTCTGAAGTAGCAAATAACTTCTGTTTTGATGATCCAGTTCTACATGCAATGAAAATATGTAAATACCAAATGAAAAAATAAAATTCTGCTGTCATCAAATGCTCCTGTCTATCTCTGGAAATTATTTCATCAAGTTATATCAAAATGGAATTGAAGGAAGACCAATAAAAATCCTTAACTCATAGCAAATCAGGGCCGGATTAAGCGATTCGTGGGTCCACGCAAAGTACGTTCTGGGTCCCGGCCCAAGATTGGGCTGGTTTAATTAAGAGATCCATTGGCCCACTCCCAGTACGTGTTTTATCAGTCCTTTTTATTTTCCTCTCTCCCTTTACCTTTGCCTCCTGAAGTTACTCCCTCCACCTTATCTTTCAACAAAATCATAGTAAGAAATGAATCTAAATTCCCGTATTATAAAATTTGATGTGAAAATTTCCATATAATCCAATGAAATGTGTGCAATTTCAAATAAAGCAACCTAATGGTTGCCATTGATGACGAAAGGACTTAAGCTCAACAAACGTTAAATTTTCACGTTAAAAACCAAATTGTAGACTGATTTGATCCATATTCGAAAATCTACGATAAAAATAAGAAAGTTTATTCATTTTCCTTTACAGGCAGTCCTCAACATCCGTACATTCAACATCTGTACAATTCGCTCTTTTGTACATTATAAATTCTCGTCCCTAAACCGCCTTTCGTACTCCGAATTTGGACTTTTGTAAATCAGCTGACAAACATTTCAAGCTGTCGCATAATGGCATTGTCTGTCAGCCACACCAACACTTTCAATAAATTACAAAATTAAAGTATGCTATGTAATAATATATGTATTACATGCAAGATTTGTGTGTAATGTTTTTTAATATTGTACTGAAATTTGACAAGATTAATACCACTGTAAAGTCGGTTAATAATCAATAAATTATTATTATTATTATTCAGTCTCGGCAACGTTACCGTCTTTGTTTGTACGTATAGCAGTGTTTATTTGTGAATTTTACACCTGTTATTTTAGAAACATGAGTGAGAAACGGAAAACTGAAAGTGCTAATACAAGTGAAAAGAAACGTAGGACTCATAAACTGAACACAATTGAGACAAGGATGGAAATAATTAGGCGTGCCAAAAGCGGCAAATCTTTAGCTTCAATTGGACGTTCATTGGACTTAAGCCGGTCGAGTGTGTGTTCATTTGTGAAGGAGGAGAACAAATATAATAATACAATACGTACTGTGGCGTTCTGAATAAACGCCACATTTTTTTAAAGAGCAAGGAACCGATCTACACACGCTTTGATGACTTTGGCAATATCCCGTTAGCAGACCGCGAAACAATTTGAGACACAATGATTGTGCAGTTGCTTGGCTTTCTCGCGAATGACAAGTAAACTCAGCAAGATTTTCTTGCTAGTTTGGGTCTTGATTCACAGGTTTAAAGCCTTCTCTGTCTTCTCTACATACGGATTCCTGGGTATGTACAAAAGACACTTTTGTAATCATTGAAGTACCACTTGCAACACTACCTCTAATCGCTTCTTCACTTTCCTTATCGACTTTATTGTGGACTTGGTCACGCCAAGTAATTTACCAACTGATGAAGCAGATTCATTATGCGCAAGCCTATCTACTTCAATTTTCTTCTCCAAACTCATCACTTTTTTTGCACTCTTTACCGACTTTTCTTTCATTTCAATCATCACTCTCTTTAGGGCCATGGTTAGGCAATATTACAAAAAAACTGAAAATAGTAAAATGCTTTAATTAAAAAAACTCTCACTTTCATACATTATACATTGACAACCCTAAACTGCCTTCCATATGCCGAATTCGGACTTTCGTGCGTCAGCAAAATGACAAACGAATCTTTCGAGTGCTGCTGGTTGCCAGCCACCAGGCCACCAGTTTCTGCTGTGTTGCCATCTTTGTCTGTACAGCAGTGTTATTTGTGCAATTATTTAAATATTTTATTGCATTTTGCCCTGTGTCTCTATATTATAAAATCGACCATTGTGTCTAAAAGGTCCCTGCTCAAAAAACTAAACTTTTATACCATATATATATATATACACACACACACGTGTGTGTGTGCGTGCGCGCGTGCATGTGTATATATGTTTTCAATCCCTTTGATAGCGGAAAAATTCTTGGAAGCTTCAGGAATCGAACCGCCTTTCCTCTTCGATGATAAATATTGTCAATTCTCCACAATGCAATTTGGTTATGGTTTCAAGGAAACTATTGAAACTAATGCTGACAAACTGCTCTTTTTTGATGTCACAGATGCAAAATGCAAGGGAGGAGGAAATGTTGAAGAAGTGATTGAAAACAGTGGTGTGAGAATATGTATCCCATCCTCAATGTGACCTAACAAAAGATAGTAATTACTAAGAAGCAGTGAAAGAAAACCAAAAGCGGCTCCATGGGGTACGATCAGGGACGGGGAAAGAATTTCCGGGTCCCGGTGCTTTTTCTGCTGCCTTTCTTCCACTACAATAGGGTACAATTTTTCACTATATATGGGTGTATATTTAGTGCAGTAATTTTTTATCTGCAAATGAACAAGTAAATCTGTACATTTTATGTAATTATTTATTTCCATGAAAAGTTCAAAGAATGTAAATAAGCATGAAATTGAGGAAGTGACATTAACCACAATACAAGTATTAAACGATAATATAGTTTAATAAAGACATAGGTTTATTTAAGATAAAGTAAAGGTATATACAGAAAATATAAACGTTGATAACAAAGTTAATGGATTTCAGGTATTGTGATTCACGTTCATAGGAATCTTTTTCCTGAGAGCAGGCCTCCCATTAAGTCCGGGTCCTGGTTATTTGCACCGGCTACCATCACCTCTTCCAGTCCCTGTGTAAGATATAGGTACATATATTTCATTCTCAAAGAAGAGCTGCAAAAAAAAAAAACCAAAATATTGGAGCGTGCCTGAAAAGGGAACTGCAGGAGGAAGGTTCTTGGAAAATCCTGTATCCTCCTCGCACTTCCTTGCCTCGGGACTGCAAGGGAAGGGAGGGGGTGAGAAGGTCCGAGTTGGGGAAAACCGAGAATAGCATAAATATAACACAATTGGAAGAGACTGACACAATGGTACATGGCTCCCTGTAAAATACTTTGCACCAACTCAGCCTAATGATATTACCGATGCACTCTGGGCTGCCGCCATCTTACATGCGTAGCTGAAATAACTTTAGAATACGGAAAAGCAACAGCTCCTGGCCGAGGCAGCAACCACTCAGGCAACCCCAGTCCATGGATGGCATTGCCCAACCAGGACTTTGCCCGATGTCTCAGCTGCCCAATCCATCCCTGGTGGGCCCCCTTGTCCTTTGGGACCCAACCACCTGCGTGTTTTGCATATCGCTTAATCTGGCCCCATAGCAAATGCGTTGTTTATAAGTAATGGTAAATTCTTTACTTATAAAGTGGTCTGTGAGAGTAACAAATGACTGGAGGTAAAAACTTCCTCGTATTTAAAACTTATTTTTTATTCTTATCAAAATTGTTCATGAAATTCCACTTATATTTTAGAATATTATTTTGTATTTCAGTTAAGGGCATTAGTCAAAATTCTATGAGAAAATTGAAATTTTTTAGTGGAAGAGGAAAATTAGGGTGTATAATATTGAAAAAAGAATTTGGCCTCTGAAGTGGAAGACCTTTGTTGAGTAACTTTCAGCATAGAAATACTACAACTTATTTGAGCAATAATTTAGATTGTGAAGCAATGCAGGGGTGTTTATTTGGCCATACCATGGTGAGTTTACAGCCCTATTATTTCCTAATAACTGAAAATTAGTCAAAGACTTCAATTCGAAATTCTTACCAGTTTATGAATGTTGAGTCACCTTACTTTGAACCAACATCTGGGAAATTTTTGTTATCAAACCTAGTAAAATATTTATCTTGCTAAAGTCTACCACACTGTTCTGTAACATGCATTTTTTTTGTCTTTTTATCATCTTAAGATGCAAGAATTCCATGAATAATTTTAAATGAAAGCAGAAATACATTATAATTTGAATGAAGGAGATGAACCAAGGGCCGACAATATCACTTTACAGAAATAGATTAATTTTCAGCCAACTATTAATTTACAGAAATAAACAAATTTTTAACAAAATTAAAGAAACATACGAGAGGTAAAAATTTGAAATTTGGCAGACTAACACGAAAGAACAAATTGGTATTCGACTTCCTTGTGTCCTAACTCCAATCTATTGATACACCAGGTAATAAATTTTGAGATTATTATAACAAAGCAAGACAGTGTCACCTTGTTGAAATTTTTAATAACTAACTTTGTTTCCATGTGGACAATATAAAAAAATATTTAGTAACACTTAGTTGAAAATAAAATGGCCAGAAAATAGAAGCTATCGGGGTAAATCCAAAGCTGCAGAATGCTACAGCAGTCATACTACAAACTCAAGGGGGAAGAAAAAGGGGACCTTGCCACTTGTGTCCAAGAGTACCAGACAGAAAAACTGAATTCAGGTGTGGATCATGTCAACAATGGGCGTTTAAAAACCACTACTTGAAGAAGAATGTAATTCAGTGTTTCAAGTGCAGTGAAGACTAAAACTGTTGGAGAAATCTGAAAACTGTAACCTTTGGAAAGTGTTTGATTACACACGATGATTAATTCCATTTCTTTTATTAGGTAAATAAACGTGGAGTCCAAAATGGGCACCAAACAGTAAAATGTGTTACTATTTTTGTTCCGTAATTTAAGCTTAAATACTTAAGGTGCTCTACTTCTTGACCCTTATAGCGACCAAAATTACTAAGAAAATTTGATAAAGGTACTTCAGTGAAGAGACTTTGCAAAGAATATAGCATTGGTAGTTTCACTGCATATGACTTAAAGAAGAAAAAAATAGAAATATTAAAATTTTATGCTGAGTGAGATACAACTAAAGCAATGTGTAGTCATAAAACACTTCACGTCCTGGGTAAATATTGTTGATAAAGTATTGTTTGAGTGTTTTCGTCAGCGAAGAAGTGAAGGTGTACCTATTTCAGGACTAATGTTGATAAAACAAGCGAAAATTTTTCACAATAGCAAAAAGAGTGGTAGAAGATGACATTAAAAAGTGTGTTGATATCGGCAATGATGTGCCTGTCATACTTCAACTGATGTGAAATAGTGGACATGGTTTTGAAACATGAGCATGAAAAAGATGAAGAAAATGAAAGTGACAATGATCAAGAGATAGTGAAGGACAAACCTTCAATAGATCGCTGTATACAGTTGGTCAAAGATACAATATCTGCTTTAGAACAACACTCTTTCATTGATTTTCAAGAGATTACGTGTTTGTATCGAATACATGGTAAACTAATGAAGGAAAAATCAAAATGCACGAAGCAAGCTAGTTTGCCTGATCTGTTTTTAAAAAAATCTCAGAATAATGTGTGATGAATATAACGTTGTAAATGTGTATTAGATATATGCTTTATTTCACTTTCGTTATTTACCTTTCAATGGTTCTTATATATTTGGGAAACTTGAGATTTTCATTAGTTATTGATGGATTTAAAAATTCTTGTGCAAAATATATTTAACCCTCGCATTATGGATGGGGTCCATTATGGACCCCACTAATGCATTCTGTAGAATTTCATATACATCTTCCTTCCCTTGGTTGTGTTATTTTTATTATGCCTCAATTACCTTAAGATGCAACTATTTTTCAAATAATTCTCTTATTTCCCCTCATAATCAGTTTTTAAAAAATCTGGGACCAAAATGGACCCCATTTCGTAACAAGTGTGACAAAACACGAATTCACAAGAACTGAGACACGTCAGATGCTATTTATAGCCTTTCACAGTGTCTAGTATCACATGGCTTTGGTTTTTCCCTTTTGGAAGACATGTAGCTCTCCTTGTGACGTTAGAATTAACTATGAGGAAGTGTAGTATTCACAGTTTTCAGTGAGCCAAGAGAATGCAAAGAGTGAAGTTGATGTGGTGTTTTCTTTCTTGTGTTTCTATACAAGAAAAGTGTCTGGGGGTCTATCTAGGCAAACAGTGGATCCCACATGTATGGGAGAAAGCAAGGCCTTCAAACCAGAGATCATTACTCACTACAATGCAACAAAGGGGATGTAGATGTTGTCGACAAGCTGGCAAGGGAGTATATGACATGTAGAGGAACATGTTGGTGGCTTGTCAGATTGTTCTGCAATATGCTTGATATAAGTTGCATAAATGCATTTATACTCTGGCTTATAAAGAACCCAGAGTGGAAAACTAAGGTGCAACATCATCGATGCCATTTCTTGGTTGAACTGGGAGATAAATGGTATGTCTCTACATAATAGAAAGGATCTCAAATTCCCCTCTCAAGGGCCTTGGCAAAGTCATTCGCAGATCAAATTTGTAAATTGGAATTCATTTTCCTGTTAGGATTTTGGTATGATTTACTCTTCCAAATCAATATTTGTAGCATGATGCTTCAAAAAGAACATATTGATATAGGAAGTGCAAAAGAAACTTCAGCCAACTGTAAATATTTTGTTGAATCTATTAAAAATGAAGAAAGTTTTGAAAAATATTTTAACTTAGCTAAAACTGTTGCCGATGATATAGGTGGAGAAACTGAGTTTAAAAAAATGAGAGGGAGAAAGAGAACCAGGAACCATTAAGATCTGAATGAACTATGTGAGTACCAAAATGATGATCCCAAAGGATATTTTAAAAAGACAGTATTTGACGAAATTTTATCAGTTGTTCTAGACACTCTTAATGAGTGCTTTTTGCAAATACAAAACTTTTATGGAAAATTTTCATTTCTCATTGATTTGAAAAAAAGTACCAAATGACAAAGAGTTAATGTAAAAATTCGGAAAATGACTTGACCGATAAATCAGACTCGCATATCAACGGAGAACAGGTCTTTTATGAAATAAAAAATACAAAAAATCTCATTCCCCTAAATGAAAAATTAACTTTGAGTCCTTTACATGTTCCCAATTTTATTATAGATCACCATCTACAATGTATGTACCTTAACAAACGTATGGAATGCACTCGGAATCTTTTTAACCGTACCTGTTACTGTTGCTAGTGGCAAAAGATCGTTTTCTAAACTTAAATTGATCAAAACATTTTTAAGGTCTACAATGCTTCAACAACGGATGAACTCATTGACACTCATTTCAACAGAACAGGGGTTCCTTGATAACAACAAAATAGGAAAACAGGCAATAGATAAATTCATTGATAAAAAATCTAGAAAAAAATTTTATTAACTGTAATATGCTTGACAACTACAAGATGTTTTGAAAGTTTGGATTTCATAAATAAGTTATTTTTTGTATTAATCATATTCTTTTCTTGATGTTCAAGAGTTAATCTTATTGAAGGTCTCGCTCTACTGACTGCCTTAAGACAAATCTGCAGCTAAGTGCGCTGAACCTGTTAGAAAACTTATCGTGCGTCCATTGTTGTTTCAGGCTTCAACTGCAGTTATGAGGTTTGCCCAAATTTTCAAGTTCTCTATTCATCTTTTAAATAAATACCAAGATACCTCGGTTCTTTTATCATGATGATCGAAGCTGTTTGACAAATACTTTCCTTCAGCTCTTATTTTAGAAGAGGGTTGCTTTGACACACTACGTTTACATCATAAAAATAAACCGTCTTTTAATAGAAGACCTGCGAAATAACATCTTTCATATTCCAGCATTCAATACCAGAACTACCATATCTGCCCGAATAGAAGCCGACCCCCCAAAAATTTCCACAATTTTTTGACAAAAACGTAAATTTCGTAGATTTTACGCTGAAGTGTGCCGGACATTCATGCACATCTTAGAATACATTATTTGAGATCGAAGAAATGTGTGGGATATGGTTTAGTTGTTGACATTTTGAAATATTACTCCAATTAATAATTTTGCGTTGCTAAATAATGTTCCACATCAGAGGCATATCCTGAGTTCAAGACGTGGGCTATCTCACCCTAACCCTCAACAAGGAATATTTTTAAAAACTGAAATAGCAAACTTTCTGAGTTGTTAAGTAATAAAATAATATTTTAGGTGCTTGCTAATATAACAAAATAATTTAACGTATTATAGCAGCCTACCTACTAATTCACTAAGACTAAGCACTCATTATGCAGCACACATAATATCACTCATTTTAATTCAATAAAATTAAAATAACTCTAGCAGAATTTCTATTTACCCTTGCGGAAGTAAGCCACCACACAAGTCTATCTCAATGCTCAGCGAAGACTTTGGAACGTATGACTCACATCCCCCTCCATCACCACCTTTCCCTTTGCAGTGGGAACGCAATGGTGGTGCCTCTGGTGAGGGCTTTGCCATCACTCAGCAAAGACACGGTTGAGCGGGTTGCATCAGCAGCCCTGGAGGAGCCTTTGTTTGCGAGACTTAATTCTCTTACAATTAGTCAAAGCAAATGAATTCACACATGTTCCTAAATATATTTATTTGTTTGAATTCTCTGGGCTTCGCAGCTAGCCTAGCTAGCCTAGAAGATACGCCACTGTTCCACATTCAGTGACAATAATTTCATTCATCTTCATTTTCACAAAAGATCAAATATAGTAACAGTGATCTCACCAAGATATTTTTTCATCCAAGTCTATTTCCAATGAAATTAGCATTTACATTGCCTTAAGAAATTGCATTTTTATAATTATACACGTTCCATGTAAAGTTTTACCGAAATTCAAACAGTTGAGCATTCAAAGTCTTCAACGCATTTTGCGTAATCGTCAATTTACGTAAGCGATCTCACCAAGATATTTTTATATATAGGTCAAATATTTACTTTACAAAAAATATAGTACTATCATTTGAACGCGAAGGCAATGAGAGACTTCAAGATTTAACCATAACCAAAACTTTCCTTGGACTCGCATTTAAGCCGAGGGGTGATTTTTTCATGATAGATTTTGACAAAAAACATCGGCTTGTATTTGGGCAGATATGGTAATTTACCCTTTCATTGTGAATACCGTAGGACTAATTATAGTAAAAATTCTCTATTAGCAGAATGCAGATGCTTGGAAATAAATACAATAGTATTGACCTTTTAATATGTAGCGATAAAGATATAAAAATTCTTTTCTCAAATATATATTTATAAGTGTCACGCATTTGTTTCCATTAAATATTACACTATTTGTGATTATACCAGCTATTTTGTAATATTTTTGTATTTGCTTATTTTTTATCATACTAATATTGTAACAGTCTATTTTCATGTATTGTAACTGGAATATACTTAGCCCATGTACATGTAATTGGGTGCATTTCTGCCCGTGTGATTAAATAAATAAATGACGTTTCGTAGCTGGCACAGCACCCTCATCTGCCAAGACGTCACACTCAAAATAAGATCGGTAAAATGACCATTTTGTTGTTAACATAATGTTTGCATATGAAGAAATCAGTGCTGTAAATGGAAATTTGGCACCTGAGTAGCAATCATGAAGTGGTGCTCCCTACCCTCACATAAAAAATCTACTTAAAATATTTATTTTCTGTGTCTGGTAGCCCTTGGATTTTGTCGGTGGTAGTGGCCGGTGAATGGAATGGCGCCCCGAGACGAGTGGCACCCTGTGCTGGAGCACCGGTCGCACTACCCTTCCGCTGGACCTGCCTTATAGAAACCCATCAATCCATGTGTTCTTACAGTATAGTTTCGAAAATATAAAAAAATTTGAACTAGCATCATTTCAATATTCATTGACAATAGTCCAGCTGTTGTGTTAATTGCATTTAATGAGATGCATCCTGTACAACCAAGGCCATAAATAACAATTTAGATTTTATTTCAATTTTATTTACACATTATTTTTTCCTTTTCTCTGAGATCTCTCAAAATTGGTGTTTGTATTATCCACAGAAATAGCTATTACTTTATCTTTCAAATCATGTTTCTCAAGAACCCCTAAAAGGTGCTTAGAAATAATTTCAGATGTTTCTCTTGGCAATGACATTATGTTTAAGAGTTTAGTTTGTATTCCCATTACGAGCATAGGAAAATTTTTTATCATAAAGTTTTTGGATCAATTGAGATGTACAGTCCATGCTCCTGAATGAATGGTTGTGCATGGCTGTATGAAAACAAAACATTTATTCAGATAGTGCTACGTGTTTTTCAGTGTCTTCAAAAACTGACTTTTGCAAAAAGTTGGTGATTTTTGATGTTGAAGCATAGTCATCAAGGTTTTCTTATGACCAATTGAGCTATTGTGTTGAACGATATAAGATTTTCCCTTATTTGTGATGGAAAAAATTAAACTGCATACCGTACATTTAACTAGAGATTGACCCTTGTCTTTTGTCTTGACAATATGGGGAAATTCCAGGTGGTCTTTTTCATTGAAAGTGGTTTTTCTTTTCTTCTTTTGTGTAGCCATTATCCTCTAAATATAAAAACAAATATAAAAAATAGTAAATTTATATCATAAATGAATATAAATTTTTTAAATGTTACTTTGTAAATAAATATTTTGCTATGAAAAATAACATACTTATACTTTTAATTTTTTCATATGCAGTGCGATTTGCAGATGACAAGCACATTTAAGATATGTACTCTGAAAAGGGATAACATTTGTTAATTAATTCATTTGGATGAAAATCAACAAAGGAATAAATTAGATTTTTAAAACATAAAAGATCAAGAGCAAATGTAAAAGTAGATGAGGAAAAGTTGGATCGAGTAAAACAGCTTTCTTAATGAGAAGTGGACTTACCTGGGATGGTAAAATTACTACATATATCAGAACAGCAAGTGTTTTTCAAACTTATTTTATCGCGACCCAATGAAATGTCGAAGGGAAGTCAACATGAAGAAAAATACGTTCTTCTCTGAGTTTTCATTAGCTCTCAATAAAAAGTAACTCATACCAAAATATTGGTATTTATATAATAAGGACATTTAGCTCCGTCATTTTTTATGTTTCAGGTGCATATGTATCGAGTGCTCAGATTTTCCTCAACAATCTCGCGACCCAGTAATGGGTCGCGACCCGTACTTCGAAAAACACTGGTCTACACCGTCTAAGTATCACGCCTGTTATACGAGGCCATAGATAGCAAGAAAAATAATATACAGTATAGTAGCATTGTAGCCACAATATATTGGGGAATGACAGCCATTACAGGAATAAAGCGCAATATTTTCCAGGGTAATCGGAACACCATCTACAATGTAGCATATTCTAGGGCAGGGATGGCATGCATTCTATGCTATATTTCGTATAAAATCGTTGCCAGAAACATCAAAATGCGCGAAAAGACGACAGAAGGGGACATCATTATTACAGGACAATCTGCAAAAAGAGGATAACCCTCTCGAAAAACGGAACAAAACAGCTGATATTCGTCATATCAAAAAGATTTACGATTATTAAAAAAACCCTTAAAAATTCTATTTTTTCTCGTATGAATGATTACGTATGGCTTATTAGGGGTTATCATACGAATAAGATAAGTTTTTATCGAACGATATAGGATGTCGATAGAGACGGCACCAACACTAAAATAAAATATTAAGCATATTAAGCTCCAAATCATTATAAAATGTCTTTATTCAGGGAAATCACCATAGTTTATAACTACTATAAACGGTTTCACGTATGCTATTTGATATATTTTTTAATTTAAAATTTGTCATCTTCAAATTTGATGTTGGTATGACCATCTATCGAAACTTTCAGGCAGTAATTCCCCAAGTTCCCCAATGTGCTAGCTGTGCGAACCACGTGAAGACTCATGCGTATAAGATGGCGTCGTGGGAAGTGCTGTGTAACATATACTCGCTTGTAACAAAATTGCGTTTTAATTTAAAGTTTAAGTAAATTCTCAATAGGCATGATAGTTTTGTGGTTTGGTTTGTATTAGATTTGTAACCATAGAAGTAATTTTGGATGTAGTACGATATGTGTAAATTCAAATGTTCTGTTCTTCACTGGCAATCTCCCTGAGGTTTGCTGGCGTTTTCTATGGGTACTCCCCACGGAGACTGTCTGTTACTGTATGTGGTCACTATGTATTGTGAAGGAATACCTTTGGAGAAGTGTTTTTACTCGGTTGAAACAATTTTGTGCATATAGCTGTATTGAAATTGTAATTTAATTGATATATTATTAAGGCAACTTGTTATCTTACATGTTACGTTTGTGAAAGATACCAGACTGGTTAAGATATTAACAGTTAATGTTTCTCAATTATAACCAATGAAATATTTTTGGCTACATAATATGATGTTAATTAACAGTACGTGGTGAGAATTGCAATTTCTTTCCGACATTTTGTTCTTGTTCAATACGTCTTTCTTCAAGTATATTTTATAGAAATAGAAGTTAGGAGAATAAAAAAAAATGGATAGTGAAACCTGAGAAGATTATTTGGATATGCAAGTTTTACAGCATTTGTTATTCTGAAAAGTGAGTACTTTTGAATGAACGTAACAATTGGAGTTTTTGGATTTATGGCATCTATTGAGATGTATGTAAATGTTCTATGTAATGTCAAGATAATGGTGTATTATACTTACGCATGTCATAGTAATAAAAATCCGTGGCAGTTTTAAAAGGTAACATCGGGTCATACTTTCGTATCGGTTAATGCTCCATATTTCCAATGATTTGGGTGTACGTTTGAGTTGAGTATATATGAAGTTTTAATAATGTGTATTATTCTGTACCATTATTTATGTAATAACACTCAAAAAGTGGTAAGTCTGCAAGATTTACTTAGGTACTATATGCTTGTAGAAAACGATTTATATGAAAATTAGAAACTAAATGTAGTTATTTTGGGATTAACTTGACAATTTCATAATTTACAGAAGGAAATTGTAATTGAAATTTATTGTTCCAACCTAATTGTGTGTTGGTTTTAGACAAATTTACAAGTTTTAATATATGTAGATACATAATCCTATGGTATTGTATTTGTACAAATATCTTCATGTTTTTCTGTAAATGTTTGTTTAGGCAAATATTGGCTTTGTTGTGGTTAATATTATAGAGATATATGAAGGGAAGGCTAATTTAGTCCCTCCTTCTTACTCGCTTAACATTAATTTTGTCATGAGTAATTGGAATGTTTTCTGTATTTCAATATTTGGATTTGCAAATGCTTCTGTGAGTTTGACCATCCTCATTGGAATTTAGGAGATATGCAAATTTTAATCTTACATGGTTATTGTAGAAAAGAATTGAATAAGTATGATGTTTTGGTGATATTTGATTTGTACTTAGATATGTAACAAATGCAGGCATATTTGGATGTTGTATTGCATGGTACGACTGAATTTCAAATATGATTTACTTTGCTGGTAGTCCTCTTCAGGAGATTTATTTAGGGTATTATATGGGTATTCCTCATGAAGTGTATTTGTTATGAAGGTAATTTATTAGCATGAAGGTATTTCTTCTGGAGAAGTGTTTTTACTCTGTTGAAACATTTTTGTGGAGATAGCCGTATTGAAAATGTAGGTGAAGTAATATTGGATGGACATGTTATATTATATTTAATATTTGTGAAGTTAAATACTAAAACTGGTTCAGATGTTAACACTAAAAGGTTTTGAGTTATAACAAATGAAATACATAGTCACAATGTGAGAGAAATTGTTGTAGTTATCCTAAATATGTTATTAATTGTAAGTGCTGGTTGGATTAATATCCTTTTCTTGTAGTATATCATTTTTCGTGATTGATACATTATTGTACCTATTACTTGTTATATTTAAAGGACGGGAAAATAAGGAAATGGATAATGTACTTCAGTAAGTATTTTTTCTAGCATTTCTTATTCTGAAAAATCAATGCATTTGAAAGAAGCAGCATGTTCCTATTGGTGTGAATGGGTTAATGACATCAATTATGATATGTCCTATAAATTGTGAAGATATATTATCATGTATTGCACTTGTGCCTGTGAAAGTAACTATTTTAAAATGGTTGGCACTTTTATAAAGAAACTATAGGTGGAGTTGATGTTTCCTACTTTTGATCAATTTGGTGTATGTAGGAGTTGTGTGTATTCTTCTTAGAGTATAATGTAAAGTTTTAAGAACGTGTAGTTTTCTGTGCCCTTGTTTATGTAACAGCAACATCTTTTAGTGTTTAGTCACCAGGACTGCTGATAGAAAACAATTATATATAAAAATACAACTAAATGATTTTAGCTATTTTGGGATTAATTTTATCTTGGTAATTTCATAATTTACAGAAGGAAATTGTAATTGAAATTTATTGTTCCAACCTAATTGTGTGTTGGATTTAGACAAATTCACAAGTTTTAATATATGTAGATATATAATCCTATGGTCTTGTATTTGTACAAATATCTTCATGTTTTTCTGTAAATGTTTGTTTAGGCAAAAATTGGCTTTGTTGCGGTTGATATTATAGAGATATATGAAGTAAGTTTTGACTGATGAGGCGGTAGTTCCTGAAGGAAACTATCACAAGAAATGTTTTTTTGTTGGATGTTAATGCAGAAGTTGCCTCATTTCCAGTTTTAGCTGTTTACTTATATTCCAATTGGTTTAAAATTCATAGTTTAAGTTGGTGAAGTCTTAGCCATGTTTTCTATGTTCAGATTGTCATTGGATAGGAATTTATTCGTGAATTTGAAAGTTATGCGAGGGAAGGCTAACTTAGTTCCTTCTTCTTACTCGCTTAACATTAATTTTGTCATGAGTAATTGGAATGTTTTCTGTATTTCAATATTTGGATTTGCAAATGCTTCTGAGAGTTTGACCATCCTCATTGGAATTTAGGAGATATGCAAATTTTAATCTTACGTGGTTATTGTAGAAAAGAATTGAATAAGTATGATGTTTTGGTGATATTTGATTTGTGCTTAGATATGTAACACTTGTGGCATATTTGGATATTCTATTGGATGGTTGTGAAATGATTTTACATGAACTTATATGAGGTCTGCCCAATAAATATCGCGACAAAACTTTAAAAAAATTTATTTTCCAAATTTTTTTTTACACTGAATATGGTCACCTTTGAAGTAGTCTCCTTCCGCATGTACACACAGCTGTACATGTTTTCCATGATTGGAAATATGACGAAATCTTTTTTCAAAATCCCATTCAGTGCGATTGCTGTATTACTTGTAATGTCAACGTCATCAAAGTGCTCCCATTTGAGGGTGTTCTCCATTCGAGGAAACAGAAAGAGGTCCCTGGGACAAGATCTGGCGAGTAGAGTGGATGCTCCACAATAGTGATGTTTTTCTTGACCAGGAACTATTTGACTGGGAAGGAAGGATGTGCAGATGCATTATCATGATGCAGCCGCTACGAATTGGGTCACATCTATGGTCTTTTTTTTCGAATCCGCACTCATAGGCATTCCAAAATTGTAATGTAGTAGTCTTGATTAAGAAATCTTCAATTCATTTGATGTTTTTGTCTGTCCTCACATCTACTCGTCTTCCACTTCAAAGTTCATCTTCAACACACTCCCGGCCATTCAGAAATTCTTTCTTCCAAAAAAAGATGTGTACGAGACATTGCTTCCTCACCAAAACCCTCTTTAAACAATTTATGAATTTCAGATTCATTATTTTTCACTTTTGATAAAAATTTAATGAGGATTCTATGTTGTAAATAACGGTCATTATTAATTTTCTGGCACGACAACAAAACAGTACTTTACACAACTACCTACTGCAACACACTGATGAGTGTGAGCGAGTTGAAACTTGATCATACAGATTCGGTAGGGTTACCTCTATATTCCCACCTAGTGGCAAAAGCATTGCGTTGTTTCATCATAAATAAGTCCCGATATTTATAGGTCAGACCTCGCATGTTACATTTTGGAAAGTTGGATTCTAGCATGTAGGAATATCTTCTGGAGAAGTGTTTTTACTCTGTTGAAACATTTTAGTGGAAATAGCCATATTGAAAATTTAACTTAGGTGCAATAGTATTGGATGGACACATTATATTATATTTAATATTTGGGTATTAAATACTAAAACTGGTTCAGATGACAACACTTAAGGTTTTGTGTTATAACAAATGATATAGATACATAGTCACAATGTGTGAGAAATTGTTGTAGTTATCCTAAATACATGGTCGCCCACAGTAAGGAGCAAGAGGGGGCACTTGCCTCCTATTTTTCCCAAAAATTTTACATATGGCAATTTAAAGTTTTCGCTGACACAAGCAGAGCTGACAGATCGAGGTGCAAACAGTGAGACTTCACGGGCCCTGCACTATCTTAAAATATTTGTTTTATTTGCGGGTGAAAATCTGCTGAAGTGTGGCTGCAAGTAAATGTTTTGAGTGCAGTAACGCTCATACTTCTTCTGTTGAAACTGTATTTCTGAATGTTGATTTAAGAAATATAAGGAACGCAGATGACTGGATGTAATTTTCCCTATATTTTTTTGCCATTTGGATTCTGTATAATCAGTAGTAAAGGAACAAGTAAAACGAGCACTTGCTGAGAAGCTTCCCGGAAACCCATTCGCAAAAATGGAATAAGATAAGGCGGAACACGTTAGAGTAATTATTTGCTCTCTGGCATTATTCCAAGTGCCCTATGCTGGAATGTAAAGTAGCAGAGATCTCAATCTTTGAAACTTTAGCAGGGCAGTACTGCAAGCAGGCGCACAGCCAGGAGGGGGGGGAGGAGTTTTACTTCTACTGTGTGACTGTGAATAACAAATAAATGAATATTATGAACAGGGCCGGCATCGGGTGAGGCGACTGCCTCAGGCGCAAGCTTGGGACGGCATTTTCAGGTGCATATTGAGAGAAAAATCAACCACCATTGCGGATTTGCGAAAAAGAAAAGGGTGCCCGTTGACAAAGGCAACCATGGACAAATTAAGCTATATTCCTGTGTAGGTATTCTTTTCTTTTCCCACACACCAGCGTGTGCGGCAGCTTTCCTTTGCAATATTTTCTTATCGGCGCACATACGAAGATTCGGCTACCTTTGTAATATGCCGCTAAGCGAGTTGTTAATTCCACTGCAGTATTAGAACTAGCAATGCCTGTATTCAGCTGATCTCAATGCCGATGACAGCGGTTGGGCTTAACCTGGCTGAATGTGACATTGTGATAAGCTCACTATGCGCAAGCATTGATGCAGACTGGATAATTTAGGTCTATTAGATCAAACACCTTGTGTTAACATTTCGTGGAAGTCCTAGTACTCATTATAAATAATTAATGTGTAACTAGTGTAAATTTCCTGCAAAAAAAGTTTCTATTTTATTTATTTCATTTTCTTCATTATATCATTTATTATTAGCATCAATATAACTCCAAAATATTAAAAATTGATGGAGTTAGATAACAGGCTGGAGATTAGCAAGACCATTGATAGAGAACATCAACAAATCTCACAACTCGAACGACAGCATTGGCGATATATTTTAAAGGGAATTATATCTGTTATTCAGTTATGTGCCTCACAACTGTTGGCATATAGGGGAAATTCAGATAAATTGTTTGACCATAAAAACAGTAATTTTTTAAAAAATCATGGGAGTTATCCTGTTACAAGTGTGCATTTAAGAAGAGCTTCAAAAAGCCCTCAGTGTCCATTATGTAAGCAAAGACATTCAAAATCTTATTTATCTGCTAGGACAAAAAGTGCGTAGTACTATTGTTGCTAGAATTAAGGAAGCAAAATATTACAGCATAATATTATATTGCGCTCTGGACATTAGCAGGATTGAGCAAATGTCGTTTGTAGTTCACATTGTGACCATAAAACAGCAGCCAGAATATTCTCCTGAAGAATATTTTATTAAATTTCTGCCTGTTGGATTAACCACTGGAGTTGGATTGACGGAATTGATATTGCAAGAGCTGGATACATTGGGCTTTAAAATTGAAAACATGCACGGGCAGGGTTACGACAACGGGGCAAATATGAAAGGAACTCATTCCAGCATCCAAAGACTGATTTTAAATCATAATCCTAAAGCCTTTTTTTACATTGCTCGTGTCATTCGCTTAACCTTGTGGTTAACCCGGCAGTAGTTGCGTTTAATTCTATAGCACAGACAGTCGCGCAGGGTGACTGAGTCGCGCAGGGTGACTGAGTCGCCCCGTTTTAAATTTTCCAATGTGAATATTTGTGATTTTTTCATTTTTCTTTGTTTTATGTTTTTAAATTAGTAACAAAAAAGCTTGTATAATTGAAATGCATTTTAAGCCCATATACTTTACATGATTATTAAACGTCTTTATTGTTCAAAATTTCTGCTTAGCTGACGTATACAAAAGTTATATAGTAATAATAATATTTGTGCATAATAATAATTTCACTTAGATAGTAGTAATGATGATAACTTACAGTTTTAACAATATTTTGAATAAAACAAGTAGTAATAATAAGAATTATCAAAGTTATAGTTGTGTCATTCGCTATCAAGGCAGTACTCGCATACGTATTTCATGTTTCGTACACATCGGCCTCTTACATTTAGAACAAGACGAAGTTGTCTTTGTGTCTTTATTCCTTGTGCACATGACACAGGATAATTTTGCAGGTCTAGATGGACTAGGCTTTCCAGAAGCATTATCATTTCTGGGAGGTAGAGATTTTTGGCCCATTTCCCTTAGTTGCTTTGGTAAGATTTTCTGTTGAAATCGGATAATGACTGTTGGTTTTGCTAAGACCTGTCCAAGTTTTTTTTATGAAACTCCTCTTGAGCACTGTATTTGGGTTATTTGATAAAAAATATTACATAACTACTGAGACAAGCAATATCAATAAGATGAAAAAAACCCTTAAGGGCCACCTATTACACTTCCTTGAAACACTGTATTTTCCAATCATTTCATCCACTTTGTCGACACTGCCTTTTGAATTATTGAATGCTGTTATTGTCTCTGGTTTTCTCTGATCATCAGTTTCTGGATCAATGTTGGCACCTGTATGCATGGTAGATAACATTATAATTCTTCTGTTTTTTTCGGGACATAAGAAACGAGTGTCATATTTTCTTGGAAAACTACATCCTGATATAGAATAAATAGCTTACCATGATTCACAGTAAAAAGTGTAACGTGGAAGGTCGCGGGGGTGTTTGAGTCACCCCAGGAGACGTTTGAACTGATCTGCTTCACGAACTAAATGCTACTGAGACCTAAAAGTGAGATAAACATGCTCAATGGAGTTCTGAAAAAAGGTTCTGTTTAACTTAGGAAAAAAACGTCTCATATTGGGATTAGAATAGTGTAAACATTGGTGGGGTGACTCAGTCACCCCGCGCGACTGCTCCCGGGTTAATGTTGCAGCAGCAAAATCTGGAGAAATTATTTTTTTATAGTTCAAGAGATATTTCTATTTTTCTCAAGTTTGACAAAAAGATTGACTGTACTAAAAAGTATATAACATCCTTGACTTTAAAAAGTATTAGTACTACACGGTGGGAAAGTTGTATGGATGCTGTTAAGCCATTAAGGTACCAATTGGGAGAAATATATGATGTACTGGTGGAAATTTCTTTGGACAGGGATACCAAAAACAAAAGCAAATCGTTGATGGATAAAATTTATAGCTTTAAATTTGTTTGCAGTGTTGTTGTTTGGTACGACGTTTTATCAAATGTTAATGTTGCATCAAAATTATTACAAATACCAAACATGGTAATATCAGAATGCATTAAAATTTTAAAAGCATTAGCTCATTTTTGGAAGAATACCGTACTAATGGTTTCCAACAAATGCTCTACTCAGCCAAAGAAATTGCTCTGACAATGGAAATAACAGCAGAATTTGAACTTACTTTGACGTAAAAACAGACAATTTGAGTACGAGGGAAGAGATACACCAATCGTAGATCCTTTTAAAAAAATTGAAGTCGAGTTTTTTAATTATGTAGTAGATGTTTTCATCAATTATATTAAGGAAAGATTTTCCCAACTAGAAACACAACCAAATATTCCTCCCTGCAGGTAGGGGTGTAGAATTCTCCCGCATTCCCTCTGCTGGTTGTAAGAGGCAACCAATGGGCGAGGAGACAACCTCGTAAAAAAACCCACAGTCAACTCGGGCCCATGCACTGGAGATCTTACCGGAAGCAGACAACCAAGTCAGAGGCGCTATATCCTTCTGGTTAGCCCTGGCATCTGCATCAGTTTGTGTTGCGGCATCCCATTTGTGGCTCCGTGGTTGGGGAGACCAGAGGGCGAATATTCAAATCCTATTATGGCTCTTTTTACGGCCACACAATCTCCTCCGAAAAGATCCCGCCCAGAAATGGGTGGGGGAGACTCGGTTGCCGGCGGTTGCTGGAAATATTTAATCATAAAGTGCACCAAGGAAGGAGAGACCCTGACGAAGGTGTCTCCCTTCCTTATTCACAAGGTTTTGTCAAGTCCGGTACCAGGAAAGTTGGAGTCTATTAAGAAACTGCGGAATGGTACACTGCTTATACAGGCATCTGAAGATAGGCAGAGCCAGAAGTTGCTGTCTAAGACAACTCTTCATGACATCCCAGTAAGAGTTGAGATGCATAACACCCTGAACACGTGGCGTTATATCTTGCTACGACCTTCTCTGTGTTGACGTCGAGGAGATAACGAAGGAGATGGCTCCCCAAGGAGTCATCTCCTGTTGTAGACTGATGACGAAATGCAATGGTGAGGCAATAAATACGACCTCTGTTGTGCTCACGTTCGCGTTATACAAGCTTCCAGAGAAGGTGTTCGTTGGCTACGAATCGTGAGGCAATAAATACGACCTCTGTTGTGCTCACGTTCGCGTTATACAAGCTACCAGAGAAGGTGTTCGTTGGCTACGAATCATGTCCTGTGAGGCCATCTATTTCAAGCCCTATGCGCTGCTTCCAGTGCCTGTCATTCGGGCACACTGCACTACCATGCAAGGGCAAGCCCACATCACCAAAATGTGCGAAGGAGAAGCACGATGAGGAGCCCTGTGCTGGCCCTGCTCTTTGTGGCAATTGTGAGGGACCGCATACGGTCTACTCACGGGATTGCCCTAAGCTGCAGGAGGAAAAGAAAATAATGGAGATCTAGGTGACCGAGAATATCCCATACCTTAAGGCCAGGAAGAAGTACAGGACTATGGTTGCCCCAACGTTTTCAAGGTCTTTTGCGGCAGTGGCAGTAATTCCTGTGAAGGAAGTTACCATCAGCACACAGAAACCCTGGTACAGAAACCAAAGGAGTCAAAGAAGAAAGAAAGGAATGTGGAAAGAAAGCCCTCCAAAAGGGAAGTTGCTAGGGAGAAGTCCAGCAACGTGGTGTCCCAGACTGCACCACCAAAAAATGTCTGAGAAAATTGTAAGGCGCAGTAGGAGTGATGTGACTCCACTGCCTTCATCTCCTCTAGACCAACATATGGCTAACGAGGAAGATATGGACCAGACTGCACCACCAAAGAGTCAGTCTGAGAAGATTGCAAGTCGCAGTAGGAGTGATGTCACTCCACTGCCCTCACCTCCTCGAGACCCACATACAGCTAACGAGGAAGATATGGAGGAGGAGCAGTTGGACGAGGACCAACTGCGTACCTTTCTAAATTGACAGAAGGGGAGAAAGTTAAAGCTTACTAGGTAAGCTTGTCTTCCCACGGAGTAGGACAGTTTTTTAGTCTTTTCATTTTAATGCAATTTTATCTATTTATATATTTAAGGTATTTAACATTTTAACCCGTTAGTGCCCAAATTATTTTTTTGGTATTTTTTGCTGATTTTCATGAAAAACGCTAGTGATGACAACTAGAATACAGCACAATATACAAAATTTCAAAAACTTATTTAGTTTTCGAGAAATAGACTGTCCTATAAATAGGACGCTGGGCGTTTCCATATAAAAATCATTGACATCCATACCGAAGGTATTTATTGTACATGTACTATAAAAAATTTACATAACTGTTTACATTTCGGAAAAAATTCAGACACAACAAAGAATAATTGACCATGTAGCATAAAAAATCTTATTTTATAAATTTTATGAAGTTTTTTAAAGTAGAATCAATTTTTTAAATATTTCAGCTATTTTCTATGATATCTTGGAAAACACTTGATACACAGCATGATTCCACACTTCCTACAATATGTTAGGGGTTTGCTTGTGCAATCTTTGTATTGTCAGCACCTTTGTCTGTCCCTTTTATCAATAATATGTTCCCTTCCAGCAAACCTAACATCGTCAGATATATACGTTCTAGAAGTTGAAGGTAGGCTCAGTGGCCTACCTCTCTCTACTTTTCTTCCATGGCCTAATTTTAGGTAAGGAACAGCTATCGCTCTTCTGAAATCTTTCATGGAAATGGAGTTCTTCCCGTGAGTTTTACGGAATAAAAGAAATGCATTCACAATAGACATCAATTATTTGTGTTACGAGACTCCAGTACCATTTCTTTCCCCTGACCGCAATACTATGTTTCTCTAGTAACCAGTCATGCTGGTCGACACCACCCATAAATTTATTATAATTATACAAAACAGCAGGCTGTGGAACATAAGCATATACTTTTTTCTCCTTGCACCATCTCAAAACCTGTACATTAGGTTCCAGAGTATCATAACTTGTAGCTACTGCTAAAAATTTCACTATTCTCATCAAATCTATAGTCACTAGTTCCCCGGGGAAACTTTTCCTGCTCTTTAGCTGATATCAGCGTACATTTTCCCATTCTGTTATCCCTGTTGCCCTGAATCCTTTTTTCCTGAACTCATCAAGCAATCCGTGACTGGTAAAAAAATTATCAAAATATACGTTATAACTGGGTGGGTCATCAACTACCGAAAGCATTTTATTAACAACTCGAGCACTTAGGGGTCCAGTACATGGGTTTTCAGAGGATTCTGTACCACAATACAGAGAAAAATTATAGCAATACCATTTTCACCAAAGGTTCTTTGGATATCACAGCTTGTTTTTTTAACATCACTGGTCACTAATCTGCATCAGCACCTTCGGCGGTTCCTCCTTCTCTTCTTTTTCAGCTGTTGTAGGGGCCAGTTGAGCTGGGGGAGAAGGTGATCGGGAATGGGGACTGGTTTTTGGGGTAATGGATGGTGCGGTTGGGAAAAATAGTGGTAGCATCACCGCTATGACCCTACCTGGGGATGGGAATTTTTTTTTGTGAGCTCTTTTTGGGAGGACGTGGGATAGTGGTTGTAGGATCTGGTTATAGGAAGTTGGAATATGGGTTCTCATCCTCTCCGATGCTCTGCAGCGCAGTCTCGCCAACCGGTGAAGGACCGGCTCCAGCCCTGCTGCGTTGTAAACCTCTGCCTTCGGTGTCAGTGGGTGGAGGGTCATCGCCTGCCTCAGGATCCGTCTTTCTATCCCGGCGATCTCCTTCATCCGTGTTACGTTTCCGGGTGTGATGGCCACGGCCGCATACTCGAAGATTGGCCTAATGAAGGTCTTGTATAGGTGTACCGCCGTCTGTGTTGATGTTCCTCTTCCGCCTGCTCTGATTGCGCGGACCAGGTTGCTGCGACGGCATGCTGCGGAGATCACTTCCTTTAGGTGGACCTCGAATGAGAGGTGTTGGTCGAGGGTAATACCAAGGTATTTCCCCTCTTTCTGTAGGCTGATTCTCTCGCCCCATAGGGCGAGGGGAGCCGGTTGCCGCCCGTGTCCTCGTCCTCTCTGAAAAGTAATGAAGATAGATTTGGCCGGGTTTGGCCGGAGGGGATAATACTGTCCCTTGGGGGACGCCGCATCTTATTTGGAATGGTGTTGAGAGACTTCCCCCCACCTTCACTCTGGCTTGTCGGTTGGTGATAAAGGAAGTGAGAAATTTGGTAGTTAGTGGGGTTAGGTGTGGGTTCTGGGAGATTTTGTGGATTAAACCTTCATGCCAGAGCTTATCGAAAGCTCTTTCGATATCCATAAAGATAGCGGTGGTGCAATGTCCCCTGTTCCATCGCTGTGTTGGTCAGGAGCGCTGCTGGGTCTGTGGTGCTTCTATGCGCTCGGAAGCCATACTGGTGATTTGGTATCGCTCCTCCTTCTTCTAGTTTTGCCGTGATCCTCTTTCCGATAATTTGATCCAGCATTTTTCCTAGGATGCTTGTTAGGCTTATGGGCCGGTAGTTGATTGCGCTGGTGGCGTCCTTTCCAGGTTTGGGTATCATGACTGTGGTGGCCATTTTCCACTCCTCGGGGTAGTAACCTAGGCTAAGGCATGCATTGTACAGGAGGAGGAGTGCATTTATTAGAGTGGGTGAATGCTTAACATGGTTCCGTGTGATGGCGTCTGGACCTGGCGTTGAATTCTTCGTCCTACTCAGCACCTCCTGGAACTCCTCTCTGGTGATGCTGTTTTCTTCGCCGTTCTCCTTTCTAGTTTCCTTCAAGGAGGGAAGTATGTTTACATGTACCTGTTTTTCGATTGTGGTTTTAAATTTCTTGTAGAATCTGTCGTCCGTTGGTGGCGTGTGAATTTCCTCCAACGTGTCCTGGAATTTCTTTGCTTGGTCTGTTGCTGAGATGAGTGCTCTGTCGCCGTCCATCAGGTGGGATCGCGTGATCTTTTTTCGGCCGCTGAGGACTTTGAAGGTCTCCCAGAAGTGTGCTCCGTCCCTGTAATCTAAGGCGTTACATGTTTTTTCCCATACCTGTTCTTTGTGTTGTATTACCTTCTTTCTTATCATCGCCTGATTGCGGTTCCACACCGTTTTGAGGGCCGGGTCCTTTGATTTGTTGTGGGTCCTGTAGATTCGGCGGTTCTCTCTGATCAGTTTTACTATGTGTTCCGGTAGGGGCGGTTTCTTTGGGTCGATCTTCTTCTTTGGGATGCATTCGGTGTCAGCCTGCAAAACAATTTCGTTAATTGCGTTTATCATGCATGTTACCTCTTCCTTGGTCGAGGGCGTAACATCCTGTTGCAGCCGGTCGTGGATCATTCCCTCGTATTTCTCCCAGTTGGCCTTTTTCCAATTGGTTTTGGTTATGGTGGGCCTGCGCTTGGGGATTCCATCCGTGGTGATGGGGAAGGAGATCGGTAGGTGGTCCAACGTTATGGTGTCCGCAACCGTAACGTCTCCTACTAGGCCGGTGACGTTGGCTTTGATCAGTATGTGTTCCGGATAGGATGTCCCTTGGTGGCTTATTACACCCAGTAAACGGGGCACATTCTGAAGAAGTGTAGGCGGCTGTGGGCACTGGTGCATAATAGGGATAGGGAGCACAAACACTAGGGATAATGGGTAGTTGCTGCACTGAGGATGATACTCGGTAAGTAGACACTGGGTACGGGGAGGAGGAATAAATAGAGGAAGCAGTGCTAATACAGCTCATTGTTGAACCCGGCGTACTGGAGGAAATCTCCACGGATGGTATGAGCGGTTGGGTGCCCTCCATCATCCCCTGTGGGGGCTTCATTGTCCTCAGGGAAGCGGCCTCGCCTCCCCGACAAGGTATGCACTATCCTGAGTAGGTGAAGTTAGCGATCACTGGTCACGGCCCATGATTCTGTAGGCAAAAACTATTGAGGGGCGGTCCTTTTCCGGGCCAAACGGTTTCCGATAGGACCAACACTCTCTCTGTAAAGACCGTATGGTCTCGGAACACTGACACTATACACTTAGAATGCAAGTACACTATGCTTCCTGGCCAGTAGCAAGAGTTAATCCCAGGAGCTCCACCATCTGCTGGTATTCTTCTCCTATATAGTTGATAACCATCATCACCAGTTTGAGTATCTTTTTCTTCAAAAATTTTCTTGGATATCTTTTTATACATTTTCCATCTTTCATGCATGATGAATTTGGGTTAATGTTACCGCATGGGCCATGCACCATGTTTTTTGAAACAATCTCAAATAGTGTTAGATCATGTTGTGGATCAGACAGCTCAGCACTTATAATGCTATCAATCTGATTAGGTGTTATTTTCTTAACCACACCAAAATATGTGCTTGAGGGAGTCCTCTTTTCAGCCATTTGATGAGGTACATAAAACATCTTAACTTCTCCAAAAATTCCACCTTTGATTATTGCATGCATCAGTTTGATAAGTTTCTGTATGAAAACTAGTAGTTAAATCGTGTCGATCTATTGGAGAATGACCAGGATACAATTCGGCTTCTATTTCTTTATACTTTGGATTTTTTCGATTGTCTTCTGTTTTATCATCACATGTGTGTATCTAATAGTGTAGAAATATTTTAGTCATTATGCCTCCGAAAGTGAATATTAAGTGCGGTGGGTGTAATGAAAAGGTGCAGGAGGATGACAGCGATATTATTAAGTGTGGAGGCGTTAATATTTGTGACGAACTTTGTTGTGGAAAACTTTTTCATGAGGCCTGCTCGGGATTGTCAGTGTCAGCTTTTCATCAGCTGATGGAGTCCTCTGATACGTGGATTTGCACGAAATGTCAAGATTTACAATTTGGAAAAATAAACCCAAATGAACTTCTGATTACAATGATCAAAGAACATCGCAAGATAGCCAACTCCATTGCCTCCTTGGAGGATTGCTTTGCATCAATTGAAAATCTTACAGTGCTTGTTGCCAATCTTTCTGAGGAAAATAAGCAATTAAATGAAAGACTTAATGAACTGGAAAAAAGGATTAACCAAAAGAATGCAGTTCTTCTACTCGATACTATGGAATCTTTTTATTCTGAAATGAGAGATAGATGAGATCTGCCAATGTTATTGTTTTCATTCTTGATGAGAGTACCAGTGATAATGCAGACGAAAGATTAGCTGTTGACACAAACAAGGCGAGACAAATATTTAAATGTGTGAAAGATGTCTCAGAATTATCATTACAAAATATATGCACTTATTGATAGGGAAAATTAAACAATGGCAGTAATAGGTCTTTGAAGGTAATGTTTAAGAATGTGCTTGATGCTCAGTCAATTTTGCAGGCTATGAATCAGCTGTTCAAAAGTAATATTAAGGTTCGTAGTGATTAAACATTGGCGGAATGTAACTATATGAAACAACTGCGGGCTCAGTTTGAAGAAAGAAAGAGCTCTGTTGAACACGATATACAGATCAGGTATGTGAAAGGCGTGTTCGGTTCTCGTAATACTGGAGGATCGCAATAATTCACTCGAACCTTGATAAGTGGACTGTATGGATATGCACAAGAAACATGAGGTACTGCCCTGACAAAGGCCACAAGAGTTGGTATTGCTTACCTTTGTAACTCCTGCTCGTTCAGCTTCCTCCGTTCGTGTCACTTACTAAAACTCCTCCACCGGTCATGAGCCGATGACCCAGGATAAGTAGTTTTTTTGAACTAGCCCTAGAGAGCCGTAGCAAGAGAAAAGCAACACTCCCTCTAGTGATCTTTCGATAATTTAAAATGGCGATAAATATGAAACAAGGCGTGCCTAAAATTGTAAACAAACAACATTGCCAAAAAACTAGTGTCTACAGGCTGCCTATCTATTACCAGAATGTACGAGGACAGAACAAAAACCACAGATTTGAGGCTATCAGTATTACAATCATGATATGATGTCCTAGTATTCATGGAAACTTGGCTTAATCCTGACATTTCCAGTGCTGAACTTGATCTTAGAAAATATAATGTTTTGAGAATGGATCGTAGTGTGTTAACATCTAACAAAATAAGGGGTGGTGGAGTTTTGGTTGCTGTGAACACCATATTGAATTGTCATACATTGGTATCTCCAGTGGAAAACATTGAGCAATTATTTATTGTAATACAAGGTGGAAACACTAAATTACTCATTGGTGCTGTGTACTTGCTTCCAAACTCTCACCTTAAGTTGTATGAAGCCTATTGTTCTAGTGTTGTAGAAGTTATAAACACTAAAAATTTCACAGATATAATTATCTTGGGTGACTACAATTTACCAGGTGTTCAGTGGAATCAAGTTCAAAATGATTGTGGGCTTATGCCCACCCAAGCAAGACTAGTTTTTGACACCTTTACATTTTTAGGCTTAACTCAAGTGAATAACATTTATGACTGCTGTAATACACAATTGGATTTAGCTTTTTCTAACTTGACTAATGTCTCTGTTGCTATTGTCCCTGACCCTTTGGTGATTTGTGATAAATATCATCCTGCAATTAATTACTGTATTAGTTTAACAGAAGATGTGAAATTAAGAAACTACAGTATGGTTATTTATGAAAATTTAATCCCCTCTGCACCACCACTTACATAATATGTTTTACTATCTACCCTAAAAATCTTTACATACCAAATTACCTTGTTAAGCATAACTCTATCATAACTACTACATAAAGCTTTCAAAAACTCAGAGGGACACCTCTATAAAGACTCGAACTTAACTCTATCCAAATTATTCTCCCAATTAGTAGTTGTTTGAAAAGCAAAAGATATAGCAAATAACCCATTCTCCCTATGTTGGAATTTGACAATCTTCTTTTGTTTCAAGAATGATATTTGGTGCGGAATTCTCCTTCTCATTATCCGAGTACGATGACGAAATTGTGTAAACCTCCTTCTTCGATAATATTTCCTCCTGTAAGGTAACTTTCTCCTTCGGAAGAAACCTCTCCTCCTCAAACCAAAATGACGTGGAGGCATGAACTACCTTTAAACAATTCAATAATGCATCATCATTAATATTAAACTCATTAGAAACAAAAATAATGAGACCTTTAAAAACAATATCAACATCACCCTCACACTTAACTGGAGCTTTAAACTTCTTACCTTCCAATAATCTTTTCAGCATACTGAATGATATCTAATATCAAATTCATCTCTCGTCCACCATACGCACAACTAATTCCTTTTGTCTAACAACTGCAAAGCTTAAAGATGCTCTCCGTGGTCAGAAGGACATGATAATTTTATTGACACATCAGGGGGGCTTGGAAAAATTGGGCAAGTCACATCTTCTATTATATAAAGTCACTTCTTACATGTAATTATCTAATTATATAAAGCTGCTTCTTACTTACGAAATATGGATACATAAGTCATATAGGACGATACAAGTTTTTTTATTTTTTTATTTGTCATAAATACATGTCCAGTGAGCCTAGGCTCATTAGGACTATATGAATTACAAAATACAGTCAATTGCACAAAAGAAAAATCACAGTTAGTGGTTGAATATCTTATATCAGAGATTATCTCATTTAATCCATTTAGATTCCTATTTAAAATCCAAATTTTATAAACAAGTAGTAGAATGACGATGGAAGTTAAATCCGGCTGAGATTAATTCGAGAAGTCTAAGAATTTGATGCGAGGTGGAAGAGTGGGAGCGAAAGGCCAATTGCTCCGGGCGAATTATACCATTAGTTTGAAGGAAGGAGTTGAGTCTATTTAAAATAAGGGCTTCGAGAATTTTGGAAAGGTTAGAGAGAAGAGTGATGGGTCGATAGCTGGACGGAAGATTCGGGTTTTTTCCCGGTTTTCGAATTAAAATAATTTTACCATGCTTCCATTTCTGAGGGAAGTGGCAGCAGGAGAGGCAGGAGTTAAAAAGATTTTCAAGAATAGCCAAGGCTGGAGGAGAATTAATTAAGTTTTTTAAATGAAGATTGGTAGTTAAGTCATGACCCGGAGCTTCTCTGTTTTTAAGATTATGGAGTAAAGATTTAATTTCTGGGTAACTAGTGGGGGAGGGATTAAAAGAGGAGGATAAGTCCATTGATTTACGGTGGGACTTAATACCGGATTCCTCTGTGGAGGTAGCCACAGGAGGAAGCGACATGCAGTCCTTAAGAAAGTTTGCAAAAATTCTAGCTTTGGAGGCCGGATTTAAAATATAAGTATTATTTAAAATTAGAGGAAGGGAGAAGAGACGTGATTTGGTAAGGGCTTTCGACATTCTCCACAAGCTGTTGTCCTCAAAAGTCAGAGAATTCAATAGATTTTCCCATTTGGAATTTCGATGTTTGGCTATTTCTTTCTTAACAGATTTACTAAGTCGTTGGTATTGCCATTGGTTGTCAGGGTCTCTGTAGTGCTGCCATTGTCTTCGTATCCTGTTCCTGGATTGGATCAGGTCGTGAAGGTAGTCCGGAAAGGGGTTTTGGGACAAAGAAGTAGAAGAGAGGGGCCTAGAGGAGTTTGTTTGGGCAGTCATTCTTGCAGTGGTAATTAATTCCACCTGGGCCTCAATATCGGCTGGGGAAATGTCACTAAGTGGGGAAATTTCCAAAAAGAGACTGTCAATTTGTAATTTAAATTTTAACCAATTAGTGGTAAAGCGGCGGGGCAAAGGGGCCGTTAAGGGTTCGGAGGAGACATTTAAAATTAGGGAGAGGTGATCAGAGGTAAAAACTGAAATAACATCCGGGCTTAAATGAAGGGGAAGATTTTTGGTAATGGCAAAGTCTAAAATATCTTGAGAAATTGCAGTGAAGTGAGTGGGCTGGGTTGGGGGGGAAATAACAATGGGATGGTTGATGGAATAATTCAAAAGGGTGTTGCTGTTTTTATTAATTGACTTGCAACCCCATTGGGAGTGCTTGGAGTTCCAGTCCCCAGTGAATATGGATGGGGTCCTTCAGAAAAAATACGAATGCTACCTAATGGCATGGATTCGACTCCAGAAATTTTGGACGGTGTCATTTTCCCATAAGCATAACATTGTGAAAAACTTAAATTTCTCTGCTGTCCACACTAATCAACCAATGAAGTTGAAACTTTCAGATAATATTAATATGAAATATAATAAGATTAAATATACTACGTTAATCATAAAAGTATTTGTAAACAACCATAAAATGCAAATGAAGTGCACAATAGCATAGACTAACCTGAGAAAATTAAGGGAAAAATCAGCTTTTCCCATCCTCAGATCAAAAATTTACTCAAAATGCACCAACCCTAAATATTTAAATATTGCACTCAAATTTTGTGTGGAATATTTTTACTCGTAGTTGCACCAAATGAGGGAGTACCAGCAAGAAAAAGTTTAAACCTTTTCTTAAATTCCATTTGCGGGACACCATAATCTATATACACAATCACATCATGTTAATAAATGAGACTTTATTCAAGGAATACGGTAAGAACTGCCTATGAAAAATTTTTAATGTATCCAAGGTACTATGACCTCAATTTCATGAGTTTTTCTTCAGTTGCCTACCATATACATGATCATTCATATGGCTATTCAAATGTTTTATTCTTATAAATGTCCGTGTCCTTACATAGCATGAAATGACTTCTTCTGGCCATTTCTTTCATCACTAATCCAGTCAATTTGGAAAAACGTATTTGCCTTTACAAATATGTTCACCATGGAAGTTTTCAAATTCGCAGTTCACAAATTTAATAACTGCCAAGAATTCCTCTGTGGGGTGTATCAAGCCTCCTCTGGATAGTCACATGATCCATTCATTTTCATTGCGCCGCTAACTAGTTCATTGTGGACATCTTTTTTTGTATCCCAGTAATATTTTTTCCCTGGAAGAATATTATACCCGGAAACAATCAAAATACATATGAAGGCCTTTATCTCCTCCGATGTTATATTGGTATTCGGACAGTTCAGAAAACTAGCATATTTTCTGCTATCAAATCGTTATCAATAAATAATTCAAAAAGTTGTTCGACGCAACTAAGCCTTGAGCATGCGTTCGTGAGTGTTGTCATCGACGCTAGCTGAAGGCATGCTAACTCTATTTTCTAGGGAAGCAGAATTATCATTAGGGGGAGCAATATCGATAATACATGGGGATACATTGGTCACAAAATTGCCGTCGGGATTGCTGACACCATGGGGGGGGAGGGAAGTGCTACTTGCGTGAGCTGCTTCCGGCGTGGTAGTGGTGGTGGCCGCATCTCCCGGGGCCGGGCGAGAGGGCTGAGAGGCTGTCGGGCGCGTGCGTGGTGGCTGATGGCTCTGCACAACGGTGCTGAAGAGGCGCGGTGGCTGAATTGGTAGTCCGGCGTATGGCGGGGGGTGAGGATAAGGGAATGGCGGGTAGTGGAAGTAGGGTTGTTGTTGTAAGTTGGAGGGAGGGTAGTAGGGGATTTGTTGCGGCGGCTGCACTATTTGGTGGGCGTTGGCGTCGGGGGGGGGGTTGCCACCACCCCCCTTGTGTTGTGGGGAAAGTCGCCATAGCGTCACTGTAAGGGGAAAACCGGAATCCGGTTGAACTTCACTCCTATGCACGCGCGAGCGCGAAGGGGTCACTGGCACTTAATCCAACATGGCGGCCTAACGGCACTTTCCCATTGGGGCGTGACGGTGCCGGGAGAGGCGCTGCACAGTATTTTATTATTAACCGGTCGCACAGTTTACAAAGAACACTGCAGAGGTTACAAAAAAGTGGCACCCTAGCCGGGATGGCGTATTAATCCAGGGGCTAGTCTGTAACATGAGAAAAATTTCCTTTATACTCCGTCGCCTTCAACCCATATTCTCTTCACTAACTTTTTTGCTCTGTTGTTATCATCTTTTACACCAATCCTTGTATTTGACACTAACCTGATTTCGGTCTCTGCCCTCAGTTGCCCACCCGTCAAATTATTGATCAGCCCTCCATCTTCATCCGCTGAATCTTCATCGGTCAATTCATTCGCTTCCAGCAGAGTTATGAATACATCTGTAACATCTATCTCGCTCTCTCCATCTTCTGAGAGAATTTACATAGCCTCCTCAATTGTGAGCCTTACATGAAGGTCTTCCCTAGCGAGAAAATACATTACTTCTTATATTCTCGGAAAAGTAAAGTATATCCCAAATGTGAAGTTGTAAAAGAATTTGTAAAACATTACTGTTCCCACAAAAGGAAATTGTGATACACCTCCATTTGTCCAATTATAACGAAACGATTCACGTTTTCTAAGCTTTTCTAGAGAAAAACGTAGAAAAGAATACAAGATTTTTTTAGGTTTCTCTATATATATTACATATGGGATTATTTGTAAATTGTAAACGCATTACATACTTCTACACAAGTTAATTATTTGTAAAGATATACCTGGTAAAGAAAAGGAATAGAGCGATCCGCAGCTGCAATTCATTGAATATCGAGAAGTTATGGCTGCAGAATACGAATGTGAAGATCGGCGGTAACTGACCTTAGTATGTTCCCGCCTTCGATGCATTTACGCATCTAAATTTGTAAACCTATTTCATTGCATTTCAAGTAGAAATAATAATTTCGAATACAATATAATGTGTCCACTCACACGTCTACAGTGGGCATATGTTTTCCCATAACATATGCCCTTACTCTGTACATAAAATCCACAGGATTAGGGTGATCATTACCACTACCCAAACCTCTTGTAAGAGAAGAAACATTCCAAGACATCTTGATTAAGCTTTGTTGTCGTAATTAATTGAACACCATGATTTCTGTGTACATGTAGAGGTCTTTCAACGACTTAATGTTAATTAGGATACCACGCTGAAATGGTTGCAAGCCTTTACATCCCAAAACACGTAGGGTCTTAACCAAGTTCTGTACAGTATTTAATACATGAATCTGGGTTTGCAAATCAGTTCCATAAGCATGCCTGGGTCCATGCTTATCTAAATATGTACAAGAATTAAAAATATCAAAAAAATCATTCATCGATTTGATGACAGCAGCATTATCACTGACATCAGGGAGCAAATTTGTCATAACAATGCAGTAAGGCAGAGGCAACTGTGTTTGAAAGTAACTGTGCAGCCAATTTTACTTTCTGCCTTTTTCAAGGACAGCAACTTTTCCAACACAGAGACAATCTTGTTTCCCATTGCTAAGAACAAAGCCTTGATCGACAAGATGATTCCTAAATAATTTTATTAAATGTGGAGCATCTGCAAAAAGAAAGATATCTCTCGTTCCATCGTATGGATTTTTGAAAGGTTTTTCCATCATTAATTTCAAGCTGTGACAAAAGGGCTCTGTTGCATGGATCTAAGTCACAAACTGTAGCTACAACTACGTAGCCATTCTGCTCTAGAGATACAACTATCTCAAACTGAAGTTCTTCTGTCATTGGCTTGTCATAATCAAAGAACACTGGCTGCTTCCATTTCCCGATCAAACTACGGACCATTACAACCTGAGCTTGATCATAAGGACCAAGTACTTGTTCATTTTTTCTATTTAGAGATAGCTCACATTTTACTTTCATTTCATCAAATGAAATGACTGCCAATTTCTCAATGTCAGCCAAATGGTTACTATTGATGTTCATTGTAGAGAGAATAGACTTTTGTAACCCACAATCTAAATTATATTTTGCCACCCAAGACTTTAAGGTAGTTAAGCAAGGCAGTGGGTAATTAAGGTGGTTTCTTACATATCTATATGCTTTGGCACTTGTGTACCGCAATGATATAGTGGCAGAAATATCTGATTGCGACCAGACAATCCTTTTACCTGGATTGAAAAGGCATTTTATCTGGCCCGGAGTAAACAATTTGGGTAAGATATCCATAGTGCTACTATTTGTTTTATTAGCTAACTCCTTTGACTGGTTATCAATGCATGACATAGCTCCTCATTTTCTTTCTCCAATTTCTCCACTCTCTCCCTCAAATGTATAATTTCATCTAATTCACTTGCCCTATTTTTCCAAACCTCAACCTCACTATGTAAATCTACATTCTCGGATGTGACAGTAACATTATCGTGTTCTCCAGAACCAGGAGATCTGAAAAGTTAAAAATGTTGTTATAATATGAGATGAACACCAGGTCTCAGACTATATTTCACAGTTTGTATTCTAATTATTTCATTGTTGATTCAAAATATTCATGGTAACTATGCAGAAGTAGTACTCAAAAAATTTCCATTGGCTCATCCCTTAAGGCCATTTTATATGAGGCATTTTATTGCGCATTTAGATGCAGCATCAAATTGTGCATCTTTCCATGCATTTATATAATGCGTGAGCGACAGACTATTACTTTACATGATGCATTTAAGCGCGCATTTTTTTGTGTAATTCCTGCGCTGAATGGTGTGCAATAATGCATTGTTTTATTTTAAATTGAAGGGCAAATTATGTGCAACATTGTTTACAACATATCGCGTTGAGTAGTATACCTAATCTAGTTTTGTTTGTGGTTTGGTGGAAGCAGTGATGGATGAGTGCACGCTTATAGCTGCTGTTGTAGTAGCAATAACAATTGTTATTGCGGCTGCAGATATGACGAATAGGAGAAATAGAAGGAGAAGATCCATTTGGACAAGGCCCTGGGTCCATGGTCTATGAGGAGTTGGCTGTGGAAGATTGTGAGATGTATAGAAATTTTATGAGGATGTCAGAAGAACAATTTAAAGAGATTAAAAATGACATAAAGAAGCAGGACAAGTAAAAATTGGCCACCACCATTTACGCCCTCTTATACCTGAAAAATCAAATTGTTAACATTTTTTCATCGCTTATATGAAATCGGAGTAAATTATTACAATAAATCATATTGTTACCAATGCGAAGAGAATTTATATCTTCGTCCATTGTATCTGTCCCTCCCATATGTTTATTGTACTGGGAAATGGCATGAGGTTGGTATATCTGAATAATTTTGTTTTGCTCTTTAGAAAATCTCTTTACATTCGAGGAAGGCGCAACTCCATATGTAGTTGATGCTACCATCACCATGGAGTTGTCCACCCATTTTATGATGGCTATTCCCTCTTCTTTGGATATTGCGGAAAAACATTTTCCTCTCTCTTCCTTTTTCATTTCTCGTTTTAGAGCGAGATAACAATCCTTTGGTATAAGATTTTCCCGAATGGTCTTTTTAAATGTTCCAACAAATTCATTCCTGAAAATGATAAAATTGTTGTACTTTCACAATCACTAATCTAGTATAAATGATACTGAAAAAAATTTGGACATATTTACCTGTAAATAAATTATCAAAAAATATATTGTAAGGCAAATTTTTCTCAGGGATCTCATCCAGCATGATGAGGAGCGGGGCAGCTGCTTTTCCAAATGCTGTTTCGTAGTAAGTGTTTCCTAATGGATTTCTTCCCTGGTACAATTCGAAGTTGATCATATATCCGAAGTCTGTGTTCAGGCACCATGCCTTGTATCCGAATCTAATGGGCTTTCCTTTTATAAATTGTTTGCAGCTATGCTTGCCGTAATATTTGATCATGGCCTCATCATAGTCCAAAAACTCATATGGCACAAAATGCTGCAAACATTTGTTTTATTTTTTCAACCATGGGACGCGCTTAGGAAAAATTTAACTGATTTTTGTATTTTACTATTGTCAGCAATATGCAAAAATCTCATTATCTGTATGAACTGATCTCTTCTCATTGCGCCGCTAACTAGTTCATTGTGGACATCTTTTTTTGTATCCCAGTAATATTTTTTCCCTGGAAGAATATTATACCCGGAAACAATCAAAATACATATGAAGGCCTTTATCTCCTCCGATGTTATATTGGTATTCAGACAGTTCAGAAAACTGGCATATTTTCTGCTTTCTGTCACTAAAAGTTCAATCAAATCGTTATCAATAAATAATTCAAAAAGTTGTTCGACGCAACTAAGCCTTGAGCATGCGTTCGTGAGTGTTGTCATCGACGCTAGCTGAAGGCATACTAACTCTATTTTCTAGGGAAGCAGAATTATCATTAGGGGGAGCAATATCGATAATACATGGGGATACATTGGTCACAAAATTGCCGTCGGGATTGCTGACACCATGGGGGGGGAGGGAAGTGCTACTTGCGTGAGCTGCTTCCGGCGTGGTAGTGGTGGTGGCCGCATCTCCCGGGGCCGGGCGAGAGGGCTGAGAGGCTGTCGGGCGCGTGCGTGGTGGCTGATGGCTCTGCACAACGGTGCTGAAGAGGCGCGGTGGCTGAATTGGTAGTCCGGCGTATGGCGGGGGGTGAGGATAAGGGAATGGCGGGTAGTGGAAGTAGGGTTGTTGTTGTAAGTTGGAGGGAGGGTAGTAGGGGATTTGTTGCGGCGGCTGCACTATTTGGTGGGCGTTGGCGTCGGGGGGGGGGTTGCCACCACCCCCCTTGTGTTGTGGGGAAAGTCGCCATAGCGTCACTGTAAGGGGAAAACCGGAATCCGGTTGAACTTCACTCCTATGCACGCGCGAGCGCGAAGGGGTCACTGGCACTTAATCCAACATGGCGGCCTAACGGCACTTTCCCATTGGGGCGTGACGGTGCCGGGAGAGGCGCTGCACAGTATTTTATTATTAACCGGTCGCACAGTTTACAAAGAACACTGCAGAGGTTACAAAAAAGTGGCACCCTAGCCGGGATGGCGTATTAATCCAGGGGCTAGTCTGTAACATGAGAAAAATTTCCTTTATACTCCGTCGCCTTCAACCCATATTCTCTTCACTAACTTTTTTGCTCTGTTGTTATCATCTTTTACACCAATCCTTGTATTTGACACTAACCTGATTTCGGTCTCTGCCCTCAGTTGCCCACCCGTCAAATTATTGATCAGCCCTCCATCTTCATCCGCTGAATCTTCATCGGTCAATTCATTCGCTTCCAGCAGAGTTATGAATACATCTGTAACATCTATCTCGCTCTCTCCATCTTCTGAGAGAATTTACATAGCCTCCTCAATTGTGAGCCTTACATGAAGGTCTTCCCTAGCGAGAAAATACATTACTTCTTATATTCTCGGAAAAGTAAAGTATATCCCAAATGTGAAGTTGTAAAAGAATTTGTAAAACATTACTGTTCCCACAAAAGGAAATTGTGATACACCTCCATTTGTCCAATTATAACGAAACGATTCACGTTTTCTAAGCTTTTCTAGAGAAAAACGTAGAAAAGAATACAAGATTTTTTTAGGTTTCTCTATATATATTACATATGGGATTATTTGTAAATTGTAAACGCATTACATACTTCTACACAAGTTAATTATTTGTAAAGATATACCTGGTAAAGAAAAGGAATAGAGCGATCCGCAGCTGCAATTCATTGAATATCGAGAAGTTATGGCTGCAGAATACGAATGTGAAGATCGGCGGTAACTGACCGGTGCATTAGAATAACTAGCAATTAAATGCAATGCAAATTCTACTTTAATAAATTAGTTACTAGAAAAGTACGTCGCTATATATTCGGAAATATACGGTATATAATATTTCTTGAACGTCATCGAAAAAAAGGAACATAGCACTGGGAAGGACTGACGTCCTCATATGGGAATGCTGTGATAAACAACGCAATTGTGACCACGGGAAGTAATCAATTTGCAATTATTTTACAATAATAGAGAGCAGCAACATTATATTAAAAATATCAAGCGACAAAACTGCTGAAACTGTAAAAGACCAAGAGATATAGTACTTACCAGCCAGAAGGGTCCATCTAAAAAATTGTCCTTATTTTGAAAAATCGCAAAAAATACTTCACTGAGCCTAACCGCTCTATGGTCGGAACCAAACTAAACCTCAGACCTCCAACATCCAGATATAGCATATTATGACCCTTTTCAGGTAGCTAGGGTACTGTTAGGTCTCCTAGAACTAAGGGCTGAAGCCGTTCCGTCAGTCCTTGGAGGCTTAATGATCTGGGGAAGTCTCTTAAGTAATGTAAATACCATTTATTTGCTCATGGTACAATAATATATCTATCAAGTAAATCTGTCAATCAAGTTATAAAAGTGATAAATGACGAATTTACGGTGTTAAGTAGTTGGTTTAGAGTCAGTAAACTAAAACTCAATATTGGGAAACTAAATATGATGCTGACAGGCTCAAATTTACAATATGTTACTTTCATTAATGGATGTGAAAGGGTTGTAATGGATAACGGTGTGTTGAAAATTGTGGATACATGTAAATATTTGGGTGTTGTAATTGACAGAAAATTAAAATTTGATGAACACACAAATTACATCTGCAAAAAAGTAGGTAAGAAATTGGGTTACATTGCAAGACTTAATAGAACCTTAAGTTGCCATAGTATTAAATGCATATACAACTGCATAGTACTACCCCATTTTTATTAATGTGGGACAATTTTATATTTGGGTAACAAAAATGCCGAGAATAGGTTACAGGTCTTATAAAAAAGCAACACAGACCTCAGTGTTTTTTAAGTCTTAAGTTGTACAATAAATTGGATACTGAGGTGAGGAGGGCAAGTATGAATGTTTTTAAGAAAAAAGCATTTGAGATTTTCTGTACTCAATCAGTGAATTAAGTGGGGTACTGTTCTTTTTGATCTATTATTATACCCATGAAGCTGTTTGTTTTTTGCTTTACCTTGTATGAAGTTATTCTTAGATCTCAACATGTTTTACTGATGTTTTTGTGATTGTGTATACCTAATGTATAAGTTGTATGAATAGCAAACTGCTAAATAAATCTAAATCTAATCTATTCATAACTATTTTCATAAAAGACTTTTTCTATTTCGAATATAATCTTCTGTTTCGTTGCCTTGTTTTTCACACTGTGGAGCCTGTGGGCCACATATTTCCCAAATGCAGCTTCCGTATCATCTGGGTGGGATGCCATCTGCTGACATCAACTGCCTAAGGCTTTGGTGGCAGCCTGCATGAGGATGGAGCTCTCCTCCTGCGGAGAAGAGCCCAACCTCTTCTTTGCCAGCCCTGATGACTCGGGCATTGTGCTGGTGGTGGGGGTGCACCTCCATGTATTTGGGGTGGAGCACTCCCTGGCCGAGGAGTGTCACCAACAAACACAAAGTTCATGACAGTGGATGGTCCTGCTTGCGGCGACATCTCCTCCAAAATCTCCCCACATTCAACTGGAATATCCACATCCCATTCGCCAGGGGTAATTCTTTGTGTTCTTGCCACCTACAAAAAGGTGAATTGTATGATAATGATGCTTTTGAAATACATGATGTAATGTCTATAAAAAATTAATCATCATCATGATTTATCATTTAAAAACCTACAAACAAAAAAAATTCCCTTAGGAAAACAGGGTAATTATCCCATTAGGATTTTAATCACATCAGCATTACTGGCAATGAATTACCTTTACCAGGTAGGAATATTAAATTTTAACATAAGAGGGTGAATGAAAACTAATACTAAATCAGTTTTTACTTTCACTACCATTTTTAAACCAAGAAAATTTGCTTAAATTACCTCCAAGTTGTCGTCTAGGCACGACATGCTCTCCCTAGCCGAAACGTGTTCTTCGATAAATGATAAATCCGTATAATAATGAAGGGACGGTACATAAATCTGAAATTTTAGAAATTGCATTGATTTCTTATTAAGATTCTCGACATTCCAAGAGATAACATGGTCCATAATGAATGACGTCACAAAGGAATACATTACTAGACTTCAATCTGACATTTTTACTTACGGAAGCAACACTTGCCCCACTCTTTTTCGACTTCATTATTTTCCTCCTCTTGGATAAATAGTTCGTCCGCATGGAGTGCCATTTTTTTCAACACTCATCTGCGTTAGAGTTTGGCCAGTAAACCAATACAGAAATGTGTTAATGTGTTCAATTTCTTTTTTGTTCGATAGTAACTGACTTCATTGCACTACATATGTAGATTGTATCTCGATTACTAATATATGACATTACTTATGATGGAAAATACGTTTTAAATATAATTATTAAGTAATGTGCGATTTCATTTACTGATGCTATATCTTGATTATATGAGTTATACTATTATAAGGTATACCACTTATAAAAGAAACCAATCAATTTATTCTTACCTTATCTGCAACACCTTGACAGCACTAGGTTGTACAGCTGCCGTTTCCGGACTTGTGGAGTCATTAGTTTTGGTGCTTTTCGCCGGATGAGGCGCTCATGATGACTCATGTTGCTTTGGCATTTGTCGGCTTGAACCGGGCTCGGGGGAGACAGCATCATCTGCTGCATCATCGGGGATGTCATCTTGTTGTGAGTCTTCCGCATCGCCAGCGGTGACGAAATCCTCTATTCCATGATCACTAAGGCTCTTGCCCACAAGTTCTGCTGGATCTCACAGCTGATTGCCGGTGAAATGGCTAACATCTTGCTCCTGACCCTCGCCATCACTATCCTTATCACTGGCGAGTGCGTTCTCGGGGGGTTGAATGTATACATCTGCTTCCAATATATCGCTCTCTGAACCAAAGATGGATGAAACTTCCTCAACAGTGAGTCTCAAACAAAAGAAATCGGAAAAACACTATTAAAAAATGCCCTACCCTAACGTGCCCACTGCCTACAAATGTAGGCATCACCTTTTTGACAGCTCTGCAACTCTTAGTTCTACATTATAAATAAATTAGTCATTCAAATATCAAAGATTACACTTAGAGAAGTAAATAATAATGATCACACGATTATTTCGGTCATTAGAACTAGGTAAAACACTTATTGTTTGTGGTGTGCCATAGCGGTAGGTAATATAATCAAAACAAGTTGCTACCGGTTACGATCTGTGGCGAGTCTAGGAGTATGTGCAGTGCAGTGTTCGTTCAATGCTGGCTCATTCCATTGCAGCATCTGTCGTCCTCTTTTGTTAGCAAACAAAGCGTTGCGGTAAGCAAAATGGTGCGCCTACATTTGTAGGTGCTGGGCATGAATGGATTAAAGCGTGCGGCACACTGCTTAATATGGTCAGTTAAGGATGATATTTGGGATATTTGGTGCACCTGCAGGATTTCATGCACAGGGACCTGCCGCGATTGCCCCGTGATAAGGCGTATTACCTTATTTTGGAAAACTTCAAGGGAATCACGATTGGAATTTCAGGTATTGAAAAAGGCTTCGCAGCCGAAGGAGGAGGTGGTATAAGGTTAGCTTGTCTCGAAGTTGAATTTTGCTTCTGTGGGAGAGGAGGGAGATTATTTGCATCTTGGTGGTGGTAGCCTTTCGGAGGGTGTACTTGGTGTGAGCAGTCCAGGAGTCAAAAAGGATGCCTAAGAATTTGTGATTAGAGGCAGTGGGAATTATCGTGCTTGCGAATCTGGGGGAGATGGTAAGAGGGTGATGGTGAAAGCGAGTGAAGTGGACATGAGTACTTTTTTCCGGGTTAATTTTGAGGTGCCAGAATTTAATCTACGATTTGATGAAGATGAGGTGTTCGTTTATCCGGTTTATTGCAGTGTCTGGGAAAGATGATTGTGAGATGATGGCTGTGTCATCTGCATACATGAGTAAGTCAGTCTTCGGGTGTCTGGGGAGGTCATTCACGTAGAGGTTAAAAAGAAAGGGCTTAATATTGCCCCTTGGGGGATGCCAGCAGTCGCAAGTCTGGGGGAAGAAGAGGAGTCGTTAACTGAAACAATGAAACATCTGCAGGTAAGAAAACTGCAAATAATTTTGATGATACTGAGGGGGACATTTGTCAGATGTAGTTTGTAGATGAGTCCTTCGTACCAGACCCAGTCGAAGGCCTTGGACACGTTGAGAAACTCTGCTACCGTATATTTTCGGTAGCGGTTAAACCCGGCAGTTATTGATTTTCTCTGCCAGCCGCAGGTTCTGATGAGGGGCAGAAGTATGGGGAACGAAATCCCATTGTTCCGGACGGAGAATTTCGTTGGAGGAGATGAATGCAGAGAGACGTGTTAAAATAATTTTTTCAAATACTTTGGAGAGTGTGGAGAGGAGAATAATGGGACGTTGATTCTGCGGGAGGGTTTGGTCCTTACCAGGTTTAGGAAAGAGGAGAATTTTACTTAATTTCCAGGGGCCGGAGAAATAGTGGAGGGATAGGCAACAATTAAAAAGATCTGTTATGACATTTACAAAAGAAACAGAGGAGGATAAATGTTTCAACATATGGTTTGTAATTTTATCGAGTCCGGGGGCTTTGCGGGTTTGCAAATTGTGGACGAGAGATTTTACTTCGGGAAAACTGGTTTGGAGGGGTTCAGGGTTTGGGGCGTTGCGAAGGAATAATCTAAAATTATTAATTTTGATGTCAAAGGGGGATAATTGGGATGAGGAGGAAGGGTAGGTCTTGATGCACTGAAAGTGCTCTGCCAAAATTTCAGATTTAACTCTAGGGTCAAAAATTAATTTATCATTATGCCGAATGGGAGGGGGAGACAGGGAAGGGTTTAGTTATTGCTTTGGTTATCTTCAATATTGAATTGTCTGAGACCTGGAGCTGATTTATGGCTTGCTGCCACTTGTCGGCCCGGAGTCGTCGGAGTTCTCTTTTTACAGCGTTGGTCTGATTGCTATAAATTTTCTTATCGGAGGGATCACGGAAGTGCTGCCAAGTACGCCAGAACAGATTTCGCTCTTTGATTAGGGCTAGGAGGGATGGGGGGATTGATAATATGGAGACTGCGGCTGGGCTTGAGAGGGAGACGTGGCGTTGGCCTTGGCAGAATCAAAGAGTTGTTGATTGTCTCAACTCGGTCTTGCACTGCGTCAATGGTCCGGGGATGAATGGGTGAGAGGTCAGAGAAAGTGTCAGTTACCATGTCGAGAAATTTATTCCAATTGATCTTAGACTGGGGTAAGAATTTGGGGATCAAGGGACAGATTGAAAGAGATGGGGAGGTGGTCTGAGTAAAAAATGTGGTGAACTGCGGGGGTAAAATGGATAGGAAAATGTTTTGTTACGGCAATATCTAGAATATCGGGTTGAGATTTGGCTGCATTGGGGATGTGGGTGGGTTGTGTGTGGGATTCTATTCAGATGGGGTGAGACTGTGCAAATTTGAATAATTTGCGGCCATTTCGATGCTGAACGGAGTTCTTCAGCATGATCTACCGGAGGATGAAAGGTGGAAGCTGGAGATGATCCGCAGTGACAGCCACTGCCGTCGGAACGGCGGCGGAGGCTGCCTTGTCGAGGCGGGCGGTGATATCAGCCACGCAGCCGTCAATGGCTGCAGGCGAATCGAGGATGGTCTCGGGCAGGTCGTCCGTGAGTTTTTCCTGGAATTCGACCCAGTCCGTCCTAGAAAAGTGGTGGCAGATTCTAGGTGGTAGCTGCCTCATCCTGGCTCCGAGTTGTTGGACTAGCACCGGGTTGTGGTCGCTGCTCAAGCACTGGAAGGCCGGTGTTTATGCTGCATCTCAGATCCCTGTGTAGGACGAAGTCCAGGACGACTCCCCTCCCGTTGTGCTGGAAGTGGGTTGGCTGGAATGGGGCTGTGAATCCGACTCCGCTGTTGCTGAGCTATTTCCGCAGCGCCGTTCTTCTGGTGTTGGTTGTCACGCAGTGGAAGTCTGCGTGCTTGGCATTGAAATCTCCTCCTCCTGGTCCTGTAGATGCAGTCTGCGGTTTGGAGCCAGGTAGCAGGAGACGACCCTAGTAGGACGTCCCTCCACCTCAACTACCACCACTGTGGCCTCCAGTGTTGACAGGGTGAGCAGCTCTTCCTGGGCAGGAAGGGACTCCTGGACCAACACCGCCGTTCCTCCTCCCCTGGACTGGACCCGGTCGCTCTGAAGACCTTGAAGCCTGGAACTCTCCACTTCATTCCCGGCCTCAGGAAGGTCTCCTGGATGAGGACTACAGTTGCTGCCTGGTTGTTGACAAATGCCAACAGCTCCGGGGTTTTGCGGCCGATACTGCCACCTGCGTTCCAGGTGGCAGTGGTGCAGCCTATCCTCTGCTGCCTACAGCTTGGCTCCATTGTGGGGCAAGGTAAGCTGCAGTTTGTGAAGCGCGTCGCCTAGGGCGGCCAGCTGCTGAGTTAGCGCTGAGGTGATGCCGGCGAGGGTGTGGAGGGTGTCCTCTTGCCCTCTTTGTCCTGCCTACTCCTCAGCTGCGGCACCACGGCTGCGGCGATGCTGCCTCGGAGGGATGGTGGGCTCTGACACAGTTGCAGGTGGCCTGCTTCGCGCCTTCCGTACTGAGGGAAACTCCTCCATCGTTGGCGGATGGAGTGGTGGAGGTACGTCGATGCATTTCCTGGGCATTGGTCGCTGCTTCAGAGGGGGCCGCTCCTCGTTTCCCCTACCCCAGGCATTAACCTTCCCGAAGGAGGGATGCCACTGCACCGGATGTGTAGGTTTCCGTTGGTCCTGTTGCTTCCGGGCTGCTTTCGGCTCCGCAAGCTTTGCCCGCTTCTTGGCTGCCTCCGCCGCATAAACTGCACAGTCCTTGGAAAAGGAAGGGTGGTTGCGGTCGCAGTAGCAGCAGCGAAGCTGGGACGGGTCTGAGACGTCGCATTTGGACCCCTCATATGGTCCGGCATACTTGTAGCATCTCGGCGCCGAGAAGCAGTGGGTTGATGCGTGTCCGAAGCGGTTGCACCGGTAGCACATCTGGGGATCCTCCTGCCTGTAGGGCTGGATCTTGACCCTACAGTTCCCCACGTAGTGGAGGTTGGTTATATCCTTTGGCCTCCAGTCCGGAGTGGAGGGGATCGCTGCCACATAGACGGCCAGGGGGGTCTATCCCTACCCTTGATCTGGCGGACCTTCTTAACAGGGATTCCGAGGGTCTCTAGGTCCTCGAGGGTGTCCGTCCCAGTTGTGTTTGGGTCATCCCCGCGGATGAGATAGCTAAGCAGCTTGTCCAACTTTTCACCCCAGGTGGGGATCTGAGCACCCTTCTCAAGCAGCAGGGTGTGGACAGCTGTGTAGTCTTCCCCGGACTTCACCCGCACGGCATCCCGTTCCTTCGCAAGCGTGAAATCAGCGTCCCTAACCACTGGTCGGACCAGGTTGCGAAGCTCTCTGATACTGGAGACGTCATCGACCAGCAGCGGTGGTGGCCGTTTGGGTATACGAGGCGGGGACTCCGTAGTGTCCATTTCCGTATGGGCAGTCGAGGGTCATTGTCAGTAACGGTCAACAGCGGCTCGTACCTATTCCAAGTTGGCAGCAAAACTGGTGGGCCCCGCAGATGCAGAGCATGAGGCTGTTGCAGCTACAGTCGTGCCTTGGAAAAGGCCGAGTGGTGATTCAGCTAGTTGGTCCTGGCTAGGGTTGCCAAGTCGATGAAGCTTCAATAAAGGACACAGTATAGTTTTTATAAATTTTATTTTTCAATAAAGGACACGTAGTATATTTTTTATAAATTGCATTTTTCAATAAAGAACACAGTATATTTCTTATAAATGTTATTTTTTATTATCATATGCAAGTTTTCTGCAGGAAAAAAATTGCAAAATGAAAAATTTATTTATTCAAGAATTTATATTTTTGTTGGCTTCGAGCAGCCTTCAGTAAAACAGTATCATTTATTATTTTTTAAGCAAAATCTAAACAATTGTCTTTTAAATTGAAATAAATCAAAAGTTCACTTTTTACGAGTTCAACTGAACATCTGTTGCGGTCATCTCGCCACTTAGCATTCATCACACTGAAAATTCTTTCACAATATGCTGATGTTCCAGGTACAGACAAAACATAGGAAACCACTTTGAAAACATTTACAAATTTGAAATCATTATTTTTTAAGATTAGGTTCCATTTACTTGCCATGCTTAAACAATTGTTGAAACTTTCAGAGCTTGAAATAGCTTCAAAGTTGGTTTGAAGTAGGGAAAGCTCTTCGAACAAATCATCCATATTCAAATTCAGTTTTTCAATTAATTTAAAATATTCAACTACTTCTATAAATGTCATATTTTGGGCATGCATTGTCTTGAAAGCATAGGTTTGACAGTTTACCAGAACAAGAATTTTTGCTAAAATCAAATCTCTCTTCTAAATATTCTATTGCAGTGCTATAAAATAATTTGAAATTTTTAATTATCTTTCCCTTATCTGTAGCATCTAATTTCTTAAAATATTGGTGAACTTCATACCCAAAAAACTCTTCATCGCAGCGATTTTTTAACTTATTTTTTACATCATTAAAAATATAGTAGACATCCCCGGCACAAGTTTCATTGCTTTCAAGTTTATGAACTGCTTTTCTAAAAATGTCCATAGTTTTTTGCGAGAAGAGCAAATATGTCTTTATAATTATCGATAGTTCTGTTGAATCATCATCAATTAGAAGTAGTTTGAATATCTGTTTGGGGCAATCTTTTGACCTACTTAAGAAGTAAGAGCTTAATTCTCTCTATACAAGATTGTAAGGAGAGCCATCTAGTTGGTACATGCCTGAGTATTTCTTTAAACTCAGTTTCAGCAAACAGATGAAATTCTTTCAGACTTTCGCGTCTTTTCGCTGAAACAGAAAAGTGGCTATAAATCTTTAAGATAATATTCTCGATATCAATGTCCAGAGTCCCAAATGCAAATTTTACTGTATTATGCAGAATGGCAGTTGGCTTTTATGACATCTTCATTTTGCATTCGGATATTTGTGAATAAAGAATGTTTTCTTCCAAAATTACAGTAAGCATTATCTGCACTGAAACTGGATACCCTTTTCCAGTCCAGTCCCAAACTGTTCATTGAGTTTCTGAGGAATTCAAACATGCCATCTGCACTTTCATCAGAGCTCTCAAAAAAATCAATTAAATAATTTGCAATACCATATTCCTTATTAAAATATTGGATACATACTGGAAACATTTTCATATTTTTTTGGTTTGAAGCATCAATTTGAAGGCAATAAAATAAAGGCAAATCATGATGTTTTATATCATCTAGTACTACCTGTAATGCTTTTCTTCCTAGAACATTAGAAACGATGGCTTCAGATTTCGTTCTGCCACAAGATAATTTAGTAGCAACTTTTGAGTCATTGTAAACTTTTGAGTTTAATTTCAAACTACAATTTAATGAATTATAAGAATAATGATGTTTTACTGCATGATACAGTTGAGCTATTTCAGAAGCAATCACTAAATCTTCTTCTGTGGTATTATTTCTCACTAGAAATTTATCAATTAAATTAGAGGAGTTTACTGATGTTTGGGCCAATTTATGATTTTCTGAGTTTTATGCTGTGTTGCAGCTAAAACACCCATATAGCCAATTTTAAAAGTAGATCGGCATAGAATGCATTTTGCTTCTCGTGGATGATTTCCTGGTGCTGGAGAGGGAAAATATTTTGTCATATTATCACTTCGAGAATAATGGGATTTTCTCCTAGGAAAGGCTCGGATGTGATCTTCTACTTGCTTGATCAGGTCATCAGGGATTTTATTTGGACGATTGCTGTTTCCCCCGTTGTTCTAGTGGGCTGCATACATTTGATGACATGTGATTTGCTATTAATTCAATCCTTTTGCACGAGGTGCCGTGAAGTGCACAAAATGCCTTTTTGCTACGACAAGTTCTGTGGCTCCTAGTCTAACCTAAACGAGACAAAGTAATATGGGTTGTTTTATGTCTAATATGTTAAACATAATATTAAAAACAAGAAGTTGTACTCATAGTAGTTGGCCCACTTACCTTGTACACAAATGTTTTCTGTCGGGATATCCCTCCACTGGTTTGCATTCGTCTTCGCTGTATTGGTCTCACTTTTATAAGACCGGACAGATACACATCTTGATTCACTTTATATCCATTCTCATTAAATGAGGCAAGTATTTTCTGTTTCAAATCTTCAGAACACTTTTCAAAACACTGCCTTTTACAGTTGCATGGCTGGCCTGTCTTTCGTGCTGGAACAGCTTTACCACTCCAGTTCGTGTATGGCTTCCCTTGAGCTTTTCTCGATCTTATAACAATACGTTTCCACTTTGCAACTTGCCTGCATCTTTTCTTTCCCTTTTTAGCAGGAGACTGATGATCTTCATTACTTTCACTGCTACTGGTGTCGGATGGATTATATTTATTCTCTGAATAAATAATATCTAAATCACTGTCACACTCCATGATTACAACACAAACTCACACAGCAGACTGATGACTCAGTAAGCATTATATGCTACAGAAGTTACAATGTACCTATGTGCTGGTAGAGAGTTCTCTAGCTCCTTGAACGAGGGGCACACTTAAAGTTTCTAGAATTCCATATTCGAAACAATAGAATAACAATGCCGATATTATTTTGTTTATCTCCAATTGTTTGTAGTGTAAACACCATTGTTTGTGATAATTTAGCCCCTCTAGTTTATTTTTGATTAGACTTTAAAATTTGTGAGTCTCAAAGAAAAATGGATTTCAACGGAGCAAACTCTAAACTACGTTTGCTGCAAAAACGAGGTGGCTCCAGGACATGATTGTAAGGGAGCTAACTTGGGAGTGTGGAGTGAATGATTATATGGTATTTTTAAGCATTTCCTCAAGGAGAAGAAATTTCCTCTCCTCGAGAGTTTTGGCGGTTCTGAGTTTGGATTGGACGCTCATGAACCAGGAGAAAAGGTTGCTGGAGGAGGGTGGAGGTTGGGGAGGGGGAGGTGTAGGTTGAGAGAGTGGGGAAGAAAAACTAGGTTGGGCAGGACGAGAAGGTTTGGGGAGGTCAGGAAAGTCCCCTGCTGCTGTGGCATAAGATCGCGACCGTGAGGCGGTGCGTTTGGTGACGGCTTTCCGCATGGCTTCTTTAGCCTTAATGAAAACAGGGCAGCCCCTGTAGTTAGCCGTATGGCTACCCTGGCAGTTGTAACAAGTAGGGGGGGACTCTATGGTTTTGTGACATTCTGCGGACAGGTGAGGCCCACCGCATTTAACGCAATTAGGGTTCAATTCGCAGAAATTTTTTGTGTGTCCAAGGTTTTGGCACCTATGGCACTGTTTCGGGGCCAGAGGGGCCTTATATGGGTTAGTTTCGACGTCGTAATAGTCCAAGTGACTTAATCTTTCAAAAGCGGCGACGTCCGCACACCTCTCAAGAGTGACCTGCCATACTGGCACCAGGCGTCTGTTGACAGCAGTAACGCCAAGGTCCCGCTCGCTCTGAACCGGGCGGGTGGTAGATAGTTGGATAACTGAATTAATTGGGAAACCAGCCTCGGTAAGCGAGGCGGTAATTTGGGATGTTGGGGTCCTGGTGGGGAGGCCACGCAGGGTGAATTTGTCTAGCCGATCTTCCTGCAGCTGGTAGGTGAAGTGAGGGACCTGAAGGGCCCTCATCTCCTCCCTAACCAGCTTGTAATCGGCGACTGTATGGCACTTCACCAAAGTAAGATTGGTGCCAATCATGTGGCAAACGGTTTTGAGGTTTGCTTTGCTAAGGATTTTCTTTCCCGAGGCCAGCCAAACCTCGGAATGTTCTACTTTGATTGAGGGAATTTTTGGCTGTTTCACACTTGGGGGGGGAGGTGAAGCCTCGGTTTCCATATCGGTTTCCTCGTGAGGCGAGGAAGAATTTTCGGGGGCAGTGTTTACTACTGGGGCGGGCGAAACAGAAATGTAGCTATTGCTGAGGGGGTCAAATTTATTAAAAAGGGTAATGTTGACTGGGAGGGGTGAAAACACTGTCTTGTGCCGCTTTTTAGGGTGAGACACTGCGACGAAGCCATCGTTGTTGTTGAGAGGGGCGACCAGAGGTACGTCAGTATTTACCGCTGAAGGCGGGGATGGTTCCGACGGGAGAGCGGCCACTGGAAGGGGCTCGACCGGTGGCTGCGAGGGTGGAAGAGGCGGCTCAGGTAGACGTGGCAGGGACAATGAGTGCTGCAGTTCATTTTTGGCGGCGGTGGCCTCGGCCGCCAAGCGACTCCTCTCCTCCAAGGAAGCGTGAAGTTGGGAGTATAACTGTTTAAAGGCTTCAAGGAGCTGAGCATGGGAGAGGGAGTGGAGGTCAAACACTTGGGACTCGGGGGCTGGGGAGGAAGGACTATCTACAGAGGGTTGGGGTTCCGTGATTTTGGTGACTTCCTCAGAAGAGGGGGTCAGCAAGGGGGGCGGCTGAGACATGATGCCTCAGCCGCGGAAAAGGCACTCGAAAGGACGCTGCGATGTTTTGGCGCGATGTTCTATTGTTTTCTGTTCGGAACAAAAGTTGTTCCGAAGTGGTCCGCGCCGGCAGACCACTTCAGCACACTTGGATGACCCTGAAAGGGCCGTTTATTTACGGCGGCCAATGGGCGCACTACATATCACTTTCGCGCATAGATCACACGAACGCGATTTATTAATTGATGCAATTAATTACTTCGGGCGTTCGCTTTCCTCTTGCCGAAAAGGCTCACTATACTCAAGTGGTGATGCTCCAGTCAGTCAGCTGCGATGTCAGGCCTATGCCTAAAGTAGATGGTCGCTATGGGAGTGAAAACTCCCTCTCAGACCCTGATGGCAATGACTTCTAACATGGCGGTAATCTAATCAACATGGGTATATTATACTAAGTTTTGGCTGGGTATGGGTCTACTAACTATAGGGGAGGGCTAAGTAACTAAAAATTAGTGCTAGGGGTGGAGTATTTTTTTTTTTCCCCCCCCTCCTCCCGTCACATGGTGGGCACTTTGGGGAGGTTTTTTTTTTTTTGCCATCTTTTCAAAAACAGATGATGCTCCAGTTGCTGACTTGCCTGCATTTATTTGCAAAAGGAGCTTATCAGGAGAGTGTAGGTGAGTTGCATGGTATCAGCCAGCCTTCAATGAGTTGTATTTTGAAAAGAGTTTCTGTGTCACTGGATCTGCTGAGACCTGAAACTCAACTTTCTGACTGGGACGTGGGCGTGGACCTATTAAGGGACTGAGGAGAACTGCTTCCAGCCTCTTCCTCTTCGTCCAGTAGACTATTTAACAACAAGAGTGCTTTCGATTTGAAACATCACTTCCTTCTGGAGACAGCTTGTTCACATCTGGCACAAGACTTTCGAAAAATTTTGAAGTCGCGTTCACATCCTTTTCTTCGTATTCGTATTCTTAAAAATTCTATCATCGGACCAGCAACTGATTCTACTGCCGCTGCGATTTTACTCTACGTATTTCTGAAGGCTCTGGAGGAGGAAGATGACTTTCATCCGAAGCAGAAATTGAAACAGTGCTGTCCTCATTCTGAAGAACTTCAACCACGCAAACTTCTTCATGATGTCCTTCCTCATCCCCTTCTTGGGTATCGTTCTCCACCATAACATTACTAATACATTTTTTGTGTTGCCACGTAAAATCTTTAAAGAAAGCCATGCTCTCTGTCAGGTACCATTTTTTTTCCTTTTGCCGGCACCGGAACCGCTTGGCATTTTTTGATCCTCTCTCAAATGTCTTGCGTAAGCACTCCTTAGGGAAGACTATTTCGTTTTACAATCAGACACTGAAAAATGACAAAAAATGTAATGAAGTAATGTGATTTCCAAAAATAATAATTTGAAATTACGATATTTTAGTCTATAAAGTCTACATTAAAATTTTAACTTAATTTTAATTACTGGTTGATTATAATAGATTGTCTGTAATTATGGCAAAAATTACGAATATATTTTCATTTTAACACAATGTAGGAATGTGAAATACTTGTTATATTTCGAATCAATTATTATGAATCATACAGATCCAAATAAGTTCATGAAAATATAACATTTACAAACTTATAATTTCTTTAAATCTTTTCCGTTATAATATTGTCCTAAGATTATTTTAATCAACAGAATTCCAAAATAAATTACATAAAATTTAAAATTCATTATTCTTATTTTATAAGTTTGAACAATTAGTTATTCTAAAAACGATTCTACAGCGGATACTTTGATAATAATTGAAAAATACTACAAAATCTCTGGTGATTTTTCCGTTACTTAAAATGATTTTAACAAACTTCTATATCCAATAATAATAACCATTACAAATTATAATCTGACAAGCCTTTTATTATATAAATAGAGATGCTAAAAAATGGAGTTAATACAAGTAAAAATTCATTTATAACGAAAACATAGTCCTCTATATTAAATTTTTATAAGAGAAGGAAATTAAACTTTTCATTTAACTAGAAATTCGTATTTAAAGATAATTATCATTATAAATGATTTATTAAATAAACCATCTTTTTATATTTGATTGCATCGTCTCTCCAGTATGACAGCGACGAAGTCACCTAGCGGGATGCTGCTCCACCGGGGAACCCAGTCCTACAGCAGTTCCGACATGCTGTTTACAATTGCCCTTTTAAGATACAATTTACTCGCAAGCAGCGATGGCACGGTGTTGATAGAGGAAAGAAGAGGAAACTTAAGACTAAACTACTAGGTATTATTTGGGATTGTAAGTTTACTGGCAGGTTTTTTTTTTACCAAATCACATAGATCACATATAATATACAATTATTTGTATCATAAAGATATCAAGCTCGGATTTGGCACATTCGCATGAATGTGTATGTAGAAAAGACATTGTTTAATCAAATATGTTGAAAGAGCGCTTCACAACTCGTTTCCTTCTATTTTTGCTTCCGGCCCTCGATTTCTTTGTTGGCTTTTTCTTGCGCTCCTTAACACTTTGCTTCTTACCGCATCGATGCTTCGTCACAGAATGAGAACTGTTCTTGATACATTTTATTTTGTACCCTGAACCATTCATTAGATCGTCAACTGTTTGCACAGCCTTTCTCTTGAGATTTTCTCCTGCTTCATCGACTCTGTTTCTTACAGACTGACGAAGTGGTTTATTTTTCACCACATCTCCAAACAAGTTCAAACCGGTTCTGAATGCCTCTTTCCCCAAAGCTTTAACCCCTCTTTTTGAGAGAGGCATTGCCGTCCGAAAGAGACCCCCCAGAAAACTACCGATACCATGTCCCCGTTGATACGGCGAACCTCTGTACACACTATCGATCCCTAAACCGGCTTGATTGTCATAATAATTCATATACGGATCGCAATGCGATGTTGGTTTTAACCGTTTCAACATCTTAACCATCCTTTAAAATTTTACGAAAATGGAGTTTAATGCACGATGTCCCGAACTCAAATGGGATAGGCTCCCCCGTGTCGTCCCTTATATCTATTTCTATGCAATCAAATTCACGACGCTTCACAGGGATATAGTGAGGTGTATCAAATATAATCATTTTCTGCATGCCATAAATATATTTTCTCGTATCAATATTTGCGATTCTCAAAAGAGGTGCACATGTATCTCCAACTATTTGAGATTCAACAATATCGCAGTAAATGAACATTTGGTGAGGAAATCCTAAGAAAATATTTGCAGGATGATTCAAAATGTCACCATTAGCAGCTTGCGTCTTCGGATCAAAACCTAACTGTAGGGCTAGCCTCGTCGAAAATGTTAATTTAGCTTTTTCAAGTTTATTAATTTCGGTGTTAAAATTTTTGATGCCCCGTGTTTCTTTTCTTCTCTCTTTGGGGGTGTTATTTTAACACGTCTCATATTCTCTTCTATCTCGAAAATAAATCTCGAAGGTATCTTTTTTTATCATTTATCTCACGAGATCATGAACAGTTTCATAATTTCCAGGGTTTAATTTTAATTTTTCGGCTGAACCATTCTCTTCCCATATTCTAATAGTGCTGTTATTGTTACTCACAGTAAGAAGCGAACACGGATACTGAAATTCCACCACAGTTACCAACCATTGCCCTTTCAATTCGATACGGCGATGCAACTGCGTTCTGAATTTGGTTGTGGTGTTATCGGGGAATGAGCTACCGGAACTATTACTTGGAAGTGTGATATACAACTCGTCGTTCATTTTAACTCTTTGATGTTCTTAATTTTAACCCAAGAATTGAAACTTTCAGGATAACCTTCCCACTTGACGAGTGCTTCTCTTCTGGCTCCTTTACCTCTGTAAGCGATAATTTTATCTATTTTATATTCTTGTGAAGAAGCACTACGGATGCGTTGTAATTCGGGTTCGTAAAACGTACCTTCGATCTCCACGCCCCGGAGATCTTTGAGGGTATAAACCACCGGCGATCTCTTAATAGTCTTTTTTATTTTGAACACCTCTACAGACCAATTATTCGCATATCCTTTATCGAATGTGGATTTTGTTCTCCCGATTCTCACCAGATCTCCAACGTCGTAGCGATGCGTCTTGAGTTTTGTTTGTTCCTTTACACGATGCAAGTTTTTCCAAACTTGGTAAATGTTTTCATCGTTGACATCTACAGGTGCCATTTTAATAGAGTGTGTGGCATTGTTATAACCCTGAAGTAATTTTGATATCACGTCGAATCGTCTAGTATTAAATCTTGTAAAATACCGCCACATACGTGTTTTAAGAGTACGGTTAAAATGTTCCACGACGCTCGCTTTCACATCAGGATTTTGCGTTACATAGTAATTTATATTTTTTTTTTAAAAAACTTTCTCACTAATCGTGATGGGAACTCTGTCCCCTTGTCTGTTTGGAGATGTATCGGTTTACGTTTACTTTTACGGAAAATTTCCTGAAATGCTTTCTTCATGTGCGAACCCGTTTTGCTCTTCAACGGTATTCCCCACGCATATTTACTGAAGACGTCGATTACCGTGAGCAGGTAATTATAATCATCGTTATACTTTTTCAAAGATCTCATATCATTGAGGTCCGCTTGCCAAAGTTCGTCTTTCGTAGTCACAAAATAGCGGTTTCTCGCAAAATTTCTACGAATCTGTTTATGGAGAGTGTATGCTTCTTCTCCTTCTAGCCAAGATTTAACATCTTTTGGTGAATATTTCCCACGCATTTCACTTATTAGAGCTCGGGCACCGGCGAACCCCGCTGGATTAGCAGGGTTAAAATATGCGTCAGCGATACTCATTATAAACGAAACTTTGTCCACCCTTTCATTTTGTAAGGCGAATACCGAAATTTTGCTTTTTTTGCGTAAAGAGGTGACAATGATGACGATTCTGTCGGTTCTGACGGTTCAGGTGACCTTTGCCGTATGAATGTCCACCTTCTTCTATTACCTATATATTCCTGAGGGATGTTTAATTCGCGTAAAGTGCCGCAAAATATTTCCCAGCCTTCGGGGTTGGTGTGCTTACGCGGTCGTATCACATCGTTCAGTAAGTCGGTTATATTTGAGCGCGGTAGGACTCTTCCGCGAACGCTTACAACACCGCGATCATCCCAGGAAACAATATCGCTACGTAAAAGCTAATCGCGTAACAATTGTGCTTTTCTCCGGAAAGTTTGCGGTACAGAATTAAAAATTTCACTGTCTGCAAACGCCCCTTTCCATCGTTCTTGATCTATATCACCACCGTGCGGCTGTATCTCGGTTATTTCTGGATTTTTCTCATCTCTAAATTGCATTATCGGCAAGTATATAGGTTTTTTCTCTTTCTCAATCAGATTTAAATATTTTTGCAAAATTTCTCTATATTTTACCCATTTATCTTGATCTGACACATCTTTTTCAAGCAATATATTCCTCATTTCTTCATCCATCCGTGACATTTGGGCATTGTCAGTTCTATGTCTAAAACGTTCGACCGCCTCCGGGGGTATTAACAGCATTTTCTTCGCATGCTCCGTGTCTAACCAAATAATGAACCGACGGCGCCGGAAAGTAGGGAACCCAAGAGCAGCGGTATAAATGCGCCCCCAGTTTGGATTATAGCGCGTTTCTTCTTTTTCCAACAATCGCCACGTTTGATAAGTTTTCGTAAGATCTTCTTATGACGGGCTAATTTCCGTTTATGACAAGACTTGAGAGAGGTGTTCCCTTTTAATACATTGAGCATGCATTCACAAATCGCCTGAATTAAAGTTTTATCAGCTGTTTTTAAAATCGCTGCTCGTTGCGGAGGTTTGCTTCCGCAAAGAGCTCTAAGGATTTCACGACAGCTCAGAACAGCACGAGACCTCTTCCGAATGAGCGATATCCCCGGTCGTCGTGGCTTTTATGTTTCGGGATATAAACTCACACGAATTCGTCTTCGGGAAATATCTTCGTTCTTATTCTATATTCCTCTGGAGTGCATTGTTTCAAGTCGAACAAAATATAACCGTGAGGAATCGAGGTGGCGTCTCTAAAAGCATCTTGAATGAATTTAGGGTTTTCCGGGTAAATTTGTCTAGAAAGATGAAAGATTTGAGCTTTATCCCTTGGATTTTTGAAGCATACAATATAATGGGAGTTGAGAGATATGTCGCGTCTACCTTTCCCTTGATGAAATAAATTTTGTGTTATGAAAATCACGCTCAACCCACGATGATGAGATCCCTTTGTAAAGAGATCGACAACACGATAATCTGATTCCCTCATCATATCGTCAAGGATGATTAACCACGCATGATTTAAAACATCATCATTGGACGTATCGTCTATCTCGGGGATTCCTTGATATAATTTTACTTTTGCGTTCTTTCTCAAGCTCGACGGTACAGACTGTGACTCTGAATAACACCAAATAATCTCTCCGATCATGGCATCCACCATAGAATCGATCGCATTTATAAATTTTTCCATGAAAACGGTTTCACCGGAACCTGTTGGTCCTGACACCGTGGCAGTGAAAGGGTGTTTCCAAGGTAACGACATGGCATCAAATGAAGATTTAAAGGAGTCATGCTAGGTTTTTATTAAAATAAGTAGAAATTTATATTCTCATATATATATATATACACACATTTATTTAATGACAAAACAGGCATACAAATATACAAATACACAAATATGCATATATACATACAACTATCACTCTAATGGTAAAAACCTACATAGACAGTTGTCTAACATCGGGTCGCAGTTAGCATGGGACCCTGCGTAAACGGATACAGAAATACACCGTTAATACATAAATGGAAATAAACAATATTTAAAAATAAAATATTCAATCGTCACAATGTACAGGGTGGTATTCATATAATATTTTTTTATAAAGTAGGCACCGGTAAAGCATCGATTCGGAACCTATTCAAATGAATATAAATATACAAATATTAATGAAGATATAAATGCGCAGTTGAACAATACAACAATAAATAAATATATATACAGAAAATTATACACAATCGGATAAATGGTTGATGCAATTGATGGTTAATGAATGATGCAGTTGATGAATAAATAAATAATACAATTGATTAAATAAATAACATCGGTAAACAGGTGCATTTTCGTTGGCCATGTAATGCGTACTATGAAAGCTGTGGGGGTTGGTGGGCCTCCTTAACTATTTACCATTCTCGAGACCAATTCAATGAAATAATATGTGACGCACAATTATAACTAACTACAAATATACCCATAAGGTAACGTACCATATTCCCCCACTCTCCGCCTTTTTGTGTAAACAACACGGTAAACTTTCTTTTCGGTGAGCTACACCACATCGTGCTCTTTGGTACGGCGGATAATGATAGTTACTGGGGGTGCGCTATTAACTACCATATCCTTAAGTCTATCAAAACACACATGTTTGGAAACAGCTGCATTTACATAAATACCCTTAACCTTGCAAACAGTACTTACCTTTTCTGCGCATAGGGGACAAAGGGCATTGGAGGAAGGGCCCGGCTGGAAGTGAGGGCGCTCCAAGCAAGGGGTGGAAGGTATTATACGTCACACTTGGTGATAGCAATAGTTGTTAGTCATAATAGAGATAGGTTCTCTTAATTAATGAAACAGGTTGAGGCCTATCCTAGGCGGTAAATAGGGGTTAGTAGTTATCACTAATTAAAATTAAGAATATTATTATAGTTTTGTTCGCTTCTTCTTTTTTTTTTTAAATAAATTTTTGTTTATTGTTATTAATAAATTGAAACTCTACCGACGTTGCGATTAGAGTTATGTTTTACCGGGCGTGCCGGAGCTGGTGGGGAGAGACGGGGATGATGGTAGGGCGGAAACTTCCGCACCCGCATCTGGTGCGGGGAGCGGTTATGGCAGGTTTACTCGAGCGACGGCGCGGGTTGAGGAAAGGGAGAGTGGCGTGGGTGAATGACCTAGGGTCGGGGCGCGTCGGCTCGGGATGGTGAAAGTGGGTCAGGGGAAATGGCAGTGGTGTGAAGTTTACGCTATTGTGGGCGCAGGTTGGAGAGGAGAGAGTGACTGGGCGGTTGCCTATGGGGATAGGGTGGGGAGACCTCGCGTAGCGAACTTAGGCTGAAGTCGTCGGGGCTGATAGGCGTCACGGGGTGAGCGCAATCGCATTTTGGGGCCTTTTGTACTTGCACTTGATGGCATGGTTGTAGTCCCATATGTTGACTAGGAGGGGGTTTTTAGTGAGTTTTAGGCGTCTCTTGAATTTTGTGGCAGTTTTTTGAATTTGGGCCGTGAGGGTGGGGAGATTATGGAATTGGAGAATTTCCCGCATTGGGACCAGGCGGGATTGCTCAGTGATGGCACGGATGAGTTTATTCTGAAATGACGAGAGTTGCTGAATGGGGGTAGTTTTGGTGGAGGTGATCTCGCTTCCATAAAGGAGGTGGGGCCGGATGAGGGAGGTGTAGAGGCGCAACTTGTCCTTGCGGGACAAGGGGCTTTTGCGACCGATGAGTGGGTTGAGGAGGCTCCGAATAGCCGCGGCCTTGGCTAATGCGTGCTGAAAATGCGGCTTCCAGGTGAGTTTGTAATCTAGAATTATCCCTAGGAATTTGTGTTGGGCTACTGAGGGTATGCGGCGGCCTTGGAGTAGGACCGGGAGATACGGGCGCTGCGATTGGGGGTGACGGGTGAAGTGGATATGGGAGGATTTGGTGGGGTTGACGGTTAGCTTCCACCTCGCGGCCCAAGTGGAGAAGGATTTGAGGTGGGAGTTGATTTTTCTTACGGCTGCGTCTGGGGAACGGGATTGGGAGATAATAGCGGTATCGTCAGCAAAGAGGAGAAGGTCGGTATGTCGGGACTGGGGGATGTCGTTAACGTATATGGAAAAAAGCGTCGGGCTGAGGATTGCCCCCTGTGGGACGCCGGCGGTGGCTCGTTGGACGTCTGAAGTGGCGTTCTGGACTGTCGTAAAGAAGCGTCTATTAGTCAAGAAGCTCGTCAGTATTTTCGTGAGGTAAAGAGGTGTGTCAATGGCGTCGAGTTTGAAGATAAGTCCATGGTGCCAAACCTTGTCGAAGGCTTGCTGTAGGTCTAGGAATACTGCTTCCGTAGCTCTCTTGCCGAAGTTGAACCCTGCAGTCACCTTCTCAACCAAGCGCAGAGCTTGGTGAATGCAGGATGTGTGTTTTCGGAAACCCATTTGCTCCGGCAGAAGGACCGCGTTATCGTCGAGGTGGCGCTGGAGGCAGGTGAGGAGGATTTTCTCCAATATTTTGCCGAGAGTGGGCAGGAGTGATATCGGGCGGTAGTTGGCGGGGTCCTCAAGGTTTTTCCCCGGCTTCGGGAGAAGGAGGACCTTCGCCGTTTTCCACTTGTCGGGGAAGTAAGAGTAGTCTAGGCAATGGTTGAAAATTTTTGTGAATTCGGTGACGGCGGCGGGGGAGAGGGTGAGCAGGTGGAGGATTTTGTTCGTGATGTTGTCCATGCCCGGGGCTTTGGCTTTGTCGGTAGCTCGAATGAGTTGTCTGACCTCCGCTTCGGAGGCGTGGTCTGGGGGAGGGGAGGGGGAGGTTAGGATGCTCCCAACCCGAGCTGCGGCTAGAGTGTTGTAGACCGGGTCGCCGGCCGCCGTATCCGTGCATATGGTGGCCAGGGAGGAGGCAAATACTTGGGCCTGGGAAAGTGGGTCATATATGAGGTTATTTTGAACAAGTAGGAGTGGGGGTGGGGTGAACGGCTTGGTAAGCGCCCGGGCAATCTTCCAAGTCGAGTTGTCGGCGAAGGTTATGCTGTCGAGTTTAGCGGTCCATTGGAGTTGTTGGAGGTCGCGGATTTCACGTCTAACTGTGGCGTGGAGTCTATTGTAGGCAGTTCGGTCAGCTGGGTCTTTGTAGGTGGCCCATAGGCGTCTCAGGTAGTTGCGCCGCTTGATGAGGGCGCGCAGGGAGTCAGGGAGAGGCGAACTGCCTGTGGCTGAAGGCCGGATGGGTTTGGTGGCGCGGGTTTTGGCTGAGCCAATAATGTCAGTTAGTACGTTGATTCTGTCATCTACGTCAGTCGGGGAATTAGCGGATAAGGGGGGGAGGGCTTTCAGGAGTCGGTCCGCAATGTCAGTGAATTTCGTCCAGTTGGTAGCAGTGGGTGGGGTGGGTGGGAGAAGGGTGGGCGTAGTGGAGAGGGTTGTGAGGATAGGTAGGTGGTCAGAGGTGAAGAGGTGAAGGACAGAGGGAGTGCAATGGTATGGGATATTTTTAGTTATGGCAAAATCCAGAACGTCGGCGCGGTGCCGAGCGTCGGTAGGGTAGTGGGTAGGAGTGGCGGGAAATTCAAAGGAGATGAGGTTGGAGGAGGAGTAGGTTTGGAGGTGTTTACCACTGAGATTGGTTGAGTTGCAACCCCAAGCCGTATGCTTGGCGTTCCAATCCCCAATGGCGATGGTCGGCGTGTCGTTATTGAAGAAGTGGTCGAGAGTGGTAGTCGTCAGTAGTTTATGTGGGGGTGACGGTGGTGACCATTCCCCCTCTTTTATAGTAAAAATTATACTGTCAGTGTCCCAATAGAGTGCTCTTTCTCCCAACTTGTCTAGATAATAATACAACACAAACCTAGCTTGTGCTGTTGTGTAGCACGCTATTGGAATGCTGACGTTGGGATGGGTTTTCATTCCCTCTACCCTATCTACGTAATTAATGAAAATTGATTCTTCATTAATAGGGAGAATACCCTTTACCGTAGAATTAGGGTTGGTTAAAATTTTAAAGAAATTATCCAAATCATTTACAATTACTGTACGGGCGAGGTCCTCCCTTTGGCCGAATTTTCCCCATAGAGAGTTCAACATCAATTTTGATATCGACCTCAGACCCGCGTTGAATTTAATGTCATCATAACATAATTCAACCCCTTCTTCCTTCGTCATACCTTTCACAAAGGCTGATTTCTCAGACTCTGTAATGCAATTGTCAGGCCATCCACTGGCTTGTTGTTTAATTTTAAAAAGTTATTAATATAATCTACAAAAATCCCGCCCTCCTTTTTCACATGGTCTTAGCACGTAACTTCATACCCCCACAACTCTATCATCTCCAAAATTCGATAGCCTTTGTTCATCGCATACTTCCCCTCATCTGTCACCCACGTGCCTGTAAATTTTCTATCATCAGAGTTGTGAGGACAATCAGTTTGCGTACTACATTCCGCACATGTTCTACACAATGGAAATAATAATTTTCCTTCTATACGAACAGGTAGGACGGGATGGTAAAGATCCGTTGGGGGGAGCACCGTGCATTTAAGAAGCCCTTCGCATTCATTCAACGGCGGACACTCATCACCAACGTAAATTTTCGGATGCCCAATCGGGTACTTTTTCCATTTATTTACAAATGGATAAAGAGAACATACATCCAAATACTTAATCTGTTCCCCGGGACTAACGCTGTGATAGAGTTTCGCAGCGTTTGTCCTACTGCCGAAGAAAGCATCTCGTGGGTGGAGAGGTTTCTTTGCGGTGTAGGGGTGATTTTCTAGAAACTTTCTTAGATCAGGATCCGACTCTAGCTGTTCGTTATATTCGCACTCCCACATTTCGACGAGCGAACAACCACTCTTTAAGAGGTTTTCACGTCGATACATAGTGGCTTCGAACCGAGAACCCATAGTTTCATTTTGCTTATTAGCAATAGGAGTATGACGGTCAGGAAAACATTTAGGACACCCATGGTAGAAACATCCGTAAAATTCAAAGATTGTTACACTGTTTCCAGTCTCCAAATACCCATCTACTCTGTAGCCTGCATGTCTAACTTCGCGGCCGTTTGCAGCGTGCCTTATTTTAATATTCCGCTTCAACTCTTCGCACAACAACCACATAATGGCTATATGCGATTGGTTGTCTTTCCAGCGGTAACCTCCTGAAGGAACAACACCTATCGTGTTCTCTTTCATGAAATTTCTCCTATATGCTAAGAGACATGCACCAGCAATCGTGTACGCCTCCGTGAAGGGTGAGACCTTTGTCAGGTAGTAAAATAACCTGCTAAATTCGCAGCACGTGGATCTTAACGCGCTAACGTCATTAGAGCAATAATCTCTTAATTCTTTTTCAAAATTAAACACAGAATCTGTCTGTGTTTCGTACCACCTATCAAAGACCTCACGCTCACCGTTGGTCATTGATCCGTAGCCAAATGTCTCTTTGGATGAGATAGGACCAACATAACCTCTATTCCCTAAAGTGTTAAAAAAGTGGGGAAAATACCCTTTTTTTAACGACAAACTTAAATTAAACGCAGAGGGTAGTTTGGAGAGCGCCATGGGTAAAAAGTTTAAAGAATCTACAAATCTAAAATTTTCCACATCCATACTAATGATTTTACTCCCTGTTAAGATGACTTTAGGAGTCCAATTAAGTTCATTCACCATGTATTTCAGTAGAAAATGACCGTCATACCCCTTCATGTTGTGCGCTATACATATTATTTTATTAAATTTTGACCTCGGTAATGTTAAATAATTAAAGAGATCGCGAATCGGATCAAACGTGTTGTCGGACACCGCACGCGTGACACACGTGATCACTATTCGCTACTCCGGCGCAGTTAAAACAACTCTGCTGTACAACACACAAGACCGGGATATGTTCAAAACTGGTCCACGGCGGTGAAATAGGCTCGTCTTGCCGACATTCAATATCATAATATATATACAGAGTCTTATTTTCACCGACGACCTTTCCCTGGTCTCTTTGGATGTAGCAGAGATGATCTAAGTGACACTCCTTGCGACAGACAGAACAGTAAAGCGTATCGCACCTGTGCTGCACCTCGCCGACACCCTGATTTCCTTTATAAACCCTCCCACAGCTTTCACAGTACTTTTTTCTTTCGCATAAATTGTTATTTAAATGATGAGCCATGCAGTCACCCCCGAAAAACCATTATTGCAATCAGTGCATTTAATTTTAGTTTGGGTCTCATCACATGGCCCATCACTCTCACAACGTGGACATTTGTAATTGCACCTGTGTGCGTGCTTATTACTGTAAGGGATGACATGGCCTACAGTAATATGAACACGAAAATGCACCTGTTACCGATGTGACTAAATTGTAATGCCCATCACCGTGCACCAAATCTATGTGCTTTAGCGGCTGGTGTTGCGATGGTTTCGTCCATTCAAAAATTATTTCCCTACCCTTCCTACAGCCGAAAACAGTGGTGATACAATACCCTCCTAAGTGTTTCTGGAATTTCTCTAACTCTTGAATCCCACCCCCTTGTATTAAATTTACCCCGGCAGCCACCATTAAAGCATTTGCCCTATCCACTTGAAGAGTACCTCTATTTTCTTTAATTTTTTAAAAGTTTTTCCCTGAATCTTCGTGCATCGCAACACCAACTGCTAAAGCCCTTGAGAGACATAGTGAATCGTCCCTTGGTATCACGATGATGGACCTCTTCTTTCTGCAAAATTCGTCGAAACTAATCGAGTTAACGTAAGGAGTTCGCCCGAATCCGGCTGACATGTCCACATGTTGGACTTCCACCCTTAGCGTGCATGTCGTTATGAACCCCTCGTTACTTTGAATTACTTTTTCAATTCTTTTTGTGATGATGTCCGGGGAAAGTTGGTCTGCTCTCCGGAATGGAATGCAGACCTTCTTTTCCGGCGTATTTAAATTATAAATTGTTACCCCTACCCTATCACTATGCTTCATTCTGTTACGTTTCACAAAATTTAACACCTCGTCAAAACAAACGTCAATCCATTCTACGGGGTTGAAAACCCCGTTTGGCACTCGTAGGTTTACATCGATCGTTTGCCCACTTAATTTAAATTTTTAAAAATATTTCACCGCATCGGACACAACAACAAAATTTTCTGGCTCACCCTCATCACCATCGCCACCGTCCTCGTCGTGTCCGATCCCTTTATCCTCCGTCGACGTATCAGATGGATTTGACGTTTGTCCCTCCATTTGGTGGGTATCCTCCTTTTGGTGGGTTTCCTCTTCCTCTTCCTGCTCCTCCTCCTCATCATCACTCACCACAAAAATATCTGGTGATTCAGCACTGTAGTCTGTTGGGAATAATAATAATTAATAATATATATATATATATTAATGATAATAATCAGTAAAATAATTTTTATAACTGATCATAGTGATCACGTTACCTTGGTGATTTTCCAAGGAAACCCCTGTGATGTTATCTCCCTCGTCAGGGTGTAGTGTAGTTATTTCTGAAATAAGATTTGTTAATTTATTCTCTGTATTGATAATAATGATTAACCACATCGGATTCATTTCTTAATTATTGTTAATATTATGACAAATAATAATAAATTATCATCCTACCTTCCATCTTCGGCTTCTTAACCCCCTCCGCCACAGTGACAGTGGAGGCTGCGCGTTTATTCCCGCCGCTTTGTGTTACCAATTTTTCCAAATCGGGGTTTTTCGCCAGCAGCTCCCCCCTTTGCCGATTTTCTTCAACCAAGAGGTTTTCTTCTTTTCTTTCACGACCATCTATCAATGTTAATAATAATAATGATAATAATATTATTGGTGATGCTGACAATGATAAAAATAATTATAATATCGACATTATTATTATTGAGAAATCGCCCTCAACTTCTTCTTCGCATCTTCCCTCTTCTGATACGTTCGACATAAGCTGTAGAGGCGCTCGTCACTCTCCCTTGTCGCCAGGACTATGTCCATTGCCATTATGGCCAACTGGATACATTGTTTCTCCATCTCTCAAACGTTCTAAAAATCAACTAAAAACAGCTAAAAACCTCGGCGGCAGTGACGAGAGCATCCCCTAAACACTTCTTTTATTCTAAATTGTTTGTGGGGGTGGGTTGCATGGGCGGCCGTTCAAATTAGGGCCTTGGTGATTGGTGACGTCGTAAATCTCTGCTACGGGTTAGGGGGTTCGCTAAGGCCGGGGCCTGTAGGTAGGGTCAGGATTTACCCCACCCCCTTACACAATAAGCATCGGTGGTGTCGGTGATTTTGGCGCCGTTTGAAAAAAGAGACATTTCTGGTTTATACAATGCATTAACCATCGTCAGCGTATTTAAAATATTTTAACGTACGTTTAATGAGATTAAATTTCATAAATTTGGTAGTAATAAGAGTAGCCGATATTGTATCTGGTATGAAATGGGAGACAGTTATGTCGTGTAAAGAATCTGCAGATTCTTTCCTTAATTGTGATATAGGTTCTTATAACAATGATATCCGAACGGGTGATATTGTATTGAGTTTTGGAGAATTCTATGGTGAGAAAGTTATTAAAATTATTAAAGAAGAGAAGTATTGTGTATGGTTGGGTGAATCTTCATGGCGAGGTTTGCTTCGTTTGCGGAGGTGTGTTGAATATGCTCTAGAACGGTGTGGTGAATGGTGCGACGGAACTGCACGCAACGTTTTGGATTCAATAACATACCAATTGAAAGAACATGTTGTACGTAAATGTATGGGGTGCAAAGGCGTCGTACATGAACATTCATGTGGAACAGTAGAAAGTTTTCAAAATGTGCTTGATCATATGTGTGAGGTCGAAGAGAATTTCCTGGAAACAGAAGATAAATGCTTTGACTGTAAAATATTTTTGAATGAACATTTTGAATTCCCGCTCTCCAGAAAACACTGGCGCCAATAGGGGACAGGGGGTGGGGGTGGGGGTGGGCCGTCTGGGTATGAGAAGGGGTGGGTTTGGGTTGTAAAGCACCACCTTCGAAGAGGGACTTGGGTTCATTTTGAATTCCCGCCCTCCAGAAAACACTGGCGCCAGTAAAGGGCAGGGGGTGGGGGTGGACCGTCTGGGTATACTACCATATATACTACTCTTGGTTTAATAAGAATACATGGGAACTGTCCTGCAGAAAAAGTACTGTCCTTACTCCAGGAAAGATTAGGAAACTTTCAGTTAAAACTTGAAACAGATGTGGTTGCAACAACTAGTGATGGTGCAGCTGTTATGGAAAAATTCAGAAAATTATCACCGACTATTCAACAGTTCTGCTACAATCATGCACTACATCTAGCTGTAACAAAAGTATTTTATGTTAAAAAATTGAAAGGTGAAGCAACAGGAACATGTAGCAGCGACAGTGAATTCAATACAGATTCTGAATACGAGTAAGATGATAGCAATGACTCTTAATCAGATGATGTGGCCCGAGCCGATGAGTATGATTTGCAAGATGATGTATCTTTGGTAGTTAGCAGTGTACGAAGAATTGTAAAACTGTTTAAATATTCTCCAGTAAGAAATTCTCTTTTGCAGCAAGAAATAATCAAGAGTGAAAAAGGGGAACTAGAAGTCATTTTGGACTGTAAAACACGCTGGAACACACTGGAGAGAATGCTAGAGAGATTTTTAAAGATCCTAAATCCAATTAAGATCGTTTTACGAGAGCTGAAACTCGATCACTTGTGGAAAGAAGAATATTATGAAATTGTGAGAGGTATGTTGAATTGCTTACAACCTGTGCAATTATCAGTTGAGGCTTTAAGCAATAGAGAAGCTAATATTCTTACAAGTGAAGGAATTTTGAAGTTCCTGTTCAATAATTTAGAAAAACAGAAAAACAAAATGCTTTTAAAGGAAATAAAATTTGAATTGGTTAAACGTAGAAATAAAGATCTTGTGTCTCTCACAAAGTGCTTGAGCAAGGTTAGTTGCCTATGTGAGATGGAAAAGGATGAATTTTTTGCCATGTCAAGCAAGAATGAAATTGCACGATTGGCAAAGTCATTAATGGAGACTTTTTAAAGGAAGATTTACAACAGAAGAAGTGCAAAAAGAAGAAAAAATGGATGTCCTTATAGAGGGTTCTGACATTAAATCAGAATCTGATTTGAAGTGTGAATTGGCTAAATCAATATCAATTTCGATATCAAAACGTAGTTCTAATCAACCAGACAAAATATTTGCTTCTCTAATGAAGGAAATGAAGCAATGCATTCTCTCACCCTCAACTTGAAGATGCTTTTAGACGCACTCATAACAATTCGGCCAACGTCAACACAAAATGAAAGAAATTTATCCACATCTGGTATATCTGTTACAAAGCAAAGATCACGATTGTCTTATAGGGCAATTAATGCTCTATGCCTCTTAAAGTTTCATTTTAAAAATGATAAATAAGAATTATTTGAAGTATTATTTCAATTTTCAACCTAATAATATTTGCATTTGTTTATGTGTTAATGTTTAATTTCAATACTAAAATATTTAAATGAAATTGAGAACGTTAATACATTCTGTGATATATGTAAAAACGTATTGTATACCATAAGGTATAATAAAGTCTGTATTCATTACATTGTTTATATTTTGAGAAAACCTCAGATATAGCAGAAACATATCAAAAATGATGCTCTGTTTATTAACAGTTACTATTATAGTCATTATTACTGGTGATCTACGAAAATTAAATAAAAAAGATGATTTCGGGAATTCCCGGGAAATACGATTTCCTGATTCCCGAAGGTTCAGAAATGTCGGGAATTTGGAAACCCTAATCCTATACCAGTGCTATTCAATTAGTTTTTCCAATGGGCCACTTAAGAAATCTTGAGTACTTAGGCGGACCAGACTTGTTAACTAGACCTTAGCATTATATATTTGGATTAGATCATTGACGAGGAGGTAATAATTACAGAACTGCATATAATGATTACATTTGTATTTATTATAATGTATTATTTATTTTTATTTATTTATTTATTTTTTCAATAGCTCTTAAACAGCACATATACGGCCTTTTACAAAGAGCTTTTAACAGTAACAAAGACAAACATACAGAAAAACAACATATATCACAACACCTATGCCCGAAGCGGGATTGGAACCCGCGACCTTTGTGTTAGAAGGCAGGCGCTCTGCCTACCAGTCTAACCAGTAGAATAATATATACATCAGGGATGCACAGCTCTAGAGCGCGTGGAGCACCCGCGGGCGCACCCGTGGAAAAGGGCACGCTCTGGCCGAGTGAGACCTATGTGCGAGAGAGAAGCTTCCCCTCCCCCGCTACCACCACAATATATGCTCTGCCGTGCGCCCGCGGGCGCACTTGGAGCACGCGCGCGCTCTGGGAGCGCTGTTTGTGCATCCCTGATATACATTGAAAAGGAACAGGAAATATTTATCCATTTAACATAAATAAATGCAAAAAGTTAAGAGTAAATTTACAAAACAGAAACAGAAAACATTACACTGAAAAATTTAACTTTAGCTATTTATGGATTTATGTTGAATTTTAATTGATCAATACTGCTTCTGAAGTCACAAACTTTTGCGAATCGTTGAACAGTAAAAAAATATGGTAAGTTCACTTTTATGTTGTCCATTTGAATGAAAGTAACTGATAAGTAAAAATTATAAACAGAAGTTAATTAAGTTCAGAACATACATGCTACATCCAAGTTAACTGCACTGTAACACTACCATGTCTTTTTAATGTGAAAAGTGGCACTTCCTGTTTCATTAGCATGGAAAAGTTAGGTTCATAAGTTGTGAAAGCTATCCGGAGGCAGTCCTTCGTTTCCCAGTGAGGCTTGCGTGTTGCACTTGATAGTTTTCATGTGGGAAAAGGCTGATTCACAGGCATAAGTTGACCCAAACATAGTTAAGAGTAAGAAACCTAGCTTTCTTACATTTGAAAATACGTTTGAGTCAATATCAATGCAAAACTGTACCATACCCACATCTTTGAAGTGATCTTTCAGAGCGGATGACGACTTCAATTCAACGATTTCCAGCTGCAATGGACCTTCATCAATAAGAGGAAGAAGTTGCTTGCACATTTCAGAAGTCTTCTCTTTCGAAAGTAAATGAATTGCTTACAAATTCCATAACACTGAAGGCATGAAATTGTTCCTCAAAGTTGTTCTTCAGATTAGTTAGGAAATCTTTCATGACACGAATAACACTTTCGGAGGAAATGGAAAGGACTTCTTGTGCTTTAGGGAAATGAAGCAATTTTCCAGATGTTAAATCAGATGAAAATAATGTTAATTTTGCCTGAAATGCTGTTAGTTTTTCAACGAGATTGATAATGCATTTGTTTTTTCCCTGCAGTTGTTCATTCACTACATTCAAGTGGCCAAATATATCGCACAAGAAGGAAACTTTACACATAAAATCATTGTCCTGTAGCAATGGTTTGAACTCAGCAGCACCTTTGAGAATACAAGATTAAAGAAAAGCAGAGATTTCGCTTTTGAGCTCAATAAATCTCTCCAGAACTGGACCTGTACTCAACCAGCGAATATCATTGTGGAGTAGAAGATCTTGATGTTCAGCAGACATGTCAGCGAGTAATTTACGGAACAGCCTGTGCCGAAGGCTAGATTTTGATCTAATAAAGTTTACTACTTTCATAATCATATCCATCACGTATTTTAGACCATATGAAAGTTTGGCACATAACACACTTCGGTGAATAATGCAGTGTAAAGACTGCATCTGAGGAGATAAATCCATCAATCTTGCAACCAACTCACACACCTTTCCTGTCATGGACGGAGCACCATCATACGTAACTAGGAGGCATATCTTTCCCAGTTCCAGTCTATTTTCATTGAAAAAGTTTTTAATCTTCTCGAAGATAACTTCTCCTGTAGTGTTTGTTTCTAGTGGGAGTAGCGCTAGCAATTCTTCACGGAAACAGCTGCCATCAAAATATCGAACGAATACACATAACTGAGCGATGTTAGTTACATCCGTTGACTCATAAATCGCAATGGACATTGTTTCCGACTTTTGCAAACTCATGCAGATCATGTGGAACAACTCTGATCCGAGAATTTCAACTCTACGAGCTGTAGTCGTATCTGAAAGGGGAACTTGTTTCGCGGAAGCAATCACACTCAACTTGATTTGTTCATCACTGATAACTTCATTCAGTACTGCTGAAATAGTCTTTTATTAGATCAGAATCGGTAAATGGTTTTTGTTTTTTGGCCAATAACCAAGCCACACGTAAAGATGCTGCAGTTGCCTTCTCCTGTTGGGATGATGTGTGAATCATCATGGCACTCCCTTTTTGATACGATGTTGTAAGTGAGTCCATTTTAGAAATACGTAACGCTGAATCGGCTGGGTAAGACTGTTCACATGATTTGTGTTTGCTTTCATAATGTCTTTTTAAATTGTATTCCTTAACTGCTGAAACACACCCGTTGCATAAAGGACACATCGGTTTTGATTTTGGAGTATTTGGTAGTATAAATAGATATTTACCGGTCCATTCTGACAAGCCTCTTGGCTATTAGTGCGAGCAGATACGGCAAGAGGAAAGCTTAACGTCCTCACAACCCATTTAAATCAACAAATAAAGCGTGTCGTGCTTTGCGCGCGAAAGTGCGTCTCTTGATATCCCCAATTGGCTGCCGCCAACAAAGGGTCCCCTTCAGGGCCATACAAGTTCCCCGAAGTGGTCTGCCGGCGCGGACCACTTCGGGATCATTTTTTTGTTGCGGGAAAAAGTTCGCACTAACCCCATCTCTGCGTGTTTCCTTGTTTTTCTCTGCGGCTGAGACATCATGTCTCAGCCGCCCCCTTCCGGGGAGACTTCTCCTGACCTCCCTACTGCGGCGGATGCCTCCCCAAAGCCCTCAGAGCCGGACACAAACGTATTCCACCTTGAATCGTTCTCTCGAGAGCAGCTGTTGGACGCCTTCCGGCAGCTCTACTCCCAGCTCCACGCTTCCCTGGAGGAGCGAAATCGTCTAGCGGTGGAGGCCGCTGAGGCGAAAGCCGCGCTGCCCTGTCATCTTCTTGCACCTGTGGAGCCACTCCTACCTGTCTTGCCACCTGAGTCTCCTCTGCCACCTGCGCCGGCACTCCCAGCCGCCGGTAAGTTCCGACGCGCCTCAAACCGCCCCTCCAAGCAGTGATGGCTTCACTGAGGTCCCACAACCCAAAAGGCGACGAAAGGCCGCCTTCTCTCCACTTCCTGTAGCCGTTTCCCTAATGAACAAATTTGATCCCCTTTCCAACAGTTACCTTCATATTTCCCCTCCCTTAGCTTCAGTACCAGCAACCTCTTCCCCTCCCCTTGAGGAATCCGAGATGGAGACCGAACCATCTCCAGCCCCTCCAAAGCCCAAAAAAGTAGTTATTCCGTCCATAAAGGTGGAACACTCCGACATATGGATGGCCTCGGGCCAAAACATTCTGCGAAAGGCCAACCTTAAGCCGGTCTGCCATATGATCGGAGCCAACCTTACCTTGATCAAATGCCACACCGTATCAGACTACAAGCTGATACGGGATGAACTTAAGACCCTTCAGGTCCCCCATTTTACATATCAACTACAGGAGGACCGCCTCGCTAAATTTACTCTGCGCGGCCTCCCTACTAGGACCCCCTCCTCCGAAATCCAGTCCTCGCTTAACGAGGCTGGGTTCCCTATTCATTCCATTAACCAACACTCCACTACCCGTCCTGTGCAGAGTGAGCGGGATCTGGGCGTCACAGCTGTCTCTCGACGCCTGGTCCCAGTGTGGCAGGTAACGCTGGAGAGGGATGCCGACGTTGCCGCGTTTGAAAAACTTCACACCTTGAACTTCTACGACGTAGAAACAAATCCATACAAGGCCCCTGAGGTACCGAAGCAATGTCACCGATGCCAAAAACTCGGGCATACCCGGAATTTTTGCGAATTAAATCCAAACTGCGTTAAATGCGGCGGGCCTCACCCGTCCGCAGCATGCACTAAGATCCGCGAGACCCACCCCCACCTGCTACAATTGTCAGGGCAGCCACACGGCCAACTACCGAGGCTGCCCGGTCTTCATTAAAGCCAAAGAGGCTATGAAAGCCGCCATCAATAAGCGCGCCGCTTCACGGACGCGCTCTTATGCGAGAGCCGCAGGGGACTTCCCTGACCTTCCCCGACCTTCTCGCCCTGCCCAACCCAGCTTCTTTTCCGCACCCTCCCAACCCTTACCTCTTCTGCCTCCACCCTCCTTGCCCAGTGACATGTCCGATCTCTTCTCCTGGTTTGCAGGAATGCAACAAAAGCTTCGGCTCGCAAAATCCCTCGAGGAGAGAAAGTTTATTCTCCTCGAGGAGATGATCAAGAACACTGTTTAGCTTTCATCCCTCCATCACACGTTAGCTCCCTTAAAATCATGTCCTGGAACTGTCAAAGTATCCAGGGCAAATCCTCTGAACTCCATACTTACGCCACGGACAACAACATCGACATCATCTTGCTACAAGAAACATTCTTAAAGTCAACAAAAAAGTTTTTTTTTCCACACTACGCAATACACAGACACGACAGAGCTTCCCGCGGTCCCGGTGTCGCTATTTTGATAAAATCCACCCTTCACCATTCCCTTCTAAATTCCAAAATCATCCCGAACTTGGAAACCATTGGCATCCAAGTCCCCACAAAAAACGGCCCTTTGCACATCCACTCCGTATATCAAAAATGCGATAAATTGACCTCGTCCTCGCTTGACTCGCTCTTCAAGGGAGGGACCCCATCCATCTTTATCGGCGACTGGAACTCTAGTCATACCCACTGGGGCTGCAAATCAAATAATCCAAATGGCAAAGTTTTGCTAAATTACGTCATAACCAATCCCATGCGAGAAATCCGCGAAAAGCACCGCATTCCATCTGCAAAGGATTTCTCCATGAAAATGGCCGCCAGGTTGAGATCTCGTCTCCCTCTGACAGGAAACCCTCTACTCACAGATATTTGGAAAACCCCTTTAGGCTCCCGTAAAAGGAAATACAAAACCCCTAGAGACATCTTTCGCCCGCCCTAACCCCTACTACAATGCAAACTGTCCTCTATCTTTTTAAATAGTTAAGTAATGTATCTTCTTCTAGTTTAATCCCTACTCTTAGTCTTAGCAATCTAGTTTTAGCTCCTGTAAAAAATTGGATACCACTGTTAAAAAAATTTTTGTATTTATGGGAATTGGTTAAAAAAAAAAATTAAAATAAAATTAAAAAAATCTAATAAAAAATAATTTAATAAATCTATTTATTTATTTATTTAAACAAAAAAAAAGAGAATAAAAAATAAAAAGAAAAAATCGCTACCAGTAACCCAAATATCCCAAATTATACCAATTAGTTTAGTCTTAAGTTTCTTCTTCTTTCCTCTATCAACACCGAGCCATCGCTGCTTGAGAGCAATTGTCATTCTAAAAGGGCAACTGTAAATAGCGTGTCGGAACTGCTGTAGGACTGGGTTCCCCAGTGGAGCAGCATCCCGCTAGGCGACTTCGTCGCTGCCGTACTAGAGACCGTTCCATTCTGACAAATCTGCGATTTTCAGTGTCAAGTTTTCTTTTCTTGTTACATAATGCAGAAAGTGCCATTTTAAAACGAGATTGAAGTAACGTTAAAACGAAAAAGCACACACAACTTTAGGAGAATGAATGGACACGCGAGGGCAGCGTCAACAGAACAACTGACTGGTATCTTCTCTTCATGATGTACAGACCTTAACTGATGACTCTTCAAAGAAATCGATCCTTTCCGAGCAATAGACACTTCGCTAGACTAAACAAACTGCACGTGCAACCTTCCTGTCCCGGGACGGGATGCATCGTGAGATACAGATAAAAGTTAAATTTGAAGAAATTCGAAGTGAAGGGAAATATCGATTATAAGAATAAGATACTACGTTTATTTTTATTTAAAATGGTGTTTGTCTGAAGCTCGTACGTCGCTTCTTTATAATTTAATTTTACAAAAGAAAATGACTGCATACCCAATGATTAAAATTACCCGCAATCTTATGCTGTCCGCACGTATATCTTGAGAGGTAAACGCGGCAACGCTGTTACCGACTTCTCCCGCCTGAACCCTCTTCATTTCCCCAGGAAGGCGACAGTGCCCGAACACTGGTTATGAGTGGTAGCAAGTAGAGGGGAGCAGGATACAGTTTGATTCATTATTGCCTGCCAGGCAGCCTGTTGATTCAGTGTTATTTTCAAAATTGAAAAGACGATAACTCGAAACAATGAAATGAAGATAGGCTTTAATAATACGTATTTAAGAATCATGTACAGTCAGATTAAATACTACAATAACGTCAAATAATATTTTTAATCCTCTTTTTCAATCCTCAAATAAAAAAAAAACAATTGAGTGTGTAAATAGGTGGGCCAGTATGAGATGTCTCGTGGGCCGGATGTGGCCCGCGGGCTGCTTATTGAATAGCCCTGTCCTATACCCTTGGCATGTAGATGGTTAACTAACTTCAAAGAGGAGAAAAATTGACCACCATAAATTTTGAAAGAGCCCTCTGGAAGCTTCGCTGTGAGATCTGCAACAACAGATCCTCCTAGTCCCAATCACATGTGCTCCCGGTTTGTCTGTTTCCCCTGATAGGCTCAAACTGTATCAAATACCCAAGGCGTTCACAGAGATTTTAACATTAAAACGTATTGGTTTTCCACACAGAAATTGTTTAGCCCCATGTCTTCCAAAATAAGGTAACATAACTCTCATCTACTTATAATAATTCTTCCAATTGTGCAAAATTTAAGTAGCGTTCATTTAGCATAGTTAAAAGTGCTCTCACTTTTGCAAATTTATCACCAGGGGCAAGTTGTTGGTTGTTTGCACAATGAGTATACCATTTGAACAATTTGAACCTGTTTCTTCGCATTGCATTAGCTACTGCAGGAATGTAAGTCTCATTGTCAGTATCAGTTTCCCACATCATTCTCCATCTAGGGACATTTAAATATTCCGACAATATTAAAATAGCAACAAAACATCTTATTTCATCCGAACTGGTATCGAACAAATGATCTCCCTTTTCCTGTTGTGCATAGGGGACAAACTTCCCTCATTAATTTGCACACTTCATTGTCAAAAAATAGCTCGAAAAAGGAAACAGGGTCCGTCCTTTTATATATAATACAACTTGAAACTGAAAATGGTGGTAAACTTGGCGACAAATCTTTACGCACTCATTTCGTTTGAACTCATCACTGCACTTCCAAAATCTCGGAAACCGTAATATTAATGTTGAAACAATAATAAAATTTGATAACATGAAACATAATTAACATATGTTACTAATTGTTACTCAAAATATGTATAAAAATAAATTAATAAATTCAAATACATATAAAAATACATTTATTACGTAACTAAAACTCACGTACCCATTCATGCCCGGTGTTCCAAAATTGGAACATCATTAGTTTATACTAAAGAAAATAAAACTATAACGCGGTATGTTAACTCTAACTACATGCATATATTCGGAAACATATTAAATATAGCGATGTAAAATATTTATTGAATTACAACATTTTAAATATAAGTTTTTACTTACTTCTTCAAAGACATTTTTCAATTGAAAAAACACCGAAATAAACCACGACACTTGTAACCTGGTTAGTGACTTAGAACACAATGATTAATATTCTACACATTCCAGCACTCCAATGTGTCTCACCCATGTGATGATGTCAGCATTTGTTACATTATTGTGCCACCAGAGAGTGAAATAGACAATGTTCCAATATTGGAACAGTGGGCAAAAATGGGTTAGGTAAAGGGAAGATTTTTATGAAGATGAGGTGAGAGTTTACAAATGAAGGAAAGGATTGGGGGAATAGCATGAGCTTGTCTAATTTCTTGAATTGGAATGAGCCTTGAAGAGGAGGTTATATATCGGAGGGTCTTGTTCTGAAATACCTCAAGCTTTTGCCTGAGGTATTCAGGACAGTTCCTGAATAGTTCGGCTGAGTAAGTGAGGGTGGGACGAATGATGGAGAGGTATAATCGTAACTTGTCTCGCCGAGTGAGCGGAGACTTCGGGGTTAAAAAGGGGCATTAAAATACTTTTAACCGCCATTGCTCTCGCAATAGACGTGGGCATGCAGGACCCAGGAGAGTCTGTAGTCCATATACACACCCAGAAATTTATAGGATGGAGCAGTAGGTATCTCTGTGCCCATTACGCGAAGTGGTAAGTGTGGGGAGTGTGTGCGGGGATGCTTAGTAAAAAGCACAGTTTTGCACTTTTTGGGATTGACCCTAATTTTCCACAGCCTAAGCCATCTGTGGAAAAGTTGAAAGTGTTCCTGTAATCTGGTGTTAGTGTAAGTCTGTTTGTGTGCTTGTGTCGCAAAAGCCGTGTCGTCTGCAAACATGTAGGTGTGTGTAAGTTTGGAATTGGGTATGTCGTTGACGTAGAGGTTGTAGAGTGTGGGGCTCAGCACGGAGCCTTGGGGACCACTAGAGGTGGAAAACAATCGAGTCTTTACCATCAATAGATATCGATATTTCTGAATAAACTATTGATTAATATCGATAGTCTGACAACTTGGAATCATATCCTATGTTTTCTTTCACAATAATAATATTTTTTATTGCTAATATACTACTACATACAAGATTCTAGCATTGTCATAAAATTACATATTATGATATCTACTGCTCTGCTTCGTTCTTTTCCTTTCAATCTTTTCTCCGTGAAACTAAACTGAGCTGAGCCTGTACCATCATCAACAGAAATATTAGCTCTTCCTCTTGAATCGGAAGCATCCTCTTTCTGTGGTCCCTCTCTTTCAATGATAGAAACATGGTTAGGTAATTCGCCTTGTAAAATAGATACTGCAGCTCTACTATTCTCTGCACTGTGGAAAGCTTCTTTCTTGAGCCTTGGATCAAGGATAGTGGCTAGTCTACACAAAGTCCTTTCTTCATAGGGAAACATTCGAGTTCTTATTCCATTAATGAGTAGATTCTGTACCATCTCACTAACTTCTGTGCATACCTTCACTTCCATTACTTTGGTAAATATTTCAAATGTCATAAGAATAATAAGAGACACAGAAACATAATCTCCTGATATTTTCCTAGTAGCTTCCTCAAATGGGAGGAGTTTTACTATTTCCTCCAAAACAGTAAGGTCATCAGCAGTGAGCATTGGTGGTGCCTTGGGGGTTTTGGATAGTGACACTGTCAGCGGATCACAAACTTTCAATCATATATATATATAATCATTCGGGAGAGTAGGAGTAGCCTCTGCTTGAGCAGCCGGGTCATGGAGCAGGACCTGCTCTACCTCAAGCGGATTGCTGCCAGGTTGCTGCTTGACCAATGCCTTGGCCATCCTCCAAGTGGAGCAGTCCTCAAAGGAGAGGGCGTTCAATGTTTCGCTCCATTGCTGGCCGCGGAACTTGGAAGTCTCCTACTTGATACGATTATGAAGACTATTATAGTGGGATTTGTCTGCAGGGAGGCGAGAATTTTGATACAGCGGGATTTGTCTGCAGGGAGGCGAGAATTTTGATACACCTTCCTAGCCTGATTTCTCTCCTGAATGAGAAGAAAAATAGCATTCGGGAGGGTAGGAGGATTTGTTGGAGGTTTATTAAAGGGGGTAGATGCTTTAAGGAAAGAGTCGGTGAGGATCGAAGTAAACTCCGTCACTCTTGAGTTAATTGACACAGGACTTGGTTCAATCAGCTTGAGATTGGAAGAGGCAGAGTCAACTAAAGAAGTAAAAGAATCCCAGTGTACTTTAAATGAAGGAGGGGGTGGAGTGGCAGACAGCGGGAGGAACTGCACTGGAAAGGAGATACGATAGTGGTCAGAGGAATACAACTTTAAAACATAGATATGCAGTGCAGTAGGTAAATTTCAGGAAATAGCAAAGTCTAAAATGTCACTCGAAGGTTGTCTTCCTGGCACACAGTGAGTAGGCACACTACGGGGACGGATGACGGCATTGGAGTCCATCAGGAATTGGTGCAGCTTGACACCATTTGTGTAATGGCTGCGACATCCTCAGTCCTCGTGTTTCGAGCTCCCGTCCTCCACGAAGATGGTAGGAGTGTCTCCAGCTATGGGGGAGCGAAGGTCACCATGCTGAAGGGGACGAGATGCGGGGTGATAGACGGTATACAGGTGGAGGAAGTTGACACAGGGATACCTATGGATTGAAGATGGAGAAGGCCGGTACATTTAATGCCTTGTGTGCAAGGGAGCTGCGGATAAGGATGGCGACACCACCTTGGTTACGTGTGCGATCATGTCTGTAAATAGTGAAATTTGGAAGGAAGAGAGAGTCTCTGGGAGATAGGTGTGTCTCTTGTAGAAGTAGTAAGTCAACTGGGTGTCGGGTTATGTAATCGAGTATTTCGGCTTTCTTGTTGCGAATAGACCGCATAAAAGGAAATGACTTCTAGGTGTCTGGGCAAGGGGGTTTGTCTCGCCATCTTACTCGCTTAGGGTCAGAAGCTCCGTGACCAAGATGAGCTTCTTGGCCTGGGGAGTGGTAGCAGCGCAGAGGTGCCGGAGAAGGTCAGTGAGCCAGGGCAAGATGTCCTTTGATGCCGCTGGCCTGAAATAGGTTAGGGAGCTCCTGCAGCTGGGAGGTGGATGAGTCAGCAGTGTGAGCAGGCTGCTGAGAGAGTGGAGTGGAGGCTTCAGACACTACCAGAGTCAGAGCAAAAGCTGCTGGGGGCGGGATGATTACATTTGGAGTGGGTGGAGGAGGAAGTAGAGGTGTTGTATGGGCTGACTTCGCCGGGAGAGCCGGGAAGTCAGAAGCCTTAGCCGCATAAGTGGCAGGCTTGGGAGTAGGCCATGAAGTGGTGCGTTGCCTTTCCCGCATAGCCTGAAGGGCTTGGCGATGAGTATCGCACCCGGGGTAATTTGCCAGGTGTTTGCCCTGGCAATTGACGCACTTAGCTGGGGATGTGCGATCAGTTTTAGGACACTCCCCGATTGGGTGGGAGTCGAGGCATTTCACGCAGCGTGGGGCGTGAAAGCAGCAGTTCTTGGTATGGTGAGGACTCTGGCAGTGATGGCATTGTACCGGACCCTTTGGTTTACGCATCACCTACAGCGATACATCTACTATCCCTACGTGGTCAAGGTCACGGAAAAGCTGCACATCAACATCCTTTAGAAGGATGATGTGGAACAGGGAGGCTTTGTCACGGCACTGATGCCGGCCTTGGCCTCTGATAGCAGTGGGTGAGTCGTATATATTCGTTGGAGGGAGAAGATGGGAAACCCCATACCCTCTAGGTCGGCCTTAACGTCCACCTCCTCTGCTGTGGGTGGAAGGCCTCAGAGACAGGAGGACGAGGCCTTTTGATCGGGAAAGGAGTAGGTGTGGAACTCCAGTTTCAGCTGATTTGAAATATTCAACGAGAGACAAATCTCTCGGCGAGTGACACCGAATATTAAGGGTGTTACCAACTATTTTACAGGTGGGAGGAGAGTCAGTTCGATCTGTTATCACCCGCAGGTTGGCGTAATAGTTGGCCAACGAGGTGGAGAGAGTGCCTTTAACCGCCGCTCTGAAGGACCGGTCGGTTAGGAAGGATGAAATAACCTTGAGGAGGTAGATGGGAATGCCTTGGCTAAATAGCTTTAGGAGCAAGTCTTGGTGCCAAACGGTGTCAAAGGCTTTAGCAACGTCAAGGAAGACTACCTCGGTGCATTTCTTAAAATTAAAACCTGTGGTTATGAATTCCGTGAGGCGGAGGGCTTGGTGGATGGCTGAGGTTCGGTTGCGAAAGCCCAGTTGCTCAGGACGGAGTAGGTTAGATCGTAAGAGAAATTTTTGTAGTCTGACCAAGATGACTTTTTCCAGAAGTTTAGAAATATTGGATAGCAAGGTGATAGGCCTCATGCTATCCAATAGAGTAAGCGATTTCCCGGGTTTTGGAAAGAAGATAACTTTACCTTCCCTCCAAGCCAGCGGGAAGTAAGAAGAGTCGAGGCAAGAGTTAAAGAGATTGCAAAGGACATGAATAGTGACAGATGGGAGGCGTTTTAACATATTATTTGTAATTCCGTCCTGTCCTGGAGCTTTGCGGTGCTTAGTCTTCGAGATCAAGAAGGATAGTTCCGCGGGAGACTTTGGTTCCGGAGGAGGTGTAGGAATGGTCAGCAAGGCATTGTAGGCTTGCTCTGCCCTGGCCTCATACGCTGAAGGCCTGGTATTTGGTGATGTTACAAGTTCGAAATGAGAGGCCAGGGCCTCCGCTTGAGCAGCCGAGTCATGGAGCAGGACCTGCTCCACCTCAAGCAGATTGCTGCCAGGTCGTTGCTTGACCAATGCCTTGGCCATCCTCCAAGTGGAGCAGTCCTCAAAGGAGAGGGTGTTCAATGTGTCGCTCCATTGCTGGCCGTGGAACTTGGAAATCTCCTTCTTGATACGATTATGAAGACTATTATAGCAGGACTTGTCTGCAGGGAGACGAGTATTTTGATGCACCTTCCTAGCCTGATTTCTCTCCTGAATGAGAAGAAAAATAGCATTTGGGAGAGTAGGAGGATTTGTTGGAGGTTTAATAAAGGGGGTAGAGGCTTTATGGAGGGAGTCGGTGAGGATCGAAGTAAACTCCCTCACTCTTGAGTTAATTGACACGGGATTTGGTTCAATAGGCTTGAGATTGGAAGAGGCAGAGTCAACTAAAGAAGTAAAAGAATCCCAGTGTACTTTAAATGAATGAGGGGAGGAGTGGCAGACAGCGGAAGGAACTGCACTGGAAAAGAGATAGGATAGTGGTCAGAGGAAAATAACTTTAAAACAGAGATAGGCAGTGCAGTAGGTAAACTGAGGGAAATAGCAAAATCTAAAATGTCACTCGAGGGTCGTCTTCCTGACACATAGTGGGTAGGCTCACTAGGGGGATGGATGACAGCGTTAGTGTCCATCAAGAATTGGTGGAGCTTGACACCATTTGCATTGTGGCTGCGACATCCCCAGTCCTCGTGTTTCGAGTTCCAGTCCCCGGCGAAGATGGTGAGGGTGTCCCCTGCTATAAGGGAGCGTAGGTCACCGTGCTGAAGGGGACGAGATGAAGGGTGATAGACGGTATACAGGTGGATGGGGCCAGAGGACGTTGACACAGAGATACCTATGGATTGAAGACGGAGAAGGGCCGGTACATTTAATGCCTTGTGTGAAAGGGAGCTGCGGATAAGGATGGCGACACCACCTTGGTTACATGTGCGATCATGTCTGTAGACACAGAAATTCGGAAAAAAGAGAGTGTCTGGGAGATTGGTGTGTCTCTTGTAGAAGTAGTACGTCAACTGGGTTTCGGGTTATGTAATCGAGTATTTCGGCTTTCTTGTTGCGAATAGTCTGCGCATTAAAGGAAATAACGTGTAGGTGTCTGGGCAAGGTGGTTTGTCTCGCCATCTTATTCGCTAAGGGTCAGGAGCAGGAGGAGGTGGAAACTGGGGATGGTCAGCAAGACGTTACAGGCCTGCTCGGCCCTCGCGTCATAAGCCAATGGAGTGGCATTTGGAGAGGTGACCGATGCAAAGTGAGCTGCCAAGGCGGCAGCCTGGTCAGATGGAGAGTAGAGGAGGGTATGTTGAACCTCCAGTGGGGAGTCTTGCCTGGGTTGGACCAGGGCCTTGGCCATCCTCCAGGTGGAGCAGTCCTCAAATTTGAGGCCCTGAAGCTTTTCGTGCCACTGTTGGCCACGAAATTTGGAGATCTCCCTCTTGATTCTGTTGTGGAGGCTATTGTAACGGGACTTGTCTGCCGGGTGGCGGGAACGTTGGTAAACCTTCCTAGCGCGATTCCTCGCCTGAATGAGAAGGAATATTTCATTCGGGAGAGTAGGAGGATTTACCAGAGAAGGAGAAACAGGAGAAGATGCTCTGTGGAGAGAGTCGGAGAGGATGGAAGTGAACTCCCTCACTCGTGACTCAGTTGACATGGGATTTGGGTCTATCGGCTTGAGTTGAGAAGAAGCAGAGGAAACAAATGAAGTAAAAGAATCCCAGTCAATTTTAACCGAAGAACGGCAGACAAGGGGTGAAGCTGCACTGAAAAGGTAATAGGATAGTGATCAGACGTAAAAAATTTAAGAACAGAAAGGGTCTGTGCAGTAGGCAAGTTAACGGTGAGGGCAAAATCTAAAATGTTCTGAGAGGGAGGGCGGCCGGAGACGTAATGCGTGGGCTCGCCCGGGACATGAATAGCGACGTTGGAGTCGGTCAGAAAGTGGTGCAATCTGACTCCATTTTGATTTGTGGACAGGCATCCCCAGTCGCGATGTTTGGAATTCCACTCTCCTGCAAAAATGGCAGGAGCATCCCCTGTTAACAGAGAGCAGAGGTCTCCGTGCTGAAGCGGGCGGGAGGAGGGATGATAAACTGAGTAAAGCTGTACGGGGCCGGACTGAGTGGACACGGAGATTCCAACGGCTTGCAGAGAGGTAAGGACCGGTACATTTGTCACCACGTGGGCTATGGCGCTTCGGATAAGTATGGCTACTCCACCTTGTTGACCACGAAGGTCGCGTCTGTAGATAGAGAAGTTCGGAAAGAAGAGTGAGTCTTTGGGAGATAGATGTGTTTCCTGTAGAAGAAGGATGTCTATCGGGTGTCGGGTAAGGTAATCGAGTATCTCGGCTTTCTTGTTTTTAACAGACTGAGCGTTGAAGGACATGACTTGTAGGTGTTTGGGCAGAGCGGTTTTATCTAGCCATCTTATCCAACGAGGGAAGTGAGTTCCAGGACTAAGAGGAGCTTCTTAGCCTGGATGGTGGAGGCAGCACTGAGGCGCTGGAGAAGGTCGGTGAACCAGGGAAGGATCTCCTTAATGCCACTGGCCGAGACCAGAGTTTAACGGAAGGAGGGGGAGGGACAACAGACAAGGGGTAAAGCTGCACTGGAAAGGAAATAGGATAGTGGTCAGACGAGAAGATTTTGAAAACAGAAAGAGTCAGCGCAGTAGGCAAGTTAATAGAGAGGGCAAAGTCCAAGATGTCCTGGGAGGGCCGTCTTCCTGAGACGTGATGCGTGGGCTCGCTCGGAACATGGATAGCGACGTTGGAGGCAGACAGAAAACGGAGCAGTCTGACCCCATTAGGGTTGATGGAGCGGCATCCCCAATCATGATGTTTGGCGTTCCAGTCCCCGGCAAAGATGGCAGGAGTATCCCCAGTCAAGAGGGAGCAGAGGTCACCGTGCTGAAGCGGGCGGGAGGAGGGGTGATAAACGGAATAGAGCTGTATGGGGCCAGATTGGGTGGACACAGAGATTCCAATGGCCTGTAGACTGGCAAGGGCCGGTACGTTTGTCACCGTGTGAGCTATGGCGCTGCGGATAAGAATGGCTACTCCACCTTGTTGACCCCGAAGGTCGCGTCTGTAGATAGAGAAGTTAGGAAAGAAGAGTGAGTCTTTGGAAGATAGATGTGTTTCTTGTAGAAGAAGAACGTCAATCGGGTGTCGGGTGAGGTAATCGAGTAGTTCGGCTTTCTTGTTTTTAACAGACTGAGCGTTGAAAGACATGATGTGTAGGTGTTTGGGTAGAGCAGTTTGTCTAGCCATCTTATCCGACGAGGGAAGTGAGTTCCAGGACTAAGAGGAGCTTCTTAGCCTGGATGGTGGAGGCAGCACTGAGGCGCTGGAGAAGGTCGGTAATCCAGGGAAGGACCTCCTTAATGCCACTGGCCGAGACCAGAGCGGGAAGCTCCAGAATTTGGGCCATAAGAGAGTCAGCAGTCAGAAGAGGCTGCTGAGGAGAGGGGGTGAAAGAAGAAGGAGCGACCGTAGCCGGCTGAGCAGCTACGGGCTGAGGAGTGGCCTGAGGGGCGAGAGGAGGAGAGACAGAGGTGGCAGGAGGAGGAGGAGAAGCAACAGGGACCGACTTGACCGGCAAGGCGTGGAAGTCGGAAGCCTTAGCAGCGTAAGTAGCTGGTTGCTGGGCTGGCCGTGAAGCGGCACGTTGCCGGTCCCGCATGGCCTGAAGGGTTCTGCGGTGAGTGTCACACCCGCGGTAGTTGACGGGGTGATCCCCATGGCAATTCACGCACTGTGCTGGAGTGGTGCGATCAGTTTTGGGGCATTCACCAAGGGGATGGACATTCAGGCATTTAACACACCTGGGAGTGTGGTTGCAATAATTTTTGGTATGGTGCAACTGTTGGCACCGGTGACACTGTACCGGTCCTTTGGGTTTCTTCATCACTTCGATGGCAACGTCTACAATGCCAATTTGATCAACAAGAAGGAAGGAAGCCGCGTCGGCATCCTTCTCAAGGATGACATGAAAGAGAGAGGTGGGCCTGCTGGGAACTGCGGTGAGGCCGCGCAGGGCATCTGGCAGAAGTGGGTGCGTAGTAAAAATCCGCCGCACAGAGAAGATGGAGAAGCCCATGCCCTCAAGGTTGGACTTAACCTCCCCTTCTTCCGCCTCCATCGGGAGGCCGCGGACACAGTAGGACGAAGCCTTCTGGTCCGGGAAGAAGTAGGTATGAAATTCAAGATTCAGCTGCCTAAGGATGTTCACCGCGGAATTGAAGTCCCGCGGTGTGGCGCACTGAATGTTGAGGGTCTGTCCCACCATCCTACAGGTGGGAGGAGAGTCAGAGCGATCAGTGATCACTCTGAGGTTGGCCCGATAATTGGCCAGGGTGGTAAGTTTAATGAGGGGTATCCTGGGTTGTTTGGCTTGAGGAGCCGGAAGCAGAGAAGCGAGAGGAGGAGCCGGAGCCGTGTCCATGGCGCCGTCAGCTACAGCGGAATATCTGTTGGAGAGGAGAGTCCCGAGCAGACTGGCGACGGCGCTTCAAGGTGGGAGAAATAAAGTCCCCAGCATCCGCAGAAGAGGAGAGAAGGGAGGGACCCTGCACTGGGTCATTGGGTAAGGGAACCTGGCTGTCAGGAGGCGTACTCACTGTTAGCAGAGTGGAGGCAGAGGCAGGGCCCGGAGCAGGCTCAGGAGTAGGAGTGGCCACCGGCATAGGCGAAGGCACAGGAGAATCGGAGTCGGAGATGCCGGAGATGTCATCCACCGAGTCCGTGGCCGAGGAGTCTGGAGAAGCCGGAGATTGCAGCTCCATGGCGGCCTGAGCACTAGGAGAGGGGTGGAGAGGGCGGAAACGCCCTTCAACAAGGTTTTGGAGCACCGCTGCGGCCGAGGGATTGGAGTATCCGCCAGCCTGGGGAACACAGCCCGTGACAGGGCCACACACCACAGGAGCCAAGCGCAGCACACTAGGGGGACACTCTGGAGCCACTACTGCATAAGCAGTTCAATAGGCAAGGGTTAGAAACAAAAGGCAAAAAGGGAAAAAACCGGCCCTTTTTAGGGCCAGTGAGGGGGGGGAGAACGGGGGCGCAGGGACGTGAGGGGCACGCAGTCACTGCCGCCGTCACCGCCGAGGACACTGGTGGCACTGGTGTTCACCGGACACACGAGAGGCCCCGTTGCCAGGGTCGAGAACTGGCGAGGTGGGAGCAGCCTGACTCAGGTCGGGCGGGCGTCGCACTTCGTAATCCAGATAGAGAGCGGAACGAGAAAGATCGCAAACCTGCCTTCTTACCGATATAATACGGATCATATCCCCTTCTTTCTTTTCTTTTGCCTTATGTCGGAGGCCTTGCCTCCAATCGTTTGCTGTGCCGGTACGAGTACACGCACCTTGACAGCAGGTTGAGGGTAAGGAGAAGGGATCATGGCGTTCGGAGAGCAATAGTGGTTTTAGTCCCTAAGTGATGTGGGTGCGGGGGCTGAATTTAAATTTTGCGCAGTAGGATTTGCTTGGGAGTGCGGTGTTTAGTAGGCCGAGTGTGGTCGTAATTCCACAGCTCGGTCAGGAGAGGGTTAAGGGTGAAGGGAAGATTTTTATGAAGATTGAGCGAGAGATTACGAATGAAGGAAAGGAGTGGGGGAATAGCGTGAGCTTTTTGGATTTCATGGATGGGAATTAGCCTTGAAGAGGAGGTAAGATAGCGTAGGGTCCTGTTCTGAAATACCTCAAGCTTTCGCCTGAGGTATTCAGGACAGTTGCCGAATAGTTCAGCTGAGTAGGTGAGGGTGGGACGAATGATGGAGATGTAGAGACGGAGTTTGTCTCTCCGGGTGAGCGGGGACTTCGGGGTTAAGAGGGGTATTAACAGGTTTGTAACCGCCGTTGCTCTCGTAATAGCCATGCGGGCGTGCAGGGCCCAGGAGAGTCTGGAGTCCATGAGGACTCCGAGAAATGTATGGGACGTTGACGTAGGTATCTCTGTGCCCATGACGCGGAGTGGTAAGTGTGGGGTGTGAGTGCGAGGACGCTTAGTAAAGAGCACCGTTTTGGATTTGTGGGGGTTGACCCTAATTTTCCACAGCCTAAGCCATCTGTGGAAAAGTTGGAAGTGTTTTTGTAGTCTGGTGTGAGTGGAAGAATGGTTGTGTGCTTGTGCCTTGGGGGACACCAGCGCGGAGGGACTTGGCACTGGAGAGAGTGCCCTTTACCGCTGCTCTGAAGGAGCGGTCAGTAAGGAAGGAGGAGAGGATCTTGAGGAGGTAGATGGGGATGCCCTGGCTGAAGAGCTTCAGGAGCAAGCCTTGATGCCAAACGGTGTCAAAGGCCTTGGCGATGTCCAGGAAGACTACCTCGGTGCATTCCTTAAAGGTGAAGCCGGCAGTGATAAATTCCGTGAGGCGGAGGGCTTGGTGGACGGCAGAGGTTCGATTGCGAAAGCCCAGTTGCTCAGGACGGAGCAGGTTTGATTTTAAGAGAAAAGATTGCAGTCTGACCAAGATGACTCTTTCCAGAAGCCTAGAAATATTGGATAGCAAGGTAATAGGCCTCATGCTATCCAAGAGAGTGGGCGATTTCCCGGGCTTGGGAAAGAAGATAATTTTACCTTCCCTCCAAGCCTGCGGGAAGTAGGAAGAATCGAGGCAGGAGTTGAAGAGATTGCAAAGGACAAGAATAGCGACTGCACTGGAAAAGAGATAGGATAGTGGTCAGAGGAGAATAATTTTAAGACAGAGACAGGCAGTGCAGTGGGTAAATTGAGGGAAATTGCAGAATCTAGAATGTCACTCGAGGGTCGTCTTCCTGACACGTAGTGGGTAGGCTCGCTAGGAGGATGTAAGACGGCGTTAGAGGCCATCAGGAACTGGTGTAGTTTGACACCGTTGGCGTTACGGCTACGGCATCCCGTCCTCATGTTTGGAGTTCCAGTCCCCCGCGAAGATGGTAGGGGTGTCTCCCGCTACGAGGGAGCATAGGTCACCATGCTGTAGGGGACGAGACGAAGGGTGATAGACGGTGTAGAGGTGTATGGGGCCGGAGGACGTTGACACAGAGATACCTATCGATTGAAGATGGATAAGGGCCGGTACATTTAGTGCCTTGTGGGAGAGGGAGCTACGGACTAAGATGGCGACACCACCATGGTTGCGTGTACGGTCGTGTCTGTAGACAGTGAAATTCGGAAAGAAGAGAGGGTCTCTGGGAGATAGATGTGTCTCTTGTAGAAGGAGAACGTCAACTGGGTGTCGGGTTAGGTAGTCGAGTATTTCGGCTTTCTTGTTGCGTATAGACTGCGCATTTAAAGAAATGACTTGTAGGTGTCTGGGCAAGGTGGTTTGTCTAGCCATCTTAGTCGCCAAGGGTCAGGAGCTCCGTTACCAAGATTAGCTTCTTGGCTTGGGGAGAGGTAGCGGCACAGAGGCGCCGGAGAAGGTCGGTAAGCCAGGGCAGGATGTCCTTGATCCCGCTGGCCTGGACAAGGTTTGGGAGCTCCTGCAGCTGGGAGATGGGCGTGTCAGCAGTCTGTGGAGGCTGCTGAGGGATGGGAGAGTCTGTAATGGGCACTGCCAGTGTCTGAGCAAACGCCGCTGGGGGCGGGATGAGTACATTGGGAGTGGGAAGGGGAGGAAGCAAAGGTGAGAAATGAGCTGACCTCGGCGGGAGGGCCGGGAAGTCAGAAGCCTTGGCCGCATAAGTGGCAGGCTTGGGGGTAGGCCGTGAAGCGGCGCGTTGCCTCTCGCGCATGGCCTGAAGGGCCCGGCGATGGGTTTCACACCCGCGATAGTTCGCGGGGTGATCACCCTGGCAGTTGACGCACTTTGCTGGAGACGCGCGGTCAACTTTTGGGCATTCCCCCATTGGGTGGGTCTCGAGGCATTTCACGCACCTTGGTGCGTGAAAGCAGTAGTTTTTAGTGTGGTGGAGACACTGGCAGCGGTGGCACTGGACCGGGCCCTTGGGCTTACGCATCACCTCCACGGAGACATCTACAATTCCGACGTGATCAAGCTCGCGGAAGAGTTGGGCGTCGGCCTCCTTTTGGAGGATGACGTGGAAGAGGGAGGTAGGGCGCTGCGGCACGGCGGTAATGCCGGCCTTGGCCTCTGTGTGCAGAGGGCGAGTAGTGAAAATTCGCCTAACTGAGAATATGGGAAAACCCATACCCTCCAGGTCTGCCTTGACGTCCTCCTCTTCCGCTGCGGGTGGAAGGCCACGGAGGCAGAAGGACGGGGCCTTTTGGCCGGGAACGGAGTAGGTGTGGCACTCCAGATTTAGTTGCTTGAGGACATTCAGTGCCATGTTGAAATCGCGAGGCGAATGGCACTGAATGTTGAGAGAATTCCCGACCATCTTGCAGGTGGGAGGAGAATCGGCCCTATCCGTAATCACCCGCATGTTGGCACGGTAGTTTGCCAACGTGGTGAGCTTGATCACTGGAATCGGGAGAGGTTTGGCTTGAGGAGCCGGGGCAACAGGAGGTGAAGCCTCCATGGCAGTGGGCGCCAGAGCCTCAAATCGGTTGGCGACCGGTGTTAAGGGAGGTGAAGCCTCCGGGGTGGACGGCCTGCGACGCTTGGCCGATGGACATGTGAAGTCCATTAGCTCGGCGGAGGTGATGGGGTAGGAGGGACCCTGCACTGGGTCTGGGGTAGGAAGAACCTGGCTGTCAAGGGCGGTACTCACGGTCAGCTGAGTGGAGGCGAAGACCGGGACCGCAGCAGGTTCGGAGCTGCATGAGGCAGGAGATGGCTGTGGAGAGGCAGGAGATGGCGGTGGAGAGGCAGTGGCCTCGGATGATGCATCCGTGTACTCCACGGATGATGTCGGAGAGTCAGGACTCTCGGAGGGCTCCATGGCGGTAGCCGGGGTGAGACGCCCCTCTAAGAGGCGCTCGATCACACTAGCCACCGACACTGGCGTCACTGGGGAAGACAGGGTGGTAACGGCCCTTTCCAGGGCCAGGAGAGAGCGCGCACAGGGGCAGGGACTTGGGAGGCACAAGTGCCGTCACTGGGGAGGGCACTGGTGGCACAGCGGACGCTGCGGCACATCAAGGGCCCTGTTTCCAGGGCCCGGCACTGGCTAGGCGTAAACGGCCCTTTTCAGGGCCGGCTCGTGACGCACTGCAGGAGTATCGCAAGCGGCTGAGGGCACGGAGTCACACACGCTGGTAGCACACACTAGGTTGTCCGATTGCAGAAAGCTCCTTACGGACCGATCATATCCCTTCTTCTTCTGCTTGGTAGCGGAGGCTCCGCCTCCATTAGATTGCAGTGCCGGTGCGAGTACGCGCACCTCGACAGCAGGTTTGAGGGGTAAGGAGAAGGGTACATGGCAGTCGGAGAGCATTGGCGGTACTAGAAGAATAGAGGTGACGGGGCGGAGGGAATCAAGTTGGGCGGAGCAGGATCTGTTTGGGGGTTCGATGCTTGGTCTGCCGAGTGTGGTCGTAAGACCACAGCTCGGACAGAAGAGGGTTTAGCGTGAAGGGAAGATTTTTGAGGAGGTTGCGAGAGAGGGTATGGATAAAGGAAAGGACAGTGGGGATGGAATGGGCGGCTCGAATTTCTTGTATGGGGATTAAGCGGGAAGAAGAAGTTAAATATCGGAGGGTTTTGTTTTGGAAGGTTTCGAGCTTTTGCCGAAGGGAGACAGGACAGTTGCCGTACAGCTCAGCGGCATAGGTCAGGGTGGGACGAATAACGGAAAGGTAAAGGCGGAGTTTATCCCGCCGAGTAAGCGGGGATTTGCGGGTGAGGAGGGGCAGCAAAAGGTTTTTGACCGCCGTTGCTCTCGAGAGTGCCAGTTTGGCGTGCAGGGTCCAAGAGAGGCGGGAGTCCAGGTGGACCCCCAAGAATTTATAAGACAGGGCCGTTGGAATCTCAGTGCCCATGACGCGAAGAGGAAGGTGGGGGGAGTGGGTGCGAGGGCGCTTGGTGTAGAGGACAGTAGAACATTTTTGAGGGTTGATCTTAATCTTCCACAGTCTCAGCCACCTGTGGAAGAGTTGAAAGTGATTGCGGAGCCTAGTGTTAGTGTAAGTGTGTTTGTATGCCTGTGTTGCGAAAGCCGTGTCGTCTGCAAACATGTATGTGTGTACTAGTTTTGTGTCGGGAATGTCATTCACATAAAGGTTGTACAGAGTGGGGCTCAGCACGGAACCCTGAGGAACCCCCGCGAGGAAGGGCTTAACGCAGGAAAGGGTGCCTTTGACAGCCGCTCTGAAGGAGCGACCTGTCAAGAAGGACTGGATCATTTTGAGTAGGTAAAGGGGGATGCCTTGGCTGAACAATTTCAGGAGCAAGCCCTGATGCCAGACGGTGTCAAATGCCTTGGCAACGTCCAGGTAGACGACCTCCGTGCATTTACGGAAGAGGAAGCCATGGGAGATGAGCTCCGTGAGGCGGAGTACCTGGTGAATGGCGGAAGTGCGGGTGCGGAAGCCCAATTGCTCAGGACGGATCAAATTTGTCTGAAGAAGAAAATGCTGAAGTCTGACCTTAATAAGTTTTTCGAGAAGTTTAGAAAGATTTGATAGCAGCGTAATGGGCCTCATGCTATCCAAGAGGGTAGAGGGTTTCCCCGGTTTAGGAAAGAAGATAACTTTACCCTCCTTCCATGCCTGGGGAAAGTAAGATGAATCGAGGCAAGAGTTAAATAGATTACAAAGGACAAGGATAGAGATAGGAGGGAGGCGCTTTAACATCATGTTAGTAACCATGTCAAGTCCTGGGGCTTTCCGCACTTTAAGCTTGGATATCAAGGAGGAGATCTCCGCAGGGGCGGTGGAAACTGGAGGAGGCGTGGGGATGGTCAGCAAGACGTTACAGGCCTGCTCGGCCCTCGCGTCATAGGCCGATGGAGTGGCATTTGGCGAGGTGACCGACGCAAAGTGAGCCGCCAAGGCGGCAGCCTGGTCAGATGGAGAGTAGAGGAGGGTATGGTGAACCTCCAGTGGAGGGTCTTGCCTGGGGTGGACCAGGGCCTTGGCCATCCTCCAGGTGGAGCAGTCCTCAAATTTGAGGCCCTGAAGCTTTTCGTGCCACTGTCGGCCACGAAATTTGGAGATCTTCCTCTTGATTCTGTTGTGGAGGCTATTGTAACGGGACTTGTCTGCCGGGTGGCGGGAACGTTGGTAAATCTTCCTAGCACGATTCCTCGCCTGAATGAGAAGAAATATTTCATTCGGGAGAGTAGGAGGATTTACCGGAGAAGAGGAAACAGGAGAAGATGCCTTGTGGAGAGAGTCGGAGAGGATGGAAGTGAACTCCCTCACTCGTGAGTCAATTGACATGGGATTTGGGTCTATCGGCTTGAGGTGAGAAGAAGCAGAGGAAACTAAGGAAGTAAAAGAATCCCAGTCAATTTTAACGGAAGAAGGGGGGGGGACGGCAGACAAGGGGTGAAGCTGCACTGAAAAGGTGATAGGATAGTGATCAGACGTGAAAAGTTTAAGAACGGAAAGGGTCAGTGCAGTAGGCAAGTTAACGGTGAGGGCAAAATCTAAAATGTCCTGAGAGGGACGGCGGCCGGAGACGTGATGCGTGGGCTCGCCCGGGACATGGATAGCGACGTTGGAGGCGGTCAGAAAGCGATGCAATCTGACTCCATTTGGATTTGGGGACTGGCAACCCCAGTCGCGATGTTTAGAATTCCAGTCTCCTGCAAAAATGGCAGGAGCATCCCCTGTTAATAGAGAGCAGAGGTCACCGTGCTGAAGCGGGCGGGAGGAGGGATGGTAAACTGAGTAAAGAAGAATGGGGCCGGACTGAGTGGACACTGAGATTCCAACGGCTTGCAGAGAGGTAAGGACCGGTACATTTGTCACCTCGTGGGCTATGGCGCTTCGGATAAGTATGGCTACTCCACCTTGTTGACCACGAAGGTCGCGTCTGTAGATAGAGAAGTTCGGAAAGAAGAGTGAGTCTTTGGGAGATAGATGTGTTTCCTGTAGAAGAAGAATGTCTATCAGGTGTCGGGTAAGGTAATCGAGTATCTCGGCTTTCTTGTTTTTAACAGACTGAGCATTGAAGGACATAACTTGTAGGTGTTTAGGCAGAGCGGTTTGTCGAGCCATCTTATCCGACGAGGGAGGTGAGTTCCAGGACTAAGAGGAGTTTCTTAGCCTGGATGGTGGAGGCAGCACTAAGGCGCTGGAGAAGGTCGGTGAACCAAGGGAGGATGTCCTTTATGCCACTGGCCGAGACCAGAGCGGGAAGCTCCAGAATTTGGGCCATAGGAGAGTCAGCAGTCAGAAGAGGCTGCTGAGGAGATGGGGTAAGAGGAGCATCCGTAGCCGGCGGAGCAGCCACGGGCGGAGGAGTGGCCTGAGGGGCAAGAGGAGAGACAGAGGTGGCAGGAGGGGGAGGAGAAACAAGAGCGACCGACCTGACCGGCAAAGCGGGGAAGTCGGAAGCCTTAGCAGCGTAAGTTGCTGATTGCTGGGCTGGCCGTGAAGCGGCACGTTGCCGGTCTCGCATGGCCTGAAGGGCTCTGCGGTGCGTGTCACACCCGCGGTAGTTGGCGGGGTGATCCCCATGGCAATTTACGCACTGTGCTGGAGTGGTACGGTCAGTTTTGGGGCATTCGCCAAGGGGATGGGCATTCAGGCATTTGACACACCTGGGGGAGTGGTTGCAGTAATTTTTCGTATGGTGCAACTGTTGGCACCGGTGACATTGTACCGGTCCTCGGGGCTTCTTCATCACCTCAATGGCAACATCAACAATGCCAATATGGTCAACCAGAAGGAAGGAAGCCGCGTCGGCATCCTTCTCAAGGATAACATGAAAGAGGGAGGTGGGCCTGCTGGGAACTGCGGTGAGGCCGCGGAGTGCATCAGGCGGAAGTGGGCGCGTGGTGAAGATCCGCCGCACAGAATAGACGGAGAAGCCCATGCCCTCAAGGTCGGACTTGACCTCCCCTTCTTCCGCCTCCATCGGGAGGCCGCGGACACAGTAGGACGATGCCTTCTGGTCCGAGAAGGAGTATGTATGGTACTCAAGGTTCAGCTGCCTTAGGATGTTCACCGCGGAATTGAAGTCCCGCGGCGTGGCGCACTGGATATTGAGTGTCTGTCCCACCATCCTACAGGTGGGAGGAGTGTCAGAGCGATCAGTGATCACCCTGAGGTTGGCCCGATAATTGGCCAGGGTGGTCAGTTTAATGAGGGGTACTCTGGGCTCTTTGGCTTGAGGAGCCGGAAGCGGAGAAGCAAGAGGAGGAGCCGGAGCCGTGTCCATGGCGCCGTCAGCCAGAGCGGAATATCTGTTGGATAGGAGAGGCTGCGGGGGAGGAGAGTCCCTAGCAGACTGGCGGCGGCGCTTCAAGGTGGGAGAAATAAAGTCCCCAGCATCCGCAGAAGAGGAGAGAAGGGAGGGACCCTGCACTGGGTCAGTGGGTAAGGGAACCTGGCTGTCAGGAGGCGTACTCACTGTTGGCAGAGTAGAGGCGGAGGCAGGGCCCGGAGCAGGCTCAGGAGCAGGAGTAGCCTCAGGCATGGGCGAAGGCACAGGAGAATCGGAGTCGGAGATGCCGGAGATGTCATCCGCCGAGTCCGTGGCCGAGGAGTCCGGAGAAGCCGGAGATTGCAACTCCATGGCGGCCGGAGCACTGGGAGAGGGGTGGAGAGGGCGGAAGCGCCCCTCAACAAGGTCTTGGAGCACCGCTGCGGCCGAGGGAGGAGTATCCGCCAGCTTGGGAAACACAGCCCGTGACAGGGCCACACACCACAGGAGCCGAGCACAGCACACTAGGGGGACACTCAGGAGCCACTACTGCATTAGCAGTCCAATAGGCAATGGATAGAAGCACTAGGGCAGAAAGGGGAGAAATCGGCCCTTTTCAGGGCCAGTGAGGGGGGGGAGAGAAGGGGCGCAGGGACGCGCAGTCACTGCCGCCGTCACCGCTGAGGACACTGGTAGCACCGGTGTTCACCGAACACACGAGAGACCCCGTTGCCAGGGTCGAGAACTGGCGAGGTGGGAGCAGCCCGACCCAAGTCGGGCGGGCGTCGCACTTAGTAATCCACAGAGAGAACAGAACGAGAAGATTGCAAATCTGCCTCCTTACCGGATCATACCGATCATATCCCCCGATAAATCCAGGTTTATATATCTGCAGTGGTATGGCTGCTCGTCAGTGATTGGCGGTCCGATGAGCCAATCGTCGTGCGTCTCTGATATAATGTGGCAATTAATGGTTCCCATGCCCTGCTTAGGTAGAAGCCCTCCTCCCTGTTTATTTTTTCCTTATGCATTCGAATTGGAATGGCGTCCTTTACAATCCGATCCCAAAAACCATTGGCTCTAGATAGTACCTTGGTGTCCTCAAATCTTATGCGATGCTCTGTCTCCAGGATATGCTCCGTTAATGCAGATTTTTCGGCTGGGTTTAGTCTTATGTCTCACGTGCTTCTTTAACCTTGTCTCTATGGTGCAGCCTGTTTGTCCAATGTGTGGTTTTCTGCATGCACACGGTATATGATATATGCCCGGTGTTTTCCGGCCTAGGTTGTCTTTCACCTGGGGTAGGTATGCTTGACTTTCGGTGGCGGCTTATGCACGGTTTTGATGCCGTGTCTCGTGAGAATCCTTGCGATCCTTCGTGAAACCATGGAGGTGAAAGGAAGACACGCCGTTGCTGCGGGTTTGTCAACTTCCCTGTTTCTTTGGGGGGTTGCCTGGCCCTTTTTAGGGCCATATTTATGTCCCGTTCTTTTTGTCCGTTTTGGTGGTAGGTCTGCCGAAGATGTTTCATTACTGCTGGTAATCTCTCATTATCAGAGATGGCTTTTGCTTGGTGGGCCAGTGTCACCAGGACTGACTTCCGTTGTGATGGGTGATAGTGACTCTCCTCGTTGTGGTAGAGGTCGGTGTTCGTCGGTTTCCTGAACACGCTATGTCCTATGCTGCCATCTGGTTTTCGCCTTATCAGCACATCCAGAAAGGGAGGGGCAGCCATCTTTTTCCTCTTCCATAGTGAAGTGAATACTGGGGTGCTGACTGTTGAGACACTTAAGGAAATCTGATAACATTGTAATGCTTTTCCCCAGCCGTGGGTAATGAAAGACGTGTGCGCGTCCAGGAGTTTTCTTTATTCCTCACCACCTTCAACGCCAGAAAAAGAAGAAAAAGAAAAAAAAAAAAAAAAAAAAGAAACCTCTTCCTCCTCATCTCGAGGCCAACACACCGACTCCTGCCTCCGTCTCTTCTCTCCGTGCATGCCCCCTCTCGACCTCAGCGCCGCCTCCAAAAACACAAACGTTCGGCCATTAAGGCAGCCTTTCCAAAATACGTATTACACATGCTCTCCCCCCTGTGAAAGAAAGTTGGTGATTAATAGGTAACAGGACGCAGGTATTCTATGTGAACGGCTCTGGCAGTCTTCCTGCGAAGTATCGTCAGTTCGTAGATCGTGTCCGAGTTGTTGTTCTTGATCTTGAAAGGACTCATGAACTTCGGTTCTAATTTTGCCGATTGTGACTTCGAAGAATTGGAAAGTATATGATTTTTCTTCCATACTAACATACCTATAGAATATTGTATCTCCCTCCTCCTTAAATTAAAGTAACGAGCTTGCCTTTCACTCGCCTTTCCCATCGTGATTTTAGCTTGCCTATAACAGTTAGTCAAAAGATCCGTCAACACTCTATGATACTCTAATGGGTGAAACGTAGTGTTTCTCCCCTCAGCTATTTCTTGGAATGCCTCATTTGGGGCTCTTAGCTCTCTCCCCAAATTAAGGAAGGCCGGTGAAAAGCCAGTCGTTTCTTACCGAGGGGTCCTTAGCGCAAATATCAAATGGGGGATATTTTGACCCCACGTTCTTTGCAATCCTCGACAATACATGGCGATCATAATTTTTAGCGTTTGAATACACCTTTCTGTGGGGTTCGCCCAGGGGTGGTACAGAGCAATGTGCATCAGTTCAATGCCATAGGCTTCGCATGTGGGCCATAGGATTTTAGAACGAAACTGCGGCCCATTATCACACAGTAAAACCTCAGGACAACCCCAGTGATTTATTACGTAGCTTAGCATATGCTTTGCTACATCATAGGATCGAACAGACAAAAGCAGAATGGCTATTGTCCACTGGGTGGCAGTGTCTAAAAATACAAGCACATACCTTTTTCCCGATCTCGACCTCAGAAAAGGTCCTATTATGTCAGCGGACACTATGGACCAAGGGGATACCATTTCCGTAGGTTTCATCATCCCAGCCTTTTTACACCGTTCGACTTTATATTGTTGACACATCGTACACGCTTTCCCGTGTCGGGAAACGTCTTTTAACAATGTAGGTCAATAATAGAATCTGAGCAAATGATTATACGTTTTATATGTTCCTAAATGACCAGCCAATAGCCCATCATGATTTTCACATAACAAAGCCTCTCTGAACTCCCGTGGAATGACAAGTTTGGTCTCAGTGGAGGGTTTTCCACCCTTTTACAGGAATTCCGATATTAAAATGTACTCGGGCTTGTCCCCTGGTCGATCTTCGAGATTTTTATACAACTCTAAATACCATGGATCATTAATCTTTTCCCCTTGCCACTCAGGGGCGCCAATAAAGTATATGCGTGACAAGGTGTCCGGTACGATGTGGGACTTTCCTTTCTGATGTACTATCATGAAGTTAAATTGTTGGAGTTGGGTAATCCACCGGGCCAGCCTGCCTTTCGGATTTCACATCTCAAAAAGCCATGATAGGGACGCATGGTCGGTGATGACTTCAAACTGATAGCCCTCTACATAGGACTTAAATTTATTCACGGAAAATAGTACTGTGAGGCATTCTCTCTCAGTGATGCTATAGTTACGCTCCTGCATTAAGCGTCAGATCGCTGGCATAACACGACCCCGACCCCTACCTCAGAAGCGTCGCATTGGATAGTAAAGGGAAGGTTAATCAGGGCAGCTGAGAACTGGGGCGTTCGACAAACAATCTTTTAGCTTTTGAAAAGATGCCGACTGTGGTTCATTCCATTGCCAGATCGAACGTTTCCTCAAAAGATGAGTCAAAGGTTCGGACATCGTAGCAAAATCTGGGATGAACCTATGATACCAGCTTACGAACCCTAAAAACCGTTTTAATTCAGAACTATTTTTGGGAACGGTAATTTTTTACTGTGTCAGTCCTTTCAGGATCTGCCTCCAACTCTCCGTTTCCCACGATGTATTCCAAAAATTTCATTTTCCTGACCGTTGATGTTTTAGCGCCTTCCTGGCGATGTGGAGCTGCTATGGAGGTAACCTTCCCCCTTTCCAGCTTTTGATCAGACTTTACAATCACACGTTTGGCTTTATGTTGTACAGAGGGCGTTAACAAAGGTAGCAGACTAAGAGTAAGAATAACACTAATAGTAAAGGTGATAAACTGATAATAAGAGAAAATAAGCCTAATAAACAACAAGTAGAGCGATTGCCATTTGGAACCCTTGTTTTTTTTTTTTAATGTAAATAAAGATGGATTTTTTTTTTGGTGGGTTAATATGTTTTTGTTTTTATTTTTTTTTTTTTTTTTTTTTTTTTTTTTTTCCCCAAATGGCAATCAACATATGGTTGCATAGTACATGCGGTATAGGAGAAGTTGGTACTGAAAGTAGTACAGGTTACTTTCGTACCGATAATGATATAAGTGAGCCACATGGCTCAGTACTAAAAGCTAAACTAAAACTAAAATAAAACTAGGTTCGCATAACATGGGTGTCACCAAGTGCACTAATTGGGGTTTAGGATCTCTTTAGGTCTCTTGTATTTACATTTAATACCCGGGTTATAATCCCAGAGGTTGACCAGTAGGGGATTACGGGTGAGTTTGAGTCTCTTGGAAAAGGTTAGGGCCTGTTTGTAAATTTGGTCGGTGATTTTGGGAAGGTGGTGGTACTCTAGGATTTCCTGCATGGAGATAAGACGGGAGGAGCGTGTGATATGCCGTATGGTCTTGTTCTGGCTGATGGTAACGCGGTGTACTAGGTGTTTGGCGGCATTGCCATAAAGTTTGCATCCGTATAGGATTTGGGGCCGGATGATAGAGGCGTACAAGCGGATTTTATCATTTACGGAAAGGGGACTTTTGGCATTGAGCAGGGGGTTAAGAAGGATCCTGACGCGAGTTGACTTGGCGAGTGTGTATTCAATGTGGGGGCGCCATGACAGTTTGGAGTCCATTAGCAGGCCAAGAAATTTATGGGTGGTAGCACGGGGGAGTTTCCTGTTGTCCATTATTATGGCCTTTGTAATGATGTTCTTGGGGCTTCGGGTAAAGTTGACATGGGTGGATTTAGAAGGGTTAATCGTGATTTTCCAGCGTTGTGCCCATGAAGTGAACTTACGCATGTAGTTGTTGATATGGGTAATCGCGACGTCCGGATCTTTGGAGCGACTGACGATGGCCGTGTCGTCAGCAAACATAAAGGTGTGGGTAGTGTTGCGACGGGGCTCAGGAATGTCGTTTACGAATATACTGTATAGGAGAGGGCTCAGGATTGCCCCTTGCGGTACGCCGGCAGTAGCGGTTTTCAGTGTGGAGAGTGAGGTGTTGACTGCAACGGCGAACGTTCGATTTGCTAAGAAATTTTGCAGGAGTTTAGTTAGGTAAAGGGGGGTCCCAATGGCATTAAGTTTATATATCAGGCCGTGGTGCCAAACTCGGTCAAACGCTTTTTCTATATCTAAAAAGAGGGCCTGTGTGGAGCGTTTGCCGTAGTTGAAGCCGCGGGTAATAAATTCGGTAAGCCTCAAAATTTGATGGATGCTGGAGGTACGTTTTCGGAACCCCATTTGTTCAGGGCGGATGGCGTTGGCCAGTGTCGTGAAATTTTCTAAGCGGGTTTTAATAATTTTCTCGAAAATTTTTGAAAGATTAGATAAAAGGGAGATCGGGCGGTGGTTGCCTGGAAGAGAGGGGTTTTTGCCCGGCTTCGGAAATAAGATGACCTTTGCTACCTTCCACTTGTCGGGGAAGTAGGAAATAGTTAGACAAGAATTTATCAGGTTTGTGAGGGTGGCTAAGAACGGCTGAACTTCGGCTACGTTGCGGAGAATTTTGTTGGAAAGTTTGTCGAAGCCGGAGGCCTTTTTTGGGTTACATTGTTGAAGAAGAGATTTGATTTCTGCAGAAGTAGTTAAGTTGGGAGCTGAAATTGGGGTGAACTGTAGGGAAGTACAAAGGTTAATTATCGCCTGGTCTTCTAGGTTTTGGGTGTGAGCAGGAGTCTGAAAGACTGTGGACAGGTGGTCGGCCAGGATTTGGGCCTGTCGCAACGGGTCAAAGATTTTAACATTATTAACTATAAGGGGGGGGGTGGGCGTGAAGGGTTTGGTGAGGGCTTTGGCCATCCGCCAGGTGCTGCCGTCGTCGAAAGTAAGAGAGTTTAATTTTTTGGTCCAGCAGTCAGCAAGAAATTCTCTGATGAGCCTAGAGGCATAATTTTTGTGGTGGTTATATTCTGTTTTGTCTGTAGGTCGCTTAAATTTTATCCACAGACGCCTGTAATAGTTACGGAGATTAAAGATTTCTAATATGTTAGGTGGCAATGGGGTGCTCAGGGAACTGTTCGTTTTAGGTAATCGAACTGCCGACCGTTCTGCTGCATGAGTGATGAGTGCGGTCAGCTCGTGAACTCGCTCATCGATCCGAGTTGAGTCCGGAGATTGGAGAGGGGGGAGGGTGAAGAAGGAGTGGAAAATAAATTCCTTAAATTTGGTCCAGTCGATTTTAGAACGGGGTTGAGTGGAAGAAAGAATTGGGCTCAAGGAGAGGGTGATGACAATGGGGTAGTGATCGGAAGTAAATTCCTGCAAAACAATGGGAGTGAAGTGGAAAGAAAGATTTTTTGTTATGGCATAATCGAGGATGTCTGAGGAGTTTGAGCGAATGCTGGTGGGCTGGGTAGGGAGCTCTACGGCAATAATGCGGGAGCTCGCGTATTTTAGTAATTTCTTGCCATTGGTGTTCGTTACTGCGCAGCCCCATTGCTGGTGTTTAGCATTCCAATCCCCGACAAAAATGGCTGGGTGATCAGTTAGCATTAATTGGTCAAGCTCCGGGTAACGAAATGGCTGTCGGGGTGGATGATAGATGGATGACACTTGAAGAGGGCCAGCCGTTGTTGACAGAAGCACCCCAATGGCTTCAATTGTGTGGAGAGTCGGTGCATTTAGGACGGAGTACTGCAGGGGTTTTCGAATAAGGATGGCAACGCCGCCGCCACCTGTACCTACCCTGTCTAGTCTATGGACGGAATAATTTGGGAAAAAGGGCTTATCGGTAGGTTGTAAATGGGTTTCCTGTAGGCACAGCACATCTATACAATTGTTTTGCAGGAAATCGGAGAGTTCGGCGAGACGGGGTTTAAGACCGTTTACGTTCCAAGAGACAATTTGCACTTTGGTGACTGTTTGCGGGTTTGCTGCCATTAGTCGAGGTTGTTAAGCAGTTCTCCGAGAAGGAATTGCTTCTTCTCGGCGGTCGTTTTCAGTTGGGCCAATTGGGCCGTTACATTTATAAACCACTGATATAGTTCCTTATTACTAATACTAGTGTTAGTGCTAATAGTAGGGGGGGCGGGGGCTGTGCATTGGGGATTATTTACAGTCGGCTGAGGGGTTGTGGCCGCGCTTGCAGGGGGAGTATGTACAATGGGTGTTGGGGCAAGGTTTTGAGGGTGTAGGTTTGCATAGGAGTAGGTGGGAGGTTGGGTATATTGTAGAAGGTGTTGGGGCAGTTGGTAAGGCTTGGGGTGGGGCGGGGCGAGGTAGTGCGGTGGGGGAGGATGAGGCCGGCTAGGAGGGAGAGAGGGGAAATGAGAGGGGTCAGGTACATAAGCATGGGGAGCAGGGTTTACATTTGCAGTCGTATTACGCCGCATAGCCATTTTGGCGCGTTTAAATACTGGGCAGCCTCCATAGTTTGCAGTGTGGTTTCCCTTGCAGTTTGCGCAGGTGGTGGCCGACAGAGGGGGTAGGGTGCATTGGCGGGTTGGGTGGTTTTCGCCGCATTTCACACAGCGCGCGGGGAGGCTACAGTATGTTTTACTGTGCCCAAAGCGTTGGCACTGTAGGCATTGGAGCGGCTTGTTGGGAGGATGATAATTATCCACCCTACAGTCAAGTTCGCAAAGGGTAGTAATTTGGAGGAAGTCCTTTACATTAGGGGTATTTGCTAGCCGCACCGCGTAAAGAGGGGTGGGGCGTTTTCGGGGGTCGTATTCTGGGACCTCGAAGTCCAATTCTGGGAGGGGCTTGTTTGTAGTTAACCTGGTTACATCTTTCACTGTAAATCCGCACTGCTCTATCGAGCGCCTAAGGTGGCTCTCCGTCACCGTCATGGGGAGTTCCCGGACGATGAAGGGGACGTCCCTGTCGTCAGGGAGTTGATAGGTATAATAATTAATCTGGCGTTCAACCAATATAGCCTTTACTGCCAGATAATCTGGGACCGTGCTGCATTGAAGCAATATGAAATTTTTACCAATTGATCGCGCCACCGGCATGCACGTGACCTTTGGTTTAATAGCTTTGCACAGCCCTTCCCAGTCCTCCACGTCCTGGAGCTTGAGGGAGGGGATAGGGTGTTTGGCTGTTCTTAAAGAAGTCGCGGGGTTTGGCGGCGCAGCTGTTGGTACAGCGGGTATTGGTGGTGGTAGTGGCGCCGCTGAGGCGACGCTGGTAGGAGTGGAGGTGGAGGGTGAGGGGTCGGGAGTAGGGTCCTGGGGTAGGGAAAGGACCTGGAAGCGGTTTTTGGTGGGGATAGGGGTTTGGGAGGTGGGGGAGATTTTGCGCTTAGTGCGCACTGGTATAGAGGTGGTCTCCATTTCCTCACACGGGGCTAAGTCAGGGGTGGGGTCAGCGGGGACAGACATAAGGTCGCTATACATAGGAACAGGAGGTACATTTACAAAATTATCACTAATGTTATTTACAGGTACAACAGTTGCTGAAGCCAAAGTTATAGTGGAAGCAATCCCCTCGGATGTTGCTGAGGGGGTGGGATAGCTTCGTCTGATCGTGCTGGGAGGGGGTCGGTTACTTACGGCCCGGCGCTGGTGAGTGTAGATGCTGGGCGACGGCGGTGCGCTCCAGTTGTATGCGGTAGTGGTGCCGCGCGATGTGATGGTGATGCCGTTTCGGATCAGGTGGTCCTGAAGGATCCGCAGGGCTTCGTTGGGAGTTAGGTCAGGGGAAGAGGTCGTAGTTGCGGAGGAAGTAGAGGCGACGGCCATGGCGTAGGTAACTGGCGGCACCGGGTTAGGCGTGGATGATGGGTAGTGGGGGGCACAATGGGTAGTTGGCACAGGGTGTGGGGAGAAAACATTGGAAGCACTGGGATAGCCCGTAATCGGGATATAACTGGGAGCAGAGTAGGCGGCCGTGGTCACTGGCGCGTAATAGGGGTAGGGAGCACAAGCGGTGGCATGAACCGGCGGCTGTTGAACGGATGAAACACGGTAAGTTGGCACGGGGTAAGAGGTAGAGGAGTACGTGGCGGGAGCAACGCTGAGGGAGCTCGTCAGCAGGCACGGTGCACTGGGGGAGTTGACCGCGGGCGGTATGGGCAGCTGGGCGCCCTCCGTCGTCACCTGCGGGTGTTCCATCGTCCTAGGGAGGGGCGACACGCCTCCCCGGCTTTTAAGCCGTTAGCCTGTGTAGGTGAGATGGATGAAGCACTTAGCACGGCCTACGAACACGTAGGCAGACACTGAGGGGCGGCCCTTTTCAGGGCCACAAGGTTTCCGAATTGGGCCGCACTCTCGCTGTGGAGACCGTTACGTCTCTGAGCACTTGCACTAGATGCCTAGGGATCACGTCCACTATGCTTCCCGGCCTTTAGCACGAGGTAAACCCAGGAGCTTCATTTTCCTGTTGAGAAAAACAACATATATACCTATTTAGCTTCAACCCGGCCTCTCTCAATAAACAAAATACCTTACAGAGCATTGTTAAATGTTTTGTATATGACTCACGATGACAATATCATCTAAATAAGTGAAACAGTAAGGTTCAAGTTCCGGTTCTATTATCCGATCCATCAACCTTTGAAAAGTCACCCTGGTGCTGTGTAATCCGAAGGGCATTACGCAAAAATGGAACAATCCCTTACCGGGCACGGTAAAAGCTGTCTTCTCTTCACTACTGGGATCCAACTCGACCTGCCAATAGCCCTTTTCGAGATAGATGGTGCTAACCCACTTTGCCCCTTTTAATTTTTCTAAAATGGCCGATATATATGGAAGTGGGTAGGCGTCCTTACGACTCACCGCGTTTACCTTACGAAAGTCGACCACAAATCGGTGAGTGCCATCCTTTTTGGGAACCAAAATTATCAGAGAGAACCACAGGCTCTTGGAAGGCTCGATAACTCCATTAACTAACATTTCGTCTACCTGAGTGTTTATCTCTTCTTGGATCCGCGGCGAAATGGGATAATACCGTTGTTTAATGGGGGCTGTGTCGCCGGTATCTATGACATGGGTAATTAAGTGAGTCCTTCCTCACATTTGTTCAAACAAATGCTACTCTCTATCCAAAAAGGAGTCAAAATTCTCAGTGGTAGTCTCTATCGCTACTCTGCACAGTCGGCCAGAATCCCGATTTAGCTGGACAAAAATCGAAAAACTAAAATAAATGAATCCAAGTTGGATACTTTGTAAACTAATGTGTGTACAGTATTGTGACGGTATAATTTTGGCTTTCAAGCATGTTCTTTTATCATCCAGGCGCTATTTAATTAATCTTCGGAAGGTTGACGTTGAGTAAGGAAGTGTACTAATATTCGGCAATTTTAGGGTAGTAAGAGCTGAATAGAGTATTGCAATTCACGTATGGACTATTAATGTTTAGTGACATTTATTGTTTGTTTTCGGTTGCCAAGTTGTACAACATTATAAATTTGGATTAGTTACAATTTAATAAATCACATATATTATACATCATATTAATCAGCACACATCAGTCGCTATCATCTGAAGACGGCATCGACTGTAGCTGATGCGTTTTTCAGTAACGCCAATGTTTCGGGAAATAAACTAGATTTCTTTCTTACTACTCTCTTTCTTAAGGACGAGATCAGAGGATCGGACGAAGCTAGCAATATTCTTAGCAAATCCTCGTTTGTGGCTGTCCTTGAAATTTTTCTGGTATGGTTTTGGCGGTACTTCTTTAAGTCCTTATTACGTGCCTCCTGGGCTTCTTCCGATAATTGCCCTATTGGTAAAAGTGCAGCAGAGATCACAGATGCACCATGTATCAGTACCTTGTGCACTGAGGGAGGCATGTAGAACCACGGATAGGCTGCTACGTACACCTTGGCAGTCTGATACGCATACTCTCTAAATGCCTCAGTATTAATAGCGTATCCAGAGGATATTGCTTGAAGAACAATGCCAAAACACCTGATCACGTTTTCTTCAATGCCTGTATATTGAAAAAAATGAACGTGAGGACAAGGAACAAACTTATTTTGCTTTCGCATGCACGTAAAAAAATATAAAAATAACTGTTATAGCTGCTGAGAGTGAAGGATTGCTGAAAAATCTACGTGCGGTATTGCCGTCGTTACTTGTCCCTGAACCACCAGGTTTTGGGCGGTCCACGAGTAGACCCATTTTCTCTTTGAACCTTCTTTGGATATATCTTTTCTGGCTTCTACTTTAGTCCTGTCTTCTTTCCCTCTTACCTGCCACGTTTTTACGTCGAGTCTGTAAGCGATATGCACTAGACATTCGAAAAATCTTATCCACGAATGAAGAGTGGATAAACCAAATGTAAATGTTGTTAGATCAACTTGTTTCTCAGAAATTATTTTAAGCTCGTTCATTTCCTTCGGGGAAGCGCCACATATATAACATCTCTGTGATGGTATGTCTGTAAGTGCATTGCATACTTTGCCGTCAATCATCGTAAATTGCATACCGTGCTTGATACACACATTTCGTCCGAGGCACATTACTTGAGTGGGAAATAAATTCTTGATTTCTTCAACAATTAAATTATATTCAGATTTAATGAGTGAAATGGTCTCTTTGGCGAACTGTATTCTAATAGGCCTGCACAGTCTCGTTGAAGATGGAGTAGGATTTTGCCAGCATATTTTCTTAGAGACTTTCTTATCTAGACAGTAAAGCTGCAATGGCACTAGAGATTGGTGTTTAATATTGACATATAGTATTACTTGTTGTACAAAAATTGTAGCCTTAATCGACGGTGAAGCGTTACTTCGGTTTGAGGTAACATTTCAGCCCGGGTGGCAGACATAAGCGTCATAAGGGCGGAGCGGCGCGGCGCCGAGTTGGAGTTTTCCCGTTATTTCAGAAATTCGCAAATTTTCGCAGCTAATTCTTTCAAAAATCATTCAGTGACACTTCAGGGAATCGAACCATAATTGAATCAAGCTGGAGTTTTGCGGAGTTTTTTTTGTATCTCTTGAGTTTTCCCGCGCTCACAAGACATTACTTCACCGCCTCGAAACGTTCCGTTTTATATGCATACGCAGGATGTCTCGGCTGTAAGTGCTACTGACAATTACTATAAATCGCATTAAACCGCAATAAGTGGCTTCCGAAGATGCAACTCGGAAAACGAATGAAAAAGGTTTGCCTATGCATTTTACTCAAAATCACTTCGGTCGACTATGATTCTCTCTAAATCACTAATGAAGTAACTATGTGGAAAGGGGGTGTTGGCAGCGACGAAGTCGCCCAGCGGGTAGCTGCTCCATCGGGAAACCCGATCCTACAGCGGTTCTGACGTACCTCTCAACAAATGGCCCTTGCAAATTTCAATTACTCTCAACATACCTTAATTTGTGTAGATAGCGGAAAAGAAGGAGGAAACTTAAACTAGGATTACATAACTAGTTATAACTTAAAATTAACACAATAGTACAGAGATTGCTTGGGAGGTTGTTTATTACAGGCGGGTGGTAGATTTTTTATTTTTTTTGTATATTTTTATTTTTTATTTTTTTTTCCATTTTTATATTTTTTCAATTTTTATTTACTTATTTTTTATTTTTATTATATATATTTTTTTATTTTTTTACCAGAAGCCAACTCCCATTAGCATAACTTATATGTTACATTGACCTTAAAAACTACACTAGGTGCTAAAGCTAACAAGACAAAACTAGACGCGATTTTTAAATACTAAAATAATTGCTAGAAGAGAGTAGACATAGGAAAGTTTGCGTTGTTAGGGAGGGTTAAAGATTGCTCTCGGGGTCTTGTATTTACGGTTTCGGGGACCTAACGGGGTGTTCCAAATGTTGGTAAGTAGGGGATTACGAGTCAGAGGGAGACGGGATCTAAACCTGGTAGCCATCCTCACGGAGAAATCCTTCATAGATGGTATATGGTGAGTTTGAAGGATCTCTCTCATGGGGACCAGGGGCGACTGTTGGGTGATGTGCCGCAACGTCTTGTTCTGAAAGACCTCGTACTTGGACAGGTTACGCTTGCTTGTGTTGTAAGACAGCTCGCAAGCGTAGCTGAACACAGGGCGGATAAGACTAAGATATATGCGTAGCTTGTTATGCCGAGAGAGGGGACTTTTGGGACACAGGAGAGGAGAGAGGATGGACCTTGCTGCAGAGGCTTTGCGGAGGATAGATGAGGTATGATGGTTCCAAGTTAGCTTGCTGTCTAGATGTAGCCCTAGGAATTTATGCGTGGGGTTGGTAGGGATGATAGCACCGTTAAGTGTAGGGTGTTGAGTGAGACGTGTAGCCCTAGGAATTTATGCGTGGGGTTGGTAGGGATGATAGCGCCGTTAAGTGTAGGGTGTTGAGTGAGACGATGTCTTCTATGTCGCGAGAAGTTCATGTGAGTGCTCTTGTCTGTGTTTATGGTTAATTTCCATTTACGGGTCCAAAGATGAAGTAGCTTAAGGTGTGAATTTAATTTTTTAATCGCAACGTCGGGGTATGTTGATTGGGCGGCTATAGCTGTGTCATCTGCATACATAAAGGTGGTGGTGTCTTTATGAGAGGGGAGGTCATTCATGAAGATATTAAAAAGGGTCGGACTTAAGAGTCCGCCTTGAGGGACGCCGGCCCTGGCGCGGCGTTTGGGAGAGAGGGCCCCATCCACATACGTTTGGAAAGTGCGACCCCTAAGATAGGAGCTAATGATCTTTTGGAGGTACAGGGGGACGTCAACAGAGTTGAGTTTGAAAACAAGTCCCGAGTGCCATACTTTGTCAAAGGCTTTGGCTACGTCGAGGAAAACAGCTTGTGTCGAACGCCGACGGAAGTTAAATCCGGCGGAGATTAATTCAAGAAGTCTAAGAATTTGATGGGAGGTAGAAGAGTGGGAGCGGAAGCCCAACTGCTCCGGGCGAATTATATTATTAGATTGGAGAAAGGAGTTGAGTCTAGTTAAAACAAGGGCTTCGAGAACTTTAGAGAGGTTGGAGAGAAGGGTGATGGGTCGATAGCTGGACGGAAGGTTCGGGTTTTTCCCCTGTTTACGAATTAAAATGACCTTTCCATGCTTCCATTTCTGAGGGAAATGGCAGCAGGAAAGGCAGGAGTTGAAGAGATTTTCAAGAACGGTCAAAGCTGGGGGAGAGTTAAGGTTTGCCTTGCTGAGAATTTTCCTTCCCGAGGCCAGCCAAACCTCGGAATGTTCAACTTTTATAGAGGGAATCTTAGGCTGTTTGACACTTGGGGGGGAGGTGTGAAGCCTCGGTTTCCATCTCTGTTTCCTCGTGAGGCGAGGGTGAATTTACGGGGGCAGTGGTTGCTACTGGGGCGGGCGAAACAGAGAGATAACTATTGCTGAGGGGGTCGAATTTGTTGCAGAGAGTGATGTTAACTGGTAGGGGAGAGAACACTGCTTTGCGTCGCTTCTTGGGGTGCGACACTGAAACAAAGCCATCATCGTCGTTGAGAGGGGCGATTGGAGGTACGTCAGTACTTACCGCTGAAGGCGGGGATGGTTCCGACGGGAGAGCGGCCGCTGGAAGGGGCTCGACTGGTGGCTGCGAGGGTGGAAGAGGCGGCTTGGGTAGGCGTGGCTGGGACAATGTCTGCTGCAGTTCGTTTTTGGCGGCGGTGGCCTCGGCCGCCAAGCAGCTCCTCTCCTCCAAGGAAGCGTGAAGTTGGGAATACAATTGTTTGAAGGCTTCAAGGAGCTGAGAGTGGGAGAGGGAGTTGAGGTCGAACACTTGGGACTCTGGGGCTGGGGAGGAAGGACTGACTTCAGAGGGTTGGGGTTCCACAATTTCGGGGACTTCCTCAGAGGAGGGGGTCAGCAAGGGGGGCAGCTGAGACATGGTGCCTCAGCCGCGGAAACGGCACTCGGAAGGTTTGGTGCGATGCACAATTGTTTTTCCGGAGCGGAACAAAAGTTGTTCCGAAGTGGTCCGCGCCTGCAGACCACTTCGGCACACTTGGATGGCCCTGAAAGGGCCGTTTGCTTTCGGCGGCCAATGGGCGCACTTCGTAGAATTTTTTCTTTAGGGCTGAGAACTCGCGAACTAGATTTCTTTATTAATCGTTGTTAATATTTCGTTGGCGACTGCTTTCCTCTTGCCTTATCTGCTCACTAATAACCAAGAGGTTTGTCTTTTTTCAAATAACTATGTGATCTCTAGTATGGCAGCGACGAAGTCGCCAAGCGGGATGCTGCTCCACTGGGGAACCCAGTCCTACAGCAGTTCCGACACGCTATTTACAATTGCCCTTTCAAAATAACAATTGCTCTCAAGCAGCGATGGCTCGGTGTTGATAGAGGAAAGAAGAAGAAACTTAAGACTAAACTAATTGGTATAATTTGGGATGTTTGGGTTACTGGTAGCGATTTTTTTTTTTTTTTTTTTTGAAATAAATAAATAAATTTATTTATTATTATTATTATTATTATTTTTTTTTTTTTTTTTTTAATTTTTAAATAAAAAATTTTTTAAACCAATTCCCATAAATACAAAACATTGATAACAGGAGCTAAAACTAGATTACTAAGACTAAGGGTAGGGATTAAACTAGAAGAAGATAGATTTCTTAATTAATTAAAAAGATAGAGGATAGTTTGCGTTGTATTAGGGGTTAGGGCGGGCGAAAGATGTCTCTAGGGGTTTTGTATTTTCTTTTACGGGAGCCTAAAGGGGTTTGCCAAATATCTGTGAGTAGAGGGTTCCCTGTCAGAGGGAGACGAGATCTAAACCTGGCGGCCATTTTCATGGAGAAATCCTTCGCAGATGGAATGCGGTGCTTTTCGCGGATTTCTCGCATGGGTACCAGGTGCGGCTGTTGAGTGATAAACCGCAACGTCTTGTTTTGAAAGACCTCATACTTTGAGACGTTCTTTTTGCTGGAGTTAAACGATAATTCGCAGCCATAGGTGAAGATAGGGCGGATAAGTGAGGTGTAGAGACGAATTTTGTTTTGGCGAGAGAGGGGACTCTTAGGGCAGAGTAGAGGTGAAAGGGTGGACCTGGCTGCAGCGGCTCGCTGAAGGATGAGTTTCGTGTGTTGGTTCCAAGTAAGTTTGGAGTCTAAATGAAGCCCTAGGAATTTATGTGTGGGATTTGTGGGAATGATAGCGCCGTTGAGTGTAGGGTGTTGGGTGAGACGATGTTTGGTATGTCGCGAGAAATTTAAGTGTGTACTTTTGGTTGCATTGATTTGAATTTTCCATTTACGGGTCCAAAGGGAGATGAGTTTGAGGTGGGAGTTAAGTCTACGGATGGCGGTGTCAGGATAAATGGATTGGGCGGCAATGGCGGTGTCGTCCGCATACATGTATATTGCGGTATCTTTGTGAGAGGGGAGGTCATTAACGTACAAGTTAAAGAGGGTCGGACTTAAAAGTCCGCCCTGCGGGACGCCTGCTTTGGCTCGTCTTTTGGGGGAGAGGGCCCCATCCACCGAGGTCTGGAAGGTACGGCCCCTGAGATAGGAATCTATTAATTTCTGGAGATAAATGGGGACGTCGACAGAGTTGAGTTTATAGAGAAGTCCTGTGTGCCACACTTGGTCAAAGGCTTTTGCTACGTCGAGGAAGACAGCCTGCGTAGAACGCCGGCGAAAGTTAAAACCGGCCGAGATTAGTTCCAAGAGGCGGAGGATTTGATGGGAAGTGGAGGTGCGGGTCCTAAAGCCCATTTGCTCCGGGCGCATTACTTTATTACTTGAAAGAAAGGAATTTAATCTAGATAGAATAAGGGCTTCAAAAATTTTGGATAGGTTGGAGAGAAGAGTAATGGGACGATAACTGGATGGGAGGTTTGGGGGTTTACCCGGTTTTTGGATTAAGATAATTTTTCCGTGCTTCCATTCTTTAGGAAAATGGCAGCAGGAAAAGCACGAGTTAAACAGATTTTCAAGAATTGACAGGGCGGGAGGAGAATTTATGAAGTTTTTTAAATGAGTGTTAGTTATTTGGTCATGGCCCGGAGCTTTTCTGTTATGCAAGTTGTGAAGCAACGATTTGATTTCAAAGGAGCTAATTGGGGAGGGGTTGAAAGGGGGAGAGAAAGCAAGGGATTTACGGTGGGACCGTATGGCGGGTTCCTCCTCGGAGGTGACCCCGGGAGGAAGCGACATACAGTCCTGGAGGTAGTTAGCAAAAATTTTTGATTTGGAGGCCGGATTTAGAATACAAGAATTATTTACAATTAGGGGGGGGGAGTGGAGACGGGGTTTGACAAGGGCTTTGGACATTCTCCACAGGCTGTTATCCTCAAAGGTCAGTGAATTTAAAATTTTTTCCCAAGATGAGTTACGTAAGTTAAAAATTTCTTTCTTAACTATTTTTGCTAGTCGTGCGTATTTACGTTTGTCGTCAGGGTCCCTGTAGCGTTGCCAAAGTCGTCTGCTCCTATTCCGAGATCGGATTAGGTAGTGAAGATAGTCAGGAAAGGGATTTTGAAGAGTTGGATGCGAAGAGAGGGGCCTGGAAGAGTTTACTTGGGCTTTACTAATAAGGGAGGTGATCAAGGACACCTGCACATCAATGGCTGCAGGGGTAGGGTTAGTTAATGGGGTAATACATGAAAAATAACTATCAATTTGAGTTTTAAATTTAGCCCAATTAGTGGAAAATCGGGGGGGGGCAAAGGGGCCGTAATGGGTTCGGAGGAGACTATAAGGAGTAGGGGGAGGTGGTCGGAAGTAAAGGCTGAAACTACTTCCGGAGCCAAGCAAAGAGGGAGGTTTTTGGATATGGCAAAGTCCAAAATGGACTGAGAGGAGGCAGTGAAATGAGTGGGTTGGGAGGGGGGGGAAATTACAACGGGATTGGTTGTGATGTAATTTAGTAAGACTTTGCCATTTGAGTTATTCGAATTGCAGCCCCAGTGGGTGTGGCTGGAGTTCCAGTCGCCGATAAAGATAGATGGGGTCCCCCCCTTGAAGAGCGAGTCAAGCGAGGACGAGGTCAATTTGTCGCATTTCTGGTATACGGAGTGGATGTGCAAAGGGCCGTTTTTTGTGCGAACCTGGATGCCTATGGTTTCCAAGTTCGGGATGATTTCGGAATTTAGCAGGGAATGTTGAAGAGTGGATTTAACCATAATAGCGACACCGCCGCCGCGGGAAGCTCTGTCGTGTCTGTGTATAGCGTAGTGTGGAAAAAAAAACTTTTTTGTTGACTTTAAGAATGTTTCTTGTAGCAAGATGATGTCGATGTTGTTATCCATGGCGTAAGTATGGAGTTCGGAGGATTTGCCCTGGACACTTTGACAGTTCCAGGACATGATTTTAAGGGAGCTAACGTGTGATGGAGGGGTGAAATCTAAACGGTGTTCTTGATCATCTCCTCGAGGAGAATAAACTTTCTCTCCTCGAGGGATTTAGCGAGCCTGAGCTTTTGTTGCATTCCTGCAAACCAGGAAAAGAGGTCGGACATATCGCTGGGCAAGGGGGGTGGAGGCAGAAGAGGTAAAGGTTGGGAGGGTGCGGAAAAGAAGCTGGGTTGGGCAGGGCGGGAAGGTGGGGGAAGGTCAGGGAAATCCCCTGCGGCTCTCGCGTAAGAGCGGGTCCTTGAAGCGGCGCGCTTATTTATGGCGGCTTTCATAGCCTCCTTGGCTTTTATGAAGACCGGGCAGCCTCGGTAGTTGGCCGTGTGGCTGCCCTGACAATTATAGCAGGTGGGGGGAGTCTCGCGAATCTTTGTGCATGCTGCGGACGGGTGAGGCCCGCCGCACTTAACACAGTTTGGGTTAAGTTCACAGAAATTCCGGGTATGCCCTAGTTTCTGACATCTGTGGCATTGCTTTGGCACCTGAGGGGCTTTATAAGGATTCGTCTCTACATTATAGAAATTCAAAGTATGAAGTCTTTCAAAGGCGGCGACGTCGGCATCCCTCGCCAGCGTTACCTGCCACACTGGGACCAGGCGTCGAGAGACAGCTGTGACGCCCAGATCCCGCTCACTCTGCACAGGACGGGTAGTGGAAAGTTGGGTAATTGAATGAACGGGGAACCCAGCCTCGTTAAGCGAGGACTGGATTTCGGAAGAGGGGGTCCTAGTAGGGAGGCCGCGCAGAGTAAATTTAGCGAGGCGGTCCTCCTGTAGTTGGTAAGTGAAATGTGGGACCTTAAGGGTCTTGAGTTCATCCCGTATCAGCTTGTAGTCTGATACGGTATGGCATTTGACTAAGGTGAGGTTGGCTCCTACCATATGGCAGACCGGCTTAAGGTTGGCCTTTCGCAAAATGCTTTGGCCCGAGGCCATCCATATGTCGGAGTGTTCCACCTTTAATGACGGGATAATTAAGTTTTTGGGCTTTGGAGGGGCTGGAGATGGTTCGGTCTCCATCTCGGATTCCTCAAGGGGAGGGGAAGAGGTTGCTGATACTGAAGGTAAGGGAGGGGAAATATGAATATAACTGTTAGAAAGGGGATCAAACTTGTTTGTTAGGGAAACGGCTACGGGAAGAGGAGAGAAGGCGGCCTTTCGTCGCCTTTTGGGTTGTGGGACCTCGATAAAGCCATCACTGCTTGGAGGGGCGGTTGGAAGCGCGTCGGAACTTACCGGCGGCTGGGAGGTTGAAGTAGGTGCCGGCGCAGGCGGCAGAGGAGACTCAGGTGGCAAGACAGGTAGGAGTGGCTCCACAGGTGCAAGAAGAGAGGGCTGCGCAGCTTTCGCCTCAGCGGCCTCCACCGCTAGCCGATTTCGTTCCTCCAGAGAAGCGTGGAGCTGCGAGTAAAGCTGCTTGAAGGCGTCCAACAACTGCTCTCGAGAGAGCGATTCCAGGTTGAATACATTTGAGTCTGGCTCTGAGGGAATTGGTGAGACATCCGCGGCAATAGGAAGGTCAGGAGAAGTCTCTCCGGAAGGGGGGATTAAGGAGGGGGGCGGCTGAGACATGATGTCTCAGCCGCAGAGAACAAGAAAACAAGAGAAACACGCAGAGATGGGGTTAGCGCGATCTTTTTTCCGCAACGAGAAAAAATGATCCCGAAGTGGTCCGCGCCGGCAGACCACTTCGGGGAACTTGGGTGCCCCTGAAGGGGGCCCTTTGTTGGCGGCGGCCAATGGGGATTTCGAGGCGAGCACTTTCGCGCGCAAAGCACGACACGCTTTGTTTAATGGGTTAAATGAGTAGCGAGGACGTAAGATTTCCTCTTGCCTTGTCCACTCTCACTAATAATAACCAAGAGGTTCAAATAACTATGTGTACAAAAGCATGCTATTTATAGTGAGGGGATGTATCTACTTCAAAACTGCAAGTGTTTTGCTGACATCCGCCGCACTTCTCAAAACGATTTTTGTCCAGCTAAATCGGGATTCTGGCCCACTGTGCTCTGGTATGAAGTGAGTAATCGACATCAGGAAAAAGGGTGATGGAGGTAGCATCCGGGAAACTTACAATCCCTTTTTCAAAATCTAATTTCGGGCAGCACTGGGAAAAAAAATCTGCTCCAAGCAATACCGAACAAGGCAATCCCAGTAATATAAGGAATTGGTTCTCCCATGATAATTTTCCAATTTTTACAACTGCCAATACTGGGGGACCCAATTCCACGAGTCGACCATCGGCTACCCTGACATGCATACAAACACCGTGAGGATGCTGAGTAGGGACTTTCGAACTCCTCAAGCGAGTTGCTACCTCGTCATTAATCAGTGAAAAGGATGCTCCGGTATCCAAAAGGGCCAGTAAAACGTGGCCTTCTATAGTAATCGATAAAAAAAATGCCCATTACCAAGAGCATGCCTGCCCTTTTCAATTTTCGGACTCATAAATTGTCAGACCTTTTCCACCCAAGACTGCCATTCACCTTTAGGGCAAAGTCGGCGGTTCCCACGGTCCGCCATTAGAGAGTTGCCTTCATCGTTTAAATCTGCCACAGCGATCATGGTGGTTCTCCCTCTTTGTGAATTTTCAGAAGGCCATACAGTTGAGGAGGTATGGCTGTCTGGGGTCGCAGGTTCCTATATGTCTCCGGGGAAAGACCTGCTTTCTTGAATAGCATGGACGTTTTCCTTGCTATCGACTCTGTTGGATCTCGTTATGTAGGTCTGTACGTTGGATCTTGGAGTAGACCTAGCATAGAGATGGGCCCAATGGATCTTTTATGCACCCGATACACTCGGAATAAAAGAATAATCTATATCGATTGAAAATTTCAGATTTTTAAAATACATGATGGCTGCAGGAAAACTTTCTATAATTCCAACTATCACAAATGTATTTGTTACTCCTAATAATGTAGTAGTGGTATATGTTCGTAAGGTGCTTTGACAGCTAGGGTCATTTCGCACTGTCTGAAATCAAAAAGTGTACCTTGCAGGTTAAAATGAATAAATACGAGTTAAAAAAAGGTACACAATAGGATAAAATAGATTAATAAAATGGTAAGTTAAATATATAATAAAGGCATAAGCTAAAAACGGGCAAAAGTTTATTCAAAGAGTGTTTAAAAGATTTGTTAACCTTAGAAATTTTAAAATAATGTCCATTTTAAGAGGATCGTCTGTTAGAAGTTCAGAGAGAGTGCCTCTCATATTTAGAAGTTGACGGATTCCTCTATATTTGGCACATTCTGTCAAGATGTGACGTACGGATATGGGGCAGTTGCAAGTAGAGCATATGGGAGGTTCCTTTTCCCGCGTAAATAAGAATGAGTGCGTCAAAGCGCAGTGGCCAATTCTAAGTCGGGTGACTGCGACTTCCTCCCGGCGACTCTTTCTAACCGAGGATGGCCACGGAGTGACACTTGCTTTGATCGCTCTCAGCTTGTTACCTGTAACAGCCTCCCAGGAGCTTTGCCATTTTTCAAACAAAGTGCTCTTAAAAAGGCATTTTAGGTCCTGGGATGGAACCATGTTGATGTCAGTATCCTCTCTTGACAGAGCTGCCTTCGCAGCCGAGTCGGCTTTTTCATTTCCACCAATTCCTACATGCCCAGGAACCCACATGAAGAGCACATTCACATCCTTTGCCTTCAACACCGATAGTAAGGCATGAATTTTCTGCACTACGGGATGGCAGTAGTAAGAGTTTGAGATGGCTTTCAGTGCACTCATGGAATCAGAACATATAATATAGTTCGCACACTCATGGAATCAGAACATATAATATAGTTCGCACTCCTAGGCTCAGTACCCTCCAATGCCTTTTGAATTGCTATGAGTTCAGCAGTGAAAATATTGCAGAGGCGGTTTAATTTGAAGGCCTGAGTGTCATGTCGAGTGGATGTAAAAGCACATGAACAGCCATCCTCCACTTTTGAACCATCTGTGTATACGTGAATATATTCTGGGTATTCCATCATTATTTCCTGGAATTTAATTTGGTACAGTGCTGGGTCCGTTTCAGATTTTGAATATCTGGATAGTTGGGTCAGGCACGTAGGGAATGGTATCTGCCACGGTGGAAACTTATGGAAGCCTCCAGGACAGACTTCCGGAAGTTGGAGGTTTTCTCCGTCAATAAAATTGTTAAAGCGAATACCTAAGGGTAAAGTTGCACTTTGCCGTCTGCTAAAAAGTTCTTTAAAACGTAGTTTAAAAATTATGTTAAAACGGGTGGGTTTTTAAAGCTAAAATTTTCGAAACGTATGTGCACATTAAAAGCGTCCTACGTATCTCTAAGGGTGGCTCTCCTGCTTCGCAGTAAATACTGGGAACAGGGCCGGTTCTGAATGCACCAGTGGCCAGCCTTAGAGCGGAGTTGTGCACTGATGCCAAAGGCCGAAGATACGAAGTTGTGCACTGACGCCAAAGGCCGAAGATACGAAGTTCTTGCCGAGGCGTATATAAAGGATCCGTAATCCATTTTGGACCTTACCAATGCTCTGTACAGTGTGAGCACTGATGTACGGTCAGCACCCCATGATGAATTTGTTAAAAGCCTTAAAATGTTTAAAACTTTAAAACATTTGTTTTAAAATACTTGTGGTTCCGCCAATTCAGTCTTCTGTCTAAAACCATACCAAGAAAATGGATTGTTTCCACGAGATCCAATCTATTACTTCCCAGTCTTAAAACAGGTTGAGGGAAAATTCCTCTCACCCTGTAAAAATTGAGGCATTTGGTTTTCTCATTGGAGAAACGAAAACCATTTGCCCGTGCCCATTTCTCTAGACAATTGATACGAAGCTGTATCTGCCTTGTTGCTGTAGACAAGATGGATGATCTGCAGAAAATAGCCAGATCGTCTACAAAGAGAGATGCCGCTACTGGAGTCTTGATACAGCTTACTATATCGTTTATTGCTATAGCAAACAGGGTCACGCTTAAGACCGATCCCTGTGGAATTCCGTTTTCTATGGTAAAGGGTCTAGATAGGTCAGTTCCTATCCGTACCCTAGCTGTTCGATTGGTAAAGAAGTTATTAATAAAAACTGGAAGATTACCCCTGAAACCCCAATCATGCAGTGTGCTTAAAATTTTGTATCGCCACGTCGTGTCGTATGCTTTCTCCAAGTCAAAAAAGACTGCCACGACATGCTGGCGAAGAAGAAAGGGACCTCCTGGATGAAGTTTTCAGTCCTTACCAAGTGGTCGATCGTAGACCGGTTTTACCTGAAGCCGCACTGAATGTTCGATAAGAGGTTACGGCTTTCCAAGCACCAATATAACCGTCGGTTAACCATTCTCTCCAAGTTTGCATAAGCAACTCAATAGAGAGATGGGACGTAACCACCTGGTCAGGACCTATCCTTCCCCTGTTTTGGGATGGGTATAATCAGGGATTCCCACCACTCATCGGGAAAAAGATTTTCCTCCCAAAGTTGGCTGAAGGTAATCGGAAGCTCCCCCTTTGCCTTGTCAGGCAGGTGTTTTAAAAAGGTGTTGTGCACCTCATCAACACCTGGTGAGGTATCTTTGGACTCCCTTATTGCAGACTCCAATTCCCAGAGAGAAAAAGGGTCATTTTAGTGATCCCTCTTACTCCCTGGGTTGAAGTCTAGAAACCTCCTTTCCATTTCCTTTTTGATTACCTTAAACGAGTCTGAGTATTTGTTTGTATTTCTCGTTTCAGCATAATACTTTCCCATTATGTCTGGAATCTCGTCAGTGGATTTTATTAATGTCCCATCGTAATTTATCACACTGATGTATGATGTTTTATGGGTGCCCGAGATTCTTCTGATCTTATCCCAGACTTGTTTGATGGGTGTGCGGTGGTTTATGGATGACACATAGGTCATCCAGGATTCCCTTTTGGCATCCTTTATCACCTGTCGAGCGTTCGCCCTCAGTCGCCGAAAAGCTGCCAGATTTGTAGTAGTGGGATGCTTATTAAAAATATGCAGTGCCCGTTTCCTGCTCTTTATAGCTGTTTTGCATTCATCGTTCCACCATGGAACTGGTGGATGATGCGGCATTCCCGATGATTTCGGGATGCTCCTTTCTGCAGCATTTATTATGGTATTTGTAAAACACTGCATTCTGTAGTGCATTGCGACTGGCATAAAAATTAAAATTCACTTCACGTTTAAAATCCGTCCAGCTAGCTTTTCGTAAAATCCATTTACGTGGATAGCGAAAGCTCTTCCTGATTAAAATGGAGAAGTGATCACTTCCGCAAAGATCTAAGTGGACGGACATTGAGAACAGTGGTGCTATTACACTCATGGAAATAAAAAGATCGATGGATGAGTATTCTCCATTATAAGCATTAAAACGTGTTTTTTCATGGTCGTTTAATAAAATAAGATTAAAATCATCTAAAAAATTTTGCAAGAGGCCCTCTACCATTATTCTCGGTCATTGTGTCTCCCCAGAGGGTGTTATGGGCATTAAAATCCCCTAACAACACGAATGACCTAGGTAGCTGTCTGACTAGATCTTCAAGGTTTCTCCGATTCACAGGTGCCCCTTCCGGGAGGTATAAATTACAGAACGTAATTTCCTCCGGAGTGGCCACGGTAAGGGCTATCGCCTGGAAGGGCGACTGCAGATTCACCCGGGAGGTGTAAAGTGTCTCCCTGATGGCTACAGCCACTCCCCCTTGAGCCCTATTGCCACTTAGGTCATCCTTTCGGAAGACGTTAAAACCCTTTAATTTAATCTTATCATTTGCTTTACAAATGCGTCTCTTGCAAAAATATACATGCAGGGTTGAGATCAGATATGAGGATCTCTAACTCTTCTCTGTGAGTGTAAAAACCGTTACAATTCCACTGCATAACTAAAAACATGGTTAAAAGTTAAATAAATAAATAAATAAATATTGATTAAAATATCTCTGCTAAAAATTTTTAAAATATCTGTCTATATCTATATCTATAGTTCACCCTGCAAGCCACCGCAATGGTGTGTGGCAGGGGGTGCAATAGCACCAAGGTAAAGCGCATAATAATGTATAGTATCATTCTACGTCGGCTGATTTCCTTTCGTAACTTCTGTTCTGCTCAGCTATCGTTCTAGGGAAAAACGAGCCTTTATACCTCTCAGTCCTACAGGCTATCTCTCTTATTTTACGAGGATGGTCCGTTCTACCAATATAAGTTGGCGCTCTTATTATTTCTTCGACATCGCTGGAGAATATATGCGTTCTAAATCTTTCGAGAAGTTTTAACCTAGAGCGTGATCGGCGCTCAGCTAGTGATTCCCATCCTAAGTCCTGTATCAAGGCTGTAACACTATTGTTTCTATCGTAACAATTTTTGACGAATCTAGCGGCTTTTCGCTGCACTCTTTCTAACTCTGAGATTGATCCTTTCACGTACGGATCCCATATGCTCGACGCGTACTCTAATAGCGGTCTTACTAACGAGAAGTAACATGTCTCTTTGACTTTTTCCTCACTTTTACCTACTATACGTTTGATGAATCCTAGTTTCTGTTTAGCCTTCCCGCATATATTTCGTATGTGCATATCCCACGAGAGGTTGCTTGTTAAAGTAACGCCTAAGTATTTGACGGAATCGGCTAGTTTTAGCTGGACGCCTTCAACAGTGTAATTTGTCGTGTCTATGTTTTTTTTTCCCCAGAATCTCATAAAGGAACACTTTCCTAAGTTCAGTTCTAACTGCCACTCTTTACACCACTCGAGAATTGCATTTAAGTCGTCAGAAAGTAATAATTGATCATTAGGACTGTTTATCTCTCTGTAAACTACTGTATCATCCGCGAATAACTTGATTTTACTTTTAATAACCTTATCTAAGTCGTTTATGTATAAAAGGAATAGTAGGAGGCCGATTATACTTCCCTGTGGAACGCCTGAGGCTACGCTGACTGAATCTGATTTAAATCCATCTATAACTACTATTTGTTCACGCTCATTAAGAAAGTCCCTGATCCACTCGATTATCTTTCGATTTATTCCACAGTCATTTAATTTCTTCACTAACTTCTCACGGGAAGCTTATCTTTTTAACTTTCCCTTTCCCCCTTTCTTCCGGAGAGTAGTGTGGGATGTATCCCACTCACCCTCGGAAAACGTGTCCTCCTCCATCCTCTGTTCAGTTCCTGGAGGAGGTTTGTGGGAGGGACCAGGTGACGGAGTCTTGTCTGATCTTCCTCCAGCTTTTTTATTGGGTCACCCAGTTTGTATCTGGGTCACAACAGGGGCATTGCCATTGGGCCCCTTCTTTGGCGTACTTGGTTCAGAAATTTTAAAATTGTCCCTTTCCTTATTTTTCGTCTCTCTTGTTTTTTCTTTGGTATTTTTCTGTTTCTCTGCATTATGGACTGAGTGGCAATGGTACTCTTTCTCACCGGGGTTGCTTTGAGAAGACTGGAGCGACGAGTGTCCTGTACTTCTTACGAGCCTCGAAATATGGCAGTTTCTCTATCCTCTTTATCTCCATACCTTTTTCTCCTCTTTCAATTTTGCACAGTCCTGGGAGAAAGCCGGGTGCGTGCCTTCGCAGTTCACACATGGCAAGGCCTCCTTGCATGCTTCCTCGTTGTGTTTTTCCCGGTTACACCGGGGACAGGTTGGTTTACCTTTGCACCGTTGTGCAGTGTGCCCGAATTTTTGACACTGGAAGCATCGCAGAGGACTCGGAATGTATGGTCGAACTGGACAGACCTCATATCCAACTTTGACTATCTCCGGCAGCTTATCGAGGGAGAAGGTGAGTATCATCGAGGTGTAATTGATGACCTCACCTTTTCTCTTAATTGTAAGTCGTTTGCAGTCAATGACCCCCTGCAGGGCCATCTCTCGCTTACATTCCTCAATATCTACGTAGAGAAGGTCATAGTTGGTTATGACCCCCCCGGCAGGTGTTCAGGCTTTTGTGTGCCTCCACCGAGACTGGCATGTCTTTCAGCATCGTCATTCCCAGTATTTTCAAACTCTGTACCTCGTTGGATGTCTGTATGAGTAGAGATCCATCTCTGAGTTTCTTCACTGAGTGAAGAGGCCCAGGTACATGTGACGAGAGAGCATTATAAATCGCGAAGGGAGACACTTTGGTAAAGGTCTCACCTTCTGTTACGCGCTTCATTAACAGGTATTTTGTACATCTACGAACTTTGTCTCCCCCATCCATTTCTAGATGGGTTCTTCCCCCGTCCTTGTCCGGATGGGATCTTTTAAGGGGAGGAAATTTGTTTGCCATAATAGATTTTTAAGATTCGTCCTCTGGTCTCCCCACCCACCACGGAGCCACAAATGGGACGCCGCATCACAAGCTGATGCGGTCGCCAGGGCTAACCAGCAGGATATAGCACCCCTGACTATGCTGTCTGCTTCGGGTAAGATCTCCAGTGCATGGGCCCTCCAAACCCATGCACCTTTGACCCCCCTACACAGACCCCCATAGCCTCCGCACTCGCCAACCGGATTAGATAATTAATTTGAGTGACGAGTAATTAGGAGTTCTTTCATAAATTGTAAATTTTTTTTGTGTGTTCGGTGTTTTAAAATGGCTGAAAAGGATGCTTTCCAGTCGTATAGAGAAAAAAAAGGGACTCGGACGATGAATCAGATGTAGGGACATTGTTTCGCACAGCCCTATCTTTTACCCCAGATAAGTGTGAGTGCCCGGAATTAGGAACAATGTCAGGTGTTGGTTCTAAAGCCATAACTCCGAATACGACGGAAGAAGGGTCAAATTCTGACAGTCCCGATTTAAAAAGTTTTATGTGGACAAAAATGGAACAATTTCGTGAAATGAAGGCTGAAATTAATTCGGGAACAAAAACTAAATCTGCGATAAATGAAATGCAATCAGAGATAAAAGAAACTAAATCAGCGATGAAAGAAACTCAATCGGAGATAAGAGAAACTAACTTAAATGTCGTCAAAATGAACTCCGAGATAAACGGAAATCTAGGGAGATTGAATAGGCGACTCGATGACCACGAGTGAACTACCGTGGAATGCTTAATGGAACAGAGTAAAAAATGTATCCTCTCTCAAGAAACTCTTAGGGTAGAATTGGAAGCCAAATACGACCAGATGATTGTCTCTTCCTCGCTAAAATTGGAAGAGATGGGTTGAACCATCGAAGGACGTTTAGTTCAAACTGTGAGAAAAATTACTGAAAATTACTGAAAATCAGTCAGAAATAATGGAGCTAAAGGCCCAAGCTGAGAAATCGAAGAAGAGGTTAGATGTTATGCAGTCGAAAAGCCTCCAGCATGGGTTCCGCAATACCAAATAATTGCATTTACAAACCAAAATATAGGGGACGTCAGTTTGAGCACCCGGTTCAATTTATCACTCAAGTAGAGAGTTACTTCGAGTTATATGGAATACCCCCTTTCTAACAGGTCATGATTGCCTTGCAAATCTTAGAAGGCAACACAGAGTTGTGGGGAAGAACCTTGTGGCCACCACCTGCAAGCCCGAGGAATTTAAAAATCTACTTCTTAATTTTTTTTGGGGGATCGATCAGCGATACTAACATCGGTTAAATATTACTTCAGGATGGTATAATCCGACTCATCATAGAACCATGCAACAGTATTTTTTGGAAATGTTTGGAGAAGCTTGCCTAGCGGAACCACCTCTGCCTGGCTGTGAAATAATTTACACACTCATAAAGCACTTTCCATCTCATATCCAAAATTTGCTTTATAGCGCGAGACCTACGGACATAGGTCAAATGAATTCTCTTCTTGGCCAGCTTACTGCGTCAAATTATCGCACGGAGACCACAAGACATGAACCCGTGTTCAACTATATGACTACTTCTCCCTGAAGAAATTCCTATTACACAGACAGTCAACAAAGACGAACCTGGCCGCCACGTGCGAGGACGGAGTGTCGTGAGGAAAGGCATGCCTCATTTCCACCCCCCACTACTTCACCTCCTCCTCTGGTTACCCAGCCCTCTCCGAATCTATGTCATTACCTTATACTCCTGACCCAATGCCTAATTTAACCGTGGCTTCGACTTTGGAACAACGTCCAGTCAGGAGGGGAAACTAAAGGATTGGGTTTATCTGGGTTCCCAAGCCAAAGGATTTTCTTAAAGCAGACCTACCTTTTCGTGGCACAATAGAGTTGGAAGGAGACCCTTACAATGATCTCATGCAAGAAGAGTTTTTGAAACCAAAATGAAACGACTTTTTCCTGAAATAGAAATTAGTTGCTCAAAAATTAAATGTCGTGTGCTATTGGATATCGGTAGTGAAATATCAGTCATTTCGGAAGAGCTTTTCATGGAAATTGTGGAGAAGGAAACAAATATCCCTGCCTTGCCCGTAAACAGGACATACATTATGTGTGCAAATAATAAAAAGTCTATGCCTATTACAAAGCAAGTCTTACTGACGTTTGAAATTGATGTATTATATTTGGAAACCATTTGTTTGGTAGTGCAAAATTTGATAAAACCCTTGATATTAGGGATTAATTTTATGAGCAAGTATAATGTAAATTTGGATTTTCAGGAAGAAAAGGTGACTTTGTTCGTCGACAAGCATTCAGTGGTAAAAAGAAACGTGGATTCCAATTTCACATTGATGTATTCCGCTGTGAGTAGGATTAGCGCCCATGGAGTCACAAGGGACGACATAGGGGAAGTGGTAAAAAAGTCCCCTTGCCTAAACGCGGAAGAATTGCAGAAGTTGTATGACCTACTCTACGAGTCCAAGAGAATATTTCTGATTCGCCTGGGTTAATCCAGCATTATGTCCACCGAATACGTTTGACTGATAATAAGCCCTTTAAGCAACACTTATATCCGATACCTTTCGCCTACTGAGTGGCCATGGACGTGCAAATAAAAAGGATGTTGGCCACGGGTATAATATGAAAATCACAGAGTTTGTATCTTAATTCTTTAGTTGTTGTGAAGAAGGACAGCAGTGTGAGGTTATGCTTGGGTGCCCGGAAGTTAAATTCTTTAACTGTTCCTGATAGGAAGGAGCCACCTCATATTGACCAGGTAATAAGAAAGTTTTCTAAAGTATGTTGGTTTTCAGTGACTGATTTGACCTCGTCCTATTTGCAAGTTCAATTGCACCTGGATGACCAGAAATTCACCACTTTCATGTATAACTCATGCATGTACGTGTTTGTAAGAGCTCCTTTTGGATTGAAAAATAGTGTCGCAGCACTAATTCACAGTCTGAACTCTGTTTTAGATGACAAGTTTTCTGAATTTACCACCACATTGATGATGTGTTGGTTACCTCAACAACTTTTGCGGAACACTTAGTCCATTTACGTTGTTTGTTTATCGTCCTAAAAAAGGCCAATGCGACGTTAAGCATAAAAAAGTCGCGGTTTTGTTGTGATCGCGTGCCTTTCCTCGGGCACGTCTTTACCTCGAATGGTTTTCTTCCCAATCCAGAGAAAATCGAGGCAATAAAATCTTTCAAAGCCCCTGGTAATCTTGAACAGCTCAGAGGTTTCCTCAGATTATGTAATTTTTATAGTAAATTTCTGGACAATTATTCATCTTTAACAGTTTCCCTGTTAAAGTTATTAAAAAAGGGTGTCAGATGGAGTTGGGATTCTAATGCTCAAGTCGCCTTCGAGGAACTAAACACTTCCTTCCTAAATACCATCATCCTGTGCTATCCAGATTTCACGTGGACCATGTATCAACAGACCGACAGCAGTGGATACGGGCTGGGAGGAGTGCTCTTTCAGAGGGATGAAGAGGGTTGTGACCACGTCCTTGCTTTCCTCATTCGGACGTTAAAAGGCACAGTCGTTTTACACAACTACTGAGAAGGAGGCTGTAGCTGTTATATGGGCCTTGCAGAAACTCAGAACAATCGTAATGGGATTAAAAATTGTGATACCGACAGGCCATCAATCTCTCAGTTTTTTAAAAACATGCATCCTTAATAATCATAGATTGAGAACGTGGACTTTGATTTTGGACTCTTACGACATCGAAATTAGATACTGTCCTAAAAAGGGAAATGTGGTTCCCAACTGGCTTAGTCGGCATCCTAGGGTGGAAAGATTTCAATTAACACATGCTCCGGACCAGTTTATGGTCATGTTCATCGAGCCGGAAATCTCAGAATGTCCCGAAAGAGACCTCAGGAATTTGGCCGACCTCCAAAGGCTGACCCACGGGCCTGCCACTCCATGTATAAAAAGTAGGACCGCGTACACACTGCCATTGTGGCCGGCCACAGGAACTACTCGGTCCCCCTCCCCTTATCGTATCCCCCCACCCCTTGAAAATCGTATTACGCATTTTCACTTCTTTCGTAATTATTTTTATACGCTAAAAGGATATTAATCATTATGATATTATCAAAAACACATAATGGTTAAAATTTCAAATATTTTATTGTTCAGTCAAAATACAGGAATGAACGGTCTCTAGTGTGGCAGCGACGAAGTTGCCTAGTGGGATGCTGCTCCACTGGGGAACCCAGTCCTACAGCAGTTCCGACGCGCTATTTACAATTGCCCTTTTAGAATAACAATTTACTCACAAGCAGCGATGGCACGGTGTCGATAGAGGAAAGAAGAAGAAACTTAAGACTAAACTAATTGGTATAATTTGGGATTTTAAGTTTACTGGCTGCGTTTTTTTTAATTCCCCTTTTTCATTTTTTCCTTTTTTTTTTGAACCAAATCCAATAGGTACATATAATTTACAGTGGTATACAATTATTTACAAGAGCTAAAACTAGATTGCTAAGACTAAGAGTAAAAATTAAACTAGAGGAAGATACATTACTTAACTATTTGAAAAGATAGAGGATAGTTTGCACTCAACTTTCTCTCCTCGAGGGATTTTGAGAGCCGAAGCTTTTGTTGCATTCCTGCAAACCAGGAGAAGAGATCGGACATGTCACTGGGCAAGGAGGGTGGAGGCAGAAGAGGTAAGGGTTGGGAGGGTGCGGAAAAGAAGCTGGGTTGGGCAGGGCGAGAAGGTCGGGGAAGGTCAGGGAAGTCCCCTGCGGCTCTCGCGTAAGAGCGCGTCCGTGAAGCGGCGCGCTTATTGATGGCGGCTTTCATAGCCTCTTTGGCTTTAATGAAGACCGGGCAGCCTCGGTAGTTGGCCGTGTGGCTGCCCTGACAATTGTAGCAGGTGGGGGTGGGTCTCGCGGATCTTAGTGCATGCTGCGGACGGGTGAGGCCCGCCGCATTTAACGCAGTTTGGATTTAATTCGCAAAAATTCCGGGTATGCCCGAGTTTTTGGCATCGGTGACATTGCTTCGGTACCTGAGGGGCCTTGTATGGATTTGTTTCTACGTCGTAGAAGTTCAAGGTGTGAAGTTTTTCAAACGCGACAACGTCGGCATCCCTCTCCAGCGTTACCTGCCACACTGGGACCAGGCGTCGAGAGACAGCTGTGATGCCCAGATCCCGCTCACTCTGCACAGGACGGGTAGTGGAGAGTTGGTTAATGGGATGAATAGGGAAACCAGCCTCGTTAAGCGAGGACTGGATTTCGGAGGAGGGGGTCCTAGTAGGGAGGCCGCGCAGAGTAAATTTAGCGAGGCGGTCCTCCTGTAGTTGATATGTAAAATGGGGGACCTGAAGGGTCTTAAGTTCATCCCGTATCAGCTTGTAGTCTGATACGGTGTGGCATTTGATCAAGGTAAGGTTGGCTCCGATCATATGGCAGACCGGCTTAAGGTTGGCCTTTCGCAGAATGCTTTGGCCCGAGGCCATCCATATGTCGGAGTGTTCCACCTTTATGGATGGAATAACTAGTTTTTTTTGCTTGGGAAGGGCTGGAGATGGTTCGGTCTCCATCTCGGAGTCCTCGAGGGGAGGGGAGAAGGTTACTGGTAATGATTCTAAGGGAGGGGAAATATGGAGGTAGCTATTAGAAAGGGGATCGAATTTGTTGGTTAGGGAAACGGCTACAGGGAGTGGAGAGAAGGCCGTCTTTCGTCACCTTTTAGGTTGGGGGACTTCAGTGAAGCCATCACTGCTTGGAGGGGCGGTTTGAGGCGCGTCGGAACTTACCGGCGGCTGAGAGGTCGGAGTAGGTGCCGGCGCAGGCGGCAGTGGTGACTCAGATGGCAGGACAGGTGGGAGTGGCTCCACGGGTGGAAGAAGAGGACAGGGCAGCGCGGCTTTCGCCTCCGCGGCCTCCACTGCTAGGCGGTTACGCTCCTCCAAGGAGATATGGAGCTGGGAGTACAGCTGCCGGAAAGCGTCCAGAAGCTGCTCACGAGAGAGCGATTCGAGGTAGAAAACATTTGGATCTGGGTCAGGGCTGTGAGGAGGCATCTGCCGCAGTAGGGAGGTCAGGAGAAGTCTCCCCGGGAGGGGGGATTAAGGAGGGGGGCGGCTGAGACATGATGTCTCAGCCACAGAGAAAACAAAGAAACAAAAGAAACTCGCTACGATGGGATTTTCGCGAACTTTTTCCAGCAACGGAAAAATTATCCCGAAGTGGTCCGTGCCGGCAGACCACTTCGGGGAACTTGTATGGCCCTGAAGGGGGCCCTTTGTTGGCGGCGGCCAATGGGGGTATCAATAGACGCACTTTCACGCGTAAAGCACGACACACTTTATTTATTATTTCAAATAGTTTGTGAGGGCGTTGGGATTTCCTCTTGCCGTTACTGCTCGCGCTAATAGTCAAGAGGCAAAATACAGGAATTAGTTAAACATTGATAAAATAACATTTTATGAACAAATAAAAGCACATTAAAAATACATTTTATCTTTTGGATATAAAGATTTTGTTACAGTAACAATGCAGGAGCTACGTTTAATGAAGCGCTAACAAAAATTCACATTACTCATTAACATTATACATATTTGTGACATTCAAAGCAAACAATGAAAACACATATCAAGATCGTTTACATAGGAGGATATGTTTAGGATCCTCTACTTGACGTTGCAACATGAGATTCGGTATTACGACAGTGTATTGGCCATAAACAACCAGAAAAATTGAAAATCTTAAAGAAATTGATTACTTAGGTGTTTTTAACCCTTACATACACATTAGATACCAAATGCCCATAAGGAAAGCGTTGAAATCGGTTGAGACATTTTTTTGTTTGACTTGTTAAATCATTTACAATCAAGACAAAGATCAGAGAAGCAATATTTATGACTGAAAGTATGATTCTTTGCTTGCCCAAAATTACAGAATTTGAATATGTGCAGATTTTGCAAAAAGATATCTCTTAAATGATGAAAAACACTATTTTTCGCGCTTGCAACAAGCAGCAATAGTAATTAACATAGTAATGAATGCAATGCCATTTCCATAAAGTGCATTGCCATTAAACAATGAATGTTATGGGTCTTACTCTAATAAATTATTTTTAAGGATTGGCCATAAACAATCAGAAAAACTTACAATCTTGCAGAAATTCATTAAATAGGGCTGGTTTTCACCTCTAAATACACATTAGATACCAAATGGCCATAAGGAAAGCATTGAAATCAGTTGAGACATTTTTTTGCTTGACTTATTAAATTATTTACAATCAAGACAAAGATCAGAGAAGCAATACTTATTATGATTCTTTGCTTTCCCAAAATTACAGAATTTGAATATGTGCAGATTTTGCAAAAAGATACCTTTTTAATGATAAAGAACACTATTTTTCGCTCTTGCAACAAGCAGCAATAGTAATTAACATAGTAATGAATGCAATGCCATTTCCATAAAGTGCATTGCCATTAAACAATGAATGTTATGGGTCTTACTCTAATAAATTATTTCTATCCTAGGGTAGGACAATCACCAACACAATGGCACCCTCTTTTTCCAAGCTATCACTATGAGCTTATGCACTATTCCTAATATTAAACATTGAAAAAATATCATGTTAATTGCCTTGTAAAAACAGCCATAGCAAGACGCAAAATAATCAATGAAAGCTTCCATGAATTATGATATTGAAAGCAGGAAAGACAAGCCAGTCTTACCAGGATTATGTACTGTTATTACTATATACAAATATTTACAGAATAAAATAAAAATTACATTAAAATCATCGTCGCCTCTTTTTCTTAAAATAAACTAATGCTTCTCTATGAACTACATCCATATTAACAAAAACTCTACTATCTTTACCACTTAAATACCTATTTACTGAGGTGCACCATGCCATTATAATATACTTAACAAAATATTTACAAAATTTACTCATATAATTAGCACTGTGCTCCTCACATGTAATGTCACTAAAATCTACTTCTGTTGAGATAATGTTTCTTAAGTGACTACCAATTCCAGGCCTGTGAGCCGTCATTGGCAATTCCCTTAAAATTACATCTCTGCATTGAAAGTAGATGCTAGTAAAGCTGTCAGAGGGGGATTGCAACCATCTCCAACTAGCCAGTCCTTCTCTTTGAGTGTTGAGAGCATCTCTGTCATGTGGATTTACGGTATGCTGTTTATTCTTACACTCTGAACAATCAACAGGGCCCATTTTAAGAATGAAATCTCCTGCTGAAATGGAGCTAAATAACCTGGCAGCATTCCCAGCTGGAGCTTCATTGTTATCTCCCCCTAACTGAGCATCAACAACTGCATCCAGATGCACATCAATGCCAGCAGGAGAAGCAGAATGTGTGGCGATACTTGGTAGACCTCTTTGAGTCCCTAAGTACTCCCTAAGGTTATCAAGTACCTCACAATCATCCTTTTCACAATTAGCACCAACTGAGTGAGCTGCCACCATGTCATTCAGCAGTAATGATTTTTATGCTCCCACAAAGTTGGAGCACGTTGGGACAACATTACGAAAGCCATGGCTCCGAATTGCCCCAAACTTATTCTCAAGAGGGTCTTGGTTTAAATTCCTCAAAACAAGATATTTAAACCCACTGTTTCTTAACCTATTCCATAATTTCTTAATATTTCTAATTGTCCTACCCCAATTTACCAGGGAAGGTGTCCTGCCCTCCGTTCTTCCATCAGTGTATGCCATAGAATCCAGGACCTTAAGTGGCTCGTTCCAGAACTCCACGTGCCCTGATGTAGGTTTCACTGCACACAGTAGGGGTTTCAGTGGAGGAGGGTTGGGTGCTCCTCCATTCACACTGTCAAATAGCTCGTCCATGAAGCAGAGAAGATCTGCAGTTTCTGCAGCCTGAGCTTCTATACCAGTGATAGCTGCAGAAAATATAACTATTAGGAGAAATATTCACCAAAAACAACTAAACTTGAAATATGATTATTCATAATTACTTACATGTTCTGGCTAGGAGCTTCATTACTGAAGAGAGCCTTTGACTGAAAACCTGTGTGCAGCAATTTACCTTCATTTTTTTAATTTTTGCAGGGACAACATGATGTTCTGTGAGCCGAGGCACAGCCCTGTTGCTTACGTTATCTATGGCATACACTTGAAGAATATGTCTCCAGGAAGCAACCTTATTGACCCCATGCCGACAAAACTTTAAGTCTTTGTCTAAGAGACCATTCCTAACACCTTTCAAAAGATGAGGAGGGTCAAACAAAGGTATCACCTTTGAGCCATTGACTACAAAGTATTCACCTCTGTATTCCCCTCCTTGTCTTAAGACAGACTCCCTCGTTTCTGCACAAAGTTTATTAATTGCAGCAACGTTGCTAGCCCCTTGATCACAGACAGTTGCACTGACTCTAAATCCAGAATGTGTCAATTTCAACACAATGGTTTTAATTAATTTACACAAAACAGGGGTCTTTATACCTCCAGAAGGGAAAACATAAACAACAGGCTGTTTATACTTCCGTTTCAGGCCTCTGATCATAAATACTAAGGCTTTATCAGCAGACCTCTTTGTTCTTAACCCCCTACCTAAATCCTCAAAACCCTCGATTAAATCGATGTGTTCAGAGTAATCCAGGTGAGGTGTCAAGCTCATCTCATCAAACATTAAGATGCAATGCCGATCAATGTCCTTCACCTTCTTCTTCACAATGACTGACAAATGATCAAACATATCATCATTAATGCCTGTTGAGAAGGATAAGCTAGATAACAACCTTAGTAACGTCCTCCGAGCAGGAAGTACAAACACTTTGGATAAAAAGTTGTATGCTCGCCCACTTCTTTCCAAGAGGGCAAGAGCGAAGACTTTATCATTCAAAGTGAACCTATGGCCTTTGCCCTTCCTTCCTGCTTCCCTAACTTGACATTGCAGAAATGATGAGACAGTCGGTGAGAGATTAGGAATGGAATCTTTATAACCCAGACTTACTGCTTTATTAGCTGCTTGCAGCCTCTTCTAAAAACTAAGTACCCTCTTAGAGGAGCGAGAAATGCTCCTTTTCAGAAGCTGATTACTTTTAAAAAGACGCCTAGCTTTTGGAGACAACTCAGTTAGCTTCCTGACACCCAAACTCTGCAGGACACCTTCCCTTCTATCAGTCCTAAAATGGATGACTCAGTACAGCGATTTTCCCCACAACTCCGCACTTAACGAAGCACTTGTCGAATAACGCGACGAAAACGCAGAAAATCGCCGAATATCGCCGCGGCGCATTTTGCTGTCGGCGTCATTTTCGCAGTCGGCGAACAGAACATGGATGGCCTCACCGAATGGCCCGCCGAATGGCTGCTCCCACACCAACACGCTTTATATAGGGCGAATATTACCCCTATTTCCCATTCCCTCCTTTTCGCAGGGTTATATCACATAATCAGGAAATTAACCAATACGAAGTCGAGGAGTCGCCCATTTAAGCTACCCGCCGTACCCCCCCCCTCAAGCAGCGACGTCAGGCGAGAGCGGCAGTCGAGAGAATGAAGGCAGACCACCGGAAGATACGGAGAGCGAGGTGTCGCCGGGGTGGTCGAGAGTAAGAGAGAGAGAGACGAGGGACAGAGAAAAAAGCGAGAAGAGTCGTTCCTCGCAAGGGAGAGTGTGAAAAGTTTCCTGTCGGACAGACGGTAACGATAAGTGACAGTTTCTGACGTGGTTAAGTGTTGTTTATACTTTATTTTACTTTATTATGTGTACGATATAGCAGTTAGTTAGAGCCGTATGTGGCTTTGATTTTTGGTCGCCACATAAATGGAGGCCCCGGGGAGATGTATTCTGTAACTCTAACTACAAGGTTGCTATATGTTCGGTTTATTTTGGGATCTACAATTTGTGGAATAGTTTTAGTTTGTTTAAGGGTATTTCTGGTTTTTTGTGGTATAGTTCTCCTGGTATTTGATTATATTGTGAATCATTCCGCTTTGTCATCTCATTCATTCCATCTCCTTTCGAGATCGCTGTCATTGAATGTTGAGTCAAATAATAGATTTTGTGGTTCATGTATTTGGAGAAGTATGTTGTAATGTTTGGATGATTCGACTGTATTTACCAAATCATTTGATGAGAAGTTGTTAGTTGGATGTTATTGCAGAAAGTACATTATTCCGTTTAATATTCTTTGTCAAATCGCTTGTGTGCATAAATTGAATGACTGATGTCAGAAAGGGAAGGCTGCGTTTCAAGTACCTCAATATCTATGCATGCGAATTCTAATATAAAGCGAGGGAAGGCTAACTTAGTCCCTTCTTCTCACTCGCTTAACATCCATCTTGTAAATTGTTGCTCAAGGCTTGGAATGCAGCATAGTTATGTTCAATGTTTTATATGAAATGATTTTCTCTACTACCTACAATGTTAGATTTCAATTAGGTATGTTATTATGTAATATTTTTTATGAAATAGCAAAACCTTGTAATATCAATTCTTATAAATGTGACAAATTTGCAATTTAATGATTGTTAATCGGTATTGTATTAGATAATATTAACTGAATCTTGGGATGTATCAATCTGATTATTTAAACCTAAGAAACTTTGTTTTACGAATCAAAAATGTTGACTTTGAAATCATTGTTCTGACTTGTGAGAAGAGCTTTTCGTTAAATGATGATGGTATTGCATATGAACCGATATCTTAATGTTTTCCTGACTTCAAATGTGGAATCAAATAATAGATTTTGTGGTTCATGTATTTGGAGAGGCATGTTGTTATGTTTGGATGAATCGATTGTATTTGCGAAATAATTGATGAGGAGTTGATAGTTGGATGTTATTGCAGAAAGTGCATTATTCCGGTTTAATGTTCTCCCTCAAATCACTTGTAGGCATAAATTGAATGAAAGAGGTCAGCAAGGGAAGGTGAGTCTCAGGTTACTCAATATTTATGCATGAGAAATCTAATATTAAGCGAGGGAAGGGTAACTTAGTCATTTTTCTTTTCTCTCGCCTAATGTCCATCTCGTCAATTATTGTTCAAGGCCTGTAATTCAGCAGTCAATGGAGTATTTATGTGATATAATTTTCGCTACCTACTATAATGTTAGACTTAAATCTATGTTATTATGTAATGTTGTTTATGAAATAGTAGACACTAGTAATATTAATTCTTATAAATGTGACAGATTTGCAATTTAATGATTGTCAATGGGTGTTGTGTAAGATAATATTTACAGAATTATGGTATATTTCAACCTGATTATTTAAACCTAAGAAACTTTGTTTTACGAATCAAAAATGTTGACTTTGAAATCATTGTTGAATTTGATAGAAGAGCTTTTAAATAAATTACCATTCATACTTTTGCATGTACTCCCATGGTATTGCATCTGAACCTATATCTTAATGTTTTCCTGCCAACGAACGTGCATTCATATAATAGATTTTGTGGTTCATGTATTTGGGGATGCATGTCATGTTTGGATGAATCGATTGTATTAACCAAATCATTTGATGAGTAGTTGTTAGTTTGATATTATTGCAGAGAGTGCATTATTCCGTTGTAATATTCTTCCTCAAATCACTTGTTTGCATAAATTGAATGTAAGAGATCAGAAAATGAATGCTGAGTCTCAGGTTACTCGATGTCTATGCAATGTGAATTCTAATATTAAGCGAGGGAAGGCTAACTTAGTCCCTTCTTCTCACTCGCTTAACATTCATCCTGTAAATTATTGCTTAAGGCTTGGGATGCATATTGGTTATAATCAATGGAGTATTTTTATGACATAATTTTCTCTATGTACTATAGTGTTGGATTTAAATGTGGTATGTTATTATGTAATATTTTTTTGGATTGCAAATCCTTGTAATATCAATTCTTATAAATGTGACATATTTGAAAATTAATGATTGTTAATCAGTATTGTATTAGATAATATTAACTGAATCTTGGGATGTATCAATCTGATTATTTAAACCTAAGAAACTTTGTTTTACGAATCAAAAATGTTGACTTTGAAATCATTGTTCTGACTTGTTAGAAGAGCTTTTCGGTAAATGATGATGGTATTGCATATGAACCGATATCTTAATGTTTTCCTGTCATCGAAAGAGGATTCAAATAATAGATTTTGTGGTTCATGTATTTGGAGAGGCATGTTGTTATGTTTGAATGAATCGATTGTATTTATTAAATCATTTGATGAGGAGTTGATAGTAGGATGTCATTGCAGAAAGTGCATTATTCCGTTTTAATATTTTTCCTCAAATCACTTGTATGCATAAATTGAATGAAAGGGGTTAACAAAGGAAAGCTGAGTCTCAAGTTACACAATATCTATTCATGTGAATTCTATTAGTAAGCGAGGGAAGGATAACTTCGTCCCTTCTTCTCACTCGCTTAACATCCATCTTGTTAATTATTGGATGATGCCTGGGATACTGCATAGTTCAAATCAATGTAGTATTTATATGAAATAATTTTCTCTAACAACTATAATGCAGCATAGTTATAATCAATGGAGTATTTATGTGAAATTAATTTCTCTACCTACTATAATGTTAGATTTAAATGTGTTATGTTATTATGTAATATTTTTTATGAAATAGCAAATACTTGTAATATTAATTCTTATAAATGTGACAAATTTGCAATTTAGTTATGGTTAATCAGTATTGTATATGATAATATTAATTGAGTTAGGGGAGATTTCGAGCTGGTTACTTAAACTAAGAAACTTTGTTTAACGAATCAAAAATCTTGAATGTGAAATCATTGTTCAACTTGATAGTAGTGCTATTAAGTAAATTACCATTCTTACTTTTTCATGTACTCCCATTGTATTGCATATGATCCGATATCTTAATGTTTTCCTGTCGTGGAATGCAGATTCAAACCCATTGTATTGCATATGATCCGATATCTTAATGTTTTCCTGTCGTGGAATGCGGATTCAAATAATGTATTTTGTGGTTCATGTATTTGGAGAAGCATGTTGTCATGTTTGGATGATTCGACTGTATTTACCAAATCTTATGATGAGTTGATAGTAGGATGTCATTGCAGAAAGTGCATTATTCCATTTAATATTCTTTCTCAACTAACTTAGTCCCTTCTTCTCACTCGCTTAACATCCATCTTGTAAATTATTGCTCAAGGCTTGGAATGCAGCATAGGTATGATCAATGGAGTATTTATATGAAATAATTTTGTCTACTAGCTATAATGTGGGTTTTAAATGTGGTATGTTATTATGTTATATTTTATATGAAATGTCAAAACCTTGTAATTTAATTTTTCTAAATGTGACGAATTTGCAATTTCCTGATTGTTAATCAGTATTGCATTAGATAATATTAACTGAATCATGGGTTGTTTCAATCTGATTACTTAAACCTATGAAACTTTGTTTTACAAATCAAAAATGTTGAATGTGAAGTCATTGCAAATACCAGGTGCCGTCACTTCACGGTTTTCTGTTTTCGCAGCGCTGCAACTCTTGCAGGACTTATCGTAGATTTCTTAAATATTCTGACTTTTAATAGTTTAGTCTAATGTTCTTTTTGCGCTGAGTTGTAATTTTTTCTCCACTTTATATTCTTCATAATAGGATCTGTTACCCACTAGTGCCACGACCTGTCATTTAATGGGTAGGCTATTTTTCTACCCTTTTTGCCTTTTTATGGAGGAATTAGCACACTTGAACATTGTTCACCATCTGACAATGTTCCATAACAAATTTGGGTATGCAAAAAAAATCGTATTTTACTCTAAAAATGACGTATCTCGCATTATTATGAGTAATAAAGGTGTCTTTTCAGATGGCTTTATTTCATACTAGCAGAATTTCCCGCTGAATTTCAATGGATTTAGTGAAGCTACTACAGCAAAACATGCAGCAAGGGAATGCTGAGTCTCAGGTTATTCGATATCTATGCAATGTGAATTCTAATATTAAGCGAGGGAAGGCTAACTTAGTCCCTTCTTCTCACTCGCTTAACATCCATCTTGTAAATAATTGGTCAATGCCTGGAATGCAGCATAGTTATAATCAATGGAGTATTTTTGTGAAATAATTTTCTCTATCTTCTATAATGTTGAATTTAAATGTGGTATGTTATTATGTAATATTCTTTATGTAATATTGTTATATTCTTTATGAAATAGAATGACCTGAGTCTTTCAGGGGTTTATGGCTATTCGCCCTTTTTGTACCAGTCTAGTAGCAGATCCGTGTCTTTGCAGGTATTTGGCCGCTGTTTGGGCCTTGGTGGATTTCGCTAGTATTGCAGCATCGTCGGCATATAGGGATAGGAAGGAGTTCCAGCCCAGTGATGTCAGGATGTCGGGTGTGAATATGTTGAATAGCAGTGGCCCCAGTATGACCTTGTGGGACCCCAGTCTTTATTGGGTTTGACGGAGATTTCTCTCCCCACCAGGTAACCCTGAATTTCCTCTCCTGGAGGTAGGAGTTCATGATTCGTTGGGCCCATGCCAGGAAGTTCATTAGTTGCAGTTTTTGGAGCTGGCCCCTGTGCCATACCGTGTCGAAGGCTTTGCTAACGTCAAAGAAGATGCCTGCCACACAGCAGTTTCGGTTGAAGCTGTCTGCTATATACTCTGTCACCCTGGTGACCTGGTGGTAGTGGAGCGTTCGCTCCGGATGCCGAACTGCTGGGGGGGCAAGATGTTGTTATCTTTGCAGTGCTGTATGAGGGACGGTTGGATTAGCTGTTCTAGTATTTTTCCCAAACCATCTAGGAGGGATATTGGTCAGAAGTTCTCTGGAGCCCTCTTTTTTCCTGGTTTGGGAAGGACGATGATTTTTGCCTTCTTCCAAGGCGTGGGAAAATGCCCTATCTGGGCGGAGGCGTTGTACAGTTTCAGCAGTGGGTCAATGAATCCTCGAGGTAGTTGCCGCAGATCTCCGGCAAAACTCTTCCGTAGACAGCCTACTTAACTATGACTAGAAGTATTGTAGATAATATATAATAGGTAAATAATAAATAATATGTATAATATTTGGTAACAAGTAATAGATGAACAGTATATAGTAATCTGCTACTAAAAATAAAAATGTAATAAATAAATAATTCTTTGTAAATATGATATAATGCCTATCACAAGCACAATTCACGTCACATTCACTAGAAGTAGGTTTCTACGGTGGTCCTTTCTCTTTTTCTTTGGTTGCTGCAGGGGCCATCCAGGACAAGGGCATAGGTGGTCGGGTCTGGGGACCTGGGTTCTAGGTTGCGTGGGTGGGGTGTCCGGGTAGAATAGCGGCATTGTCTCCTCGATTATTCTACCCACGGAAAGGAATTTCATATTGTGTCTCCACTGTGGGAGGATCCGGGAGAGGGGTAGGAGTATTCTCTGATATGTGGAATGGATATGCGTCCTCATCCTTTCGGCTGCCCTGCAGCATAGCCTCGCCATGCAGAGCAGTACCGGTTCGACTTTGGCCGCTTTGTATATCTCCGCCCTCCGTGTTCTTGGCACCAGAAGGAGCGCCTGACGGAAGTTTCTTTTCTCGATCCCGGCGATCTCCTACATCTGCCGTTTGTTCCGTGGGGTGACTGCGATGGCTGCATACTTGAAGATCGGCCTGATGAAAGTTTTATAGAGATGGACTGCCGTCTGCGCTGATACTCCTCTCCCTCCCTCCAGAACTGCCCACTTCACTTGCACAGTTTAAAAAATAGAAAATCCTCTACTGTATGCAACTTTCCTCTCTCCTTAATGAGAACTACACAGAGAGGCTTTACCTTTTCGAGCGCCTTTGAACTAGTAGGAACCCTTTTATACAACACCATATCACCAGTTTTAAAAGGATTCCCTGAATGGCTTCTATTAAAAGCCACTGCTTACCTAAGCCTTGTCCATTTTAGATTTCTTAACACGTCTTGCCATAGGGACTGCCTTTCAGATTGTGTTAACGTCTCCGACAGAGCTTGTTGAGGAATTCTCCAGAAATTTGTTAGAGAGTGAGGGAGTTGTCTTCCCATAAACACCCTTGCTGGAGTGTATCCTGTACTGCTGTGCTTGGCAGAATTGAAGGCAAAGGTTAAGCTGGGCACAAATTCATCCCATTTCTTATGGTAATTTTGGGATAAGATGGTTAAGGCATATTTCAAGTTGCGGTGGACTCGTGCAGCTTGTTTAGGTTGAGGATAATAAGGGGCTGTAAAAATTTGCTTTATGCCATTTTTAAAACACATATCTGACACAAGCGTGGATCTGAATTGGGTTCCATTATCAGAAACTAGGAATTTAGGGTAGCCAAATTTAGGAAAGATATTATGAAATAAAGTCAAAACAACTTGGGAGGCACCGTTGGGTGTCATTGTGTAGTCTCGAATTTCAGTGAGTTTGGGCTTCAATCGGTTACAATTCCAACTTAGTAGCGTTAGTCTAGTTGGGTATTGCATGTTTTTTCCCAGACCTAGTCTTTGTGTTCTATCACCTTTCTTTTTATTATCGCCTGGTTTCGATTCCACACGGTTTTGAGGGCTGGGTGCTTTGTCCTGTTGTGGGCCCTGTAGATTCGTCGGTTCTCTTGGATCAGTTTAACGATGTGCTCTGTTTGGGGCGGTTTCCATGGGTCGATCTTCTTCCTCGGGATGGATTCGGAGTCGGCCTGCGTAACAATATCATTGATTATTCTTATCATGCTCCCTACCTTTACCGTGGTTGAGGGCATCTCTTCCTGTTTCAGGCGGTCTTGAATGATGCCCTCGTATTTCTCCCAGTCGGCCTTCTTCAAGTCGGTTTTGATTATGGTAGGCCTCCGCTCGGGGATCTCCTCCGTGGTGATGGGGAAGGAGATAGGTAGATGGTTCGAGGTTATGGTGTCTTCCACCATAACGTCTCTCACTAGACTGGCGACGTTGGCGTTGACCAACACATGATCGGGATAGGATGTCCCTTGGTGGCTGAAAAAGGTAGAGGAAGGGATCAGGAGATGGACAAGGTTGGTGGAGTAGAGAAGGGCCACCAGTTGTCATCCTCGCCTGTTGGTTGCACTGTCACCTAGGTTCCACGATCTTGTGTTGAAGTCCCTGTAATAATAAGTTTTTCTTTTGAGTCCTGCATGAATTTGAGAAATGTAGCCAGAAAAACATATGAGTACAGGACATATATGCATCCTACTAATATATCATTAGGGAGACTTAGCCTGGCCACTATTGCTTCCTCTTGCTGTGTGATGGGCTGACTCCTCTATTCCTCTTCATGTCGTCTCATCTCATTATGCTGTATCCTGGGATGTGGAGTCACTCTCTGGCTCTGAGGCACGTTTCTGCAATTCCCAGGAATATAATATTCCTCCTGTTGAGTAGGTCCTCAATGAGGGGTTTCTTCTGGTGGAGCCCATCCATCCTGTGGTCGTCCTCCATGGTGGTTATCCTACAGGACGAAAGAAGCATAGGTGAGAGTGGCATGCATGGTATTTCTATTGTAGTGGACGCGTACCTCCTGCCCAAATACGGCGGTTGCCACTTGTTTAAGGATGTGCTCCATGGAGGCCCTCTCCGTGGGGGAGCGATCAACATCACGATACTGATGAAGCGAACTACATCCTTAATTGTTGCCAGCTCCTTCGGGTCCTTCGACTCTCCCTCACTACTCTCTTCGGGGTTGGGTGCTATTGTCAGCGGTACCGTGGTTGTCAGCTTGGCCGGCACCTTCGGCCTCCTGGAGCAGCTCCAGCTGCCTGCGGCATGGTCTCCTCCGCAGTTGGCACACTGAGGGACCTCTGCCTCACACTTCCACTCTGTGCCATTTGCCGCACCTCAGGCACCTCAGGCACCTGAGGTCCTCTCTGCAGTTCTGGGAGGCGTGGTCGAAGCACTGACACCTCTCGCATTGGGCTAGGGGTGGGTGTGCGGGCTCGCAGTGATGCCTCCTCCCGTAGATCCCAAGTCCCATCTGCAAAAGATCGGGCAAGGAATCTTTAGAGGGCGTGACCACTTTCACCAGGTTGGTCAGCTTACCCGTGGCTCTGGATTTGATCCGCCAGAGCCTTGTGTAGCCGACTCACTTGAGCCGGAGCGCCTCCTTCACCTCCTCCAGCTCGATGTCCTGGTCCACCCCTCGAATGACGACTGTGAAGTCCGGTCTCTGCGTGTCTCTGCTTCCTCTCTGCTGCCGCTCCATCGCGCTCATCCTAATCGGAGTCCCCAGTGCCTCCTCGATTTTCCTCTTCCACTCTTGGATACAGCTCGCGAGGTCCACGGATCTTGATATGGGCCTTGCATTCAGCCCGGAAGAGCGTGACCTTTCCAGTGTACAGAATAAAAAAAGTAATCCCATTCCATTAGAATCAGGTCACGAGTTATCCCCTACCAAACCATAAACCAAATCACTCTGCGACTCCTTTAACAAGTGCGGAATTGCCGCACTAAATACATACTGTCCTTCCGGGCGAGATCTCTCTGCCTGCTCCGACAGTAATGGATTTGCAAACTTTGTCTAGTTGTAGGCTTGTTGGTGTCGATAGTGTATTACCTCGAAGGTGTAAAGTAGCGAAACAAGTTTGAAGAAAGAACTCGTGAGCGAGTTATTGTTATGAGGGCGAACGAGGGAAACGAAGGAGAAAACCTAGCAGGAAGTGTATAAGGGAAGTGGAAGCAGGTTACTTGCTGAGCTCATCTCCCCGCTCGGCTGACTTCGCTCGAGCGGGAGGAGAGGGGAAGCAGCGAGGCCAACTCGACCCCGGTGTGTTTATAGCCGGCTGTTTATGCCGGAGGTCGGGTGAGGGGTAGGGTTTCCTTACCAACTCCTGAAGAGTTGATTCCAGGAGTTGTCCATTCCAGGAGTAAGAAATTCCGGGAGATTCCAGGAGATCAAGTTAAAAGCAAAACTACAATTACCGTGGAATGTGTATTCCTCATTATTGAAGAGCACAAATCTGCAATTTGATCACAATTGAATTAGCTATACCTACATATGCTAATTTTGGTTGATTTAACATCAGCTAATCATAGAGATTAGCTGATAGCATAATTATTCCTAGAAACTTCCAAAATATTTCCAACTATCTTGAGACGAAAATGGGGTATAAATTAGATTTACTCAGCAGGACTGCTGACATTAAAAAAAAATATCTGAATAAGAAAATGCATTTGTATCTATGAAAGTTTTTTAATTATCAATGGTAACAACAAAACAAACTAAAATGCATGTACAATAATCCACTTATGCATTGTTTTCTTGAAAACATGAAAAAATTTCAAATATTTTGTTGTAATATGTATTATGTTTACTCACTAGGAAGAACAATTTTGTCACAACAAATAAAAAATTAAACCATTTTATATATCATAAAAATTATATAATTTATCTAGTAGCGAAGAAAAAGTAAGTTTGCACAACGAAATGTAATACAATGATATTCAAATTTGATACAAGATTATTAAATACTTTTACGGGAACATATTAAATCAAGAAGTTTTGACGTACATTTACATATTCTGTGATATTACTTATGAACAAAAATTATAAATCGTTGCAAGCGATAATAATGGAAAGAATATTTTATTAATTATTACTTAAACTTATAATTAGACTGATTTCATGTTGCTTCCAATATTTTGGGGTTTTCTTAGAAATGCATAAAACTCTTTTTATACTCCATGCTAATGTTGTGAATAACCTGCAGTTCTGCCTTAAATAACTGGTTACTTAATCTGTTTCTTTCCTTGGTCAAAATCTGTCCCATTGTACTAAATGATCTTTCACATGCGGCGTTTGAAACCCGTATGGACAGGATAAACGAGACTAGTTTCATAAGTTCTTCACCCGAATTATTTTGTTTTGCTCTTTTGTAAAAGTCTACCCAACGTAGATCCACTCTGTCATTGTTAGATCGAAAGTCATGCATATCCCTTAGAACGCAGAAATCATCATAAATTTTTTCCATATCTAAATTCAGTTGAAGTTTTTCAAAAAAATTTTAGGTCTTTCCGTTCACATGGTTTTCTCAAAGAAAGAGTTGACAAATATTTGAACTCTGATTTTTCTGCATCATACCATTTATCTAAATATGATGAACATCGTTCAAAAAAGTGGTCAACTTCGCTCTCGAATGTGATCATTTTACTTTCTTCTATCGATTTCAAAGGTTCCATAGTTTTTTCCCCATAAAGCTTATCATTTTTTCTGTTTTTTATTTTGCTTCTAAAATTAGTCATAATATCATGAATCTCAATGCAGGATATGTACTTACATTCCAATTTTTTCAAGGTACTGCAAAAAATATAACATTTTGCAAAAAAAACAGTAACATAAAGGCAATGAATTATCATCATCATACTTAAATGCTTCCCAAATAAATCTGGAGCATTCACGTTCTCCTTGTGAGAGAAAATAAGATTTCAGAGCAGGCCAGTTATGTAGAATACAGTCTATTGCTGGAGAAAGCAAAAGCCACCATGTAGGAACGTGCCTTAAAATCTCTTTATACTCCAGGTAGAGGAAATCAAAAAATGATTTGAGTTCTGATGTCCTTTTTGAGTATGACGAAAATTCAGAGTAAACTTTTAAAATGAGAATTTCCACGTCAAATGATAGTGCTTTATGTGCAAACTTCACGCAGTTGTGTAAAATATGGCATTTACAATTTGCTTTCATTAAACCTGGAACTAACAATTTTAACTTTTTTGAATAGTAATGAGATACCCCACAGTATTCTTCCTGCGGGGGGGATTCTCCCCATAACATTTTTACAACACAATTCAAGATGAAAATGAGAAAATTAATGTTAAGGAACAGGACAGAAGAGATAGACGACACAGGAAATTCGTCATTTATAAGTCCGTTATAGGCTATCGGAGCCTCTTCAGACTGTTTGTCCGTTGTCTTGTCACCAGGGATGGAGAGGAAACCTAGTACCGGCGTTTGCCTGCTCTTGACGAAAGATATCAAGGGGGCCAATGGCTTAACGTCCCTTCCGAAGGACGGTGGGCTGAGTTATGCGTGCTCCATTCTCCTCTTCGCTCAACCAAGGGGATCTGGCTTGCCAGGTTCTTGAAGATTTAGCAGATCGAAGATTTAGCAGATCGTCGTAGTAGTGGGCCAGCCCACTGGCCCCTACACCGTCGCGATGTTCCCCCTAAGAGATAGACTTAAGCCTTATTTATATAAGGGTTATTTCTTTTGGGCGTTTAAATTTGCATTTCTTTGTCACTTCATATTGCCAAATATTGATGGTGTGAGGGTTGTGTATGAGAGACTTCTCAAAGGCAGCTACACGCAACCAAATAGAGTCATGGATGGTCGGTATCCCGTGTGCCCGTCTAATCTCGTAAGCCGGAATGAGTCGGGACGTGCTTGTGAGTAAGGCGGTGTTTGTTTTCGGAATTTTCTAATTTCGTCCAGTCGTGCAGTTACCTTGCGGTTATGCTACCAGAAGATGAAAGCATAGGTGAGAGTGGCATGCACGGTATTTCTATTGTAGTGGAGGTGTAACTCCTGCCCAAATACAGTGGTTGCCGCTTGGTTAAGGATGTGCCCCATGGAGGCCCTCTCCGTGGGATGTGCGTTCGCCATCACGATACCGATGAGGCCAGGCAGCAGCATACTTTTATTTACTTTGTGGAGTTTGGCACAGATTCTCCAAGGACTATGGTTATGTTCAGTCAGATAACAACCTTAGAACTAAAATTTCCCAGTTGCCAGTAGGTACCAACTTTTGATGAAGAAGATAAATCCATGAATAAGTGCTTTACAAATAAAATATATTTTGTATTTAATGAGGATTGCACAACTGAGTATTAACAACACAAATATGCCTGTCAAGAAAGGACAATCAATGATTTGCAAAAAGGTTGACACCCTTTTCCATTTACAAAATTTCTTGACACTTTCTTGCAAGAAACCAATCTTCACCAGTTGGAAATAACACTTTTTTTTCTTTGTGTATTTCTCAGGAACTATTGCCATCTGGTGGTTGTTTTTAAAACCACAAGATAGAGAATGAGATGACGTATTCTTGCATGTAGGCAACAACAGAAAGTAAGAAATCTTTTTAATCAGTAGACCGCTATTTTTCCGTATCTTTCAGAAAAATCTATTCACCACTATTGTGCGTATTTTATTCCCAGCCTACTCCTTCCAAAATCCTGTGAATTTATTTTCATAAGTTTTAATCATTTTTCTTGCAGGAAGATGATGATTGCGAGAGCTAAAGATAAAAAATATATATGCAGATAATAATAAAGTAACCCATCTTATTATATATTATTGGTACTTACCGCAGGCGTATAGCATACGACGGCATGATTGCAAAGAAAAACTTCTGCAAGCTCCTCGCTCTGCATCTGCCCGTCGCTGCAGTGACACCCTCCACCTTTCAAAATTAGTCTGCATTTCCCTCACATTCCTTTGGATGGTATTCGTCGAAAAAACACAGAAAACATACCACCAGGAGCAACATAAATGAAGGCTTGCTGCAGTCACAGTGTTTCTCTTTTAATTTCGTCTGTGAACAAAACTTTATTTACATAACGAAATAATTAGTGCTGCTGGCACAATCTTGATGCATACCAGATGTACGAGGCGCGTTTGGAAAGTAAGGGCTGGTCGGTCATTAAAAAAAAATAAAGTTAAAAAAATTTTATTACAGACAAAAGATATCTACATACATACTCTACTTTTCCACATAGTCGCCATTATTTTACTGGCACTTGTTATATCGGGCCACCAGCTTTTGTATGCCGCCGTGAAGGATTTGAACCATTCCATCATGGCCGTTTTCAACTCCTCGTCATTGCCAAAACGCTGCGAGCCAAGCCACTTCTTCAAGTGCAACAAAAGATGGTAGTCACTCGGAGCGAGGTCCGGGCTGTATGGGGGGTGGTCAAAACGTTCCCACTTAAACTGTTCAATCAGTTGACCAGTGCGAGCCGCTGTGTGAGGTCCTGCATTGTCGTGCAAAAGGACGACTCCAGACGTCAGCATGCCGCATCTTCTGTTTTGAAGGGCCCTTCTGAGTTTTTTCAGTGTCTCACAATACACGTCCTCCGTAATTGTGGTTCCTGCTTCCATAAAATTAATAAGCAACACACCTTTTTTGTCCCAAAAAACTGTGGCCACGATTTCTGTGTTTGTTTGAATTTTTTGACTTTTGGTGAAAAAGAATGCCGCCATTGCATTGACTGTTGCTTTGGTTCCACGTGTGTGTAAGAAATCTACGTTTCATCTCCCGTCATAATGTGGCCTAGGAATTCATCTCCCTCCCTCTCGTAACGCTGCAAGAATGTGCGAGCTGAGGCCGTGCGCTGATTTTGGTGCATGTCTGTCAACATCTTGGGAACCCATCTTGCGCAAAGTTCGTGGTAGCCTAGGTTTTTGGTCACAATTTCATAGAGTACGGTACGGGAAATTTCAGGAAATTCAGTAGACAGATCCGAAATCGTAAAGCGGCGATTCTCACGAATTTTCGTGTTCACTCGTTCCACAAGGTCATCAGTCACAACACTAGGCTGGTCACTCCGTTCCTCATCATGGACGTTCGTTCAGCCTTCTCTAAACAGCCTACACCACTGCCTAAACTTTCCACTCATAATGTTAGGACCACAAACCACACCTGTTGGTGAATTTCAGCGGAATTATGGTTTTTCGCATTGAGAAAACGAATCACTGCACGGCCTTCACACCTGGCAGGATTATTTCTTGTTGCACTCATCGTAAATCAATCACACACAACACGAAACAATAAAACGAGATTGATATAATGGTGTCTAGCTGTCCAATGAATCACTTGAGGCTACTGTGCAGGCACGATCACATCCCGTATCCCAATCAGCTGTTATTAGCAACAGGCCCTTTGCGAACGCGCCTCGTAACATAGCATCGAACCAAAAACGTGCTGAAATCTGATGATGTACAAGAGAATGCATTTTCATGACTTCTGATCGGCTTGATATTTCATGCTTTTCTTTGAATAAGTACGGACAATTATGGATTTTTGATATTAAAATTTTTACCTGCCAGAAGAAATATACATCACATGGCAGGCAAAGTGGTGTACATTTTGGCGGAGTAATTTCCATTGTGCATGGAGAATTTGCATCGTTGGTAAACTTATCATACACTCCTGAGTTCTTCTACCCACTCCAAGAATCCACTAATAACAAAAACCTATTTTTTTAACATGAGGCTTCATAATATTGTCCAAGAATAGCCCGTAATAGCTCATACGTGGCTGCATGGAATTTGCCTGATTTTGAACACATTATAAATACAGTTTGGTATTCACCCATCATCCATTTCACTGTCTGTGTAACTCAGGGTCTAAAATTCCCGCCAACCTCTTTTAGGTACAGGAATACTTAAGGTAACAATTTACCTGACAGAGTGAAGTCATACTGTGCTGTGTAAGAATGTGTTATGTGCTTTATTTGGTCCACTGATACCTCTGTTGCCATTTCACCTTTGTGTGTCAGTGTTCTCTTTATATTGACAGTATATTCACATCCTGTTTAATCGGTATTTATAATAAAATCTGGATTTATGACCACAGAGACTTGTTTCTGAAATATTTCGGCAACCTTCATTGTTTCCTCAAACATTGCTTGGCCTTTCTTGCTTACGGATCTTGTGACATGACGCTGGCTTATTCCATGTTCACATTTAAATTTTTTCACCCCAGCCAGGTAAGTTTGAAATCCATAATCACCGCTTAAATATTAAAATACCACCACTGTTGCTCGTAGTTGGAGCATTTTTGTTGTCACGAGCTCTCGTCTTGCAGAGCATTGGACAGTTGTGGCACTGTGTCGGGTTTATTCCCGGTTTGAATTTAGCCACATAAGCTTCCGATTTCAAGAAAATTGTTTTCAGTGTTAGTCAGGCATACCTTAATCGCCACGGTCGGGTGGGGTTTATTATCGTGAACAGTTGGATATACTGGGTCCAGGATTGGGTGCGTGGTCTTGATCCTCTCGATATGAGCGACCCCGAAGCCGGGCGCTAGAATCCAATCTTTAACATAGGCAACGTCTGTATTGAATGGCAGTTTAGTGATCACGATGTGGGGAAGGTCGCCATTGCGTTAATATTTGATGCACAGTAATCCTTTAACACTGCAATCCTGTGGGAGCACGTGCGCATAGGCTTCACTGGCCCAGGGGGCGTCACATCTCTCTCCAGCGTTACCTGCCACACTGGGACCAGGCGTCTAGAGACGGCAGTAATGCCCAGATCTCGCTCACTCTGAGCTGTGCGGGTGGTAGAAACCTGGTTAATAGAATGGACAGGGAAACCAGCCTCGTTAAGCGAGACCTTAATTTCAGAGGTAGGGGTCCTAGTGGGGAGGCCACGCAACGTAAATTTTGCAAGGCGGTCCTCCTGAGACATGATGTCTCAGCTGCGTAGAAGACACGAAAAGATGCCGTGATGTTTTTGCGCGGTCTTTTTCCGTGACGGAAATGGTTCCAAAGTGGTCCGTGCCGGCAGACCACCTCGGCGAACTTTGTAATTTTCAAACACCGGAGGAGTATTGATCCTTGCCAAACACACGAATAGGGGCAGGACAGCGAAAACTTCACTTGCACAGTTTAAAAAATAGAAAATCCTCTACTGTATGCAACTTTCCTCTCTCCTTAATGAGAACTACACAGAGAGGCTTTACCTTTTCGAGCGCCTTTGAACTAGTAGGAACCCTTTTATACAACACCATATCACCAGTTTTAAAAGGATTCCCTGAATGGCTTCTATTAAAAGCCACTGCTTGTCCATTTTAGATTTCTTAACACGTGTTGCCATAGGGACTGCCATCCATGGGAGAATAAGGCCCACAAGTTCTTGGTCCAGGCCTGACGCAAGGCCAGGTGCCGGAGATCCTGTGGGGAGCAGCTCCCAAGTTGAGGCCAGATCTAGGAGATTTTCTGCCTCATGCTGCACTTTCCTTCCGTAATGCCATCCTTAACTAATAAGGCCGGTTGAAGAACCTCCATGTCCGGGGGCATGTCCTGAAGGTTGGGCGTGGTATGCCGAAGGCTGCTCCAAGATGGCGGGGACGGCTGGCCGGACTAGACGGATGTATTATGCAGGCTGCGGGTTTCCACCATGACAGCTGCGTCAACTGCTGCATCTGCTCCATGAGGGCCGCCATCTGGGGTTCCTCTGAAAAGAGAGAGGGGGATGCCAGGCGCCGATGCTCGGGGGAGCGGGACCGAGATGTCTGCCTCGGAGATGACATGGCGACCACAGGGATTGGAAGAGACGGCTGAGGAGTTATCGGATGAGCCCTTGTTCAAGGCATAAGCTACGCGAGAGGTTGTTGTTGGGGCGCATGCTCCCAGTCGACGGACCAAAACCAACCTCCTGGGGAGGGTCGTTTGTAGCATCCATGACACATGTAGTTGTCTCCGTTGGTGGTTTCCGTTAGCCTGGAAAAGGGCCGCTTTGAGCTCGCTGGAAGAAGGGTTTTCTCCAGACCGCACAGTGGGCTGAAATCGAAAAAAGCTGGCCAAAACCTCAAAGAGTTTTCTAATTCGCATGAAAATTGGTAAATAATGGTTTTTGGGTTCGCTGATTACGAATCTAAAACCAAAATTTCAAAAAACAAAATGGCGGATCCAATATGGCAGACTGATTTATCAAAAGTATTCAAGATTTCCATGAAAACCAGTACATAAGGGTTTTCGGGGTTTCTGATAACAAATTTAAAATTTTTGATTGTTAAAGAACGTGATAACTAGTCCTGTCCGGTGGCGCAGCCATTACAATGGGATAATTTCAGATAAACAAAAATTGCACTGTACTCATGCTGTATGGATGAAAAGGAGTGAAATCTGATTAGGAAATAATTACTCTTCATGAATACTTTTATTAGAGCATTAATGTACACAAATTGAATATGATACGATTATGTTAAATTAATTACTCAAAATAGCTACTCACAGTCATTCTCTTCTTCTGCAGTTGCCATCCAGCAGATTGACGACTTCCTTAGGTGGAATCCTCACGCTCTTCTTGTGGAGGTGTCTGCACGATGAAATGACCGGATCAGACGAGACAAGAAGTCTTTTAAAAAGATCTTCATTTGCCGCCGCTCTGAAATTGGAATGGTTGCTTTCAATTTTCATAGAGGTAAAAAATGCATACATAGTAAATACATACAAACAAACATACATACCTCGAGAACTTTCTGGTATAATATTCTCTATACCGTCTGAGGAATTTGTGTTGCAACTCCTGCGCCTCTTCTGAAAGTTGGCCTATAGGCAACAAGGCTGCAGATATTATTTCGACTCCGTGAAGTAAATTATTGTGAATCGTGGCCGGCATGTAGTACCAAGTGTACAAATCTACATAGAGATTTGAGTGTCTGATGTATACTGCTTGAATGCTTCCGAGTTGTTGTGACATCCATGTGAAAGGGTAGTCAATATCACTCCAAATCAAGTGATTAGCCTTTCGTCAACACCAGTCACTTCAGAAGCAAGAGATGGACTTTGAAAAAATCGACGCGCGGTATTTCCGTCGTTTGTAGTACCTTTACTGCCTTGCTTAGGTATGTTGACAAGTAAACCCATTTGTCTTTTAACTTGTCTGTATACATTTTTTCCTAATTTGCATTTTATCTTGTCTACTGCATCATGAACTTGCCACTTTTTAACTTCAGTTCGATATGTGATATGTAGGATGATATGTAGGATGCATTCCAAGAAATGAATCCACACATGTAAAGGAGATAATCCAAAGTTAAAAGTGGACACATCCACCTGTCATGAACAAATCATCTTTAAGTCATTCATAGCCTTAGGCGAAGCCCTGCAAACATAGCATCTCTGTGTAAAGGCTTCTGTAATGGCGCTACAAACTTTACCATCAATCATGGTAAAAAGTAGTTTGTGGTGCACTTTTATACTTTTACCTGTATTCATATTGATATCCATAGCTTACTATCGCGGCTGATGGTAAAAGATGTGGGTATCATCTTCATGTGGGTCCCTGGTCACGCTGGAATAGTGGGAAATGAAAGAGTCGACTCTGCTGTGAAGGCAGCTTTGCTGAAGGAGGAAATAAATATAAAAACAGTGCCATCTCATGACCTAAAGCTGCTTGAAAAATGGCAAAGGTCCTGGGAGGCAGTTGCAAACAACAAATTGAGAGCTATCAAGACAAGTGTTACCCCGTGGCTGTCCTCGGTACGAAACAATCACCGGGAAGAGGTTGCAGTCACCCAACTTAGAATTGGCCACTGCGCTTTCACACACTCATTCCTATTTACCCGGGAAAAAGAACCTCCTATATGCCATACATGCAACTGCCCGGTAACTGTAACTCACCTCCTGATAGAATGTCTTAAATATGGAGATACTCGACAAATTTTGAATATTAGGGGCAATTTCTCAGAAATCTTAGCCGATGATCCTCGAAAAATTGACAGTATTTTAAAATTCCTAAGGGTAAGGAATCTTTTAAATGCTCTATGATCATTATCTTCCTTTTTAAAAAAAGAAAGGTCTTTATTCTTTTATGGTTTTTAGCTAACTTATTATCTTATTTATTTTAACCTCTTTGTGTTTAATTATTTATTATAACCTATTTATTTTGTCTTATTCGATTTGACAGTGCCAAATGACCTTAGCTGTCGATGCACCTTTGAAATGCAATTACTACTACTACTCAATGTCAAAGACATTGATATTTTCAAGGTGATCCATATTGTCCAGTGAGAAAATCTTCGGTGAATTATGGAATACCCAAGACTCAACTCCAAGAAAACGTTATTAATTATGTTTGTTATAATATCAAATTAAAGGCGAACTATGTGCTTATTTAAGAGAGTGCTTCGATACTGCAATCAGTGCAGTGCACAAATCAGTTACCTGATTATGGATTCTACTGTAGGTACTTACAGATTCCATTTTGTTGTCTATAACCTCGTAATTTGTCTTACTTCTCCGTGGAAGGGCATGCTTCCTGAAGAAAAGACGTTCTTTGTAGCACCACAAAGACAGCCTGTAAACGGTGTTATCGGATTACCATTACCCAAAATAGGGACAAATGAAGAAAATTACAAAAAAGAATACATCTGGCACTTTTCACTACTATAAAAATACTTAGAACAGAGAGCTGCAAAAGCCGACAGTGCCATTTTTTTGACATTTAAATTTTTTACACATAAAGAAAAAGAGTACAATTATGAAAAAGCAAAGTACAAAAGAGGCATACCTCAAAAAGTGTAGATGTACTCCAAAAAGTGTGTCTGGTAACCCTATTTGTGAATGGCATCAGTCCCACTTCTCTCTTCTCTTCGACTTCAAATCCTTGTTTATTTCTGCCGGAAATTGCGTTCGTAAATTATTAAATTTAGTGTTTCCTAAAAGATAAGGCAATGCAGATGAAAATGTAATATAGCATGAGACGTCAGATACTAATTATTCCAAACAGTGCAATACCTGTTGTGCCCGGATGGAGTTCTTGCAGTGAAATTGCAATGTCTCTCAGCATGCTGTTCCTCCTTTCTTTATTGAAGTAATCTTCGTGCTTCGTATTATATAGGAACTCCCAGGTTCTGTATTCTTCAATTAATCTTAACAAAGTTTCTTTCATCCACCAGCATGTTTCGCTTTTATGCTTTTATCGTCAACAAGAAATAAAGATGTCTGTTTTTACAGTTTCTATAATTTCCCATGCAGTGCGCATGTATCATGCTTTTCCCTTCTATCCGATTGGTAGTTGAATTCAAGACTCAAAAGCAAAATAGGTATGTGTTTGATTTCAGTATTCAGTGCTGAAAATCGAATTGAAGTCTGCCTTTTACGCTGTTCGATTTTCAGTGCCGTGGGTTTCATACTGATTTCAGTGACTGAAATGTGTCGTGTCAAACGGGATTCAGAGACACCACTTTCCGAGGTTGGTTACCACTGGTGGGGCCTTCCTTGGAGTTAGTGCTCTGCGCTCAATGAAATGTCCCAGCACCCTCCTGGAGCTGCAGCGAAGGTGCTCCAACTGGCAGCACCACCCCTCTTCCGAGTCAGTGTTGCCACTTTTTTTAGCACTTGGGAGCTAGATATCATCTTCTTGGTAGCTACAAAGTAGCTAGAATATTTAATTACCTGTAATATTCATGGCTGTGTAAGGAAGCTAACCATATGATGTTTCTAAACTATTAGAGTATTGTAATTGAGTGCTGAGCATATGCATCAACTATTACACAGACACAAAAGGTGAAACCTTCTCCTGACCCAATTTCTTGGCTAATTGAAAAACTTTTTGAAGCCTTTTTCCCAACACCGGGTGTTCCTGTTGCAAGAATTTTATGAAAAGTATATAGGAAGGCAGACTCCTATTGTTAAAACCAGGCCTGTGCAACCTGCGGGCCACAGGCCGCATGCAGCCCATTCCAAGTTTTTTTGTGGCCCACAAACTTCTTATGGTTTTCTACACAAAAGTGGCCCATTTCTTTCAAATCGTCTATTTTCGATTGCCGTGGATGCAAGCACAGCACCAGCACTATTGCAGCTGGAGATAGTTGATTTAAAATGCAACTAGCTGAGCCCGTGCAAAATTTGCACGTTTAATATTAAATTGATTCATAAAAAAATTAAAATGTTTGTGAAATAAGTTGATGTTAATAATTCATATTTTACTCTAGCAATGAATTTACACAGTATAGGATACTTAGATATTTCACTCCCAATGTAAGGTTTGCGTGTTAGAATCTCACTGAGGGAAAGGCAGTGTGCGCATATTTAAAAAAATGTTATCCGTAGGTAATCAGAAATCTGTATTTTATAAGTTATGGTAGAGAGTAAATTGATGCGGCACAGTAATTAAATTGAAATGATTAGTGATCGGAAGATTCTTACGCGACAGGCATAAACTGTAGTGATGTGAAATGAAGAAACAGAAGAATAGAACTGCTAAGACCGGGAGTCAAACTGGGTCTTAACACCTCAAAGAAAGCAAATATTGGGGAAAGGAAGATGTGAACTTTCTGTAATTTGCAAGAAATGTCATCCACTTAATCAATCACAAAACATAACTCTTGCAAAAGCGACGCCACAAAAAATAATTATTTATCCACTTAAGCCAGGCGAAAGTAATTAAAAAAGTAAGAGCTGAAACAATTGATTGTAGAATAATGCGGAGTATAAACTTACCGGGGTTTAGAAAGATTCCTCCTCACCAAAGCCTTCGTAATGAAATGGCGGAGTCTTACGCGTATTTCCACTGACAGGGTGATTCTTGGTCGCTTCAGTCACGAAAACAAACACATTTGGTATTTCCAAAAGGTTGAATACTCAGACACAGTATTTAAAAAAATAAATATGCTTTTCTACCACAATCTACGATAAACGCGTCCTAGTCACAGAAAATAATCTTACTGAATTTTCTCGAGTTAAATCATTATGAATTCATCCATTGTTATATTTATAACAATAAAACTTTAATTAAAGCAAAAATTCCCCCTGCGGGAAGGGGGGTAGAATACTCCCGCAGCCCCTCTGCTGGTCGAAAGAGGCGACCAATGGGCGAGGAGACAACCTCGTAAAAAAACCCAAAGTTAACTCAGGGTAGTTTCCAAACAGCATGTGGGTCCGCTGTTTGAGTTTTTGCCATAACATCCGGCTATCGGCCCGCCCGCGTGTTTGCCGTGCGTGGAGACCCGTAAGCTGGGGAAGAGATGCCTGGTGGTTGAGCTCACTGGACCTCATCTGGGTTTCGGATGCTCAAGATGCGATCCGTGAGCAAGACACCACTTCGGCCTCGGACTCAGTGTAAACGGGACGTCGGGTGCTAGCCACACCCGACGAATCGGCTTGCCGTCGCGTCTTGACGTTCCGGTTGGCGAGTGCGGAGGCTATGGGGGTCTGTGTAGGGGGGTCAAAGGTGCATGGGTTTGGAGGGCCCATGCACTGGAGATCTTACCTGAAGCAGACAACCTAGTCAGAGGTGCTATATCCTGCTGGTTAGCCCTGGCGTCTGCATCAGTTTGTGGTGCGGCGTCCCATTTGTGGCTCCGTGGTGGGTGGGGAGACCAGAGGATGAATCTTTATTTCTTTTATTATGGCGGAAAACTTTCCTCCTCTTAAAAGATCCCGTCCGGATGCGGGCGGGGGAAGAACCCGTCTGGTCACAGACGGGGGAGAAACGGTTAAAAAGTGCCTAAAATACCTGGTAATGAAACGTGTAACAGAAGGTGAGACCTTTACCAAAGTGTCTCCCTTCTTAATTTATAATGCTCTGTCATCACAAGTACCTGGGCCTCTTCATTCAGTGAAGAAGCTCAGGGATGGAACTCTATTGATTCAAACGTGCACTGAACTCCAGAGCACAAAAATACTGGGAATGACGATGATGAAGGACTTGCCAGTCTCGGTGGAGGCTCATAAAATGCTGAACACCTGCCAGGGGGTCATAACCAACTATGACCTTCTGTACACAGACATCGAGGAATGTAAGCGAGAGCTGGCCCCGCAGGGGGTGATAGACTGTAAGAGGCTGACAATAAAGAGGAATGGTGAGGTCATCAATTCCACCTCCATGATCCTCACATTCTCCCTCGATAAGCTGCCAGAGAAGGTCAAAGTTGGTTATGAGGTCTGTTCAGTCAGACCTTACATACCGAGTCCTCTGCGCTGCTTCCAGTGCCAGAAGTTTGGCCACACTGCGCCTCGTTGCAAAGGCACACCAACCTGCCCCCGGTGCAACCAGGAAAAGCACGAGGAGGAAGTATGCAAGGAGGCCTTACCCTGCGTCAACTGTGACGGCCCACACCCGGCTTTCTCCCAAGACTGTGCAAAACTGATGGAGGAGAAGACGGTAGAGAAACTATCCTATTTCGAGGCCCGTAAAAAATACAGGACTCTCGTCGCTCCTGTCTTCTCGAAGTCCTTCGCGTTCTTGGCAGCAACACCAGTGAAGAGGAGTACAATTGCCACCCAGACGGATGATCCACCAATCCAGGTTGCTCAGAAGAAAACACACAAGAAAGACAAAACGAAAGAGAATAGCAATAATGATAAAGAAAAATCTAATATGCCGAAACCAAGCACACCGAATAAGGGGCCCAATGGCAATGCCCCTACTGTGACCCATTTAAAAAATGGGTCACCAATAAAAAATGGTGGAGGAAGACCGGACAAGACTCCTTCTCCTGGTCCCTCCCGCAAACCTCCTCCTGTATCCGAAGAGAGGATGGAGGAGGACACACTTTCCGAGGGTGAGTGGGAAAACTCCCCCCCAACTCTCCGGAAGAAAGGGGGGAAGGGGAAGTTAAAGAGATAAACTTCCAGTGTGACGGACTTTTTAAAAAAATAACTTTTTAAATTTTAACTCATATTTATTTATTTTATTTTAAACATGTTTTTATCTATACAGTGGAACTGCAACGGTTTTTACACGCACAGGAAAGAACTGGAGATCCTAATTTCTGATCTCAACCCTGCGCGCATAGTTTTGCAAGAGACGCATTTTAAAGAGCAAGATAAGGTTAACTTAAAGGGTTTTCACGTTTTCCGAAAGGACGACCTAAGTGGCAATAGGGCTCAAGGGGGAGTGGCTGTAGCCATCAGGGAGGCCCTTTACACCTCCCAGGTGAATCTGCAGTCGCCCTTCCAAGCAATAGCACTTACCATTGCCACCCCGCAGGAAATTACTTTTTGTAATTTATACCTGCCGGAAGGGGCACCAGTGAACCGGAGGAACCTGGAGGATCTAGTTAATCAGCTACCGAGGCCATTCGTGTTGTTAGGGGATTTTAATGCCCATAACACCCTATGGGGAGACACGATGGCTGACAACAACGGTAGAGGGCGTCTCTTGCAAAAATTTTTAGATGGTTTTAACTTGATTTTATTAAATGACCGAGAAAAAACTCGTTTTAACTCTTTTAATGGAGAATATTCCTCCATCGACCTTTTTAATGCAACGAGTACAATAGCTCCACTGTTCACCATGTCCGTCCACCTAGATCTTTGCGGAAGTGACCACTTCCCTATTTTAATCACCAAGAGAGGTCCGGTTAATTGCATTAAGTATCCTCGTAAATGGATTTTAAAGAAGGCTAACTGGACAGATTTTAAAAATGAAATGAAGTTCAATTTTGATGCCAGTCGCAGTTCCATACACAACATGAAATGCTTCTCTGATGCTATATTAACTGCCGTAGGAAAGACAGTCCCGAAGTCATCAGGAAATCCTCATCGTCCACCAGTTCCGTGGTGGAATGATGAATGTGCTACGGCAATAAAAAACCGGAAACGGGCACTGCGTATTTTCAATAAATACCCCACAGAGACAAATCTGGCAGCATTCCGGCGACTGAGATCAAAAGCTCAACAGGTAGTGAAAAATGCCAAGAAGGAATCATGGATGAACTATGTCTCATCCATTAACCATCACACACCTATAACACAAGTCTGGAACAAGGTCAAGAGAATCTCAGGCACCCATCAACAATCACATATTAGTGCATTAAATTTTGATGGGCAACTAATAAAGTCTGCTGCAAAAATTCCAGACGTTATGGGAAAGTATTACGCTGAAACGAGCAGCACAAGCAAGTACCCTGTCTCGTTTCAGGTGATGAAGAAAGAAACGGAAAGGAGGTATCTAAACTTTAACCCAGGGAGTAAAAGGGATCTCTACAATGACCCTTTTTCTCTCCGGGAATTGGAGTTGGCAATGAGAGATTCTAAGGATACCTCGCCAGGTGTTGATGAGGTACACAATGCCTTTTGAAAGCACCTGCCTGACAAGGCAAAGGGGGAGCTTCTGATGACTGTCAACCAACTTTGGGAAGAAAGGCTTTTTCCCGATGAGTGGCGGGAATCCCTGATTATACCCATCCCAAAACAGGGAAAGGATCGGTCCTTACCAAGCAGCTATCGTCCCATCTCTCTAACGAGTTGCTTATGCAAACTGTTAGAGAGAATGGTTAACCGACGGTTATGTTGGTGCTTGGAAAGCCGTAAGCTCTTATCGAACATCCAGTGCGGCTTTAGGCGAAACAGGTCTACGATCGACCACTTGGTGAGGACCGAAAACTTCATCCAGGAGGCCTTTCTTCTTCCCCAACATGTCGTGGCAGTCTTTTTCGATTTGGAAAAAGCATATGACACGACATGGCGATATAAAATTTTAAGTAAACTGTACGAATGGGGTTTCAGAGGAAATCTCCCCCTTTTTATTAAAAACTTTTTAACCAATCGAACGGCTAGGGTACGGATAGGAACTGTCCTATCTAGACCCTTTACCATAGAAAATGGAGTTCCACAGGGATCAGTTTTAAGCGTGACCCTGTTTGCCATAGCAATAAACGATATAGTAAGCTGTATCAAGACTCCAATAGAGGCATCTCTCTTTGTAGATGATCTAGCAATTTTCTGCAGGTCATCCCACTTGTCTACTGCAACAAGACAGATACAGCTTACTATCAATCGTTTAGACAAATGGGCACAGGCAAATGGTTTTCGTTTCTCCAACGAGAAAACCAAATGCCTCCATTTTTACAGGGTGAGAGGAATATTCCCTCATCCTGTTTTAAAACTAGGGGGCAATAGATTAGATCCCGTGGAAACAATCCGTTTTCTTGGTATGGTTTTAGACAGAAGACTGAATTGGCGGAGCCACATTAGTATTTTAAAAGATAAGTGTTTTAAAGTTCTAAACATTTTAAGGTTTTTAACGAACTCGTCATGGGGTGCCGACCGCACATCAATGCTCACTCTTTACCGAGCATTGGTAAGGTCCAAAATGGACTATGGGTCCTTCATATACGCCTCATCACGAGCTTCGTATTTGCGCCCTTTGACATCCGTACACAATTCTGCTCTGAGGCTGGCTACTGGTGCTTTCAGGACCAGCCCCATTCCCAGTATTTACTGTGAATCGGGAGAGCCACCCTTAGAGATACGAAGAACGCTTTTAATGTGTACATATGTTTCAAAAATTTTAGCATTAAAAACCCACCCATGTTTTAACTTGATTTTTAAACCACGTTTTAAAGAATTTTTAGTAGACGACAAAGAGCAACTTTACCCTTATGTATTCGTTTTCACAATTTTATCGAGGGTGAAAACCTACAACTTCCGGAAGTCCTTCCTGGAGGCTTCCATAAGTCTCCTCCATGGCAGGTGCCAGTCCCAACGTGCCTGACTCAATTGTCCAGTTTTTCAAAAGCCGAAACGGAACCACTATTTTTTAAATTAAAATTTCAAGAAATAATGACGGAGTATCAACAATATATTCACATCTATACAGATGGTTCGAAATCGGTGGATGGCTGCTCAAGTGCTTTTACATCAACAGTACACGGCACTCAGGCTTTTAAATTGAATCCCCTATGCAGTATTTTCACTGCGGAACTAATCGCAGTCCAGAGGGCGTTGGAGAGCATTGTTCCCAGGAGAGCGAAATATATCTTATGCTCGGACTCCATTAGTGCTCTGAAAGCCATCGCTAACCTCTACCACAGCCATCCCACGGTACAGCGGATCCATATCTTAATTTCGAGTCTAACAGCAAATGATGTGGATATCCTCTTCATGTGGGTCCCTGGGCACGTTGGAATTGCAGGAAATGAAAAGGCCGACTCAGCTGCGAAGGCAGCTCTGTCAAGAGAGGACACTGACATCAATATGGTTCCATCCCAGGACCTAAAATGCCTTTTTAAGAGCATCTTGCTGGAAAAATGGCAAAGGTCCTGGGAGGCAGTTACAAGAAATAAGTTGAGAGCGATCAAAGCAAGCATCACTCCATGGCCAACCTCGGTTAGAAACAGTCGCCGGGAGGAAGTCGCAATCACCCGACTTAGGATTGGCCACTGCGCTTTGACGCACTCATTCTTATTTACACGGGAAAAGGAACCTCCCACATGCTCTACCTGCAACTGCCCTGTAACCATAAGTCATCTCCTGACAGAATGTACCAAATTTAGAGGTATCCGTCACATTTTAAACATGAGAGGTACGCTCTCTGATCTTTTAACAGACGACCCTCTTAAAATGGACACTATTTTAAAATTCCTAAGGTTAACAAATCTTTTAGGCACTCTTTGAAAAACTTAATTTCCGTTTTTATCTTACGCCTTTTATTATGTATTTAATTTATTGATTTTATAAATTCATTTTATCCTATTTTACCTTATTTATTTTTGCGTACCTTTTTAACTCTTATTTATTCTATTTAACCGGCAAGGTACGTTTTTGATTTCGGACGGTGCAAAATGACATAGCTGTCGAAGCACCTTATAAACAAATACTACTACTACTACTACGACTTCTGACAACCAAAGTCAAACGATTTCAGATGCCGCACGATTTATTATTCCGTTCAAGTTGCCGCGAAAGCACTCTGAAAAACGTATTCTGATGAAGAATTTATAGAATTGGTATTGGAAGGGCTCAATCCTATGTCGCAGTCCACGTTGACCTTCGCTAACCGCCCCCAGACGCTCGGTCAGCTGGAGGGGTTGATGAGTCATGCAGCTAAGGGGCTCATGAATCGCCTCGAATATTCCGCGGCCCAGGCGCCGTTAAACTTAGCAAACTCACTTCCTTCTCCCAACTCACAGTCGGTTGCATTCCCCCCTGTAACAATTTGTTCCTTTTGTAATAATCGCGGACATTCTTTCCGTGACTGTCGGCGAAGAGCCAGAGAAAATCGCTCCACGAGAAACCGCCCAGCCATTTCGTTTTCCAATATAAATGACCAACTTGAGATGCCTTTTGTAAATTGTGATGTTCATTCCGCAAAAATTCCAGCTTTATTAGATACCGGCTCCTCCTTGTCGATGCTTGACATTAATACTTGGCGTAAAATTCCCCGCACGGGACGAACCCAACAGTGTAACATTACGTGTCGGAATATCATTGCAGCTCGGATTATCTTGACACGATATGTTACACTGAGGGTCCGCATTCAAAACTTATCGTGGCGACATACATTCTATTTGTCCGATTTGCCTGTCCCAATGATATTGGGTCAGGATTTCATCAAAAGGACGCGAATCGTGCTTTACCACGACGCGTTTTCCTTTGAAAACTGTCCAGATCAGAAATTCCCTTTCCACTTCAATTCCTACACTTCGTTAGCGTCGTCCGATTCGCCCCCGTCATCAATTGTTCATATGCAATGCCAAAATGCTCCACTTGCAAGCAAAACCCATTCCAACAGGGAAAAGGTTTCCTTCGGCGGCGAAGATAACCTTAGTCGTCCAACAAAGGAAATAAAATGTCTCGTCGATGGCTATTCCGACGTAATCTCTTCACAATTAGGCCAAACCAACCTGATGTGTTATGAGATTGAATTGCTCGATTCAACTCCGGTCAGATCCCCTCCATATCAATGCTCACCGCCAAAATTGGCCATGATGAGGGCTCATGTCGATAAGTTACTCGCCGACGGTATTATCCAGGCTTCGTTATCAAACTGGAGTTCACCTGCCTTTCTCATCCCCAAGAGAGATGGCTCCGAAAGACTAGTGGTCGACTATCGTAAACTCAATAAGCAGGTCAAGGCCGATAATTTTCCTACGCCTTCGATAGAACACGCCTTACAATATTTGGGCTCTGCCAAATATTTCACCATTCTTGATTTAAATTCTGCCTTCCATCAAATTCCTTTGACACCGCCTTCAAAGGAGTATACCGCCTTCGTCACACCGTTTGGGCTGTATCAATACAATCGTCTTCCATTTGGTTTAACCTTATCTCCTCAGGTCTTTTTGAGGTTGATTGACAAGGTGCTAGGTGATTTAAAATATTCTTGTGTGTATCCATATATTGATGATTTATGCATTTATTCCAAGAGCCTGCAAGAACATCTTCGTCATGTCAAACTGGTATTGGAGAAGCTAAGGGCAGCTGGTCTCACGGTCCATCCAGAGAAGATGAAATTGGCCCACGAATCCATTACCTTCCTTGGACATCGAATCTCCCATGGCGAACTTACCACTGACCCAGAGAGAACACAAACCCTTTCGGCATTCCCTGCTCCTAAATCAGTTAAGGAGGTGTCACGCTTTCTCGGTATGTGCGGTTTTTATTCCAAATTATGCGGAGATAGCATCCCCTCTGAATGCACTCCACAAGAAAGATGTCATTTTCAAATGGACCAATTTGCAGCAAGATTCTTTTGTCACATTGAAACGATGTCTGTCTTCTCCCCCTGTACTTCAACTTCCTAACTTTGAGGAAGAATTCCATTTGTTCGTGGATGCCAGTCAGGTGGCACTTGGGAGGGTTCTTCACCAAACGTTCGATGGGAAGCTAAAGCCTATAGCTTATGCTAGTAGAACCTTGAATAATTTTGAACAGAAGCAGCCATCTTATGAATTGGAGTGTCTTGCTTGTTGTTGGGCGGTCGAAAAATTCAGGACTTATCTACAGCCAAAACTATTCCATTTATACACAGACAATGTGGCGATAATCTGGTTGTTTAAACATCCCCAGCAACTAGGAAAAATTGGACGAATGGTTTTAAAATTGTCATCCTTTCGCTTTGTAATCCATCATGTCCCATCTTCTAAAAATAGGGTAGCAGACTGTCTATCTAGAGCGGTTGACCAACCAATTGAGGATCCAACTCATTGTTCTATGCTGTTACATCAAATACCTCTGTCCTTCACAAACATTAGGGATCACCAGAATTCAGATTCGCAGCTAAAACAGCTGATCGAGCAAATCAGACAGGGAAGCCCATCCCACAATTATTTCATTAAGAATGGGTTATTATATCATGGAACAAGCAGACTTAAAAGGGGTAGAGTGGTAGTTCCAGATGCCCTCAAGGCCATGCTCTTTTCCTATTTCCATTCCTTACCAACTGCTGGACATATGGGCGTTAGTAAGACTTCTGAGCGAATCTGTAGGGAGTTTTGGTGGAGTAACATGAAGTCAGAAATAGCCCAGATGGTTAAAACCTGTCATGACTGCCAAACATGTAAACCTAGGAACACCCTTCCCCCTGGAAAAATGAGTTCTACTACTCCTAACTACCCCTGGGAGAGAGTTTATATAGACTTTGTTGGTCCATTACCGAGAAGTCGGAATGGAAATAGCTGTGCACTCACAGTCATTGACGGTTTCACCAAATTTACCTTCATTGAACCGTTACGCTCTCAGTTAGCCTCCCAAGTTGTTTCCACGTTATTCCAGAAAATCTTTCCTAAATTTGGCTATCCTAAATTCTTGGTTTCTGATAATGGAACCCAATTCAGATCTGCGCTTCTGGCAGATATGTGTTTTAAATATGGTATAAAACAGATTTTCACAGCCCCTTATTATCCGCAACCTAACCAAGCGGAACGGGTCCACCGCAACCTGAAATATGCCTTAACCATCTTATCCCAACATGACCATAGGAAGTGGGATGAGTATGTGCCCAGCCTAACCTTTGCCTTCAATTCTGCCAAGCACAGCAGTACAGGATATACTCCTGCGAGGGTGTTTATGGGAAGAGAACTTCCTCACCCTCTAACAAATTTCTGGAGAATTCCTCCACAAGCTCTGTCGGAGACGTTACCACAATCTGAAAGGCAGTCCCTATGGCAAGATGTGTTAAGAAATTTAAAAAGGACAAGACTTAGACAAGCAGTGGCATTTAATAGAAGTCATTCAGGGAATCCCTTTAAAACTGGTGATATGGTCTTGTATAAAAGGTTTCCTACTAGTTCAAAGGCGCTCCACCAAACCGCCAAACTCACACCACAATGGGTCGGTCCATTTTCGATTAAAAATTTTTTATCTCCTGTGACAGCTGTTCTGGAACTGTCACCCACTAAGGAGAGAATTGCCAATATATCGCATTTAAAATTATATCATAAATAATTCTGTTATTATAACTTGTATGTGCCGGCGTAGGGAATTAGCGACCCCATCGCCCAATGATACTGCATCATTGCAATCAGCCCCCAGATGAGAATCTGGAAAAACATATCCATTTTCGGCTTAAGCTATGCCTTTGTGAATACAAAGATGATGTTCGAGGCAGCATACAGGATGTTTAGACCTTTATGTTTGTCTCCATGGCTCTAAATTTTTATTATTTAAAGTAATCTAGCCATGCGTTTCTTATGTTTACTGGTAATACTGCCTCTATTACCACAATAGTTTTTGTGCACTCTCCCCAATTGGGATAGTGTACCTTAAAATGTTTATTACACTGTATGCTATTGTCAAAAGGGCTGTGCATCTCAAACAGGGGAAATATACTAATTTAAAATTGTTTCACTAATCATAATTATCTGAACTATTCTAAATATTAACCAATGTTATAATAATTATCTGTACCACTGTGAAAATTAATTATTGTTTCACTAATCATAATTATCTGAACTATTCTAAATATTAACCAATTGGGATAGTGTACCTTAAAATGTTTATTACACTGTATGCTATTGTCAAAAGGGCTGTGCATCTCAAACAGGGGAAATATACTAATTTAAAATTGTTTCACTAATCATAATTATCTGAACTATTCTAAATATTAACCAATGTTATAATAATTATCTATACCACTGTGAAAATTAATTAATGTCATACAATTATCTGTACCACTTACTAAGCTCAAAATGGTTAATGTCATACTGACTCGAGCCCTTGTCTTAGAAAATAACTGCTGGTAAGTGCCCAGCATAAAATACTGTTTACTTTACTTAATACTTTAAATTCAAAATAATCTTTTGTTAAATTTCGGTACTTCCCACTTGGAACTACCATGAACTCCTTTTTTCTTATAATATCCATTGTGTTTGAATGTGCCCTTATTGTAAGCCTAAGGCAAGGAGTGGGCAATAAGTTTTGTATCTCAATTCACTGGTGCTATTCTGAAACCACACACCAGAACCTTTCATGATAATTAATATCTGTTATGGTAAAGACATAAGTGGGGCGATTGAATTTCCATCCGAGAAGACATCTCACTGCAGTGCTTAGTGAACACTTTCCAAACCTGCCTTCAAGGAGTGTACTAAACCCGAACAGTGTTGATCAGTGGTGAATGTTTTCCGTTTCCCCTAAGAACTTCCACTGGAACAGGGGTGCAGACTCGGATTTTCAGAACAAAATAACATTTCCAGTGAATTATTCCCAATAAGTTTGAATTATTCCAATGACAGTAAATAAATTATATTAACAATACTAAAGAGAATTCGTGTGTGTGATCTAATCTAAAGAGTGATTAAAGAAGTGCTACAGATAAAGGGTGTGGGCCATTGGGGGAAGGGATGGTTTAAGGAATCTCCCCCCACCCTTCAAAACTTTATTTTTTTCCTTTTTCTGAGGGAGGATGCCTACCCTGTCTCCTTAGACTAGGGTTTGTCACCGCTTTTCCTCTATGTGAGCTTCAGCGGTTTTTCGGGGGTGGTAGGCCTTTCGCTACTGTTTTGATGCCCCTGCGGCATGCAGTTTGGGGGGGGGGGGGGGGGTGGTTGGTCTGCCAGCTCGCCAGTGGAGGCGCGCGGGCGTTTGTATCTGTCCCATGGGCGGGTCGTTCTCTCTCCGAGCTTGATTAGCTCTGCCGGTGTTTTCGTTTCTAGGGCTGCGAAATAAGCTCGGGCTTGTGCTGCCATGCGTTGGTCCAGCGGCTCCATCGCCGTGAGGACATGGAGGACGTCGTTATGGAACATCCAGCCCAGCCGGAGGATTGTTCTCAGGCAGCTCCGTTCTGCCCGGAGGAGTTTTTCCCTGGAGGACTGTCGGAGGTAGCCCCACCATGCCGGGGAAGCGTAGCTCATGGCGGGGGAGATGACTGTTTTATATAGATGGAGTTTTGTCTTCTCAGCTAGGTGCTTTGACCTAAGTAGCGGTCCTAGTGCTATTTTGGTGGTGATGGCGCCTTCTTGGTGGCATGAGTCGCGAAGGTGAGTCGGCGGTCGAGGGTGACCCCGAGGTAGGTGACCTCTTCGCGCCAAGGGATCTCCTCGCCTTGTACGAGGACCCCGTCTGGTTCTAGCGGCCGCCCTGGCCTGAAGATGATGGCTTGTGTTTTCCCTGGGTTGATTTGTATTCGCCATTTCTCGTACCAGGCGAGGAGCCGATCGGTGTCTCTTTGGAGGTATTTTGCCGCCGTTCGGGCTTTGGTGGATTTCGCCAGTATTGCCGCGTCGTCGGCGTAGAGGGCCAGAAGTGAGTTCCACTTGAGTGGTATCGGGAGGTCTGACGTGTAGATATTGAAGAGGAGTGGGCCCAGTATGGAGCCCTGCGGGACTCCAGCCTTCAGCGGGTGCCATGGTGATTTGTCCTCTCTCCAGGTAACCCGGAATTCCCTTTCCCTGAGGTAGGAATGTAGTATTTTTTGGGACCATGCTGGGAAGTTCATCTGCCGTAGTTTATACAGCAGGCCCGTGTGCCACACCTTATCGAAGGCCTTACTGACATAAAAAAAGATGCCCGCCACGCAGCAGTTTCGGTTGAAGCTGTCGGCTATAAACTCCGTTACCCTGGTGATTTGTTGGGTGGTGGAGTGTTCACTCCTGAAACCGAACTGCTGGGGGGGCAAGATGTCGTTGGCTTCACAGTGTTGGTGCAGTTCCGGTTGGATGAGGCGCTCGAGAATTTTCCCCAGCCCATCCAGAAGGGAAATTGGGCGGAAGTTTTCCGGGGCCCTTTTCTTCCCCGCCTTGGGGATGACTATATTCGTCGCCCTCTTCCAGGGTGTGGGGAAGTGACCCAGCTGGACTTCGGCGTTGTATAGCTGGAGGAGCGGTTTCATGAACCCGTGTGGGAGCTGTCGGAGCACCTCGTTTGGGATGCCGTCTTCTCCTGGTGCTTTCCGGGGCCGGAGGGTCCGGAGGATTCCCGCAACGTCTTTCGTAGAGAAGGTTGGCGGGGGGTCCCCGTTTCTGCCTGTGCAGGGTGGGGGTGTGTCTGGCAGGTCCTGTCCAGGGTTTGGCTGGAAGACGCCTTCCAGGTAAACCGCCATGACGGCCGCTTTTTCGGCCGGGGTGTTGGCTACGGCGTTGGGCGTGTGCAACGGCGGGTCTGTGGGCTTCGTATTTCTGAGGGATTTAACCATCCTCCAGATGGAGCCGTCCTCAGTAGAGAGGGACTGTATTTTTTTCTCCCATTTCGCCTCTCGGTACTCCTGTATGGCGTGGTGGATCTGCCTTTGCAGGGATCTGAATACCCTCTTATCACTTGGGGTTCCAGTGCGTTGGTATCTACGTCTTGTCTGGTTTTTTTCCTTGATGAGATCAACAATGGCTTTAGGGAGTTCTTCCCTCCCTGGCTTCCTCTTGTAGGGGATGGTTCCCCGCGTGGCTTGTTGGATCGCCATCATCAGTAAGTTCGCTCTTTTGTCGATGTCGGCAGGGGTGAGTAGAGGGGACATCTGCGGGTCTACTTTCTTGATGAGGCGGTCTCGGAAGGCGTCCCAGTTGGCTTTGGCATAGTTAAGCTTAGGGACCGCTGGAGGTGGTGCCGGGCAGTGGCCTTGGCCCAGTTGTGCAATTACCGGCAGGTGGTCACTTGTGAGGCTCTGGACTGTGAAGACCTTCATCGCCGTAGTGACCGCTTGCGTCAGAAAGATGTCTAGGATTTCCCCCACTCCGGGGCGTTGAAACCTAATGGGTTCGTAGGGTGCTTTGATCGATACGCCGTTTCCTAGGGCCCAGTTGAGCAGTTTTTGACCGTTTCTGTTTACGGAGCGTGATCCCCAGTATCCGTGCTTGGCGTTTAGGTCCCCTCCGGCTATTAGCGGAGTTTTCAGATTGGTGAGTGCCTTGAAGTCAGCGTCGGTCAGTGGTTTCTGCGGCGGGAGATATAGGGACGCTAGTTGGGTTGGTCCTGCGGTGGTGGATACCACCGCTAGGGCCATCTCTATGTGGCAGAGAACGGGTTGTGTCGGCTGGTAGGATGGGAGGTCGTCCCGGACGAGGACGGCTACCCCTCCCGCTGGTTTGACCGTGTTCTCCCTGTTCCTTCTGTAGATTTTATATCCCTGGACCGTCCATTTCCAGTGGGGCCTAAGGTGGGTCTCTTGAATTAGAGCTACCGCTACCTTTCGTTCCGTGAGGAACTGTAGGAGCTCCGGGGTTTTAATTGGAATGCCGCCATTGGCATTCCACGTGATGGCGGTTAGTTCTAATTTAGTAGTCCCCATGTTGGTTGGTCTGAGTTCCGGAGATCTGTTGCAGGACTTGTCCTAGAAGGAGCATTTGTTGTTGTAGCATTTCGGACATTTTCTGCAAGGAGGCAGAGAATGCGGTCAGAGAAGGGATGAGTTCGCTCCATTGCGGAACTGTACGGGGGGCCTCTGGGCCTTGGGCTCGGTCAGGGGCTGCCGGGGGTTGTCTCCTCCTTGGGCTCATTAATTCCCGTACTGTCTCGCTCCTCCTGGGTGCTACCGGCGGGAGGGGGGGGACCGATGCCTGAGGGACTCCGGACGGATCACCCGTGGCGTGGACACTACATGCCTCCAGGCAACCACGAACGTCCGGCCGCTCAGGTAGGCCTGGACAAGGGCGACGAGCCACCCCGGGAAGTCCTGCCGACGCATCTTGTAGACGAGCCCGTTGTGCCACATGCGGTCGAAGGCCTTCGTGATGTCAAAGAATGCCCCCGCCGCATGATGTCCCATATTGAAGGCATTGGTGACAAAGTCGACGACTCACACCTATTGGTGGGTCGTCGAGTGCTCCGCACGGAACCCAAACTGCTGATCCGGGAGGATGTTGCGCCGCTGGAGGTGCCGCAGCAGGTACGGCAGCAAAACCCGTTCAAACAGCTTGCCCAGGCCATCCAGGAGTGAGATGGGACGGTACTGGGCTGGGTCCCGCGAAGCACGCCCCTTGGGAAGGCACACTATCCGCGCTGCCTTCCAGGTGGAGGGAAAGCAGCCCAGGCGGATGCAGCTGGTGAAGAGGAAGGCGAGTCAGACGCCCAAGGACTGCGGGATTTGCCGCAGGATCTCATTCCGCAGGCCGTCCGGTCCCGGGGACTTCCTGCACTGGAGAAACCGGAGTCCGCGCCCGATGTCAGCCGAGGTGATCGTCGGGGCTGCCTCCTGCTCTGCCGCGGTTGTCGAGGGCAAGACGTCCGGGAGATCCTCGTCCAGCGCCGCCGTGTTGTGGAAGTCCACTTGGAGGTGGTCCGCCATGGCCGAGGCCTTCTCCGCAGCCGTGTAGCAGAGGCCCGTGGCGGTGGTGAGGGGCGGCTCCCGAGCCGCTTCGCTCCGCAGCGACTTCGCCATCCGCCAAAGTGACCCGTCCGACGCCTTGAAGCTAGCTATCTTCCGGCTCCAGGCCTCAGCGCGGAAGGCCTTTACCTCATCCCGGATGGCGTGCTGCGCCTGCAGAAGCTGCCTCCGGAGGCATTGGTCGCCGGTACGCTGGAAGCGCTTGCGCAGCTTGTTTTTGGCGCGGATCCGGGACAGGAGGGACGCCGGGAGCTGGAGGTAGTCTAGGGTCCTGCGCCGGCGGCACGGAATGGATCGCTCAGCAGCTCTGGAGAGCACGCCGGTGATGAGGCCCACGCAGTCCTCGACCTCGGCCGCGGTTTGCAGAGTGTGGAGCTTCTCCGGGAGGTCGTCGGTGAGGACCCGACGAAAGCCCTGCCAATCGGCCCTGAGGAGGTTCTGGACTGTCCCGGCGGGAAGGCGCAGAGGGCGGGCCCCAAGGTGGGCCACTACCGGCTCGTGGTCACTGGTGAGGTCGGTAACAGTGGCGACACGCGGTCCTCTGGGCAGACCCCTGTGGAGATAGAAGTCCAGGGTCTCGCCCATGCCGGTATGATGGTACCGCGTAGGCTGGGAGGGCGTAAGAATGGTGACCCCGTTGGCCTCCGCCCATGCCTTGAGGGCCCTTCCTCTGGAATCTGTCCTAGAAGAGTTCCAGGAGAGGTGTTTGGAGTTGAAGTCCCCTCCCAGAAGGCATCGCGCGTCGTTCCCCAAGACCAGGTCGAAATCGTCCTCCAGCAGACGCCGAGAAGGGGTGAGGTAGCAGGAGGCCAGCCTCAGCCACGCATCCTTCAGGCGAAGCAGGATGACCGTCGCCTCAAGGTCCTGAAGGTCGGGGGGAGTGATGTTCGTAGCCTCGATGCCCTCCGCCACCGGGATCGCAGTCCCGCCCAGGGTCCGCACTCCCGGCGAGGGCGGCCTGTCACTCCGGAACACGGTGTAGCCAGAAACGTTCCAAGGGGAGGACTCCCGGAGGTGAGTCTCCTGAAGCAGGGCAACGGCGATGCCCTGCCTCTTCAGGAAGCCCAACAGCTCCGGAGTCTTGCCCCTGATGTCACCGCCTGCGTTCCAGGTGACAACAGCCAGACCTAGGCCCGCTTTGTAGGGGTGAATGCGAGCGAGGGCGGAAATCTTCTGCAAGGCGCCGCAAAGTGTAGTCAGCTGCTGCTGCAAGGCAGCAGCTATGGAGGCGAGGGATTGGATGGCCACCGCAAGTGCGTCTGCGGGCAGCCGCCCTCTGGCTCCGTCTTCCAGTTCCTCAGCCTCGTCTTCGCTGTCCGCGGCCGCCGGTGGTGGCCGCTGGCGCCTCTGCCGCCGAAGTGGGACGCGGAGCTCCTCCGCCGTCTCGCGACGAGTCTGCCTCGGAGCTGGGGGAGGCGGGAATTCCTCGTCCGAGAGCTCGAACCGAGGGGGAACCTCGATCCTGCGTCTCGGGGTGCGGCTCTGGCTAGCGCGGAGCGTCCCCTCGTCCCCAAGCGTCCCAGGCCGCGCGGTCCAGGCCGACTGCAGGGGCGGGGGTGCAGGCCGCAGTGTCGGCGGCGGAGCCGTCCTGCCCTGCCTCGCCTTGTACCTCTCTGCTCTTCCGCCCTGTAGCTGGGGCAGGAGTCGTGTGGGCCCCGCCACAGTTGCAGCAGGTAGCAGCCTCACTGGGCGGCTTCCCGCACGTCTGCCCCGCATGGCTGCCGGCCACTTATAGCAGCGGGCCGCAGCTGAGCAGTGCCGGGAGGAGTGCCCGAACCGGCATCAGTTAAAGCAGAGCTGCGGTCCCTTAAAGACGTAGGGCCGGATCCTCACCAGGACGCCCCCCAGGCGCCGCACCTTGGTGATCCTTTTGGGCGGCCACTCCGGCGACTGGATAATCGCCGCGACAAAGGAGTCGGACTTCTTGCGCTGACCGCCCAAGTTCCGGACCCGGACGACATGGATTCCCGCTGTATCCAGGTCGTGGAAGATGTTCTGCGGGTCCATGTCGCTGTCGTCGCCGTGGATCACGTAGTGGGACGCCTTCTCCCCCTCGTAGTCCCAGGAGGCAAGCTGCGCCTTCTTGGACAGAAGGGCCGCCCTGGCTTTCCGGTAGTCCTCAATCCTGTCAAAGGTCACTCTGACAGAAGAGTCCTTCCTGTTGTAGGACAGGAGGAAGTCCGGGTTGGAGACGGCCTCGCGGAGTTCTGCCCGCAGCTCCAGCAAGGAGCACACGTCATAGACCATGAGGCTGGGCTTCCTCGCAGTTTTCTTCGGATCCGCAGCGGGTCGCGTGGCCACAGGCGCTGGCGGGGAGGGCCCGCCAGTCTCCTCGGGTGCAGCCCCCGTGGTTCCCGCAGCAGGCGCCGCACAGTGGTCCGAAGGACCCGTTTTCGCGGTCACAATTCCGCATATGCCCGAACATCCGGAAATTTTGGTCTAGAGGGTTTTCGGAGTCGCGGAGCTCATTTCTGGTGGTTTTAACGGTCGATGGCGACTCCTTTCAAGAATGGAAATAAAATCATTTTCATTACCACCGTAGCAGAGGAAAGTTTAATGGAAACTCCCTAAAAACGTCGTAATTGGTCATCTTCGTGAGGACCAAAGTTGTAGAGAATAATATTTCTTCCAAGTTTTGTTTGAAACAAATTTTCGTAGAACCATCCATTTCGGAGATATTTTGCTTTATCTTAATACCAGTATACAGCGCCAACACCATGTAGCGGTGAATTCTGTAAACATATTCAAAATATACGTAATTTACGGCAATAAGGACTACATTCTTTTACGATACGAAACGATAATTTTGCCTCATAATGCTATTCATAATAATTTAAATATCTATACCCCAAATATGGAGAAAGTCTTGTGTTGCCACATCAGATTTTTTTATTTCCGCGGTGCGAGGGTAAACACTGCTGACGCCGTACGTGACGTGTTTGCTGTGTATTTCGTAGAAGTTCTCTGGAAAGAGCAGCTAAATCTTTTTGCATCGTGTAAAGGGGACTCACTGGTCAGTAATACGCACCACTAGACCTCAGTGCTGCGCAGTGCTTTTTTTGTAGGCCAATTCTTTCGTGGTAATTTGAAGTTTCAAACATATCTACCACGTGAGGAAGAACTAAGTTGGAAGAGACCATAAACGCCCGGTTTACTAACCGTTAACATCTTTTTCAGCAAGAAACTCACCCTTACTTCTAAGCGAGCTAAAGCTCCCAAAACCGCTGAATACCAAACGTTGCGACTATCATGGTTGCTACGCGGACAAACGCGTTCGGATATCGAAAAGTGACCTCATATGTGATACTCTGGTCATTTGCGTACAATTTGGGCTGCATTTGGATTGAGCCAGATAATTTAAATAAAATCGACTTTTGACCACGAAAACGGGTCCCCCGGACCACTGTGCGCCGCGCAGCGCTTGGGAGCTCGCGCGGCATCAGGAAGCAGGGGAGCGAAGCGGTTGCTGGTCGGGACGTTGGGCACTTCGTCCAACTGCTCCGCCAAGCGCTGCTTCTTCTGCGCGGACTGCTCTGCTGTGAGGAACGCAGCCGGCCGTCGGCGCGGGTCACGGAGGGACACCAGGGGCCCCAGCGCCACCGGGTTCAGTAGCGGGAACTGGACGACAGCGGTACCCTGCGGAGCGCTGGATTCCTCGTCGCCAGCCACGGCGGCAGCCGGGCTCACGTCCATGGCATCGACAGTAGCAGCTGGGGCGGCGCTCTGGCCCTGAAGAGGGCCGGACGCAGCGCTGGATGAGCCAGGGCCCTGTAAAGGGCCGTTCATGTCTCCGGGTGTAGTACCAGGGGTCGGAGTGGGCTCGGGCCCTCTCGGGGAGCTGGAAGGTCCCTCCTGGGCTTCCTCCCGTTGCCTCCCACGGGACTTGCCCATGGGGAAAAGATTTCGTGCACGCGCACCCAAAAGTGCGGGCGAGAGCAGAACTCTGCCGGGGAGCTCCGTCACCTGCCCCAGAACAATCAGTGAGGTCAAACAGTAAGCCAATCGAGCGATTTAGCATCCGCCCTCTCACAGATTTTTGTAATGAGGTATAGAATGCGTTCAGAGAAGGGATTAGATCGGTCCATTGCGGAACTGTCCGGGGGGTCGCTAGGCTTTGGGCCCTGTCGGGCGTTGCCGGGGGTTGTCGCCTCCTTGGGCTCAGTAACTCCCGTGCTGTCTCGCTCCTCCTGGGTGCTACCGGCGGCAAGGGGGGTATTCAAGCCGCTGCCTCGGGTGCGGGGCCTGGGGGGGGGGGGCAGATCCTTACTGCGTTCCCCCGACCCCACGCGTTGACCTTTCCTAGCATCTGGATATTTTGGTCGTTTCCTTCTGGCTTCGGCGCGGGCTCGGTCCAGCGCGGAGGTGAAATGGCCCCGGTTGCCGTTTTCTTCAGAGGGGCGGGTGGTCCTTGGGCGCGCCTCTCTTTTTCTCGTGTGTAGATTTTACACTGTCTGAAGAAGGCCACGTGTGCTCCTTGGCAGTTGCAGCACGTTGGGGGGGTGTCTAGCGGTTTTGGTTTACTCGAAATGTCGAAATGTCCCCGTCGGCTGGGTCTTGTCCCGCAGGAGCTGTCGCACCGAGAGGACGGGAACTTGCAAGTTCCTGAGCTGGTCTCTCAGGTAGCTATCTGGCATTTTTTGGTAAAGTCCTTGTATCGCAAAGGTCAGGTCGCGTTCCTCCTTCGTTTTGGTAGTGGAGAACTGTGCTCCTTCAGCCCTGAGGAGGCTTAATACTGCCTTGTAGTCCGGTATGGTCGCCATTCTTAGCTTTGTGAAGTGTCGGCGGGAGATAATATGGAAAGCGTGGTCCTTGGTCACCCCTTTTACAGCTTCCACGAATTCGCCGTAGTCTCCTATTTCGTAGATGAGGATTGGTGGAGGCTTGGGCTCTTTTTGTGGGATTTGTTGTTCAGTCCCCATTTGTTCTCCGTTTAATTCGTCGCTCGTTAGTAGGGGCGCGTATCGGTTGCTAGTCATAGTCTGCTGCCTGTCCGTGGTCTCCTTGGCGGTTACGAAAGCCCGAGGTCGTCGCCGCCGCTTCCTGGGCGTGTGGAACCCTTCTGTCTCCATGTTTTCGGAGTCCGTGGATGAATGGCAGTCGGTTACTGCGTTCAGTTTTGTGGGTTTGTAAAGGGCCGTTTTTTGGGCCGCTTCTGGTGCCGTTTTCCTGTTTTTTGTCAGCTGCGTCTTCGCTGCTGGGGGCCCGTTCTGGGCAGCTCTTTCGGTCCGTTGATTTATCCCGATTTTGGGCTTTTCCGCCGGTCCGGTGTTTTGCCGGTCAAGGGGGTAAACTTCCGCCGGGGTGTACGCGGTTGGCGGGGGCCTCCGGGAAGAGGATCCTCTTCATGGTGTCCGGAAGGTGTCCTCGGATAACCGTGCGTGGGCCGTCCATGCGGGGGTTTTCCAGTCTGCCGGTATGTAGATACAGCTCTTCCTGTTGCGCCAGAGAGTCGCTTTCCCCCCTCCCTCTAACTAACTAGGGCAGCAGGTGTGCACAGGCATGCCCCGTCTTAGAGCACCACTTTCCGAGGTCGGTTACCACTGGCGGGGCCTTCCTCGGAGTTAGTGCTCTGCGCTCAACGTTACCCAGCTATCCCTGACACAGCGTCGTTCTGCTCCCGAGTATGCCTATGTCGGCAGGGACCCCGACCTGAGCCCACTTCCCCGATTTCGATACCTTGGGTAGGTCCTCCTCGGGGGTTAGGCCAGGGAATGCTGATGAATCCATGTGCGATATGGTGGTCAGGACCCGCAGGAGCGGTCCTGCAATCAGGCTGCCAGCAGCGCTATAAGCCTGTCAGGTTGGGCATTTTGAACAGGTGGATGACTTCAGGTTTTGTGGAGGCTCACCAGGACGGTTACCTCCGCAGCCGTTTAGAAGGTGGAAGGAAGTGTGATCCGAGTGATGCGATGGGTCGTTTATGGCGGTCCCATTACATCACCCGGATATTGGAAAGGCGGCTGATTAAACTGTGCCGAGAGATGGAGCACTTCCGAAAGAAGGCACGGGCTCTAGTTTTAAGGACTTCTGGGAGAGGGAGCACCCCAGAAGCCGAGTGTAGTTCAGTCGTGCGAACGAAATGGAGCTTCGTCACTCTGAGGAGGAATCTTAACGCAGAGTTCTGGACGGTCGAGATCTGGCTGATGTGGCTAGGTGCTACACCTGACCACACCGGCGAGGCATATAGTAGAATAGGCAGTACGCAGGACTTGTAGATCCTCACCCTGGTCTCCAATGAGACTTCTCTGTAGCACAGGATGGGAGCCAGCCTGCGTACTGCAAGGGACCCGCGAGATTTTAGGGCCTTAAGGTGGGGTGCCCAGGTGAGGCCCGTATCGAGGGTAACCCCGAGGTACACCGCCTGTGGAGACCAGGGAATGGCGTGGCATCCCACTGTAATGTCCGCCGGTGGGGGACGGTGATGACCCTTACGGAACAGCACCGTTACCGTCTTGGTGGCATTGACGGCAATCCTCCATTTGGAGTACCACTCATGGATGGTATCGAGAGCGCGCTGCAGGTACTTAATGGACTGAGCCACATTAGCCGATCACGCCAACACAGCAGCATCATCAGCAAAAAGGCCAACGGCGATGTTTGGGTCCGGGTTCTGAGGGAAGTCGTGGATGTAGATGTTGAACAGGGTCGGTCCGAGGACCGAGCCCTGTGGGACCCCGGCGTTTATGGAGTGGGTTGCCGAGCGCTCACCGCCCCAGCAGACCCAGAATCGCCTACCCTCCAAGTAGGAGCGGATCAGGGCTATTAGGGGTCTCGGAACCTGGACCCATAGTAGCTTGGCCAGTAGGGCTTGGTGCCAGACCCTATCAAATGCTTTGCTGATGTCCAGGAATGCTGCTGCCGTCTTACGTTGGGTATTAAACCCCTCAGTGACGAAGCTCGTCATCCGCACGAGCTGCTGAGTGGTGGAGTGGTTGCGGCGGAAGCCGAACTGTTCCCCAGGGAGGACGATACCGGCTGTCAGGTGCTCCTGGAGCACTGGCAGCAAGAGGCGCTCAAGGACTTTCCCAAAGACGTTGAGGAGTGAAATTGGACGAAAATTCTCAACAGCATCCGTCGGCTTGTTAGCCTTCGGAATGCCTACTATCTTCGCCCTCTTCCACTTCTCAGGAAAGTACCCAAGCCTCTGACAGCCGTTGTAGAGGGCAGTCAGGTAGTCTACTGCCGCCACCGGCAGTTGCCGGACTACAAAGTTGCTAATACCGTCGTCCCCTGGGGATCGGCGGGGGGAAAGCCACCGCATAATAACTTCCACCACGTCCCTCGCTCGGATGACCGGGAGGGCCTGCAGGGAAGGAGGCACGCTGTGGGAAAGTTCAAAAGTCGCCGAAAGGATTGACCTCTCAGATGCAGCGGAAGCCGGGTTTGGGTGGAAGGTCCCCTCCAAGTGCCTGGCGTAGGCCTCAGCCTTCTCCCGGGCCGTGATGGCCAGCCCGGAAGTGGTCTTGATCGGCATGTCCCGACGCTGCGCTGACCGCAACGACCGACAGACATGCCACATGGGCTTATCATGCATGGAGGCCTCAGAGAGGTATTCCTCCCAGGCATCCGATTTTATCTCCTGGATGGCAGTCCGGACTTCCCTATTCAGGTGGTCCAGCTGCCCACGGAGGTCTGGCGTCCGGTGCCGCTGCCAAAGGCGCCGAACCTTGTTCCGGTGGGAGACAAGGCGGCGCACCGGTTCAGGGAGCCGACGAGAGAGTATCCTGGGCGCCTGTTTCCAGGGGATGTTAGTGTCCATGGCCCTGCCGATGGTGGAGGTGAGGGTGGAGACCATATGGTCGGCCTCCTCCCGGGAGGCTGGTTCCCGCGGCTCGACCGGTAGTGCAGAGGCGATGTCTAGACGAAGATTTCCCCAGCGTGCCTTGGCAAAGTCCCTGCGGGGCAGGGGAGGAAGACGAACGGGAAGATTCCCATAGTGGAGTAGGAGAGAAAGATGGTCGGAGGAGAGCTCGTTCAACACCGTCACGTTAAGCGACGCCCGGACAGCATTAGCTAAGACGATGTCCAGGACGTCGTTAGTTGGAAGGAAGGTAGGAGAGGTGGGAGCCAGGACCGTGAGGTCCTCCGCGAGCGCAAGGTCCCGCAGAACTGATGATTCCTGGAATTGGGCTTCCTTATATACGGCCTCCGTGAGGTGACAGCCAATCCGGAATCTCTTACCTTGGCTCTTACCGGGAATCCGGAATCCCTGGTTCGGATCAGCTCCGTGAATGTTGACTCTCTCGCATTTGAGCGAGGAGTCGGCCGCACGACTGCACTCCTAGGGGAGGCACATAAGCGGCTGATGGGAACGTGGGCAGGATGGAAGTGGACCAGGGGGGTCCTAAAGCCTTCTCCGCTTGGGGGGGAGGTCAGCGTCTTCGCCGGTTGAGGATCGCGGACGTTTATGCCTGTCCCAAGGCCTGGGGATGGAATCCGCAGTGGCCCGGATTATGGGGGTCCGATGGCGCTGGGCAGCAGCCCAGAAGCGGATGGCATGCCTACGCATTTCTGCCTGAAGCGGGACCATGGGAAGCCACTCGTAGATGTCCTTGATCCTGCCCCTGCGACGACGGTGGAAGATGGCGCGGAGGCAGGATCTCTCCGCTTGCACCATGGCCGCACGACCAGTGGTGATGAGGCGTCCGCTCCAGGCAGGGGAAGCGTACGTCAGGATGGGTCTGATGACGGACCGGTAGAGGTGCGCACGCCGGCCCATCCCAGGTCCACTGGAACATCCGCCGTGTAGATGTTATATAGCGTTGGACCCAGGACGGAGCCCTGCGGAACGCCGGAGTGGATGGGCCGGGCCTCAGACAGAACGCCATTCCATCGGACCCGAAAGGAGCGGTGGGCTAAGTAGCTGTCCAGGAGGTTGACGAGCCAGATGGGGAAGGCGAGGGACCTCAAGCGCAACCGCAGCCTCTGATGCCACATCCGGTCAAAGGCCTTCGTGACATCAAAAAAGGCCGCGGCAACGTGGCGACCGGTGTTGAAGCCCGCGGTGGAGGAAGATGTCAAGGATGTCACCCCGCCCATTCGGGCAGACGTGAGTGGGATGGAATGGAGCAGCGATACTCGTACCCGCCGCGTCAGCCCAGCGGCGCAGTTGGTTCCCTCGGGCGTTGGACACCCTGGAGTGCCAGCTGTCATGTTTGGCGTTGATGTCTCCGCCAAGGAGCACCGGGTAACCAAGATCCAGGACCGCAGTGAATTACTCCGAGACGAAGGCGCGCCCGGGGGATAAGTAGGCCGAAACCAGCGTCAGGAGACCCTTGGCCGTGGCCGCAGCAACCGCGGTGGCCTCCACCTCGCGCAGCGACGGTAGCTCCAACTCCGACGCCTCCAGTCTGGTGGAGACGAGGATGGCCGTGCCCCCGCTGCCCCGGCCGGTTGGGCCCGCCACCCTGTCGTTCCGGAACACCTGGAACCCAGGTACCCGCCATTTGTCAGGAACCCGGAGGTGGGTTTCCTGAAGCAGGACTGCAGCAATGACATGCTGTTTCAGGAACGCCAACAACTCCGGCGTCTTCTCCCGGATGCCGCCCGCAGCATTCCAGGAGGCGACCTTTCGGAAGGGCCTCGCGCTTCTACGGGTGAAGGCGAAGCACGGAAGTGAGTTGCTGGAGGATCCCCTGTAGGAGGACGGCCTGTTGCTGCATCTGCTGCTGGAGTGCCACAGTAGCTGTGGCCAGGGAACGGAGCATCTCAGCCAGATCCGGGGCTGAGGCAGATGATGGAAGCTCCGCGTACGGAGCGGTGGTGGTGGCCGCTGATGCTGCCCTAGCCTGATGTTGCTGGCGTCGCAGCGTCCTCAGCGGGATCCGGAGGTCCTCCACCGACTCCCTAGTAGGGGGTAAAGGAGGAGGGAGGGTGGGGAAATGCTCACCCGAAAGGTGCATGGGAGACGGAAGACCGATACGTCTCCTCGGCGTCTGCCGCTGCGGTAGCTGGGTCCGCGGGGCGTTACCCCTACCCCAAGCGTTCTGGACGCCCAGCGCCGCCGTAGGTGGAGCCGGAACATTAACCGGCCCGGATGGAGCTGCCGGGGTGATGGCCGGACCGCTCTGCCCGGTGTTGGAGGTGAGGCGGGCAGGAGGAATCCGCTTCCCCTTCCCGGCTCGCCGCTGCTGAATCTTGGGCCACATCTCCCGAATGAAGGGGCACTGCATATAAAAAGCAGTGTGGCCCCCCCCGCAGTTGGGACAGGTCGCCTGCTCGGTGTTGGGCTTCGAGCAGCTAGCTCCCGGATGTGCCCCGCCAAATTTGTAGCAGCGAGGCGCCGCAGTGCAGTGCTGCGATCCATGGCCCAGCCGACTGCAGCGGAAGCAGACCTGTGGCCTGACGTACTTATGCGGGGCCAGCGTCACACGCTGGTTGCCCAGATGGTGGATGGCCGTAATCCGCTTAGGCGGTCACTCCGCAGTCGATGCCACCGAGGCAACAAAAAGCGGGTCCTGATGTTCGGCAGCCTTGTTGATGTGGCGGACCCTGCGGACCGTCACCCCCAGGGCGTCGAGGTCACCGAAGACGCCTCCTCCGTGACATCAGACTCCAGTCCTCTGATGACAAAGTTCTCCAACACCTCCCCCTCCAGGTTGGGTGTGGAGAACTGGGCGCCCTTGGTCAGCAGGATCTCCCTAGCAGCGCGGAAGTCCTCCATGTTTTTGAGCACCAGCCGCACTGAGCCCTTCTCCCGCAGTTTCTCGATCGTAAAGGATTGGTCCTGAACCACGCCACGGACATGTGCAGCCAGGGTCCTGGCCGAGCACACGTCGTAAATGATGACGCTGGGTCGAACAGGCCGTTTGACCCTGGTTTCCGGTGTGCGCGGAGCAGAGGTCTCCATGGCCTCGTCGTCGCGATGAGCCTCCGTGGCAGCCGGCCGCTCACCCTCAAGATCGGCCAGGGGAGCGTACTGGTTGCGGACCTGCACCGTCGGGACATTGTCCAGACGAAGCCTCTTCTCGCGGGACTGCTCGGCCGTCAGAAAGGCAGCCGAGCGCCTCCGGGGGTCCAGTGGGTGAGAGGCCATGGTGGCGTTGGCTCCCCGGGCGTCCACGGCACGGTCCTCCTGCTGCTGGGCTAGCGACTGTCCCTGGGAGGGCCCAGCCCGCTGTTGAGTGCTATGGCCCGTGGGAGGGCCAGGTTGGTCGTCAGGTGCGTGGCCCTGAAAAGGGCTCGTTGGTCTCTGTTGGGCTAAGGCCCTAACAGGATGCGCGCCCCGTGCACCGCCGGGAAGCGGCTGTCCGGAGTGGTCAGGCGAGACACCCCGGGCCAGGGGGGCAAAGGTGGATGGTGCGGCCTGGCCCTGGAAAGGGCCCTTTGGGACAGGACAGTCCCCATCCTTTGATGGAGGCGCCAACGGGCCGCCAGTGATGGTGTTGCTGGTCATCACAGAAGAGCAAGAAGCTGAAGGCGTGTCCTCCTCCTCCCGCCTGTTGATCGGCTTCCCCATAGGGAAGAGGGATCTCGCTACCACGCCCGGGAGCGTAGCAGGAGATCGCCGATCTCGAGATCGGTACTTCTCCACCTCGACCGAGATACGCAAGAAAGAGTAAGCAGAGTCAAACAAGAAAATCAAACCGCCCTCTTACTTCGGATGCTCAGTTGTGGATTTGCTGCATCCCACTGCTGGCGTGGGTGCAGTTATGCTGCGCCACTGCACTCCTAAGGAGGCACATAAGCAGCTGCGGGCGTCTTTCGATGGTGTCCCTTGCGGGATTGGCTTGGGCTGCTTTCAGCCCTCTCGCCTGCTTAGGCGATGGCAGAGGGTGGCCCTGGTAGGGGCCGATCCGGGAATGGCCCAGGAAAGGGCCGTTCTTCAGCGTCGGAGCCGCTTCGAGATGGGGAGGTCTTGCGCTTCGCCCGTGGAGGACCGCGGGCGCTTGTGCCTATCCCACGGGCGCGGCTCGGCCTGAGCTATCTGCCGCAGGATGGGGACGGGATTCGCTGCCGCGGCGGTCCAGAATCTCCTCGCGTCGGTCCTCATGGCTTCGCTTAGGGGTGGGAGAGGGAGCCAGCGGTAGAGGTCTTCCACTCTTCCTCTGGCCTTCCTTGCTGCAACGGCGCGGAGACATCCCTTCTCCACTCGCTCGAGGTGGGCGCGGCTGACTGCATGCATTCGGCCGCTCCACACTGGGGATGCGTACATCAGCACCGGCCTGATGATCGCCTTGTAGAGGTGGATCCTCCGCCGGAACGTGATGTACGGGCTCCTGAGGAGTGGGGCTAGGCTCATCCTCGCCCCGATGCCTTTGCAAGCGACTCTCTGCGCGTGTCGCCGGAAGCGGAGGTCTCGGTCCATGGTGACTCCCAGATAGGTGACGTCATCCTTCCACTCCATCTCCGTCGCTCCGATGAGTAGGCCATCGGGGTCGGGAGAGGCGGAGGTGGAGAAGAGGATCGTCTGAGTCTTCCCCGCGTTGATTTGAAGTTTTGAGGCTTCAAACCACTCGAGGACGTCAGAGGATCGCTGCAGGTATTCCGCCGCTTTGGCCTTCGTCGTCGACCGGCAGAGGATGGCGGCGTCGTCCGCGTAGAGCGCCAGCAGGGTGTTCCATCCCAGGGCCGACGGCACATCCGCGGTGAACACGTTGTACAGCGTCGGCCCCAAGACACTTCCCTGCGGGACGCCGGAGGAGATGGGGTGGGGCGCAGAGGTGGAATGGCCCCAGCGGACTTGGAAGGTGCGGCGGCGGAGATAGGCAGCGATGACGTCACGCAGCCACGGCGGGAAATCCATCGTCTCCAGCTTGCGGATGAGGCCTTCGTGCCACATCTTATCGAATGCCTTCGTAACGTCGAGGAAGGCGGCAGCCACGTGCTGTCCGAGGTTGAAGGCATCCGTGATGAAGTTAGCGACGCGCGCAAGCTGGAGCGTGGTGGAGAAGGATTCCCGGAATCCGAACTGCTGCTCTGGGAGGATGGAGTTCGCGGCCAGATGGCGTTGAATGTGGGGCAGGATCACCCGCTCGAGGAGCTTCCCGAAGCCGTCGAGGATGGAGATGGGGCGGTACTTCGCCGGGTCCGACGATGCCTTGGTCTTCGGGATGCAGACCACCACCGCCCTTTTCCACGGAGTGGGGAAGTGGCCGAGGCTGAGGCACGCAGAGAAGACAGCCGCCAGCCAGACACCCAGGGAGATGGGGATCTGCCGGATGACTTCGTTCCTGATGCCATCCGGTCCCGGCGCCTTCCCCACTCGCAGGGTTTTGATCGCCGCTCCGATGTCAGCCGCGGTAATGGTGGGAGGTGGTGTCGCTGCGACCCGTTGGCCATGAAAGGGACCCGGGGGCGCCTCTTGCGGAAGGCCGGGAGCAGACGTCGGAGTCTGGCCCTGGTAAGGGCCGTTTTCCAGGGTTTGCGGCAAGTCCTGCGGGGCCGTTTCGAGGGTAGGACCCTCGGTCGGCTCGTCCTCCTCGCGGAAGACCGTCGCGAGGTAGGCTGCCATCATTTCCGCCTTGTCCCTCGGGGTGATGGCCGTCTCTCCTCCTCTGCGAAGGGGCGGGTCCTGAATGACGCCGCTTCTCAGCGCCCTCGCCATTCTCCAGACGGAGCCGTCCTGCGGGTTGAGGGAGGACATCTTCGCGTTCCAGGTGTCACGCCGGTGCGCTCGGATGGCCCCCCTGATGGCGTGCTCCATGGCCCTCAGTTGGTGGCCGAATTCCCGGTCTTCTGAGGCCTGGAAGCGGCGGCGGATGGCGTTCTTGCAGCGAATTTCCCTCCTTATGTGGAGGGGTAATTCGTCGCAAGATCTCGCCTTCCGATGCCGGAGTGGGATGGCGGCCTCCGCCGCTTCAGCAACCCTCTCGGACAGCTCCGTGGTCGTGGCGTCGATGTCCTCCGGCGTCAGGAGCGCCGGTAGCACCTCCGGGATGGAGTCCGTCAGTTTCTGCCTGAAAAGGTCCCAATCCGCTGCGGCGAAATCGGGGTTCGTCCTTTCCGGCAGAAGAAGCGGGCGCACCCCGAGGTGGGCGAGGACCGGGTTGTGGTCGCTGGAGAGAGCGGGGTAGGCTGTGACATGCAGCGAGGTGAGGAGACCGCGAAAGACAAAGAAGTCTATCACGTTCCCCACCCCCTGCATGCTGAAGCGCGTGGGGAAATGCGGTCCCTCGACCTTCGCCCCTGCCGCGTCTGCCCATGCGCGGAGAGCCTTGCCCTCAAAAGAACGGCGTTAGCCTCGAGGGTCGAGAGATTCCCTATGTCCAGCGCAGACGCCTCTTGCACCTCGGGAATGATGATGGCGGTCCCCCCCGACCCTCTCGATGCCAGCAGCGATGGTCTGTCCTTGCGAAAGGCCTGGTAGCCCTCCACGTGGCCGATTCGTGGAGGTGCGTTTCCTGAATGAGCGCAGCGTCCACGCTGTGCCGCTTCAGGAAGGCTACCAGCTCCGGTGTCCTCTGCTTCATCCTTCCTCCCGCGTTCCACGTGAGGATGGTGGTGGTCCTCTTTCCTCTCTTAGGGGCCACTGCGGAGGAGTTGAGTGAGGTGGGCGAGGATCGTGGTGAGGGTCTGCTGCTGCTGCTGCATCATCTGCTGCATCGCTACCGTGGCCGCGGTGAGCGAGTGCAGAGCGTTGAGGAGGGCATCCGCGTGCGCCGGCGACTCGATGGTGTTAGTTGCCGGGGCGACCGCCGGGCGGCGCTGGCGGCGGGGTTTCGGCGTCCGCAGCTCTTCCACCGTCTTTCTCTGCTTCGGCCGAGGTTGAGGGAGCGCCGGGAAGTTCTCCGGCACCAAAGGAGGGGGTGGAGGGACCTGTAGCCGCTGCCTCGGTGCGGCGCGTTGTGGCGGAGGGTCCCTAGGGGCGTTCCCCCTGCCCCAGGCGTTCTGGACGCCGAGGGAAGGGACCGCCGTCGCGGGCTGCTGCGGCCTCGGAATAGCGCGCGCGGGCGTTTTCAGGGCCTTTTGTCTCTTGATCTCCGCCTTCATGGCGGGGCAGGAGGAGGAGAAGGGGGTGTGGGCGCCGCCACAGTTACAGCACCTGGGAGGCTGCTCCGTCGGCTTCGCGCAGGTCTTCCCCAAGTGCGCTCCTGCGCACTTGTAGCACCTGGGGAGGGCGGAGCAGTTCGCCGAGGCGTGTCCAAACCTATTGCAGGCGAAACACATCTGCGGCCGATCGTGCTTGAACGGCCTGATCTGCACCCGGACGTTGGTGATCCGCTTAGGAGGCCATTCGTGGGACCTCACCACCGTGGCAATGAATGCGTCCGCCCTGTTAGCTGTGGCCTCCCCCCGGAGGTTGCGGACCTGGCGGACGGTGATCCCCAGCTGATCGAGGCCCGCGAGGATTCCATCGGCGCTGTCCTCAGGTCGCTAGGTCGATGACTGCGCCGTGGCGCAACTCCAGCTGTTCCTGGTGGGTAACCCACCTTACCAGCTTGCGTGACAGAAATTACAGGTTTGGCTCACGTAATACTCATGACTCGTCAATATTACTGTGGTTAGGGTCCTAATAAAAATACCTAAAATTAATGTGCTAATGCTAATTAAGACTAGAACAATAAACTAATGCTAGGTTCAAGAGATCATTTGGCGATATGTTTGTAGGTGATTTTTTCTCAAAGTATGCTGCATGTTATTATTTTTTTTTCTCCTTTTGTAAAAACTTGTTATTATTATTTTATTATGTTTTTATTTTATTTTATTTTTATTTTTATTTTTTTATTTTTTCCACAGCGATACTTTGTGCCGCAAGGATGTCCTTTGGCATTTTATATTTACACCTTTTGGCTTTGGTGTAGCTCCATAAGTTGTTGAGAAGCTTATTTGGATGCCGTGGGAGATTTGCGGCAAGCTTCGTGGCCTGTTTACAGGTGAATTCCATTATCTGTGGAATATTATGCGCCTTCCTAATCTCGCGGATACGCGTGAGTCGCCCTTGTTTGGTTAACATACGGAGGGTGGCATTTTGAAAAACCTCGATCTTGGCTCGGTTTTGCTTCGAGGTGTTGTGTGCTATTTCGCCGCCGTAGGTGAGCTAGGGTCGAATAATAGCCACGTATATTCTGATTTTATTTTTGGCCGACAGGGGGCTGGACCTGCAGAGGAGTGGAAAGAGGAGACTGCGAATGGCAGTAGCCTTGGTTATGCTTTTTTTAATATGGTCGTTCCAAGATAGTTTTTTGTCGAATGTGACGCCGAGAAATTTATGGGAGTGATGCTCCGGGACTAGGGTGTTTTTAAGCTTGGGGGGGGTATGGTGGTCGAATTTACGCTTTTTAGAAAAATGGACGTATGTGCGTTTTCCGGGATTTATGGTAATTTTCCATTTTTGGGTCCATAGGTTGAGTTTGCTGAGGGCACTGTTGAGGCGTTTTGTGGAGGTTTCGGGGCGGTAGGAGCGGCTGGCGATGGCGGTATCATCGGCATAGATAAACAGTTGGGTATCTGGGGTTGCAGGCATGTCGTTTACGTATAGGTTAAACAGGGCGGGGCTTAATATTGCCCCTTGTTTACATGAAGAGAGGGAATTGGAAAGCGAAACTTGAAAGGAACGGTCTGAGAGAAAGCTTTGAATGATTTTAGAAAGATATAGCGGGGTGTTGCAGTTGAGGAGTTTATGGATTACGCCGGCGTGCCACACGCTATCAAAGGCCTCTTCCACGTCCAAGAACACCGCCCCGGTTGACATGCTTTTAGTGAATCCTTGGGATATATATTCTGTAATTCTGAGGGTTTGGTGAGTAGTGGACGTCTTCCGTCTGAAGCCCATCTGCTCCGGTCTAATCACGTCATTGATCGTCAAATGGTCAGTCAGTCGCATTAATAATAAACATTCTAACGTCTTTCCTAGCGTCGGGAGGAGAGAAATGGGGCGGAGATTTCCGGGGACGGATGGGTCTTTCCCCGGTTTTGGGAACATGAGGACTTTTGCGTGCTTCCACGTCTTCGGGAAGTACGCGGAAGCTAGGCAGTTATTGAATAGGTCCGTTAGTGAAGCTAACAGGGGCGGGGAGGAAATTGAAATTTTTAGCATTTTATTTGTGATGTTGTCGAAACCGGGGGCTTTGCGGGTGGCAAGGTTGTTGATGACGGTTTTTATCTCCTGAGGGGAGGTGAAGATGGGTTCGGGCGTTAGGAGGAGTTGGAGGGTTTTACATTGGCTCAAGACTTCGGATTCTGTTTCCTTGTCTGAGGAGGTGTCGTTTGTCATGGTCGTTTCCAGGTGAGAGGCTAGTATCTCGACCTTGGAGTTGTTATCGTATATTCGTCTGTTGTTGACTTGTAGTGGGGGGGAGGAGAATTTTGACTTGTGAAGCAGGGACTTGGCTATCGCCCATGTGGAGCCGTCGTCAAAGGACAGGGCGGTCAGTTTTTTCGTCCAGGTGTCGTTGCTTATTCTTCTTATCTCCTTATTAATGGTTTTGGTCAGGTCCTGGTACTCGTCCTTGTCAGTAGGGTCGTGGTACCTGTTCCATGTCCGTCGCGCGCGGTTCCGCTGGGTAATTAAGGAGAGGATGTGTTTGGGAAGGGGATTTGGGGCGAGGGTGGTTGAGGTTTTACTAGTTTGGGCGCTGGAGACTGAGTGGTGGAAGAGGGTGGTGATGTGATGAATTTGTTCATCGATGAGATGAGGGGAGGGCGATTGAATGGGTTGCAAGGCAGGGGCTTTTTCTACTATGGATAACGTTCCTGCCATCGGGGGACGTCCTCGACATTGCTCTTCTGCGCAATGTCAGGGCGTCACTGAGCACCTACAGCGGCAACGGGCTGTCTTCGGACCACAACCCGACGCTGTGGCTCTACGGCAGCCGCCCGCTGAAGATCCCTCCGCGGTCCCGGCTGAACTTCGCACGGGCGGACTGGCAGGCCTTCCGCACCTTCATCGCAAGGGAGCTTCCTGCTGACCGGCTGGTGGATCTCCTCACCACCACCATCCAGACTGCGATGGAGCGGCATATCCCCAGGGAAGAAGTCTCTCACCAATTCCGGATCACGCTACCAGTTGGTGTGAGGAACACCATCTCCCTCCGGAACAGGGTTCGGCGACTGTGGCAGCGCCACCGCACCCCGGACCTCAGGCGGGAACTGGACGCTCTCACCTTTGAGGTTCGCACCCTCCTGAGGGAGCTGCGGACCGATGCGTGGGAGCGCTTCGTCTCCACCACATCCCTGGAGGACAACTCCGTCTGGAAGGTCTGCCGGCAACTCCGCATGGGCCAGCGGCGCGACCCGCTCCTCATCCAGGGGGGCAGAGTTGCTGCGACTCCCGCCGACAAGGCGAGGCTGATGGGTGAACACCTGCAGGAGCAGTTCAGCCCGAACCCTCCTACGCCTGAGTCTGCAACAGTGCAGCGACGGGTGGAGGAAACGCTTGCTGCCCTGGAGAGAGGACCTTTCCCGGAAGACCAGCTGCCAACCTTCCACTACAGGGATGAAGTGGGGGTGATGCAAGGCCTCAACCTGCGGAGAGCCCCGGGTGACGACGATATCTCCAACGTGGTCATCGGCCAACTCCCCAGAGCTGCCGTGGACCTCCTGGTCAGCATCCTGAACGCCAGAGTCAGGCTCTGCCACTTCCCGTCGAGATGGAGGACCGCCAGGGTGATCTGCCTTCCCAAGAAGGCTGGCGTCAGCCTGTCCCCGGGCGATCTTCGGCCCATCTCCCTTCTGGCGGGATTCGGCAAACTGTTCGAGCGGCTGCTGCTACCATCCATCCAGCAGCATCTTAGGGACGGCAGCCTCCTGCCGCGGGAACAGTTCGGGTTCCGCGAGGGTCACTGCACCACCAAGCAGCTGGCGAGGTTCGCGGACTTCGTCAGCGACGGATTCAACAGGGGTCACGCGGTCGCAGGGGCCTTCTTTGACATCTCGAAGGCCTTCGACCGCGTGTGGCACAGCGGACTCCTGGCGAAGATGTCCTGGCTGCACTTCCCGCCGTGGCTTATACGGTTGGTGCAGTCGTACCTCCACGGCCGCGCATACAGGGTCCAGTGGCTCCAGGAGAGTTCGGATCTCCACGTAGCACGTGCGGGAGTTCCGCAAGGATCTGTCCTGGGGCCCATCCTCTTTAACATCTATACACACGACGTGCCAAGTGAGTTTGGATGGAACACCTTGACGGCCCTGTATGCGGATGACGCGGCGGTCCTCTCCCGCTCATCCCAAAAGCATGGAGCAGTTGGCTACCTGCAAGAGGCAGTGGACGACCTGGTCTCCTGGTACCGGCGATGGCGTATAGCGGTCAACCCCGGGACGACCAAGGCCATCATTTTTCACCCGGGCTACGGAAGGCACCCAGGGATTAATCTCCGTGTCTTCGGGAATGTCCTCCCGTGGGACACGGAGGTGGTCTACCTGGGGGTAGTGCTGGACCGCAAACTACGGTGGGCAGCGCACGTGGAGCAGACCCGGCGGAAGGGCTTCGCCTCACTCCGGAAGCTCCAACCACTCCTGCGCTCCTCCACGCTCTCCATGGCGACGAAGCGGCGCCTCTATCTAACCTGCCTCCGGCCAGTCCTCACCTACGCGGCACCTGTTTGGTCGGGAGTTCCTGCATGATAGACCTCATCACGTCGCTATAAGAGCCCAGCTGGGATAGCGAATCGGTCCGGTCTACCCGGCCAACCTCTGATGTTCTATGGATTCCGTGAAGCGGTTCCAGTTAATTCTGGGAAACGAAGGGGGCGGGGGTAAGGTAGAGGGATGAATGGAGAGGTCAAGGAGAATGGGGAAGTGATCGGAGGTTAAGGTGTAGAGGACTTGTGGGGTAAATTGGAGGGGGAGGTTAGCGGTCACGGCAATGTCGAGTATGTCATTGAGAGTCGGGTTAGTGGGGACGTCATGGGTGTATGTAGTCGGGGCAACGATGGCAACCGGATGGCGCGCAGCAAAGGCCTGGAGAGTGCGACCGTTGGCATTGGTTGTTTTGCAACCCCAGGAGGAGTGCTTCGAATTGAAGTCCCCTAGAAAGAGGGTAGGGGTGGGGTCGGAGATTAGAAGGTTTAGGTCGGTTTTGGAGAGGGCTCGGGTTGCGGGATGGTATACCGAAAATACCGCCAGCGGTCCGTATTTGGATGCGATTTGCACTCCTACAGCCTCGAATGCCTGGAATAAAGGGATGTTGGATGCAGTGTGCTGCACCCTGTCGTGCACAAAAATAGCCACGCCTCCGCCTCGAGTAGGGCGGTCATAGCGGTATCCTTTGAAATTAGGAAGGCGCATGTTGTCTCTAGGAGTGAGAAATGTCTCTTGAACCAGCACTAAATCTAAATTTAAATTACTCACTAGGTCAACTAATTCTAGGCGCTTCGCTTTGACTCCGCGAGCGTTCCAGGACAATATTCGGAGCTTACGTACCGGGGTGAATTTGGGGAGGGGAGGTGTTAAACATTGCGGTGATTTGGTTTGTGATTAGGGTAGTGACTTGGGCAAGGACGGAATTAATGACTTGGCTAATGATATCTTGCAAGAAGGAACTATTGTTGAGCATATTAATGTTAAAGTTGGGAGCGGTGGGTACGTTAAAATTACAGGGAACATTTGGGGGGTTATATACATTATTTACACTACTATTTACATTGTTCACATTTTGGGGTTTAGGTAGGGGCGGGAAATTGGATGGGGACACTGCGTTCGCGTATGACCGCTGCCGTTGTCGGTTCTGCAGGGTGCGGGTGAGCATCTGTTCTTTGGCCTTTAGGAAGGTGAGGCAACCACGGTCGTTGGCCGGATGCTCGCCACCGCAGTTATAGCACTTGGCAGGCGACTCGCGGTCGGGTTTTTCACATTGTTCGGTGGCGTGAGGGCCGCCGCAGCGGACGCAGTTGGGGTGGAGGTGGCAGTAATTTTTCGAGTTGGCAGCGAAAGCATTGAATGGGGGCTTTGGGGCGGGTAAATGGCCTGATGGTGACTCTTTGTTGGAGTATAAACTCAATGTGGCTCTCGAATTTTTTGCCCTCCTGTAGTGAGTTTATTGTTATGCAGTATACAGATATGGGCCGTCGCTCAGCGGTGGTGATGCCAGCGTTGAGTTCGTGAGGGAGGGGGCGGGTTGTTGTGATATTGTTAACTGCGAGGACGGAGACGCCTTGGTCTTCTATCGATTTCTTAATTGCTTCTGGGGTTAAGTGGGGGGATAAGCCTTTAACGGCGTACTGGGGCTTCTTGTCCTCAGGGATTTGGTAAGTGTAGTGCTCAATGTTAATTTCTTTGAGCACTGATAAGGCATTACGGAAGTCGTTGGGAGTTGAACATTTTATCAGTACATTGTCATTTCCAAAAATTTGGGCCACGGGTTTGATTAATACTTTGGCATTTATTTTACTAATGATGTATTCCCAGTTTTTGGAAGACAGGAGTTGAGGGAATCTTAGGCTTAAGGCCGTTTGTTGGTGGGTCGGGAAAAGGGCCGTTTGCAGACGCTGAGGGCGCTGATTGGGTCTGGGTTGGGGCGGTGGCGGCGGAACTAAAAACTTCGAAGCGGTTAGGCCCAGCGAAGTTAATCGGGATGTCGAGTGGCGTTTCGACGCGTCGCTTCTTGCGGCTAGCCACGGTGGTGAAGCCATCAGGGGGAGAGTGGGGGGGTGGAGCTGCAGCCGTCTTCGACTTGCATTTCTGCGGGTTCGGTATCTGGGTCTGCGTTGGGTGAGCCATGGTTCGACAGTGGTACGTTTGAGCCATTTTCTGTCACGCAAGAGGGGGTGGGTTCAGGAATGCTTACTGCTTCTGCTGGCTGTGGTCCGACCGCGGTGCTGGTTGGCGCCTGCGGGGTTGGGGGTTGGTCTGGTGCTGGCGTCGCGGATGCGGCGAGCGGAGGCAGGTCATATTTTTGTTGGAGACGCTGGATCTCACTGCGGACAACTCCAGTGAGGTGGCTGTCGCGTTGTATCCGCTCGCGCAGGTGGTTAATGCTGGCGGCAAGTTCCTCGTCCGTGGCCTGACGGTTGCGGCGCAGCGACCTTGCGCGTGGTGCACGTTTTGGGGGTTCAGGGAGGGGGTGGGACATCAGGGGCGGGATGTAGGACGCTGTGGTCGGGGGCACTGCTGGGTTCACTTGGGTGGGGGCTGAGAGGGGAGTGATGGATGGATTGCTTACTCCAGTCTGCAAAGTCGCTGAGATCTGACTAGTGGGGGAGGGGACACATCTGGACCATGAAGTGGTAGTGGGTGCTGGGGTGCTGTAGAGCAGTGGTTGACAGGTGGTTGGGGGGAGGGTGAAGCAGTTAGTGGCTGGGAGAGAGTTAGAAGGGGGAATGAAAGGTGGGGGAGGAGGACCCTCCATTTTGGGGATGGCCCTGAAAGGGCCCTTTGCCGGTGGCGTCCAATGGGCGTGCACCGCTGTTCACTTTCACCCGCAATAAAAAAATTTTTTATTAATTACTGATTATTTAAGTTATTTGCTGACGTAGAGATTTCCTCTTGCCTTAATCACAAAAACAACACTCAAGAGGCCTGTCCTCAGGTTCGAAACCGTAGATATTGTACTTATCTACGGGCTCGGACTTGGGGTTGGAGGTGGAGATCTGCGGTTTTTGCGCCAGAAGCACCGTCCGGGCTGCTTCGTAGTCCTCCGCGTTGTGGAAGACGACGCGGGCGGCCTTTTTCTCCCGGGTGTGAGAGATGATGAAGTCCTGGCTCTTCACCGCCCACTGGAGAAGTTTGCGCAGCTCCTGCATGGGGCAGATCTCGTAAACTACGAGGGGCAGTTTGATGTCGGGCTTCTTGGGCTGGGGGACCTCCGCCGTGTCCATCTCCTCGGTTTCTGGGGCGTCATCGTCCGGCGCCTGCGTGACGAGAGGGTCGAACCTGTTGGCCGTAGGGATGGTGGGCGTAATGGTGACACGCTGCTTCTTCTGCAGCGTTTTCTCAGCCGTGAGGAAGGCCGCAGGGCGGCGGCGTGGGTCGCTCGGGTGGGCCGTGGGTGGTGCCACGCCCTAAGAAGGGCAGGCGCCCGCAGAAGCCGTGGCTGCTGGGGCGGACTGGACCTGAGAAGGTCCAGGACCCGCCGGTTTGGCAGTCGCGATGAGGGTTTGACCCTGTAAAGGGCCGGGCAGATCGCTATATTCGGTTTTCTTGGGGATGGAGGGAGATGTCTCCTCCGAGCGCGTGGACCTCGTCACCTCACGCGGGGCTGTGGGGAGCTTTCCCATTGCTGGGAAAAGGTCAACGGCGGACACTCCTGGCAGGAGTGCCGGACTTCGTTTTACGCGCAGCTGTTCCGTCTTCGCCTCACAGGAGCGCACGCGTAATAGAACTCAGTCTCTCAGTAAGGCGTCAGTGATCTAGCAAAAGGCTCCTTACTGATCCTCTTACTTAGGAAGGAAGGAAGGAAATATCCGTGCTTGTTAAGACGCCTCTGGGCCAGAGTAGAGGGGTCTGCTGCCTATCAGCTCCTAAGGGCTCCTGGGCAGCTGTGTCTCGCGTATCTCAACGTCGGTTCCAACCTGAGGACTTATTGGCCCGCCCCGGGTGGGGGGAGATCTGCCACAATGCCGGTCGAGGACCGGGGGCGACGATGTTTGTCCCATGGCATTGGGCCTACTTCTCCAAGCTCCCGGAGAGACTGCGCAGAGCGGGTAGACGTTGAAGCGTAGAAGCGCCTCGCGCGCAGGTGGAACTCTTCCCTCAGGAGCCGTACGGCTAGGGAGGAGTGGACTGCAGCCGTCGTCACTCCCCTCGGGTAGCCCAAGATGGTCCGGAGGCAGTAGTTCTGGGCAGTCTGCAAGCGTTTGAGGCCGCCAGGTGTTAGGCGACCACTCCATGACGGCGAGGCGTAGGCCAGGACTGGGAGGATGACTGCCCTGAAGAGGTGGAGCGTCGTCCTCTCGCTCAGTCCACCGTTCCCTAGCAGCGAGCGCAGCTTCCCCGGCGCGAGACCAGCGCGCGCTGCCAGGGATAGCGCATGCCTGCGGAAGCGCAGTCTTCGGTCCAGGAGGACTCCCATGTACAGGACTTGGGACTACCAGTCCTTGACGCTGCCGTCGATGACGATGCCCGCCGGGTCCGTGGTCAACCCCATCGTGAAGAGGATGGTCTTCGTCTTCCTGGGGTTGACCTCCAGCTTCCACTGCCTGAACCACCCAAGGAGCGTATCTGTCGCTCGCTGCAGGTAGTCGGCCGCCTTCCACTTCTGCGATGATCGGCAGAGCAGGGTGGAGTCGTCGGCGTACAGCGCCAGCATGGTGTTCCAGCCGAAGTCCCTCGGGATGTCGGAGGTGAAGATGTTGTACAGGACCGGTCCTAGGACCGATCCCTGAGGAACTCCGGACCGTATCACCCGTGGCGTGGACACTGCATGTCGCCAGGCTACCACGAACTTCCGGCCGGACAGGTAGTCCTGAACGAGGTCGACCAGCCACCCCGGGAAGTCCAGCCGACGCATCTTATGTAAGAGCCCGTTGTGCCACATGCGGTCGAAGGCCTTCGTGATGTCAAAGAAGGCCCCCGCCGCATGATGTCCCATGTTGAAGGCGTTGGTGACAAAGTCGACGACTCGCACCAGTTGGTGGGTCGTCGAGTGCTCCGCGCGGAACCCAAACTGCTGATCCTGAAGGATGTTGCGCCGCTGGAGGTGCCGCAACAGGTACGGCAGCACAACCCGCTCAAACAGCTTGCCCAGGCCGTCCAGGAGTGAAATAGGACGATACTGGGCTGGGTTCCGAGAAGCTCGCCCCTTGGGAAGGCACACTATCCTTGCTGCCTTCCAGGTGGAAGGGAAGCAGCCCAGGCGGATACAGCTGGTGAAGAGGAAGGCAAGCCAGACGCCCAGGGCCTGCGGGATTTGTCGGAGGATCTCATTCCGCAGTCCGTCCGGTCCCGGGGACTTCCTGTACCGGAGAGAGCGGAGTCCGCGCCCGATGTCAGCCGAGGTGATCGTCGGGGGCGCCTCCTGCTCTGCCGCGGGTGTCGAGGGCAGAGAGTCCGGGAGACTCTCATCCAGCGCCGCCGTGTTGTGGAAGACCTCTTGCAGGTGGTCCGCCATGGCCGAGGCTTTCTCCGCGGCCGTATAGCAGAGGCCTGCAGCGGTCGCGAGGGACGGCTCCTGAGCGGCTTCACTCCGCAGCGATTTCGCCATCCGCCAGAGCGACCCATCCGACGCCTTGAGGCTGGCTATCTTCCGGGTCCAGGCCTCAGCACGGACGGCCTTTACCTCGTCCCGGATGGAGTGCTGCGCTTGCAGAAGCTGCCACCGGAGGTGTTGGTCGCCGGTCTTCTGAAAGCGCTTGCGCAGCTTGTTTTTCGCGCGGATCCGGGACAGGAGGGATGCCGGAAGCTGGAGATAGTTCAGGGACCTGCGGCGGCGGCACGGAACGGATCGCTCCGCGGCACTGGCGAGCATGCCGGTTATGAGCCCCACGCAGTCCTCGACCTCGGCTTGCAGAGTGGGGAGCTTCTCCGGGAGGCCGTCGGTAATGTCCCGACGAAAGCCCTGCCAATCAGCCCGGAGGGAGTCCTGGACGGTACCGGCGGGAAGGCGCAGAGGGCGGGCCCCAAGGTGGGCCACTACCGGCTCATGGTCACTGGTGAGGCCGGTAATGGTGGTAACGCGCGGTCCTCTGGGCAGACCCCTGTAGAGATAGAAGTCCAGGGTCTCGCCCATACCAGTGTGATGGTACCGCGTAGGCTGGGAGGGGGAAGAATGGTAGTCCCATTGGCCTCCGCCCATGCCTTGAGGGCCCTCCCTCGGGTGTCGGTCCTAGACGAGTTCCAGGAGAGGTGTTTGGAATTAAAATCCTCTCCCAGAAGGCAGCGCGCGTCGCTCCGCAGAACCAGGTCGAAGTCACCCTCCAACAGGCGCCGAGCAGGGGTGAGGCAGCAAGAGGCCAGCCGCAGCCATGCGTCCTTCAGGCGAAGCAGGATGACCGTCGCCTCGAGGTCCTGAAGGTTAGGGGGCGTGACATCCACTGCCTCGATGTCCTCCGCTACCAGGATCGCAGTCCAGCCCATGGTTCTAACCCCCGGCGAGGACGGCCTGTCACTCCGGAACACGGTGTAACCAGGAACGTTCCAGGGGGAAGACTCCCGGAGGTGAGTCTCCTGAAGCAGAGCAACGGCGATGCCCTGCCTCTTCAGGAAACCCAACAGCTCCGGAGTCTTACCCCTGATGTCACCTCCTGCGATCCAGGTGACAACTGCCAGACCCATGCCCGCTCGCTTAGGGGTGAATGCGAGCGAGGGCAGAAATCTTCTGTAGCGCGCCGCAGAGAGAAGTCAGCTGCTGCTGTAGAGCAGCAGCTATGGAGGGGAGGGATTGGATGGCCACCGCAAGTGCGTCTGCGGGACCCTCCCTCGGGCTCCGTCTCCCATCTCGTCTGTCTCTTCGTCACTGACCGCGGCTGCTGGTGATGGCCGCTGGCGCCTCCGCCGCTGAAGTGGGACGCGGAGCTCTTCCGCCGTCTCGCGACGAGTCTGCCTCGGGGGTGGGGGAGGTGGAAATTCGTCGCCCGAGAGCTCGAACCGAGGGGGAACCTCAATCCTGCGTCTCGGTGCGCGGCTCTGCGCAGGTGACAAGCGCGGAGCTTCCCCTCTCCCCCAGGCGTTCTGGACCCCCAGGATCCCAGGCTTCGCGGTCCAGGCCGACTGCAGGGGCGGCTCAGCAGGCCGCAGTGCTGGTGGCTTATCCATCCTGCCCTGTCTCTCCTTGTATCTCCGCTCCTCCGCCTTGTAGGTGGGGTAGGAGTCGTTGAAGGGGGTGTGAGCCCCTCCGCAGTTACAGCAGGTAGCTGCCACATCGGGCGGCTTCCCGCACGTCTGGTCCTCGTGGTTGCCGGCGCATTTATAACAGCGGGCCGCAGCAGAGCAGTGCCGGGAGGAGTGCCCAAACCGACAACAGTTGTAGCAGAGCTGTGGCCCTTTGAAGACGTAGGGCCGGATGCGCACCAGGACGCCCCCCAGACGCCGTACCTTGGTGATCTTTTTGGGCGGCCACTCCGGCGACGGGATGATCGCCGCGACGAAGGAGTCGGATTTCGAGCGTTGCCCGCCCAAATTCCGAACCCGGACGACATGGATTCCCGCTGCATCCAGATCGTGAAAGATGTCCTGCGGGTCCATGCCGCTGTCATGGCCATGGATCACATAGTGGGACGCCTTCTCCCCCTCGTAGTCCCACGAGGCAAGCTGCGCCTCCATCGTTGAGGAGCGAGGTCTCTTGTGCCGATCCCAGGGCTGGGGCCGTGCATCCGCGATTTCCCTCGGGACGGCGTGGGGCTGTCGGGAAGCTGAAGTCCAAAACCGGACCGCCTGGGCCTTCATGGTGTCCCGGATGGCGGGAGGGACAGCCACGTGTAGATGTCCGCCAGCTTCCTTCTCCGCGCCGTGATGGTACGGAGGCAGGATCTCTCCGCCATGCGGAGGAGGCCATGGCCCGCTGAAGTCAGCCGACCACTCCAGGCCGGCGAGGCATAGGTATGGGCTGGCAGAACAACAGCCTTGTAGATCTGTATCTTCCGCCGCATAGGGACGAAGTTGCTGGAGAGGAGCGGAGACAACCGAAGTTTACTCCCGAGGGCCCGGAAGGCCACCTTTCTGGCGTGAGGTTCAAAGCCGAGACGCCCGTCGAGGGTAACCCCAAGGTACTCAGCCGTATCCCGCCAGGGCAGTTGTTCCCCATCCACGATGATGCCATCCGGGTCCGCGGTGTAAATATTGTACAACACGGGCCCCAGAACGGAGCCTTGCGGGACGCCGGAGCGGATGGGTTTCAGAGACGACGCAGAGCCACGCCACCTGACGAAGAAGGTCCTCCCAGCGAGATAGTCGGCAATGATGGCCTGCTGCCAGACAGGAAACCGGAGAAGATGAAGCTTCCGGAGCAGTCCCCGGTGCCACATCCTGTCGAAGGCCTTCGTGATGTCAAACATCGCCGCGGCTACGTGCTGGTGGGAGTTGAAGGAGTCTGTAATGAAGTTACAGACCCTTGCCAGCTGGTGAGTGGCAGCGTGACCCTGCCGAAACCCAAACTGCTGCACGGGAAGAATAGAATGCTCCTCCAGGAAACGTTGGAGATGAGGGAGCAGCAGGCGTTCAAGAAGCTTCCCCAAGCCGTCCAAGAGCGAAATGGGGCGGTAATTGGCGGGGTCCTTGGCCGCCCGGCCCTTCGGGAGGCAAACAACCGCGGCTGTCTTCCAGGCCGTGGGAAAATAGCCCAGGCGCAGGCAGGTGGTGAAAAGGAAGGCGAGCCAGGCGCCAAAGGCTTGTGGAATGGCCCGCAGAACCTCGTTCCTAATGCCGTCTGGGCCCGGGGACTTCCTAGGCGGCAGGCACTTCAGCGCCGCTCCCACGTCCGCAGAGGTAATGACGGGCGGAGGTGTCGCGTCCGCAGGGGTTGGGTGGGACAGTAGCAGGAGACCAAGGTGAAGTAGCCCGTGGAGCATTTAATCTGAACAGCGGTCGCCTCCAGTGGGCCGAGGGGAGGAAGTGGAACCTCCGATGCCTCCAGGTCAGCCCTGGTGACAATGGCCACACCACCCGCTCCTCTGGCAGTGGGGAGAACGTCCCGGTCGCTGCGGAAGATTGTGTAGCCGGGAATGCTCTACTTATCCGTAGGCAGGAGATGGATTTCCTGTAGGAGGGCGGCAGCAACGCCCTGTTGCTTCAGGAAGCCCAATAACTCCGGTGTTTTGCTCCGGATGCCGCCACCCGCATTCCAGGTGACGATGGCTGAGGAGTGCAGACCCTTCTTACCCGCGAAGGCGGAGAAGGTCGAGGACTTGGGTCACCAGTCCCTGGAGAAGCGCAGATTGCTGCTGCAGTTGTTGCTGCATCGCCAGGGTCGCACGGGTGAGGTTCTGGATGGCCTCCAGGAGGCCAGAAGCTGGGGTAGAGTCCGCCTCGGAAGCGGCAGGCGGAGCAGGAGCGGGGTGACGGGTCCTTCCCCGTCGCGGAAGCGGTGCCTGGAGGTCAGCCGGCGTTTCAAGCCGCACCGGTTGAGGAGCTGGAAGAGGTGGGAAAGAGGCCTGAGTGACCCGCAGCTCCCTCGGAAGGGCAAGGCGGGTCCGCGGCGTAGGGCGCTGGTACGGCTGGGACCGATGGGCATTGCCGTTGCCCCAGGCATTCTGGTTGCCGAGAGTCGGAACGGGCGAGCCGTCCGCTGCCTCGTCCGCCGGACCTTGGCCTCCTGGGTGGCGGTCGACGCAGCCATCTCCCTCTGGAACAGAGGGCAGACGGGAGCAAAAGCGCAGTGGGTTCCGCCGCAGTTGCTACACTTGCACGGCAGGTCCTTGCCCTTGGTACAGGACTGCCCAGTGTGCGGTCCGGCACACTTGTAGCATCGCGGGGCAGCGGTGCAGCGAGCAGACCCCTGCCCAAAGCGGCAACAGGTGTAGCAGATCTGCGGACGGTCCTGGTTGTAGGGCCGTAGCCTGGCCCGTATGTTTGCCATGTTGCTCAGGCCGCAGATACGCTTTATCGGGCCCTCCGGGGTGGCAACGACGTAGGCAAGGAACTCGTCTGAGGATGGCTTCCGATTCCCAAAGAGGTTCCGGACGCGGCGGACCGTTAACCCTAAGGAGTTGAGGTCCTCAAAAATCTCCTGCGGGTCGTCCTCCGGTTCGTAGCCGTGGACAAGCAGCGGTACGGCGCGTTCCTCGTTCACGTTCCGGGAGGAGACCTGTGCGTTGTGACGCAGGAGAAGAGACCGGGCCTCGTTGAAGGCCTCAACGCTGCGGAAGGTGACACGGACCGCGCCCTTCTCCCTCGTCTGGGCGAGGAGCAAGCCCTGGTCCCGCACGTTCTCTCGGAGCAGGTTCCTGAGGGAGCGGAGGGAGCAGGTGTCGTAGACCATGAGGGAGGGGTTCCGGACCGCCTTGGGCTTGGGGGGCACGTTAGTGTCCATGTCCTCGGGGCCGTCGGCGCCTGCAGGCGACGGGGCAGCAGTGGGCAGGGCCTCCTCAGTCAGTTGGAGGAGCGGCGCATAGCGGTTGGCTGTGGCCACGGCCGAGACGACCTCGGGCTCAGTAGCAGTCCGCTGGCGTTTCAGCAGCGCGTCCTCTGCCGTCAAAAAGGCAGATGGGCGCCTCTTAAGGTCCTCTGCTTTACTGGTGGAAGCAGTAACAGCAGGGGCCGCGGCTAAGGCGACCGCGGTGTCCGACAGTGGTCCAGAGACGGCAGGAGGAGTAGGGCCGAACCCGGAGTCCAAGCACGGGGGGCCCTGAAAAGGTGTCGGAGCGGCAGTATTCAACAGGTAGCCCTCGATGGGGCCGGAATCAATCTCGGAGGACGCCATCGCCGAGATGACAGTGCGGGTGTCAGCGTCCGCCGCGGTCGCCTTCCTCTCGCGCTTAGGCGCGTAATTCCTCATCGGGAAGAGCTCCCTGGCCTGAGCGCCAAGGAGCTGCGCTGGGGAATAACGTAGGACCTCCGGGGTCTTCTCCACCTCACCCAGGGCGTGCAACGAGAAGTAAAACAGCAAAAGTCAGCAAGAGTTCCGAAAAAAGCAAATCGTCTCCTTACGGATTCTTCTCTTTACTTCGGAACATCTATGTAGAGGCACTCCCTGCTGCTGGGTGCAGGGGTGTTTTGGCCACACGACTGCTCGCCAAAGGCGGCACATAAGTGGCTGTTGGGAGTAGATGGCTATCGTGGCGTTTGGGCTCTCTTTAGCCCTGTTTTCGCGTTCCTGGTATGGCCCGTAAAAGGGCCGTTTTTACGTCCTCCTCCTCCTCTTGGGTGGCAAGTCATCATCGTCGCCCGTTGAGGAGCGGGGCCTTTTGTGCCGGTCCCAGGGTTGCGGGGTTGCCGACGCGATGTCCCTGATGATGACCGGAGTTTTTCCCGCCGCGTCCTTCCAAAACTTCGCCGCGTATCTCCGCAGCGTCGTATGGATGGGCTGAAGGTCCAGCCAAGCGTAGACGTCGGCCACTTTGCCCCTGTTCCTCCTCTTGGCGATCGTGCGAAGAGCTGCTTTCTCTGCCGCTTGGATGTGGGACCTCCCCCTGCAGGAGAGCCGGCCGCTCTATGCCGGTGATGCGTAAGCCAGAATGGGCAGGATAATGGCCTTGTAAAGGGCCGTTTTCCTCTTGGCAGAGATGGAATTGCTGCGAAGGAGCGGCGCGAGGCTGCATTTCGCGCCCAGAGCCTTGTGTGCCACCTTGCGCGCATGGCTGGTGAAAAGAAGCCGCCTGTCCAAGGTGACTCCGAGGTACGTGGCCTCGCGCTTCCACGGGATCTGGGCGCCTGCAATGAGGATGCCATCCGGGTCCTCGGATGACGAGTTGGAGATGATGACCCCCTGCGTCTTGCCCGCGTTCACCTCCAGTTTGGAGGCGGCAAACCAGGCGAGGAGGGCATCTGTGCCGCGTTGGAGATATTCCGCGGCCTTCTGCGTCCGGGAGGACGTGCATAGAATGGCAGCGTCGTCAGCATATGGTATTCCATCCATGGTCCTTTGGCACGTCTGCAGTGAAGGTGTTGTATAGCGTCGGCCCCAATACACTTCCCTGCGGGACGCCAGACGCGATGTTTTTCTTGGGAGAGAGGGCGTCGCGCCATCGGACCTGGAAGGTGCGGCGGCTCAGGTAGCTGACGACGATGGACGTCTGCCATTCTGGGAAGCGGAAGCTCCGCAACTTCCTCTCCAGTCCCCGGTGCCAGACCCTGTCAAAGACCTTGCTCACGTCAAAGAACGCCGCCGCGACGTGGTGCCTCTTGTTATACGAGTCCGTAATAAAATTACAGACTCGTGCGATCTGGTGCGTGGTGGAGTGCTCCTCGCGGAATCCAAATTGCTCCGCCGGGAGGATGTTATTCCCGGCGAGGTGGCGCGTGAGGTGAGGCAGCAGCATTCTCTCGAAGAGGGAGATGGGCCGGTATTTCCCAGGGTCCTTGGCAGCCTTGGTCTTCGGGATACAGACGACGACGGCGTTCTTCCACAGGGATGGGAAGTGGCCCGTGCGAAGGCAGGCGGAGAAGACGAGGGCTAGCCAGGCTCCAGCCGCGATGGGGAGTTGCCTGAGGACTTCGTTCTTGATGCCGTCAGGCCCGGGGGCCTTCCGGCATCTCAACGTCCTGAGGGCGGCTCCAACGTCCGCTGATGTGACGGTCGGTGGCGGAGTGTCGTGAGGCGGGTCCGGGCCGTTGACGGGGTGCTGGTGATGGCCCTGCAAAGGGCAGAGAGCGTCCACTCTGTCTTCCTCATCCGCCCCCTCGTTCTGGAAGACACCTTCCAAGTGGGACGCCATTGCCTATGCCTTCTCCCTCGGGGTGATGGCAAGGGTGCCGTTGTGCTGCAACGGCGGGTCGTAGGGCGTCGTGGCTCTGAGGGACTTCGCCATCCGCCAGATGGAGCCATTCCCGGTGTTCAGGTTGGAGAGCTTGGTTTCCCACGCCTCCCTCCTGAACGTGTTGATGGAAGCCCTGATGTCCTTCTCCATCTGCCGTAGCAGCCGCCGCATGACGGGGTCTCCCGTGGCGTGGTATCGGCGCCGCACCCAGTTCTTTCTGCGGATGTCCTCGCGGATGGGAGAAGGGAGATCGAGGTGACTCCGTTGCTTCCTCGGTTTCCGGGGAATGGCCTTTTCCGACGCGGCGATGATGAGGTCCCTCAGCTCATGAAGGCAGCCATCAATCTCCTCGGGGGTGTCCAGGACCGGGGTGGCGGTGGGAAGACTGTCGGCAAGAGTCAGCCTGAAGGTCTCCCAGTCCGCGGACCTGAAGTCCGGGAATGTGCCTTCCGGCAACAGTGGAGGCTTGAAGCCAAGATGAGCGATCACGGGGTTGTGATCGCTCGGCAGGGTAGAAAGGGCCGAGACGGGAAGGGAGGTGCGAAGCCCGCGGTGCAGGAAGATGTCGATTACGGTGCCCGTGCCGGCGTGGGTTGGTTGGGTTGGGTTGATAGAAGAGATTTTACGCTTTGTGCGCACTGGGATGGAGATGGTTTCCATTCCTTCACACGGGGCTGAGTCGGCGTTGACGGGGATGGGGTCAGTGGGAACAGGCATGCAGTCGCTAGACACATTAACAAGGGGTACATGTATAACACTATCCCTATGATTATTTACATTGACAGTATTTACTAATGCTAGATTTTTTGTAGAAGCATTTCCTTCGGAAGTTGCTGAGGGGGTTGGGTTGCTTCGTCTGATCGAGCTGGGAGGGGGTCGGTTACTTACGGCCCGGCGCTGGTGGGTGTAGATGCTTGCTGGCAGCAGTACGCTCCAGTTGTAGGCGGTAGTGGTGCCGCGTGACGTAATGGTGATGCCATTGCGGATCAGATGGTCCTGGAGTATACGGAGAGCACGCAGGGCTTCGTCGGGAGTCAGGTCAGGTGACGGGGTCACAGTTGCGGCCATGGCATAGGTAACTGGCGGCACTGGGTGGGGCACAAATGATGGGTAATGGGGGGCACAAGAGGTAGCACTGGGTGTTGGGAAAAAACTTCAGAGGCACTGTTATAACCAGTAATCGGGACACAACCGGGAGTAGTGTAGACCGCCGTGGTCACTGGCGCGTAATGGGGGTAGGGAGCACAAGCGCTAGCATGAATAGGTGGTTGCTGCACAGATGATACACGATAGGTTGGCGCTGGGTATGGGGTGGAGGAGTAAGTGGCGGGAGCAGCACTAATGGAGCTCGTCGTTAGACACGGCGCACAGGAGGAATTTACGGCGGATGGTATGAGCAGCTGGGCGCCCTCCATCGTCACCTGCGGGTGCTCCATCGTCCTTGGGGGGGTGGGGACACGCCTCCCCGGCTAGGTATCCGTTATCCTGTGTTTGTGAGGTGAACGAAACACTTGGCACTGCCCACGATCTCGTAGGCAAACACTGAGGGGCGGACCTTTTCAGGGCCAGAGGGTTTCCGATTTGGACCACACTCTCTCTGTGTAGACCGTTCCGTCTTGGAGAACTTGCACTATACACCTTGGAATCACTTCCACTACGCTTCCTGGCCTGTAGCACGAGGTAATCCCAGGAGCTGTGGAATTACTTTTGTTGAAGAACTTTATATACCTTTTGTTGAAGAAAATAGAGTCTACATAATTTGTGGTGCATTATTAGATAATACGTGTGTGATCTTTAAAAGTGGTTGTGAATTAAAAGCAATAACTTTGGAATGTGGACTAAATGACTGTGACTTTGGTTGTTCTTGAACCATCTTGTGCACTTGCGACACGCTTGGCTCCGAACCTTATCAATTAAATCGAAGCGAAAAATTTCCTCTTTTCCGGTACAATATATATAAATTTATATATATTACAAGGAATGTGAAAATTATTTTTACCTGAATTTACTGGCAGTCAAGGCAGACAATCACACAGTGGAGCAGGCAGATGTGATACTGGCAGATGATGCACAATTTCTTCGACTTTCTGGCCTAGAAGGTTCACACAGCTCTTCGTTGGCACATTAGCCTGTACAACTGTATCCCGAGGAGGAGCATTGACTCTAGAGATTGAACTAATTATACCAATCAAGTTCCTAGACAGTCCTGGGTTAGAGAGCCACTGTTCTGCCCATGGTTTCACCAACTCCTCTGCCAGGATCTTCATGAATAGCCGCCTCTCCATCCTCTTTGCTCGTTGCTGCTGTCTGTTGCTGCAGTAAATGATCCATGTGTTGATAGTTGCGGCATTGACCATTCCATAAAAAACACACAATGGCCACTGCCTCGTCTTCTTGCTGCATGAATACAGCTTTTATGAATACATTGCAGCCCTTGTAATTAGCCATATGGCTACCCTGGCAGTTATAGCAAGTAGGGGGGGACTCTAACATTTTTTGGCATTCTGCGGACAGGTGAGGCCCGCCGCATTTGACACAAATAGGGTTCAACTCTCAAAAGTTTTTTGTGTGCCCTAGGTTTTGGCATCTATGGCACTGTTTGGGGTCCTGAGGGGCCTTGTAAGGGTTGGTTTCTACGTCGTAGTAGTCCAAATTACTTAGTCTCTCAAACGCAGCGACGTTCGCACACCTCTCCAGTGTGACCTGCCACACTGGGACCAGGCGTCTACTGACGGCAGTAACGCCAAAATCCTGCTCCCTCTGAACCGGGCGGGTGGTTGAAAGCTGGATGACAGAGTTTATCGGGAAACCCGCCTCGGTAAGCGAGGCGGTAATTTGGGATACTGGGGTCCTGGTGGGAAGGCCACGCAGGGTGAATTTGTCTAACCGATCTTCCTGCATCTGGTAGGTGAAGTGAGGGACCTGAAGGGCCCTCATTTCCTCCCTAACCAGTTTGTAGTCGGCGACTGTGTGGCACTTCACCAGAGTTAGGTTGGTGCCAATCATGTGGCATATGGGTTTTAGGTTCGCTTTACTTAGAATTCTCTTGCCTGAGACCAGCCAAACCTCGGAATGCTCGACTTTGATAGAAGGTATTTTCGGCTTTTTAACACTTGGGGGGGAGGTGAAGCCTCAGTTTCCATTTCGTTTTCCTCGTGAGGCGAGGAAGAATTTACAGGAGTAATATTTTCAGCTGGGGCGGGCGAGACGGTGATGTAGCTATTACTAAGAGGGTCGAATTTATTTGATAGGGTTATGTTAATGGGGAGAGGTGAATACACAGTCTTGCGCCGCTTTTTGGGGTTGGAGACTGCTACGAAGCCATCGTTGTTGAGAGGGGCATCCGGAGGTATGTCAGAACTTACCGCGGAAGGCGGAGATGGTTCCGATGGATGAGCGGCAGCTGGAAGGGGCTCAACCGGTGGCAGCGAGGGTGGAAGAGGCGGCTCAGGTGGGCGTGGCATGGACAATGAGCGCTGCAGCTCAGATTTGACGGCAGCGGCCTCAGCCGCCAAGCGACTCCTCTCCTCCAACGATGCGTGGAGTTGTGAGTAGAGTTGTTTGAATGCCTCCAGTAGTTGCTCATGGGAGAGGGAGTGGAGGTCGAACACTTGGGACTCAGGTTCAGGAACTGGGGAACTACAGCGGGATGAGATTCTTGGGGAAGGGTATTTTTGGGGACTTCCTCAGAAGAGGGGATCAGCAAGGGGGGCGGCTGAGACATGATGCCTCAGCCGAGGAAAAGGCACTCAAAGAGACGCCGCGATGTTTTGGCGCGATGTTCGTTTGTTTCGGGACGAAAGTTGTTCAGAAGTGGCCTGCGCCGGCAGACCACTTCGGCACACTTGGATGGCCCTGAAAGGGCCCTTTATTTGCGGCGACCAATTGGCGCACCACTCAACACTTTCACGCGTAATTCACATGAACTATTTATTAATTATTTCAATTAAATACTTCGGGCGTTAGATCTCCTCTTGCCGAAAACGCTCACTATACTCAAGAGGTGAAGCTGTCAACACCACGATTGGTCGTATTATAGTACATGACAGGCTTGCCATTGTCTGAAAGGTCAGGCTGATAGTGCATGGTGGAGAGCAAGAGGACGAGCTTGTTGCCAGTTTTTGGCTTAAAGGAGATCATAGTGATGTTTCGATCATAACAGAAGGCACTTGTAATGTGTTTGGACCTGTTTTTTCTGCCATAACAGGTGGAATATGTGGCTTATTGGCACACAAGGTGCCAACAAGTGTGAGGTCACCGGTATTTAGAAGGTCCAAGGCCAAAGGTACAGACATAAACCAATTGTTAATAGTGATGTTGCAGTTACTATTTTTTTTTTCAATTTGGAGGCGTCCTTAACTAGTTGTGGTATATGCTCTGAAAATATCGCTGAAAATCAGTCAATTTTAAAATGCGATTGCGGTTGTGAATTAGCATTTCATTCAACTTGTAGTAGTAGTAGTATTTGTTTATAAGGTGCTTCGACAGCTATGGTCATTTTGCACCGTCCGAAATCAAAAACGTACCTTGCAGGTTAAATAGAATAAATAAGACTTAAAAAGGTACACAAAAATAAATAAGGTAAAATAGGATAAAATAAATTTATAAAATCAATAAATTAAATATATAATAAAAGGCATAAGATAAAAACGGACATTAAGTTTGGTCAAAGAGTGCCTAAAAGATTCGTTAACCTTAGGAATTTTAAAATAGTGTCAATTTTAAGAGGGTCGTCTGTTAAAAGTTCAGACAGAGTGCCTCTCATGTTTAAAATTTGACGGATACCTCTATATTTGGTACAGTCTGTCAGGAGGTGACTTATGGTTACAGGGCAGTTGCAGGTAGAGCATGTGGGAGGTTCCTTTTCCCGTGTAAATAAGAATGAGTGCGTCAAAGTGCAGTGGCCAATCCTAAGTCGGGTGACTGCGACTTCCTCCCGGCGGCTGTTTCTAACCGAGGATGGCCATGGAGTGATGCTTGCTTTGATCGCTCTCAGCTTATTTCTTGTAACTGCCTCCCAGGACCTTTGCCATTTTTCCAGCAAGATGCTCTTAAAAAGGCATTTTAGGACCTGGGATGGAACCAACCCAACCCAACCCAACCCAACCCAACCCAACCCAACGCCCTCTGGACCGCGATTAGTTCTGCAGTGAAAATACTGCAGAGGGGATTCAATTTAAAAGCCTGAGTGCCATGTACTGTGGATGTAAAAGCACTTGAGCAGCCATCCACCGATTTTGAACCATCTGTATAGATGTGAGTATATTGTTGATACTCCGTCAGTATTTCTTGAAATTTCAATTTAAACAATAGTGGCTCCGTTTCGGCTTTAGAAAATCTGGACAATTGAGTCAGGCACGTTGGGACTGGCACCTGCCACGGAGATGACTTATGGAAGCCTCCAGGAAGGACTTCCGGAAGTTGTAGGTTTTCACCATCGATAAAATTGTGAAACCGAATACCTAAGGGTAAAGTTGCTCTTTGTCGTCTATTAAAAAGTTCTTTAAAACGTGGTTTAAAAATCAAGTTAAAACATGGGTGGGTTTTTAATGCTAAAATTTTTTAAACATACGTACACATTAAAAGCGTTCTTCGCATCTCTAAGGGCGGCTCTCCCGATTCACAGTAAATACTGGGAATGGGGCTGGTCCTGAAAGCACCAGTAGCCAGCCTCAGAGCAGAATTGTGTACGGACGTCAAAGGGCGCAGTTACGAAGCGCGTGACGAGGCGTATATGAAGGATCCATAATGCATTTTAGACCTTACCAATGCTCGGTAAAGAGTGAGCATTGATGTACGGTCGGCACCCCATGACGAGTTCGTTAAAAACCTTAAAATGTTTAGAACTTTAAAACACTTATCTTTTAAAATACTTATGTGGCTCCGCCAATTCAGTCTTCTGTCTAAAACCATACCAAGAAAACGGATTGTTTCCACGGGATCTAATCTATTGCCCCCTAGTTTTAAAACAGGATGAGGGAAGATTCCTCTCACCCTGTAAAAATGGAGGCATTTCGTTTTCTCATTGGAGAAACGAAAACCATTTGCCTGTGCCCATTTGTCTAAACGATTGATAGTAAGCTGTATCTGTCTTGTTGCAGTAGACAAGTGGGATGACTTGCAGAAAATTGCCAGATCGTCTACAAAGAGAGATGCCTCTACTGGAGTCTTGAAACAGCTTACTATATCGTTTATCGCTATGGCAAACAGGGTCACGCTTAAGACCGATCCCTGTGGAACTCCGTTTTCTATGGTAAAGGGTCTAGATAGGTGAGTTCCTAGCCGTTCGATTTGTTAAAAAGTTTTTAATAAAAAGGGGAAGATTTCCTCTGAAACCCCACTCATGCAGTTTACTTAAAATTTTATATCGCCATGTCGTGTCATATGCTTTTTCCAAATCGAAAAAGACTGCCACGACATGTTGGCGAAGAAGAAAGGCCTCCTGGATGAAGTTTTCAGTCCTCACCAAGTGGTCGATCGTAGACCTATTTCGCCTGAAGCTGCACTGGATGTTCGATAAGAGCTGATGGATTTCCAAGCACCAATATAACCGTCGGTTAACCATTCTCTCTAATAGTTTGCATAAGCAACTCGTTAGAGAGATGGGATGGTAACCACCTGGTAAGGACCTATCCCTTCCCTGTTTTGGGATGGGTATAATCAGGGATTCCCACCACTCATCGGGAAAAAGCCTTTCCTCCCAAAGTTGGTTGAAGGTCATCAGAAGCTCCCCATTTGCCTTGTCAGGCAGGTGTTTTAAAAAGGTGTTGTGCACCTCATCAACACCTGGTGAGGTATCTTTGGACTCCCTTATTGCAGACTCCAATTCCCAGAGAGAAAAAGGATCATTGTAGTGATCCCTTTTACTCCCTTGGTTGAAGTCTAGAAACCTCCTTTCCATTTCATTTTTTATTACCTGAAACGAGCCTGAGTATTTCTTTGTACTACTCATTTCAGCATATTACTTTCCCATTATGTCTGGAATCTCGTCAGTGGATTTTATTAATTTTCCATCGTAATTTATTGCACTGATGGATGATGGTTCACGGGTGCCTGAGATTCTTCTGATCTTATTCCAGACTTGTTTGATGGGTGTGCGGTGGTTTATGGATGACACATAGGTCATCCAGGATTCCCTTTTGGCATCCTTTATCACCTGTCGAGCCTTCGCCCTCAGTCGCCGAAAAGTTTTGTTGCAGTGGGATGCTTATTAAAAATACGCAGTGCCTGTTTCCTGCTCTTTATAGCTGTTTCGCATTCATTGTTCCACCATGGAACTGGTGGACGATGCAGCTTTCCCGACGATTTCGGGATGCTCCTTTCTGCAGCAGTTATGATGGTATCTGTAAAACACTTTGCATTCTGTAGTGCATTGCGACTGGCATCAAAATTAAAATTCACTTCACTTTTAAAATCCGTCCAGCTAGCTTTTCGTAAAATCCATTTACGTGGATAGCGAAAGCTCTTCCTGATTAAAATGGAGAAGTGATCACTTCCGCAAAGATCTAAGTGGACGGACATTGAGAACAGTGGTGCTATTACGCTCATGGAAATAAAAAGATCGATGGATGAGTATTCTCCATTATAAGCATTAAAACGTGTTTTTTCATGGTCGTTTAATAAAATAAGATTAAAATCATCTAAAAAATTTTGCAAGAGACGCCCTCTACCATTATTGTCGGTCATTGTGTCTCCCCAGAGGGTGTTATGGGCATTAAAATCCCCTAACAACACGAATGACCTAGGTAGCTGTCTGACTAGATCTTCAAGGTTTCTCCGATTCACAGGTGCCCCTTCCGGGAGGTATAAATTACAGAACGTAATTTCCTCCGGAGTGGCCACAGGAAGGGCTATCGCCTGGAAGGGCGACTGCAGGTACACCTGGGAGGTGTAAAGGGCCTCCCTGATGGCTACAGCCACTCCCCCTTGAGCCCTATTGCCACTTAGGTCGTCCTTTCGGAAGACCTTAAAACCCTTTAATTTAATCTTATCATTTGCTTTAAAATGCGTCTCTTGCAAAAATATACACGCAGGGTTGAGATCAGATATAAGGATCTCTAACTCTTCCCTGTGAGTGTAAAAACCGTTACAGTTCCACTGCATAGCTAAAAACATGGTTAAAAGGTCAATAAATAAATAAATAAATATCGATTAAAATATCTCTGCTAAAATTTTTTAAAATGTCCGTCTCACGGGAAGCTTATCTTTTTAACTTCCCCTTTCTTCCGGAGAGTAGTGTGGGATGTATCCCACTCACCCTCGGAAAACGTGTCCTCCTCCATCCTTTCTTCAGTTCCTGGAGGAGGTTTGCGGGAGGGACCAGTGACGGAGTCTTGTCTGATCTCCCTCCAGCTTTTTTATTTGGTGACCCAGTTTGTATCTGGGTCACAACAGGGGCATTGCCATTGGGCCCCTTCTTTGGCGTGCTTGGTTTAGAAATTTTAACAATGTCTTTGTCCTTATTTCTTTATTTTTCTTTTTCTCTGCACTTTGGACTGGTGGGTCATCAATCTGGGTGGCAATGGTAGTCTTTCTCACTGGGGTTGCTGCCAGCAATGCAAAAGACTTTGAGAAGACTGGAGCGACGAGTGCCTTGTACTTCTTACGAGCCTCGAAATACGGCAGTTCCTCAATCGTCTTAATCTCCATAACCTTCTTCTCCTCTTTCAATTTTGCACAGTCCCGGGAGAAAGCCGGGTGCGTGCCTTCGCAGTTCACACATGGCAAGGCCTCCTTGCATGCTTCATCATCGTGCTTTTCCCGGTTACACCGGGGGCAGATTGCTTTGCTCTTGCACTGTGGAGCAGTATGGCCAAACATTTGGCAATTGAAGCAGCGCAGAGGACTTGGGATGTATGGTCGAACTAGACAGACCTCATAACCAACTCTGACCCTCTCCGGCAGCTTATCGAGGCAGAAAGTGAGGATCATAGAGGTAGAATTTATGACTTCACCGTTCCTCTTTATTGTAAGTCTCCTACAATCAGTAACCCCCTGAAGAGCCATCTCTCGCTTACACTCCTCGATATCTACATAGAGAAGGTCATAGTTGGTTATGACCCCCCGGCAGGTGTTGAGTATTTTATGCGGCTCTACTGAGACTGGCATGTCCTTCAGCATCTTTATTCCCAGTATCTTTGCACTTTGTAATTCACTGCATGTCTGAATAAGCAGAGTACCGTCTCTCAATTTCTTCACTGATTGAAGAGGACCCGGTACCTGAGACGACAGAGCATTATAAATCAAGAAGGGAGACACTTTGGTAAAGGTCTCACCTTCTGTATTGCATTTCTGCACTTTATCTCCCCCGTCCGTTTCCAGACGGGTTCTTCCCCCGCCCGTTTCTGGACGGGATCTTTTTAGAGGAGGAAAGTTTTCCGCCATAATTAAAGATATACATATTCGTCCTCTGGTCTCCCCACCCACCACGGAGCCACAAATGGGACGCCGCACCACAAACTGATGCAGACGCCAGGGCTAACCAGCAGGATATATAGCGCCTCTGACTAGGTTGTCTGCTTCGGGTAAGATCTCCAGTGCATGGGCCCTCCAAACCCATGCACCTTTGACCCCCCTACACAGACCCCCGTAGCCTCCGCACTCGCCGACCTGAACGTCGAGACGTGACGGCAAGCCGATTCGTCGGGTGTGGCTAGCACCCGACGTCCCGTTTACACTGAGTCCGAGGCCGAAGTGGTGTGTTGCTCACGTATCGCATCTTGAGCATCCGAAACCCAGATGAGGTCCAGTGAGCTCAACCACCAGGCATCTCTTCCCCACCTTACGGGTCTCCATACACGGCAAACACGCGGGCAGGCCGATAGCCGGATGTTATGGCAAAAACTCAAACAGCAGACCCACATGCTGTTTGGAAACTACCGAGTTAACTGTGGGTTTTTTTTACGAGGTTGTCTCCTCGCCCATTGGTCGCCTCTTACGACCAGCAGAGGGGCTGTGGGAGTATTCTACCCCCCTTCCCGCAGGGGGAATTCAACTTGTGTTGGTCTAACAAAAACGGTTGCAAATTCAGTAATTACTAACCTGAATTTACATTTTCGGTGCAATAAGTTACCTTGCGATAGTATAAAACGAATCGAGAGTAAACAAGATGACGTTCTTAAGATAGTTAGTGATTTTCAAGGAAAGTTAAACTCCTGTTTAGATGTTATTAAAAGCCAGGGTATGGAAATTGCTTCGCTAAAGCGACAAAAAGACTTCGTACCACATCGCGAGATATGCAATCATTCTGCTAAGACATCTGCTTCAAATGATATAATTTTGAACGAAAAGTGCCTATTACCCTTGGAAAGCAATGTAAAAGTGATAAAACCCTCAATGGTTCGGATTGACTACAAACCTGCTCAACTTCTGCCGGATTCCATGAAGGATAGTCTTAATTCTCAAGTTGCTGACAACCATTTAACCTATGCAGTGGCCACTAGTGCAGAAATAAGGAAGACGGAATCACAGATGATCTACAAGGCTGACGAAGACACTGACGGTTACACAAAGGTTACTTATAGAGGGAAACAACGAAGCCCTCCAATCGTTGGGACTGCTATCTCTGATGGCTCAGTTTCTGGTGTCCCACAGAAGTGTCACCTGCATGTCTGGAGGTTCGTCGAAGGAACAACAGCCAAAGCAGTGGAAAAGAATATACTTGACAAGCTACCTGGTAAGGACTTTGAAATAGAGCAATTAACAGTATCAAAAGGAGCCTATGCTTCTTTTCGTGTTTCCTCCCATATGGACTTGAAAAATGTGCTAAGTGATCCAGCCTTTTGTCCTGAAAGTGTGCTAGTGAATCGGTATTTTTTTCGGAGAATACGCCCGATTCATCCAAAAGGTTAAGTTGTTCAAACAGTTCTCATAATTTATTCAGACTATCCAATATTAATGTTCAGTCCTTGCGAAATAAGACGTGTCTGCTTGAACTCGCATTACTTGATAGAGAACCAGACATTTTATGCATTAGTGAACATTGGTTGCGAGAAGATGAAATAAGTGCTATTCCTATTCATAATTTTAGACTTGTGTCTCATTTCAGTCGCACAACTTATAAAAATGGTGGTGTAGCTATTTATATCCACAAGAGGTTAAACTGTGACATTAGTACACTTGATGTGCCAATGGCCGAAGAAAAAGTTTTTGAGTGCACAGTGTGCTCTTGTGTTATCCAATTTGGTGTTATTTTAGTGGTTTCTTTGTATCGCTCTCCTTCGGCCAACTTCAGTGACTTTATTTGCAAATTGGATGAACTTCTTTATCTTTTATGTAGAAATAACCCAATCTTAATTATAGCTGGCGATTTCAATTGTAATTTCTTAGTGAATTCTCCACAAAAAGCCGAATTATCGAACTTATTCACTTCTTATGGATTGCGATGCTTAATTAATAAACCAACTCATGTCACAGCTTCTTCTGTGACTCTTCTGGATTATATTGTGTCAAATTATGATCACAGAAAAACATGTTCTGACGTTCTTGATTTGAACATATCTGATCATTTTCTGGTTGAAGTTACTTTCGATTTTTATTTTGACTCTCGTGTTGATACTCAAAGACATTTTTCTGATATTAATATAAGGAGTTTTTTAAACTTGCTTCTGAGAACTGGAATGATGTTTATAGTTCTGTTGATCTTAATGATTCCTTTAATAATTTTTACCAGAAATTTTTATTCTATTACAACTGTTCCTTCCCTCCTATTCTAAAAAGTTTCTCCCGGTAATGTTTCAAAGAATAACTGGGTTACCAACGAAATTAGGCAGTTTTCACTCTATCTTAAAGATTTTGCTCATTATTGTAGGAAGAGCAATAATGCAATTGTCTGAACTCAATATAATAATCTGAAACATCAATATAGGAATCATATTCTTAAAGCCAAACACACATATAATAATCAAAGAATAATGAATGCTCAATAAAATCAGGGAAAGCTGGAAAATTATAAACCAATCCAAAAAAGCACTCTGTTCCTGTTTTAAAACTCAAGGATGAATCAGGTGATATTATTACTAATTATTCTCTGTCAGCTACTAAGTTTAATGAGTACTTCGTCAACGCTGTGCTTAATGACACAAATTTCAATAATACACTCCCATGTTTTACAGCAACCTCAGTCAAATCCCTCTATTTCCCTGCTCAGAAACCGAACTTAATAACTTATTAAAAAATTTAGGCAACAGATTCACTGCCGGTATTGATGAGATACCCAATTTTATTATTGTATTATCTTTTAATTTTATAAAGTCTCCCCTTTTGTACCTTATTAACATGTCACTGACTCAGAGAATCTTCCCAGAACCCCTCAAGTTGTCTAAAGTTATACCCTTATTTAAAAATAAAGGGTGTCCTCTGGACTTTAACTCTTATCGTCCTATTTCAGTTATCAATCAGTTTGGTAAAATTTTTGAGAAAGTTTTTTAAAGAAGGTTACTATCTCATGTAGAATCAAATAACTTGCTGTCTAATTCTCAGCATGGATTTTGACAGAACAGATCCACTACTAGCGCAGTTTATAAAGCTATTGATCATATCCTCACTGCACTTGATAACAAACAGGAAGTCTCTGCTATGCTTTTTGATTTTTCAAAAGCCTTCGATAGTGTCGATCACCAACTGCTTTTTAATAAGCTCAAATCATTAGGGATCTGGGGACTCCCTAACAAATGGATCCAATCATATCTACATAATAGGCTTCAACAAGTTGTGATCTCTAATCATGGTAATAAGTTTTTTTCTCCTGCTAAGTTACTAACCAGAGGTGTTCCCCAGGGCTCTGTGTTAGGTCCAATACTATTTTTAATATTTATTAATGACCTGCCAAATTCTGTTCCCTCAGGACCTAGTATCACTCCAATTCTGTATGCTGATGACACAAATTTCATTATTTCTTCTTCAAAATTCGACAGTTTATTAGAAACTGGAAATCTCATATCGCAACATCTCGGGGATTGGTGCTGCAACTCTCAGTAGACATTAATAATAAAGCTATTCCACAAGCTTCTCAGTAGACATTAATAATAAAGCTATTCCACAAGCTGAATTTGTTAAACTTTTAGGTGTTTTAATTGACTCACACATGTCATGGGAATCCCATATTAATATGCTTGCAGCTAAACTCTGTAGCCTATGTCATCTCTTTAGGTCAATTAGATCTACTGTCTCTAAAGATGTTCTTCACTTATTATACTTTGTTGAATTTTACTCTAATATCTTGTACAGTATTCTTTTTTTTGGGGTTCTTCCCCATACTCAAATAGAATATTCAGAATACAAAAAAGAATTATTCGTTTGATTGCAAATGAATCTTATCTTGCACCATGTCAAGCTATCTTTAAAAAACTGAATATCCTTCCTTTGCCTTGTGTATACATAATGACCGTCATCTTGCGTACCAAAATGAATATTCACGACTATACTAAGAACTCAAGTATGCACTGTTATAGCACCCGGCAAGTTAACGATCTCCATATCCCATATGTGCGCACCTGTAAAACTGCTCTTGGACCTAAATGGGTAGGTCTGTGTTTATTCAATAAGCTTCCAAAAAATTTGAAAGCTATTAATGTAATCTCTTCTTTTAAAGTTAATTTATTGAAATTTCTGCAGAACAAATTATATTACTCTATAAAAGAGTTCCTTGAGGATAATATTGACTGATTATATATTTTGTCTTGTATTATATTTTCTTTTTGTATTTACCAATGTACTCAAAGTGTTTATATGCTTGTATTATTTAACCCTGACGTGTCCTATGTCTTAAAGTGTATGTCACTTTTCAAGATCTTTGGACAAATAAAGCATCTTATTGTGATATTTTTGGGTCAGCTCCTTTGTATAATAGTGGCCCAATGTCATGCCGGCTGGTTGGGATGTATGCTTTCCAAGGTAGGGCATCTCACACATCATGCATTTAGTGTTGACATCACATGCCATCACTAATTTTATACCATACTTAGCCAGTTTGTTTGGTATGTACATCCTGAATTCCCATTTCCCACGAAAGGCCAGAAGTTGTTCATCAAGTGTAATGTTATCTCCAGCTGTGTAATCCAGCCCACACATCTTGATGAAGTTTTCCCACAAGTCTCTGATGGGCGCAAACCAGTAGGGCCAGCAGCAGCAGATGCAGCTGAGGTAGCAGCTGAGGTAACAGCAGACGACGTGGAGGGAGCATTAGTGGTCCTGCGGGAGTCACGTGATCTGCGCCGTGACCTATGGACCTCGTGGTCACCATCATTGGAATAATTACTACTCTTTATGTCACTAAGTTATGGAACATATTCCAACCCCACATCAGTGTCGTACATATTCTCAGGTTCCACATCATCTACACTTTCGTATTCACTACATGACTCATAGTTGTCTAGTTGTAAGGTGATATCATCAGAAGACAATTCCCTTTTACTAGCCATTTTCAATATAAATAATCTATAGATCCATCACAATGCCTAAAATATCTTAATATTGTCGTATATAAAAAACCACATAAAAAGTAATGCCGGGTAAAATTCACCTGGACACCCATATATAACAAACAAAAATTCTGAGTAGCACGTGACACATCCACCTTCAGGTGAGTCTGAACAAACACTGAAGCTACCTGGAACGGGAATGCCCTACTTCGACGGGAAGTGTACATTAGGGTGGTCCTTAGCTATAGGCAAAAAATTTTTTTTTTAATTTCTACTGGGATGCCCCCTAAATTTGTTCCATTCGGTTAGAAAATTGTGTTAAATATTTTTATAATCAGATAACGGGAAAACGTGCCGCATCGCACTTGAACTTTATATATTTCATCATTTTTTGTGGTATTTGGGTCATTCCTAGTGAAAACGGAGCAATTCCAATTTTGGATTCTAACGGATTGTTTTGATATTATTACCAACACTTTATTAGACATTTCTGGTGATGCATCTTGAATATTCATATCAGCTGCCCAGGAGTTGCCAAGATCCGGCACGGAAAGTAAGCGCGTGCCATGCAAGTCGCAGCGTGCCGCAGCACAACTACTCAAATCTGTCAAATTCGCGTAAAGTAGTTTCAAAAAACACAACTTATTATCGTTTTTGGCAGTTCTTAAGGTTATTTACTTAAATATACCTCATGACTTCCATATTTTGAATAAAAATACATGAAACTTGAGAAATATTCAGATTTTTTCATTTCACTGTTATATTACGAAGCCAACAGTTTTCATATTTGAAATAGAAAGTTTGAAACTCCTGTTAAATCAATAAAGTGAATTTGAAAGGTATAAATAATGTGTATTTTTAATATTTCTATTTATTTAAAAACTGTTCTTTTTAAATTTGTGGGAAAACATTGTTACTTCAATGTACTAAAATAATTTTCTCTCAAGGTCTTATGATCATTAAAATAGTAAAGTATCTTTCAGAGAAGTTTAATTTAACAGTATATTCAAATTATAACGAGTTTCTCAAAATTCTTTTGACAACGTTGCTCTGTTGCAATTTAGAAATTTACGCCGGTAGTCTGCGATGACTTTCAAAATGAACTGTTTTTGAGATTCACTTTTAGTAAATACTTTATTAAAGTCCTCCATTATCTTAACTCCTCTTTCTGCTGTGTCGTTCACGACTTTCAGTTGTTTTGCAATCTCCAGTCCCTCTCTATAGGTGTGATCATTTTTCCACATAAGGGGATCCTTAGAGAGAAATGTCATTGAAATATTGAACCTTTTGAAAAATTGTCTAGATACATTAAAAATGAAATGTTCAAGTCCCTTATCTGCGAAATGTTTTGTATCTTTCGAGTGTAAGGAAAATCTTTTGGTTGAGTCGTTAGACGCCTTTCCGAAAATACATGTCTAATTATTTTTCGTTTTCTTTCACCCTGTGAAGGTTGGTCGTGATCTGCCACTTACACTTAGGTGCCTTCCCTTGTCAGTCACCTGGTCCCTCTCGCTAACCCCCTCCTGAATCCGAAGAGAGGATGGAGGAGGACACATTCTCCTAAGGTGAGTGGGAGAATTCTCTCATTACTCCCCGAAAGAAAGGGGGGAAGGGAAAGTTACAAAGATAAGCTTCCCGTGAGATGGACATTTTATAAATTTTAATCAGAGATATTTTAATCAATATTTATTTATTTATAGAACTTATAATCATGCTTTTAGCTATGCAATGGAATTGCAACGGTTTTTACACTCACAGGGAAACGGGGATCCTCATATCTTATCTCAACCCCACGTGCAAATTTTTGCAAGAGACGCATTTTAAAGCAAATGATAGGATTAAATTAAAGGGTTTTAACGTCTTCTGAAAGGATGACCCTTTACACCTCCCAGGTGAACCTGCAGTCGCACTTCCAGCACTTCCAGGCAATAGCCCTTACTGTAGCCACTCTGGAGGAAATTACATTCTGCAATTTATACCTTCCGGAAGGGGCACCCGTAACTTGGACCAACCTGGAAGATCTAGTCAGACAGCTACCCAGGCCATTCGTGTTGTTACGGGATTTCAATGCCCATAACATCCTCTGGGGAGACACGATGGCTGAAAATAATGGTGGAGGGTGTGTCTTGCAAAAATTTTTAGATGATTTTAACCTAATTTTATTAAACAACCATGAAAAAACGTTTTAATTCTTTTAATGGAGAATATTCCTCTATCGACTTTTTTATCAGTACGAGTGCAATATCTCCACTGTTTTCAATACCCTTCCACTCACATCTTTGCGGAAGCGATCACTTCCCCATTTTAATCAGGAAGAGGAGGTCCAGTTAATAGCTTTCACTATCCTCGTAAATGAATTATAAGGAAAGCTAACTGGATTGATTTTAAAACCGAATTAAATTTTAGTTTTGATGCCAGTTGCAATGCACTACAGAACATAAATGCTTTACAGATGCTGTTATAACTGCTACAGAAAAGTACATCCCGAAAACGTCAGGAAAGCCACATCGTCCACCAAGTACCGTGGTGGAATGATGACTGTGTGTCAGCTATAAAGAGCAGGAAACGGGCACAGTGTATCTTTAATAAACATCCCACTGCAACAAATCTGGCAACTTTTCGTCGACTGAGGGCGAAGGCTCGACAGGTGGTGAAGGATGCCAAAAGGGAATCCTGGATGAAGTATGTGTCATCCATAAACCACCGCACATCCATCAAACAAGTCTGGAATAAGATCAGAAGAATCTCGGGCACCCATCAAACATCAGTGCTATAAATTATGATGGGAAATTAATAAAATCCATTGATGAAATTCCAGACATAATGGGAAAATATTACGCTGAAACGAGCAGTACAAATAAGTACGCTGACTCGTTTCAGGTAATAAAAAGAGAACACGAAAGGAGGTTTCTAGACTTCAACCCAGGGAGTATAAGGGATCATTACAATGACCCCTTTTCTCTCTGGGAATTAGAGTCGGCAATACTGGAGTTGATGAGGTACACAAAATCTTTTTAAAAAACCTGCCAGATAAGGCAAAAGGGGCGCTTCTGAGGACATTAACCAACTTTGGGAGGAAAGACTTTTTCCTGATGAGTGGCGGGAATCCCTCATTATTCCAATCCCAAAAAAGGGAAAGGATAGATCCTTACCAGGTGGTTACCGTCCCATCTCTCTAAACAGTTGCTTATGCAAAATCTTAGAGAGAATGGTTAACCAACGGTTATATTGGTGCTTGGAAAGCCGTAAGCTCTTATGGATCATCCAGTGCGGCCTCAAGCGAAACAGGTCTATGACCTTCCACTTGGTAAGGACTGAAAACTTCATCCAGGAGGCCTTTGTTTTATGCCAACATGTTTTCCGATTTGGAAAAAGCATATGACATGACTTGGTGAAATAAAATTTTAAGTAAACTGCATGAGTGGGGTTTCAGAGGAAATCTTCTCCTTTTAATTAAAAAATTTTTAACCAATCGAATGGCTAGAGTACGGATAGGAAGCGACCTATCTAGACCCTTTACCATAGAAAATGGAGTTCCACAGGGATCGTCTTAAGCGTGACCCTGTTTGCCATAGTGATAGATGATATTGTGAGCTGTATCAAGACTCCAGTAGAAGCATCTCTCTTTGTAGACGATCTGGCAATTTTCTGCAGATCATCCAACTTGTCTACAGCAACAAGGGAGATACAGCTTACTATCAATCGTTAGGCAAATGGGCGCCAGTCCCAATGTGATTGACTCAATTGTCCAGATTTTCAAAATCTGAAACAGGCCTATTATTGTTTAAATTGAAACTCCAAGAACTAATGATGGAGTATCAACAGTATATTCATATCTATACAGATGGTTCAACATCGGTAGATGGCTGCTCAAGTGCTTTTACATCCACAGTACATGGCACTCAGGCTTTTAAGTTGAATCCCCTCTGCAGTATTTTCACTGCGGAACTAATCGCAGTTCAGAGGGCTTTGGAGAGCATTGCACCAAGGAGTGCGAAATACATGATATGCTAGGACACCATTAGTGCTCTGAAAACCATCACTAACCCTTATCACAGCCATCCCATGGTACAGCAAATCCATATCTTTGCTTTCGAGGCTAACAGCAAACGATGTGGATATCCTCTTCATGTGGGTCCCTGGGCATGTTGGAATTGCTGGAAATGAAAAAGCCAACTTGGCTGCAAAGGCAGCTCTGTCAAGAGAGAACATTGACATCAATATGGTTCCATCCCAGGACCTAAAATGTCTTTTTAAGAGCACCTTGCTTGAAAAATGGCAAAGATCCTTGGAGGCAGTTACAAGCAATAAGCTGAGAGTGATCAAAGCAAGCATCACTCCATGGCCATCCTCGGTTAGAAACAGCCACCGGGAGGAAGTTGCACTGCGCTTTGACCCACTCATTCTTATTTACGCGGGAAAAGGAACCTCCCACATGCTCTACCTGCAACTGCCCCATAACCGTGAAGGCCGATTCACGCTGGACGGTGAGGGCACGGTGAGGACAGACGCAGGCATGCCCGCCTGAAATACATTACATTGGTATCATATGTTATATTCACACCAGAGGGTATGGTGACGGTGAGGGCAGGGGACTGGTGGGCGCAGTCACCTGCCCGAGAATATTTTGCCTGCCTGCCCGTCGCTTCCCCTCCCTTCCCCTCCACCGCTGATTGGGTGAGGGAATATTTTTTCGACCACGTGGAGCATTCGAGCAGTGAAGACAGTGCGGTTGAGTTGACCGGTGTCACCATGGATGATGAAAGGCTGCTTTTAACAGTGTCTTCTTATGAATATCTTGTTTTCCCAGATATGTCTTCTTCTCTTCCTTCTCTTTTTTTCTGCTTGTTCCAACAAGGCAGCGACAATAAACATTTCGGTGTCCAACATAGTGCTGATCACTACGATGCTCTCTTAGCGGTCCCTGAGCATGTTATGTGAACACCCGCAGGAAAGCAACTGGAGATACTAAGGGCATTTCTAGCTGACAGCCCGCAGTGGCCCTCGCATTACCCATGCCCTCACTGCCTGGTGTGAATACTCGCTACAAAATTGCCCCTGCCCTCACTGTCCAGTGTGAATCGGCCTCTTGACAGAATGTGCCAAATATAGAGATATCCGTCAAATTTTAGATATGAGAGGCACTCTCTCTGAACTTTTAACAGACGATCCTCTGAGAATTGACACTACTTTAAAATTCTTAAGGATAACAAATGTTTTAAGCACTCTTTGAATAAGCTTTTCTTCCATTTTTATCTTATGCCTTTTATTATATATTTAACTTATTTATTTTATAAATCTATTTTATCCTATCTTATCTTATTTATTCTTGTGTACCTTTTTTTTAACTAATATTTATTCTATCTAACCCACAAGGTACAATTCTGATTTCCGACGGTGCGAAATGACCCTAGATGTCGAAAGCACCTTATAAACAAATACTACTACTACCACTTAACTTATTTACTCTAATGTACCTATTTTAACCTATATTATTTTATTTAACTTGTAAGGTAAAATTTTGAGCTATGATAGTGCGAAATGACTTTGCTGTCGATGCACCATACTTTTATATACTACTACTACTACTATCTCAAATAACGAAAGGTTGATGCTGGGGCTGGGAGGGAATTGGATCTACCAGATACAATCTAACCCAAGGTAGTTTTTTGGAAAACTGGATAATTAGGTGTTGGTCTGAATTGCCCAATGCACAATAGCTCAAAGAATATTTCTGCGCCTAGTATCACGTCCACCCTATTTGGGGTACCAAACTCTGGATCTGCAAGTTGTATATTTGCTGGCAGGTTCTAACTTGAAGTGTCAACTGGGAGCGTGGGTATTTGTTGCATTAAATTATTTAGAATTAAGAAATCTAGTGTTGTGTTGTAACTATTGATTCTGGACTGAATTTTTGCCTGAACAATTTGAGCAGTCTTCGTTGCAGCTCCTGCGATTCCGTTGATGATTGAAATCCGCTTCATAAGACATTGTGCCAAACCTTCAGTCATGAAATGAGATTGAGAACTCGAATCATGCAATGCTTTGCATTGATGTGGTGTGCCCTGCGCATCACGAACATAAATAACAGCTGTTGAGAGCAAAATTGTTGCTGGTGCTCCCTTGTCTCGAACGATGTATGAGGACACGCCTGCTGATTGGCTTGATGCTGGGACAAAGGAGGTTGCTTGTGGCTTTAGTTTGATTTGATCAGGGATCCCATTCGTGATTTCCTCCTGATGACTCGAGGGTGAAAGTTGTGATTGTTGTGAAAAGTGCAGCATCGTGTTGTGCCTTTGATTACATTTCTTGCAACCACTTGAGATGCACTGCTTCACAAGATATCCTAACCTTAGACTGTTGATGCATAATCTTAGACAATTAACCTCATGCTTTCTGTCTTGGGCTGATTTGTTCTTAAATATTTCGCACTGGTAAATGTGATGTGCCTACTGCATAATTTGCATTTGACATCTGTTGATGCTGCTTGTGTAGCCAACGTGTGATTGAATTTATTTGTTGCTCTGCCCCTTTGCTGATGAAACTTGCCTTCTTGTAGGTGTTTCTTGAGGTAGGTAGGTCGATTGATGTCTATCGCCTCTAATACTCTGTTGCAAGAATTGTATAAACTCATCCTTGGTCGGCAATTGATTTGTTGGTATGGAAGTTTCCCATTACTTATGAGTTACGGAATCTAATTTGCTCATCACCAAATGGATGATGAGAGCATCCCAACTGTCAATCGGCTGACCTAATGCCTTCAGGGCTCTTAAATGCTTAATTGTGTGGTCAACTAATTGCCTAAGACCTATGGCAGATTCCCTTTCTACTCGTGGTTGATCGAATAAGGCCTTTACCTGTTTTTCCACGATATATATTTTGTTTTCAAACCGTTCTCTCTGCAGTTCCCACGCAGTTTCATAATTATCTTTTGACATTTCTAATGACTCGATCACATGCAACGCTTCTCCCCACAAAGCAGAGCACAGATAGTGGAATTTTTTAATGTGGGATAGACCCTCATTTTCATGAACTAACCCCTTGAACGTGTCGTAGAACGGTACCCACTCATTGTAGCACCCATGAAAGATGGGAAGGTTAATAATCACAGGTAGTTTCACTGCCGTGTACTCGCTATTTTCCCGAGGTATATCGCCTTCTTTCCTGCGGGGGGCGCCATCTGAACCTAACATAGATTGCACTTTCATGGCCAAATCAAAATACCCTTCTTCAAATTCGTTTCTTTCGTTTTCAAGAAGTGATTCTATTTCTCCCTGCACTTCATCGAAAGCATTCCATATTTCTTTAAATTTCTCATACCGCAATTTCAAGGTTTTAAATCTGGTAATTCTTGATTTTATTAAACCCCGTCTCATGGTAAGTTCTTTTAATTTATCTGCCATGCTTAATAAACGGAGAGGCGCTAAGGAGGGGGGAGGAGGAGATCCAAAGGGATAAAAAAGGGGATTAAGCAAAGGATTTGTGATTTTGGTACAAACAATTATGGAATTGCTTGGAAGGACGTGCACTCACTGCTTACCTTAGAAAAGGAACCTCCCACAAGCCACACTTGCAATTGCCCCATAACCATAAGACACCTTTTGACAGAATGTGTCAAATATAGCGGTACCCATCAAATTTTAAATATCAGGAGCAGTATCTCTGACATTTTAGCTCACGATCTTCAAAAGATTGATATTATTTTAATGTTCCTAAGGGAAATTAAACTTTTAAGTGCTCTATAAGTATTTCCATTTTTACATGACTTTTTATTTTTATCATTTTTACATAACTTATTCACTTATCCATTTTAATTTATTTATCTCAATTTATTTATTTTAACTTATTTTTTAACATATCCATAAAGGTCAAAACAGACTCTGACGGTGCAAATGATCATCACTGTCAATGCACCTATAAAATCTAATTACTATTACTACCTTTGTCTTTTAGGGATATTATAGAGCTATAACAATTATACAAAAATATTTTATATAATATGATATAAAAGATATTATATAAAAGGAGCAGGAGATGGAGAAGTGAATCAGTCTTACCTTAGAAATTCTTTGTGAGTAAACCTCAAAGCAGTCAATGCACAGTCCTACAGCACACTGCTCCCACCCTCCTTTCATGCAGACCACACCGTTTTTGAAGTATCAACTTTTTCTCTGTATTGGGAACCCTTCTTGGAAAATGCCTATCTTTGAGGTGTGACACTAAATTGGAAGAATCTAAGCCTTGGACTTTTGTTCCAGCATTTTTGGCATATTTTTGGAATAGACCTTCCACAAGTTGAATCCTATATGACAGATGGTCTATCTTCTTCTCGGTGTTTTCACAGAAAACGATCATTGAATTTAGGACTCGCATTTAGAAGCCTCCGAAACAGCTTCAAGTACCACTTATTTTGACGTTTTCTTTCAAGCAGAAAAGTCTGCAGTAACTGATCTTTGAGGTCCACTCCACCCATATTATGATTGTAATTCATGACACATATGGACTTAATAGTTTCCATGTTCCTTTTCTCTATGGACCTAGTGTCGTTGTTGTGGAAAGTGAAAATCATTGACACCTTTTTTATCATTCCATTTCAAAACCTCAGAGCTGGAGGACCTGTCGCTTGTGTTTGGACCGTCTGGTGAAAGGGCTGCATCCTACAGGTGGCGGCTGTGGAACAAACCCAGCCGGTAACATCAGCGTCTCTGTGTTAGCTGCCTGTTGCATGGCGACAGCGTTGTGCCGGTAAGCAGTGAGCACGCTCTATTGAACACACAATTACGCAATTCCACGGTTAATGTGCCCCATGTTACGCAATGACATTCCTTTCCTCAACTGCTTCTTCACCAACTTAGGGACATTTTTTCTATTCAATTTTATTGTTCCTCCACAATCTGTGTGATAACAAATTTTTTAAATGTTGACTAGGAAGGCAAGTTATAGAAATTGTCCATCCACACAGTTTTCTCCTGGATTAGTAGAGGGTCCACCAGTTTTAAAACTATTGCAGAAGTCTTATTTGTGTCTGCTTTTATAAGGAGTGATTCAAACAATGTGTCCTTCCCAGTGTAAACTAGAAATGACCACAGATACCCAGTTCTTGCATCACACAACTCATAAGTCTTGATCCCAGACTGATGATTTGAGGGGAAGGTACTGCTTGAACGATAGATGGCCCTTCCATAATGTTAGCGAGTCGTCTATTGAAATGTCCCTGTTCGGTAAACAAAAGTCTTGGAATTTTCTACTGAGGTGATAAATTACCAGGAAAATTTTGTGTAGCTTTGGGGAACCTTTGTATTTTAGCTTTACTTTCATTGTCTGTGAATTGCAAATACTTTCAAATCTGTCTCTCATAATAACATCTCCAAAGCCTAGCATTGAAATGATTCTTCTTGTGGAAAAATAAGAACGTAATGTGGGTTTCTGAACAATACCCATAAGCCTAAAAAGTCCCAAAACTACATAAATAACGTCCACTGCCACAGGTTCCCATGATGCAGTTCTTGATTTTTGTGGAAGTCTATGCCAATTGGATTTCGGAAATTTTACGGCATATCTGTTTCTTCTACAATTGACTGAACAAATTCTACATTATAAAATAATTCAAACATATTTACATTGCCATTTACATTCTCCACCCCATTCTGACAGTGGTCTGGAGAGCCCGTTTTTTCTGGTCAAAAGTCATAAGTCCCCTTTATTGAGGACTAACTGCATGTTTTGGCATGGGGTTGATTACTTTAATAATACTACATAAATGATATGTGTGATTTATTTCAGAGGGTAGTGAAAGGGGAATTTTAGATCGTATTATACCTCAGGAACTGATCGTCTGAAGTCTATGCTTCCCGGAAACAAAAATGCTCAACTTGTGAGGATACATTTATAGATAACATGTGTGACACCTCTAAAGGCTGTTTTACATGAGGCATTTTATTGTGCATTTAGATGCATGAAAAGATGAGCATTCAAAAATGCATCGTGTAAAGCAGCAAATTGCATGAAAAATTGTGCGAATGCACGATTGAATGCACAAAAAATAGCCCCTGCTCTATTTTGGTGCAATCTTTCACACAATTTCCACTCCGTACACTTCTGCGTATACGTCAGCGCTGAGACCTTTGGAGGCAGAGAATTGAAGCCAGCAGGACGACAAAAGAAAAGTGTTTACATAGCTATTTCTGTATAAAAGCGAATACTAAACTTCAACAATGAGCTGGACACGGAAGCAGGTAGAAGCATTAATTGGTGAAGTAAGGGAGAAGCCTTATTTATACGACCCCAAACATGGGGCCTACAAAAATAAAGGGAAGAGAGGCAGATTGTGATGGAAGAAATTGCTGTCAAGGTGTTGCAGATAAGGTAAGAATAAATTGATTGGTTTCTTTTATAAGTGGTATACCTTATAATAGAATACCTTATTTAATAAAGATACGGCATCAGTAATTGTAATCGCACATTACTTAATAATTATATTTAAAACGTATTTTCCATCAGAAGTAATGTCATGTATTAGTATGTATGGATATGTATTAGTAATCGAGATACAACGAAGTCAGTTACTATCAAGCAAAAAAGAAATTGAACACTTCTGTATTGGTTTACAGGCCGAACACTAACGCAGACGAGTGTCGAAAAAAATGGCACTCCATGCAGATGAACTATTTGTCCGAGGAGGAAAATAATGACATCAAAAAAGAGTGGGGCAAGTGTTGATTCGGTAAGTAAAAATGTCAGATTGAAGTCCAGTAATGTATTCCTTTGTGCCGTCATTCATTATGGACCATGTTATCTCTTTGGATGTCAAGAATCTTAATAAGAAATCAATGCAATTTCTAAAATTTCAGATTTATGTACCATCCCTTTATTATTATAAGGATTTATCATTTATCGAAGGACACATTTTGGCGACGGAGAGCATGTCATGCCTAGATGACGACCTGGAGGTAATTTAAGCAAATTTTCTTGGTTTAAAAATGGTAGTGACCGTAAAAACTGATTTAGTATTAGTTTTCATTCGCCCTCTTATGGTAAAATTTCCTACCTGGTAAAGGTAATTCATTGCCAGTAATGCTGATGTGATTAAAATCCTAATGGGATAATTACCCTGTTTTCCTAAGGGTATTTTTTCCGTTTGTAGGTTTTTAAATGATGATGATGATTAATTTTTTATAGACATTACATCATGTATTTCAAAAGCATCATTATCATACAATTCACCTTTTTGTACGGGACAAGAACACAAAGAATTCCCCCTGGCGAAGAATGGGATGTGGATATCCCAGTTGAATATGGGGAAATTTTGGAGGAGGAGATGTCGCCGCAAGCAGGACCATCCACTGTCATGAACTTTGTGTTCTCGGCCAGGGAATGCTCCATCCCAAACACATGGAGGTGACACCCACACCACCAGCACAATGCCTGAGCCATCAGGGCCAGCGAAGAAGAGGTTAAGCTCTTCTCCACAGGAGGAAAGCTTCTTCCTCATGCTGGCTCCCACCAAATCCTTAGGCAGTTGATGTCAGCAGATGGCATCCCACCCAGATGATACGGAAGCTGCATTTGGGAAATATGTGGCCCACAGGCTCCACAGTGTGGAAAACAAGGCAACGAAACAGAAGATTATGTTCGAAATAGAAAAAGTCTTTTATGAAAATATTTATTAATAGATTAGATTTATTTAGCAGTTTGCTATTCATACAACTTATACATTAGGTATACAGAATCACAAAAACATCTGTCAAACATGTTGAGATCTAAGAATAACTTCATACAAAGGTAAAGCAAAAAAAAAGCAGCTTAATGGTTATAATAATAGATCAAAAGGAACAGTATAACACTTAATTCACAGATTGAGAACAAAAAATCTCAAATGCTTTTTTCTTAAAAACATTCATACTTGCCCTCCTCACCTCAGTATCCAATTTATTGTACAACTTAAGACCTTTATAAAACACTGAGGTCTGTGTTGTTTTTTTTTTTATAAGACCTGTAACCTAATCTCGGCATTTATTACCCAAATATAAAATTGTCCCACAATAAAAATGGGGTAGTACTATGCAGTTGTATATGCATTTAATATTATGGCAACTTAAGTTTCCATCAAGTCTTGCAATGTAACCCAATTTCTTACCTACTTTTTTGCAGATGTAATTTGTGTGTTCAACAAATTTTTATTTTCTGTCAGTTACAACACCCATATATTTACATGTATCCACAATTTTCAACACACAGTTATCCATTACAACCCTTTCACATCCATTAATGAAAGTAACATATTGTAAATTTCAGCCTATCAGCGTCATATTTGAGTTTTAGTTTATTGACTCTAAACCAACTACTTAACACCGTAAATTCATCATTTATCACTTTTATAACTTGATTGACACTTTTACCTGATAGATATATTAATGTATCATCAGCAAATAAATGGTATTTACATTGCTTCAGAGACTTCCCATGATCATTAACATATAAAAGGAACAGTATGGTCCTAATAAACTGCCCTGAGGTATACCAATGTCAACCTTCCTTTTTGTGTAAATACTATTCTGAAATTTCAATACTTGAAACCTATCACTTAAGTAACTTTGAAACCACTTAAGTGCTACACCTCCAAAGCCATAACTTTGTAACTTAAGTAATAATCTTTCTCTATGAACAGTTTCAAAGGCTCTCTTCAAATCCAAAAACACAGCACATATCATTTCATTACTATCTAAACATCCTTTCCATTCATGTAGTATATATCGTATAGCAGTTTCACAATTGTGATCATTTCTGAATCCTGACTGATACAAATTAATAATACTGTTATGAGTTATCAGTTATTTATTCATAAACTATTTTCTCTAATAGCTTTTCTGCAGAACTCAGCATATTTATTGGCCTAAATTCTGCAGCTTTTTTAGTACCTTCTAATCTTTCTACAAGGCACAATAGTCGACCCTTTCAGCTAACTAGGTACAACACCTGTCTCCAACGAACTATTAATCACATTGACCACATAATTTGAGATGTCATCATAATATTGTTTCATAAAGGTGATATTTAATTCATCAGGACTAGATTTGTTTGACAACTCTGATAATTTAACCCTTAGTGATATTTTATCAATCAATTGAGAAGCAGTCAATTGACTATTAATAGTATTAATCTTAAATCTTGATCAGTTTGGGATGGATGTCACTATATCAAAAATGCTTTCAATACAATAACTATTGAATTCTTCTGCAATTTCCATTTTGTTAGTGACTTTTCTATTTCTAAAATATATTTTACCATCCCGAGTTCCTATTAAGTTTTTTAAAGTTTTCCACATTAATTTACGGTCTTTACTGCAGTTATCTATTTTTTGGGCATAATACTTAATTTTCTCTTCTCTTATTATGCTTATCACCTTATTCCTACTTATTTTATACCCCTATCAATCGTTTTAATCCTTAGTTATTCTATATACTTAGTACTTGTAACTCCTTTCTTTAATTGCACTTTGACTATCCTGGAAAATGGATTCTAAGGAAAGCAAACTGGACAGATTTTAAAAACGAACTTGATTTTTATTTTGATACGAGTCACAGTTCTTTAGAAAACATCAAATCTTTTACTGACACCTTAATAATTGCTGCAGAGAAGAATGTCCCTAAAACATTGGGAAAGCCACGCTGTCCACCAGTCCCGTGATGGAACAATGACTGCGCAGCGGCTATAAAAAAACAGGAAGAGGGCACTGCAAATCTTTAATAAATATCCTACTGCAACAAATTTTAGAGCATTCTGGCGACTGAAGGCGAAAGCTCGACAGGTGGTAAAGGATGCCAAAAAGGAATCCTGGATGAAATACATCTCATCCATAAACCACCGTACACCCATAACACAGGTTTGGAATAAAGTCAGAAAGATCTTGGGCACCCATCGAACATCACACATTAGTGCAATGTTTCGATGGGGAGTTAACAAAGGTCCCTAACAAAATTCCAGACGTTATGCGTAAGTATTATGCCGAAACAAGTTGTACAGATAAATACTCTGACCCGTTTCGCGTAATAAAGACAGACCAGGAAAAGAAGTTCTTAGACTTCAACCCAGGGAGTAAAAGGGATCATTACAATGACCCTTTCTCTCTGAGGGAACTAGAGTCGTCTATAAGGGAATCAAAAGAAACCTCGCCAGGTTATGATGGTATACATAATGCTTTCCTAAAAATCTACCCGAAGGAGCAAAGGGGGAGCTTTTGAAGACATTCAACCAGTTGTGGGAGGAAGGATGTTTTCCCGATGTGGGGTGGGAATCTGTGATTATTCCAATTCCAAAACAGGGAAAGGATAGGTCCTTACCAAGCAGCTACCATCCCATCTCTCTGACGAGTTGCCTATGCAAAACATTAGAGAGAATGGTTAACCGACGGCTATATTGATGTCTGGAGAGCCGCAAATTAGTATCAAACATCCAGTGCAGCTTCAGACGAGACAGGCCTACGATCGACCACTTGGTAAGGACCGAGAACTTTATCCAGGAGGCCTTTCTTCTTCGCCAACATGTTGTCGCAGTATTCATCGACCTGGAAAAACCTTACAATACAACATGGCGATATAAAATCTTAAGGACACTGCACGACTGTGGTTTCAGAGGAAACCTCACCCTTTTTATTAAAAATTTCCTTTCGAACATTGTAGCTAGGGTACGAATAGGAACCGATCTATCAAGACCCTACACCATAGAAAACGGAGTTCCACAGGGATCAGTCTTAAGCGTGACCCTTTTTGCCATAGCGATAAATGATATTGTGAGCTGTATCAAGACACCAGTAAAGACATCTCTATTTGTAGATGATCTGGTAATTTTCTGCAGATCATCCAACCTGTCTACAGCAACGCGACAGATACAGGTCACTATCAATCGTCTGGACAAATGGGCACTCAACAACGGCTTTCATTTTTTGACAGAAAAAACAAAATGCCTCAATTTTTGCAGGCTGAATCTTCCCTCAACCTGTCTTAAAACTAGGGGGCCATAGGTTAGACTCTGTAGAATCTATCCGTTTTCTAGGTATGGTTTTAGACAAACAGCTAAATTGGTGGAGCCATATAAATATTTTAGGAAGATAAGTGTTTTAAGGTTTTCAACATTTTAAGGTTTTTAATGAACTCAACCTGGGGTGCTGACCATACGTCCATGCTCACACTTTACTGAGCATTGTTAAGGTTTAAATGGACTATGGATCCTTTATATATGCCTCATCATGGTCATAATATCTGCACTCTTTGACATCTGTGCACAACTCTGCTCTAAGGCTGGCTACTGGTGCCTATCGAACCAGCTCTGTTCCCAGCATTCACTGCGATGCAGGAGAGACGCCCTTAGAAACACGTAGAATGTTTTTAATGTGCACATATGTATAAAAAATTCTAGGGTTAAAAACCCACCCGTGTTTCAACTTGATTTTTAGACCACGTTTTAAAGAACTTTTTAGCAGACCTTAGGTATTCGTTTTAACAATATTATCGATTACGAAAACCTCCGACTCCCTGAAGTCAATCCTCAAGTCTCCCATAGTCTTCCACCCTGGCAAGTGCCGGAAATAAGGATCCTGACTGATCTATCTAGTCATTTAAAATCAGAAACAAACCCACTAATTTACAAAATCAAGCACCATGAAATGCTAATGAAATATATCAGCTATATCCCCATCTACACAGATGGCTCAAAATTGGATATTGGGTGTTCATGTGCGTACACATCTTCTCGACACGGTACTCATGCTTTTAAGTTAAATCCCCTCTGCAGCATTTTTACAGCTGAACTTGTCGCAGTGCAGAGGGCATTGGAGGGCATTGCTCCTAGGAGTGCGAAATATGTCATCTGTTCGGACTCGATGGGTGCACTGAAAGCCATCCTAGATCCGTACCACAGCCATGCCGTGGTACAGAAAATCCATAGCCTACTATCACGGCTGATGGTAAAAGATGTGGGTATCATCTTCATGTGGGTCCCTGGTCATGCTGGAATAGTGGGAAATGAAAGAGCCAACTCGGCTACGAAGGCAGCTTTGCTGAAGGAGGAAATAGATATAAAAACAGTGCCATCTCAGGACCTAAAACCGCTTTTTAAGAAAAAGCTGCTTGAAAAATGGCAAAGGTCCTGGGAGGTAGTTGCAAACAACAAACTGAGAGCTATCAAAACAAGTGTTACCCCATGGCTGTCCTCGGTACGAAACAATCGCCGGGAAGAAGTCGCAGTCACCCGACTTATAATTGGCCACTGCGCTTTGACACACTCATTCCTATTTACCCAGGAAAAAGAACCTCCTATATGCCATACATGCAACTGCCCAGTAACTGTAACTCACCTCCTGATAGAATGTGTTAAATATGGAGATACTTGCCAAATTTTGAACATTAGGGCAATCTCTCAGAGTAGTAGTAGTAGTATTTGTTTTTAAGGTGCTTCGACAGCTATGGTCATTTTGCACCGTCCGAATTCAAAAACGTACCTTACAAGTTAAATAGAATAAATTAGAGTTAAAAAGGTACACAAAAATAAATAAGGTAAAATAGGATAAAATGAATTTATAAAATCAATAAATTAAATACATAATAAAAAGCATAAGATAAAAACGGAAATTAACTTTGTTCAAAGAGTGCCTAAAAGATTCGTTAACCTTAGGAATTTTAAAATAGTGTCAATTTTAAGAGGGTCGTCTGTTAAAAGATCAGAGAGTGTGCCTCTCATGTTTAAAATGTGACGGATACCTCTATATTTGGTACATTCTGTCAGGAGATGACTTATGGTTACAGGGCAGTTGCAGGTAGAGCATGTGGGAGGTTCCTTTTCCCGTGTAAATAAGAAGGAGTGAGTCAAAGCGCAGTGGCCAATCCTAAGTCGGGTGACTGCGACTTCCTCCCGGTGACTGTTTCTAACCGAGGATGGCCACTGCGCTTTCACACACTCATTCCTATTTACCCGGGAAAAAGAACCTCCTATATGCCATACATGCAACTGCCCGGTAACTGTAACTCACCTCCTGATAGAATGTGTTAAATTTGGAGATACTCGCCAAATTTTAAACATTAGGGGCAATCTCTCAGAAATCTTAGCCGATGATCCTCGAAAAATTGACAGTAATTTGGAATTCCTAAGGCTAACGAAACTTTTAAATGCTCTATGATCATTATCTTCCTTTTTAGAAAAAGAAAGGTCTTTATTCTTTTATGGTTTTTAGCTAACTTATTATCTTCTTTATTTTAACCTCTTTTTTTGTAATTATTTATTATCTATTTATTGTATATCTTATAGAATTTGACAGTGCAAAATGACCTTAGCTGTTGACACACCTTTGAAATCCAATTCATGGCATGAAGAATACCGTATAGAAATATGCACATTTCTTATTCAAATTAGATTCCCTGTAATCATAATACAAGTTTCTAAGCTGAACTTTAAAATTGTTGTTGTCTTTGACTTTAGACCTGACTATGTTATGTTTTTTAACCATATTTGTTGGAATATAAATCTTAACAATACTATGATCAGAGATCATTGGATCTTTTAACACTTAACACATACTTTCCCTGAGATTTGTAATGACTATCATATCATGTTTATTGGGATCCTGAACATGCTCAGTATGACCTAGGATATGGAAAATTTCATATACACTAAAAACAAAATACTTCACTCAGTTTTCCTGAAGATGGCACATGTGACTTACGCCGAAATGTTCAATTCTATTCTAGACATCACCCGGTGTGAAACCCGAGAAAGATTCACTAAAAATACTTCATAATACAGACAATATACAGTATACATTGGTACATTAATATAAAATACAGAATATTGCACCAATTTAAGCATATATACAAATACTAATACAAAAATACAACATACCATAGTACAATCATAAAACATATAAATTACAGAACACTACAATGATGCTGAGACAGTTACAATTATTTTGACATTTATCCCTAAATAATAAAAATTTATCTACCAAGTGGAATTCTTGTTCAACTAATTATGTGTTATTTCAAAATTTTCACCTTCATTTCATTAGAGCTAAATCAATTATAATAAAGAAATTAATAAAATACAATTCCCTGCGGGAAGGGGGGTAGAATACTCCCGCAGCCCCTCTGCTGGTCGTAAGAGGCGACCAATCGGCGAGGAGACAACCTCGTAAAAAAACCCACAGTCAACTCGGGGTAGTTTCCAAACAGCATGTGGGTCTGCTGTTTGAGTTTTTGCCATAACATCCGGCTATCGGCCCGCCCGCGTGTTTGCCGTGCGTGGAGACCCGTAAGGTGGGGAAGAGATGCCTGGTGGTTAAGCTCACTGGACCTCATCTGGGTTTCGGATGCTCAAGATGCGATCCGTGAGCAACACACCACTTTGGCCTCGGACTCAGTGTAAACGGGACGTCGGGTGCTAGCCACACCCGACGAATCGGCTTGCCGTCGCGTCTTGACGTTCCGGTTGGCGAGTACGGAGGCTACGGGGGTCTGTGTAGGGGGGTCAAAGGTGCATGGGTTTGGAGGGCCCACGCACTGGAGATCTTACCCGAAGCAAACAACCTAGTCAGAGGTGCTATATCCTGCTGGTTAGCCCTGGCGTCTGCATCAGTTTGTGGTGCGGCGTCCCATTTGTGGCTCCGTGGTGGGTGGGGAGACCAGAGGATGAATCTTTATTTCTTTTATTATGGCGGAAAACTTTCCTCCTCTTAAAAGATCCCATCCTCCTTGACCTCTCCATTCACCCCTCCACCTTACCCCCACCCCCTTCGTTTCCCAGAATTAGCTGGAACCGCTTCACGGAATCCATAGTAGAAAAAGCCCCTGCCTTGCAACCCATTCAATCGCCCTCCCCTCATCTCATCGATGAACAAATTCATCACATCACCACCCTCTTCCACTACTCAGTATCCACCGCCCAAACAAATAAAACCTCAACCACCCTCGCCCCAAATCCTCTTCCCAAACACATCCTCTCCTTAATCACCCAGCGGAACCGCGCACGACGGACATGGAACAGGTACGACGACCCTACTGACAAGGACGAGTACCAGGACCTGACCAAAACCATCAATAAGGAGATAAGCAAAATAAGCAACGACACCTGGACGAAAAAACTGACCGCCCTGTCCTTTGACGACGGCTCCACATGGGCGATGGCCAAGTCCCTGCTTCACAAGTCAAAATTCTCCTCCCCCCCACTACAAGTCAACAACAAACGAATATACGATAACAACTCCAAGGTCGAGATACTAGCCTCTCACCTGGAAATGACCATGACAAACGACACCTCCTCAGACAAAGAAACCGAATCCGAAGTCACGAACCAATGTAAAACCCTCCAACTCCTCCCAACGCCGGAATCCATCTTCACCTCCCCTCAGGAGATTACAACCGTCATCAACAACCTTGCCACCCGCAAAGCCCCCGGTTTCGACAATATCACAAATAAAATGCTAAAAATTTCAATTTCCTCCCCGCCCCAGTTAGCTTCACTAACAGACCTGTTTAATAACTGTCTAGCTTCCGCGTACTTCCCGAAGGCGTGGAATCACGCAAAAGTCCTCATGTTCCCAAAACCGGGGAAAGACCCATCCGTCCCCGGAAAACTTCGCCCCATTTCTCTCCTCCCGACGCTAGGAAAGATGTTAGAATGCTTATTATTAATGCGACTGACTGACCATTTGACGATCAATGACGTAATTAGACCAGAGCAGATGGGCTTCAGACGAAAGACATCCACTACCCACCAAACCCTCAGACTTACAGAGCATATCTCCCAAGGCTTCGCTAAAAGCATGTCAACCGGGGCGGTGTTCTTGAACGTGACAAAGGCCTTTGATAGCGTGTGGCACGCCGGCGTAATCCATAAACTCCTCAACTGCAACACCCCGCTATATCTTTCTAAAATCATTCAAAGCTTTCTCTCAGACCGTTCCTTTCAAGTTTCGCTTTCCAATTCCCTCTCTTCATGTAAAAAAATTTGCGCCGGCATGTCACAAGGGGCAATATTAAGCCCCGCCCTGTTTAACCTATACATAAACGACATGCCCGCAACCCCAGATACCCAACTGTTTATCTATGCTGATGATACCGCCATCGCCAGCCGCTCCTACCGCCCCGAAACCTCCACAAAACGCCTCAACAGTGCCCTCAGCAAACTCAACTTATGGACCCAAAAATGGAAAATTACCATAAATCCCGGCAAAAGCACATACGTTCATTTTTCTAAAAAGCGTAAATTCAACCACCATACCCCCCCCAAGCTTAAAAACACCCTAGTCCCGGAGCATCACTCCCATAAATTTCCCGGCGTCACATTCGACAAAAAACTATCTTGGAACGACCATATCAAAAACAGCATAACCAAGGCTACTGCCATTCGCAGTCTCCTATTCCCTACTCCTTTGCAGGACCAGCCCCCTGTCGGCCAAAAACAAAATTAGAATATACGTGGCTATTATTCGACCGCAACTCACCTACGGCGGCGAAATAGCCCACAACACCTCTAAGCAAAACCGTGCCAAGATAGAGGTCTTTCAAAATGCCACCCTCCGCATGCTAACCAAACAAGGGCGACTTACGCGTATCCGTGAGATTAGGAAGGCGCATAATATTCCACCGATAATGGAATTCACCTGTAAACAGGCCACGAAGCTTGCCGCAAATCTTCCACGGCATCCAAACAAGCTTCTCAATAACATATGGAGATACACCAAGGCCAAAAGGTGTAAATATAAAATGCCAAAGGACATCCTCATAAGTGCATGAGCCGCACAAAGTATTGCTGTGGAAAAAATAAAAATAAAATAAAATAAAAATAAAATAATAATAACAAGTTTTGACAAAAGCAGAAAAAAAATAAAAATAAAAAAATAATAATAATAACATGCAGCATACTTTGAGAAAAAATCAACTACAAACATATTGCCAAATGATCTCTTGAACCTAGCATTAGTTTATTGTTTTAGTTTTAATTAGCATTAGCACATTAATTTTAGGTAGTTTTATTTAGCACCCAAACCATATTAAAATTGAGGAGCCATGCGTATTACATGAGCCAAATCTGTAATTTCTGTCACGCAAGCTGGTAAGGTGGGTTACCCACCAGGAACAGCTGGAGTTGCGCCACGGCGCAGTCATCCACCTAGCGACCTAGCGAACAATCAAGAAGCCTCTTGAGTGTTGTTGTGTGATTACGGCAAGAGGAGATCCCTACGCCCGCAATTAATAAGAAGTAGCAGTAATTAATAAAGTTTATTATTCCGCGTGTGAAAGTGAATCGTGGTACACGCCCATTGGATGTCGCCGAAAAAGGGCCCTTTCAGGGCCATCCCAAAAATGGAGGGTGCTCCTCCCCCACCTTTCATTCCCCCTTCTAACTCCCTCCCAGCCACTAACTGTTTCACCCTCCCTCCAACTACCTGCCAACCACTGCTTTACAGCTCCCCAGCACCCACTACCACTTCATGGTCCAGGTGCATCCCCGCCCTGACTATTCAGATCTCAGCACCTTTACAGCCTGAACTAAGTATTCCTCCCATCACTCCCCTCTCAGCCCCCACCCAAGTGAACCCAGCAGTGCCCCCGACCACAGCGTCTTACATCCCACTCCTGATGTCCCACCCCCTCCCGGAGCCCCCAAAACGTGCACCACGCTCAAGGTCGCTGCGCCGCAACCGTCCGGCCACGGACAAGGATCTGGTCGCCAGTATCAACCACCTACGCGAGCGTATACAGAGAGACAGCCACCTCACCGGAATTGTCCGCAGCAAAATTCAACGCCTCCAACAGAAATACGACCTGCCTCCGCTTGCCACATCCGCGACGCCAGCACCCGACCAACCAACAACCCCGCAGGCACCAGCCAGCATCGCGGCCGGACTACAGCCTGCAGCAACTGTAAGCCTTCCCGAACCCACCCCCTCTTGCGTGGCAGAAAATGACCCAAACATTCCACTGTCTATCCATGGCTCGTTAACGTTCAACCCAATGTAGATCCAGATACTGCACCTGCAGAAATGCAAGTCGAAGACGGCTGCAACACCATCGCGACTCCACCCCCACACTCTCCCCCTGATGGCTACACCACTGTGGCTAGTCAAAAGAAGCGACGCGTCGAAACGCCACTCGACATCCCAATTAACTTCGCAGGGCCAAACCGCTTCGAAGTTTTTAGTACCGCCGCCACCGCCCCAACCCAGACCCAATCAGCGCCCTCAGCATCTGCAAACGGCCCTTTTCCTGACCCATCCACCTCAACAAACGGCCCTAAGCCTAAAATACCCTCCATAAAATTGCTGTCCTCCAAAAACTGGGAGTATATAATTAACAAAATTAACGCCAAAGTCCTAATCAAACCCGTGGCCCAAATTTTCGGCAATGACAATGTGTTGATCAAATGTTCTACTGCTAACGACTTTCGGAATGCCATTGAAGTGCTTAAAGAAATCAACGTGGAGCACTACACGTACCAACTCCCGGAAGATAAGAAGCCCCAGTATGCCATTAAAGGCTTATCCCCCTACTTAACTTCAGAAGCCATCAAAAAATCCATAGAAGACCAAGGCGTCTCCGTCTTTGCAGTCAATAACATTACCACAACCCGCCCCCTCCCTCACGAACTCAACGCTGGCATCACTACCGTTGAGCGACGGTCCACCTCAGTATACTGTATTACCCTAAACTCCCCGCAGGAGGGCAAAAAATTTGAAAGTCATATTGAATTCATTCTGCAGCAAAGAGTTATCATTAGGCCATTTACCCGCCCCAAAGCCCCCACTCAATGCTTTCGCTGCCAACGCCTAGGCCATTCCAAAAATTATTGCCACCTCCACCCCAACTGCGTCCGCTGCGGCGGCCCTCATGCCCCTGAAGAATGAGACAAACCCGACCACGAGTCACCCGCTAAATGTTACAACTGCGGTGGCGAGCATCCGGCCAACTACCGTGGCTGCCTCACCTTCCCAAAAGGCCAAAGAGCAGATGCTCACCCGCATCCTGCAGAACCGACAACGGCAGCGGTCATACGCGAACGGAGTGTCCGCATCCAATTTCCCATCCCTACCTAAACCCCAAAATGTAAATAGTGTAAATACTGAAAATAGACCTAGTAGTGTATGTAATGTTTATAACCCCCCAAATGTTCCCAATAGCGAAAGTAGTAGACCCTTTAGTTTTAACGTACCCACCACTCCTAACATCAATTATCCCAACATTAATCTCAACATACTCAACAATAGTTCATTTTTGCAAAACATAATTAGCCAAGTAATAAATTCCGTCTTAGCCCAAGTCACAAGTTTAATCACAAGTCAAATCACCGCTATGTTTAACACCTCCCCTCCCCAAATTCACCCCGGTACGTAAGCTTAGAATCATGTCCTGGAACGCTCACGGTGTTAAAGAGAAGCGTTTAGAATTAGTTGACCTAGTAAGTAAGCTTAATTTAGATTTAGTGCTGGTTCAAGAGACATTTCTCTCTCCGAGAGACACCATGCGCCTTCCTAATTCAAAGGATACCGCTACGACCGTCCTACTCGAGGCGGAGGCGTGGCTATTTTTGTGCACGACAGGGTGCAGCACACTGCATCGAATATCCCCTTGTTCCAGGCACTCGAGGCTGTAGGAGTGCAAATTGCATCTAAATATGGACCGCTGGCTGTATTTTCGGTATACCATCCCTCAACCCGAGCCCTCTCAAAAACTGACCTGAACCTCCTAATCTCCGACCACACCCCTACCCTCTTTTTAGGGGACTTTAATTCCAAACACTCCTCCTGGGGTTGTAAGACAACGAACGCCAACGGTCGCACTCTTCAGGCCTTTGCCGTGCGCCACCCGGTTGCCATCGTTGCCCCGACCACATACACCCATGACGTCCCCACCAACCCGACTTGTAATGTAATCCTCGACATAGCCGTGACCGCTAACCTCCCCCTCCAATTTACCCCACAAGTCCTCTACACCTTATCCTCCGACCACTTCCCCATCCTCCTTGACCTCTCCATTCATCCCTCCACCCTACCTCCACCCCCTTCGACCCCCAGAATTGACTGGAACCGCTTCACGGAATCCATCGTAGAAAAAGCCCCTGCCTTGCAACCTATTCAGTCTCCCTCCCCTCATCTCATTGATGAACAAATTCATCGCATCACCACCCTCTTCCGTCACTCAGTCTCTGCCGCCCAAACAAATACAACCTCAACCACCCTCGCCCCAAATCCCCTCCCCAAACACATCCTCTTCTTAATCACCCAGCGGAACCGCGCACAAAAGACATGGAAGTACCACGACCCTACTGACAAGGACAAATACCAGGACCTGACTAAAACAATCAAGAAGGAGATAAGTAAAATAAGCAGCGACACCTGGACGAAAAAACTGACCGCCCTGTCCTTTGCCGACGGCTCCACATGGGCGATGGCCAAGTCCTTGCTCCATAAATCTAAATTTTCCTCCCCCCCATTACAAATAAATAACCAACGAATCTACGATAACAACTCCAAGGTCGAGATACTAGCCTCTCACCTGGAAATGACCATGACAAATGACACCACCTCAGACAAAGAAACCGAAACCGATGTCACCAACCAATACAAAACCCTCCAACTCCTCCCAACGCCGGAATCCATCTTCACCTCCCCTCAGGAGATCACAACTGTTATTAACAACCTTGCCATCCGCAAAGCCCCCGGTTTCGCTAACATCACCAACAAAATGTTAATAATTTCTATTTCCTTCCCGCCCCTGTTAGCTTCACTAGCTGACCTGTTTAACAATTGCCTAGCTTCCGCGTACTTCCCGAAGGCGTGGAAGCATGCAAAAGTCCTCCTGTTACCAAAACCGGGGAAAGACCCATCTGTCCCCGGAAATCTTCGCCCCATTTCTCTCCTCCGGACGCTAGGAAAGACGTTAGAATGCTTGTTATTAATGCGACTGACTGACCATTTGACGTTCAATGACGTAATTAGACCGGAGCAGATGGGCTTCAGACGCAAGACGTCCACTACCCACCAAGCCCTCCGACTCACTGAATACATCTCCCAAGGCTTTGCTAAAAGCATGTCAACCGGGGCGGTGTTCTTAGACGCGGCAAATACCTTCGATAGCATGTGGCACGCCGGCGTAATTCATAAACTTCTCAATTGCAACTGTTTATTTACCGAGAAAAGACAGATCGAATCGACAGGACAGGAGACAGGAGAAAAAGACAGGAGAAGGGAGAAAGACAGGAGAAAAAAGACAGAAAGACAGAGAAAAGACAAGGAAGAGGACTGAGGACTGAATCTGAGGAGAAAAGGACTGCAGACCTACGCCGGAGAACATGCTCCTTGGAGAATCTACAGAGGAATCAACGAGGAGACAACGGAATTAGAATAGAGCATCAACGATCGGAAAAGAGGAATCGACAGAACCGAGACCTCACGATCGGAATCGAAGAGGACCAACGATCATCAAACGCGATATCCATCGCGAAGGGACAGACCCGAAAGGCAGAAGCAAGGGAAGACAAGCAAACGAAACAAGGCAACCGAACCTCGGCCCCCTTCAGGGCCAAAAAAGCATGAACCTCGACCCAACAAGGGAGGACAAACAAGCGGAAACGAGGCAACGAAACAACGGCCCCCTTCAGGGCCATAAAAGCACGAACGCCAGCCCAACAAAGTCCTACACAGGACATCCAGGCCCAACAAGGGAACACGAGCAAACGGAAACGAGGCAACAGAACAACGGCCCTATTCAGGGCCAAAAAGCACGCACCTAGGCCCAACAAAGTCCTTTTCAGGACGTACAGGCCCAACAAGGGAAGGGGAGGCAGAGAAGCAAGTAAGTATTCAACGGGAAACCCAAAAAGGGCGTAGGGAACAGAGTTCCAAGGTGAATCGTGGGACCCGACCAACGGTAATCCCCCTTTCAAACCGGGTTCTCGAGGGTGGACACACTAGCCACGGCGGTGCGGCCCACGGTAGGGATACGAACATACAGGGGACATTCACAAAACTGACACCAGAACATAAAAACAAAATAGGGTCTAAACACACACCGATACCTAGAACCTTGCCAAACCAACAGAGGCCGAGCCGAGCGAACGCAAGGGACCAACGCGGAGCCAATGAAGGGAACGCAACGGGGAGGGGACGGCGAACACACCGATAGGGACACGGCTATGGAAACACACACACGCACCACCACGGCTGACATGAATCGAACAAAGGCGCACGATCACTTCGACCCGTCGCCAATGAGCACCAGAACGGGCAAGACATTCGGAAAGCCAGACACGGACACCGACAGCGAACACGATGAGGAGTTCAGGGAACAGCGAACCAAAGGGAAAAGCAACACGAAACGAGGGAAGCAAGCGGAGGACGCACCCAACACGACCTCAAACAGATTTGAACCCCTTTCCGATACGGAAACAGAGGACGCCACTCCAACCGACACACTACCACCGCCAATAAAAATCTGAGTAAACAACAAAACGAAAGAAACACTAAAAAAGCTACACGAGAGCACAAAAAACGGCATTAGGGCCAAGTTCCAAAACGCAGAGGTAATCATCAAAACACGCGACCTGAAAGACCACAGCATTGCCAAACAACAATTACACACCTTGAAGGAAGAATACTATACGCATGGACAAAGGAAAGATAGGGCAGTGAAACTAGTGGTAAAACATAATAACCCTGAATTCAAAGCAGAGGAAATGCACGACTTACTGGTGCAGGAAGGGCACGAGCCAACCAAAATAATACAGATCAGCAAAGAAGGACGGCAGACCCCGACATGCATAATTATACTCCCCCCCGGCACTAATACCAAGGATCTCACATCGAAATTCCATCTGGGGTATATGCTTGTCAGGTGGGAACACTACCGGCAGAAAAATACAATGCTTTAACTGCCAGGTCTACGGACACACGGCAAAATTCTGCCACATGACCATGAGGTGTAGATTTTGCAGTGGAACACACGACTCGAGACAGTGCGACAACAAACAGCAGCCCAAATGCGCAAACTGCAGTGGCGCACAGCATGCCTCCAGCAGAGACTGCGAAACTTACAAAAGCACCGCCACCCCTAGAGACAGACCGACGTATGCCAAAGCCGCCAAAAACAAACGACGGGGCACACCAAGGAAGACACACTACTTACACTGATAAAAGACATTGCCGAAAAAATAGATATAACAGCCATCATAACCACACTCACACAACTCAGAGACAGACTTACACAAGCAACAACACCACAAGAAAGGATGGAAACCATCATCAAGACCGCCCTCCAATGGATTTGAACGAAATCAAAATCTCACAATGGAACGTCAATGGCGTCTCAAACCAGAGGAGGGAAGTCGAACTCTTCCTAAGCAAACATAACATAGACATCATGCTCATCTCTGAAACACACCTCAAACCCAAACACACATTTTACATCAAGGGCTACACTACACTAAGAACAGACAGACTAAAAACGAAAAAAGGAGGCACAGCCATCCTAATAAAACATAACATTAAACACCACCAGATCAAGATAGACGGCACACAACTAGAACCAACAAGCTGCATATTACACAAAAACAACATAACCATACACTCGATATACAACAGACCCAAAAACACACTAGCCGAAAAAGACATAAAAGAACTGCTTGGACAAGGGAAGAGAGTCATAGCAGCAGGAGACTACAACGCAAGACATCCAGCGTGGCAATGCATCCGAAAAAATACAAGCGGCGATAAACTACGGAAAATACAGGACAAACTACAAAATTTTAAAATCATACACCCGGCAGAACCAACGCACTACCCAGGATGCATCAAGCGGCTACCAAGCACGCTAGACCTCTGCCTCATAAAAAACATACGCCATCACACGACACCAATTGCACACGCAGAGCTTCGCTCGGATCACAATCCAGTCACATACAAAATCCTCACCTACACAGATGCAAGAGAAAAATGCCGCAAGACACCAGACTTCCACAAAGCGGACTGGAAGGAATATAGGAAAATCCTAAAAAACACACACCTCCCAAATGCGAACACTAAGGAAGACATAAACACAGCGGTCGCGGCAATAACCACGGCCATACAAACAGCAACGGAAAAGGCAATCCCACACATATAATACAAACAGAAAGGACAAATCCCAGAGGAAATTCAACGGATGCTCCAAGACAAAAAACGAGCAAAAAACAGACATTGCCGCCTCAGAACAAAAGAAACCAAAAGCGAACTAAACCATGCACTAACACAAAAACTAACAGAAACGAATAACAGAAGATGGGAAGAAAAACTACAGAAACTAAACACACAAGACAACTCACTATGGAAATACACGAGACAGCTAACCAAGAAATACCAACCAATATCACACCTACACGGAGAAAGAGGCCTAGTCTACACTGAAGAAGGGAAAGCCAACGCCCTGGCAGACAATTACGAAAGGCAATTCACGGAGAACGACACCGACAACGAAGAGATAGAAAAAATAGTGCAGAAAACAATACGACTACTACATAAAATAAACACCAACATTTACAATGAAGGACATCAAAGGATACATCAAAAAACTAAAACCCCTCAAAGCACCGGGGGAAGACGCGATCCACAACATCCAGCTAAAATACCTCCCAAACACAAGCATCAAATTCCTCACCAAAATAATTAATCTCATACACCAACACAACTACTTCCCAAGACAGTGGAAAAACGCCATAAAACTATCCTTCCACAAACCCGGAAAGGACAGAAAATTCCCACAGAACTATAGGCCAATAAGCCTCCTAAACACATTAAGTAAATTAGCAGAAATGACAATACACGAAAGACTAAAACACCACATACACGACAGACAAATCATAATACAGGAACAATTCGGGTTCAGACACGCCCACGCCACCACACATCAAATATATCGAATCACAGAACACTGCACGCACCACAAAAACATAAACAAAGACACAGGAATAATCCTCCTAGACATAGAAAAGGCATTCGATAGGGTGTGGATCAGGGGGCTCATTCACAAACTACACAAACACGAGTTTCCCACCACACTAATAAAACTACTTAGAACTACCTCACGGGCAGAACATTTCAAACAAGAATAGGACAAACGACGTCCTCCACAAGAAACATACACGCATGCGTCCCGCAGGGATCAATCATTGGACCTACACTTTTTAACATATACATCAATGATATACCGCAGACACAAAAAACACAAATAGCATTATACGCAGATGACACGGCGCTCTACGCGTCATCGTGGCAGCTACCAACAATAGTCACACGCCTACAAACGGCTCTAGAGGGAATCGCAAAATACGCAAGTCAATGGAAACTAAAAATAAACACAGACAAAACGGAAACGATCTTGCTAACAAACAAAAAGAAAACAGAAAAAAGGCTCCAACAACACCCAATAGCATGGGAAGGCACAATGATCCCATGGGGGAAAGAGGCCAAGTATCTCGGAGTCACAATTGACAGGAAGCTAACATGGACAGCACACATAAACAAAGTCATACACAAAGCCCAAGCAGCCAGACAGGCACTGAGGGCAGCACTAGGCAAAAACGCACGCCTTAGCACGGCGAACAAGCTACTCATATACAAAATGATCCTACGACCAATGATAGCCTATGCGGCAGCAATCTGGGGGAACACATCGTACACAAATATTCTAAAACTACAAAGATTGCAAAACAAAATACTGAGGCAAGCAGTAGGAGAGAACTATACAAACAGCGAAATAAGGCGGATCACCAAAATAGAGTCGATACAAGACCACATACTGCAGCACACGAAAAAATTTCACGAAAAGCTAACAGACAATTCGACAGGCAACGATCTACTAAAAAACATCCTACCCACCGACGTAGACAAACTCCCATTCCAATACAAATACAAGACAACATTCCACTTGCTGATGGCAAACAAAAAGCACGCAAAGAGAAAACGACCACAAGTAAGCTGAACGATAGAATAAAATCTCAGCGGCGACCAAATGGACGACAACGGCGCGGAGAGAATCGACAACGCTGATAAAAAGCGAGAAAGCAACGGCGCCGACTGGCACGACATCAGGCCAACTGGCCCCACAACTGCCAACTGGCACGACATCAGGCCAACTGGCCCCACAACGCCCTGGCATACCAGACGACAGCAAGCAGAGGACCAGAGCTGGAACCAACAACGGGAAAGAAAATATGATGACGAAAAATCAACAAGGATCCGAAGCAACAACAAATACAAGATGCATTACAAAAATTTCTGTACATAGTGTGAATAGCTGTCTAATCTGTAATTTGTTTAAATTATTAACTTATCTAACATACCTATTTATTGTAAAATAAGAAAGGAGGTTTTTTGTAAACTTTTTCCTCAAACTTATACAATTATGGACAATAAAAACTTTTGAATCTATGTTTATTTACCTCTTGAGTGTAGTGAGCCTTCTCGGCAAGATGAAAGCAAACGCCGCTAACCAATTAATTGCAACAATTAATAAAAAAATCGCGTTCGCGAGTTCTACACGCTAAAATTCTACGACGTGCGCCCATTGGCCGCCGTAAATAAACAGCCCTTCAGGGCCATCCAAGTGTGCCGAAGTGGTCTGCCGGCACGGACCACTTCGGAACAACTTTTGTTCCGATCCGAAATCAACAGTGCATCGCGCCAAAAACATCGCGGCGACCTTCCGAGTGCCTTTTCCGTCTCAGCCATGTCTCAGCCGCCCCCCTTGCTGACCCCCTCTTCTGAGGAAGTCGCCCAAATCGTGGAACCCCAACCCTCTGTAGACAGTCCTTCCTCCCCAGCCCCCGAGTCCCAAGTGTTTGACCTCCACTCCCTCTCCCATGCTCAGCTCCTTGAAGCCTTTAAACAGTTATACTCCCAACTTCACGCTTCCTTGGAGGAGAGGAGTCGCTTGGCGGCCGAGGCCACCGCCGCCAAAAATGAACTGCAGCACTCATTGTCCCTGCCACGTCTACCTGAGCCGCCTCTTCCACCCTCGCAGCCACCGGTCGAGCCCCTTCCAGTGGCCGCTCTCCCGTCGGAACCATCCCCGCCTTCAGCGGTAAATACTGACGTACCTCTGGTTGCCCCTCTCAACAACAACGATGGCTTCGTCGCAGTGTCTCACCCTAAAAAGCGGCACAAGACAGTGTTTTCACCCCTCCCAGTCAACATTACCCTTTTTAATAAATTTGACCCCCTCAGCAATAGCTACATTTCTGTTTCGCCCGCCCCAGTAGTAAACACTGCCCCCGAAAATTCTTCCTCGCCTCACGAGGAAACCGATATGGAAACCGAGGCTTCACCTCCCCCCCCAAGTGTGAAACAGCCAAAAATTCCCTCAATCAAAGTAGAACATTCCGAGGTTTGGCTGGCCTCGGGAAAGAAAATCCTTAGCAAAGCAAACCTCAAACCCGTTTGCCACATGATTGGCACCAATCTTACTTTGGTGAAGTGCCATACAGTCGCCGACTACAAGCTGGTTAGGGAGTCCCTCACTTCACCTACCAGCTGCAGGAAGATCGGCTAGCTAAATTCACCCTGCGTGGCCTCCCCACCAGGACCCCAACATCCCAAATTACCGCCTCGCTTACCCAGGCTGGTTTCCCAATTAATTCAGTTATCCAACTATCTACCACCCGCCCTGTTCAGAGGGAGCCGGACCTTGGCGTTACTGCCGTCAACAGACGCCTGGTGCCAGTATGGCAGGTCACTCTTGAGAGGTGTGCGGACGTCGCCGCTTTTGAAAGATTAAGTCACCTGGACTATTACACAGCATCAGAGTAGTGGCCGGGGTTTAGCCGGACCAATTCGCATTTCCAGCATCGCTTTGAATGCGCCTTGAGGTGGTGTCGTGATGGATGTTGACTTGATGAGCCGCCCAGAGGACAAACTAATTTGTCCTGGGGCGCTTGTTCGCTGGTAGCGATGCTAGGGTGTCCAGGCTGGAGATGGGGCGCTTGTACCTGTCCCACCACCTGACCTGGATGTTCCCCAGCCGTTGGACCTCCTCATAGTTGGAGAAGGACACCTCCTTGTAGAAGCGTCTGGACATCTCCGGGAAGAGGACGTCCAGAGGCTCAACATCGGAGTCCTTGTGTAGGCGGGTGGCGTGCTCCTGCCGAGAGCAGTTCAGGACCATCCGCAGGGCTCTGTTCTGCACCACCTGCAGACGCTGGAGGGCAGATTTGGCTACTCCCGTCCAGACGGGGGCCACGTAGGTGATGACAGGCCTGATGCAGGCCAGGTAAAGTCTCCTCTTCGTCTGCATGGAGAGCGTGGCGGAGAGCAGAACAGGCTGAAGCTTGCTGAGTGCAGCAAAGCCTCTCCTACGCATGCTCTCCACCTGCGCCCTCCAGAGGAGCTTCCGGTCCAGGACCGCCCCGAGGTACTGCACCTCGGACTCCCAGTTGACTGCTCTCCCCAGAACTGTGAGGCTGTTCTCTGGGGGCCGGCCGAATCCAGGGTGGAATATGATCGCCTTGGTCTTAACCGGGTTGACGGCGATCCTCCAACGCCGGTACCAGGCGACCAGGGTATCTACAGCGGACTGCAGATACCGCACAGCACAGTATTTCTTGGAAGAGCGGGAGAGAACCGCCGCGTCGTCCGCATACAGTGCCGTCTTGATGTTCCAGCCTAGCTCACTGGGCACGTCATGAGTAAAGATGTTAAACAATATCGGCCCCAGGACGGATCCCTGCGGAACCCCAGCTCGTGCCAGGTGGAGGTCCGATTCGTCCTGGAGCCACTGGACCCGGAAGGTGCGGTCCCGGAGGTAGGACTGGATCAGCCGCGTCACCCAGGGCGGGAAGAGCAGCCATGACAGCTTCGCCAGGAGTGCATGGTGCCACACGCGGTCGAAGGCCTTCGAGATGTCGAAGAAGGCGCCTGCGACCGCGTGACCCCTGTTGAAGCCGTCAGTGATGTAGTCGGCTACTCTTGCCAGCTGCATGGTGGTGCTGTGCCCGTCCCGGAACCCGAACTGCTCCTTGGGCAGGTGACAGCCTTCCCTGAGGTGGTGCTGGATGGCAGGCAGCAGCAGTCTCTCGAAAATCTTCCCGAATCCGGCCAGGAGGGAGATCGGGCGAAGATCACTAGGGGCCAGGGTGGCGCCGGGCTGCTTCGGAATACAGACAACCCTTGCCGACTTCCAGGGAGTGGGGAAGTGGGAGGCCCGGAGGCAGCCATTGTAGATGTGGACCAGGAGGTCCACTGCGGCTCTGGGGAGTTGTCGGATGACAACGTTGGAGATGTTGTCGTCCCCAGGAGCCCTCCGGAGGTTGAGGCCCTTCATCACCCCCACCACGTCCCTGTAGCAGAAGGTCGGCAGCTGGTCGTCTGGAAACGGTCTGGACTCCAGGGCAGCTAGCGTCTCCGACACCCTGAGTTCAGCATCGGCCGACTCAGGCGTCGAAGGGTTCAGGCTAAACTGCTCCTGGAGGTGTTCCCCCATGAGTCGGGCCTTGTCCGAAGAGGCAGCCGCGACTCTGTCCCCCTGGACGAGGACCGGGTCTCTCCTCTGGCCCATACGTAGCTGGCGGCACACCTTCCATATGGAGTTGTCCTCCAGGGATGCGGTGGAGAGGTGACGCTCCCAGGCGTCCGACCGTAGCTCTCTCAGGAGGGCGCGGACCTCGAACGTGAGGGAGTCGAGTTCCTCCCTCAAGTCCTGGGTCCGGTGTCGCTGCCAGCGCCTCCGGATCCTGTTCCTCAGGGAGATGGCGTTCCTGAGGCCAGCAGGAAGCGCGATCCTGAATTGCAGGGAGACCTCCTCCCTGGGGACGAAGCGCTCCGTTGCCCTCTGGATAGTGGAGGTGAGGAGCTCCACAAGCCGGTCCAGATCGCCGGCCGAGGCGGGCTGGAGGCGGGCAGGAGGGAGCTCTTCGGCGATGTAAGTACGGAACGCCTGCCAGTCGACCCTGGAGAAGTTCAGCCTCGTGCGGGGTGGTATCCGCAGCGGGCGGCTGCCGTAGAGCCAAAGCGTTGGGTTGTGGTCCGACGACAGCCCGCAGACGCTGTGGGCGCTCATTGAGGCGCGGACATTTCGCAGGAGAGCGATGTCCAGGACGTCATCCGATGGCAGGAAGGTGGGTTCCGACGGGGCCAGAACGCTGTAACCCTCCTCATCCAGGAGGTCCCTGAGCAGGGATCCCCGGTGATTTCGGACCCTGGAGTGCCAGCTGGGATGCTTGGCATTCAGGTCCCCGAGGATGATGGAAGGACCGGATCCAGGCCCCATGAGGTCGACGATGGCCCCCGGGTTCCAGGGGGACGCCGGCCTGTAGTACGCGGATGTTACGCGTACCCAGCCTTCTGCCATCCGGACGTCCAGTGAGACCGCCTCAATGTCCGCCATCTCAACCACAGGGTGAGGGCGATGCCGGAGGTTGTGCCGCACCAGGAGGGCTGATCCTCCGCCGAGGAACGCGGTCCGCCCGGTATATGGTATACCCGGGGAGCTTCCAGGAGTCTGAGGGGAGCAGGTGTGTCTCATTGACCGCCACGACCGCTGCACCTTTGTCCTGCAGGAATGCCCGGAGTTCCTCGGTTTTACCCTTCACTCCGTTGGCATTCCATTGTATCAGGACGCTACACCCTTTAACAACTGCCATTAAGGGGTGTCGTCCGTTGGCAGCGTTCTTTGGCCAGCTCCTCTAGGAGGCCTAAGAGGAGTTGACCCTGGGTCGAAGCGATGTAGCGGCGCAGCGTGCCGCAGATCACCGTGATGGCGGCCCAGATGTCGGCGTCGCCGTCAGGCCCAGCGGCAGTGGGGGCGTCCGGGGGCCCGGCCGCCTCAGCCCTAGGGGCTGGGGCAGGCGCAGGCACAGATGCAGGCGGGCCACTGGTAGGGGCCTGGGTGCAGCAGGTGACAGCAGGCTCAGTGGCTGGAAGCGGGAGCTGAGGTGGCGGCGATGGTGGAGTAACAGTCCCCGCCGGAGCCGTCCCCTTGGCTACTGCCGAGTAGGAGGCGGAGGTTGCTGTCGCCAGCTGCGACGTGAAGCGCCGCAGCTTGGCGGGGTTCGTAGGTGGATGCAGCTCCCTCTGCTTCCGGTCCGCCTCCTCGTACCAGCGTAGAGCGTCAAGAAAGGTTGGACAGTCCTTAAACGTTGCCAAGTGCGCTCCTCCGCAGTTGGCGCATTTGGGCGGTTCCGTTGGCGGCTTGGGGCACTCTCGGTAGTCGTGCTCGCCCGAGCACTTGAAGCAGCGAGGCGGCATCCTGCAGCCGGCGGCCGCATGGCCGTAGCGCAGACAGTTGTAACAGGTCATGGGGCCTCGACCGCCCCTGAAGTGTTCAATGCTGACAGCACAGTCGCAGAGGAGAGTGATGTCCCTGAAGGGAGTCCCCCCTGGAGTGCACTCCACCGTCGCCACATATGGTCTCTTGGGCTTCTGGGCGGCTCCATCCGCCTTGGAAAGGGGCCGAACGCCCCTGACGACGTAGCCCTTGCTTGCAAGGGCAGCAGCCACGTCCTCCGGATCGTAGTCCGCTCCGATGCCTCTAATGAGGAGGCGAGAGGAACGGATCCGGTCCAGAGGCTGCGTATAATACTGCACCCGCAGATCGTCAAGGGCCTTCAGGGCTGCGCGGTGCTGACCCGCAGAGGTCACTACGATCCTCGTAGAGACGTGTCGGATCTGCAGCTCAAAGTGCCCGCCGTCCGCTGCTTTGATGGCCGTGGATACGGCCTTGTGGGACCGCAGCCCGTAAGCCGTGATGGGAGGGATCCTGGGACCCTTCCTGGGAGGTGAGGGCCGAGGAGAGTCGGCGGCAGGCTCCGACACCGAGGCGGCAGGGGGAGCCTTCGGCCTCCTCTTCCTTCGGTCCGCGACCGCAGTGAAGCCCTCGGCCGCAGTCAGCCCCTCGATGGCAGGGGCAGCCCGTTTGGCGAGGCGGTCGGCCTCGTCATCGGAGGACGGCGTCTTCCTCCTCTTACCCCTGATGCCCACAGACGTGTCCATGTCCTCTGTGGGGGCGCAGGAGTCTTCGGTAGGGTCGGCGGTGTCAGCATGGCCCTGAAAAGAGCCGACGTCGGGTGCCAGCAGACCCGGGGTATCCTGGGAGGACACCTCGGCAGTGGCAGCCACAGGAGGTACAGGGGTGGCATTGCTGTTGCCCGGGGCAGTGATGGGAGCAGCCAAGGCGTCTGCGTCGCTTGGGTGATGGCCCTGGAAAGGGCCGGGTGTTGAGGCGGCAGCTCGAGTACGCTGGCCCTGCAAAGGGCCAGCGGTGACTATTACGACGTCGAAACTAACCCATATAAGGCCCGCCTGGCCCCGAAACAGTGCCATAGGTGCCTAAACCTTGGACACAAAAAATTTCTGCGAAATGAACCCTAATTGCGTTAAATGCGGCGGGCCTCACCTGTCCGCAGAATGTCACAAAACCATAGAGTCCCCCCCTACTTGTTATAACTGCCAGGGTAGCCATACGGCTAATTACAGGGGCTGCCCTGTATTCATTAAGGCTAAAGAAGCCATGCGGAAAGCCGTCACCAAACGCACCGCCTCACGGTCGCGATCTTATGCCACAGCAGCAGGGGACTTTCCTGACCTCCCCAAACCTTCTCGTCCTGCCCAACCTAGTTTTTCTTCCCCACTCTCTCAACCTACACCTCCCCCTCCCCAACCACCACCCACCTCCAGCGACATGAGCGACCTTTTCTCCTGGTTCATGAGCGTCCAAGCCAAACTCAGAACCGCCAAAACTCTCAAGGAGAGGAAATTTCTTCTCCTCGAGGAAATGCTTAAAAACACCATTTAATCATTCACTCCACACTCCCAAGTTAGCTCCCTTACAATCATGTCCTGGAATTGCCGCGGCATCCAGGACAAATCTGCCGTCACCGGCAACAACATTGACATCATCTTATTACAGGAGACATTCTTAAAGCCATACAAAAAGTTTTTTTTTCCACACTACACAATACATAGACACGACAGGTCCACCAAAGGTGGTGGTGTCGCCATCCTCGTCAAAACATCCCTTAACCACTCCCTTTTAAATTCAAAAATCATCCCTCATCTCGAACATATTGGAATCCAAATCATAACCAAAAACGGCCCTTTTAATATACTTTCAATATACCAAAAATGTGAAAAGCTCTCCCCCTCTTCTCTCGACCAGCTTTTTAAGGGAGGGACCCCATCCATATACGTCGGGGACTGGAACTCAAAGCACTCGCAATGGGGTTGCAAGTCTGTAAATAATAACGGCAACACCCTCTTGAACTACTCCGTCAATCATCCCATCGATATTTCCCCCCAAACCCAGCCCACTCACTTCACCGCCTCCTCCCAAGATATCTTAGACTTTGTTATTACTAAAAATTTACCGCTTCACATAACCCCCGATGTCATTTCAGCTTTTACCTCTGACCACCTTCCCCTAATGTTAAATGTCTCCTCCGAACCCTTAACGGTCCCCCTCCCCCCCCCTCTTCACAACCAATTGGTCAAAATTTAAACTGCAAATTGACAGTCTCTTTTCTCAAATTTCCCCCCTTACTGACCCTTCCCTAGCCGACATTGAGGCCCAGGTAGAACTAATCACCACCGCAATCACGACCGCCCAATCAAAACTCATCCAGGCTCCTCTCTTCTAATTCCCTGCCCCAAAACCCCTTTCCGGACTACCTCCACGACCTGATTCAGTCAAGGAACAGGATACGAAGACAATGGCAGCGCTACAGGGACCCTGACGAACAACTGAAATACAGAAGACTCTGCAAATCCGTCAAAAAAGAAATCGCAAACTTTCGCAACTCTAAATGGGAAAAATTATTGAACTCTCTAACTTTTGAGGACAACAGCTTGTGGAGAATGACGAAAGCCCTAAAAAAAACCACGTCTCTTCTCCCCCCCTCTAATCTCTAATAATACCTACATTTTAAATCCGGCCTCTAAAGCCAAAATCTTCGCTAATTTTCTCAAGAACTCCATGTCGCTTCCTCCTGCCGCCACCTCTTCCGAGGAATCCGACATCAAGTCCCACCATAAATCTATTGACCTATCCCCCCCTTTTAATCCCTCCCCCACTAGTTGCCCCGAAATAAAATCTCTACTTCATAATCTTAAAAATAGAAAAGCCCCGGGGCATGACTCAATTACCAACCTTCACTTAAAAAACTTCCTTAATTCTCCCCCAGCTTTGACCGTTCTCGAAAATCTTTTCAATTCCTGCATTTCCTGCTGCCATTTCCCTCAGAAATGGAAGCATGGAAAGGTTATTTTAATTTGTAAACCGGGGAAAAACCCGAATCTTCCGTCCAGCTATCGAACCATCACTCTTCTCTCCAACCTCTCCAAAGTTCTCGAAGCCCTTGTTTTAAATAGACTTAACTCCTTTCTCCAATCCAATAATATAATTCGCCCAGAGCAGTTGGGCTTCCGCTCCCACTCTTCTACCTCCCATCAAATTCTTAGACTTCTTGAACTAATCTCCGCCGGATTTAACTTCCGTCGGCGTTCTACACAAGCTGTTTTTCTCGACGTAGCCAAAGCCTATGACAAAGTATGGCACTCAGGACTTGTTTTCAAACTCAACTCTGTTGACGTCCCTTTGTACCTCCAAAAAATCATTAGCTCCTATCTTAGGGGCCGCACTTTCCAAACGTATGTGGATGGGGCCCTCTCTCCCAAACGCCGCGCCAGGGCCGGCGTCCCTCAAGGCGGACTCTTAAGTCCGACCCTTTTTAATATCTTTATGAACGACCTCCCCTCTCACAAAGACACCACCACCTTTATGTATGCTGATGACACAGCTATAGCCGTCCAATCAACTTATCCCGACGTTGCAATTAAAAAATTAAATTCACACCTTAAGCTACTTCAACTTTGGACCCGTAAATGGAAATTAACTATAAACGCAGACAAGAGAACACACAAACTTCTCGCGACATAGAAGACACCGTCTCACTCAACACCCTACACTTAACGGCGCTATCATCCCTACCAACCCCACGCATAAATTCCTAGGGCTACATCTAGACAGCAAGCTAACTTGGAACCATCATACCTCATCTATCCTTCGCAAAGCTACTGCAGCAAGGTCTATTCTCTCTTCCCTTCTGTGCCCTAAAAGTCCCCTCTCTCGACATAATAAACTCCGTATTTACCTAAGTTTAATCTGCACAGTGTTTAGTTATGCTTGTGAATTATCATTCAACACAAGCAAACGTAATCTGTCCAAATACGAAGTCTTTCAGAATAAGACGTTGCGGCACATTACTCAACAGAGAGAGATCCTTCAAACTCATCACATACCATCCATGAAGGATTTCTCTGTGAGGATGGCTACCAGGTTTAGATCCCATCTCCCTCTGACTCGTAATTCCCTACTTATTAACATTTGGAATACCCCGCTAGGCCCCCGAAACCGCAAATATAAGACCCCGAGAGCAATTTTTAACCCTCCCTAATAACAGCACTACGCAAACTTTCCTATGTCTACTCTCTTCTAGCAATTATTTTAGTGCTTAAGTTATCTTTTGTCTAGTTTTGTTTTGTTAGTCTTAGCACCTAGTGTAGTTTTTACGGTTACTGTGACATATAATTTATACTAATGGGAGTTGGCTTTTGGAATAAAATTGGGAAAAAAAAAAAAATCTACCCACCCGCCAGTAACAAACAACCTCCCAAATGAACCATATACTCCTGTGTTAATTTTAAGTTATAACTAATTATGTAATCCTAGTTTAAGCTTCCTCTTCCGTCAACTATCTACACAAACTAATTCATGTCGAGAGCAATTGTAATTTGTAAGGGCCATTGTTGAGAGGTATGTCAGAACCGCTGTAGGATCGGGTTTCCCGATGGAGCAGCTACCCGCTGGGCGACTTCGTCGCTGCCACCACCCCACTCCGTTAATATGTTTATTTCTCTAAAAAACGTAAATTCGACCACCATACCCCCCCCAAGCTTAAAAACACCCCCGTCCCGGAGCATCACTCCCATAAATTTCTAGGCATCATATTAGACAAAAAATTAACTTGGAATGACCATGTTAAAAACAGCATAGGTAAGGCTGCCATTCGCTGTCTCCTGTTTCCACTCCTTTGCAGGGCCAGCCCCCTGTCGGCCAAAAACAAAATTAGAATATACGTGGCTATCATTCGTCCGAAACTTATCTACGGCGGCGAAATAGTCCATAACACCTCCAAACAAAACCGTGCCAAAGTAGAGATTTTTCAAAATACCACCCTCCGAATGCTCACCAAACAAGGGCGACTTACGCGCATTCGCAAAATTAGGAAGGCGCACAACATTCCACCAATAATGGAATTCATCTGCAAACAGGCCACAAAGCTTGCCGCAGATCTACCACGGCACCCAAACAAGCTTCTAAACAAAATATGGTGCTACACTAAGGCCAAAAGGTGCAAATACAAAATGCTGAAGGACATCCTCACAAGAGCATGAACCGCACAAAGTATTGCTGTGGAAAAAATAAAAATAAAATAAAATAATGTTTTTACAAAAAAAAAACATGCAGCATACTTTGAGAAAAAATTAATTACATGCATATTGCCAAATGTTCCCTTGAACCTAGCATTAGTTTATTGTTTTAGTTTTAATTAGCATTAGCATATTATTTTTAGGTAGTTTTTAGCACTCAAACCCTATTAAAATTGACGAGCCATGTAGTTTATGTGAGCCAAATATGTAATTTCTGCCACGCAAGCTGGTAAGGTGGGTTACTCACCAGGAACAGCTGGAGTTGCGCCACGGCGCAGTCATGTAACTAGCGAACCAAATACGAAATAAAGATACAGGCCATGGCTGATGCAAAAACATTCTATGTATGTAAAATGGAGGTAGACACAGGTAAACAGCCTGATGGTCCATTCAACGTAGACAATTCGGCAATAGCTGTGGTAACAAGACTCACCTCAGAGATCTCAGGATCAGGCAGAAATGTCACGTTTGACAATTGGTATACCAGTTACCCATTACTTCTAAGGCTTCTTGATGACCATAATTTGACTGCTGTGGGCACACTTCGAAAAAACAAACCTGAGATTCCTGCAGAATTCCTACTGATTAAGGGCAAAAATAGGTGTGACAGTATGTTTGGATTTACAGGTAAAATGACACTCCTCTCTTACACATCATACGGCAAGAAAAAGAAAAATGTCGTTCTCCTCAGCAGCATGCACCACGATAATAGTATTGATCCAGATTCTGGTGATAAGAAGAAACCACATATTATCACCTTCTACAATTTAACCAAAGGAGGCACTGATATTGTTGACAAAATGGCAGGAGAATATAATACAACAAGAAATAGTCGTCGATGGCCTATGGTTGTTTTCTATACTCTCCTAAACATATCAACAATAAATTCGCACATTCTCTATTGCCACAACCCTCATAACAACCTACAATGCCGGTTGTTCATCAAGAATGTGGGTATGCAACTCATACAGGACACTTTGAGAAGGAGGCTACAGAACATGCGCATCAAAAAAGATCTCAGAGGAGAAATTAGAAGATTACTGCATGGACCTCTACAGTCATCGGTAGCACTGAAGAGACAGAGATCTAAGGGTGCAAAGAGATGTGCCTTCTGTAACAGGTCACGTGATCGGAAGGTTAAAACCATGTGTGACAGCTGTGGTAAGCATGTGTGTAGTGAACACAGCAAGATTTGTGTCAGCTGTATTGACTGTCAAGATACAGTATCAGCTGGTGAATCTGAATAATTTGTGATTTGACTACAATGGCATTATAATTATGGTACATGGCTTTACTAAAATCAAAAATTTATCCCCCTTAGTTTGACAAATTTTGGAAAAAATAAATAAAAATATAATACAATAACTAGAAACCTTTTCATTAATGAGTGGAATCAGAATAAAGTAAGATGTGACTATACTCACAATGTGTATACTCCTGTACGGCTGCATTCAATAAGTTAACATTTTGTTTTGCCTTAGTTTGGCCAAGTATTAAATAAAAATGAAAAACAAAATTTGTGATAATAAATGTAAAGGTCTTCATTAAACAATGGAAACAGAAAAATGTAAGATTTGACTAAACTGTTAATATGTATACCCATCAATGGAATTTTTAATAAAATAAAAGTTTACTTTTCTTTAATTTGACAATTTTTAAAAATAGAGAATGATAAATATTCTATATAAAGCATGAATACCTTCATAAAAGTGTGGAGGAATATGTAAAAGAAGTTATATGCAAATATTAGATAGCTTAGTAATAATATGTAAATTTTCTCTATTGGGGTGTCCAAACACCCCACCGCACTAATGGTGTTCCAAATGCCCACCGGACTAACGCAGGGTTAAGGACTGCATGTCGCTCCCTCCTGTGGCAACCTCCGCAGAGGAAACCGATATTAAGTCCCACCGTAAATCAATTAACTTATCTTCCCCTTTTCATCCCTCTCCCACTAGTAGCACAGAAATTAAATCTTTGCTTCATAATCTTAAAAATAGAAAAGCTCCAGATCATGACTCAATTACTAATCTTCACTTAAAAAACTTAATCAATTCTCCCCCAGCCTTGCTCATTCTGGAAAATCTCTTTAACTCCTGCCTTTCCTGCTGCCATTTCCCTCAGAAATGGAAGCATGGCAAAATCATTTTAATACGTAAACCCGGAAAAAACCCAAATCTTCACAGCCCCCGCTTCCCATGAGAGAAATCCTGCAAAAACATCATATACCATCCATTAAGGAGTTCTCCATGAGAATGGCCAACAGGTTTAGAGTCCGTCTCTTCCTGACCCATAACTCCCTTCTTGTAAATATTTGGAAAACCCCATTAGGCCCCCGTAAACATAAATACAAGACCCCCAGAGATATTTTTAACCCTCCCTAAATATAGCACAACACAAACTTTTCAATTCTATCTAAATATCTCTTCTTGTAAATATTAAAGTGCTTAATTCATGTTTAGTCTTAGTCATTTAGTTGTAGTTCTTGCTATTGTTGTAAATAAATAGACTTATGGGATTTGGCTTTAAGGGAAAAAAAACTAGTACTAACCTGCCAGTAACAAAATATTCCCTACTGAATGATAAACTAACAAGATTATTTTTACTTTTCTAACCTATCAAGTATTTTAGTTTAAGCTTCCTCTTCTTTCCTCTATCTACACAATGCCATCGTTGTTTGAGAGTAATTGTTATCTGTAAGGGCCACTGTTAAAAGGTACGTCAGAAATGCTGTAGGATCTGGCTTCCCGATGGAGCAGCAAGCCGCTAGGTGACTTCATCGCTGTAATCCCCAGAGACCAGAATTCGCAGATGCCTACGAAACGCAATTTATGGAAAACATTACAAACAACAATGACACAAGGCAGAAAGTAAACAGAACACTTAAGATCCTAAGGGAACACGACGAAAGCTCAGAACCCATAAGAATAACGAGGAGAGAAATCAAAGCACACATAAAAAGGCTAAAACCCCTAAAAGCGCCAGGGGAAGACGACATTAGAAACACCAAAATTAAATACTTACCAAGCAAACTAATCAACTACTTAGCCAAACTAGCATCAGCCATACATAACACCTCACACTTCCCCACACCATTGAAAAACGCTGTAATACTATCATTCCACAAGCCAGGCAAAGAAAAGGCATTTCCACAGAACTACAGACCAATCAGCCTACTCACAACACTCAGTAAATTAATTGAACATACAATACACGACAGGTTAAACAACACATGATCAAACACAAATTCATCAGACAAGGACAATTCGGCTTCCGACACGCACACGCAACGACTCACCAGATATACAGACTCACAGAACACTGAGCAACAGCCAGAAACATAAACAACGCTACAGGAATAATACTAATCGATATCGAGAAAGCTTTCGATAAAGTATGGACACTAGCACCTATATACCAACTAATAGAACTCAACCTCCCGAATAATCTAATTAGACTTATCCAAAACTACATGCAAAACAGGACATATCAAACAAAACTCGAAACACCATTACTCGCACAAAACACAGATTAATGCTGGAGTACCGCAAGGCTCAATTTTGGGGCCGACACTGTTCAATCTATACATTAACGATACGCCAAAAACAGATAAAACAAACATAGCAATGTACACGGCAATCTACACGTAATCATGGCAACTGAATACCATAATGAAAAACCTAGAAGAAGAACTACAACACATCACTGCATATGTCCAGACATGGAGGATAAAAATTAATAATACCAAAACTTCATGAAACTAGAAAAGATTCAGAATAAGTTCCTCAGACGAACCACAAAACACACAGAGGAAATCAGGAGAGAGACAAACGTTTAAACAATTCAGGAATACATTATGCACCAAACTGAAAACTTTTATAATAAATTGAAGGAAAATACTACAGGAAACGAATTGATGAAAAACCCACTCCCCTTAGACATCAGGAAACTCCCATTTACATATAGGTACAAAACTACATTTCACAACCACATGGCTCACAAAAACAAAGCCAGAACACAAATGGCAAAAAGAGAACTCCCACCTGTGAGGATGAGAGCAGCAGAGCGACCAGCGCGGAGACTCCCGCCGCTAGCAGACTGAAGGACGGAAGCCAACGAGCCGGAAAACAGGACCAAAGGAGCTAATCCAGAAGAGACTAGCAAACAAAACCAGAAGACCAGAGAGAACAAAGGAAACAAAGGACGAGGAACAAAGAATCCGGAACAAGACCAGAAGACCACCAAGCAGCGGAATGAAACAAAAGAAATCGTTGAATTGAATTATCATTGTATATATCATTACACCATATTGTAAATAATCATCAATCAGAAATCATCATAGTATACATTTATGTATTTATTTATAAGACAGTTTCTCCTGAAATGAATTCAAACAAGAAAAATGATAAGAATGTAACCAAAATGACATATAGTATAATACCAAAGGGTAATAAACTTGTTAAATATATCTTTAGGAAATGCTAAATGTATTAACATAAGACAATAAAGAGATTTTGAATTGAATTGTTCTCTTGAACTTAGTATTAGTTTTTTTTAGCATTAGTTCATTCTTATTAGCCTTAGGTAGTATTTACCACCCAAACCCTCTTAGGCTAGATGAGCCACGTTTAAATACAAAAGCCAAATATGTAATTTCTGCCATGCAAGCTGGTAAGGTGGGTTACTCACCAGGAACAGGTGGAGTTGCGCCTCGGCGCAGTCATTGAAACTAGTGAACAATCAAGAAAAACAAGCCAGAACTGCGTCCCGATTTCATCAATGTAAATTTCAAGAATTGCAAGGAAGGATCTTCAATTTTTATCTTCAGTAAAGATTTGATGGCGGTGTCATATAAACCAAGGAAGAACAAGCTCGTAACTCTGATCTCAACTCTTCATGACGATGATGCTTTAAATCAAAACGGAAAACCAGAAATCATCAATTATAACTCGACTAAAGGGGCAGTTGATTCGTTTGACCAAATGTGTCAGAGCATGAATTGCGGAATTGTGTATATTCTAGAATATGGTTAACATTGCCGGAATTAATTCTTATGTAGTTTATCTACATAACTTTTTAAAAAAAGATAACTAGGCAAGAGAAACCGATTTCACGATTCGACTATTCTATTTTACTAGCCGAGCAACTAACTAGTCAATGGATGCGAATGAGACTTGCTTTGAAGATACCAGCAAGACTTCAAAAGTCTATACGCAGATGCCTAAAAATGCCTGAAACTGAGGCCCTTCCATTACTGCAGACCATGGTGGCACCTACCAAAGAAAATATTGCAGTCATTGTAGTTATAAAAGAAAAAGAATGTCTAAAATGAAGTGTGATAAGTGATGCAAACCAGTATGCAGTGACCCCCATAAGAAGATATGTATATCCTGTGAAGTAAAGTAGACTCACTTTTCAAGCTTGGTATTTTTACATTTTGTGACTGATCTGTTCCTGTTGTAACTGTAGTGTAAGATTATATTCTTGTATTCTTGATTATATTATATTGATATTGCATGTTGTGATATTGAAATGCTGGGTACCTACAAGAAATTTTTATTATTCTCTAGTTTTGTGACTGATTGGATCCTATTTTATAAATAATATGTACCTATGTTGTTTTTAGCATTTCTTTCGTAGTAGTAGTAATAGTAATTGGATTTCAAAGATGCGTCGACAGCTAACCCTTGATAGAGACATTTTGCAGGAAACAAATTACAACGTTGATCAATGGGAAAGATTTATTGAAACCAATGAACCTCCCTTAGTTGATGATCAAAGACCGGCATACAACGCTATTCTGGACCTGATCAGAAATGGAAATGGTGGACTATTCTTTCTTGATGCGCCAGGTGGGACAGGAAAAACATTTCTTATTAATTTGCTTCTTCCTAAAATTTGGAAGCAAAATGAAATTGTACTTGCAGTTGCATCATCAGGAACTGCATCAAAATTATTGGATGGAGGTCGAACAGCTCATTCTGTTCTTAAGTTACCACTAAATCTAGCACATTCAGAGCCTCAGATTTGTAACATTAGCAAGGGCTCCAGTCGAGCTCAATTGCTAAATAAGTGCAACGTTATTGTATGGGATGAGTGTAGTATGTCACATAAGAAAGCTCTTGAAGCTCTTGATCGAACTCTGCAAGATGTAAGGGAAGACAGCCGTCTTAATGGGAGGAGCAATGGTAGTGCTGGCAGGTGACTTTCAGCAAACATTACCAGTTATTCCACGATCAACACCAGCAGATGAACTATACGCTTGCCTCAAAGCATCACACCTTTGGAGACACTTTCAGAAAATAGGACTGACCACCAATATGAGAGTTCATTTACTTGGAGATACTACTGCACAGAACTTCGCTCATCAACTGTTGTGCCTCGGTGATGGCAAATTTCCTACGGATCCTAGAACTAATCTGATTTCTATTCCATCGGATTTTTGCACAGTGGTCCAGTCAGTTCAAGAATTACAAAACAAAGTTTTTCCGAACATTCGCAAAATCTTCGGAAAACATGAATGGCTTTGCGAACGAGCAATTCTGGCACCTAAAAATGAGAGCATTAGTAATATCAATCTCCATATACAGAATCAGCTGCCCGGAGATACCACAACATACAAGTCCATTGACACCGTCATCGATAGCCAGCAGCCTATATTTTATCTAACTGAGTTCCTCAACTCTTTGGAACCACCTGGGATGCCACCGCACAACTTAATTTTTAAAATTGGAGCCCCGATAATGTTACTGCATAATATTGACCCGCCTAATTTGTGTAATGGAACCAGACTATGTGTGAAGAACCTCATGCCAAACGTTATAGAAGCTACAATATTAACAGGCTGTGCCAGTGGAGAAGATGTGCTCATTCCACTCATTCCTCTGATACCCACTGACATTCCTTTCAATTTCAAGCGACTGCAATATCCTGCGCGAATTGCATTTGCTATAACTATAAACAAGGCTCAAGGGCAGTCACTTGAAGTAGCAGATATTAACTTAGAAAATCCACACTTTTCACACGGACAACTATATGTTGCGTGCTCCAGAGTGGGCACACCAAGAAATTTATTCATTTTCGCACCTGATGGCAAAATCAAAAATGTTGTTTACAAAAAGGCATTAGAATAATAACCATGTTGTAATATTAAATGTAGCAAAATAAGAAAATATGTAACAATGTGATAAATTATATAATTTTTAACGTATGTGAATTAAAACAATATGAATTAATCATAATATCTTAGTTTCTTTTTTAAATTTCAATACATCGATATCCTCTAAGTTCCTATAAACTATTATTATAAGCCCGAGCAACACCGGGTATTTACAGCTAGTATATATACATGCACACACACATCCATGATATATGATTTTAATATAACATAAGAACACATTACACATGCAAAGTCATTTCAGTGCTAAATATTATTTTGTTTTATTTTTCAGTTGCAGAATTCAAAGGCGAGCCTCAGAAATTCTTATAACCGTGATTTACGAGAATGCAGGGATGCCCCATCAGGCTCCAAAGGTACCAGAAAAAGAAAATGGTACTTAATGGATGCCATGGGGAGTTCTTGAAAGATTTTGTAGGTATTCATAGAAAAATGGGGAGCAACACAGATGATGGATCTCAATCAGAAGAACAACAGGAAGCGGATAATTCAATGGAAGACATTCCTAATGCTACGGTTGAAGATGCCCCAACTTCTCAACCTATGGTTGAAGATTTTATGATTCCTCAACCATGCCAGAAAAAAGCTTCTGCAGCTTAGAAGGTAGCAGATCCCATGATAACGTTTTTGAAATCGAGATGAAAAGGAAAACCCAAATCTTACTTTTTTAAAAGTTTGATTCCAGATGTGGATTCGCTCTCAGCAGTAAGGAAAAGGAAGTTTAAATTAGAAGTGATGACTCTCTTAAACCGATATCTTGAAGAGCAGGAAAATTTCTCTATTTTCATCAATCAGAACCGTTTCCCTCTGCTTCCAGTTTGGCAGACAGTACAACTTCCCTTGAGAGTGGACGAATAATAATTCAACCCGGCAATGTACTTTATACCAGATTATACCTGGACAATTCATATGATATTTCCATACAAGTTGTTTAGGCTTTCATTAACCCTTGCAAATTACAACATACATGTTCCATCAAACTTATTCACTTTCAAAATACTAATCATTGCATATACAAAGCAATCTTCAACCAGAATACACTTTCCATCTCTTTATTTTACCACTTTCCACGAAGATTAAAAATTACGCTATGAAATAACGTCTTAAGCAAGTCAAACAGTAGTAATGTTGAAAAGAAAATACCTAAGACCAGGTACACATAATCAATATGATACCTCAGATTACTAAAACATTTTATATATATTGAGATTCGACAAAAATATTTATCCGTCATACCTAAATGAAAGCCGCAACTGCAAACATTGAAGCCAGTTTTAGTGAATAACTTCCAATAAATTTAACAAAATAACAAGGTCATCTAATATCATTTCAAACAAGTTACATATAGAAGATAAACTCTTGCAAACAATGTTTCAACCCAGTGAAAACACTTCTACAGAAGATGGAACTTTATGTTATTAAAATAATCTGTAACAGATGCCATACATGTGGAAATACCCATAGAACAGGAAAATCTGAAGAAAAAAAAATACATCTCCTGTACGATACAGAATATAATTACAAATCAAACATCACCAAAATACCTTATTTTACAGAATATTTTCATAACAATGACCAACCGTAATATTCACATTTGAGTATCGGCAATATTACTAGGCAAGCATTAAAACTGAGAGATTCAGTCTTCTCCAAAACACAAAATCTTGGAATCCAGGACATATCCAATGTTTTCAAAAGAATACTCTATGTTCAGTAACAAGAAGAGGCTACGTTAGCCTTCCCTCTCTTAACTTTCAAATACATAAGTAACACTCACAAGAAATTTCATAGTGAAAGGAGGTTAAGTTTTCATTTAAAATTTGAATTGAAAATAACTGTGCAAATATATATTACACTTGCTTCTGACCCATCCATGAAAAAGGATATTTTCAAGGGATCATGCAGCTTATGGAATTACTTCTGAAACAGCATGAACTAATCAGATATCTCTTAAAATATTTAATACAACAAAGCAATAAAATGCCATCACAAAAATGTTTGACATTACAATACCATGAGGCAAAACACAAAACGAAACTTGGTTAACTGTATAAATAAAAACATCCTAATCAGTTTAGAATGATTGATACTTATTACAACCTCAGTCCGGTTAAACAAAGTTTCAAAGGTAAGGGAAATCCCATGATACAACCATTACTCACTTGAATTTTTCATATAGAACACATTCCTCAAGTATGTAGCGCACAAACAAATCTTGCTGTGTTACCCTTGAGTTTACTTTTCTACTACAAAAATAATGGTACTAAATAATACATGTTGACATCATACAACAATGTGAGTATATATACCAAAATCATTAGAAATATGTTGCATCCAAAGGTGTCACAACATTTCCTTATTAAACTGTTATAATTTAAAAAAAAGTACTCCGACCCGGCAATGTATTGTATACCACCAGATTATACCTTGACAATTCATAGGATATTTCTATACAAGATGATTAGGCTTTCAATAACCCTTACAAATTACAACATACATGTTCCATCAAACTTATTCACTTTCAATATACTAATCATTGCATATACAAAGAAATCTTCAACCAGATTACTCTATCCATTTCTTAATTTTACCACTTTCTACAAAGATTAAAAATTACGCTATAAAATTACACATTAAGCAAGAGAAAATAGTAGTAAGATGGAAAAGAAAGTAAATCAGACTAGGGTCTCATAATCAATATGATACCTTAGATTACTAAAACATTTTACACATACTGATATTTGAAAAAATACTTCATCCGTCATATCTAAATGAAAGCCGCAACTGCAAACATTTAAGCCAGTTTGAGTGAATAACTTCCAATAAATTTAACAAAATAACAAGTTCATCTGACATTATTTCAAAAAATTATTCTGCAACAGGTGCCACCCATGTGGAATAAATACCCATTGAACAGGAAAGCTGAAGAAAAAAAATACATCTCCTGTACGATACAGAATATACTTACAAATCAAACATCACCAAAATACCATACTTTTCAGAATCTTTTCATAACAATGACCAACCGTAATATTCACATTTGAGTATCGGCAATATTACTAGGCAAGCATTAAAACTGAGAGATTCAGTCTTCTCCAAAACACAAAATCTTGGAATCCAGGACATATCCAATGTTTTCAAAAGAATACTCTATGTTCAGTAACAAGAAGAGGCTACGTTAGCCTTCCCTCTCTTAACTTTCAAATACATAAGTAACACTCACAAGAAATTTCATAGTGAAAGGAGGTTAAGTTTTCATTTAAAATTTGAATTGAAAATAACTGTGCAAATATATATTACACTTGCTTCTGACCCATCCATGAAAATGGATATTTTCAAGGGATCATGCACCTTGTGGAATTACTTCTCAAACAGCATAAACTGATCAGATATCTCTTCAAATATTTAATACAACAAAGCAATAAAATGCCATCACAAAAACCAATTTCACAAAAATGTTTGACATTACAATACCATGAGGCAAAACACAAAATGAAACTTGGTTAACTGTATAAATAAAAACATCCTAATCAGTTTAGAATAATTGATACCCATTACCACCGGACGTTCAACAGAGCTTCAAATGAATTTTTCATATAGAATACTTTCCTCAAAGAATATAGCGCACAAACAAATTTTGTTCTGTTATCTTTGAGTTGAGTTTTCTACTACGAAAAGAATGGCACAAAATAATACGTTGACATCATACAACTATGTGAGTATATACGCCAACGTCATTAGAAATATGTTGCATCCAAAGGTGTCACAACGTTTCCTTATAAAACTGTTACAATTTAAAAATAAATACTTCAACCCGGCAATGTACCTTATACCAGATTATACATTGACAATTCATAGGAATTTCCGTACACCGCGATTAGGCTTTCATTAACCCTTGAAAATTACAACATACATGTTCCATCAAACTTATTCACTTTCAAAATACTAATCATTGCAAATACAAAGAAATCTTCAACCAGAGCACTCTATCCATTTCTTTATTTTACCACTTTCTATGAAGATTAAGAATTATGCTATGGAATAACGTCTTAAGCAAGAACAAACAGTATTATTGTTGAAAAGAAAATAACTAAGACCAGGGTCACATATCAATATGATACCTCAGATTACTAAAACATTTTACAAATATTGAGATTTCAAAAAATATTTTTCCGTCATACCTCAATGAAAGCCGCAACTGCAAACATTTAAGCCAGTTTTAGTGAATAACCTCCAATAAATTTAACAAAATAACAAGTTCATCTGATATTATTTCAAATAAGTTACATAGGCAACATGACCACTTGCAAACAAAGTTTCAACCCAGTAAAAACACTCTACAGAAGAAGGAACTTTATGCTATGAAAATTATTCTGCAATGGGTGCCATCCATGTGGGATAAATACCCATAGAACAGGAAAATATGAAGAAAGAAACATCTCCTGTATGGTACAGAACATAGTTACAAATAAAACATCTCCGAAATACCATACTTTTCAGAATCTTTTCATAACAATGACCAACTTTAATATTCACATTTGAGTGTCGGCAATATTACTAGGCAAGCGTTAAAACTGAGAGATACAGCCTTCTCCAAAATACAAAATCTTGGAATCCATGACATATTTCATTTTTTCAAAAGAATAATCTATGTTAATTGAGTAAGAAGAAGAGACTACGTTGGCCTTCCCTCTCTAAACTTTCAAATACATAAGTAACACTAACAAGAAATTTAATAGTGAAAGGAGGTTAAGTTTTCATTTAAAATTTGAATTGAAAATCGTTGTGTGTACAAACGAGCAGGTAAATTTGAATCCTACACTTTCTTCTGTCACATCCATGAAAAAAGAATTCTTCAAGTGATCATGCATTTATGGAATTAATTTACCAACAGCTTAAACTGATCAGATCTCTCTTAAAATATTTAATACAACAAAGCAATCAAATACCATCTCAAAAGAGAATTTCACAAAACGTTTGACATTACCATGCCACGAGGCAAATCAAATAAAGATACTTGGTAAATTGTACAAAGAAAAACATACTACTCAGTTTAGAATGATCGACACCCATTACAACTTTAGTCCGGTTCAACAAATTTTCAAAGGCAAAAGATATCCTAAAAGTACAACCATTACTAACTTCAATTATTAATATAAAATACTTTCCTCAAAGCATGTAGCGCACAAACAAATTTTGCTATGTTTTCGTTGAGTTGACTTTTCTACTGCGATAAAAATGGAAAAAAATAATACATGTTGACATCATACCACAATGTGAGTATATACGCCAAAATCATTACGAATATGTTGCATCCAACGGTGTCACCACGTTTCCTTATATAACTGTTACAATTTAAAAATAAATACTTCAACCCGGCAATGTACTTTATACCAGATTATACCTTGACAATTCATAGAATATTTCCATACACCATGATTAGGCTTTCATTAACCATTGCAGATTACAACATACATGTTCCATCAAACTTATTCACTTTCAAAATACTAATCGTTGCATATACAGTAAACTTCCTGTTATCCAGCTAGCTCGGGGAATTGTGCTTTCCGGCTAACTGAATATTCCGGTTGCTTGAGAGTTTCATTGTATATGCCTTATTGCATTTGGAAACCAAAATATGGAACAGATGCAAAACTATACATATACCTTGGAATTTCTAACCCATAGAATCGATATTCTACTAACAGTTATTCTTAAATAATTTCTTGATATTCAAGGAAGTAATGAAATTAAAATATACAAGTATTCAATACACTTAATAGCAATATTTTAATAATTACTAGCTACATTACACCCAGCAGTTTCTCGTATGCCTATCGCTAGTAGCTTCTCCTTTGTTTTAATAACAACGGGAGGTAAGGGTTAACTTAGTCCAACCATTAGAATTTTCCAACAGCAAAAATTGTTTCCTTATCCAAGAAGAAGAATTATCCTCACACAACTCAAAGTATTAGCAAAAATTTTTGAGGAAAATTGGTATTAAACGAAAAACGAACTTAAGTAGTGTATAAATAAGCAATTCCAAGATGAGAGCATGATTCTGCACCTAAGTAGCATCCTTAAAATAATGTAATAAACTATTATAATGCATAGAATTTTCTCACTCTTAAAACATTCTTATTTAGGAGGTTTGATACAAGAACGGAAACTTATGACACTACGCCTACATAGTTCTTTTTTCTGCTGTAAGGTGTTGCCATCTACGAACCAGATTGTAAACTTCATGTGGGAAAAAAATGTCAACTTACGTCTTTTATTTTTTTATTAACAATAAAAGTGGACTCTAGAGAGTAATAAGTAGAATAACACTTGAACTAACCAGAGTTGAATGTGGTAAACATCGCCAAAACAAACCGATCTCATCAGCATTATAAATCTGATCAGGGGTTAGGTCATGTTCCTTAACTCATGTTTCAGAAAAATCAAAGAATTTATCGGCAGCTTTTTGGTCACCCGATATTTTATCACCCGAAATATCTAGACGTCTGATCCAATGCCTAATCTTAAAACGTGTTATCCATCCATCTGAAAATGTACACGGTTCACTAATGCCCATTTGTTCAGAAAAATCTTTAGACTTTTCAATCAACATTGGTCCAGAAATAGGGGCTCCCTCAGAACGCTTTATAGAAAACCATTCATACACAGCAATATCCAATTGCTCAAGTCTCGGCTTTTGAAGAGTGCGCCGATATTCAATTCCTCTAGTAGTCTCAGAAGAAGTAACATATTTCAATAACTGTGATTTCTGTGCCTGAATATCATAAATAGTTGAAAAACCAACATTGAACTCTTCTTTAAAACATTGAGATTCTCACATTTCTCTAAACGTTTAATGATATTAAGTTTCTGGGTTAACGTTAGTTCAACCCGTTTCCTTTTATCACTTTTAGCGCATATTGCAGTTTTAGGAGGCATTTAAAAAGGGTGGACGAAATATTTCATTTAACACAAACACTGATTCCAAAAAACATACATAGTTGCGCATTACGACTACCAACGTGAACGCCATATTCATTTCAATTACCGGTAGCATTCCGAAATAGATGGAAAAATCGCAGAAAGCGCCAATGTTAGCGGTAACATTCCAAACTAGAGGAAATTTTTTTTAAAAATCTAGAGGCCGGAGATGCCGGTTGCTTGAATGCCGGACAACTGGAAGTTTATTATACAAAGAAATCTTCAACCAGAGCACTCTTACCATTTCTTTATTTACCACTTCCTACGAAGAGTAAAAATTACGCTACAAAATTACACAATAAGTAAGAGAAAATAGTAGTAAGACGGAAAAGAAAGTAACTCAGACCAGGGTCACATAATCAATATGATACCTCATATTACTAAAACATTATATACATATTGAGATTTCAAAAGTATTTTTCCATCATACCTCAATGAAAGCCGCACCTGCAAATATTTAAGCCAGTTTTAGTGAATAACCTCCAATAAATTTAACAAAATAACAAGTTCATCTGATATTATTTCAAATAAGTTACATATGCAACATGACCACTTGCAAACAAAGTATCAACCCAGTAAAAACACTCTACAGAAGATGGAACTTTATGCTATGAAAATTATTCTGCAATGGGTGCCATCCACGTGGGATAAATACCCATAGAACAGGAAAATATGAAGAAAGAAACATCTCCTGTATGGTACAGAACATAGTTACAAATAAAACATCTCCGAAATACCATACTTTTCAGAATCTTTTCATAACAATGACCAACTTTAATATTCACATTTGAGTATCGGCAATATTACTAGGCAAGCGTTAAAACTGAGAGATACAGCCTTCTCCAAAATACAAAATCTTGGAATCCATGACATATTTCATTTTTTCAAAAGAATAATCTATGTTAATTGAGTAAGAAGAAGAGACTACGTTGGCCTTCCCTCTCTAAACTTTCAAATACATAACACTCACAAGAAATTTAATAGTGAAAGGAGGTTAAGTTTTCATTTAAAATTTGAATTGAAAATCGTTGTGTGCACAAACGAGCAGGTAAATTGGAATCTTACACTTTCTTCTGTCACATCCATGAAAAAAGAATTCTTCAAGTGATCATGCATTTATGGAATTAATTTACCAACAGCTTAAACTGATCAGATCTCTCTTAAAATATTTAATACAACAAAGCAATAAAATGCCATCACAAAAACCAATTTAACAAAAAGTGTGAGATTACAATGCCACGAGGCAAATCATATAACGATACTTGGTAAATTGTACAAAGAAAAACAACCTACTCAGTTTAGAATGATCAATACCCATTACAACTTTAGTCTGGTTCAACAAAGTTTCAAAGGCAACAGATATCCCAAAAGTACAACCATTACTAACTTCAATTATTAATATAAAATACTTTCCTCAAAGAAAGTAGCGCACAAACAAATCCTGCTATGTTATCGTTGAGTTGACTTTTCTACTATGAAAAGAATGCTAAAAAGTAATACATGTTGACATCATACCACGATGTGAGTATATACGCCAAAATCATACAAATATGTTGCATCCAAAGGTGTCACCACATTTCCTTATATAACTGTTACAATTTAAAAAAAATAATTCAACCCGGCAATGTACTTTATACCAGATTATACCTGGACAATTCATATGATATTTCCATACAAGTTGTTTAGGCTTTCATTAACCCTTGCAAATTACAACATACATGTTCCATCAAACTTATTCACTTTCAAAATACTAATCATTGCATATACAAAGAAATCTTCAACCAGAATACTCTATCCATTTCTTAATTTTACCACTTTCTACGAAGATTAAAAATTATGCTATAAAATTTAAACTTTGAATTGAAAATCATTGCGTGTACAAACGTGCAGGTAAATTGGAATCTTACACTTTCTTCTGCCACATTCATGAAAAAGGAACTTACGAAAATAAAGGCACAAAATAATACGTTGACATCATACCATTATGTGAGTATATACGCCAACTTCATTAGAAATATGTTGCATCCAAAGGTGTTACAACGTTTCCTTATTAAACTGTTACAATTTTTAAAAAAATACTCCGACCCGGCAATGTATTGTATACCACCAGATTATACCTTTACAGTTCATAGAATATTTCCAGATACCATGATTAGGCATTCATTAAGCCTTGCAAATTACAACATACATGTTCCATCAAACTTATTCACTTTCAAAATACTAATCATTGCATATACAAAGCAATCTTCAACCAGAATACACTTTCCATCTCTTTATTTTACCACTTTCCACGAAGATTAAAAATTACGCTATGAAATAACGTCTTAAGCAAGTCAAACAGTAGTAATGTTGAAAAGAAAATACCTAAGACCAGGTACACATAATCAATATGATACCTCAGATTACTAAAACATTTTATATATATTGAGATTCGACAAAAATATTTATCCGTCATACCTAAATGAAAGCCGCAACTGCAAACATTGAAGCCAGTTTTAGTGAATAACTTCCAATAAATTTAACAAAATAACAAGGTCATCTAATATCATTTCAAACAAGTTACATATAGAAGATAAACTCTTGCAAACAATGTTTCAACCCAGTGAAAACACTTCTACAGAAGATGGAACTTTATGTTATTAAAATAATCTGTAACAGATGCCATACATGTGGAAATACCCATAGAACAGGAAAATCTGAAGAAAAAAAAATACATCTCCTGTACGATACAGAATATAATTACAAATCAAACATCACCAAAATACCTTATTTTACAGAATATTTTCATAACAATGACCAACCGTAATATTCACATTTGAGTATCGGCAATATTACTAGGCAAGCATTAAAACTGAGAGATTCAGTCTTCTCCAAAACACAAAATCTTGGAATCCAGGACATATCCAATGTTTTCAAAAGAATACTCTATGTTCAGTAACAAGAAGAGGCTACGTTAGCCTTCCCTCTCTTAACTTTCAAATACATAAGTAACACTCACAAGAAATTTCATAGTGAAAGGAGGTTAAGTTTTCATTTAAAATTTGAATTGAAAATAACTGTGCAAATATATATTACACTTGCTTCTGACCCATCCATGAAAAAGGATATTTTCAAGGGATCATGCAGCTTATGGAATTACTTCTGAAACAGCATGAACTAATCAGATATCTCTTAAAATATTTAATACAACAAAGCAATAAAATGCCATCACAAAAATGTTTGACATTACAATACCATGAGGCAAAACACAAAACGAAACTTGGTTAACTGTATAAATAAAAACATCCTAATCAGTTTAGAATGATTGATACTTATTACAACCTCAGTCCGGTTAAACAAAGTTTCAAAGGTAAGGGAAATCCCATGATACAACCATTACTCACTTGAATTTTTCATATAGAACACATTCCTCAAGTATGTAGCGCACAAACAAATCTTGCTGTGTTACCCTTGAGTTTACTTTTCTACTACAAAAATAATGGTACTAAATAATACATGTTGACATCATACAACAATGTGAGTATATATACCAAAATCATTAGAAATATGTTGCATCCAAAGGTGTCACAACATTTCCTTATTAAACTGTTATAATTTAAAAAAAAGTACTCCGACCCGGCAATGTATTGTATACCACCAGATTATACCTTGACAATTCATAGGATATTTCTATACAAGATGATTAGGCTTTCAATAACCCTTACAAATTACAACATACATGTTCCATCAAACTTATTCACTTTCAATATACTAATCATTGCATATACAAAGAAATCTTCAACCAGATTACTCTATCCATTTCTTAATTTTACCACTTTCTACAAAGATTAAAAATTACGCTATAAAATTACACATTAAGCAAGAGAAAATAGTAGTAAGATGGAAAAGAAAGTAAATCAGACTAGGGTCTCATAATCAATATGATACCTTAGATTACTAAAACATTTTACACATACTGATATTTGAAAAAATACTTCATCCGTCATATCTAAATGAAAGCCGCAACTGCAAACATTTAAGCCAGTTTGAGTGAATAACTTCCAATAAATTTAACAAAATAACAAGTTCATCTGACATTATTTCAAAAAATTATTCTGCAACAGGTGCCACCCATGTGGAATAAATACCCATTGAACAGGAAAGCTGAAGAAAAAAAATACATCTCCTGTACGATACAGAATATACTTACAAATCAAACATCACCAAAATACCATACTTTTCAGAATCTTTTCATAACAATGACCAACCGTAATATTCACATTTGAGTATCGGCAATATTACTAGGCAAGCATTAAAACTGAGAGATTCAGTCTTCTCCAAAACACAAAATCTTGGAATCCAGGACATATCCAATGTTTTCAAAAGAATACTCTATGTTCAGTAACAAGAAGAGGCTACGTTAGCCTTCCCTCTCTTAACTTTCAAATACATAAGTAACACTCACAAGAAATTTCATAGTGAAAGGAGGTTAAGTTTTCATTTAAAATTTGAATTGAAAATAACTGTGCAAATATATATTACACTTGCTTCTGACCCATCCATGAAAATGGATATTTTCAAGGGATCATGCACCTTGTGGAATTACTTCTCAAACAGCATAAACTGATCAGATATCTCTTCAAATATTTAATACAACAAAGCAATAAAATGCCATCACAAAAACCAATTTCACAAAAATGTTTGACATTACAATACCATGAGGCAAAACACAAAATGAAACTTGGTTAACTGTATAAATAAAAACATCCTAATCAGTTTAGAATAATTGATACCCATTACCACCGGACGTTCAACAGAGCTTCAAATGAATTTTTCATATAGAATACTTTCCTCAAAGAATATAGCGCACAAACAAATTTTGTTCTGTTATCTTTGAGTTGAGTTTTCTACTACGAAAAGAATGGCACAAAATAATACGTTGACATCATACAACTATGTGAGTATATACGCCAACGTCATTAGAAATATGTTGCATCCAAAGGTGTCACAACGTTTCCTTATAAAACTGTTACAATTTAAAAATAAATACTTCAACCCGGCAATGTACCTTATACCAGATTATACATTGACAATTCATAGGAATTTCCGTACACCGCGATTAGGCTTTCATTAACCCTTGAAAATTACAACATACATGTTCCATCAAACTTATTCACTTTCAAAATACTAATCATTGCAAATACAAAGAAATCTTCAACCAGAGCACTCTATCCATTTCTTTATTTTACCACTTTCTATGAAGATTAAGAATTATGCTATGGAATAACGTCTTAAGCAAGAACAAACAGTATTATTGTTGAAAAGAAAATAACTAAGACCAGGGTCACATATCAATATGATACCTCAGATTACTAAAACATTTTACAAATATTGAGATTTCAAAAAATATTTTTCCGTCATACCTCAATGAAAGCCGCAACTGCAAACATTTAAGCCAGTTTTAGTGAATAACCTCCAATAAATTTAACAAAATAACAAGTTCATCTGATATTATTTCAAATAAGTTACATAGGCAACATGACCACTTGCAAACAAAGTTTCAACCCAGTAAAAACACTCTACAGAAGAAGGAACTTTATGCTATGAAAATTATTCTGCAATGGGTGCCATCCATGTGGGATAAATACCCATAGAACAGGAAAATATGAAGAAAGAAACATCTCCTGTATGGTACAGAACATAGTTACAAATAAAACATCTCCGAAATACCATACTTTTCAGAATCTTTTCATAACAATGACCAACTTTAATATTCACATTTGAGTGTCGGCAATATTACTAGGCAAGCGTTAAAACTGAGAGATACAGCCTTCTCCAAAATACAAAATCTTGGAATCCATGACATATTTCATTTTTTCAAAAGAATAATCTATGTTAATTGAGTAAGAAGAAGAGACTACGTTGGCCTTCCCTCTCTAAACTTTCAAATACATAAGTAACACTAACAAGAAATTTAATAGTGAAAGGAGGTTAAGTTTTCATTTAAAATTTGAATTGAAAATCGTTGTGGTCACAGACGAGGGAGAAACGGTTAAAAAGTGCTTAAAATACCTGGTAATGAAACGTGTAACAGAAGGTGAGACCTTTACCAAAGTGTCTCCCTTCTTAATTTATAATGCTCTGTCATCACAAGTACCTGGGCCTCTTCATTCAGTGAAGAAGCTCAGGGATGGAACTCTATTGATTCAAACGTGCACTGAACTCCAGAGCACAAAAATACTGGGAATGACGATGATGAAGGGCATGCCAGTCTCGGTGGAGGCTCAGAAAATGCTGAACACCTGCCAGGGGGTTATAACCAACTATGACCTTCTGTACACAGACATCGAGGAATGTAAGTGAGAGCTGGCCCCGCAGGGGGTGATAGACTGTAGGAGGCTAACAATAAAGAGAAATGGTGAGGTCATCAATTCCACCTCGATGATCCTCACATTCTCCCTCGATAAGCTGCCAGAGAAGGTCAAAGTTGGTTATGAGGTCTGTTCAGTCAGACCTTACATACCGAGTCCTCTGCGCTGCTTCCAGTGCCAGAAGTTTGGCCACACTGCGTTGCAAAGGCAAACCAACCTGCCCCCGGTGCAACCGGGAAAAGCACGAGGAGGAAGTATGCAAGGAGGCCTTACCCTGCGTCAACTGCGACGGTCCACACCCGGCTTTCTCCCGAGACTGTGCAAAGCTGAAGGAGGAGAAGAAGGTAATGGAAATAAAGACGGTAGAGAAATTATCTTATTTCGAAGCCCGTAAAAAATACAGGACTCTCGTCGCTCCTGTCTTCTCGAAGTCCTTCGCGTCCTTGGCAGCAACACAAGTGAAGAGGAGAGTACAATTGCCACCCAGACGGATGATCCACCAATCCAGGTTGCTGAGAAAAAAGGTCATAAGAAAGAAAAAATGAAAGAGAATGGTAACAGCGATAAACAAAAATCAAATACTGCAAAGCCAAGCACACCAAAGAAGGGGCCCAATGGCAATGCCCCTACTGTGACCCATTTAAAAAATGGGTCACCAATAAAAAATGGTGGAGGAAGACCGGACAAGACTCCTTCTCCTGGTCCCTCCCGCAAACCTCTGTATCCGAGGAGAGGATGGAGGAGGACACAATTTCCGAGGGTGAGTGGGAAAACTCCCTCTCAACTCTCCGGAAGAAAGGGGGGAAGGGGAAGTTAAAGAGATAAACTTCCAGTGTGACGGACTTTTTAAAAAAAAATAACTTTTTCAATTTTAACTCATATTTATTTATTTATTTTATTTTAAACATGTTTCTATCTATACAGTGGAACTGCAATGGTTTTTACACGTACAGGGAAGAACTGGAGATCCTAATTTCTGATCTCAACCCTGCGTGCATATTTTTGCAAGAGACGCATTTTAAAGAGCAAGATAAGGTTGACTTAAAGGGTTTTCACGTTTTCCGCAAAGACGACCTAAGTGGCAATAGGGCTCAAGGGGGAGTGGCTGTAGCCATCAGGGAGGCTCTTTACACCTCCCAGGTGAATCTGCAGTCCCCCTTCCAAGCAATAGCACTTACCATTGCCACCCCGCAGGAAATTACTTTTTGTAATTTATACCTGCCGGAAGGGGCACCAGTGAACCGGAGGAACCTGGAGGATCTAGTTAATCAGCTACCAAGGCCATTCGTGTTGTTAGGGGATTTTAATGCCCATAACACCCTCTGGGGAGGCACGATGGCTGACAGCAACGGTGGAGGGCGTCTCTTGCAAAAATTTTTAGATGATTTTAACTTGATTTTATTAAATGACCGAGAAAAAACTCGTTTTAACTCTTTTAATGGAGAATATTCCTCCATCGACCTTTTTATTGCAACGAGTACAATAGCTCCACTGTTCACCATGTCCGTCCACCCAGATCTTTGCGGAAGTGACCACTTCCCTATTTTAATCACCAAGAGAGGTCCGGTTAATTGCGTTAAGTATCCTCGTAACTGGATTTTAAAGAAGGCTAACTGGACAGATTTTAAAAATGAAATAAAGTTCAATTTTGATGCCAGTCGCAGTTCCATACACAACATGCAATGCTTCTCTGATGCTATATTAACTGCCGTAGGAAAGACAGTCCCGAAGTCATCAGGAAATCCTCATCGTCCACCAGTTCCGTGGTGGAATGATGAATGTGCTACGGCATTAAAAAACCGGAAACGGGCACTGCATATTTTCAATAAATACCCCACAGGGACAAATCTTGCAGCATTCCGGCGACTGAGGTCAAAAGCTCGACAGGTAGTGAAAAATGCCAAGAAGGAATCATGGATGAACTACGTATCATCCATTAACCATCACACACCTATAACACAAGTCTGGAACAAGGTCAAGAGAATCTCAGGCACCCATCAACAATCACATATTAGTGCATTAAATTTTGATGGGCAACTAATAAAGTCTGCTGCCTGACAAGGCAAAGGGGGAGCTTCTAATGACTGTCAGCCAACTTTGGGAAGAAAGGCTTTTTCCCGATGAGTGGCGGGAATCCCTGATTATACCCATCCCAAAACAGGGAAAGGATCGGTCCTTACCAAGCAGCTATCGTCCCATCTCTCTAACGAGTTGCTTATGCAAACTGTTAGAGAGAATGGTTAACCGACGGTTATATTGGTGCTTGGAAAGCCATAAGCTCTTATCGAACATCCAGTGCGGCTTCAGGCGAAACAGGTCTACGATCGACCACTTGGTGAGGACCGAAAACTTCATCCAGGAGGCCTTTCTTCTTCGCCAACATGTCGTGGCAGTCTTTTTCGATTTGGAAAAAGCATATGACACGACATGGCGATATAAAATTTTAAGTAAACTGTACGAATGGGGTTTCAGAGGAATCTCCCCCTTATTATTAAAAACTTTTTAACCAATCGAACGGCTAGGGTACGGATAGGAAATGACCTATCTAGACCCTTTACCATAGAAAACGGAGTTCCACAGGGATCAGTTTTAAGCGTGACCCCTGTTTGCCATAGCGATAAACGATATAGTAAGCTGTATCAAGACTCCAAAAGACAGCCCTTGGATTGTAAGGATAGAACGGCCTTGGGATTATCGGAGTGCCACCAAGTGACCCCTGTCGGATTAAGTGACACAAAACCGGATTACGGTGCAGCAACGGAATAAGAAAAAGTGCAGTGAAATCTACGCGCCATTCCAAGTGCGCAAAGTGCAATGCACAGCCCTCCGAGGCTGCCAGTGTACGAGTGCCTAAAATTGTGATAAGTGCTCAACGCCATGGCGTCCAGTGCTCCACACCAAGGCGAATGGTGGCACCCGCCTCCACTCACCGACGTCAATCAAATCCCACAGCCATCCCCATACTCCTACTTCCCCAACCCTCATCACCCCTACTTCCAATACCCGCCCTACCAATACCAGCACCCCCTGCCATACGCCGGGCCACCACCGACGGCCCCCTCCTACAGCGACGTTGCCGCAGCGCAACGCACCCAGCCATCCGCAGCAGCCAGTCACCAGCCAGCCAACCGCCGGAACCCGGAACAAAGGCAAGTGAAAGCTCTCTCTCCCTCCCTGATGGTAATGGCAATTCCCCTAATCATTGTAATATCCCATGTAGCACTGTAGAAATGCCCACGTAGACAATGCATGCTCTCAGATGGAATTTAAAGTCGTCAAATATCGCCATAAGCGTAAACTGTCGGATTTCACCCCGACCGATGTTCACATCCCGTCCACCTCAAAATACCACGTGCTCGATCCTGAGGTAGTCCTACCTGCCCCCGAAACCGCGGATTCTCCACCCTCCTCTCCATCCTCCCGCTCACCCTCCCCAATCCCCGACCCTCCCTCACAGCCAAAGAAAGTCAAAATTCCCACGATAAAAGTAGACGGTAGCGAGGATTGGGGGCGTATCGATAAGGCAATGAAGGGCAAATTCACGTGCGCGCCTGTAGCCCGTTCCGCGGGAAAACTCATTCTAATTAACTGCCAAACCGTTGAAGACTTTAACAGGCTGAGAGCCATTTTAAAAGAACGTGAAGTGAAATATTTCACTTATCAGCCCCTCGACGAAAGAGAGCCCGAATTTGTAATCACCAGGCTGTAGATGTAGCATATGTTAAAGAGTGCATTGAGGAAAAGGGATTCATAGTAGCGAATATCACTCGCATCACCACCACCCGCCCTCTCCCATCCCAATTCCCGACGGTCCAGGACAATTCTCCGCGCCCAACCGCAGCCATTCGCGTCCGACTAGCCATCTCGCCGGAGAATAATAATAATTTCGCGGATATTATCAGTCTTTGCGGTGCGGGTTGCACAATTACCAAATATAGGCCCGGTCTAAATCCCACTCAATGCTTTAACTGCCAGATGCTGGGGCACACCAAAAATTATTGTAGCATGCCACCGCGTTGCGTGAGGTGCGGAGCGAACCACGCAACCGCAAACTGCGAAAAACCAAGGGACATTGTCCTACCCGCCACGTGCGCCAATTGCGGCGGCCCCCACCCAGCCAGCTATCGAGGTTGCCCGGAACATGTGAAGCTAAAAAGGGCAAATATCGCCCGCAGATACGGCACCCAGCCGCAAGCCGCCGCTCCCGTCCCTCCCGCACCCAATCACTCCAACTTCCCATCTCTCCCACATCACCCGCAATTCCCTTCCTACTACCCTTCCTACTATTACGGCTATCCGCCTCCACCACCCCTCCCTCATTTCTACCGCAACCCACTCCCCACAGGCTGCCCGCCCCAAACCCCTCCTCAACCAGCTGACCGTGCACCCGCAGACCCCCCGACCCAAGACGAAACCTCCGAACCGACCAGACCGACTGACGCTACTACCTCCAAGCCCTCTGACCTCTATTCATGGTTCCTCTCCATTTCGAAAGCTTTAGCCAAAATCCCTTCAGTGCAAGAAAAAAAATCATTTATTTTAGGAGAATTACTACGGAACCTTGAAAATGAATAACACGCCTCCTTCAAAATTGACATTAATAAGTTGGAATTGCAACCACTTAAATCCAAAATTGCGGAACTCAGAGATTATTTAGCCTCCCTCCCCACAGACGTAGTCCTCCTGCAAGAAACCTGCCTCCGTCCTTCAGACAAAATCTTCATCCCTAACTACAAAGCCCACCGCATTGACAGGGAGGCCAAAGGAGGCGGCGTAGCCGTCCTAATAAAAACCTCCATTCCCCACTCGCTACTGAACACAAGACGACTACGACACACCGAAACTATAGGGATCACAGCCACGACTACCCACGGCAAAATTAATATCTACTCGGTTTACAACGCCCCCTCCAAGACTCTTTCAACGGCCACGCTCAACGCAATCTTTGACTCTGACATCCCGACTATTGCGATAGGCGATTGGAACGCCAAGCACACCGCATGGACCTGTAACTCCTCCAACAGTAGTGGTGAAAACCTACTCCGCTTCTCCCAAACAAACCATATCACCCTCGGCATTCCCAACTCCCCCACCCACTATCCCTTCCAACAACAGGCTCGACCCGATATCCTTCCTTGACCTCGCTGTTTGAAACACGTCCCCCTCCTCCTCGCCCCATCAGTCCTGAACCTATTCTCCTCCGACCACCTGCCCATCCTAATCACCCTCACCACCTCTCCCACTCCCCTCCCTCTCCCCCCTCCCTCCACCACGAACTGGACGAAGTTCACAGAAACTGCTGACCGACTCATGGAAGCCATCCCCTCCACGCCCCTCTCAACCACGCAAGACATCGAAAATCATATAAAATTACTGACTGACACTATCTCCTCCGCCAAGGCACGCGCCACGAAACCCTCCCGGCCCTCAGCCACGGACAATCCCCCCTTCCCTGACTACTTACGTGACCTAATAAAAAGACGTAACTTTCTCCGAAGACAATGGAACACTTACAAAATTCCAGAGGACCGGACTGCATATAACAGACACCATGCTATGGTACGACGCGAAATTAAAAAATTCGTAAGTGAACAATGGACCGCCAAACTTGACAAAATTACGTTCGAAGACAACTCGACATGGCGAATAGCGAGAGCGCTCACCAAACCTTACTCCCAACCCCCGCCCCTCAGACAAGACAACAGACTTATCTACGATCCACGGACACAGACTGAAATGTTCGCCGCCTCCTTGCAAAAAACGTTTGCCCTCGCCGAACCGGGCGACCCCACAACGAACGCCTCAGTAAGGGTCGCACTAGAATGCACCCAACAAGCCCCCACCCCCCCTCATAGGCACGTAACCGAAGAGGAAACCAGGCTCTTGTTCCGCTCAGCCAACAAAAAGAAAGCGCCCGGGCTCGACAACATCCCCAACCGCATCCTTAACCTCCTCGCTCTCTCTCCCGCCTCCGTTAGACACTTCACCTCCATCTTCAACGCCTGTTTCCGCCTATCCCACTTTCCGAAAAATTGGAAAATCGCGAAAATACTACTAATCCCCAAACCCGGAAAAAACCTCTCGGACCCAGATAATTACCGCCCCATCTCCTTGCTTTCCTCAGTAGGAAAAACACTGGAAAGAATCATCCTCTCCCGCCTCAACTCCCACCTCGAAGCCTCAAAAACAATCAAGCCCGAGCAGATGGGCTTCCGTAAGCACACGTCCTGCGCCCACCAAGCCCTAAGATTGGTGGAGAACATAACGGCGGCTTCAACCGCGGCAAATTAGCCACGGAGGCAATTTTTCTAGACATTCAAAAAGCCTTCGACAAGGTGTGGCACCAAGGACTCCTCTTTAAACTAGACGCCATCGACACCCCTCTTTATTTGACGAAATTACTGACTAGCTTTTTGACTGACAGAAGTTTCCTCACGACAGTTCAAAATACGAACTCCGACCTTTATCCCATCAAAGCCGGCGTCCCCCAGGGGGCAATTCTCAGCCCGACCCTATTCTCCATCTACATAAATGACGTACCGACGGCGCGACATACCGACCTCTACCTCTTCGCCGACGACACAGCAATAGTTTCCCGCTCCCGTGTCCCCGACGCAGCCACCCGCCGTATCAACACCCACCTCAAATCCTTCTCCTCCTGGGCGGCGAAATGGCGCCTGACTATCAACCCGACCAAGTCATCCCACGTCCACTTCACCAGACGCCCCAAAACGCAGCGTCCCTACCACCCCGCCACCCTCAGTGGACAACGAATCCCCACGGTCCACGACCACAAATTCCTGGGTCTGACGCTCGACGCGCAACTATCCTGGCGCCCCCACATCCAGCGCGCACTAATGAAAGCCGCCAGCATTAAAATGCAATTAAACCCGCTCCTATGCACCAGAAGTCCCCTCTCAAGGAAGGACAAACTAAGGTTATATACCTCCCTCATCCGCCCCCACCTCCTCTACGGCTGTGAGGTTATCTCAACCAAATCCACCAACATAACCAAATTAAATAACTTCCAAAACAAAGCAATCCGTCACATAACCGCCCAATCCCGCCTAATCCCCATCAAAGAAATCCTAACCTACCATAGAATCCCAACCATCCACTCCCAAATAATAAAAACCGCAACCAATTTTTAAAAAAAACTCAAACTAACAAACAACCCCCTCCTAACTAACATCTGGGACTACCCTCAGGACGAACGCAGTAAATACAAAAAACCTCAGAATGCCCTTTGGCTCAAACATTGAGCAGTAAACCCTTACTTAATATATATTTAATAATTTAAAAAAAATAAAAAAAATAAATAAAAAATAAAAAAAATACAAACGAAACGAAAACATTTAACCAAGTTAAACAAATCATGCACACAGCCCTCAACAAAGCCTTCTTCTCCCCCCATCGTCCCCCAGGCAACCGCCCAACTGTAGCCTCCACGAATCCGGTCAGTCTTGTCAGCCTAGTATTAGATCTTAGTTTTTAGTATTAGTATTAGTATTAGTAGTCTTAATATTATAATCCACACTGACTATTGTTGTTGAAAATATGGCACAAAAAAAAAATAAATATATATATATATATATAAATAATAAAAATAATAATAAAAACAAAATAAAAAGAATAAAAAGTATAAAAATAATAAAAAAAATAAAAATAAAAAAAAATAAACTAAAAAAAAATAAAAAAAAAACAAAAAGTAAAACCTGCCCTAAGTGCCCACCAAGTGACGGGAGAGAAAAAAAATATATAAATAAATTTTTAAAAAATAATAATAATATTAATAAAAAATAATACCTACTCCACCCCTAGCACTAATCCTTAGTTTTTAGTTTTTAGTTACCCTAGTTTATAGTTACTTAGTCAGCTCTACCCTATAGATAGTAAACCCATCCCCTGCCATAATTTACCCATGTTGTTTAGATTACCGCCATTGTATACGTCATTGCCATCAGGATCGGAGAGGGAGTTTTCACTCCCATAGCGACCATCTTTTTAGGCATAGGCCTGCCATCTCAGCTGACTGACTGACTGACTCCAATAGAGGCATCTCTCTTTGTAGATGATCTGGCAATTTTCTGCAGGTCATCCCACTTGTCCACTGCAACAAGACAGATACAGCTTACTATCAATCGTTTAGACAAATGGGCACAGGCAAATGGTTTTTGTTTCTCCAACGAGAAAACCAAATGCCTCCATTTTTACAGGGTGAGAGGAATATTCCCTCATCCTGTTTTAAAACTAGGAGGCAATAGATTAGATCCCGTGGAAACAATCCGTTTTCTTGGTATGGTTTTAGATAGAAGACTGAATTGGCGGAGCCACATTAGTATTTTAAAAGATAAGTGTTTTAAAGTTCTAAACATTTTAAGGTTTTTAACGAACTCGTCATGGGGTGCCGACCATACATCAATGCTCACTCTTTACCGAGCATTGGTAAGGTCCAAAATGGACTATGGGTCCTTCATATACGCCTCATCACAAGCTTCGTATTTGCGCCCTTTGACGTCCGTACACAATTCTGCTCTGAGGCTGGCTACTGGTGCTTTCAGGACCAGCCCCATTCCCAGTATTTACTGTGAATCGGGAGAGCCGCCCTTAGAGATACGAAGAACGCTTTTAATGTGTACATATGTTTCAAAAATTTTAGCATTAAAAACCCACCCATGTTTTAACTTGATTTTTAAACCACGTTTTAAAGAACTTTTTAGTAGACGACAAAGAGCAACTTTACCCCTAGGTATTCGTTTTCACAATTTTATCGAGGGTGAAAACCTACAACTTCCGGAAGTCCTTCCTGGAGGCTTCCATAAGTCTCCTCCATGGCAGGTGCCAGTCCCAACGTGCCTGACCCAATTGTCCAGTTTTTCAGAAGCTGAAACGGAACCACTATTTTTTAAATTAAAATTTCAAGAAATAATGACGGAGTATCAACAATATATTCACATCTATACAGATGGTTCGAAATCGGTGGATGGCTGCTCAAGTGCTTTTACATCAACAGTACATGGCACTCAGGCTTTTAAATTGAATCCCCTATGCAGTATTTTCACTGCGGAACTAATTGCAGTCCAGAGGGCGTTGGAGAGCATTGTTCCCAGGAGAGCGAAATATATCTTATGCTCGGACTCCATTAGTGCTCTGAAAGCCATCGCTAACCTCTACCACAGCCATCCCACGGTACAGCGGATCCATATCTTAATTTCGAGTCTAACAGCAAATGATGTGGATATCCTCTTCATGTGGGTCCCTGGGCACGTTGGAATTGCAGGAAATGAAAAGGCCGACTCGGCTGAGAAGGCAGCTCTGTCAAGAGAGGACACTGACATCAATATGGTTCCATCCCAGGACCTAAAATGCCTTTTTAAGAGCATCTTGCTGGGAAAATGGCAAAGGTCCTGGGAGGCAGTTACAAGAAATAAGTTGAGAGCGATCAAAGCAAGCATCACTCCATGGCCATCCTCGGTTAGAAACAGTCGCCGGGAGGAAGTCGCAGTCACCCGACTTAGGATTGGCCACTGCGCTTTGACGCACTCATTCTTATTTACACGGGAAAAGGAACCTCCCACATGCTCTACCTGCAACTGCCCTGTAACCATAAGTCATCTCCTGACAGAATGTACCAAATATAGAGGTATCCGTCACATTTTAAACATGAGAGGTACACTCTCTGATCTTTTAACAAACGACCCTGTTAAAATTGACACTATTTTAAAATTCCTAAGGTTAACGAATCTTTTAGGCACTCTTTGAACAAACTTAATTTCCGTTTTTATCTTATGCCTTTTAGTATGTATTTAATTTATTGATTTTATAAATTCATTTTATCCTATTTTACCTTATTTATTTTTGCGTACCTTTTTAACTCTTATTTATTCTATTTAACCGGCATGGTACGTTTTTGATTTCGGACGGTGCAAAATGACCATAGCTGTCGAAGCACCTTATAAAATAAATACTACTACTAGTTATTTTCCAAATTGAGTTCTCCGAGACCCGGAGCTGATTGATGGCTTGTTGCCACTTGTCAGCCCGGAGTCGTCGGATTTCTCTTTTAACTGCGTTGGTTAGATTTGCGTAAATGTTTTTGTCGGAAGGGTCGCGGAAGCGCTGCCAGGTGCGCCGGAATAGGTTCCTTTCCTTGATGAGGGCTAGGAGGGGCGGGGGGATGGTTAGTGGGGACTGCTGCTGAGGTTGGGAGGGAGACGTGGCCTTGTCCTAGGCTGAATCAAAGATCTTATTGATTTTTTCGACTCGGTCTAGCACTGCGTCTGTGGTCCTAGGGTGAATGGGTGGAAGGTCAGTGAAGGCGTCAGTTACATTGTCGAAGAGTCTACTCCAGTTGATCTTAGTGGGGGTGCTCGGGGTGAGAATTTGTGGGTCCAGGGACAGGTCGAAAGAGATGGGGAGGTGATCGGAATCAAAGATGTTATGAACAGAGGGTGTGAAATGGAAAGGGAGGTTTTTGGTTACTGCGATGTCTAATATATCCGGTGAAAATTTGGCTGAGTTGGGAATGTGAGTGGGTTCGGTGGGAGATTCTATTGCAATGGGATGGGATTGAGCGAATTTAAGAAGTTTACGGCCATTCCGGTTATCTGAGTTGCACCCCCACTGAGTGCATTTGGAGTTCCAGTCACCTACATACAGTCCGGGTCTTGAGTCCGTCATGAGTCTGTTGAGGTCAGGGATGATGAGGGGCTTAGACGCTGGTTGGTATACGCTGCATACGATGAGGGGACCTAGCTTAGTGTGGATAATAATTCCCACTGCCTCTATGGATTTCAGTGTGGGGAGATTTAGCGGGGAGTGGCGAACAGAGCTGCGTACCGCAATCGCCACACCTCCTCCATTTGCGTCCCTATCGTTCCTGTAGATAACATAATGGGGAATTCGAATTTTCTTACGTAAATTTAGAAATGTTTCCTGAAGGAGGACTACGTCGAATGGTTTGGAGGCGAGGTAATTTGCGAGTTCGTCGATACGGTAAGAAATGCCGTGACAGTTCCATGATACGACTGATAGCGAGGCTTGATTGCAAGTTTTAGGGGCCATTTATTTTTAGTAACTCAGTTAACAGGAATATTCGCCTTTCCTCCCTGGTATTTAATGATCTAAAGGTTGAAATTATATTTGTAAACCACGAGAGGCTTCTGACACATTTTCAGGGCCATCTGAAGGATGGTTGGTTGTGATTGGCTGCTCACATGGGGTTTGCTGCTGAAAGGGTAGGAAGGAGGGAGACTGCGAAGCCTGGCCGGAGTGGAGCTGCGGGATTGGTTGAAACTGTGGGAGTGGATATTGAAATGGGAAAGATGGGTAGAACGGCGTTTGTGCTCCTGGGATTACCTCGTGCTAAAGGCCGGGAAGCATAGTGGAAGTGATTCCTAGGTATCTAGTGCAAGTGCTCAGAGACGGAACGGTCTCCACAGAGAGAGTGCAGTCCAATTCGGAAACCTTCTGGCCCTGAAAAGGTCCGCCCCTCAGTGTCTGCCTACGTTATCGTAGGCCGTGCTAAGTGCTTCATCCACCTCACCAACACAGGGTAACGGATACAAAGCCGGGGAGGCGTGTCGTCCCTCCCAAGGACGATGGAGCACCCGCAGGTGACGATGGAGGGCGCCCAGCTGCCCATACCATCCGCGGTCAACTCCCCCAGTGCGCCGTGCCTGACGACGAGCTCCCTCAGCGTTGCTCCTGCCAGGTACCCCTCTACCCCATACCCAGTGCCAACTTACCGTGTATCCTCTGTTCAGCAGCCGCCTGTTCATGCTACCGCTTGTGCTCCCTACCCCCATTACGCGCCAGTGACTACGGCCGTCTACTCTGCTCCCAGTTATATCCCGATTACGGGCTATACCAGTGCTTCCGACGTTTTCTCCCCACACCCTGTGCCAAGTACCCCTTGTGCCCCCCACTACCCATCATCTGTGCCCAACCCGGTGCAGCCAGTTACCTATGCCATGGCCGCAGCCTCTACTTCACCAGCAACTACGACCTCATCACCTGACCTGACTCCCGACAAAGCCCTGCGCGCACTCCGGATACTTCAAGACCATCTGATCCGGAACGGCATCACCATAACGTCGTGCGGCACCACTACTTCCTACAACTGGAGCGCATTGCCACCGCCAAGCATCTACACTCACCAGCGCCGGGCCGCACAGTGGGCTGGCGACCCTGTTTCGGCGCTCAAAAGTCGATTTAACCAACTTCAACCAAAGTAACTCAAAATGGTGTAAAAGTGAAGATAAGAGATCTGTTCATCAGAAATCGGGCATTTTTTTGCACAGTGGATCACATTATTCTCGGACTGAGCTTGGGAAGTTCATGTATCTGGGTGAAATGTGTCACAGCTGAATTCCAGTGTATTATGCATATGTCATTTTTAGCGACTGACCGGTGTTTTGGGTCATTTCTATTCATGTTATTCTCTACAATAGCCCTTACTGTAGTTTTATGAACCTCCGATTTGAACCCCTGCCGTTTAGTTGTTGCAAACCAGCTCAAGGTGCACACAGATGTCATAAATCTCAAAATTTAATGTTTACTTGGACATACAAATAAACAACCATCTACAACCGTGTTGCCATGGTATGCACCAATTAATATGAACCATATACTGCATTTCTGTACAAAATTCAGCTGCCTTTAGCTGCCGCTTCTCGAAAAATCCACCAGTTACAAGCGAGATGTAACGAAATCTATGAACGCGTTTTTGCACTTTTCGGACTCCCGTGTTGGGACGCATGGGGGCTTGGCCCTCTTTTAGATTTCCGATTGTTAGTAACATATATAGTAAGTCACCGATACCGTACGCCGGACTGGTAAGTAAGAGTACTGAATCGTGCGAGTGTGCAAGTTTCCACTTGCTCCTGACGCGGCGCACAGTGGGACCAAAGCCCTGCTTTGCTCTCCAAAACTCAGTATTCAATCTGATCGGCCTGATTTTGTGTATGAATGGGTTTTTCAGGAAGCTGAGTTCATTTCTTGCGGTTTTAATACTCAGGGGCGACTTCTTGTGGCCAGTGTCGTAACTCTCTACAGGACTAAGCACCCGAAGAACTGGCCGAAACGTAAGAGTCGCGCATTTTGCTAATGTTCGCGTTTGTTGAGTGGATAGTTTGCCTATATTTCATTATACAGCTTTTCAACGTATTTATGCTACTAGTTGACTTCATTCCAACTGCAAATGGGAAGTTTGAATGCGATTACTTTCATAAGGAATTAAGGGTTTCTTAATGCAAAGAGAAAACGATATCGTGATTCAATAAAATTTATTCTGGTGCATTAGTAATATACGAACGACAGAGTGATAAAATAATGTTCTACCTTACAAGTCAATTTGTTTTATTCATCATCATCACTATCGCTATGGTCATCATCTAATGGGGAGTCATACATTTCGGCTAAAAGGCTAATTACTTCAGCGCTAAGACTTCCACCCTTTTCGGAGGAAGTTTTCTGTGAGACGATATAACTGGATCCGATGAGGTGAGCATAACATGCAGGAGATCCTCATTTGTAGCTTCCCTGGACGTCATCCTGCGGTGACCCTCTCTGTACTGTCTAAAATCTTTATTGCGTGCCTCCTGCTATTCCTCGCTCAGCAACCCGATAGGAAGAAGGGACACAGCAATTACTTCTGAGCCGTGTATGAGAACTTTGCGAACAGATGGAGGCATCGGATACCACCAGTATTCTTTTACATAAAGTCTTGCTGTTGCTACAGCGTACTCATGGAAAGCCTTAACATCCACTGCGTACCCACACGATAAAGATGGAAGAATGACATCACATCGAGAAATAAGGGACTCTTTGATACCTGTAATAGACGCTGATCACAGGCAAAGGGCGATGAGGCCAAAGATAGCGTAAAGAAGAGGAAAGAAGAAATTCAGAATAGATTTAGAGATGAGTTAGGTTTAGTTATCGATATGCCTAAGCAGGGAACCGGTTCTTCAAATGATGAGAATACCGCGTCGCTTTTTTGAAAACCCTACCCTCACAGCAAACATCACCGGCCTTGACGAAGCGCTGATTACTCGCTTCTCTGTCATTCTGCACGCACTGTCAAGCGGATATGAAGTTAATACAGAAGCGTTCAAGAAATACACCCTCCAGACGGCAAAAGATTATATCCCTCTCTATATTTGGTACCCTATGACTCCCACCCTGCACAGGATCCTACTACATTGGGCAGATATCATACGAGCAGCTCCTCTTCCTATCGGAATGTTTGCCGAAGATGCTCAGGAGAGCCGAAATAAAGACTGCAAGCATTATAGGGAATTTAACTCGAGAAAGTGCTCAAGGATATCCTGTAATGAAGACCTGCCCCACATGTTATTAATATGGTCAGACCCAGTGATCACGTCGCTCCGGAAGCTGCCGAAGAGGAAAAGCACAAGTCCCCCTCGTGGAGTCTTACAGCTTCTCCAAGAACCCCACCATGACTCACATGATATTGATTTTACATATGACAGTGACGATGAACAATAAAATTATCTTTTCAGCATTAAAAATAACTATGGTTATGGCTTATCCCTCATAGTAGAAACCAATCGCACAAACAGATTTTCCATCCGACCAATGGTTTTCCTGATACAGTGGGTCACGTGATCAAAAACCCCCTCCAGATTATGTATAATGGACCAGACATGTTTCTGTTAACGAAAGCAACAACTTTTGTTTGAAACTTTTTTTCATTTAACGCACGAGAAATCCGTGAAGACTTTTGAGTGCCGAAACAGGGTCGCCAGCCCACTGTGGGCCGTAAGTAGCCGATCCCCTCCCAGCACGATCAGATGAAGCAATCAAACCCCCTCAGCAACATCCGAGGAGAATGCTTCCACCAGAACTTTGGCTTCAGCAAATGTTGTAACTGTAAAAAATTCTAGTGATAATGTTGTAAATGTACCCCCTGTTACTATGTCTAGCGACTGGATGTCTGTCCCCGCTGACCCCATCCCCGCCACCACCGACTCAGCCCCATGTGAGGAAATGGAGATCACCTCTATCCCAGTGCGCACTAAGCGCAAAATCTCCCCCACCTCCCAAACCCCTATCCCCACCAAAAACCACTTCCAGGTCCTCTCCCTACCCCAGGACCCTACTCCCGACCCCTCACCCTCCACCTCCACTCCGACCAGCGACGCCTCAGCAGCGCCACTACTACCACCAATACCCGCTGTACCAACAGCAGCGCCGCCAAACCCCGCGACTTCTATAAGAAAAGTCAAACCCCCTATCCCCTCCCTCAAGCTCCAGGACGTGGAGGACTGGGAAGGGCTGTGCAAAGCAATTAAACCGAAAGTCACGTGCATGCCGGTGGCGCGCTCAATAGGGAAAAATTCTATCATGCTTCAATGCAGTACGGTTCCAGATTATCTGGCCGTAAAGGCTATTTTGGTTGAACGCCAGATTAAGTACTACACCTATCAACTCCCTGACGACAGGGACGTCCCCTTTATCATCCGGGAACTCCCCATGACGGTCACAGAGAGCCACCTTAGGCGCTCGATAGAGCAGCGTGGGTTCACTGTCATAGATGTAATCAGGCTAACTACGAACAAGCCCCTCCCAGAACTGGACTTCGAAGTCCCAGAGTACGACCCCCGAAAACGCCCCACCCCTCTTTACGCGGTGCGGCTCGCCAATTCCCCAAATGTAAAGGACTTCCTCGAAGTCACCACCCTATGCGAACTCGATTGTAGGGTGGACAATTATCATCCCCCAACAAGCCGCTCCAGTGCCAGCGCTTTGGGCACAGTAAAACATACTGTAGCCTCCCCGCGCGCTGTGTGAAATGCGGCAAAAACCACCCCACCCGCCAATGCGCCCTACCCCCTCTGTCGGCCACCACCTGCGCAAACTGCAAAGGAAACCATACTGCAAACTATGGGGGCTGCCCTGTATTCAAACGCGCCAAACTTGCTATGCGGCGTAATAAGACTGCAAATGTGAACCCTGCTCCCCATACATATGTACCTGACGCCTCTCATTTCCCCTCTCTCCCTCCTAGCCGGCCTCATCCTCCCCCACCGCACTACCTCGCCCCGCCCCACCCCCAGCCATACCAACTGCCCCAGCACCTTCTACAATATACCCAACCTCCCACCTACTCCTATGCAAACCTACACCCGCAAAACCTTACCCCAACACCCAATGTACATACTCCTCCTGCAAGCGCGGCCACTACCTCTGCCAAATGTAAATAATCCCCAATGCACAGCCCCTGCCCCCCCTACTATTAGCACTAACAATACTCTTAGTAATAAGGAACTATACCAGTGGTTCCTCAATGTAACGGCCCAATTGGCCCAACTGAAAACAACCGCCGAGAAGAAGCAATTCCTTCTCGGGGAACTGCTAAACAACCTTGACTAATGGCAGCAAACCCGCATAATGTCACCAAAGTGCAAATTGTCTCTTGGAATGTAAACGGTCTCAAATCCCGTCTCGCCGAACTAACCGATTTCCTGCAAAATAATTGTATAGATGTGTTATGCCTACAAGAAACCCATTTAAAACCTACCGATAGGCCCTTTTTCCCAAACTATTCCATCCATAGACTAGACAGGGTAGGTAAAGGCGGCGGCGGCGTTGCCATCCTTGTTAGAAAACCCCTGCAGTACTCCGTTCTTAATGCTCCAACCCTCAACACAATTGAAGCCATTGGGGTGCTTTTGTCAACAACGGCTGGCCCTCTTCAAGTGTCTTCCATCTACCACCCACCCCAACAGCCAATTCTTTACCCGGAGCTTGACCAATTAATGTTAACTGATCACCCAGCCATTTTTGTCGGGGATTGGAATGCTAAACACCAGCAATGGGGCTGCGCAGTAACAAACACCAATGGCAAAAACTATTAAAATACGCGAGCTCCCGCATTATAGCCGTAGAGCTCCCTACTCAGCCCACCAGCATTCGTCCAAACTCCTCAGATATCCTCGACTATGCCATAACAAAAAATCTTTCCATTTCACCCCCATTGTTCTGCAAGAATTCACTTCCGATCACTACCCTATTGTCATCACCCTCTCCTTGAGCCCAGTTCTTTCTTCCACTCAACCCCGTTCTAAAATTGATTGGACCAAATTTAAAGAAATTATTTTCCACTCCTTCACCCTCCCCCCTCTCCAAACTCCGGACTCAACTCGGATAGATGAGCGAGTTCACGAGCTGACCGCACTCATCACTCATGCGGCAGAACGGTCGGAAGTTCGACTACCTAAAACGAACAGCTCCCTGAACACCCCATTGCCACCTAACATATTAGAAATATTTAAACTCCGTAACTTTTATAGGTTGTCTGTGGATTAAATTCAAGCGACCTACAGACAAAACCAAATATAACCACCATAAAAATTATGCCTCCAGGCTCATCAGAGAATTTCGCGCTGACTGCTGGACCAAAAAACTAAACTCTCTTACATTCGAAGACGGCAGCACCTGGCGGATGGCCAAAGCCCTCACAAAACCCTTCACGCCTACCCCCCCCTCATAGTTAATAACGTTAAAATTTTTGATTCGCTGCGACAAGCCCAAATCCTGGCCGACCACTTGTCCACAGTCTTTCAGACTCCTGCTCCCTGCCAAAACCTAGAAGACCAGGCGATAATCAACCTTTGTACTTCCCTACAGTTCGCCCCAATTTCCGCTCCCAACTTAACTACTCCTATAGAAATTAAATTCCTCCTTCAACAATGTAACCCAAAAAAGGCCCCCGGCTTCGACAAACTTTCCAACAAAATCCTCCGCAACGTAGCCGAAGTTCAGCCGTTTTTAGCCACCCTCACAAACCTGATAAATTCTTGTCTGACTATCTCATACTTCCCTGACCAGTGGAAGGTGGCAAAAATCATTTTATTTCCGAAGCCGGGTAAAAACCCCTCTCTCCCAGGCAACCACCGCCCGATATCCCTTTTATCCAATCTCTCGAAAATTTTCGAGAAAATTATCAAAACCCGCCTAGAAAATTTCACGACTTTGGCCAACGCCATCCGCCCTGAACAAATGGGGTTCCGAAAACGCACCTCCAGTATCCACCAAATTTTGAGGCTTACTGAATTTATCACCCGCGGATTCAACTACGGCAAACGCTCCACGCAGGCCCTCTTTCTAGATATAGAAAAGGCATTTGACCGAGTTTGGCATTACGGCCTGATTTACAAACTTAATGCCATAGGGACCCCCCTCTACCTGACTAAACTCCTACAGAACTTTTTAACAAATCGGACGTTCGCCGTTGCAGTCAACAACTCGCTCTCCACACTGAAAACCGCTACTGCCGGCGTTCCGCAAGGGGCAATCCTGAGTCCTCTCCTATACAACATATTTGTAAATGACATTCCCGAGCCCCGTCGCAACACTACCCACACCTTTATGTTTGCTGACGACACGGCCATAGTTAGTTGTTCCAAGGATCCTGACGTCGCGATTACCCATATAAACCAGTACATGCGTAAGTTCACTTCATGGGCACAACGCTGGAAAATCACGGTTAACCCTTCCAAATCCACCCATGTAAACTTTACTAGAAGCCCCAAGAATATAATCACGAGGTCCATAATAATGGATAACAGGAAACTCCCCCGTGCTACCAGCCATAAATTTCTTGGCTTGCTAATGGACTCCAAACTGTCTTGGCGCCCCCACATTGAGTACACACTCGCCAAATCAACTCGCGTTAAGATACTTCTTAACCCCCTGCTCAATGCTAAAAGTCCCCTTACAGTAAACGACAAAATCCGCTTGTACACCTCCATTATACGGCCCCAAATCCTATACGGATGCGAACTTTATGGCAATGCCGCCAAACGCCTAGTACACCGCGTCACTGTCAGCCAGAACAAGACCATAAGGCATATCACACGCTCCTCCCGTCTTATCTCCATGAAGGAAATCCTAGAGTTCCACCACCTTCCCAAAATCACTGACCAAATTTACAAACAGGCACTAACCTTTTCCAAGAGACTCAAACTTACCCGTAATCCCTTATTAGTCAACCTCTGGGATTATAACCCGGGTATTAAATGCAAGTACAAGAGGCCCAAAGAGATCTTAAACCTCAGATAGTGCATTTGGTGACACCCATGGTTATGCGAACTTAGTATTATTTTATTTTTAGCTTAGATTTAAGTACTGAAAACGAGGCAACAGAACAGCGGCCCTCTTCAGGGCCAAAAAGCACGCATCTAGGCCCAACAAAGTCCTTTTCAGGACGTACAGGCCCAACAAGGGGAGGGGAGGCAGAGAAGCAAGTAAGTATTCAACGGGAAACCCAAAAAGGGCGTAGGGAACAGAGTTCCAAGGTGAATCGTGGGACCCAACCAACGGTAATCCCCCTTTCAAACCGGGTTCTCGAGGGTGGACGTACTAGCCACGGCGGTGCGGGCCACGGTAGGGATACAAACATACAGGGGACATTCACAAAACTGACACCAGAACATAAAAACAAAATAGGGTCAAAACACGCACCGATACCTAGAACCTTGCCAAACCAACAGAGGCCGAGCCGAGCGAACGCAAGGGACCAACGCGGAGCCAATGAAGGGAACGCAACGGGGAGGGGACGGTGAACACACCGATAGGGACACGGCTACGGAAACACACACACGCACCACCACGGCTGACATGAAACGAACAAAGGCGCACGAACACTTCGACCCGTCGCCAATGAGCACCAGAACGGTCAAGACATTCGGAAAGCCAGACACGGACATCGACAGCGAGCACGATGAGGAGTTCAGGGAACAGCGAACCAAAGGGAAAAAGCAACACGAAACGAGGGAAGCAAGCGGAGGACGCACCCAACACGACCTCAAACAGATTTGAACCCCTTTCCGATACGGAAGCTGAGGACACCATTCCAACAGACACATTACCACCGCCAATAAAAATCCGAGTAAACAACAAAACGAAAGAAACACTAAAAAAGCTACACGAGAGCACAAAAAACGGCATTAGGGCCAAGTTCCAAAACGCAGAGGTAATCATCAAAACACGCGACCTGAAAGACCACAGCATTGCCAAACAACAATTACACACCTTGAAGGAAGAATACTATACGCATGGACAAAGGAAAGATAGGGCAGTGAAACTAATGGTAAAACATAATAACCCTGAATTCAAAGCAGAGGAAATGCACGACTTACTGGTGCAGGAAGGGCACGAGCCAACCAAAATAATACAGATCAGCAAAGAAGGACGGCAGACCCCGACATGCATAATTATACTCCCCCCCGGCACTAATACCAAGGATCTCACATCGAAATTCCATCTGGGGTATATGCTTGTCAGGTGGGAACACTACCGGCAGAAAAATACAATGCTTTAACTGCCAGGTCTACGGACACACGGCAAAATTCTGCCACATGACCATGAGGTGTAGATTTTGCAGTGGAACACACGACTCGAGACAGTGCGACAACAAACAGCAGCCCAAATGCGCAAACTGCAGTGGCGCACAGCATGCCTCCAGCAGAGACTGCGAAACTTACAAAAGCACCGCCACCCCTAGAGACAGACCGACGTATGCCAAAGCCGCCAAAAACAAACGACGGGGCACACCAAGGAAGACACACTACTTACACTGATAAAAGACATTGCCGAAAAAATAGATATAACAGCCATCATAACCACACTCACACAACTCAGAGACAGACTTACACAAGCAACAACACCACAAGAAAGGATGGAAACCATCATCAAGACCGCCCTCCAATGGATTTGAACGAAATCAAAATCTCACAATGGAACGTCAATGGCGTCTCAAACCAGAGGAGGGAAGTCGAACTCTTCCTAAGCAAACATAACATAGACATCATGCTCATCTCTGAAACACACCTCAAACCCAAACACACATTTTACATCAAGGGCTACACTACACTAAGAACAGACAGACTAAAAACGAAAAAAGGAGGCACAGCCATCCTAATAAAACATAACATTAAACACCACCAGATCAAGATAGACGGCACACAACTAGAACCAACAAGCTGCATATTACACAAAAACAACATAACCATACACTCGATATACAACAGACCCAAAAACACACTAGCCGAAAAAGACATAAAAGAACTGCTTGGACAAGGGAAGAGAGTCATAGCAGCAGGAGACTACAACGCAAGACATCCAGCGTGGCAATGCATCCGAAAAAATACAAGCGGCGATAAACTACGGAAAATACAGGACAAACTACAAAATTTTAAAATCATACACCCGGCAGAACCAACGCACTACCCAGGATGCATCAAGCGGCTACCAAGCACGCTAGACCTCTGCCTCATAAAAAACATACGCCATCACACGACACCAATTGCACACGCAGAGCTTCGCTCGGATCACAATCCAGTCACATACAAAATCCTCACCTACACAGACGCAAGAGAAAAATGCCGCAAGACACCAGACTTCCACAAAGCGGACTGGAAGGAATATAGGAAAATCCTAAAAAACACACACCTCCCAAATGCGAACACTAAGGAAGACATAAACACAGCGGTCGCGGCAATAACCACGGCCATACAAACAGCAACGGAAAAGGCAATCCCACACATATAATACAAACAGAAAGGACAAATCCCAGAGGAAATTCAACGGATGCTCCAAGACAAAAAACGATCAAAGAACAGACATTGCCGCCTCAGAACAAAAGAAACCAAAAGCGAACTAAACCAAATAAACCATGCACTAACACAAAAACTAACAGAAACAAATAACAGAAGATGGGAAGAAAAACTACGGAAACTAAACACACAGGACAACTCACTATGGAAATACACGAGACAACTAACCAAGAAATACCAACCAATATCACACCTACATGGAGAAAGAGGCCTAGTCTACACAGAAGAAGGGAAAGCCAACGCCCTGGCAGACAATTACGAAAGGCAATTCACGAAAACGACACCGACAACGAAGAGTGCAGAAAACAATACGACTACTACATAAAACAAACACCACAGATACAGAGACACCAACATTTACAATGAAGGACATCAAAGGATACATCAAAAAACTAAAACCCCTCAAAGCACCGGGGGAAGACACGATCCACAACATCCAGCTAAAATACCTCCCAAACACAAGCATCAAATACCTCACCAAAATAATTAACCTCATACACCAGCACAACTACTTCCCAAGACAGTGGAAAAACGCCATAATACTATCCTTCCACAAACCCGGAAAGGACAGAAAATTCCCACAGAACTATAGGCCAATAAACCTCCTAAACACATTGAGTAAATTAGCAGAAATGACAATACACGAAAGATTAAAACACCACATACACGACAGACAAATCATAATACAGGAACAATTCGGGTTCAGACACGCCCACGCCACCACACACTAAATTTATCGAATCACAGAACACTGCACGCACCACAAAAACATAAACAAAGACACAGGAATAATCCTCCTAGACATAGAAAAGGCGTTCGATAGGGTGTGGATCAGGGGGCTCATTCACAAACTACACAAACACGAGTTTCCCACCACACTAATAAAACTACTTCAGAACTACCTCACGGGCAGAACATTTCAAACAAGAGTAGGACAAACGACGTCCTCCAGAAGATGCATTCACGCAGGCGTCCCGCAGGGATCAATCATTGGACCTACACTTTTTAACATATACACCAATGATATACCGCAGACACAAAACACACAAATAGCATTATACGCAGGTGACACGGCGCTTTACGCGTCATCGTGGCAGTTACCAACAATAGTCACACGCCTACAAACGGCTCTAGAGGGAATCGCAAAATACGCAAGTCATTGGAAACTAAAAATAAACACAGACAAAACGGAAACGATCCTGCTAACAAACAAAAAGAAAACAGAAAAAAGGCTACAACAACACCCAATAGCATGGGAAGGCACAACGATCCCATGGGGGAAAGAGGCCAAATATCTCGGAGTCACAATTGACAGGAAGCTAACATGGACAGCACACATAAACAAAGTCATACACAAAGCCCAAGCAGCCAAACAGGCACTGAGGGCAGCACTAGGCAAAAACGCACACCTTAGCACGGCGAACAAGCTACTCATATACAAAATGATCCTACGACCAATGATAGCCTATGCGGCAACAATCTGGGGGAACACATCGCACACAAATATTCTAAAATTACAAAGATTACAAAACAAAATACTGAGGCAAGCAGTAGGAGAGAACTATACAAACAGAGAAATAAGGCGGATCACCAAAATAGAGTCGATACAACACCACATACTACAGCACACGAAAAAATTTCACGAAAAACTAACAGGCAATTCGACAGGCAACGATCTACTAAAGAACATCCTACCCACCGACGTAGATAAACTCCCCTTCCAATACAAATACAAGACAACATTCCTACATAGTGTGAATAGCAATCTAATTTATAATTTGTTTAAATTATTAATTTATCTAACATACCTATTTATTGTAAAATAAGAAAGGAGGTTTTTTGTAAACTTTTTCCTCAAACTTGTACAATGGAGCACCTTTAAGCACTTGACCAATATGTATAGCAAAGCAAACGAAGATAAGCGGTAAAATACTCCATAGTAAAAAACGGCTACAAATGTAAGCAAATGATATGTAAACTGATGTGAAATGTATCTTAAAATTATGGACAATAAAAACCTTTGAAATCGAAAAAAATATATAAATAAATGTATAAAAGATTAACAATGGTAATGATAATAGAGATTTTAAGATTTTAACATAACAGTATTTCAGATCAGATCAGATTCGGGTTAGCGGCTTTTGGCCTTTTGCAGAACTGTTTTGGAAGTAGCAACTTCCCTATCAGTATTGGTAGTGTTGGCAACACATGGCTTTTGCAAAAACATAACTAGGATTAAATTTATAAACTAGATAAAGCTATTTACAAGGTTACAACAAAAAGGAATAGTATTTACATTGTTAATGAGATAAAGATTTTATTGATTCATTCTTTCTTTTTTAATTAAAAAATTTTATTTTGGTGCATAAGCATTTTTTTTTCTTTTTTTTTTCCGTTCCCCAGGATGGTTTTTTTTTTATTAATTAATTTTTTCTTCCTGGGGTGACGATTTGAACATACATATATTTATTTTACCATAATACAACATGAAATAAAACGCGATCAGAAAGAAAATTCCATATCAACCAATTGGCGGAATAATAGTATAAAGAACGCATGTATTCCTAAAACGATTACGAATGGTAAGGCTGAGGTTTATCTGAGAAGCGATAGTGAGAAATTAAATGTCGTCGTATTGAACTGCTGCAGCATCCGTAAGAAAATTGCCGATTTTGAGCATATTATTCGTAGTCTAGAAGCCGATGTCGTGATCGGTACAGAGAGTTGGCTCACTGACGAGATTGCAAGTCAGGAGGTATTCCCCCAAGACTATAGAATTTTTAGAAAGGATCGTAGAATCCGGACGGGAGGTGGTGTGTTTATAGCAGTCAGCAAGGCATACGAAAGTTTTTCACTACCGGTTAATGACGCCGAAATAGAAGGTGTTTGGTGTGGAGTTAAGAGGAAGCGATTACACTACAGCAAATATATGCGCATTTTATAGGCCTCCCAATGCAAGTTTAGAAATTATTCATAATCTCGAGAAACAAGTAGCAACGCTAATATCGAAAAATAAAGAGAGGGCCATTATAATAGGAGGAGACTTCAACTTACCTTCAGTAGACTGGAATCATAATTGCTTTGATCCCGGTGGTAGAGAGCGTGAATCCTGCGAAGCACTTATAGAAACCTTCGTTAAACACTCGTTGTGTCAGCTAGTAAGATGTCCCACGAGATCGAACAATATATTAGATTTACTCTTAACGAACTACCCCGAGCGTATGAACAAGCTTTCCATAGAGGAAGGAATAAGCAATCATAATGCTGTGTACGTAGAATTTGAGCTAAAAGTGGGGAAACAGGTTAAGGCTTGAAGACGCGTATATATGTACGCCAAAGGCGATTTCTCGAAATTTAGGTCTTTTTTACAGACACAATTCCCTTATTTCTGCGGGGCATCTATAGAAGCTAGTACAGAGGAATTATGGTGCGTGTTCAGGGATATGATGCGAGAGGGTACGGATAATTTCATTCCACATAAACTTAAACGTGATGGTGCGGAACCAAGATGGTACAACCAGAAAGTTAGATGCGCTCTTAGACGGCAAAGAAAACTTCACGCTCGCTTAAATAATAATTCTTCGAAAGTCACAGAGGAACAGAGGTCAACGATACGGCATCAATACAAAGAGGCGCGGTCAAGAGCTAGATTAACAATGCGAGAAGCATTTAATGATTACACAAAGAAAGTTCTGCATAGTAATTTGAAAGAAAATCCGAAAGCATTTTGGTCATACGTTAGAGAGGTTCATGGTAGAGGCCCCACCATAGCGTCATTGGGAACGGAGGCAGGTGATGTAGTACGTGATAGCGCGGAAAATTTGTTAAATGAACACTTTCAGAAAGCGTTTACTTCAGTGAGTAACGAATATGAGGAACCAGCTTTGAATGATGAGGGAAATTCGATGGAAGATTTGATATTCTCTGAAACAGGTATCGCGCACCAGCTAGAGTCGATTAAGAAAAATAAGTCTCCCGGGCCGGAGGGCATACCCGCGCGTGTGTTGAAAGAGCTAGCCTCGGGCCTTCGTAACCGCCAAGGAGACCACGGACAGGCAGCAGACCATGACCACAAACCGATACGCGCCCCTACTAACGAGCGCCGAACTAAACGAAGAACAAATGGGGACTGAACATCAAATCCCACTAAAAGAGCCCAAGCCTCCACCAATCCTCATCTACGAGATAGGGGACTACGGCGAATTCGTGGAAGCTGTGAAAGGGGTGGCCAAGGACCACGCTTTCCATATCATCTCCCGCCGCCACTTCACTAAACTGAGAATGGCGACCATACCAGACTACAAGGCAGTATTAGGCCTCCTAAGGGCCGAGGGGGCACAGTTCTCCACCACCAAAATGAAGGAGGAACGCGTCCTGTCCTTCGCGATACAAGGGCTGAACCAGAAAATGCCGGATAGCTACCTGAGAGACCAGCTCAGGAACTTGCAAGTTCCCGTCCTCTCGGTGCGACAGCTCCTGCGGGACAAGACCCAGCCGACGGGGACATTTCGAGACACCACTAGCACGGCGACAGATACGTGGTCCCCCTCCGAATTCCTCCATTGGGCGAACATCGGCAACGCCCCGGTCACCATCCGGAGATTCCACCACCAGGAGCCGATGATGTGCTATCGATGCAGCCGATTCGGGCACTCTTCGCCACAATGCACCGCGGCACCTAGGTGCTATAAGTGCGCAGGCCCCCACGAGGGCCGCACCTGCCAAAAACCTCTCAACACCCCACCAACGTGCTGTAACTGCCAAGGAGCACACGTGGCCTTCTTCAGACAGTGTAAAATCTACACACGGGAAAAAGAGAGGCGCGCCCAAGGGCCACCCGCCCCTCTGAAGACAACGGCAACCGCGGCCATTCCACCTCCGCGCTGGACCGAGCCCGCGCCGAAGCCAGAAGGACCCGAAAAAGCAATCCAGACGCTAGGAAAGGTCAACGCGTGGGGCCGGGGGAACGCAGTAAGGATCTGCCCCCCCCAGGCCCCGCACCCGAGACAGCGGCTTGAATACCCCCCCCTGCCGCCGGTAGCACCCAGGAGGAGCGAGACAGAACGGGAATTATTGAGCCCAAGGAGGAGACAACCCCCGGCAGCCCCCGACCGAGCCCAAGGCCTAGAGGCCCCCCGGACAGTTCCGCAATGTACCGAACTCATCCCTTCTCTGAACGCATTCTATGCCTCCTTGCAGAAAATGTCCGAAATGCTACAACATCAAATGCTCCTTCTAGGACAAGTCCTACAACAGATCTCCGGAACTCAGACCAACCAATATGGGGACTACTAAGTTGGAACTAACCGCCATCACGTGGAATGCCAATGGCGGCATTCGACATAAAACCCCGGAGCTACTACAGTTCCTCACGGAACGTAAAGTAGCGGTAGCTCTAATTCAAGAGACCCACCTCAGGCCCCACTGGAAATGGACGGTCCAGGGATATAACATCTTCAGAAGAGACAGTGAGAACACGATAAAGCCAGCGGGTGGGGTAGCCGTCCTCGTCCGGGACGACCTCCAATCCTACGAGCCGACACAACCCGCTCTCCGCCACCTAGAGATGGCCCAAGCGGTAGTATCCACCACCGCAGGACCAACCCAACTAGCGTCCCTATATTTCCCGCCGCAGAAACCACTGACCGACGCTGACTTCCAGGCACTCACCAACCTGAAAATTCCGCTAATCGCCGGAGGAGACCTAAACGCCAAGCACGGATACTGGGGCTCACGCTCCGTAAACAGAAACAGGCAAAAACTCAACTGGGCCCTCGGAAACGGCGTATCAATCAAAGCACCCTACGAACCCACTAGGTTTCAACGCCCCGGAGTGGGGGAAATCCTAGACGTCTTCCTGACGCAAGCGGTCACCACGGCGATGAAGGTCTTCACAGTCCAGAGCCTCACAAGCGACCACCTGCCGGTTATTGCACAACTGGGTCAAGGCCACTGCCCGGCACCACCTCCAGCGGTCCCTAAGCTTAACTACGCCAAAGCCAATTGGGACGCCTTCCGATACCGCCTCATCAAGAAAGTGGACCCGCAGACGTCCCCTCTACTCACCCCTGCTGACATCGACAACAGGGCAAATTTACTCACGTTGGCGATCCAACAAGCCTCGCGGGGAACCATCCCCTACAAGAGGAAGCCAGGGAAGAACTCCCTAAAGCCATTATTGATCTCATCAAAGAGAAAAACCAGACTAGACGGAGATACCAACGCACTGGAACCCCAAGTGTCAAGAGGGCATTCAGGTCCCTACAAAGGCAGATCCGCCACGCCATACAGGAGTACCAAGAGGACAAATGGGAGAGAAAAATACAGTCCCTCTCTACTGAGGACGGCTCCATCTGGAGGATGGTTAAATCCCTCAGAAACACGAGGCCCACAGACCCGCCGTTGCACACGCCCAACGCCGTAGCCAACACCCCGGCCGAAAAGGCAACCGCCATGGCGGTTTACCTGGAGGGCGTCTTCCAGCCAAACCCTGGACAGGACCTGCCAGACACACCCCCACCCAGCACAGACAGAAACTGGGTCCCCCCGCCAACCTTCTGTACGAAAGACGTTGCGGGAATCCTCCGGCCCTGGAAAGCCCCAGGAGAAGACGGCATCCCAAACAAGGTGCTCCGACAACTCCCACGCGGGTTCATGATACCGCTCCTCGAGCTCTACAACGCCGCAGTCCAACTGGGTCACTTCCCCACACCCTGGAAGAGGGCGACGATCATAGTCATCCCCAAGGCGGGGAAGAAAAGGGCCCCGGAAAACTTCCGCCCAATTTCCCTTTTGGATGGACTGGGAAAAATTCTCGAGCGCCTCATCCAACCGGAACTGCACCAGAACTGCGAAGCCAACGACATCTTGCCCCCCCAGCAGTTCGGTTTTAGGAGCGAACACTCCACCACCCAACAAATCACCAGGGTAACGGAATTTATAGCCGACAGCTTCAACCGGAACTGCTGCGTGGCGGGCATCTTTTTTGATGTCAGTAAGGCCTTCGATAAGGTGTGGCACACGGGCCTGCTGTATAAACTACGACAGATGAACTTCCCAACATGGTCCCAAAAAATCCTACATTCCTACCTTAGGGAAAGGGTATTCCGAGTTACCTGGAAAGAGGAGAAATCACAATGGCACCCGCTGAAGGCTGGAGGCCCGCAGGGCTCCATACTGGGCCCACTCCTCTTCAATATTTACACGTCGGACCTCCCGATACCACCCAAGTGGAACTCAATCCTGGCCCTCTACGCTGACGACGCGGCAATACTGGCGAGGTCCACCAAAGCCCGAACAGCGGCAAAATACCTCCAAAGGGACACCGATCGGCTCCTCGCCTGGTACGAGAAATGGCGGATACAAACCAACCCTGGGAAAACACAAGCCATCATCTTCAGGCCAGGACGGCCGCTGGAACCAGACGGGGTCCTCGTACAAGGCGAGGAGATCCCCTGGCGCGAAGAGGTCACCTACCTCGGGGTCACCCTCGACCGCCGTCTCACCTTCCGACTCACGCCACCAAGAAGGCTTACGGCGCCATCACCACCAAAATAGCACTAGGACCGCTACTTAGGTCAAAGCACCTAGCTGAGAAGACAAAACAGTCATCTCCCCCGCCATGAGCTACGCTTCCCCGGCATGGTGGGGCTACCTCCGACAATCCTCCAGGGAAAAACTCCTCCGAGCAGAACGATGTTGCCTGAGAACAATCCTCCGGCTGGGCTGGATGTTCCATAACGACGTCCTCCATGTGCTCACGGCGATGGAGCCGCTGGACCAACGCATGGCAGCACAAGCCCGAGTTTATTTCGCAGCCCTGGAAACAAAGACACCGGCAGAGCTAATCAAGCTCGGAGAGAGAACGACCCGTCCATGGGACAGATACAAACACCCGCGCGCCTCCACTGGCGAGCTGGCAGACCAACCCCCCCCCAAACGACAAAAGCACTGAAGGACAGTGCATACCGCAGGGGCATCAAATCAGTAGCGAAAGGCCTACCACCCCCGAAAAACCGCTGAAGCTCACATAGAGGAAAAGCGGTGACAAACCCTAGTCTAAGGAGACAGAGTAGACCCCCACGAGCACCTTTACAGCCTGAACTAAGTATTCCTCCCATACGGTCCGCGAGGCTGTCTCCACCCCGGACTTCCTCCTGTCCTACAGAGAGAGCCCCGTTCACTTGCAGCAAAGGTCTTCCTGCGCTGTAAGTAACGGTTTCCAGCAATGGAAACCCTAATTAATGCTACTAGCGGCCACCGCCACTCCTCATCAACGGGAGGCCTAATCTGGCGCAAGCTGGAAGATGGCAGCTACGTCTGGTTTTCCCGAAGCCAATTTAACACCGCGCTGGCGATGGCAGGGGAGGAATGCCTCCGCCCTTCAACTAGCCGCTCATCGCTGTCCTCCACTTGCCCTTCTAAGGACCCAGGTACAATGGCACCCTCCAGTGCCGAGGGCACGGAGGTCGCTGCCAATGCCATCTCCCTTGAGAACGCGTCTGCGGCGGCTCCTGTCCATCACGAGCCTGCTGCTAGGGCCAACACACGAAAAAAGGGGGGAAAGAAAAAGAAGAAGGCCAAAAGCGCGCCTCCGACACCATCCGGCCCTTTCCAGGGCCATCAAGAAGGCGAAGCGGCCTCAACATCCGGCCCTTTCCAGGGCCAGCTAGTAGGCGAAGTATCACCATCCGGCCCTTTACAAGGCCAGCAAGCTGGCGTAGCAGCCTCAGCCCCCGGCCCTTTGCAGGGCCAGCGTGCTCAAGATGCAGCCTCAACACCCGGCCCTTTCCAGGGCCATCACCCAAGTGACGCAGCCGCCTTGGCTGCTCCCATCACTGCCCCGGGTAGCAGCAATGCCACCCCTGTACCTCCTTTGGCCACCACTGCCGAGGTGTCCTCCCAGGATACCCCGGGTCTGCTGGCACCCGACGTCGGCTCTTTTCAGGGCCATGATGACACCGCCGACACTACCGGAGACTCCTGCGCCCCCACAGAGGACATGGACACGTCCGTGGGCATCAGGGGTAAGAGGAGGAAGACGCCGTCCTCCGATGATGAGGCCGACCGTCTCGCCAAACGGGCTGCCCCTGCCATCGAGGGGCTGGCTGCGGCCGAGTGCTTCACTGCAGTCGCGGACCGAAGGAAGAGGAGGCCGAAGGCTCCCCCTGCCGCCTCGGTCTCGGAGCCTGCCGCCGATCCTCCTCGGCCCTCACCTCCCAGGAAGGGTTCCAGGATCCCTCCTATCACGGCCTACGGGCTGAGGTCCCACAAGGCCGTATCCACGGCCATCAAAGCAGCGGACGGCGGACATTTCGAGCTGCAGATCCGCCATGTCTGCTTCAAGTGCTCGGGCGAGCACGACTACCGCGAGTGCCCCAAGCCGCCAACGGAACCGCCCAAATGCGCCAACTGCGGAGGAGCCCACTTGGCGACGTTCAAGGAATGTCCGACCTTCCTCGACGCTCTACGCTGGTACGAGGAGGCGGACCGGAAGCAGAGGGAGCTACATCCACCTACTAACCCCGCCAAGCTGCGACGCTTCACGTCGCTGCTGGCGACAACAACATCCGCCTCCTACTCGGCAGTAGCCAAGGGGACGGCTCCGGCGGGGACTGCAACTCCACCATCGTTGCCACCTGCTGCATCCAGGCTCCTCCCAGCGGCCCGCCTGTGCCTGCGCCCGCGACCGCCTCCGACAACGGCAGTGGTCATATGCGAACGCAGTGTCCGCATCCAATTTCCCATCCCTACCTAAAGCCCTAAATGTAAATAGTGTAAATACTGAAAATAGACCTAGTGTAAATAATGTTTATAACCCCCCAAATGTTCCCAATAGCGAAAGTAGTAGACCCTTTAGTTTTAACGTACCCACCACTCCTAACATCAATTGAATTTCCGGTGAGAAGGTGATTGCTAAATTACTCAGTTGTTAGTTCTCGTTCTCATTGGCTGTTCTGGGGTAGGTGACGGAGCCCCCCGGCAGAGTTCGACTCTCACCCGCACTTTTGGGTGAGGGGCCCAACCGGCCGCGGCAGCATGGCCATCCTCGTCTCCACCAGACTGGAGGCGTCGGAGTAGGAGCTACCGTCGCTGCGCGAGGTGGAGGCCACCGCGGTTGCAGTGGCCACGGCCAAGGGTCTTCTGACGCTGGTTTCGGCCTACTTATCCCCCGGGCGCGCCTTCGTCTCGGAGGAATTCACTGCGGTCCTGGATCTTGGTTACCCGGTGCTCCTTGGCGGAGACATCAACGCCAAACATGACAGCTGGCAATCCAGGGTGTCCAACGCCCGAGGGAACCAACTGCGCCGCTGGGCTGACGCGGCGGGCACGATTATCGCTGCTCCATTCCATCCCACGCACGTCTGCCCGAATGGGCGGGGGGACATCCTTGCAATCTTCCTCCACCGCGGGCTTCAGACCTCCGTCCATGTCGCCACGCTTGTGGCCCTTACCAGCGACCACAACCCTGTGCTGGCGCAGCTGGGCGTCCGTCCCCTCCAGATCCCTTAAGGCACGGTGGAGGACTTTGGCAGGACTGACTGGGATGTGTTCCGCCGGACCCTTACAGTCTCCCGTCGACCCTGCCGCCCCTGACCACCGCGAGCGAGATCGACGAGAACGATGGTTCGCTCACCGGGCTTCTGGAGACGGCGGCGGCTGCCAATGTCCCTCGACGGCGCCGGAAGGCTCTCAACTACCTGGAGCTCCCACCCACCATTCGGCGGGTTATTCGTGAAAAGAACTGGCTCCGGCGCCGATACCAGGCCTCTGGTGACCCTCTCCTCAGACGTCAGCTGTCGGAGTCCGTCCATCGGATCCGCGGGTTGGTCCGGGATTTTCGGAAGGCCGCTTGGGACGCCAAGCTGGCCTCCCTCAACGTTGGAGATGGCTCCGTTAGGAGGATGGCCCGCGCTCTGCGAGCGGCCCCGCGGTACGACCCTCCGCTTCAACGGGATGGCGTCACCTCGGTCACGCCCAGGGACAATGCGGAGCTCATGGCCCAGTACTTGGAGACGGTGTTCCGCAACGATCGTGCTGCCGCTGAGGAGGAAGGCTCTGCCGTGCCCCCAGCACCGGACAGGGATGAGGAAGTGGTCACTGGCGCTCCCGCTGGGCATCCTGATGTCTCCCAGGAGGACATCCGCGAGGCCCTGAAGGCTCTCCGGTGTCGGAAGGCGCCTGGTCCGGACGGGGTCCGGAATGAGATCATCTGGCAGGTCCCGGTCGCGTTCGGTGCGCGGCCTGCGAACCTGTTCTCGGCCTGCGTGCGGCTTGGCCACTTCCTTTCGGCCTGGGAGGAGGCCACCATCATCTGCATCCCGAAGGGCAAGGCCTCCAAGGACGTGGCGAAATACCGCCCTATCTCTCTCCTCAGCGGACTGGGGAAGCTGTTCGAGAGGATAGTTCTCCCCAGCCTCCTGCGGCACATGCGGGACACCGGCACCCTCCCGGAGGAGCAGTTTGGATTCCGCGAGGGACACTCGACACAGACCATCATCTTCAGCGTGTCTCCCGCGTCGGACCCGGACCCCATCCTCATTGGAGCGGAGGAGGCTGAATGGCTGCCTGTGACCTGGACAAGCGGCTGAACTTCGCCACCCATGCCTGACGGGTGGCCTGCCGTGCCCTGGGGGCGGAGGTGTCCCTGGCCCCGTTGCTTCGGAGCCCCGACGTGCCCGCGCGCCGGCGTGCGCACCTCTACCGGTCCGTCATCAGACCCGTCCTGACGTACGCTTCCCCTGCCTGGAGCGGACGCCTCATCACCACTGGTCGTGCGGCCATGGTGCAAGCGGAGAGATCCTGCCTCCGCGCCATCTTCCACCGTCGTCGCAGGGGCAGGATCAAGGACATCTACGAGTGGCTTCCCATGGTCCCGCTTCAGGCAGAAATACGGAGGCATGCCATCCGCTTCTGGGCTGCTGCCCAGCGCCATCGGACCCCTATAATCCGTGCCACTGCGGATTCCATCCCCAGGCCTTGGGACAGGCATAAACGTCCGCGATCCTCCACCGGCGAAGACGCTGACCTCCACCCCAAGCGGAGGCTTTAGGACCCCCCTGGTCCACTTCCATCCTGCCCACGTTCCCATCAGCCGCTTATGTGCCTCCCCTAGGAGTGCAGAGTTTTCTCCTCGCTCAAATGCGAGAGAGTCAACATTCACGGAGCTGAGGCGGGAGGCAGCGGGAGTGTTCTTCTCCTCACTGGAGTTGTCCGCAGTGAGATCCAGCGCCTCCAACAAAAGTACGACCTGCCTCCGCTCGCCGCATCCGCGACGCCAGCACCCCACCAACCCCCAACCCCGCAGGCGCCAACCAGCACCGCGGCCGGACCACAGCCAGCAGAAACTGTAAGCATTCCTGAACCCACCCCCTCTTGCGTGGCAGAAAATGACCCAAACATTCCACTGTCTATCCATGGCTCGTTAACGTTCAACCCAATGTAGATCCAGATACTGCACCTGCAGAAATGCAAGTCGAAGACGGCTGCAGCTCCACCGCGACTCCACCCCCCCACCCTCCCCCTGATGGCTACACCACTGTGGCTAGCCGAAAGAAGCGACGCGTCGAAACGCCACTCGACATCCCAGTTAACTTCGCTGGGCCAAACCGCTTCGAAGTTTTTAGTTCCGCCGCCAGTGCCCAAACCCAGACCCAATCAGCGCCCTCAGCGACTGCAAACGGCCCTTTTCATGACCCATCAACAAACGGCCCTAAGCCTAAGATACCCTCAATCAAACTTCTGTCCTCTAAAAATTGGGAATATATCATTAATAAAATTAACGCTAAAGTATTAATCAAACCCGTGGCCCAAATTTTCGGTAATGACAATGTATTGATAAAATGTTCGACTGCCAACGACTTCCGTAATGCCATATTAGTGCTCAAAGAAATCAACATTGAGCACTACACTTACCAACTCCCTGAAGACAAGAAGCCCCAGTACGCCGTTAAAGGCTTATCCCCCCACTTAACCCCAGAAGCTATTAAAAAATCAATAGAAGACCACGGCGTCTCCGTCTTCGCAGTCAACAACATCACTACAACCCGCCCCCTCCCTCACGAACTCAACGCTGGCATCACACCGTTGAGCGACGGCCCACCTCTGTATATTGCATAACAATAAACTCTCTACAGGAGGGCAAAAAATTCGAAAGCCACATTGAGTTCATACTCCAGCAAAGAGTCACCATTAGGCCATTTACCCGCCCCAAAGCCCCCATTCAATGCTTTCGCTGCCAACGTCTTGGCCATTCGAAAAATTATTGTCACCTCCACCCCAACTGTGTCCGCTGCGGCGGCCCACACGCCACTGAACAGTGCGACAAACCCGACCGCGAGTCACCTGCCAAGTGTTATAACTGCGGTGGCGAGCACCCGGCCAACTACCGTGGTTGCCTCACCTTCCTAAAGGCCAAAGAGCATATGCTCACCCGCACCCTGCAGAACCGACAACGGCAGCGGTCATACGCGAACGCAGTGTCCCCATCCAATTTCCCATCCCTACCTAAACCCCAAAATGCAAACAGTGTAAATAGTAGTGTAAATAATGTTTATGACCCCCCAAATGTTCCCAACAGCGAAAGTAGCAGACCCTTTAATTTTAACGTACCCACCGCTCCCAACTTTAACATTAATATGCTTAACAATAGTTCCTTCTTGCAAGACATCATTAACCAAGTAATAAATTCGCGGTATCATCACACTGGCATGGGCGAGACCCTGGACTTCTATCTCCATAAGGGTCTGCCCAGAGGGCCGCGTGTCACCACCATCACTGGCCTTACCAGCGACCATGAGCCGGTAGTTGCCCACTTAGGGGCCCGCCCTCTGCGTCTGCCCGCTGGATCCGTCCAGGACTTCCTCAGGGCTGATTGGCAGGGCTTTCGTCGCGAGATTACCGACGGCCTCCCGGAGACGCTCCCCACTCTGCATTCCGCGGCCGAGGTGGAGGACTGCCTGGGGCTCATCACCGGCGCGCTCACCAGTGCTGCGGAGCGCTTCGTTCCGTGCCGCCGGCCTGGACTATCTCCAGCCTGGACTATCTCCAGCTTCCGGCGTCCATCCTGTCCCGGATCCGAGCGAAGAACAGGCTGCGCAAGCGCTTCCAGCGGACTGGCGACCAATGCCTGCGAAGACAGCTTCTGCAAGCGCAGCACTCCATCCGGGACGAGGTTAAGGCCTTCCTTGCCGAGGCCTGGAGCCGGAAGATAGCCGGCCTCAAGGCATCGGACGGGTCGCTTTGGAAGATGGTGAAAGCGCTGCGGAGCGAAGCGGCTCAGGAGCCACCCCTCGCCACCGCTGCTGGCCTATGCTACACGGCCATGGAGAAAGCCTCGGCCTGGCGGACCACCTCCAGGAGGTCTTCCACAACACGGCGGCGCAGGACGAGAGTCTCCCGGACATCCAGCCCTCGTCACCAGCGGCAGAGCAGGAGGTGGCCCCAACGATCACCTCGGTTGACATCGGGCGCGGACTCCGCTCTCTCCGGTGCAGGAAGTCCCCGGGACCGGACGGCCTGCGGAACGAGATCCTGCGGCAAATCCCGCAGTCCCTGGGCGTCTGGCTCGCCTTTCTTTTCTCGAGCTGCATCCGCCTGGACTGCTTCCCCTCCACCTGGAAGGCAGCGCGGATAGTGTGGCTCGCCAAGGGGCGTGCTTCGCGGGACCCAGCCCAGTACCGTCCCATTTCACTCCTGGATGGCCTGGGCAAGCTGTTTGAACGGGTTGTGCTGCCGTACCTGTTGCGGCACCTCCAGCTGCGCCGCATACCCCCGGATCAACAGTTTGGGTTCCGTGCGGAGCACTCGACGACCCACCAACTGGTGCGAGTCGTCGACTTCGTCTCCAATGCCTTCAACATGGGACATCATGCGGCGTGGGCCTTCTTTCACATCACGAAGGCCTTCGACCGCATGTGGCACGCCGGCCTCATCTATAAGATGCGTCGGCTGGACTTCCCGGGGTGGCTGGTCGACCTCATCCAGGACTACCTCAGTGGCCGGAAGTTCGTGGTGGCCTGGAGGCATGCAGTGTCCACGCCAAGGGTGATTCGGTCCGGAGTTCCTCAGGGATCGGTACTAGGACCGGTCCTGTACAACATCTTTACCTCCGAGGGACTTTGGCTGGAATACCATGCTGGCACTGTATGCTGATGACTCCACCCTGCTCTGCCGATCATCGCAGAAGTGGAAGGCGGCCGACTACCTGCAGCGGGCGGCTGATACGCTCCTGGAGTGGTTCCGGCAGTGGAAGCTGGAGGTCAACCCCAGGAAGAGCAAGACCATCCTCTTCACAATGGGGTTGACTGCGGATCCGGCGGGCATCGTCGTCGACGGCAGCGTGAAGGACTGGGAGTCCCAAGTCTTGTACTTGGGAGTCCTCCTGGACCGTCGACTGCGCTTTCGCAAGCATGCGCAATCCCTGGCAGTGCGCGCTGGTCTTGCGCAGAGGAAGCTGCGGTCGCTGCTGAGGGATGGTGGCCTGAGCGAGAGGACGAGGCTCCACCTCTTCAAGGCGGTCATCCTCCCAGTCCTGGCCTACGCCTCGCCGTCCTGGAGCGGTCGCCTAACACCTGGCGGCCTCACCCGCCTGCAGGTCGCCCAGAACTAGTGCCTCCGGACCATCCTGGGGTACCCGAGGGGAGTGACGACGGTTGCAGTCCACTCCGCCTTAGCAGTTCGGCTCCTGGAGGACGAGTTCCACCTGCATGCGAGGCGGTTCTGCGCCTCGACGTCTGCCTGCTCTGCGCAGCCTCTTCGTGATATTTGCAAAGTGCGCCCTATGCCGTGGGACAAACATCGTCATCCCCGGTCCTCGACCGGCATACTGGCAGATCTCCCACCTCCTAGGGTGGGCTAACCGGTCCTCAGGATGGACCCGCGTTGGAGACTCCGTGATACAGCTGCCCAGGAGCCCTCAGGAGCTGATAGGCAGCAGACCCCTCTACTCCGGTCCAAGAGGAGTCTCATCAAACACCTATATTCATTCATTCCTAACATCAATTATCCCAACATTAATCTCAACATGCTTAACAATAGTTCATTTTTGCAAAACATAATTAGCCAAGTCAAAAATTCCGTCCTTGCCCAAGTCACAAGTTTAATCACAAGTCAAATCACCGCTATGTTTAACACCTCCCCTCCCCAAATTCACCCCGGTACGTAAACTTAGAATCATGTCCTGGAACGCTCGCGGCGTTAAAGCGAAGCGTTTAGAATTAGTTGACCTAGTAAGTAAGCTTAATTTAGATTTAGTGCTGGTTCAAGAGACATTTCTTTCTCCAAGAGACACCAGGCGCCTTCCTAATTTCAAAGGATACCGCTACGACCGTCCTACTCGAGGCGGAGGCGTGGCTATTTTTGTGCACGACAGGGTGCAGCACACTGCATCGAATATCCCTTTGTTCCAGGCATTCGAGGCTGTAGGAGTGCAAATCACATCTAAATATGGACCGCTGGCGGTATTTTCGGTATACCATCCCTCAACCCGAGCCCTCTCAAAAACTGACCTGAACCTCCTAATCTCCGACCCCACCCCTACCCTCTTTTTAGGGGACTTTAATTCCAAACACTCCTCCTGGGGTTGTAAAACAACAAACGCCAACGGTCGCACTCTTCAGGCCTTTGCCGCGCGCCACCCGGTTGCCATCGTTGCCCCGACCACATACACCCATGACGTCCCCACCAACCCAACTTGCAATGACATCCTCGACATAGCCGTGACCGCTAACCTCCCCCTCCAATTTACCCCACAGGTCCTCTACACCCTATCCTCTGACCACTTCCCCATCCTCCTTGACCTCTCCATTCACCCCTCCACCTTACCCCCACCCCTTCGACCCCAAGAATTGACTGGAACCGCTTCACGGAATCCATAGTAGAAAAATCCCCTGCCTTGCAACCCATTCAATCGCCCTCCCCTCATCTCATTGATGAACAAATTCATCACATCACCACCCTCTTCCACCACTCAGTCTCCACCGCCCAAACAAATAAAACCTCAACCACCCTCGCCCGAAATCCCCTCCCCAAACACATCCTCTCCTTAATCACCCAGCAGAACCGCGCACGACGGACATGGAACAGGTACCACGACCCTACTGACAAGGACGAGTACCAGGACCTGGTATCAATCAAAAAGGAGCTAAGCAAAATCAGCAACGACACCTGGACGAAAAAACTGACCGCCGTCCTTTGCCGACGACTCCACATGGGCGATGGCCAAGTCCCTGCTCCACAAGTCTAAATTTTCCTCCCCCCCACTACAAGTCAACAACAAACGAATATACGATAACAACTCCAAGGTCGAGATACTAGCCTCTCACCTGGAAATGACCATGACAAACGACACCACCTCAGACAAAGAAACCGAAAATGATGTCACGAATCGATACAAAACCCTCCAACTCCTCCCAATGCCCGAACCCATCTTCACCTCCCCTCAGGAGATTACAACCGTCATTAACAACCTTGCCATTCGCAAAGCCCCCGGTTTCGACAATATCACTAATAAAATGTTAAAAATTTCAATTTCCTCCCCGCCCCTGTTAGCTTCACTAACAGACCTGTTTAACAACTGCCTAGCTTCCGCGTACTTCCCGAAGGCGTGGAAGCACGCAAAAGTCCTCCTGTTCCCAAAACCGGGGAAAGACCCATCCGTCCCCGGAAATCTTCACCCCATTTCTCTCCTCCCGACGCTAGGAAAGACGTTAGAATGCTTGTTATTAATGCGACTGACTGACCATTTGACGATCAATGACGTAATTAGACCGGAGCAGATGGGCTTCAGACGAAAGACGTCCACTACCCACCAAACCCTCCGCCTCACAGAATATATCTCCCAAGGCTTCGTTACAAGCATGTCAACCGGGGCGGTGTTCTTAGACGTGGCAAAGGCCTTCGATAGCGTGTGGCACGCCGGCGTAATTCATAAACTCCTCAACTGCAACACCCCGCTATACCTTTCTAAAATCATTCAAAGCTTTCTTTCAGACCGTTCCTTTCAAGTTTCGCTTTCCAATTCCCTCTCTTCCCGTAAAAAAATTTGCGCCGGCGTGTCACAAGGGGCAATATTAAGCCCCGCCCTGTTCAACCTCTATGTTAATGACATGCCCGCAACCCCTGATACCCAACTGTATATCTATGCCGATGATACCGCCATCGCCAGCCGCTCCTACCGCCCCGAAACCTCCACAAAACGCCTCAACAGTGCCCTCAGCAAACTCAACTCATGGACCCAAAAATGGAAAATCACCATAAATCCCGGCAAAAGCATGTACGTTCATTTCTCTAAAAAGCGTAAATTCGACCACCATACCCCCCCCCCCCCCCCAAGCTTAAAAACACCCTAGTCCCGGAGCATCACTCCCATAAATTTCTCGGCATCATATTAGACAAAAAATTAACTTGGAACGCCCATATTAAAAACAGCATAAGCAAGGCTACTGCCATTCGCAGTCTCCTATTTCCACTCCTTTGCAGGGCCAGCCCCCTGTCGGCCAAAAACAAAATGCGAATATACGTGGCTATCATTCGACCGCAACTCATCTATGGCGGCGAAATAGTCCACAACACCTCCAAGCAAAACCGTGCCAAGGTAGAGGTCTTTCAAAATACCACCCTCCGAATGATCACCAAACAAGTGCGACTTACGCGCATCCGCGAAATTAGGAAGGCGCATAATATTCCACCAATAATGGAATTCACCTGCAAACAGGCCGCAAAGCTTGCCCCAAATCTATTACGGCATCCAAACAAGCTTCTCAATAAAATATGGTGCTACACCAAGGCCAAAAAAATATAAAATGCCAAAGGACATCCTCATAAGTGCATGAACCGCACAAAGTATTGCTGTGGAAAAAATAAAAATAAAATAAAATAATAATGTTTTTACAAAAGAAAAAAAAATAATAATAATAACAACATGCAGCATACTTTGAGAAAAAATTACTTACAAACATATTGCCAAATGATCTCTTGAACCTAGCATTAGTTTATTGTTTTAGTTTTAATTAGCATTAGCACATTATTTTAGGTAGTTTTATTTAGCACCCAAACGTTATTAAAATTGACTAGCCATGCGTTTTATGTGAGCCAAATATGTAATTTCTGCCACGCAAGCTGGTAAGGTGGGTTACCCACCAGGAACAGCTGGAGTTGCGCCACGGCGCAGTCACCCAACTAGCGAAAAGGGTTTGGTGAGGGATTTTGCAATTTTCCATGTCGAGTGGTCATCGAAGGAGATGGAATTTAACTTGTCTCGCCATTGTTTGCTCCTGAGTTTATTGATTGCGGTTTTGACAGAGTTATGAAGTCGGTTATAAATATTTTTGTCTATGGGGTCGCGGAATGATCGCCATTGGCTGGGGTTGCTGAGGAGGGTAATAGGGGGCAGCGGGGTAATTGGGAAGGGAGGAAAATTAACGTTATTATTTACCGGGGTTTGGATCTCATGGGGGACATTTTCTACTCCGACACGGCGCTTGATCATTATAACTTTTGCTTTTACATAAACGGGACAGCCGCGATAAGAGGCCGCGTGGCCTCCGCCGCAATTGGCGCATTTAGGGTGAAAATTGTCAGCCTGGGTGCAGTCCTTACTGGAGTGCCCTACTCCGCACCTTACACATTTGGGGGGGAGGGAGCAGTAGTTGCGGGTGTGGCCTATCTTCTGGCATCTAAAGAATTGGACTGGGTTCATGGGTGCTGTGTAATTTGTTATTACGCAGCCGAGTCCTGTGAGGTTAGTGACCTCAAGGAATTCCCTGTGATTAGTGGTGGGTTTTAATCGTACTAAAAAGACCGGAGTTGGTCTTTTTCTAGGGTCGTTTATTGGGATATCATCCTCTTCGGGGTAATATCCCTCTTCAGGGAGCGGTTTAGAGGTGGTGAGCTGCGTTATGTGGCTTACATCAAAGCCTTTCTCTGCAATCGATCTTTTTAAAAAGTCGATGTTTGTGTAGATGGGGAGTTGCCTAACTATGTACTGGGGTTCTTTTTCATCTAGTAATTGGTAGGTATAGTGCTTGATGTTTTTTTCTTTCAGAATTTCCTTGACTATTAGGAAATCTTTTATGGTGGCGCAATTTAGAATTATGAGCCGTGCTCCGGCTGTGTGTGCTGAGGGCACGTGGGTCACTTTATTTTTAATAGCCTTGAGGAGGCCTTCCCAGTCGTTTACATTAATTAATTTAAGGGAGGGGATAGGTTTCCTAGGACCCGGCTGAGAGGCAGGGGGGGGCGACTTGAGCATTAGTATTGTCTGAGGTCGTGGCCGCAGAGAGTCTCTGGGAGATAGGTGTGTCTCTTGTAGAAGTAGAACGTCAACTGGGTGTCGAGTTAGGTAATCGAGTATTTCGACTTTCTTGTTGCGAATAGACTGCGCATTAAAGGAAATGACTTGTAGGTGTCTGGGCAAGGTGGTTTGTCTCGCCATCTTACTCGCTAAGGGTCAGGAGCTCCGTCACCATGATGCGCTTTTTGGCCTGGGGAGTGGTAGCGGCGCAGAGGCACCGGAGAAGGTCAGTGAGCCACGGCGTGATGGCCTTGACGCCGCTGGCTTTGACAAGGTTAGGGAGCTCCTGTAGCTGGGAGAGAGGTGTGTCAGCAGTCTGGGTAGGCTGCTGCGGGATTGGAGTGGGGGCTGCAGGCACTGTGCAAACGCCGCTGGGGGCGGGATGAGTACATTGGGAGTGGGAGGGGGAGGAAGCAAAGGTGTTGGACTTCGGCGGAAGGGCCGGGAAGTCAGATGCCTTCGCCGCATAAGTGGCAGGATTGGGGGTAGGCCGTGAAGCAGCGCGTAACCTCTCGCCATTGCCTGAAGGGCCTGGCGATGGGTGTCGCACCCGCGATAGTTTGCCGGGTGGTCGCCCTGGCAATTAACGCACTTGGCTGGGGACGTGCGGTCTAATTTGGGGCACTCCCCGATTGGGTGGGAGTCGAGGCATTTCACGCAGCGTGGTGCGTGAAAGCAATAGTTTTTGGTGTGGTGGAGACACTGGCAGCGGTGGCACTGTACCGGACCCTTGCGCTTTCGCATAACCTCCACCGATACATCGACGATCCCGACATGATCAAGCTCGCGGAAGAGTTGGACGTCGGCATCCTTTTGGAGGATGACGTGGAATAAAGAGGTGGACGCTGCGGCATGGCGGTAATGCCGGCCTTGGCCTCTGAAGGCAGAGGGCGAGTGGTGTATATGCGCTGGAGGGAGAAGATGGGAAACCCCATACCCTCCAGATCTGCCTTGACGTCCTCCTCTTCCGCTGCGGGTGGAAGGCCACGGAGACAGAAGGACCAGGCCTTCTGACCGGGAAAGGAGTAGGTATCAAACTCCTGATGTAGTTGTTTAAGAATATTCAACGCGAGGTTGAAATCTCGGGGCGAGTGGCACTGAATGTTCAGTGTGCTCCCGACCATCTTACTGGTGGTAGGAGAGTCCGTCATGTCGGTTATGACCCGCAGGTTGGCACGATAGTTTTCCAACGAGGTGAGCTTGATCAGGGGGATCTTCGGGGTTTGGCTTGACGAGCCAGGGCAGCAGAAGGTGAATCCTCCATGGCTGAGGCCGCCAGAACCTCAAAGCGGTTCTCGACCGGTGTTTGAGGAGGAGAAGCCTCCGGGGTGGACGGCCTACGGCGCTTAGCCGATGGACAAGTGAAGTCCATCAGTTCGGTGCAGGTGATGGGGTAGGAGGGACCCTGCACTGGGTCGAAGGGAGGAAGAACCTGGCTGTCAGGTACGGTACTCACGGTACGCTGAGAGGCGGAGGCTGGAACTGCAGCAAGGTCAGTGCAGTCCGAGGAGGCGGGAGACGGCTGCGGAGAGGCAGTGGCTTCGGAAGATGTGTCGGTGAAGTCGACGGAGGAAGATGGAGAGGCAGGGGTATCCTGGAACTCCATGGTCAAAGGTGTCGCTAGCGGGCGGAAGCGCCCCGCTACGAGACGCTGCAGAACACTCGCCACAGACACTGGGGAGTCCGGACATGCTCTTTTGTAAGAGAACGATTTGCTCTTTTCTTACTGCGCTTCGGAAACATCAAGTTGACGTCGAGAGACGTAACCAAGGTCTCACCTTGCGCTCTTTTTGGAGCGATCCAACGCCCGCTTTTCCCAATGGGGAAAACTCCCACCCCGGTGCAGGAGGCACCTAGAGACCCTCGCAGGACCCGCTCCTCGGGTCCCGCAGCAGCCAGTACATCAGGTTGTCTGCAGCACCAAACCGTCGCCTCAAGTCTTGAGGACAGTTTCTCTGCAAACGGCTCTTTTCAGGGCGAGGTCCCAATGGACCACTCCGCAGGCCCCTCTCAGGGCGACGCCCGGGCATACATCGTGAGCGGCCATCTCTGCAGATGGGTGTGCTACGCTGCCATCAGCGCCGTCCAGCCAGTTGCATCAACAGCCGTACCAGAGACGCCGCACTGCTGCCTTCCTCACCGCGGCTGAATCTTCACAGAAGAAGCAGCGGCTGGCGGACCAAGCAGTGGTCCCGAACGTCGCAGTTTCCAATAGATACGCTCCTCTGCTCTCGCTGGCATCTGACACCACGTCCCCAGCAGTAGCAGAGGACATGGAAGTCGCAGAGCCTCCTCCGAAGAAGAAGCCGGCGCGAAAACCCAGCTTCCTGGTTTATGACGTCTGCTCTCTCCGGGCATCATTCGCGACACTGTCACGGACCAGACCTTCGTATTGGCGCTGACCGGCGAGAAGAAGACGGTCCGCGTCACGTTCACTAACATGGAAGTCTTCAAACGAGCCCGCGAAGCTCTGCAGAAGTCTCAAGCTCAAACATCCTCTTGGGACTATGAGGGGGAGCGCACCCGGAACTACGTTATCCACGGGTACGAGGCAGAGGACGACCCCCAGGAGATCTTCATTGACCTGGACACCCACGGTCTGGCAGTGCGGAAAGTCCGTAACATGCGAGGGAGCAAGGAGCCAACGGACGTTTTCGTGGCAACCATTGCCTCAACTCCCGAGTGGCCGCCCTCCAGGATCACCAGACTCCGCTACCTTGGGAATGTCAAGGTCCGTCTCACCGCCTTTCGATACGATACTCCGCTACGCATGCAGTCGTTTTGGCCACTCCTCAACACACTGCACTGCAGCGCCCAGGTGTTTCAAATGTGCGGGAAATCACGCTGGAAAGGACTGTCTCCAGAGTTCATCCCAGGAGCCCAAATGCTGCAACTGCGGGGGGAGCCACGTGGCGTGCTCTCGTGACTGCGCCGTTTATGCAAAGGAGCTGCGTAAACTCCAGTCAAAGAACACAGCCCCTCAGGCAGCGGCACCTCCATCAGCCAACGCCAGGACCCCACACACTTCCTTGGGCGTGCAAAACGCCTGGGGTAGGGTAACTCAGCGAGGACTGTTCCAACTCAGCGGCCTGCACCTCGCCTGCGCCTGGAGCTCCCTACAAATCCTGCGCCTCAACCCCTGAGAGAGGATTTTCCGCCTCTGCCGGCTCCCCGTCCAGCTCGCCAGGAATCGGCTGAAGAACTCCGCAGTCCCTTAGAACAGCGACGGTCTTCCCGTAGACAGGAGATGTCAACTCGACGAGAGGACTACGCCGCGGCCGACGCCCTTCCAGCGGGCATCCTGGCGGCCCTGCAGACGCTGACTACTGCAACGATGGCGCTGCAGCAGTAGCTCCAGCAGCAAACAGCGCTCCTAAATGGCTTGATTGCACAGCTTTCCTCCATCGTGCAAATTCGCGGCTAGAAGGAGAAACCATGGCATCGCAATCGTCACCTGGAATGCGGGTGGCGATATTAGAGGCAAGACTCCTGAGTTTTTGGCTTTCCTCAAAAAGCAAGGCATAGCCGTGGCCTTGCTCCAGGAGACCCATCTCAGAGAAGGCACCAAATGGACCGTCCTGGGCTACACCATCTACCGGGATGACAGACCGACACCACCGGGCGTACGAGCATCAGGTGGCACAGCGATCCTGGTTTCTTCACAGCTGGTGGCATCCTCTCTTCCTCTTTCAGGTCTCCAACACCTGGAGGCTACCGCAGTTCTCCTTCAGACTGCGAGGGGTGCTCTTCGGATAGCTTCCTGTTACCAGTCTCCTTCTAGGACGCTTCTTCCAGAGGACCTGGATATAATTTTTGCTCCTGGACACCCCACTCTGTGTGGGGGCGATCTGAACTCCAAGCACGCCAGCTGGAACTCGGTTGCGGAGAACACCCGTGGATACATTCTGCGTAGGTTGGCGGATGCAGCGCAGGTCGGGGCCGTGGGGCCAGTGCAGCCAACCCACTACAGCCACACGGGAGCAGGAGATGTGCTGGACATCTTTCTCCATAAGGACCTTCTCACTTCCATCCACCTAGCTGCCATTGCGAGTCTGGACAGCGACCACAACCCGGTGATTGCACACCTGGGCTCCAGACCCTGCGTGCCTCCTCGGGCGGACTCCCTGGCCTTCCAGTCCACGGATTGGAATCTCTTCCGTGAGCATCTCACGGACGCTCTCCCGGATGCTCTTCCAGATTTACACACCGAGGAGGAGGTGGACAGCTGCGTCTCTCTGCTGACTAGTAGCCTTGTACAGACAGTCGACGAATGCATCCCGAAACGCCGCCGTCGCCACCTGGACTACATGGAGCTTCCAGCTGATATTCGGGGGGATATCAGCAGGAAAAAGAAATTTCGCCGCCGGTATCAACGGACTGGGGCTCCAGACCTGAGACAACACCTCAACCAGATGCAGCACTACATCCGTGATAGGATCCGCTCCTTCCGTCAGAAATCCTGGGACCGAAGGCTCTCCACCCTCAACACCTCGCATGTCTCGCGCCTTGAGAGGAGTCCCGGTTCAGGATGTGCCGCTCAGGACCGACACGGGGCAAGCCATCACGCCTGAGGAGAAGGCCAACCGTATGGCCTCCTACTTGGAGAACGTCTTCACCAACGAGGCGGCTGAGGCTCTCCCCCCGGTAGTGGAGTCGGAGGACCCGCCTACACCCCCGACCATCACATCACAGCATGTCGGCAGTGCTCTACGCTCTCTCCGCATCCATAAGGCTCCCGGTCCGGATGGCGTGCGGAATGAGGTGCTCCGCCAGATCCCGAAGTCTTTTGGGTCCTGGCTGGCTTTCCTCTTTACCGCATGCATTAGGCTCGGCTACTTCCAGGATACATGGAAGAAGGCGAGGATCATTTGTATCCCAAAGGGAAAGGCGTCCAAGGACCCGGCCCAGTACCGCCCCATCTCGCTCCTAGATGGCATTGGGAAGCTCTTCGAGAGGGTCCTCATGCCGTACCTACTGGATCACATCAAGAAATACTCCATCCTGCCTTCGCAGCAATTTGGCTTTCGTGCTGAACACGCCACCACTCACCAGCTTGTGCGCGTCTGCAATTTTGTTACGGACGCGTTCAACACGAGACACGTTGCTGGCGCTTTCTTTGATGTGACTAAGGCTTTTGACAGAGTATGGCATGAGGGCCCTGTTCGGAAGATGAAGCATCTCCGCTTCCCCCTATGGCAAGTGGCCCTAATTCGAGATTATCTCCGGGGACGCACGTTCCAGGTTGCGTGACTCCATTCCCTCTCAGCTTTGAAGAAGGTCAAAGCAGGCGTTCCGCAGGGCTCGGTGCTGGGACCGACCCTCTATAACATTTTCACGTCGGATGTGCCAACCGACCTGGGTTGGAATACGATCATCGCCCTCTACGCGGACGACGCTGCTCTCCTGTGCAGATCATCCCGGGCATCCAAGGCGGCATCCTATCTACAGAGAGCAACGGACACTCTTCTCGCCTGGTTCAGCGTAAACAAGCTGACGGTGAACCCCCGGAAGACGCAGGCGGTCCTATTTACCAACGGACGGAAGCCAGCACCGGATGGCATCCTCATTGGCACCGAGGAGGCTGAGTGGAGGTCAGAAGCTACGTATCTTGGGGTCAAGTTGGACGCCAAACTCTGTTTCACCAGGCACGCCACGTATGTGGCCCATCGCACCCTGGGAGCTCGTATCCGGCTAGCCCCGCTACTTCGCAGTCCACATGTCAGCACAGCGAGGAAGGTCCGCCTATGCAGGGCCATACTCCTTCCCTGCCTTGCCTACGCCTCCCCTGCTTAGAGTGGTAGGCTCAGCGCCGTGGCAAAACATCGCCTGGAGGTGGCAGAGAGGTCCTGCCTTCGTTCCATCCTTGGCCGCACCTGGGGCCAACGGAACTCAGACCTGTACGACCAACTTGGCCTGACCCCGCTGTGCGACGAACTCCGGCAACGAGCCCGGAAATTCTTCGCCCGCGCAGAGTCTAAGCAGGCCGCCATCCTGAGGGAAACGGCAACACGCCTAGTGAAGCCGTGGGACAAGCATAAGCGCCCCCGCGCTTCCACAGGAGACGCAGAGGACCAGCCTCCTCCCAAAACGAGGAGGACTTGAGGGTCAAAGTGGACCCAAATGCCCCCTGTAGTGGGCCTCCAACTCCACTTACGCAGCTGCTCAGGAGCCTCATGAGCTGGACAGCAGCATCCATCTCTCGAAAGAGAGAGCCCAAACCACACACAGATCCGGACATGCTCGCTGAGAGCCACGTTCACTCGCAGCAAAGGACTTCCTGCGCTGAGAGCAAACGGTTTTCCACTATGGAAAACCGAACCGATGCTACTAGCGGCCACCGCCGCTCATCATCAACCGGAGGCCTTATCCGGCGCAGGCTGGAAGACGGCAGTTATGTCTGGTTCTCTAGGAACAAGTTTAACACCGCGTTGGCGATGGCAGGGGAGGAATACCTCCGCCCATCATCCCTCCGAACATCGCTATCCTCCACTGGTCCTTCTAAGAACCCAGTTCCAATGGCACCCTCCAGTGCTGAGGGCATGGAGGTCGCTGCCCATGCCACCTCTTTAGAGAACGCGTCTGCGGCGGCTCCTCTCCATCACGAGCCTGCTGCTAAGGCGGAGCCACGAAAAAAGGGGGGAAAGAAAAAGAAGGCCAAAGGCGCGCCTCCGTCACCATCTGGCCCTTACCAGGGCCAGCAAGTATGTGAAGCGGCCTCAATATCCGGCCCCTTCCAGGGCCAGCTAGCAGGTGAAGCAGCCTCAACATCCGGCCCTTTCCAGCGCCAGCAAGCACGCGTAGCAGCCTCAACATCCGGCCCTTTCCAGGGCCAGCAAACACGCGATGCAGCCTCAACATCCGGCCCTTTCCAGGGCCATAACCCAAGTGACGCAGCGGCCTTGGCTACTCCAACCACCGCCCCGGGTAGCAGTGATGCCACCTCTGAACCTCCGTTGGCCACCAGTACCGGGGTGTCCTCCCAGGATACCCCGGGTCTGCTGGCAACCGACGTCGGCTCTTTTCAGGGCCATGACGACACCGCCAACCCTACCGGAGACTCCTGCGCCCCCACTGAGGAGATGGACACGTCTGTGGGCATCAGAGGCAAGAGGAGGAAGACGCCGTCCTCCGATGACGAGGCCGAACGCCTCGCCAAACGGGCTGCCCCTGCCATCGAGGGGCTGGCAGCGGCCGAGGGCTTCACCACGGTCGCGGACCGAAGGAAGAGGAGGCCGAAGGCTCCCCCTGCCGCCTCGGTCTCGGAGCCGGCCGCCGATCCTCCTCGCTCCTCACCTCCCAGGAAGGGTCCCAGGATCCCTTCTATCACGGCCTACGTTCTAATAAGGCCATATCCACGGCCATCAAAGCAGCGGACGGCGGTCATTTTGAGCTGCAAATCCGCCACGTATCCACGAGGATCGTCGTGACCTCTGCGGGTCAGCACCGCGCGGCACTGAAGGCCCTTGATGACCTGGGGGTGCAATACTACACCCAGCCTCTGGATCTATTATATAGCTTACTTATTTATTGTAATAAACTTTTTAGCTACCACAATAAACTGAAATGGCTTACTTTTAAAATAAATGCATCTTAATTTAGTATGAATGCAATATATAAGTAAAATCCATTATAATAGACACTTGTGCATTAATGTCACTGAATTTTGATTAATAAATATTTTTTTTTAGCAAATATTTTTTTTTAGCCCTCAAGAAATGGAACCCCAAATGAAAAAGAAAAAGCGGCTATGTTCATACAACAAAGACTGGGAAATAAAGTATGATTGTTTGGCACCAGCAAATGATCCACGAGAAGCAAAATGCATTCTATGCCGATCTACTTTTAAAATTGGCTATATTGGTGTTTTAGCTGCAACACAGCATAAAAACTCAGAAAATCATAAATTGGCCCAAACATCAGTAAACTCCTCTAATTTAATTGATAAATTTCTAGTGAGAAATAATACCACAGAAGAAGATTCTGAAATAGCTCAACTGTATCATGCAGTTAAACATCATTATTCTTATAATTCATTAGATTGTAGTTTGAAATTAAACTCAAAAGTTGCTACTAAATTATCTTTTGTCAGAACGAAATCTGAAGCCATTGTTTCTAATGTACTAGGAAGAAAAGCATTACAGGTAGTACTAGATGATATAAAACATCATGATCCGCATTTATTTTATTGCCTTCAAATAGATGCTTCAAACCATAAAAATATGAAAATGTTTCCAGTGTGTATCCAATATTATAATAAGGAATATGGTATTGTAAATTATTTAACTGATTTTTTTGAGAGCTCTGATGAAAGTGCAGATGGCATGTTTGAATTCCTCAGAAACTCAATGAACAGTTTGAGACTGGACTGGAAAAGGGTATCCAGTTTCAGTGCAGATAATGCTTACTGTAATTTTGGAAGAAAACATTCTTTATTCACAAATATCCGAATGCAAAATGAAGATGTCATAAAAACCAACTGCCATGCACACATTCTGCATAATACAGTAAAATTTGCATTGGGGAATCTGGACATTGATATCGAGAATATTATCTTAAAGATTTATAGCCACTTTTCTGTTTCAGCGAAAAGACGCGAAAGTCTGAAAGAATTTCATCTGTTTGCTGAAACTGAGTTTAAAGAAATATTCAGGCATGTACCAACTAGATGGCTTTCCTTACAACCTTGTATAGAGAGAATTTTGCATTCATGGGAGGCCTTAAGCTCTTACTTCTTATGTAGGCCAAAAGATTGCCCCAAACAGATATTCAAACTACTTCTAATTGATGATGATTCAACAGAACTATCGATAATTATAAAGACATATTTGCTCTTCTCGCAAAAAACTATGGACATTTTTAGAAAAGCAGTTCATAAACTTGAAAGCAATGAAACTTGTGCCGGGAATGTCTACTATATTTTTAATGATGTAAAAAATAAGTTAAGAAATCGCTGTGATGAAGAGTTTTTTGGGTATGAAGTTCACCAATATTTTAAGAAATTAGATGCTACAGCTAAGGGAAAGATAATCAAAAATTTCAAATTATTTTATAGCACTGCAATAGAATATTTAGAAGAGAGATTTGATTTTAGCAAAAATTCTTGTTCTGGTAAACTGTCAAACATATGCTTTCAAGACAATGCATGCCCAAAATATGACACATTTATAGAAGTAGTTGAATATTTTAAATTAATTGAAAAACTGAATTTGAATATGGATGATTTGTTCTAAGAGCTTTCCCTACTTCAAACTAACTTTGAAGCTAATTCAAGCTCTGAAAGTTTCAAGAATTGTTTAAGCACGGCAAGTAAATGGCACCTAATCTTAAAAAATAATGATTTCAAATTTGTAAATGTTTTCAAAGTGGTTTCCTATATTTTGTCTGTACCTGGAACATCAGCATATTGTGAAAGAATTTTCAGTGTGATGAATGCTAAGTGGCGAGATGACCGCAACAGATGTTCAGTTGAACTCGTAAAAAGTGAACTTTTGATTTATTTGAATTTAAAAGGCAATTGTTTAGATTTTGCTGAAAAAATAATAAATGATACTGTTTTACTGAAGGCTGCTCCAAGCCAACAAAAATATAAATTTTTGAATAAATAAATTTTTTATTTTGTAATTTTTTTCCTGCAGAAAACTTGCATATAATAATAAAAAATAACATTTATAAGAAATATACTGTGTTCTTTATTGAAAAGAGAATTTATAAAAAATATACTATGTGTCCTCTATTGAAAAATAAAATTTATGAAAACTATACTATGTGTCCTTTATTGAAGCTTCATCGACTTGGCAACCCTAGGAGCAGGTCAGAAATGACCCAGACTTCCTTCATAAGGTCGTAACTGGTGACGAAAGTTGGGTTTATGGGTACAACCTTGAAACAAAACAGCAATCATCCCAGTGGAAGAGTTAATCTTCACCCCGACCGAAGAAAACGCGGCAAGTCAAAAAGCAATGTTAAGTCAATGCTGATCTGCTTTTTCAACATTGACGGGATTATCCACAAGGAATTCATCCCTCCAGGTCAGACCGTCAATGCAAAGTTCTACTGCAATGTCCTGAGGCGGCTTAGGGAAGCCATGAGGCGAAAGCGACCAGAGAAATGGTGCAGGAACAACTGAGTGCTCCATCACGACAATGTGCCCATGCACACCGCTCTGGCTGTGCAGCAGTTTTTGGCCTCCAAAAACATGGCAGCCATCCCCCACCCCCCTTACTCGTCTGATTTAGCCCCCTGTGACTTCTTCCTCTTCACCAAGATGAAAATCAAGTTGAAGGGGTGAAGATTTGACACAGTAGAGGAGATCCAGGCCGAATCGCAGGAGGTGCTGAAGACGCTGACACAAAAGGAATTCCAGGACAGCTTCCGATCATGGCAGAAATGTTGGGATCATTGTGTATACTCCCAAGAGCAGTACTTTGAACGTGACAGTGGCAATTAGGACTTTGGACAAGTCTACTTTATTTTCAGATACATTTTGGGAACTTTTGGGTAGCACCTTGTACACAAACATTATCTGAATGGCTGTGCTCTTAACCACTCATCTGGGTATGCCGTATATATATGTCATGACCGGACGCGCCGGTAATGGGTATGCCGTATATATACTAGGGTGTGCCAAAAATGAAAAAAATTTGAAAATTTATCGTGACAACCCGTAAAAAGTTTCCTTTTGATGCAAAAACACTCCTTGCAGAATTTGGTAGAAATCCAATTACTTTTAGAGGTCACTATTTTGTTTCAAAGTTTCAATTTTTATGCAAGAATATCATTGTCACATATTCCTTCATATCTCGTCACCTGTAAGACCTACAGAAAATTTTGTTTAACGTGTTCAGTGCGGCAGGGATATTGCTGCCTGCTCCCCCACCCCCCTACCTCTCCCCTTCCCCACCCCTCTCCCTCTGCTCCTCCCTCGCCCGCTGCTTTCTGTCCGTCCGAGCTGCAAGTCTGTGCCTCTCCAGCGCTTGCTCTCGCTGCTTCATGGAAATATCCCTCATGCTACTAGTATCTCTTGCGCATTTCTGCAGTCGCGCTCAATATGCAGCAGAGGAGTGACACCAAAGTTTGGCTCATAGGCCAGCTGAATGATAAAATATTAGGATGTAAGCTTCCATCAACCCGTCAAGTATTGCAGTTGTTCTTCCATCGCCACAACACACTGAAAGAGACACTAAGGCACAGTGCTAGTCATGCCGTCGAAGAAGCTGTCAACTTCTGGAATAAGGCCAGTATACCAACGCAGCAGGCGGTGAGTCGTGCAACCGACAAGCTGCTCATAGTCCACAAACGATGGATTAAAGAAAAACCGAAACAATGTCTGAAACTCAGAGAGCTCATAGAGAGGATTTCACTAAAGATGTGGACTGCATATTTGATATTGTTCATGAAAATGCCTTGACACTGATGACTGTTAAAGAAGACCAGGAATTTCTCCTTGCGCAAAGGGAGCATGATTGAGGAGGTGTTATGGGATCAGCAGATGTGAAACTGGCATTGAAGGAGAAGAGATCATTAACTAGATCAGAAAGAGAGACAGCAAGATTAGAGAAGGAAGCCTCTCGTCGCAGAAGCTCTGAACTTAAAGTGGAATTGGAGGGAAGTAGTGAGGAAGACAACCAACATGACGACGATACGTCAGGAGAATACCGGGTGGTCAAAAATCAGTGATGATTTCAAGCAGCCCGGGGCGTTTCACAGAGTGCGTTGGATGGCCAAGGCAATATACAATATGTTCTGAAAATTAGGCTCTTTAGGGCAGAATTCATCTTGCAAGAGGAGAAGATGTCTTCCGAGCATCAACTGTTTTTATTGTTTCCGCGTATGTCGAGTTCTGGTTCGCATTTGCTGCGGCTGTGCGGGCTCTGGACAATGATCTACATATGCTGAAACAATTAAAGAAGGAAGCCGGGTGGTCACGCTTGTGGAAGGCAGCTTATGACAAATTTTCGAACCATCTATGGTACCTGAGTACTATAATGGCTCCCCTTGCATTGTTTGACCTCATGGTGACAAACGAAGCAAAAAAGAAGATAATGGAGGCTTCTCAGGAGAGGGATGGCCTGGAAAATCCACCAAAGAGAGCTTTCATAAGGGAAGGCGATGTGGATGTGGATTGTCTGGAGTTCCACGATTTTGCCAGCAAGCCATCACTTGTTTTCTTTGAACGCCTTGGTATTTCTCCTGCATTTATGGACACTGAGCCGACAGAATGGGAGTCACGATAGCTTTCAGGAAGCTCTTCGCAAAGTGCAGCATTTGCGTTTCATGAACGACAGCGCAGAAAGAGGTGTGGATCTGATGGAAATGTACAATACCATTCTTACAAATGGAGAAGAGGATAAACAGGCTCTTCTTCAGACTGTAGCAGAGCTCAGGAAGACCTTTCCAAAGTGTACTAATGCTAAACAGTCGTGAAAATTAGCAAAATATTTTGTGTATTATGTGACGTTTCACAAGTTTTCCTTACATTTTGTGTTATATTTTTGTACTTCTTGACATTAACTAGCATAAAGCATGTATTACGTTACATTTCTTACCAATCCAAAACTCATGTATTGAATAATGGTACTGTTTAAGCTTTCCAGCTGGAAGAAAACGTGCTTGCCCTTTTGAGGTAGGCAATCTAAAAATATAAAAAACGTCCCTCAAAACCAGTATGGGCCAAAATCGATAGAACACCTCAAAACTAACAATTTACCTTCTCAAACATTTTCTGTAGGTCTTATTGGTGACGAGATATGAAGGAATATGTGACAATGGTATTCTCACATATAAACCGAAACTTTGAAACAAAATAGCGACCTCTAAAAGTAATCGGATTTCCACCAAATTTTGCAAGGAGTGTTTTTGCATCCAAAGGAAAGTTTTTACGGGTTGTCGCGGTGAATTTTCGGAAATTTTTCATTTTTGGCACACCCTAATATATATGTCATGCAGCTTTTTTGCTATGGGTATGCCGTATTATTCTGTCATGCAGCATCTCCCACAACTAGATACATCCTTTTAGTTTAGTGGCCTTGCGCTAGATGGGCTACACCTCCTTTTTTGAGTAAGATACACTTCTCGTACGGAAACCCTGCATTTCTTTGCAGGTTGCATACTCGCAACCCCTGATATTGTGAAAGTCGGGGCTTGACATCTGCTGCATTTTCACACCTACGTGCAAAATTTTACTGCTTCCACTGCATGCATTCTTCTCTCCTTGGTGACCCTACTATTTATAAATCCTTATTCAAGTACCGTTAACAATAACCATGAAAAACTTTTGAATAGAAAAGTTCAGTTTGCCGGTGAGCATCATACTAGAGAGTTCGTTTTAAGTTTCTTCCTTTGACTTTATTTGTGTGAATAACTTGTGTGGCTTTTACTGTACAGTATTTACAATATTCTAAAATTGTTTTATAATTTTATTTCGTCAGTAGTAGTTCATTTTTCACTCTTGTAAATGAATCCATCTACGAGTAAAAGACAGCATCCTGAAGAAGAAAAAGAAGAAATTATTCGTGAGTGATGACGGAAGCCTTTCTAGAGAGTATTTGGAAGATGTTTATAACAATGCCGTTGTTAGTGATAGTGATTCGGATGAAGAAATGGACATCATTAATTAAGATGAAGAGGTGACGAACCAGCCTGGATACCCTTACGTTTGGACTACACAAGAAGAGGTGCGAAATAAATTTACATTCGCAGGTAGCTCTGGAGTAAATGTAGAAATTGAGGGTAGTGATAGCATTTTGGAGTGTTTTGAATTGTTTGTGGATGGTGAACTGTGTGAAAAGATAGCAGAGCAGACAAATCTTCATGCCAAAAAGTTTTTAGATGGAAATCCTAACCTGAAACCATGATCTAGAACACGCATTTGGGTGGAGACAAGTGCAAATGAAATCAAAACTTTGCTAGGTGTGTTCATCCTCCAGGGGATTGTTTTGAAGCCAGATTATGCGATGTATTTCACGATACGTGAGAGCATCGCTACTCCGTTTTTCTCAAAAGTATTCAGTGAAAAGAGATTCCTCCTCTTTAAATTTTTACATTTAGTAGACAACACAATGTACGATGCAGGGTCAATTAACAAAAAACTTTTCAAAATTGGGTCAGTGTTAACACACCTAAAAAATAAGTTTTTGTACGTATACACCCCTGAGCAGTCTATTGTTATGGACAAATCTCTACTCTTGTGAAAGGGTCGACTCTCATGGACTCCAAGCGACGCAAGTAGTAGTAGTAGTTGTTTGTAAGGTGCTTCGACAGCTAAGGTCATTTCGCACCGTCTCAAATCAAAAAGTGTACCTTGCAGGTTAAAATGAATAAATACACGTTAAAAAAAAGGTCCACAAGAATAAATAGGATAAAATAGATTAATAAAATTGCAAGATAAATATATAATAAAGGCATAAGCTAAAAAATGGGCAAAAGTCTATTCAAAGAGTGCTTAAAAGATTTGTTAACCTTAGGAATTTTAAAATAATGTCCATTTTAAAAGGATCGTCTGTTAGAAGTTCAGAGAGAGTGCCTCTCATATTTAGAAGTTGACGGATTCCTCTATATTTGGCACATTGTCAAGATGTGATGTATGGATATGGGGCAGTTACAAGTACAGCATATGGAAGGTTCCTTTTCCCGCGTAAATAAGTATGAGTGCGTCAAAGCGCAGTGGCCAATTCTAAGTCGGGTGACTGCGACTTCCTCCCGGCGACTGTTTCTAACCGAGGATGGCCACGGAGTGACACTTGCTTTGATCGCTCTCAGCTTGTTACCTGTAACAGCCTCCCAGGACTTTTGCCATTTTTCAAACAAAGTGCTCTTAAAAAGGCATTTTAGGTCCTGGGATGGAACCATGTTGATGTCAGTATCCTCTCTTGACAGAGCTGCCTTCGCAGCCGAGTCGGCTTTTTCATTTCCACCAATTCCTACATGCCCAGGAACCCACATGAAGAGTATATTCACATCCTTTGCCTTCAAAACCGATAGTAAGGCATGAATTTTCTGCACTACGGGATGGCAGTAGTACGGGTTTGAGATGGCTTTCAGTGCACTCATGGAATCAGAACATATAATATAGTTCGCACTCCTAGGCTCAGTACCCTCCAATGCCTTTTGAACTGCTATGAGTTCAGCAGTGAAAATACTGCAGAGGGGATTTAATTTGAAAGCCTGAGTGTCATGTCGAGTGGATGTAAAAGCACATGAACAGCCATCCTCCACTTTTGAACCATCTGTGTAAATGTGAATATATTCGGGATATTCCATCATTATTTCTTGGAATTTAATTTGGTACAGTGCTGGGCCCGTTTCAGATTTTGAATATCTGCACAGTTGGGTCAGGCACGTAGGGAATGGTATCTGCCACGGTGGAAACTTATGGAAGCCTCCAGGACAGACTTCCGGAAGTTGGAGGTTTTCTCCGTCGATAAAATTGTTAAAGCGAATACCTAAGGGTAAAGTTGCTCTTTGCGGTCTGTTAAAAAGTTCTTTAAAACGTGGTTTAAAAATTATGTTAAAACACGATTGGGTTTTTAAAGCTAAAATTTTCAAAACGTAGGTGCACATTAAAAGCATCCTACGCATCTCTAAGGGTGGCTCTCCTGCTTCGCAGTAAATACTGGGAACAGGGCTGGTTCTGAATGCACCAGTGGCCAGCCTTAGAGCGGAGTTGTGCACTGACGCCAAAGGCCGTAGATACGAAGTTCTTGCCGAGGCGTATATAAAGGATCCATAATCCATTTTGGACCTTACCAATGCTCTGTATAGCGTGAGCATTGATGTACGGTCAGCATCCCATGATGAATTTGTTAAAAACCTTAAAATGTTTAAAACTTTAAAACATTTATCTTTTAAAATACTTATGTGGTTCCGCCAATTTAGCCTTCTGTCTAAAACCATACCAAGAAAACGGATTGTTTCCACGAGATCCAATCTATTGCCTCCCAGTTTTAAAACAGGTTGAGGGAAAATTCCTCTCACCCTGTAAAAATGGAGGCATTTGGTTTTCTCATTGGAGAAACGAAAACCATTTGCCCGTGCCCATTTCTCTAAACGATTGATAGTAAGCTGTATCTGCCTTGTTGCTGTAGACAAGATGGATGATCTGCAGAAAATAGCCAGATCATCTACAAAGAGAGATGCCTCTACTGGAGTCTTGATGCAGCTTACTATATCGTTTATTGCTATAGCAAACAGGGTCACGCTTAAGACCGATCCCTGTGGAACTCCGTTTTCTATGGTAAAGGGTCTAGATAGGTCAGTTCCTATCCGTACCCTAGCCGTTCGATTGGTTAAAAAGTTCTTAATAAAAACTGGAAGATTACCTCTGAAACCCCAATCATGCAGTGTGCTTAAAATTTTGTATCGCCATGTCGTGTCGTATGCTTTCTCCAAGTCAAAAAAGACTGCCACGACATGTTGGCGAAGAAGAAAGGCCTCTTGGATAAAGTTTTCAGTCCTTACCAAGTGGTCGATCGTAGACCGGTTTCGCCTGAAGCCGCACTGAATGTTAGATAAGAGGTTACGGCTTTCCAAGCACCAATATAACCGTCGGTTAACCATTCTCTCTAAGAGTTTGCATAAGCAACTCGTTAGAGAAATGGGACGATAGCTGCTTGGTAAGGACCGATCCTTTCCCTGTTTTGGGATGGGTATAATCAGGGATTCCCGCCACTCATCGGGAAAAAGCCTTTCCTCCCAAAGTTGGTTGAAGGTCATCAGAAGCTCCCCCTTTGCCTTGTCAGGCAGGTGTTTTAAAAAGGTGTTGTGCACCTCATCAACACCTGGTGAGGTATCTTTGGACTCCCTTATTGCAGACTCCAATTCCCAGAGAGAAAAAGGATCATTGTAGTGATCCCTTTTACTCCCTGGGTTGAAGTCTAGAAACCTCCTTTCCATTTCATTTTTTATTACCTGAAATGAGCCTGAGTATTTCTTTGTACTACTCATTTCAGCGTAATACTTTCCCATTATGTCTGGAATCTCGTCAGTGGATTTTATTAATTTCCCATTGTAATTTATTGCACTGATGTATGATGTTTCATGGGTGCCCGAGATTCTTCTGATCTTATTCCAGACTTGTTTGATGGGTGTGCGGTGGTTTATGGATGACACATAGGTCATCCAGGATTCCCTTTTGGCATCCTTTATCACCTGTCGAGCCTTTGCCCTCAGTCGCCGAAAAACTGCCAGATTTGTTGCAGTGGGATGCTTATTAAAAATACGCAGTGCCCGTTTCCTTCTTTTTACAGCTGTTTTGCAATCATCGTTCCACCATGGAACTGGTGGACGATGCGGCTTTCCTGATGATTTCGGGATGCACCTTTCTGCAGCAGTTATGATGGTGTTTGTAAAACACTTTGTATTCTGTACTGCATTGCAACTGGCATCAAAATTAAAATTCACTTCACTTTTAAAATCCGTCCAGCTAGCTTTTCGTAAAATCCATTTACGTGGATAGCGAAAGCTATTAACTGGACCTCTCTTCCTGATTAAAATGGGGAAGTGATCGCTTCCGCAAAGATCTAAGTGGACGGACATTGAAAACAGTGGCGCTATTACACTTGTGGAAATAAAAAGGTCGATGGAGGAGTATTCTCCATTAAAAGCATTAAAACGTGTTTTTTCAGGGTCGTTTAATAAAATCAGATTAAAATCATCTAAAAATTTTTGCAAGAGACGCCCTCTACCATTTTTGTCGGCCATCGTGTCTCCCCAGAGGGTGTTATGGGCATTAAAATCCCCTAACAACACGAATTGCCTAGGTAGCTGACTGACTAGATCTTCTAGGTTGGTCCGAGTTATGGGTGCCCCTTCCGGGAGGTATAAATTACAGAACGTAATTTCCTCCGGAGTGGCCACAGTAAGGGCTATCGCCTGGAAGGGCGACTGCAGGTACACCTGGGAGGTGTAAAGGGCCTCCCTGATGGCTGCAGCCACTCCCCCTTGAGCCCTATTGCCACTTAGGTCGTCCTTTCGGAAGACCTTAAAACCCTTTAATTTAATCTTATCATTTGCTTTAAAATGCGTCTCTTGCAAAAATATACACGCAGGGTTGAGATCAGATATAAGGATCTCTAACTCTTCCCTGTGAGTGTAAAAACCGTTACAGTTCCACTGCATAGCTAAAAACATGGTTAAAAGGTCAATAAATAAATAAATAAATAACGATTAAAATATCTCTGCTAAAAATTTTTAAAATGTCCATCTCACGGGAAGCTTATCTTTTTAACTTCCCCTTTCCCCCTTTCTTCCGGCATTCCGACATGCCCAGGGACCCACAGGAAGAGTACATCCACATCGTTTACCATCAGCCGCAATAGGAGGATATGGATCCTCTGAACCGTGGGATGGCTGTGGTGTGGATTTTGGATGGCTTTCAGGGCACTCATTGAGTCCAAACATACGATGTATTTCTCACTCCTGAGGGCAATGTCTTCCAATGCCCTTTGGACTGAGATAAGTTCAGCAGTAAAAATGCTGCAGAGGGGATTCAGCTTGAAAGCATGAGTGCCATATCAAGAAGACGTGTATGCACATGAACACCCCAGGACAGACATCCAGAAGTTAAGGGTAAGGTTGCTCTTAATCATCTGCTAAAAAGTTCTTTAAAATGCTGCTTAAAAATTATGTTAAAACATGGTGGGTTTTTGAAGCTAAAATTTTTTAAACGTACATGCACATTAAAAGTGTTCTATGCTCTCATGCCTCACAGTAAAACCTGGGAACAGGGTTGGTTCTGAAGCCTTAGAGCTGAGTTGTGCAGCGACGCCAAAGGCCAAAGATATGAGGCTCGTGCTGAGGCGTATATAAAAATCCACAATCCTTTTTGGACCGTACAATTGCTCTTAAAGTGTGAGCATTGATGTACCGTCAGTGCCCCATGCCAAATTTGTTAAAAACCTGAAAATGTTTAAAGCTTTAAAACATTTATCTTTTAAAACACTGATGTGGCTCTCCCAGTTTAGTCTTCTGTCTAAAACCACCCCAAGAAAACGGATTGTCTCCACGAAATCTAGTCTATTACCCCCTAACTTTAAAACAGGTTGGGGAAAGGTTCCTCTCACCCTGTAAAAGTGGAGACATTTGGTTTTCTCGGAGAAACGAAAACCATTTGCCCGTGACCATTTGTCTAGGCCAGTGGTCTTCAAGGTGGGCGATATCGCCCACCAGTGGGCGTTTTTGGATTTTTAGTGGGCGTTAAAGAACTCACCAAATGTTATTCTAATTTTTACACTGAAAAATAAAATTCTACAAAAAAGCTTAATGATACGCACACATATTCTGTACAACTATTTTATGTTACAATTCGTTTGTCGTTAACTATAGTATCATATCATACTACACTAGCGACATTGTATCCATGCTGCGGTAAAATCGAAAGGCCCATGAGCGTGTCGGAGTCTCTCGCAGAAACAGCGAAGCGTTTAAGTTTAATTTTATCAAATATATAAAATCATAAATTTTTAAACACTGTTATTACCACTGAGACCGTATTCAGTAATCTCATCTAACGTCAATCCCACTAGTATTCGGTTTACAATACCTCCGTAAATGGCTTTGCTACTGGGGGCGCAAAATTCTTCTTTGCCCCGGGCGCCAGACACCCTCACTACGCCACTGGGTGGGCGGTGAACTTTTTTCAAAGGATGGTAAATGTGGGCGGTGACTCAAAAAAGGTTGAAGACCACTGGTCTAGGCGATTGATAGTAAGCTGTATCTGCCACGTTGCCGTAGCTAAGTTGGATGATCTGCAGAAAATAGCAAGATCATCCGTGAATAGAGATGCCTCTACCGGTGTCTTGATACAGCTTACTATATCGTTTATCACCACAGCAAACAGGGACACTCTTAAGACAGACCCCGATGGAACTCCATTTTCTATGGTGTAGCATCTTGATAGGGCAGTTCCTATCCGTACTCTCGCTACCCAATTTACTAAAAACTTTTTCATAAAAAGGGGAAGATTTTCTTCTGAAACCCCACTCATGCAGTGTGCTTAAAATCTTGTAGTGCCATGTCCTGTCATATGCTTTTTCGAGGTCCAAAAAGACTGCCACAACAGGTTGGCGAAGAAGAAAGGCCTCCTAGATGAAGTTTTCGATCTTTACCAAGTGGTCGATCGTAGACCTGTTTCGCCTGAATCCGCACTGAATGTTTGATAAGAAGTTCAACTTTCAAGGCACCAAAATAAATGTCGATTAACCATTCTCTCTAATAGCTTGCATAAGCAACTCGTTAGAGAGATAGGACGGCAATTGCTTGGTAGGGACCTCTCCCTTCCCTGTTTTGGGATGGGAATAATAATGGATTCACGCCACTTATCAGCAAACATCCTTACATCCCAAAGTTGATTAAACATCTTCAGAAGCTCCTCCTTTTCCTTATCTGGCAGGTGCTTTAAAAAGGTCTTGTGGATGTCGTCAACACCTGATGAGGTATATTTTGATTCCCTAATGACTGACTCTAGTTCCCCCAGGAAAAAGGGTCATTCATTGTAATGGTCCCTTTTACTCCCTGGGTTGAAGTCAAGAAACCTTTCGTTTTCCTTTTTCATTACCTGAAATGAGTCTAGATACTTGTCCGTAGCATTCGTTTCAGCATTATAACTTCCCATTATGTTTGGTATTTCCTCAGCACGTTTCATTAATATCTCATCAAATTTTTTCACACTAAGGTGTGGTGTCTGATGGGTGCCCGAGATTTTTACGGTCCTCAAAAGCTATGTTCTTCTGACATCATGTGGAAAGCAGAAAACTCACCGTGAGTTTCGCCTAGCGCTCATGCGAAATCTCGTTCAAGAAGGGGCGTCGGCTCTTCCCGCTGTCACATTTCAAAGCGGAAGACTGGTAGACCAGGCGGAACACAATTGTGTCGCTCGGAGGTGAAGAAAAACAAATACTGGCCCATAAAGGGAAATTGCCTTCACTGCTGTGTGTGCTCTGAGAGGGAAATACTTAAGAGAACAATAGTGAAGTGCAAAATATGTGACGTAGGTCTTTGTATATTTTCGTGTTTCGAGGAGTGCCACACGAAAATTGTATATACAGTAAACTTCCAGTTATCCGGCACTCAAGCAACCGGAATTCTCAAGCAACCGGCATCTCCGGCCTCTAGATTTATAAAAAAAATTTCATCTAGTTCGGAATGTTACCGCTAACATTGGCGCTTTCTGCAATTTTTTACATCTATTTCGGAATGCTACCGCTAATTTAAATAAATATGGCATTCGCGTCGGTAGTCGTAATACGCAACTATGTATGTTTTTTGGAATCACTGTTTGTGTTAAATGAAATATTTCGTCTACCCTTTTTAAATGCCTCCTAAAACTGCAATATGTGCTAAAAGTGATAAAAGGAAACGGGTTGAACTAACCTTAACCTAGAAACTTAATATCATTAAACGTTTAGAGAAAGGTGAGAATCGCAACATTTTAATGAAAGAGCTCAATGTCGGTTTTTCAACTATTTATGACATTGAGGCACAGAAATCACAGTTATTGAAATTTGTTACGTCTTCTGAGACTACTAGAGGAATTGAATATCGGCGCACTCTTCATAAGCCGAAACTTGAGTAATTGGATATTGCTGTGTATGAATGGTTTTCTATAAAGCGTTCCCAGGGAGCCTCTATTTCTGGACCAATGTTGATTGAAAAGTCTAAAGATTTTTATGAACAAATGGACACCCTTGGGGTTGTGATTCGCTGAGTACCAGCCGAGGGAAATATACAGCAGAAATCGAAGTGCAGTGATCTTCATCTGAAGCCGCATTCGAAGAAAAATAGAAAATACAAGTGTGAAAAATAAAAATCAACCTACGAATACCAAATAGAGTTAAAGGCAAGAACAATTGAGCCGACGAGCTCAGCGGCGCCGGGGGCGCGGACTTTTCCGCCCCCGACGTCTGAGACTAGCATACCATCAATGTGCCATTCGCCGCAACCATCTTTCTCTTCTCCAGCTCCCTTACTTCGTTCCTTACCAGTGCCGTCTTCCGCCTCCTCCCCTGTGTTTCCCCACCTGCCTTCTGCGACTCCTCAAGAGCCTTCCCCAGTGTTCCCTCCTATGCCGCCTCACTTCCCCTTCAGTGTGCCTCCCTCAGTGAACCGTGTGCCTCCCTCAGTGAACCCTGTGCCTCCCTATGTGAACCCTGTGCCCTCCTCTGCGAACCCAGTGCCTTCCCAGCTACCGCATCCCGGATTCAACCCCTACGTTCTTCCCTACTTCTACCATCAGATGTTCCTCAATCAACCGCTCCTTCCGCCTTCCTTCACTGAACCTGGCCACAGAACTTCATACTACCAGCAACCTTCCTACGCCTCAGTCGCCGCCTCTCCAAACCAAGACCCAAGCCTCTCTTTTCTGCACAGCATGCTACTACTACGCAACGCAGCGTCGCCACGCCGGTTCCTCAAACCGTGAGTAGTGCCTCACTTTCCGCCGTTTCACGCAGTGCTCCCTCAACGACCAGCTGTCCCCCCACCCCCAGTAGAAATTTAACCAAGGAAATTAGTGTTAATACCAATAGTAGCGTAGAAAATTTCCGTACTATTAATCCCCGAAAACGCGCCGCGTTCAACGCTTATAGATAGCAATGTCCCCTTCTATTCCTACCAGCTCCCTGAAGATAAGCTACCGCAGTACGCCCTACATGGCCTCCCTGCGGACCTCTCAATATGTAATATCGGACGACCTAGAATACCAGGGATTCTCAGTAAATGCCGTCTCGCAAATCACCTAGGCCCTCTCCCGAGCAACTGGCTCAAGGAATAAGAACGGTCCCAAAAAGGCCGGTTGAAGTATTCGTCGTAACGTTAAACAAAACTGCGAACATGATGATGTTCGAAAAACTAACTGGGGTAGCCGGTATGACATGTCGCATCTCACCCTATAAGCGGCCACTGGCACCCTCACAGTGCCAGCGGTGCCAGATGATCGGGCACACAAAAAATTATTGCAATCTCCCCCTAGTCTGCGTCTACTGTAACGGGGCGCACTGTTCCACAGAGTGCCCTGTCGAGAAAGAAGTCGACAATAAAAAATGCAGCAACTGCGCAGGAAACCACACAGCAAACTACCGCGGTTGCCCCGCATTTATTAAAGCAAATCAAACCCTGATTAAGAACAGGTTTAAAACTCCGGAACCAAATAACCCTCCCGCTCTAAATTCCAATGTATTCCCTCCTCTGCCATTCAGCTATCCGCCGTACTTTTCACAAAATCCGTATTACCCACTCTTCCTGCAGCAATATCCATTCCCACAGTTTCAGCCAATCCCGCAGCTCCATTCCGCAGTGGCTTCGCAGCCTCCCCTCTACCCACCACCCCAACAGCATAGTCCAATGCTCACTGAGAGCCACGTTCACTTGAGACAACGGGATTCCTGCGCTAAGAGTAAACGGTTTTCCACTATGGAAAATAAATCTAATGCAACTAGCGGCCACCGCCGCTCGTCATCTACTGGAGGCCTAATCCGGCGCAAGCTGGAGGATGGCAGCTATGTCTGGTACTCCAGGAACCAGTTCGACACCGCGTTGGCGATGGCAGGCAAGGAATACCTTCGCCCATCATCTAGCAGAATATCGCTAATATCCTCCACTGGTCCTTCTAAGGACCCAGTACCAATGGCACCCTCCAGTGCTGAGGGCACGGAGGTCATCGCCCATGCCACCTCTAAAGGGAACGCGTCTGCGGTGGCTCCGTGTGTCGAGCCTCTCCATCGCGAGTCTGTTGCTAATGCGGAGCCTCAAAAAAAGGGAGGCAAGAAGAAGAAGGCTAAAGGCACGCCTCTGTCAACATCCGTCACTTTCCAGGGCCATCAAGCATGTGAAGCAGCCGCCTCGGTTACTTCAACCACTACCCTGGGTAACAGCGATGCCACCACAGCACCTCTAGTGGCCACCAGTATCGGAGTGTCCTCCCAGGATACCCCGGGTCTGCTGTCCCCCGACGTCGGCTCTTTTCAGGGCCACGACGACATCACCGCCCCTAATGACGACTCCTGTGCCCCCACTGAGGACATGGACACGTCTGTGGGCATCAGAGGCAAGAGGAGGAAGACGCTGTCCTCCGACGACGAGGCCGAACGTCTCACCAAACAAGCTGCCACTACCATCGAGGGGCTGGCAGCGGCCGATGGAGAAGGAAGAGGAGGCCCCCCCTGCTCCCGTCTTGGTCTCGGAGCCTGCCGCCGATCCTCCTCGCTCCTCACCTCCCAGGAAGGGTCCCAGGATCCCTCCCATCACGGCCGACGGGTTGCGATCCCATAAGGCCGTTAACACGGCCATCAAAGCAGCAGACGGCAGGCACTTCGAACTGCAAATCTGCCACATCTCCACGAGGATCGTCGTGACCTCTGCGGGACAACACCGCGCGGCACTGAAGGCCCTTGATGACCTAGGGGTGCAGTACTACACCCAGCCTCTGGAACAGATCCGTTCCTCTCGCCTTCTCATTAGAGGCATCGGCACGGATTATGACCCGGAGGGCATGGCTGCTGCCCTCGCGGGAAAGGGCTACGTCATCAGGGGTGTTCGGCCACTCTCCAGGGCGGAAGGAGCCGCCCAAAAGCCCAAACGACCTTTGTGGCGACGGTCGAGTGCACTCCAGGGGGGACTCCTTTTAAGGACATCACTCTCCTCTGCGACTGCGCTGTCACCATAGAGCACTTCAGGGGCTGCCGTGGTCTGATGACGTGCTACAACTGCCTGCGCTACGGTCACGCGGCCGCCGGCTGCAGGATGCCGCCTCGCTGCTTTAAGTGCTCAGGCGAGCACGACTACCGGGCGTGCACCAAGCAGCAATCGGAGCCACCCAAATGCGCCAACTGCGGAGGAGCCCACCTGGCGACCTTTAAGGACTGCCCATTCCTTGACGCTCTGCGGTGGTACGAGGAGGCAGACCGCAAGCAGAGGGAGCTTCATCCGCCAACAAACCCTGTCAAGCTGCGGCGCTTCACGTCGCAGCTGACAACTTCCACCTATTATCGGCAGTTGCCAAGGGGACGGCTCTGGCGGAGACTGCAACTCCACCATCGTTGCCACCTCAGCTCCCGCCTCCAGCTACTGAGCCTGCTGCCACCTGCTGCACCCAGGCTCCTCCCAGCGGCCTGCCTGCTTCGCCTCCCTCCAACGCGCCTGCCCCAGCCCCTAGGGCTGAGGCGGCCGGGCCTGTGGACGCCCCCACGGCCCCTGGACCAGACGGAGATGCTGACATCTGGGCTGCCATCACAGCAATCTGCGGCACGCAGTGCCGCTACATCGCCTCTACCCAGGGACAACTCCTCTTAGGCCTACTAGAGGAGCTGGCCAAGGAACGCTGCCAGAGGACGACACCCCATAATGGCAGTTGCTAAAGGGTGCAGCGTCCTGGTACAATGGAATGCCAACGGAGTGAAGGGTAAAACCGAGGAACTCCGGGCATTCCTGCAGGACAAAGGCGCAGCGGTCGTGGCGGTCAATGAGACCCATCTGCTCCCCTCAGCCTCCTTGAAGCTCCCTGGGTACACCATCTACCGGGCGGACCGCGTTCCTCAGCCGAACGGTGCCAGAGGCGGCGGATCAGCCCTCCTGGTGCGGCATAACCTCCAGCATCGTCCTCACCCTATCGTTGAGTTGGCAGACATCGAGGCGGTCTCACTGGACGTCCAGATGGCAGAAGGCTGGGTACGCATAACCTCTGTGTAGTACAGGCCGTCGTCTCCCTGGAACCCAGGCGCCATCGTCGACCTTATGGGGCCTGGATCCGGTCCCTCCATCATTCTCGGAGACCTGAATGCCAAGCATCCCAGGGTTCGAAATGCCAGAAGATCCCTGCTCAGAGACCTTCTGGATGAGGAGGGATACAGCGTTCTGGCCCCGTCGGAACCCACCTTCCTGCCATCGGATGACGTCCTGGACATCGCTCTCCTGAGGAACGTCCGTGCCTCCATGAGCGCCCACAGCGTCTGCGGGCTGTCGTCGGACCACAACCCAATGCTGTGGCTCTACGGCAGCCGCCCACTGCAGATACCACCTCGCTCGAGGCTGAACTTCCCCAGGGTCGACTGGCAGGCGTTCCGCATCTACATTGCTTAGGACCTCCCTCCTGTCCATCTTCCGCCTGCTTCGGCCGGCGAGTTGGACTGGCTTGTGGAGCTCCTCACTACCACCATCCACAGGGCAACGGAGTGCTTCGTTCCCAGGGAGGAGGTCTCCCTGCAGTTCAGAATTGCACTTCCAGTTGGTCTCAGGAATGCCATCTCTCTCAGAAACAAGATCCGGAGGCGCTGGCAGCGACACCGGACCCAGGACTTGAGGGAGGAACTTGACTCCCTCACGTTCGAGGTCCGCGCCCTCCAGAGAGAGCTGCGGTCGGACACCTGGGAGCGTCACCTCTCGACCACATCCCTGGAGGACAACTCCATTTGGAAGGTGTGCCGCCAACTAGGCATGGGCCAGAGGCGAGACCCGGTCCTCGTCCAGGGGGACAGAGTCTCAGCTGCTTCCTCGGACAAGGCCCGACTTATGGGGGAACATCTCCAGGAGCAGTTTAGTCTGAACCCCTCGACACCTGAGTCGGCTGATGCTGAACGAAGGGTGTCGGAGGCGCTAGCTAGGACTTTGTATATTTTCGTGTTTCGAGGACTACCACACGAAAATTGTATATACATTCTATGTAAAATTAAGCAATCATAATATTAGTACTATTTTATTGATTTTTTTACTTTATATAATATATTAACACAGAATTTGGGTTCTTTTCTTTTACTTAAATGGATGTATATAATTTATTTCCTCAACCATTTTCCTAAATAATACTTTTTGTTTGACTAACTTATCTCTAATACTTCATGAAATACAGGTTTAATATGATCGAAAGTAAGAAAAATTTTAATGGCCAAATATAAGTCCAGCAGTGAGACATTTAAATCCGGCTTTTAAAGGTTAAGGAAGCATGCGATATGATTGTTGCAGCATGGTGGTCCGAAAAGAGTCAACCATAATACAGTGTTGGTAGAAGATGTTCATTCTTGCAAACAGCGATTCAGAAATGGAGATAACTGACATTGAATTAGAAGGTTAGGACGGAGAAATGTGGAATTCTATATTTTCCGCCACAGAATTTCCTCATAGAGTACTCTGTGAACGCCGAGGAGAAATTATTTCATTAGTTCTTTCGCTTTAGTGCCAACATGTCAACATCTACAGCAGCTATGTCCATCAGCTCGTCATCTGTAGCAGCTCTCCCCATCTCCATCAGCTCGATATTCTCTTCATTCATCGTAAGTACCTCGGATTTTCTTTACTCTCTTGTATATGATTACATATTTTTTTAGAACATTTGAATAAAATTGCCTTATTATTCTTTAGCTCATTCGCCAGAAGCAGATCTCCATCAGTCTGATATCCTCTTCATTCATCGTAAGTATCTAGGATTTTCTTTACTCTCTTGTATATGATTATATATTTTTTTAAGAACATTTGAATAAAATTGTCCTATTATTATTCTTTAGCTCATTTGCCAGAAGCAGTTCTCCATCTCCATCAGCCTGATATCCTCTTCATTCATCGTAGGTACCTCGGATTTTCTTTACTCTCTTGAGCATGCTTCGCAACCATCAACCCGGTATCCTCTTCATTCATCGTTAAGTACCTCGGATTTTCTTTACTCTCTTGTATATGATTATATATTTTTTTAGAACATTTGAATAAAATTGTCTTATTATTCTTTAGCTCATTCGCCAGAAGCAGATCTCCATCAGCCTGATATCCTCTTCATTCATCGTAAGTACCTCGGATTTTCTTTACTCTCTTGAGCATGCTTCGCAACCATCAGCCCGGTATCCTCTTCATTCATCGTTAAGTACCTCGGATTTTCTTTACTCTCTTGTATATGATTATATATTTTTTTAGAACATTTGAATAAAATTGTCTTATTATTCTTTAGCTCATTCGCCAGAAGCAGATCTCCATCAGCCTGATATCCTCTTCATTCATCGTAAGTATCTAGGATTTTCTTTACTCTCTTGTATATGATTATATATTTTTTTAGAACATTTGAATAAAATCGTCCTATTATTATTCTTTAGCTCATTTGCCAGAAACAGTTCTCCATCTCCATCACCCCGATATCCTCTTCATTCATCGTAAGTACCTCGGATTTTCTTTACTCTCTTGAGCATGCTTCGCAACCATCAACCCGGTATCCTCTTCATTCATCGTTAAGTACCTCGGATTTTCTTTACTCTCTTGTATATGATTATATATTTTTTTAGAACATTTGAATAAAATTGTCCTATTATTATTCTTTAGCTCATTTGCCAGAAGCAGTTCATCTCCATCACCCCGATATCCTCTTCATTCATCGTAAGTACCTCGGATTTTCTTTACTCTCTTGAGCATGCTTCACAACCATCAACCCGGTATCCTCTTCATTCATCGTTAAGTACCTCGGATTTTCTTTACTCTCTTGTATATGATTATATATTTTTTTAGAACATTTGAATAAAATTGTCCTATTATTATTCTTTAGCTCATTTGCCAGAAGCAGTTCTCCATCTCCATCACCCCGATATCCTCTTCATTCATCGTAAGTACCTCGGATTTTCTTTACTCTCTTCAGCATGCTTCGCAACGTAGCAAACGTTCTTTTTTTTTTAATTATACAGTTACCACCTCTCTCACTCGCGCGTTCTTAGATGGAAGCTCTACTTGGCAGGTTTAGGTCGGCAAACAACGCCGACATATGGGGCATATGTTGCAAACATTTAATTGACAACCAAAAGTACCCGATATGTAAAGTAGAGATTGAGAAAAGGCGAGATAGAGGGAGCAGCGTCCGATATATATTAAACATCACGAAGAATCGGCTAAATTGCACCTATCTGCAAAGTTTAGCACCTTGACAGAGGATGATGTTCAGTTAATGAATGACACGTATGGGTGATGGAGTATGCTCAGAAGAGGAGTCTTTCTCGACCTAATTTATGAGAAACGGTAACTGTATAATTATTATTAGACTTGGGGTTGTTTGATGTGTTCTTTCTTTCAAAAATTCAATTCTTCTTCGGAAAACTTATAAATATTGTGTTTTTTCCTAATGGAAAAAAATGTGTTTTATTAAAACCTTTTATTCTCGTTTCGTTACAGATGGAAGCTATCAGCAATAGGTTCGAGCAAATTTCCAAGGCATCAACATTCATAAAAAAGGAGGAATTGGAGGAAGGCAAGGAATATTTAATCTGGATGATGGAGAAGATGAATACCAGGTTTGGGCTGACGCTGGTGGCTATATTGAACGATGAGGGGGATTGGGAAAGGGAGAAAGAAAACTTCCTCCGAAAAAAATTCTTAAATGCAGTGGATGAAGAGGATAATAGAAAGTACAACATCGATAATTGTAATTCATTAAAAATTTTTTTTAATGTGACAATAAATATCTATTAAAAAGCATACCATTTTTTTCTTTTCACTCATCGTACCTTTCCTTTCCGATGAATTCACTCGCTTCACTTTCGATCTAATGTGCTTGAACGTAACTGATGAGAATAAATATAATTTAACGATTGAACCAATGAGAATAAATATATAATTTAACGATTGAACCAATGAGAATAAATATATAATTTAATGATGATAATATGATAATAATTTAGTTTAAATTTCTCTAAAATTGTTGATTTGTTTTTTTCAACAAATAAATTTTTTTAATACAAAACAAAAATTAAAATGTATTATAGAAGAATTGAATATATTTTGGATTTTAATTGAATTTTATAAAGAATATATATGTTTTAAGACAATTTAAAAATATGTAAATGTTATTTATGTATTTATCCACTATACGAAAATTTCAGTATAAGGAAATAATCTGAACAGCCCCTGGAAGTTCGTTATAATGAGATTTGACCTGTACAATACATTCTTCAAAGCATGTAGCGCACAAACAAATCTTGCTATGTTATCGTTCAGTTGACTTTTCTACTATGAAAATAATGGTACAAAATAATACATGTTGACATCATACCACAATGTAAGTATATACACCAAAATCATTAGAAATATGTTGCATCCAAAGGCCTCCTTATAAAACTGTTACAATTTTATTAAAAACACTTCAACCCAGCAATGTATTTTACACCAGATTATACCTTGAAAATTCATAGGACATTTCCATACACCTTGATTTGGATTTCATTAACCCATACAAATTACAACATACATAGTCCATCAAACTTATTCACTTTCAGAATACTAATCATTGCACACACAAAAAAATCTTCAACCAGAATATTCTGTCCATTTCTTTATTTTACCACTTTCTATGAAAATTAAAAATTATGCTATGAAATAACGTCTTAAGCAAGAAAAAACAGTAGTAAGGTCGAAAAGAAAGTAACTCAGACCAGGTACGTATAATCAATAAGATACCTCAAATAACTACAAATAATTTACATACATTGAGATTTAACAAAAATATTTCATCCGTCATACCTAAATGAAAGTCGTAACTGCTAACATTTAAGCCAGTTTTAGTGATTAACTTCCAAATAATTTGACAAAATAACAAGTTCATCTGATATGATTTCAAACAAGTTACATACACAACATAACCACTTGCAAACAAAGTTTCAACCCAGAAAAAACATTTCTACAGAAGATGGAACTTTATGCTATCAAAATTATTCTGTAAGAGATGCCATCCATGTGGAATAAATACCCATAACACAGGAAAATCTGAAAAAACATCTCCTGTACGGTACAGAACATAGTTACAAATCAAACATCACCAAAATACCATACTTTTCTGAATCTTTTCATAACAATGACCAACTGCAATATTCACATTTGAGTATCGGCAATATTACTAGGCAGGCATTAAAACTGAGAGATTCAGCCTTTTCCAAAACACTAATCTTGGAATCCAGGACATATCCAATTTTTTCAAAAGAATAATCTATGTTAAGTGAGTAAGAAGAAGAGACTATGTTAGCCTTCCCTCTCTTAACTTTCAAATGCATAAGTCACACTCACAAGCAAATAATGTAATAGTGAAAGGAGGTTAAGTTTTCATTAAAATTTGAATTGAAAATAATTGTGAGTACAAATGAGCAGGTAAATTGAAATCTTATACTTTCTTCTGTCACATCCATGAAAAAGGATATCTTCAAGTGATCATGCACCTTATGGTATTACTTTTCCAACAGCATAAACTGACCAGATATCTCTTAAAATATTTAATACAACAACACAATAAAATGCCATCACAAAAAATAATTTCACAAAAAGTTTGACATCACAGTGCCACAAAGCAAAACGCATAACGAAACTTGGTAAATTGAATAAACATCCTACTCAGTTTAGAATGAGTGATACCCATTACAACTTTTGTCTGGTTCAAGAAAGCTTCAAAGGCAAAAGAAATCCCAAAAGTACAACCATTACTCACTTGAATTTTTCATATAATATACTTTCCTCAAAGCATGTAGCGCACAAACAAATCTTGCTATGTTATCGTTCAGTTGACTTTTTTACTAGGAAAATAATGGTACAAAATAATACATGTTGACATAATACCACAATTTGAAAATATACACACCAAAATCAATAGAAACATGTTGCATCCAAAGGTGTCACTACAATGAAGTTCTATTCAAGGTGCGAAATTGCCGTCTAGAGGACAAGTTTTGCAATACACATTACATCGAGTGTGTGAGTGCAGGGAAACTGTGCAAGAGGCTGCTTTATCCACGACAATGGAAGTTATCGCCTTTTGGGAAAAAGCAAGGATTCCAACATTAGCTGAACAAAATATCATTTCCAGAAGAGTAGTGCCCCTTTACAGTGAATGGCGAGGCCTTCAGAAAAGTGCAAGGAGACGAAGTGAAGGGCAGATTAAGAAAGAAACATTTTTTGAGGATAAATTAGACGATCTGTTAGTCCCCGTTTACAGGTTCCCATTTTCGCGCCTGAAAACAGGCACCTGACTTACTTGCCAGGAATGAAAAAAGGCCCGTCTGTTTACACTAGTCTCCCTGTGGTAGCGTACATAGTATGGATTCCGAAAGAAAAGCTGCTCTTTTGGCTGCTGCTGCAGGAGCAGTTTTATTAGCTGTATCTAGTAAAAAGAAAAGAAAAGTCCGCTCGTGTTGGGTGAAATCTTGGAAATGCCGAAGAGAAGAGCAAAGCAGTTTCCTTTTTTTGAACAAAGAGTTACTCTTGGAAGACACTAATGCGTATAAAAATTACATAAGAATGATGGAATCTTCTCATAACAAGCTTTTAAGCTGTGTAGAAGAAACTTTGATTAGACAAGACACCTGCATGAGGAAAGCAGTTTCGCTGGGTGAGAAACTTAGCACAACGCTAAGATTTCTCGCAATGGGAGAATCCTACCAAAGTTTGGAATTTCAAACACGCTTGTCAAAATATTTTCTTTGTAAAACGGTTCCACAAGTTTGTGAAGCAATATATAACTCACTAAGAGGAGAATATTTAAAGGTATGTATGTTAAAATAGTGTAAGCAACACATTATTTATTTGTTAATATTATTTACATAAAGAAATTTAAATATAATTCAAATCGCCCTCTAATGCACAGTGTAAAGCTTGATTTAAAATGCTGCTATCAGAAACAGAACGTGTGGGAGTTGAAGCATAACTTGACGATGTAAATCCTGAGGCCGATGAACTTCGAGTTGAGTTTTCTGATTTCATCTGCTTTCTAATTCCTTCCATCAGAGCTATCTGTATTTTCCATTTTGTTTCATTATAAATTTGGCAGTTTTGTATTTGCTTTAGCTCAGATGCAACAAATGCAGCAAAAATGTCTTCTTTACTGTCTACCGTGTCCTTGAAAGCCAACTGTTTTGCCAATAGTAAAGCACCTCGTGCTTCATTCACCAGGTCATCGTTTCTGCACTTAGATGCTTTGGCCTGTAACAAAATTTTTATTTCTATTTCTTTCAGTTTTCAACAACATTAGAGGAATGGAACAAAATTGCCGATAACTACTTTGCAAGATGGCAATTTCCCCATTGTTTAGGTGCTTTGGACGGAAAGCATGTGGTTTTTAGACCTTCTAGAGACGATGGTGCTTTTTACCGCAATTACAAAGGAACAAACAGTATCGTGCTATTGGCTTTAGCCGATGCTGATTTAAAATTTATATTTATTGACGTTGGGTGTAATGGCCATATTAGTGACGGTGGTGTTCTCAGACATTCTAAATTATTGAGCATAATTGAAAATGCAGAGCAGCACTTCCCACCCGAAAGCATTATCGGCAACAACAGACAGCTTCCCTTTGTTATTATTGCTGATGAAGCATTTCCGTTGCAGAGACATTTAATGAAACCCTATCCGTATCATTCACAGGAAAAATTTAAACGTATTTTTAATTACCGTTTGAGTAGAGCTCGGCGGGCCGTCAAGCACTCCTTTGGGATACTCGCAAACCGATTTCGAGTTCTACTTTCAACTATGAACCTCGACGTCTCAAACGTACAAAGTGTTGTCAAAGCTTGCTATGTTTTACATAACTTTTTATTACAAAATAGCGAAAAATACGCCAGAGAATTTTCAGACCAACATTGTGTAAATACGGACAGTTTATCTCAAGACACAGTAAGCAGAAGCAGAAAGGAACCAACGGACATAAGGGACTTCTTTGCAGAATACTTCGTAAATTAAGGAAAAGTCTCCTGGCAAGATGAAAAAATTTAATACTATCCGTACCTTCTTTCGATTTTCACGAAAAGTTATTGGATTTTCGATCTCAGTTGTTTCCGAAGGTGCTGCCTCCGCCTCCTGTGTTGGTTCATCATGAGGTGTAGATTGTTCAGTATGTTCGAATTGAAAATCAAGAACCTAAATTTTGATGGCATAGCTCTCATCTGAAAAAGTTGTACAACTTAGTGATGATATAATAAAATGTTCAAAAAAATGAAAATATTTACGTCTTCAATATTTGATGTTCCTTGTCTCTCCTTTATGTAAATGTCCCAAAATTTCAAATTTTCGAAGCACCAGAGCTTTGGTTGATAAATGCTATCAACTCCTGCCCCACTTCTTCTTGATTTCTCAACCAGTCTTCTCATTGGAATACTGAGATCTTAGTGTTTTCACTTTTGTTTTGATATCTGCGATAGTTATACCGCCTCTAATCTTTCCCAATTCAGCATAAATTGCATTCAGTATTGCATCCCTCTTAAGGCGATTGTGGTAATCCCTGTTTCTTGTGTCGTATAAGCAAATGTTTTGTTCATATAAGTCTATTAACAGTAATATTTCATTTCGAGTCCACTTTGCCATGTCATGATATATGTATATAAATATATATACGATTAATTATATACCCACACAGGTATAAATAATTCACCAATCTTCATCAGTACGGTGAAGAGACTGGGTTTTAGTGGTTTAAGTTTCAAGGGTTTTTTCAAGAGAAAATCTGAAAAAATCCCCTCGTGGGAGATCGCCTTAACGCGACACATAAAAAAAACACATCACGTGGCAGTCCTCAGCCAATCGACGTGTTTCGGGCAGGCCTGGATCGGGAGTCGTGGCCGTTTCGTGCCAGATGCCTTTCTTCGGGGGAATTTGCTTGTGCACATGCGCAGAAGGACAGGCGCCTGTTTTCAGGCATGAAAACGGGAACGTTTAAACGGGGACTTAGACATTGCCTCTGCTGATGCCCTCCAAACCATTGCCAACAAAGAGGATAACGAATTTCTGGTCAAACAACGTATGAAAGGACGGATTGGCTGTATGGGTTCCACAGATGTATCTCAGAATAGGAAAGAAATGCGTAAGTTGGAGAGGGAACGGAAGCAGGCAGAGAGGCAAAAGCGTGCAAGAATGGAAATGGAGGCCTCAAGTAAGGACAAAAAAGGTTATGTTACTTATTTTTTCTGTAAGGATTACACGTTTCTTCTATCGTGGACATTTTATGACTGTAGGTAGTCGTTGCCATACCGAGAGTACCAGTAATGAGGAATTATCTGATCCCGAAGCTAAGACAGCTGAACCCGATGTGATGGAGGTAAAGGAGGCCAAAGCTGCAGCAGCTGTTCTTAGGCCCAAAAGGAAGGGGGCACAGTGGACATTTTAATGTAAAAGCTATGTGCTACACTGGACAGAGGGAAGGTTAGCGTTCGCGTTGCGACCCAGATCGTCGCAGCAACTGCGGAGCGCGAGGGGCATGACCTGTCTGATATCAAGGTCAGTGTAGGCTCTGTACACTGCTCTAGATCCGAATTTAGAAATACAGAGGGCTGAAAGTCTGAAAGGCCAGTTCTTAAAGAAATTGAAGCCGGAGATGAGGTTTTTGGTGCACTGGGATGGGAAAAAAATTAAACCTACAAGCAACAGCAACGTGGAAGAACGTCTTCCAGTACTAATTATCGGACATGGCAGTGAGGATCAGCTGCTAGAAATTCCCGTTTTATCCTCTGAATCTGGGGCAGATCAAGCTTATGCTGTTGCGGATCTTCTCTCTGCTTGGGGATTGACTGACTATGTATAGGCTATGTGCACAGACACAACTGCAGCTAATACAGGTGAGGAATTTATTTTTGTTTTACGCTCGGAAAGACTATTACCGGTAGAAGTGAGGATGTTAATTCATCTTACTTCCATGTAACTTACAGGTCACCTGAATGGAGCCTGTGTTGCTGGAGCAACGGTTTGGAAGGGACCTGTTGTATTTAGCCTGCAGGCACCATATATACGAGGTCATCCTCAAGAGCTTCTTCCAGGAAATGGTGGTTCCACTGTCTGGACCAGATGTACCTCTATTCAAAATGTTTCGTGATCACTGGCCTAATATCGATACGAGCTCCTTTAGAACCGGGATGCAGGATTCAAGAGCTGCTGCCCAATTAAAGGATGTGGCAGCAAATATTCTTGAGTTTGCCATGAATAAGTTGCTTGTAAGTTCTCGCAAAAATATCATTATCCACGCTTATTTGATTTTTTTAACACTACCATAAAAGAAATAAATCCTTATTTCACACAGGAATCCCATTGTCGGGAGGATTACAAAGAATTCCTGGAGCTTGTGGTTGTGTATCTAGGTGGGACACCTCCTGGTGGCATTCAGTTTCATGCTCCAGGTTCAGTAAACGACACGAGGTAGATGGCCAGAGCCCTGTATACATTGAAAATCATGATTTGTTTGCATCAGCTTCTTAAGTTCTTGACTGGGAAAGACCTTGCTTTGGTAAAAGGTGTCGTTGCAGGTCTTCGGCACGTATCTTTGTTGTGCGGCTCTATGTCAAAGCTTGGTTTTCCACCCGTGATGCTGTTGACACCCCATATCAGGGCCTTCTTTTTCTTCGGAATCTGTTCTCCTACAAGTGAACCAATAAGAAAGTTTCACTTAAAGCATGGAAGAAATCCTCAGCCCATCTCTGGTATTTGGGAGACAAGTGGGCCGCCATGGGACTGTGCCCTGGGAAGTGAAGAGAAACATGGTAGCTGCCATAAAGATGTGTGACGGTGGTGAGCCCTGTAGACGTCGTGAGGTGTCTCGCCGATTTGAAGGATTTTTCAAACCAAGGATTTGGATTCCTTTGTCTCTAAGAATTCCATGAGGCTCTTTCAACGTTTTGGGCTGCATACTGGTTTTATGGATGTTGATCCGTCCCTTTGGGAGTCCCGTGATGATTTTAAACATTCAGTTGAGATTCTTTGAGATCTTCAAGTAGTGAATGATGCTGCAGAGCGCTCTGTGAAGCTCGCTTATGACTACATACCTGTTCTTTGCAAGGGGGAACAGTGGTAGAGCCTCCTGAGAGTTGTGAGTGACCAAAGAAGAAATACCCGAATATGAGAAAGGAAACACTCTCCAAACCGTATGAGTAAATGTCCCATTGTTCTCTTGCAGTGTTTTTGACCTTTCTTGTCACTCAATACATGCATAAAATGTAAATGGAAAGAAATAAATGCTTAAATCAAAAAAGTACTTTGCACTTAATTTAATCTGAAACATACAAAATAGGTCAGCTCTGCAGCATGAGTAAATATCACACAAAAAAGCTAAAATTTATGCTACTGTGTTCTTATGTCAAATTTAACAAAACGAAATGTGAGGAGCAAGACATTTCTCAAATCAAAAAAATTCCCTCAAATAGGGAACACCCTAACCTCGGAATACTACAAACATTTTACACACATTGAGTTTGACAAAAATATTTCATCCATCATACCTAAATGAAAGCCATAACTGCTAACATTTAAGCCCGTTTTAGAGAATAACTTCCAAATAATTTGACAAAATAACAAGTTCATCTGATATTATTTCAAACAAGTTACATATGTAACATAACCACTTGCAAACAGAGTTTCAACCCAGTAAAAACACTTTACAGAAGATGGAACTTTATGCCATTAAAATTCCATGTGGAATAAATACCCATAGAACAGGAAAATCTGGAAAAAAACATCTCCTGTACGGTACAGAACATAGTTACAAATCAAACATCACCAAAATACCATACTTTTCTGAATCTTTTCATAACAATGACCAACTGTAATATTCACATTTAAGTATCGGCAATATTACTAGGCAGGCCTTAAAACTGAAAGATTCAGCCTTTTCCAAAACACTAATCTTGGAATCCAGGACATATCCAATTTTTTCAAAAGAATAATCTATGTTAAGTGAGTAAGAAGAGACTTTGTTGGCCTTCCCTCTCTGAACTTTCAAATACATAAGTCACACTCACGAGCAAACAATTTAATAGTGAAAGGAGGTTTAGATTTCATTTCAAATTTCAATTGAAAATAATTGTGAATACAAATGAGCAAGTAAATTGGAATCTTACACTTTGTTCTGTCACATCCATGAAAAAGGATATCTTCAAGTGATCATGCACCTTATGGAATTACTTTTCCAACAGCATAAACTGACCAGATATCTCTTGAAATATTTAATATAACAACGCAATAAAATGCCATCACAAAAAATAATTTCACAAAAAGTTTGACATTACAATGCCACAAAGCAAAACACATAACGAAACTTGGTAAATTGTATAAAGAAAAACATCCTACTCAGTTTAGAATGAGTGATACCCATTACAACTTTTGTCTGGTTCAAGAAAGCTTCAAAGGCAAAAGAAATCCCAAAAGTAAACCATTACCTACTTGAATTTTTCATATAAAATACTTTCCTCAAAGCATGTAGCGCACAAACAAATCTCGCTATGTTATCATTGAGTTGAGTTTTCTACTAAGAAAATAATGGTATAAAATAATACATGTTGACATCATATCACAATGTGAGTATATACACTAAAATCATTAGTAATATGTTGCATCCAAAGGTGTCACTACGTTTTCTTGTAAAAAAATACTTCAACCCGGCAATGTATTTTACACCAGATCAGTGGCGTAACTAGGGGGGTGCAGACCGCACCGGGTGACACCATCAGAGGTGGTGACACAAAATGACTGTCTATAAAATTTTTGTGCAGTGTTTCAGCAGAAATTTATTATTTTTTATAAAAAAATCCCTGTAGTTAGTTATAACAACAAAAACATTTTTCGTAATCCCATCTTACATGTACCTACAAGGCTAAAACTCTATGCTAATTTACTTTTTGAACCTTCTAACGCGCAAGCGCTCCGATCAGAGCTGTCATTATTACCCAATTACAATGATGCTTCGAATCACGTGTTTTTGTCTGCACGCGCTACAAGCACGCGCTGTTGTTTTCGTTGCTGCTGGTGTTTTTATAGTCGCTGATTTTGTCAAATTTTCTGGTGTTTTAGCTACAATATTGTGGTAATTAGTATTTGTGAACCTATACCAATAACTTTTTTGAGAATGAAGTAGTAATTAAAGGAAAAGACGGAGAAAAATCAAAAAAGGCTTCCGCTCAGTTACTAATAATGTTGTTACTAATAATGTTGTAATTCAATGTAGAAAGATTTTCAAAACAATTTTGTTGTTAGTATTCATATAATCTAAGAAATATTACATTTAGCTATTTACAACTATATTTATCATATATTATTCTATGATTAAAATTGATAATAAACTTACATGTATAACAATTATTGATTATATAACTCTTTGATAACTAAATAGAGAAATAGACAGTTTAAAACATGAAGTATTCGGAAATGCTATGTTTCTTGATACATGTTTAGAAATATAACTTAAAGCTTAAATTCAGGTTTTTTTAATTTTAGTCTTTTTTTAATCATCTTTAAAAACATCACTGTCTTGCAAATAGATATCTGATTTTAATGAAATTTTCAGGGTTTTTTAAGTTTGAATTATGGTTTTAAAAAATAGTGACACATTAAAATTTACATTTGATAGAACTAACATATCCAATAGATTTACATTTTCTTATTGTTTTTTTCCAAATACTGCTAATTTGTCTTTTTTTTATTGTGCAGGAATATTCTATCATGCCACATGGAGTGCATAAGTCAAAGAGGCCAAGTGGATGCCAGCAAAGGAAAGCAAAAGAGGCAAGAAATTAATCACTCAAAACACTAGCTGGATCCATGCTTCAATATGTCAAAAGACCGGATGATGGCCAGAGTTCATCAAAAGACACTGCTCGTCAGTCTCTAATTGATAAAGCTGATTCTTCTGATGCTAGCATGCATTCTGCAGAAGAGCAAGGACTGGAAATGGCAGAATTTGAAGCAGAACAAGGAGTGGAAATGGAAGAATTTGAAGCAGAAGAGAGTGCTGAAAGTGACTCTAGCCATGATACTGTAAATGAGACGAGTGACATTAAGGAGAAAGATTTGAAAATTTTACGTGATGTTTCTTTCTGGGAGATACCAGTTCCTGATCATTTTCGGGTTGAAATCATCAAAAGGGGAAGTGCTTCTTTCCAGAAGAAAGATGGGCCTTTCAGTGTTGCGGCAAGGCAAGATGCAAAAGCAGAGGGAGATGTGCGTCAGCTTTCAAAATAGTGGTTTTACAAGATGACGCCAGACGGCGAGAAAATTCTGCCGTCATGGATGGTTTACTCACTCGTCAGAGAGAATTTATACTGTTTTTGCTGCCGATTGTTTGCCATTAGTGCTACAGATACGACATCCAAATTTGTGACTGGGCTTCAGATGTGGTGGAAACTGAGCTCGGAAGTACATAACCATGAGACATCCGAAGAGCACCTACATTGCCTTGAAAAATGGAAAACATTGGCAGCAGGACTTAGGCTGCACAAAACCACTGATGCCGAAACTACTGCTTTGATGGAAATGGAGAAGAAAAAGTGGAGGGACATCTTGCACAGATTGCTTGATATCACATTGTTTCTTGCCAAGCAGAATCTGGCATTCCGTGGCCACAAGGAAGATGAATCTTCATTGAATAAAGGGAACTTTCTTGAGATGGTTGAGATGCTTTCAAAATATGATCCAGTGCTGAAAGAGCACCTAATGAGATTAAAGTGGAGCACATGTAAACTTAAAGTATCAGTCTCTTATCTTGCACCAAAAACTCAGAATGAGTTTAAAAGTGCCCTGGCAAATCATGCGAAGGAGATGCTTGTCATGGACATAAAGTCTGCGAAGTATTTTGAGATCATGTTCGACAGCACACCTGACATATCACATACTGACCAGATGTCCAAAGTGACCAGGGGGTCGATCATGTAATTTTGCCGTTAGGTGATAAGTGAGAGGTGATACCGAAATCCGTATCACCCGAAACGCAAAACAGCGATCATGAAACTTTTCACTTCTCACGCGATACGAGTGCACTCAAGTGATATCTGTTTTGCGAGACGTTGCCAAATCAACGAAAATTTTGACGCTGCGCATGTGCACATGAAGAAAGAACTCATCAGCTGTTTCTCGTGTGTTTATTGCATGCTTGAGAAGAACGTCCAGAGAACTAGTAGGAAATGAGGTGAGTATAACTTTTTAATTATTGTATTATTACTACAAATAAATCTTATCAATAACTCATATGTTACATGATTAGGCGATGTTTTGAACATTAACTATCAATGAAAATAATGGCAAGTAGTCGGACTCAAATCATTTACGGTGAAAGTTATTTATCAATTTTAAACATTTATTTGTATTAGCAAACGGTTCGTACACTTAACTGAAAATATAGGTAAGTTACAATGATAACGCAACCAACCATTTTTTGTGTCCCTACATTAGCTTTAGTTAAAGTTGTGCTTTTCATGTAACGACGATTATGAAGTTGGAAATTATTTTGGGTTGAGCAAATCATGTTTAACGGAATTCAGTCTAACAATAAGTTAGGAAAGTAGTATAGTATAATAATGAGTTCGATTTGTTTTAGTAATTGATATGAATGAAAATTCTTAATTAGACGTAGAGAAATTTTAATTTTTAAGCACAAGGGAAACAAGAGTGACCAATCTCCAACTGGAGAAGATGCTCCAGTTAATGAAGGAGCATGCTGATTTCTCTTATGGCAAACTTTTAGGGCCACAAGGGAAGAAGAAGAATCAGGAGCTGTGGGAGACTCTTGCAGTCTCCCTAAATGCATTAGGATGTGGGCCCACAAAGCCAGCCAGTAAGTGGCAAAAGGTGAAGATAGCCGTAAAAATTCATAGGAAAAATATTTGTGTATTCACTTTTTGAGAAATGCCTGTAAATGAAATCATAGCTGATTGTGTTATACTCATATGTCTTCTTATTTCAGTGTTGGTCTGACTGGAAGGCCAACACTAAAAAAAAAGCAATAAAAATTAAGGCCCATGGTAGGGCTACAGGTGGAGGCATCCAGCAGTTGAGTTCGATTGAGGAAAAATTGCTGGATTGGATGGCACCTGAAAGTTTGGAGGGAGATAGAAATATAGCTGAAGCAGGAGGATTTATGGATCTTCCTCTTCAGATTATACCTGCAGAAGAGGAAGTGGTTAGTACTATTTGATACTTATTATAAGATTATGTTTATTATCTATTTATCTTATGGGTTTTAAATAATTTAAAATCAATTCTTGTTAAAAACTGTAATTATTTATTTTCTGCTGAAGGTTAGGATACAGTTATTATGAAACGACAATTTTCAAAATATAAATGATTTCTAATATTTGCTCTTATGTTATGTATAACAGGTGATGGAGATACTTCCAGTGCAACCTTCCACCAGCGAGAGCCAGCCTTTGTGTGATGTAATTTTTATTATAGTATTATCATTCTAATTAAATTACTGTTTGGAGTAAATTTTTATAATTAAATATTGAATGCTATGTATAGGTTACAGAGTGTGGAAGAGTACCCGAGACTGTGGAACAACCCAAGCAGACCTCGAGCCAGCCAAAAGTAGCTTATGTTATTTGGTTTATATACTGTATTTTTAAGTTAATAGTTTAAATTCAATGGTTGTTATTTCAAAAATTGTACTTACTATATAATGCAGGTGCTATATTGATTTACATTGGATAAAAATTGATGGTTTAATTTAAAATTTCAGAGGAGAATTGGTCACTTTGGTGACCTAGTGGAGGTGAAGAGGGCTAGAATGGAAAGTGGCAAATTAGAATTGGAAGAGAGGAGGCTTAAGGTAGAAGAAGATAGGCTGGCTCTAGAGAAACAGAGGCTGACTCTGGATGAGAAGTTAGTAGTACTGAAAGAGAGAGAAGAGGAGAGGAAGGTAAGGCAGGAAGCTCGAGAGAGTGAGAGGGATGAGAGGAGGACCAAGGCCTTGGAAAGCCTAATTGAAATAATAAGAAATCATTTGGCGAAATAAATTGTTTTAAATTAACGAAAGTGATTATTTATTATCCCTCTCCTAACATTATTGCCCTCTCTTGTAGCATTAATATCTCCATCAGCAACCACGTTCATTTCCTCAGCTTCTGGCTGAATGTTTTCAGGTAATGGCACTCGATAATGCAGAGCCATGTTGTGTAGAACTGCACAAGTGTTTATGATGTATCCTGTAATTTAAGATTACATTTGTATTCTCTGGTTCATTTATAATATCAGTTCTTTATAAAAACAGTACCTGCTCGTTCAGGTGTATAGTGGAGAGTACGATCTCTCCTCAAGCACCTAAACCAGCCCTTCAAAACACCTATGCAACGTTCAACACAGTTTCTTGCAGTCATGTGAGTGCTGTTGAAGCGGGCTTCTGGGGTGTTTGGCTCAGCATTAGATATTGGAGTAATAGGCCAAGGTTCGTTTGGATATCCGGAGTCCCCTAGAGATTGGGATTGTTCCTTTTTATTTGTTTACTAGCAGACCCCGCACAATATTTGTGCTGGTTTTTCAATTAATTTATAAAAAATTAAGGAGTCTGTTAAAATGCTTATCTCAATAATTCACATTTAAATACAGTAATGCATTTTCCAGGTACATATAGGTAAGGTTGCGGGTTCGAATCTCGCCGAGGGCACAACTGTGTGCGCATACTGACAGTTCATTATGCGAAGTCGATCAGAAATCTGCATTTTAAATGTCATATTAGAGAGGAAATTAATGCTACACAGTAATTGATTGAGAAGGTTTATTTTTTAATTTTCTCTGTTACTTTGTATTGAATGATATGAACTTTCTTTTTATATAATAATCAATGCAACCGTTTATTTAGATTATCAATGAAATTTTTTTAAATAAATCTTCTTTAGCGGTTATTTCATAGAACAAAATTCATCCAAATTGGTTATTTCATTTTCTCTTGTCGTTGTTACTGGACACTTAACACCTCGAAAGCAAATTTTGGAAAAAGGAAGATATGTAATTTCTTTAATTTACAGGTAAAGTCATCCAATAGTTTCAATCGCAAAATATGGTCCATGTAAACGTGATGACACAATAAGAAATGCTTTACCACTTAAGCCAGGTGAAAGTACTAGTCGTGCTTATGTTAGAGGTTTGTTTATATATATATATATATCATGATATTAGCGCTTTATTATATAGATACACGAATAGAATGGAAGAATTTAAAGATAGGTACCTATTAGCCATTTACTTCTTTCTCCTGCCAAATACTGCTGATGCAAGTATCCTTTCAATAGACTGCATCTCCAAATATGTGAATCATGTGTTCGTCCACCATGCCTGGCATTCAATGCTAATATTTTTAGATCAAAGTCACATACCTAAACATTGAAATTTAATTCTTTAGAAACATGAAAGAGGTCACTTAAATATGGAAAGCTGTATTACTCCTACTCACAATTTGGACATTTTTGCTGTGAAAATGTTTCCTATTTAAATAATGGTGCTCCCTTTCACCATTGGGTGGCACAATGGCAACATGGGTACCATCAATAGCACCAATCACCCCAGGCATGTTAGTTTTCTCCATAAATCTTCAATTATGATGATAACAATAATGTAGACGTATGCTGTTACTAAGATATTTACCATAGACAACTGTTTGAAACATACCTCTCTTTTATTCTTTGAATTTCTAGAACCGATTTTGGAAATTTAATCCATTTATCAAGTAGTTTCCGTGTAACTGCATTACATGTGTAGGCTATACAGTAACTTACAGAAGATCGGTAAAGAGCATGGTGAAAATCCTGACCAATTCTTCTTTGGTAGCTGCCACAAGCCAAGAAATTCAGTGTTGCCAACACCTACAGACAATGAATTCTCATGCATAAATACTTTTTAAGGACATTGAAATTATAAGACAGCCTTCCTCTCATTTTCAATAACTGCTTCCATAGTAGTTTCAGCATTATAATAGAATAGCTTGCTAAGGTAGGGAGATAATCTTGTTTTGATGAGACCGTTGACCAATTTCAATTCCATTATTGGGATTACATAATGAACACAAATGTAATATTACATAATTGTGGAGAAGGTGTATGTGAAAATTAATCTATATAGCTAGATAGGCATTGGTGAATCCCTGATTTATCAAGAAAACACTGCCCCAGAAGATGAAAAAATAACATTGCCCACGGGTAGCTCCTAATTTATTATGAACATTTTTACATAAGAGAAGTATGAATATTTGGTATGCTGCTTTATGAATACTTATTTCTTGATTTGAATGTTGCATGCATAAAAAGATATGATCATTCATTAATATTATTAATTAAATTTAATAAGAATACTAAATCAAAACATTGTTTATCCAAAAGAGATTCAAGTTTTACTTGCTGCATAAGCATAATGTAAGGGATACCCTCTGAACAGTAATGTAATTTAAGCCCATTTAATTTCATGAATTCATTTTGCATACAACACTTGTGTTAGTAGAGTGATAGAAATGCATGCATGTGGAAAGTAATGACCTCATTGTGTGATATCCACTGCTATTTAGGTATTTCATTTCTATAACTTACGAAAGTCAATTTGTATATTTGTCGCTATGAATAAAGAGTGACCATATGATTTTTATTATTGCTGCCGTTATATAATCTAGGCTTATATTAATGATTTACAGTAATATTAGCGTTAATCCAACAAATTAACGGTAGATCTAAAATTCCAACAATTCACTGACTGCCGAATTTTTTCATAGAACAGATATCACTAGTAGTTAATAAAAAAGAAATTGACAGAAAAGTAGACATAAATGGAAATCCTAAGAAACATCCCTGGTAGCGAAATACTTTCATGACTGCTATTAAGGCACTTAATTAACAATTAAAATGTTTTACATAAACAGCAATCCAAAGAAACGTACTAAAGGAAGTTAGTAAAATCGAAAGGTTTAACAAAATTCCACAATGAAAATCAATATTCTAATAACTCTTACATAAGATGTTAGTATCATCATATATTTATGGAATCTATAGCAGGCGGTTTTGCTGAAAGGGCGAACATCGATAAAGGAAAACTTTCTTTACTGACTGTCTATATTATACTATAAAATTGTACTGCCAACATACAAATATTACTTACAATTATTCGAGCCTACTATTAATTTTTATAAGATTAAAACCCTGCTTGTATTTACACGGATATGAGTGGGTATTGCGGTGCATCTTTGTGTAGCCGGCATCACTTCCGCAATCTCCTCGACAATATCTCGTACGGCTTCTTTTGGCAACCGATATAATTTCACAAAATCCTCATCAAGAATGTCATACGGATTGTGATGGTCTTGTAATCTCCTCCTCATCACCCTTAACTGACGTCTTCTTCGTTCTTCTTCCTCATGAACGACGGCCAAAAGCAAGTGACCCTCCATGTTTTCCAGTGATAACTACTTATCGCCTTGTTTTCGCTGGCATAAAGGTCTCACTATCGCTTTCGGGTGACATCGACAACTGGAAGTTACGTGATCGCACTGTTTTGCTCTCACGTGATAACGAAAAAAGATGGCAGATTTCATGTGAAATCTAGTTCTCACCAATTTACATGATCGACCCCCAGATGTCCGAAGTGATCAGATATGTAAAAATCAACAACAGGAAAGTTGAAGTGAAAGAAGTATTTCTAGGATTTTTCCCTTTAAAGGGAAAAAAAGCTGCTGACCTCAGTTCTGATATTCCTAAAAATCTGGAAAGTGACGGACTGGACATAATGATGTGCCATGCTCAAGGTTATGATAATGCTGCCACTATGGCTGGAATCCATGGAGGTGTACAAGCCATTCTTAAGGGAAACAACAAGAAAGTTATTTTTAATGGATGTGTGGACCATTCGCTTAACTTGTGCGGTCAGCACTCTTTTGCTGAAAATGCATCGTGTATGACATTTTTTGGAACTCTTGAGACAATGTTTTCTTTCTTTGCTGCTTCCACCCATCGATGGGATGTGTTAATTGACCATACTGGAGGGTCGGTGAAAAGGCTATCAACAACACACTGGAGTGCTCATCATGCTGCAGTTAAGCCAGTTAAAGAAAAGTTCGATAAATTTGTGGCAGCGATTGAAGCTCTTTGTGATCCACATGAAAATTTGGACGCAAGAGGTGCAGCATAAGGTCTTTTGCCTGCTGTCGGTAATTTCACTTTTCTGTGCTACCTGTACTTCCGGTGTGATGTACTTCTGGTCTGACGTACTTCAGGAAGTTAATCTTACACAGCAGTACCTGCAGACTAAGGGCTTAACTCTCGGCAAGGTGGTGACAAAGTTAGAGGCGCTAAGACTTTTTCTGCACGAGTGCAGTCACCTAGTGGAGCATGCAATTGAACAGGCGCTTTTAAAATCAGACGAATATGGAATTGCAGTAGAGAGAAGAGCCAGGTTCAAGAAGAGGATGGCAGGGGAGCAAGCAAGCAATGCTGGACTCACTCTGCAAGAAGAAAATAAGAGGGCGATGCTTGAGTGCATTGGTCGCTTTCATTCTGAACTCCAGATCAGATCAAGAGCCATCAAGGAAGTAGCAGCCATGTTTGAGGCTGTTCAAGTGAAGTCTCATATCTGCCACTGAAGAAGAGTTAAAGGTGTCCATTCCAAAATTGACCACTTTCTATGATGAGGTATCCGAGAGTGAGCTTTTAATAGAAATACCAAGGTTGAGAAGGCACCTGAAAGCAGCAGAGATTGATCTGGAAGAAGCCAAAGATATGGCAATATTAGACGTTTTGACATTCATAGCTTAATGGAACTTCGTAGAATCTCTTCCAACCCTTTCACTAAGCCTAAAATTATATTCTGACGATCTGTGTCTCTGTGGCTTCATGTGAGAGGAGCTTTTCAAAGCTGAAACTTATCAAGAACTATTTGTGATCTACTATGGGACAGTCAAGGCTTTCCGATCTGGCGATATTATCAATTGAAAGTGAGTTGGCGAAAGGCATTGATTTCAATGAAGTGATTCACAAGTTCACAGCTTTGAAGGCCAGGAAAGGAAAGTTCTGATTTAGTCGAGATGTTCACTAAGTGCTGAAATGCTTGTGTATTTGTTCCAGTTTATTTTTTTGGTATTATTTCATTTATGAGTATATTTCCATATGCATTTGTCTACAACTTCTACATTATTTGGGCCATTATTGATTATGCAAACCTAATCCATTAATGTATCTCATGTAACGGTAAAGTTTAATGTTAAAACGAACATAATTTTGATGTAGTGCTTAAACGTTTTTACTTCGAATTCTATTGTTTTCTTGCTGAATTTTCACTTTAACCACATGAAACTATGTAAATGTTAATACATTTAGGCTGTGCGTATGATATTGTAATTTAAAGGTGTAATTTTAATTTTGCTAGTTGTTTATGTAACTACTATTGCCATTACATTCAATGATATACGGGAATTACGATTTACGAGTAACATTAATACAAAAAACATTACTAAGGATTCTGTATGGTCTGGTATGGGAGGAGGTCCACGGTGGTGACACCATGACTTACCGCACTGGGTGACACCAACCCTAGTGATGCCACAGCACCAGATTCTACAATGACAATTCATAGGACATTTCCATACACCTTGATTAGGCTTTCATTATCCCATACAAATTACGACATACATGTTCCACCAAACTTATTCACTTTCAGAATACTAAACATTGCATATACTAAAAAATCTTCAATCAGAATACTCGATCCATTTCTTAATTTTTCCACTTGCTACGAAAATTAAAAATTGCGCTATGAAATAATAATAATACTTTATTAATCCGGGGATTTGTTCATACAAATATAGGACAAGTCAAAAAAGAAAGAGAAACATTTAAACATGTACATTAATTGGCAAACTCAGCGATCGAGTAAAAGCATTTATCTAGCAGGAAGTTCTTCAGCAATCTCCTGAACTTTGTTATGCTGGTCTCTTGTTTGATAGATGGAGGGAGCTTATTAAAAAGTTTACAACCCATATATATAGGACTGTTACCATACATTGATAAGTTATGCGAGGTTGCAGTCAAATCCTTTTTTCTTCTAGTATTATGACTATGAACGTCCATGTTACACTTAATTTCTAATAATTTATAAGTTTCTCTAATAAACATAATACAATAAAATATATACATACTTGGTAAAGTCAGTAATTTAAATTTTTTGAAAATCCCTCTACAGCTAGCACGGCTTTTAGCTTTAGCAATGATTCTGCCATTTTTTGGAGCTTGAAAAGTCGCAGAGTGTGATGAGAGTGGCCCCAAGCAGCAATGCCATATTTAAGCCTACTATAAATAAGAGCAAAATAAACAGTAAGGACAGTCTCTTCATTTGTAACAGTAATAAGCCTTCTCAGCATGAAACATCCAGAAGTCACTTTTGTACAAACAGAGTTAATGTGAGGTTCCCAGTTTAAGGTGTCACTTATTTCAACTCCTAAGCATTTATTGACAGTTGACCTAACCATGGAACCATCAATGAAATTTAGATTACAGTAATCCAGAGTTTTTTTCTGAGGTGGGTGAAATTGCAAGAATGTTGTTTTACACTTATTTAGGAAGATATAGTTTGAATTACACCAGTCCTCCATGCTTTGAATAGCATATTGAGCTGCAACAGAAATATCATATTTATTTCTTAACAAGTGGTTTGTATCATCTGCATACATATACAGATCACCATTAATAAATAAATGCAAGTCATTAATATATAAAAGGAATAACAATGATCCCAACACAGATCCCTGGGGGACACCTCTTTCAACATTTAGATACTTTGATGAAAACTTTTTGTTATCTTTGGAAGAATATATCGTAACAGCCTGTCTCCTATTTGTTAGAAAGGATCTGATCAGGTTATTTGCCACTCCAGATATGCCATAGGATTTTAATTTTCTGAGTAATATTCCATGGTCCACAGAGTCGAATGCTTTTGAAAGATCATAAAATATCCCAAGCGTATCATCATGGTTATCAAGGCCACTCAGGACTGAATCAATGAAACTGTAAATTGCAACTTCAGTTGATCTTCCCTTCAAGCATCCATATTGACATTTAGAGATAATATTGAACCTTGTGAAAACGTTCACCATTCTTTTTGCAATTATTGTTTCAAGGATTTTAGAGAAGACTGACAATATTGATATAGGTCGGTAATTATCCATGTTATCATTCTCGCCTTTCTTAAAAATAGGGACAACTTTGGCAATTTTAAGTTTATCAGGAAATACTCCAGAGGATAAGGCAGCATTAACAATATTAGTCAATGGGGATAAAATATGAAGTTTAATATTACCCTTCAGGAGTGAGCATGGAATGTCATCCCAGCCAGCAGACTGCTTCAAGCTAATTTTATCCATTACCTCATTTAATTCATTCTCACATGAAGGATAAAGGAAAAGAACATTATTTGTTGCACTTGGAGGGAAAATTTCTTCATGAGATCTATCACCTAAGTGTGTAGTGATCAGTTTTTCTACAGAGCCTAAAAAGTGTGTATTGAATTTATTAGCTATTTCAACGGGATCTGTGATTGACATATTCTCACAATTTATCATATCGATTGGATGGTGGCTAACAGATTGGCCAACTGTATTATTAATAACTTTCCAGGCAGTTTTGGATTTGTTGTATGCAAGATTAATAACATTCACATTGAAATTTCGTTTTTCTTCAGTAACTAATTTAGTATAGATTTTTTTGCAGGTATTATAGTGCTTTTTGTCATTAGGATCATTAGTCAATTTATATATTGAGAATACATGTTTAAGTTCCTAATTAAGTAGAACAAGCTCGGGAGTAACCCAGCTCTTAGCCTTAACTCTGCATGTCTTCCTACTTGAAAGAGGAAAACATTCATTGAAATAATGATAAAACAATGTAAAGAAACTTTCAAACATGTCATTGACACAGTCCGTACCAAAAATTGTATCCCAGTTTAGGGCCTGAAGACTGTTGCTGAATCTATTTCTAGCCGAAGAAGAGAAGAGCCTTTTTGGAGTGGAAGTTACATCATTGTATTTCATATCAAAATTACAAGGTGGGGATACTGAGGTTAACTGAGCCTTATGGTCAGATAGATGAAAATCCACAGTGGTACCTTCATTTACTTTAAGATTTGTGAGAATGTTGTCAATAGTTGTGGAGGAGTTAGAAGTTATTCTGGTTGATTCAAATATTGTAGGGTTAATATCATATGACAGAAATATATCGAGCAATTCTAATTTCATGGTATTGTGAGTGCTAAAGTCCACATTAAAGTCACCACATGCAATACAATGTTTGGAGTGCCTTGATATTATATCAAGGGCATCTGCCATTTTTTCTTTTAATACTATGAAGTTACCATTAGGTGATCTGTACAAAAATAGAATGGAGATATGGCATTTATCAATCACTAAATTGGCAAAACAGCATTCAAAATCAATTTCAATGCAAAGATTACTGACAGTTTTTAACTCACCAGACTGCAATCCTTTTCTAAATAATGTTAATACACCACCATTTTTAGACAGATTTTGGCAGTAGGAAGAGATAACCCTATACCCAGGAAATATTTAATAGACTAATTTCACTGTCTTGCAACCAATGTTCGGTCACACACACAATATCAGGGTTTATTTCAGATAAAAACAATTCCAAATGATCAATTTTATTTCTAACTCATTGGATATTTAAGTGCAGAACTTTAAGACTTTTCTTTGAGCTAGGATCAATAACATCACTTAAAAGTCACTTGAGTTTCGGTCTTATGTAAGAAAAAACAGTAGTAAGGATGAGATGAAAGTAACTCAGACCAGGCACGTATAATCAATATGATACCACAGATTACTAAAAACATTTTTCACACATTGAGTTTGACAAAAATATTTCATCCATCATACCTAAATGAAAGCCATAACTGCTAACATTTAAGCCCGTTTTAGTGAATAACTTCCAAATAATTTGACAAAATAACAAGTTCATCTGATATTATTTCAAACAAGTTACATATGTAACATAACCACTTGCAAACAGAGTTTCAACCCAGTAAAAACACTTTACAGAAGATGGAACTTTATGCCATTAAAATTCCATGTGGAATAAATACCCATAGAACAGGAAAATCTGGAAAAAAACATCTCCTGTACGGTACAGAACATAGTTACAAATCAAACATCACCAAAATACCATACTTTTCTGAATCTTTTCATAACAATGACCAACTGTAATATTCACATTTAAGTATCGGCAATATTACTAGGCAGGCCTTAAAACTGAAAGATTCAGCCTTTTCCAAAACACTAATCTTGGAATCCAGGACATATCCAATTTTTTCAAAAGAATAATCTATGTTAAGTGAGTAAGAAGAGACTTTGTTGGCCTTCCCTCTCTGAACTTTCAAATACATAAGTCACACTCACGAGCAAACAATTTAATAGTGAAAGGAGGTTTAGATTTCATTTCAAATTTCAATTGAGAATAATTGTGAGTACAAACGATAAGGTAAATTGGGATCTCACACTTTCTTCCGTCACATCCACGAAAAAGGATACTTCAAGTGATCATGCACCATATGGAATTACTTTTCCAACAGCATAAACTCACCAGATATCTCTTAAAATATTTAATACAACAACGCAATAAATTGACATCTCAAAAAATAATTTCACAAAAAGTTTGACATCACAATGCCACAAAGCAAAAACATAACGAAACTTGGTAAATTCTATAAAGAAAAAAATCCTACTCAGTTTAGAATGATTGATACCCATTACAACTTTTGTCTGGTTCAACAAAGTATCAAATGCAAAAGAAATCCCAAAAGTACAACCATTACTCACTTGATTTTTTCATATATACTTTCATCAAGGAATGTAGAGCACAAACAAATCTTGCTATTTTATAGCTGAGTTGACTTTTATACTACGAAAATAACGGTACAAAATAATACATGTTGACACCATACCACAATGTAAGTATAAACACCAAAATCATTAGAAATATGTTGCATGCAAGGGTGTCACCACGTTTCCTTATAAAACTGTTACAATTTTATTAAAAAACACATCCCTCGGCAATGTATTTTACACCAGATTATACCTTGACAATTCATAGTACATTTCCATACACATTGATTAGGCTTTCATTATCCCATACAAATTACAACATACATGTTCCATCAAACTTATTCATTTTCAGAATCCTAATCACTGCATATACTAAAAAATCTTCAACCAGAATACTCTCTCCATTTCATCATTTTCTATGAAAATTAAAAATTACGCTATGAAATAACGTCTTACGTAAGAAAAAACAGTAGTAAGGTCAAAAAGAAAGTAACTCAGACCAGGCATGTACAATCAATAAGATACCTTAAATTACTACAAACATTTTACACACATTGAGATTTGACGAAAATATTTCATCCGTCATACCTAAATGAAAGCCGTAACTGCTAACATTTAAGCCCGTTTTAGTTAATAACTTCCAAATAATTTGACAAAATAACAAGTTCATCTGATATTATTTCAAACAAGTTACTTATGCAACATAACCACTTGCAATCAAAGTTTCAACCCAGTAAAAACATTTCTACAGAAGATGGAACTTTATGCTATTAAAATTCCATGTGGAATAAATACCCATAACACAGGAAAATCTGGAAAAAAACATCTCCTGTATGGTACAGAACATAGTTACAAAACAAACATCACCAAAATACCATACTTTTCTGAATCTTTTCATAACAATGACCAACTGTAATATTCACATTTGAGTATCAGCAATATTACTAGGCAGGCATTAAAACTGAAAGATTCAGCCTTTTCCAAAACACTAATCTTGGAATCCAGGACATATCCAATTTTTTCAAAAGAATAATCTATGTTAAGTGAGTAAGAAGAGACTTTGTTGGCCTTCCCTCTCTGAACTTTCAAATACATAAGTCACACTCACGAGCAAACAATTTAATAGTGAAAGGAGGTTTAGATTTCATTTCAAATTTCAATTGAGAATAATTGTGAGTACAAACGATAAGGTAAATTGGGATCTCACACTTTCTTCCGTCACATCCACGAAAAAGGATATCTTCAAGTGATCATGCACCATATGGAATTACTTTTCCAACAGCATAAACTGACCAGACCTCTTAAAATATTTAATACAACAACGCAATAAAATGCCATCACAAAAAATAATTGCACAAAAAGTTTGACATTACAATGCCACCAAGCAAAACATTTAAAGTTTACTTGGTAAACTGTATAAAGAAAAACGGCCTACTCAGTCTAGAATATTTTATACTCATTACAACTTTTGTCTGGTTCAAGAAAGTTTCAAAGGCAAAAGATATCCCAAAAGTACAACCATTACTCACTTGAATTTTTCATATAAAATACTTTCCTCAAAGAATGTAGCGCACAAACAAATCTTGCTCTGGTATCGTTGACTTTTCTACGTCGACAATAATGGGATAGAATAATACATGTTTACCTCATACCATAATGTGAGTATATACACCAAAATCATTAGAAATATGTTGCATCCAAAGGTTTCCTTATAAAACTGTTACAATTTTATTAAAAAACACTTCAAACCAGCAATGTATTTTACACCAGATTATACCTTGAAAATTCATAGGACATTTCCATACACCTTGATTAGGCTTTCATTAACCCATATTCACAAATTACAACATACTTGGTTAGATGTCTAAAGAAAAATATCCTACTCAGGTTAGAATGACTGATACCCATTACAAGTCAACAACCATCAGCCAGTTGAATTTTTCAGATAAATCGTTTCCTGCAATTATGTATTGCTGACATACTTCGTAATAGCATTGCTATTATATCTATAACTGTACAGAATAATATATAGTAGTCCAACATAGTGCACAACATTTTAAAAAATTTACTTCCACAGGCACAACTACAATACACCGAATTTTATCTTGACAAATTAGACTTTCTTATACAATTCCATAACTCTATTATTAAACCTTCAACGCCAATTGTCACATACATACCTCATCAAAAATTTAACCTTTTATGAATACTTAATCCTGAAAATACTGTATAAATAATCTTCAGTCAACGTACACATTCCATTTCGTTAGTTTACACATATTTAAAAAGATTAAAAATACTTGATATGATAAGAAAAACAATGTAATGCAAAGAAAATCTTATTCACACTAGATACCAACTCTCATGTTTCAGATAACTAAACTATTTTTCGCTCAGACTACGTAGATTAAAATATATTATTAGAAAAAACTGAGTAGCGTTAGTATTTGAACCATTTTTAATGTCTACCTTTCCAATATATGACAAAAAGGATAACAGTTTCATTTAACACAATTTCACATAAATTACATTTTTAGTACTGCTATTCTGACGAACTCTTCTACAGAATATATTGCTTTATGCTAATAAACTCATAGCATCAATCAGCACATACAAAAATACTTTTATGGTTATTAAAATATGCACAAATCAAACGTCACATAATTCAAATAATTTTAGAAATATAATCCTAATCAAGTTAGAATGATTGATACCCTTTACAACTTTAGTCTGGTTCAACAAAGTTTCAAAAACAAATGAAATCCCAAATGAACAACCAATTCCCAATTGAATTTTTTAATATACAACAGTTTCGTAAAAGCATGTAGTGCACAAACAAATACTGCTAAGGTATCGTCGATTTGACTTTTCTACTACAAAAATAATGGTACAAAATAATGAAGTTCACATCATACCACAATGTTAAAATACACAACATAATCATTAGAAATACGTTGCATCAATTGCATCTAAATGTGTCATTAGGTTTCTTTATAAAACTGATATATTTCTTTAAAAATACTTCAACCAGACACTGAACAACGTAACAGATTATACCTTGACAATTCATAGAACACTTACATAGACCTTGATTAGGCTTTCATTAACCCATACTCACAAATTAAAACATACATGTTCCATCTAACTTTTTCACTTTCAGGATAATAATCACTGCATATACAAAAAAATCCAGCAGAAAAATATATCCATATGCTTATTTTAACCTTTCTATGAAGATTAAAAATTAATCTATGAAATAATAACTTAAACAAAAAAAACTAGTCAGGTCGAAAAGGAAGTGTAACTCAGACCAGCCACTTATACTCAATATGATACTTCAGATTACTACTACCATAGCAGTAACATTTATATTGGACAAAAATATTTCATTCGTCATACCTAATTGAAAGCCCTTAGTGTTAACACGTAAGCCAGTTTTAGTGAATACCTTTCCAAAAAATTAGATACAATAACAAGTTCATCTCATGCAATTTCAAATAAGTTACATATGAAACATAACCACTTGTAAAATAGTTTCAACCAAGTAGAAACACTTCTACAGAAGATGGAACTTTATGCTTTTACAATAATTCTGTAACAGAAGTCATCCACGTGGAATAAATACCCATACAAAAGGAAAATCTGAAAAACACATCTCCGGTACGGTAGAGAAAAGTTACAAATCAAATAACACAAAGAGATCATACTTTTCAAGAATATTTCATAACAATGACCAACTGTAATAGTCACATTTGAGTATAGGCAATATTACTAGGCAGGCATTAAAACTGAAAGATTTAGGATTTTACAAAACACAAATGTTGAAATCCTGGACATACCAATTTATTTAAAAGAATAATCTATGTTAACTGAGTAAGAAAAAGGACTATGTGAGCCTTCCCTTTCTTAACTTTCAAATACATAATTAAGTCACGCTCAAGGAAAAATCGTAGGTTATAATGATTGATACCTGTTACAAGTTTTGTCTGCTTTAACAAAGTTTCAAAGGCAAGAGACATCCCAAAAGAATAACCTTCACTCGATTTTTTAATATACAACAGTTTCCTAACACCATGTAGCGTACAAACAAACCTTGCTAAGTTATCATTGAGTTCTTTTCTTTCTACTACAAAAATTATTCATAGGACATTTCCATATACTTTGAGTAGGCTGTCATTAAGCCATACAAATTACAACATTATTGGTAAGTTGTCTAAAGAAAAACATCCTAATCAGTTTAGAATGATTGATACCCATTACACCTTTTGTTTGTTTCAACAAAGTTTCAAAGGCAAAAGAAATCCAAATAGAACCATCAGCCAGTTGAATTTTTCAGATGTCGTTTTCTGCAAATATATATTATTGACATACTTCGAAATAGAATTGCTATTATATCAATAAATGTACAGAATAATACATAGTAGTCCAGCATAGTGCACTACATTTCAATAATTTACTTCCACAAGCACAACTACAATACACCGAATTTTATCTTGACAAACTAGACTTTTTCATACATTTCCATAACTCTATTATTAAACGTTCAACGCCAATATTCACATACATACGTTATCAAAAATTTAACCTTTTATGAATACTTAATCCTGAAAATACTGTATAAATAATCTTCAGTCAACGTACACATTCCATTTCGTTAGTTTACACATATTTAAAAAGATTAAAAATACTTGATATGATAAGAAAAACAATGTAATGCAAAGAAAATCTTATTCACACCAGATACCAACTCTCATGTTTCAGATAACTAAACTATTTTTCGCTCAGACTACGTAGATTAAAATATATTATTAGAAAAACTGAGTAGCGTTAGTATTTGAACCATTTATAATGTCTACCTTACCAATATACGACAAATAGGATAACAGTTTCATTTAACACCATTTCACATAAATTACATTTTTAATACTGCTATTTGCTGACAAACTTCTACGGAATATATTGCTTTACGCTAATAAACTAATCCCAGAACAGATATCATCCACAAGGATTCCTCATAGAAAACACCAAAAAAATCCAAAGATACACATCTCCAGTAAAATACATAAAATTTGAAATTAACTCACAGCATCAATCAGCATATACAAAAATACTTTTATGGTTATTAATGTATGCACAAATCAAACGTCACATAACTCAAATATTTTTAGAAATATAATGGAGCGTAAAGTTAACATATGACCATCTGGTAAATTTCAATGCAGGCGTTACCAATAGTGGGAGTGACCAGGAGTGACTATAAGCCTTACCTCACTGAAACTCTGAATTAAAAACCAATGTGTGTAGAAATGAATATGTAAAAATGAAATGCGACACTGAATGCACTGACTTTAATGATTAACTATTCACGTGCTCTGGCTCACCGTGGAATCCGTTGACTGAACTCCAGTTCAGATAACGCTTTCGGTAGAGAGGATAGAGGAATATACCAACACAAAAATTTTAAGGTAAAATCATTTAATAAACAATGTTATAGCTGTAGCAAACTATATGCATGAAACCGATTATAATAAAGACAAACTACGGTGATTGTCCTGAATAAAGTGAAATTCCATTACTTTGTCGCTTAATATGGTTTACATAAATATATATATATATAAATTTCGGAACTGGAGCCTTGCCTATCGACTTATCCTTTATCCATGGAGCCTACATACCATTCCGTCCTGTAATTATACCCTAAACGAGGTTTTTTCAGGCGGAATTCCAATCAATTGATCCGCTACGTAATTCATGTAACATACTCGGTACTTCGTAAAAACAAATAGTTTATATTCATAGATTGATTTACAAACCTAAATTACCAATGCCATCTTACGTAACAAACTATTATCGCAAATAGAAACACGAAAATTACATTGTATCATACCTACGCCGCACAACTTCAGCAAACCTACCGCTCGCAGCGCTGCGTGTGGCGACTTTGGCAACTAAAACTTGAGCGACCAAACTGGCAACGCTGGCAACAGTTACGGACCCGGAGTGGATCGTTCGATCGAGCTGAATTTATTCAAATGAGTCACTTGAAGGATAAAATCTTAAAGTCATTGTTGTAATTGTATATTTGGTAAAATGTACACATAAATTAATTTGTGAGCTATTTAATTAATACTAATACTATTAAATTTTTCTTTATCTTTGGTCGACTATATGCATTAACATTCTGGAAAGACATTCTTTTGCTAAGGAAATTAGAAGCAAGCAAGGCGTATTCAATTTGTAGGGAGAGACTTGTCATTTCCTCGCTGTTAAATCGGACGAAAATAAGTGAAAGAATGGTGTACGCTGTATGAAGATTATTTTGAAAGGCAAGCTTTTCAGAATTTGTCGATAGGATTTTGATTTATTGGGTGTGTACTATGTTTGGTACGTCTTAATTTTTTATGGATGGTAAATTTCGATAAAGACGGTTTGTGTTCTTCCTTAGCAGGGTGTCTGGTTTTGTCTTGTGCATTTTTTTATGGAGTATATGTAATAACTAAAATTAAGTCCGTTTTCAATGCTGGATTTCGGCGCTTAGTAGTATTATGAAAAGCGAATGTATTTGATGGAACGTTTATGTTATAATTGGTGTTCATGATAAATCAGTCAAGAAGTATGGAAATGTTCTATATATTGTGAAGGCATGGCGAATTATACTTGTGCCTGTGGAATAGGGTGAACAAATGTCCCATGTTTTCATCCAATTTTTCCTCAAATGTATATTGTGTGAAATCAATACGGACGCACTTTGTCCAGTATTTTTTTATTATAAGAAATGTATTGACTTCTGATATGTATGTCCGGTGGAACATCCCCTCGGTACTCAACAGATATCTATTTAAGAAATGAAATCCGTGGCGTAAAAGTCTGATTTCGTTCTCACAACATGATTTTTTCTAAATTTCGTACCCCTGTTGAGTCGTTACAATGAATCATTTGGTACCTTGAACACAGCACCTGGACTCCAGTTTTTCATGGCATCTGTCCTTGTTTGACATATTATTTCAAAGAGTAATTTTTAATCTGTATCGAAACGGAAAATTAAGACTGATATAGTGTACTGCATGAATATTTTTCGTATATGGTAGGATTTGTATTCACGTAGTGGCCTGATGAGAACTTGTATTATTTTATACCATTAATTTACTTGTGGAAAGGTTGCCTCAATGGTAACTTAGAAGGAATTGTTTGTGCACTGCATGCTTGCAGGAAACTGCTGTTTATGAGAAATTCGAGTGAGTAATGGTAGTTTTTTTTTATTTCTTTTGCCTTTGAAACTTTATGTAGAACCAGGTAAAAGTTGTAATGTGTATCAATCATTTTACACTGATTAGGATATGTTTCTGTAGACAAATCATCAAGTTTCAATTTGTATTGCCTGGTGGTATTGTAATATAAATCTGTTTTTTGTGAAATTATTTGTTGTGTTGGCATATGCTTGCTTTGTTGTATTTAATATTTTCGGAAATATCTGAAATCAGTTTATGATGATGAGGAAGTAATTCCATAAGGAGCATGATCTCTTGAAGATATCCTCTTTCATGGATGTGATGGAGGAAGGCATACGATTCGAATTTTCCTGCTGCTTTGTACGCAATATTGTTATTAATTGAAGTCTTAAGTGAAACGTTAACGTCCTTTCACAATAATTCTATTAGCATGTGACCGTGACTTAGTTATTTATGTGAAGGTTAAGAGATGGAAGGTTAACATAGTCCCTTCTTCATACTGACTTACCGTAGAAAATTCTTTTGAATAAATAGTGTATATCCTGTATTTCCACGTGTTTTGGCAAAGCTTGGAATCATCAGTTTTAATGCCTGCATAGAATTATTGCAGGTATACAAAAGTAAATATTACAGTTGGTCGTTGCTATGAAAATATTCGGAGAAAGTATGGAATTTTATGATGTTTGATTTTTAACTATGTTCTGTACGGTACTGGAGATGTTTTTCTTCAGATTTTCTGACGTGTATGGGGTTTTTTTCTGCATGTATGGCTACTCTTGCAAAATTATTTTAATATAAAGTTCCATCTTCTGTAGAAGTGTTTTTACTCAGTTGAAACTTCTTTGCAAGTTGTTATGTTGCATATGTAACTTATGTGAAAAAATATCAGTTGAACTTGTTATTTTGTCTAATTTTCTGGAAACTTATTCACTAAAACTGGCTTACACGATAACACTTAGGTTTTTCAATTAGGTATAATAAATGAAATATTGTTGTCCAATCTCAATGTTTGCATAATAGTTGTATTAGTCTTAAGTATCATATTCATTGTAAGCGTCTGGTCTGAGTTACACTTTCAATTTCCCATTACATCTGTTCTTCTTGTTTGACATATTATTTCAAAGAGTTGTTTTTAATCTGTATCGAAATAGGGAAAATTAAGACACTGATACAGTGTACTGCATGATAATGTTTTGTATATGGTAGGATTAGCATACTGATAGTGAATAAGTTTGATGGAACATGTATGCTGTAATTTTTTAGTATGGGTTAATGAAACCCTAATCAATGCCAATGCAAACGTCCGATGAACTGTATGGGATACTCTGGTATGTGATACATTCACTCACCCGTAGAAGTGATTTTTAAAAAATGTTGCAGTATTTTCAAGAAACCTAGTGACACATAAGGGGTCAGTTGATGCAACAAATATCTAATGAATATAGTGTATGTATTCACGTTGTGGTCTGATGTGAACTTGTATTATTTTATACCTATAATTTAGTAGTGGAAACGTTAACTCAACGGTAACTTAGAAGGATTTATTTGTGCACTACATGCTTGTGGGTGACTGTTGTTTTTGAAATGTTTAAGTGAGTAATAGTGGTTTTTTTGGGATTTCCTTAGCCCTTGAAACTTTATGTAGAACCATGCAAAAGTTGTAATGTGTATCAATCATTCTACACTGATTAGGATGTGTTTCTGTAGACAAATTATCAAGTTTCAATTTGTATTGCCTGGTGGTATTTTAATATAAATCTGTTTTTTGTGAAATTATTTGTTGTGTTGGCATATGCTTGCTTTGTTGTATTTAATATTTTCGGAAATATCTGATATCATTTTATGATGATGAGGAAGTAATTCCATAAGGAGTATGATCTCTTGAAGATATCCTCTTTCATGGATGTGATGGAGGAAGGCGTACGATTCGAATTTTCCTGCTGCTTTGTACGCAATATTGTTATTAATTCTATTAGCATGTGACCGTGACTTAGTTATTTATGTGAAGGTTAAGAGATGGAAGGTTAACATAGTCCCTTCTTCATACTGACTTACCGTAGAAAATTCTTTTGAATAAATAGTGTATATCCTGTATTTCCACGTGTTTTGGCAAAGCTTGGAATCATCAGTTTTAATGCCTGCATAGAATTATTGCAGGTATACAAAAGTAAATATTACAGTTGGTCGTTGCTATGAAAATATTCGGAGAAAGTATGGAATTTTATGATGTTTGATTTTTAACTATGTTCTGTACGGTACTGGAGATGTTTTTCTTCAGATTTTCTGACGTGTATGGGGTTTTTTTCTGCATGTATGGCTACTCTTCCAAAATTATTTTAATATAAAGTTCCATCTTCTGTAGAAGTGTTTTTACTCAGTTGAAACTTCTTTGCAAGTTGTTATGTTGCATATGTAACTTATGTGAAAAAATATCAGTTGAACTTGTTATTTTGTCCAATTTTCAGGAAAGTTATTCACTAAAACTGGCGTACACGATAACACTTGGGATTCTCAATTTGGTATATCGAATGAGATACTGTTGTCCAATCTCAATGTTTCATAATAGTTGTAGTAGTCTTACGTAGCATATTCATTGTAACCTTCTGGTCTGAGTTACACTTTCAGTTTTTCATGGCATCTGTTCTTCTTGTTTGACATATTATTTCAAAGAGTTGTTTTTAATCTGTATCGAAATAGGGAAAATTAAGACACTGATACAGTGTACTGCATGATAATGTTTTGTATATGGTAGGATTAGTATACTGATAGTGAATAAGTTTGATGGAACATGTATGCTGTAATTTTTTAGTTTGGGTTAATGAAAGCCTAATCAATGCAAATGTCCGATGAATTGTATGGGGTTCTTTGGTATGTGATACATTCACTCACCAGTTGAAGAGTGTTTTAAAAAATGTTGCAGTATTCTGAACAAACCTAGTGACACATTAGGGGTCAGTTGATGCAACAAATATCTAATGAATTTAGTGTATGTATTCAGGTAGTGGCCTGATGAGAACTTGTATTATTTTATACCATTAATTTAGTAGTGGAAAGGTTAACTCAACGGTAACTTAGAAGGAATTGTTAGTGCACTACATGTTGTAGGAAACTGTTGTTTATGAGAAATTCAAGTGAGTAATGGTAGTTTTTTTTGGATTTCTTTTGCCTTTGAAACTTTATGTTGAACCAGGCAAAAGTTGTAATGTGTATCAATCATTCTACACTGAATAGGATGTTTCTGTAGACAAATTATCAAGTTTCAATTTGTATTGCCTGGTGTTATTGTAATATAAATCTGTTTTTTGTGAAATTATCTGTTTTGTTGGCATATGCTTGCTTTGTTGTATTTAATATTTTCGGAAATATCTGAAATCAGTTTATGATGATGAGGAAGTAATTCCATAAGGTGCATGATCTCTTGAAGGTCCTCTATCATGGATGTGATGGAAGAAATTGTACGATTCAAATTTTCCTGCTGATTTGTACACAAAATTGTTATTAACCCTTTTAGTGCCATCCGGCCGATCTATCGGCCGTGCTTGTTTACGATGACTTTGTATTTTCTTTTCGGGTGAGATTACTCTTTTAGTCACTTAGTTGACATCTGGTAAGCTTTTCCTGCCACAATGTATTCAATCTCATATGGCTAGCTTGTCTTTCGATTTTATATCTACTGAGAGGACTTCGGCCGTTTTTGCGTCAGTAACTGGATGTGTTTTATATGTCGCATCGCATTAGTGATTGTTATCGTTAATTTTTGACGACTTATGTGCAGTTTTTGGACTTCAAAAGGCAGTGTGTTTTTTTATGTTGTTATCTCAGGTACTCCACAAAATTTTTTTCGTAAATTTATTCTTAAAAATATTTATCGTACCATTATATCAGTCTTGAAATATTCTCACTTGAAAATTCAAAATTCCGTACAATGCTTAGTATTCTGTATATATTCTTTATATGCAATTATTCTAAATTATATTCTGTCAATGTGCATATGATTTATCAGGATGTTTGAATATTATCGTTTTTATTTGAAATCTTTTACTAAGAAAAATTTTCCATTCTACCCTTCGATAATGTCGAGGAATTTGAAAACTAAGAACGTTGAAGAGTTATTGTTTGAATTTGATGGAAGTAATGGTGAATCAGATATGACCGATGAAGAGGTTTTTTCATCTAACAGTGACGACCTAATTGGATGTCTTCCTCGACCCCCTGGTTCATTTGTACGAATTTTATCGTCATCCGAGAGTGCGGAGTCTCAAGAGTCAGATACAGGTGAGGGCAAAGTTGATTCGGATGAAAGTAATTGGCATAAGGTGTTCGAGAACAGTGATAACCCACCTCCATCTCTTGTCTGCCAAGAAGCGTATGGACCAAAACATCCACCCCCTCATACTGCAGCGCCGATCAGCTATATTTACCTGACCTCTTTTTTGAACAAAATGATAAAGGAAACAAATGACTATGTTAAACTTTTTCTTTCGATGCATAAAAATCTATCCCCGAGTTCTCGTGCGCAGAATTGAGTAAAAGGCAGACGGCAATAAGACACTGAAATAATTACCAGGAAAAAATAAAAGGACTGTTGTGTTTGTGGCAAAAGAGGTGGAAATAAGCCAGGGAAGCGAAAATGGGCTCGTACTGTGTGTATAAAGTGTGAGAAGGGTCTTCATGGTCAGTGTTTCCCAGAACACAAGTGTAATGGCTAAGATGGGCGCGCGCGAGATGTGCGCCAATATACATTTTAAGTGTAAATGATGAACATCTAACACAAAAAATATAAAATATTGGATTTAGCTTCATAACTAATATGTGTAACTAATGTTAAGAAATTAATCGCTCAAAAAAATTTGTGACACATGATTTATATGATCGAGTTGCAAAACTTTTAAATTTTTTATAACAAATTCTCAGAATAAACATTTTACATGATTTTACAAGATGTAAAAAATACATTATTTATTTATTTTCTATATTCTACATATATGCAAATAGTTGATTTAAAAAATTGGCTTCCAAATATCTATAATAACTCTGGGAAAAATAATTTATTGAACGAGTGCATTTTCCTCAAATTTGGCTTGGCATTCTTCGACAACACCATGATATTTGGGCTGGCACTAAAAGGGTTAATTGAAGTTTTTTATTAAACGTTAGCGTCCTTTCACAACTATTGTATTAGCATGTGGTCGTGATTAAACGTTAGCGTCCTTTCACAACTATTGTATTAGCATGTGGTCGTGACTTGGTTATTTACGAGGGGTGTTTGAAAAGTTCTTGGCCTGATATGGACATGGCACTTGTATTGCCCCAAGCGTGATGTCATTGTAATCCTCCATCTTTAGTATTGACACTTGCAACATTGTACAGTCCTCTGTCAATTACTTTGTGTTTGGGAGCCCATCGAAGTTAGTGAGTCAAGCTTTTATGAAAGTTGGAGAAAATCGGGCATCGTGCCGTCATCAAATATCTCGTCAAGAATGGCATTACTCCAACCAAAATCAAAACCGACATGGATAATACTGTTGGAGAATCTGCTCCTTAGTTTTCGATGATAAAAAAATGGGCAGCTCTATTTAAACATCGCTGAGAGAAAGTGTAAGACTATCCTCGCAATGGTAGACCAGCAACAGCAGATGAAACTATCGACAAAGTCCATGATATGGCTTTGCAGGACCGCCGAATGAAAGTGAGTGAAATTAATGAGGCTATGGGCATCTTTACTGAACGGGTGTACCATATCCTAATGCAAGAATTGTGTATGTCAAAGATCTCTGCGAGATGGGTGCCGCGTTTGTTGACACCAGAACAAAAACGCGTTCGATGTCAAATTTCAAAGGAGTGTTTGGCGCATTTTAAGAAGAATCCAATCTGAGGAGATTTGTGACTATGGATGAGACTTGGATCCACCATTACAAACCAGAGATGAAAGAAGAGTCAAAACAATGGAAACACACCAACTCCCCCCCTCCAAAGAAGGCAAAGGCAGTTGCAACAGCTGGCAAGGTTATGGCGTCAGTCTTCCGGGATAGCAAGGGAATAATAATGATCGATTATCTTCCAAAGGGCCAAAGTATAACCGGAGTGTATTACGCTAACCAACTACAAGCAATTGCAAGAAAAAATACTTGAAAAAAGGCCAGGATTGCCCAAGGAAAAGGTGCTGTTTCACCATGACAATGCAATTGAGATGGCAAAACTTCATGAACTTCGCTTCGAGCTGTTGCCCCATGCCCCTTATTCGCCTGGTTTAGCACCATCAGATTTCTTCCTGTTCCCAAAGCTGAAAACCTTTTGGCTGGAAGAAATTTTTCCACGGATGAAGAGGTAATTGCAGCTGCTGAGGGCTTTTTTGCTGAGCTCGAGGAAACTGCCTATAAGGAGGAGATAACTGCAATGGAGTACCGGTGGACTTATTGCTTTAGTGTAAAAGGAGACTATGTTGAGAAATAAAAGCAGTCTCAAAAGAATGTTGTTTGTTTCTATATCAGGCCACGAACTTTTCAAACACCCCTCGTATTTGAAGGTTAAGAGAGGGAAGGCTAACATAGTCCCTTCTTCTTACTTACTTACCGTAGAAATTATTTTGAATAAATAGTGTATAACCTGTTTCTCAACATTTGTGTTTTGCAAAAGCTTGCATCTATCAGTTTTAATGCCTGCATAGAAATATTGCAGGTATACAAAAGTAAATATTACAGTTGGTAGTTGCTATAACAATATTCGCAGAAAGTATGGAATTTTATTATGTTTGATATTGTAACTATGTTCTGTACGGTACTAGTGTACTGCATGAATATTTTTTGTATATGGTAGGATTAGTATACTGATAGTGAATAAGTTTGATGGAACATGTATGCTGTAATTTTTTAGTATGGGTTAATGAAACTCAACTAATGCCAATGCAAATGTCCGATGAACTGTATGGGATACTCTGGTATGTGATACATTCACTCACCCGTAGAAGTGATTTTTAAAAAATGTTGCAGTATTTTGAAGAAACCTAGTGACACATAAGGGGTCAGTTGATGCAACAAATATCTAATGAATTTAGTGTATGTATTCAGGTAGTGGCCTGATGAGAACTTGTATTATTTTATACCATTAATTTAGTAGTGGAAAGGTTACCTCAGCGGTAACTTAGAAGGAATTGTTAGTGCACTACATGCATGTAGGAAGCTGTTGTTTATAAGAAATTCAAGTGAGTAACGGTAGTTTTTTGGGATTTCTTTTACCTCTGAAACTTTGTTGAACCAGGCAAAAGTTGTAGTGTGTATCAATCATTCTACACTGAATAGGATGTGTTTCTGTATACAAATTATCAAGTTTCAATTTGTATTGCATGGTGGTATTGTAATATAAATCTGTTTTTTGTGAAATTATTTGTTGTGTTGGCCTTATGCTTGCTTTGTTGTATTTAATATTTTCGGAAATATCTGAAATCGGTTTATGATGATGAGGAAGTAGTTCCATAAGGAGCATGATCTCTTGGAGATATCCTCTTTCATGGATGTGACGGAGGAAGGCGTACGATTCGAATTTTCCTGCTGCTTTGTACACAAAATTGTTATTAATTGAAGTTTTAAATAACAGGTTAACGTCCTTTCATAATTACTGTATTAGCATATGATAATGACATGGTTATGTATTTGAAAGTTAAGAGATGGAAGGTTAACATGGTCCCTTCTTCATGCTGACTTACCATAGAAAATTCTTTTGAATAAATAGTGTATATCCTGTATTTCAACATATGTGTTTTGGAAAAGCTTGCATCCATCAGTTTTAAAGCCTGCATAGAAATATTGCCGGTATACAAAAGTAAATATTACAATTGGTCGTTGCTATAAAAATATTCGGAGAAAGTATGGAAATTTTTGATGTTTGATTTTTAACTATGTTCTGTACGGTACTGGAGATGTTTTTCTTCAGATTTTCTTACGTGTATGGGGTTTTTTTCTGCATGTATGGCTACTCTTGCACATTTATTTTAATATCATATAGTTCTATCTTCTGTAGAAGTGATTTTACTTAGTTGAAACTTCTTTGCAAATGGTTATGTTGCGTATGTACCTTATGTGAAAAAATATCAGTTGAACTTGTTATTTTGTCTAATTTTCAGGAAAGTTATTCACTAAAACTGGCTTACACGATATCACTTAGGGTTTTCAGTTAGGTGTAACGAATGAAATATTGTTGTCCAATCTCAATGTTTGCATAATAGTTGTAGTCTTAAGTATCATATTCATTGTAAGCTTCTGGTCTGAGTTACACTTTCAGTTTTTCATGGCATCTGTTCTTCTTGTTTGACATATTATTTCAAAGAGTAGTTTTTAATCTGTATCGAAATAGGGAAAATTAAGACACTGATATAGTGTACCGCATGAATATTTTTTGTATATGGTAGGATTAGTATACTGATAGTGAATAAGTTTGATGGAACATGTATGCTGTAATTTTTTAGTATGGGTTAATGAAACCCTAATCAATGACGATGCAAATGTCCAATGAACTGTATGGGATACTCTGGTATGTGATACATTCACTCACCCGTAGAAGTGATTTTTAAAAAATGTTGCAGTATTTTGAAGAAACCTAGTGACACATAAGGGGTCAGTTGATGCAACAAATATCTAATGAATTTAGTGTATGTATTCAGGTAGTGGCCTGATGAGAACTTGTATTATTTTATACCATTAATTTAGTAGTGGACAGGTTACCTCAACGGTTACTTAGAAGGAATTGTTAGTGCACTACATGCTTGTAGGAAACTGTTGTTTATGAGAAATTCAAGTGAGTAATGGTAGTTTTTTCTGGATTTCTTTTGCCTTTGAAACTTTATGTTGAACCAGGCAAAAGTTGTAATGTGTATCAATCATTCTACACTGAATAGGATGTGTTTCTGTAGACAAATTATCAAGTTTCAATTTGTATTGCCTGGTGGTATTGTAATATAAATCTGTTTTTTGTGAAATTATCTGTTGTGTTGGCATATGCTTGCTTTGTTGTATTTAATATTTTCGGAAATATCTGAAATCAGTTTATGATGATGAGGAAGTAATTCCATAAGGTGCATGATCTCTTGAAGGTCCTCTATCATGGATGTGACGGAAGAAATTGTACGATTCAAATTTTCCTGCTGCTTTTTACACAAAATTGTTATTAACCCTTTTAGTGCCATCCGGCCGATCTATCGGCCGTGCTTGTTTACGATGACTTTGTATTTTCTTTCCGGGTGAGATTACTCTTTTAGTCACTTAGTTGACATCTGGTAAGCTTTTCCTGCCACAATGTATTCAATCTCATATGGCTAGCTTGTCTTTCGATTTTATATCTACTGAGAGTACTTCGGCCGTTTTCGCGTCAGTAACTGGACGTGTTTTATATGTCGCATCGCATTAGTGATTGTTATCGTTAATTTTTGACGACTTATGTGCTGTTTTTGGACTTCAAAAGGCAGTGTGTTTTTCTGTTGTTATCTCAGGTACTCCACAAAATTTTTTTCGTAAATTTATTCTTAAAAATATTTATCGTACCATTATATCAGTCTTGAAATATTCTCACTTGAAAATTCAAAATTCCGTACAATGCTTAGTATTCTGTATATGTTCTTTATATGCAATTATTCTAAATTATATTCTGTCAATGTGCATATGATTTATCAGGATGTTTGAATATTATCGTTTTTATTTGAAATCTTTTACTAAGAAAAATTTTCCATTCTACCCTTCGATAATGTCGAGGAATTTGAAAACTAAGAACGTCGAAGAGTTATTGTTTGAGTCTGATGGAAGTAATGGTGAATCAGATATGACCGATGAAGAGGTTTTTTCATCTAACAGTGACGACTCAATTGGATGTCTTCCTCGACCCCCTGCTTCATTTGTACGAATTTTATCATCATCCGAGAGTGCGGAGTCTCAAGAGTCAGATACAGGTGAGGGCAAAGTTGATTCGGATGAAAGTTATTGGCATAAGGTGTTCGAGAACAGTGATAACCCACCTCCATCTCTTGTCTGCCAAGAAGCGTATGGACCAAAACATCCACCCCCTCATACTGCAGCGCCGATCAGCTATATTTGCCTGACCTCTTTTTTGAACAAAATGATAAAGGAAACAAATGACTATGTTAAACTTTTTCTTTCGATGCATAAAAATCTATCCCCGAGTTCTCGTGCGCAGAATTGAGTAAAAGGCAGACGGCAATAAGACACTGAAATAATTACCAGGAAAAAATAAAAGGACTGTTGTGTTTGTGGCAAAAGAGGTGGAAATAAGCCAGGGAAGCGAAAATGGGCTCGTACTGTGTGTATAAAGTGTGAGAAGGGTCTTCATGGTCAGTGTTTCCCAGAACACAAGTGTAATGGCTAAGATGGGCGCGCGCGAGATGTGCGCCAATATACATTTTAAGTGTAAATGATGAACATCTAACACAAAAAATATAAAATATTGGATTTAGCTTCATAACTAATATGTGTAACTAATGTTAAGAAATTAATCGCTCAAAAAAATTTGTGACACATGATTTATATGATCGAGTTGCAAAACTTTTAAATTTTTTATAACAAATTCTCAGAATAAACATTTTACATGATTTTACAAGATGTAAAAAATACATTATTTATTTATTTTCTATATTCTACATATATGCAAATAGTTGATTTAAAAAATTGGCTTCCAAATATCTATAATAACTCTGGGAAAAATAATTTATTGAACGAGTGCATTTTCCTCAAATTTGGCTTGGCATTCTTCGACAACACCATGATATTTGGGCTGGCACTAAAAGGGTTAATTGAAGTTTTTTATTAAACGTTAGCGTCCTTTCACAACTATTGTATTAGCATGTGGTCGTGATTAAACGTTAGCGTCCTTTCACAACTATTGTATTAGCATGTGGTCGTGACTTGGTTATTTACGAGGGGTGTTTGAAAAGTTCTTGGCCTGATATGGACATGGCACTTGTATTGCCCCAAGCGTGATGTCATTGTAATCCTCCATCTTTAGTATTGACACTTGCAACATTGTACAGTCCTCTGTCAATTACTTTGTGTTTGGGAGCCCATCGAAGTTAGTGAGTCAAGCTTTTATGAAAGTTGGAGAAAATCGGGCATCGTGCCGTCATCAAATATCTCGTCAAGAATGGCATTACTCCAACCAAAATCAAAACCGACATGGATAATACTGTTGGAGAATCTGCTCCTTAGTTTTCGATGATAAAAAAATGGGCAGCTCTATTTAAACATCGCTGAGAGAAAGTGTAAGACTATCCTCGCAATGGTAGACCAGCAACAGCAGATGAAACTATCGACAAAGTCCATGATATGGCTTTGCAGGACCGCCGAATGAAAGTGAGTGAAATTAATGAGGCTATGGGCATCTTTACTGAACGGGTGTACCATATCCTAATGCAAGAATTGTGTATGTCAAAGATCTCTGCGAGATGGGTGCCGCGTTTGTTGACACCAGAACAAAAACGCGTTCGATGTCAAATTTCAAAGGAGTGTTTGGCGCATTTTAAGAAGAATCCAATCTGAGGAGATTTGTGACTATGGATGAGACTTGGATCCACCATTACAAACCAGAGATGAAAGAAGAGTCAAAACAATGGAAACACACCAACTCCCCCCCTCCAAAGAAGGCAAAGGCAGTTGCAACAGCTGGCAAGGTTATGGCGTCAGTCTTCCGGGATAGCAAGGGAATAATAATGATCGATTATCTTCCAAAGGGCCAAAGTATAACCGGAGTGTATTACGCTAACCAACTACAAGCAATTGCAAGAAAAAATACTTGAAAAAAGGCCAGGAATGCCCAAGGAAAAGGTGCTGTTTCACCATGACAATGCAATTGAGATGGCAAAACTTCATGAACTTCGCTTCGAGCTGTTGCCCCATGCCCCTTATTCGCCTGGTTTAGCACCATCAGATTTCTTCCTGTTCCCAAAGCTGAAAACCTTTTGGCTGGAAGAAATTTTTCCACGGATGAAGAGGTAATTGCAGCTGCTGAGGGTTTTTTGCTGAGCTCGAGGAAACGGCCTATAAGGAGGAGATAACTGCAATGGAGTACCGGTGGACTTATTGCTTTAGTGTAAAAGGAGACTATGTTGAGAAATAAAAGCAGTCTCAAAAGAATGTTGTTTGTTTCTATATCAGGCCACGAACTTTTCAAACACCCCTCGTATTTGAAGGTTAAGAGAGGGAAGGCTAACATAGTCCCTTCTTCTTACTTACTTACCGTAGAAATTATTTTGAATAAATAGTGTATAACCTGTTTCTCAACATTTGTGTTTTGCAAAAGCTTGCATCTAACAGTTTTAATGCCTGCATAGAAATATTGCAGGTATACAAAAGTAAATATTACAGTTGGTAGTTGCTATAACAATATTCGCAGAAAGTATGGAATTTTATTATGTTTGATTTTGTAACTATGTTCTGTACGGTACTAGTGTACTGCATGAATATTTTTTGTATATGGTAGGATTAGTATACTGATAGTGAATAAGTTTGATGGAACATGTATGCTGTAATTTTTTAGTATGGGTTAATGAAACTCAAATAATGCCAATGCAAATGTCCGATGAACTGTATGGGATACTCTGGTATGTGATACATTCACTCACCCGTAGAAGTGATTTTTAAAAAATGTTGCAGTATTTTGAAGAAACCTAGTGACACATAAGGGGTCAGTTGATGCAACAAATATCTAATGAATTTAGTGTATGTATTCAGGTAGTGGCCTGATGAGAACTTGTATTATTTTATACCATTAATTTAGTAGTGGAAAGGTTACCTCAGCGGTAACTTAGAAGGAATTGTTAGTGCACTACATGCATGTAGGAAGCTGTTGTTTATAAAAAATTCAAGTGAGTAACGGTAGTTTTTTGGGATTTCTTTTACCTCTGAAACTTTGTTGAACCAGGCAAAAGTTGTAGTGTGTATCAATCATTCTACACTGAATAGGATGTGTTTCTGTATACAAATTATCAAGTTTCAATTTGTATTGCATTGTGGTATTGTAATATAAATCTGTTTTTTGTGAAATTATTTGTTGTGTTGGCTTATGCTTGCTTTGTTGTATTTAATATTTTCGGAAATATCTGAAATCGGTTTATGATGATGAAGAAGTAATTCCATAAGGAGCATGATCTCTTGGAGATATCCTCTTTCATGGATGTGACGGAGGAAGGCGTACGATTCGAATTTTCCTGCTGCTTTGTACACAAAATTGTTATTAATTGAAGTTTTAAATAACAGGTTAACGTCCTTTCATAATTACTGTATTAGCATATGATAATGACTTGTTTATGTATTTGAAAGTTAAGAGATGGAAGGTTAACATGGTCCCTTCTTCATACTGACTTACCGTAGAAAATTCTTTTGAATAAATAGTGTATATCCTGTATTTCAACATATATGTTTTGGAAAAGCTTGCATCCATCAGTTTTAAAGCCTGCATAGAAATATTGCCGGTATACAAAAGTAAATATTACAATTGGTCGTTGCTATAAAAATATTCGGAGAAAGTATGGAAATTTTTGATGTTTGATTTTTAACTATGTTCTGTACGGTACTGGAGATGTTTTTCTTCAGATTTTCTTACGTGTATGGGGTTTTTTTCTGCATGTATGGCTACTCTTGCACATTTATTTTAATATCATATAGTTCTATCTTCTGTAGAAGTGATTTTACTTAGTTGAAACTTCTTTGCAAATGGTTATGTTGCGTATGTACCTTATGTGAAAAAATATCAGTTGAACTTGTTATTTTGTCTAATTTTCAGGAAAGTTATTCACTAAAACTGGCTTACACGATATCACTTAGGGTTTTCAGTTAGGTGTAACGAATGAAATATTGTTGTCCAATCTCAATGTTTGCATAATAGTTGTAGTCTTAAGTATCATATTCATTGTAAGCTTCTGGTCTGAGTTACACTTTCAGTTTTTCATGGCATCTGTTCTTCTTGTTTGACATATTATTTCAAAGAGTAGTTTTTAATCTGTATCGAAATAGGGAAAATTAAGACACTGATATAGTGTACCGCATGAATATTTTTTGTATATGGTAGGATTAGTATACTGATAGTGAATAAGTTTGATGGAACATGTATGCTGTAATTTTTTAGTATGGGTTAATGAAACCCTAATCAATGACGATGCAAATGTCCAATGAACTGTATGGGATACTCTGGTATGTGATACATTCACTCACCCGTAGAAGTGATTTTTAAAAAATGTTGCAGTATTTTGAAGAAACCTAGTGACACATAAGGGGTCAGTTGATGCAACAAATATCTAATGAATTTAGTGTATGTATTCACGTTGTGGTCTGATGTGAACTTGTATTATTTTATACCTATAATTTAATAGTGGAAACGTTAACTCTACGGTAACTTAGAAGGATTTATTTGTGCACTACATGCTTGGGTGTAACTGTTGTTTTTGAAATGTTCGAGTAATAGTAGTTCTTTCGGGATTTCTTTTGCCTTTTAAACTTTATGTTTAACCAGGGAAAAGTTGTAATGTGTTTCAATCATTCTACACTGAATAGGATGTGTTTCTGTAGACAAATTATCAAGTTTCAATTTGTATTGCCTGGTGGTATTGTAATATAAATCTGTTTTTTGTGAAATTATTTGTTGTGTTGGCATATGCTTGCTTTGTTGTATTTAATATTTTCGGAAATATCTGAAATCAGTTTATGATGATGAGGAAGTAATTCCATAAGGAGCATGATCTCTTGGAGATATCCTCTTTCATGGATGTGACGGAGGAAGGCGTACGATTCGAATTTTCCTGCTGCTTTGTACACAAAATTGTTATTAATTGAAGTTTTAAATAACAGGTTAACGTCCTTTCATAATTACTGTATTAGCATATGATAATGACTTGGTTATGTATTTGAAAGTTAAGAGATGGAAGGTTAACATGGTCCCTTCTTCATACTGACTTACCGTAGAAAATTCTTTTCAATAAATAGTGTATATCCTGTATTTCCACATATGTGTTTTGGAAAAGCATGCATCCATCAGTTTTAATGCCTGCATAGATTATTGCAGGTATACAAAAGTAAATATTACAATTGGTCTTTGTTATAAAAATATTCGGAGAAAGTATGGAATTTTTTGATGTTTGATTTTTAGCTATGTTCTGTACGGTACTGGAGATGTTTTTCTTCAGATATTCTTACGTGTATGGTGTTTTTTTCTGCATGTATGGCCTCTTTTGCAGAATTATTTTAATATAACGTTCCATCTTCTGTAGAAGTGTTTTTACTCAGTTGAAACTTCTTTGCAAGTTGTTAAGTTGCATATGTAACTTATGTGAAAAGATATCAATTGACCTTTTTTTGTATAATTTTCGGGAAAGTTATTCACTAAAACTGGCTTATACGATAACACTTAGATTTTTCAATTAGGTATAATAGATGAAATATTGTTGTCCAATCTCAATGTTTGCATAATAGTTGTATTAGTCTTACGTAGCATATTCATTGTAACCTTCTGGTCTGAGTTACACTTTCTGTTCTTCTTGTTTGACATACTATTTCAAAGAGAAATTTTTAATGTGTATCGAAATAGGGAAAATTAAGACGCTCTAATAGTGTACTGCATGATTATTTTTTGTATTTGGTTGGATTAGTATACTGATGGTGAATAAGTTTGATGGAACATGTATACTGTAGTTTGTTTGTTTTGGTTAATGATACCCTAATCAATGCTAATGCAAATGTCCGATGATCGGTATGTGATACTGTGGTACGTGATACATTCACTCTCCGGTTGAAGTGTTTTTTAACAAATGTTGCAGTATTTTGAACCAACCTAATGACACATTAGGGGTCAGTTGATGCAACAAATATCTAATGAACTTAGTGTATTTATTCAGGTAGTGGCCTGATGAGAACTTGTATTATTTTATACCATTAATTTAGTAGTGGAAAAGTTACCTTAACGGTAACTTAGGAGGAATTGTTTGTGCACTAGATGCATGTAGGAAACTGTTGCTTATGAGAAAGTCAAGTTAGTAATGGTAGTTTTTTTGGGAGTTCTTTTACCTTTGAAACTTTATGTTGAACCAGACAAAAGTTGTAATGTGTGTCAATCATTCTACACTGAATAGGAATTGTTTCTGTAGACATATTATCAAGTTTCAATTTGTTTTCTCTGGTGGTATTGTAATATAAATGTTTTTCTGAAATTATTTGTTGTGTTGGCATGTGATTGCTTTGTTGTATTTAATATTTTCGGAAATATCTGAAATCGGTTTATGATGATGAGGAAGTAATTCCATAAGGAGCATGATCTCTTGAAGATATCCTCTTTCATGGATGTGTCGGAGGAAGTCGTACGATTCGAATTTTCCTGCTGCTTTGTACACAAAATTGTGATTAATTGAAGTTTTTAAAGAAAGTTAACGTCCTTTCACAACTATTGTATTAGCATGTGGTAGTGACTTGGTTATGTACGAGGGGTGTTTGAAAAGTTCATGGCCTGATATGGAGATGTCGCCTGAATTGCCCCAAGCGTGACGTCATTTTAATGCTCCATCTTTGGTATTTCCATTTGCAACATTGTAAGATCCCCTGTCAATTATGTTGTGTTTGGGATCCCATCGAAGTTAGTGAGTCAAGCTTTTATGAAAGATGGAGAAAATCGGGCATTGTGCCGTCATCAAATATCTCGTCAAGAATGGCATTACTCCAGCCAAAATCAAAACCGACATGGATAATACTGTTGGAGAATCTGCTCCTTAGTTTTCGATGATAAAAAAGTGGGCAGCTCTATTTAAACATCGCTGAGAGAAAGTGTTAGACTATCCTCGCAATGGAAGACCAACAACAGCAGATGAAACTATCGACAAAGTCCATGATATGGCTTTGCAGGACCGCCGAATGAAAGTGAGTGAAATTAATGAGGCTATGGGCATCTTTACTGAACGGGTGTACCATATCCTGATGCTAGAATTGTGTATGTCATAGATCTCTGCGAGATGGGTGCCGCGTTTGTTGACACCAGAACAAAAACGCGTTCGATGTCAAATTTCAAAGGAGTGTTTGGCGCATTTTAAGAAGAATCCAATCTGAGGAGATTTGTGACTATGGATGAGACTTGGATCCACCATTACAAACCAGAGATGAAAGAAGAGTCAAAACAATGGAAACACACCAACTCCCCCCCTCCAAAGAAGGCAAAGGCAGTTGCAACAGCTGGCAAGGTTATGGCGTCAGTCTTCCGGGATAGCAAGGGAATAATAATGATCGATTATCTTCCAAAGGGCCAAAGTATAACCGGAGTGTATTACGCTAACCAACTACAAGCAATTGCAAGAAAAAATACTTGAAAAAAGGCCAGGAATGCCCAAGGAAAAGGTGCTGTTTCACCATGACAATGCAATTGAGATGGCAAAACTTCATGAACTTTGGTTCGAGCTGTTGTCCCATGCTCCTTAAGCGCACTTCACATTGTCAAAAAATCTTGCACAGTCAGTTTGAGGAAAAGGTTTGACGTGACGTCATACGACCAGAGTCGTAAGGGCGAGTTGGTGAGCGTCAGATGAACATATAATCTTGTTCAAGCACTTCAAATGGTAAACAAGCATGGTATCCACGCTCACTCCAAATACAGGGGAATAGATGTGATTGTCATGGCCGAACAAATCATTACTATAATTGGATTGGGGCTCCAAGTCATAAGGCTATTAAAAAAGAAGAGAAATAGACGTTGGTGGACCAGATCGTGGTTACAGAGAAGGAATGAGGGATTTGAAGGGAGGGGAACTTTGGCTATTCTTAAAAATGAACTGCACCTTAATGACCAGGAGAACTACAGGAACTACTTGCGAATGACCGAAGAAAATTTAATATCCTTCTCGGTTTTATTGGAGAAGATATACAAAAACAAGATACAGTAATGAGGTAGAATTTTTCACCTGAGGAAAGGTAACTAGCTCCAATCAAACATGATTATTAATAGTTTGAAATGAAGTATCGGTAATTATGAATACAGTATCATTAATTAATGGATTAATGTAATTCTTTATTTCAACCAATAAATGAGTATTTCAGTAAATTTCCGATATTATGCTCCGTAATTAGCGATAATTTATTTTTAACTTACGGCGGTTTGCTCAGGATTTATACGATATGTTGATATTGCCGTTATACTGTAATGTTATAGAGTTTGTAACTATGCATACTTTGCTGATAATTGTTAAATACTTCATATGGCTGTGCAAATTTTGGTTGTTCATAATTCAGTAATGAAATCATTTCAGATTGGCTGTAACTTTAAGATTCTTAGTTACAGGAGAGACTTTAAAAAGCTTGAGCTTTGCAACTAGGATAGCTCCAAATACTCTTGAGCGTTTTAATCTCGCAAGTACTGGATTCAATTATTACAAGGTTAAAGGACGTGCACTTAACACGTTCCGTGCGGGAGCGATTTTCGGTGGTGGTTGTTCCATGGCTGAAATTTTTTTTCCGGTAAATGTATCGTAATTAGCGTCTGTAAGCTGGGAAAAATCAAAAGAAAATTCTGTTTAAAAGTACCGTTTTTTATGCGAAATATGAAGAGCGTGATATGCCGCTCTCCGCCGTCGGAGTGACTCTACGCGTTTTGCGGGATTGCCTACCTTGCACTATTCCCGATTCGTATATTTCTTTACATTATATAACTGTTGATTTTGATATAAGAATTAGTTTACAAAAAAGGATTTTAATAAACCAATATTTTATACAATTATTTATTAAACATAGTATCAAAATTTATAAAAAATTACTAAATATTTACAATTTTATAAAATGTTTACATTTATTTATCGAAACAATTACAAAATTTACGAAAATACTTTTTTTGTATATACAAATAGTCTGTATATTTCAGTTGTAGACTCCCATGAAAGCATTTCCATATTTACAAATTTTTTTCAAAAAATATACGAAGATAATTGCATATAAAACAGAAGATAATATATACAATAAATATAATATACACAAATAATATATACAATAATATCATATATACAAATATACAGATTTATATGCTTTCATGATAGGGGAGGAAGCATTCAAGACAGAGAGGAGGAGTCCCTTGGCAGTGGGGACAGATGAAGGGAGTCTCCTTCCTGACTTTTTTGGAAAGACATAAGCAGCACCTCTACCTCTTATGTACTTTACTACTAGAGCCAGGAGCGGTTTGATAGATGGGAAAATGGATGGGTAATTTGGGCTTGGAACTTGTTCTGGGATTGGCAGCAAGAGAAGGAAGGATGAGGGACTTTATGACGAACAATCTGAAATCATAAAGGCTGGTTGGAGAGGATTTCAAATGGAGGAAATAACTATTGACTAAGATGAGGTGAAATATATGGATACCCAGCTTCTTATACCACTTAAGGCATTTTCTTTGAATGGGATAATAAGCCATCATCTGATCAAGGTGGTCAATTCCACCCATTGACTTATTGTACTGAACAACAGCCTCTGGTTTGGAAACAACCCCTCCTCTTTTTCGGGGAGGAACATTAACAAAGTCACTCCCGAATTCAGAGCTGATCATCAGCACTTCCCTTTTGTCCTTCCACTTAAGGACACAAACACCATCATCAGAAAAGGCATCCACAATTTCACCCCTCTTTAGTCTTTTGGCTACCACTTGTTGGGGGTTGCCTTTCTGGTTTGGTCGGAGAGTTCCTGTACAATAGGTTCCACGTTTGAGTAGTTGGTGGACCAAGTCAACGCTGTTATAATAGTTGTCCATAAAAAGTGAATGACCTCTATCTAGATTTCCTTCCAACAATTTATGGACAACATTGCTGACATGGCCCGGACCCCCTACTTCGACATCTCCAGCCCCGGTGTACACAATGAATCTCAAAACCAAACCTGAAGGCTCGGTAAGCATGTATAGCTTTATTCCATATCTATGCCTCTTCCCCATTATATGGATATGGAATACTAACCACCCCCTCCAAAGAACCATAGACCCGTCAGTACAAACCTCCCGGGATGGAATGACAGTATTTTTCATTGTAGAATGAAAAATATCCAGGAGAGGTCGGATTTTATGCAGCTGGTCTGTCGGTTTCGGGTCATTCGGTCGGGGATTGGGAGCGAAATGGAGGGCTTGTAGTATTTGCTGGAATCTGTCACGACTCATGCAACTCCTAAAGAAAGGAAAATCGAACAGAATAACCGTACTCCAATAGTCCGGTATTCTGTTCAAGGGAATAGGTCCCATGTGGAACAAAAGTCCTAAAAAAGATAAAAACTCCTGAAGGTCCAGTTGTTTCCACGATTTAATCCTAGCTTTAGGAGAAACACTTGCCTGCATCAATTCCCTAGCAAATACATTTGTCTGTGTAATTACCAAGTCCGTTAGTTCGTCAGTCAGTAAGAGGTTAAAATAGTCTCAGGGTTGGGTACCGGCCAGCGGCACTTTTATCCCAGCTGTTGCAGAAAAAGGGATAGTCTTGGGAGGGATTTTTGTTTTCGTCCATTGTCTCGTCTCACGTCTTTCGGCAGCCGGCTGAGGAATAACGGGATCGGAGGATGGGGCAATAAATGGGGTAGGATCGGCGGTGGACAAAGGAATGCTACCTGCCAAGGGTTCCTCCTCGCTTTCCTCTCCGGAAGAGTCCCTAAAGAGCATTTCCTCGAGGTCAATCTTCAAATCCTTCCTCGTCGCTCTCCTCCAAAATTTTTCGGAGCTCTTCCGGGATGTATATTCTCGTCTTGTCTCCTCGGGATGTCGACGGGACCCCTTGGGACGTTGAGGGAAGGGGCTCATCTCTAGAGGTCGACGGGAGGGGCACATCTAGAGAGGTCGACGGGAGGGGCTGCCCTTGGGACGACGATGGCTGCGAGCCGTCGTGTTTCCTTTTCCCTCCCCTTGTTCTAACCATGCTCAAAAAATATCAAAGAAAGTATTATATATATATATATATTGTATATAGTATTGAGTAAAATAATTCAAATTTCATTAAAAATTTTGTTATCCTTTCCGTCTCTTCCGAGTCATTCCGCAATATAATTTACTATAACATTCTACTTACAATCATACACAATTTGTAAAAATTCGAATTGATTGTTGTTGTTAATAAGGGTTATTGTGTACTTATGTAAAATTATTTTGTTTATTTGAAAATAGACACTATCATGAATTTAACCCATTCATGACATACCTAAGATTCCAGAGTAAAGGTATAAAGGAAAAAATATTCGCGGGAGGCACAGAAGCATCTTCCTTAATTTTTTTTACTCAAAGTCAAAAATGTCTACCGTGAGAAATACAGTTATAAGAAATTCTTTTATGAGGTGCTATAAAGAGAAAGATTTAAAACTATAATAATTTAAAAATAACTAGTAGGGCAGCCCCGGATCTCCGATCCTCAATGCGATTTAAATAAACTAATGGGTTAGTGAAATAACATTTATTGAATAATTAATGAAATATAAATGAAATTCAAAGTATTAATATAAAAAAGACTTATCTCACCTTAATATAAAGAGTAAGAGAGAAACCTATAATCCCACCAAATTTCAAGTTTCTAGCACATCTACAGATGTTAACAATAAATTGTAAACAAATGCTGACAGTCCTCAACGTAACCATTTTAAAACGTTATAGTGTCAATTGAAACAAAATAAAAAACAAATTAATTGCACAATTTAAAATAAAACAATTTGCTGGGATCTTGTTTGTTATACAAATGTTATTGATACAGCTAGAAAAGCTTCCCATACGCAGTCAACAGACTAATTATCCGTAAATATTGAATATTTATTTAATTTCGATGCGAATAATGTTTTCTTTCGTCTATTCGAAGGTTTAACTGGCATTAAATGAATCGGAGGCAACAATGAGAGTCTCCTTGGAAACGCCTGGAATGACTACGAAAAATCCGCAAAACTTTGAAAAAGGATACGTATTTCTGATAACTTCGACCGTGTACCATGAAAACATCGGAAGAATAAATTAGTATAAAGCTTTAGCCATCGAATAAAGGAAAAAAGAAGGAAATCGGTACATATTTACGTATTTTAACGAACCTAGGAAAAAACCTTGCACTCTGAATAATGGAAAATCCTGTGAAAACTTATGGGAAAATATAAATGTCTCCTGGATTCGAACCCGGAATTCTTTAGCAAACGAAAATATTTTTACAGGGCCCTCATAGCCAATAGAAACAAAACGCCGTTTTCCGCATATCTTTATGACAAACGGTTCTCGAGAAATACGGCCATATAAATTGTAAACAAATGTCTAAAGACGTCAACGTAAAATTAATATATAGTTAGATAAATACCTGTCGATTTTGATGAACAAAATCTTGCTGACACACCTGCTGGCACAGTCCGACAATGCAAAAAAATAGGTAATTGTCGAAAATCTGTCGGCTGCCTAAAATACACTGAAAAAAAAATTTTTTAATTCTCAGAACACAAGCTTATAGAATTAAAACATACTAACTACTACTTTGCTTTTAAGAAGCATAAACAAAATTATGAATAAAAGCCATTATTTCTTTCCGTAGCACGTGCATTAAAAAATTTGATAAAAAATTTACCTTATTTACACAAAAATCCAAATTTCACGAAAACGTTCTCACTTATTATCTGGGTTGTGGAAAAGATAAAAACTAAGTTACTAACCAGAAAATATAGTAATAACTAATAATAATTCATAATAATAAATAGCGAAAATGTCAACATACCTGATAAAATAAAAAAAAACTTGCTCCGCAATGGTAAGGCTGATCTTGAAACGAAATACACAGTTTCGAAGCTGAGAACAAACTGGTGGCGGCTGTAAAAATTAGAAGGCTCCAACGCATGGCTGGCTTCCACGAGAGCCAATAGAAAAGCAGTGGGGCGAGCGCGCCATATGCCGCTCTCAGCCACCCAATTGTACCTACTTCAGTGGCATATGCCGCTCGCCGCACGGAACGTGTTAATATTATATATAAAATAATATAAGAAAAGAAACGAAATAAAAAAAAACAAAGATAAACTTAGTGGGGGGTATTAAAGGTTTTGGTTATAGGTCTAACACTTGCCGGGGTAGCCGGTATTGTGGTTTCTTTTTTGGGATCGGATAATCCCAGATACGAGTAAGCAATGGGTTCCGGGTAAGGGGTAGTCTGCGTTTAAACCGAGCGGCGCATTGTTTGATGTGGTCAGTTAAAGAAAGGATTTTATGTGCCTGCAGTATTTCGCGTACAGGAACCTGTCGCGATTGCCCCATGATAAGGCGGATTAGTTTGTTTTGGAAAATCTCAAGTGCGTTGCGGTTGGAATTCGAGGTGTTGAAGAAGGCTTCGCAGCCGTAGGTTAAGTGAGGGCGAATGAGGAGGAGGTAGAGGGTTAGTTTATCTTGGAGGCGAATTTTGGATTTGCGGAAGAGGAGGGAGATTAGTTGCATTTTTACAACTGTTGCCTTGCGGATGGCATATTTTGAATGGGCTGTCCATGTTAATTTTGCATCAAACATGACGCCTAAAAATTTATGGCTGGAGGCAGTGGGGATTATCGTGCCTGAGAATCGGGGGGAGATGGTGAGAGGATGACGGCGGAATCGGGTGAAATGAACATGCGTACTTTTTTCTGCGTTGATTTTCAAATGCCAAAACTTGGTCCATGAGTTGATGAGGATGAGGTGCTCGTTCAGTCGGTTTATGGCTGTGTCGGGGAGGGATGATTGTGATATTATTGCTGTGTCATCTGCGTACATGAGCAGGTCAGTCTTAGCATGTCTGGGGAGGTCATTAACATATAGATTGAATAGTAGGGGGCTTAAAATTGCCCCTTGGGGGACGCCGGCGGTCGCAGGTCTGGGGGAGGAGGAGGAGTCGTGGATAGATACAGTGAATCGTCTGGAGGTGAGGAAGCTGTCGATAATTTTAATGATACTAAAGGGAACATTTGTCGTGTGTAATTTGTAGATAAGTCCTTCGTGCCAGACCGAGTCAAAGGCCTTGGACACGTCCAGGAATACGGCTTCTGTTGATTTTTTGTAGCGGTTGAATCCTGCGGTGACTTTCTCAGCCAGCCGCAGGATCTGATGAGGGGCAGAGGTGTGGGAATGAAATCCCATCTGCTCCGGGCAGAGGATTTTATTTGAGGAGATAAATTGGGTGAGGCGGGTGAGGATAATTTTTTCAAAGACTTTGGAGAGGGTTGGGAGGAGGCTGATGGGACGTTGATTTTGCGGGAGGGTTGGGTCCTTGCCGGGTTTAGGGAAGAGGAGGATTTTACTAAGCTTCCAGGGGTCGGGGAAGTAATGAAGGGATAAGCAGGAGTTGAAGAGGTCATTGATTACGTTAACAAAAGGAATGGAGGAGGACAAACTTTTTAACATATGGTTGGTTATTTTATCTAATCCGGGGGCTTTGCGGGTGTGCAGGTTGTGAAGGAGGGATTTGACTTCTGCAAAGCTGGTTTGGAGGGGTTCAGGGTCTGGAGAATTACGGAGAGATAGTCTAAAATTGTTAATTTTGATATCAAATGGGAATAGCTTGGAGGAGGAGGAAGGGGAGGTCATGATGCACTTAAGGTGATCAGCTAGGATTTCGGATTTGGTTTTGGGGTCGAAAATTAGTCGATCGTTGTGACGAATGGGAGGGGAGACAGGAAAGGGTTTGGTGATTGCTTTGGTTATTTTCCAAATTGAGTTATCCGAGACCCAGAGCTGATTGATGGCTTGTTGCCACTTGTCAGCCCGGAGTCGTCGGATTTCTCTTTTGACTGCATTGGTGAGATTTGAGTAAATTTTTTTGTCCGACGGGTCTTAGAAGCGCTGCCAGGTGCGCCGGAATAGGTTTCTTTCCTTGATGAGGGCTAGGAGGGGCGGGGGGATGGTTAGTGGGGACTGCTGCTGAGGTTGGGAGGGAGACGTGGCCTTGGCCTTGGCTGAATCAAAGATCTTATTGATTTTGCCGACTCTGTCTAGCACTGCGTCGGTGGTCCTAGGGTGAATGGGTGGAAGGTCAGTGAAGGCGTCAGTTACATTGTCAAAGAGTCCTCTCCGGTTGATCTTAGTGGGGGTGCTCGGGGTGAGAATTTGTGGGTCCAGGGACAGGTCGAAAGAGATTGGGAGGTGGTCGGAATCAAAGATGTTATGAACAGAGGGTGTGAAATGGAGGGGGAGGTTTTTTGTTACGGCGATGTCTAATACATCCGGTGAAAATTTAGCTGAGTTGGGAATGTGAGTGGGTTCAATGGGAGATTCTATTGCAATGGGATGGGATTGCGCGAATTTGAAAAGTTTGCGGCCGTTCCGGTTTTCGGAGTTGCACCCCCACTGAGTGCTCTTGGAGTTCCAGTCCCCCGTATATATTCCAGGTCTTGGGTCCGTCATGAGTCTTTTGATGTCAGGGATTATGAGGGGCTTCGTCGCTGGTTGATAGATGCTGGAGACAATGAAGGGACCAAGCTTGGTGTGGATGATAATTCCCACTGCCTCTTAAGTGTTTAAACGTGGGGAGATTTAGTGGGGAGTGGCGGACAGAGCTGCATACCGCAATTGCCACGCCTCCTCCATTCGCATCCCTATGTTTTCTGTAGATCATATATTGAGGAATTCGGATTTTTTTGCGTGAATTAAGATGTCTCCTGGAGGAGGACTGCGTCGTATGGCTTGGAGGCTAGGTAATTGGCGAGTTCGTCAATACGCGAGGAGATGCCGTGACAGTTCCACGATAAGACTGTTAGCGTTGTTTGGTTGCACGTATTAGGGGCCATTTATTTTAATTAGTTCGGTCAACAGGAATATCCGCCTTTCTTCCCTTGTATTTAATGATTTGAAAGTTGCAATGATACTCGTGAACCACGAAAGGTCTTCGGACACCTTTTCAGGGCCATCTGAAGGATGGTCGGCTGTGATTGGCTGCTCGCCTGGGGTTTGCTGCTGAAAGGGTAGGAAGGAGGGGGGCTGCAAAGCCTGGGCGGAATGGAGCTGCGGGATTGGTTGAAACTGTGGGAGTGGATATTGGAATGGGAAAGGTGGGTAGAACGGCATCTGTGGATAGTAAGACGGATTGAACAGCAGGGGAGGGAAAGCATTAGAACTTAGTGGAGGAGGGGAGTTTTGGGAAGGAGTTTTAAATCTGTTCCTAATAAGTTTTCCTTTGCCTTGAGGAACGCAGGGCAACCGCGATAATTTGCAGTATGGTTACCTGCGCAGTTTACACACTTCTTACTGGTATCTGATTCTTTTTCTACTGGGCTGTCTGTAGCACAATGCGCCCTGCTGCAGTAGACGCAAACTGGAGGGAGGTTGCAGTAGTTTTTCGTATGCCCGATCATTTGGCACCTCAGGCATTGTGTAGGGGACAATGGCCGTTTGAATGGTGAGATGCGACAGGTCATCCTGGCTACCCCGGATAAATTCTCGAACCTTTTTATATTGGCTGTTTTATTTAAAGTGACTACGAAGACCTCGACCGGTCTTTTGGGTACAGTTATAATTCCTTGGGCCAACTGGTCAGGAGAGGGTTTGGTGGAAGCTATCTGCGATACCGAGTTGATGGAGAAGCCTTGGTATTCTAGATCGTCGCTTATAACAGCAACTGGGATGTCTGCTGGGAGGCCGTGAAGGACGTATTGGGGAAGCTTATCTTCCGGGAGTTGGTAGGAATAAAATGGGACGTTCGCGTCGATTAAAGTAGAGCGCGCACTTCTGAAATCGGCTGCCGTGTGGCATTTGATTAGTATGGTTGAAGACCCTATTAATGAAGCTGTAGGCGGAATAAAAAGATTTTTTTTAAGCGCGTCGCGAATTGACGTCCAGTCTTTGGTACCTATTATTTTTATGGAAGGTATACTTGATTTGCGGGGGAAGGATTGGGTATCCATATCCTGCCTGCCCCTTTCGTCTGGTTCTGGCAAAGCAGGTGAAATTTCGGCATCGGTAGCTTCGCCGGCTGGGTTGGCGCTGGAGTCGGCGGCCAACTTGGAATTAAAAACATCGCCGGTATCATCTGCGTCGTCGGCGAGTGCCTGGTATTGATTTTTGGTAGGAATCGGTTGCTCTGAGGGAGAGGGCGGAGCTGCGGCGCGTTTACGGGGGTTTACCACAGGAAAGTTATCATTAGGACAAATTACTTACATTATTTACATTATTCACTTTACTAATACTATCGGGGATGGGGGGGCAGAAATTTGTTGAGGTAGCACTGCGAGAAACGGTGGAAAGCAAGGCACTTCTCACCGTTGTTGGAGATGCAGACACAACGTTGCGCCTTGTGGTTGATGGGTGTGGGGCAGATGGGAGAGGCTGTGGTCTAGGAGAGGCGGCGACAGAGGCGTAGGAATGCGGCTGGAAGCTTGGTGGGAGGTATTGCTGGTTGAGGACTGCGGGATAGAGGTAAGGGAGCTGGTAGTGGTTCATTCCGGGATACTGGGCACTGGGTTCACTGAGGAGGGCACAGGGTTCACATAGGGAGGCACAGGGTTCACTGGGAGAGGCACAGGGTTCACTGAGGGAGGCACATTGAAGGGGAAGTGAGGCGGCATAGGAGGGAACACTGGGGAAGGCACTTGAGAAATCGCGGAAGGCAGGTGAGGAAACACTGGGGAGGAGGCGGAAGGCTGCACAGGTGAAGAAGGCACAATAGGAACACAAGGCGCAGGAGGAGAGAGGTCAGATTGGTGCGGCAAAGACGCTGAAGGAGCGACTGGATTAAATTGGGCAGAAGCGCTGAATTCAGACGTCGGGGGCAGAAAAGTCCGTTCCCCCAACGCCGTTGGACTGTTTGGCACTATTTTTTTGCTCACAGGAGATCGGCGTGATGCTATTGGCTGCCTGGGGTATTCAATTTTATTTCACTAAAAGTTTCTATTTTCTATTTTTTTTCCGTTCCGTCGGGTCCGAGCGAAGATTCCGCTTTACTCTCTCGAATCTCAGCTGTTTTTGTCCCTCAGCCGGCGCTCGACGAATGAAAACCCAAGGGCGACACAAATTTTTCAAACACCCCTCGTATTTGAAGGTTAAGAGAGGGAAGGCTAACATAGTCCCTTCTTCTTACTGACTTACCATAGAAAATTATTTTGAATAAATAGTGTATAACCTGTTTCTCAACATTTGTGTTTTGCAAAAGCTTGCATCTATCAGTTTTAATGCCTGCATAGAAATATTGCAGGTATACAAAAGTAAATATTACAATTGGTAGTTGCTATAAAAATATTCAGAGAAAGTATGGAATTTTATGATGTTTGATTTGTAACTGTGTTCTGTACGGTCCTGAAGATGTTTTTCTTCAGATTTTCTTACATGTATGGGAATTTTTTCCTCGTATATGGCTTCTCTTGCAGAATTATTTTAATATCATATAGTTCTATCTACTGTAGAAGTGTTTTTACTCACAAGGAGAGTAGGGAGGCTAGTACCCTCGGATTTTGTTCAAATTTCACATGGTGATAGCTGATGTGTTCCGATTTAATGTGTAACTTGCCGTTTGTGTGAATAGGCCTTGCTTGTCGAGATATCGCAGTTTGAATTTCGGCCGATTTCCGCGTGCGCGTTAAGACTCGTGAAAGTCGTTGCTAGGACAAGTACGCCGTAGCTGAGTTGGTAAGGCGTTGGGCTAGTAACCCAGACGTCCGGGGTTCGAGTCCCGGTTGTGGAATTTTTCTTTTTTGATTTTTATCTTTTTTAATCCTGAAAAAATGTACAATTCCCATTATTAATTTATTACGACTGTAAAAATTTAAATTGTACTATTTTTCTCGATTATAAGAATTTATTTTTTATCTTATAGTTGCAATTCAGCAATCTTTTTAAATAAATTCTTACACTTTTTATTGCTACAAAATAATTTGCATCATTATTTTGTATTATACATCAATTCCTTATAAATTAATTATTCAGATTCTTCTTTTGAAAAAGCAGGACGCACACGCTGGGAGAAATTTTTCCTGTAGTTTTGGAAGTCGATCCAAGTACTTCAAAAATTGAAGATCCAGTAAAGATAATTCCGCTGGGTTGTATGCCTTTCTGCCAACCGCGCGACGTCTATTTTTATAGGCAAATCAAAAATTTCATAAAGCGCCTCGCTAGGTCGATGACTGCGCCGTGGCGCAACTCCAGCTGTTCCTGGTGGGTAACCCACCTTACCAGCTTGCGTGACAGAAATTACAGGTTTGGCTCACGTAATACTCATGACTCGTCAATGTTACAATGGTTAGGGTCCTAATAAAACTACCTAAAATTAATGTGCTAATACTAATTAGAACTAAAACAAAAAACTAATGCTAGGTTCAAGAGATCATTTGGCCATAGGTGATTTTTTCTCAAAGTATGCTGCATATTGTTATTTTTATTTTTTCTCCTTTTGTAAAAAAAACTTGTTATTATTGTTTTATTTTGTTTTTATTTTATTTTGTTTTTTATTTTTTCCACAGCGATACTTTGTGCCGCAAGGATGTCCTTTGGCATTTTGTATTTACACCTTTTGGCTTTGGTGTAGCTCCATAAGTTGTTGAGAAGCTTATTTGGATGCCGTGGAAGATTTGCGGCAAGCTTCGTGGCCTGTTTACGGGTGAATTCCATTATCTGTGGAATATTATGCGCCTTCCTAATCTCGCGGATACGCGTAAGTCGCCCTTGCTTGGTTAACATGCGGAGGGTGGCATTTTGAAAAACCTCGATCTTGGCTCGGTTTTGTTTCGAGGTGTTGTGCGCTATTTCGCCGCCGTAGGTGAGCTGGGGTCGGATAATAGCCACGTATATTCTGATTTTATTTTTGGCCGACAGGGGGCTGGACCTGCAGAGGAGTGGAAAGAGGAGACTGCGAATGGCAGTAGCCTTGGTTATACTATTTTTAATATGGTCGTTCCAAGAAAGTTTTTTGTCAAATGTGACGCCGAGAAATTTATGGGAGTGATGCTCCTGGACTAGGGTGTTTTTAAGCTTGGGGGGGGTATGGTGGTCGAATTTACGCTTTTTGGAAAAATGGACGTACATGCTTTTTCCGGGATTTATGGTAATTTTCCATTTTTGGGTCCATAGGTTGAGTTTGCTGAGGGCACTGTTGAGGCGTTTTGTGGAGGTTTTGGGGCGGTAGGAGCGGCTGGCGATGGCGGTATCATCGGCATAGATAAACAATTGGGTATCTGGGGTTACAGGCATGTCGTTTACGTAAAGGTTAAACAGGGCGGGGCTTAATATTGCCCCTTGTGGCACGCCGGCGCAGATTTGTTTACATGAAGAGAGGGAATTGGAAAGCGAAACTTGAAAGGAACGGTCTGAGAGAAAGCTTTGAATGATTTTAGAAAGATATAGCGGGGTGTTGCAGTTGAGGAGTTTATGGATTACGCCGGCATGCCACACGCTATCAAAGGCCTTTGCCACGTCCAAGAACACCGCCCCGGTTGACATGCTTTTTGTGAATCCTTGGGATATATATTCGGTAAGTCTGAGGGTTTGGTGGGTAGTGGACGTCTTTCGTCTGAAGCCCATCTGCTCCGGTCTAATCACGTCATTGATCGTCAAATGGTCAGTCAGTCGCATTAATAATAAACATTCTAACGTCTTTCCTAGCGTCGGGAGGAGAGAAATGGGGCGGAGATTTCCGGGGACGGATGGGTCTTTCCCCGGTTTTGGGAACATGAGGACTTTTGCATGCTTCCACGCCTTCGGGAAGTACGCGGAAGCTAGGCAGTTATTGAATAGGTCCGTTAGTGAAGCTAACAGGGGCGGGGAGGAAATTGAAATTTTTAACATTTTGTTTGTAATGTTGCCGAAACCGGGGGCTTTGCGGGTGGCAAGGTTGTTGATGACGGTTTTAATCTCCTGAGGGGAGGTGAAGATGGGTTCGGGTGTTGGGAGGAGTTGGAGGGTTTTACATTGGCTCAAGACTTCGGATTCTGTTTCTTTGTCTGAGGAGGTGTCATTTGTCATGGTCGTTTCCAGGTGAGAGGCTAGTATCTCGACCTTGGAGTTGTTGTCGTATATTCGTCTGTTGTTGACTTGTAGTGGGGGGGAGGAGAATTTTGACTTGTGAAGCAGGGACTTGGCCATCGCCCATGTGGAGCCGTCGTCAAAGGACAGGGCGGTCAGTTTTTTCGTCCAGGTGTCGTTGCTTATTTTTCTTATCTCCTTATTAATGGTTTTGGTCAGGTCCTGGTACTCGTCCTTGTCAGTAGGGTCGTGGTACTTGTTCCATGTCCGTCGCGCGCGGTTCCGCTGGGTAATTAAGGAGAGGATGTGTTTGGGAAGGGGATTTGGGGCGAGGGTGGTTGAGGTTTTACTAGTTTGGGCGCTGGAGGCTGAATGGTGGAAGAGGGTGGTGATGTGATGAATTTGTTCATCGATGAGATGAGGGGAGGGCGATTGAATGGGTTTCAAGGCAGGGGCTTTTTCTACAATGGATTCCGTGAAGCGGTTCCAGTTAATTCTGGGAAACGAAGGGGGCGGGGGTAAGGTAGAGGGATGAATGGAGAGGTCAAGGAGAATGGGGAAGTGATCGGAGGTTAAGGTGTAGAGGACTTGTGGGGTAAATTGGAGGGGGAGGTTAGCGGTCACGGCAATGTCGAGTATGTCATTGCGAGTCGGGTTAGTGGGGACGTCGTGGGTGTATGTAGTCGGGGCAACGATGGCAACCGGGTGGCACGCAGCAAAGGCCTGGAGAGTGCGACCGTTGGCATTGGTTGTTTTGCAACCCCAGGAGGAGTGCTTCGAATTAAAGTCCCCTAGAAAGAGGGTAGGGATGGGGTCGGAGATTAGAAGGTTTAGGTCGGTTTTGGAGAGGGCTCGGGTTGCGGGATGGTATACCGAAAATACCGCCAGCGGTCCGTATTTAGATGTGATTTGCACTCCTACAGCCTCGAATGCCTGGAATAAAGGGATGTTGGATGCAGTGTGCTGCACCCTGTCGTGCACAAAAATAGCCACGCCTCCGCCTCGAGTAGGACGGTCATAGCGGTATCCTTTGAAATTAGGAAGGCGCATGTTGTCTCTAGGAGTGAGAAATGTCTCTTGAACCAGCACTAAATCTAAATTTAACTTACTCACTAGGTCAACTAATTCTAAGCGCTTCGCTTTCACTCCGCGAGCATTCCAGGACAATATTCGGAGCTTACGTACCGGGGTGAATTTGGGGAGGGGAGGTGTTGAACATTGCGGTGATTTGGTTTGTGATTAGGGTAGTGACTTGGGCAAGGACAGAATTAATGACTTGGCTAATGATATCTTGTAAGAAGGAACTATTGCTGAGCATATTAATATTAAAGTTGGGAGCGGTGGGTACGTTAAAATTACAGGGAACATTTGGGGGGTTATATACATTATTTACACTGCTATTTACATTATTTACATTTTGGGGTTTAGGTAGGGGCGGGAAATTGGATGGGGACACTGCGTTTGCATATGACCGCATCCGTTGTCGGTTCTGCAGGGTGCGGGTGAGCATCTGTTCTTTGGCCTTTAGGAAGGTGAGGCAACCACGGTAGTTGGCCGGGTGCTCGCCACCGCAGTTATAGCACTTGGCAGGCGACTCGCGGTCGGGTTTTTCACATTGTTCGGTGGCGTGAGGGCCGCCGCAGTGGACGCAGTTGGGGTGGAGGTGACAATAATTTTTTGAGTGGCCGAGACGTTGGCAGCGAAAGCATTGAATGGGGGCTTTGGGGCGGGTAAATGGCCTAATGGAGACTCTTTGTTGGAGTATGAATTCTATGTGACTTTCGAAATTTTTGCCCTCCTGTATTGAGTTAATTGTTATGCAGTAGACAGAGGTGGGCCGTCGCTCAACGGTGGTGATGCCAGCGTTGAGTTCGTGAGGGAGGGGGCGGGTTGTTGTAATATTGTTAACTGCGAAGACGGAGATGCCTTGGTCTTCTATTGATTTCTTTATTGCTTCTGGGGTTAAGTGGGGGGATAAGCCTTTAACGGCGTACTGGGGCTTCTTGTCCTCAGGGAGTTGGTAGGTGTAGTGCTCAATGTCAATTTCTTTGAGCACTGATATGGCATTGCGGAAGTCGTTGGGGGTTGAACATTTGATCAGGACATTGTCATTTCCAAAAATTTGGGCCACGGGTTTGATTAATACTTTGGAATTTATTTTGCTAATGATGTATTCCCGGTTTCTAGAAGACAGGAGTTTAATTGAGGGAATCTTTGGCTTAGGGCCGTTTGTTGGTGGGTCCGGAAAAGGGCCGTTTGCAGACGCTGAGGGCGCTGATTGGGTCTGGGTTGGGGCGGTGGCGGCGGAACTAAAAACTTCGAATCTGTTAGGCCCGGCGAAGTTAATCGGAATGTCGAGTGGCGTTTCGACGCGCCGCTTCTTGCGGCTAGCCACAGTGGTGAAGCCATCTGGGGGAGAGTGGGGGGGTGGAGTCGCGGTGGAGCTGCAGCCGTCTTCGACCTGCATTTCTGCGGGTTCGGTATCTGGGTCTGCGTTGGGTGAGCACTGGGTTGTCAGTGGTATGGTAGAGCCATTTTCTGTCACGCAAGAGGGGGTGGGTTCAGGAATGCTTACTGCGTCTGCTGGCTGTGGTCCGGCCGCGGTGCTGGTTGGCGCCTGCGGGGTTGGGGGTTGGTCTGGTGCTGGCGTCGCGGATGCGGCGAGCGGAGGCAGGTCATATTTGTGCTGGAGACGCTGAATCTCACTGCGTACAACTCCAGTGAGGTGGCTGTCGCGTTGTATCCGCTCACGCAGGTTGTTGATGCTGGCGGCAAGTTCCTCATCCGTGGCCGGACGGTTGCGGCGCAGCGATCTTGCACGTGGTGCACGTTTTGGGGGTTCAGGGAGGGGGTGGGACATCAGGGGCGGGATGTAAGACGCTGTGGTCGGGGGCACTGCTGGGTTCACTTGGGTGGGGGCTGGGAGGGGAGTGGTGGATGGATTGCTTAGTCTGGGCTGCAAAGTCGCTGAGATCTGGCTAGTGGGGGAGGGGACGCATCTGGACCATGAAGTGGTAGTGGGTGCTGGGGTGCTGTAGAGCAGTGGTTGACAGGTGGTTGGGGGGAGGGTGAGACAGTTAGTGGCTGGGAGAGAGTTAGAAGGGGGAATGAAAGGTGGGGGAGGAGCACCCTCCATTTTGGGGATGGCCCTGAAAGGGCCCTTTTTTGGTGGCGTCCAATGGGCGTACACTGCTGTTCACTTTCACCCGCAAGTAAAAAAAATTTTTTATTAATTACTGCTTGTTTGTTTACGTTATTTACTGACGTTGAGATCTCCTCTTGCCTTAATCGCAAAAACAACACTCAAGAGGCCATAAAGCGCCTGCAAAACAGTACGTATTTATTGCGAGAGAATAGTCAGATTAATACAAGAGACGACGCATTGAAAATTCACTCCATCATTCATCACCAGTTGCGTGCACCCATTTTCGAAGACATGATTAAATATGCGTGGTTTGCGTCAAAATTAACGACGACAAGGAGTGTTTTTATGAACGTAAATGAAGTTTGTTTCCACGATAGCCTGCGTAAGAGGAAATGTGAATGCGAAAATGTTGCGTTTGTTGTGTGTTCCTGGTGCCAGAAACATTTGTGCTTTGTTTGTTTTTATTACAATTTTCATCCCCCACTTTGCCGGCACGCATGACAGATTTTTTTCAAAAGAAGAATGTGAATAATTAATTTATAAGGAATTGATGTATAATACAAAATAATGATGCAAATTATTTTGTAGCAATAAAAAGTGTAAGAATTTATTTAAAAAGATTGCTGAATCGCAACTATAAGATAAAAATATATTCTTATAATCGAGAAAAATAGTACAAATTAAATTTTTACAGTCGTAATAAATTAATAATGGGAATTGTACATTTTTTCAGGATTAAAAAAGATAAAAATCAAAAAAGAAAAATTCCACAACCGGGACTCGAACCCCGGACGTCTGGGTTACTAGCCCAACGCCTTACCAACTCAGCTACGGCATACTTGTCCTAGCAACGAATTTCACGAGTCGTAACGCGAACGCGGAAATCGGCCGAAATTCAAACTGCGATATCTCGACAACCAAGGCCTATTCACACAAACTGCAAGTTACACGTTAAATCGGAACACATCAGCTATCACCATGTGAAATTTGAACAAAATCCGAGGGTACTAGCCTCCCTACTCTCCTTGTCAGTTGAAACTTCTTTGCAAGTGGTTATGTTGCATGTGTAACTTATGTGAAAAAATATCAGTTTTGTATAATTTTCTGGAAAGTTATTCACTAAAACTGGCGTACATGATAACACTTGGGATTTTCAATTAGGTATATCGAATGAAATATTGTTGTCCAATCTCAATGATTGCATAGTCTTAAGTAGCATATTCATTGTAGGCGTCTGGTCTGAGTTACACTTTCAATTTTGCATTGCATCTGTTCTTCTTGTTTGACATTATTTCAAAGAGTAATTTTTAATCCCCCTGCGGGAAGGGGGGTAGACTACTCCCGCAGCCCCTCTGCTGGTCGTAAGAGGCGACCAATGGTCGAGGAGACAACCTCGAAAAAAACCCACAGTTAACTCAGGATAGTTTCCAAACAGCATGTGGGTCTGCTGTTTGAGTTTTTGCCATAACATCCGGCTATTGGCCGACCCGCGTGTTTGCCGTGCGTGGAGACCCGTAAGGTGGGGATGGGATGCCTGGTGGTTGAGCTCACCGGACTCCATCTGGGTTTCGGATGCTCAAGATGCCATCCGTGAGCAACACACCACTTCGGCCTCGGACTCACTGTAAACGGGACGTCGAATGCTAGCCACACCCGATGAATCGGCTTGCCGTCACGTCTTGACGTTCCGGTCGGCGAGTGCAGGGGCTATGGGGGTCTGTGTAGGGGGGTCGAAGGTGCATGGGTTTGGCTAGCCCATGCACTGGAGATCTTACCCGAAGCAGACAACCAAGTCAGAGGCGCTATATCCTTCTGGTTAGCCCTGGCGTCTGCATCAGTTTGTGGTGCAGCGACCCATTTGTGGCTCCGTGGTGGGTGGGGAGACCAGAGGACGAAAATTAAAAACCTATTATGGCTCTTTTTACAGCCACAACAACTCCTCCTCCTCCAAAAAGATCCCGCCCAGAAATGGGCGGGGGAGACTCAGTTGCCGAAAATATTTAATCGTAAAGTGCGCTAAGGAAGGAGAGACCCTGACGAAGGTGTCTCCCTTCCTAATTCACAAGGTTCTGTCTGGCTCGGTGCCAGGACAGTTAGAGTCTGTGAAGAAACTGAGAGATGGTACACTGCTTATACAAACATCTGATGATAAACAGAGCCAGAAGTTGCTGTCGATGACAACTCTGCATGACATCCCAGTGAGAGTTGAGACGCATAAGACCTTAAATATATGTCGTGGCGTTATATCATGCTACGACCTTCTTTATGTCGACGTCGAGGAGATAACGAAGGAGATGGCTCCCCAAGGAGTCATCTCCTGTCGTAGACTGACGACGAAACGCAATGGTGAGACGATAAATACGACCTCTGTTGTGCTCACGTTCGCGTTCGACAAACTGCCAGAGAAGGTGTTCGTTGGATACGAATCATGTCCTGTGAGGCCATTTATTCCTAGCCCCATGCGCTGCTTCCAGTGCCAGTCCTTCGGGCACACTGCACTACGGTGCAAGGGCAAGGCCACCTGCCCAAAATGTGCGAAGGAGAAGCACGATGAGGAGCCCTGTGCCGGCCCTGCTCTTTGTGGCAATTGTGAGGGACCGCATCCTGTCTACTCACGAGATAGCCCTTAGCTGCAGGAGGAAAAAAAGATCATGGAGATCAAGGTGACGGAGAAGATCCGATACCTCGAGGCTAGGAAGAAATACAGGACTATGGTTGCTCCAACGTTTTCAAGGTCTTTTGCGTCAGTGGCAGCAACTTCTGTGAAGAAGGTTACAATCAGCATGCAGACGGAAACCCTGGTACCGAAGACAAAAGAGTCAAAGAAGAAGGAAAGGAATGTGGAAAAAGCCCTCCAAAAGGGAAGTCGCTGGAGAGAAATCCAGCAACGTGGTGTCCCAGACTGCACCACCAAACAATCAGTCTGCGAAAGTTGTAAGGCGCAGTAGGAGTGATGTCACTCCACTGCCTTCACCTTCTCGAGAGCGACATGTGGCTAACAAGGAAGAGATGGACCAGACTGCACCACCAAAGGGTCAGTCTGAAAAGATCCCAAGTCGCAGTAGGAGTGCTGTCACTCCACTGCCTTCACCTCCTCGACACCCACATGTGGCTAACGAGGAGGATATGGAGGAGGACCAGTTGGACGAAGACCAACTGCGTACCATCCTCCTAAACTGACAGAAGGGGAGAAAGTTGAAGCTTAGTAGGTAAGCTTGTCTTCCACAGAGTAGGACAGTTTTTTAGTCTTTTCATTTTAATGCAATTTTATTTATTTATATTTTAAGGTATTTAACATTTTAACCAACACCATACAGATGTTCGCCATTCAGTGGAACATGAATGGTTATTTTAAAAGACGAGAGGAGTTGAAGCTCCTTATACAGGACTTCAACCCTTTTTTAATATTTTTACAGGAAACGCATTTTAAAGCCAGTGACACACCACAGTTAAAAGGCTACACCATGTACCGTGAGGACGACCTTAGCGGAGAGCGGGCTCAAGGCGGAGTTGCGGTGGCCATTCGGGAGACCCTTTACACCTCTCGGGTGGACTTGTGCTCCCCCTTGCAAGCTGTAGGGGTCAGAGTTGCCCTTCCGGAGACGATTACGTTTTGTAATGTGTATCTCCCGGAACGGGCACCGGTGACGGAGGAAACGTTGGTGGAGCTGATTCAACAACTGCCCAAACCGTTCCTTCTACTAGGAGATTTTAATGCACACAGTCCCCTATGGGGCGATGAAGGGAGAGATTTTAATCGGCGTGGTCATCTACTGGAGAAGATTTTAACCTATTTTAACTTGATTTTAATAAACAAAAATGAAAAGACACGTTTTAACTCTTTTGCAGAGGAATACTCTGCAATAGATTTATTAATCTGCAGCAGTAGGGTTGCCCCTCATTTTAAACTTAAGTCCCATAATGACCTCTGTGGAAGTGATCACTTTCCCCTTCTTATCCGAAAAAGTGGTTTTAACCCAGATTTTACTGTCCCTCAGAAATGGCTTCTGAAGAAAGCCAACTGGGAAGTTTTTAATGAAAATTTTAAATTTATGTACGAGCCTACTCGAAGCGCCAACGCAAATGTAGCGGCCCTCACCACGGCCATTATACGAGCAGCAGAACAGAGCATTCCACTCTCTTCAGGCAGGCCACGTCGTCCACCAGTGCCTTGGTGGAACAATGATTGCGCTTCAGCTATAAAAAAGCGAAAGAAGGCCCTACGGATATTTAATAAACATCCCACGAGTAGGAATCTCGAGGCTTTTCGCAAACTACGTGCGAAAGCCCGCCAGGTAGTGGGTGATGCTAAGCGTAAATCCTGGATGGATTATGTCACATCCATAAACTCGCGCACACCAGTTGCACAGATATGGAGGAAAGTGAAGAGAATTTCAGGCGTATTTCACTCTTCCACAACGCCATCTGTGGAAGTGAATGGGGCCATAGCAATGCAACCCGTGGATGTCGCAGAGGCATTTGGGGAGCATTATGCCCAAATTAGTAGCTCAGCCAATTACGACCAGACATTCGTGACAATCAAATGTCGCGAGGAGGATGCAGCAGCTCCTATTCGTCCGGGTCAATTTTCTGCTAGCTACAATGAGCCCTTTATGCCGTGGGAGCTCCAATCAGCCATTGCTGACCTGAGGGACAGTGCTCCAGGTGCGGATGGTATCCACAACGCATTTCTGAGGCGAGTTCCCCAGGAAAGAATGGAAGAGATACTTTACACTTTCAACCGTGTATGGAAGGATGGAGCATTCCCAGATTCTTGGTGCGAGTTGGTAGTGATTCCTATTCCCAAGCAGGGAAAAGACAAATCTGTCCTGGGAAACTACCGACCAATCTCTCTTACTTCCTGTCTGTGCAAGCTGATGGAGAGAATGGTTAATAGACGTCTAGTTTGGTGTCTTGAGGGGCATAACCTTCTCTCTAATATCCAGTGTGGTTTTCGGAGGCACAGGAGTACAATCGACCATCTTGTTCGGATAGACTCCTTCATCAAAGTGGCTTTTCTTCGAGGACAACATGTCTTAGGCATTTTCTTTGACTTGGAGAAAGCCTACGACACTACCTGGCGTTTTAAGATTTTAAAAACGTTGTGTAAATGGGGTTTTAAAGGTAATTTATTGACTTTTATAAAAAATTTTTTAACAGATCGAACTTTTAAAGGGTGGGCAACGCCTTTTCCAGCTCTTATGCCCAAGAGAATGGTATTCCACAGGGATCTGTATTAAGCGTCACGTTATTTGCAATCGCCATAAACGACGTGGTGTCCTGCATCTCATCACCAGTCGAAGCCTCTCTCTTCGTGGACGACCTGGGAATATTCTGTCGGTCGTCCAAGCTCTCTACTTCAGTGAGGCAATTGCAAATGACACTTCAACGATTGTGGAAGTGGTCTATTATGAACGGCTTTCGTTTCTCTGTCGAGAAGACTTGTTGTGTCCATTTTCACCGGCGCCGTGGTATTTTCCCCCAACCTACATTACGGTTGGGAAACCACGTTCTAAATTTCGTGGAATCCGTTCGCTTCCTTGGAATGCACTTAGACCGTCGACTCGACTGGAGGGCTCATATTAAAAAGATAAAATTGAAGGTACAGTCTTCCATGAATATTTTAAAAGTTCTAACAAGCCAGTCCTGGGGAGCGGACCGCACGTCAATGCTCCGACCCACCTACAAAATCCCAATCCTACTACTAGTAATTTTTAATCTGTATAGAAATAGGGAAAATTAAGACACTGATATAGTGTACTGCATGAATATTTTTTGTATATGATAGGATTAGTATACTGATAGTGAGTAAGTTTGATGGAACATGTATGCTGTAATTAGTTAGTATGGGTTAATGAAACCCTAATCAATGCCAATTCAAATGTCCGATGAACTGTATGGGATACTCTGGTATGTGATATATTCACTCACCTGTTGAAGTGTTTTTTAAAAAAATTTTGCGGTATTTGAAGGAACCTAGTGACATTTTAGTGGTCAGTTGATGCAACAAATATCTAATGAATTTAGTGTATGTATTCACGTAGTGGCCTGATGAGAACTTGTATTATTTTATACCATTAATTTAGTAGTGGAAAGGTTACCTCAATGGTAACTTAGAAGGAATTGTTAGTGCACTACATGCTTGTAGGAAACTGTTGTTTATGAGAAATTCAAGTGAGTAATGGTAGTTTTTTTGTGATTTCTTTTGCCTTTGAAACTTTATGTTTAACCAGGCAATAGTTTTAATGTATATCAATCATTCTACACTGAATAGGATGTGTTTCTTTAGAAAAATTATCAAGTTTCAATTTGTTTTCCCTCATGGTATTGTAATATCAATCAGTTTTTCTGAAATTATTTGTTGTGTTGGCATGTGATTCTTTGTTGTGTTTAATATTTTTGGAAATATCTGAAATCAGTTTATGACAACTCCGCACTTAACGAAAGCACTTCGATGTCTTTTTCATCGATGAACAGAACACGGATGGCCTCACCGAATGGCCCGCCGAATGGCCGCTACCACAGCAACGCGCTTTATATAGGGCGAATATTACCCCTATTTCCCATTCCCTCCTTTTCGTAGGGGTATAACACTTAGTCACGAATTTAACCAATACGAAGTCGAGGAGACGGGCATTTAAACGACCCGCCGTACCCCCTCCCTCGAGCGGCGACGTCAGGCGAGAGCGGGCAGTCAAGAAAACGACGCAGACCACCGACAGAGACGGCGAGCGAGCTGTGAGAGGAGTGGTAAAGAAAAAGGAGAGAAGAGGGAGAGTGACAGAGAAAGGGGACGAAAGAGTGAAAAGTTTCCTGTTGGAGAGACGGTAACAATAAGTCCACAGTTTCTGAAGTGGTTAAGTGTTGTTGATATTTTATGTTATTTTGTTATGTGTACGATATAGCATTTAGTTGGAGCTGTATGTGGTGGTAATCTTTGGGTCGCCACATAATTGGAGGCACCGGGGAGATGGTATTCTGTAACTCTAACTATAAGGGTGCTATATGTTCGGTTATTTTGGAATTTGCAATTTGTGGAATAGTTTTAGTTTGTTTAAGGGTATTTTTGGTTTTTGGTGGTATAGTTCTCCTGGTATTTGATTATATTGTGAATCATTCCGCTTTGTCATCTCAGTCATTCCATCTCCTTTCGAGATCCCTGTTTGTTTAATATCTTGTTATTTCGTATCAGATATGTCTAAAGAACGCGGTAAAAGGGGCGTTGGAATGCTTCCTGAACCCGCAGAAGAGACCCCGTCGAACGGGGGTGAAATGAAGCCTCATTTCTCGGATTGTGTAAAAGTCGCTAATCAGCTGTTGCTTGAAATTTCCCCTTTCCATGAACCCACGTCGGAGAATTGGTTTAAATTCATATCAGCGGTATGCGATGTTTTGTCTTTGTCTTTGATCCCAGAACATTATTTGTTTACTCTGTTGCTGTCTAAACTTCCGGCTAATTGTCGCCAATTCTGGCTCGCGGTCGTTAACCAGAGACTTCCATGGGATAATATAATAACTAAAGTATGGGATACTTTCGTCTCAAAAAGGGAATACGAACGACTTCTGACAACCAAAATCAAACGATTTCAGATGCCGCACGAGTCCCCTCGCGACTTTTATTATTCCGTCCAAGTTGCCGCTAAAGCACTCGGAAAAAGGTATTCTGAGGAAGAATTCATAGAATTGGTTTTGGAGGGGCTGAATCCTATGTCGCAGTCGACGTTGACCTTCGCTACTCGCCCCCAGACGCTCGGTCAGCTGGAGGAGTTGATGAGTAACGCAGCTAAGGGACTCATGAACCGCCTCGAATATTCGGCGGCTGAGGCGCCGTTAAACTTAGCAAACTCGTTTCCTTCTCCCAATTCACAGTCGGTTGCATTCCCCCATGTACCAATTTGTTCCTTTTGTAATAATCGTGGACATTCTTTCCGCGACTGTCGGCGAAGAGCTAGTGAAAATCGCTCCGCGAGATCCGCGAGAAACCGGCCAGCTATTTCGTTTTCCAATATAAATGACCAACTTGAGATGCCTTTTGTAAATTGCGATGTTCATTCCGCAAAAATTCCAGCTTTATTAGATACCGGCTCCTCCTTATCGATGCTTGACATTAATACTTGGCGTAAAATTCCCCGCACGGGACGAACCCAACAGTGTGACATTACGTGTCGGAATATCATTGCAGCTCGGATTATCTTGACACGATATGTTACATTGAGAGTCCGTATTCAAAACTTATCGTGGCGACATACATTCTATTTGTCCGATTTGCCTGTCCCAATGATATTGGGTCAGGATTTCATCAAAAGGACGCGAATCGTACTTTACCACGACGCGTTTTCCTTTGAAAACTGTCCAGATAAGAAATTCCCTTTCCACTTCAATTCCTACACTTCGTTAGCGTCGTCCGATTCGCCCCCGTCATCAATTGTTCATATGCAATGCCAAAATGCTCCACTTGCAAGCAACACCCATTCCAACAGGGAAAAGGTTTCCTTCGGCGGCGAAGATAATCTGAGTCGTCCAACAAACGAAATAAAATGTCTCGTCGATGGCTATTCCGACGTAATCTCTTCACAATTAGGCCAAACCAACCTGATGTGTTATGAGATTGAATTGCTCGATTCAACTCCGGTCAGATCCCCTCCATATCACTGTTCACCGCCAAAATTGGCCATGATGAGGGCTCATGTCGATAAGTTACTCGCTGACGGTATTATCCAGCCTTCGTTATCAAACTGGTGTTCACCTGCCTTTCTCATCCCCAAGAGAGATGGCTCCGAAAGACTAGTGGTCGACTATCGTAAACTCAATAAGCAGGTCAAGGCCGATAATTTTCCTACGCCTTCGATAGAACACGCCCTACAATATTTGGGCTCTGCCAAATATTTCACGATTCTTGATTTAAATTCTGCCTTCCATCAAATTCCTTTGACATCGCCTTCAAAGGAGTATACCGCCTTCGTCACACCGTTTGGGCTGTATCAATATAATCGTCTTCCATTTGGTTTAACCACATCTCCTCAGGTCTTTTCGAGGTTAATTGACAAGGTGCTAGGTGATTTAAAATATTCTTGTGTGTATCCATACATTGATGATTTATGCATTTATTCCAAGAGCCTCCAAGAACATCTTCGTCATGTCAAACTGATATTGGAGAAGCTAAGGGCAGCTGGTCTAACGGTCCATCCGGAGAAGATGAAATTGGCCCACGAATCCATTACCTTCCTTGGACATCGAATCTCCCATGGCGAACTTACCACTGACCCAGAGAGAACACAAACCCTTTCGGCATTCCCTGCTCCTAAGTCAGTTAAGGAGGTGTCACGCTTTCTCGGTATGTGCGGTTTTTATTCCAAATTTATTCCAAATTATGCGGAGATAGCATCCCCTCTGAATGCACTCCGCAAGAAAGATGTCATTTTCAAATGGACCAGTTTGCAGCAAGATTCTTTTGTCACATTGAAACAGTGTCTGTCGTCTCCGCCTGTACTTCAACTTCCTAACTTTGAGGAAGAATTCCATTTGTTCGTGGATGCCAGTCAGGTGGCACTGGGGGGGGTTCTTCACCAAACGTTCGATGGGAAGCTAAAGCCTATAGCTTATGCTAGTAGAACCTTAAATAATTTTGAACAGAAGCAGCCATCTTATGAATTGGAGTGTCTTGCTTGTTGTTGGGCGGTTGAAAAATTCAGGACTTATCTACAGCCAAAACTATTCCATTTATACACAGACAATGGGGCGATAACCTGGTTGTTTAAACATCCCAAGCAACTAGGAAAAATTGGACGAATGGTTTTAAAATTGTCATCCTTTCGCTTTGTAATCCATCATGTCCCAGCTTCTAAAAATAGGGTAGCAGACTGTCTATCTAGAGCGGTCGACAAACCAATTGAGAATCCAACTCATTGTTCTATGCTGTTACATCAAATACCTCTGTCCTTCACAAACATTAGGGATCACCAGAATTCAGATCCGCAGCTAAAACAGCTGATCGAGCAAATCAGACAGGGAAGCCCATCCCACAATTATTTCATTAAGAATGGATTATTATATCATGGAACAAGCAGACTTCAAAGGGGTAGAGTGGTGGTTCCAGATGCCCTCAAGGCCATGCTATTTTCCTATTTCCATTCCTTACCAACTGCTGGACATATGGGCATTAGTAAGACTTCTGAGCGAATCTGTAGGGAGTTTTGGTGGGGTAACATGAAGTCAGAAATAGCCCAGATGGTAAAAACCTGTCATGACTGCCAAACATGTAAACCTAGGAACACCCTTCCCCCTGGAGAAATGAGTTCTACTACTCCTAACTACCCCTGGGAGAGAGTTTATATAGACTTTGTTGGTCCATTACCCAGAAGTCGGAATGGAAATACCTGTGCACTCACAGTCATTGATGGTTTCACCAAATTTACCTTCATTGAACCGGTACGCTCTCAGTTAGCCTCCCAAGTTGTTTCCACGTTATTCCAGAAAATCTTTCCTAAATTTGGCTATCCTAAATTCTTGGTTTCTGATAATGGAACCCAGTTCAGATCTGCGCTTCTGGCAGATATGTGTTTTAAATATGGTATAAAACAAATTTTCACAGCCCCTTATTATCCGCAACCTAACCAAGCTGAACGGGTCCACCGAAACCTGAAATATGCCCTAACTATCTTATCTCAACACGACCATAGGAAGTGGGATGAGTATGTGCCCAGCCTAACTTTTGCCTTCAATTCTGCCAAACACAGTAGTACAGGATATACTCCAGCGAGGGTGTTTATGGGAAGAGAACTTCCACACCCTCTAACAAATTTCTGGAGAATTCCTCCACAAGCTCTGTCGGAGACGTTAACACAATCTGAAAGGCAGTCCCTATAGCAAGAGGTGTTGAGAAATTTAAAAAGGACAAGACTTAGACAAGCAGTGGCATTTAATCGAAGTCATTCAGGGAATCCCTTTAAAACTGGTGATATGGTCTTGTATAAAAGGTTTCCTACTAGTTCAAAGGCGCACCACCAAACCGCCAAACTGACACCACAATGGGTCGGTCCATTTTCGATTAAAAATTTCTTATCTCCTGTGACAGCTGTTCTGGAACTGTCACCCACTAGGGAGAGAATTGCCAATATTTCGCATTTAAAATTATATCATAAATAATTCTGTTATTATAACTTGTATGTGCCGGCGTAGGGAATTAGCGACCCCATCGCCCAATGATACTGCATCATTGCAATCAGCACCCAGATGAGAATCTGGAAAAATATATCCATTTTCAGCTTAAGCTATGCCTTTGTGAATACAAAGATGATGTTCGAGGCAGCATACAGGATGTTTAGACCTTTATGTTTGTCTCCATGGCTCTAAATTTTTATTAGTTAAAGTAACCTAGCCATGCTTTTCTTATGTTTACTGGTAATACTGCCTCTATTACCACAATAGTTTTGTGCACTCTCCCCAATTGGGATAGTGTACCTTAAAATGTTTATTAGACTGTATGCTATTGTTAAAAGGCTGTGCATCTCAAACGGGGGGAAATATACTAATTTAAAACTGTCTCACTAATCATAATTATCTGTACTACTGTGAAAATTAATTAATGTCATAACAATTATCTGTACCACTTACTAAGCTCAAAATGGTTAATGTCATACTGACTCGAGCCCTTGTCTTAGAAAATAACTGCTGGTAAGTGCCCAGCATAAAATACTGTTTACTTTACTTGATACTTTAAATTCAAAATAATCTTTTGTTAAATTTCGGTACTTCCCACTTGGAACTACCCTGAACTCCTTTTTTCTTATAATATCCATTGTCTTTGAATGTGCCCTTGTTGTAAGCCTAAGGCAAGGAGTGGGCAATAAGTTTTGTATCTCAATTCACTGGTGCTATTCTGAGACCACACACCAGAACCTTTCATGATAATTAATATCTGTTATGGTAAAGACATAAGTGGGCCGATTAAATATCCAACCGAGAAGACATCTCACTGCAGTGCTTAGTGAACACTTTCCAAACCTGCCTTCAAGAAGTGTACTAAACCCGAACAGTGTGGATCAGTGGTGAATGTTTTTCTGTTTCCCCTAAGAACTTCCACGGAAACAGGGGCGCAGACTCGGATTTTCTGAACAAAATAACATTTCCAGTGAATTATTCCCAATATGTGTGAATTATCCCAAAGACAGTAAATAAATTATATTAACAATACTAAAGAGAATTCGTGTGTGTGATCTAATATAAAGAGCGAGTAAGGAAGTGCTACAGAGTAAGGGTGTGAACACTTGGGGGAAGAGATGGTCTAAGGAATCTCCCCCCACCCTTCAAAACTTTATTTTTCTTTGGGAAAACTTTATTTTTTTTTCATTTTCTGAGGGAGGATGCAGCAATTTTCCCCACAACTCCGCACTTAACGAAAGCACTTCGATGTCTTTTTCATCGATGAACAGAACACGGATGGCCTCACCGAATGGCCGCTACCACAGCAACGCGCTTTATATAGGGCGAATATTACCCCTATTTCCCATTCCCTCCTTTTCGTAGGGGTATAACACTTAGTCACGAATTTAACCAATACGAAGTCGAGGAGACGGGCATTTAAACGACCCGCCGTACCCCCTCCCTCGAGCGGCGACGTCAGGCGAGAGCGGGCAGTCAAGAAAACGACGCAGACCACCGACAGAGACGGCGAGCGAGCTGTGAGAGGAGTGGTAAAGAAAAAGGAGAGAAGAGGGAGAGTGACAGAGAAAGGGGACGAAAGAGTGAAAAGTTTCCTGTTGGAGAGACGGTAACAATAAGTCCACAGTTTCTGAAGTGGTTAAGTGTTGTTGATATTTTATGTTATTTTGTTATGTGTACGATATAGCATTTAGTTGGAGCTGTATGTGGCGGTAATCTTTGGGTCGCCACACAACAAAGAGCAAATTCACCCTAATGTATTTGTTTTAACAATTTAATTTACTGAGAAAACCTCCTACTTCCGGAAGTCTGTCCTGGAGTCTTCCATAAATTTCCACAGTGGAAGGTGCCTGACCCAACTATCTAGTCATTTCAAATCTGCAACGGACCCATTATTTTACCAGGAATTGGTTATGAAGTACTACGACTACATTCCCATCTACACGGATGGTTCAAAATCGGAGGATGGGTGCTCATGTGCATACACATCTTCTCTACATGGCACTCATACTGTTAAGCTGAATCCCCTCTGCAGCATATTCACTGCTGAACTGATTGCAGTCCAGCGGGTGTTGGAGGACATTGCCTCCAGGACTAAGAAATACATCATCTGTTCCGACTCGATGAGTGCAGTGAAAGCCATCCTAATCCCGTACCACAGTCATCTCACATCACACATTAGTGCGATGAACTTCGATGGGGTGATAATAAAATGCTCTGAAGAAATTCCTAATTTTATGGGAAAGTATTACCACAGAATAGAGACCTACGGAATCAGAAGGGACATACCCTGCCGGTCTCTTTGATGTTCTTGTGGAAATGCATACGCCTAGCAGCTGATTTCATGGCCACCATGTTGCTAGTGAGTAAAATCTTGAAGCTGCAGTACGTATTTTAAGTAAGCACATATTTTTTCTGAAACACTCGTTTCTTTTCGATATCGTTGCACTTTTTTATGACTATAATATATATATATATATATATATAGGATTTTTAAAATGACCCTTCTTCACCTCTTGTTATGTTTCTATTTTCATAAGCATAAAAATTAGACAACTTCGCATCATCTGCTAACGAGCCCTAAGTAACAATAATATTAAGAGAATATACTTATGCAGTCCATACGGGGAGGATTTTATGAATTTGAAGTTTTTATTGACAATATTAAATTTTTGTTATATTCTTAATTGAACATTGATTACATTGTGGAAAGATCATCTATACAATATCATAGGCTATGTATTGTCATCAACATACTGTCGCAGAATTACGAAGGTTGGTGGTGTTTGTCTTTCTGTATGATAATTGTAAATTTAAAGAATTTCGTCTGAAATACTTCTTAAATTGTTGCCGTCTTATTAATGAACATAATCTTATAATTGCCACTATCTAGCGTTCATTAAATATGGAATTTAGTAGGTATATTCCATCACCAACTTTAATATTAAAAAAGGAAACAATAAGAACAAAAGATATAAACACTGTTTTAGCAACATAAGGCCTGTTATGGATGGAATAGATCTGTTTAAACATTCTCTGTGTACTATTTAATGGGAATTACATGTTACGTATAAGGATAGTAGTTCTAATTTTTGTGCTATTCACTAAGTTTTGATAAGAATGCTTTCTCCCAAAAACAATGAGCCATAAATAAAAAATATAAATGAAAACATAATTGGTTTACCCCAGAACTTGAGCTGATAAGAAATTGGGATATAGTACTATATGAAATATTGTGGATAATGATAGTGATAAATTTTATACATGAAAAGAAGTTCAAAAACAAAAATCCTTGAGAAGAGAGCCATGAATGCAATTTATATTACAGAATTTGAAAATATGTGAAGAACAGCTTGGAAAATATAAAAAAAAGATTCTACTAGCACAAAGAAATGAGGTAATATAGGCACATGTATCTCCTGATGAGTTCAACAATTATTTTATTTCATCATTTGAATGCATTGTACCAAGTATGAATTTTCATTTTCCAGCACACAATTTGGTAGGCAACATTAAAATAAATAAAAGCTTTATTAAATGGGATAGTATTATCATCAAGAGATATAATTAAAATGATCTAGTACGAAAAGATATCTGAGAGCATAGATATCTATGGTATCTCAAATAATATGTTCAAAGAAATAATTGGGCTGACGTGTAATATGTAGTAGTTAAAAATGAACGTTTAAGAGATGGCATTTTTCTGTTGTTCCTATGTTACCCAAAATATATGAGATTACTTATTTATAATACAACTAAGCACATACTTTGAAAAGAAAACCTCTTTTCTCCATGGAGAGCACAAGCAGTAGAATTACGTGTACCTAAATGAAATTCATGAATCATTTGAGAAATAGGATAATACTGATTCTTTGTGATCTAACAAAAGCTTTCAACTGTGTATCTCATGAAGTGTTGATAAAGAAGTTCATTTACTACAGGATAAAAGAGTCCGCATTGGAAATTATTAGGTCCCATCTTACTCGAAGAAGGCAAGTAGTCATAATTTACAGTCACCATCCTAACACATAGGTACTCAAAAAGCTCGGTCATTAACAGCTAATGGAGGCACTTGGTCATATTAATATTTGTTCTCAGCTAACCAGCTGCATCTAAACAAAGATAAAACACAACATTTGATATGTAGTTTATCAGGGCATAACAAAGGGATGTTTGTAACTTATTTAAAAGCAATATAGTCATTTAAACACTAGTGATCGACACTTACCTAAGGAATAAAACTATATCTGCAATAATAAATAAAAATATTTGAAAATAAATAAAAATAAATATCACTGTAATTCTCACTTGATATATGAATATACAGGGTTTTCACAAAAGAAGTAAACACTTTCAGAAATGTATTTTATTATATTTATTAGAAAGTACAACGGTATGGTATACCTTGTTTGATAGAGTAACTGAAAGTTTGTGTGGTAATTTACAGAGACTCGATGTGTTCCCCTTTTGTCACGCAGCAAACGTCGATTCTGTAGTCCATCTCTTACCACACCCATTCAAGCATGTGCGTCATTTCAATTCGTCAATGTCTCTTGGCAAAAGTGGCACATACACTAAATCCTTAATGTGTCCCCATAAAAAGAAATCACAGGGTGTTAGATCCGGTGATCTTGGAGGCCACTTCATCAAAGGAGAGTCCGGCTCGACCAATCCAGCAGTTTGGCAGATGCTCATTTAGGTGTGCACGTACGGCTCTATTAAAATGGGGAGGTGCCCCATCTTGCTGGAAGATAAAGTCTTCTGATTCTTCTGTAAACTGAGGCATGAACAAGTTACGTAACATTTCGAGATACGTATCACCTGTGACGGTGGCCCCTCTGAAGAAAAATGGTCCATACAGCCTCTACAGGGAGACGGCGCAAAACACGTTGACTTTTCGCGAATCACGCTCTTGTTCAACCATGACATGGGGATTTTCAGTACCCCAAATACGGCAGTTGTGGCGGTTTACTTTACCATCAATGTGGAATGTGGCCTCATCACTGAAAACTAACTTTCCAACGAAATCATCATCTTCGTCCAACATGGCTTGAAAATCACAGCAAAAATTGTGTCGAATGACTTTATCGTTTGCCTTCAACGCTTGCACTAACTGCAGCTTGTATGGTTTAAGTAGCAAATTCGTACATAGTACCTTCCAGATGTGGTTTGTGGAATCTGCAGTTCATGAGAAGCTTTGGGGATTGACTTCTTTGGGCTATGCAGGAAAGCTTGCCGAATTCACTGCACATTCTCCTTTGAAACACGGGGACGGCCAGGGGTATTTCCTTTGCACAGACACCCTGTGGTTTTGAATTTACGATGCCAGTCCTAAATGGACTTCCTGGTTGGAGGATCCTTCCCAAAATGTCTGCAAAAATTGCATTGAACAATTGTAACTGACTTGCATTGCTCATAATCCAACACACAGAAAGCCTTCTCCTGCTTGGTGGCTGCCATATTTACTGTTATCACCTCCTGGCAGCAAACTGGTGAGTCATATTTTATGGCGGATGGTACGAAAACAAACTTTCAGAGATGTTGTTACATTGTTGCATGCATCATTTGTATGCACTCACTTTCTTTGTACATACGGATTTTCTGAAAGTGTTTACTTCTTTTGTGAAAACCCTGTATTTCAGTAATAAGGAACACACACATGCCAATGATTTTATTAATACAATTTATAAATTTTTCACAATTTGAAATTTCATATTCTTTTTGAAGGATATTTTGTTCAAACTCCTATTAGTGAATTTTATTAGGTAATAAATTCTCAACCTTACATAAAGCTTGATTAAAAAAAGCACATCAAGTGCAGCACAAGGATGATTGAATTCTACATTAAAAAAAAAAAAATTAACCAAGCAATGTCCAAGTGACTCCTGGAGGATCAGATTTTCTACATTAGAAAGAAATATATTCTCTATTTCGGACACATGATTAATAAAATTATCATTTGGTATCTTTGATTTCCCAAGTTTGCCATTATTTTTGGACTCATAAGCCTTGTTTTGGCAGAACAATGTCTCTTCTCCTACTTTCTGTGTGTTGCCATCTAAGAACCTGTCTCACACATCACAAAATGCTTCTCTAGGCACATTTTTGCTAGCCACTGACATAAAAAATGCCTTCTTTTCTGGCAACTCCATTCTGTAAGAGGATGTTTCAACCATCAAAGGTGAATGTTTTGTTGAGACAGATGGCAACAAATTGGCATTAACTTCTCTCACTTGATTGAATTTGGCGAGAATCTCATCAAAGTTAATCTCACAGCTTGAGTTTGCAGCACACTGAAAATAGTTTACCATGAAGAGCTTCTTGAAGGCTCTTTTAAACTGAATTGGAGTGGGATTCACAGAATTCCCACTTACTTTCCTAATTGAACCAAAGTAGTTCTCCAAACAATCTTGTCCCCCTGCGGGAAGGGGGGTAGAATACTCCCACAGCCCCTCTGCTGGTCGTAAGAGGCGACCAATGGGCGAGGAGACAACCTCGTAAAAAAACCCAAAGTTAACTCAGAGTAGTTTCCAAACGGCATGTGGGTCTGCTGTTTGAGTTTTTGCCATAACATCCGGCTATCGGCCCGCCCGCGTGTTTGCCGTGCGTGGAGACCCGTAAGGTGGGGAAGAGATGCCTGGTGGTTGAGCTCACTGGACCTCATCTGGGTTTCGGATGCTCAAGATGCGTCCGTGAGCAAGACACCACTTTGGCCTCGGACTCAGTGTAAACGGGACGTCGGGTGCTAGCCACACCCGACGAATCGGCTTGCCGTCGCGTCTTGACGTTCCGGTCGGCGAGTACGGAGGCTATGGGGGTCTGTGTAGGGGGGTCAAAGGTGCATGGGTTTGGAGGGCCCATGCACTGGAGATCTTACCCGAAGCAGACAACCTAGTAAGAGGTGCTATATCCTGCTGGTTAGCCCTGGCGTCTTCATCAGTTTGTGGTGCGGCGTCCCATTTGTGGCTCCGTGGTGGGTGGGGAGACCAGAGGACGAATCTTTAAATTTTTAATTATGGCGGAAAACTTTCCTCCTCTTAAAAGATCCCGTCCGGATGCGGGCGGGGGAAGAACCCGTCTGGTCACAGACGGGGGAGAAACAGTTAAAAAGTGTTTGAAATACCTGATTATGAAACGTGTAACAGAAGGTGAGACCTTTACCAAAGTGTCTCCCTTCTTAATTTATAATGCTCTGTCATCACAAGTACCTGGGCCTCTTCATTCAGTGAAGAAGCTCAGGGATGGAACTCTATTGATTCAAACGTGCACTGAACTCCAGAGCACAAAAATACTGGGAATGACGATGATGAAGGACATGCCAGTCTCGGTGGAGGCTCATAAAATGCTGAACACCTGCCAGGGGGTCATAACCAACTATGACCTTCTGTACACAGACATCGAGGAATGTAAGCGAGAGCTGGCCCCGCAGGGGGTTATAGACTGTAGGAGGCTAACAATAAAGAGGAATGGTGAGGTCATCAATTCCACCTCGATGATCCTCACATTCTCCCTCGATAAACTGCCAGAGAAGGTCAATGTTGGTTATGAGGTCTCTTCAGTCAGACCTTACATACCGAGTCCTCTGCGCTGCTTCCAGTGCCAGAAGTTTGGCCACACTGCGCCTCGTCGCAAAGGCAAACCAACCTGCCCCCGGTGCAACCGGGAAAAGCACGAGGAGGAAGTATGCAAGGAGGCCTTACCCTGCGTCAACTGTGACGGCCCACACCCGGCTTTCTCCCGAGACTGTGCAAAGCTGGAGGAGGAGAAGAAGGTAATGGAAATAAAGACGGTAGAGAAACTATCCTATTTCGAGGCCGGTAAAAAATACAGGACTCTCGTCGCTCCTGTCTTCTCGAAGTCCTTCGCGTCCTTGGCAGCAACACCAGTGAAGAGGAGTACAATTGCCACCCAGACGGATGATCCACCAATCCAGGTTGCTCAGAAGAAAACACACAAGAAAGACAAAACGAAAGAGAATAGCAATAATGATAAAGAAAAATCTAATATGCCGAAACCAAGCACACCGAATAAGGGGCCCAATGGCAATGCCCCTACTGTGACCCATTTAAAAAATGGGTCACCAATAAAAAGCGGTGGAGGAAGACCGGACAAGACTCCTTCTCCTGGTCCCTCCCGCAAACCTCCTCCTGTATCCGAAGAGAGGATGGAGGAGGACACACTTTCCGAGGGTGAGTGGGAAAACTCCCTACCAACTCTCCGGAAGAAAGGGGGGAAGGGGAAGTTAAAGAGATAAACTTCCAGTGTGACGGACTTTTTAAAAAAATAACTTTTTAAATTTTAACTCATATTTATTTATTTTATTTTAAACATGTTTTTATCTATACAGTGGAACTGCAACGGTTTTTACACGCACAGGGAAGAACTGGAGATCCTAATTTCTGATCTCAACCCTGCGTGCATATTTTTGCAAGAGACGCATTTTAAAGAGCAAGATAAGGTTAACTTAAAGGGTTTTCACGTTTTCCGAAAGGACGACCTAAGTGGCAATAGGGCTCAAGGGGGAGTGGCTGTAGCCATCAGGGAGACCCTTTACACCTCCCAGATGAATCAGCAGTCGCCCTTCCAAGCAATAGCACTTACCATTGCCACCCCGCAGGAAATTACTTTTTGTAATTTATACCTGCCGGAAGGGGCACCAGTGAACCGGAGGAACCTGGAGGATCTAGTTAATCAGCTACCGAGGCCATTCGTGTTGTTAGGGGATTTTAATGCCCATAACACCCTATGGGGAGACACGATGGCTGACAACAACGGTAGAGGGCGTCTCTTGCAAAAATTTTTAGAAGATTTTAACCTGATTTTACTAAATGATCGTGAAAAAACACGTTTTAACTCTTTTAATGGAGAATATTCCTCCATCGACCTTTTTATTTCTACCAGTGCAATAGCTCCACTGTTCTCTATGTCCGTCCACACAGACCTTTGTGGAAGCGATCACTTCCCCATTTTAATAACCAAGCAAGGTCCAGTGATTAGCTTTGACTATCCTAGAAAATGGATTCTAAGGAAAGCTAACTGGACAGATTTTAAAGGCGAACTTGATTTTAATTTTGATATGAGTCACAGTTCTTTAGAAAACATTAAATCATTTACTGCCACCTTAATAATTGCTGCAGAGAGGAACATCCCTAAAACATCGGGAAAGCCACGATGACTGTGCAGCGGCTATAAAAAACAGGAAGAAGGCACTGCAAATCTTTAATAAATATCCTACTGCAACAAATCTTAGAGCATTCCGGCGACTGAGGACGAAAGCTCGACAGGTGGTAAAGGATGCCAAAAAGGAATCCTGGATGAAATACATCTCATCCATTAACCACCGTACACCCATAACACAGGTTTGGAATAAAGTCAGAAAGATCTTGGGCACCCATCGAACATCACACATTAGTGCAATAAGTTTCGATGGGGAGTTAATAAAGGCCCCTGACAAAATTCCAGACATTATGGGTAAGTATTATGCCGAAACAAGTTGTACGGATAAATGCTCGGACCCCTTTCGCGTAATAAAGACAGACCAGGATAAGAAGTTCTTAGACTTCAACCCAGGGAGTAAAAGGGATCATTACAATGACCCTTTCTCTCTGAGGGAACTAGAGTCGGCTATAAGAGAATCAAAAGAAACCTCGCCAGGTTATGATGGTATACGTAACGCTTTCCTGAAAAATCTACCCGAAAGAGCATTTTGAAGACATTCAACCAGCTGTGGGAGGAAGGATGTTTTCCCGATGTGTGGCGGGAATCTGTGATTATTCCAATTCCAAAACAGGGAAAGGATAGGTCCTTACCAAGCAGCTACCGTCCCATCTCTCTGACGAGTTGCCTATGCAAAACGTTAGAGAGAATGGTTAACCGATGGCTATATTGGTGTCTGGAGAGCCGCAACTTATTATCAAACATACAGTGTGGCTTCAGACGAAACAGGTCTACGATCGACCACTTGGTAAGGACCGAGAACTTTATCCAGGAGGCCTTTCTTCTTCACCAACATGTTGTCGCAGTATTCTTCGACCTCGAAAAAGCTTACGATACAACATGGCGATATAAAATCTTAAGGACACTGCACGACTGGGGTTTCAGAGGAAACCTCCCCCTTTTTATTAAAAATTTCCTTTCGAACCGTGTAGCTAGGGTACGAATAGGAACCAACCTATCAAGACCCTACACCATAGAAAACGGAGTTCCACAGGGATCAGTCTTAAGCGTGACCCTTTTTGCCATAGCGATAAATTATATTGTGAGCTGTATCAAGACACCAGTAGAGACATCTCTATTTGTAGATGATCTGGCAATTTTCTGCAGATCATTCAAGCTGTCTACACGACAGATACAGCTCACTATCAATCGTCTGGACAAATGGGCACTCAACAACGGCTTTCGTTTTTCGACAGAAAAAACAAAATGCCTCCATTTTTGCAGGCTGAGAGGAATCTTCCCTCAACCTGTCTTAAAACTAGGGGGCAATAGGTTAGACTCTGTGGAATCTATCCGTTTTCTAGGTATGGTTTTAGACAAACGGCTAAATTGGCAGAGCCATATAAATATTTTAAAAGATGTCTTTTAAGGTTTTAAACGTTTTAAGGTTTTTAACAAACTCAACCTGGGGTGCTGACTGTACGTCTATGCTCACATTTTACCGAGCATTGGTAAGGTCTAAAATGGACTATGGATCCTTTATATATGCCTCATCACGGTCATCATATCTGCACCCTTTGACATTTGTGCACAACTCCACTCTAAGGCTGGCTACTGGTGCTTATCGAACCAGCCCTGTTCCCAGCATTCACTGCGATGCAGGAGAGCCGCCCTTAGAAACACGTAGAATGTTTTTAATGTGCACATATGTATCAAAAATTCTAGGGTTAAAAACCCACCCGTGTTTCAACTTGATTTTTAAACCACGTTTTAAAGAACTTTTTAGCAGACGACTCCGAGCAACTTTACCCTTTAGGTATTCGTTTTAACAATTTTATCGAGTACGAAAACCTCTAACTACCTGAAGTCAATCCTCAAGTCTTCCACCCTGGCAGGTGCCGGAAATAAGGATCCTGACTGATCTATCTAGTCATTTAAAATTGGAAACGAACCCACTATTTTACAAAATCAAGCATCAGGAAATGCTAACGAAATATATCAGCTATATCCCCATCTACATAGATGGCTCAAAATCGGATATTGGGTGTTCAAGTGCATACACATCTTCTCGACATGGCACCCATGCTTTTAAATTAAATCCCCTCATTTTTACAGCTGAACTTGTCGCAGTGCAGAGGGCATTGGAGAGCATTGCTCCTAGGAGTGCGAAATATGTCATCTGTTCGGACTCGATGGGTGCACTGAAAGCCATCCTAGATCTGTACAATAGCCATCCCGCGGTACAGAAAATCCATAGCCTACTATCGCGGCTGATGGTAAAAGATGTGGGTATCATTTTCATGTGGGTCCCTGGTCATGCTGGAATAGTGGGAAATGAAAGAGCCGACTCTGCTGCGACGGCAGCTTTGCTGAAGGAGGAAATAGATATAAAAACAGTGCCATCTCCGGACCTAAAGCCGCTTTTTAAGAAAAAGCTGCTTGAAAAATGGCAAAGGTCCTGGGAGGCAGTTGCAAACAACAAACTGAGAGCAATCAAAACAAGTGTTACTCCGTGGCTGTCCTCGGTACGAAACAATCGCCGGGAAGAAGTCGCAGTCACCCGACTTAGAATTGGCCACTGCGCTTTGACACACTCATTCCTATTTACCCAGGAAAAAGAACCTCCTATATGCCATACATGCAACTGCCCGGTAACTGTAACTCACCTCCTGATAGAATGTGTTAAATATGGAGATACTCGCCAAATTTTAAACATTAGGGGCAATCTCTCAGAAATCTAAGCCGATGATCCTCAAAAAATTGACAGTATTTTGAAATTCCTAACGGTAACGAAACTTTTAAATGCCGTATGATCATTATCTTCCTTTTTAAAAAAAAAATAAAGGTCTTTATTATTTTATGGTTTTTAGCTAACTTATTATCTTATTTATTTTAACCTCTTTTCTTTGTATTTAATTATTTATTATAATCTATTTATTTTATATCTTATAGAATTTGACGGTGCAAAATGACCTTAGCTGTCAACGCACCTTTGAAATCCACTTACTACTTAAGTGAAACAAGAAAAGAATAAATATAATTAAAACTTAACTTCTGTTTTGAGCATTTGAAAGTACTTATGCGAATACATATTTTTATATATGCCTCCATATATTTATAATATATATGAACATTATGCGAAATATACTAAAATAAAAATACCTGGAAAAAAGTACGTACAAACTTTGAGAAGAAACATTTACGCAAAGAACTTCTAATCTTTACTTTGTTTGAAAAAATCTGAGATGTACAAGCAAAGCCTTCTAAGTTTTATGTAGAAGATGTAAGCCATTTATAAAAAAATGCGTATTAAAAATATATTATTTTACTTCACTTAAAAAATCAAAATATTACTAAACATGCTTTACTTAATTTACGATTAAAGAAACAAAAATTATATATTAACTCACCTCAAAGTATCTGATAATAAACTGCACAAGAACAGCAAAATTCCCCACTCGGCTTGAAATGCACTGGTAAAAAAAAGGCACTCAAAAAACTTTTATAAGTCGTCACAAGAAACAGACTGCACAGCTTGAGCTAGGTCACTTCTGAGGTGCGAAGGAAAAGAACCGTAGCTCTCTGCCCAAGCTAGTCAACACAATAGCCTTGGGAAAGGTAGGGGACTGATGGCGTATATGTACGCCACCTGCCACTGGCAGAGTAAAGCCATGGCTTATATGTACGCCATCTGCACTGATGTGTTAAGTACCACACAGGGTAACGAAATTCATAAGAAACGGCGCTGCCGTAGTGGGTAGCGAGCTTGACTGTAAATGTCGAGATCTGTTGTTCGAGTCCTTCCGAAATTTTTTTTCTTTTTCCCTCATTCACTTTCCTCATTTTAAATGCTTATTTCTTAATAATGCTATATATTTTTATTTTTTAATACTTAATATTTTTAATATATTGATGTGCAGTTTTGAAGAATTATTTGTAGCGTACATAGCGGTTGGTTTTCCTCGTCAATGAATTTTTCATTGTAAAGCGATTTATTAGTTTGTCCTCCCCAGGAATCAACAATGAAACGAAACTTATTGTCTTGCACATATTGTTTCACAATCCTGACATTGTCAAAAAATACTTTGAAAGCATTTGCAAAAGGATCGGAGAGGAGCGATTTCAAGTGGTACAAGATCAGTATTGCTTCTTTCATCAGAGCACTGTGAGTATTTATCTAGCGTGTTTCGAAGTGTATTTTTAACATACTGCAGTTTTTGCTGTTTCAAAAATGGAATATACTTCTTCAACATCTTCAGCAAGAAATCCTGTAACGAGCAAATATGTTACATCTTTTACGTCTCCTCCTTCGGACGATGAAACAACAAAAGATGTGTTGAACACCACCATGCATTACTGCATGAAGCTCCTCCACAAATATGGATTGATGTCGGATAAAGAAGTTCCCGAAAGTGAATGTAGCCGTAGTGTTGTAATCGCCCAAGAAATTTATACACGTGTTGTGGATATGCTTGGCTAGATGAACTTCCATGAAGATTACGATCTGGTGGGGCTCGATGAAGTCGACGAAATGCACAGCTATGAGGAAATCGAGTTAGCTAGGGAAAGTTCAGGAAGCGAGTACGAACCGACACCAAAAAAATACAAACCAATAAATTCAGGGCCATATAAAATTAAAGTGAAAATGGTCGGTCTTGCAGATATGCGCCCATTGTGGAAACTTTCATCCCTACAGAAACAGGGAACCAAGTATTTAAGAGATATGAAGAAGTTAAGGAAATGGCAAGAAGATGTTGAGAAAGGAGGCTCATGAAAAAATAAACACGACTTCATCAATGAGTGGGTGTACGATCGTTTTGTGGAAGCTCAGAATAATCAGCACCACGTGGACACACAAATGCTGCAGCAGTGGGGAATGACAGCAGGGTTCCAATTTTTTAATGAAGATTTTCTGCATCCTTACGATGGGCTATGAATTTCAAGGCGAGACATAATATTCGTCAACGGTGCATCACGAAGTACATCAGTAAGAAAGAAGCAGCCAAGCCAGGAGAAATTCTGCAGTCCGCTTTACGCTTCCAAGACCAAACAATACAGCTGATTAGAATTTTGAGAGCGATCAAAGCAAGTATTACACCGTGGCCAACTTTGGTATGTAACAACCGCCACACAGTGAGACAGATTACCAAAAAGATGGTCTTAAATAGGGAATGTATATATTCTCACCTAAAGTCAAATAATGAGGCACTATTGAGAGGAAATAATGTACAAGGGTAGTTCAAAAAGTTTCCGCACTGTTTTTATCGTGCCACTGATAAGCAGACTTATGAAAATTTGCAACATTGAAACTCATTATCTGATGTGCCTCCACACTGGTGGGCATGACGTTGGACTCAGTGAGCTATGAGCAGTAGAGGTAAGAGCATGGCTGTACCACTTTCGATTTGCACCAAGGAAGAGCAGAGAGGAGTCTTTCGTTTTTTATGGGCAGAAGGTGTTAAAGGGGCTGAAATTCACACACGTTTATGTGCTTAGTATGGGGATAATCCTTTACCTTGGCGGAGTGTGTACGAATGGATGGAAATGTTCAAGAAAGGCCAGACAAGTGTGGTTGATGCAGAGCGCTCAGGACTGCCGTCAACATCAACCAGTGATGAGAAACAGGAAGAAGTCAGAGCCATGATTCTCGCAGACAGAAAAGTAAAAATAAGGGACATTTCATTAATGTTAGACATCAGTCAAGGTTCAGTCTATTCGATAGTGCATGATATTCTTGAATTCCACAAGGTTTGTGCAAGGTGGGTGCCCAAAAATTTGACAGAAGAGCATAAGCGCAATCGTTTGGACATCAGCTCTTGTCTCTTGGAGCAATATCATAATGAAGGAGAAAATTTTTTGAAGAATCGCGTCATTACTGGGGATGAAACGTGGATTCATCATTATGAACCTGAAAGCAAGCAGAAGAGTATGCAGTGGAAGCACACATCATCTCCTGTTTCCAAGAAATTCAAATCACAGCCATCAGCTGGGAAGGTTATGCTGACAGTGTTTTGGGATTCCCGAGGTCCTATCCTCGAACATTATCTGGTGCGTGGAACAACGGTAACAAGTGCAGTGTATGCTGACATGTTGCGAAATGAACTGAAGCCGGCCATTCGCAGAAAACGGAGAGGAAGATTGCCGGAGGGTGTTCTTTTGTTGCACGACAATGCATGCCCACATAGCACTGCCCATACCAGGGAAACCCTTCAAGAAATGAAATTTGAAGTTCTTGATCACCCAGCCTGTAGTCCAGACTTGGCTCCTTCGGATAATCATCTTTTTGGACCACTGAAGGAAGCGCTGAGAGGTTTGCAGATGATAATGAGGTGAAAGACTGGCTACACATGCAAGGAAAGAAATTTTTTTTATGGCATTAAAAATCTTGTAGACCGCTGGAATAAGTGTATTACAAAGCAGGGAGACTATGTAGAGAAATGAACCATTTGTAATCTCTCAGACATAAATAAAGACATTGTAACAAAAAAAGTGAGGAAACTTTTTGAACTCCCTTGTAAATAACAAAATTTGGTGAAATTTTAACGCTTTGACGTGCATTTCATACGTCAAATTTCAAGAAACTCAATATACTTAAATTTATCCAATCGTATTGATATGTAATTGAAAATTAAAATGCAATTGTATTCAGTCAGTACATGTAGCAATAATTTAGCTTCTTACTATTTATCAGTAATGATCTAAAATCTATTAAAAACAAAATGCGTAACAATTACGAATGTGAATTTTGCTAATAGCGAAAAAGAAAGAGTTTACAAAACAGGTAATATCTACAATCAGGTAATATCTACAATACAATGCCATCTGTTTAACACATTTGCTGCGGGGGTGGTGAACACGGTTTTTCTCGAGAACAACGTTTTTTTTTATATTTACACACAATAGGAAGGAAGATGCCGAAAGGTGGCGGTCGGTCCTAAGTAAATACCTGGGTGCTGCCTATCGGCGGCACCTGCACCGAATGTGTTAAAAGGTTCTAAAGAAACAATCTAATTTACTTGGTATATTCAAAATGTATTTGCAACATTTTAAAAAATCAAGAGGTTTATAAACCATAAAAGATTACTTAAGAGGACATTGATCTTATAGAACTAGATCGTTATTTACAAAATGTACAAACATAATTACTGTCAACGTGTTAGCAAAGATAAAATGTATTAAGTAAGAGGACATTGTTTTTAAAGAACTAGATTGTTACTTACAAAATGTACAAACTTAATTACTGCCATCATGTTCACAAAGATAAAATGTATTCAGAAATGAGATTGTTACTTACAAAATGTACAAACTTAATTACTGCCATCATGTTCACAAAGATAAAATGTATTCAGAAATGCAGGAAATTAATTACTGAAGTCGTTTTTACATAGATAAAATTATTTACATAATATACAAAATTAATTGCTATCACTGTTTTCAGAATCATACGAATCTGTATCCTCCTTTTCAATTTCAGATAATTAGATCTTAGGAGATGTCAACAATAACAAAACTTCTTTAGGGAAAGGTGCTTTTTTCTTTTGAGGTGGTTTCTTCATGCTAGAAATGAGAGGATCAGAAGATATGAGAAGTCTCTTGATGAGATCCTCTATTGTCTTCCTTCTAGACATCTTATGTGAAATCCCTCAAGGAAATTTTTAATATCCTTATTTCTGGCTTCCTGCGCCTCCTCCAATAACTGCTGTATAGGTAATATGCTTGCAGATATGACCTGAGTGCTATGAATTAAAATTTTGTGTATAGTAGTTGGCATGTTGTACCAAGAGTACTTTTCCACGAATAGTCTTGCTGTTGATACTCTTTAAAAGCAGTTATATTTATGTCATACCTGGATGACAAAGACTGAAGTATGGTTCCAAATCGCTTGATTATTTGAAAATGAAATTTAAGCCTTAAAGGCCTACAATAATGGGTTGATGATGGTCGAGGTTTATTCCAAAGAACAATTTTAGTAGCGGATTCTGTTTGTCCACATATGAGTTGCAAAGGAACTATTGATGTGAAGAAGATATATTCATCAGAATCCGAGGCATCATCAAATTTCTGTTTATATTGGCTGTGGCCGGAATTTTCAACACAGCCCCACTTTGAAATCGAATGTTAAATACTTAAGATATAAGAGACTCCAGGTATTTTATTTGGCATTCCTTTGTAAATTTACCACTAAAAGTTATCATTACAATTTCTCAATACTAAAGTAATTTTAAACATTATTAATTTCTCATTGCTAAAATGAATTTTAAACATTACTAAAGCATTAAAAGCATTGTTACTGCTGCAGCGGAAATATATTAGCACCTTGTACCGTAAAAATCATTTGTCAATAATAGAAAACAAAGATTTTACCGTAGAATTGTATTAATTTCAGCATGTTTGCAGTATGCCGTATTACATAGAAGTTTATTTATAACGAATATAGTTTATAGTTTTAATTTGTTAATTATCATACTGTCAACTAATATTGTAGGATAAACATCAGCACAAATTGATAGTGTCGCACCAACGTATATAAACAAGTGAAATTTTTACTCACTGAGAGCCACGTTAATTCGAGGCAAAGGAACTCCTGCGCTAAGAGGAAATGGTTTTCCATTATGGAAAATAATTATAATGCAACTAGCGGCCACCGCCGCTCGTCATCTAACGGAGGCCTAATCCGGCGCAAGCTGGAGGACGGCTGCTATGTCTGGTTCTCCAGACACCAGTTTGACACTGCGTTGGTGATGGCAGGCGAGGACTACCTTTGCCCATCCTCTAGCAGAACATCGCTAATATCCCCCACTGGTCCTTCTAAGGGCCCAGCACCAATGGCACCCTCCAGTGCTGAGGGCACGGAGGTCATCGCCCATGCCCCCTCTAAAGAGAACGCGTCTGCGGCGGCTCCGTGTCTCGAGCCTCCCCATTGCGAGGCTGCTGCTAATGCGGAGCCTCGAAAAAAGGGAGGCAAGAAGAAGAAGAAGGCCAAAGGCATGCCTCTGGCAATATCCGGCCCTTTCCAGGGCCATCAAGCACGTGAAGTAGCCGCCTCGGTTACTTCAACCACTACCCCAGGTAGCAGCAATGCCACCACAGTATCTCCAGTGGCCACCAGTAACAGGGTGTCCTCCCAGGATACCCCGGGTCTGCTGTCCCCCGACGTCGGCTCTTTTCAGGGCCACGACGACACCACCGAACCTAATGGTGATTCCTGTGCCCCCACTGCCACTGAGGACATGGACACGTCTGTGGGCATCAGAGGCAAGAGGAGGAAGACGCTGTCCTCCGACGACGAGGCTGAACGTCTCGCCAAGCGAGCTGCCCCTACCATCGAGGGGCTGGCAGCAGCCGATGGCTTCACCACGGTCGCTGACAGAAGGAAGAGGAGGCCGAAGGCCAGCGCTCCCGTTTTGGTCTCGGAGCCTGCCGCCGATCCTCCTCACTCCTCATCTCCCAGGAAGGGTCCCAGGATCCCTCCCATCATGGCCTATGGGCTGCGATCTCATAAGGCCGTTTCCACGGCCATCAAGGCAGCAGACGGCGGGCACTTCGAACTACAAATCCGCCACGTCTCCACGAGGATCGTCGTGACCTCTGTGGGACAACATCGTGCGGCACTCAAGGCCCTTGATGACCTAGGGGTGCAGTACTACACACAGTCTCTGGACCGGATCCATTCCTCTCGCCTTCTCATTAGAGGCATTGGCACAGATTACGACCCAGAGGACGTGGCTGCTGCCCTCGCGGGAAAGGGCTGCGTTGTCAGGGGTGTTCGGCCACTCTCCAGGGTGGAAGGAGCCGCCCAGAAGCCCAAACGACCGTTTGTGGCGACGGTCGAGTGCACTCCAGGGGGAATTTCTTTTAAGGACATCACTCTCCTCTGTGACTGCGCTGTCACCATAGAGCACTTCAGGGGCGGCCGTGGTCCGATGACGTGCTACAACTGCCTGCGCTACGGTCACGCGGCCGCCGGCTGCAGGATGCCCCCTCGTTTTAAGTGCTCAGGCGAGCACGATTACCGGGCGTGCACCAAGCCGCCATCGGAGCCACCTAAATGTGCCAACTGCGGAGGAACCCACCTAGCAACCTTCAAGGACTGCCCGACCTTCCTTGACGCTCTGCGGTGGTACGAGGAGGCGGACCGCAAGCAGAGGGAGCTACATCCGCCAACAAACCCTGCCAAGCTGCGGCGCTTCACGTCACAGCTGACAACTTCCACCTCTTACTCGGCAGTTGCTAAGGGAACGGCTCTGGCGGAGACTGCACCTACTCCACCATCGTTGCCACCCCAGCTCCCGCTGTCACCTGCTGCACCCAGGCTCCCTCCAACGCGCCTGCCCCAGCCCCTAGGGCTGAGGCGGCCAGGCCTGTGGACGCCCCCACGGCCCCTGGACCAGACGGCGATGCTGACATCTGGGCTGCCATCACGGTGATCTGCGGCACGCAGCGCCGCTACATCGCCTCTACCCAGGGACAACTCCTCTTAGGCCTACTAGAGGAGCTGGCCAAGGAACGCTGCCAGAGGACGACACCCCATAATGGCAGTTGCTAAAGGGTGCAGCGTCCTGATACAATGGAATGCCAACGGGGTGAAGGGTAAAACTGAGGAACTCCGGGCATTCCTGCAGGACAAAGGAGCAGCGGTCGTGGCGGTCAATGAGACCCATCTGCTCCCCTCAGACTCCTGGAAGCTCCCTGGGTACACCATCTACCGAGCGGACCGCGTTCCTCAGTCCAACGGTGCCAGAGGCGGTGGATCAGCCTTCCTGGTGTGGCATAACCTCCAGCATCGTCCTCACCCTGTCGTTAAGTCGGCAGACATCGAGGCGGTCTCACTGGACGTCCGGATGGCAGAAGGCTGGGTACGCGTAACCTCCGCGTACTACAGGCCGTCGTCTCCCTGGAACCCGGGCACCATCGTTGACCTTATGGGGTCTGGATCCAGTCCCTCCATCATCCTTGGAGACCTGAATGCCAAGCATCCCAGCTGGCATTCCAGGGTTCGAAATCCCAGAGGATCCCTGCTCAGAGACCTTCTGGATGAGGAGGGATACAGCATTCTGGCCCGTCAGAACCCACCTTCGGATGACGTCCTGGACATCGCTCTCCTGAGGTATGTCCGTGCCTCCATGAGCGCCCACAGCATCTGAGGGCTGTCGTCGGACCACAACCCAACGCTGTGGCTCTATGGCAGCCGTGCGCTGCAGATTCCACCTTGCTCCAGGCTGAACTTCTCCAGGGTCGACTGGCAGGCGTTCCACACCTACATTGCTGAGGAGCTCCCTCCTGTCCATCTTCCGCCTGCTTCGGCCGGCGAGTTGAATCGGCTTGTGGAGCTCCTCACTACCACCATCCAGAGGGCAAAGGAGCACTTCATTCCTAGGGAGGAGGTCTCCCTGCAGTTCAGAATTGCGCTTCCTGTTGGCCTCAGGAATGCCATCTCTCTCAGAAACAAGATCCGGAGGCGCTGGCAGCGACACCGGATGCAGGACTTGACGGAGGAACTTGACTCCCTCACGTTCGAGGTCCACGCCCTCCTGAGAGAGCTGAGGTCGGACGCCTGGGAGCGTCACCTATCGTCCACATCCCTGGAGGACAACTCCATATGGGAGGTGTGCCGCCAACTACGCATGGGCCAGAGGCACGACCCGGTCCTCGTCCAGGCTGCTTCCTCGGACAAGGCCTGACTTACGGGGGAACATCTCCAGGAGCAGTTTAGTCTGAACCCTTCGACACCTGAGTCGGCTGATGCTGAACGTAGGGTGTCGGAGGCGCTAGCTGCCCTGGAGTCTGGACCGTTCCCAGACGACCAACTGCCGACCTTCTGCTACAAGAACGTGGTGGGGGTGATGAAGGGCCTCAACCTCCAGAGGGCTCCTGGGGACGACAACATCTCCAACGTGTGATCCGACAACTCCCCAGAGCCGCAGTGGACCTCCTGGTCCTCATCTTCAATGGCTGGCTCCAGGCCTCCCACTTCCCTACTCGCTGTAAGTCGGCAAGGGTCATCTGCATTTCAAAGAAGACCGGAACCAGCCTGGCTCCGAGCGATCTTCGCCCAATCTCCCTCCTGGCCGGATTCGGCAAGATCTTTGAGAGGCTGCTGCTTCCTGCCATCCAGCACCACCTCAGGGAAGGCTGTCTTCTACCCAAGGAACACAGCACCACCATGCAGCTGGCAAGAGTAGCCGACACGAAGACAGCACTCTATGCGGACGACGCGGCGGTTCTCTCCTGCTCTTCCCAGAAGTACTGTGCCATGCAGTATCTTCAGGATGCTGTGGATCTACTGGTCGCCTGGTACCGGCGTTGGAGGATTGCCGTCAACCCTGCGAAAACCAAGGCGATCATCTTCCACCCTGGATTCGGCCGGCCTCCAGCGAACGGCCTCACAGTTCTGGGGAGAGCGGTCTCCTGTGAATCCGAGGTGCAGTACCTAGGGGCAGTCCTTGACCGCAAGCTCCTATGGAAGGCGCAGGTGGAGAGCATGCGTAGGAAAGGCTTTGCAGCTCTTCGCAAACTTCAGCCTATTCTGCGCTCCACCACGCTCTCCATGCAGACGAAGAGGAGACTTTACCTGACCTGCCTCAGGCCGGTCATCACCTACGTGGTCTCCAAATCTGCCCTCCAGCGTCTCCAGGTGGTGCAGAACAGCGCCCTGCGGATGATATTAAACTGCTCTCGGCAGGAGCACATCACCCGCCTTCACAGAGACTCCGATGTGGAGCCTCTGGACGTCCTCTTCCCGGCGATGTCCCAGAGATTCTACAAGGAGGTGTCCTTCTCCGCCTACGAGGAGGTCCAACGGCTGGGGAACATCCAGGTCAGGTGGTGGGACAGGTATAAGCGCCCCATCTCCAGCCTGGATATCCCAGCATCGCTCCCAGCAAACAAGCACCCCAGGACATAGTTTGTCCTCGGGGCTGTCCATCATGTCAACCTCAACCACGCAACTACCTCAAGGCGCAATCAAAGCCCAGCTGGTATTGCGAATCGGTCCGGCTAACCTGGCCATCCACTCGGATGCTGCACTGGCTCAAATATGCGCAAAATGTTTTTACATTTTCAGAAAATAGAATGCCTAAGCTTTATTACCCAGTATAAAAGTTTGTTTAATAAAGCTTAATACTATACTAAAAGTACTTATGAACAAAATATTTACATACGTATTTTAAATTTTATGCTTATTCAAAGAAAAAACCTTAAAAACATACAAATGCATGGGATTAAAGTTTTAAAATGTATAATGAAGTTTTAACATACCTCCAGCAACAGAATCCATATTAAAGGTATGTTACAATATGTGTTAAAAGGAATTAATGAAGGCAAACCATGACCATATGACTCATATGCTACTGGACGCCAAGCAAACGTTACTGTAGACCAGTGCTTCTCAGACTTTTTGTTGTGGCGGACCGGCAATTTTTTTTTTTTAAGTTCCAGGGACCGATAGAGAAAATAATACTCTTATAATAAATATATAAATAATCAAATCTGCAAAGTTTTCAGAAATATATTACAAAAATGTATATTTAAATATTAGAATAAACAATTTTACTAAATAAAGTAGGATAAAAAGTTTATTTATTTTAAACGTAAGCTTTTCTAATTTTAAAGATGTCTGCTTATTTTTGCAAGCTTATCCAGTCGTGGTTCGATGGAAGACAGTACCACGCGTAATGGAGGAAGAATATCCTGACTATTCCTGTACTTTTTCTTAATAACTCTCATGGTTGAAAAGCCAATCTCGCACAGGTATGTTGAAGGAAATGGGAGGAGAGTCTTCAGAGAAATCTCAGCAAGCTCTGGGTATTCTGCTTTCACTTTCATCTAAAATGAAGCTACTGAGTTTGTAGGCCCAAAAATCATCTCCAAACCTCCATCAGCAGCCAGCTCCAACAATTTTTCCTCCATAGTGACAGTTAATTCATCTTTCAATGGGATAAATGGATTTCGGATCCATCCATTCCCTTTCCGTGGATCTTCTTCTGTTGGAAAGCATAACTCAAAACATTATGCCAAATTCCTCAAGTGTTCACTTATAAAGTTTATTAGAGATGTAATAGTAATCTCTTCGCTTGCATCGGAGATGACTGTTGCTAAATTGTGAAACATGTCATAGCAATCTCTTGAAACTCGACTATTCCATGCTTCTAGCTTTCATTTCTGTCCATCGATCTTGTCAGCCATCATAAAGCATGAAGCCATCCTTCCCTGCATGGAGGTGTTGAGATCATTCATGACGGCAAAGATGTCAGCCAAATAAGCCAGCTTGGCTATCCACTCCACATCTCTGAATAACTGGGACCAATTTGGTTTTTTGTCTTGAAAAAACAGGGGAAGCTCGTTTTGTAACTCAAATACTCTTCCCCCCTGCGGGAAGGGGGGTAGAATACTCCCGCAGCCCCTCTGCTGGTCGTAAGAGGCGACCAATGGGCGAGGAGACAACCTCGTTAAAAAACCCAAAGTTAACTCAGGGTAGTTTCCAAACAGCATGTGGGTCTGCTGTTTGAGTTTTTGCCATAACATCCGGCTATCGGCCCGCCCGCGTGTTTGCCGTGCGTGGAGACCCGTTAGGTGGGGAAGAGATGCCTGGTGGTTGAGCTCACTGGACCTCATCTGGGTTTCGGATGCTCAAGATGCGATCCGTGAGCAAGACACCACTTCGGCCTCGGACTCAGTGTAAACGGGACGTCGGGTGCTAGCCACACCCGATGAATCGGCTTGCCGTCGCATCTTGACGTTCCGGTCGGCGAGTGCGGAGGCTATGGGGGTCTGTGTAGGGGTGTCAAAGGTGCATGGGTTTGGAGGGCCCATGCACTGGAGATCTTACCCGAAGCAGACAACCTAGTCAGAGGTGCTATATCCTGCTGGTTAGCCCTGGTGTCTGCATCAGTTTGTGGTGCGGCGTCCCATTTGTGGCTCCGTGGTGGGTGGGGAGACCAGAGGACGAATCTTTAAATCTTTAATTATGGCGGAAAACTTTCCTCCTCTTAAAAGATCCCGTCCGGATGCGGGCGGGGGAAGAACCCGTCTGGTCACAGACGGGGGAGAAACGGTTAAAAAGTGCTTAAAATACCTGGTAATGAAACGTGTAACAGAAGGTGAGACCTTTACTAAAGTGTCTCCCTTCTTAATTTATTATGCTCTGTCATCACAAGTACCTGGGCCTCTTCATTCAGTGAAGAAGCTCAGGGATGGAACACTATTGATTCAAACGTGCACTGAACTCCAGAGCACAAAAATACTGGGAATGACGATGATGAAGGACATGCCAGTCTCGGTGGAGGCTCATAAAATGCTGAACACCTGCCAGGGGGTCATAACCAACTATGACCTTCTGTACACAGACATCGAGGAATGTAAGCGAGAGCTGGCCCCGCAGGGGGTGATAGACTGTAGGAGGCTAACAATAAAGAGGAATGGTGAGGTCATCAATTCCACCTCGATGATCCTCACATTCTCCCTCGATAAGCTGCCAGAGAAGGTCAAAGTTGGTTATGAGGTCTGTTCAGTCAGACCTTACATACCGAGTCCTCTGCGCTGCTTCCAGTGCCAGAAGTTTGGCCACACTGCGCCTCGTTGCAAAGGCAAACCAACCTGCCCCCGGTGCAACCGGGAAAAGCACGAGGAGGAAGTATGCAAGGAGGTCTTACCCTGCGTCAACTGTGACGGCCCACACCCGGCTTTCTCCCGAGACTGTGCAAAACTGAAGGAGGAGAAGAAGGTAATGGAAATAAAGACGGTAGAGAAACTATCCTATTTCGAGGCCCGTAAAAAATACAGGACTCTCGTCGCTCCTGTCTTCTCGAAGTCCTTCGCGTCCTTGGCAGCAACACCAGTGAAGAGGAGTACAATTGCCACCCAGACGGATGATCCACCAATCCAGGTTGCTCAGAAAAAAATGCATAAGAAAGAAAAAACAAAAGAGAATGGCAATACTGAAAAAGAAAAATCAAATACATCTAATGCAAGCACACCACAGAAGGGGCCCAATGGCAATGCCCCTACTGTGACCCATTTAAAAAATGGGTCACCAATAAAAAATGGTGGAGGAAGACCGGACAAGACTCCTTCTCCTGGTCCCTCCCGCAAACCACCTCCTGTATCCGAAGAGAGGATGGAGGAGGACACACATTCCGAGGGTGAGTGGGAAAGCTCCCTCCCAACTCTCCGGAAGAAAGGGGGGAAGGGGAAGTTAAAGAGATAAACTTCCAGTGTGACGGACTTTTTAAAAAATAACTTTTTAAATTTTAACTCATATTTATTTATTTATTTTATTTTAAACATGTTTTTATCTATACAGTGGAACTGCAACGGTTTTTACACGCACAGGGAAGAACTGGAGATCCTAATTTCTGATCTCAACCCTGCGTGCATATTTTTGCAAGAGACGCATTTTAAAGAGCAAGATAAGGTTAACTTAAAGGGTTTTCACTTTTTTCGAAAGGACGACCTAAGTGGCAATAGGGCTCAAGGGGGAGTGGCTGTAGCCATCAGGGAGGCCCTTTACACCTCCCAGGTGAATCTGCAGTCGCCCTTCCAAGCAATAGCACTTACCATTGCCACCCCGCAGGAAATTACTTTTTGTAATTTATACCTGCCGGAAGGGGCACCAGTGAACCGGAGGAACCTGGAGGATCTAGTTAATCAGCTACCGAGGCCATTCGTGTTGTTAGGGGATTTTAATGCCCATAACACCCTATGGGGAGACACGATGGCTGACAACAACGGTAGAGGGCGTCTCTTGCAAAAAGTTTTAGATGATTTTAACTTGATTTTATTATTAATGACCGAGAAAAAACTCGTTTTAACTCTTTTAATGGAGAATATTCCTCCATCGACCTTTTTATTGCAACGAGTACAATAGCTCCACTGTTCACCATGTCCGTCCACCCAGATCTTTGCGGAAGTGACCACTTCCCTATTTGAATCACCAAGAGAGGTCCGGTTAATTGCGTTAAGTATCCTCGTAAATGGATTTTAAAGAAGGCTAACTGGACAGATTTTAAAAATGAAATGAAGTTCAATTTTGATGCCAGTCGCAGTTCCATACACAACATGAAATGCTTCTCTGATGCTATATTAACTGCCGTAGGAAAGACAGTCCCGAAGTCATCAGGAAATCCTCATCGTCCACCAGTTCCGTGGTGGAATGATGAATGTGCTACGGCAATAAAAAACCGGAAACGGGCACTGCGTATTTTCAATAAATACCCCACAGGGACAAATCTGGCAGCATTCCGGCGACTGAGATCAAAAGCTCGACAGGTAGTGAAAAATGCCAAGAAGGAATCATGGATGAACTATGTCTCATCCATTAACCATCACACACCTATAACACAAGTCTGGAACAAGGTCAAGAGAATCTCAGGCACCCATCAACAATCACATATTAGTGCATTAAATTTTGATGGGCAACTAATAAAGTCTGCTGCAAAAATTCCAGACGTTATGGGAAAGTATTACGCTGAAACGAGCAGCACAAGCAAGTACCCTGTCTCGTTTCAGGTAATGAAGAAAGAAACGGAAAGGAGGTATCTAAACTTTAACCCAGGGAGTAAAAGGGATCTCTACAATGACCCTTTTTCTCTCCGGGAATTGGAGTTGGCAATGAGAGATTCTAAGGATACCTCGCCAGGTGTTGATGAGGTACACAATGCCTTTTTAAAGCACCTGCCTGACAAGGCAAAGGGGGAGCTTCTGATGACTGTCAACCAACTTTGGGAAGAAAGGCTTTTTCCCGATGAGTGGCGGGAATCCCTGATTATACCCATCCCAAAACAGGGAAAAGATCGGTCCTTACCAAGCAGCTATCGTCCCATCTCTCTAACGAGTTGCTTATGCAAACTGTTAGAGAGAATGGTTAACCGACGGTTATGTTGGTGCTTGGAAAGCCGTAAGCTCTTATCGAACATCCAGTGCGGCTTTAGGCGAAACAGGTCTACGATCGACCACTTGGTGAGGACCGAAAACTTCATCCAGGAGGCCTTTCTTCTTCGCCAACATGTCGTGGCAGTCTTTTTCGATTTGGAAAAAGCATATGACACGACATGGCGATATAAAATTTTAAGTAAACTGTACGAATGGGGTTTCAGAGGAAATCTCCCCCTTTTTATTAAAAACTTTTTAACCAATCGAACGGCTAGGGTACGGATAGGAACTGTCCTATCTAGACCCTTTACCATAGAAAACGGAGTTCCACAGGGATCAGTTTTAAGCGTGACCGTTTGCCATAGCAATAAACGATATAGTAAGCTGCATCAAGACTCCAATAGAGGCATCTCTCTTTGTAGATGATCTGGCAATTTTCTGCAGGTCATCCTACTTGTCCACTGCAACAAGACAGATACAGCTTACTATCAATCGTTTAGACAAATGGGCACAGGCAAAGGGTTTTCGTTTCTCCAACGAGAAAACCAAATGCCTCCATTTTTACAGGGTGAGAGGAATATTCCCTCATCCTGTTTTAAAACTAGGGGGCAATAGATTAGATCCCGTGGAAACAATCCGTTTTCTTGGTATGGTTTTAGACAGAAGACTGAATTGGCGGAGCCACATTAGTATTTTAAAAGATAAGTGTTTTAAAGTTCTAAACATTTTAAGGTTTTTAACGAACTCGTCATGGGGTGCCGACCGCACATCAATGCTCACTCTTTACCGAGCATTGGTAAGGTCCAAAATGGACTATGGGTCCTTCATATACGCCTCATCACGAGCTTCGTATTTGCGCCCTTTGACGTCCGTACACAATTCTGCTCTGAGGCTGGCTACTGGTGCTTTTAGGACCAGCCCCATTCCCAGTATTTACTGTGAATCGGGAGAGCCGCCCTTAGAGATACGAAGAACGCTTTTAATGTGTACATATGTTTAAAAAATTTTAGCATTAAAAACCCACCCATGTTTTAACTTGATTTTTAAACCACGTTTTAAAGAACTTTTTAGTAGACGACAAAGAGCAACTTTACCCCTAGGTATTCGTTTTCACAATTTTATCGAGGGTGAAAACCTACAACTTCCGGAAGTCCTTCCTGGAGGCTTCCATAAGTCTCCTCCATGGCAGGTGCCAGTCCCAACGTGCCTGACTCAATTGTCCAGTTTTTCAAAAGCCGAAACGGAACCACTATTTTTTAAATTAAAATTTCAAGAAATAATGACGGAGTATCAACAATATATTCACATCTATACAGATGGTTCGAAATCGGTGGATGGCTGCTCAAGTGCTTTTACATCAACAGTACACGGCACTCAGGCTTTTAAATTGAATCCCCTATGCAGTATTTTCACTGCGGAACTAATCGCAGTCCAGAGGGCATTGGAGAGCATTGTTCCCAGGAGAGCGAAATATATCTTATGCTCGGACTCCATTAGTGCTCTGAAAGCCATCGCTAACCTCTACCACAGCCATCCCACGGTACAGCGGATCCATATCTTAATTTTGAGTCTAACAGCTAATGATGTGGATATCCTCTTCATGTGGGTCCCTGGGCACGTTGGAATTGCAGGAAATGAAAAGGCCGACTCAGCTGCGAAGGCAGCTCTGTCAAGAGAGGACACTGACATCAATATGGTTCCATCCCAGGACCTAAAATGCCTTTTTAAGAGCATCTTGCTGGAAAAATGGCAAAGGTCCTGGGAGGCAGTTACAAGAAATAAGTTGAGAGCGATCAAAGCAAGCATCACTCCATGGCCAACCTCGGTTAGAAACAGTCGCCGGGAGGAAGTCGCAATCACCCGACTTAGGATTGGCCACTGCGCTTTGACGCACTCATTCTTATTTACACGGGAAAAGGAACCTCCCACATGCTCTACCTGCAACTGCCCTGTAACCATAAGTCATCTCCTGACAGAATGTACCAAATTTAGAGGTATCCGTCACATTTTAAACATGAGAGGTACACTCTCTGATCTTTTAACAGACGACCGTCTTAAAATTGACACTATTTTAAAATTCCTAAGGTTAACAAATCTTTTAGGCACTCTTTGAAAAACTTAATTTCCGTTTTTATCTTACGCCTTTTATTATGTATTTAATTTATTGATTTTATAAATTCATTTTATCCTATTTTACCTTATTTATTTTTGCGTACCTTTTTAACTCTTATTTATTCTATTTAACCGGCAAGGTACGTTTTTAATTTCGGACGGTGCAAAATGACCATAGCTGTCGAAGCACCTTATAAACAAATACTACTACTCAAATACTCTTGACAAAACGTTTCCCCTCGATAACCAACGTACATCGGCATGCAACAGGAGCTGTTTATGATCAGCTCCCGTAGCATCACATAATGCAGAGAATAGTCTCGAATTTAAAGAATTTGCCTTTACATTGTTAACAATTTTCACAACTTCATTGAGCACACTATTTAGCTCTGGTGACAATGTTTTTGTTGCAAGACTTTCTCAGTGAAGAAAGCAATGTGTCGACTTGCAATTTGGAGCAAGCGCCTTAATCTGGGTAACAACTCCTGAATGTCCTGTCATTGCGGCAGCACCATCAGAACATACGCCTACACAAAATTTGAAGTCCAACCCATATTTATTAACGATGTAGTCGTTCAAAGTTTTGAAAATTTCAGAACTAGTTGTTTTTGTCGGTAGTGAAGCAGAAAAAAAGAACTCTTCCTTCAAATCACCATTGAATTCAAAGTGCACATACACCATCAGAATAGCCGCATTTGAAACGTCTGTACACTCATCAAGCTACTGCTAATTTAAACCCTTTCTATGAGCTGATCTTCCATATCTTGAGACAGATATAAAATTCGTCTAGCAATAGTGTCATTTGAAAGTGGCACCTGACTCACTTCGACAGTTGTTTACAAAAACTCAGTTCGATGAATCACTCTTGGTCTCATGGAGAAATATAACAAGAAAATAATTCCACGTGAGAATGAGAAACTACGGGACTCTCATGATCGATTTGTTTCATAAAAGGCGGGAACGGATATTTTCATCGAGGGTGAAAACCTACAACTTCCGGAAGTCCTTCCTGGAGGCTTCCATAAATCTCCTCAGTGGCAGGTGCAGTGGCAGGTGCCAGTCCCAACGTGCCTGACTCATTTGTCCAGTTTTTCAAAAGCCGAAACGGAACCACTATTTTTTAAATTGAAATTTCAAGAAATAATGACGGAGTATCAACAATATATTCACATCTATACAGATGGTTCGAAATCGGTGGACCGCTGCTCAAGTGCTTTTACATCAAAAGTACACGGCACTCAGGCTTTTAAATTGAATCCCCTATGCAGTATTTTCACTGCGGAACAAATCGCAGTCCAGAGGGCGTTGGAGAGCATTGTTCCCAGGAGAGCGAAATATATCTTATGCTCGGACTCCATTAGTGCTCTGAAAGCCATCGCTAACCTTTACCACAGCCATCCCACAGTACAGCGGATCCATATCTTACTTTCGAGTCTAACAGCAAATGATGTGGATATCCTCTTCATGTGGGTCCCTGGGCACGTTGGAATTGCAGGAAATGAAAAAGCCGACTCGGCTGCGAACGCAGCTCTGTCAAGAGAGGACACTGACATCAATGTGGTTCCATCCCAGGACCTAAAATGCTTTTTTAAGAGCATCTTGCTGGAAAAATGGCAAAGGTCCTGGGAGGCAGTTACAAGAAATAAGTTGAGAGCGATCAAAGCAAGTATCACTCCATGGCCATCCTCAGTTAGAGACAGTCGCCGGGAGGAAGTCGCAGTCACCCGACTTAGGATTGGCCACTGCGCTTTGGCGCACTCATTCTTATTTACACGGGAAAAGGAACCTCCCACATGCTCTACCTGCAACTGCCCTGTAACTATAAGTCACCTCCTGACAGAATGTACCAAATATAGAGGTATCCGTCACATTTTAAACATGAGAGGCACACTCTCTGATCTTTTAACAGACGACCCTCTTAAAATTGACACTGTTTTAAAATTCCTAAGGTTAACGAATCTTTTAGGCACTCTTTGAACAAACTTAATTTCCGTTTTTATCTTATGCCTTTTATTATATATTTAATTTATTGATTTTATAAATTCATTTTATCCTATTTTACCTTATTTATTTTTGCGTACCTTTTTAACTCTTATTTATTCTATTTAACCTGCAAGGTACGTTTTTGATTTCGGACGGTGCAAAATGACCATAGCTGTCGAAGCACCTTAAAAACAAATACTACTACGGATATTTGACTCTGTCAGCAAGCGTTTTGAAGCATCGTGACATTTGAAACGACATTCGGGATAAATTTAATCTGTTTACGATTTGGATTGACCCAAACGGTTGGCCATAGAGCACCCTCGTTCCTCTGTTAGTCGCAGGTGTAGGTATCATTAGCTTAAGTATATGTCTGTTAAAATTCTTAAATCTGCTTAGAAAAGAGAGGTTTAATAAACGGGAAGGACAACACGTCGTCCCAGGAAAAGAATAAAAAGCTTGCATTTTGCATTAAATGTATATAAAGACATTTGTTAATCCAGGTTCGGGTCCCACTCCTATTAGTCTATGTTGAGGCAATGCTTCATTAACATCTGTACATTACCCTAAGAAATTGTCGCGGACCGGCAGCTGATGGCTCGCGGACCGGTGCCGGTCCGAGGACCACCACTTGAGTAGCACTGCTGTAGGCCACCAATTTTGAAATGATACAATGTCAAGAGATTGCACAAAACGAGTGTGTTATTACTGATACTTTGAGCATAGGTCGTTTTAGGCTACAATTTGAAAAATAAACAGCAAATATCTGACATTTTGATTTTTTCATATATGTCCAGCTTTTCCGTAATTTGTCCCACTGCGCCGGAAAGATGTCGCAGCCACCCGACTAAGAATTGGCCACTGTGCTTTGATGCACTCATTCCTTTTTATGCGGGAAAAGGAGCCTCCCACATGCCCTACTTGCAATTACCCCATAATCTTTTGACAGAATGTGTCTAATATGAAGGTACCCGTCAAATTTTAAATATCAGTGGCGTATCTCTGACGCTTTAGCTGACGATCCTCAAGAGATTAATGTTATTTTAACGTTCCAAAGGGAAACTAAACTTTTAAGTGCTCTATAAATATTTTCAGTTTTACATGTTACAGTTTAACTATTTACCTGACTTATGCAGTTATTTATTTCATTGTATTTATTTCAATTAGCTTTTATTTTAACTTATTTATTTTTACTCGAACAGAATTTGACAGTGCAAAATGACCTTAGCTGTTGATGCACCTAACTAAATCTGTTTACTACTACTTGAGTGCAAATTGGAGGATCAGACACAAGAGGGTGCCTCAGACATTTTGCCATTTTCCAAAGTGATCTGTCTTCATATGAGAGTGAAGCCAAAGCTTTTCCCAGGATTCCTGCCAGAATCTCTGGATTTTTCCCTGATTACTTTCTCCATTCCCTTGTAATTTCTCTTTGCCTGAAGGCAGCCAGTTAGATGGAATTGTCTCCTGGTTCGATTCTTGATGCTGTTCATCATCAATATATGCTTAGGAAGATCTTGGTAGTCCAGGCGATGCCATGCGACTTTTGGGATGGAGCTTTCAGCTGCTTTCTCTATCCTCTGAGTTAGCTCGGATACCATGACTATGACAGGTGTTTAGCCTTAAAATCCATCTGCTATTAGAAGTAGCCCGGGAGAGAGGAGGTGCTGGAAGTCCTCTGGGAGGAACGCCTTGCTTGGGGAGAGGTAGCACGAGAAAACTCATATTCCTCCTCGTGCTGTGAAAATTTTTGCCGCCGTTGCTTCCAGGTTTCTTATTCTGTGCAGCTGGTCCTCAACCGCATCCAGATTATCCTTTATCAGGATGGCAGTTCCTTCTGCTGCTATGTATTACAACTGGTTTCAGCGCATTTGCATAACACTAAACCGTAATTCAACCTGCAGTGAACTAAGGCATAATAAAGGGTTTTTTTGGAATTGGAGCGAGAATTTATTTCTGATAAAATAAAATTTTGACAAACAATACCTTAAACTAATAGCCACATTGGAAATGTCTTTAGCCCATTTTAATTATTGGTCAATTGTAATTCCAAGATACTTTATCTCACTAACTCGCTCAATAACTGGACAGTGGCAATTGGATTTTGAACAATCTGTATCATGATATATTAAATTCCAATTGTAATTACATATATTACAAAGATCATAACATATAAATTTAGTTTTATCACTTAATTGAAGTCCATTGTAATGAAACCAATGACTTAAAAACTTTAAATCCCCTTTAATATTATCCTCTATTAGCTCCCAGTTAGTGGAAGCGTAATTTACATCCACATCATCAGCAAAAGCCGTTAAACTCCCTCTAAATCTGTGATTACATAGGTCATATATATAAAAGAAATAAAATAGGACCTAACACGGAACCTTGTGGTACACCTGTATTTATAATTCTATAATCATTATATTAATGATAAATTCTTACACACTGTAAACGCATATATAAATAACTTTTAAACCAACTTAGTGCTACCCCACGACTACCTGAATGTTACAATTTCTGCAGTAATATTTTGTGGTCCAGTGTATCAAAGGCTTTCTTAATATCAATAAATAAACACAGCATGTCTATTAGAATTTATCGCATAAAAAAAAATGACACAATTTTCTAATGCATCTTCAGTTCCCTTTCCCGATCGAAAGCCAAATTGGTTAGTACTAAGAAAATCAAATTTGCAAAAAAATTTTAAAATTCTTACTTTCACAAGTTTTTCCAAAACTTTGGAAAAAATTGACAATAAGAAAATAGGTCTGTAATTCTGAATATTTAAATGATCACCTTTTTTAAATAAGGGTACTAACACAGCCCATTTTAATGTGGAAGGAAACTCACCATTTATAAAACTTAAATTGCATACGTGTGCAATTACTGGTGCAATAATATTAATAACAGATTTCAGCACACAGCTCCCACTGCAGGAAGGGGGGTAGAATACTCCCGCAGCCCCTCTGCTGGTCGTAAGAGGCAGCCAATGGGCGAGGAGACAACCTCGTAAAAAAACCCAGTCAACTCGGGGTAGTTTCCAAACAGCATGTGGGTCTGCTGCTTGAGGCTTAGCCATAACATCCGGCTATCGGCCCACCCACGTGTTTGCCGTTCGTGGAGACCCGTAAGGTGGGGAAGAGATGCCTGGTGGTTGAGCTCACTGGACCTCATCTGGGTTTCGGATGCTCAAGATGCGGTCCGTGAGCAACACACCACTTTGGCCTCGGACTAAGTGTAAATGGGACCTCGGGTGCTAGCCACACCCGACGAATCGGCTTGCCGTCGCATCTTGACGTTCCGGTCGGCGAGTGCGCAGGCTATGGGGGTCAAAGGTGCATGGGTTAGGAGGGCCCATGTGCTGGAGATCTTACCCGAAGCAGACAACCTAGTCAGAGGCGCTATATCCTGCTGGTTAGCCCTGGTGTCTGCATCAGTTTGTGGTGCGGCGTCCCATTTGTAGCTCCGTGGTGCGTAAGGAGACCAGAGGACGAATATTTAATGATCAAATCATGGCGGAGAACTTCCTTCTTTCCCTCAAAAGATCCCATCCGGATGCGGGCGGGGGAAGAACCCGTCTGGTCACAGACGGAGGAGAAACAGTTAAGAAGTGTGTTAAATACTTACTAATGAAACTTGCAACAGAAGGTGAGACCTTTACCAAAGTGTCTCCCTTCTTGATTTATAATGCTCTCTCATCACAAGTACCTGGGCCTCTTCATTCAGTGAAGAAGCTCAGGGATGGAACTTTACTCATTCAAACATGCAACTAATTCCAGAGCACTAGGAATGACGATGATGAATGACATGCCAGTCTTGGTGGAGGCACAAAATGCTGAACACCTGCCAGGGGGTCATAACCAACTATGACCTTCTGTACACAGATATTGAGGAATGTGAGAGCTGGCCCCGCAGAGGGTGAGAGACTGTAGGAGGCTTACAATAAAGAGAAATGGTGAGGTCATCAATTCCACCTCGATGATCCTCACCTTCTCCCTCGAGAAACTGCCAGAGGAGGTCAGAGTTGGTTACGAGGTCATTTCAGTCAGACCTTACATACCGAGTCCACTGCACTGCTTCCAGTGCCAGAAGTTTGGCCACAATGCGCCTCGATGCAAATGCAAACCAACCTTCCCCCGGTGTAACCAGGAAAAGCACTAGGAGAAGCATGCAAGGAGGCCTTACCCTGTGTCAGTTGTGAAGGCCCCCACCAGACTTTCCCCTGAAATTGCGCAAAGTTGGAGGAGAAGAAAGTCATGGAGATAAAGACTGTCAAAAAACTCCAGTCTTCTCGAATTCCTTCACATCGTTGGCAGCAACACAAGTGAAGAGGAGAACAATTGCCACCCAGACGGATGATCCACCAATCCAAGTTGCTGAGAAAAAAACTCATAAGGAAGAAAAAATGAAACAGAATGGTAATAACGGAAAACAAAAATCGAATACAACTAAACCAAGCACACAAAAAAAGGGGCCCAATTGCAATGCCCCTGTTGTGACCCAGATACAAACAAAAATTTTTAGGCTATTTTAATCTCATTATATTAAACGACCGTGAAAAAACACGTTTTAATGCTTTTAATGGTGAATATTCCTCCATCGATCTTTTTATTTCCACGAGTGTAATACCTCCACTGTTTTCAATGTCCGTCCGCTCAGAACTTTGCAGAAGCGATCACTTCCTCATTTTAATCAGAAAGAGAGGTCCAGTTAATAGCTTCCACCATCCCCGTAGATGGATTTTAAGGAAAGCTAACTGGATGGATTTTAAAACTGACGTAAATTTTTGTTTTGACGCCAGTGTTGGTTCTCTACGGTGCTTCACGGATGCTGTTATAAATGCTGCTGAAAAGTGCTTCCCAAAAACATCAGGAAAGCCACATCGTCCACCAGTTCCGTGGTGAAACGATGACTGTGCAACGGCTATAAAGAACAGGAAGAGGGCATTGCAAATCTTTACCAAATATCCAACGGCTTCAAATCTGACGGCATATTGGCGACTGAGGGCGAAAGCTCGAGCGGTGGTCAAGGATGCCAAAAGGGAATTCATCGATAAACCGCACACCAATAATAGAGGTCTGGAATCAGGTCAGCAAAATCTCTGGCACCCATCAGACATGAAACATTAGTGAGATAAAATTTGAATGGATATTAATAAAACGCACTGAGGAAATCCCGAACATAATGGGAAGTTATTATGCAGAAATCCGTTTTAGCAATTTTGTCGACGGAGAAAACCTCCAACTACCGGATGTCTGTCCTGGAGGCTTCCATAAATTTCCACTTTGGCAGATACCTGAAATAAGGTGTCTGACCAAACTATCAAGTCATTCCAAATCTGACATGGACCCATTATTTTTCAAGGTCAAGCACCAGGAAATAATGATGGAGTACTCAGACTATATTCCGATCTACACTGATAGTTTGAAATTGGAGGATGGGTGTTCATGTGTATACACGTCTTCTCGACATGGCACTCATGCTTTCAAGCTAAATCCCCTCTGCAGCATTTCTACTGCTGAATTGATCACAGACCAGAGGGCATTTCCCTCAGGAATGAGAAATACATCGTAAGTTCGGACTCGATGAGTGCCCTGAAAGCCATCCAAAATCCACACCACAGCTATCCCGCGGTACAGAGGATCCATACCTTCCTATCGTGGCTGATGGCAAAGGATGTGGATGTACTCTTCCTGTGCATGTTGGAATAGATGAAAACAAAAGAGCAGACTCAGTTTTGAAGGCAGCTCTGTGCAAAGAGGATACGGACATTAATGAGGTAAAACACCTTTTTAAGAGTACCCTGCTTGAGAAATGACAAAGGTCCTGGGAGGCAGTTACAGGTAACAAGCTGAGAGCGATCAAAGCAAGTGTTACTCGGTGGCCAACTTCTGTACGTAACAACTGCCGGGAAGAAGTTGCAGCCACCCGATTTAGAATTGGCCACCGTGCTTTGATGCACTTGACCCTTTTTACACGGGAAAAGGAACCCCTATATGCCCTACATGCAACTGGCTGGTAACCATTAGTCACCTCTTGACGGAATGTGCCAAATATCGAGGCACCCGTTGAATTTTAAATATGAGGGGCAATCTTTCTGAACTTTTATCGGACGATCCTCAGAAAATTAACATTATTTTAAAATTCCTAAGGGTAACAAATCTTTTAAGAGCTCTATGAATAAATTATTTTGTGTTTCTCTTATACAGTTTTATAATATATTTATCTTATATATTTTTACCTGTTTATATATTGTATCTATGTCAACCTATTTTAACTAATTTATTCTAATGTACCTATTTTAACCTATATCATTTTCTTAACTTGTAAGGTACAATTCTGAGTTATGACGGTGCGAAATGACCTTTGCTAGTCAAAGTCAAGAAGCTTTTATTGTCTTATTTAAAAATACATTTCAAGTGGAAATGCTGTCCAATGTTGTTCGTGTTTGTTGCCGCTTGGCATTATACAAGATTTACAATTTTTTAATACATGGTTACCATAATTGATACTTTCTTTATATGGTCAAGAGGAAAAATTTGAAACAAAAAACCTCTGTTCTTGTTGCAATAAATAGGTATAAATATACATACAAACATTAATTGACTATATACAATATTTACAAACAAGTATTTTTTGACCAGTCTATTATTTATTTAAATTTCCGTAGTCGATGTCTGGTCCTTTAGGTCGTGGTGTCTCTCTGTTGTCTTAGGGCCTTCTCCGTGGTTGTTGCCGGATTCTCCTGCCACCGCTTGCCAGATGAATCCGTCGTGCCAGTTGGCCTCCGCTGCACCAGATGGCATCTGTTGGACCAGTTGGCCTCGGCGGCTCCGTTGCTTTCTGTCGGGCTGTGGAGCTTTTAATCTCCATTACTGTCTTTTTCCAGTTGGGCGGTTACCCTACTCCACTGCTCTCATTTTTGCCTCGATCTTTTTAGTTTTGCATCTGTGTTTTCCATCAGTATATGGAACGTGGTCCTATATTTGTATCTGAACGGTAGTTCTTTTATGTTTGTCGGCAGTACAGCTTTAATTAGCATATTCCCGGTCATATTATCGATCAATTTGTCCTGGAATTTGACTAAGATCCTTAATGTGTTGCTATATGGTTGGTGTGTTCGTTAACAGCCTAATTTCCTTTTTTGTCAATATTTCTTCTGTGGTTTGGCGTAATATTTTGTTCTGCGTGGTCTGTAGTTTGTTAATGTTTAAGTAATATGTGTTACTCCAGATTGGGGTGGCATATGTGATTATTGGTCTTATCATCATTTTGTATAGTAAGGTTTTATTCTCGGTTGTTAATTTGCTGTTTTTCACTAAGAGGGCCTCAGCAGCTGTTTTGTCGCTTGCACATTTTGCGTTATATTTTGGGTGTGTTTTGCCCAACTCATTTTGCTGTCAATTGTCACGCCGAGATATTTGGCTTCCATCTTCCAGAGGATGGTTTTACCTTCCCAGTTTATGCAGTGCGTTTGCGCTTTCACCCTTGTTTTCCTATTGATCATTATTAATAGTGCCTCTGTTTTTTGTGTGTTAATTTTGATCTTCCACCTTTGTGCATAATCTGTGATGTTTTGTAGTGCGTGTTGTAGGTTGTCTTTGATGGATGTTATCTGCCATGAAGATGAGTAGAGGGCTGTGTCATCTGCATACATGGCAAGGTGCATTTTCAGGGTTTTTGGCATGTCGTTGACATAGATGTTAAATAGTATTGGTCCTATTAATGACCCTTGTGGAACTCCTGCACCTATTGTTCTTTTCATGGAGTGTTTTTGTCCTATTTTCGTCTGAAATGTTCCGGATTAGAGTGAGAGTGGAAATTGTAATGTGTGTAGTTTGTGTAATAGTCCATTAGTCCAGACCCTGTCAAATGCTTTTTCAACGTCAATAAATACTATCCCTGTGTCATTGTTAATGTTTCTTTGTTTCGCGTTGTGTTCCGTTGTCCTGTAGATCTGGTGTGTCGTGGCATGTGAGGTTCGGAATCCAAATTGCTCCAGGATTATAATGTCGTGTAATTGTGTTGTTTTATCCTTTCATGTATGGTTCATTCAGTGAGTTTGCTTAGCGTAGTTAGCAAGCTGATCGGTCTATAGTTTTGCGGGAACTTTGTGTCTTTCCCTGGTTTTGGGAAAGAGTGGATAACTGCATTTTTCCGTGTTTTTGGTTAGTATCTGGCTTCGTGGATTCAGTTTATAATTTTAGTTAGGTATTGAATCGTGGCCTTTGGTAGGTATTTTAGTTGGATGTTTCGTATTCCATCTTCCCCCGTGGCCTTCAGGGGTTTGAGTCTTTTAATATCCTTGGTAATAACGCGTGGTGTTTCTTCTGTGTTGCTGATTGTTTTTATTTCTGCGATTGATTTTCTGACCACTTTTTCGGTTTGTGCATCCTCTGTATCATTTCCAGTAAATTGCTTTCATACGAATCTGCCATTGCTTCTGCTTTGTCTACGTCTGTGTAGACTAGCCCCCTTTCTCCGTGTAAATATGGAATGGGAGTATATTTTCTGGTTAGCTTTTTGGCAAGCTTCCAGAGGGAGTTGTCCTTGGTGTTTAGGCTTTTTAGTTTCGTTTCCCAGGTTTTGTTTGTTTCTTCCTTGATTGCAGATGTCAGGTTCCTGCTTATTTCATTCATTGCCTTCTTTGCCTTTTTATTTCGTAGCCTGCAGTATTTGTTTTTGGCTTCTTTTTTCCGTTTGAGGAGTCTTTTGATTTGCGTGGTTAGGACTATTTTTGTGTTGTGGCTGATGCTTGAGACAACTATGTTTGTAGCTTCATTAATTGCTTCTGTGAGGGCGTTGACTGCGTGCTCTTATGTTTTCTGTGTCGGGTAGTTGCTTTTTCCTGAGGTGTTTCCTGTAGGCCTTCCAATTTGCTTGATGGAAATTTAGCATCTTTGGTTTTTCTTCTTGGATTTCCTGTTTCGTGTGTACCGTGAATGTTACCGGGTTATGGTCCGAGCTAAGTTCTGTGTGTGATGTCGGGGTCGTGTGTGAGTTGATATTATTTAGCAGGCTTATGTCAAGTGTGCTTGGCTTATGTCGGATATTATTTGGATAGTGAGTGGGTGCATTGGGGAATGTTATTTCTAATGTTTTTATTTTGTCCTGTAACGTGACTAATGTCCTTCCACTTTTGTTGCATTGGTTGCAGTGCCAGATTGTGTGCCTTACGTTTAGGTCACCTAGGATCATTGTCTTTTTACTATGCGTCAGTAATTCCTTGATGTCTTGTTCTATAATAGTGTTTCTTGGCTCATTATATGTAGAGTGTATTGCTATGTTGTTTTTGTGCAGCATGCAGCTTGTTGTTTCTAATGTGCGGCACTCTGTTCTGATTCTGTGGAAGCTTATGCCATTTTATTAGTAAGGCGGTTCCTCCTTTTCCCTCTCCTAGTCTGTCGTTGCATAGCGTTATGAAACCTGGTATGTGGAATTTATCCTTGGTTTTCAGGTGTGTTTCTGATAGGGACATTACGTCTATGTTGTGTTTGTTTAGGAATATCTCAAGTTCCTTGGCCTGTGTTCTCACCCCATTGTCGTTCCATTGTGCAATTTTTATTTCCTTTACAGCCATTGTAGGGCCGTTTTTATTAGCAATTCAATTCTTTCTTGGGGTGTGGTTGCCTTCCTTAGACTTTTTTATTAGGGTGGTTATTATTGCCGGTATGTTTATTTCCATCAGGACATCTTTGATTGCTTGCGTTAATGTGGTGGTGTCTTGGCTTGTTTTTGCTTTCTCTGCATACGTCTCTTTGCCACGTGTGATTTGCGATCTTTGTGTGCGCTGTGTTGTAAATATCTTGCAGGTCCTGTCTGATGCTGTGTGGTTTTCTTCGCAGTTTGCACATTTGATATTATTTTTCATTTCCTAGCTCTTTCAGTCACAATTTTTCATATCCTTCTGAAAAATTTTTATTTTTACATCTCTTGGGATAATTTGTGCCTCTGAGCGCATATCTATGGTAAAAATTTTGAAATTTAAAAAATAGTTTTCAAAAAATTTGAGGTTGTCAATTGACACCACTGTGTTTCTATGGGTAAATTGTATGGTAGAACTAAGACTTATGCTACAGGATGGTAGAGTGAAAATAGTACAACACAATTTTTTACGATATTTAATACAAATTTAAATGTGGTATATAATAACTCTAGATGTTCTTTTTTCTATTTTTCTTACATTAACTTACATAATAATAATGCTTATACAATAATAGTAATAATTATAGGTACTTTATTTGCATACATATATATGTTTCTTTATTTTTGGTGGAATTTAATGAAGCAATTATTGTTTATTTACGCATAATGTGACCTTGCATTTTGTACATTGAATTCTGCTCCTTCCTTTACATCCCTCTAATTTACAGTGTTGCTCTCTCCCTTCAATATATTTTGGCCAGTGTGCAGATCTATCATATCTCACATCTGAAATTGGTCTTGTTTCTTGATTCATTTTCGTTGATTTTTTTCTGGAATGCATTGTGTTTCATCACCTTCTCCACCCTCTTCTACTGTTGGAGTGGAACGTGGACGACCTCTTTTTCTGGTACTGGAATTGCCATCAATTTCTTCCATTAGTATCAAAGCTTCTGAAATGCTGTTTCTGAATTTTAGCAGATCCATTCTTTCTTTTTTACTTCGGTGAGCAAGATCCATATCTCTTTGGTACTGTAACGATGAATTGCAAATAGCGAGATCCACCATATGAAATATCACTTTTAATGTCCATTTTCTTGTCTTCAATTTAATTCTATACAGAGCTATAAAAAAATCAGTCTTATCTACACCACCCATAAATGCACAATAGTCTTTCACTCTTTCAGGTCTTGGAATATCTAAATGTTGCTTTTGAGAAGCACTCCATATCCTGACCTTGTCAATAACACTATTTCTTACATATGAAGAAGCAAGAGTGACAACACCATTGTCAAGCCAACGAACAACACAAAAGTCTTCCTCAAGAGGCACAGCTATATCCATAGCTCCTCTTCCATCCTTTTTTAATTCTACCTCAGATTTTAAAGGACATTTCTTTAACCTATTGGCACGTATTGTACCAACTGAATAAATTCTCCTTTCCAATAATTCACGAATTAGAGGTAGTGATGTAAAAAAATTGTCCAAATATACTTTGTAACCACATCCTATTGGAATATTTTCGCACAATCTCATCACTACTGAACCACCCAATCCTAGATGTTTGTGTTCATCTCTTACACCAGTACTTTTCCCCTGATATATTTCAAAGTCATAAACTAAACCAGATACCCCACACCGGACAAAATTTATTAAACCTACAGGATTAGGCGTACCACGAACAAACTGCTTCATTGCTGTTCTTCCCTCTTGTTTTAAACTTAGGCATCTTTGGCGGATTCTGTCCAGTAGTGGCCTAACTTTCCACAACTTATCATCAACTGAACTGTCCTGTTCATTGTCAACAATATGCAAATTATTGCATAGCTGGAATACTCTATTTACTGAAAAATGATCTGCGATGAGTGGAATTTTGGTGCTTGGCTCCCAGTATATACGTAATCTGGGGAAACCTAATGTGCCCATTATTATGTGGCACCAAATAATTTCATTATTTCAAACCTGCTACAGCTAACATATGTTCCACTTTTCTGCACAGAGTACAAATTGGTTTGCAAAGAAAATAATTCGAAAATATCTCTAGAGAAATACTCAGTAAAATATTCCACTGGGCTTCTCTCCTCCTCTTCCATGGTAATATCTGGGTCAGTGAAAGATGCATCAGGAAGATTGAAAGGCTTTTTTCTCCATTTGAAGCACAGCTCCTTTGAAGCCTCATTTTTAGTAGTTGGAATCTCATCTTCAGGAGGTGCTTCATCACCAGTTTCTGATTCAAGTTCATTTTTACTGCCTACGTTCAAACCTTCATCAGGCTCCCTTGGAATGACTTCACTGTCTGATAGACCAGAAAGTTCACTGTTGTTAAGCTGCTCAATATCCTTGCTTCTACGCAAAGCCATTTCCAACTCTGTAACAAGGAAACTGTTTGTAGAACTACTGAAGGGAACAGCAAAATAACCCAAAATTAAATTATTATTTAACAATAATTATAATTTAATTAATTTAATAGTACTTATATAATTATTATTAAATTAATTTAATAATAATATAAAAGTATTATTACATTATAATTATTAATAATTAATAATAATTTTTATTACAAATATTACAAAATACAAAATATATTACAAAAATAATAAATTACAAAAATTGAATTACAAAAGATAAAATTATACAATCACAAGGGTCATACAAGAAAAATAATTACAGTTATAGTCACGATGCATTATATAATAATTACAGAATATTTTGCATTCATCTAGGTAAAACATAAGATCATAAGTTATAAAACATTCATATAACCATAATTTCATAATATAAAGTTATAAGCTCATAAGTCAAAAGCCAGGTCTTGCAAAGTCCACATAGGACCTGCCTGCAAATGCCAATATTGTAACATAGTCGTTACTCATAGTACTATTAAAAAATACAAAAGAAAATACAGGAAAATAATTTTGATTTTTCCTATAAAACCTTCTAACACTCTATTAGTTATCAAAATATATATGTTTTGACAAAATTGTACTGATAAATTGCACTTATGTGTAAATTTTACTTCAAACCTTACATTTATTACAAAGATAATTAGAACTACGGTTACCTTAATGATTACCTTAAATCAACTTTCAGTTCAATAGTTATAACCAAATTACATAGTTTAAAAACATTTGTATAAAGTCTCCAGTCGTGCCAACTCTGCATCCTTCAACGATTATCACAAAAACATATAATTAAGACATAGTCTCTTCATTTCTATACTCTCTTATCAATCAACCATGTTACCAATTCTTTCTTTAAAACACCTAATCTGGTTTCCTTTCTAATATACTCTGGTAACTGATTAAAAATATTTGGTACAATGTAACTAAATTTTCTTTTACCATATTGGTTGTTATATTTAGGAGTTTCAAAGGGTCTAATTGATTTTAAATTTAAATTTTCTCCTTTGTTAACTTTTCTTCTATTTTTTTCCATAAAGAAATTTTCTAAAATAACAGTATACTTAAAAAGATTCTTTGTACAAAATTTCCAGAAACTTTCATTTGTTCCCTTTGGTAATAGGGTTTTTAGTATTTGCACTTGAAGTTTTTCTAAAGATAATAGATAAGAATTAGCAATTGAACCCCATACTGAGATGCCATATCGTAGAATAGATTCCACTAGAGACTTGTAGGCTATTATTCTTATTTTGCTTGGCAATACATATTGTAGAGAGTAAAATTTATATGCAAATGTCCGTAAAGTTTTTTGTAGGTTAACAATATGATGTCCAAACTTAAAAGTATCATCCAAAATTAAACCCAGATATTTTATATGGTCTACTTGGGTTAGTATCTCACAGCTGCGTTGTATCCCTATTGTTATTCCTAGGGAATGTAGACATTTATGACTATGGATTTTAATGCTTAATTGTTTGTGTTGTGCCTTGGGATACCTCATATGCATGCACTTTGTTTTAGAATTATTTATGACCAATTCATGATCATGAGACCACCTTTGGATGTTATCAAAATCTTCCTGAATGTTTTTGTCTGCAATATCAACATTGTCATGTGCAGATATTAGTACAATGTCATCAGCATATAGGAATATTTCCCCATGTTTAATAGACTTAAAAATACTATTTACATAAACCAGGAACAGTATGGGCCCCAAAATGGAGCCTTGAGGTACCCCAAATTTTATATCCCTAAAACTACTAAAGACATTTCATATCTTAATAGTCATTCTACGGTTTTTGAGGTAATCAACCAATTTAGTAATATTCCTCTTATACCCACCTCTTCCAATTTCTCTATCAATATTATGTGGGACACAGTATCAAATGCTTTACTATAATCTATAAATAATAAAATAATATGATTATATCTATCCAAATTATTGTTTATAATGTCCGAGAACGAATCTAGTAAAAGCTTTGTACTTTTGTTCTTTTGGAAACCAAACTGGTTACTGTGTATGATATTGTACATGGAGAAAAAGTTTATTAGAATATTTGCTACATGCTTTTCCATAATTTTATCAATGCTGGGTAAGATTGAGATAGGTCTATAATTAGTTGGATCACTGTGGGACCCCCCTTTGTAAATGGGCCTCTCAACTGACATTTTAAAATTTTCTGGTATGCTTCCTGACTCCAAAGTTTTATTTAGTCCTTTAGTCTAATATTGTCAATTCCGGGTGCTTTTTTGTGGTTTAGGGATTTAATAATTTTTGCGACCTCATTGTTAGATACTTTTGTTACAACAATAGAATTACCAAGCGTATGTGTAGTTAAGTCACATAATTTTAAGTTGCATTTATGAATTAGTTTTTCAACCGAATTAGTAAATTGGTTTCCAAAAGTGTCAGAGATTTCTTGACTGATAAGGTTTTTGCCCATATACTTCAATAACGTATAATCTGCATCCAACTTTGAGTTACAACTAAGTAACTTATTTATCTCCTTTCATATCCCCCTTTAGTAAATGAAATTTGCTATAATAATACTCTTTTTTTGCCTTTCTGATTAAATTATGGACAAAATTCCTTTGTTGTTTATAATTTAATTTCTAATCATCTTTTGAGGGATTATTTTTCCATTTCCTATAGAGTTTATCTCTCTTTTGTATCTCTTTTAACACTTCATCTGTCATCCAGTTTTTATAATTAACAGACCTTTCGTAGGTTCTGGTTGATTTAGCTGTTTTATAAATATAATTGTATTCTCTTTTTTTATACATTGAATGGATGTTATCAGTATTATATATGTCCATCCAATCTATGAAACGGTATGCTGATCTAATTTTCCTCTCATCCAAATAGTCAATTGATTCAAATATTTGCTTTTTCTGTAATTTAACGGTGCAACTGATTAAATAATGGTCTGATATAGTTGTTTGTACGAGGAAACTGGAGATGACATTAGTTTGTCCTCTATAGTTAATGTGATCGATACAAGATTTTGTTAATTTGCCAAGTCTAATCTCTTCCCTAGTATAGCCTTCAATTAATTGTATAAATCCCAAACTTGATAACATATTTTGGTATTCAATGGCATATGAATCAAAAGTATCTCGAATATTAATATTTACATCCCCTATTACAATAACGTTCTTGTTCACCAATATTTTTAATAAATTATGCAGTTCTTCAATGAAGTTAATTTGTTTGTAGATGGAGGCCTATAAATTCCTGTTACTAAGAAGGTAATGTTACTAATATTGATTTCACAACCAATAACTTCTGCAGTGACACCAGAAATATTCAGCCTCTTAACAACTATGTTATTTTTAAAGTAAAATATTAAACCACCTCCTTTTTTATGCTCCCTTAAATTGTGAGTCATACTATATCCTTGTAAACTATGATGGGAAATATTTTCCTCATGTAAGTTAACTTCTGTGAGCAACAAAAATGGGAGTTCAGAGGCATTAGATAATTCCATTAATACATAAGAAATTTCATTCCAACAATTTTTCAAACTTCTCACATTTAGGTGACAAAATAATGCATCTTTGTTACGCAAATTTAAAGTTAAGTCCTTAAGACTAGCATATTCAGTAAAAGGAAAATTGTCATTAAAATCAAGATCCATGAAGAGCAATTTAGAACAATTATAATATCTATATATTATTGTATACTAATAGAAGAAGGTATTTATGTAATCATCCCTTGCTAGTTAATTTTACAGAGATCTTTTTCACTTAATATTTTCCTAATCTGAGAATTTTCATCCTTTCTTGCTAGTATTTTCTCATCTTTGAACCAACAATATTTATAGTTCGTTTCCCTAGCTCTCATCTTTGCTTTCCACAGGAGTTCATTAAAGTACCCGGTTAGACAATCGTTTATATAAATATTATTCTTATAGTAAGATTTAAATTGATGCTCCCTTAACTTGTATCTCTTTGCCATAATGCTTTGTTTAGTATTTTTGTCACTGAATTTCACTACTACTTTCTTTTGCTTATTCTTAGGTTTCAAAATATAGAAATCCTCTATATCTTTTTTCTGAATAGATTCACAACCCAAATCATTAATTTTAAGACTTTATCCTTTGCTTTGCCTATATCATCCTCCACTTCATTTAACCCCACAATTTCTAGATTACACTGAAGTTGTTTCTGTTCAAGAATGTTAATCTTTTCAGTCAGTACATCAATTTTTTTAATCTTTTTCGGCATTATCACTACGTATAACGCACACTTCTTCCTTTAGTTCCTTTAATGCCTTGTTGTTGGCACTTAGTGTAGCTTTTAAATCATCATAACTCTCAGAAAGGAACTGTACAGTTTGTTTAATGTCTTTTAATTCAACACCCAAAGATTTAATACTATTATAGATTTTTCCACTATTTACCTTTTCTTCAGTGTCCTCATCGTTGTACACATCTGGATTTCTACATATTTGACACCTCCACTCTTCTTTATTCTTAGCCGATTTTGCTTTCCATGTATTCTCTGAAACTCCTGAACATGCAAAGTGTAACTTGTACATACATCCTTTGCATGTAATGAACTTGCCGTCTTTTGGAAGAGCTTGTTTACATTTATCGCAGCTCATATCAACACTCATATGTTTTAGAGGCAGAAGTGAGCCACGAGATGTCACCACTATAGATGCAGCAGGAGACGAAATTAGAGTTTTAGACACTGCAGACACGGGGTACCAAAGAGGTTAACCTGCGATACTAGCGCCAAAATTTCTAAAAACGGATAATTCTGACACTATATACGTTGCTAGATTTGCTAGCTAGCGTTTCCGGTCGAATCGCTTCCATTTCCGGTGCTTCACGCTTTCTTTGATTGTCGTGTGGTGGTGACGTGAATTGCTGTTTAATGATTCACAATCACCTAATTGGCCCTTGTTTTACAGATTCCTTTGGATTTCGGATCGACTCGTTGATGTGAATTGCTGTGTACTGATTCACAATCACCTTGTGGGGGCCTCACTTAAATCCCCCATTTTACCTGAAGTAATTGTCTACATTCCGGAACACTTTGCCTTCCCTATAAAAGCATTCGCGCTCGACCTCAGTCACTCTCTTTTTCTTTCGAGCAGTCACAGAGACGTCGAGCGCTCTTCCACAGGCTCCCTCCTCCGCGTCACGATTGTGAATAAGATTCAGAAAAAAGCACTCTCAGTTGTTTTTATTACTCCTCCTAAAATCATACGAAGTAATCACTTCATTGGTGACCCCGACGTGATACTTCCAGAAACGACATGAAAAATCCAGGCGGAAAACAACAAATGGGAGATGTCCCTGCGGAATCAGATTCTCCTGCCTCAGAAAGAATCGCAATACGTATTCCTCCATTTTGGTTAGACAAACCGGCTTTGTGGTTCGCCCAAATTGAAGCGCAGTTTCACCTTTCGGGCATAACGCGGGAGCAAACAAAATTTTATTTTACTGTTTCCCACCTTGACACGCGAGCAGCAGCGGAAGTGGAGGACATCATCATTACTCCACCGGCAAGAGACCCATTTACAGCTCTAAAAAACGCGCTCATTTCTCGATTATCGCAGTCACAAGAGACTCGAGTTCGAAGACTACTAGAGCGGGAAGAAATGGGAGACAGAAAACCATCACAATTTCTGCGTCATCTCCGTTCTCTCGCAGATGCTTCCATCCCGGATTCTCTTCTGCGCTCTCTTTGGATGGGACGACTTCCCCACAGCATGCAGGCGATTTTGGCGTCGCAAACTACCGCACGGCTGGAGGAACTTGGAGACTTGGCGGACAAAATTTTTGAGATAGCACCCGAGGCGCAAGTTGCTGCTGTTGACAACATCCCTCAAATTGCGGCGCTGCAAAGACAAGTGGATGAATTGACAAGGCAAGTGGCTGCTCTAGCGAGCTCACACGCATACCGCCGCAACCGTCCAAGAAGGCGTTCGCGATCACGTGACAGCCGCCGGACGCAGGCCTCCAGTCGAAGTCCCAGCGAAAGCAGCATATGCTGGTATCATCGGAAATTTGGAGAGCAAGCTCGCAAATGCATTTTACCCTGTACTTATCCGGGAAACACCCTGGCCAGTCGCTAGAGGCGGTGAGCGGCTCAAGGGCGCCTTTAAGCCGCCTCTTCGTCACTGACAAGGTGACCAAGCTCCGTTACTTAGTGGACACAGGTTCAGATCTGTGTGTTTATCCTCGAACTTTCGTTCGTGGACGACGGCAACGTGCAGACTATCAAGTGTTCGCAGCGAACGGCACTCTGATAAACACATACAGCACGCACATGATCACCTTGGACTTCGGAATCCGTCGACCTTTCACATGGCAATTTGTCATCGCCGATGTTTCGAAACCTATCATCGGAGCTGATTTCCTTTCCTTCTTTGGACTCCTGGTGGACCTACGGAACAAACGACTCTTAGATGGCATCACCGGCCTCTCCTCCCCAGGACAAAGTATTTCTCCGCGTGAGTCTATACCAAGAGTTAAAACAATTGACGGCTCTACCCCGTTTCACGCTCTCCTGGCTGAATTTCCAGATATCACCCGTCCGGAAGGTTCCATCAAGGACAGCAGGCACACCACGGTGCATCATATTCGAACCACGCCAGGGCCACCGGTTTGCTGCAAGGCTCGGTGTCTCCCTCCGGAAAAACTTGCCATTGCAAAGCGATGCTTTGAGGCTATGATTCATGCAGGCATCGCTCGCCGTTCGGAAAGCTCCTGGGCGTCACCACTCCATTTGGCCCCAAAAAAGACGGGAGATTGGCGACCCTGCGGTGATTATAGAGCTCTCAATACTCGTACCATACCAGATAAATATCCAGTGCGCACTCTAGAGGATTTCTCATACAACCTGAACGGAAAAACGATCTTCTCCAAGATTGATCTTGTCAATGCTTTTAGTCAAATACCTGTCGCAGAGGAAGACATTCCCAAAACAGCAATCATCACTCCATTCGGGCTCTTCGAATTCACGAGGATGACTTTTGGTTTGAGGAATGCTTCCCAAACATTTCAACGTTTTATTGACGAGGTAACTCGCGACCTTGACTTCGTTTTTCCATACATCGATGATCTTCTCATCGCCTCAAAGGACTTTGAGGAACACCTGCACCACCTGCGAATACTCCTTGCCCGTTTGACTCAATATGGCATTGTTATAAATACTGCCAAATGTGAATTTGGGCAATCTGAGATTGAGTTTCTCGGCTTTAAGGTTTCATCAGCTGGAATTGAACCTCCTCCATCGAAAGTCCAGGCCATTAAGGAATTCCCCCGTCCTATCACTGCCAAACAACTACGTAGATTCCTGGGAACGATAAACTTCTGTCGAAAATTCATCCCTAAAGCGGCCAACCTGCAAGCTCCTCTGCATGATTGCCTGAAAAATGGCGTCAAAGGTGATCACCAATTACACTGGACACCGGAAGCCACTTCTGCTTTCGAGGAATGCAAGGAAAGCCTTGCCTCGGTAACAAAACTTACGCATCCGACTCATGGCTCGCATCTAGCCATTTTTACGGACGCATCTAATACCGCTATGGGAGCTACACTACAGCAGCGCATTTCGCAAGACTGGCAACCCCTCGCCTTTTATTCCAGGAAATTCTCTGCAGCTCAGATGAATTACAGCACTTACGATAGAGAACTTTTAGCAATTTACATGGCAATTCACCAATTTCGTCACTGGCTCGAATACAATCTACACAGATCACAAGCCATTGATCTTTGCCTTTAAACAGAAGCCAGAGAAATGCTCAACACGTCAATTCAGGCATCTGGACTTCATCGCCCAGTTTTCCACAGACATACAACACATCTCTGGGAAGAATAATATTGTGGCGGATACATTATCACGAATTGAGTCAATTGCCTCACCAATTGACTATAATGCCTTGGCCCAGGCACAGGAGGGGGATGAAGAACTTCAGCGATTACTCTGCAGCACCGAAAGTAGCCTGCAGTTCAAAAAATTCCCCATTCCAAATTCCCCTAATTCCCTATATTGTGATATTTCCACTTCCTTTGCACGTCCTTTCGTTACAGTTGCTTTAAGGAAGAACGTCTTCGAAGCTCTCCATTCGCTTTCGCATCCGGGCGCGAAAGCTTCGGCCAAGCTCATATCTAATAGATTTGTTTGGCCTGGAATAAGGAAGGATTGTATGGCATGGGCTAGAGCTTGCATCCCCTGCCAGCACTCGAAGGTCTCGCGACACATCACATCACCAGTTGGCACCTTTGCTCTTCCAAGCTCCAGGTTCGAGCATGTCCACCTCGACCTCATTGGACCATTACCAATATCGAAAGCACAGCGTTACTGTCTAACGATCGTTGATCGTTTTTCCCGCTTTCCCGAAGCATTCCCTCTCGCGGACATCTCCGCGGAGACTGTCACAAGAGAGTTTTTTTCAGGCTGGATATCTCGCTATGGCATGCCGTTACGAGTGACCACGGACCGAGGTCGTCAGTTTGAAGCAGAACTCTTTGCAGCCTTGGCGCGGATAGCAGGGATTGATCATCTCCGTACCACCTCCTACCACCCAGCATCCAATGGTATGGTGGAGCGTCTGCACAGGCAGCTGAAGGCAGCTATCATGTGCCATCAGCCGACGTCTTGGACAGACTACCTTCCCATTGTGCTCATGGGATTGAGAGCAGCCTTCAAGGAGGACATAGCAGCCACGCCGGCCGAGATGGTCTTCGGGCAAACAATACGTCTGCCCGGAGAATTTCTGGCTCCTCGACCTGGACTTCCTGCCAGCCCAATGGACTTCGTGTCGCATATGCGTAGTCACTTTTACGCTCTGCGACCCGTTCCAGCCTCTCGACATTCCACTATCGCCACCTTCATCCACAAGGACCTCAAAACGGCCTCGCACGTCTTTGTCAGAAATGATGCAGTTAGAAAGTCGTTGCAGCCTCCCTACGATGGACCTTTTCCTGTCCTTCGAAGGAAGGACAAATTCTTCGATCTCAGCATCCGAGGAAGGAGGTCAGCAGTTTCGATCGATCGATTGAAACCGGCCTACATCCTTGCCGACGATCCTGCTACATCACCCACGCCACCTACACCACTGTCTGCAACATCTGTCGCGCCACCAGCATCAACGCCTGCTGCATCTGTCAGGCCACCGACATCGACGCCTGAGGCACAGCTGCAGCAGAAAACGCGCTCCGGGAGAATCATTCGATTCCCAGACAGATTTTAACTATATTAAATAATATTTATTTCTGTGTCAGATTGTCTTTGTTTACGCGGAGGGGGAGTGTTGTGGGGGCCTCACTTAAATCCCCCATTTTACCTGAAGTAATTGTCTACATTCCGGAACACTTTGCCTTCCCTATAAAAGCATTCGCGCTCGACCTCAGTCACTCTCTTTTTCTTTCGAGCAGTCACAGAGACGTCGAGCGCTCTTCCGCAGGCTCCCTCCTCCGCGTCACGATTGTGAATAAGATTCAGAAAAAAGCACTCTCAGTTGTTTTTATTACTCCTCCTAAAATCATACGAAGTAATCACTTCAACCTAATTTGGCCCTTGTTTTACAGATTACTTTGCTCCTTTTTCCTGTCGATTGTTTTCAAATATTTCTTAGGTAACTTTTTATTATTAACAATAACGTAATTGACGTGGATGCTACTTATAAGTTGCCACTAAATCCATGGTTTTGCATCTTAGTTTAATTCTAGGCTTTTCGATTTTACTTTGACTTTAACGATATCCCTTTGCACAAAGTAGTTTTTTTAGATGTTAATCTTAAATATTTTCAAACATTGTTTGGATTGGATTTAATTCATTTGATTAACTGTAGTGTTAGTGTTAGCTAGTACTTTGTAATTGAAATTGCAAGTTCCTGGAGTTTTCATGGAAACACACACGAGGGTGAAAAGTTTTATATAACCATAAGAGTGAATGCTAATCTTGATCATGCTTTACAAATTCTGAAAGTATGTGCTTTGTCGGGAATAAAGGACATACTCCATTCCGTTCTAATGATGTACATGTCTGCAGATGAAATAATTATAAATATGACACTTTATGTCAATAATTTCATTTTTAATATTATAATATTGTATTCTGTGATCTTATGGATGTGTGCTCAGATCAGATCAGATTCGGGTTAGCGGCTTTTGGCCTTTTGCAGAACTGTTTTGGAAGTAGCAACTTCCCTATCAGTATTGGTAGTGTTGGCAACACATGGCTTTTGCAAAAACATAACTAAGATTAAATTTATAAACTAGATAAAGCTATTTACAAGGTTACAACAAAAAGGAATAGTATTTACATTGTTAATGAGATAAAGATTTTATTGATTCTTTCTTTCTTTTTGAACTAAAGAAATTTTATTTTGGTGCATAAGCATTTTTTTTTCTTTTTTTTCCCTCTTTCCCCAGGATGGTTTTTTTTTTTAAATTAATTAATTTTTTCTTCCTGGGGTGACGGTTTGAACATACATATATTTATTTTACCATAATACAACATGGAGACTACAGCTAGGAGTTAGAACGAGAAAACAAATGATTACGAAAAAACAAATGACTACGTAGGATGTATCGGGAATGTTATGTACAGGGGTAGGCTGCCAGAAAAACATCTTCAACGGAGGGCGTAGGAGGGGCCCTCAACATAGCATGGTAGATGACATAAGTTTTTTAAGTTGCGTATAGCATTGTTTATAAAAAAAAAAGTAGAATATAAGAATATGAAGTAGAATATAAAAGTTGCATTGGTAAGTGGTATGAGCAATGGCGAGCATCATTATCAAAGGCCAATGTTTATGGCCTGTTTTGGCTGCTTGTAAATGGTGGATAGAGTTAGCTGATCCATTATTATGCGAAAATTATATTCTTATGTTGAGTGGGATTGTACAACTCAGCAGAATTGAGAGTCAGCTAGCAGTAAAAATTAGCAAGCTGGTTATAACAACTCTTCATGATAGTGATGGTTGAATCATTTTCCAGGCATTGAGATGGCTGCTCCTAGAGTGCTGATTATTGGGGACTCCCAGTTCTATCGCTGACAAGGACACAAAATATTGTGGCCGCCTTTTTATTTCCCTTGCCTGCCAGGATAATTGACTACTAGCAGAAACAGAAATGAAAAGGAGGCAAAAATCGGAGGCGGCTAGAAGATAAGAGAAGACATGACCGATGGGGAGCCGAAGCTGAAATAACTCAAAGATATTTCAAATTGTTTTATGTATATACTTAGAGGTATACTATGATTTTGAGAATTTAGTCCAAGTAATTACATAAAAAAGTTGTGAACGGCATGTGTTTTAAACTGAATAAAAAGTGGTGTAAAATTTTATCTGCAATAAAATGGGATTATATATTTTTATAATGCATTTGTGCCAAATTTCACTTCAAAACCACCTCTGCCTAAGATTGTCTCAGAGTCGAACCTGGTTGACTGACTCAGAAATGCAGTCTGTGAAATTCAGTGGTTATTCAGGCTTGTCTTATTAATGTTGAAAAATCATGATCCTCAGGAAGTATTATGATCAAATACTTTAGAAATCCACTATCATATCCAAAGCATAATGTATTAAATATTATTTAATGTAAAATGCTTTATTTAAATGTAGAGAAATGCGCAAGTATTGCTTTTAACAAAATAAAATGTCCGTTAAATTCTGTTAATATTTTAGATGGTGAGAGGTTACCCAAAGTTGAATCGATAAAAGATTTCGGAGTAGTTTTTGATTCAACTTTATCATTTTCTTATCACTTGGAATTTGTGACATTGAAATCGCTGAAATTATTATGATTATAATAAGATCTACAAATTTTGTATATATCTTTCGTACGTTCACATCTTGATTATTCAAGTATTATTTGGTCACCTTATATAAAAACTTACATAAAATTTATTGAAAGGGTACAGCACAAATTTTTAAGGCATGTATATTATAAATTGGGTAATGGCGATAATAATGTATGCTATGAATCACTTTTATATCAATTAGGATTATCTCCCTTATCTTCTAATAGAACTAAATTTGATTTAATCTTTATTTATAAGTTAATGGATAATTTGATAGATGCCCCTGAACTACTACAGTTAATCAATATAAGAGTACCAAGTCATTCTGTACGTGATTCTTTTCCATTTGTTTGTCAATATCACAAACAGAATTATGCATTTCATAGCCGAATAAATAGAGTACAACAAATTGCAAACCATTTTAGAAACCATTTTAGAAGTGAGCTAGACATTAATACTACCATTCCTGTAATAAAACACTTAAATGTTGACTCCTATATCTATGAGTTTTTTAAATATTATTTTTTTCCAAGGTTTTTCTTTTTGTTTTAATGTTCGTCTTGAATGTTTATTTTAAAGTTTGTATGGTAATGTTTGTAATTTATAGATTATGTGTATGTATTGCCATCAAACAATGATTTAGATTACATAATTGGATAGGCTGAACTTTTGTAATTATATTATGACGTTCAAAAGGTATTATGCTTTATACTTTTATAGTTTAAGAATTTCTTTGTAACCTTTGTTAAATTCTGATTGTGTTTTTACCTGTGTCTAACTAAATAAAAAATAAAGATATGTTAGTGGATATTACAAAACGTTCCTCGAACATAAATTCCAACTCTACATGCAAGTGCTTCTCTTGAATGAAATGACTTTCACGGACCTTACAAACGCTGAAATTAATTATGCGTAGCTAAATTATTAAGATGGTGATTTGTTAAAATATATAGCGTCAGAATTACTAGTTTCGTAGTGCATTTCATGAGAATCTGATGTGTATACATATACATGTGAAAGGTTGACCGCAAAGGTTCCCCATGTCAGATTTAAGTTTTAGAAGTTTTACAAACGCCAAAATCAATTTATGCATAGCTAAATTATTAAGATGGTGATTTGTTAAAATATATAGCGTCGGAATTACTAGTTTCATAGTGCATTTCATGAGAATCTGATGTGTATACATATACATGTGAAAGGTTGACCGCAAAGGTTCCCCATTTCAGATTTAAGTTTTAGAAGTTTTACAAACACCAAAATCAATTTATGCATAGCTAAATTATTAAGATGTGATTTGTTAAAATATATAGCGCCGGAATTACTAGTTTCATAGTGCATTTCATGAGAATCTGATGTCTATACACATACATGTGAAAGGTTGACCGAAAAGGTTCCCCCATGTCAGATTTAAGTTTTAGAAGTTTTACAAATGCCAAAATCAATTTATGCCTAGCTAAATTATTAAGATGGTGATTTGTTAAAATATATAGCGTCGGAATTACTAGTTTCGTAGTGCATTTCATGAGAATCTGATGTGTATACATATACATGTGAAAGGTTGACCGCAAAGGTTCCCCATGTCAGATTTAAGTTTTAGAAGTTTTACAAACGCCAAAATCAATTTATGCATAGCTAAATTATTAAGATGGTGATTTGTTAAAATATATAGCGTCGGAATTACTAGTTTCATAGTGCATTTCATGAGAATCTGATGTGTATACATATACATGTGAAAGGTTGACCGCAAAGGTTCCCCCATGTCAGATTTAAGTTTTAGAAGTTTTACAAATGCCAAAATCAATTTATGCCTAGCTAAATTATTAAGATGTGATTTGTTAAAATATATAGCATTGGAATTACTAGTTTCGTAGTGCATTTCATGAGAATCTGATGTGTATACATATACATGTGAAAGGTTGACCGAAAAGGTTCCCCATATCAGATTTAAGTTTTAGAAACGCCAAAATCAATTTATGTGTAGCTAATTTATTAAGATGGTGATTTGTTAAAATATATGGCGTCGGAATTAATTCTTTTATAGTGCATTACTATACATATACATGTCAAAGGTTGAACGAAACGGTTGTGCATGTCCGATTTGTTTTGGTTTTTCATTCGCCAAAATCAACTGAAATCAACTTTTAAAAGTTTTATAAACGGCAAATTCACTTAATAATAAAGATAAGGGTAATAATTACAGATAATATTTATTCAAGTGGTTATTTTTGAAGTATGTTGTGCCGATGTTTAGTTGTCCACAGTGAATTATTCACCATCTTTCATTTATAACATGGCCGCAATGGCGCTAGTCTCGCAGGTTAACCTCTGAGGGAATTCTTTACGTTTAATTTGTAATATGGCCGCATTTGGCGCTAGTATCGCAGGTTAACCTTTTTGGTACCCCGTGTCTGCATTAAGAACGACTCACGAAATTAAGGTGGTTCCACCGTGACTGAAGGGTTTTAGGAGAAGGAAAATACTTTGTTATTAATTTACGAACATGTGCAAAAAAAATTACTTCAACCTTTCTAGTAGATAGAATATTAAATTTATTTGTGAGAGTATTAACAAACAATATAATATTAATTACGTGTAATTATTGGTTAGCATATTAATTTTCGCAAAGACTGAAGTTTGACTCATATTTCTCCAAGCCATGTTGACGAAAAAATTAGTTTTTCTTACAAATAAATGATTCCTTAAGTGTTATTAACTATATAAATATAAAATATTCTTATTACAAATCTATTTTTAGTTTGGAAATATGTATTTTCTTTTATAATATATGTATAGCAGCGGGCGAAATCCTTAAATTTGGCAACATTGTATACAAAGATTGTATATGGCATCAACTTCCAGTTTTCGTGAGCGTTACTTGTTTACTGCGATAGTTTGTGGGTTTGTGCACAGCCCGGAAATGGAAGGAGTGGGGGTGAAGCCAGCTCATTCGCGCATCCGCCATGTTACGTTCCCCATAGAGCCCATAGATCAACCGGATCCAAGGTAACTAGAATAGGAGGTAATGATGTTGTAGATGGAAATGAATGTAATTAGGGCTTGTTCACATCTCGTAAGCATATGCGATTAGAATTCCATTCTCTATCGCTCTTGTGAGAAAAATATGATTCCTGCGTATACTTACGTTCTTCAGAACATTTTCGCCATAAATTTCTTGACAAATTTAAAGTGAGTGAATATTGTAAACGTCTAATATTGCTTAACGAAAACTTTATCGTTTAGCTTCTATCATTCTCATTAGTAGGATATTTGACGACAGCACGGCGATGAGGAATTCATTCACTTTAGCGATCTAGCCTATGATATTCTTTAATATATGCTTGTATAATTTATTAATTTTCCTACCAGTTCAGAGGTGGGCGGGCCACTCTGCCCACATCAGATCGGACGTATTGTACATGATACAATGCAGGGGTGAGGCCGTTCCCCACTAGGGAATTCTCTGCCAAATCTTTCATTTACCTTAAAAGAATTACTGAGCTACAGAATGTATCAAAACCGAAGATTATTGCAGAGCACCACTATTGACCACATCAGGTGAAATGAAGAGAAATTCTTGTTTTTCAGTGGACAAAAAAAGGAAGTTGTGACATTATTTACTATATACAGAAAGGGAAAATAAGAAATGAAAAAATAATAATAAATAATAAATCTTTATTTACGGATTTGGAGCAGTTTGCTCTTTATCCAAAATGACAATACAAGAATAGCATAAAATATCATATGTCACATTACAGCTTGTATTATTTACGTCTATACCAGGATATAGTCTACAAAAAAAATTTTAAAAAACTTAAGATAAATAATTTTTCGATACAATGTCTTTTAAATTTTATGAAAGTCATTAAAAAAGTCTAAATCTAAACTGGCTACCATCATTACACGATTTATTGTATTATATATTGCGTAATTGAACTTGTGCCAGTCTATTATGAAATGAGGACATTTCCGTAACTGCTTGGTTGGTACATGAAAAGTAATTGCTTCCAAAAGGAGTGAGCAGTCAATTATGTTATTGATGATTTTATATAACAATATTAAGTCAATGTGGGTGCGTCGAATAGAGAGAGGGAGTATATTTAGCAAGGAGAGCATAAAATCATAAGAAAAATCCCCATATTTAACCGTAATTTATAAGCACACAACCTTAGAAATTTATTTTGCACTTTTTCAACTCTTCAAATGGAGGTATTATAACAAGGTGACCAAACCGATGAACAATACTCAAGGATTGGTCGAACAAGAGAGCAATAAATTATTTTATGTTTGAACATCTTTAAAATCATACGTTTCTATTAATAAAACCTAATACCCTTAAAGACTGTGATGTTGGTGTCCAGTTTTCTTGTCTTATTAAATTTTGTGCTAATACTCACGCATGTAATGAGATGTCTTCTTTTCCTGTTTTCTTACGTCGATTGTACTTGAAAGTACAACCGAACACTACACAAGAGTTCACCATTTTCTCCAATGCACTCGAAAGATAAAATATTAGCAGGTAATTGTTAATTACGCTACAAAATCCTATAACTCAACACTGACAATGAGAACTGGCGGCAACGTTTATGTGAATCAATCTTGTTTTGGGGAAGGCAAGATGGCTGCCAGGAGTGGGAGTTGGCTTCAGCGCACTCTATGGGCAAACATAGGGAGCCTCCGGGCTGTGGGTTTGTGGACACATTGCCACTTTTAAAAAAAATGTTTTTTGGGCAGGTGTCATATAAATAGAGTTACTTGGTCAAACAATTTACGAATGATGATTGTGAAAATGCACACAATGCATTATATGATGTACATACAATCGTTAAATAAATTGCTAGATACATTGAAAGTAGATCAGAAGGCAATTTTATCTAATGCTGTATCATATGAGGATGACATTAATTTAAGGAGTAACAAAATGAAAATTTTAGAAGCTAAAAAGACCCTCCAGCCATTGAAAGGTAATATTATATCTGCTACTATGGTAAATAAAATCATAATTTTTCATAACTCTTGATGATATCATAAAAATATATAATGAAAGTGGAGAAGAGGGTCTCAAACTAATTTTCTGTGAAGATGTTGGTGGTAAACCTAGAATTACAAAAAATAAAAAAATTATCTATTTTCAGTTTTTTGATAAATTTGCAATCTGTATTTTAAACACTTTTGTTATGCATTTAGTACACATGCAATGTAATAATGTAATGCATTATAGTTGCCTTTATATCAATGATATCTTGAATGTGATTGTTGACAGTTATTAATACACTTTAGTGTTTATAATTTTGATTCTCCTTCATATGTGGTGGTGTTACCATTTATGCCAAATCTGGTTTTATTTTATCTGACCTAAATTTGAATGTCTTCTGAAAAGGTTTTTGAGTGTTGTGCTGCCATTTTAAAGTCAAATAGTGTAAGATATGCTTTACTTTGTGTTTATCGCTCTCCAAGTGGTTCCTTCAGAGATTTTCTCTGCTTTCAATGAAGCTGTTCAATACATACTTGGTAAAAAGATGGAGAAATTCATAATCTGTGCTGATCTCAATGTAAATCAGCTTAACAACACAAAAGAAAAAATGATTTACTTAATATGTTATCCAGTATTGGCCTCTTATGTTCTCAATAGGGAACCTACTCCTGTTTCCTTTCAATCCTGTTCTCTTATTGATTTGATAATATCAAACTTGTCAGTGAATGATATCTCCTGTAAAACTATATATACTGAATTTTGGAATCTGGTAATACATTATATATTTTCTTCGCATTTAAACTTTAAATTCCTCAAATAAGAATGAATTTCTTTTAGGACAATGAATTTTGGAACTTTACTTGGCCCAAGTCCGAATGTGTAAAAGACACTAGAAACTGCCAATTATTACGGAGCTCAGGAAGTCCACAAAACACTCAGCAACGGCGATAATAATACATATCAATAACAATATCAATTTCATATGATAACATTGGATCGCCCATCTGCAGCTTTCGTGTTGAACTGATGAATTATATTAATAATTATTATTATTATTATTTCATCTGAATATCAGGTATTACGTACAGAGTAGACAAAAACCGTGCATTATCTACATATGTACATGCATCTGACATGGTGGTGTCAATTGACATCACCATATTTTCAAAAAATCCTACTCTCAATATACTTGAAATATTTTGTTATCATCATTCCTACTTACAATTCGTACTTTCATTAAACAACTGTCATAATTATTCTTCATTAATCTGCTGAAAAAACACTATCGCCAAGAAAAATTCACACCTGGGCAACAGCAATTCGTAACCTCCCTGACCTCTCCTGTAACCGAGCGGAATTGCCGCTCAGTACAATAATTGTCGTTCCGGGCGAGATTCCTCTGCCCTTGCCGACAATAATGACTTTGCAAACTTTGTCTGGGTGTAAATTATTTGGTGTCGATACTGTATATCCTAGAAGGTGTAGATAACGAAACAAGTTTGAAGAAAGAACTCGCGAGCAAGTTACTGTAATGAGGACGAACAACAATAGCCAAGGAAAACGTAAACAAAAACAAAAAAGGAAGGGAAGGGGAAGCAGGCGACTCGCCAAGCGTATCCCTCCGCTCAGCTGATTTCGCTCGAGCAGGAGGAGAGGGGAGGCTCCTGCGGGCCTCTGCGTGCCGGTGTCCGCACTACTCCTCCGCTGGAAGGGCCCTCTGCCCTAACGTAGCCTCCGCCTCTTCGGCGGAGGGAGGTCCTCAGCCAGCTCAGTGGCCGAGCGCGGGCGACGGTCCCAGGTGGAGCAGGTGTTCCGTCCCAGAAGGCGAAGTTCTGGGGAAGCCTTGAGGAGCAGCGCCGCGTAGTACTTCCGGGCCGCCGCCGCCAACCGCTCGTCCAGGGAGGGTACGCCCGCCATGTCGTAGGTGGCGTCATTGGTGACGGTCCACCCGAGACTGAGGATGGACCTCAGGCACCTCCTCTCTGCCACGGAGAGCAGCTGGCGCGAGGACTTGTTGATCCTCCCGTTCCACGCTGGAGACGCGTACAGTAGTGTCAGGGCCAACACTGCGTGGTGGATGCGCAGCCTACCCCGGAGGGGTATTTGCGGAGCCCGTAGGAGCGGCGCCAGCGCCGCCCTCTTCCGGAGGGTCTTCCTGACAGCCTGGCGGACGTGGTCCCCGAACCGCAGCCTGGAGTCCAGTGTCACCCCCAGGTAGGTGGCCGTGTCCTGCCACTGGAGCTGCTCCGTCTCAACGATGACCCCGTCCGGGTCCTCGTCCGTGCCTGTGTGGAACAGGATTGCCTGTGTCTTCCCGGGGTTGATGGAAATGCGCCATGCTCTGTACCAGTCCAGCAGCCGATAGATCGCAACCTGTAGGTACTTAGCAGCCAAGTGCTGCTTGAGCGACCTTGAGATGACCGCTGCATCGTCTGCGTACAGGGCAAGCATGGTGTTCCAGCCGAAGTCCGTCGGGATGTCTGCCGTGTAGATGTTGAATAACACCGGGCCGAGGACGGACCCCTGCGGAACACCAGATGTTATGGTCTTCCGGGAAGACACAGCGTGCTGCCAGGAGACCCTGAAAGTTCTGCCCCTCAGGTAGGCCGCCACCAGGTTCTGCTGCCAGCCAGGGAACTGGAAGCGCCTCAGCTTCAGCCGAAGACCCCCGTGCCAGACGCGGTCGAACGCCTTGGAGATATCGAAGAAGGCTCCGGCCGATGAGCACTTCTTATTAAAACCGTCCGCGATGAACTCGCAGACGCGGGAGAGCTGGTGGGTCGTGGCATGCTCCGACCGGAATCCGAACTGCTGCGGGGGGAGGATGTCCCTCTCCGAGAGGAATCTCTGCAGGTGCAGAAGGAAGATCCTCTCGAAGAGTTTCCCCAAGCCATTGAGCAGGGAGATCGGGCGGTAGTTCCCGGCCTCGTCCGGGGGCTATCCGGGCTTGTGCAGGCAGATGACTCGCGCCTCCTTCCAGGTCGAAGGGAAGTGGCTCAGCCGCAGGCAGGCCGTGAATACTGCCGCCAGCCAGAACCCGAATGCCCGCGGGATCTGCCGCAGCACCTCGTTCCGGATGCCGTCCACACCCGGCGCTTTCCGGAGCCGGAGCGACCGCAGAGCTCTCCCAACGTCGTCTGGCAGGATGACAGGGGCCGCCTCGTCATCAGCGTCGGCAGCTTCCAAGGTGTCGGGCGGATGACCCGGCGAGAAGACCTCCTCTAGGTGGCAGGCGAGACCGTGCGGCGTCCTGATGGGCGGCTCGCTGACGGCGGGGTCCTGTCGCAATGCCGCGGCCATTCTCCACAGAGCACCAGGGTTGGTGGAGATGCCGGTTAGCTTCCTCGCCCACGTCCTCTCCCGGTGGGTAGAGATGTCATCGCGGATCTTATGCTGCATCCGCAGCAGGACCCGTCGCAGGTGGGGGCAGCCAGAGCGTTGGAAACGGCGCCGAACCCTATTCTTCTCCCGGATCTCCGTGAGGATGGGCGGGGGAAGCTCCAGGTAGTCGGGAGCGGTGACGACCAGGGTCGGGACTGCCGCATCCGCAGCGCGGATGAGGCGGGTGGTGATGTCCGAGACACAGTCGTCTATGGCACCAGGCGACGACAACTCGGGGATGTTCTGCGGAAGGCTATCTGTAAGAGTAGCGCGGAAGCCGTCCCAGTCCGCCTGATGGAAAAGGCGGATCTCCCTGGGGGGTAGCTGCCTCGCCCTGGCACCCACGCTGACCAGCACCGGGTTGTGATCACTGGCGAGGCATGGGATCGCAGAGGCGCGAATGGGGAAGCGCAGCCCCCTGTGGAGGGCGAAGTCCAGGACATCCCCGCGGCCATCATGGTGGAAGCGCGTAGGCTGATATGGGGAAGCGATGCCCACCCCGGTCTGGTCCAACCAGCTCCGCAGCGCCACTCCCCTTCCGTTCGAGGTGGACGAGTTAAAGTCCTGGTGCTTAGCGTTCAAGTCCCCACCCGCCAGCACCGGCATTGGGGTCGCAAAGATGGCCCCCAGGTCTTCTGGGCGCATCCGCTTCGACGGCGGCAGGTAGCAGGATACCACCCTCGTAGGGAAGCCTCCAATCTCTACCACCACCGCCGTGGTCTCGATGTGCCCCGACGTCAGGAGGTCCGCATAAGCCGGCACGTCGTCCCTAACCAGGACAGCCGTCCCGCCCCCCCTGGTCATCACCGCATCCTCCCTGTCCCTCCGGAACACCCGGAACCCCGGGACTCTCCAAGACTGCCCCGGCCTCAGGAATGTCTCCTGGAGGAGAGCCAGCATCACTCCCTGCCGCTGTAGGAAAGACAGCAGCTCCGGAGTCTTTCGGGTGATGTTGCCCCCTGCGTTCCAGAGGGCAATGGTGCAGCAAGTCTCCTTCAGGTTACGGGCCATCTCGACGCCGTTGCAGCTGTTGGGGCACCCTGCCCCCCGAGAGCTGGGAGGATAGCGCCCTGGTGATGCCTATAAGAGTCTGGAGGACAGCGCCAAGGGGGTCGTCATGCGGGTCCTCTGCAGCCGGTAGCCCTGGTGCTACATGGTATCGCTGCCGCCGTCCCCGCGGTGGGTTCACTTCTCCCACAGGTTCGCGCCGCCGTTGCTGCTGCTGGGCAGGGAGGGGAGGATATTCCTCCGACGCCTGTAGCGGTGGAGGTTCCCTCCGCCTTCCGGGTGCAGCTGGTGGCGCCTGGGCCGGTCCGTTAACCCAGCCGCTCTCCCAGGCGTTGACTCTCCCGTAGGAGGGGTGGGACTGCCGGGGCTGGGCTGGCAGGGGTCCCTGCTGCTGGGATCGGGGACGGCGTCTGGGCAGCCGCCTCTGCTGCACCCTCTCCATCTCCGCGGCGTAGACGCTGCAGGTCTTGGAGAATGCTAGATGTTGCCCACCGCAGTTGCAGCAGACGGGCGGTGCCGTGGAAGGCAGGGTACAGGCCTTGCCCTCGTGCGACCCCGCGCACTTATAGCACCGGGGTGCCGAGTGACAGTGCGCGGAGGAGTGCCCTAACCGGTTGCACCGGAAGCACATTTGCGGTGTCTCGTGCATGAATGGGCGGACATGCACCCTGGAGTTCCCCAGGTATGTCTGCCCGGTCAGGTCTTGCGGTCGCCATTCCGGCGACGGCGTGACGGAGGCCACGTATAGAGGCAGGGGCTGCCGGTCCTCCCCCCTCATCTGGCGCACCCGCATCACCGGGATTCCGAGGAAGGCCAGGTCCTCGAAGATGTCCGCCTCCGGGGTGAACTCATCCTGGGTCCGGATGAGGTATGCCGACAGCCTCTCTGATTTGTCCTCCCAGGTGGACAGCTGGGCGCCCTTCTCCAGCAGCAGGGAGCGAACCGCCGCGTAGTCCTCTCCTGTCTTTAGGTGAAGACGCACCGCGTCCCCCACCCCCACCACGGCCGGACGGATTAGGTTCCGGAGCTCCCGCATGCCGGTGACCTCGTAGACCTTGAGGGGCGGGGGCCGCTTCGCCTTGGGCGGTGGCGCCTCAGACGTATCCATGTCGCCAGAGGTAGCTGCAGAGTCCTGCGCCTCATCCACGGTGAGCGGGGCAAAGCGGTTGCTTGTTGATACCGCTGTCGAAGCGGCGAGGCATTGCCGCTTGTGCGCTGATTGCTCCGCCGTGAGAAACGGCTGAGGGCGCCGGGCGCTCAACCTGGGCTCCGCTGGGTGGGCCCCCACCGGAGGAACCGGAGGCCTGGCCGAGGTGGTAGTAGCAGTAGAGGGCTTTGGAGTGCCCGAGGTGCCGGGAGTTGCCTGAGTGCGAGCAGGCAGGGAGCCCGCCTCCCTTGCACTCATGGTGTGCGCTGCCGTCTCTATCCCCGAGGGGAAGAGGATACGCGCAATGGCAGTCGGTAATGAACCGGGTTGCGCCTCTGTAAGAGCTGTAACTCCCTCCGTCGTCCCCTAAAGAGTGGCTCGGGAAAGTCACTACTATCGCAAGAGCGGGACTCGGCAAGATCGCTAAATTCGCTATCTTACTGGAAAATCGAAATCCGAAATCCCCTTACAGTGTCCCCGCCTGATCGCCTGATACTCCTGGCTTGTGCGGAAGTAGCCGCACAGATAGTTACTTAAGTCGTTCCGGGCGAGATTCCTCCGCCCCTTGCGACTTTAATGGCACTGCAGACTTTGTGTGTGGATGCGAATTAATTGTCTAGATACCGTGTTACCTAGAAGGTGTCGGGAACGAAAGAAGCAGACGAAAGACTCCGCGAGCGGAGTTTGTTGTGGGGGCGAGACGACGTAAGAAAATAAAACAAAAACGGTAAACATAGGAAAAAAGGGGAAGGGAAAGGGAAGGGGGAGCAGGCCATATGGCCAGTAATGAGGTCCCGCCCAGCTGACTTCGCCGGGACGGGAGAGGGGGGGAGCTTACGCCCCGATGGTCGTGGCCACCAGCTGGCGGCGGACGGGGAGGGGAGATATCTGGCGGTTTTGCCCGGTGTCGGGCGCCGACCGAGTCCGCGAGCGTAAGAGGTGCCTGGCGGGTCGCTCCCCGCCAGGGGTACGCTAGGCGAAATGGCAGGCGTGGTATATAATCACGCGGGGCAGTTGATACCCCGCGTATCCGGAACTCTTTTGGAGACTGTTAAAGTGGAGTCTTCCACCCCATATGGGTGGGTGGAGCACCCGGGCTAGTTGGGCCAGGGTAGAAAGGTTTTACCCCGCAGTGACTTCCTGCGGGGTGGGGGAAGACTTTTTCCCATGACATTTTTTAAGACCACATGATGAATATGATCGGAGTTAATGTAAGGGAAAGGATAGCAAGACAGAGTAAACCCTATTTTGTTAAATAAGGAGTATTTCCTTGGGTAGTTTAAATTTGCCTTTCTTTGCTTCGTCATAATCCCAAATATTAATTGTGTGCGGAGTATTTGCAAGGGACTTCTCGAAGCTCGCGACCCTTCTTCGAATGAAGTCGTGTATGGCCGGGATCCGGTGTGCATTTCTAATTTCGTATGCTGGTACGAATCGGGGCTGGTTCGTGATGAATCGTAGTGTTTTGTTTTGGAATGTTTCTAATTTTGTTCTGTGCGTATTTGCCGAGTTACCAAAAAACTCGCAGCCGTACAGAAGGGTGGACCGAATAATTGATGTATACAGCTGAATTTTGTCACTCAGCTTCAATTTTCAATTTTGTCTTAGGAGCGGCGCGAGCAATTTCCTCACGCCGCATGCTTTTCTCAGTGCCTGCTGCACGTGCAACCCCCATGTGAGTTTGCTGTCGAGGTGTAACCCTAGGAATTTATGGCTGGAAAGCAATGGTATCTTGGAGCCTCGCAGTTGGAGGCGGAAAGAAGGTTGAAATTTGGGCCTTCGTGTGAAGTTGACATGCACGCTTTTGTCAGCGTTTATGTCAATCTTCCAGTCCAGCGTCCACTTTTGGAGAAGATTCAGATGATCTTGGATACGTGTTACAGCCACGTCGACGACCCGCGATTGTGAAGAAATCGCAGTGTCGTCCGCGAACATTTAGACTTGAGTATGTGGAGATGATTGGAGGTCACAGACATAGAGGTTCAAGAGGATAGGACTCAAAGTGGAACCCTGGGGGACACGACAAGTAATCCTACGGGTTTGGGAAAGCCGGCCTTTCTGGAGCACCCTGCCCAGAGCCGAGAGTTGGGAGGACAGCGCCGTGGTGATGCCGATAAGCGTTTGCAGGATAGCGCCAAGGGAGTCATCCTGCGGCGCCTCTGCAACCGGTGGATCCGCTGCTACACGGGTCCGCTGCCGCCGCCCACGCGGTGCGCGCTGGTCCTCCGTGTAGGTGTGCTGCTGCTGCTGCGCCTGGGCTGGGAGGGGTGGAAATTCCTCCAACGCCTGCATCGGTGGGGGTATCCTCCTCCTACCGGGCGTAGCTGGTGGCGCCTGCGCTGGTCCGATCACGCCGCCGCTCCCCCAGGCGTTCACCCTTCCGTAGGAGGGGTGGGACTGCCGGGGCTGGGCTGGCAGTGGTTCCTGCTGCTGGGAACGAGGACGGCGTCTGGGCCTGCACTCTCTCTAATTCTGCTGCGTAGATGCTGCAGGTTTTGGAGAACGCCAGATGGGGCCCTCCACAGTTGCAGCACACGGGTGGTGTCGTGGCCGGCAGGGTGCATGCCTTGCCCTCGTGCGACCCCGCGCACTTGTAGCACCTAGGCGCCGAGTGACAGTGCGCGGAGGAGTGCCCAAACCGGTTGCACCGGAAACACATCTGAGGTGTTTCGTGCACGAAAGGGCGCACATGCACCCTACAGTTCCCCAGGTATGTCAACCCGGTGATGTCCTGGGGTCGCCACTCCTGCGATGGCGTGATGGAGGCCACATAGAGGGGCAGGGGCTGCCGGTCCTTTCCCTTCATTTGGCGTACCCGCTTCACTGGGACGCCGAGGAAGGCCAGGTCCTCCAGGATGTCGGCCTCCGGGGTGTGCTCGTCCTGGGTCCGTATCAGGTAAGCCGCAAGCCTCTCCGATTTGTCGCCCCAGGTGGAGAGTTGGGCACCCTTTTCCAGCAGTAGGGCGCGTACCGCAGCACAGTCTTCTGCTGTCCTGAGGTTCAGGCGGACCGCATCCCCCACTTTGGAGAGGGTGAAGGTGTGGTCCTTCACGACCGGGCGGATGAGGTTCCGGAGCTACGAATTCCAGTGACCTCGTAAACCATAAGGGGCTGGGGCCGCTTCGTATTAGGTGCTGGCGCCTCAGTGGTGTCCATGGCCCCTGCGCTGGCTGTGGACGCTTCCGTCTCATCTATGGTTATTGGGATGAGCGGGCCGTAGCGGTTGCTGACCGGTACTGCCGCTGAGGCGGCGAGGCATTGCCGCTTACATGCAGAATCTTCTGCCGTGAGAAAAGGCTGCGGTCGCCTGGCGCTTAATCTGGGGTCCGCTGGGTGGGACCCTGCCGGGGGAACCGCAGGCCTGGCCGCGACGGTCGAAGGTTTCGGCGCGACCGAGGTGCCGGGAGCTGCCTGAGGATGAGCAGGCAGGGAGCTCGCCTCCCTTGCACTCATACTGAGTGCTGGTGTCTCTATCCCCGAGGGGAGGAGGACCCGCGAAATGGCAAGCGGCAGAGAGCCGGGTTGTGCCGCAGCTGAGACCTTAACTCCCTCCGTCGTCACCTAGAGAGTGGCTCGGGAGAGTGACTTAATATCGCAGAGTGCGGAACGCAGCAAGATCGCAAGTAACGCTTTCTTACTGACCTCCAAATGGCCAGCCCCTGATCCCCTGATCCTCCTGGCTTGCGCGGAAGTTGCCGCGCAGATATTACCTGAGTCGTTCCGGGCGAGATTCCTCCGCCCCTTGCGACTTTAATGGCTCTGCAAACTTTATGTGTGGGTGCGAATTAATTGTCTAGATACCGTGTTACCTAGAAGGTGTCGAGAGCGAAACAAGTAGACGAAAGACTCCGCGAGCGGAGTGTGTTGTGAGGGCGATGTGACGTAAACAAAAACAAAACGGTAAACTAAGGAAAAAAGGGAAGGGGAAGCAGGCTACCTGGCCTGGGATGAGACCTGCCCAGCTGACTTTGCCGGGACAGGAGAGGGGGGAAGCAGCGGGGCGTTGCTTACGCCCCGGTGTTTATCAACACCGGCTGGCTGCGGAAGGGGAGGGGAGAACTCGGGCGACATTGCCCGGTAGCGACCGCGCGAGGCGGCGCGCGGAGATGGGCGGCCTGGCGGGTTGCTTCTCCGCCAGGGGTACGTCCCGCGAAGTTTTTATTCGCAGCGTACGCACGCGGGGTTTTTATTCCCCGCGTATCCGGAACTCTTTTTAGATTAAAATTTGGCGGCCCACCCGAATGGATGGGCGGAACACCTGGCCTAGTTGGACCAGGTGAGGAGGGTCCGCCCCGCAGTGACTTTCTGCGGGGTGGGGGGAAGACTTTTTCCCCATGACACCTTTTTATACCACATTTTATGGGTGTGAGCGGATTAGTGGGATGAAAAGGACAGCGAGGCAGAGTTGATCCCTAGTCGGATTTAAATAAGGAGTATTTCTTTTGGTCGTTTAAATTTGCATTTTATTGACGCGTTATAATTCCAAAGGTTAATGGTGTGTGGAGTATTAGCAAGGGACTTCTCGAAGCTCGCGACCCTTCTTCGGATGAAGTCGTGTATGGCCGGGATCCGGTGTGCATTTCTAATTTCGTATGCCGGTACGAGTCGGGGCTGGTTAGTGATGTAGCGTAGTGTCTTATTCTGAAATGCCTCTAATTTGGTTCTGTTCGTTTTTGCAGTATTGCCAAACAACTCACAACCGTACAGCAGGGTGGGCCGAATAATTGATGTATAAAGCCGAATTTTGTCACCCATTTTCAATTTGGAATTTTGCCTTAGTAGCGGCGCGAGCAATTTCCTCACGCCGCATGCTTTTCGCAGAGCCTGCTGTACACGTGCAACCCCCATGTGAGTTTGCTGTCGAGGTGTATCCCTAAGAATTTGTGGCTGGAAAGCAATGGTATCTGGGAGCCTCGCAGCTGGAGGCGGAAAGAAGGTTGAAAATTGGGCCTTCGTGTGAAGTTGACATGCACGCTTTTATCGGCGTTTATGTCAATCTTCCAGTCCAGCGTCCACTTTTGGAGAAGATTCAGGTGATCTTGGATACGTCGTACAGCCACGTCGACGACCCGCGATTGTGAAGAAATCGCAGTGTCGTCCGCGAACATGTAGACTTGGGTATGTGGAGATGTTGGGAGGTCATTGACATACAGGTTGAAGAGGATAGGACTCAAGGTGGATCCCTGGGGGACACCACACGTGATCCTACGGGTTTGGGAAAGCCGGCCTTCTACCGCGACTCGCAGGGATCTTCGGAAGAGGAAGCTCCTGCCTAGCTTCTGCAGATACAATGGAAAATCCATTGCGGCAAGTTTAAGCAGCAGACGTTAGTGCCACACCTAGTCGAAGGCCTTCGCCACGTCAAGGAAGAGGACCTCGGTTCTCATCCGAGCATTGTAACCGTCAGTGACGTTTTCCACCAAACGAAGAATTTGGTGGGTTGGGTTGGGTTGGGTTGGGTTGGTGTCTAAATCCCATCTGGTCCGCCCGAATGAGATCATGGGAGCGGATGTGGTGATGGAAACGGGTGAGGATAATTTTTCGAATAGCTTCGAAAGATTGGAGAGGAGGGTTATGGGTCGATAGTTGGCTGGGAGCGAGGGATGTTTCCCCGGTTTAGGAATCATGACCACACGGCCTCTCTTCCACGACCAGGGGAAGTGGGAGATGGAAAGGCAGGCATTGAAGAGCTGGGTGATTGAAGAAACAGCTGACGGTGAAAGGTTCATGATCATCCGGTTTCCGACCTCGTCTAAACCGGGGGCCTTCCCCGGATTTAATCCCTTGATGAGGAGTCGTATTTCCTCGTCCGTAGCATGGACCGGCGGTGGGGGGGGAGAAAGGTAGAGAGAGTTTAAATTCTCATCCGCCTCCTCGTCCGTCTTCGTATATGCCCAGTCCATACGTAGCGTCATGGTGCTGGCCAGGTGCTCGGCGAAAAGCTCCGCCTTAGCTTCAGCGTCGTGAAGGAGTTGATCGTCCCGCCTGAGGGGTGTGGGGAATGGCACTTTCCTCGTCAGCCGCTTGGCCATCCGCCAAGTCGACATGTCTTCCAGCGAGAGGGAGGAGATTTTCTTCCCCCACTCCTAACCGCTGTGCGCTGTCATCCCTCTCTTCACCTGGCGAGAGAGGTAATTGTATTCCCGTTTGTCAATCGGGTCGCGATCGCCATCGTCCCCTAGCGCGATTTCGCTCCCGAATGAGATCAATGAGAGGCGGGGGCAAGGAAGGAATCACAGGCGTCGCGCGGGGTCGCGGGAGCGATGCCAGGCGGTAAGCACTGTTCATCGCGCCCGTTATCCGGCTAACCTGCGCGTTGACACTCCTCTCCGTGGGCGCGGAGAGGGGCGGTAATGAGGCGAACGTCTCGTCAGTCAATGAGGTGAACTGCCTCCAGTCAGTTCGAATGATGGGTTTGGGAGGAGGAGCGAGCGAGTGATCCATCGCGATGTCTATCCGGATGGGATAATGGTCGGAGGAAAGCACCTTTATTACTCGTGGGGTAGTCAAGTTGTAAACATTTTTCGTCAGGGCGAAGTCGAGGATGTCATCACTCTGATGTCCCCGGGTCCCCAAATGAGTGACCTCGAAGGGTGATTCTACCGAGGCCATTGCCGTGTGTGCAAAATTACGGAGAATAGTTCCGTTAGATTCCGATGACTGCATCCGAAGTCCGGATGCTTGGAATTCCAGTCGCCCACGTATATTGCCGGCTTGTCGGACACAAGACGCTCCAGATCGGCCACCTGGAGCCTCTTGGAGGCAGGTTGATAGATGGAGTATATGTGTAGGTCGCCCGACGCAGAGTGAATTGCGATACCAATGCTTTGAAGCGTGCTAAGGGCATCTGAGTTCAGCACGGAATGCTTAATGGAATTTTGGACTGCCATGATCACACCGCCGGAATGGCCAGAGTGATCCCGCCGATAAACTGAATAGTTTGGAAACCAAACCTTGTGAGTGTGGGAAATGCGTCTCCTGAAGGGCTACCACATCATAGCTGCCAGAGCAAATGAAGTTACGAAACTCTGTTGCCCTTGCGCGAATTCCATTGGCATTCCAAGATACCAATGATAGAGTTTTCAAATTTTGATTAGTAGCCATTATCCAGGATTACGCTTATCTCCCGGAGTATAAACAGCTTTTTCTCGGCCGTTGTCGAAAGGTTCGCGAGGCTATCTAAGACGCCCATCATCCACGTGCCGAGACCTGGGCTCTTGGTGGGGGGAGGGGCGGGGGCGGATGGAGGCGCTGAGGCCGTCGGAGAAGAGGCCGGGCGAGAAGCTTCGGCCGCCGGAGAGGGTTGCGGGTTAGCGCAACGTGGTCCAGGGAAGGGGAATTGGAAGGGCCGGGGCGCCGGCCGAGGAGTGGGAAGAGAAGGATGGGAGGCGGCCGAGAAGATGTACGCAGGCGCACTAGTTGCGCTTGTCGCGGGAGTCGCGCGGGTAGGAAACCACGCGTTTGAAAAGGGGTGGGGGCCGGGACAAAAGTCGGGCGGGCTGATCCGCGCGACGCTGCAGTGGACCGCTGCCGGCGGTTAGCGGAGACTACCTTGTAAGTAAAGCAGCCCCGGTAGTTGGCAGGGTGAAATTCCTTACAATTCACGCATTGCGCCGGCGCAACGCGATCTTTTTTCGGACAGTCTTGCGTGAGGTGCGGCACGAGTCAGCGCTGGCACTGAACGATGCCTCTAGGCTTACGATAGGTGGCGACAGTGATGTCTGAGCATCCCAGGAGCAAGGATATATTTAAAAACGCTGCGTGATTCTCGCACATCTCGAGAATTACGTGGAAAACCGGAGTCGGTCGTTTGGGGACAGTCCTCACCCCCAAAGCCCTGTCAGACTGGGTAGGTCGGGTGGTGGTCAGCTGAGTGACCGAACGAACCTCCCAGCCGACGTTCTGAAGGGCCTGTTTCACAGACTCAGGCCGGGCATGTGAATGGAGACCCCGAATAATATATTGAGGCAACCGGTCCTCTGGCAGCTGGTACCCCGAGTAGGGTAAATCCATGGTCTTAAGGACCTCGCGGGCTGCCCGATAGTCCACAGCGCTCGCACACTGCAGTACCATCGTGTTCATCCCGCGGGTTTTACAGACCGGGGGAATCGCAAGCGCGCTGCCGAGCTTGCGGTACGTCTCCTCCCAGTTGGATGTTTCACTCAGAAGGAGGGGCGGAATTTTTTCTGGCTTTGGCGGAGCGGCCACTTCCATGTCCCTGCCTCCCCCGCCGAGATAGGGGTGAAACGGTCGGAGGTGGAGGTGAGCGACTCCATGGAGGAAGTCCTCATCCTCTTGAGGCTAGCGGCCTTTTTCGTGTCGACGACGGTGAAGCCGTCGCCGTTCCCCTGGGACGCGTTTGCGTGGCTGGGGGTCGCGAGAACGAGCGGGCGTTCTTGGTGCGCCGCGTATGTTTGCAGTGCCATCAGAGCCTGCAAGGGAACGGGGGGCACGGAACAACTCACCGCCGGCCCCACCGGGCCGGAGACAGGAGCAGGAGTGGCAACTGCGACCGTGGCGGCAGCTGCGGACCGGGTCGCCGCGGGAGCAGCGGCGGTGGAAGAGGTGGCGGCGCGTGGAGCGGCAGAGGCAACAGGCGTGATGGGTGCAGCGGGCAAGGGGGCTGCGTTCGCGAAGGCGGCCGGCGCGGCGAGCAGGTGGATGGGCCCAAACTGGATGGTATGGCCCACCTGCACCGCGGAGACAGCCTCCGGGCGGGTGGTCCCCTCAGCGGGGAGCGGGGGCAGGCGGGCCAGGCCGGCCGCCTTCCTGGCAGAGGAGCCCTTCTTCGGCTTCCTCCTGGAGATTTGGGGTAAGTGGGGGGGAAAAAACACGGGGGACGGGTCGGGAGAGACCCCGTCGGCGCAGGCCGGAGGCGGGAGCACAGGGGTGTCCCTGGAGGGGACCGGAATGTCGCAGACACTAAAAAAGGCAGGATCGCACGCTGTATGGATATAGGCGAATAGCGCAAGCTGGCTATATTAATTGACGCAACAATCTAGCAGAAGCTTTCTCAGGTCTCCAAATGGCCGAAATGAGCAAAAAGAGGATGAAGGCCAATGTCCCCTTCATCCTCGACGCACGACTGGCTCCTTTGTGCCTCTGCGTGCAGGTGCAAGCCTAAAGCCGTACATGTCCTCCTCTGGATGGGCCATCTGCCCTAACTAGTCCTCCGTCTCTTTGGCGGGGGGAGGTCCTCTGCGAGCTCCGTAGCCGACCTCGGGCGACGATGTCGGTCCCAGGGTGAGCAGGTGTTAGCACCCAGGAGGCGAAGCCCGGGAGAAGTCTTTAGTAACAGCGCCGCGTAATACCGCCGGGCCACCTCAGCCATTCGTACTTCCAGAGAAGGGACGCCTGCCATGTCGTAGGTGGCTTCGTTTGAGATCACCCACCCAAGCCGGAGAATGGATCGCAGGCAACTTCTCTCAGCTATGGAGAGGCCCCGGTGATCCGCCCACTCCAAGCCGGAGACGCGTAGAGCAGCGCGGGAGCTAAGACTGCGTGGTGGAGTTGCAGCCTTTTCTGGAGAGATAGCTGGGGAGCTCGTAGGAGGGGCGCCAGTGCCGCCCGTTTCCGGAGGGTCTTCCTGACCGCCAGGCGGACGTGGTCCCCGAACCGCAGCCTGGAGTCCAGTGTCACCCCCAGGTAGACTGCCGTCTCCTGCCACTGGACCTGCTCCGTGTCGATGATGACACCGTCCGGGTCCTCGTCCGCCCAGTGTGGAAGAGGATCGCCTGTGTCTTCCCGGGGTTGATATCGATGCGCCATGCCCTGTACCAATCCATCAGCTTATAGGTCGCCGCCTGCAGGTATTTCACGGCCAGGTGCTGCTTCTGCGACCGGGAGATGACAGCCGCATCATCTGCGTACAGGGCAAGCATGGTGTTCCAGCCGAAGTCCGACGGGATGTCCGCCGTATAGATGTTGAACAGAACCGGGCCCAGGACGGACCCCTGCGGAACACCAGATGCTATCAACTTCCGGGAAGACACAGCGTGCTGCCAGGAGACCTGCCCCGCAGGTACACCGCCACCAGTTTCCGCTGCCAGCTGGGGAACCGGAAGCTCCGAAGCTTCTGCCGGAGGCCCCCATGCCAGACGCGGTCGAACGCCTTAGATATGTCGAAAAAGGCACCAGCCGACGAGCACTTCCTGTTAAATCCGTCCGTTATGAATTCACAGACGCGGGAGAGCTGATGCGTCGTGGCGTGCTCCGACCGGAAGCCGAACTGTTGCGGGGGGAGGATGTTCCTCTCCGAGACGAATCCCTGTAGGTGCGGCAGGAATATCCGCTCGAAGAGTTTCCCCAGGCCGCTGAGCAGAGAGATCGGGCGATAGTTCCCGGCCTCGTCCTGTGGCTTCCCTGGCTTGTGCAGGCAGATGACACGCGCCTCCTTCCAGCACGAGGGGAAGTGGCCAAGCCGCAGGCAGGCCGAGAACACTGCTGCCAGCCAGACACCCAACGCCTGTGGGATCTGCCGCAACACCTCGTTCCGGATCCCATCCACTCCCGGCGCCTTCCGGATCCGGAGCGATCGCAGAGCTCTCCCCACGTCCTCAGGCCGGACAACAGGGGGCGCCTCGCCGTCAGCGACCTCAGCATCAAGGTCGTCCTGCGGGTGGCCAGGTGAGAAGACCTCCTCCAAGTGGCAGGCAAGATGTTCTGCCTTCTCAGCAGGGGAGCAAGCCAGTCCGTGCGGCGTCCTGATTGCGGCTCGCTGATGGCGGGGTCCTTCCGCAGCGCCGCGGCCATCCGCCACAGGGCGCCAGGGTCGCCGGAAATACCATTCAGCTTCCTCTCCCAGAGCCTCTCCCGGTGGGCAGAGATGGTGTCTCGTATCCCGTGCTGCATCCTGAGCAGGACGCGACGCAGGTGCGGGCAGCGAGTGCGCTGGAAGCGGCGCCTGACTGCGTTCTTCGCCCGAATCTCCCGAAGAATGTGCGTAGGAAGCTCCAGGTAGTCCGGCGCCGTGACCACCCGGGTTGGAACTGCCGCATCCGCAGCGCGGGTGAGGCGGGCAGTGATGTCCGCCACACAGGAGTCAATGGCACCCGGCGACTCCAGCTCTGGGACGCGCAGCGGAAGGTCGTCGGTGAGAGCAGCGCGGAAGCCATCCCAGTCCGCCTGGTGGTAGAGACGGATCGTCCTGGGGGGCAGTAGCCGCGCCTGGGGCCCACGCTGACCAACACCGGATTGTGGTCGCTGGAGAGGCACTGGATAGCAGAGGCGCGAACCGCGAAGCGCAGCCCCCTGTGGAGGGCAAAGTCCAGCACATCGCCGCGGCCACCGGGGTGATAACGTGTGGGTTGGCACGGGGAGGCGATGCCCACCCCAGTCTGGCCCAGCCATCTCCGCAGCACTTCCCCCCTCACGTTGGATGTGGCCGAGTTGAAGGCCAGGTGCTTGGCGTTGAAGTCGCCCCCGCCAGCACCGGCATCCGAGTGGCGAAGATGGCCTCTAGGTCCACAGGACGCATCCTCTTTGATGGCGGGAGGTAGCAGGAGACCACCCGCGTAGGGCAGCCTCCTATCTCTACCACCACCGTCGTGGTCTCGATCCTCCCCATTGAAAGGAGTTCCTCGTGCGCCGGCACGTCATCGCGAACCAGGACAGCTGTTCCGCCACCCCTGGTCGCCACCGCGTCCACCCTGTCCCTGCGGAACACTCGGTAACCCGGGACCCTCCAGGATTGCCCCGGCCTCAGGAAGGTCTCCTGAAGGAAAGCCAGCGCCGCGCCCTGCCGGAAGGATGAGGTTCCGGAAGTCCCTCAAGCCGGTGACCTCGTACACCATTATGGGCGGGGGCCGCTTCGCCTTGGGCGGTGGCGCCTCCGTGGTGTCCATGGCGCCGGAGGCAGCTGCAGAGTCCCGCTCCTCCTCCACGGTGATGGGGATGAGCGGGGCATAGCGGTTACTCGTCGGCACCGCAACCGAGGCGGCGAGGCATTGCCGCTTGTGCGCCGACTCCTCCGCTGTGAGGAAAGGCTGTGGGCGCCGTGTGCTCAGCCTGGGGTCCGCTGGGTGGGCCCCCGCCGGAGGAACCGGAGGCCTGGTCAAGGTGGTAGCAGGAGCAGGGGGCTTTGGAGTGCCCGAGGTGCCAGGAGTTGCCTGAGTGCAAGCAGGCAGGGAGCCCGCCTCCCTTGCACCCATGGTGTGTGCTGCCTTCTCTTTCCCTGAGGGGAAGAGGATACTCGTAATGGCAGTCGGTAGTGTACCGGGTTGCGCCACAGTATGAGCTTTAACACCCTCCGTCGTCACCTAGGGAGTGGCTCGGGAAAGACACTTATTATCTCAAAAGAGCGGAACGCAGCAAGATCTCAAATAACGCTTTCTTACTGACGGAAAATCAAATCCTCTCCAAATGGCCAGTCCCCCAATCCCCCAATCTCTCCTGTTACAGAGCGGAATTGCCGCTCCGTACAGTAAGTGCCGTTCCGGGCGAGATTCCTCTGCCATTGCCGACATTAATGACCTTGCAAACTTTTTGTCTGTGTATAAATTAATTGGTATCGATACTGTATATCCTAGAAGGGGTAGATAGCGAAACAAGTTTGACGAAAGAACTCGCGAACGAGTTACTGTAATGAGGATGAATGACTCGAACCAAGGAAAACGTAAACAAAAGAAAAAAGGGAAGGGTAGGGGATGGGGAAGCAGGCGACTCGCCAAGCGTATCCCTCCGCTCAACTGGCTTCGCTCGAGCAGGAGGAGGGGGGAGGTAACGGGGCTTTGCGGCCCCGGCGGTTGTTTACGCCAGCCGTGTTGATATTTACCGGCGGCGGCAGAAGGGGAGGGGATGATCGGGCGCCTTTGCCCGGAAAATGCTTTTCTTCCGAGAGCGGCGGCCTGGCGGGTTGTATTATTCCCAGGCGCGGAAAATACATCGTGACTTTGCGACCCGCGGATGACGTATCGGCTCCAGGGTGAGTTTCCCTGGGCCGCCGGAACTCTTTTAAGATTTTTGTAATGCATAAAATCCCCACAGTGTCTTTCTGCGGGGAGGGGAAGAATTATTCCCATGACATCTTTTCTCAAATTTATGGAGATGAAAGTGTGAGTATTAATGACAGGACAGAAAACAGATTTAAGCCTCATTACTCAAATGAAGGATATTTCTTTTGGGCGTTTGAACTTGCATTTCTTTGTCGCGTCATATTGCCAGATATTTACCGTGAGTGGACTGTGTATCAGGGACTTCTCGAAACCGGCGACTCGCTTTCGGATGAAGTCGTGAATGGCTGGGATACGGTGTGCTTGTCTAATCTCGTAAGCCGGAACGAGTCGGGAGGTGTTTGTGAGGTAGCGCAGTGTTTTGTTCTGGAATGTTTCTAACTTGGATAGGTGTGTCTTTGCTGTGTTGCAGAACAGCTCGCAGCCGTACAGCAGGGTTGGCCGAACAATAGAGGTATACAGCCGAAGTTTTTCACCCAGTCTTAATTTGGAATTCCTGCATAGTAATGGGGAGAGCAATTTCCTCACTCCGTATGCTTTTTGAAGCGCCTGCTGCACGTGTAGACCCCATGTCAGTTTGCTATCGAGGTGTAAACCGAGAAACTTGTGGCTAGCGAGCAAAGGTATCTGGGAGCCCCGGAGGCGGAGGCGGAAAGAAGGCTGAAATTTGGGCCTCCTGGTAAAGTTGACATGCACGCTTTTGTCGGCGTTTATGTCAACCTTCCAGGTGAGCGTCCACTTTTGAATAAGATCTAGGTGATCTTGGATACGGCTCACAGCCACGTCGACGACCCTCGATTGAGACGACATGGCCGTGTCATCCGCGAACATGTAGACTTGGTTGTGTGGAGAAGAGGGAAGGTCATTGACAAACAGGTTGAAAAGGATCGGGCTCAACGTGGAACCCTGTGGGACCCCACAGGAGAGCCGTTTGGTTGAGGAAAGCCGGCCATTAACCGCGACTCGCAGGGATCTCCCGAGTAGGAAGCTCCTGCCTAGCTTCTGCAGATACAATGGAAAATCCATCGAGGCTAGTTTAAGCAGCAGACCTTCCAGCCACACATGGTCGAAGGCCTTGGCTACGTCCAAAAAGAGAACTTCGGTCCGCTTCCGAGCGTTAAATCCTTTCGGTGATGTTTTCCACCAGACGAAGAATCTGGTAGGATGTCGACGTCCGTTGTCGGAACCCCATTTGGTCCGCCCGAATGAGGTCACGGGAACGGATGTGGTGATGGAAACGGGAGAGAATAATCCTCTCGAAGAGCTTCGAGAGATTTGAGAGGAGAGTGATGGGGCGGTAGCTGGCCGGGAGCAAGGGATCCTTCCCTGGCTTGGGAAGCATGACCACTCGGCCCCTCTTCCAAGACCAAGGGAAGTGGGAAAGGGTGAGGCAGGCATTAAAGAGCTGTGTGATGGAAGAAACAGCTGAGAGAGAGAGGTTCATGAGCATCCTGTTCTCCACCCTATCCAGGCCGGGAGCCTTACGGGGGTTGAGATCCTTGAGCAGGAGTCGGAGTTCATGGTCCGTTGTGAGCACTGGGGGTGGTAGGGGAGACAGGCTGAGAAAAGTTACGTTCTCTTCAGCCTCCTCGTCCGTCACCGTCTGGGCCCAGTCCTCCCGTAACGTCATGGTGCCGGCCAAATGAACGGCGAATAGTTCCGCCTTGGCTTCGGCGTCGAGGATTAATCGGTCGTCGTGCCTGAGGGGCGTGGGGATCTGGGCTTTCCTCGTCAATCGCTTGGCCATATACCAAGTCGATCTATTCTCGAGCGAGAGGGAGGAGGCCTTCTTCCCCCACTCCACGCTGCGATGTTCCGTCATTCCTCTCTTCACCTGACGGGAGAGGAAATTGTAGGTACGTCGGTCCGTGGGGTCGCGATTTCGCTGCCATCGTCCCCTAGCGCGATTTCGCTCCCTAATGAGGTCGATGAGGGATTGCGGAAGGGCGGGAAGCACAGGCTTCGCACGGGGTCGCGGGAGAGATGCCAGTTTGTAGGCACTGAGCAGCGCCCCCGTGATCCGGCTAACCTGCGCATTGACGCGCTCCACCGAGGGTGCGGTGAGAGGCGGTAATGAGGCGAACGTCTCGTCAATTAATGCGGTGAACGTTCTCCAATCCGTTCGGATGATGGGCGAAGGAGGCGGAGAAAATGAGTGCGGCGTGGTCAGGTCTATCCTAATCGGATAGTGGTCTGAGGAAAGCGCTTTAATGACTCGTGGTTTGGGTTGGGTTGGGTTGGGTTGGGTTGGGTTGGGTTGATTCCAAAGATGCGTAGCCTCGAACGGCGCTTCTACCGAGGCCATCGCCATGTCTGCAAAATTACGGAGAGTGGCTCCGTTAGAATTCCGATGACCACACCCGAAGTCCGGGTGTTTGGAATTCCAGTCGCCTACGTAAATGGCCGGCTGATCGGTCACCAAGCGCTCCAGATCAGAGAGCCGGAGCGGCTTGGGGGGTTGATAGACGGAAAAGACATGGAGGTCGCCCGACGTGGAGTGAATGCGAATACCAATGCTTTCTAGCGTGCTAAGGGCATCGGAGTCCAGCACGGAATGTTTAATAGAGGATTTGACTGCGATCAACACCCCACCGCCCCGGCTGGAGCGATCATGCCGATAGACTGAGTAGTTTGGAAGCCAAACTTTTTTGGTGGGTGTGAGGTGCGTCTCCTGAAGGGCGACGATGTCGTAACTGCCAGAGCTGATGAAGTTATTGAATTCCGTAACCTTGTTACGGATCCCATTGGCATTCCACGATACCAAGGATAAAATTTCGATTTCGCGTCTAGAAGCCATCGTCAAGGATTGCGCTAATCTCCCGTAGGATGTACAGCTTCTTCTCGGCTAACGTTTTTAAACCCGCGATTGTGTCCAAAACTCCTACCATCCAAGAGCCGAGACCTTGGTTTTTGGGAGTGGAAGGGGCAGGAGGTGGAGGAGGCACTGAGGCAGAAGATGATGGTGTCGGGCGAGATGGGTCGGCCACCTGATGGGGTTGCGGAGCTTCGCTACGCGGGTCCCGGGTGGGAAGCTGGAAGGGCCGAGGAGCCGGCCGGGGGGCGGGAAGAGAAGGATGGGTGGCCGCCGAGAAGACATAGGGAGTGGCACTAGTCGCGCCTGGAAGAGGCTGCGCGGGGTTCGGAAACCACGCGTTGGAGGTGGGGGCAGGGGCCGGGACATAAGTCGGGCGGGCTGATCCGCGCGATGTGTTTGCGGACCGCTGCCGGAGGTTATCGGAGATAGCCTTGTATGTCAGGCATCCCCGGTAGTTGGCAGGGTGAAACTGCTCTCAATTCACGCATTGCGCCGGCGCAACGCGATATTTCTTGGGACAATCTTGCGTGAGGTGCGGCACGAGGCACTTCACGCAGCGAGGAATTGCCTCGCAATAGTTTTTGGTGTGGCCGTAGCCCTGGCAGCGCTGGCACTGGACTATGCCCTTAGGCTTCCTGTAGGTGTCTATGATAATGTCGGCGCATCCCAGGAGCATCGGAATTGACTTGAAATTCTCGTGATCCTCGCATTTCTCTAGCATCACGTGAAATACCGGCGTGAGCCTCTTGGGGACGGACCTGACCCCCGAAGCCATTTCGGTCTGGGTAGGTCGGGTGGTGGTGAGCTGGGTTACGGACCGTACCTCCCAGGCGATTTTCTCCAAAGCCTGCTGGACGTGCTCAGGCTTTGCTTTCCCATGAACCCCCCGAATGGTGAATTGGGGGAGGCGATCTTCCGGCAGTTGGTAGCCGGAGAAAGGCAGCCCAAGCGTCTTAAGGACTCCTCGGGCTGCACGATAGTCAGCAGCGCTCGCACACTGAATGACTATCGCGTTTACGCCACGGGCCTTGCAGCCGGGAGCGCCCTCCAACTCCTTCTCGAGCTGGAGGTAGGTCTCCTCCCACCTATCAGTCTCCCTCAAGAGGAGGGGCGGAATTTTAGCTGGCTTCGGTGGAGAAGCCACTTCCATGGGTACAGGTTCCCCGGAGGCTATCGGCGCGAAACGGTTTTCGACCGACGTGAGCGACTCCAAGGAGGAAGTTCGCATTCGCTTTAAACTCGCCGCTTTGCGGGCGTCGACGACGGTGAAGCCGTCGCCTGACTCCTGGGACGCATTTATGTTGGTGGGTGCTGCGAGTATCAACGGACTCTGTTGATGTGCCGCAAAGGTTTGAAAGGTCATGAGCGCCTGCAGCGGGACAGAGGGCACGGAACGACTCACCGAGGGAGACGCGGATCCGGAGGCTGCGGCGGTGGGTGCGGCAGCGGCAGGGCGGGTGGCCGGAACATCCGTCGTGGCGGGTGCAGCGGGCAGTGGGTCCGGTGTGGCGAACGCCGGAGGGGCGGCCAGCAGGTGGATGGGGCCGAAACGTATGGTGTACCCCACCGCAGCGGCGGAGATGGTCTCCGGCCTGGTGGTCCCCTCAGCGAGGGGCTGGGCGGTCTGGCGGGATTTCTCCGCACCTTTCCTGGAGGAGGTGCCCTTCTTGGGCATCCTCACACTGGTGGGGGGAAGTGGGAGGGAAAGCACAGGGGACGGGTCGGGAGTGACCCCTTCGGCGCAGGCCGGAGGCGGGAGTGCTGAAATGGCCCTGGAGGGGACCGTTGTCTCGACTCACGGAATAACAGGGGCAGAGACGCACGCTGTACGGAATGTGGCAGAGGGAGCACAAGTCGGCTGTGTATTGATATGCAACAATGAAGAAGCAAATACGCTCTCTTACAGATCAAAATTCTCTCCAAATGGCCAGACCCTGATCCTGACCCTGATCCTCCTGGCTAGTGCGGAAGTCGCCGCGCCAGATGTTTACTAAAGTCGTTCCGGGCGAGATTCCTCCGCCCCTTGCGACTCTAATGGCACTACAAACTGTTGTGTGGGTGCGAATTAATTTGTCTAGATACCGTGTGACCTAGAAGGTGCCGTGAGCGAAAGAAGCAGACGAAAGACTCCGCGAGCGGAGTTTGTTATGAGGACGACGTGACGTAAAACAGTAAACAAAAACAAAACGGCAAAAGAAAAGAAAAAGGGAAGGGAAGGGGAAGAAGGCTACCTGGCCTTAATTGGCCTCCGCCCAGCTGACTACGCCGGGACGGGGGGAGGGGGGAGGCATCGGGGCGGTGTTTACGCCCCGATGTATGTAAACACCGGCGACTTTGCCGGTGGCGGAAGGGAGGGCTGTTTTGCCCGGCGGCGGCCGCTGGCCGAGTAGGCCGGCGGAGAAGGATGCCCGGCGGGTCGCTTTCCCGCCAGGGGTACGTCCCGCGAACTAATTGAGTTCGCGGGGATTTCCACGCGGGGCAGGTGATACCCCGCGTATCCGGAACTCTTTTCGTTTTGGGTGGCGTAACACCCGGCCTAGTTGGGCCCGGGTGGGAATGGTTCCACCACGCAGTGACTTCCTGCGGGGTGGGGGAAGACTTGGTCCCATGACATTTTTTCTCAATAAGATGAAGATGAGCAGATTAATGTGAGGGAAAGGACAGCGAAACAGATTAAACCTTATTGTTGTGAAATAAGGAGAATTTCTTTTGGGCGTTTAAATTTACATTTTATTGCCGCGTTGTAATTCCAAAGATTAACTGTGTGCGGAGTATTAGCAAGGGACTTCTCGAAGCTTGCGACTCTTCTTCGAATGAAGTCGTGTATGGCCGGGATCCGGTGTGCATTCCTAATTTCGTATGCCGGTACGAGTCGGGGCTGGTTTGTGATGAAGCGTAGTGTTTTATTCTGAAATGTTTCTAATTTGGTCCTGTTTGTTTTGGCTGTGTTACCAAACAACTCGCAGCCGTACAGCAGGGTTGGCCGAATGATGGAAGTATAAAGCCGAATTTTGTCACCCAATTTTAATTTAGAATTTTGCCTTAACAGCGGCGCGAGCAATTTCCTCACGCCGCTTGCTTTACGCAGAGCCTGCTGCACGTGCAACCCCCATGTGAGCTTACTTTCGAGATGTAGCCCTAGGAATTTATGGCTGGAAAGCAAAGGTATCTGGGAGCCTCTCAGATGGAGGCGGAAGGAAGGTTGAAATTTTGGCCTTTTTGTGAAGTTGACATGCACGGTTTTGTCGGCCTTTATGTCAATCTTCCAATCCAGCGTCCACTTTTGCAGAAGATTCAAGTGATCTTGGATGCGTCTTACAGCCACGTCGACGACCCGCGATTGTGAAGAAATCGCAGTGTCGTCCGCGAACATGTAGACTTGGGTATGTGGAGATGATGGGAGATCATTGACATATAGGTTGAAGAGGATAGGAATCAAAGTGGAACCCTGGGGGACACCACAAGTGATCCTTCTGGTTTGGGAAAGCCGGCCTTCTACCGCGACTCGCAGGGACCTTCCGAAGAGGAAGCTCCTGCCTAGCTTTTGCAGGTACAATGGAAAATCCATTGCAGCACGTTTAAGCAGCAGGCCTTCGTGCCACACCTGGTCGAAGGCCTTCGCCACGTCAAGGAAGAGGACCTCGGTTCGCATCCGAGCGTTGTAGACGTCAGTGATGTTTTACACCAAACGAAGAATTTGGTGGGTTGTGGACGTCTTTTGTCTAAATCCCATCTGGTCCGCCCGAATGAGATCATGGGAGCGGATGTGGTGATGGAAGCGGGCGAGGATAATCTTTTCGAATAACTTCGAAAGATTAGAGAGGAGGGTGATAGGTCGGTAGCTGGCTGGGCGCGAGGGATCCTTCCCTGGCTTAGGAATCATGACCACTCGGCCTCTCTTCCACGACCAGGGGAAGTGGGAGATGGACAGGCAGGCATTAAAGAGCTGCGTGATTGAAGAAACAGCTGACGGTGAAAGGTTCATGATCATCCGGTTTCCGACCTCGTCTAAACCGGGGGCCTTCCGCGGATTTAATCCCTTGATGAGGAGTCTCAATTCATTGTCCGTTGCATGGACCGGGGGTGGTGGGGGAGAGAGGTCGAGAGAAGTTAAATTCTCATCCGCCTCCTCGTCCGTCTTCGTATAGGCCCAGTCCATACGTAACGTCATGGTGCTAGCCAGGTGCTCGGCAAAAAGCTCCGCCTTGGCATCAGCGTCGTGGAGGAGTTGATCGTCTCGCCTGAGGGGCGTGGGAATTGACGCTCGCCCCGTCAGTCGCTTGGCTATCCGCCAAGTCGACAAATCATCCAGCGAGAGGGAGGAGATTTCTTCCCCCACTCTTCTCCGCTGTGCTCCGTCATACCCCTCTTCACCTGGCGAGAGAGGTAATTATAGTCGCGTTTGTCAAGCGGGTCGCGATTGCGCTGCCATCGTCCCCTAACGCGATTTCGCTCCCGAATGAGGTCTATGAGAGGCTGGGGAAGGGAAGGAACCACAGGCTTCGCGCGAGGTCGCGGGAGCGATGCCAGGCGGTAAGCACTGTTCATCGCGCCCGTGATCCGGCTAACCTGCGTATTCACACTCCTCTCCGTGGGCGCGGAGAGGGGCGGTAATGAGGCGAACGTCTCGTCGGTCAATGAGGAGAACAGCCGCCAATCCGTTCGGATGATGGGTTTGGGTGGCGGAGCGAGCGAGTGATCCGTCGCGATGTCTATCCTGATGGGATAATGGTCAGAGGTGAGCGCCTTTATCACTCGTGGGGTAGTCAAGTTATAGAAATTTTTCGTCAGGGCGAAGTCGAGGATGTCATCGTTCAGACGTCCCCGGGTCCCCAAATGAGTGGCCTCGAAAGGTGCTTCTACCGAGGCCATTGCCGTGTTCGCAAAATTACGGAGAATGGTTCCGTTAGAATTCCCATGGCGGCATCCGAAGTCCGGATGCTTGGAATTCCAGTCGCCCACGTATATTGCCGGCTTGTCGGACACAAGACGTTCCAGATCAGCCACCTGGAGCCTCTTGGAGGCAGGTTGATAGACCGAGAACAGGTGAAGATCGCCCGACGCAGTGTGAATGGCGATACCAATGCTTTGAAGCGTGCTAAGTGCATCCGAGTTCAGCACGGAATGGCTAATTGAACTTTTGACTGCGATGAGCACCCCGCCATGATTGGCGGTGTGGTCACGCCGATAAACGGAATAGTTCGGAAACCAAACCTTGTGTATGTGGGAGAGATGCGTCTCTTGAAGAGCGACGACATCGTAGCTGCCAGAGCAAATGAAGTTGCGAATCTCTATTGCCCTTCCGCGAATTCCATTGGCATACCAAGATGCCAATGATAGAGTTTTGATATTGGAATTTAAATTAATAGCCATTATCTAGGATTACGTTTATCTCCCTTAAGATAAACAGCTTTTTCTCGGCCGTCGTCGAAAGACTCGCGAGACTGTCCAGGACGCCCATCATCCACGTGCCGAGACCTGGGCTCTTGGTGGAGGGAGGGGCGGGGGCGGATGGAGGCGCTGACGCCGAAGGATAAGAGGCCGGGCGAGAAGCTTCGGCCGCCGGAGAGGGTTGCGGTTCAGCGCAACGTGGTCCAGGGGTAGGGAATAGGAACGGCCGTGGAGCCGGCCTAGGAGTAGGGAGAGAGGGATGGAAGGCCGCCGAAAGACGTACGCAGAGGCACTAGTTGCGCCTGGAGCGGGAGTCGCGCGGGTAGGAAACCACGCGTTTGAAGTGGGGGCGGGGGCCGGGACAAAAGTCGCGCGGGCTGATCCGCGCGACGTCGCATTGGTCCGCTGCCGGCGGTTCTCGGAGATGACCTTATAGGTAAGGCATCCCCGATAGTTGGCAGGGTGGAAAGCTTTGCAATTAACGCACTGCGCCGGCGCAATGCGATCTTTTTTCGGTTAGTCGCGAGTGAGGTGCGGCACGAGGCACTTCACACAGCGAAGAAAAGCCTCGCAATAATTTTTGGTGAGGCCGAAGCCCTGGCAGCGCTGGCACTGAACAATGCTCTTAGGCTTTCTGTAGGCTGCGACTTGAACGTCGGAACATCCCAGGAGAAACGAGATTTTTAGGAATGTGGCGTGATCCTCGCTTTTCTCGAGGATCACGTGAAAGACGGGAGTCGGTCGTTTGGGGACGTTCCTCAAACCCATAGCCCTGTCTGACTGGGTAGGCCGGGTGGTGGTGAGCTGCGTCACCGATCTGACCTCCCAGCCGACGTTCTCGAGGGCCTACTTCACAGACGCCGCCTGCGCCTGCGAGTGTAGACCCCGGATGGTATATTGGGGGAGGCGGTCCTCCGGCAGCTGGTACCCCGAAAAGGGTAATTCCAGAGTCGTGAGGACCTCGCGGGCTGCCCGATAGTCCGCAGCGCTCGCTCACTGCAAGACCATCGTATTTATCCCGCGGGCTTTACATACTGGGGGACTCGCAAGCGCGCTACCGAGCTTTCGGTATGTCTCCTCCCAGTTAGAGGTTTCCCTCAGAAGGAGGGGCGGAATTTTGGCGGGCTTGGGCGGCGCGGCCACGTCCATTGGGACTGTCTCCCCGGCCGAGATAGGGGTGAACCTGTTTGTGGTAGAGGTGAGGGACTCCATAGATGAAGTCCTCATCCTCTTAAGGCTCGCAGCCTTACGGGTGTCGACGACGGTGAAGCCGTCGCCGATCTCCTGGGACGCGTCAGCGTGGCTGGGGGTCGCTAGTACGAGCGGACTCGTCTGTTGCGTCGCGTATGTCTGTAGTGCCATTAGTGCCTGTAAGGGAACAGGAGGCGCGGAGCGACTTACCACCGACCCATCAGGGCCGGAGTCAGGAGCGGGAGTGGCGGCTGCGGCCGGGGCGGCAGCTGGCATCCTGATCGCCGCGGGGTCAGCGGCGGCGGCAGAGGAGGCGACGCTTGGAGCGGCTGAGGCGGCAGGCGGGGCGGGTGCAGCGGGCAAGGGGGCTGCATTAGCGAAGGCGGCCGGGGCGGCCAGCAGGTGGATGGGGCCAAACCGGATGGTGTGGCCCACAGCGACGGCGGACACGGTGTCAGACCCGCTTGCTCCCACAGAGGGGAGCTGCACGGGCTTCCGGGCCTGCCCGGCCGCCTTTTTGGTGGAGGCGCCCTTTTTCGGCATCCTCAAGGAGTGGGAGGGAAGTGGGGGCGAAAGCACAGGGGAAGGGTCGGGAATGACCCCTTCGGCACAGGCCGGAGACGGGAGAACTGAAATGGCCCTGAAAGGGACCGTATCTAACACACGCTTTACAAGAGGCGAGGACGCACGCTGTACGGATATGGCGAAAAAAGCTCAAATCGGCTATAATAACTGATGCACACAATCTAGCAGAAAGCTCACTAATAATATATCTCCAAATGGCCGAAATGTGCATAAACGGGATGGAGGCCATGTTCCCCTCTATCCTCCTCACACGACTGGCTCCTTTGGGCCTCTGCGTGCGTGTGCGAGCCTGAGGCCGCACTAGTCCTCCGCAGGAAAGGGCCCTCTGCCCTACGAAAGCCTCCGCTTCTTCGGCGGAGGTAGATCTTCGGCTAGTTCAGTAGCCGAGCGTGGGCGACGGTGTCGGTCCCAGGTGGATGAGGTGTTTTTCCCCAGGAGGCGAAGTTCTGGGGAGTTCTTACAAAGCAGCGCCACGTAGTATTTCCGGGCTGCCTCCGCCAACCGTACGTCCAGGGGGAGCACTCCAGTCATGTCATAGACAGCCTCGTTCGTCCCTATCCACCTTAACCTGAGGATGGATCTCAGGCACCTTCTCTCAGCAACTGAGAGCCGCTGACGCGAGGACTTCCTGAGCCTCTCGCTCCACGCAGGGGACGCATATAGCAATGTTGGGGCCAGTACGGCGTGGTGGATCCGCAGTCTGCCCTGGAGGGGTATCTGCGGGGCCCCTAGGAGCGGCGCCAGCGCCGCCCTCTTCTGGAGTGTCTTCCTTGCAGCTACGCGGACGTGGTCCCCGAACCGCAGCCTGGAGTCCAACGTCACCCCCAGGTAGGTGGCTGTGTCCTGCCACTGGAGCTGTTCTGTCTCGACAATGACACCGTCCGGGTCCTCGTCCGCGCCTACGTAGAACAGGATCGTCTGTGTCTTCCCGGCGTTGATGGTAATACTCCATTCCATGTACCAGTCCAGCAGCCGGTAGATCGCCTTCTGCAGGTACTGTACAGCTAGGCGCTGCTTAAGCGACCGAGATATGACTGCTGCATCGTCCGCGTACAGGGCTAGCATGGTGTTCCACCCTAGGTCCGTCGGGATGTCCGCCGTGAACATGTTGAATAACACCGGTCCTAGGACGGACCCCTGTGGAACGTCCTTTGTTACCGAGCGTGTCCACCGCGGAGGGGCCAGATGCCCGCTAATTATTCCTCCTGCGCTTCGGCGGGGGAAGGTCCTCGGCCAAGTCCGTGGCCGATCTTGGGCGGCGGTGCCGGTCCCAAGTTGAGGTGGTATTCGTCCCCAGTCTCCGAAGCTCCGGGGCCGTCTTGGTCTGTAAGGCCGAGAAGAAGCGCCTGGCTGCGGCAGCCATCCTCTCTCGGAGCGGGGTGGTGTCCGTGAGGGCGTAAAGGGCCTCGTTTGCGATTACCCATCCTATATTTAGGATGATTCGCAGGCAGGCCCGCTCTGCGATCTCCAGGCGACGGATCGAGCGGCTCGAGAGCCGCCCGCTCCACGCCGGAGAGGCATACAGGAGGGCGGAGGAGATGACAGCCCTGAAGATATGGAGCTTCCTCCGCAGCGGGATGTCAGGGGCCCGCAGGAGTGGTGAGAGCGCCGCTCGCGCGCTCTGGGCTCTCCTGGAGAAGCGCCGGGTGTTCTCAGCGAAGCGGAGCCGGCTGTCGAGGGTCACCCCCAGGTAGGTGACTGACTCTCGCCAGGGCAGCTGGTCGGCCTCAACTATGACTCCATCCGGGTCCTCGTTGACTCCTGTGTAGAACAGGATGGTTTGTGTCTTCCCGGAGTTTATCTCTATCCTCCAGGCCCTGTACCAGTCTATCAGGTGGTAGATGGCCGCTTGCAGGTATTTCACCGCAAGGTGTTGCTGCATTAAGCGCGCGATGATGGCTGCATCATCCGCGTACAGGGCCAACATGGTGTTCCAGCCTAGGTCCTTCGGGATGTCGGCCGTGAAGATGTTGAAAAGGACCGGCCCGATGACCGATCCCTGCGGAACACCTGAAGAGATACTCCTCCAGGAAGACACAGCGTGCCGCTGCCAGATGACCCGGAATCTCCTCCCGCGGAGGTAGTTTCCCACCAGCCTCCGCTGCCAGCTCGGGTAGTGGAACGTCTCCATTTTCCGCCGGAGACCGCCGTGCCACACGCGGTCAAAGGCCTTGGAGATGTCGAAGAAGGCCCCGGCGGAAGAGCAGCGCCGGTTGAAGCCGTCAGTGACGAAATCACATACCCGAGTGAGCTGGTGGCTGGTCGCGTGCTCGGATCGAAATCCGAACTGCTGGGGTGGCAGGATGTTCTCCACCTCCGTGTGCTGCATCAGGTGCCTGAGAAAGATTCTTTCGAAGAGCTTTCCCAGGCCACTGAGCAGCGAGATCGGGCGGTAATTGCAGGCCTCTGTGGGAGCTTTTCCCTGCTTCGGCAGGCAGATAACCCGGGCGGACTTCCACGCCGTGGGAAAATGGCCTATTCGGAAACAGGCAGTGAAGAGGACTGCCAGCCACGTCCCGAAGGCCCTGTGGATCTGCCGGATCACCTCGTTCCGGATCCCATCCTCTCCCGGGGCCTTGCGGAGGCGAAGAGTCCGGAGCGCCGTCCCCACGTCCTCCGGGCTCACTACAGGCGAGTCCGGTGCGGCGCACTCCTCCTCCTGGGTGTCGTCAGGCGGGTGGTCCGGGGTGAAGTCCTCCTCCAGGTGGTCTGCGAGTCTCTCCGCCTTTTCCTCGGCTGAGCAGGCGAGCCCGGTAGGGGTTACGATGGGTGGCTCCCTGGTGTCTTGCACATTTCGGCGCAGAGCCGATGCCATCCTCCAGATGGAGCCGTCCGCGACAGAGAGGGACCCCAGCTTCTTCTCCCAGCTCTGCCTCCTGTGTTCCGAAATGTGGTCCCGGATGCGGTGTTGCATGGCGCACAGGACTCGGCGCAGCCGGGGGCTGCCAGAGAGCTGGAAGCGGCGTCTAACGGCGTTCTTCAGCCGAATCTCCCGGAGGATGTGGGGCGGGAGCTGGAGGTGGTCCGCGGTGACTGTCACCGACGTCGGGACGGCGGCGGAGGCTGCCTTGGTGAGGCGGGCGGTGAGGTCAGCAACGCATCCATCTATGGCAGCGGGCGAATCCAGGTCCGGGATGAACTCCGGCAGGTCGTCCGCTAGCTCCGCCCGGAAGTCGGCCCAGTCCGTTCTGGAGTAGTGATATCGGATCCTGGGCGGCAACTGCCGCATCCTGGCCCCCAGCCGGACCAGAACCGGGTTGTGGTCGCTGGACAGACAACGGAAGGCCGTGGTGGTGATGCTGCAGCGCAGACCCTTATGCAGGACGAAGTCCAGGACGTCGCCCCTCCCGTCATGCTGGTAATGGGTCGGCTGAAACGGGGCTGTAAACCCCACACCGCAGTCGTGGAGCCACTTCCGCAGCGCCGTTCCCCTGGTATTGCTCGCCACGCAGTGGAAGTCTGCATGCTTCGCGTTCAGATCCCCACCGGCTATGACAACCGTCGGGGATCTGAAGACCTCCTCCAGGTTTTGTGGGTGTAGCCGTCGGTGAGGGGCCAGGTAGCAGGAAACGATCCTGGTCGGGCGGCCACCTCTACCACCACAGCCGTGGCCTCCAGTGACGATAGGGTGAGCTCTTCTTCGTGGGCAGGAAGGGATTCCCGGACAAGAACCGCCGTCCCTCCTCCCCGAGACAGGACCCGGTCGCTCCGGAAGACCTTGAAGCCAGGAACTCGCCACGCGATTCCCGGCCTCAGAAAGGTCTCCTGAATGAGGACCACCATCACCCCGTGGCTGTTGACAAATGCCAGCAGCTCCGGGGTCTTGCGGATGATAGCGCCACCTGCGTTCCAGGTGGCGATGGTGCTGCACTTCTTCTGCCGACTACGGGTGTGCTCCATCGCGGGGCAAGGTAAGTTGTAGTCGGTGAAGAACTTCGCCTAGGGCGGCCAGCTGCTGGGTCAGCGCTGTGGTGATGCTGGTGAGGGTGTGGAGCACCATGTGGAGGGAGTCCTCCCTCCCTGGATGTCCGGTCTCATCCGCTGCTGCTGCGCCGCGGCCGCGGCGTCGCTGCCTCAGAGGGACGGTGGGTTCAGGCACGGCAGCAGTCGGCCGGTTATGCGCCGTCCGTAGTGGAGGGAACTCCTCCATCGTCGGCGGATGGAGCGGCGATGGTACGGCAAGGCGGTCCTTGGGCGGTGGGCGCTCTCCTGGAGGCGGTCGCTCTGCGTCCCCTCTACCCCAGGCATTGGTCTTCCCGAACGAGGGGTGTGACCGCGCCGGCGGCGCAGGTGGTTGCTGGTGTGTCGGCTTCCGGGCTGCTTTCGTCCCCGCGAGCCTCGCCCGCTTCTTGGCAGCCTCCCTTGCGTATACATCACAGTCCTTCGAGAAGGCTGGGTGGTTTCCCCCGCAGTTGCAGCAGCGGAGCTGCGAAGGGTCCGAGACCTCACAGGAAGAGCCCTCATGCGGTCCGGCGCACTTGTAGCAGCGTGGCGCCGAGAAGCAGTGGGTCGACGCGTGCCCGAAGCGATTGCACCTGAAGCACATCTGTGGGGGTCTAGGACATCTCGACGCGGCCACCTCGCCGCGGCCGTCTCGCTGCGAAGACCTTTCGCCGCAGCCGTCTCGCCGCGAGACCTTTCGCCGCAGCAGTCTCGCCGCAGCAGTCTCGCCGCGAGGACTTTCACCGCGATCGCCTCGCCGCGGGGACTTTTTGCGGCGGATGTTTTTAAGTGCATTCCAGAGTTGAATTTTTAGAGAAGATAGATAAAAGTTTACTTCCGAATTGTAATTTTTACCTATGGTATTATCTGCAATACAAACGATATACAAAGCATATAAAATGTATAGTGTGTAATAGTTTAATGTTTTTACTTTTCTAGAAGCGAGTCCAAGTTGAAAAACATCAGTATGTATTGATAAACTGAGAGAAAGTCTTTGAATTTTAGTAAGTCGAGTGTTTAAGGGAATTTTTAAGGGAAACCTTTGTGAGTTAAACTAGAAACGAAACTCTAAAATTCAGAATAGCCAATTAAATATTCCGAAATTCTTTTTTATTAGGTTATCTTGAATGTAAAATTAAATTCTTTAAGTCAACCCACATGAATGATCATCATGAGTTATTCATTTTTGAAATGCATATAATTATAAAATGTGCTTTTACGCAAAGTATTATCTCCTCTTTTGATCTAGAAAACTTTATTAAAGCGTCTATTCAGTACATTTTATTCGTATTCTGAAGAAATTATTTTCTGTATCATTTGAGTTTATAATGGAACTAGGGGTATAATCCAAATTAGACTTCCTATATTGTGTACGTGCTTGATATCAGCAGTCATAGGAATGGTTGACTGGCGGCCATTAATGTAGAGAAGTTGTCCTAAACTTTTGAAAATTATTGCATGAGTTTGCCTATCAAAAAGCACAAAAACAAGGTTTTTGTATAATGAGCATTTGAATAAATTTTTCTTTCTGAGAGGATATCCTATTTTTAAAAATCGACTTATTGAGATGCACTAATGGCTTCAAAAAATTCTCTCGATGAGATTCATGCATAATTTGCCGTGGTTATAGCTCGATCGTTTTACAATGGCAGGCGACGACGCAGGAGTTAGTGGAGGAGAAACGTAATTTAATAGGTGAAAATGAGTGGAGAACAGTATGCCAGAAAAAATACAGAAAATGAGTACATTCAAATAGAATGTGTAATGAACGGAATTGAAGAAATACTTGTTAATATAAATTCGGAGAATGAAAGTGACTAATAAATATCAAAATAATAATAATTATTAACTATTATTGTAACTATTATATTTTGCATGTATAAAATGATAAATAAAGGTTTCCTTAAAAATATATTTCAGTAGTTGTTATACTTTGTATCAAAGAAGCTTCCTCCTCTATTGACCACCTGCACGAGGAACTGAACTAGAAAATAAAACTACTCCCACTAGGCAATCATAAAATTCAAGGAATTCTGAAATGAGTAAATTTCCCCATGGAATTTCTGGAAGTCGTTAGATATTATCTTAATGTCAAATTTGTGGAACGAACCAAGGGACTTGAGGATTAGTGAATTTGGTTGGGGTTTGGACCCCATGGCGACAGGGTATGGGAGCGTGAGGGTGTCGATGACCATGGAAGGTAGAACAATTCGGCCTTTCGCTAAACAATCGAGCTATAGCCTAAGATCGACCATGATTATGGCAGTCTTATCTTTGCTACCGTATGGTAAACATCCGTCCTCCGAGTTCCCATTCACGGTGTGATATCGTCTGTGGATCCTTGCTAACTTGCTCAGTGAACATTTTTATTCACTTTACAATAACATTCCGAAAGTTTTTCTAACTTTTACTAATCCCTTAAAATGGAAATTATTCTGTCTATCCGTGGAAAGGAGAAACTATTAGAGGACGGTTTTGTGTATGTGTTTGAACGGTTAAGTAGCGATGAGCGTGAGAAATTTTGGCGTTGTGAAAAACGTGGAGTGTGCAAAGCTAGAATACCCACTTGTATTCCAAAGTGAATCACATATTAACGAAGCGACAACTTCGTATTTTAAGAAAATCAAATTATTGTTAAAGTTGTCTAGAATAAATATGAACTATGTAGTATTATTGAAGACGTAAACTCAAGTAACTGTACGAAAATTGATCAAAATCGTTAGAGCCGTTTTTGAGAAAATCAAATTGTTCTTAAAAATGCGTAGAATAAACTTCCCTTAATTACTGATCAATGTCAACCATTTCATCATAGTCTCTGCTCAGATGATAAAATGCTTAAGTACGAGATTCCATTCATTTTCGCTTTACCGTTTACATTTACATTTACATCAATATCCTGCAAGCCGCTAGAAGCGTTTGGCAGGGGGTGTCACAACACCAAGTGAACTCTAACTAATTCCTCTGTTGGACTGTTTTATCGCGTCTGGGAAAAAGGATCTGGCTGCTCTGCGTTGGATTCTTTCTAACTCAAGTATTTGTCCCTTTTCGTACGGATCCCATATGCTGGAAGCGTATTCGACCTGAGATCTGACCAATGATAAATAACACGTTTCTCGTACCTGTTCTGTGCTACTTCTTAGTGATTCCCACTAGGGACGTTATTAGGTAGGTTTGGTGTGCTGCACCCCCTGCCACCCACCAGTCTGGTGATTTGCAGGGTATCATGTAGATGTAGATGTATTTCTCTGTTCTAGCGATTGTTTCGACATATTTTCTCCTGTACTCTGATCTAACATTACGTTCACTAACACCGATGGGGACGACTATTCCGCGTACGTCTTCAACGAATTCGGAGCTTTCGAATTTTTCAAAAAGTTTCCTTTTGTAATCAATTCTTCTACTCTTCAACGTCTGCCGTTTAGGCTCCAGAGCCAGTAACAGACAGATAGACAGACAGACGGCATTGCGAAAACCACTTGTTCGGATTCAGCAACACCTAAAACGTGTATTTCCGTACAAATATCGAGGTCGATTTTTTTCGCGATAACAATACTTTCTCAATATACTTCGGATATAAGAAAGTACGAAGCAAGCATGAAAACAATTCATAGTTTTTATCACTTCAAAACTCCATATTTGGGCACTCGTATTTGAAAACTCAACGCTTCTTTTTGGTTTGTCGAAATCTTTTCGCTTTATCTCAATTCACTCAATTTAATAGTGTATAGTTACATGTTAGACGAATCGCACCCAAAGCATTTTTATCAAATTAGCGATGGATAAGCGATTAAGGTTCTTCGCGATCGTCAGAGTTTTGTTGCTACGATAGAGCGATATGTTAATAGCATAGGATAATCAGCACGTTTAATATTAATATTATGTTAAACACTTATTATTATTAAAGGACGAAAATCAGACAAAGACGTGAAGACAGAAAGAAAACTCAACATTGTTCGCATAGGCCGTGAGATTTTCATATATACCTACTTAAAAATAAACGTATAACGTAAAATAAAACTAATATGGAATATTCAGCGTGATTTTCCGTTAATTTTTAATCAATCACGGCGAGAGAAGGCCGCGGCGAGATGGCCGCGGCGAAAGGTACCTTCGCGGCGAGATGGCTGCGGCGAGGCGGCCGCGGCGAGGTGGCTGCGGCTAAAAGTCCCATTCCCCATCTGTGGGTCCTCCTGCCTGTAGGGCCGGATCGTGACCCTGCAGTTCCCCACATAGTGGAGGCCGGTGATGTCCTTCGGTCACCAGTCCGGGGTGGAGGGGATCGCTGCTACGTACACCGCCAGGGGGGCTCTGTCCTTCCCCTTGATCTGTCGGACCCTCTTTACCGGGATGCCAAGAGCCCCTAGGTCCTCAAGAAGGTCTGTCGCCGTTGTGGTTGGGTCGTCCCCCCGTATGAGGTAGCTGATCAGCTTCTCACTCTTTTCTCCCCAGGTGGAGATCTGCGCCCTCTTCCCGAGCAGCAGGGCGTGGACGGCTGCGAAGTCCTCCCCGGTCTTCAGACGCAGGCGGACAGCGTCCCGCTCCTTCGCCAAGGTAAAGTCCTGGTCCTTTATCACCGACCTGATCAGGTTGCGCAGTTCCCTGATGCTGGACACGTCATAAACCAGCAGTGGCGGTGGCCTCTTGGGTTTGGGAGGCGGGGCCTCTGTGGTGTCCATGTCCGTGGGGGCTCCCTCGCCATTGTCCGGGACGGACAACAGTGGCTCGTATCTATTCCGTGTGGGGATGGTGGGCAGCTCCATGCACTGGCGCTTCCTCACACTCTCCTCGACGGTGACGAAGGGTGCTTGTTTCCGCGCCCGCAGTCTGGGGTCCGCACTGGTCGCTCCCTCGCCGACAGCGGAGGCGACGGGCGCCGCAGATGCTGAGCTCGAGGCCGTGGCATCAGTGGTCGTGCCTTGTGAGGTGCTAGGCAGTGTCTCGGTGAGCCGGCCCTGGAGGCGGCCGAGAGGCATGTCCACTTGGTGGCCCTGGGAGGGTACGGACCGATGCCTTCTGGGGTCTGGTTGGGGTAGGGAGCTCCCGGTGGTCTGGGCTGCCGGAGGTGGTCTACCGACAGCTCCCGCGCCAGTCGCGGTGGTGCCCTCCATGTCCCTCCCCGAGGGGAAGAGGACTTTGGTGATACCAGCCGGCAAGCCGGCTAAGTCTCTCCCTTCTCTCGTATACGTTCTTTCGTATACGTCTATCCAGTAGATTTCGCAAATAACGTCCTCTTACCGGAATCCATCCGAAATCCAATCAAATCCCCCAAAAGGCCAGACCACTGACCCCTGATCCTCCTGGCTAGTGCGGAAGTTGCCGCACAGATGTTTACTTAAGTCGTTCCGGGCGAGATTCCTCCGCCCCTTGCGACTTTAATGGCATTGCAGACTGTTTATGTAGGTGCGAATTATTTGTCTAGATACCGTGTTACCTAGAAGGTGTCGGGAGCGAAAGAAGCAGACGAAAGACTCCGCGAGCGGAGTTTGTTGTGAGGGCGAGATGACGTAGGAAACAAAAATAAAAAGGTAAACACAGGAAAAAAGGGTAAGGGAAAAGGGAAAGGGGAGCAGGCTACTTGGCCTTGCTTGGGGGCCCGCCCAGTTGACTTCGCCGGGACGGGGGAGGGGGGAGGCAGCGGGGCGTTTCTTTCACCCCGGTGTTTATAAACACCAGCTGTAAACACCAGCTGGCGGCGGAAGGGGAGGGAAGATATCGGGCTGCTTCGCCCGGTGTGTCGCTGGCCGTGGAGGCAAGCGAAGAGGGGATGCCTGGCGGGTCGCTTTCCCGCCAGGGGTATGTTACGCGATGTTTCTTCACATCGCGTATTTTCACGCGGGGCAGTTTTTTACCCCGCGTATCCGGAACTCTTACTCCTTTTGGGAGCCCACCCCAGGTGGGTGGGCGGAGCACCCGGCCTAGTTGGGCCCGGGTGAGGAAGGGTCACCCCGCAGTGACTTTCTGCGGGGTGGGGGAAGACTTGTTCCCATGACATTTTTTAAAACCACAGATGGAGGTGAGCGGATTAGTGTTAGTGAAAGGATAGCGATACAGAGTAATCCTTATTTTGTTAAATAAGGAGTATTTCTTTGGGACGTTTAAATTTGCATTTTATGGCCGCGTTATAGTTCCAAATGTTAACCGTGTGCGGAGCATTGACAAGGGACTTTTCGAAGCTCGCGACCCTTCTTCGAATAAAGTCGTGAATGGCCGGGATCCGGTGTGCATTTCTAATTTCGTACGCCGGTACGAGTCGGGGCTGGTTCGTGATGAAGCGTAGTGTTTTGTTTTGGAATGTTTCTAATTTTGTTCTGTTCGTCTTTGCCGTGTTGCCAAACAACTCGCAGCCGTGCAGCAGGGTGGGCCGAATGATAGATGTATACAGCCGAATTTTGTCACCCAGTTTCATTTTTGAATTTTGTCTTAGGAGCGGCGCGAGCAATTTCCTCACGCCGCATGCTTTACGCAGTGCCTGCTGCACGTGCAACCCCCATGAGAGTTTGCTGTCGAGGTGTAACCCTAAGAATTTATGGCTGGAAAGCAATGGTATCTTGGAGCCTCGCAGTTGGAGGCGGAAGGAAGGTTGAAATTTGGGCCTTCGCGTGAAGTTGACATGCAATTCATTGTCCGTTGCATGGACCGGGGGTGGTGGGGGAGAGAGGTGGAGAGAGGTTAAATTCTCATCCGCCTCCTCGTCCGTCTTCGTATAGGCCCAGTCCATACGTAACGTCATGGTGCTGGCCAGGTGCTCGGCAAAAAACTCCGCCTTGGCTTCAGCGTCATGGAGGAGTTGATCGTCTCGCCTGAGGGGCGTGGGAATTGGCACTTTCCTCGTCAGTCGCTCGGCCATCCGCCAAGTCGACATATCTTCCAGCGAGAGGGAGGACATTTTCTTCCCCCACTCTTCACCGCTGTGCTCGGTCATACCTCTCTTCACCTGGCGAGAGAGGTAATTGTACTCGCGTTTGTCGAGCGGGTCGCGATTGCGCTGCCATCGTCCCCTAACGCGATTTCGCTCCCGAATGAGGTCTATGAGAGGCTGGGGAAGGGAAGGAACCACAGGCTTCGCGCGAGGTCGCGGGAGCGATGCCAGGCGGTAAGCACTGTTCATCGCGCCCGTGATCCGGCTAACCTGCGCATTCACACTCCTCTCCGTGGGCGCGGAGAGGGGCGGTAATGAGGCGAACGTCTCGTCAGTCAATGAGGAGAACAGCCGCCAATCCGTTCGGATGATGGGTTTGGGTGGCGGAGCGAGCGAGTGATCCGTCGCGATGTCTATCCTGATGGGATAATGGTCGGAGGTAAGCGCCTTTATTACCCGTGGGGTAGTCAAGTTATAAAAATTTTTCGTCAGGGCGAAGTCGAGGATGTCATCACTCAGATGTCCCCGGGTCCCAAAAATGAGTGGCCTCGAAGGGTGCTGCTACCGAGGCCATTGCCGTGTTTGCAAAATTACGGAGAATGGTTCCGTTAGAATTCCCATGGCGGCATCCGAAGTCCAGATGCTTGGAATTCCAGTCGCCCACGTATATTGCCGGCTTGTCGGACACAAGACGCTCCAGATCAGCCACCTGGAGCTTCTTGGAGGCAGGTTGATAGACCTAGAACAGGTGAAGATCGCCCGACGCAGTGTGAATGGCGATACCAATGCTTTGAAGCGTGCTAAGAGCATCCGAGTTCAGCACGGAATGACTAATTGAACTTTTGACTGCGATGAGCACCCCGCCATGATTGGCGGTGTGGTCACGCCGGTAAACGGAGTAGTTCGGAAACCAAACCTTGTGTATGTGGGATAGATGCGTCTCTTGAAGAGCGACGACATCGTAGCTGCCAGAGCAAATGAAGTTGCGAAACTCTATTGCCCTTCCGCGAATTCCATTGGCATTCCAAGATGCCAATGATAGAGTTTTGATATTGGTATTTAAATTAATAGCCATTATCTAGGATTACGCTTATCTCCCTTAAGATAAACAGCTTTTTCTCGGCCGTCGTCGAAAGACTCGCGAGACTGTCCAGGACGCCCATCATCCAGGTGCCGAGACCTGGGCTCTTGGTGGAGGGAGGGGCGGGGGCGGATGGAGGCGCTGAGGCCGAAGGATAAGAGGCCGGGCGAGAAGCTTCGGCCGCCGGAGAGGGTTGCGGTTCAGCGCAACGTGGTCCAGGGGTAGGGAATAGGAATGGCCGTGGAGCCGGCCGAGGAGTAGGGAGAGAGGGATGGGAGGCCGCCGAAAAGACGTACGCAGAGGCACTAGTTGCGCCTGGAGCGGGAGTCGCGCGGGTAGGAAACCACGCGTTTGAAGTGGGGGCGGGGGCCGGGACAAAAGTCGCGCGGGCTGATCCGCGCGACGTCGCATTGGTCCGCTGCCGGCGGTTCTCGGAGATGACCTTATAGGTAAGGCATCCCCGATAGTTGGCAGGGTGAAAAGCTTTGCAATTAACGCACTGCGCCGGCGCAATGCGATCTTTTTTCGGGCAGTCGCGAGTGAGGTGCGGCACGAGGCACTTCACACAGCGAGGAAAAGCCTCGCAATAATTTTTGGTATGGCCGAAGCCCTGGCAGCGCTGGCACTGAACAATGCTCTTAGGCTTTCTGTAGGCTGCGACTTGAACGTCGGAACATCCCAGGAGAAACGAGATGTTTAGAAATGTGGCGTGATCCTCGCTTTTCTCGAGGATCACGTGAAAGACGGGAGTCGGTCGTTTGGGGACAGTCCTCAAACCCATTGCCCTGTCTGACTGGGTAGGCCGGGTGGTGGTGAGCTGCGTCACCGATCTGACCTCCCAGCCGACATTCTCGAGGGCCTGCTTCACAGACGCCGCCTGCGCCTGCGAGTGTAGACCCCGGATGGTATATTGGGGGAGGCGGTCCTCCGGCAGCTGGTACCCCGAAAAGGGTAATTCCAGAGTCTTGAGGACCTCGCGGGCTGCCCGATAATCCGCAGCGCTCGCACACTGCAAGACCATCGTATTTGTCCCGCGGGCTTTACATACTGGGGGACTCGCAAGCGCACGACCGAGCTTGCGGTATGTCTCCTCCCAGTTAGAGCTTTCCCTCAGAAGGAGGGGCGGAATTTTAGCGGGCTTGGGCGGCGCGGCCACGTCCATTGGGACTGTCTCCCCGGCCGAGATAGGGGTGAACCTGTTCGTGGTAGAGGTGAGAGACTCCATAGAGGAAGTCCTCATCCTCTTAAGGCTCGCAGCCTTACGGGTGTCGACGACGGTGAAGCCGTCGCCGATCTCCTGGGACGCGTTAGCGTGGCTGGGGGTCGCTAGAACGAGCGGACTCGTCTGTTGAGTCGCGTACGTCTGTAGTGCCATTAGTGCCTGTAAGGGAACAGGAGGCGCGGAGCGACTTACCACCGACCCATCAGGGCCGGAGCCAGGAGCGGGAGTGGCGGCTGCGGCCGGGGCGGCAGCAGGCATCCTGATCGCCGCGGGGTCAGCGGCGGCGGCAGAGGAGGCGACGCGTGGAGCGGCTGAGGCGGCAGGCGTGGCGGGTGCAGCGGGCAAGGGGGCTGCATTAGCGAAGGCGGCCGGGGCGGCCAGCAGGTGGATGGGGCCAAACCGGATGGTGTGGCCCACAGCGACGGCGGACACGGTGTCAGACCCGCTTGCTCCCACAGAGGGGAGCTGCACGGGTTTCCGGACCTGCCCGGCCGCCTTTTTGGTGGAGGCGCCCTTCTTCGGCATCCTCAAGGAGTGGGAGGGAAGTGGGGGGGAAAGCACACGGGAAGGGTCGGGAATGACCCCTTCGGCACAGGCCTGAGACGGGAAGACGGAGATGGCCCTTAAAGGGTCCGTTTTTCGGGGCACTAGGACACGCTCTTACAGAGGCGAGGACGCACGCTGTACGGATATGGCGAAGTAAGCACAATCGGCTATATTTAACGGAAGCACAATCTAGCAGAAAGCTAACTCAGGGTTCGCCAAATGGCCAGTCCCAATCCCAATCGCTCCTGTTACAGAGCGGAATTGCCGCTCCGTACAGTAAGTGCCGTTCCGGGCGAGATTCCTCTGCCCTTGCCGACATTCATGACCTTGCAAACTTTTTGTCTGTGTGTAAATTAATTGGTATCGATACTGTATATCCTAGAAGGGGTAGATAGCGAAACAAGTCTGTCGAAAGAACTCGCGAATGAGTTACTGTAATGAGGATGAAATGACTCGAACCAAGGAAAACGTAAACAAAAGAAAAAAGGGAAGGGTAGGGGATGGGGAAGCAGGCGACTCGCCAAGCGTATCCCTCCGCTCAGCTGACTTCGCTCGAGCAGGAGGAGGGGGGAGGTAACGGGGCTTTGCGGCCCCGGCGGTTGTTTACGCCAGCCGTGTTGGTATTTACCGGCGGCGGCAGAAGGGGAGGGGATGATCGGGCGCCTTTGCCCGGAAAAGGCTATTCTTCCGAGAGCGACGGCCTAGCGGGTTGTATTATTCCCAGGCGCGGAAAATACATCGCGACTTTGCGACCCGCGGCGAAGATTCGGCTCCAGGGTGAGTTTCCCTAGGCCGCCGGAACTCTTTTAATATTTGATATGCATAAAATCCCCGCAGTGTCTTTCTGCGGGGAGGGGAAAAATTATTCCCATGACATTTTTTCTCAAATTTTATGATGATGAAAGTGTGAGTATTAATGACAGGACAGAAAACAGATTTAAGCCTCATTACTCAAATGAAGGATATTTCCTTTGGGCGTTTGAACTTGCATTTCTTTGTCGCGTCATATTGCCAGATGTTTACCGTGAGTGGACTGTGTATCAGGGACTTCTCGAAACCGGCGACTCGCTTTCGGATGAAGTCGTGAATGGCTGGGATACGGTGTGCTTGTCTAATCTCGTAAGCCGGAACGAGTCGGGAGGTGTTTGTGAGGTAGCGCAGTGTTTTGTTCTGGAATGTTTCTAACTTGGATAGGTGTGTCTTTGCTGTGTTGCAGAACAGCTCGCAGCCGTACAGCAGGGTTGGCCGAACAATAGAGGTATACAGCCGAAGTTTTTCACCCAGTCTTAATTTGGAATTCCTGCATAGTAATGGGGAGAGCAATTTCCTCACTCCGTATGCTTTTTGAAGCGCCTGCTGCACGTGTAGACCCCATGTCAGTTTGCTATCGAGGTGTAAACCGAGAAACTTGTGGCTAGCGAGCAAAGGTATCTGGGAGCCCCGGAGGCGGAGGCGGAAAGAAGGCTGAAATTTGGGCCTCCTGGTAAAGTTGACATGCACGCTTTTGTCGGCGTTTATGTCAACCTTCCAGGTGAGCGTCCACTTTTGAATAAGATCTAGGTGATCTTGGATACGGCTCACAGCCACGTCGACGACCCTCGATTGAGACGAGATGGCCGTGTCATCCGCGAACATGTAGACTTGGTTGTGTGGAGAAGAGGGAAGGTCATTGACAAACAGGTTGAAAAGGATCGGGCTCAACGTGGAACCCTGTGGGACCCCACAGGAGAGCCGTTTGGTTGAGGAAAGCCGGCCATGAACCGCGACTCGCAGGGATCTCCCGAGTAGGAAGCTCCTGCCTAGCTTCTGCAGATACAATGGAAAATCCATCGAGGCTAGTTTAAGCAGCAGACCTTCCAGCCACACATGGTCGAAGGCCTTGGCTACGTCCAAAAAGAGAACTTCGGTCCGCTTCCGAGCGTTAAATCCGTCGGTGATGTTTTCCACCAGACGAAGAATCTGGTGGGATGTCGACGTCTTTTGTCGGAACCCCATTTGGTCCGCCCGAATGAGGTCACGGGAACGGATGTGGTGATGGAAACGGGAGAGAATAATCCTCTCGAAGAGCTTCGAGAGATTTGAGAGGAGAGTGGTGGGGCGGTAGCTGGCCGGGAGCAAGGGATCCTTCCCTGGCTTGGGAAGCATGACCACTCGGCCCCTCTTCCAAGACCAAGGGAAGTGGGAAAGGGTGAGGCAGGCATTAAAGAGCTGTGTGATGGAAGAAACAGCTGAGGGAGAGAGGTTCATGAGCATCCTGTTCTCCACCCTATCCAGGCCGGGAGCTTTACGGGGGTTGAGATCCTTGAGCAGGAGTCGGAGTTCATGGTCCGTTGTGAGCACTGGGGGTGGAAGGGGAGACAGGCTGAAAAAAGTTAAGTTCTCTTCAGCCTCCTCGTCCGTCTCCGTCCGGGCCCAGTCCTCCCGTAACGTCATGGTGCCGGCCAAATGAACGGCGAATAGTTCCGCCTTGGCTTCGGCGTCGAGGATTAATCGGTCGTCGTGCCTGAGGGGCGTGGGGATCTGTGCTTTCCTCGTCAATCGCTTGGCCATATACCAAGTCGATCTATTCTCGAGCGAGAGGGAGGAGACCTTCTTCCCCCACTCCACGCTGCGATGTTCCGTCATGCCTCTCTTCACCTGACGGGAGAGGAAATTGTAGGTACGTCGGTCCGTGGGGTCGCGATTTCGCTGCCATCGTCCCCTAGCGCGATTTCGCTCCCTAATGAGGTCGATGAGGGATTGCGGAAGGACGGGAAGCACAGGCTTCGCACGGGGTCGCGGGAGAGATGCCAGTTTGTAGGCACTGAGCAGCGCCCCCGTGATCCGGCTAACCTGCGCATTGACGCGCTCCACCGAGGGTGCGGTGAGAGGCGGTAATGAGGCGAACGTCTCCTCAATTAATGCAGTGAACGTTCTCCAATCCGTTCGGATGATGGGCGAAGGGGGCGGAGAAGATGAGTGCGGCGTGGTCAGGTCTATCCTAATCGGATAGTGGTCTGAGGAAAGCGCTTTAATGACTCGTGGGGTCGTCAGGTTGTAAAAGTTTTTCGTCAGGGCGAAGTCGAGAATGTCATCACTCTGGCGACCCTGATTCCCAAGATGCGTAGCCTCGAACGGCGCTTCTACCGAGGCCATCGCCATGTTTGCAAAATTACGGAGAGCGACTCCGTTAGAATTCCGATGACCACACCCGAAGTCCGGGTGTTTGGAATTCCAGTCGCCTACGTAAATGGCCGGCTGATCGGTCACCAAGCGCTCCAGATCAGAGAGCCGGAGCGGCTTGGGGGGTTGATAGACGGAAAAGACATAGAGGTCGCCCGACGTGGAGTGAATGGCGATACCAATGCTTTTTAGCGTGCTAAGGGCATCGGAGTCCAGCACGGAATGCTTAATAGAGGATTTGACTGCGATCAACACCCCACCGCCACGGCTGGAGCGATCACGCCGATAGACTGAGTAGTTTGGAAGCCAAACTTTTTGTGTGGGTGTGAGGTGCGTCTCCTGAAGGGCGACGATGTCGTAACTGCCAGAGCTGATGAAGTTATTGAATTCCGTAACCTTGTTACGGATCCCATTGGCATTCCACGATACCAAGGATAGAATTTCGATTTCGCGTCTAGAAGCCATCGTCAAGGATTGCGCTAATCTCCCGTAGGATGTACAGCTTCTTCTCGGCTAACGTTTTTAAACCCGCGATTGTGTCCAAAACTCCTACCATCCAAGAGCCGAGACCTTGGTTTTTGGGAGTGGAAGGGGCAGGAGGTGGAGGAGGCACTGAGGCAGAAGATGAAGGGGTCGGGCGAGATGGGTCGGCCACCGGATGGGATTGCGGAGCGGCGCTACGCGGGTCCCGGGTGGGAAGCTGGAAGGGCCGAGGAGCCGGCCGGGGGGCGGGAAGAGAAGGATGGGTGGCCGCCGAGAAGACATAGGGTGTGGCACTAGTCGCGCCTGGAAGAGGCTGCGCGGGGTTCGGAAATCACGCGTTGGAGGTGGGGGCAGGGGCCGGGACATAAGTCGGGCGGGCTGATCCGCGCGATGTGTTTGCGGACCGCTGCCGGCGGTTAGCGGAGATAGCCTTGTATGTCAGGCATCCCCGGTAGTTGGCAGGGTGAAACTGTTTGCAATTCACGCATTGCGCCGGCGCAACGCGATCTTTTTTGGGACAATGTCGCGTGAGGTGCGGCACGAGGCACTTCACGCAGCGAGGAATTGCCTCGCAATAGTTCTTGGTATGGCCGTAGCCCTGGCAGCGCTGGCACTGGACTATGCCCTTAGGCTTCCTGTAGGTGTCTATGACAATGTCGGAACATCCCAGGAGCATCGGAATTGTTTTGAAATTCTCGTGATCCTCGCATTTCTCTAGGATCACGTGAAATACCGGTGTGAGCCTCTTGGGGACGGACCTGACCGCCGAAGCCATTTCGGTCTGGGTAGGTCGGGTGGTGGTGAGCTGGGTTACGGACCGTACCTCCCAGCCGATTTTCTCCAAAGCCTGCTGGACGTGCTCAGGCTTTGCTTTCCCATGAACCCCCCGAATGGTGAATTGGGGGAGGCGATCTTCCGGCAGTTGGTAGCCGGAGAAAGGCAGGCCAAGAGTCTTAAGGACTCCACGGGCTGCACGATAGTCAGCAGCGCTCGCACACTGGATGACTATCGTGTTTACGCCACGGGCCTTGCAGACGGGAGCGGCCTCCAACTCCTTCTCGAGCTGGAGGTACGTCTCCTCCCACCTATCAGTCTCCCTCAAGAGGAGGGGCGGAATTTTGGCTGGCTTCGGTGGAGAAGCCACTTCCATGGGTACAGGTTCCCCGGAGGCTATCGGCGCGAAACGGTTTTCGACCGACGTGAGCGACTCCAAGGAGGAAGTACGCATTCTTTTTAAACTCGCCGATTTGCGGGCGTCGACGACGGTGAAGCCGTCGCCTGACTCCTAGGACGTATTGATGTTGGTGGGAGCTGCGAGTACCAACGGACTCTGTTGCTGTGCCGCAAAGGTTTGCAAGGTCATGAGCGGCTGCATCGGGACAGAGGGCACGGAACGACTCACCGAGGGAGACGCGGATCCGGAGGCTGCGGCGGTGGGTGCGGCAGCGGCAGGGCGGGTGGCCGGAACATCCGTCGTGGCGGGTGCAGCGGGCAGTGGGTCCGGAGTGGCGAACGCCGGAGGGGCGGCCAGCAGGTGGATGGGGCCGAACCGTATGGTGTGCCCCACCGCAGCGGCGGAGATGGTCTCCGGCCTGATGGTCCCCTCAGCGAGGGGCTGAGCGGTCAGGCGGGATTTCTCCGCACCTTTCCTGGAGGAGGCGCCCTTCTTGGGCATCCTCACACTGGGGGGGAAAGCACAGGGGACGGGTCGGGAGTGACCCCTTCGGCGCAGGCCGGAGGCGGGAGGGCTGAAATGGCCCTGAAGGGGACCGTTGTCTCGGCACACGGAGTAACGGGCAGAGACGCACGCTGTACGGAATGTGGCAGAGGGAGCACAAGTCGGCTGTGAACTGAGATGCAACAAAGAAGAAGCAAAAGGCTCTCTTACGGATCCTCCAAATCAAATCCGCCAAATGGCCAGTCCTCTGACCTCTCCTGGCGTGTGCGGAATTGCCGCACACTGTGCTTACTGTCGTCCCGGGCGAGATCCCTCTGCCCTCTACGACATTAATGAATTTGCAAACTGTATGTCTTATTGCAGGTGAGTAGGTGTCGATAGCGGTTACCTCGAAGGTGTAGATAGCGAAACAAGTACGAATTAAGAACTCGCGAACGAGTTGTTGTGATGGGAGCGAGTGAAACAGAAAACGTAAACATAACGGAAACAAAACGGTAAACATGGGAAGGGGAAGGGAAAGGGAAGCAGGCCAAAGGCCAGCTGGTCGGCTCGCCCGGCTGACTTTGCTCGGGCGAGTGGAGGGGGGAGGTAGCGAGGCCTTCTCGACCTCGGGGCATCGACCGCCGGTTTGTTTACCTGGCGGCGGGTGAGGGGGGGAGGAGACCTCCCCTCCCGGCTTTGTTTACACCTACTCGGCGTTGATGGCTGGGAGGGATCGAGGGGTCAGCCTGGAGTCCCGTTACTCGATTACGGTAACGGAGACTGGCGGAGGAGCGGGTTACGGGTAGCCCAAGGGGCAAGTCATCCCTTGGGCAGGAGTGCTGCGTGGGCCTAGGGGGAGAGTTACCCCTGGCCGCGGGAACTCTTTTGTTTTTCCCCCGTGAGGGAATATGTGTCCCCGCAGTATCTTTCTGCGGGGGGGGGAGACTTTTCCCCATGATATCTTTTCATTCCAAAGGATGAGTGTGAGAGGATTAATATTAAGGAACAGGACAGTAAGAAAAGATTTAAGCCTTACTCAAATAAGGGTTATTTCTTTTGGACGTTTGAATTTGCATTTCTTTGTCGCGTCGTATTGCCAAATATTGATAGTGTATGGATTGTGTACGAGGGACTTCTCAAAGGCTGCGACACGCCTCCGGACGAAGTCGTGAATGGCCGGTATCCTGTGTGCTCTTCTAATCTCGTACGCCGGAATGAGTCGGGACGTGTTTGTGATGTAGCGCAGTGTTTTGTTTTGGAATGTCTCTAAACGGGACCGGTGTGACTTCGCCGTGTTACAGAATAGCTCGCAGCCGTACAGCAGGGTGGGCCGAATGATTGAGGTATATAGCCGAATCTTGTCACCCAGTTTTAATTTTGAATTTTTGCGTAAGAGCGGCGTGAGTAATTTTCTCACGCCGCTCGCTTTTCTGATCGCCTGCTGCACGTGGAGACCCCAGGTGAGTTTGTTATCGAGGTGTAGCCCGAGAAATTTATGGTTAGCGAGCAGTGGTATCTCGGAGCCCCTCAAGCGGAGGCGAAAGGAAGGTTGAAACTTTGGCCGCTTGGTAAAGTTGACATGCACACTTTTATCAGCATTAATGTCAACCTTCCAAGCCAGCGTCCACTTTTGGATAAGATCCAGGTGATCTTGGATACGTCTAACAGCCACGTCCACGACCCTCGATTGAGACGAGATAGCCGTGTCATCCGCAAACATGTAGACTTGATTGTGTGGAGAAGAAGGAAGGTCGTTAACGAACAGGTTGAAGAGGATTGGACTGAGCGTGGAGCCCTGGGGGACTCCACACGTTATACTTTTGGGAGTGGAAAGCCGGCCCTCTACCGCGACTCGCAGGGATCTCCCGAGGAGGAAGCTCCTGCCTAGCTTTTGCAGGTACAATGGAAAATCCATTGCGGCAAGTTTGAGTAGCAGACCTTCAAGCCACACCTGGTCGAAGGCCTTGGCTACATCTAAAAACAGAACTTCGATGCGGTTTCGAGCATTGAATCCGTCAGTAATGTCCTCCACCAAACGAAGGATTTGGTGGGATGTCGAAGTCTTCTGTCGGAAACCCATCTGATCCGCACGAATGAGGTCATGGGAACGGATGTGGTGATGGAAGCGGGAGAGAATGATCCTCTCGAATAGCTTCGAGAGGTTTGAGAGGAGGGTAATGGGACGGTAGCTGGAGGGGAGGGATGGATCCTTCCCTGGCTTGGGAATCATGGCCACTCGGCCTTTCTTCCACGACCAAGGGAAGTGGGAGAGGGAGAGGCAGGCGTTAAAGAGCTGCGTGAGATAAGAAACAGCTGAAGGGGATAGATTCATGATCATCCTGTTCTCCACCCTATCCAGGCCTGGGGCCTTGCGGGGGTTTATGGCCTTAATAAGGAGTCTGAGTTCCTCGTCCGTAGTGAGTGCTGGGGGTGGGAGGGGAGCGAGGCTGAGAGAGGTTAAATTCTCCGCAGCCTCCTCGTCCGTGTCTGTCTTTTCCCAGTCCTCGCGTAAGGTCATGGTGCCGGCCAGGTGCTCGGCGAAGAGCTCCGCCCGGGCGTCGGCGTCCAGGATGAGTCTATCGTCATGCCTGAGGGGCACCGGGATCTGCGCTCGCCTCGTCAACCGCTTGGCCATGGACCAAGTCGATTTATTCTCGAGCGAGAGGGAGGAGTCTTTCTTCCCCCACTCCGCGCCCCGATGGTCCAACATACCTCTCGTCACCTGGCGGGAGAGGTAGTTGTAGTGGCGTCGGTCCGTAGGGTCGCGATTGCGCTGCCATCTTCCCCTAACGCGATTTCGCTCCCTGATGAGATCGATGAGGGATTGGGGAAGGGAGGGAAGCACAGGCCGCGCGCGAGGTCGCGGGAGCGATGCCAGCTTGTAAGCGCTGAGCATCGCCCCTGTAATTCGGCTTACCTGCGCGTTCACGCTCTCTACCGAAGGGGCGGTAATGAAGCGAACGTCTCGTCGGTTAATGAAGTGAACGTTCTCCAATCCGTTCGGATGATGGGGGGGGGAGGCGGAGCAAGTGAATGCGGGGCCGTCAGCTCTATCCGTATCGGATAGTGGTCAGAGGTGAGCGCTTTAATTACTCGTGGGGACGTAAGGTTATAAAAGTTTTTTGTCAGGGCAAAGTCGAGAATGTCATCGCTCTCTCGCCCGAAGTTCCCAAGATGTGTAGCCTCAAACGGCGCTTCTACCGAGGCCATTGCCGTGTTTGCAAAATTACGGAGAATTTTTCCGTTAGAATTCCGATGACGACACCCAAAGTCTGGATGCTTGGAATTCCAGTCGCCCACGTAAACAGCCGGAGTGTCTGTAACAAGTCGCTCCAGATCGGAAAGCTGGAGCGCCTTGGGGGGTTGATAGATGGAATAGATGTGAAGGTCGCCCGATGTCGAGTGAATGGCGATACCAATGCTTTCTAACGTGCTAAGGGCATCCAAGTCCAGCACGGAGTGTTTTATGGAGGATTTTACTGCGATCAACACCCCGCCCCCATAGGCGGAGCGATCTCGCCGATAAACTGAATAGTTTGGAAACCAAACTTTTTGAGTGTGTGTGAGATGCGTCTCCTGAAGGGCAACTACATCATAACTGCCAGAGCTAATGAAGTTATTAAACTCTACTGCCTTATTTCGGATTCCATTGGCGTTCCATGACACCAAGGATAAAATTTTGTTTTGATCGCGTCTAGAAGCCATCATCGAGGATCGCGCTAATCTCCCGTAGGATGAAGAGCTTCTTCTCGGCTAGCGTTCGAAAAGACGCGAGGCTATCCAAAACCCCTATCATCCAAGAGCCGAGACCTTGGCTTTTTTGGGGAGAAGGGGCTGGAGGGGAGGGGGGCTCAGGGGCGGAAGATGATGGACCCGGGCGAGAAGCTGCGGCGGCCGAAGAGGGCTGCGCCGGGGCGCAACGAGGGTCTGGGTTGGGAAATTGGAAGGGCCGGGGAGCCGGCCGTGGAGTGGGAAGAGTGGGGTGAGTGGCCGCCGAGAAGACGTAGGGGGAGGCATTAGGCATGCCAGGAGCGGAAGGCGCCTGGCTCGGAAACCAGGCGTTGGTGGTAGGGGCGGGAGCCGGGACATAAGACGCGCGGGCTGATCCGCGCGGCGGCTGAGTGGGTGACCGCTGCCTGCGATTTGCGGAGATGACCTTATATGTAAGGCATCCCCGGTAATTGGCAGGGTGGAACTGATGACAATTCACGCATTGCGCCGGCGCAACGCGGTCTTTTTTGGGGCAGTCTTGGGTGAGGTGCGGCACGAGGCACTTCACACAGCGAGGAATGGCCTCGCAGTAATTCTTAGTGTGCCCGAAGCTCTGGCATCGCTGGCACTGGACGATACCCTTAGGCTTGTGGTAGGGGGCAATGGAGATGTCGGAACATCCCAAGAGCAACCGAATATCCTGGAAGGATTGGTGGTCCTCGCACCTGTCGAGGATCACATGAAAGACGGGTGTTAGCCGTTTGGGAACGGATCGGACCCCCGAAGCCCTGTCAGACTGGGTAGGTTTGGTGGTGGTGAGCTGGGTGACTGACCGCACCTCCCAGCCGACCCGCTCTAAGGCCTGCTTGAGGAGCTCGGAGTTGGCCTTAGAGTGGAGACCCCGAACGGTATATTGCGGGAGGCGATCATCCGGCAGCTGATAGCCGGAGAAAGGCAAGCTACGGGCCTGAAGGACCCCCCGGGCTGCACGATAGTCAGCAGCGCTCGCACACTATATGACCATCGTGTTTAGGCCACGGGCCTTGCAGACGGGCGTCTTCTCCAGCGCCTTGTCTAGCTGGAGGTACGTCTCCTCCCAATTCTCGGTCTCCCTCAATAGGAGGGGAGGAATATTGATGGGCTTCGGCGGAGCGGCCACCTCCATGGCCTCCGATTCAGGTGGGGCAATAGGCTCAAACCTATTATCCGTTTTTGTGAGCGACTCCATTGAGGCAGTCCTCATACGCTTAAGGCTGGCAGCCTTCCGGGTGTCGACGACGGTGAAGCCGTCGCCGTGCTCTTGGGACGCGTCTGCGTGGGTGGGGGTGGCAAGAACCAGCGGGCGTTTTTGGTGCGCCGCGTACGTTTGCAAATTCATCAATGCCTGCAAAGGGGCAGAAAGCTCGGGACGACTTACCGCCTTCCCTGCTGGGTCGGTGCCAGGAGCCGGAGTCCCAGCTGCAACCGCTGGTGACGAGACCGCCGCGGGTGCAGCGGCGGCAGACGTGGAGGCGGCGGTGGATGTGGAGGCGGCGCTCGGAGCAGCCGGCGTGGCGGGTGCAGCGGGCAAGGGCGCTGCATTGGCGAAGGCGGCCGGTGCGGCCAGCAGGTGGATGGGGCCAAACTGGATGGTGTGGCCCACGGCGACGGCGGTCACGGTGTCCGGCCCGCCAGACCCCCCAGGGGGGAGCTGCACGGGTTTCCGGACCGGGCCGGCCGCCTTCTTGGAGGAGGAGCCCTTCTTCGGCATCCTCTCGATGGTGGTGGGAAATGGGGGGGAAAACACAGGGGGCGGGTCGGGCCGGAGACGGGTGGGCGAGTGTGGCCCTTGAGGGGACCGTTGTCTATGACTCGCGGTAAGCATGCAGAAACGCACGCTGTACGGAAGGGAGCAGTGGTAGCACAAGACGGCCAAACGTGAGAAGCAACAATCTAAAAGCAGAAACGCTCTCTTACGGATGCCAAATGGCCAGACCCTGACCCTGATCCTCCTGGCTTGCGCGGAAGTTGCCGCGCAGATATTTCCTGAGTCGTTCCGGGCGAGATTCCTCCGCCCCTTGCGACTTTAATGGCTCTGCAAACTTTTATGTGTGGGTGCGAATTAATTGTCTAAATACCGTATTACCTAGAAGGTGTCGATAGCGAAACAAGTAGACGAAAGACTCCGCGAGCGGAGTGTATTGTGAGGGCGAGGTGACGTAAACAAAAACAAAACGGTAAACTAAAGAAAAAGGGAAGGGGAAGCAGGCTACCTGGCCTGGAATGGGACCTGCCCAGCTGACTACGCCGAGACAGGAGAGGGGGGAAGCAGCGGGGCGTTGCTTACGCCCCGGTGTTGATAAACACCGGCTGGTGGCGGAAGGGGAGGGGAGAACTCGGGCGACTTTGCCCGGTGGCGACCACGGCCGAGACGGCGCGCGGAGAAGGACGGCCTGGCGGGTAGCTTCCCCGCCAGGGGTACGTCCCGCGAAGTATTTTTCCGCGGCGTACTCACGCGGGGCAGTGTATTCCCCGCGTATCCGGAACTCTTTTTTAAAATAAATGCATGGCGGCCCACCTGATGGATGGGCGGGTCACCTGGCCTAGTTGGACCAGGTGAGGAGGGTCCGCCCCGCAGTGACTTACTGTTTACGCCCCGATGTATGTAAACACCGGCGACTTTGCCGGTGGCGGAAGGGGGGGGGAAGATATCGGGCGGTTTTGCCCGGCGGCGGCCGCTGCCTCGTAGGCAGCAGAGAAGGATGCCCGGCGGGTCGCTTACCCGCCAGGGGTACGTCCCGCGAACTAATTGAGTCCGCGGGGATTTCCACGCGGGGCAGGTGATACCCCGCGTATCCGGAACTCTTTTTTGATGTGGGTGGCGTAACACCCGGCCTAGTTGGGCCCGGGTGGGAATGGTTCCACCCCGCAGTGACTTCCTGCGGGGTGGGGGAAGACTTGTTCCCATGACATCTTTCATCAAAATGATGAAGATGAGCAGATTAGTGGGAGGGAAAGGACAGCGAAACAGATTAAACCTTATTATTGTGAAATAAGGAGAATTTCTTTTGGGCGTTTATATTTACATTTTATTGCCGCGTTGTAATTCCAAAGATTAACTGTGTGCGGAGTATTTGCAAGGGACTTCTCGAAGCTTGCGACTCTTCTTCGAATGAAGTCGTGTATGGCCGGGATCCGGTGTGCATTCCTAATTTCGTATGCCGGTACGAGTCGGGGCTGGTTTGTGATGAAGCGTAGTGTTTTATTCTGAAATGTTTCTAATTTGGTCCTGTTTGTTTTAGCTGTGTTCCCAAACAACTCGCAGCCGTACAGCAGGGTTGGCCGAATGATAGAGGTATAAAGCCGAATTTTGTCACCCAATTTTAATTTTGAATTTTGCCTCAACAGCGGCGCGAGCAATTTCCTCACACCGCTGGCTTTACGCAGAGCCTGCTGCACGTGCAACCCCCATGTGAGTTTACTGTCGAGATGTAACCCTAGGAATTTATGGCTAGAAAGCAATGGTATCTGGGAGCCTCTCAGATGGAGGCGGAAGGAAGGTTGAAATTTTGGCCTTTTTGTGAAGTTGACATGCACGCTTTTGTCGGCGTTTATGTCAATCTTCCAATCCAGCGTCCACTTTTGCAGAAGATTCAGGTGATCTTGGATGCGTCTTACAGCCACGTCAACGACCCTCGATTGTGAAGAAATCGCAGTGTCGTCCGCGAACATGTAGACTTGGGTATGTGGAGATGATGGGAGATCATTGACATAGAGGTTGAAAAGGATAGGACTCAAAGTGGATCCCTGGGGGACACCACAAGTGATCCTTCTGGTTTGGGAAAGCCGGCCTTCTACCGCGACTCGCAGGGACCTTCCGAAGAGGAAGCTCCTGCCTAGCTTTTGCAGGTACAATGGAAAATCCATTGCGGCAAGTTTAAGCAGCAGGCCTTCGTGCCACACCTGGTCGAAGGCCTTCGCCACGTCAAGGAAGAGGACCTCGGTTCGCATCCGAGCGTTGTAGCCGTCAGTAATGTTTTCCACCAAACGAAGAATTTGGTGGGTTGTGGACGTCTTTTGTCTAAATCCCATCTGGTCCGCCCGAATGAGATCATGGGAGCGGATGTGGTGATGGAAGCGGGCGAGGATAATCTTCTCGAATAACTTCGAAAGATTAGAGAGGAGGGTGATGGGTCGGTAGCTGGCTGGGCGCGAAGGATCCTTCCCTGGCTTAGGAATCATGACCACTCGGCCTCTCTTCCACGACCAGGGGAAGTGGGAGATGGAAAGGCAGGCATTAAAGAGCTGTGTGATTGAAGAAACAGCTGATGGTGAAAGGTTCATGATCATCCGGTTTCCGACCTCGTCTAACCCGGGGGCCTTCCGCAGATTTAATCCCTTGATGAGGAGTCGCAATTCATTGTCCGTTGCATGGACCGGGGGTGGTGGGGGAGAGAGGTTAAATTCTCATCCGCCTCCTCGTCCGTCTTCGTATAGGCCCAGTCCATACGTAACGTCATGGTGTTGGCCAGGTGCTCGGCAAAAAACTCCGCCTTGGCTTCAGCGTCATGGAGGAGTTGATCGTCTCGCCTGAGGGGCGTGGGAATTGGCACTTTTTCTTCCCCCACTCTTCACCGCTGTGCTCGGTCATACCTCTCTTCACCTGGCGAGAGAGGTAATTGTACTCGCGTTTGTCTAGCGGGTCGCGATTGCGCTGCCATCGTCCCCTAACGCGATTTCGCTCCCGAATGAGGTCTATGAGAGGCTGGGGAAGGGAAGGAACCACAGGCTTCGCGCGAGGTCGCGGGAGCGATGCCAGGCGGTAAGCACTGTTCATCGCGCCCGTGATCCGGCTAACCTGCGCATTCACACTCCTCTCCGTGGGCGCGGAGAGGGGCGGAAATGAGGCGAACGTCTCGTCAGTCAATGAGGAGAACAGCCTCCAATCCGTTCGGATGATGGGTTTGGGTGGCGGAGCGAGCGAGTGATCCGTCGCGATGTCTATCCTGATGGGATAATGGTCGGAGGTAAGCGCCTTTATTACCCGTGGGGTAGTCAAGTTGTAAAAATTTTTCGTCAGGGCGAAGTCGAGGATGTCATCACTCAGATGACCCCGGGTCCCCAAATGAGTGGCCTCGAAGGGTGCTGCTACCGAGGCCATTGCCGTGTTTGCAAAATTACGGAGAATGGTTCCGTTAGAATTCCCATGGCGGCATCCGAAGTCCAGATGCTTGGAATTCCAGTCGCCCACGTATATTGCCGGCTTGTCGGACACAAGACGCTCCAGATCTGCCACCTGGAGCTTCTTGGAGGCAGGTTGATAGACCGAGAACAGGTGAAGATCGCCCGACTCAGTGTGAATGGCTATACCAATGCTTTGAAGCGTGCTAAGAGCATCCGAGTTCAGCACGGAATGACTTATTGAACTTTTGACTGCGATGAGCAGCCCGCCATGATTGGCGGTGTGGTCACGCCGATAAACGGAGTAGTTCGGAAACCAAACCTTGTGTATGTGGGAGAGATGCGTCTCTTGAAGAGCGACGACATCGTAGCTGCCAGAGCAAATGAAGTTGCGAAACTCTATTGCCCTTCCGCGAATTCCATTGGCATTCCAAGATACCAATGATAGAGTTTTGAAATTTAAATTTAAATTAGTAGCCATTATCTAGGATCACGCTTATCTCCCTTAAGATAAACAGCTTCTTCTCGGCCGTCGTCGAAAGACTCGCGAGACTGTCTAATACGCCCATCATACACGTGCCGAGACCTGGGCTCTTGGTGGAGGGAGGGGCGGCGGAGGATGGAGGCGTTGAGGCCGAAGGATAAGAGGCCGGGCGAGAAGCTGCGGCCGCCGGAGAGGGTTGCGGTTCAGCGCAACGTGGTCCAGGGGTGGGGAATAGGAATGGCCGTGGAGCCGGCCCAGGAGTAGGGAGAGAGGGATGGGTGGCCGCCGAAAAGACGTAAGGAGAGGCACTAGTCTCGCCTGGAGCGGGAGTCGCGCGGGAAGAAAACCACGCGTTGGAAGTGGGGGCGGGGGCCGGGACAAAAGTCGCGCGGGCTGAATCGCGCGACGCCGCATTGGTCCGCTGCCGGCGGTTTTCGGAGATGACCTTATAAGTAAGGCATCCCCGATAGTTGGCAGGGTGGAAATCTTTACAATTTACGCACTGCGCCGGCGCAATGCGATCTTTCTTCGGGTAGTCGCGAGTGAGGTGCGGCACGAGGCACTTCACGCAGCGAGGGAAAGCCTCGCAGTAGTTACGAGTATGGCCGAAGCCCTGGCAGCGCTGGCACTGCACGATGCTCTTAGGCTTTCTGTATGCGGCTATCTGGACGTCTGAGCATCCCAGGAGGACCGAGATGTGTAGGAATGCTGCGTGATCCTCGCATTTCTCGAGGATCACGTGAAATACTGGCGTCGGCCGTTTGGGGACAGTCCGTAACCCCAAAGCCCTGTCTGACTGGGTAGGCCGGGTGGTGGTCAGCTGCGTGACTGATCGGACCTCCCAGCCGACGTTCTCAAGTGCTTGTTTCACTGCACTCGCCTGGGCCTTCGAGTGAAGACCCCGGACGGTGTATTGGGGGAGGCGATCCTCCGGCAGCTGGTACCCTGAGAAGGGTAAACCCAGAGTCTGAAGGACCTCGCGGGCTGCCCGATAGTCTGCAGCGCTCGCACACTGCAGAACCATCGTATTTATCCCGCGGGCTTTACACACCGGGGGACTCGCAAGCGCGCTACCGAGCTTGCGGTATGTCTCCTCCCAGTTCTCTGTTTCCCTCAGAAGGAGGGGCGGAATTTTAGCAGGCTTTGGCGGGGCGGCCACGTCCATAGGGACTGTCTCCCCTGCCGAAATTGGGGTGAACCTATTGGAAGTGGAGGTGAGCGACTCCATGGAAGAAGTCCTCATCCTCTTAAGGCTGGCTGCCTTTTTTGTGTCGACAACGGTGAAGCCGTCGCCGATCTCCTGGGACACGTTTGCGTGTCTGGGGGCCGCTAAGACGAGAGGGCTCGTCTGTTGAGTCGCAAAAGTTTGCAGTGCCATTAGAGCCTGCAAAGGAATGGGAGGCGCGGAACGACTTACCGGCGGCCCTTCAGGACCGGATCCAGAAGCCGGAGTGGCGGCTGCGGCCGGGGCGGCAGCGGATGTCCTGATCGCCGCGGGAGCAGCGGCGGTGGTAGAGGAGGCTACGCGTGGAGCGGCCGAGGCAGCAGGCGTGGCGGGTGCAGCGGGCAAGGGGGCTGCATTAGGCAAGGCGGCCGGGGCGGCCAGCAGGTGGATGGGGCCGATCCGGATGGTGTGGCCCACAGCGACGGCGGACACGGTGTCAGACCCGCTTGCTCCCGCAGAGGGGAATAGGAATGGCCGGCCGCCTTTTTGGTGGAGGCGCCCTTCTTCGGCATCCTCACGGAGTGGGAGGGAAGTAGGGGGGGGAATCCCAGGGGAAGGGTCGGGAGTGAACCCTTCGGCACAGGCCGGAGACGGGAGGACGGAAATGGCCCTGAAAGGGACCGTGACGGACACACGCTTTTCAAGAGGCGAGGACGCACGCTGTATGGATATGGGCGAAAAAGCTCAAGTCGGCTATACGGTACAAAGCAACAATCTAGCTCAATGCTCTCTTACGGATTCTGCAAATGGCCAGACCTCTGACCTCTTACCTCTCCTGGCTAGTGCGGAAGTAGCCGCACAGATAGTTACTTAAGTCGTTCCGGGCGAGAGTCCTCCGCCCCTTGCGACTTTAATGGCACTGCAGACTGTTTGTGTAGGTGCGAATTATTTGTCTAGATACCGTGTTACCTAGAAGGTGTCGGAGCGAAAGAAGCAGACGAAAGACTCCGCGAGCGGAGTTTGTTATGGGGGCGAGATGACGTAGGAAACAAAATAAAAGGTAAACACAGGAAAAAAAAGGGAAAGGGAAAGGGGTACAGGCTACTTGGCCTTGCTTGGGGGCCCGCCCAGCTGACTTCGCCGGGAGGGGGGAGGCAGCGGGGCGTGTCTTTCACCCCGGTGTTTATAAACACCAGCTGTAAACACTAGCTGGCGGCGGAAGGGGAGGGAAGATATCGGGCTGCTTCGCCCGGTGTGTCGCTGGCCGTGGAGGCAAGCAAAGAGGGGATGCCTGGCGGGTCGCTTTCCCGCCAGGGGTACGTTACGCGAAGTTTCTTCACTTCGCATATTTTCAGGCGGGGCAGTTTTTTTTACCCCGCGTATCCGGAACTCTTATTCCTTTTGGGAGCCCACCCCAGGTGGGTGGGCGGAGCACCCGGCCTAGTTGGGCCCGGGTGAGGAAGGGTCACCCCGCAGTGACTTTCTGCGGGGTGGGGGAAGACTTGTTCCCATGACATTTTTTAAAACCACAGATGGAGGTGAGCGGATTAGTGTTAGTGAAAGGATAGCGATACAGAGTAATCCTTATTTTGTTAAATAAGGAGTATTTCTTTGGGACGTTTAAATTTGCATTTTATGGCCGCATTATAGTTCCAAATGTTAACCGTGTGCGGAGTATTGACAAGGGACTTTTCGAAGCTCGCGACCCTTCTTCGAATAAAGTCGCTGCCGTGTTGCCAAACAACTCGCAGCCGTACAGCAGGGTGGGCCGAATGATAGATGTATACAGCCGAATTTTGTCACCCAGTTTCAATTTTGAATTTTGTCTTAGGAGCGGCGCGAGCAATTTCCTCACGCCGCATGCTTTACGCAGTGCCTGCTGCACGTGCAACCCCCATGAGAGTTTGCTGTCGAAGTGTAGCCCTAAGAATTTATGGCTGGAAAGCAATGGTATCTTGGAGCCTCGCAGTTGGAGGCGGAAGGAAGGTTGAAATTTGGGCCTTCGTGTGAAGTTGACATGCACGCTTTTGTCGGCGTTTATGTCAATCTTCCAGTCCAGCGTCCACTTTTGGAGAAGATTCAGATGATCTTGGATACGTCTAACAGCCACGTCGACGACCCGCGATTGTGAAGAAATCGCAGTGTCGTCCGCGAACATGTAGACTTGAGTGTGTGGAGATGATGGGAGGTCATTGACGTAAAGATTGAAGAGGATAGGACTCAACGTGGATCCCTGGGGGACACCACAAGTAATCCTACGGGTTTGGGAAAGCCGGCCTTCTACCGCGACTCGCAGGGATCTTCCGAAGAGGAAGCTCCTGCCTAGCTTCTGCAGATACAATGGAAAATCCATCGCGGCAAGTTTAAGCAGCAGGCCTTCGTGCCACACCTGGTCGAAGGCCTTCGCCACATCAAGGAAGAGGACCTCGGTTCTCATCCGAGCATTGTAGCCGTCAGTAATGTTTTCCACCAAACGAAGGATTTGGTGGGTTGTGGCCGTCTTTTGTCGGAATCCCATCTGGTCCGCCCGAATGAGATCATGGGAGCGGATGTGGTGATGGAAACGGGAGAGGATAATCTTTTCGAACAGCTTCGAAAGATTGGAGAGGAGGGTGATGGGTCGATAGCTGGCTGGAAGCGAGGGATCCTTCCCCGGCTTAGGAATCATGGCCACACGACCTCTCCTCCACGACCAAGGGAGGTGGGAAAGGGAGAGGCAGGCATTGAAGAGCTGCGTGATGGAAGAAACAGCTGACGGTGAAAGGTTCATGATCATCCGGTTCCCGACCTCGTCTAAACCGGGGGCCTTCCGCGGATTCAAGCCCTTGATGAAGGGTCGTAGTTCCTCGTCCGTTGCATGGACCGGGGGTGGTGGGGGAGAAAGGTAGAGAGAGGTTAAATTCTCATCCGCCTCCTCGTCCGTCTTATTATAGTCCCAGTCCATACGTAGCGTCATGGTGCTGGCCAGATGCTCGGCAAAAAGCTCCGCCTTGGCTTCAGCGTCGTGGAGGAGTTGGTCGTCCCGCCTGAGAGGCGTGGGAATTGGCACTTTCCTCGTCAGTCGCTTGGCCATCCGCCAAGTCAACATATCCTCCAGCGAGAGGGAGGAGATTTTCTTCCCCCACTCTTCACCGCTGTGCTCGGTCATACCTCTCTTCACCTGGCGAGAGAGGTAATTGTATTCGCGTTTGTCCAGCGGGTCGCGATTGCGCTGCCATCGTCCCTTAACGCGATTTCGCTCCCGAATGAGATCTATGAGAGGCTGGGGTAGGGAGGGAATCACAGGCGTCGCGCGAGGTCGCGGGAGCGATGCCAGGCGGTAAGCACTGTTCATCGCGCCCGTGATCCGGCTAACCTGCGCGTTCACACTCCTCTCCGTGGGCACGGCGAGGGGCGGTAATGATGCGAACGTCTCGTCAGTCAATGACGTGAACAGCCGCCAATCTGTTCGGATGATGGGTTTGGGAGGCGGAGCGAGCGAGTGATCCGTCGCGATGTCTATCCTGATGGGAAAGTGGTCGGAGGTAAGCGCCTTGATTACACGTGGGGTAGTCAAGTTATAAAAATTTTTTGTCAGGGCGAAGTCGAGGATGTCATCGCTCTGATGTCCCCGGGACCCCAAATGAGTGGCCTCGAAGGGTGCTTCTACCGAGGCCATTGCCGTGTGCGCAAAATTACGGAGAATGGTTTCGTTAGAATTCCGATGACTGCATCCGAAGTCCGGATGCTTGGAATTCCAGTCGCGCACGTATATTGCCGGCTTGTCGGAAACAAGACGCTCCAGATCGGCCACCTGGAGCCTCTTGGAGGCAGGTTGATAGATTGAGTAAATGTGCAGGTCGCCCGACGCAGAGTGAATTGCGATACCAATGCTTTGAAGCGTGCTAAGAGCATCCGAGTTCAGCACGGAATGCTTAATTGATTTTTTGACTGCGATGATCACACCGCCGGTATGGCCAGTGTGATCCCGCCGATAAACGGAATAGTTTGGAAACCAAACCTTATGTGTGTGGGACAGATGCGTCTCCTGAAGGGCGACCACATCATAGCTGCCAGAGCAAATGAAGTTACGAAACTCTATTGCCCTTGCGCGCATTCCATTGGCGTTCCAAGACACCAAGGATAGAGTTTGGAAATTTGGATTAACAGCCATTATCCAGGATTACGCTTATCTCCCTAAGGATATACAGCTTTTTATCAGCCATCGTCTGGAGAGACGCCAGGCTGTCGAGGACGCCCATCATCCACGCGCCGAGACCTGGGCTCTGGGTGGAGGGAGGGGCGGGAGCAGATGGAGGCGCTGAGGCCGAAGGAGCAGGTGCCGGGCGAGAAGCTTCGGCCGCCGGAGAAGGTTGCGCCGCAGCGCAACGAGGTCCAGGAGAGGGGAATTGGAAGGGCCGGGGCGCCGGCCGAGGAGTGGGTAGAGAAGGATGAGAGGCGGCCGAAAAGACGTATGCAGGCGCACTAGTTGCGCCTGGAGCGGGAGTCGCGTGGCTCGGAAACCACGCGTAGGAAGAGGGGGCCGGGGCCGGGACAAAAGTCGCGCGGGCTGATCCGCGCGGCGCTAAGTTGGTCCGCTGCCGTCGGTTTGCGGAAATTGCCTTGTAAGTAAGGCAACCCCGGTAATTGGCAGGGTGATAAGCCTTGCAATTAACGCATTGCGCCGGCGCAACGCGATCTTTATTCGGGCAGTCTTTCGTCAGGTGCGGCACGAGGCACTTGACGCAGCGAGGAATGGCCTCGCAGTAATTGCGGGTGTGACCGAACCCCTGGCAGCGTTGGCACTGAACGATGCTCTTAGGCTTTCTGTAGGTGGAGACCTGGACATCCGAGCATCCCAGGAGAACCGAGATGTTTAGGAGGGCGGCGTGATCCTCGCATTTTTCGTGGATCACATGAAAAACCGGCGTCGGCCTTTTGGGGACAGTTCGCACGCCCAAAGCCCTGTCCGTCTGGGTAGGCCGGGTGGTGGTCAGCTGCGTGACCAATCGGACCTCCCAGCCGGCGTTTTCCAGTGCTTGTTTCACTGATCCCTCCTGGGCCTTCGAGTGAAGACCCCGGACGGTGTATTGGGGGAGGCGATCCTCCGGCAGCTGGTACCCGGAGAAGGGTAAACCCAGAGTCTGAAGGACCTCGCGGGCTGCCCTATAGTCTGCAGCGCTCGCACACTGCAGAACCATAGTGTTCATCCCGCGGGCTTTACATATTGGGGGAACCGCAAGCACGGTGCCGAGCTTACGGTACGTCTCCTCCCAATTCTCAGTTACCCTCTGAAGGAGGGCGGAATTTTCGCGGGCTTTGGCGGGGCGGCCACGTCCATCGGAACTGCCTCCCCGGCCGAGATAGGGGTGAACCTGTTGGAGGTGGAGGTGAGTGACTCCATGGATGAAGTCCTCATCCTCTTGAGGCTAGCAGCCTTTCGTGTGTCGACGACGGTGAAGCCGTCGCCGATCTCCTGAGACGCGTTTGCGTGACTGGGGGCCGCTAATACGAGCGGGCTTGTTTGTTGAGTCGCATATGTCTGCAGCGCCATTAAAGCCTGCAAAGGAACGGTGGACACGGAGCGACTTACCACCGGCCCGCAAGGGCCGGAGCCAGGAGCAGGAGTCTCAACCGGGGCACTTGGCTTCGGGGCCGCCACGGGTGCAGCGGCGGCGGATGTGGTGGCGGCGCGTGGAGCGGCAGGCGCGGCGGGTGCAGCGGGCAAGGGGGCTGCATTGGCGAATGCTGGCGGAGCGGCCAGCAGGTGGATGGGGCCAAACCTGATGGTATGGCCCACGGCGAGAGCGGAGATGGTGTCCGTCCCGCTGGACCCCTCGGAGGGGAGCTGGACGGGCTTCCGGACCTGGCCGGCCGCCTTCTTGGAAGAGGCGCCCTTTTTCGGCATCCTCGCTGGGTGGGAGGGAAGTGGGGGGGAGAACACAGGGGAAGGGTCGGGAAAGACCCCGTCGGCTAAGGCCGGAGGCGGGAAGACGGGAATGGCCCTTGAGGGGACCGTTGTGGAACACACAATCAGGGGCAGAGACGCACGCTGTACGGATGTTTGGCTTGAATAGCTCAAGATGGCTTTGAATGAGACGCAACAATTTAAGCAAAAAAGCTCTCTTACGGATTCTCTCCTGCAAATGGCGAAATGAGCGAAAATGAGGGTGGACTCCTCGTCCCCCCCCTTCGCACGACTGGCTCCTGCGGGCCTCTGCGTGCGTGTGCGTGCCGGTGTCCGCACTTCTCCTCCGCTGGAAGGGCCCTCTGCCCTAAGGTAGCCTCCGCCTCTTCGGCGGAGGGAGGTCCTCAGTCAGCTCAGTGGCCGAGCGCGGGCGACGATGACTGTCCCAGGTGGAGCAGGTGTTCCGTCCCAGAAGGCGAACTTCTGGGGAGGTCTTGAGGAGTAGCGCCGCGTAGTATTTCCGGGCCGCCGCCGCCAACCGCTCGTCCAGGGGGGGTACGCCCGCCATATCGTACGTGGCGTCATTCGTCACGGTCCACACGAGGCTGAGGATGGACCTCAGGCACCTCCTCTCTGCCAAGGAGAGCCGCTGGCGCGAGGACTTAATGATCCTCCCGCTCCACGCTGGAGACGCGTATAGCAGTGTCGGAGCCAAAACTGCGTGGTGGATGCGCAGCCTATCCCGGAGGGGTATTTGCGGAGCCCTTAGGAGCGTTGCCAGCGCCGCCCTTTTCCGGAGGGTCTTCCTGACAGCCTGTCGGACGTGGTCCCCGAACCGCAGCCTGGAGTCCAGTGTCACCCCCAGGTAGGTGGCCGTGTCCTGCCACTGGACTTGCACTGACTCTACGATAACTCCGTCCGGGTCCTCGTCCGTGCCTGTGTGGAACAGGATTGCCTGTGTCTTCCCGGGGTTGATGTCAATGCGCCATGCCCTGTACCAGTCTAGCAGCCGGTAGACCGCAGCCTGCAGGTACTTGGCCGTCAGGTGCTGCTTGAGCGACCTGGAGATGACCAGATGTTATGGTCTTCCGGGAAGACACGGCATGCCGCCAGGAGACCCTGAAGGTTCTATCCCTCAGGTAGGCCGCCACCAGGTTCTGCTGCCAGCCAGGGAACTGGAAGCGCCTCATCTTCAGCCGAAGGCCCCCGTGCCAGACGCGGTCGAACGCCTTAGATATATCAAAGAAGGCTCCGGCCGATGAGCACCTCTTGTTGAATCCATCCACGATGAACTCGCAGACGCGGGAGAGCTGGTGGGTCGTGGCATGCTCCGTCCGGAATCCGAACTGCTGCGGGGGAAGGATGTCCCTTTCCGAGAGGAATCTCTGCAGGCGCAATAGGAAGATCCTCTCGAAAAGTTTCCCCATGCCATTAAGCAGGGAGATCGGGCGGTAGTTCCCGGCCTCGTTCTGGGGCTTTCCGGGCTTGTGCAGGCATATGACTCGCGCCTCCTTCCAGGTCGAGGGGAAGTGGCTCAGCCGTAGGCAAGCCGTAAATATTGCCGCCAGCCAGAACCCGAATGCCCGCGGGATCTGTCGCAGCACCTCATTCCGGATACCGTCCACACCCGACGCCTTCCGGAGCCGGAGCGACCGCAGAGCTCTCCCGACGTCGTCTGGCAGGATGACAGGGGGCGCCTCGTCGTCAGCGTCGGCAGCTTCCAAGGTGTCGGGCGGATGACCCGGCGAGAAGACCTCCTCTAGATGGCAGGCGAGGTGTTCAGCCTTCTCCTCCGGGGAGCAGGCGAGACCGTGCGGCGTCCTGATGGGCGACTCGCTGACGGCGGGGTCCTGCCGCAATGCTGCAGCCATCCTCCACAGAGCCCCAGGGTTAGTGGAGATGCCGGTGAGCTTCCTCGCCCACTTCTTCTCCCGGTGGGCAGAGATGTCATCTCGGATTTTGTGCTGCATCCGCAACAGGACCCGTCGTAGGTGGGGGCAGCCAGAGCGCTGGAAACGGCGCTTAACCTTGTTCTTCTCCCGGATCTCCCGGAGGATCGGCGGGTGAAGCTCAAGGTAGTCAGGAGCGGTGACGACCCGGGTCGGGATTGCCGTATCTGCTGCGCGGATGAGGCGGGTGGTGATGTCCGCAACGCAATCATCTATGGCACCAGGCGATGTCATCTCGGGGATGTTTTGCGGAAGGCTGTTTGTCAGATTAGCGCGGAAGCCATCCCAGTCCGCCTGATGGAAAAGGCGGATCTCCCTGGGGGGGAGCTGCCTCGCCTTGGCACCCACGCTAACCAGCACCGGGTTGTGGTCGCTGGTAAGGCATGGGATCGCAGAGGTGCGAATGGGGAAGCGTATCTCCCTGTGGAGGGTGAAGTCCAGGACATCGCCGCGGCCATCATGGTGGAAGCGCGTGGGCTGGTATGGGGAAGCGATGCCCACCCCGGTCTGGTCCAACCAGCTTCGCAGCGCCTCTCCCCTCCCGTTTGTGGTGGACGAATTAAAATCCTGGTGTTTGGCGTTGAAATCCCCCCCCGCCAGCACCGGCATTGGGGTGGCAAAGATGGCCCCCAGGTCTTCTGGACGCATCCGCTTCGACGGCGGCAGGTAGCAAGAGACCACCCTCGTAGGGAGGCCTCCAATCTCCACCACCACCGCCGTGGTCTCAATGTTCCCCGTCGTCAGGAGGACCGCATAAGCCGGCACGTCGTCCCTAACCAGAACAGCTGTCCCGCCCCCCCTGGTCATCGCCGCATCCTCCCTGTCCCTCCGGAACACCCGGAACCCCGGGACTCTCCAAGATTGCCCCGGCCTCAGGAAAGTCTCCTGGAGGAGAGCCAGCATCACCCCCTGCCGCTGTAAGAAGGACAGCAGCTCCGGAGTCTTGCGAGTGATATTGCCCCCTGCATTCCAGAGGGCAATGGTGCTGCAATTCTCCTTCAGTTTACAAGCCATCTCGAGGTCTTTGCAGCTGTTGGAGCACCTTGCCCAGGGCCGAGAGCTGGGAGGACAGCGCCGTGGTGATGCCTATGATGGTCTGGAGGACAGCGCCCAGAGGGTCGTCCTGCGGGTCCTCTGCAGCCGGCAGACCTGGTGCTACTTGGGATCGCTGCCGTCGCCCCCGCGGTGGGTTGCCTTCCCCCACTGGTTCACGCCACCGTTGTTGCTGCTGGTCAGGGAGGGGAGGATATTCCTCCGGCGCCTGTAGCGGTGGAGGTTCCCTCCGCCTTCTGGGTGCAGTTGGTGGCGCCTGGGCCGGACCGTTGACAGCGCCGCTCCCCCAGGCGTTGACTCTCCCGTAGGAGGGGTGGGACTGCCGGGGTTGGGCTGACAGGGGTCCCTGTTGCTGAGATCGGGGACGGCGTCTGGGCCGTCGCCTCTGCTGCACCTTCTCCAACTCCGCGGCGTAGATGCTGCAGGTCCTGGAGAACGCAAGGTGTTGTCCACCGCAGTTGCAGCAGACGGGTGGAGCCGTGGAAGGCAGAGGACATGCCTTACCCTCGTGTGACCCCGCGCACTTATAGCACCGGGGTGCAGAGTGGCAGTGCGCGGAGGCGTGCCCAAACCGGTTGCACCGGTAGCACATTTGTGGCGTCTCGTGTACAAAAGGGCGGACATGCACCCTGCAGTTCCCTAAGTACGTCAGCCCGGTCAAATCTTGCGGCCGCCATTCCTGCGACGGCGTGACGGAGGCCACGTTTAGAGGTAGGGGCTGCCGGTCCTTCCCCTTCATTTGGCGCACCCGTTTTACCGGGACTCCGAGCAGGGCCAGGTCATCGAGGATGTCCGCCTCTGGGGTGAATTCATCCTGTGTGCGAATGAGGTACGCCGACAGCCTCTCTGATTTGTCTCCCCAGGTGGACAGCTGGGCGCCCTTCTCCAGTAGCAGGGAGCGTACCGCCGCGAAGTCCTCGCCTGTCTTCAGGTGAAGACGCACCGCATCCCCCACCTTGGTGAGGGAGAAGGTGAGGTCCTTCACGGCCGGAAGGAGCAGGTTACGGAGTTCCCGCATGCCGGTGACCTCGCAGACCATGAGGGGCGGGGGCCGCTACACCTTAGGTGCTGGCGCCTCGGTGGTGTCCATGGCCCCTGCACTGGCTGTGGACGCATCCGTCTCATCCAAGGTTATTGGGATGAGCGGGGCGTAGCGGTTGCTGACCGGCACTGCCGCTGTGACGGTGAGGCATTGCCGTTTACTAGCAGACTCTTCTGCCGTTAGAAAAGGCTGTGGTCGCCTGGCGCTTAACCTGGGGTCCGCTGGGTGGGACCCTGCCGGAGGAACCGGAGGCCTGATCAAGGTGGTAGCAGGAGCTGGGGGCTTGGATGTGCCCGAGGTGCTAGGAGTTGCCTGAGTGCTAGCAGGCAGCGAGCCCGCCTCCCTTGCACTCATGGTGTGTGCCGCCTTTACTTTCCCCGAGGGGAAGAGGATACTCGCGATGGCAGTCGGTAAAGTACCGGGTTGCGCCACAGTGTGAGCCTGAACACCCTCCGTCGTCACCTAGGGAGTGGCTCGGAAAAGTCACTTTTTCTCTCAAGAGAGCGGAACGCAGCAAGATTGCAAATACGCTTTCTAACTGACACCTGCAAATGGCCAGTCTTGATCCTTGATCCTTGATCCCTCCTGGCTAGCGCGGAATTGCCGCGCAGATGGTTACGACAGTCGTTCCGGGCGAGATTCCTCCGCCCCTTGCGACTCTAATGGCATTGCAAACGTTTTGTGTTGATGCGTATTAATTGTCTAGATACCGTATTACCTAGAAGGTGGCGAGAGCGAAAGAAGCAGACGAAAGACTCCGCGAGCGGAGTTTGTTATGAGGACGACGTGACTTAAAACAGTAAACAAAAACAAAACGGTAAAAAGAAAAGAAAAAGGGAAGGGGAAGGGGAAGCAGGCTACCTGGCCTTAATTGGCCTCCGCCCAGCTGACTTCGCCGGGACGGGGGGAGGGGGGAGGCATCGGGGCGGTGTTTACGCCCCGATGTATGTAAACACCGGCGACTTTGCCGGTGGCGGAAGGGGGGGGAAGATATCGGGCGGTTTTGCCCGGCGGCGCGGCGGCCGCTGCCTCGCCAGGGGTACGTCCCGCGAACTGCTTAATTCGCGGGGATTTCACGCGGGGCAGGTGATACCCCGCGTATCCGGAACTCTTTTTGGGAGGTAGGAACACCCGGCCTAGTTGGGCCCGGGTGGGAATGGTTCCACCCCGCAGTGACTTCCTACGGGGTGGGGGAAGACTTTTTCCCATGACATTTTTTAAAAACCACAGAATGAAGATGAACGGAGTTAATGTGAGGGAAAGGATAGCGAGACAGAGTAAACCCTATTTTGTTAAATAAGGAGTATTTCCTTGGGTCGTTTACATTTGCATTTTATTGACGCGTTGTAATTCCAAATGTTAACGGTGTGTGGAGTATTAACAAGGGACTTCTCGAAGCTCGCGACCCTTCTTCGAATGAAGTCGTGTATGGCCGGGATCCGGTGTGCATTTCTAATTTCGTAAGCCGGTACGAGTCGGGGCTGGTTCGTGATGAAGCGTAATGTTTTGTTTTGGAATGTTTCTAATTTTGTTCTGTTCGTTTTTGCCGTGTTGCCAAACAACTCACAACCGTACAGCAGGGTGGGCCGAATGATGGACGTATATAAACGAATTTTATCCCCCAATTTCAATTTTGATTTTTGCCTGAGGAGCGGCGCGAGCAATTTCCTCACGCCGCAAGCTTTACGCAGCGCCTGCTGTACGTGCAACCCCCATGTGAGTTTGCTGTCGAGGTGTATCCCTAGGAATTTGTGGCTGGAAAGCAATGGTATCTGGGAGCCTCGCAGCTGGAGGCGGAAGGAAGGTTGAAATTTCGTGTGAAGTTGACATGCACGCTTTTGTCAGCGTTTATGTCAATCTTCCAGTCCAGCGTCCACTTTTGGAGAAGATTCAGATGATCTTGGATACGTCGTACAGCCGTATCGACGACCCGCGATTGTGAAGAAATCGCAGTGTCGTCCGCGAACATGTAGACTTGAGTATGTGGAGATGATGGGAGGTCATTGACGTATAGGTTGAAAAGGATAGGACTCAAGGTGGATCCCTGGGGGACACCACACGTGATCCTACGGGTTTGGGAAAGCCGGCCTTCTACCGCGACTCGCAGGGACCTTCCGAAGAGGAAGCTCCTGCCTAGCTTTTGCAGATACAATGGAAAATCCATTGCGGCAAGTTTAAGCAGCAGGCCTTCGTGCCACACCTGGTCGATGGCCTTCGCCACGTCAAGGAAGAGGACCTCGGTTCGCATCCGAGCGTTGTAGCCGTCAGTGATGTTTTCCACCAAACGAAGAATTTGGTGGGTTGTGGACGTCTTTTGTCTAAATCCCATCTGGTCCGCCCGAATGAGATCATGGGAGCGGATGTGGTGATGGAAGCGGGCGAGGATAATCTTTTCGAATAACTTCGAAAGATTAGAGAGGAGGGTGATAGGTCGGTAGCTGGCTGGGCGCGAGGGATCCTTCCCTGGCTTAGGAATCATGACCACTCGGCCTCTCTTCCACGACCAGGGGAAGTGGGAGATGGACAGGCAGGCATTAAAGAGCTGCGTGATGGAAGAAACAGCTGACGGTGAAAGGTTCATGATCATCCGGTTTCCGACCTCGTCTAAACCGGGGGCCTTCCGAGGATTTAATCCCTTTATGAGGAGTCGCAATTCATTGTCCGTTGCATGGACCGGGGGTGGTGGGGAAGAGAGGTGGAGAGAGTTTAAATTCTCATCCGCCTCCTCGTCCGTCTTCGTATAAGAGCTCCGCCCTGGCTTCAGCGTCGTGGAGGAGCTGATCGTCTCGCCTGAGGGTTCGGGGGTTTCGTCTTGGGTCGGGGGGTCTACGGGTGCGCGGTCAGCTGGTTGGGGAAGGGTTTGGGGCGGGTATCCTGTGGGGTGTGGGTTGCGGTAGAAGTGAGGGAGGGGAGGTGGGGGCGGATAGCCGTAATAGTAGGAAGGGTAGTAGGAAGGGAATTGCGGGTGATGTGGGAGAGGTGGGAAGTTGGAATGATTGGGTGCGGGAGGGATCGGAGCGGCGGCTTGTGGCTGAGTACCGTATCTGCGGGCGATGTTCGCTCTTTTTAGTTTTAGGTGTTCCGGGCAGCCTCGATAGCTGGCTGGGTGAGGGCCGCCGCAATTGGCGCACGTGGCGGGTAGGACAATGTCCCTCGGTTTCTCACAATTCGCGGTCGCGTGGTTCGCTCCGCATCTCACGCAGCGTGGTGGCATGCTACAGTAATTTTTTGTATGCCCCAGCATCTGGCAGTTGAAACATTGCGTGGGGTTTAGCCCTGGCCTATATTTAGTGATTGTGCATCCCGCACCGCACAGACTGATAATCTCCGCGAAATTGTTATTGTTATTGTTCTCCGGCGAGATGGCAAGTCGGACTCGAATGGCAGCGGTTGGGCGCGGAGAATTGTCCTGGACCGTCGGGAATTGGGATGGGAGAGGGCGGGTGGTGGTGATGCGAGAGATATTTGCTACTATAAAACCCTTTTCCTCAATGCACTCTTTAATGTATGCTACGTCTATGTGTATAGGTAGCCTGGTGATAACGAATTCGGGCTCTCTTTCGTCGAGGGGCTGATAGGTGAAAAATTTTACGTCTAATTCTTTTAGAATGGCTCTCAGCCTATTAAAGTCATCGATGGTTTGGCAATTGATTAATATGAGCTTACCCGCGGAACGGGCTACAGGCGCGCACGTGAATTTGCCCTTCATTGCCTTGTCTATACGCCCCCAATCCTCGCTTCCGTCTACTTTAATCGTTGGGTTTTTCGCTTTCTTTGGCTGTGAGGGAGGGTCTGGGATTGGGGTGGGTGAAGGTGAGGGTGAGGGAGAGGATGAGCGGGAAGATGGAGAGGAGGGTGGAGAATCCGCGGTTTCGGGGGCAGGTAGGACTACCTCAGGATCGAGCACGTGATATTTGGAGGTGGATGGGATGTTGACATCGGTCGGGGTGAAGTCTGACAGTTTTCGCTTATGGCGATATTTAACAATTTTGAAGTCCATTTGGGAGCATGCATTATCTACAACAGCGCTACATGGGATGTTACATACACTGGGAGAATTGTCATTACCATCAGGGAGGGAGAGAGAGCTTTCACTTTCCTTTATTCCGGTTTCCGGCGGTTGGCTGGCTGGTGACTCGGTGGCGGCGATCCGCTGGGTGGGCTGGCTGCTGGCTGCTGCGGGTGGCTGGATGCGTTGCACTGCGGTAACGTCGCTGTAGGTGGGGGCCGTCGGAGGTGGCCCGGCGTATGGCAGGGGGTGTTGGTATTGGTAGGGCGGGTATTGGAGGTAGGGGGGATGAGGGTTGGGGAAGTAGGAGTATGGGGATGGCTGTGGGATTTGGTTGGCGGTGGTGAGTGGAGGCGGGTGCCACCATTCACCTTGATGTGGAGCACTGGACGCCATGGCGTTGAGCACTTAACACACTTGCGGGCACACGCACACTGGCAGCCTCCGAGGGCTGTGCATTGCACTTTGCGCACTTGAACTGGCGCGTAATTTCACTTCACTATTTCTTATTTCGGTGTTGCACCGTAATCCGGTTTTGTGGCACTTATTCCAATAAGGGTCACTTAGTGGCACTCCAGTAATCCCAAGGCCTTTTTCTTTACCGGCCGTCGTCGAAAGACTCGCGAGACTGTCTAATACGCCCATCATCCACGTGCCGAGACCTGGGCTCTTGGTGGAGGGAGGGGCGGGGGCGGATGGAGGCGCTGAGGCCGAAGGATGAGAGGCCGGGCGAGAAGCTGCGGCCGCCGGAGAGGGTTGCGGTTCAGCGCAACGTGGTCCAGGGGTGGGGAATAGGAATGGCCGTGGAACCGGCCCAGGAGTAGGAAGAGAGGGATGGGTGGCCGCCGAAAAGACGTAAGGAGAGGCGTTAGTCGCGCCTGGAGCGGGAGTCGCGCGGGTTGAAAACCACGCGTTTGAAGTGGGGGCGGGGGCCGGGACATAAGTCGCGCGGGCTGATCCGCGTGACGCCGCATTGGTCCGCTGCCGGCGGTTTTCGGAGATCGCTTTATATGTAAAGCATCCCCGATAGTTGGCAGGGTGAAACTCCTTGCAATTAACGCATTGCGCCGGCGCAATGCGATCTTTTTTTGGGCAGTCGCGAGTGAGGTGCGGCACGAGGCACTTCACGCAGCGAGGGAAAGCCTCGCAATAGTTTTTAGTATGGCCGAAGCCCTGGCAGCGCTGGCACTGGACAATGCTCTTAGGCTTGCGGTAAGCTGCGACCTGAATGACGGAACATCCCAGGAGAAACGAGATGTTTAGAAACAAAGCGTGATCCTCGGATTTCTCAAGGATCACGTGAAAGACGGGAGTCGGTCTTTTGGGGACAGTCCTCAAACCCATAGCCCGGTCCGACTGGGTAGGCCGGGTGGTGGTGAGCTGCGTCACCGATCTGACCTCCCAGCCGACATTCTCGAGGGCCTGCTTCACAGACGCCGCCTGCGCCTGCGAGTGTAGACCCCGGATGGTATATTGGGGGAGGCGGTCCTCCGGCAGCTGGTACCCCGAGAAGGGTAATTCCAGAGTCTTAAGAACCACGCGGGCTGCTCTATAGTCTGCAGCGCTCGCACACTGCAGAACCATGGTATTAATCCCGCGGGCTTTACAGACCGGGGGACTCGCAAGCTCGCTGCCGAGCTTGCGGTATGTCTCCTCCCAGTTTGAGGTTTCCCTCAGAAGGAGGGGCGGAATTTTTGCGGGCTTGGGCGGCGCGGCCACGTCCATCGGGACTGTCTCCCCGGCCGAAATAGGGGTGAACCGGTTGGCGGTGGAGGTGAGTGACTCCATGGAGGAGGTCCTCATCCTCTTAAGGCTCGCAGCCTTACGGGTGTCGACAACGGTGAAGCCGTCGCCGATCTCCTGGGACGCGTTAGCGTGGCTGGGGGTCGCTAGAACGAGCGGACTCGTCTGTTGCGTCGCATAAGTCTGTAATGCCATTAGGGCCTGCAGAGGAACTGGAGGCGCGGAACGACTTACCACCGACCCATCAGGGCCGGAGCCAGGAGCGAGAGTGGCGGCTGCGGCCGGAGCGGCAGCTGACGGCCGGATCGCCGCGGGTGCAGCGGCGGCGGCAGAAGAGGCGACGCGTGGAGCAGCTGAGGCGGCAGGCGTGGCGGGTGCAGCGGGCAAGGGGGCTGCATTCGCAAAGGCGGCCGGGCGGCCAGCAGGTGGATGGGGCCAAACCGGATGGTGTGGCCCACAGCGACGGCGGACACGGTGTCGGACCCGCTTGCTCCCACAGAGGGGAGCTGCACGGGCTTCCGGGACTGGTGGACGGCGTGGCTTTCCCGATGTTTTAGGGATGTTCCTCTCTGCAGCAATTATTAAGGTGGCAGTAAATGATTTAATGTTTTCTAAAGAACTGTGACTCATATCAAAATTAAAATCAAGTTCGCCTTTAAAATCTGTCCAGTTAGCTTTCCTTAGAATCCATTTTCTAGGATAGTCAAAGCTAATCACTGGACCTTGCTTGGTTATTAAAATGGGGAAGTGATCGCTTCCACAAAGGTCTGTGTGGTCGGACATAGAGAACAGTGGAGCTATTGCACTGGTAGAAATAAAAAGGTCGATGGAGGAATATCTCCATTAAAAGAGTTAAAACGTGTTTTTTCACGATCATTTAGTAAAATCAGGTTAAAATCTTCTAAACATTTTTGCAAGAGACGCCCTCTACCGTTGTTGTCAGCCATCGTGTCTCCCCATAGGGTGTTATGGGCATTAAAATCCCCTAACAACACGAATGGCCTCGGTAGCTGATTAACTAGATCCTCCAGGTTCCTCCGGTTCACTGGTGCCCCTTCCGGCAGGTATAAATTACAGAAAGTAATTTCCTTCGGGGTGGCAATGGTAAGTGCTATTGCTTGGAAGGGCGACTGCAGATTCACCTGGGAGGTGTAAAGGGCCTCCCTGATGGCTACAGCCACTCCCCCTTGAGCCCTATTGCCACTTAGGTCGTCCTTTCGGAAAACGTGAAAACCCTTTAAGTCAACCTTATCTTGCTCTTTAAAATGCGTCTCTTGCAAAAATATGCACGCAGGGTTGAGATCAGAAATTAGGATCTCCAGTTCTTCCCTGTGCGTGTAAAAACCGTTGCAGTTCCACTGTATAGATAAAAACATGTTTAAAATAAAATAAATAAATAAATATGAGTTCAAATTTAAAGTGTTATTTTTTTAAAAAGTCCGTCACACAGGAAGTTTATCTCTTTAACTTCCCCTTTCTTCCGGAGAGTTGGGAGGGAGTTTTCCCACTCACCCTCGGAAAGTGTGTCCTCCTCCATCCTCTCCTCGAATACAGGAGGAGGTTTGCGGGAGGGACCAGGAGAAGGAGTCTTGTCCGCTCTTCCTCCACCATTTTTTATTGGTGACCGATTTTTTAAATGGGTCACAGTAGGGGCATTGCCATTGGGCACCTTATTCGGTGTGCTTGGTTTCGGCATATTAGATTTTTCTTTATCATTATTGCTATTCTCTTTCGTTTTGTCTTTCTTGTGTGTTTTCTTCTGAGCAACCTCACCTTCTCCCTTATCAAGGGAGAAGGTGAGGATCATCGAGGTGGAATTGATGACCTCACCGTTTCTCTTAATTGTAAGTCGTTTGCAGTCAATAACCCCTTGCGGGGCCAGCTCTTGCTTACATTCCTCAATATCTACGTAGAGAAGGTCATAGTTGGTTATGACCCCCCGGCAGGTGTTCAGGCTTTTGTGTGCCTCCAGGGAGACTGGCATGTCTTTCAGCATCGTCATTCCCAGTATTTTCAAACTCTGTACCTCGTTGGATGTCTGTATATGTAGAGACCCATCTCTGAGTTTCTTCACTGAATGAAGAGGCCCAGGTACATGTGACGACAGAGCATTATAAATCACGAAGGGAGACACTTTGGTAAAGGTCTCACCTTCTGTTACGCGCTTCATTGACAGGTATTTTGTACATCTACGAACTTTGTCTCCCCCATCCATTTCTAGATGGGTTCTTCCCCCGTTCTTGTCCGGACGGGATCTTTTAAGGGGAGGAAATTTGTTCTCCGCCATAATAGATTTTTAAGATTCGTCCTCTGGTCTCCCCACCCACCACGGAGCCACAAATGGGACGCCGCATCACAAACTGATGCGTTCGCCAGGGCTAACCAGCAGGATATAGCACATCTGACTAGGCTGTCTGCTTCGGGTAAGATCTCCACTGCATGGGCCCTCCTAACCCATGCACCTTTGACACCCCTACACAGAACTCCATAGCCTCCGCACTCGCCGACCGGAACGTCCAAGACGCAACGGCAAGCCGATTCGCCCGGTGTGGCTAGCACCCGACGTCCCGTTTACAGTGAGGCCAAGGCCAAAGTGGTGTGTTGCTCACGGACCGCATCTTGATCATCCTAAACCCAGATGAAGTCCTGTGAGCTCAACCACCAGGCATCCCTTCCCCACCTTACGGGTCTCCACGCACGGCAAACACGCGGGCGGGCCGATAGCCGGATGTTATGGCTGAATCTCAAACAGCAGACCCACATGCTGTTTGGAAACTACCCCGAGTTGACTGTGGGTTTTTTTTTTTTTTTTTTACGAGGTTGTCTCCTCGCCCATTGGTCGCCTCTTACGACCAGCAGAGGGGCTGCGGGAGTATTCTACCCCCCTTCCCGCAGGGGGGGAGATTACCGAATACGGTCTCAGTGGTAATAACAGTGTTTAAAAATTCATGATTTTATATATTTGATAAAATTAAACTTGAACGTTTCGCTGCTTCTGCGAGAGACTCCGACCACCATCATGGGCCTTTCGATTTTACCGCAGCTTGGATACATTATCGCTAGTATAGTATGATATGATACTATAGTTAACGACAAACGAACTGTAATAATGTACATAAAATAGTTGTACAGAATATGTGTGCGTATCATTAAGCTTTTTTATAGAATTTTATTCTTCAGCGAGTTCTTTAACGCCCACCAAAAATCCAAAAACGCCCACTGGTGGGCGCTATTGCCCACCTTGAAGACCACTGCTCTAGATGAAAGACGTTTTGAGCCGGGTCTGAAGAACTGTGAACTGGGGACTGAAAAGAAGGATCTGCAGTAGGAGGGAGGTCAGGGGAAAACTCCCCGGGAGGAGGAATTAAAGAAGGGGACGGCTGAGACATGATGTCTCAGCCGCATAAAAGACACACGGAACATTCGATGTTTTTGCGCGAATTTTTTTTTTTTTTTTTTTTTTTTTCTTTCTCCGCGACTGAAATTGTTCCGAAGTGGTCCGCGCCGGCAGACCACCTCGGCTAACTTGGTAAGAATATCAGGTACCTAAGCGAGCGGGCATGGGTCTGGCAGTTGTCACCTGGAACGCAGGAGGTGACATCAGGGGTAAGACTCCGGAGCTGTTGGGCTTCCTGAAGAAGCAGGGCATCGCCGTTGCTCTGCTTCAGGAGACTCACCTCCGGGAGTCTTCCCCCTGGAACGTTCCTGGTTACACCGTGTTCCGGAGTGACAGGCCGTCCTCGCCGGGGGTTAGAACCATGGGCGGGACTGCGATCCTGGTAGCGGAGGACATCGAGGCAGTGGATGTCACGCCCCCTGACCTTCAGGACCTCGAGGCGACGGTTATTCTGCTTCGCCTGAAGGACGCATGGCTGCGGCTGGCCTCTTGCTACCTCACCCCTGCTCGGCGCCTATTGGAGGGCGACTTCGACCTGGTCCTGGGGAGCGATGCGCGCTGCCTACTGGGAGGGGATTTTAACTCTAAACACCTCTCCTGGAACTCGTCTAGGACCGACACCAGAGGGAGGGCCCTCAAGGCATGGGCGGAGGCCAATGGGACTACCATTCTTCCCCCCTCCCAGCCTACGCGGTACCATCACACTGGCATGGGCGAGACCCTGGACTTCTATCTCCACAGGGGTCTGCCCAGAGGACCGCGCGTTACCACCATCTCCGGCCTCACCAGTGACCATGAGCCGGTAGTGGCCCACCTTGGGGCCCGCCCTCTGCGCCTTCCCGTCGGTACCGTCCAGGACTTCCTCCGGGCTGACTGGCAGGGCTTTCGCCGGGACATTACCGACGGCCTCCCGGAAAAGCTCCCCACTCTGCAAACCGCGGCCGAGGTCGAGGACTGCGTGGGGCTCATAACCGGCATGCTCGCCAGTGCCGCGGAGCGATCCGTTCCGTGCCGCCGCCGCAGATCCCTGAACCATCTCCAGCTTCCGGCATCCCTCCTGTCCCGGATCCGCGCGAAAAACAAGCTGCGCAAGCGCTTTCAGAAGACCGGCGACCAACACCTCCGGTGGCAGCTGCTGCAGGCGCAGCACTCCATCCGGGACGAGGTAAAGGCCTTCCGTGCTGAGGCCTGGACCCGGAAGGTAGCCAGCCTCAGGGCGTCGGACGGGTCGCTCTGGCGGATGGCGAAATCACTGCGGAGTGAAGCCGCTCAGGAGCCGCCCCTCGCGACCGCTGCAGGCCTCTGCTATACGGCCGCGGAGAAAGCCTCGGCCATGGCGGACCACCTGCAAGAGGTCTTCCACAATACGGCGGCGCTGGACGAGAGTCTCCCGGACCCTCTGCCCTCGACACCCGTGGCTGAGCAGGAGGCGCCCCCGACGATCACCTCGGCTGACATCGGGCGCGGACTCCGCTCTCTCCGGTGCAGGAAGTCCCCGGGACCGGACGGACTGCGGAACGAGATCCTCAGACAAATCCCGCAGGCCCTGGGCGTCTGGCTTGCCTTCCTCTTCTCCAGCTGTATCCGCCTGGGCTGCTTCCCTTCCACCTGGAAGGCAGCGCGGATAGTGTGCCTTCTCAAGGGGCGTGCTTCGCGGAACCCAACCCAGTACCGTCCCATCTCACTCCTAGATGGCCTGGGCAAGCTGTTCGAACGGGTGGTGCTGCCGTACCTGCTGCGGCACCTCCAGCGGCGCAACATCCTCCCGGATCAACAGTTTGGGTTCCGTGCGGAGCACTCGACGACCCACCAACTGGTGCGAGTCGTCGACTTCGTCTCCAACGCCTTTAACATGGGACATCATGCGGCGGGGGCCTTCTTTGACATCACGAAGGCCTTCGACCGCATGTGGCACGCCGGCCTCATCTATAAGATGCGTCGGCTGGACTTCCCGGGGTGGCTCGTCGACCTCGTCCAGGACTACCTCAGCGGCCGGCGGTTCGTGGTGGCCTGGAGGCATGCAGTGTCCACGCCAAGGGTGATTCGGTCCGGAGTCCCTCAGGGATCGGTCCTAGGACCGGTCCTGTACAACATCTTTACCTCCGACATCCCGAGGGACTTTGGCTGGAATACCATGCTGGCGCTGTATGCTGACGACTCCACCCTGCTCTGCCGATCATCGCAGAAGTGGAAGGCGGCCGACTACCTGCAGCGGGCGGCTGACACGCTCCTGGAGTGGTTCCGGCAGTGGAAGCTGGAGGTCAACCCCCAGGAAGACCAAGACCATCCTCTTCACAATGGGGTTGACTGCGGATCCGGCGGGCATCGTCGTCGACGGCAGCGTGAAGGACTGGGAGTCCCAAGTCTTGTACTTGGGAGTCCTCCTGGACCGCCGTCTGCGTTTTCGCAAGCATGCGCAATCTCTGGCGGCGCGCGCTGGTCTTGCGCGAAGGAAGCTGCGCTCGCTGCTGAGGGATGGCGGCCTGAGCGAGAGGACGAGGCTCCACCTCTTCAAGGCGGTCATCCTCCCAGTCCTGGCCTACGCCTCGCCGTCCTGGAGTGGTCGCCTAACACCTGGCGGCCTTACCCGCCTGCAGGTCGCCCAGAATTACTGCCTCCGGACCATCCTGGGGTACCCGAGGGGAGTGACGACGGCTGCTGTCCACTCCGCCTTAGCAGTTCGGCTCCTGGAGGACGAGTTCCACCTGCGTGCGCGGCGGTTCTACGCCTCGACGTCTGCCTGCTCTGCGCAGCCTCTTCGCGAGATTGGCGAAGTGCGCCCTATGCCGTGGGACAAACATCGTCGTCCCCGGTCCTCGACCGGCATGCTGGCAGATCTCCCCCCACCTAGGGTGGGTTAACCGGTCCTCAGGTTGGACCCGCGTTGGAGAGACTCCGCGATACAGCTGCCCAGGAGCCCTCAGGAGCTGATAGGCAGCAGACCCCTCTACTCCGGTCCAAGAGGAGTCTCAACAATCACACTTATTCCATATCAGGTAGGTCAGTAAGAAGGCGTGTTTGCAATCTTGCTGCGTTCTGATCTCACGAGGGAAAAAGTGACTTTCCTGAGCCACCCCCTAGGCGACGACGGAGGGAGTTCAAGCTCACACAGTGGCGCAACCCGGTACTCTACCGTCTACTATCACAAGCATCCTCTTCCCCTCGGGGAAGGAGAAGGCGGCTCACACCATGAGTGCAAGGGAGGCGGGCTCCCTGCCTGCTTGCACTCAGGTAGCTCCTGGCACCTCGGGCACCCCACCGCCCCATGCTCCTGCTACTACCTCGGCCAGGCCTCCGGCTCCTCCTGCGGGGGCCCACCCGGCGGACCCCAGGCTAGGCACAAGGCGCCCACAGCCTTTCCTAACTGCGGAGGAATCTGCACACAAGCGGCAATGCCTCGCCGCCTCGGTTGCGGTGCCGACGAGTAACCGCTATGCCCCGCTCATCCCCATCACCGTGGAGGAGGAGCGAGACTCTGCAGCTGCCTCCGGCGCCATGGACACCACGGAAGCGCCACCGCCCAAGGCGAAGCGGCCCCCGCCCATAATGGTGTATGAGGTTACCGGCTTGAGGGAGCTCCGGAACCTCATCCGTCCAGCGGTAAAGGACCTCACCTTCACCCTCACCAAGGTGGGAGACGCGGTGCGCCTTCACCTGAAGACCGGGGAAGATTATGCGGCGGTTCGCTCTCTCCTGCTGGAGAAGGGTGCCCAGCTGTCCACCTGGGGCGATAAGGCGGATAGGCTAGCAACCTACCTCATCAGGACCCAGGACGAGTTCACCCCGGAGGCCGACGTCATGGAGGACCTGACCATCCTCGGTGTCCCGGTAAAGCGGATCCGGCAAATGAAGGGGAAGGACCGGCAGCCCCTGCCTCTCTATGTCGCATCTGTCACACCAACACAGGAATGGAGGCCACAGGACATCACCGGGTTGTCCTACCTGGGCAACTGCAGGGTGCACATCCGCCCCTTCACACACGAGACCCCGCAGATGTGTTACAGATGCAACCGGTTCGGGCACTCCTCGGCATATTGTCACTCGGCACCCAGGTGCTACAAATGCGCTGGGTCGCACGAGGGACAGGCCTGCACCTTACCAACGACTACACCGGCAGTCTGCTGCAACTGCGGGGGGCAGCACCTTGCCTTCTCCAGGGAATGCGGAGTCTACGCCGCTGAGCTGGAGAAGGTGCAGCGGAAGCGGTTACCACGCCGCCGTCCCCTGCCTGCTCAGCCCAAGCAATCACACCCCTCCTATGGGAGGGTCAACGCTTGGGGGAGGACGGACGCTGCCCGGCCGGGCCAGATATCACCTGCGGAACACGGAGGGCGGAGGAAGACGCCACCACTCCTGACGATGGAGGACTACCCACCCCTCCCTGGGCAGCAGCAGACGAGGCAGCACGAGTCCGGGGAAAACTCATCTACCCCACGTCGACGGCGGCAACGCGTCCGTGCGGCGGAGGTACCGGCGGCTGAAGAGACACCTCGAGATGACTCCTTGAGTGCGGTCCTGCAGACGCTGATAGGCATCACCACGGCGCTGTCCTCACAGCTCTCGGCCCTGGGCAGGGTGCTCCAGCAGCTTCAACAGCCTCGCAATGGCCCCTAGGCAGAAGAGGGCATGCTGCACCATTGCCCTCTGGAATGCCGGGGGCAACATTGCGCGTAAGACACCGGAGCTGCTGGCGTTTCTCCAGCGGCAGGACGCGGCGCTGGCTCTACTCCAGGAGACCTTCCTGAGGCCGGGGCAGTCCTGGAAGGTCCCGGGCTACCGAGTGTTCCGCAGGGACAGGGTGGATGCGGTGGCGACCAGGGGGGGCGGTACAGCTGTTCTGGTTCGCGACGACGTGCCGGCATATGAAGAACTCCTGTCAACAGGGAGGATCGAGACCGCGACGGTGGTGGTGGAGATAGGAGGCTGCCCTACGCGGGTGGTCTCCTGCTATCTGCCGCCATCAAAGAGGATGCGTCCTGAGGACCTAGAGGCCATCTTCGCCACTCGGATGCCGGTGCTGGCGGGGGGTGATTTCAACGCCAAGCATCTGGCATTCAACTCGGCCACATCCAACGTGAGGGGGGAAGTGCTGCAGCGATGGCTGGGCCAGACTGGGGTGGGCATCGCCTCCCCGTGCCAACCCACACGTTATCAACTCGATGGACGAGGCGATGTGCTGGACTTCGCCCTACACAGGGGGCTGCGGTTCGCGCCTCCGCTATCCAGTGTCTCTCCAGCGACCACAACCCGGTGTTGGTCAGCGTGGGTGCACCGGCGCGGCTACTGCCCCCCAGGACGATCCGTCTCTACCACCAGGCGGACTGGGATGGCTTCCGCGCTGCTCTAACCGACGATCTTCCGCTACGCGTCCCAGAACTGGAGTCGCCGGGTGCCATCGACTCCTGTGTGGCGGACATCACTGCCCGCCTCACCCGCGCTGCGGACGCGGCAATTCCAACCCGGGTGGTCACGGCGCCGGACTACCTGGAGCTTCCACCACACATTCTTCGGGAGATCCGGGCGAAGAACGCAGTCAGACGCCGCTTTCAGCGCACTGGCTGCCCGCACCTGCGTCGCGTCCTGCTGCGGATGCAGCACGGGATTCGGGACGCCATCTCCGTCCACCGGGAGAAGATCTGGGAGAGGAAGTTGAATAGAATTTCCGGCGACCCTGGTGCCCTGTGGCGGATGGCCGCGGCGCTGCGAAAGGACCCAGCCATCAGCGAGCCCCCAATAAAGACGCCGCTCGGACTGGCCTGCCACCCGCTGAGAAGGCAGAACACCTTGCCTGCCACCTGGAGGAGGTCTTCTCACCTGGCCACCCGCAGGACGACCCTGAGGATGAGGCCGCTGACGACGAGGCGCCCCCTGTTGTCCAGCCTGAGGACGTGGGGAGAGCTCTGCGATCGCTCCGGATCCGGAAGGCGCCGGGAGTGGATGGGATCCGGAACGAGGTGTTGCGGCAGATCCCACAGGCGTTGGGTGTTTGGCTTGCTGCAGTTTTCTCGGCCTGCCAGCGGCTTGGACACTTCCCCTCGTACTGGAAGGAGGCGCGTGTCATCTGCCTGCACAAGCCAGGGAAGCCACAGGACGAGGCCGGGAACTATCGCCCGATCTCTCTGCTCAGCGGCCTGGGGAAACTCTTCGAGCGGATCTTCCTGCCGCACCTGCAGGGATTCGTCTCGGAGAGGAACATCCTCCCCCCGCAACAGTTCGGCTTCAGGTCGGAGCACGCCACGACGCACCAGCTCTCCCGGGTATGCGACTTCATAACGGATGGTTTTAACAGGAAGTGCTCGTCGGCTGCTGCCTTTTTTGACATATCCAAGGCGTTCGACCGCGTCTGGCATGGGGGCCTCCGGCAGAAGCTACGGAGCTTCCGGTTCCCCAGATGGCAGCGGAACCTGGTGGCGGCGTACCTGCGGGGCAGGTCCTTCAGGGTCTCCTGGCAGCACGCAGTGTCTTCCCGGAAGTTGATAGCATCTGGTGTTCCGCAGGGGTCCGTCCTGGGCCCGGTACTGTTTAACATCTATACGGCGGACATCCCGTCGGACTTCGGCTGGAACACCATGCTTGCCCTGTACGCGGATGATGCGGCGGTCATCTCCCGGTCGCTGAAACAGCACCTGGCCGTGAAATACCTGCAGGCGGCGACTTACAAGATAATGGACTGGTACAGGGCATGGCGCATCGACATCAACCCCGGGAAGACACGGACGGAGTCATCATCGAAACGGAGCAGGTCCAGTGGCAGGAGACGGCCGTCTACCTGGGGGTGACACTGGACTCCAGGCTGCGGTTCAGGGACCACGTCCGCCTGGCGGTCAGGAAGACCCTCCGGAAGCGGGCGGCGCTGGCGCCCCTCCTAGGAGCTCCCCAGATACCTCTCCGGAAAAGGCTGCAACTCCACCACGCAGTCTTGGCTCCCACGCTTCTTTACGCGTCTCCGGCATGGAGCGGGCGAATCACCGGGGCCTCGCGCCAGCGCCTCTCCATAGCTGAGAGGAGTTGCCTGCGGTCCATTCTCCGGCTTGGGTGGGTGATCTCTAACGAGGCCACCTACGACATGGCAGGCGTCCCTTCCCTGGAAGTACGTATAGCTGAGGTGGCCCGGCGGTACTACGCGGCGCTGCTATTAAAGACTTCCCCCGAGCTTCGCCTCCTGGGTGCTAACACCTGTTCACCCTGGGACCGACATCGTCGCCCGAGGTCGGCTACGGAGCTCGCAGAAGACCTCCCCCCGCCAAAGAGGCGGAGGACTAGTTAGGGCAGAGGGCCCATCCAGAGGAGGACATGTGCGGCTTTAGGCATTGCACCTGCACGCAGAGGCACGAAGGAGCCAGTCGTGCGTCGAGAAAAAAAAAAAAATATCAGGTAGGAAGAAAGAGGAAGAGAAGAAGAGATAGAGAGAGCGGATGCTAAATCGCTTGCTTAGATTCTTTCTTACTCTCACTGATTGTTCTGGGGCAGGTGACGGAGCTCCCCGGCAGAGTTCTGCTTTCGCCCGCACTTTTGGGTGCGCGTGCGCGGGATCTTTTCCCCATGGGCAAGCCCCGTGGGAGGCAACGGGAGGTAGTCCAGGAGGGACCCTCCAGCTCCGCGAGTGGGCCCGAGCCCACTCCGACCCCTGGTACTACACCCGACGACATGAACGGCCCTTTACAGGGCCCTGGATCGTCCAGTGCCGCGTCCGACCCCCTTCAGGGCCAGAGCGCCGCCCCAGCGGCTTCTGTCGACGCCATGGAAGTGAGCTCCGCTGCCGCAGTGGCAAACGACGAGGGATCAGGCGCTCCGCGGGCTTCCGCTGTCATCCAATTCCCGCTACTGCGCCCGGTGGCGCCGGGGCCCCTGGTGTCCCTCCGTGACCCGCGCCGGGGGCCGGCTGCGTTCCTCACGGCAGAGCAGTCCGCGCAGAAGAAGCAGCGCCTGGCGGAGCAGTTGTACGAATTGCCCAACGTCCCGACCAGCAACCGCTTTGCTCCCCTGCTCCCTGACAGCGCGCGTGCTCCCAAGCGCCGCGCGGCGCCAACTACGAGGACCATGGGGGTTGCCCCCGAGGAGTCTGGCGAGCCTTCCCTGCCAGTGCCTGCGGCCCCGCCACCCGCGGCGGTTCAGGAGAAAACTGCGAGGAAGCCCAGCCTCGTAGTCTACGACGTGTGCTCCTTGCGGGAGCTGCGGGCAGAACTCCGCGAGGCCGTCTCCAACTCGGACTTCCTCCTGTCCTACAATAGGCGGGACTCTTCTGTCAGAGTGACCTTTGACAGGATGGAGGACTACCGCAAAGCCAGGGCGTCACTTCTGTCGAAGAAGGCGCAGCCTGCCTCCTGGGATTTCGAGGGGGAGAGGTCGTCCCACTTCGTGATCCACGGCCACGACAGCGAGATGGACCCGCAAGACATCTTCCACGACCTGGATACCGTGGGAATCCATGTCGTGCGGGTCAGGAACTTGGGCGGTCAGAACAAGAAGTCCGACTCCTTTGTCGCGGCGATCATCCCGTCGCCGGAGTGGCCGCCCAAGAGGATCACCAAGGTGCGGCGCCTGGGGGGCGTCCTAGTGCGGATCCGACCCTACGACTTCAAGGGGCCGCAGCTCTGCTTCAACTGCTGCCGGTTCGGGCACTCCTCCCGGCACTGTTCAGCTGCGGCCCGCTGCTACAAGTGCGCCGGCAGCCATGCGGGGCAGACGTGCGGGAAGCCGCCCAGTGAGGCTGCTACCTGCTGTAACTGTGGCGGGGCCCACACGCCTTTCAACGACTCCTGCCCCACCTACAGGGCGGAGGAACAGCGATACAAGGCGTGGCAGGGCAGGACGTCTCCGCCGCCGCCACTGCGGCCTGCTCCCCCGCCCCTGCAGTCGGCCTGGACTGCGCGGCCTGGGACGCTGGGGACTCAGAACGCTTGGGGCCGAGGGGACGCTCCGCGCCTGCCACCCGCGCAGAGCCGCACCCCGAGACGCAAGATCGAGGTTCCCCCTCGGTTCGAGCTCTCGGACGAGGAATTCCCGCCTCCCCCAGCTCCGAGGCAGACTCGTCGCGAGACGGCGGAGGAGCTCCGCGTCCCGCTTCGGCGGCAGAGGCGCCGGCGGCCAGCCCCGGCGGCTGCGGACAGCGAAGACGAAGCTGTAGAACTGGAAGACGGAGCCAGAGGGCGGCTGCCCGCAGATGCACTTGCGGTGGCCATCCAATCCCTCGCCTCCATAGCTGCTGCCTTGCAGCAGCAGCTGACTACACTTTGCGGCGCCTTGCAGAAGATTTCCGCCCTCGCTCGCATTCACCCCTAAGCGAGCGGGCCTGGGTCTGGCTGTTGTCACCTGGAACGCAGGCGGTGACATCAGGGGCAAGACTCCGGAGCTGTTGGGCTTCCTGAAGAGGCAGGGCATCGCCGTTGCCCTGCTTCAGGAGACTCACCTCCGGGAGTCCTCCCCTTGGGCCGTTCCTGGATACACCGTGTTCCGGAGTGACCGGCCGCCCTCGCCGCAAGGGCGGACCTCGGGCGGGACTGCGATTCTAGTGGCGGAGGACATCGAGGCTACGGATGTCACTCCCCCCGACCTTCAGGACCTTGAGGCGACTGTCATCCTGCTTCGCCTGAAGGATGCGTGGCTGAGGCTGGCCTCCTGCTACCTCACCCCTGCTCGGCGTCTGCTGGAGGTCGATTTCGACCTGGTCCTGGGGAACGACGCGCGATGCCTTCTGGGAGGGGACTTCAACTCCAAACACCTCTCCTGGAACTCATCTAGGACTGACACCAGAGGGAGGGCCCTCAAGGCCTGGGCGGAGGCTAACGGGGTCACCATTCTTCCCCCCTCCCAGCCTACGCGGTACCACCATACCGGCATGGGCGAGACCCTGGACTTCTATCTCCACCGGGGTCTGCCCAGGGGTCCGCGTGTCGCCACTGTTACCGGCCTTACCAGTGACCACGAGCCGGTAGTGGCCCACCTTGGGGCCTGCCCTCTGCGCCTTCCCGCCGGGACCGTCCAGGACTTCCTCAGGGCCGACTGGCAGGGCTTTCGTCGGGCCATCACGGATGACCTCCCGGAGACGCTTCCCGCTCTGCATTCCGCGGCCGAGGTCGAGGACTGCGTGAAGCTCATCACCGGCGTGCTCTCCAGAGCTGCTGAGCGGTCCATACCGTGCCGCCGGCGCAGGACCCTAAACTACCTCCAGCTCCCGGAATCCCTCCTGTCCCGGATCCGCGCCAAGAACGTGCTGCGCAAGCGCTTCCAGCGTACCGGCGATCAACGCCTCCGCAGGCAGCTTCTGCAGGCGCAGCACGCCATCCGGGATGAGGTAAGGGCCTTCCGCGCTGAGGCCTGGAGCTAGCCTCAAGGCGTCGGACGGATCACTTTGGCGCATGGTGAAATCGCTGCGAAGCGAGGCGACTCGGGAGCCGCCCCTCACCTCCGCCACGGGCCTCTGCTACACGGCTGCGGAGAAGGCCTCGGCCATGGCGGACCACCTCCAAGAGGTCTTCAACAACACGGCGGCTGTGGACGAAGATCTCCCGGACGTCTTGCCCTCGACACCCGCGGTAGAGCAGGAAGCGCCCCCGACTATCACCTCGGCTGACATCGGGCGCGGACTCCGGTTTCTCCGGTGCAGGAAGTCCCCGGGACCGAACGGCCTGCGGAACGAGATCCTGCGGCAAATCCCGCAGTCCTTGGGTGTCTGGCTCGCCTTCCTCTTTACCAGCTGCATCCGCCTGGGCTGCTTTCCCTCCACCTGGAAGGCAGCGCGGATAGTGTGCCTTCCCAAGGGGCGTGCTTCGCGGGACCCAACCCAGTACCGTCCCATCTCACTCCTAGATGGCCTGGGAAAGCTGTTCGAACGGGTGGTACTGCCGTACCTGCTGCGGCACCTCCAGCGGCGCAACATCCTTCCGGATCAGCAGTTTGGGTTCCGCGCGGAGCACTCGACGACCCACCAACTGGTGCGAGTCGTCGACTTTGTAACCAACGCCTTCAACATGGGACATCATGCGGCGGGGGCCTTCTTTGACATCACGAAGGCCTTCGACCGCATGTGGCACAACGGGCTTCTCCATAAGATGCGTCGGCTGGACTTCCCGGGGTGGCTGGTCGATCTCGTTCAGGACTACCTGTCTGGCCGGAAGTTTGTGGTAGCCTGGCGGCATGCAGTGTCCACGCCACGGGTGATACGGTCCGGAGTTCCTCAGGGATCGGTCCTAGGGCCGGTCCTGTACAACATCTTCACCTCCGACATCCCGAGGGACTTCGGCTGGAACACCATGCTGGCGCTGTATGCCGACGACTCCACCCTGCTCTGCAGATCATCGCAGAAGTGGAAGGCGGCCGACTACCTGCAGCGGGCGACGGATACGCTCCTTGGGTGGTTCAGGCAGTGGAAGCTGGAGGTCAACCCCAGGAAGAATAAGACCATCCTCTTCACAATGGGGTTGACCACGGACCCGGCGGGCATCGTCATCGACGGGAGCGTCAAGGACTGGGAGTCCCAAGTCCTGTACTTGGGAGTCCTCCTGGATCGAAGACTGCGCTTCCGCAGGCATGCGCTATCCCTGGCAGCGCGCGCTGGTCTCGCGCGGAGGAGGCTGCGCTCGCTGCTAGGGAACGGAGGACTGAGCATGTGGACGAGGCTCCACCTCTTCAGGGCAGTCATCCTGCCAGTCATGGCCTACGCCTCGCCGTCATGGAGTGGTCGCCTAACACCTGGCGGCCTCAAACGCTTGCAGACTGCCCAGAACTACTGCCTCCGGACCATCTTGGGCTACCCGAGGTGAGTGACGACGGCTGCAGTCCACTCCTCCCTAGCAGTACGGCTCCTGGAGGAAGAGTTCCACCTGCGTGCGAGGCGCTTCTACGCTTCAACGTCTACCCGCTCTGCGCAGTCTCTCCGGGAGCTTGGAGAAGTACGCCCCATGCCATGGGACAAACATCGTCGCCCCCGGTCCTCGACCGGCATTGTGGCAGATCTCCCCCCACCCAGGGCGGGCTAATAGGTCCTCAGGTTGGACCCGCGTTGAGATACGCGAGACACAGCTGCCCAGGAGCCCTTAGGAGCTGATAGGCAGCAGACCCCTCTACTCAGGCCCAGAGGCGTCTTAACAAGCACGGATATTCATTCATTCATGTCAGGTAGGATGATTGGATTGGATTGTCAGTAAGAAAGCGTATTTGCGATCTTGCTGCGCTCCGCACTTTGCGAAATTAAGTTACTCTCCCGAGCCACTCTCTAGGTGACGACGGAGGGAGTTAAGGCATCAGTTGCGGCACAACCCGGCTCTCTGCCGCTTGCCATTTCGCGGGCCCTCTTCCCCTCGGGGATAGAGACACCAGCACTCAATATGAGTGCAAGAGAGGCGGGCTCCCTGCCTAATCGTCCTCAGGCAGCTCCCAGCACTTCGGTCGCGCCGAAACCTTCAACCGTCGCGGCCTCCGCGGCCAGGCCTGCGGTTCCCCCTGCAGGGTCCCACCCAGCGGACCCCAGATTGAGCGCCAGGCGACCGCAGCCGTTTCTCACGGCAGAAGAGTCTGCCAGTAAGCGGCAATGCCTCGCTGTCTCAGCAGCAGTACCGGTCAGCAACCGATACGCCCCGCTCATCCCAATAACTATAGATGAGACGGAAGCGCCCACAGCCAGCGCAGGGGCCATGGACACCACTGAGGCGCCAGCACCTAAGGCGAAGCGGCCCCAGCCCCTAATGGTCTACGAGGTCACCGGGATTCGAGAGCTCCGGAACCTCATCCTCCCGGTCGTGAAGGACCACACCTTCACCCTTTCCAAAGTGGGGGATGCGGTCCGCCTGAACCTCAGGACAGCAGAAGACTGTGCTGCGGTGCGCGCCCTGCTGCTGGAAAAGGGCGCCCAACTCTCCACCTGGGGCGACAAATCAGAGAGGCTTGCGGCTTACCTGATACGGACCCAGGACGAGCACACCCCGGAGGCCGACATCCTGGAGGACCTGGCCTTCCTCGGCGTCCCGGTGAAGCGGGTACGCCAAATGAAGGGAAAGGACCGGCAGCCCCTGCCCCTCTATGTGGCCTCCATCACGCCATCTCAGGAGTGGCGGCCCCAGGACATCACCGGGCTGACATACCTGGGGAACTGTAGGGTGCATGTGCGACCATTCGTACACGAAACACCACAGATGTGTTTCCGGTGCAACCGGTTTGGGCACTCCTCCGCGCACTGTCACACGGCGCCTAGGTGCTACAAATGCGCGGGGTCGCACGAAGGCAAGGCATGCACCCTGCCAGCCACGACACCACCCGTGTGCTGCAACTGTGGAGGGCCCCACCTGGCGCTCTCCAAAACCTGCAGCATCTACGCAGCAGAACTAGAGAAAGTGCAGAGGAAGCGCCTACCCAGACGCCGTCCTCGTTCTCAGCAGCAGGAACCACTGCCAGCCCAGCCCCGGCAGTCCCACCCCTCCTACAGAAGGGTCAACGCCTGGGGTAGCGGCGGCGTGATCGGACCAGCGCAGGCGCCACCAGCTACGCCCGGTAGGAGGAGGATGCCCCCACCGATGCAGGCGTTGGATGAATTTCCACCCCTCCCAGCCCAGGCGCAGCAGCAGCAGCACACCTACACGGAGGACCAGCGCGCACCGCGTGGGCGGCGGCAGCGGACCCGTGTGGCAGCGGATCCACCGATTGCAGAGGCCCCGCAGCATGACTCCCTTGGCGCTGTCCTGCAAACGCTTATAGGCATCACCACGGCGCTGTCCTCCCAGCTCTCGGCCCTGGGAAGGGTGCTCCAGAAACTCCAACGGCCTTGCGATGGCCCGTAGGCTAAGGAGAGAATGCTGCACCATTGCCCTGTGGAATGCCGGGGGCAGCATCGTCCGCAAGACACCGGAGCTGCTGGTCTTCCTCCAGCGGCAGGGCGTGACGTTGGCTCTCATCCAGGAGACTTTCCTGCGGCCGGGGCAGACCTGGAGAGTCCCGGGGTTCAGCGTCTTCCGGAGGGACAGGGAGGATGCGGCGGCGACCAGGGGGGGCGGGACGGCTGTCCTGGTTAAGGAAGGCGTACCGGCCCACGAGGTTCTTCTAACAACAGGGCGCATAGAGACCACGGCTGTCGTGGTGGAGGTAGGCGGCTTCCCTACGCGGGTGGTCTCTTGCTACCTGCCGCCCTCAAAGCGGATGCGCCCAGAAGACCTGGGGGCAATCTTTGCCACTCACATGCCGGTGCTGGCGGGTGGAGACTTTAACGCCAAGCACCTAGAGTTCAACTCGTCCACCTCGAATGCAAGGGGGGAAGTGCTGCGGAGCTGGTTGGGCCAGACCGGGGTGGGCATCGCCTCTCCATGTCAGCCCACACACTTCCATCACGGCGGAGGGGATGTCCTGGACTTCGCCCTCCACAGAGGACTGCGCTTCCCGGTTCGCGCCTCGGCAATCCCGTGTCTCGCCAGCGACCACAACCCGGTATTGGTCAGCGTGGGCGCCAGGGCGAGGCAGCTACTGGGATGGTTTCCGCCGTGCACTCACGGACAGCCTCCCGCCGAGCGTCCCCGAGCTGGCATCGCCGGGTGCCATCGAGGACTGCGTCGCGGAAATCACCACCTGCCTCACCCGCGCCGCGGATGCGGCAGTCCCTACCCGGGTGGTCACCACGCCTGACTACTTGGCGCTCCCCCAGTCAATTCTACGGGAGATCCGGGAGAAAAACAGGGTGCGACGCCGTTTCCAACGTTCTGGCTGCCCTCATCTGCGCAGGGTCTTACAGCATATGCAACACCGGATCCGCGACGACATCGCTGCCCATAGGGAAAGGACATGGGCAAAGAAGCTGGCAGGAGCCTCCGACGACCCGGGTGCCCTGTGGAGATTGGCTTCGTCGCTGAGACAGGACCGCACCATCAGCGAGCCGCCCATCCGGACGCCGCACGGTCTCGCCTGCTCCCCAGAGGAGAAGGCGGAACACCTCGCCTGCCATCTCGAGGAGGTTTTCTCGCCGGGACACCCGCCAGATACTCTCGAGGCTGCCGACACTGCTGACGAGGCACCCCCTGTCATCCAGGTGGACGACGTTGGGAGAGCGCTGCGGTCGCTCCGGCCCCGAAAGGCGCCGGGCGTGGACGGCATCAAGAATGAGGTACTGCGGCAGATCCCGCGGGCGTTCGGGGTCTGGCTAGCAGCGGTGTTCACGGCTTGCTTGCGACTGAGTCACTTCCCAGAGACCTGGAAGGAGGCGCGGGTCATCTGCCTTCACAAGCCTGGGAAGCCCCGGGATGACGCAGGGAACTATCGCCCGATCTCCCTGCTCAGCGGATTGGGAAAAATCTTCGAGAGGATCTTCCTTCTGCACCTGCAGAGCTTCCTCTCGGAGAGGAACATCCTTCCCCCGCAGCAGTTCGGCTTCCGTTCGGAGCACGCCACGACTCACCAGCTCTCCCGCGTCTGCGAGTTCATCACCGACGGGTTTAACCGGAAGTGCTCCTCGGCCGGAGCCTTCTTCGACATTTCGAAGGCGTTCGACCGCGTCTGGCACGGGGGCTTACGGCTGAAGCTGCGGCGATTGCAGTTTCCCGGATGGCAGCAGAACCTGGTGGCGGCTTACCTACGGGGCAGGACCTTCAGAGTCTCCTGGCAGCACGCCGTGTCTTCCCGGAAGTCCATAGCATCTGGTGTTCCACAGGGGTCCGTCCTAGGGCCAGTGTTATTCAACATCTTCACGGCGGACATCCGGACGGACCTAGGGTGGAACACCATGCTAGCCCTGTACGCGGACGATGCAGCAGTCATATCTCGGTCGCTTCAGCAGCGCCTAGCTGCTCAGTACCTGCAGAAGGCAATCTACCGGCTGCCGGACTGGTACAGGGAATGGCGTATTACCATCAACCCCGGGAAGACACAGACGATCCTGTTCTACGTAGGCGCGGACGTGGACCCGGACGGGGTCATCGTCGAGACGGAACAGCTTCAGTGGCAGGACACGGCCACCTACCTGGGGGTGACGTTGGACTCCAGGCTGCGGTTCGAGGACCACGTCCGCGTAGCTGCCAGGAAGACACTCCAGAAGAGGGCGGCGCTGGCGCCGCTCCTAGGGGCCCAGCAGATACCCCTCCAGGGCAGACTGCGGATTCACCACGCTGTACTGGCCCCAACGTTACTATATGCGTCCCCTGCGTGGAGCGGGAGGTTAAGGAAGTCCTCGCGTCAGCGGCTCTCAGTTGTTGAGAGAAGGTGCCTGAGATCCATCCTCAGGTTAGGATGGATAGGACCGAAATAGGCTGTCTACGACATGGCTGGAGTGCTCCCCCTGGACGAACGGTTGGCGGAGGCAGCCCGGAAATACTACGCGGCGCTGCTTAGCAAGAACTCCCCGGAACTTCGCCTCCTGGGGAAAAACACCTGCTCCACATGGGACCGACACCGTCGCCCACGCTCAGCAACAGAACTAGCTGAAGATCTCCCTCCGCCGAAGAAGCGGAGGATTTCGTAGGGCAGAGGGCCCTTTCCTGCGGAGGACTAGTGCGGCCTCAGGCTCTCACACACACGCAGAGGCCCAAAGGAGCCAGTCGTGTGAGGAGGATGGAGGGGAACATGGCCTCCATTCCGTTTATGCACATTTAGGCATATCAGGTAGAAGAAGGAAGGAAGAAGAAGAAGAGGAAGAAGGAAGGAAGGGAAGAGGAGAGAGAGCTCTGATTGGCTGTCATTGACTGTCAAGCCCACGGAAGTTGTATATAAGGAAGCTCAGGCCAGGCTAAGTGGAGATAGGGGTCCCCCAGGGCTCCACGCTCAGTCCAATCCTCTTCAACCTGTTCGTTAACGACCTTCCTTCTTCTCCACACAATCAAGTCTACATGTTTGCGGATGACACGGCTATCTCGTCTCAATCGAGGGTCGTGGACGTGGCTGTTAGACGTATCCAAGATCACCTGGATCTTATTCAAAAGTGGACGCTGGCTTGGAAGGTTGACATTAATGCTGATAAAAGTGTGCATGTCAACTTTACCAAGCGGCCAAAGTTTCAACCTTCTTTTCGCCTCCGCTTGAGGGGCTCCGAGATACCACTGCTCGCTAACCATAAATTTCTCGGGCTACACCTCGATAACAAACTCACCTGGGGTCTCCACGTGCAGCAGGCGATCAGAAAAGCGAGCGGCGTGAGAAAATTACTCACGCCGCTCTTACGCAAAAATTCAAAATTAAAACTGGGTGACAAGCTTCGGCTATATACCTCAATCATTCGGCCCACCCTGCTGTACGGCTGCGAGCTATTCTGTAACACGGCGAAGTCACTCCGGTCCCGTTTAGAGACATTCCAAAACAAAACACTGCGCTACATCACAAACACGTCCCGACTCATTCCGGCGTACGAGATTAGAAGGGCACACAGGATACCGGCCATTCACGACTTCGTCCGGAGGCGTGTCGCAGCCTTTCAGAAGTCCCTCGTACACAATCCATACACCATCAATATTTGGCAATACGACGCGACAAAGAAATGCAAATTCAAACGTCCAAAGGAAATAACCCTTATTTGAGTAAGGCTTAAATCTGTTCTCACTGTCCTGTTCCTTAATATTAACCCTCTCATGCTCATCCTTTGGCTTGGAAAAAATGTCATGGGGAAAAGTCTCCCCCCCCGCAGAAAGATACTGCGGGGACGCATATTTCCCTTACGGGGGAAACATTAAAAGAGTTCCCGCGGCCAGGGGTAACTCTCCCCCTAGGCCCATGCAGCACTCCTGCCCAAGGGATGACTTGCCCCTTGGGCTACCCGTAACCCGCTCCTCCGCCAGTCTCCGTTACCTTAATAGAGTAACGGGACCTCAGGCCACCCCTCGATCCCTCCCAGCATCCGCACCAAGTAGGTGTAAACAAAGCCGGGAGGGGAGGTCTCCTCCCCCCTCACCCGCCGCCAGGTAAACAACCGGCGGTCGATGCCCCGAGGCCGAGAAGGCCTCGCTACTTCCCCCCTCCACTCGCCCGAGCGAAGTCAGCCGGGCGAGCCGACCAGCTGGTCTATGGCCTGCTTCCCTTTCCCTTCCCCTTCCCATGTTTGCCTTTTTTTTTCTTTTGTTTCCGTTATGTTTACGTTTTCTGTTTTGCTCGCTCCCATCACAACAACTCGTTCGCGAGTTCTTACTTCGTACTTGTTTCGCTATTTACACCTTCGAGGTAACCGCTATCGACACCTACTCACCTGCAATAAGACATACAGTTTGCAAACTCATTAATGTCGTAGAGGGCAGAGGGATCTCGCCCGGGACGACAGTAAGCATAGTGTGCGGCAATTCCGCACACGCCAGAAGAGAGATCAGAGAGGCTAAGTGGAGAGATGAATCCATAAGAGTACTGTCTGCTAGATTGTTGCTAGTCATTCTCAGCCTTATTGCGCCAGATACCTTAGAATCCGTACAGCGTGCGTCCTCGCCTCTGCCAGAGCGTGTGTTTGTGCCCCGAAAACGGACACTTTAAGGGCCATCTCCGACTTCCAGTCTCCGGCCTGTGCCAAAGGGGTCATTCCCGACCCTTCCCCCGTGATTTCCCCCCCACTTCCCTCCACCAGTGCGAGGATGCCCAAGAAAGGCTCCTCCTCAAAAAAGGCGGCCGTGCAGGTCCGGAAGCCCGTGCAGCTCCCCTCTGTGGGAGCAAGCGGGTCCGACACCGTGTCCGCCGTCGCTGTGGGCCACACCATCCGGTTTGGCCCCATCCACCTGCTGGCCGCCCCGGCCGCCTTTGCGAATGCAGCCCCCTTGCCCGCTGCACCCGCCACGCCTGCCGCCTCAGCCGCTCCTCGCGTCGCCTCTTCTGCCGCCGCCGCTGCACCCGCGGCGATCCGGCCGTCTGCTGCCGCTCCGGCCGCAGCCGCCACTCTCGCTCCCGGCTCCGGCCCTGATGGGTCGGTGGTAAGTCGTTCCGCGCCTCCAGTTCCTCTGCAGGCCCTAATGGCATTACAGACCTATGCGACGCAACAGACGAGTCCGCTCGTTCTAGCGACCCCCAGCCACGCTAACGCGTCCCAGGAGATCGGCGACGGCTTCACCGTCGTCGACACCCGTAAGGCTGCGAGCCTTAAGAGGATGAGGACCTCCTCCATGGAGTCACTCACCTCCACCGCCAACCGGTTCACCCCTATTTCGGCCGGGGAGACAGTCCCGATGGACGTGGCCGCGCCACCCAAGCCCGCCAAAATTCCGCCCCTCCTTCTGAGGGAAACCACCAACTGGGAGGAAACGTACCGCAAGCTCGGCAGCGCGCTTGTGGTTCCCCCGGTGTGTAAAGCCCGCGGGATTAACACGATGGTCGTGCAGTGTGCGAGCGCTGCGGACTACCGGGCAGCCCGCGAGGTCCTTAAGACGCTGGAATTACCCTTTTCGGGGTACCAGCTGCCGGAGGACCGCCTCCCACAATACACCATTCGGGGTCTACACTCGCAGGCGCAGGCGGCGTCTGTGAAGCAGGCCCTCGAGAACGTCGGCTGGGAGGTCAGATCGGTGACTCAGCTCACCACCACCCGGCCTACCCAGTCAGACAGGGCTATGGGGTTGAGGACTGTCCCCAAAAGACCGACTCCCGTCTTTCACGTGATCCTCGAGAAATCCGAGGATCACGCTAGCTTCCTAAACATCTCGTTTCTCCTGGGATGTTCCGACATTCAGGTCGCAGCGTATCGCAAGCCTAAGAGCATTGTTCAGTGCCAGCGCTGCCAGGGCTTCGGCCATACAAAAAACTATTGCGAGGCTTTCCCTCGCTGCGTGAAGTGCCTCGTGCCGCACCTCACTCGCGACTGCCCAAAAAAAGATCGCGTTGCGCCGGCGCAATGCGTAAATTGTAAGGAGTTTCACCCTGCCAACTATCGGGGATGCTTTACATATAAAGCAATCTCCGAAAACCGCCGGCAGCGGACCAATGCGGCGTCACGCGGAGCAGCCCGCGCGACTTATGTCCCGGCCCCCGCCCCCACTTCCAACGCGTGGTTTTCAACCCGCGCGACTCCCGCTCCAGGCGCGACTAGCGCCTCTCCTTACGTCTTTTCGGCGGCCACCCATCCCTCTCTTCCTACTCCTGGGCCGGTTCCACGGCCATTCCTATTCCCCACCCCTGGACCACGTTGCGCTGAACCGCAACCCTCTCCGGCGGCCGCAGCTTCTCGCCCGGCCTCTCATCCTTCGGCCTCAGCGCCTCCATCCGCCCCCGCCCCTCCCTCCACCAAGAGCCCAGGTCTCGGCACGTGGAAGATGGGCGTTCTAGACAGTCTCGCGAGTCTTTCGACGACGGCCGAGAAGAAGCTGTTTATCTTAAGGGAGATAAGCGTAATCCTAGATAATGGCTACTAGTTTAAATTTAAATTTTAAAACTCTATCATTGGTATCTTGGAATGCCAATGGAATTCGCGGAAGGGCAATAGAGTTTCGCAACTTCATTTGCTCTGGCAGCTACGATGTCGTCGCTCTTCAAGAGACGCATCTATCCCACATACACAAGGTTTGGTTTCCGAACTACTCCGTTTATCGGCGTGACCACTCCGCCAAGCATGGCGGGGTGCTCATCGCAGTCAAAAATTACATTAGTCATTCCGTGCTGAACTCGGATGCTCTTAGCACGCTTCAAAGCATTGGTATCGCTATTCACACTGCGTCGGGCGATCTTCACCTGTTCTCGGTCTATCAACCTGCCTCCAAGAAGCTCCAGGTGGCTGATCTGGAGCGTCTTGTGTCCGACAAGCCGGCAATATACGTGGGCGACTGGAATTCCAAGCATCTGGACTTCGGATGCCGCCATGGGAATTCTAACGGAATCATTCTCCGTAATTTTGCGAACACGGCAATGGCCTCGGTAGAAGCACCCTTCGAGGCCACTCATTTGGGGTCCCAGGGACGTCTGAGCGATGACATCCTCGACTTTGCCCTGACAAAAAATTTCCATAACTTGACTTCCCCACGAGTGATAAAGGCGCTCACCTCTGACCATTATCCCATCAGGATAGACATCGCGACGGATCACTCGCTCGCTCCGCCACCCAAACCCATCATCCGAACGGATTGGCGGCTGTTCTCCTCATTGACTGACGAGACGTTCGCCTCATTACCGCCCCTCTCCGCGCCCACGGAGAGGAGTGTGAATGCGCAGGTTAGCCGGATCACGGGCGCGATGAACAGTGCTTACCGCCTGGCATCGCTCCCGCGACCTCGCGCGAAGCCTGTGGTTCCTTCCCTTCCCCAGCCTCTCATAGACCTCATTCGGGAGCGAAATCGCGTTAGGTGACGATGGCAGCGCAATCTCGACCCGCTAGACAAACGCGAGTACAATTACCTCTCTCGCCAGGTGAAGAGGGGTATGACGGAGCACAGCGGAGAAGAGTGGGGGAAGAAAATCTCCTCCCTCTCGCTGGATGATTTGTCGACTTGGCGGATGGCCAAGCGACTGACGAGGCAAGCGTATATTCCCACGCCCCTCAGGCGAGACGATCAGCTCCTCCATGACGCTGAAGCCAGGGCAGAGTTTTTTGCCGAGCACCTGGCCAGCACCATGACGTTACGTATGGACTGGGCCTATACTAAGACGGACGAGGAGGCGGATGAGAATTTAAACTCTCTCCACCTCTCTCCCCCACCACCCCCGGTCCATGCAACGGACAATGAATTGAGACTCCTCATCAAGGGATTAAATCCGCGGAAGGCCCCCGGTTTAGACGAGGTCGGAAACCGGATGATCATGAACCTTTCACCGTCAGCTGTTTCTTCCATCACGCAGCTCTTTAATGCCTGCCTTTCCATCTCCCACTTCCCCTGGTCGTGGAAGAGAGGCCGAGTGGTCATGATTCCTAAGCCAGGGAAGGATCCCTCGCGCCCAGCCAGCTACCGACCTATCACCCTCCTCTCTAATCTTTCGAAGTTATTCGAAAAGATTATCCTCGCCCGCTTCCATCACCACATCCGCTCCCATGATCTCATTCGGGCGGACCAGATGGGATTTAGACAAAAGACGTCCACAACCCACCAAATTCTTCGTTTGGTGGAAAACATAACTGACGGTTACAATGCTCGGATGCGAACTGAGGTCCTCTTCCTTGACGTGGCGAAGGCCTTCGACCAGGTGTGGCACGAAGGCCTGCTGCTTAAACTTGCCGCAATGGATTTTCCATTGTATCTGCAAAAGCTAGGCAGGAGCTTCCTCTTCGGAAGGTCCCTGCGAGTCGCGGTAGAAGGCCGGCTTTCCCAAACCAAAAGGATCACTTGTGGTGTCCCCCAGGGATCCACTTTGAGTCCTATCCTCTTCAACCTCTATGTCAATGATCTCCCATCATCTCCACATACCCAAGTCTACATGTTCGCGGACGACACTGCGATTTCTTCTCAATCGCGGGTCGTCGACGTGGCTGTAAGACGCATCCAAGATCACTTGAATCTTCTGCAAAAGTGGACGCTGGATTGGAAGATTGACATAAACGCCGACAAAAGCGTGCATGTCAACTTCACAAAAAGGCCAAAATTTCAACCTTCCTTCCGCCTCCATCTGAGAGGCTCCCAGATACCATTGCTTTCCAGCCATAAATTCCTAGGGCTACATCTCGACAGTAAGCTCACATGGGGGTTGCACGTGCAGCAGGCTCTGCGTAAAGCAAGCGGTGTGAGGAAATTGCTCGCGCCGCTGTTAAATCAAAATTCTAAATTAAAATTGGGTGACAAAATTGGGCTTTATACCTCTATTATTCGGCCAACCCTGCTGTACGGCTGTGAGTTGTTTGGTAACACAGTCAAAACAAACAGGACCAAACTAGAAACATTTCAAAATAAAACACTACGCTTCATCACAAACCAGCCCCGACTCGTGCCGGCATACGAAATTAGGAATGCACACCGGATCCCGGCCATACACGACTTCATTCGAAGAAGAGTCGCAAGCTTTGAGAAGTCCCTTGCAAATACTCCGCACACGATTAATCTTTGGAACTACAACGCGGCAATAAAATGTAAATTTAAACGCCCAAAAGAAATTCTCCTTATTTAGAGATAATAAGGTTTAATCTGTTTCGCTGTCCTTTCCCTCACACTAATCTTCTCATATTCATAATTTTGATAAAAGATGTCATGGGAACAAGTCTTCCCCCACCCCGCAGGAAGTCACTGCGGGGTGGAACCATCCCCACCCGAGCCCAACTAGGCCGGGTGTTACGCCACCCGCAACAAAAAGAGTTCCGGATACGCGGGGTATCATCTGCCCCGCGTGAAATCCCCGCGGACCAAATTAGTTCGCGGGACGTACCCCTGGCGGGGAAGCGACCCGCCGGGCATCCTTTTCCGCTGCCGGGCAAAACCGCCCGATATCTTCCCCTTCCTTCCGCCACCGGCAAAGTCGCCGGTGTTTGCATACATCGGGGCGTAAACACCGCCCCGATGCCTCCCCCTCCCCCCGTCCCGGCGAAGTCAGCTGGGCGGAGGCCAATTAAGGCCAGGTAGCCTGCTTCCCCTTCCCCTTCCCTTCCCCTTTCTTTTTACCGTTTTGTTTTTGTTTACCGTTTTCAAGTCACGTCGTCCTCATAACAAACTCCGCTCGCGGAGTCGTTCGTCTGCTTCTTTCGCTCACGACACCTTCTAGGTCACACGCTATCTAGACAAATTAATTCGCACCCACACAAAAAATCTGTAGTGCCATTAGAGTCGCAAGGGGCGGAGGAATCTCGCCCGGAACGACTTCTATTTCTATCTGCGCGGCGACTCCGCGCAAGCCAAAGAGAGTCTGTGGCTGTGTGGCTAAGTGGAGAGAATCCGTAAGCGAGCGTTTCTGCTTCTCGATTTTTGCTTCGTATTATTGGCCGTATTGTGCTACCACTGCTCCCATCCGTACAGCGTGCGTCTCTGCCTTGCTCTCCGCGTGACTAGAAAACGGACCCCATCAGGGCAATTTTCGTTCTCCCGCCACCGGCATTCGCCGAAGGGGTCTCTCCCGACCCTTCCCTTGTTTCTTCCCTCCCACCACCCCCCCACTCCGAGAGGATGCCTAAGAAAGGATCCTCTGCCAAGAAGGCGGCGGACAAGGTCCGCAAGCCCGTCCAGCTCCCCGCAGCGAGATCCGACAAGCCGGAGACCGTCTCCGCGGTGCAGGTGGGCCACACCATCCGGTTTGGCCCCATCCACCTGCTGGCCGCTCCGCCTGCCTTTACCTCCGCAGCCCCTTTGCCCGCTGCACCCGCCACGCCGACTGCCTCGGCCGCCGCCACACCCACCGCCGCTGCACCCGCGGCGGTCTTGCCCGCTGCTGCGACACCTGCATCCGTCTCCGGCCCTGCTGGGCCGTCGGTAAGTCGTCCCGCGCCTTCTGCACCATTGAAAGCATTAATGGATTTGCAAACATACGCGGCGCACCAAACCAGCCCGCTTGTTCTAGCCACCCCCACCCACGCAAACGCGTCCCAAGAGCCCGGCGACGGCTTCACCGTCGTTGACGCCCGGAAGGCTGCCAGCCTTAAGCGCATGAGGACTGCCTCGTTGGAGTCTCTCACACCCACCGATAATAGGTTCTCGCCTATTGCCCCTAGAGGATCTGAACCCATGGAGGTGGCCGCTCCACCGAAGCCCCTCAAAATTCCGCCCCTCCTCTTGAGGGAGACCGATAAATGGGAGGAGACGTACCTCCAGCTCGCTCAAGAGCTGGAGACGACTCCCGTCTGCAAGGCCCGCGGCCTAAACACGATGGTCATCCAGTGTGCGAGCGCTGCTGACTATCGTGCAGCCCGGGGGGTCCTTAAGGCCCGCGACTTGCCTTTCTCCGGCTATCAGCCGCCGGATGATCGCCTCCCGCAGTACACCGTTCGGGGCCTCCACTCTAAGGCCAGTGCAGAGCTCCTCAAGCAGGCTTTAGAGCGGGTCGGCTGGGAAGTAAGGTCAGTCACCCAGCTCACCACCACCAAACCTACCCAGACCGACAGGCCTTCGGGGGTCAGATCCGTCCCCAAACGCCTCACTCCGGTGTTTCACGTTATCCTCGAGAGGTGCGAGGATCACCAGAATTTCTTGGAAATTAAGTTGCTCTTGGGATGTTCCGACATCTCCATTGCCCCCTACCACAAGCCTAAGGGCATTGTCCAGTGCCACCGATGCCAGAGCTACGGTCACACTAAAAATTACTGCGAGGCCATTCCTCGTTGTGTGAAGTGCCTCGTGCCGCACCACACCCAAGACTGCCCGAAAAAAGATCGCGTTGCGCCGGCGCAATGCGTAAATTGCCAGCAATTTCACCCTGCCAATTACCGGGGTTGCCTTACCTATAAGGTCATCTCCGCTAACCGCCGGCAGCGGTCCAGTTCAAACACGCCGCGCGGATCAGCCCGCGCGACTTACGTCCCGGCTCCCGCCCCTTCCACCAACGCCTGGTTTCCGAGCCAAGTGCCTTCAGCACCTGGCATGACTAGTGCCTCTCCTTTCGTCTTCTCGGCGGCCACTCACCCCACTCTTCCTGCTCCACGGCCGGTTCCCCGGCCTTCCCACTCCCCCAACCTGGACCCTCGTTGCGCCTCGGCGCAGCTCTCTTCGGTCGCCGCAGATTCTCGCCCGAATCTATCGCCTTCCGCCCCTGTGCCCCCTTCCCTTCCCACTCCATCCCCCCAAAAAGGCCAAGGCCTCGGCTCTTGGATGATAGGGGTTTTGGATAGCCTCGCGTCTTTTCGTACGCTAGCCGAGAAGAAGCTATTCATCCTTCGGGAAATTAGCGCTATCCTTGATGATGGCTTCTAGACGCGATCTAAACAAAATTTTATCATTGGTGTCATGGAATGCCAATGGAATCCGCAAAAGGGCAGTAGAGTTTAATAGCTTTATTAGCTCTGGCAGTTATGATGTCGTAGCCCTTCAGGAGACGCATCTTACACACACCCAGAAAGTTTGGTTCCCAAACTATTCAGTTTATCGGCGAGATCGCTCCACCCATGGGGGTGGGGTGTTGATCGCAGTTAAATCCTCAATAAAGCACTCCGTGCTGGACCTGGATGCCCTTAGCACGTTAGAAAGCATTGGTATCGCTATTCACTCGCCATCGGGCGATCTTCATATCTTCTCCATCTACCAACCCCCCGGGAAGCTCCAGATTTCTGATCTGGAGCGACTCGTTTCCGACACGCCGGCCGTTTACGTGGGCGACTGGAATTCCAAGCATCCTGACTTTGGGTGTCGTCATCGGAATTCTAACGGAATTATTCTCCGTAATTTTGCAAATATGGCAATGGCCTCGGTAGAAGCGCCGTTCGAGGCTACACATCTTGGGAACTTCGGTCGAGAGAGCGATGGCATTCTCGACTTTGCCCTGACCAAGAACTTTTATAACCTTACGTCCCCACGGGTAATTAAAGCGCTCACCTCAGACCACTATCCGATACGGATATAGCTGACGGCCCCGCATTCACTCTCTCCTCCTCCCCCACCCATCATCCAACGGATTGGAGAACGTTCACTTCATTAACCGACGAGACGTTCGCTTCATTACCGCCCCTTACCGACCCTTCGGTAGAGAGCGTGAACGCGCAGGTAAGCCGAATCACGGGGGCGATGCTCAGCGCTTTCAAGCTGGCTTCGCTCCCGCGACCTCGCGCGCGGCCTGTGCTTCCCTCCCTTCCCCAATCCCTCATCGATCTCATCAGGGAGCGAAATCGCGTTAGGGGAAGATGGCAACGCAATCGCGACCCTACGGACCGACGTCACTACAACTACCTCTCCCGCCAGGTGACGAGAGGTATGTTGGACCATCGTAGCGCGGAGTGGGGGAAGAAGGTCTCCTCCCTCTCGCTCGAGAATAAATCGACTTGGTCCATGGCCAAGCGGTTGACGAGGGGAGCGCAGATCCCTGTGCCCCTCAGGCAAGACGATCGACTGTTCCTTGACGCCGAAGCCCGGGCGGAGCTCTTCGCCGACCACTTGGCAGGCACTATGACCTTACGAGAGGACTGGGAAAAGACCGACAAGGATGAGGAGGCTGCGGAGTATTTAACCTCTCTCAGCCTCGCTCCCCTCCCACCCCCAGCACTCACTACGGACGACGAACTCAGACTCCTTATAAAGGCCATAAACCCCCGCAAGGCCCCAGGCCTGGATAGGGTGGAGAACAGGATGATCATGAATCTATCCCCTTCAGCTGTTTCTTATCTCACGCAGCTCTTTAACGCCTGCCTCTCCCTCTCCCACTTCCCTTGGTCGTGGAAGAAAGGCCGAGTGGCCATGATTCCCAAGCCAGGGAAGGATCCATCCCTCCCCTCCAGCTACCGTCCCATTACCCTCCTCTCAAACCTCTCGAAACTATTCGAGAGGATCATTCTCTCCCGTTTCCATCACCACATCCGTTCCCATGACCTCATTCGAGCGAATCAGATGGGTTTCCGACAGAAGACTTCGACATCCCACCAAATCCTTCGTTTGGTGGAAAACATAACTGACGGTTTGAACGCTCGGAATCGAATCGAAGTTCTGTTTTTGGATGTAGCCAAGGCCTTCGACCAGGTGTGGCTTGAAGGACTGCTACTCAAACTTGCCTCAATGGATTTTCCATTGTACCTGCAGAAGCTAGGCAGGAGCTTCCTCCTCCGGAGATCCCTGCGAGTCGCGGTAGAGGGTCGGCTTTCCTCTTCCAAAAGGATTACGTGTGGTGTCCCCCAGGGCTCCACGCTCAGTCCGATCCTCTTCAACTTGTTTGTTAATGACCTTCCTTCTTCTCCACACAATCAAGTCTACATGTTCGCGGATGACACGGCTATCTCGTCTCAATCGAGGGTCGTCGACGTGGCTGTTAGACGTATCCAAGATCACCTGGATCTTATCCAAAAGTGGACGCTTGCTTGGAAGGTTGACATTAATGCTGACAAAAGTGTGCATGTCAACTTTACCCAGCGGCCAAAGTTTCAACCTTCTTTCCGCCTCCGCTTGCGGGGCGACGAGATACCATTGCTCGCTAGCCACAAATTTCTCGGGCTACACCTCGATACCAAACTCACCTGGGGTCTTCACGTGCAGCAGGCTATCAGTAAAGCAAGCGGCGTGAGGAAATTACTCACGCCGCTCTTACGCAAAAATTCTAAATTAAAACTGGGTGAAAAGATTCGGCTCTATACTTCGATTATTCGGCCAACCCTGCTGCACGGATGCGAGCTGTTCTGCAACACGGCAAAGTCACATCGGACACGATTAGAGACATTCCAAAACAAAACACTGCGCTACATCACAAACACGTCCCGACTCATACCGGCTTACGAGATTAGACGAGCACACGGGATACCGGCCATCCACGACTTCGTCCGGAGGCGTGTCGCAGCCTTCGCGAAGACTCTCATACACAACCCACACACCATCAATATTTGGCAATATGACGCGACAAAAAAAATGCAAATTCAAACGCCCAAAAGAAATAACCCTTATCTAAGTAAGGCTTCAACCTGTCTATTCTGACCTATTCCTTCCCACTAACCCTCTCGTTTCCATTATGTATTGATAAAAGATGTCATGGGGAAAATTCTCCCCCCCTCCCAGCAGAAAGTTACTGCGGGGGTATTATAAATACCATTATTTAAACTTTACTAAAAGAGTTCCAGGGGCCAGGGGTTACTCTCCCCCAGGCCAATACGGCGAAGTAGCCGCAAGAGCAGTATTGCCCCTTGGGCAGATTGCAACCCGCTCCTCTGCCCGTCTCCGTTACCCAAGTCGGAGTAACGGGACACCTGGCGGTACTCCTCGATCTCCCTTCCCTGCCTTCGTCTCCGACGATCAGCCGGGTAAACAAGGCCGGGAGGGGCGGACTCCTCCCCCCCCACCCTGCCACCGGTGTAAACAACCGGCGGTAAACACGCCGAGGCCGAGAAGGCCTCGCCCCTTCCCCCTCTCCTCTCGCCCGGGCGAAGTCCGCCGGGCGAGCCGCGAGGCCGGCTGATAGCCGCCTCCCCCCTTCCCTTCCCACGCTGTGTTTTACGTTTCCTTGTTTTTCGCTCGCCATCATCCCGATAACTCGCTCGCGGGTTCTTTTTTCGAACTTGTTTCACTTTCTACACCTTCGAGGTACACGCTATCGACACCTACTTATCCGCAAAAGACACGAAGTTTGCAAATCCATTAATGTCTTAGAGGGCAGAGGGATCTCGCCCGGGACGACAGTAAGAACTGTGTGCGGCAAATTCCGCACGCGACATGAGAGGTCAGGAGGGAGTTTCTTCACGATCCGTAAGAGAGATTTGCCTAGATTGTTGCTTCGTGATTCACAGCCGATTGAGCTATTTTTGCAGCCGACATCCGTACAGAGTGCGTTCCTGCCAGTGTCTCCCCGTGAGAGCGGCAAGCCCCGACAACGGACCCTTTAAGGGCCACGCCCGTCACACCGTCTCCGGCCTGTGCCGAAGGGGTCCCTCCCGACCCTCCCCTTGTGCTTCCCCACCCCCAACCCTCCACTCCTGCGAGGATGCCGAAGAAGGGGTCCTCAAACAAGAAGGCCCAAAAGCCTGGGCCTCTCCCCGCAGCGGGGACCGTCTCGTCAGAGACCATCTCTGCGACCGCCGTGGGTAGCACCATTAGATTCGGCCCTATCCGCCTCTTGGCCGCCGCGGCCCCCTCCACCACCGCAGCCTTACCCGCTGCACCAGCCACGAGAGCCGCCCCGGCTCCTCTGCCCCACAGCCTGCCGCCTCTGCCGCTGCGCCGGCCGCTGTCCTTGCCGCTGCTCCTGCCGCCGCTGCGTCCAATGCAGCCCCCACGCCCATGTCTGGATGTGCCCCGCCTAGAGAGGTGAGTCGTGCCGTGCCCTCCGTCCCCTTGCAGGCTCTGATGGCATTGCAAACATTCGCGACTCAACAAACGAGTCCGATAGTTCTCGCAACACCCTCGCACGCAAACGCGTCCCAGGAGACCGGCGACGGCTTTACCGTCGTCGACGCCCGTAAGGCTGCCAGCTTAAAGAGGATGAGGACCAACTCCTTGGAGTCCCTCACCTCGACCGAAAACCGGTTCACCCCAATTTCCACAGGGGACACCACCCCCATGGAGGTGGCCGCTCCCCCGAAGCCCGCAAAAATTCCTCCCCTCCTTCTGAGGGAAACAGAAAATTGGGAGGAAACGTATCTCAAGCTCGAGAGCGAGCTTGAGAACACTCCCGTTTGTAAAGCCCGGGGTTTGAACACGATGGTCATCCAGTGTGCGAGCGCTGGGGACTATCGCGCGGCCAGGGGCGTCCTTAAGACCCTCGGGCTGCCGTACTCCGGCTATCAGCTGCCGGAGGATCGCCTCCCCCAGTTTACCGTTCGGGGGCTGCATTCGAAGGCGAAAGCCGAAACGGTCCAGCAGATTCTCGAAAGAATCGGCTGGGAGGTCAGATCTGTAACACAGATCACTACCACCAAGCCTACCCAGGCCGATAGGGCTTCGGGATTAACAACGGTCCCCAAAAGGCCGACACCGGTGTTCCACGTGATCCTCGAGAAATGCGAGGATCACGCTCAATTCGCAGCCATTCCGATGCTCCTGGGATGTTCCGATATCACCATTGCAGTCTACCGCAAGCCTAAGGGCATAGTCCAGTGCCAGCGCTGCCAGGGCTACGGCCACACCAGAAACTATTGCGAGGCCATTCCTCGCTGCGTGAAGTGCCTCGTGCAGCACCTCACGCGAGACTGCCCTAAGACAGACCGCGTTGCGCCGGCGCAATGCGTGAACTGCAAAGAATTTCACCCTGCCAATTACCGGGGATGCGTCGTGTATAAGACCATCTCCGCAAACCGTCGGCAGCGGTCCACAGCAAATGCGGCACGCGGATCAGCCCGCGTGTCTTACGCCCCGGCGCCCGCCCCCACTTCAAACGCGTGGTTTCCGAACCCCGCGACTCCTCTTCCAGGCGCGACTAATGCCGCGCCGTATGTCTTCTCGGCCGCCTCCCACCCCTCCCTACCCACACCTAGGCCGGCTCCTCGGCCCTTCCACTTCCCCTCCATGGACCCACGTTGCGCACAGGCGCAACCCTCTCCTGCGGCCGAGCCTTCTCGCCCGACCCCATCTCTTTCCGCCTCGGCGCCTCCCCCCCCCCCCCCCTGCCACTTCCTCCCCCAAAGGCCAAGGTCTCGGCACTTGGATGATGGGGGTTTTAGATAGTCTCGCGATTTTCGCACGCTAGCCGAGAAGAAGCTGTTCATCCTGAGGGAGATTAGCGCAATCCTGGACGATGGCTACTAAACGCGTACCAAAAATTTTATCCTTGGTGTCCTGGAACGCCAACGGAATCCGAATCAGGGCTCATGAGTTTAATAACTTCATTAGTTCTGGCAGCTATGATGTCGTAGCCCTTCAGGAGACGCATCTCTCACACACGCAAAAAGTTTGGTTTCCAAACTACACAGTCTATCGGCGTGATCACACATCCCGCACTGGGGGTGTGCTCATTGCAGTCAAATCCACTATCAAACATTCCGTGCTGGACTCAGATGCCCTTAGCACGCTGCAAAGCATTGGTATCGCCATTCATTCCGAGTCGGGTGACCTTAATATCTTCTCTGTCTACCAACCCGCCTCCAAGAAGCTCCTGGTGGCTGATCTGGAGCGTCTTGTCACCGACAAACCGGCAATATACGTGGGCGACTGGAATTCCAAGCACCCGGATTTCGGGTGCAGTCATCGGAATTCTAACGGAACCATTCTCTGTAATTTTGCACACACGGCAATGGCCTCGGTCGAGGCTCCCTTCGAGGCCACACATCTGGGGACCCAGGGACGCCCGAGCGATGACATTCTCGACTTTGCCCTGACAAAGAACTTTTACAACCTCACGACCCCACGGGTAATCAAGGCGCTTACCTCAGACCACTATCCCGTGCGGATAGACCTGGCGACGGATCATTCATTAGCTCCGCCCCCCAGACCCATCATCCGAACGGATTGGAGCGCGTTCACCTCATTAGTTGACGAGACGTTCGCCTCATTGCCGCCCCTCACCGTGCCCTCGGTAGAGAGCGTGAATGCGCAGGTGAGCCGAATCACGGGTGCGATGCACGGTGCCTACAACCAGGCGTCGCTCCCGCGGCCTCGAGCGAAGCCGGCCCCCTTACCCCCTCCCCTCATTGCTCTCATTCGGGAGCGAAATCGCGTCAGGGGATGCTGGCAGCGAAATCGCGACCCTACGGACAAACGAGAATACAACTACCTCTCTCACCAGGTGAAGAGAGGTATGACCGAATTCCGCAGTAGGGAGTGGGGGAAGAAGATCTCCTCCCTCTCGCTGGAAGATGGATCGACTTGGGACATGGCCAAGCGATTGACGAGGCAAGCGCAGATCCCTACGCCCCTCAGGCAAGCCGACAGACTCGTCCACGACGCCGAAGCCAAAGCGGAGCTATTCGCCGAGCATGTGGCCGGCACCATGACGTTACGGGAGGATTGGGCCAGGACCAAGACGGATGAGGACGCGGCGGAGAACATCATCTCTCTAGACCGCACTCTCCCTCCACCCCCGGTCCTCACAACGGACCTCGAACTACGACAGTTCATACGTAGCATCAACCCCCGGAAGGCCCCCGGGTTGGACGGGATCGGGAACCGGATGCTCATGAACCTCTCTCCCACAGCTGTCTCCTTCATCACGCAGCTCTTTAACGCCTGCCTGACCCTCTCCCACTTCCCTTGGTCATGGAAGAAGGGCCGAGTGGTGCTGATTCCGAAACCGGGGAAAGATCCAACCCTCCCAGCCAGTTACCGCCCAATAACCCTCCTCTCAAACCTCTCGAAACTGTTCGAAAGGGTCCTCCTTGCCCGCTTCCATCACCACATCCGCTCCCGGGATCTCATCCGGGCGGACCAGATGGGTTTTCGACAGAAGACGGCCACGACCCACCAAATCCTTCGATTGGTGGAAAACATAACTGACGGGTACAATGCTCGGAAACGCACGGAGGTCCTCTTCCTCGATGTGGCGAAGGCCTTTGACCAGGTGTGGCACGAAGGTCTGCTGCTTAAACTTGCCGCGATGGAATTTCTTTTGTACTTGCAAAAGCTAGGCAGGAGCTTCCTCTCCGGAAGGTCCCTGCGAGTCGCAGTGGCCGGTCGGCTTTCCCAGTCCAGAAGGATAACTTGTGGTGTCCCTCAGGGGTCCACTTTGAGTCCTATCCTATTCAACCTCTTTGTCAACGACCTTCCCTCTTCTCCACACACCCAAGTCTACATGTTCGCGGACGACACAGCGATCTCGTCGCAGTCGCGAGTCGTCGACGTGGCCGTTAGACGTATACAAGATCACCTGGATCTCCTTCAAAAGTGGACGCTGGACTGGAAAATCGACATAAACGCTGACAAAAGCGTGGATGTTAATTTTACCAGACGGCCTAAATTCCAACCTTCTTTCCGCCTCCACCTGAGGGGCTCCGAGATACCATTGCTTCGTAGCCACAAGTTTCTCGGGTTACACCTCGACGCCAAACTACTATGGGGGTTGCACGTGCAGCAGGCACTCCAAAAAGCATGCGGCGTGAGGAGATTGCTCACGCCGCTCCTCTGCAGAACTTCAAAATTACTCTTGGGCGAAAAGATTCGGCTATATACTGCAATTATTCGGCCAACCCTGCTGTACGGATGCGAGCTATTCGGCAACACAGCAAAAACACACCGTACAAAGTTAGAAACATTCCAAAACCGGACACTGCGCTACATCACAAACACGTCCCGACTCATTCCGCCATACGAGATTAGGAAAGCGCACAGGATCCCGGCCATTCACGACTTTATTCTGAAGCGAGTCGCGTGCTTCGAAAAGTCCCTTGTTAACAACCCTCACACCATTAATCTTTGGCAATATGACGCGACAAAGAAATGCAAATACAAACGGCCCAAAGAAATACTCCTTATATAAAACTAAGGACTGGAAACTTTCAACCCTATTCTATCCGTTCCCACTAACCGACGCATCTTCATTTAATTTTGAGAAATGATGTCATGGGGAATAAGCCTTCCCCGCCCTGCAGCAAGCACCCTGCAGGGACCTAAATAACTTACAACCAAAGGCGGAAAAAGCCGCCAACCCAAAAGAGTTCCGGTTCCCGCGGGGCAAACTCGCCCCGTGGACAAGGGCAACAACAATTCGCGGGCGTATTGCGGGAAACAGACCCGCCAGGCGTACGCCCCGATCCCACCTACAGCCGGCTAACGGCATCGCCCGGGCAAAGACGCCCGAGAAACCTCCTTCCCCCACCCTCCAGCGGCGAGATACGCGCCGCTGTTGATAAACACCGGGCAAGGCGGCCCGGTGACCCCTCTCCCCCCGCCCCCGCCCGGCAAAACCAGCCAGGCGTGGGGACATGCACGGCGAACATGCCTGCCCCCTTCCCCCATTACCCTTCCCTTCGGTAAATGTTTACGTTTTGTTCTGTTTACGTTCAGTATTTACTTCACCAACGCCCCCATACCACAACCCGGCAGCGGGTTCCGTCCTCTTACTTCCTTCGCTATTACACCTTCTAGGCAACACGGTATCTAGACAAAGTAACACTGACACCGACAAACAGTTTGCAATGCCATGAGAGTCGCAAAGGGCAGAGGGTAGTAGTAGTAGTATTTGTTTTTAAGGTGCTTCGACAGCTATGGTCATTTTGCACCGTCCGAATTCAAAAACGTACCTTACAAGTTAAATAGAATAAATAAGAGTTAAAATGGTACACAAAAGTAAATAAGGTAAAATAGGATAAAATGAATTTATAAAATCAATAAATTAAATACATAATAAAAAGCATAAGATAAAAACGGAAATTAACTTTGTTCAAAGAGTGCCTAAAAGATTCGTTAACCTTAGGAATTTTAAAATAGTGTCAATTTTAAGAGGGTCGTCTGTTAAAAGATCAGAGAGTGTGCCTCTCATGTTTAAAATGTGACGGATACCTCTATATTTGGTACATTCTGTCAGGAGATGACTTATGGTTACAGGGCAGTTGCAGGTAGAGCATGTGGGAGGTTCCTTTTCCCGTGTAAATAAGAAGGAGTGCGTCAAAGCGCAGTGGCCAATCCTAAGTCGGGTGACTGCGACTTCCTCCCGGCGACTGTTTCTAACCGAGGATGGCCATGGAGTGATGCTTGCTTTGATCATTCTCAACTTATTTCTTGTAACTGCCTCCCAGGACCTTTGCCATTTTTCCAGCAAGATGTTCTTAAAAAGACATTTTAGGTCCTGGGATGGAACCATATTGATGTCAGTGTCCTCTCTTGACAGAGCTGCCTTCGCAGCCGAGTCGGCTTTTTCATTTCCTGCAATTCCAACGTGCCCAGGGACCCACATGAAGAGGATATCCACATCATTTGCTTTTAGACTCGAAAGTAAGATATGGATCCGCTGTACCGTGGGATGGCTGTGGTAAAGGTTAGCGATGGCTTTCAGAGCACTAATGGAGTCCGAGCATAAGATATATTTCGCTCTCCTGGGAACAATGCTCTCCAACGCCCTCTGGACTGCGATTAGTTCCGCAGTGAAAATACTGCATAGGGGATTCAATTTAAAAGCCTGAGTGCCGTGTACTGTTGACGTAAAAGCACTTGAGCAGCCATCCACCGATTTCGAACCATCTGTATAGATGTGAATATATTGTTGATACTCCGTCATTATTTCTTGAAATTTTAATTTAAAAAATAGTGGTTCCGTTTCGGCTTTTGAAAAACCGGACAATTGAGTCAGGCACGTTGGGACTGGCACCTGCCATGGAGGAGATTTATGGAAGCCTCCGGGAAGGACTTCTGGAAGTTGTAGGTTTTCACCCTCGATAAAATTGTGAAAACGAATACATAAGGGTAAAGTTGCTCTTTGTCGTCTACTAAAAAGTTCTTTAAAACGTGGTTTAAAAATCAAGTTAAAACATGGGTGGGTTTTTAATGCTAAAATTTTTGAAACATATGTACACATTAAAAGCGTTCTCCGTATCTCTAAGGGCGGCTCTCCCGATTCACAGTAAATACTGGGAATGGGGCTGGTCCTGAAAGCACCAGTAGCCAGCCTCAGAGCAGAATTGTGTACGGACGTCAAAGGGCGCAAATACGAAGCTCGTGATGAGGCGTATATGAAGGACCCATAGTCCATTTTGGACCTTACCAATGCTCGGTAAATAGTGAGCATTGATGTACGGTCGGCACCCCATGACGAGTTCGTTAAAAACCTTAAAATGTTCAGAACTTTAAAACACTTATCTTTTAAAATACTTATGTGGCTCCGCCAATTCAGTCTTCTGTCTAAAACCATACCAAGAAAACGGATTGTTTCCACGGGATCTAATCTATTGCCCCCTAGTTTTAAAACAGGATGAGGGAAGATTCCTCTCACCCTGTAAAAATGGAGGCATTTGGTTTTCTCGCTTGAGAAACGAAAACCATTTGCCTGTGCCCATTGTCTAAACGATTGATAGTAAGCTGTATCTGTCTTGTTGCAGTGGACAAGTGGGATGACCTGCAGAAAATTGCCAGATCATCTACAAAGAGAGATGCCTCTACTGGAGTCTTGATACAGCTTACTATATCGTTTATTGCTATGGCAAACAGGGTCACGCTTAAAACCGATCCCTGTGGAACTCCGTTTTCTATGGTAAAGGGTCTAGATAGGTCAGTTCCTATCCGTACCCTAGCCGTTCGATTGGTTAAAAAGTTTTTAATAAAAAGGGGGAGGTTTCCTCTGAAACCCCAGTCATGCAGTGTCCTTAAGATTTTATATCGCCATGTTGTATCGTAAGCTTTTTCGAGGTCGAAGAATACTGCGACAACATAGTAGTAGTAGTAGGATTGGGATTTTGTAGGTGCATCGACAGCTAAGGTCATTTAGCACCTTACAGTACAGTATATTATTACATTTCAATATTTAACTAGAATGTCACGTTTAAATTTAAAATTCAATGATACTAGAACAAGGTAACCACGGTAATGAATACTGGAGTCAATGTTTAAAACCTGTGAAAGAGGCCAGCCTCCTTCAGGAAGGATAAAACTCTATCTACCCTTGAGGAATTGTCGCCAAGGATGTCGTCTAAATCACCAGTGATAAGGTATTTGCTGCGCAGATCAGAGTACTTACGACAGTCTGTCAGAAGGTGTCTTACAGTGACTAGAGAGTGGCAATCCTCGCATTGAGGTGGTACCCGAGGGATGGAGAACAGGTACGAATGTGTCAGGGCACTATGCCCAATCCTCAACCGAGTGAGGACTACCTCCTCTCTTCTACTGTTTCTGACAGATGACGCCCAGTGCCTTGTGTCATTCTTGATCAGACGCAGCTTGTTCTCCTTCATAGAATGCCATGAAAGGTGCCAATCCTTCAGAGTAGAGCTCCTGAATGCGGCCCGTAGGTCTCCCGAGACGACGGCATCCCTATCGATCTCGGGTTTGCCGAGAGCTTCCTTGGCTGCTTTATCAGCAGCCTCATTGCCTGCTATTCCTACGTGGCCGGGGACCCACATGAATTTAACATGGGTCCCTCTTTCCTTAAGGTGAGTCAGAGAGATTTGTACAGCCTTCACTATCGGGTGTACAGGATCGTAGCAGGCAATGGCTTTCAGTGCACTCATTGAGTCGGAGCAAACCAGGATCGGATTGTCATGACAATCAATGCCATCCAGGGCGAGCTTTATGGCTGTAAGCTCCGCTGTATATACGCTACAAATTGGATGTAGCTTAGCCCCAAAGGATCTGTGCGAGGTGACAAAAGCACAGGCGCACTCTGTCTCGGACTTTGACCCGTCTGTAAAGATGACTTCGAAGTCCGGACATTGGTGTAGGACCTCGGCAAAGGAGGACCTGAGCTCGGCAGGGACTGAATCTTCTTTCGATCTACCTGCTATTACGAAAGAGATGTCTGGCCGAGGGATGTGCCATGGAGGAATGCGAGAGGGGCATATTCTGGACACAGTAGGGAGTGTAAAATCAATGTTCTCTATAAAATTATAAAATCGAACACACAGCGGCTTAGTTGCACGTGGTCTCATGTTAAAAACATTCAATAAATTATGGTTAAAAACTATTTTAAAACACGGGTGCGACGGAAGCGCCATAAGTTTGCTGACATAGTTGCACATCAGGGCAGTTCTCCTGATCTCTAGAGGTGGTTCGCCAGCATCGCTATAAATGCTGACGATAGGGTTAGTTCTAAATGCCCCAGTTGCCATTCTCAGGCCTGCATTGTGCAACGATGTCAGCGGACGCAAATACGATGGTCGTGTCGCGCCATAAATAAAACAGCCGTAGTCGAGTTTAGACCTCATCGATGCCCTGTAAAGGAGGAGCATTGACGTGCGGTCTGCTCCCCAGGACTGGTTTGTTAGAACTTTTAAAATATTCATGGAAGACTGTACCTTCAATTTTATTTTTTTAATATGAGCCCTCCAGTCGAGTCGACGGTCTAAGTGCATTCCAAGAAAGCGAACGGATTCCACGAAATTTAGAACGTGGTTTCCCAACCGTAATGTGGGTTGGGGGAAAATACCACGGCGCCGGTGAAAGTGGACACAACAAGTCTTCTCGACAGAGAAACGAAAGCCGTTCATAATAGACCACTTCCACAATCGTTGAAGCGTCATTTGCAATTGCCTCACTGAAGTAGAGAGCTTGGACGACCGACAGAATATTCCCAGGTCGTCCACAAAGAGAGAGGCTTCGACTGGTGATGAGATGCAGGACACCACGTCGTTTATGGCGATTGCAAATAACGTGACGCTTAATACAGATCCCTGTGGAATACCATTCTCTTGGGCATAAGAGCTGGAAAAGCTGTTACCCACCCTTACTTTAAAAGTTCGATCTGTTAAAAAATTTTTTATAAAAGTCAATAAATTACCTTTAAAACCCCATTTACGCAAAGTTTTTAAAATCTTAAAACGCCAGGTAGTGTCGTAGGCTTTCTCCAAGTCAAAGAAAATGCCTAAGACATGTTGTCCTCGAAGAAAAGCCACTTTGATGAAGGAGTCTATCCGAACAAGATGGTCGATTGTACTCCTGTGCCTCCGAAAACCACACTGGATATTAGAGAGAAGGTTACGCCCCTCAAGACACCAAACTAGACGTCTATTAACCATTCTCTCCATCAGCTTGCACAGACATGAAGTAAGAGAGATTGGTCGGTAGTTTCCCAGGACAGATTTGTCTTTTCCCTGCTTGGGAATAGGGATCACTACCGACTCCCGCCAAGAATCTGGGAATGCTCCATCCTTCCATACACGGTTGAAAGTGTAAAGCATCTCCTCCATTCTTTCCTGGGGAACTCGCCTCAGAAATGCGTTGTGGATACCATCCGCACCTGGAGCACTGTCCCTCAGGTCAGCAATGGCTGATTGGAGCTCCCACGGCGTAAAGGGCTCATTGTAGCTAGCGGAAAATCGACCCGGACGAATAGGAGCTGCTGCTCCCTCCTCGCGACATTTGATTGTCACGAATGTCTGGTCGTAATTGGCTGAGCTACTAATTTGGGCATAATGCTCCCCAAATGCCTCTGCGACATCCACAGGTTGCATCGCTATGACCCCATTCACTTCCACAGATGGCGTTGTGGAAGAGTGAAATACACCTGCAATTCGCTTCACTTTCCTCCATATCTGTGCAACTGGTGTGCGCGAGTTTATGGATGTGACATAATCCATCCAGGATTTACGCTTAGCATCACCCACTACCTGGCGGGCTTTCGCACGTAGTTTGCGAAAAGCCTCGAGATTCCTACTCGTGGGATGTTTATTAAATATCCGTAGGGCCTTCTTTCGCTTTTTGATAACTGCAGCACAATCATCGTTCCACCAAGGCACTGGTGGACGACGTGGCATGCCTGAAGAGAGCGGAATGCTCTGTTCTGCTGCTCGTATAATGGCCGTGGTGAGGGTCGCTACATTTGCGTTGGCGCTTCGAGTAGGCTCGTACATAAATTTAAAATTTTCATTAAAAACTTCCCAGTTGGCTTTCTTCAGAAGCCATTTCTGGGGGACAGTAAAATCTGGGTTAAAACCGCTTTTTTGGATAAGAAGGGGAAAGTGATCACTTCCACAGAGGTCATTATGGGACTTAAGTTTAAAATGAGGGGCAACCCTACTGCTGCAGATTAATAAATCTATTGCAGAGTATTCCCCTGTAAAAGAGTTAAAACGTGTCTTTTCATTTTTGTTTATTAAAATCAAGTTAAAATTTGTTAAAATCTTCTCCAGTAGACGACCACGCCGATTAAAATCTCTCCCTTCATCGCCCCATAGGGGACTGTGTGCGTTAAAATCTCCTAGTAGAAGGAACGGTTTGGGCAGTTGTTGAATCAGCTCCACCAATGTTTCCTCCGTCACCGGTGCCCGTTCCGGGAGATACACATTACAAAATGTAATCGTCTCCGGAAGGGCAACTCTGACCGCTACAGCTTGCAAGGGGGAGCGCAGGTCCACCCGAGAGGTGTAAAGGGTCTCCCGAATGGCCACCGCAACTCCGCCTTGAGCCCGCTCTCCGCTAAGGTCGTCCTCGCGGTACATGGTGTAGCCCTTTAACTGTGGTGTGTCACTGGCTTTAAAGTGTGTTTCCTGTAAAAAAATTAAAAAAGGGTTGAAGTCCTGTATAAGGAGCTTCAACTCCTCTCGTCTTTTAAAATAACCATTCATGTTCCATTGAATGGCAAACATCTTTGTTGGGTTGGTTAAAACATTAAATATCTTAAAAATATAAATAAATAAAATTGTATTAAAATGAAAAGACTAAAAAACTGTCCTACTCTGTGGAAGACAAGCTTACCTACTAAGCTTTAACTTTCTCCCCTTCTGTCGATTTAGGAGGATGGTACGCAGTTGGTCTTCGTCCAACTGGTCCTCCTCCATATCCTCCTCGTTAGCCACATGTGGGTCTCGAGGAGGTGAATGCAGTGGAGTGACAGCACTCCTACTGCGATTTGGGACCTTCTCAGACTGACCCTTTAGTGGTGCAGTCTGATCCATCCCTTCCTCGTAGGCCACATGATGGTCTCGAGAAGGTGAAGGCAGTGGAGTGACATCACTCCTACTGCGCCTTACAACTTTTGCAGACTGATTTTTTGGTGGTGCAGTCTGGGACACCACGTTGCTGGATTTCTCTCCAGCGACTTCCCTTTTGGAGGGCTTCTTTTCTATGTTCCTTTCCTTCTTCTTTGTCTCTTTAGTCTTCGGTACCAGGGTTTCCGTCTGCGTGCTGATGGTAACCTTCTTCACAGAAGTTGCTGCCACTGACGCAAAAGACCTTGAAAACGTTGGAGCAACCAATGTCCTGTATTTCTTCCTAGCCTCGAGGTACGGGATCTTCTCTGTCACCTTGATCTCCATGATCTTTTTTTCCTCCTGCAGCTTAGGGCAATCTCGTGAGTAGACCGGATGCGGTCCCTCACAATTGCCACAAAGAGCAGGGCTGGCACAGGGCTCCTCATCGTGCTTCTCCTTCGCACATTTTGGGCAGGTGGGCTTGCCCTTGCACCGTAGTGCAGTGTGCCCGAAGGACTGGCACTGGAAGCAGCGCATGGGGCTAGGGATAAATGGCCTCACAGGACATGATTCGTATCCAACGAACACCTTCTCTGGCAGTTTGTCGAACGCGAACGTGAGCACAACAGAGGTCGTATTTATCGTCTCACCGTTCCGTTTCGTCGTCAGTCTACGACAGGAGATGACTCCTTGGGGAGCCATCTCCTTTGTTATCTCCTCGACGTCGACATAAAGAAGGTCGTAGCATGATATAACGCCACGACATGTATTTAAGGTCTTATGCGTCTCAACTCTCACTGGGATGTCATGCAGAGTTGTCATCGACAGCAACTTCTGGCTCTGCTTATCATCAGATGTTTGTATAAGCAGGGTACCATCTCTGAGTTTCTTCACAGACTCTAACTTTCCTGGCACCAAGCCAGACAGAACCATGTGAATTAAGAAGGGAGACACCTTCGTCAGGGTCTCTCCTTCCTTAGCGCACTTTACGATTAAATATTTTCGGCAACTGCCGGCAGCTGAGTCTCCCCCGCCCATTTCAGGGCGGGATCTTTTTGGAGGAGGAGAAGATTGAGTGGCCGTAAAAAGAGCCATAAGTAGATTTGGATATTCGTCCTCTGGTCTCCCCACCCACCACGGAGACACAAATGGGACGCCACACCACAAACTGATGCAGACGCCAGGGCTAACCAGAAGGATATAGCGCCTCTGACTTGGTTGTCTGCTTCGGGTAAGATCTCCAGTGCATGGGCTAGCCAAACCCATGCACCTTCGACCCCCCTACACAGACCCCCATAGCCTCCGCACTCGCCGACCGGAACGTCAAGACGTGACGGCAAGCCGATTCATCGGGTGTGGCTAGCACCCGACGTCCCGTTTACAGTGAGTCCGAGGCCGAAGTGGCGTTTTGCTCACGGATCGCATCTTGAGCATCCGAAACCCAGATGGAGTCCGGTGAGCTCAACCACCAGGCATCCCATCCCCACCTTACGGGTCTCCACGCACGGCAAACACGCGGGCGTGCCAATAGCCGGATGTTATGGCTGAAACTCAAACAGCAGACCCACATGCTGTTTGGAAACTATCCTGAGTTAACTGTGGGTTTTTTTTCGAGGTTGTCTCCTCGCCCATTGGTCGCCTCTTACGACCAGCAGAGGGGCTGCGGGAGTATTCTACCCCCCTTCCCGCAGGGGGCTGCGACAACATGTTGGCGAAGAAGAAAGGCCTCCTGGATAAAGTTCTCGGTCCTTACCAAGTGGTCGATCGTAGACCTGTTTCGTCTGAAGCCGCACTGTATGTTTGATAATAAGTTGCGGCTCTCCAGACACCAATATAGCCGTCGGTTAACCATTCTCTCTAACGTTTTGCATAGGCAACTCGTCAGAGAGGTGGGACGGTAGCTGCTTGGTAAGGACCTATCCTTTCCCTGTTTTGGAATTGGAATAATCACAGATTCCCGCCACGCATCGGGAAAACATCCTTCCTCCCACAGCTGGTTGAACGTCTTCAAAAGCTCCCCCTTTGCTCTGTCGGGTAGATTTTTCAGGAAAGCGTTATGTATACCATCATAACCTGGCGAGGTGTCTTTTGATTCTCTTATAGCCGACTCTAGTTCCCTCAGAGAGAAAGGGTCATTGTAATGATCCCTTTTACTCCCTGGGTTGAAGTCTAAGAACTTCTTTTCCTGGTCTGTCTTTATTACGCGAAACGGGTCCGAGTATTTATTTGTACAACTTGTTTCGGCATAATACTTACCCATAACGTCTGGAATTTTGTCAGGGGCCTTTATTAACTCCCCATCGAAACTTATTGCACTAATGTGTGATGTTCGATGGGTGCCCAAGATCTTTCTGACTTTATTCCAAACCTGTGTTATGGGTGTACGGTGGTTAATGGATGAGATGTATTTCATCCAGGATTCCTTTTTGGCATCCTTTACCACCTGTCGAGCTTTCGTCCTCAGTCGCCGGAATGCTCTAAGATTTGTTGCAGTAGGATATTTATTAAAGATTTGCAGTGCCTTCTTCCTGTTTTTTATAGCCGCTGCACAGTCATCGTGGCTTTCCCGATGTTTTAGGGATGTTCCTCTCTGCAGCAATCATTAAGGTGGCAGTAAATGATTTCATGTTTTCTAAAGAACTGTGACTCATATCAAAATTAAAATCAAGTTCGCCTTTAAAATCTGTCCAGTTAGCTTTCCTTAGAATCCATTTTCTAGGATAGTCAAAGCTAATCACTGGACCTTGCTTGGTTATTAAAATGGGGAAGTGATCGCTTCCACAAAGGTCTGTGTGGACGGACATAGAGAACAGTGGAGCTATTGCACTGGTAGAAATAAAAAGGTCGATGGAGGAATATTCTCCATTAAAAGAGTTAAAACGTGTTTTTTCACGATCATTTAGTAAAATCAGGTTAAAATCTTCTAAAAATTTTTGCAAGAGACGCCCTCTACCGTTGTTGTCAGCCATCGTGTCTCCCCATAGGGTGTTGTGGGCATTAAAATCCCCTAACAACACGAATGGCCTCGGTAGCTGATTAACTAGATCCTCCAGGTTCCTCCGGTTCACTGGTGCCCCTTCCGGCAGGTATAAATTACAAAAGGTAATTTCCTGCGGGGTGGCAATGGTAAGTGCTATTGCTTGGAAGGGCGACTGCAGATTCACCTGGGAGGTGTAAAGGGCCTCCCTGATGGCTACAGCCACTCCCCCTTGAGCCCTATTGCCACTTAGGTCGTCCTTTCGGAAAACGTGAAAACCCTTTAAGTTAACCTTATCTTGCTCTTTAAAATGCGTCTCTTGCAAAAATATGCACGCAGGGTTGAGATCAGAAATTAGGATCTCCAGTTCTTCCCTGTGCGTGTAAAAACCGTTGCAGTTCCACTGTATAGATAAAAACATGTTTAAAATAAAATAAATAAATAAATATGAGTTAAAATTTAAAAAGTTATTTTTTTTAAAAAGTCCGTCACACTGGAAGTTTATCTCTTTAACTTCCCCTTCCCCCCTTTCTTCCGGAGAGTTGGGAGGGAGTTTTCCCACTCACCCTCGGAAAGTGTGTCCTCCTCCATCCTCTCTTCGGATACAGGAGGAGGTTTGCGGGAGGGACCAGGAGAAGGAGTCTTGTCCGGTCTTCCTCCACCATTTTTTATTGGTGACCCATTTTTTAAATGGGTCACAGTAGGGGCATTGCCATTGGGCCCCTTATTCGGTGTGCTTGGTTTCGGCATATTAGATTTTTCTTTATCATTATTGCTATTCTCTTTCGTTTTGTCTTTCTTGTGTGTTTTCTTCTGAGCAACCTGGATTGGTGGATCATCCGTCTGGGTGGCAATTGTAATCCTCTTCACTGGTGTTGCTGCCAAGGACGCGAAGGACTTCGAGAAGACAGGAGCAACGAGAGTCCTGTATTTTTTACGGGCCTCGAAATAGGATAGTTTCTCTACCGTCTTTATTTCCATTACCTTCTTCTCCTCCTTCAGTTTTGCACAGTCTCGGGAGAAAGCCGGGTGTGGGCCGTCACAGTTGACGCAGGGTAGGGCCTCCTTGCATACTTCCTCCTCGTGCTTTTCCCGGTTGCACCGGGGGCAGGTTGGTTTGCCTTTGCAACGAGGCGCAGTGTGGCCAAACTTCTGGCACTGGAAGCAGCGCAGAGGACTCGGGATGTAAGGTCTGACTGAACAGACCTCATAACCAACTTTGACCTTCTCTGGCAGCTTATCGAGGGAGAATGTGAGGATCATCGAGGTGGAATTGATGACCTCACCATTCCTCTTTATTGTTAGCCTCCTACAGTCTATCACCCCCTGCGGGGCCAGCTCTCGCTTACATTCCTCGATGTCTGTGTACAGAAGGTCATAGTTGGTTATGACCCCCTGGCAGGTGTTCAGCATTTTATGAACCTCCACCGAGACTGGCATGTCCTTCATCATCGTCATTCCCAGTATTTTTGTGCTCTGGAGTTCAGTGCACGTTTGAATCAATAGAGTACCATCCCTGAGCTTCTTCACTGAATGAAGAGGCCCAGGTACTTGTGACGACAGAGCATTATAAATTAAGAAGGGAGACACTTTGGTAAAGGTCTCACCTTCTGTTACACGTTTCATTACCAGGTATTTTAAGCACTTTTTAACCGTTTCTCCCCCGTCTGTGACCAGACGGGTTCTTCCCCCGCCCGCATCCGGACGGGATCTTTTAAGAGGAGGAAAGTTTTCCGCCATAATTAAAGATTTAAAGATTCGTCCTCTGGTCTCCCCACCCACCACGGAGCCACAAATGGGACGCCGCACCACAAACTGATGCAGACGCCAGGGCTAACCAGCAGGATATAGCACCTCTGACTAGGTTGTCTGCTTCGGGTAAGATCTCCAGTGCATGGGCCCTCCAAACCCATGCACCTTTGACCCCCCTACACAGACCCCCATAGCCTCCGCACTCGCCGACCGGAACGTCAAGACGCGACGGCAAGCCGATTCGTCGGGTGTGGCTAGCACCCGACGTCCGAGGCCAAAGTGGTGTCTTGCTCACGGATCGCATCTTGAGCATCCGAAACCCAGATGAGGTCCAGTGAGCTCAACCACCAGGCATCTCTTCCCCACCTTACGGGTCTCCACGCACGGCAAACACGCGGGCGGGCCGATAGCCGGATGTTATGGCTAAAACTCAAACAGCAGACCCACATGCTGTTTGGAAACTACCCTGAGTTAACTTTGGGTTTGTTTACGAGGTTGTCTCCTCGCCCATTGGTCGCCTCTTACGACCAGCAGAGGGGCTGCGGGAGTATTCTACCCCCCTTCCCGCAGGGGGAAGGGCAGAGGGATCTCGCCCGGTACGACTAGGGTTATGTTTAGGCACGGCAATTCCGTGCTGTCCAGTTAGAGGTCAGGAGGGAGTTTCTTCACTGAATGAAGAGGCCTAGGTACATGTGACGACAGAGCATTATAAATCACGAAGGGAGACACTTTGGTAAAGGTCTCACCTTCTGTTACGCGCTTCATTGACAGGTATTTTGTACATCTACGAACTTTGTCTCCCCCATCCATTTCTAGATGGGTTCTTCCCCCGTTCTTGTCCGGACGGGATCTTTTAAGGGGAGGAAATTTGTTCTCCGCCATAATAGATTTTTAAGATTCGTCCTCTGGTCTCCCCACCCACCACGGAGCCACAAATGGGACGCCGCATCACAAACTGATGCGTTCGCCAGGGCTAACCAGCAGGATATAGCACATCTGACTAGGCTGTCTGCTTCGGGTAAGATCTCCACTGCATGGGCCCTCCTAACCCATGCACCTTTGACCCCCCTACACAGACCTCCATAGCCTCCGCACTCGCCGACCGGAACGTCAAGACGCGACGGCAAGCCGATTCGTCGGGTGTGGCTAGCACCCGACGTCCGAGGCCAAAGTGGTGTCTTGCTCACGGATCGCATCTTGAGCATCCGAAACCCAGATGAGGTCCTGTGAGCTCAACCACCAGGCATCCCTTCCCCACCTTACGGGTCTCCACGCTCGGCAAACACGCGGGCGGGCCGATACCGGATGTTATGGCTGAACCTCAAACAGCAGACCCACATGCTGTTTGGAAACTACCCCGAGTTGACTGTGGGTTTTTTTTTTTTTTTTTTTTTTTTTTTTTTACGAGGTTGTCTCCTCGCCCATTGGTCGCCTCTTACGACCAGCAGAGGGGCTGCGGGAGTATTCTACCCCCCTTCCTGCAGGGGGGGAGATTACCGAATACGGTTTCAGTGGTAATAACAGTGTTTAAAACTTTATGATTTTATATATTTGATAAAATTAAACTTAACGTTTCGCTGCTTCTGCGAGAGACTCCGACCACCATCATGGGCCTTTCGATTTTACCGCAACTTGGATACATTATCGCTAGTATAGTATGATATGATACTATAGTTAACGATAAACGAACTGTAATAATGTACATAAAATAGTTGTACAGAATATGTGTGCGTATCATTAAGCTTTTTTATAGAATTTTATTTTTCAGTGAGTTCTTTAACGCCCACCAAAAATCCAAAAACGCTCTAGATGAAAGACGTTTTGAGCCGGTTCTGAAGAACTGTGAACTGAAAAGAAGGATCTGCAGTAGGAGGGAGGTCAGGGGAAAACTCCCCGGGAGGAGGAATTAAAGAAGGTGACGGCTGAGACATGATGTCTCAACCGCATAAAAGACACACGGAAAGACGCCGCGATGGTTTTTTTTTTTTTTTTTTTATATCGTAAGGAAGCTTTTTGCTAAAATAGCTGACGCCTTACTACGAGAATAAGCTCTTCTCATCGTGCGCTCCTGTTAGGCGAAGACGGAACAGGCGCGCGTTAGACGAAGTCCGGCACTCCTGCCAGGAGTGTCTGCCGTAGACCTTTTCCCAGCGATGGGAAAGCTCCCCACAGCCCCGCGTGAGGTGACGAGGTCCACGCGCCCGGAGGTGACATCTCCCTCCATCACTAAGAAAACCGATCATAGCGATCTGCCCGGCCCTTTACAGGGCCAATACCACGATGCGACTGCCAAACCGGCGGCTCCTGGACCTTCTCAGGTCCAGTCCACCCCAGCAACCACGGCTTCTGCGGGCGCCTGCCCTTCTCAGGGCGTGGCACCACCCACGGCCCACCCGAGCGACCCACGCCGCCGCCCTGCGGCTTTCCTCACAGCTGAGGAAACGCTGCAGAAGAAGCAGCGGGTCAATATCACGCCCACCATCCCGACGGCCAACAGGTTCGACCCTCTCCTCACGCTGGCGCCGGTTGACGCCCCGGACACCGAGGAGATGGACACGGCGGAGGTCCCCCAGCCCAAGGAGCCCGGCATCAAACTGCCGCTCATAATCTACGAGATCTGCTCCATGCAGGAGCTGCGTAAACTCCTCCAGGGTGCGGTGAAGAGCCAGGACTTCGTTATCTCCCACACCCGGGAGAAAAAGGCCGCCCGCGTCGTCTTCCACAACGTGGAGGACTACGAAGCAGCCCGGACGGTGCTCCTTGCGCAAAAAGCGCAGATCTCCACCTCCAACCCCAAGTCCGAGCCCGTAGATAAGTTCATTATCTACGGCTTCGAACCTGAGGACAGCGCCGAGGAAATCCTCGCGGGCCTCGACCAGCTGGGGGTCACCGTCCGACAGGTCCGCAACCTCCGGGGGGAGGCCGCGGTTAACAGGGCGGACGCGTTCATTGCCACGGTGGTGAGGTCCCCTGAATGGCCTCCAAAGAGGATCACGGCCATTCAGCTCCTCAACAACGTCCGGGTGCAGGTCAGGCCGTTCAAACACGACCGGCCGCAGATGTGTTTCGCCTGCAACAGGTTCGGACACGCCTCAGCGAACTGCTCCGCCCTCCCCAGGTGCTACAAGTGCGCAGGAGCGCACTTGGGGAAGACCTGCGCGAAGCCGAGGGAGCAGCCTCCTAGGTGCTGCAACTGTGGCGGCGCCCACACCCCCTTCTCCTCCTCCTGCCCCGCCATGAAGGCGGAGATCAGAAGGCAAAAGGCCCTGAAAACGCCCGCGCGCGCTATTCCAAGGCCGCAGCATCCCGCGACGGCGGTCCCTTCCCTCGGCGTCCAGAACGCCTGGGGCAGGGGGAACGCCCCTAGGGACCCTCCGCCGCAACGCGCTGCACCGAGGCAGCGGCTACAGGTCCCACCACCACCCCCTTTGGTGCCGGAGAACTTCCCGGCCCTCCCTCAACCCAGGCCGACGCAGAGAGAGACGGTGGAAGAGCTGCGGATGCCGAAACCCCGCCGCCAGCGCCGCCCGGCGGTCGCCCCGGCAACTAGCACAACCGAGTCGCCGGCGCACGCGGATACCCTCCTCAACGCTCTGCACTCTCTCACCGCGGCCACGGTAGCGATGCAGCAGATGATGCAGCAGCAGCAGCAGACCGTCACCACGATCCTCGCCCACCTCACTCAGCTCCTCCGAAATGGCCCCTAAGAGAGGAAAGAAGACCACCACCATCCTCACGTGGAACGCGGGAGGAGGGATGAAGGAGAGGACACCGGAGCTGGTAGCCTTCCTGAAGCGGCACAGCGTGGACGCTGCGCTCATTCAGGAAACGCACCTCCACGAATCGGCCACGTGGAGGATTCCAGGCTACCAGGTTTTCCGCAAAGACAGACCATCGCTGCTGGCATCGAGAGGGTCGGGGGGGACCGCCATCATCATTCCGGAGGCGCAAGAGGCGTCTGCGCTGGAAATAGGGAATCTCGCGACCCTCGAGGCAAACGCCGTTCTTTTGAGAGCGGCGGGAGGGTACGTCGTGCTGGCCTCCTGCTACCTGCCACCGGGGAAGGCCTTCCACCCGGAGGACATGACGGCCGTCCTCGACCTGGGGCTCCCGACTCTCATGGGCGGCGACTTCAACGCCAAACATGAGAGCTGGAACTCCGCCTCAAACGACGCGAGGGGCAAGGCTCTCCGCGCATGGGCAGACGCGGCAGGGGCGAAGGTCGAGCGACCGCATTTCCGCCCCCTGCGGGAAGGGGGGTAGAATACTCCCGCAGCCCCTCTGCTGGTCGTAAGAGGCGACTAATGGGCGAGGAGACAACCTCGAAAAAAAAACCCACAGTTAACTCAGGATAGTTTCCAAACAGCATGTGGGTCTGCTGTTTGAGTTTCAGCCATAACATCCGGCTATTGGCCCGCCCGCGTGTTTGCCGTGCGTGGAGACCCGTAAGGTGGGAATGGGATGCCTGGTGGTTGAGCTCACTGGACTCCATCTGGGTTTCGGATGCTCAAGATGCGATCCGTGAGCAAAACGCCACTTCGGCCTCGGACTCACTGTAAACGGGACGTCGGGTGCTAGCCACACCCGATGAATCGGCTTGCCGTCACGTCTTGACGTTCCGGTCGGCGAGTGCGGAGGCTATGGGGGTCTGTGTAGGGGGGTCGAAGGTGCATGGGTTTGGCTAGCCCATGCACTGGAGATCTTACCCGAAGCAGACAACCAAGTCAGAGGCGCTATATCCTTCTGGTTATCCCTGGCGTCTGCATCAGTTTGTGGTGTGGCGTCCCATTTGTGGCTCCGTGGTGGGTGGGGAGACCAGAGGACGAATATCCAAATCTACTTATGGCTCTTTTTACGGCCACTCAATCTTCTCCTCCTCCAAAAAGATCCCGCCCTGAAATGGGCGGGGGAGACTCAGCTGCCGGCAGTTGCCGAAAATATTTAATCGTAAAGTGCGCTAAGGAAGGAGAGACCCTGACGAAGGTGTCTCCCTTCCTAATTCACAAGGTTCTGTCTGGCTCGGTGCCAGGAAAGTTAGAGTCTGTGAAGAAACTCAGAGATGGTACCCTGCTTATACAAACATCTGATGATAAGCAGAGCCAGAAGTTGCTGTCGATGACAACTCTGCATGACATCCCAGTGAGAGTTGAGACGCATAAGACCTTAAATACATGTCGTGGCGTTATATCGTGCTACGACCTTCTTTATGTCGACGTCGAGGAGATAACAAAGGAGATGGCTCCCCAAGGAGTCATCTCCTGTCGTAGACTGACAACGAAACGGAACGGTGAGACGATAAATACGACCTCTGTTGTGCTCACGTTCGCGTTCGACAAACTGCCAGAGAAGGTGTTCGTTGGATACGAATCATGTCCTGTGAGGCCATTTATCCCTAGCCCCATGCGCTGCTTCCAGTGCCAGTCCTTCGGGCACACTGCACTACGGTGCAAGGGCAAGCCCACCTGCCCAAAATGTGCGAAGGAGAAGCACGATGAGGAGCCCTGTGCCAGCCCTGCTCTTTGTGGCAATTGTGAGGGACCGCATCCGGTCTACTCACGAGATTGCCCTAAGCTGCAGGAGGAAAAAAAGATCATGGAGATCAAGGTGACGGAGAAGATCCCGTACCTCGAGGCTAGGAAGAAATACAGGACAATGGTTGCTCCAACGTTTTCAAGGTCTTTTGCGTCAGTGGCAGCAACTTCTGTGAAGAAGGTTACCATCAGCACGCAGACGGAAACCCTGGTACCGAAGACAAAAGAGACAAAGAAGAAGGAAAGGAACGTAGAAAAGAAGCCCTCCAAAAGGGAAGTCGCTGGAGAGAAATCCAGCAACGTGGTGTCCCAGACTGCACCACCAAAAAATCAGTCTGCAAAAGTTGTAAGGCGCAGTAGGAGTGATGTCACTCCACTGCCTTCACCTTCTCGAGACCATCATGTGGCCAACGAGGAAGGGATGGATCAGACTGCACCACTAAAGGGTCAGTCTGAGAAGGTCCCAAGTCGCAGTAGGAGTGCTGTCACTCCACTGCCTTCACCTCCTCGAGACCCACATGTGGCTAACGAGGAGGATATGGAGGAGGACCAGTTGGACGAAGACCAACTGCGTACCATCCTCCTAAATCGACAGAAGGGGAGAAAGTTAAAGCTTAGTAGGTAAGCTTGTCTTCCACAGAGTAGGACAGTTTTTTAGTCTTTTCATTTTAATACAATTTTATTTATTTATATTTTTAAGATATTTAATATTTTAACCAACCCAACAAAGATGTTTGCCATTCAATGGAACATGAATGGTTATTTTAAAAGACGAGAGGAGTTGAAGCTCCTTATACAGGACTTCAACCCTTTTTTAATTTTTTTACAGGAAACACACTTTAAAGCCAGTGACACACCACAGTTAAAGGGCTACACCATGTACCGCGAGGACGACCTTAGCGGAGAGCGGGCTCAAGGCGGAGTTGCGGTGGCCATTCGGGAGACCCTTTACACCTCTCGGGTGGACCTGCGCTCCCCCTTGCAAGCTGTAGCGGTCAGAGTTGCCCTTCCGGAGACGATTACATTTTGTAATGTGTATCTCCCGGAACGGGCACCGGTGACGGAGGAAACATTGGTGGAGCTGATTCAACAACTGCCCAAACCGTTCCTTCTACTAGGAGATTTTAACGCACACAGTCCCCTATGGGGCGATGAAGGGAGAGATTTTAATCGGCGTGGTCGTCTACTGGAGAAGATTTTAACAAATTTTAACTTGATTTTAATAAACAAAAATGAAAAGACACGTTTTAACTCTTTTACAGGGGAATACTCTGCAATAGATTTATTAATCTGCAGCAGTAGGGTTGCCCCTCATTTTAAACTTAAGTCCCATAATGACCTCTGTGGAAGTGATCACTTTCCCCTTCTTATCCAAAAAAGCGGTTTTAACCCAGATTTTACTGTCCCCCAGAAATGGCTTCTGAAGAAAGCCAACTGGGAAGTTTTTAATGAAAATTTTAAATTTATGTACGAGCCTACTCGAAGCGCCAACGCAAATGTAGCGACCCTCACCACGGCCATTATACGAGCAGCAGAACAGAGCATTCCGCTCTCTTCAGGCAGGCCACGTCGTCCACCAGTGCCTTGGTGGAACGATGATTGTGCTGCAGCTATCAAAAAGCGAAAGAAGGCCCTACGGATTTTTAATAAACATCCCACGAGTAGGAATCTCGAGGCTTTTCGCAAACTACGTGCGAAAGCCCGCCAGGTAGTGGGTGATGCTAAGCGTAAATCCTGGATGGATTATGTCACATCCATAAACTCACGCACACCAGTTGCACAGATATGGAGGAAAGTGAAGCGAATTGCAGGCGTATTTCACTCTTCCACAACGCCATCTGTGGAAGTGAATGGGGTCATAGCGATGCAACCCGTGGATGTCGCAGAGGCATTTGGGGAGCATTATGCCCAAATTAGTAGCTCAGCCAATTACGACCAGACATTCGTGACAATCAAATGTCGCGAGGAGGGAGCAGCAGCTCCTATTCGTCCGGGTCGATTTTCTGCTAGCTACAATGAGCCCTTTACGCCGTGGGAGCTCCAATCAGCCATTGCTGACCTGAGGGACAGTGCTCCAGGTGCGGATGGTATCCACAACGCATTTCTGAGGCGAGTTCCCCAGGAAAGAATGGAAGAGATGCTTTACACTTTCAACCGTGTATGGAAGGATGGAGCATTCCCAGATTCTTGGCGGGAGTCGGTAGTGATCCCTATTCCCAAGCAGGGAAAAGACAAATCTGTCCTGGGAAACTACCGACCAATCTCTCTTACTTCATGTCTGTGCAAGCTGATGGAGAGAATGGTTAATAGACGTCTAGTTTGGTGTCTTGAGGGGCGTAACCTTCTCTCTAATATCCAGTGTGGTTTTCGGAGGCACAGGAGTACAATCGACCATCTTGTTCGGATAGACTCCTTCATCAAAGTGGCTTTTCTTCGAGGACAACATGTCTTAGGCATTTTCTTTGACTTGGAGAAAGCCTACGACACTACCTGGCGTTTTAAGATTTTAAAAACTTTGCGTAAATGGGGTTTTAAAGGTAATTTATTGACTTTTATAAAAAATTTTTTAACAGATCGAACTTTTAAAGTAAGGGTGGGTAACAGCTTTTCCAGCTCTTATGCCCAAGAGAATGGTATTCCACAGGGATCTGTATTAAGCGTCACGTTATTTGCAATCGCCATAAACGACGTGGTGTCCTGCATCTCATCACCAGTCGAAGCCTCTCTCTTTGTGGACGACCTGGGAATATTCTGTCGGTCGTCCAAGCTCTCTACTTCAGTGAGGCAATTGCAAATGACGCTTCAACGATTGTGGAAGTGGTCTATTATGAACGGCTTTCGTTTCTCTGTCGAGAAGACTTGTTGTGTCCACTTTCACCGGCGCCGTGGTATTTTCCCCCAACCTACATTACGGTTGGGAAACCACGTTCTAAATTTCGTGGAATCCGTTCGCTTTCTTGGAATGCACTTAGACCGTCGACTCGACTGGAGGGCTCATATTAAAAAAATAAAATTGAAGGTACAGTCTTCCATGAATATTTTAAAAGTTCTAACAAACCAGTCCTGGGGAGCAGACCGCACGTCAATGCTCCTCCTTTACAGGGCATCGATGAGGTCTAAACTCGACTATGGCTGTTTTATTTATGGTGCGACACGGCCATCGTATTTGCGTCCGCTGACATCGTTGCACAATGCAGGCCTGAGAATGGCAACTGGGGCGTTTAGAACTAGCCCTATCGTCAGTATTTATAGCGATGCTGGCGAACCACCTCTAGAGATCAGGAGAACTGCCCTGATGTGCAACTATGTCAGCAAACTTATGGCGCTTCCGTCGCACCCGTGTTTTAAAATAGTTTTTAACCATAATTTATTGAATGTTTTTAACATGAGACCACGTGCAACTAAGCCGCTGTGTGTTCGATTTTATAATTTTATAGAGAACATTGATTTTACACTCCCTACTGTGTCCAGAATATGCCCCTCTCGCATTCCTCCATGGCACATCCCTCGGCCAGACATCTCTTTCGTAATAGCAGGTAGATCGAAAGAAGATTCAGTCCCTGCCGAGCTCAGGTCCTCCTTTGCCGAGGTCCTACACCAATGTCCGGACTTCGAAGTCATCTTTACAGACGGGTCAAAGTCCGAGACAGAGTGCGCCTGTGCTTTTGTCACCTCGCACAGATCCTTTGGGGCTAAGCTACATCCAATTTGTAGCGTATATACAGCGGAGCTTACAGCCATAAAGCTCGCCCTGGATGGCATTGATTGTCATGACAATCCGATCCTGGTTTGCTCCGACTCAATGAGTGCACTGAAAGCCATTGCCTGCTACGATCCTGTACACCCGATAGTGAAGGCTGTACAAATCTCTCTGACTCACCTTAAGGAAAGAGGGACCCATGTTAAATTCATGTGGGTCCCCGGCCACGTAGGAATAGCAGGCAATGAGGCTGCTGATAAAGCAGCCAAGGAAGCTCTAGGCAAACCCGAGATCGATAGGGATGCCGTCGTCTCGGGAGACCTACGGGCCGCATTCAGGAGCTCTACTCTGAAGGATTGGCACCTTTCATGGCATTCTATGAAGGAGAACAAGCTGCGTCTGATCAAGAATGACACAAGGCACTGGGCGTCATCTGTCAGAAACAGTAGAAGAGAGGAGGTAGTCCTCACTCGGTTGAGGATTGGGCATAGTGCCCTGACACATTCGTACCTGTTCTCCATCCCTCGGGTACCACCTCAATGCGAGGATTGCCACTCTCTAGTCACTGTAAGACACCTTCTGACAGACTGTCGTAAGTACTCTGATCTGCGCAGCAAATACCTTATCACTGGTGATTTAGACGACATCCTTGGCGACAATTCCTCAAGGGTAGATAGAGTTTTATCCTTCCTGAAGGAGGCTGGCCTCTTTCACAGGTTTTAAACATTGACTCCAGTATTCATTACCGTGGTTACCTTGTTCAAGTATCATTGAATTTTAAATTTAAACGTGACATTCTAGTTAAAAAATGAAATGTAATAATATACTGTACTGTAAGGTGCTAAATGACCTTAGCTGTCGATGCACCTACAAAATCCCAATCCTACTACTACTACTACGACCGCATTTCCCCACGCGCTTCAGCATGCAGGGGGTGGGGAACGTGATAGACTTCTTTGTCTTTCGCGGTCTCCCCACCTCGCTGCATGTCACAGCCTACCCTGCTCTCTCCAGCGACCACAACCCGGTCCTCGCCCACCTCGGGGTGTGGCCGCTTCTTCTGCCGGAAAGGACGAATGGTATACCGTTAGGAAGCTTTTTGCTAAAATCGCTGTCGCTGACGCCTTTCTACGAGAGTAAGCTCTTCTCATCGTGCGCTCCTGTGAGGCGAAGACGGAACAGGTGCGCGTTAGACTAAGTCCGGCACTCCTGCCAGGAGTGTCTGCCGTAGCCCTTTTCCCAGCGATGGGAAAGCTCCCCACAGCCCCGCGTGAGGTGACGAGGTCCACGCGCTCAGAGGTGACATCTCCCTCCCTCACTAAGAAAACCGATCATAGCGATCTGTCCGGCCCTTTACAGGGCCAAAACCGCGCTGCGACTGTCAAACCGGCGGCTACTGGACCTTCTCAGGTCCAGTCCGCCCCAGCAGCCACGGCTTCTGCGGGCGCCTGCCCTTCTCAGGGCTTGGCACCACCCACGGCCCACCCGAGCGACCCACGCCGCCGCCCTGCGGCTTTCCTCACGGCTGAGGAAACGCTGCAGAAGAAGCAGCGGGTCAATATTACGCCCACCATCCCGACGACCAACAGGTTCGCCCCTCTCCTCACGCTGGCGCCGGATGACGCCCCGGACACCGAGGTGATGGACACGGCGGAGGTCCCCCAGCCCAAGGAGCCCGCCATCAAATTGCCGCTCATAGTCTACGAGATCTGCTCCATGCAGGAGCTGCGTAAACTCCTCCAGGGTGCGGTAAAGAGCCAAGACTTCGTCATCTCCCACACCCGGGAGAAAAAGGCCGCCCGCGTCATCTTCCACAACGCGGAGGATTACGAAGCAGCCCGGACGGTGCTCCTTGCGCAGAAAGCGCAGATCTCCACCTCCAACCCCAAGTCCGAACCCGTAGATAAGTACATTATCTACGGCTTCGAACCCGAGGACAGCGCCGAGGAAATCTTCGCGGGCCTCGACCAGCTGGGGGTCACCGTCCGCCAGGTCCGCAACCTCCGGGGGGAGGCCGCAGTTAACATGGCGGACGCGTTCATCGCCACGGTGATGAGGTCCCCTGAATGGCCTCCCAAGCGGATCACGGCCATTCAGCTCCTCAGCAACGTCCGGGTGCAGGTCAGGCCGTTCAAACACGACCGGCCGCAGATGTGTTTCGCCTGCAACAGGTTCGGGCACGCCTCAGCGAACTGCTCCGCCCTCCCCAGGTGCTACAAGTGCGCAGGAGCGCACTTGGGGAAGACCTGCGCGAAGCCGAGGGAGCAGCCTCCCAAGTGCTGCAACTGTGGCGGCGCCCACACCCCCTTCTCCTCCTCCTGCCCCGCCATGAAGGCGGAGATTAAGAGGCAAATGGCCCTGAAAACGCCCGCGCGCGCTACTCAGAGGCCGCAGAAACCCGCGACGGCGGTCCCTTCCCTCGGCGTCCAGAACGCCTGGGGCAGGGGGAACACCCCTAGAGACCCTCCGCCACAACGCGCTGCACCGAGGCAGCGGCTACAGCTCCCTCCACCCCCCCCTTTGGTGCCGGAGAACTTCCAGGCGCTCCCTCAACCCCGGCCGACGCAGAGAGAGACGGCGGAAGAGCTGCGGACGCCGAAACCCCGCCGCCAGCGCCGCCCAGCGGTCGCCCCGGCAACTACCACGATCGAGTCGCCGGCGCACGCGGATACCCTCCTCAACGCTCTGCACTCGCTAACCGCGGCCACGGTAGCGATGCAGCAGATGATGCAGCAGCAGCAGCAGACCCTCACCACGATCCTCGCCCACCTCACTCAACTCCTCCGAAATGGCCCCTAAGAGAGGAAAGAGGACCACCACCATCCTCACGTGGAATGTGGGAGGAGGGATGAAGGAGAGGACACCGGAGCTGGTAGCCTTCCTGAAGCGGCACAGCGTGGACGCTGCGCTCATTCAGGAAACGCACCTCCACGAATCGGACACGTGGAGGATTCCAGGCTACCAGGTTTTCCGCAAAGACAGGCCATCGCTGCTGGCATCGAGAGGGTCGGGCGGGACCGCCATCATCATTCCGGAGGCGCAAGAGGCGTCTGCGCTGGAAATAGGGGATCTCGCGACCCTCGAGGCAAACGCCGTTCTTTTTAGAGCGGCGGGAGGGTACGTCGTGCTGGCCTCCTGCTACCTGCCACCGGGGAAGGCCTTCCACCCGGAGGACGTGACGGCCGTCCTCGACCTGGGGCTCCCGAATCTCATGGGCGGCGACTTCAACGCCAAACATGAGAGCTGGAACTCCGCCTCAACCGACGCGAGGGGCAAGGCTCTCCGCGCATGGGCAGACGCGGCAGGGGCGAAGGTCGAGGGACCGCATTTCCCCACGCGCTTCAGCACGCAGGGGGTGGGGAACGTGATAGACTTCTTTGTCTTTCGCGGTCTCCTCACCTCGCTGCATGTCACAGCTTACCCCGCTCTCTCCAGCGACCACAACCCGGTCCTCGCCCACCTCGGGGTGCGGCCGCTTCTTCTGCCGGAAAGGACGAATCCCGATTTCGCCGCAGCGGATTGAGACCTTTTCAGGCGGAGACTGACGGACTCCATCCCGGAGGTGCTACCGGCGCTCCTGTCGCCGGAGGACATCGACGCCACGACCACGGAGCTGTCCGAGAGGGTTGCTGAAGCGGCGGAGGCCGCCATCCCACTCCGGCATCGGAAGGCGAGATCTTGCGTCGAATTACCCCTCCACATAAGGAGGGAAATTCGCTGCAAGAACGCCATCCGACGCCGCTTCCAGGCCTCAGGGGACCGGGAACTCGGCCACCAACTGAGGGCCATGGAGCACGCCATCCGGGGGGCCATCCGAGCGCACCGGCGTAGCACCTGGAACGCGAAGATGTCCTCCCTCAACCTGCAGGACGGCTCCGTCTGGAGAATGGCGAGGGCGCTGAGAAGCGGCGTCGTCCAGGACCCGCCCCTTCGCAGAGGAGGAGAGACGGCCATCACCCCGAGGGACAAGGCGGAGATGATGGCGGCCTACCTCGCGACGGTCTTCCGCGAGGAGGATGAGCCGACCGAGGGTGCTACCCCCGAAACGGCCCCGCAGGACTTGCCACAAAACCTGGAAAACGGCCCTTACCAGGGCCAGACCCAGACTCCGACATCTGCTCCCGACCTTCCGCAGGAGGCGCCCCCGGGTCCTTTTCAGGGCCAACGGGTCGCAGCGACACCACCTCCCACTATTACCGCAGCTGACATCGGAGCGGCACTCAAGACCTTGCGAGTGAGGAAGGCGCCGGGGCCGGATGGCATCAGGAATGAGGTCATCCGGCAGATCCCCATCTCCATGGGTGTCTGGCTGGCGGCTGTCTTCTCCGCGTGCCTCAGCCTCGGCCACTTCCCCACTCCGTGGAAAAGGGCGGTGGTGGTCTGCATCCCGAAGACCAAGGCATCCTCGGACCCGGCGAAATACCGCCCCATCTCCCTCCTCGACGGCTTCGGGAAGCTCTTTGAGCGGGTGATCCTGCCCCACATCAACCACCATCTGGCCGCGAACTCCATCCTCCCAGAGCAGCAGTTCGGATTCCGGGAATCCTTCTCCACCACGCTCCAGCTTGCGCGCGTCTCCAACTTCATCACGGATGCCTTCAACGTCGGACAGCACGTGGCTGCCGCCTTCCTCGACGTCACGAAGGCATTCGATAAGATGTGGCATGGAGGCCTCATCCGCAAGCTGGAGACGATGGATTTCCCGCCGTGGCTGCGTGACGTCATCGCTGCCTATCTCCGCCGCCGCACCTTCCAAGTCCGCTGGGGCCATTCCACCTCTGCGCCCCACCCCATCTCCTCCGGCGTCCCGCAGGGAAGTGTCTTGGGGCCGACGCTGTACAACGTGTTCACCGCGGATGTGCCGTCGGCCCTGGGATGGAACACCCTGCTGGCGCTCTACGCGGACGACGCCGCCATCCTCTGCCGGTCGACGAAGAAGGCCAAAGCGGCGGAATACCTCCAGCGATCCTCTGACGTCCTCCTCGAGTGGTTTGAAGCCTCAAAACTTCAAATCAACGCGGGGAAGACTCAGACGATCCTCTTCTCCACCTCCGCCTCTCCCGACCCCGATGGCCTACTCATCGGAGCGACGGAGATGGAGTGGAAGGATGACGTCACCTATCTGGGAGTCACCATGGACCGGGACCTCCGCTTCCGGCGACACGCGCAGCGAGTCGCCTGCAAAGCCATCGGCGCGAGGATGAGCCTCGCCCCACTCCTCAGGAGCCCGTACATCACGTTCCGGCGGAGGATCCACCTCTACAAGGCGATCATCAGGCCGGTGCTGATGTACGCATCCCCAGTGTGGAGCGGCAGAATGCTTGCACTCAGCCGCGCCCACCTCGAGAGAGTGGAGAAAGGATGTCTCCGCGCCGTGGCAGCAAGGAAGGCCAGAGGAAGAGTGGAAGACCTCTACCGCTGGCTCCCCCTCCCACCCCTCAACGAAGCCATGAGGACCGCCGCGAAGAGATTTTGGACCGCCGCGGCAGCGAATCCCGTCCCCATCCTGCGGCAGATAGCGCAGGCCGAGCCGCGCCCGTGGGATAGGCACAAGCGCCCGCGGTCCTCCACGGGCGAACCGCAAGACCTCCCCATCGCGAAGCGGCTCCGGCACTGAATAACGGCCCTTTCCCGGGCCACTCCCGGACCGGCCCCTACCAGGGCCACCCTCTGCCATCGCCTAAACAGGCGAAAGGGCTGAAAGCAGCCCAAACCAATCCCGCAAGGGACACCACTGAGAGACGTCCGCAGCTGCTTATGTGCCTCCTTAGGAGAGCAGTGGCGCAGCAAAACTGCACCCACGCCAGTAGTGGGATGCAGCAAATACACAGCTGATTGGAAAGGACGAATCCCGATTTCGCCGCAGCGGATTGGGACATTTTCAGGCAGAGACTGACGGACTCCATCCCGGAGGTGCTACCGGCGCTCCTGTCGCCGGAGGACATCGACGCCACGACCACGGAGCTGTCCGAGAGGGTTGCTGAAGCGGCGGAGGCCGCCATCCCACTCCGGCATCGGAAGGCGAGATCTTGCGTCGAATTACCCCTCCACATAAGGAGGGAAATTCGCTGCAAGAACGCCATCCGCCGCCGCTTCCAGGCCACAGGGGACCGGGGACTCGGCCACCAACTGAGGGCCATGGAGCACGCCATCCGGGGGGCCATCCGAGCGCACCGGCGTAGCACCTGGAACGCGAAGATGTCCTCCCTCAACCTGCAGGACGGCTCCGTCTGGAGAATGGCGAGGGCGCTGAGAAGCGGCGTCGTTCAGGACCCGCCCCTTCGCAGAGGAGGAGAGACGGCCATCACCCCGAGGGACAAGGCGGAAATGATGGCGGCCTACCTCGCGACGGTCTTCCGCGAGGAGGATGAGCCGACCGAGGGTCCTACCCCCGAAACGGCCCCGCAGGACATGCCGCAAAACCTGGAAAACGGCCCTTACCAGGGCCAGACCCAGACTCCGACATCTGCTCCCGACCTTCCGCAGGAGGCGCCCCCGGGTCCTTTTCAGGGCCAACGAGTCGCAGCTACACCACCTCCCACTATTACCGCGGCTGACATCGGAGCGGCACTCAAGATCTTGCGAGTGAGGAAGGCGCCGGGACCGGATGGCATCAGGAATGAGGTCATCCGGCAGATCCCCATCTCCATGGGTGTCTGGCTGGCGGCTGTCTTCTCTGCGTGCCTCAGCCTCGGCCACTTCCCCACTCCGTGGAAAAGGGCGGTGGTGGTCTGCATCCCGAAGACCAAGGCATCATCGGACCCGGCGAAATACCGCCCCATCTCCCTCCTCGACGGCTTCGGGAAGCTCCTTGAGCGGGTGATCCTGCCCCACGTCAACCGCCATCTGGCCGCGAACTCCATCCTCCCAGAGCAGCAGTTCGGATTCCGGGAATCCTTCTCCACCACGCTCCAGCTTGCGCGCGTCTCCAACTTCATCACGGATGCCTTCAACGTCGGACAGCACGTGGCTGCCGCCTTCCTCGACGTCACGAAGGCATTCGATAAGATGTGGCATGGAGGCCTCATCCGCAAGCTGGAGACGATGGATTTCCCGCCGTGGCTGCGTGACGTCATCGCTGCCTATCTCCGCCGCCGCACCTTCCAAGTCCGCTGGGGCCATTCCACCTCTGCGCCCCACCCCATCTCCTCCGGCGTCCCGCAGGGAAGTGTCTTGGGGCCGACGCTGTACAACGTGTTCACCGCGGATGTGCCGTCGGCCCTGGGATGGAACACCCTGCTGGCGCTCTACGCGGACGACGCCGCCATCCTCTGCCGGTCGACGAAGAAGGCCAAAGCGGCGGAATACCTCCAGCGATCCTCTGACGTCCTCCTCGAGTGGTTTGAAGCCTCAAAACTTCAAATCAACGCGGGGAAGACTCAGACGATCCTCTTCTCCACCTCCGCCTCTCCCGACCCCGATGGCCTACTCATCGGAGCGACGGAGATGGAGTGGAAGGATGACGTCACCTATCTGGGAGTCACCATGGACCGGGACCTCCGCTTCCGGCGACACGCGCAGCGAGTCGCCTGCAAAGCCATCGGCGCGAGGATGAGCCTCGCCCCACTCCTCAGGAGCCCGTACATCACGTTCCGGCGGAGGATCCACCTCTACAAGGCGATCATCAGGCCGGTGCTGATGTACGCATCCCCAGTGTGGAGCGGCAGAATGCTTGCACTCAGCCGCGCCCACCTCGAGAGAGTGGAGAAAGGATGTCTCCGCGCCGTGGCAGCAAGGAAGGCCAGAGGAAGAGTGGAAGACCTCTACCGCTGGCTCCCCCTCCCACCCCTCAACGAAGCCATGAAGACCGCCGCGAAGAGATTTTGGACCGCCGCGGCAGCGAATCCCGTCCCCATCCTGCGGCAGATAGCACAGGCCGAGCCGCGCCCGTGGGATAGGCACAAGCGCCCGCGGTCCTCCACGGGCGAACCGCAAGACCTCACCATCGCGAAGCGGCTCCGGCACTGAAGAACGGCCCTTTCCCGGGACATTCCCGGACCGGCCCCTACCAGGGCCACCCTCTGCCATCGCCTAAACAGGCGAAAGGGCTGAAAGCAGCCCAAGCCAATCCCGCAAGGGACACCACTGAGAGACGCCCGCAGCTGCTTATGTGCCTCCTTAGGAGAGCAGTGGCGCAGCAAAACTGCACCCACTCCAGTAGTGGGATGCAGCAAATACACAGCTGAGTGAGTGAATATTTTTTTTTAGAGGGATTCATTGGTAGGATTGAGGGGAGGGAGAAAGCGACTGTTGAATCATTAGCTGTATAGTCCATCTCATTGGTTGTTCTGGGGTAGGTGACGGAGCCCCCCGGCCGAATTCTGCTCTCGCCCGCACTCTTGGGTGCGCGTGCTCGGCAACTTTTCCCCATGGGGAAACCCCGCGGGAGACAGCGGGAGGACGCCCAGGAGAGCCCTCCCAACTCCACCAGTGGGCCCGAGACCATGCCGGCCCCCGGTACTGCGACTGGAGACAAAAAAAATGGCCCCTTTCCGGGCGATCGCGCACTTAGTGCAAGCAATGCCGCCAGCCCTTTTCAGGGCCACAGCGCGGCTTCCGACACAGGCGACAACACTGGCCCTTCTCAGGGCACGCGGTCAGTTAATGTTCATGCTAGTGCTCACGCCGACCCTTTTCAGGGTCAGAGCGCCCCCCCCCGCACCTTGTGTCAACAACGGCCCTTTTCAGGGCATTGGAGTGCCTGGAGCTGCCGCCAGCCCTTTTCAGGGCCAGAGCATGCCCCCTACACCATGTGGCAACAGCGGCCCTTTTCAGGGCACTAGAGTGACCAGAGCTGCCATACCCCTTTTCAGGGCCAGAGCGCGACCCCTGCCGCCACTTCCGAGGCCATGGAAGTCGGCCCAGCTGCTGCAACGGAGGGAAGAGCGGTATCCTGCATACAGCAGGACGCTGCTGTAGTCCAGTTCCCGCTGCAGAATCCGGTGGCGCCGGGGCCTCTGATATCACTGCGTGACCCACGACGACGGCCGGCAGCGTTCCTTACAGCGGAGCAGTCCTTGCTGAAGAGGCAGCGCCTGGCTGAGCGGTTGGACGAGGTGCCCAACATACCTACCAGTAATCGCTTTGCCCCCCTACTTCATGACGTCGAGCGAGCGCCCAAGCGCCGTGCGGCGCCTGCTGCGAGGACCACGGGAGCTACCACCGAGGAGTCCGGCGAGCCTCCCCTGCCAGCGCCTGCGGCCGGGCCACCCACGGCGACTAAGAAGAAGGACGCGAGGAAGCCGAGCCTCGTTGTATACGATGTGTGCTCCTTGCGGGAGCTGCGGGCGGAACTCCGCGAGGCTGTCTCCACCCAGGACTTCCTCCTGTCCTACAACAGTTCGGACTCCTCTGTGAGGGTGATATTCGACAGACTGGAGGACTACCGGCAAGCCAGGGCAGCCCTTCTATCCAAGAAGGCGCAGCTTGCCTCGTGGGACTACGAGGGGGAGAAGGCGTCCCACTATGTGATTCACGGCCACGACAGCGACATGGACCCGCAGGACATCTTTCACGATCTGGATGCTGCGGGTATCCATGTCGTCCGGGTCCGGAATTTGGGCGGGCAACGCTCGAAATCTGACTCCTTCATCGCGGCGATCATCCCGTCGCCAGAGTGGCCGCCCAAAAAGATCACCAGGGTGCGGCGTCTGGGGGGCGTCCTGGTGCGCATCCGGCCCTATGTCTTCAAAGGGCCACAGCTCTGTTACAACTGTTGTCGGTTTGGGCACTCCTCCCGGCACTGCTCTGCTGCGGCCCGCTGTTACAAATGCGCCGGCAGCCACGAGGGCCAGACGTGCGGGAAGCCGCCCGATGTAGCAGCTACCTGCTGTAACTGCGGAGGGGCCCATACCCCCTTCCACGACTCCTGCCCCACCTACAAGGCGGAAGAGCGGAGGTACAAGGAGAGACAGGGCAGGACGGAAAAGCCACCAGCACTGCGGCCTGCCGCCCCTGCAGTCGGCCTGGACCGCGAAGCCCGGGATCCTGGGGGTCCAGAACGCCTGGGGGAGAGGGGACGCTCCGCGCTTGTCACCTGCGCAGAGCCGCGCACCGAGACGCAGGATTGAGGTTCCCCCTCGATTCGAGCTCTCGGACGACGAATTTCCACCTCCCCCACCCCCGAGGCAGACTCGTCGCGAGACGGCGGAAGAGCTCCGCGTCCCACTTCAGCGGCGGAGGCGCCAGCGGCCATCACCAGCGGCCGCGGTCAGTGACGAAGAGACAGTCGAGATGGGAGACGGAGCCCGAGGGAGGGTGCCCGCAGACGCACTTGCGGTGGCCATCCAATCCCTCGCCTCCATCGCTGCTGCCTTACAGCAGCAGCTGACTTGTCTCTGCGGCGCGTTACAGAAGATTTCTGCACTCGCTCGCGTTCACCCCTAAGCGAGCGGGCATGGGTCTGGCAGTAGTCACCTGGAACGCAGGAGGTGACATCCGGGGTAAGACTCCGGAGCTGTTGGGCTTCCTGAAGAAGCAGGGCATCGCCGTTGCTCTGCTTCAGGAGACTCACCTCCGGGAGTCCTCCCCCTGGAACGTTCCTGGTTACACCGTGTTCCGGAGTGACAGGCCGTCCTCGCCGGGGGTTAGAACCATGGGCGGGACTGCGATCCTGGTAGCGGAGGACATCGAGGCAGTGGACGTCACGCCCCCTGACCTTCAGGACCTCGAGGCGACGGTTATTCTGCTTCGCCTGAAGGACGCATGGCTGCGGCTGGCCTCTTGCTACCTCACCCCTGCTCGGCGCCTGTTGGAGGGCGACTTCGACCTGGTCCTGGGGAGCGACGCGCGCTGCCTACTGGGAGGGGATTTTAACTCTAAACACCTCTCCTGGAACTCGTCTAGGACCGACACCAGAGGGAGGGCCCTCAAGGCATGGGCGGAGGCCAATGGGACTACCATTCTTCCCCCCTCCCAGCCTACGCGGTACCATCACACTGGCATGGGCGAGACCCTGGACTTCTATCTCCACAGGGGTCTGCCCAGAGGACCGCGCGTTACCACCATCTCCGGCCTCACCAGTGACCATGAGCCGGTAGTGGCCCACCTTGGGGCCCGCCCTCTGCGCCTTCCCGTCGGTACCGTCCAGGACTTCCTCCGGGCTGACTGGCAGGGCTATCGCCGGGACATTACCGACGGCATCCCGGAAAAGCTCCCCACTCTGCAAACCGCGGCCGAGGTCGAGGACTGCGTGGGGCTCATAACCGGCATGCTCGCCAGTTCCGCGGAGCGATCCGTTCCGTGCCGCCGCCGCAGATCCCTGAACTATCTCCAGCTTCCGGCATCCCTCCTGTCCCGGATCCGCGCGAAAAACAAGCTGCGCAAGCGCTTTCAGAAGACCGGCGACCAACACCTCCGGTGGCAGCTGCTGCAGGCGCAGCACTCCATCCGGGACGAGGTAAAGGCCTTCCGTGCTGAGGCCTGGACCCGGAAGGTAGCCAGCCTCAGGGCGTCGGACGGGTTGCTCTGGCGGATGGCGAAATCGCTGCGGAGTGAAGCCGCTCAGGAGCCGCCCCTCGCGACCGCTGCAGGCCTCTGCTATACGGCCGCGGAGAAAGCCTCGGCCATGGCGGACCACCTGCAAGAGGTCTTCCACAATACGGCGGCGCTGGACGAGAGTCTCCCGGACCCTCTGCCCTCGACACCCGTGGCTGAGCAGGAGGCGCCCCCGACGATCACCTCGGCTGACATCGGGCGCGGACTCCGCTCTCTCCGGTGCAGGAAGTCCCCGGGACCGGACGGACTGCGGAACGAGATCCTCAGACAAATCCCGCAGGCCCTGGGCGCCTGGGCGTCTGGCTTGCCTTCCTCTTCTCCAGCTGTATCCGCCTGTGCTGCTTCCCTTCCACCTGGAAGGCAGCAAGGATAGTGTGCCTTCCCAAGGGGCGAGCTTCGCGGGACCCAGCCCAGTATCGTCCCATTTCACTCCTGGACGGCCTGGGCAAGCTGTTCGAGCGGGTTGTGCTGCCGTACCTGTTGCGGCACCTCCAGCGGCGCAACATCCTTCCGGATCAGCAGTTTGGGTTCCGCGCGGAGCACTCGACGACCCACCAACTGGTGCGAGTCGTCGACTTTGTAACCAACTCCTTCAACATGGGACATCATGCGGCGGGGGCCTTCTTTGACATCACGAAGGCCTTCGACCGCATGTGGCACAACGGGCTTCTACATAAGATGCGTCGGCTGGACTTCCCGGGGTGGCTGGTCGATCTCGTTCAGGACTACCTGTCTGGCCGGAAGTTTGTGGTAGCCTGGCGGCATGCAGTGTCCACGCCACGGGTGATACGGTCCGGAGTTCCTCAGGGATCGGTCCTAGGACCGGTCCTGTACAACATCTTCACCTCCGACATCCCGAGGGACTTCGGCTGGAACACCATGTATGCTGTATGCCGACGACTCCACCCTGCTCTGCAGATCATCGCAGAAGTGGAAGGCGGCCGACTACCTGCAGCGAGCGACGGATACGCTCCTTGGGTGGTTCAGGCAGTGGAAGCTGGAGGTCAACCCCAGGAAGACGAAGTCCATCCTCTTCACAATGGGGCTGACCACGGACCCGGCGGGCATCGTCATCGACGGCAGCGTCAAGGACTGGGAGTCCCAAGTCCTGTACTTGGGAGTCCTCCTGGATCGAAGACTGCGCTTCCGCAGGCATGCGCTATCCCTGGCAGCGCGCGCTGGTCTCGCGCGGAGGAGGCTGCGCTCGCTGCTAGGGAACGGAGGACTGAGTGTGAGGACGAGGCTCCACCTCTACAGGGCAGTCATCCTGCCAGTCATGGCCTACGCCTCGCCGTTTTGGAGTGGTCGCCTAACACCTGGCGGCCTCAAACGCTTGCAGACTGCCCAGAACTACTGCCTCCGGACCATCTTGGGCTACCCGAGGGGAGTGACGACTGCTGCAGTCCACTCCTCCCTAGCAGTACGGCTCCTGGAGGAAGAGTTCCACCTGCGTGCGAGGCGCTTCTACGCTTCAACGTCTACCCGCTCTGCGCAGTCTCTCCGGGAGCTTGGAGAAGTACGCCCCATGCCATGGGACAAACATCGTCGCCCCCGGTCCTCGACCGGCATTGTGGCAGATCTCCCCCCACCCAGGGCGGGCTAGCAGGTCCTCAGGTTGGACCCGACGTTGAGATACGCGAGACACAGCTGCCCAGGAGCCCTTAGGAGCTGATAGGCAGCAGACCCCTCTACTCAGGCCCAGAGGCGTCTTACCAAGCACGGATATTCAAGTTCAATATTTTTTAGGCTCGCTGAGAGCAACTTTCTTAAGGCAAAGTTCATTCTGCGCCTAGAGAGAGTATTAGGTGCCCATTCCGATGGACACCTCAGGCATTTCTGGCGGACACCGCCGATCCTCCTCTACTGGGGGCCTAATCCGGCGCAGGCTGGAGGACGGATCCTACGTATATTTTTCACGTCGCCAGTTTGACGCAGCACTGGTGCAGGCGGAGGAGGGCTATCTCAGCCCTTCCCAGAGCAGGTCATCCCTGGCTTCTACATCGGCTAGCGGGCCAGCCCCCTCTGCTGGGGGTTCCAGCGCTGCGCTCAGGGAAGGTCCACTTTCGGGCCAACCCGCTCCACGTACTGAGGCCGCTCCACTGCCTCAGAGCGATCAACGCCGTCCTGCGAACGGCACGGCGGGCAACAGAAAGAAGAGGAGGAAGCCCAAGGCCAAGCCAATGGCCCAGTCAACCTCGTCGCAGAGTCTGGCTGCCGCCGAGCGACCTGCCACCCGAGCAGCTGTGGCTGCTGCGACCGGAAGTGGAGACGCCACTCCTGCTGCCGCCTCACTGACTTCCACTGCCCAGCTGCCTGCTCCGGACGACCTCGTCCCGCAGGTGGATACAGCGGCTGACCCCGTGGAGGAGATGGATACTGCGGAGACCATCAGAGGGAAGCGGAGGAAGGCCCAGTCTTCCGACGATGAGGCTGAGGGCCTCGCCAAACGCAGTGCCCCGCCGCTGGAGAACCGGGATGACCCATCACCGGCCGATGACTTCACTACGGTCGTCGGCAAAAAGGAGAGGAGGAGGAAGGCGGCAGTGGCGACTACCTCCACTGCCACCCCAGCTCCCACCCCACCGGAGAGGAAGGGCCCTAGGATCCCTCCCATCACTGCGTATGGACTCCGGTCGCAGAAGGCGGTCTCCGCTGCCATCAAGGCAGTCACAGGAGGGAACTTCGAGCTTCAGATTCGTCACGTCTCCACGAAGATCCTAGTGTCCTCCGTGGAGCAGCATCGGGCTGCCATGAAAGTACTGGACGAGCTGAAGGTCCAGTACTACACCCAGCCATTGGACCGCGTCCGCTCCTCCCGCTTGCTTGTCAGGAGGGGTGGTGCGGACTATGACCCGGAGGATGTGGCTGCTGACCTAGCGGGGAAGGGCTACGTTGTGAAGGGCGTCCGGCCGCTCTCCAGGTCCGAGGAGGCCGGCAGGAGGCCGAAGAGGGCATTCGTCGTGACGGTCGAGTGCACGCCGGGTGGAGTCCCCTTCCGGGACATCACTCACGTCTGTGACTGTGCCGTCACGATAGAGCACTTCAGGGGCGGGAGGGGGCCGATGTCCTGTTACAACTGCCTGCGCTTCGGACATGCTGCCTCCGGCTGCAAGATGCCGCCGAGGTGCTTTAAGTGCGCGGAGGAGCACGACTACCGGAGCTGCCCCAAGCCGTCTACTTCTCCTCCAAAGTGCGCCAACTGCGGAGGAGCCCACCTGGCCTCCTACAAGGAATGTCCCACCTTCCTTGACGCCCTCCGGTGGTACGAGGAGGCTGACCGGAAGCAGAGGGAGCTTCACCCCCCTACCAACCCGGCCAAGCTGCGACGCTTCCAGTCGCAGCTAACCACCAAGGCCTCCTACTCGGCGGTCACCAAAGGGGCTGCCGTGGCTGCTCCGCCGCTGCCCTCGGTAGCACCACCTGCTGCTGCCTCTACCGAGGCTCCACCAAGCAGCGATCCTGCCCCGCTGCGTTCCTGCGCCCCAGTTGCGTCCCCTCCGGCAGAGGCGGCCCTACCTGAGCCGGCCCTTCCAGAGGCGGCCCCAGCGCCCTCTGGAGAGGGTGACGATGAGATTTGGCAGGCCATCATGGCGATCTGCGCTACCCTGCGCCGCCACATTGCCTCCACGCAGGGCAAGCTCCTCATTGGCCTTCTCGAGGAGCTCGCCAAGGAACGCTGCAAGGACCTTCGCACCTCTCATGGCAGTTGCTAAAGGTTGCAGTGTCCTTGTGCAGTGGAATGCAAACGGGGTGAAGGCGAAGACGGAGGAACTCCGGGCATTCCTGCAAGATAAATGCGCGGCTGTGGTGGCAATCAACGAGACCCATCTTCGCCCTTCGGACTCGTGGAAGGTGCCCGGCTATACCATCTACCGGGCGGACCGAGTGACACAGTCTAACTTCGGCAGCGGTGGCTCGGCCCTTCTCGTCTGGCACGGCCTACACCACCGCCCTCACCCTGTCCCTAGCTTGGCAGGCATCGAGGCCGTGTCCCTGGACGTCCGAACGGCGGAGGGATGGGTCCGCATAACATCTGCCTACTACCGGCCCGGGGCTCCATGGAACCCGGATGCCATCGTCACCCTCATGGGACCCGGAACTGGCCCTTCCATCATCCTGGGCGACCTCAATGCTAAACACCATAGCCGGCAGTCCAGGAACAACAACGCCCGGGGAAGCCGCCTACGTGACCTCCTGGACGAGGAGGGATATGGCGTCTTGGCCCCAACAGAGCCAACGTTCCTGCCATCGGGGGACGTCCTCGACATTGCTCTTCTGCGCAATGTCAGGGCGTCGCTGAGCGCCTACAGCGTCAACGGGCTGGGCTGTCTTCGGACCACAACCCGACGCTGAGGCTCTACGGCAGCCGCCCGCTGAAGATCCCTCCGCGGTCCCGGCTGAACTTTGCACGGGCGGACTGGCAGGCCTTCCGCACCTACATCGCCAGGGAGCTTCCTGCCGACCCTCGCCCGCCTCCCTCGGAGCGCGCGCTGGACCGGCTGGTGGATCTCCTCACCACCACCATCCAGACTGCGATGGAGCGGCATATCCCCAGGGAAGAAGTCTCTCACCAGTTCCGGATCACGCTACCAGTTGGCGTGAGGAACGCCATCTCCCACCGGAACAGGGTCCGGCGACTGTGGCAGCGCCACCGCACCCCGGACCTCAGGCGGGAACTGGACGCTCTCACCTTTGAGGTTCGCACCCTCCTGAGGGAGCTGCGGACCGATGCGTGGGAGCGCTTCGTCTCCACCACATCCCTGGAGGACAACTCCGTTTGGAAGGTCTGCCGACAACTCCGAATGGGCCAGCGGCGCGACCCGCTCCTCATCCAGGGGGGTAGAGTTGCTGCTACTCCCGCTGACAAGGCGACGCTGATGGGTGAGCACCTGCAGGAGCAGTTCAGCCCGAACCCTCCTACGCCTGAGCCTGCATCAGTGCAGCGACGGGTGGAGGATACGCTTGCTGCCCTGGAGAGAGGACCTTTCCCGGAAGACCAGCTGCCAACCTTCCACTACAGGGATGTAGTGGGAGTGATTAAAGGCCTCAACCTGCGGAGAGCCCCGGGTGACGACGATATCTCCAACGTGGTCATCCGCCAACTCCCCAGAGCTGCCGTGGACCTCCTGGTCAGCATCCTGAACGCCAGCGTCAGGCTCTGCCACTTCCCGACGAGATGGAGGTCCGCCAGGGTGATCTGCCTTCCCAAGAAGGCTGGCGTCAGCCTGTCTCCGGGTGATATTCGGCCTATCTCCCTTCTGGCGGGATTCGGCAAATTGTTCGAGCGGCTGCTGCTACCATCCATCCAGCAGCATCTCAGGGACGGCAGCCTCCTGCCGCGAGAACAGTTCGGGTTCCGCGAGGGTCACTGCACCACCAAGCAGCTGGCGAGGGTCGCGGACTTCGTCAGTGATGGATTCAACAGGGGTCACGCGGTCGCAGGGGCCTTCTTTGACATCTCGAAGGCCTTCGACCGCGTGTGGCACAGCGGACTCCTGGCGAAGATGTCCTGGCTGCACTTCCCGCCGTGGCACGCGCGGGAGTTCCGCAAGGATCTGTCCTGGGGCCCATCCTCTTCAACATCTATACTCACGACGTGCCCAGAGAGTTTGGATGGAACACTTTGACGGCCCTGTATGCGGATGACGCGGCGGTCCTCTCCCGCTCGTCCCAAAAGCATGGCGCAGTTGCCTATCTGCAAGAGGCAGTGGACGACCTGGTCTCCTGGTACCGGCGCTGGCGTATAGCGGTCAACCCCGTGAAGACCAAGGCCATCATTTTCCACCCGGGCTACGGCAGGCACCCAGGGGTTAATCTCCGTGTCTTCGGGAATGTCCTCCCGTGGGGCACGGAGGTGGTATACCTGGGGGTAGTGCTGGACCGCAAACTACGGTGGGCGGCGCACGTGGAGCAGACCCGGCGGAAGGGCTTCGCCTCACTCCGGAAGCTCCTACCACTCCTGCGCTCCTCCACACTCTCCATGGCGACGAAGCGGCGCCTCTACCTAACCTGCCTCCGGCCGGTCCTCACCTACGCGGCACCTGTCTGGTCGGGAGTTCCTGCATCTACTCTCCAGCGCCTGCAGGTGGTGCAGAACTCCGCGCTCCGGGCGGTGTTGAGCTGCTCGAGGCAGGACCACGTCGCCCGCCTCCACAGTGACGCCAATGTGGAACCGCTGGACGTTCTCCTCCCTGAGATGTCCCGGCGGTTCTACCAGTCGGCAGCCCTCTCTACCCACGAGGAAGTGCAGCGGCTGGGGGATATCAGGGTTCGGTGGTGGGACAAATACAAGCGTCCCATCGCCAGCCTGGATACCCCTGCATCGCTACCACCAACAAAGCGACCCAGGATCCGCTGATGCCCTGGGTCGCGCCTCCATGATCTACCCAGCCATGATAGACCTCCATCACGTCGCTATTAGAGCCCAGCTGGGATAGCGAATTGGTCCGGTCTACCCGGCCACCCTCTGATGTTCTGATCGAAAGAATATTTTGTAGCAGTAAGAGGGCGATTTGTTATTTCTTTTCTGAACCTGCTTACTGTCTTTGCGTACATCGGTCGAGGTGGAGAAGGACCGATCCCGAGAGCGGCGATCTCCTGCTACGCTCCCGGGCGTGGTAGCGAGATCCCTCTTCCCTATGGGGAAGCCGACCAACAGGCGTGAAGAGGAGGAGACGCCTTCAGCTTCTTGCTCCTCTGTGATGACCACCAACACCATCACTGGCGGCCCGTTGGCGCCTCCATTAACTGATGGGGACTGTCCCGTCCCAAAGGGCCCTTTCCAGGGCCAGCCCACACCATCCACCTTTGCCCCCCTGGCCCGGGGTGTCTCACCAGACCACTCCGTACAGCCGCTTCCCGGCTGTGTACGGGGCGCGCAACCTATTAGGGCCCTAGCCGAACAGCGACCAAAGAGCCCTTTTCAGGGCCAAGCACCTGACGACCAGCCTGGCCCTCCCACGGGCCATGGCACACAACAGCGGGCTGGACCCTCCCAGGGACAGTCGCTAGCCCAGCAGCAGGAGGACCGTGCCGTGGACGCCCGCGGAACCAGCGCCCCTATGGCCTCTCACCCACTGGACCCCCGGAGGCGCTCGGCTGCCTTTCTGACGGCTGAGCAGTCCCGCGAGAAGAGGCTTCGACTGGATAATGTCCCGACGGTGCAGGTCAGCAACCAGTACGCTCCCCTGGCCGATCTTGGCTGGCTGCCACGGAGGCTCAGCGCGATGACGAGGCCATGGAGACCTCTGCTCCGCGCGCACAGGAAACCAGGGTCAAACGGCCTTCCAGACCCAGTGTCATCATCTACGACGTGTGCTCGGCCAGGACCCTGGCTGCACATGTCCGTGGCGTGGTTAAGGACCAGTCGTTTACGATTGAGAAACTGAGAGAGAAGGGCTCAGTCCGACTGGTCCTCAAAAACATGGAGGACTTCCGCGCTGCTCGGGAGATCCTCCTTACCAACGGCGCCCAGTTCTCCACACCCAACCTGGAGGGGGAGGTGTTGGAGAACTTCATCATCAGAGGCCTGGAGTCTGATGTCACGGAGGAGGACGTCTTCGGTGACCTTGACGCCCTGGGGGTGACGGTCCGCAGGGTCCGTCACATCAACAAGGCTGCCGAACATCAAGACCAGCTTTTTGTTGCCTCCGTGGCATCGACTGCGGAATGGCCGCCTAAGAGGATTACGGCCATCCACCATCTGGGCAACCAGCGTGTGTCGCTGGCCCCGCACAAGCACGTCAGGCCACAGGTCTGCTTCCGCTGCAGTCGGCTGGGCCATGGATCGCAGCACTGCACTGCGGCGCCTCGCTGCTATAAATGTGGCGGGGCACATACGGGAGCTGGCTGCTCGAAGCCCAGCAGTGAGCAGGCGACCTGCCCCAACTGCGGGGGGGGCCACACTGCCTTTTACATGCAGTGCCCCTTCGTTCGGGAGATGTGGCCCAAGATACAGCAGCGGCGAGCCGGGAAGGGGAATGGGATTCCTCCTGCCCGCCTCACCTCCAACACCGGTCAGAGCGGGCCGGCCATCGCCCCGGCAGCTCCATCCGGGCCGGTTAATGTTCCGGCTCCACCTACGGCGGCGCTGGACGTCCAGAACGCTTGGGGTAGGGGTAATGCCCCGCGGACCCAGCTACCGCAGCGGCAGACGCCGAGGAAACGTCTCGGTCTTCCGTCTCCTGTGCTCCTTTCGGGTGAGCATTTCCCCACCCTCCCTCCTCCTTTACCCCCTACTAGGGAGTCGGTGGAGGACCTACGCATCCCGCTGCGGACGCTGCGACGCCAGCAACACCAGGCTAGGGCAGCATCAGCGGCCACCACCTCTGCTCCGTCCGCGGAGCTTCCATCATCTGCCTCAGCCCCGGATCTGGCTGAGGTGCTCCGTTCCCTGGCCACGGCTACTGTGGCACTCCAGCAGCAGATGCAGCAACAGGCCGTCCTCCTACAGGGGATCCTCCAACAACTCACCTCCCTGCTTCGCCTTCACCCCTAGAAGCGCGAGGCCATTCCTAACGGTCGCCTCCTGGAATGCTGCGGGCGGCATCCGGGAGAAGACGCCGGAGCTGTTGGCGTTCCTGAATCAGCATGGCATTGCTGCAGTCCTGCTTCAGGAAACCCACCTCCGGGTTGCGGACAAATGGCGGGTACCTGGGTTCCAGGTGTTCCGGAACGACAGGGTGGCGGGTCCAACCGGCCGGGGCAGCGGGGGCACTGCCATCCTCGTCTCCACCAGACTGGAAGCGTCGGAGTTGGAGCTACCATCGCTGCGCGAGGTGGAGGCCACCGCGGTTGCTGTGGCCACGGCCAAGGGTCTCCTGACGCTGGTTTCGGCCTACTTATCCCCCGGGCGCGTCTTCGTCTCGGAGGAATTTACTGCGGTCTTGGATCTTGGCTACCCGGTGCTCCTTGGCGGAGACATCAACGCCAAACATGACAGCTGGCACTCCAGGGTGTCCAACGCCCGAGGGAACCAACTGCGCCGCTGGGCTGATGCGGCGGGCACGAGTATCGCTGCTCCTTCCCATCCTACGCACGTCTGCCCGAATGGGCGGGGGGACGTCCTTGACATCTTCCTCCACCGCGGACTTCAGACCTCCGTCCATGTCGCCACGCTTGTGGCCCTTACCAGCGACCACAACCCTGTGCTGGCGCAGCTGGGCGTCCGTCCCCTTCAGATCCCTGAGGGCACGGTGGAGGACTTTGGCAGGACTGACTGGGATGTGTTCCGCCGGACCCTTACGGACAGTCTCCCGTCGACCCTGCCGCCCCTGAACACCGCGAGCGAGATCGACGAGCACGTTGGTTCGCTCACCGGGCTCCTGGAGAAGGCGGCGGCTGCCAGTGTCCCGCGACGGCGCCGGAAGGCTCTAAACTACTTAGAGCTCCCACCCAACATCCGGCGGGTTATTGGCGAAACGAACTGGCTCCGGCGCCGATACCAGGCCTCTGGTGACCCGCTCCTCAGACGTCAGCTGTCGGAGTCCGTCCATCGGATCCGCGGGTTGGTACGGGACTTTCGGAAGGCCGCTTGGGACACCAAGCTGGCCTCCCTCAACGTTGGCGATGGCTCCGTTTGGAGGATGGCCCGCGCACTGCGAGCGGCCCCGCGGTACGACCCTCCGCTACACCGGGATGGCGTAACCGCAGTCACGCCCAGGGACAAGGCGGAGCTCATGGCTCGGTACTTGGAAACGGTGTTCCGAAATGATCGTGCTGCCGCTGAGGAGGGAGGCTCTGCCGCGCCCCCAGCACCGGACAGGGATGAGGAAGTGGTCACTGGCGCTCCTGCTGGACATCCTGATGTCTCCCAGGAGGACATCCGCGAGGCCCTGAAGGCTCTCCGGTGTCGGAAGGCGCCTGGTCCGGACGGGGTCCGGAACGAGATCATCCGGCAGGTCCCGGTCGCGTTTGGTGCGCGGCTGGCGAACCTGTTCTCGGCCTGTGTGCGGCTTGGCCACTTCCCTTCGGCCTGGAAGGAGGCCACCATCGTCTGCATCCCGAAGGGCAAGGCCTCCAAGGACGTGGCGAAATACCGCCCTATCTCTCTCCTCAGCGGACTGGGGAAGTTGTTCGAGAGGATAGTTCTCCCCAGCCTCCTGCGGCACATGCGGGACACCGGCACCCTCCCGGAGGAGCAGTTTGGATTCCGCGAGGGACACTCGACCACCCACCAGCTGGCGCGCGTCTGCAATTTCATCTGCAATTTCATCGCGGACGCCTTCAACACCGGTCGCCACGTTGCCGCGGCCTTCTTTGATGTCACGAAGGCCTTTGACCGGGTGTGGCATCAGAGGCTGCGGTTGCGCTTGAGGTCCCTCGCCTTCCCCAGCTGGCTCGTTCACCTCCTGGACAGCTACTTAGCCCACCGCTCCTTTCGGGTCCGATGGAATGGCGTTCTGTCTGAGGCCCGGCCCATCCACTCCGGCGTTCCGCAGGGCTCCGTCCTGGGTCCAACGCTGTACAACATCTACACGGCGGATGTTCCCGTGGACCTGGGATGGAACACCATCTCAGCCCTGTATGCGGACGACGCGGCCATCCTTTGCTCCTCCTGGGACAAGGCGGCGGCTGCGAAACTCCTGCAGCGGGCCTCAGACAGACTCCTGGACTGGTTTACGGGGATCAAACTGGAGATAAACGCCAGGAAGACGCAGACCATCATCTTCAGCGTGTCTCCCGCGTCGGACCCGGACCCCATCCTCATTGGAGCGGAGGAGGCTGAATGGCTGCCTGTGACCACCTACCTGGGGGTGGCCCTTGACAAGCGGCTGAACTTCGCCGCCCATGCCCGACGGGTGGCCTGCCGTGCCCTGGGGCGAAGATATCCCTGGCCCCGTTGCTTCGGAGCCCCCACGTGCCCGCGCGCCGGCGTGTGCACCTCTACCGGTCCGTCATAAGACCCATCCTGACCTACGCTTCCCCTGCCTGGAGCGGACGCCTCATCACCGCTGGTCGTGCGGCCATGGTTCAAGCGGAGAGATCCTGCCTCCGTGCCATCTTCCACCGTCGTCGCAAGGGCAGGATCAAGGACATCCACGAGTGGCTTCCCATGGTCCCGCTTCAGGCAGAAATGCGGAGGCATGCCATCCGCTTCTGGGCTGCCGCCCAGCGCCACAGGACCCCAATAATCCGTGCCATTGCGGATTCCATCCCCAGGCCTTGGGACAGGCATAAACGTCCGCGATCCTCCACCGGCGAAGACGCTGACCTCCCCCCCAAGCGGAGGAGGCTTTAGGACCCCCCTGGTCCACTTCCATCCTGCCCACGTCCCCAGCAGCCGCTTATGTGCCTCCCCTAGGAGTGCAGTTGTGCGGCTGACTCCTCGCCCCAATGCGAGAGTCAACATTCACGGTTGCAGAATATTTTGTGATAGAATTGGTTAGTAAGAGAACGGTTTTGCTCTTTTCTTACTGCGCTCTGAATCATCAAGTTGACGTCGCGAGACGTGATCAAGGTTTCACCTTGCGCTCTTTTTGGAGCGATCCAACGCCCGCTTTTCCCAATGGGGAAAACTCCCGCCCCGGTGCAGGAGGCACCTAGAGATCCTCGCAGGTCCCGCTCCTCGGGTCCCGCGGCAGCCAGTACATCAGGCTGTCCGCAGCACCAAACCATCGCCTCAAGTCCTGAGGACAGTCTCTCCGACAACGGCCCTTTTCAGGGCGAGGCCCCAATGGACCACTCCGCAGGCCCCTCTCAGGGCCAGACGCCCGGGCATATATTGCCTGCGGCCACCTCTGCAGATGGATGTGCTATGCCGTCATCAGCGCCGTCCGGCCAGTTGCCTCAACAGCCGGATCAGAGACGTCGCCCTGCTACCTTCCTCACTGCGGCCGAATCCTCACAGAAGAAGCAGCGGATGGCGGACCAAGCGGTGGTCCCAAACGTCGCAGTTGCAAACAGATACGCTCCTCTTCTCTCGCTGGAATCTGACACCACCTCCCCAGCAGTAGCAGAGGACATGGAAGTCACAGAGCCTCCTCCGAAGAAGAAGCCGGCGCGAAAACCCAGTTTCCTGGTGTATCACGTCTGCTCTCTCCGGGCTCTCCGGGGCATCATTCGCGAAATAGTCACGGACCAGACCTTCGTCTTGGCGCTGACCGGCGAGGAGAAGACGGTCCGTGTCACATTCCCCAACATGGACGACTTCAAACGAGCCCGTGAGGCTCTGCAGAAGTCACAGACCCAAACGTCCTCTTGGGACTACGAGGGGGAGCGCACCCAGAATTACGTCATCCACGGGTACGAGGCGGCGTTCGACCCTCAGGAGATCTTCGTTGACCTGGACTCCCATGGTCTGGCAGTGCGGAAGGTCCGCAACATGAGAGGGAGCAAGGCGCCTTCGGACATTTTCGTAGCAACCATTGCCTCGACTCCTGAGTGGCCACCCTCCAGGATCACCAGACTTCGCTACCTTGGGAACGTCAAGGTCCGTTTCTCCGTCTTCCGCTACGACACTCCGCAGATGTGCTACGCCTGCAGTCATTTTGGCCACTCCTCAGCACACTGCACTGCAGCGCCCAGGTGCTTCAAGTTTGCGGGGGATCACGCTGGAAAGGACTGTCCTTTGAGCTCTTCCCAGGAGCCCAAATGCTGCAACTGCGGGGGGAGCCACGTGGCGTGCTCTCGTGACTGCGCCGTTTACGCAAAGGAACTGCGTAAACTCCAGTCGAAGAAAACCGCCCCTCAGGCAGCGGCACCTTCATCAGCCAGCGCCAGGATCCCACACCCTTCTTTGGGCGTGCAAAACGCCTGGGGTAGGGGTAACTCAGCGAGGTCTGTTCCGCCTCAGCGGCCCACGCCTCGGCTGCGCCTAGAGCTCCCTACGACTCCTGCGCCTCAACTCCTGGGAGAGGATTTTCCGCCTCTGCCGGCCCCCCGTCCAGCTCGCCAGGAGTCGGCGGAAGAACTTCGCAATCCCTTGCGACAGCGGCGCCTTTCCCGTAAACGGGAGAGCTCAACTCCACGCCGCGACCGACGCCCTTCCAGCGGGCATCCTGGCAGCCCTGCAGACGCTGACCACCGCTACGATGGCGCTGCAGCAGCAGCTCCAGCAGCAGACAGCGCTCCTCAACGGCTTGCTTGCACAGCTTTCCTCCATCGTGCAACTTCGCGGCTAGAGGGAGGAAAAATGGCACCGCAATCGTCACCTGGAATGCGGGTGGCGATATTAGAGGCAAGACTCCTGAGCTTTTGGCTTTCCTCAAAAAGCAAGGCATAGCTGTGGCCTTGCTCCAGGAGACCCATCTCAGAGAAGGCACCAAATGGACCGTCCCGGGATGACAGACGGACACCTCCGGGCGCACGGGCGGGAGGCGGCACAGCGATCCTGGTCTCTTCCCAGTTGGTGGCATCCTCTCTTCCTCTTTCAGGTCTCCAACGCCTGGAGGCTACCGCAGTTCTCCTTCAGACTGCGAGGGGTGCTCTCCGGATAACTTCCTGCTACCAGTCTCCTTCTAGGACGCTTCTTCCTGAGGACCTGGACTTGATTTTCGCTCCCGGACACCCCACTCTGTGTGGGGGCGATCTGAACTCCAAGCACGCCAGTTGGAACTCGGTTGCGGAGAACTCCCGTGGATCCATACTGCGTCGGTGGGCGGATGCAGCGCGGGTCAGGGCCGTGGGACCAGTGCAGCCAACCCACTACAGCCACACGGGAGCAGGAGATGTGCTGGACATCTTTCTCCATAAGGACCTTCTCACTTCCATCCGCCTGGCTGCCATTGCGAGTTTGGACAGCGATCACAACCCGGTGATTGCACACCTGGGCTTCCGACCCTGCGTGCCTCCTCGGGCGGACTCCCTGGACTACCGGTCCACGGACTGGAATCTCTTCCGTGAGCGCCTCACGGACGCTCTCCCGGATGCTCTTCCTGATTTACACTCCGTGGTGGAGGTGGTCCGCTGCGTCTCTCTGCTGACCAGTAGCCTTGCACAGACAGCCGACGCATGCATCCCGAAACGCCGCCGTCCCCACCTGAACAACATGGAGCTTCCAGCTGATATTCGGGGGGATATCAGCAGGAAAAACAAGCTTCGCAGCCGATATCAACGGACCGGGGCTCCGGACCTGAGACAACGCCTCAACCGGATGCAGCACGACATCCGAGATAGGATCCGCTCCTTCCGTCAGGATTCCTGGGACCGCAGGCTCTCCACCCTTAACACCAAGGATGGCTCCATTTGGCGCATGGCTCGCGCCTTGAGAGGAGTCCCGGTCCAGGATGTGCCGCTCAGGACCGACACAGGGCATGCCATCACGCCTGAGGAGAAGGCCAACCATATGGCCTCCTACCTGGAGAACGTCTTCACCAACGAGGAGGCTGAGGCTCTCCCCCCGGTGGTGGAAGCGGAGGAGACGTCGGAGGACCCGCCTACACCCCCGACCATCACCTCTCAGCAAGTCGGCAGTGCTCTACGCTCCTTCCGCATCCATAAGGCTCCCGGTCCGGATGGCGTGCGGAATGAGGTGCTCCGCCAGATCCCGAAGTCTTTTGGTCCTGGCTGGCTTTCCTCTTCACCGCTTGCATTCGGCTCGGCTACTTCCCGGTGACATGGAAGAAGGCGAGAATCATCTGTATCCCGAAGGGAAAGGCGTCCAAGAACCCGGCCCAGTACCGCCCCATCTCGCTCCTAGACGGCATTGGGAAGCTCTTTGAGAGGGTCCTCATGCCGTACCTACTGGATCACATCAAGGCATACTCCATCCTGCCTTCGCAGCAATTTGGCTTTCGTGCTGAACACGCCACCACTCACCAGCTCGTGCGCGTCTGCAACTTTGTTACAGACGCGTTCAACACGAGACGCCACGTAGCTGCCGCCTTCTTTGATGTGACTAAGGCGTTTGACAGAGTATGGCACGAGGGCCTTGTTCGGAAGATGACGCAACTCCGCTTCCCCCTGTGGCAAGTGGCCCTTATTCGGGATTATCTCCGGGGACGCACGTTCCAGGTTGCGTGGCTCAGTTCCCTCTCCGCTTTGAAGAAGGTCAAAGCAGGCGTTCCGCAGGGCTCGGTGCTGGGTCCGACCCTCTACAACGTAGTAGTAGTAGTTGTTGTTTGTAAGGTGCTTCGACAGCTAAGGTCATTTCGCACCGTCTCAAATCTAAAAGTGTACCTTGCAGGTTAAAATGAATAAATACACGTTAAGAAAAAAGGTCCACAAGACTAAATAGGATAAAATAGATTAATAAAATTGCAAGATAATATATAATAAAGGCATAAGCTAAAAAATGGGCAAAGGTCTATTCAAAGAGTGCTTAAAAGATTTGTTAACCTTAGGAATTTTAAAATAATGTCCATTTTAGGAGGATCGTCTGTTAGAAGTTCAGAGAGAGTGCCTCTCATATTTAGAAGTTGACGGATTCCTCTATATTTGGCACATTCTGTCAAGATGTGATGTATGGATATGGGGCAGTTACAAGTAGAGCATATGGGGGGTTCCTTTTCCCGCGTAAATAAGAATGAGTGCGTCAAAGCGCAGTGGCCAATTCTAAGTCGGGTGACTGCGACTTCCTCCCGGCGACTGTTTCTAACCGAGGATGGCCACGGAGTGACACTTGCTTTGATCGCTCTCAGCTTGTTACCTGTAACAGCCTCCCAGGACCTTTGCCATTTTTCAAACAAAGTGCTCTTAAAAAGGCATTTAAGGTCCTGGGATGGAACCATTTTGATGTCAGTATCCTCTCTTGACAGAGCTGCCTTCGCAGCCGAGTCGGCTTTTTCATTTCCACCAATTCCTACATGCCCAGGAACCCACATGAAGAGTATATTCACATCCTTTGCCTTCAACACTGATAGTAAGGCATGAATTTTCTGCACTACGGGATGGCAGTAGTACGGGTTTGAGATGGCTTTCAGTGCACTCATGGAATCAGAACATATAATATAGTTCGCACTCCTAGGCTCAGTACCCTCCAATGCCTTTTGAACTGCTATGAGTTCAGCAGTGAAAATACTGCAGAGGGGATTTAATTTGAAAGCCTGAGTGTCATGTCGAGTGGATGTAAAAGCACATGAACAGCCATCCTCCACTTTTGAACCATCTGTGTAAATGTGAATATATTCGGGATATTCCATCATTATTTCTTGGAATTTTATTTGGTACAGTGCGTCCGTTTCAGATTTTGAATATCTGCACAGTTGGGTCAGGCACGTAGGGAATGGTATCTGCCACGGTGGAAACTTATGGAAGCCTCCAGGACAGACTTCCGGAAGTTGGAGGTTTTCTCCGTCAATAAAATTGTTGAAGCGAATACCTAAGGGTAAAGTTGCTCTTTGCCGTCTGTTAAAAAGTTCTTTAAAACGTGGTTTAAAAATTATGTTAAAACACGGGTGGGTTTTTAAAGCTAAAATTTTTGAAATGTAGGTGCACATTAAAAGCGTCCTACGCATCTCTAAGGGTGGCTCTCCTGCTTCGCAGTAAATACTGGGAACAGGGCTGGTTCTGAATGCACCAGTGGCCAGCCTTAGAGCGGAGTTGTGCACTGACGCCAAAGGCCGAAGATACGAAGTTCTTGCCGAGGCGTATATAAAGGATCCATAATCCGTTTTGGACCTTACCAATGCTCTGTATAGCGTGATCATTGATGTACGGTCAGCACCCCATGATGAATTTGTTAAAAACCTTAAAATGTTTAAAACTTTAAAACATTTATCTTTTAAAATACTTATGTGGTTCCGCCAATTTAGCCTTCTGTCTAAAACCATACCAAGAAAACGGATTGTTTCCACGAGATCCAATCTATTGCCTCCCAGTTTTAAAACAGGTTGAGGGAAAATTCCTCTCACCCTGTAAAAATGGAGGCATTTGGTTTTCTCATTCGAGAAACGAAAACCATTTACCCGTGCCCATTTGTCTAATCGATTGATAGTAAGCTGTATCTGCCTTGTTGCTGTAGACAAGATGGATGATCTGCAGAAAATAGCCAGATCGTCTACAAAGAGAGATGCCTCTACTGGAGTCTTGATACAGCTTACTATATCGTTTATTGCTATAGCAAACAGGGTCACGCTTAAGACCGATCCCTGTGGAACTCCGTTTTCTATGGTAAAGGGTCTAGATAGGTCAGTTCCTATCCGTACCCTAGCCGTTCGATTGGTTAAAAAGTTCTTAATAAAAACTGGAAGATTACCTCTGAAACCCCAATCATGCAGTGTGCTTAAAATTTTGTGTCGCCATGTCGTGTCGTATGCTTTCTCCAAGTCAAAAAACACTGCCACGACATGTTGGCGAAGAAGAAAGGCCTCTTGGATAAAGTTTTCAGTCCTTACCAAGTGGTCGATCGTAGACCGGTTTCGCCTGAAGCCGCACTGAATGTTAGATAAGAGGTTACGGCTTTCCAAGCACCAATATAACCGTCGGTTAACCATTCTCTCTAAGAGTTTGCATAAGCAACTCGTTAGAGAAATGGGACGATAGCTGCTTGGTAAGGACCGATCCCTTCCCTGTTTTGGGATGGGTATAATCAGGGATTCCCGCCACTCATCGGGAAAAAGCCTTTCCTCCCAAAGTTGGTTGAAGGTCATCAGAAGCTCCCCCTTTGCCTTGTCAGGCAGGTGTTTTAAAAAGGTGTTGTGCACCTCATCAACACCTGGTGAGGTATCTTTGGACTCCCTTATTGCAGACTCCAATTCCCAGAGAGAAAAAGGATCATTGTAGTGATCCCGTTTACTCCCTGGGTTGAAGTCTAGAAACCTCCTTTCCATTTCATTTTTTATTACCTGAAATGAGCCTGAGTATTTCTTTGTACTACTCATTTCAGCGTAATACTTTCCCATTATGTCTGGAATCTCGTCAATGGATTTTATTAATTTCCCATTGTAATTTATTGCACTGATGTATGATGTTTCATGGGTGCCCGAGATTCTTCTGATCTTATTCCAGACTTGTTTGATGGGTGTGCGGTGGTTTATGGATGACACATAGGTCATCCAGGATTCCCTTTTGGCATCCTTTATCACCTGTCGAGCCTTTGCCCTCAGTCGCCGAAAAGCTGCCAGATTTGTTGCAGTGGGATGCTTATTAAAAATACGCAGTGCCCGTTTCCTTCTTTTTACAGCTGTTTTGCATTCATCGTTCCACCATGGAACTGGTGGACGATGCGGCTTTCCTGAAGATTTCGGGATGCACCTTTCTGCAGCAGTTATGATGGTGTTTGTAAAACACTTTGTATTCTGTACTGCATTGCGACTGGCATCAAAATTAAAATTCACTTCACTTTTAAAATCCGTCCAGCTAGCTTTTCGTAAAATCCATTTACGTGGATAGCGAAAGCTATTAACTGGACCTCTCTTCCTGATTAAAATGGGGAAGTGATCGCTTCCGCAAAGATCTAAGTGGACGGACATTGAAAACAGTGGCGCTATTACACTTGTGGAAATAAAAAGGTCGATGGAGGAGTATTCTCCATTAAAAGCATTAAAACGTGTTTTTTCACGGTCGTTTAATAAAATCAGATTAAAATCATCTAAAAATTTTTGCAAGAGACGCCCTCTACCATTATTGTCGGCCATCATGTCTCCCCAGAGGGTGTTATGGGCATTAAAATCCCCTAACAACACGAATGGCCTAGGTAGCTGACTGACTAGATCTTCTAGGTTGGTCCGAGTTACGGGTGCCCCTTCCGGAAGGTATAAATTACAGAACGTAATTTCCTCCGGAGTGGCCACAGTAAGGGCTATCGCCTGGAAGGGCGACTGCAGGTACACCTGGGAGGTGTAAAGGGCCACACAAAAAGTTTGGCTTCCAAACTACTCAGTCTATCGGCGTGATCGCTCCAGCCGTGGCGGTGGGGTGTTGATCGCAGTCAAATCCTCTATTAAGCATTGGTATCGCCATTCACTCCACGTCGGGCGACCTCCATGTCTTTTCCGTCTATCAACCCCCCAAGCCGCTCCGGCTCTCTGATCTGGAGCGCTTGGTGACCGATCAGCCGGCCATTTACGTAGGCGACTGGAATTCCAAACACCCGGACTTCGGGTGTGGTCATCGGAATTCTAACGGAGTCGCTCTCCGTAATTTTGCAAACATGGCGATGGCCTCGGTAGAAGCGCCGTTCGAGGCTACGCATCTTGGGAATCAGGGTCGCCAGAGTGATGACATTCTTGACTTCGCCCTGACGAAAAACTTTTACAACTTGACGACCCCACGAGTCATTAAAGCGCTTTCCTCCGACCACTATCCGATTAGGATAGACCTGACCACGCCGCACTCATCTTCTCCGCCTCCTTCGCCCATCATCCGAACGGATTGGAGAACGTTCACCACATTAACTGACGAGACGTTCGCCTCATTACCGCCTCTCACCGCACCCTCGGTGGAGCGCGTCAATGCGCAGGTTAGCCGGATCACGGGGGCGCTGCTCAGTGCCTACAAACTGGCATCTCTCCCGCGACCCCGTGCGAAGCCTGTGCTTCCCGTCCTTCCGCAATCCCTCATCGACCTCATTAGGGAGCGAAATCGCGCTAGGGGACGATGGCAGCGAAATCGCGACCCCACGGACCGACGTACCTACAATTTCCTCTCCCGTCAGGTGAAGAGAGGAATGACAGAACATCGCAGCGTGGAGTGGGGGAAGAAGGTCTCCTCCCTCTCGCTCGAGAATAGATCGACTTGGTATATGGCCAAGCGATTGACGAGGAAAGCACTGATCCCCACGCCCCTCAGGCACGACGACCGATTAATCCTCGACGCCGAAGCCAAGGCGGAACTATTCGCCGTTCATTTGGCCGGCACCATGACGTTACGGGAGGACTGGGCCCGGACGGAGACGGACGAGGAGGCTGAAGAGAACTTAACTTCTCTCAGCCTGTCTCCCCTTCCACCCCCAGTGCTCACAACGGACCATGAACTCCGACTCCTGCTCAAGGAACTCAACCCCCGTAAGGCTCCCGGCCTGGATAGGGTGGAGAACAGGATGCTCATGAACCTCTCTCCCTCAGCTGTTTCTTCCATCACACAGCTCTTTAATGCCTGCCTCACCCTTTCCCACTTCCCTTGGTCTTGGAAGAGGGGCCGAGTGGTCATGCTTCCCAAGCCAGGGAAGGATCCCTTGCTCCCGGCCAGCTACCGCCCCATCACTCTCCTCTCAAATCTCTCGAAGCTCTTCGAGAGGATTATTCTCTCCCGTTTCCATCACCACATCCGTTCCCGTGATCTCATTCGGGCGGACCAAATGGGGTTCCGACAAAAGACGTCGACATCCCACCAGATTCTTCGTCTGGTGGAAAACATCACCGACGGATTTAACGCTCGGAAGCGGACCGAAGTTCTCTTTTTGGACGTAGCCAAGGCCTTCGACCAGGTGTGGCTGGAAGGTCTGCTGCTTAAACTAGCCTCGATGGATTTTCCATTGTATCTGCAGAAGCTAGGCAGGAGCTTCCTACTCGGGAGATCCCTGCGAGTCGCGGTTCATGGCCGGCTTTCCTCAACCAAACGGCTCTCCTGTGGGGTCCCACAGGGTTCCACGTTGAGCCCGATCCTTTTCAACCTGTTTGTCAATGACCTTCCCTCTTCTCCACACAACCAAGTCTACATGTTCGCGGATGACACGGCCATCTCGTCTCAATCGAGGGTCGTCGACGTGGCTGTGAGACGTATCCAGGATCACCTAGATCTTATTCAAAAGTGGACGCTCACCTGGAAGGTTGACATAAACGCCGACAAAAGCGTGCATGTCAACTTTACCAGGAGGCCCAAATTTCAGCCTTCTTTCCGCCTCCGCCTTCGGGGCTCCCAGATACCTTTGCTCGCTAGCCACAAGTTTCTCGGTTTACACCTCGATAGTAAACTGACATGGGGTCTACACGTGCAGCAGGCGCTTCAAAAAGCATACGGAGTGAGGAAATTGCTCTCTCCATTACTATGCACAAATTCCAAATTAAGACTGGGTGAAAAACTTCGGCTGTATACCTCTATTGTTCGGCCAACCCTGCTGTACGGCTGCGAGCTGTTCTGCAACACAGCAAAGACACACCTATCCAAGTTAGAAACATTCCAGAACAAAACACTGCGCTACCTCACAAACACCTCCCGACTCGTTCCGGCTTACGAGATTAGACAAGCACACCGTATCCCAGCCATTCACGACTTCATCCGAAAGCGAGTCGCCGGTTTCGAGAAGTCCCTGATACACAGTCCACTCACGGTAAACATCTGGCAATATGACGCGACAAAGAAATGCAAGTTCAAACGCCCAAAGGAAATATCCTTCATTTGAGTAATGAGGCTTAAATCTGTTTTCTGTCCTGTCATTAATACTCATACTTTCATCCTCATCACACTTGAGAAAAAATGTCATGGGAAAAATTCTTCCCCTCCCCGCAGAAAGTCACTGCGGGGATTTATGCATATCCAATCTTAAAAGAGTTCCGGCGGCCCAGGGAAACTCACCCTGGTGCCGAATCTTCGCCGCGGGTCGCAAAGTCGCGATGTATTTTCCGCGCCTGGGAATAATACAACCCGCTAGGCCGTCGCTCTCGGAAGATTAACCTTTTCCGGGCAAAGGCGCCCGATCATCCCCTCCCCTTCTGCCGCCGCCGGTAAACACCAACACGGCTGGCGTAAACAACCGCCGGGGCCGCGAAGCCCCGTTACCTCCCCCCTCCTCCTGCTCGAGCGAAGTCAGCTGAGCGGAGGGATACGCTTGGCGAGTCGCCTGCTTCCCCATCCCCTACCCTTCCCTTTTTTCTTTTGTTTACATTTTCCTTGGTTCGAGTCATTCATCCTCATTACAGTAACTCGTTCGCGAGTTCTTTCGTCGGACTTGTTTCGCTATCTACCCCTTCTAGGATATACAGTATCGATACCAATTAATTTACACACAGACAAAAAGTTTGCAATGTCATGAATGTCGGCAAGGGCAGAGGAATCTCGCCCGGAACGGCACTCACTGTACGGAGCGGCAATTCCGCTCTGTAACAAGGAGCGATTGGGATTGGGAAAACCGCCGGCAGCGGACCAATGCGGCGTCACGCGGATCAGCCCGCGCGACTTAGGTCCCGGCCCCCGCCCCCACTTCAAACGCGTGGTTTTCAACCCGCGCGACTCCCGCTCCAGGCGCGACTAACGCCTCTCCTTACGTCTTCTCGGCGGCCACCCATCCCTCTCTTCCTACTCCTGGGCCGGTTCCACGGCCATTCCTATTCCCCACCCCTGGACCACGTTGCGCTGAACCGCAACCCTCTCCGGCGGCCGCAGCTTCTCGCCCGGCCTCTCATCCTTCGGCCTCAGCGCCTCCATCCGCCCCCGCCCCTCCCTCCACCAAGAGCCCAGGTCTCGGCACGTGGATGATGGGCGTATTAGACAGTCTCGCGAGTCTTTCGACGACGGCCGAGAAGAAGCTGTTTATCTTAAGGGAGATAAGCGTGATCCTAGATAATGGCTACTAATTTAAATTTAAATTTCAAAACTCTATCATTGGTATCTTGGAATGCCAATGGAATTCGCGGAAGGGCAATAGAGTTTCGCAACTTCATTTGCTCTGGCAGCTACGATGTCGTCGCTCTTCAAGAGACGCATCTATCCCACATACACAAGGTTTGGTTTCCGAACTACTCCGTCTATCGGCGTGACCACTCTGCCAATCATGGCGGGGTGCTCATCGCAGTCAAAAATTCAATTAGTCATTCCGTGCTGAACTCGGATGCTCTTAGCACGCTTCAAAGCATTGGTATCGCCATTCACACTGCGTCGGGCGATCTTCACCTGTTCTCGGTCTATCAACCTGCCTCCAAGAAGCTCGAGGTGGCTGATCTGGAGCGTCTTGTGTCCGACAAGCCGGCAATATACGTGGGCGACTGGAATTCCAAGCATCTGGACTTCGGATGCCGCCATGGGAATTCTAACGGACCAATTCTCCGTAATTTTGCAAACACGGCAATGGCCTCGGTAGAAGCACCCTTCGAGGCCACTCATTTGGGGTCCCGGGGACATCTGAGTGATGACATCCTCGACTTCGCCCTGACGAAAAATTTTTACAACTTGACTACCCCACGGGTAATAAAGGCGCTTACCTCCGACCATTATCCCATCAGGATAGACATCGCGACGGATCACTCGCTCGCTCCGCCACCCAAACCCATCATCCGAACGGATTTGCGGCTGTTCTCCTCATTGACTGACGAGACGTTCGCCTCATTACCGCCCCTCTCCGCGCCCACGGAGAGGAGTGTGAATGCGCAGGTTATCCGGATCACGGGCGCGATGAACAGTGCTTACCGCCTGGCATCGCTCCCGCGACCTCGCGCGAAGCCTGTGGTTCCTTCCCTTCCCCAGCCTCTCATAGACCTCATTCGGGAGCGAAATCGCGTTAGGGGACGATGGCAGCGCAATCGCGACCCGCTAGACAAACGAGAGAACAATTACCTCTCTCGCCAGGTGAAGAGAGGTATGACTGAGCACAGCGGTGAGGAGTGGGGGAAGAAAATCTCCTCCCTCTCGCTGGAAGATATGTCGACTTGGCGGATGGCCAAGCGACTGCTGAGGAAAGTGCCATTTCCCACGCCCCTCAGGCGAGACGATCAACTCCTCCATGACGCTGAAGCCAAGGCGGAGTTTTTTGCCGAGCACCTGGCCAGCACCATGACGTTACGTATGGACTGGGCCTATACAAAGACGGACGAGGAGGCGGATGAGAATTTAACCTCTCTCCACCTCTCTCCCCCACCACCCCCGGTCCATGCAACGGACAATGAATTGAGACTCCTCATAAAGGGATTAAATCCGCGGAAGGCCCCCGGTTTAGACGAGGTCGGAAACCGGATGATCATGAACCTTTCACCATCAGCTGTTTCTTCAATCACACAGCTCTTTAATGCCTGCCTTTCCATCTCCCACTTCCCCTGGTCGTGGAAGAGAGGCCGAGTGGTCATGATTCCTAAGCCAGGGAAGGATCCCTCGCGCCCAGCCAGCTACCGACCCATCACCCTCCTTTCTAATCTTTCGAAGTTATTCGAAAAGATTATCCTCGCCCGCTTCCATCACCACATCCGCTCCCATGATCTCTTTCGGGCGGACCAGATGGGATTTAGACAAAAGACGTCCACAACCCACCAAATTCTTCGTTTGGTGGAAAACATCACTGACGGCTACAATGCTCGGATGCGAACCGAGGTCCTCTTCCTTGACGTGGCGAAGGCCTTCGACCAGGTGTGGCACGAAGGCCTGCTGCTTAAACTTGCCGCAATGGATTTTCCATTGTATCTGCAAAAGCTAGGCAGGAGCTTCCTCTTTGGAAGATCCCTGCGAGTCGCGGTAGAAGGCCGGCTTTCCCAAACCAGAAGGATCACTTGTGGTGTCCCCCAGGGATCCACTTTGAGTCCTATCCTCTTCAACCTCTATGTCAATGATCTCCCATCATCTCCACATACCCAAGTCAACATGTTCGCGGACGACACTGCGATTTCTTCACAATCGCGGGTCGTCGACGTGGCTGTAAGACGCATCCAAGATCACTTGAATCTTCTGCAAAAGTGGACGCTGGATTGGAAGATTGACATAAACGCCGACAAAAGCGTGCATGTCAACTTCACAAAAAGGCCAAAATTTCAACCTTCCTTCCGCCTCCATCTGAGAGGCTCCCAGATACCATTGCTTTCCAGCCATAAATTCCTAGGGCTACATCTCGACAGTAAGCTCACATGGGGGTTGCACGTGCAGCAGGCTCTGCGTAAAGCAAGCGGTGTGAGGAAATTGCTCGCGCCGCTGTTAAATCAAAATTCTAAATTAAAATTGGGTGACAAAATTCGGCTTTATACCTCTATTATTCGGCCAACCCTGCTGTACGGCTGTGAGTTGTTTGGTAACACAGTCAAAACAAACAGGACTAAACTAGAAACATTTCAAAATAAAACACTACGCTTCATCACAAACCAGCCCCGACTCGTGCCGGCATACGAAATTAGGAATGCACACCGGATCCCGGCCATACACGGCTTCATTCGAAGAAGAGTCGCAAGCTTTGAGAAGTCCCTTGCAAATACTCCGCACACAATTAATCTTTGGAACTACAACGCGGCAATAAAATGTAAATTTAAACGCCCAAAAGAAATTCTCCTTATTTAGAGATGATAAGGTTTAATCTGTTTCGCTGTCCTTTCCCTCACACTAATCTAATCATATACATAATTTTGATAAAAGATGTCATGGGAACAAGTCTTCCCCCACCCCGCAGGAAGTCACTGCGGGGTGGAACCATCCCCACCCGAGCCCAACTAGGCCGGGTGCTACGCCACCATATACAAAAAGAGTTCCGGATACGCGGGGTATCACCGGCCCCGCGTGAAATCCCCGCGGACTAAATTAGTTCGCGGGACGTACCCCTGGCGGGAAAGCGACCCGCCGGGCATCCTTCTCCGCTGCCTACGAGGCGGCGGCCGCCGCCGGGCAAAACCGCCCGATATCTTCCCCCCCCTTCCGCCACCGGCAAAGTCGCCGGTGTTTACATACATCGGGGCGTAAACACCGCCCCGATGCCTCCCCCTCCCCCCGTCCCGGCGAAGTCAGCTGGGCGGAGGCCAATTAAGGCCAGGTAGCCTGCTTCCCCTTCCCCTTCCCTTCCCTTTTTCTTTTCTTTTTACCGTTTTGTTTTTGTTTGTAAGTCACGTCGTCCTCATATCAAACTCCGCTCGCGGAGTCTTTCGTCTGCTTCTTTCGCTCACGACACCTTCTAGGTCACACGGTATCTAGACAAATTAATTCGCACCCACACAACAAATCTGTAATGCCATTAGAGTCGCAAGGGGCGGAGGAATCTCGCCCGGAACGACTTCAGTAACAACCTGTGCGGCTATTTCCGCACTAGCCAGGAGAGGTCTGAGGTCTGAGGAATTCCTCCTTTTCAAGAGGAAACTGTGGCTCGCGCAGAGCCACTGAACAGTCAGGGAGGCCCTTCTCAGGGCCAAACTGCACCCCAACCTGCTCCCCATCCGCAGGACCCACGACGCCGCCCCGCGGCATTCTTGACCGCGGAGGAGTCGCTCCTCAAGCGACAAAAGATGCAGTCGGTTCCCACGGTACCGACGAGCAATCGCTACGCTCCGCTGCTGCAGGAGGAAGCTGAGGCCACCCAGGAGACTACGCCGGCACCTGAGGAGATGGAGACGGCCGACTCACCGTTCCTTCGGGCGCCACCCAAGGCGCCGTCCCTAGTGGTCTACGAGACCTGCTCCACTAGCGAGCTTCGCACCCTCATCCGCGGCCTGGTCACGGACAAAAACTTTGTCGTAACCAAAACCCGGGAGAAGCAGGCCATGCGGGTAATTTTTAACAACATGCGCGACTATCGCGCGGTCAAGGAGGCGCTACTGCTACAGCGCGCCCAAATCTCCTCCAGCAACCTCGAGGAGCAGGAGAAAGTAAAGCACTTCGTCATCCGCGGCTTTGAGGCCGCCGACCAACCGGCCGAGATCTTCGAGGGACTCGAGGCCAAGGGCATTGCGGTCCGCAAAGTCCGCAACCTGCGAGGCAACGCGCGGCAGCCCTCGGACGCCTTTGTTGCCGCCATTGCTATGACCCCGGAGTGGCCCGTAAAAGGTCTGCGGGCCATCACGACCATCTACAATACGAGAGTCACCGTAAGGCCTTTCCGTTTTGACCGCCCGCAGATCTGCTAGGGCTGCTGCAGGTTCGGCCACGCCTCCGCACATTGCACGGCGCACCCAAGGTGCTACAAGTGTGCGGGAGCCCACTTCGGCAGAGACTGCAGCAAGCCGCGGGACCAGCCTGCGACATGCTGCAACTGCGGGGGAGATCACACTCCCTTCGCTCCCATTTGCCCCACCTTCATCGCTGAGATGAAGAGGATGGAGGGGAAGTCCCCCAGCACCACGAAGCCGGTGCCGGCGGCACCTGCCCGAATCCCGACCCTCGGGGTTCAGAACGCTTGGGGCAGAGGCAACGCCCCCCGATCGACGCAGCGGCAGCGACAGGCGCCGAGGGAGCGCTTGTCCCTTCCGATATATAAATGATTTAGCGGATAATATAAAGTGTAAGGAGATGCTCCGGTAAGAGGACGTATTTTGCGAAATCTGCTGGAAAGTTCGTATACGGAAAACGTCTACGAGAGAAGGGAGAGACTTAGCCGGCTTGCCGGCTGGAATCGCCAAAGTCCTCTTCCCCTCGGGAAGGGACATGGAGAACACCACCGCGACTGGCGCGGGTACTGTCGGTAGACCACCTCCGGCAGCCCAGACCACCGGGAGCTCCACGGCCTCGACCTCAGCATCTGCGGCGCCCGTCGCCTCCGCTGTCAGCGAGGGAGCGCCCAGTGCGGACCCCAGACTGCGGGCGCGGAAGCAAGCACCCTTCGTCACCGTCGAGGAGAGTGTGAGGAAGCGTCGGTGCATGGAGCTGCCCACCATCCCCACCAGGAATAGATATGAGCCACTGTTGTCCGTCCCGGACAATGGCGAGGGAACCTCCTCGGGAGCCCCCACGGACATGGACACCACAGAGGCCCCGCCTCCCAAGCCTAAGAAGCCACCGCCACTGCTGGTGTACGACGTATCCAGCATCAGGGAGCTGCGCAACCTGATCAGGCCGGTGGTCAAGGACCAAGACTTCACCTTGGCGAAGCAGCGGGACGCTGTCCGCCTGTGTCTGAAGACCGGAGAGGACTTCGCAGCCGTCCACGCCCTGCTGTTCGGGAAGGGGGCGCAGATCTCCACCTGGGGAGAGAAAAGCGAGAAGCTGATCAGCTTCCTAATACGGGGGGACGACCCAACCACCACGGCAACGGACCTGCTTGAGGACCTAGGGGCTCTTGGCATCCCGGTAAAGAGGGTCCGGCAGATCAAGGGGAAGGACAGAGCCCCCTTGGCGGTGTACGTAGCAGCGATTCCCTCCACCCCGGATTGGCGCCCGAAGGACATCACCGGCCTCCACTATGTGGGGAACTGCAGGGTCACGGTCCGGCCCTACAGACAGGAGGACCCGCAGATGTGCTTTCGGTGCAACCGCTTCGGGCATGCGTCGACCCACTGCTTCTCGGCTCCGCGCTGCTATAAGTGCGCCGGACCGCATGAGGGCTCCTCCTGCGAGGCCTCGGACCCCTCGCAGCTCCGCTGCTGCAACTGCGGGGGTAACCACCCAGCCTTCTCGAAGGACTGCGCTGTGTATGCGAGGGAGGCTGCCAAAAAGCGGGCGAGGCTCGCGGGTACGAAAGCAGCACGGAAGTCACCACACCAGCTACCACCTGCGCCGCCGGCGCGGTCACACCCCTCGTTCGGGAAGACCAATGCCTGGGGTAGAGGGGACGCAGAGCGCCCACCGCCCAAGGACCGCCTTGCCGGGCCATCGCCGCTCCATCCGCCGACGATGGAGGAGTTCCCTCCTCTAAGGACGGTGCATAACCGGCCGACTGCGGCCGTGCCTGAACCCACCGTCCCTCTGAGGCAGCGACGCCGCGGCCGCGGCGCAGCAGCAGCGGACGAGACCAGCCACCCAGGGAGGGAGGACTCCCTCCACATGGTGCTCCACACCCTCACCAGCATCACCACAGCGCTGACCCAGCAGCTGGCCGCCCTAGGCGACGTGCTTCACCGACTTCAGCTTACATTGCCCCGCGATGGAGCACACCCGTAGTCGGCAGAAGAAGAGCAGCACCATCGCCACCTGGAACGCAGGTGGCGCTATCATCCGCAAGACCCCGGAGCTGCTGGCATTCGCCAACAGCCACGGTGTGATGGCGATCCTCGTTCAGGAGACCTTTCTGAGGCCGGGAATCGCCTGGCGAGTTCCTGGCTTCAACGTCTTCCGGAGCGACCGGGTCCTATCCCGGGGAGGAGGGACGGCGGTTCTTGTCCGGGAATCCCTTCCTGCCCACGAAGAGGTGCTCACCCTATCGTCAATGGAGGCCACGGCTGTGGTGATAGAGGTGGAGGGCCGCCCGACCAGGATAGTTTCCTGCTACCTGGCCCCTCACCGTCGGCTTCACCCACAAGACCTGGAGGAGGTCTTCCGATCCCCGATGGCTGTCATAGCCGGCGGGGACCTGAACGCGAAACATGAAGACTTCCATTGTGTGACGGGCAACACCAGGGGGACGGCGCTGCGGAAGTGGCTTCACGACTGCGGCGTGGGGTTTACAGCCCCGTTCCAACCGACCCACTATCAGCCCGACGGGAGGGGTGATGTCCTGGACTTCGTCCTGCATAGGGGCCTGCGTTGCAGCATCACCACCACAACCTTCCGGTGCTTGTCCAGTGATCATAACCCGGTCCTGGTCCGGCTGGGGGCCAGGATGCGGCAGCTGCCGCCCAGAGTAAGGTATCACTATTCCAGTACGGACTGGGCCGACTTCCGGGAGAAGCTAGTGGACGACCTGCCGGAGTCCATCCCGGACCTGGACTCGCCCGCTGCTATAGATGGGTGCGTTGCAGACCTCACCGCCCGCCTCACCAAGGCAGCCTCCGCCGCCGTCCCAACGTCGGTGACAGTCACCGCGGACCACCTCCAGCTCCCGCCCCACATCCTCCGGGAGATTCGGCTGAAAAACACCATCAGACGCCGCTTCCAGCTCTCTGTCTGCCCCCGGCTGCGCCGAGTCCTGTGCGCCATGCAACACCGCATCCGGGACCACATTTCGGAGCACAGGAGGCAGAGCTGGGAGAAGAAGCTGGGGTCCCTCCTTGTCGCTGACGGCTCCATCTGGCGGATGGCATCGGCTCTGCGCCGTAACGCGCAGGACACCAGGGAACCACCCATCGTAACCCCTACCGGGCTCGCCTGCTCAGCCGAGGAGAAGGCGGAGAGACTCGCAGACCACCTGGAGGAGGTCTTCACCCCGGACCACCCGCCTGACGACACCCAGGAGGAGGAGTGCGCCGCACTGGACTCGCCTGAGGTGAGCCCGGAAGACGTGGGGACGGCGCTCCGGGCTCTTCGCCTCCGCAAGGCCCCGGGAGAGGATGGGATCCGGAATGAGGTGATCCGGCAGATCCCCAGGGCCTTCGGGACGTGGCTGGCAGTACTCTTCACTGCCTGCTTCAGAATAGGCCATTTTCCCACGGCGTGGAAGTCCGCTCGGGTTATCTGCCTGCAGAAGCAGGGGAAATCTCCCTCTGAGGCCTGCAATTACCGCCCGATCTCGCTGCTCAGTGGCCTGGGAAAGCTCTTCGAAAGAATCTTTCTCAGGCACCTGATGCAGCACACGGAGGTGGAGAACATCCTGCCACCCCAGCAGTTCGGATTTCGCTCCGAACACGCGACCAGTCACCAGCTCACTCGGGTATGTGAGTTCGTCACTGACGGCTTCAACCGGCGCTGCTCTTCCGCCGGGGCCTTCTTCGACATCTCCAAGGCCTTTGATCGCGTGTGGCACGGCGGTCTCCGGCGGAAGATGGAGACGTTCCACTACCCGAGCTGGCAGCGGAGGCTGGTGGGGAGCTACCTCCGCGGGAGGAGATTCCGGGTCGTCTGGCAGCAGCACGCTGTGTCTTCCTGGAGGAGTATCTCTTCAGGTGTTCCGCAGGGATCGGTCCTCGGGCCGGTCCTTTTTAACATCTTCACGGCCGACATCCCGAAGGACCTAGGCTGGAACACCATGCTGGCCCTGTACGCGGATGATGCAGCCATCATCGCGCGCTCAATGCAGCAGCACCTTGCGGTGAAATACCTGCAAGCGGCCATATACCAACTGATGGACTGGTACAGGGCCTGGAGGATAGAGATAAACTCCGGGAAGACACAAACCATCCTGTTCTACACAGGAGGCAGCGAGGACCCGGATGGAGTCATCGTTGAGGCCGACCAGCTGCCCTGGCGAGAGTCAGTCACCTACCTGGGGGTGACCCTCGACAGCCGGCTCCGCTTCGCCGAGAACACCCGGCGCTTCTCCAGGAGAGCCCAGAGCGCGCGAGCGGCGCTCTCACCACTCCTGCGGGCCCCTGACATCCCGCTGCGGAGGAAGCTCCATATCTTTAGGGCCGTCATCTCCTCCGCCCTCCTGTATGCCTCTCCGGCGTGGAGCGGGCGCCTCTCGAGCCGCTCGATCCGTCGCCTAGAGATCGCAGAGAGGGCCTGCCTGCGAACCATCCTAAACGTGGGATGGGTAATCGCAAACGAGGCCCTTTACGCCCTCACGGACACCACCCCGCTCCGAGAAAGGATGGCCGCCGCTGCCAGGCGCTTCTTCTCGGCCCTACAGACGAAGACGGCCCCGGAGCTGCGGAGACTGGGGACAAACACCACGTCAACTTGGGACCGGCACCGCCGCCCAAGATCGGCCACGGACCTGGCCGAGGACCTCCCCCCGCCGAAGCGCAGGAGGAATAACTAGCGGGCATCTGGCCCCTCCGCGGTGGACACGATCGGATGAAAGGACGTCACCCCCATGCAGAGACCCGAAGGAGTCAGCCATGGGTAGAATCCGAGGCTCGCACCCTCGGCACAGCTTACGACCTAGGTGCTTTATAAAAAAAAAAAAAAAAAATATATATATAAATAAAAAGAAAAAAATAAATAAAAAATAAAGTGTAAAGTTAGACTCTTCGCGGATGACACACTTGTGTATGGAGAAATCAACACAATACACGATCAGGAGAAATTGCAAAGGGACCTTCAGGCTATCACGAAATGGTGTAAAGATTGGCAACTCGATCTGAATATAAAGAAATGCGCCGCAATGAACTTCACGCGCTCCACGAATTTCAACCGTTACCCGTACCAAATATCCGAACTAAAGCTAAAATACGTCAATAGCTACAAATACCTAGGAGTAATTCTCAGTAGCAATTTGTCTAGTAGAGAGCATATCAAATCCGTTATAGCATCGACAAACAGAATTCAAGGGCTTTCCTCTAGAGTCCTGCGGGGATGCCCCTCGAATGTGAAGGAAATCGCATACTTTTCCCTAATACGACCCATCGTGGAATACTGTTGCGCCGTCTGGGACCCTTTCGAGGAGGGCCTAACTAGAGAGCTCGAAATGGTTCAGCGTAGAGCGGCTAGATTTGTAAAAGGAGAATATCGGTATGATGCGAGTGTATCAGAGTTATTGAGAGATCTGAAATGGCAGACGTTGAAGAGTAGAAGAATTGAATACAAGAGGAAACTATTTGAAAAATTTGAAAGCTCCGAATTCGTTGAAGACGTACGCGGCATAGTCGTCCCCATCGGTGTTAGTGAACGTAATGTTAGATCACAGTGCAGGAGAAAATATCTCGAAATTACCGCTAGAACAGAGAAATACTACCGATCCTTTTTCCCAGACGCGATAAGACAATCCAACAGAGGAATTAGCTAGACTTCACTTTGTGTTGTGACACCCCCTGCCAAACGCTTCTAGCGGCTTGCAGGGTATTTATGTAAATGTAAATGTTTATGTAAATTATTTATTTTACTATTATGTTTTTGTATTTTATTGTTCTATTTTAATTTATTGTCTGTTATGATATTCAGTGTAATTGGCCTAGTGCTGTATCTGAACTTATGCTAATAAATAAATAAATTAGAGCTCATTCGAGGATTAACACTAGGACGGCGGGCGCGGTCATTTTGACCGCACGGCTTTGCATTTTATCTCGATGTGTTCTTGTTTTTTCTCCGATCTCTTTCCCTTTTTCTGACTTTTATTATATTAATGTCAAGCACAATTCAGCTTTTTTTACGCTGATGCCTGTAATACTTTTTTATTTACAAGCCTTACCTTACCTGGCGGCAGAGGTCATTTTGATCGCTGCTCGTTTTTCCTCACCCGTCTTTAGATTATTACAGCAGATCTTCATTTGTCTGTCATTTTTTTGTCATCGGCAGTTACGTTCGTCGTATCTACATTGTATCTAACTTATTATCTGATTCCACACTAATGATGCTGGCGAATATTATTACGCTCACCGGTTAGTGCACTGCGACTCCTTATTGATAATTCCATGAGCACGCACATGAAGAAATGTACTGAAGCTGAGGCAAAAAGGCAAACAAATAACCAATCGCTAATTAATTAAGTTGATTTCAATCTTTGTGTAAATTTTCCCGCTTAAAAACTACGGAGAAATAACGAGCGGTCAAAATGACCGCCTCCGCCGTTCACGGGGCGTCGTCCGGTCCCGCCGTCCTAGTGTTAACCGCAATAATATCCTCTTCGACGGCAGTTCACCTTCGAGACCACCGAGACCTTCAGAGACCTTCGAGACCACCGAGACCTTCAGAGACCTTCGAGAACATCGAGACCTCCAGAATCTCCACGGCCCCGAATTTTGCTTCCACCTTCTTTGAATTTCAGGAGAAACCCGTTAGAAACTGAGGAAATAGCCCCCACCAGCGGTAAGCTCTCAGCGTTCTACGGTGACTCATAGGAGTTCACGGAGCAGAGCGTGCGCTCAGAGTGGTTTCGAGTAGCGTTCGGGCCAAGCCCCCACCAGCGGTAAGCGCCGGACGCAAAAGATACCCCTGGCCACCCTACGGGCCCCATAGCGGGTATTTTCTCTCACCTTCGGGTCTGAGCATAGGGACGACTCGGAAGGCGTTCGGTAGGGCCCCTCCAGTGGTAACCCTCCTTACGAACCGCCGAGCCGAAGAGGGCTCGCCCTCAAGGTTTTAGCTTAGAATAGCGGCTCTCCCGCCCTAGGGCCCATCCCTCCACTTTTCGGCTGAAAACACTGCACGCGGGGCTAGGCTAACCCAGACCCTCACCCGCAGCTAGTAAGCCAGCCGCACCCGGCAGAGGTCGCTCTCGACCCACCTCCTCTTTTCTCTTTTCCTTCCAGGCCAACCCCCCCAACAATAAAGTGTAGCTAGATTAGGTCGAAAAAGGCCCCTTCAGGGCCCCTTACGCTCTAGTTTTTCTGTGCACGTGTTTTTTATCCCACCCACCCCCCACCCACCTCTCTTTCAGATCCCGGCCTAGCAGGCCCAACAAATAAAAGTCACCCAAACCTCTCCCCTCTAACATCCACCCCGCTACCCAACCACAGTTACTCCCAAATATAGACTCCATTCCTTTTCAGCTCTCAACGATCAACGTCTCCAAGATTCCTCCCACAGGCAAGGACTTAGGGGGGGGGGTTCAATAACAATCCTTACTTATTGCAGGAGTACAGGGCTTTTAAGGAGCAGAAAATGCCCGCCACCTACTTCTTGCGGAAGCCGCAGCAAGAGGACGAAGAAGGCTTCCGAGAGGTAACGGGGAAGAAGGAGCGCAGGAAGAAGAACCGCACCCCGACAACCGCCACCTCCCCCACCCCACCAAGCAGCCCCAACCCAACCCCCAAACCTAGAACCCCTACACCGAAGCCACCCTCTACCTCACCCGTTCCCAGACCCCGAACCTCCCTATCCCACCCCCCAACCCAGAAACCGCGAACCCCCATCCCCTCACCCATTCCCATCCCGCTTTCCCCCCTCCCCCGCAGCTTCACCTCCAGCGCCCCCACTGACCCAAGGATCGCCCACCCCAAACCTCAACGCCCCACTCCCGCTCCTGCGCCCACGCCGCAAAGACCGACACCTCACCCCACCCACCCCACCTACCTCCTATTCGAGAACCTGCCACCGACTATAACACAAAAGCTATTCTTCCATATACTGCTGCGGCTATTCTCGTTCATCACCGCAGGGGAGGTGACGCTTTCCCGGACCGAAAGAAAGGCCCGCATAAAAATCGCTGCCGACCTCGCAACCCGGATTATGGAGGGGAAGAGGAGAATAGAGGAGGCGCTGGGATCCCCGATAAAGATCTCCACAACGGAGAGACCATTAAGAGGACCCAGGACCGCGCAGCCTCCGGATTTCACGGTCGTCATCCGCGGAGTGGACCTGGAGATCGAGATGGAGGACGTCGAGGAGGCGCTGAAACTCAAGGGTGTCGGGTACACAAGGCTCTGGAGAATCAAATCCAGAGCCACAGGTAAGCTGACCAACCTAATAAAGGTGGTCACGCCCTCCAAGGAGGCACTCTCCGACCTACTGCAAACAGGACTCGGCATATTCGGGAGGAGGCATCACTGCGAACCCGCGCACCCGCCCCCCGCCCAGCCAGCCCAATGCGGACGCTGCCAGAGCTTCGAGCACGCGTCCCAAAATTGCAAGGGCAATCTCAAGTGCCCGAGATGCGGGAAGCCACACAGGGTAGGAGAATGCGAAGCAGAGGTGCTGAGATGCGCCAACTGTGGAGGAGACCACGCCGCCGGCAGCTGGAGCTGCCCAAGAAGACCAAAGGAGCCGACCACCCTGACCACCACGGTGCCGCTGACGATGGCCCAGGACCCTGAGGAAACCAGCGAAGGAGGAACAAAGGACCCAAGAGACCCAGCAACAGTGAGGGATGTGGTGCGATTCATCAGTATCGTGATGACGAACGCCCACCCCACGGACAGAGCCTCTATGGGGCAAATCCTAAACCAAGCGGCAACCGCCGTATTTGGCCAGGAGGTCCACCTCCACTATAATCGAAACAGGGTCCACACCACCCTCACCTATGCTTCCCTCTTCCGGTAGGTCACCCGGAAGGCCGCAGCGGGAGCGCAGACCCAACATGGAGGACGACCATAGGATCGCCTTCGTCAACGCAAGGGGGGGCTACAACAGAAGAAACCCCTCCTTGCAGACCTCCTAGAGAGAAGGAACATCCTCTGCCTGGGAGTCGCCGAAACGTGCCTCAAGGCAAAAGACCGACTCCACATCCCGGGTCATACCATCCTGAGACGCGACGACTCCAAAAGGAACAGAGGAGTCGCCCTCATCATTCGAGAAGGAATCCCAACCACAAGGATGGAGCTCCCACCCAACATACGGCACGAGGATGCGATTATAGCCAGGCTAAGTCTCCCTACCACCATCCTAATAGGATGCATCCATGTCCCGAACGGCAGCGTTCTTCCCACAGAATTTTTCCAATACATGCAGGACACGAAGGAAAGATTCATCGTGATAGGAGACCTCAACGCCAGATCCTAGAACCTATGAGACAGCACCACCAGTGGACGAGGACGCCAACTGGAAGCCCTACTGTACTCCACCAACCTCGTCCGCCTCCCAATCCCTTCTCCCACCTTTTTCAGCCACCAAGGGACATCTTACCCGGACCACATCCTCATCAAGGCCAACGTCACCGGACTGGTAGGAGACGTCACAGTTGAGGACACCATAACGTCGGATCATCTACCGATCTCCTTCCCCATCGCCACGGAAGGGATCCCCAAGCGTAGGACCACCTTCACCAAACCCAACTGGAAAAAGGCCGATTGGGAAAAATACGAAGGAATGATCCGCGACCGGCTCCAACAGGAGGTTAAGCCCTCATCCGAGGAGGAGGTAACGGGCCTGATAAATGAAACCATTTTACAGGCCGACAGCAAATTCATCCCTAAGGATACGATCGACCCAAGGAAACCGCCCCTACCGGAACACATAGTAAAGCTGATTCGAGAGAACCGCCGAATCTACAGCACCCACAACAGGACAAAGGACGCGGCCCTCAAAACGGTGTGGAACCGCAACCAAGCGATAATAAGGAGAAAAGTCATCCAACACAAAGAGCAGGTATGGGAAAAAACGTGCAACTCCTTAGACTACAGGAACGGGACAAGCTTCTGGGAGACCTTCAAGGTCCTCAGCGGCCGAAAAAGGATCACGCGCTCCCACCTGATGGACGGCGACAGGGCTCTCATCTCAGCGACGGATCAGGCGAAAAAATTCCGGGACACGCTGGAGGAAATCCACACGCCGCCAACGGACGACAGGTTTTCCAAAAAATTCAAAACCAAGATCGAAAAACAGGTACACCTGACGATACTTCCCTCCCTAAAGGAAACCAGAGAGGAGGACGACGGCGGAAACAACATCTCCAAAGAGGACCTCCAGGAAGCGTTGAGCAGAACGAGGAACTCAGCCCCGGGCCCGGACGCCATCACGCAGCGCCACATTAAAAACTCTCCCACCCTCATGAATACCCTCCTCCTTCTGTTTAATGCATGCCTTAGTCTAGGATACTACCCGGAGGAGTGGAAGATGGCCACCACAGTCATGATACCCAAACCGGGTAAGGACGCCACATGCGCCACTAACTACCGGCCCATAAGTCTAACTAGCGTTCTAGGTAAGACCCTGGAAAGGATCATCGGAAAGAGGATTACGGCAAAGCTGGAGGAAGGAAGGGCAATACCAAACCACCAGTATGGCTTCCGCGCGCATAGATGCACCACGGACCCAGCAGCACTCTTAACCAACACAGCGATGGAGGCGATGAACAGGGGACATTGCACCACCGCCATCTTTTTGGACATCGAAAGAGCTTTCGATAAGCTCTGGCATGAAGGTTTGATCCACAAGATCTCCCAAAACCCACACCTCACCCCACTGACCATCAAATTCCTTACATCCTTCATTACAGACCGACAAGCCAGAGTGAAGGTGGGGGGAAGTCTCTCAACTCCATTTCAGATCAGAAGCGGCGTCCCCCAAGGGACAGTATTATCTCCACTGCTCTTCATCCTGTACTGCGCTGACATGCCCACCCCAATTAATCCACAGGTAACGCTCGCGCAATACGCCGACGACACCGCCCTATGGGCCACCGCCAGGGCTCCCGACACCGCGGCAAAATACCTGCAGACGGAGCTCACGAAGATGGCTAGGTGGATGACGCGATGGCGCCTTCGGCCGAACCCGGCCAAATCTATATTTATTACCTTCCAGAGAGGACGAGGACACGGGCGACATCCGGCTCCCCTCACCCTATGGGGCGAGAGAATCGGCCTGCAAACAAAGGGGAAATACCTCGGTATTACCCTCGATCAACATCTTTCTTTCGAGGCCCATCTGAGGGAAACTTTTATTAGGCCACTCTTCGAGTATGCGGCCGCAGCCATTACCCCGAGAAATGTATCGCGGATGAAAGAGATCGCCGGGATTGAGAGACGGATCCTGCGACAAGCGATGACCCTCCACCTACTGGCACCGGCAGAGGAGGTCTACAACGCGGCAGGGGTGGAGCCGGTCCTCCACCGGATGGCGAGACTGCGATGCAGAGCGTCGGAGAGGATGAGAACCTACATTCCCGAAACCTATACCAAAATCCTACAACCGCTTTCCCACATCCTTCCCAGACGAGCCCTTAAAAAAAAATTCCCATCCCCAGGTAGGGTCATAGCGGCGACGCTACCCCTATTCTTCCCGACCACCCCACCCATTACCCCTAAAACCACACTCCCTATTCCCGATCATCTTCTTCCGCAGCTCAACTGGCCCATAATTCGGGTAAAAAAGAGGAAAAGGAGGAACCGCCGGGGATGCTGACGCAGCCAACCCACCAGTGACAACCGACCAGTGACAAAACGAAGAAATAGAGATTATATAAGACACCTATTTACATCCTATCTATTTACATCCTGTTACGTTTACTGTTAATCCTTATATCTTTTAAATTATATTGTTACATTGTTATACTCTGAATTATATTTATATTTATTGTTAAACTTTAACTTATCTGTTACAACACCTAGTCAAGGCTGTCTATGGAAGGTTTTGCCGGGTTTCCCTTCCATCTTAGGGCGAATGCCAGACACGCCACCCCCGGAGAAAGAAGGTACAATACCACTTGGTTTATAAAGAAAAGAAAAACTTGCTACCTGAACCGACCCTGAAGAGGCTTTCTGCCTAAACAGGGCTTCCTCGGTCAGGCCCTTGTATACAAAAGAAAACAAAGCTGTAAACATACCACTGTAAAAAAATGAAATGTATGGGTCTACCGAGGAAATAAAAACCTTTGAATCGAATCGAATCGAATGAACTTCACGCGCTCCACGAATTTCAACCGTTACCCGTACCAAATATCCGAACTAAAGCTAAAATATGTCAATAGCTACAAATACCTAGGAGTAATTCTCAGTAGCAATTTGTCTAGTAGAGAGCATATCAAATACGTTATAGCATCGACAAACAGAATTCAAGGGCTTTCCTCTAGAGTCCTGCGGGGATGCCCCTCGAATGTGAAGGAAATCGCATACTTTTCCCTAATACGACCCATCGCGGAATACTGTTGCGCCGTCTGGGACCCTTTCGAGGAGGGCCTAACTAGAGAGCTCGAAATGGTTCAGCGTAGAGCGGCTAGATTTGTAAAAGGAGAATATCGGTATGATGCGAGTGTATCAGAGTTATTGAGAGATCTGAAATGGCAGACGTTGAGGAGTAGAAGAATTGAATACAAGAGGAAACTATTTGAAAAATTTGAAAGTTCCGAATTCGTTGAAGACGTACGCGGCATAGTCGTCCCCATCGGTGTTAGTGAACGTAATGTTAGATCACAGTGCAGGAGAAAATATCTCGAAATTACCGCTAGAACAGAGAAATACTACCGATCCTTTTTCCCAGACGCGATAAGACAATCCAACAGAGGAATTAGCTAGACTTCACTTGGTGTTGTGACACCCCCTGCCAAACGCTTCTAGCGGCTTGCAGGGTATTTATGTAAATGTAAATGTAAATGTCCGCGGAAAATTTTCCTCCGCTGCCAGAGGCCCGCCCAGTGATGCGGGACACGGCGGAAACCATCCGCCTCCCTCTCCCAGAGGTCCGGAGGAGAGCAACCCTTCCACCGCCCCCGCCAAACGTGGCGGGATCCCAACAGCAAATAATGGAGGCCCTTTTACCGGCCATCCATGCTCTCACGGCGGCGACTGCCGCCATGCAGCAGCAGATGCAGCAGCAGCAGCAGCTACTACAGGGGATTCTCTCCCAGCTCTCCTCTCTCCTTAATGGCCATCCATAGGAAGGGGAGGAGAACCGCTACATTCGCCACCTGGAACGTCGGTGGCGGAATCCGGGCAAAGACGCCGGAGCTGCTTCTTTTCCTGAAGCATCATGGCATTGCTGCTGCCATGCTTCAGGAGACGCACCTCCCAGAGGCGTCAACGTGGAGGGTCCCGGGATACAAGATATTCCGGACGGACAGGGTCTGCGCTCCGGGCTGCAGGCCATCCGGGGGCACGGCAATAATGGTCTCGACCGACTACGAGGCGTCGGAAATGGCCCTTCCCAAGCTGCAGTCCCTAGAAGCAACGGCGGTCCTTTTCAGGGCTGAAAAGGGCTACATCGCCCTTGTCTCTCTTTATCTCTCTCCATCCAGGCCGTTTCTACTGGCCGACATGGACGCCATCCTCGCATTGGGGCACCCGATCCTCTTGGGGGGGGACCTCAATGCAAAGAACCGCTCCTGGAACTGCAGGACCACGGATCGGAGAGGGAGAATGCTGCTGGACTGGGCCGGAACGACCGGAACGGGCGTTACGGGCCCACTGCACCCAACCCGCCTCAGCCACGCCGGCACGGGCACCGTAATAGACATCTTCTTGCACCGCGGGCTTCGCACCTCCCTTCACGTCTCGGCCCTTTCTGCCCTGCCGAGCGATCACAACCCCGTGATCGCTCACCTTGGCTTCAAGCCTCCACTGTTGCCGGAAGGAACATTCCCGGACTTCAGGTCAGCTGACTGGGAGACCTTCAGGCAGACTCTCGTCGATAGTCTTCCCACCGCCACTCCGGCCCTGGACACCCCCGAGGAGATTGATGGCTGCCTTCACGAGCTGAGGGAACTCATCATCGCATCGTCGGAAAAGGCCATTCCCCGGAAGCCGAGGAAGCAACGGAGTCACCTCGATCTTCCTTCTCCCATCCGCGAGGACATCCGCAAAAAGAACTGGGTGCGGCGCCGATACCAAGCCACGGGAGACCCCGTCATGCGGCGGCTGCTACGGCAGATGGAGAAGGACATCAGGGCTTCCATTAGCACGTTCAGGAGGGAGGCGTGGGAAACCAAGCTCTCCAACCTGAACACCGGGGATGGCTCCATCTGGCGGATGGCGAAGTCCCTCCGAGCCACGACGACCTACGACCCGCCGTTGCAGCACAACGGCACCCTTGCCATCACCCCGAGGGAGAAGGCAGAGGCAATGGCGTCCCACTTGGAAGGTGTCTTCCGGAACGAGGGGGCGGAAGAGGAAGACAGAGTGGACGCTCTCGGCCCTTTACAGGGCCATTACCAGCACCCCGCCAACGGCCCGGACCCGTCTCACGACACTCCGCCTCCGACCGTCACATCAGCGGACGTCGGAGCCGCCCTCAAGACGCTGCGATGCCGGAAGGCCCCCGGGCCTGACGGCATCAAGAACGAAGTCCTTCGGCTACTTCCCATCGCGGCTGGAGCCTGGCTAGCCCTCGTCTTCACCGCCTGCCTTCGCACGGGCCACTTCCCATCCCTGTGGAAGAACGCCGTCGTCGTCTGCATCCCGAAGACCAAGGCCGCCAAGGACCCGGGGAAATACCGGCCCATCTCCCTCCTGGACGGCCTTGGAAAGGTCTTCGAGAGGATACTGTTGCCTCACCTCACGCGCCACCTCGCCGGGAATAACATCCTCCCGGCGGAGCAATTTGGATTCCGCGAGGAGCACTCCACCACGCACCAGATTGCACGAGTCTGTAATTTTATTACGGACTCGTACAACAAGAGGCATCACGTCGCGGCGGCGTTCTTTGACGTGAGCAAGGCCTTTGACAGGGTCTGGCACCGGGGACTGGAGAGGAAAAATGCGGAACTTCCGCTTCCCAGAATGGCAGACGTCCATCGTCGTCAGCTACCTGAGCCGGCGCACCTTCCAGGTCCGATGGCGCGACGCCCTCTCTCCCAAGAAAAACATCGCGTCTGGCGTCCAGCAGGGAAGTGTGTTGGGGCCGACGCTATACAACACCTTCACTGCGGACGTGCCAAAGGACCATGGATGGAATACCATCATCGCCCTGTATGCTGACGACGCTGCCATTCTATGCACGTCCTCCCGGAAGCAGAAGGCCGCGGAATACCTCCAACGCGCCACAGATGCCCTCCTCGCCTGGTTTGCCGCCTCCAAACTGGAGGTGAACGCGGGCAAGACGCAGGGGGTCATCTTCACCAACTCGCCATCCGAGGACCCGGATGGCATCCTCATTGAAGGCGCCCAGATCCCGTGGAAGAGCGAGGCAACGTACCTCGGAGTCACTTTGGGCAGGCGGCTCCTCTTCACCAGCCATGCGCGCAAGGTGGCACACAAGGCCCTGGGCGCGAAATGCAGCCTCGCGCCGCTCCTTCGCAGCAACACCATCTCTGCCAAGAGGAAAACGGCCCTTTACAAGGCCATTATCCTGCCTGTGCTGGCTTACGCATCGCCGGCATGGAGCGGCCGGCTCTTCTGCAGGGGGAGGGTCCACATCCAAGCGGCAGAGAAAGCAGCTCTTCGGACAATCGCCAAGAGGAGGAACAGGGGCAAAGTGGCCGACCTCTACGCTTGGCTGGGCCTTCAGCCCATCCACACGACGCTGCGGAGATACGCGGCGAGGTTTTGGAAGGACGCGGCGGGAAAAACTCCGGCCATCATCAGAGACATCGCGTCGGCAACCCCACAACCCTGGGACCGGCACAAAAGGCCCCGCTCCTCAACGGGCGACGAGGACGACTTGCCACCCAAGAGGAGGAGAAGGATGTAAAAACGGCCCTTTTACGGGCCATACCAAGGACGCGGAAACAGGGCTAAAGAGAGCCCAAACGCCACGCTAGCATCTACTCCCTACAGCCACTTATGTGCCGCCTTTGGCGAGCAGTCGTGTGGCCCAAACACCCCTGCACCCAGCAGCAGGGAGTGCCTCCACATAGATGTCGAGACCATAACACCAGACACGAACGCCGATAGGGAATCCTACAACATGAACCTAGCTACCCAACAAAGGCCGAGCCGAGCGAGCGTAGAGACCAACGCGGAGCCAATGGAGGAGACTCTTAGGGAAAGGACCGACGGACAGAGAGCAGGGAACACATACACAGAATACACATCCACTACAACGCACAGGACGAAAGCACACGAACACTTCTACCCCTCACCCATAAGCACGCGAACAGGAAGGACATTCGGAATTAGCAAAGACAGAGACACGGACACAGAGAGCGAGGAGGAACATTTCCAGGAGCAAAAGCGGAAAGGAAAAAGCCACAAAAAAAAGGACAACCAAAACGCAGGAAACCGAAACCTCAACCACGCACAACAGATACGAAACACTAACAGAGGAGGAGCAGGAACAGGAAAGACCGCCACCAATCAAAATTCACATTACACAAAAAACTAAGCAGACCCTTCGTATATTACACCAAAGCACACAAAGAGGCATGGAGAGATGATTTGTCAGTAAGAAAGCGTATTTTGCAATCTTGCTGCGTTCCGCTCTCTTGAGAGATATAGTGACTATCCTGAGCCACTCCCTAGGTGACGACGGAGGGAGCTCAAGCTCACACTGTGGCGCAACCCGGCACTCTACCGTCTGCGATCACAAGCATCCTCTTCCCCTCGGGGAAGGAGAAGGCGGCTCACACCATGAGTGCAAGGGAGGCGGGCTCCCTGCCTGCTAGCACTCAGGTGACTCCTGGCACCTCGGGCACCCCAATGCCCCATGCTCCTGCTACCTCCTTGGCCAGGCCTCCGGTTCCTCCTGCGGGGGCCCATCCAGCGGACCCCAGGCTAAGCACAAGGCGCCCACAGCCTTTCCTAACTGCGGAGGAGTCGGCACACAAGCGGCAATGCCTCGCCGCCTCGATTGCGGTGCCGACTAGTAACCGCTATGCCCCGCTCATCCCCATCACCGTGGAGGAGGAGCGAGACTCTGCAGCTGCCTCCGGCGCCATGGACACCACGGAAGCGCCACCGCCCAAGGCGAAGCGGCCCCCGCCCATAATGGTTTATGAGGTTACCGGCTTGAGGGAGCTCCGGAACCTCATCCTTCCAGCGGTAAAGGACCTCACCTTCACCCTCACCAAGGTGGGGGAAGCGGTGCGCCTTCACCTGAAGACCGGGGAAGACTATGCGGCGGTTCGCTCTCTCCTGCTGGAGAAGGGTGCCCAGCTGTCCACCTGGGGCGACAAGGCGGATAGGCTGGCGACCTACCTCATCAGGACCCAGGACGAGTTCACTCCGGAGGCTGACGTCATGGAGGACCTGACCATCCTCGGTATCCCGGTAAAGAGGATCCGACAAATGAAGGGGAAGGACCGACAGCTCCTGCCTCTCTACGTCGCGTCAGTCACACCATCCCAGGAATGGAGACCCCAGGACATCACCGGGTTGTCCTACCTGGGAAACTGCAGGGTGCACATCCGCCCCTTCATTCACGAGACCCCGCAGATGTGCTACAGGTGCAACCGGTTCGGGCACTCGTCGGCATACTGTCACTCGGCACCCAGGTGCTACAAATGCGCTGGGTCGCACGAAGGAAAGGCCTGCACCTTACCAAAAACTACACCGGCAGTCTGCTGCAACTGCGGGGGGCAGCACCTTGCATTCTCCAGGGAATGCGGAATCTACGCCGCTGAGCTGGAGAAGGTGCAGCGGAGGCGGTTACCACGCCACCGTCCCCTGCCTGCTCAGCCCAAGCAATCACACCCTTCCTACGGGAGGGTCAACGCTTGGGGGAGGACGGATGTGGCCCGGACGGGCCTGATATCACCTGCGGAACACGGAGGGCGGAGGGAGACGCCACCACTCCTGACGATGAAGGACTACCCACCCCTCCCTGGGCAGCAGCAGACGAGGCAGCACGAGTCCGGGGAAAACTCAGCTACCCCACGTCGTCGGCGGCATCGCGTCTGTACGGCTGAGATACCGGCGGCTGTGGAGACACCCCGGGATGACTCCTTGAGCGCGGTCCTGCAGACACTGATAGGCATCACCACGGCGCTGTCCACACAGCTCTCGGCCCTGGGCAGAGTGCTCCAGCAGCTTCAACAGCCTCGCAATGGCCCCTAGGCAGAAGAGGGCATGCTGCACCATTGCCCTCTGGAATGCCGGGGGCAGCATCGTCCGCAAGACACCGGAGCTGCTGGTCTTCCTCCAGCGGCAGGGCGTGACGATGGCTCTCATCCAGGAGACGTTCCTGCGGCCGGGGCAGACCTGGAGAGTCCCGGGGTTTAGAGTCTTCCGGAGGGACAGGGAGGATGCGGCGATGACCAGGGGGGGCGGGACGGCTGTCCTGGTTAAGGAAGGCGTGCCGGCCCATGAGGAATGTCTAACAACAGGGCGCATAGAGACCACGGCTGTCGTGGTGGAGGTTGGCGGCTTCCCTACGCGGGTGGTTTCTTGCTACCTGCCGCCCTCAAAGCGGATGCGCCCAGAAGACCTGGAGGCAATCTTCGCCACTCACATGCCGGTGCTGGCGGGTGGAGACTTCAACGCCAAGCACCTAGAGTTCAACTCATCCACCTCGAACGCGAGGGGGGAAGTGCTGCGGAACTGGTTGGGCCAGACCGGGGTGGACATCGCCTCTCCATGTCAGCCCACACACTTTCATAACAGCGGCGAAGGGGATGTCCTGGACTTCGCCCTCCACAGAGGACTGCGCTTCCCGGTCCGCGCCTCGGCGATCCCGTGTCTCGCCAGCGACCACAACCCGGTGCTGGTCAGCGTGGGTGCCAGGGCGAGGCAGCTACCTCCAAGAACGGTCCGCCTCTACCAGCAGGCAGACTGGGATGGTTTCCGCCGTACGCTCACGGATAGCCTCCCGCCGAACATCCCCGAGCTGGCATCGCCGGGTGCCATCGAGGACTGTGTAGCGGAAATCACCACCTGCCTCACCCGCGCCGCGGATGCAGCAGTCCCGACCCGGGTGGTCACCGCACCTGACTATTTGGCGCTCCCCCAGTCTATTCTCCGGGAGATCCGGGAGAAAAACAGGGTGCGACGCCTTTTTCAACGCTCTGGCTGCCCCCATCTGCGCAGGGTATTACAGCGCATGCAACACCGGATCCGCGACGACATCGCTGCCCACAGAGAGAGGACTTGGACAAGGAAGCTGGCAGGAGTCTCCACTGACCCGGGTGCCCTGTGGAAATTGGCTGCGTCGCTGAGGCAGGACCGCACCGTCAGCGAGCCGCCCATCCGGACGCCGCACGGTCTCGCTTGCTCCCCAGAGGAGAAGGCGGAACACCTAGCCTGTCATCTCGAGGAGGTTTTCTCGCCAGGACACCCGCCTGATACCCTCGAGGCTGCCGATACCGCTGACATGGAACCCCCTGTCATCAAGGAGGATGACGTTGGGAGAGCGCTACGGTCGCTCCGGCCCAGGAAGGCGCCGGGAGTGGACGGTATAAAGAATGAGGTGCTGCGACAGATCCCGAGGGCATTCGGGGTCTGGCTGGCAGCAGTGTTCACGGCTTGCTTGCGGCTGAGTCACTTCCCCGAGCCCTGGAAGGAGGCGCGGGTCATCTGCCTTCACAAGCCTGGGAAGCCACGGGATGACGCTGGGAACTACCGCCCGATCTCCCTGCTCAGCGGACTGGGAAAACTCTTCGAGAGGATCTTCCTTCTGCATCTGCAGAGCTTCCTCTCGGAGAGGGACATCCTTCCCCCGCAGCAGTTCGGCTTCCGTTCGGAGCACGCCACAACACATCAGCTCTCCCGCGTCTGCGAGTTCATCACAGACGGGTTTAACCGGAAGTGCTCCTCGGCCGGAGCCTTCTTCGACATTTCAAAGGCCTTCGACCGCGTCTGGCATGGGGGCCTGCGGCTGAAGCTGCGGCGTTTGCAGTTTCCCGGATGGCAGCAGAATCTGGTGGCGGCTTACCTACGGGGCAGGACATTCAGAGTCTCCTGGTAGCACGCCGTGTCTTCCCGGAAGACCATAGCATCTGGAGTTCCGCAGGGGTCCGTCCTAGAACCGGTACTATTCAACATCTTCACGGCGGACATCCCGACGGACCTAGGGTGGAACACCATGCTAGCCCTGTACGCGGACGATGCAGCAGTCATATCACGGTCGCTTCAGCAGCGTCTTGCTGCTCAGTACCTGCAGAAGGCGATCTACCGGCTGCTGGACTGGTACAGGGAATGGCGTATTACCATCAACCCCGGGAAGACACAGACGATCCTGTTCTACGTAGGCGCGGACGAGGACCCGGACGGAGTCATTGTTGATACAGAACAGCTCCAGTGGCAGGACACGGCCACCTACCTGGGGGTGACGTTGGACTCCAGGCTGCGGTTCGGGGACCACGTCCGCGTAGCTGCCAGGAAGACACTCCAGAAGAGGGCGGCGCTGGCGCCGCTCCTAGGGGCCCCGCAGATACCCCTCCAGGGCAGACTGCGGATTCACCACGCTGTACTGGCCCCAACATTACTGTATGCGTCCCCTGCATGGAGCGGGAGGCTCGGGAAGTCCTCGCGTCAGCGGCTCTCAGTTGCTGAGAGAAGGTGCCTGCGATCCATCCTCAGGTTAGGATGGATAGGGAAAAACGAGGCTGTCTATGACGTAGCCGGCGCGCTCCCCCTGGACGTTCGTTTGGCGGAGGCAGCCCAGAAATTCTACGCGGCGCTGCTTGGCAAGAACTCCCCAGAACTTCGCCTACTGGGGGAAAACACCTGCTCACCCTGGGACCGACATCGTCGCCCGAGGTCGGCTACAGAGCTCGCAGAGGACCTCCCCCCGCCAAAAAGGCGGAGGACTAGTTAGGGCAGAGGGCCCATCCTGAGGAGGACATGTGCGGATTCAGGCTTGCACCTGCACGCAGAGGCACAAAGGAGCCAGTCGTGCGTCGAGGATGAAGGGGACACTCGCCTTCATCCTCTTTTCTCTCACTTTGGGCATGGAGAGAATCAGTGAGAGAGCTTTTTGCCTAAATTGTTGCGCCTCATTCAAAGCCATCTTGTGCTATTTACGCCAACCATCCGTACAGCGTGCGTCTCTGCCCCTGATTGTGTGTTCCACAACGGTCCCCTCCAGGGCCATTCTCGTCTTCCCGCCTCCGGCCTACGCCGACGGGGTCTTTCCCGACCCTTCCCCTGTGTTCTCCCCCCCACTTCCCTCCCACCCAGCGAGGATGCCGAAAAAGGGCGCCTCCTCCAAGAAGGCGGCCGGCCAGGTCCGGAAGCCCGTCCAGCTCCCCTCCGAGGGGTCCAGCGGGACGGACACCATCTCCGCTGTCGCCGTGGGCCATACCATCAGGTTTGGCCCCATCCACCTGCTGGCCGCTCGGCCAGCATTCGCCAATGCAGCCCCCTTGCCCGCTGCACCCGCCGCGCCTGCCGCCTCTGCCGCTCCACGCGCCGCCACCACATCCGCCGCCGCTGCACCCGTGGCGGCCCCGACGCCAACTGCCCCGGTTGAGACTCCTGCTCCTGGCTCCGGCCCTTGCGGGCCGGTGGTAAGTCGCTCCGTGCCCACCGTTCCTTTGCAGGCTTTAATGGCGCTGCAGACATATGCGACCAAACAAACGAGCCCGCTCGTATTAGCGGCCCCCAGTCACGCAAACGCGTCTCAGGAGATCGGCGACGGCTTCACCGTCGTCGACACACGAAAGGCTGCTAGCCTCAAGAGGATGAGGACTTCATCCATGGAGTCACTCACCTACACCTCCAACAGGTTCACCCCTATCTCGGCCGGGGAGGCAGTTCCGATGGACGTGGCCGCCCCGCCAAAGCCCGCGAAAATTCCGCCCCTCCTTCTGAGGGAAACTGAGAATTGGGAGGAGACGTACCGTAAGCTCGGCAGCGTGCTTGCGGTTCCCCCGATATGTAAAGCCCGCGGGATGAACACACTGGTTCTGCAGTGTGCGAGCGCTGCAGACTATAGGGCAGCCCGCGAGGTCCTTCAGACTCTGGGTTTACCCTTCTCAGGGTACCAGCTGCCGGAGGATCGCCTCCCCCAATACACCGTCCGGGGTCTTCACTCGAAGGCCCAGGCGGGATCAGTGAAACAAGCACTGGAAAACGCCGGCTGGGAGGTCCGATCGGTCACGCAGCTGACCACCACACGGCCTACCCAGACGGACAGGGCTTTGGGCGTGCGAACTGTCCCCAAAAGGCCGACGCCGGTTTTTCATGTGATCCTCGAAAAATGCGAGGATCACGCCGCCCTCTTAAACATCTCGGTTCTCCTGGGATACTCAGATGTCCAGGTCTCCACCTACAGAAAGCCTAAGAGCATCGTACAGTGCCACCGCTGCCAGGGGTTCGGTCACACCCGCAATTACTGCGAGGCTATTCCTCGCTGCGTCAAGTGCCTCGTGCCGCACCTGACGATAGACTGCCCGAAAAAAGATCGCGTTGCGCCGGCGCAATGCGTCAATTGCAAGGCTTATCACCCTGCCAATTACCGGGGTTGCCTTACTTACAAGGCAATTTCCGCAAACCGACGGCAGCGGACCAACTTAGCGCCGCGCGGATCAGCCCGCGCGACTTTTGTCCCGGCCCCGGCCCCCTCTTCCAACGCGTGGTTTCCGAGCCACGCGTCTCCCGCTCCAGGCGCAACTAGTGCGCCTGCTTACGTCTTTTCGGCCGCCTCCCATCCTTCTCTACCCACTCCTCGGCCGGCGCCCCGGCCATTCCAATTTCCCTCTCCTGGACCTCGTTGCGCTGCGGCGCAACCCTCTCCGGCGGCCGAAGCTTCTCGCCCGGCACCTGCTCCTTCGGCCTCAGCGCCTCCATCTGCTCCCGCCCCTCCCTCCACCCAGAGCCCAGGTCTCGGCGCGTGGATGATGGGCGTCCTCGACAGCCTCGCGTCTCTCCAGACGATGGCTGATAAAAAGCTGTATATCCTTAGGGAGATAAGCGTAATCCTGGATAATGGCTGTTAATCCAAATTTCCGAACTCTATCCTTGGTGTCTTGGAACGCCAATGGAATACGCGCAAGGGCAATAGTTTCGTAACTTCATTTGCTCTGGCAGCTATGATGTCGTAGCCCTTCAGGAGACGCATCTGTCCAACACAAATAAGGTTTGGTTTCCGAACTATTCCGTCTATCGGCGAGATCACACTGGCCGCACCGGCGGTGTGATCATCGCAGTAAAAAATTCAATTAAGCATTCCGTGCTGAACTCGGATGCTCTTAGCACGCTTCAAAGCATTGGTATCGCAATTCACTCTGCGTCGGGCGACCTACACATTTACTCAATCTATCAACCTGCCTCCAAGAGGCTCCAGGTGGCCGATCTGGAGCGTCTTGTTACCAACAAGCCGGCAATATACGTGGGCGACTGGAATTCCAAGCATCCGGACTTCGGATGCAGTCATCGGAATTCTAACGGAACCATTCTCCGTAATTTTGCGCACACGGCAATGGCCTCGGTAGAAGCACCCTTCGAGGCCACTCATTTGGGGTCCCGGGGACATCAGAGCGATGACATCCTCGACTTCGCCCTGACAAAAAAATTTTTATAACTTGACTACCCCACGTGTAATCAAGGCGCTTACCTCCGACCACTTTCCCATCAGGATAGACATTGCGACGGATCACTCGCTCGCTCCGCCTCCCAAACCCATCATCCGAACAGATTGGCGGCTGTTCACGTCATTGACTGACGAGACGTTCGCATCATTACCGCCCCTCGCCGTGCCCACGGAGAGGAGTGTGAACGCGCAGGTTAGCCGGATCACGGGCGCGATGAACAGTGCTTTCCGCCTGGCATCGCTCCCGAGACCTCGTGCGACGCCTGTGATTCCTTCCCTACCCCAGCCTCTCATAGATCTCATTCGGGAGCGAAATCGCGTTAGGGGACGATGGCAGCGAAATCGCGACCCGCTCGACAAACGTGAATACAATTACCTCTCTCGCCAGGTGAAGAGAGGTATGACTGAGCACAGCGGTGAAGAGTGGGGGAAGAAAATCTCCTCCCTCTCGCTGGAAGATATGTCGACTTGGCGGATGGCCAAGCGACTGACGAGGAAAGCGCCAATTCCCACGCCCCTCAGGCGGGACGATCAACTCCTCCATGACGCTGAAGCCAAGGCGGAGCTTTTTGCCGAGCATCTGGCCAGCACCATGACGCTACGTATGGACTGGGACCATACTAAGACGGACGAGGAGGCGGATGAGAATTTAAACTCTCTCTACCTTTCTCCCCCACCACCCCCGGTCCATGCAACGGACGAGGAACTACGACTCCTCATCAAGGGCTTGAATCCACGGAAGGCCCCCGGTTTAGACGAGGTCGGGAACCGGATGATCATGAACCTTTCACCGTCAGCTGTTTCTTCCATCACGCAGCTCTTCAATGCCTGCCTCTCCCTTTCCCACTTCCCTTGGTCGTGGAAGAGAGGTCGTGTGGCCATGATTCCTAAGCCGGGGAAGGATCCCTCGCTTCCAGCCAGCTATCGACCCATCACCCTCCTCTCCAATCTTTCGAAGCTGTTCGAAAAGATTATCCTTACCCGTTTCCATCACCACATCCGCTCCCATGATCTCATTCGGGCGGACCAGATGGGGTTCCGACAAAAGACGGCCACAACCCACCAAATTCTTCGTTTGGTGGAAAACATTACTGACGGCTACAATGCTCGGATGAGAACTGAGGTCCTCTTCCTTGACGTGGCGAAGGCCTTCGACCAGGTGTGGCACGAAGGCCTGCTACTTAAACTTGCCGCAATGGATTTTATAGTATCTGCAGAAGCTAGGCAGGAGCTTCCTCTTTGGGAGATCCCTGCGAGTCGCGGTAGAAGGCCGGCTTTCCCAAACCCGTAGGATTACTTGTGGTGTCCCCCAGGGATCCACGTTGAGTCCTATCCTCTTCAATCTTTACGTCAATGACCTCCCATCATCTCCACACACTCAAGTCTACATGTTCGCGGACGACACTGCGATTTCTTCACAATCGCGGGTCGTCGACGTGGCTGTAAGACGTATCCAAGATCATCTGAATCTTCTCCAAAAGTGGACGCTGGACTGGAAGATTGACATAAACGCCGACAAAAGCGTGCATGTCAACTTCACACGAAGGCCCAAATTTCAACCTTCTTTCCGCCTCCACCTGCGAGGCTCCAAGATACCATTGCTTTCCAGCCATAAATTCTTAGGGCTACACCTCGACAGCAAACTCTCATGGGGGTTGCACGTGCAGCAGGCACTGCGTAAAGCATGCGGCGTGAGGAAATTGCTCGCGCCGCTCCTAAGACAAAATTCAAAATTGAAACTGGGTGACAAAATTCGGCTGTATACATCTATCATTCGGCCCACCCTGCTGTACGGCTGCGAGTTGTTTGGCAACACGGCAAAGACGAACAGAACAAAATTAGAAACATTCCAAAACAAAACACTACGCTTCATCACGAACCAGCCCCGACTCGTACCGGCGTACGAAATTAGAATTGCACACCGGATCCCGGCCATTCACGACTTTATTCGAAGAAGGGTCGCGAGCTTCGAAAAGTCCCTTGTCAATACTCCGCACACGGTTAACATTTGGAATTATAACGCGGCCATAAAATGCAAATTTAAACGTCCCAAAGAAATACTCCTTATTTAACAAATAAGGATTACTCTGTATGCTATCCTTTCACTAACACTAATCCGCTCACCTCCATATGTGGTTTTAAAAAATGTCATGGGAACAAGTCTTCCCCCACTCCGCAGAAAGTCACTGCGGGGTGACCCTTCCTCACCCGGGCCCAACTAGGCCGGGTGCTCCGCCCACCCACCTGGGGTGGGCTCCCAAACGGAAAAAGAGTTCCGGATACGCGGGGTAAAAAAAACTGCCCCGCGTGAAAATACGCGATGTAGGGAACTTCGCGTAACGTACCCCTGGCGGGTAAGCGACCCGCCAGGCATCCCCTCTTCGCTTGCCTCCACGGCCAGCGACACTCCGGGCGAAGCAGCCCGATATCTTCCCTCCCCTTCCGCCGCCAGCTGGAGATTACAGCTGGTGTTTATAAACACCGGGGTGAAAGACACGCCCCGCTGCCTCCCCCTCCCCCGTCCCGGCGAAGTCAGCTTGGCGGGCCCCCAAGCAAGGCCAAGTAGCCTGCTCCCCTTTCCCTTTTTTTTTTTTTTTTTTTTCCTGTGTTTACATTATTTTTGTTTTCCTACGTCATCTCGCCCCCATAACAAACTCCGCTCGCGGAGTCTTTCGTCTGCTTCTTTCGCTCCGACACCTTCTAGGTAACACGGTATCTAGACAATTAATTCGCACCTACACAAACAGTCTGCAGTGTCATTAAAGTCGCAAGGGGCGGAGGAATCTCGCCCGGTACGACTTAAGTAACTATCTGTGCGGCTAATTCCGCACTAGCCAGGAGAGACCAGGACCAGGAAGAGGCATGACGAGACCTTCAGAGACCTTCGAGAACATCGAGACCTCCAGAATCTCCACGGCCCCGAATTTTGCTTCCACCTTCTTTGAATTTCAGGAGAAACCCGTTAGAAACTGAGGAAATAGCCCCCACCAGCGGTAAGCTCTCAGCGTTCTACGGTGACTCATAGGAGTTCACGGAGCAGAGCGTGCGCTCAGAGTGGTTTCGAGTAGCGTTCGGGCCAAGCCCCCACCAGCGGTAAGCGCCGGACGCAAAAGATACCCCTGGCCACCCTACGGGCCCCATAGCGGGTATTTTCTCTCACCTTCGGGTCTGAGCATAGGGACGACTCGGAAGGCGTTCGGTAGGGCCCCTCCAGTGGTAACCCTCCTTACGAACCGCCGAGCCGAAGAGGGCTCGCCCTCAAGGTTTTAGCTTAGAATAGCGGCTCTCCCGCCCTAGGGCCCATCCCTCCACTTTTCGGCTGAAAACACTGCACGCGGGGCTAGGCTAACCCAGACCCTCACCCGCAGCTAGTAAGCCAGCCGCACCCGGCAGAGGTCGCTCTCGACCCACCTCCTCTTTTCTCTTTTCCTTCCAGGCCAACCCCCCCAACAATAAAGTGTAGCTAGATTAGGTCGAAAAAGGCCCCTTCAGGGCCCCTTACGCTCTAGTTTTTCTGTGCACGTGTTTTTTATCCCACCCACCCCCCACCCACCTCTCTTTCAGATCCCGGCCTAGCAGGCCCAACAAATAAAAGTCACCCAAACCTCTCCCCTCTAACATCCACCCCGCTACCCAACCACAGTTACTCCCAAATATAGACTCCATTCCTTTTCAGCTCTCAACGATCAACGTCTCCAAGATTCCTCCCACAGGCAAGGACTTAGGGGGGGGGGTTCAATAACAATCCTTACTTATTGCAGGAGTACAGGGCTTTTAAGGAGCAGAAAATGCCCGCCACCTACTTCTTGCGGAAGCCGCAGCAAGAGGACGAAGAAGGCTTCCGAGAGGTAACGGGGAAGAAGGAGCGCAGGAAGAAGAACCGCACCCCGACAACCGCCACCTCCCCCACCCCACCAAGCAGCCCCAACCCAACCCCCAAACCTAGAACCCCTACACCGAAGCCACCCTCTACCTCACCCGTTCCCAGACCCCGAACCTCCCTATCCCACCCCCCAACCCAGAAACCGCGAACCCCCATCCCCTCACCCATTCCCATCCCGCTTTCCCCCCTCCCCCGCAGCTTCACCTCCAGCGCCCCCACTGACCCAAGGATCGCCCACCCCAAACCTCAACGCCCCACTCCCGCTCCTGCGCCCACGCCGCAAAGACCGACACCTCACCCCACCCACCCCACCTACCTCCTATTCGAGAACCTGCCACCGACTATAACACAAAAGCTTTTCTTCCATATACTGCTGCGGCTATTCTCGTTCATCACCGCAGGGGAGGTGACGCTTTTCCGGACCGAAAGAAAGGCCCGCATAAAAATCGCTGCCGACCTCGCAACCCGGATTATGGAGGGGAAGAGGAGAATAGAGGAGGCGCTGGGATCCCCGATAAAGATCTCCACAACGGAGAGACCATTAAGAGGACCCAGGACCGCGCAGCCTCCGGATTTCACGGTCGTCATCCGCGGAGTGGACCTGGAGATCGAGATGGAGGACGTCGAGGAGGCGCTGAAACTCAAGGGTGTCGGGTACACATGGCTCTGGAGAATCAAATCCAGAGCCACAGGTAAGCTGACCAACCTAATAAAGGTGGTCACGCCCTCCAAGGAGGCACTCTCCGACCTACTGCAAACAGGACTCGGCATATTCGGGAGGAGGCATCACTGCGAACCCGCGCACCCGCCCCCCGCCCAGCCAGCCCAATGCGGACGCTGCCAGAGCTTCGAGCACGCGTCCCAAAATTGCAAGGGCAATCTCAAGTGCCCGAGATGCGGGAAGCCACACAGGGTAGGAGAATGCGAAGCAGAGGTGCTGAGATGCGCCAACTGTGGAGGAGACCACGCCGCCGGCAGCTGGAGCTGCCCAAGAAGACCAAAGGAGCCGACCACCCTGACCACCACGGTGCCGCTGACGATGGCCCAGGACCCTGAGGAAACCAGCGAAGGAGGAACAAAGGACCCAAGAGACCCAGCAACAGTGAGGGATGTGGTGCGATTCATCAGTATCGTGATGACGAACGCCCACCCCACGGACAGAGCCTCTATGGGGCAAATCCTAAACCAAGCGGCAACCGCCGTATTTGGCCAGTAGGTCCACCTCCACTATAATCGAAACAGGGTCCACACCACCCTCACCTATGCTTCCCTCTTCCGGTAGGTCACCCGGAAGGCCGCAGCGGGAGCGCAGACCCAACATGGAGGACGACCATAGGATCGCCTTCGTCAACGCAAGGGGGGGCTACAACAGAAGAAACCCCTCCTTGCAGACCTCCTAGAGAGAAGGAACATCCTCTGCCTGGGAGTCGCCGAAACGTGCCTCAAGGCAAAAGACCGACTCCACATCCCGGGTCATACCATCCTGAGACGCGACGACTCCAAAAGGAACAGAGGAGTCGCCCTCATCATTCGAGAAGGAATCCCAACCACAAGGATGGAGCTCCCACCCAACATACGGCACGAGGATGCGATTATAGCCAGGCTAAGTCTCCCTACCACCATCCTAATAGGATGCATCCATGTCCCGAACGGCAGCGTTCTTCCCACAGAATTTTTCCAATACATGCAGGACACGAAGGAAAGATTCATCGTGATAGGAGACCTCAACGCCAGATCCTAGAACCTATGAGACAGCACCACCAGTGGACGAGGACGCCAACTGGAAGCCCTACTGTACTCCACCAACCTCGTCCGCCTCCCAATCCCTTCTCCCACCTTTTTCAGCCACCAAGGGACATCTTACCCGGACCACATCCTCATCAAGGCCAACGTCACCGGACTGGTAGGAGACGTCACAGTTGAGGACACCATAACGTCGGATCATCTACCGATCTCCTTCCCCATCGCCACGGAAGGGATCCCCAAGCGTAGGACCACCTTCACCAAACCCAACTGGAAAAAGGCCGATTGGGAAAAATACGAAGGAATGATCCGCGACCGGCTCCAACAGGAGGTTAAGCCCTCATCCGAGGAGGAGGTAACGGGCCTGATAAATGAAACCATTTTACAGGCCGACAGCAAATTCATCCCTAAGGATACGATCGACCCAAGGAAACCGCCCCTACCGGAACACATAGTAAAGCTGATTCGAGAGAACCGCCGAATCTACAGCACCCACAACAGGACAAAGGACGCGGCCCTCAAAACGGTGTGGAACCGCAACCAAGCGATAATAAGGAGAAAAGTCATCCAACACAAAGAGCAGGTATGGGAAAAAACGTGCAACTCCTTAGACTACAGGAACGGGACAAGCTTCTGGGAGACCTTCAAGGTCCTCAGCGGCCGAAAAAGGATCACGCGCTCCCACCTGATGGACGGCGACAGGGCTCTCATCTCAGCGACGGATCAGGCGAAAAAATTCCGGGACACGCTGGAGGAAATCCACACGCCGCCAACGGACGACAGGTTTTCCAAAAAATTCAAAACCAAGATCGAAAAACAGGTACACCTGACGATACTTCCCTCCCTAAAGGAAACCAGAGAGGAGGATGACGGCGGAAACAACATCTCCAAAGAGGACCTCCAGGAAGCGTTGAGCAGAACGAGGAACTCAGCCCCGGGCCCGGACGCCATCACGCAGCGCCACATTAAAAACTCTCCCACCCTCATGAATACCCTCCTCCTTCTGTTTAATGCATGCCTTAGTCTAGGATACTACCCGGAGGAGTGGAAGATGGCCACCACAGTCATGATACCCAAACCGGGTAAGGACGCCACATGTGCCACTAACTACCGGCCCATAAGTCTAACTAGCGTTCTAGGTAAGACCCTGGAAAGGATCATCGGAAAGAGGATTACGGCAAAGCTGGAGGAAGGAAGGGCAATACCAAACCACCAGTATGGCTTCCGCGCGCATAGATGCACCACGGACCCAGCAGCACTCTTAACCAACACAGCGATGGAGGCGATGAACAGGGGACATTGCACCACCGCCATCTTTTTGGACATCGAAAGAGCTTTCGATAAGCTCTGGCATGAAGGTTTGATCCACAAGATCTCCCAAAACCCAAACCTCACCCCACTGACCATCAAATTCCTTACATCCTTCATTACAGACCGACAAGCCAGAGTGAAGGTGGGGGGAAGTCTCTCAACTCCATTTCAGATCAGAAGCGGCGTCCCCCAAGGGACAGTATTATCTCCACTGCTCTTCATCCTGTACTGCGCTGACATGCCCACCCCAATTAATCCACAGGTAACGCTCGCGCAATACGCCGACGACACCGCCCTATGGGCCACCGCCAGGGCTCCCGACACCGCGGCAAAATACCTGCAGACGGAGCTCACGAAGATGGCTAGGTGGATGACGCGATGGCGCCTTCGGCCGAACCCGGCCAAATCTATATTTATTACCTTCCAGAGAGGACGAGGACACGGGCGAGAGAATCAGCCTGCAAACAAAGGGGAAATACCTCGGTATTACCCTCGATCAACACCTTTCTTTCGAGGCCCATCTGAGGGAAACGATCGCCTCAGGATGCCGTCGCAGCAACCTGATCCGAGCAGTTAGAGCGGGCGGAAAAGGTACGTCAGCACAAACAGCGGTGCACCTTTATAAAACTTTTATTAGGCCACTCTTCGAGTATGCGGCCGCAGCCATTACACCGAGAAATGTATCGCGGATGAAAGAGATCGCCGGGATTGAGAGACGGATCCTGCGACAAGCGATGACCCTCCACCTACTGGCACCGGCAAAGGAGGTCTACAACGCGGCAGGGGTGGAGCCGGTCCTCCACCGGATGGCGAGACTACGCTGCAGAGCATCGGAGAGGATGAGAACCTACATTCCCGAAACCTATACCAAAATCCTACAACCGCTTTCCCACATCCTTCCCAGACGAGCCCTTAAAAAAAAATTCCCATCCCCAGGTAGGGTCATAGCGGCGACGCTACCCCTATTCTTCCCGACCACCCCACCCATTACCCCTAAAACCACACTCCCTATTCCCGATCATCTTCTTCCACAGCTCAACTGGCCCATAATTCGGGTAAAAAAGAGGAAAAGGAGGAACCGCCGGGGATGCTGACGCAACCAACCCACCAGTGACAACCGACCAGTGACAAAACGAAGAAATAGAGATTATATAAGACACCTATTTACATCCTATCTATTTACATCCTGTTACGTTTACTGTTAATCCTTATATCTTTTAAATTATATTGTTATATTGTTATACTCTGAATTATATTTATATTTATTGTTAAACTTTAACTTATCTGTTACAACACCTAGTCAAGGCTGTCTATGGAAGGTTTTGCCGGGTTTCCCTTCCATCTTAGGGCGAATGCCAGACACCGCCACCCCCGGAGAAAGAAGGTACAATACCACTTGGTTTATAAAGAAAAGAAAAACTTGCTACCTGAACCGACCCTGAAGAGGCTTTCTGCCTAAACAGGGCTTCCTCGGTCAGGCCCTTGTATACAAAAGAAAACAAAGCTGTAAACATACCACTGTAAAAAATGAAATGTATGGGTCTACCGAGGAAATAAAAACCTTTGAATTGAATTGAATTGAAAGAGGCATTAGATGGGAGGGATGTCCGTAAGAAAGCTCTGCTAGATTGTTGCGATAATATTAAAGCCAACTTGGGCTATTCAGCTATATCCGTGCAGCGTGCGTTCCTGCCTTTTTGAGTGTCTGCGCCATTCCGGTCCTATTCAGGGCCACCCCTGTGCTTCCGCCTCCGGCCTGTGCCGACGGGGTCTTTCCCGGCCCGTTCCCCGTGTCTTTTCCCCCCCACTTCCCCCAAATCCACCAGGAGGATGCCGAAGAAGGGCTCCTCTGCCAAGAAGGCGGCCGGCCTGGCCCGCCTGCCCCCGCTCCACGCTGAGGGGACCACCCGCCCGGAGGCTGTCTCCGCGGTGCAGGTGGGCCATACCATCCGGTTTGGGCCCATCCACCTGCTCGCCGCGCCGGCCGCTTTCGCCAACGCAGCCCCCTTGCCCGCTGCACCCACCACGCCTGTAGCCTCTGCCGCTCCACGCGCCGCCACCTCTTCCACCGCCGCTGCTCCCGCGGCGTCCCGGTCCGCAGCTGCCGCCACGGTCGCAGTTGCCACTCCAGCTCCTGTCTCCGGCCCTGAGGGGTCGGCGGTGAGTAGTTCCGCGTCTCCCGTTCCTTTGCAGGCTTTAATGGCTCTGCAAACTTACGCGGCGCAACAAAAACGCCCGCTCATCTTAGCGACTCCCACCCACGCAAACGCGTCCCAGGAGCACGGCGACGGCTTCACCGTCGTCGATACAAAGAAGGCTGCGAGCCTCAAGAGGATGAGGACCTCCTCCATGGAGTCCCTCACCTCCACCTCGAACCGGTTCACCCCAATTTCTGCGGGGGAGACAGTCCCAATGGACGTGGCCGCTCCACCCAAGCCCGCCAAAATTCCGCCCCTCCTTCTGAGGGAAACTAATAACTGGGAGGAGACGTACCTCAAGCTCGGCAGCGCGCTTGAGGTTCCCCCGGTTTGTAAAGCCCGCGGGATGACCACGATGGTGTTACAGTGTGCGAGCGCTGTGGACTATCGGGCAGCCCGCGAGGTCCTTAAGACCCTGGATTTGCCCTTTTCTGGGTACCAGCTGCCAGAGGACCGATGTCCTCAATACACCGTTCGGGGTTTCCACTCTCAGGCCCGGTCTGAGACCATCAAACAGGCCTTAGAGAACGTCGGCTGGGAGGTTCGGTCGGTCACGCAGCTGACCACCACCCGGCCTACCCAGTCAGACAGGGCTTTGGGGGTAAGGACTGTCCCCAAACGACCGACTCCGGTCTATCACGTAATTCTCGAGAGGTGCGAGAATCACGCGGCATTTCTGAATATCTCCATGCTCCTGGGATGTTCAGATCTCACCATCGCCACATATCGCAAGCCTAGGGGCATTGTTCAGTGCCAGCGCTGCCAGGGCTTCGGCCACACGAAAAATTACTGCGAGGCTCTTCCTCGCTGCGTGAAGTGCCTCGTGCCGCACCTCACGCAAGATTGCCCGAAGAAGGATCGCATTGCGCCGCCGCAGTGCGTGAATTGCAAGGAATTTCACCCTGCCAATTACCGGGGCTGCTTTACCTATAAGGTAGTCTCCGCAAACCGACGGCAGCGGACCACTGCAGCGTCGCGCGGATCAGCCCGCCCGACTTTTGTCCCGGCCCCCGCCCCTTCTTCAAACGCGTGGTTTTCTACCCGCGCGACTCCCGCTCCAGGCGCAACTAGTGCGCCGGCGTACGTCTTTTCGGCCGCCTCCCATTCTTCTCTACCCACTCCTCGGCCGGCGCCCCGGCCCTTCCAATTCCCCTTCCCTGGACCACGTTGCGCTGACCCGCAACCCTCTCCGGCGGCCAAAGCTTCTCGCCCGGCCTCTTCTCCGACGGCCTCAGCGCCTCCATCCGCCCCCGCCCCTCCCTCCACCAAGAGCCCAGGTCTCGGCACGTGGATGATGGGCGTCCTTGATAGCCTCGCGTCTCTTTCGACGACGGCCGAGAAAAAGCTATTCATACTCCGGGAGATTAGCGTAATCCTGGATAATGGCTATTAATCAAAATTTAAAAACTCTATCCTTGGTATCTTGGAATGCCAATGGAATTCGCGCAAGGGCCATAGAGTTTCGTAACTTCGTTGGCTCTGGCAGCTATGATGTGGTCGCCCTTCAGGAGACGCATCTGTCCCACACTCATAAGGTTTGGTTTCCAAATTACGCAGTTTATCGGCGGGATCACACTGGCCGTTCCGGCGGTGTGATCATCGCAGTAAAAAATTCGATTAAGCACTCCGTACTGAACTCGGATGCCCTTAGCACGCTGCAAAGCATTGGTATCGCCATTCACTCTGCGTCGGGCGACCTCCACATTTACTCTGTTTACCAACCTGCCTCCAAGAGGCTCCAGGTGGCCGATCTGGAGCGTCTTGTGTCCGACAAGCCGGCAATATACGTGGGCGACTGGAATTCCAAGCATCCGGACTTCGGATGCAGTCATCGGAATTCTAACGGAACTATTCTCCGTAATTTTGCACACACGGCAATGGCCTCGGTAGAAGCACCCTTCGAGGCCACTCATTTGGGGACCCAGGGACGTCAGAGTGATGACATCCTCGACTTCGCCCTGACTAAAAATTTTTACAACTTGACTACCCCACGAGTAATAAAGGTGCTTTCCTCTGACCATTATCCCATCCGGATAGACATCGCGACGGATCACTCGCTCGCTCCTCCTCCCAAACCCATCATTCGAACTGACTGGAGGAAGTTCACCTCATTGACTGACGAGACGTTCGCCTCATTACCGCCCCTCTCCGTGCCCACGGAGAGGAGTGTCAACGCGCAGGTTAGCCGGATAACGGGCGCGATGAACAGTGCTTTCCGCCTGGCATCGCTCCCGCGACCCCGTGCGACGCCTGTGATTCCTTCCTTACCCCAGCCTCTCATTGATCTCATTCGGGAGCGAAATCGCGTTAGGGGACGATGGCAGCGCGATCGCGACCCGATTGACAAACGAGAATACAATTACCTCTCTCGCCAGGTGAAGAGAGGGATGACAGCGCACAGCGGTGAGGAGTGGGGGAGAAAAATCTCCTCCCTCTCGCTGGATGATATGTCGACTTGGCGGATGGCCAAGCGACTGACGAGGAAAGTGCCATTCCCCACGCCCCTCAGGCGGGACGATCACCTTATCCACGACGCTGAAGCTAAGGCGGAGCTTTTCGCCGAGCACCTGGCCAGCACCATGACTTTACGAATGGACTGGGCCTATACGAAGACGGACGAGGAGGCGGATGAGAATTTAAACTCTCTCCACCTTTCTCCCCCCCCACCCCCGGTCCATGCTACGGACGAGGAAATACGACTCCTCATCAAGGGCTTGAATCCACGGAAGGCCCCCGGTTTAGACGAGGTCGGGAACCGGATGATCATGAACCTTTCACCGTCAGCTGTTTCTTCTATCACGCAGCTCTTCAATGCCTGCCTCACCCTTTCCCACTTCCCTTGGTCATGGAAGAGAGGTCGTGTGGCCATGATTCCTAAGCCGGGGAAGGATCCCTCGCTTCCAACCAGTTACAGACCCATCACCCTCCTCTCCAACCTTTCGAAGCTCTTCGAAAAGGTTATCCTCGCCCGTTTCCATCACCACATCCGCTCCCATGATCTCATTCGGGCGGACCAGATGGGATTCAGACAAAAGACGGCCACAACCCACCAAATTCTCCGTTTGGTGGAAAACATTACTGACGGCTACAATGCTCGGATGAGAACTGAGGTCCTCTTCCTTGACGTGGCGAAGGCCTTCGACCAGGTGTGGCATGAAGGCCTGCTACTTAAACTTGCCGCAATGGATTTTCCATTGTATCTGCAGAAGCTAGGCATGAGCTTCCTCTTCGGAAGATCCCTGCGAGTCGCGGTAGAAGGCCGGCTTTCCCAAACCCGGAGGATCTCGTGTGGTGTCCCCCAGGGATCCACCTTGAGTCCCATCCTTTTCAACCTGTATGTCAATGACCTCCCATCATCTCCACATACTCAAGTCTACATGTTCGCGGACGACACTGCGATTTCTTCACAATCGCGGGTCGTCGACACGGCTGTACGACGTATCCAAGATCACCTGAATCTTCTACAAAAGTGGACGCTGGACTGGAAGATTGACATAAACGCCGATAAAAGCGTGCATGTCAACTTCACACGAAGGCCCAAATCTCAACCTTCCTTCCGCCTCCACCTGCGAGGCTCCCAGATACCATTGCTTCCCAGCCACAAATTCTTAGGGATACACCTCGACAGCAAACTCACATGGGGGTTGCACGTGCAGCAGGCTCTGCGTAAAGCAGGCGGCGTGAGGAAATTGCTCGCGCCGCTACTAAGGCAAAATTCTAAATTAAAAATGGGTGACAAAATTCGGCTTTATACATCAATTATTCGGCCCACCCTGCTGTACGGCTGTGAGTTGTTTGGCAATACTGCAAAAACGAACAGAACCAAATTAGAGTCATTTCAAAATAAGACACTACGCTACATCACGAACCAGCCCCGACTCGTACCGGCATACGAAATTAGAAATGCACACCGGATCCCGGCCATACACGACTTCATTCGAAGAAGGGTCGCGAGCTTCGAGAAGTCCCTTGTTAATACTCCACACACCATCAACCTTTGGAATTATAACGCGTCAATTAAATGCAAATTTAAACGCCCAAAAGAAATACTCCTTATTTAATTCTGAATAGGGATCAACTGTCTTGCTGTCCTTTCCCTCCAACTAACCCGCTCACACCCATTCTGTGCTATTAAAAGATGTCATGGGGAATAAGTCTTCCCCCCACCCCGCAGAAAGTCACTGCGGGGTGGACCCTCCTCACCTGGTCCAACTAGGCCAGGTGACCCGCCCATCCATCAGGTGGGCCGCCACGCCTTTATTTTATCCTAAAAAAAAAAAAGAGTTCCGGATACGCGGGGTATACACTGCCCCGCGTGAGTACGCCGCGGAAAAATACTTCGCGGGGCGTACCCCTGGCGGGGAAGCAACCCGCCGGGCCGTCCTTCTCCGCGCGCCGTCTCGGCCGCGGTCTTCACCGGGCAAAGTCGCCCGAGTTCTCCCCTCCCCCTTCCGCCGCCAGCTGGTATTTACCAACACCGGGGCGTAAACGACGCCCCGCTGCTTCCCCCCTCTTCTGTCCCGGCGAAGTCAGCTGGGCAGGACCCCATCTCAGGCCAAGTAGCCTGCTTCCCCTTCCCTTTCCCTTCCCTTTTTTTCCTTGGTTTACCGATTTGTTTTGTTTAAGTCACATCGCTCTCACAATACACTCCGCTCGCGGAGTCTTTAGTCTACTTGCTTCGCTATCAACACCTTCTAGGTAATACGGTATTTAGACAAATTAATTAGCACCCACACACAAAGTTTGCAGAGCCATTTAAGTCGCAAGGGGCGGAGGAATCTCGCCCGGAACGACTCAGGAAACATCTGCGCGGCAACTTCCGCGCAAGCCAGGAGGATCAGGGGATCAGGGGAAGAGGCATTAGATCTGTAAGAGAGCTTTTTCCTAGATTGTTGCTTCATATTCACAAGCCTTATTGAGCTTTTTCGCTATTTCCATACAGCGTGCGTTCCTGCCTCTTCGAGTGTCTGCGCCATTCCGGTCCTATTCAGGGCCACCCCTGTGCTTCCGTCTCCGGCCTGCGCCGACGGGGTCTTTCCCGGCCCGTCCCCCGTGTTTTTTCCCCCCCACTTCCCCCAAATCCACCAGGAGGATGCCGAAGAAGGGCTCCTCTGCCAGGAAGGCGGCCGGCCTGGCCCGCCTGCCCCCGCTCCCCGCTGAGGGGACCACCCGCCCGGAGGCTGTCTCCGCGGTGCAGGTGGGCCATACCATCCGGTTTGGGCCCATCCACCTGCTCGCCGCGCCGGCCGCTTTCGCCAACGCAGCCCCCTTGCCCGCTGCACCCACCACGCCTGTAGCCTCTGCCGCTCCACGCGCCGCCACCTCTTCCACCGCCGCTGCTCCCGCGGCGTCCCGGTCCGCAGCTGCCGCCACGGTCGCAGTTGCCACTCCAGCTCCTGTCTCCGGCCCTGAGGGGTCGGCGGTGAGTAGTTCCGCGTCTCCCGTTCCTTTGCAGGCTTTAATGGCTCTGCAAACTTACGCGGCGCAACAAAAACGCCCGCTCATCTTAGCGACTCCCACCCACGCAAACGCGTCCCAGGAGCACGGCGACGGCTTCACCGTCGTCGATACAAAGAAGGCTGCGAGCCTCAAGAGGATGAGGACCTCCTCCATGGAGTCCCTCACCTCCACCTCGAACCGGTTCACCCCAATTTCTGCGGGGGAGACAGTCCCAATGGACGTGGCCGCTCCACCCAAGCCCGCCAAAATTCCGCCCCTCCTACTGAGGGAAACTAATAACTGGGAGGAGACGTACCTCAAGCTCGGCAGCGCGCTTGAGGTTCCCCCGGTTTGTAAAGCCCGCGGGATGAACACGATGGTGTTACAGTGTGCGAGCGCTGTGGACTATCGGGCAGCCCGCGAGGTCCTTAAGACCCTGGATTTGCCCTTTTCTGGGTACCAGCTGCCAGAGGACCGATGTCCTCAATACACCGTTCGGGGTTTCCACTCTCAGGCCCGGTCTGAGACCATCAAACAGGCCTTAGAGAACGTCGGCTGGGAGGTTCGGTCGGTCACGCAGCTGATCACCACCCGGCCTACCCAGTCAGACAGGGCTTTGGGGGTAAGGACTGTCCCCAAACGACCGACTCCGGTCTATCACGTAATTCTCGAGAGGTGCGAGAATCACGCGGCATTTCTGAATATCTCCATGCTCCTGGGATGTTCAGATCTCACCATCGCCACATATCGCAAGCCTAGGGGCATTGTTCAGTGCCAGCGCTGCCAGGGCTTCGGCCACACGAAAAATTACTGCGAGGCTCTTCCTCGCTGCGTGAAGTGCCTCGTGCCGCACCTCACGCAAGATTGCCCGAAGAAGGATCGCATTGCGCCGCCGCAGTGCGTGAATTGCAAGGAATTTCACCCTGCCAATTACCGGGGCTGCTTTACCTATAAGGTAGTCTCCGCAAACCGACGGCAGCGGACCACTGCAGCGTCGCGCGGATCAGCCCGCCCGACTTTTGTCCCGGCCCCCGCCCCTTCTTCAAACGCGTGGTTTTCTACCCGCGCGACTCCCGCTCCAGGCGCAACTAGTGCGCCGGCGTACGTCTTTTCGGCCGCCTCCCATCCTTCTCTACCCACTCCTCGGCCGGCGCCCCGGCCCTTCCAATTCCCCTTCCCTGGACCACGTTGCGCTGACCCGCAACCCTCTCCGGCGGCCAAAGCTTCTCGCCCGGCCTCTTCTCCGACGGCCTCAGCGCCTCCATCCGCCCCCGCCCCTCCCTCCACCAAGAGCCCAGGTCTCGGCACGTGGATGATGGGCGTCCTTGATAGCCTCGCGTCTCTTTCGACGACGGCCGAGAAAAAGCTATTCATACTCCGGGAGATTAGCGTAATCCTGGATAATGGCTATTAATCAAAATTTAAAAACTCTATCCTTGGTATCTTGGAATGCCAATGGAATTCGCGCAAGGGCCATAGAGTTTCGTAACTTCGTTGGCTCTGGCAGCTATGATGTGGTCGCCCTTCAGGAGACGCATCTGTCCCACACTCATAAGGTTTGGTTTCCAAATTACGCAGTTTATCGGCGGGATCACACTGGCCGTACCGGCGGTGTGATCATCGCAGTAAAAAATTCGATTAAGCACTCCGTACTGAACTCGGATGCCCTTAGCACGCTGCAAAGCATTGGTATCGCCATTCACTCTGCGTCGGGCGACCTCCACATTTACTCTGTTTACCAACCTGCCTCCAAGAGGCTCCAGGTGGCCGATCTGGAGCGTCTTGTGTCCGACAAGCCGGCAATATACGTGGGCGACTGGAATTCCAAGCATCCGGACTTCGGATGCAGTCATCGGAATTCTAACGGAACTATCCTCCGTAATTTTGCACACACGGCAATGGCCTCGGTAGAAGCACCCTTCGAGGCCACTCATTTGGGGACCCAGGGACGTCAGAGTGATGACATCCTCGACTTCGCCCTGACTAAAAATTTTTACAACTTGACTACCCCACGAGTAATAAAGGTGCTTTCCTCTGACCATTATCCCATCCGGATAGACATCGCGACGGATCACTCGCTCGCTCCTCCTCCCAAACCCATCATTCGAACTGACTGGAGGAAGTTCACCTCATTGACTGACGAGACGTTCGCCTCATTACCGCCCCTCTCCGTGCCCACGGAGAGGAGTGTCAACGCGCAGGTTAGCCGGATAACGGGCGCGATGAACAGTGCTTTCCGCCTGGCATCGCTCCCGCGACCCCGTGCGACGCCTGTGATTCCTTCCTTACCCCAGCCTCTCATTGATCTCATTCGGGAGCGAAATCGCGTTAGGGGACGATGGCAGCGCGATCGCGACCCGATTGACAAACGAGAATACAATTACCTCTCTCGCCAGGTGAAGAGAGGGATGACAGCGCACAGCGGTGAGGAGTGGGGGAGAAAAATCTCCTCCCTCTCGCTGGATGATATGTCGACTTGGCGGATGGCCAAGCGACTGACGAGGAAAGTGCCATTCCCCACGCCCCTCAGGCGGGACGATCACCTTATCCACGACGCTGAAGCTAAGGCGGAGCTTTTCGCCGAGCACCTGGCCAGCACCATGACTTTACGAATGGACTGGGCCTATACGAAGACGGACGAGGAGGCGGATGAGAATTTAAACTCTCTCTACCTTTCTCCCCCCCCACCCCCGGTCCATGCTACGGACGAGGAAATACGACTCCTCATCAAGGGCTTGAATCCACGGAAGGCCCCCGGTTTAGACGAGGTCGGGAACCGGATGATCATGAACCTTTCACCGTCAGCTGTTTCTTCTATCACGCAGCTCTTCAATGCCTGCCTCTCCCTTTCCCACTTCCCTTGGTCATGGAAGAGAGGTCGTGTGGCCATGATTCCTAAGCCGGGGAAGGATCCCTCGCTTCCAACCGGTTACAGACCCATCACCCTCCTCTCCAACCTTTCGAAGCTCTTCGAAAAGGTTATCCTCGCCCGTTTCCTTCACCACATCCGCTCCCATGATCTCATTCGGGCGGATCAGATGGGATTCAGACAAAAGACGGCCACAACCCACCAAATTCTCCGTTTGGTGGAAAACATTACTGACGGCTACAATGCTCGGATGAGAACTGAGGTCCTCTTCCTTGACGTGGCGAAGGCCTTCGACCAGGTGTGGCATGAAGGCCTGCTACTTAAACTTGCCGCAATGGATTTTCCATTGTATCTGCAGAAGCTAGGCAGGAGCTTCCTCTTCGGAATATCCCTGCGAGTCGCGGTAGAAGGCCGGCTTTCCCAAACCCGGAGGATCTCGTGTGGTGTCCCCCAGGGATCCACCTTGAGTCCCATCCTCTTCAACCTGTATGTCAATGACCTCCCATCATCTCCACATACTCAAGTCTACATGTTCGCGGACGACACTGCGATTTCTTCACAATCGCGGGTCGTCGATGCGGCTGTACGACGTATCCAAGATCACCTGAATCTTCTACAAAAGTGGACGCTGGACTGGAAGATTGACATAAACGCCGATAAAAGCGTGCATGTCAACTTCACACGAAGGCCCAAATTTCAACCTTCTTTCCGCCTCCACCTGCGAGGCTCCCAGATACCATTGCTTCCCAGCCACAAATTCTTAGGGATACACCTTGACAGCAAACTCACATGGGGGTTGCACGTACAGCAGGCGCTGCGTAAAGCTTGCGGCGTGAGGAAATTGCTTGCGCCGCTCCTCAGGCAAAAATCAAAATTGAAATTGGGGGATAAAATTCGTTTATATACGTCCATCATTCGGCCCACCCTGCTGTACGGTTGTGAGTTGTTTGGCAACACGGCAAAAACGAACAGAACAAAATTAGAAACATTCCAAAACAAAACATTACGCTTCATCACTAACCAGCCCCGACTCGTACCGGCTTACGAAATTAGAAATGCACACCGGATCCCGGCCATACACGACTTCATTCGAAGAAGGGTCGCGAGCTTCGAGAAGTCCCTTGTTAATACTCCACACACCGTCAACATTTGGAATTACAACGCGTCAATAAAATGCAAATTTAAACGACCCAAGGAAATACTCCTTATTTAACAAAATAGGGTTTACTCTGTCTCGCTATCCTTTCTCTCATATTAACTCCGTTCATCTTCATTCTGTGTTTTTAAAAGATGTCATGGGAAAAAGTCTTCCCCCACCCCGTAGGAAGTCACTGCGGGGTGGAACCATTCCCACCCGGGCCCAACTAGGCCGGGTGTTCCTACCTCCTAAAAGAGTTCCGGATACGCGGGGTATCACCTGCCCCGCGTGAAATCCCCGCGAATTAAAAATTCGCGGGACGTACCCCTGGCGGGAAAGCGACCCGCCGGGCATCCTTCTCCGCTGCCTACGAGGCGGCGGCCGCCGCCGGGCAAAACCGCCCGATCTCTTCCCCTCCCTTCCGTCACCGGCAAAGTCGCCGGTGTTTACATACATCGGGGCGTAAACACCGCCCCGATGCTTCCCCCCTCCCCCCGTCCCGGCGAAGTCAGCTGGGCGGAGGCCATTAAGGCCAGATGGCCTGCTTCCCCTTCCCCTTCCCTTCCCTTTTTCTTTTCTTTTACCGTTTTGTTTTTGTTTACTGTTTTTACGTCACGTCGTCCCCATAACAAACTCCGCTCGCGGAGTCTTTCGTCTGCTTCTTTCGCTCTCGCCACCTTCTAGGTAACACGGTATCTAGACAATTAATACGCATCAACACAAAACGTTTGCAATGCCATTAGAGTCGCAAGGGGCGGAGGAATCTCGCCCGGAACGACTGTTGTAACCATCTGCGCGGCAATTCCGCGCTGGACAGGAGGGATCAAGGATCAAGGAAGAGGCATTAGGGCGAAATTTGGAAGGGATGAGGCGATAATACACAACAGAGCGTAGGAAGCACTCAGGGAAATGAAGGAACCTTTCTACGCTCACAGCAAAAGGAACGAAAGAGCGAAACGGCTAGTCCTTAAACATAACAACCCGGAATACACGCAGGAGACATGTACCAATTACTAAAAGAAGGACAGGAGCCAACAAAAACGGTACAAATGCTCAAACACGGCAGAGCGATACCCGTGTATGTACTAATCTACCCCCCGGACACGGCACTAAGGCAGATTACCGCCAAAAACCACCTGGGCTACCTACAGGCAAGATGGGAGCACTACAGGCAGGCGGAGAGGAAGACCCAGTGATTTAACTGTCAAAGGATAGGACATACAGCTAGATACTGCGAAATGCAGACAAAATGCAGATACTGTGCAGGAGAACACGACTCCAGGAAGTGCGAGAATAGAGAGGAGAAGAAATGCGCAAACTGTCAGGGGGCGCACCAAGCGTCCAGTAAAGAGTGCAAAGCATTCCAAACAACCGAGAAAGAAAGACATCCAAAAGACACATACGCGACCATTACAAAGACCGCTACGAAACAACAAGAAAAAGAAGAGAACTCACTGATAGGACTTCTGAAGGAAATCACAAAAGAACTGAACATACCGTACATAATACAATTGCTACAAAAGTTAAAACAAAACCTAACACAAGCTACCACACCCCCAGAAAGGATAGAAATAATACTTAAATCAGCCCTAAAATGGATGTAAGACCAAAAATTAAGATCTTACAATGGAACGCCAATGGCCTCAGCACCCAAACAAAAGAACTAGAACTATTCCTCACACAAAATAAAATAGACATAATAGCGGTAGCAGAGACACACCTAAAACCAGAACACAAGATTTACATAAAAGGATACACAATAATGCGGAACGACAGACTAAACCAGAGAAAAGGAGGCACAGCAATAATCATAAAAACAGACATCAAGCACCACAGAATACAGACAGACAGAAATAACCTAGAAACAACAAGCTGCATCATACATAACAACAACATAGTAATACACTCAATATACAACAAACCACGTAATCAAATAACAGAACAAGAGATCAAACAACTACTGGACTACAAAGCAAAAACGGTCATCCTTGGGGACTTCAACGCCAGACACACTATGTGGCATTGCAGCAATAACAATAAAAACGGAAAGCTACTAATAGACATACAAAACAAAATAAAAACACTGCATACCCAAATGAGCCAACCCACTTCCCAAATAATGAAAAAAAAAACCAAGCACACTCGACATTAGCCTCATCAATAACATCCACAGCCACACAACACCAATAGCACACACGCACCTAAACTCAGACCACAACCCAGTCACATACACAATACACACAAAACGACCAAACCAAGAAGGAAAACCTAAAACAATTAACTACCACAAAGCAAAGTGGAAAACCTACAAAGAGTACCTAAACAACGTAGAACTCCCGGAAATACAGGACATAGACAAAGCAGCAGATAAGCTAACAAAAGCCATACAGGAGGCAACGACACTTGCAATACCAAAAACAACACACAAAACAAACGCGACGAAAATAACGGAGGAACTAACAAAACTACTCAAACTAAAAAGACAGGCCAAAAACAGGTACCGCAGACAGAGAACCAAGACGGCAAAGGCAGAACTTAACAAAATTAGCAAAATACTAACGGAAAAAATAATAGAGGAAACAAACAAAGCATGGGAAGAAAGAACAAAAGCTCTAAACGTCAAAGACAACACACTATGGAAAGCAGCAAAAACGTACATCAAAAAATACGCGCCAATACCGTACCTACACGGAGAAAGGGGATTAGTGTACACGGATAAAGAGAAGGCAAACGCACTGGCAGACAATTATGAAAAAAGGCGATTTCCCGACAGCATTTCTCCAATTTATGCAGGACACAAAGGAAAGATTCATCATCACAGGAGACTTCAACGCGAGATCCTGGAATCTAGGAGACAGTACCACCAATGGTCGAGGACGCCAGCTGGAAGCCCTACTATACTCCACCAACCTCGTCCGCCTCCCAATCCCTTCTCCCACCTTTTTCAGCCTCCAAGGGACATCTTATCCGGATCACATACTCATCAAAGCCAACGCCACCGGCCTAGTAGGAGACGTCACAGTCGAGGACACCATAACATCAGACCATCTACCTATCTCCTTCCCCATCACCACGGGCGGAATCCCCAAGCGAAGGCCCACCATCACCAAAACCAATTGGTTTTGGTGAGGAAATTGCTCGCGCCGCTGTTGAGGCAAAATTCAAAATTGAAATTGAGTGACAAAATTCAGCTTTATACTTCCATTATTCGGCCAACCCTGATGTACGGCTGCGAGTTGTTTGGCAACACGACCAAAACGCGCAGGACCAAACTAGAAACCTTCCAAAATAAGACACTACGCTTCATCACAAACCAGCCCCGACCCGTACCGGCTTACGAATATGGAATGCACACCGGATCCCGGCCATACACGACTTCATTCGAAGAAGAGTCGCGAGCTTCGAGAAGTCCCTTGCAAATACTCCGCACACGATTAATATTTGGAATTACGACGCGGCAAAGAAATGCAAATTTAAACGCCCCAAGGAAATACTCATTTCACAACAATAGGGTTTACTCTGTTTCGCTATCCTTTCCCTAACACTAATCCGCTCACATCCATTATGTGGTATGAAAATATGTCATGGGAAAAAGTCGTCCCCCACCCCACAGGAAGTCACTGCGGGGTGGAGCCATTCCCACCCGGGCCCAACTAGGCCGAATGCCCCGCCCACCCTCATGGATGGACCCGCTGCACCATCGAAAAGAGTTCCGGATACGCGGGGTATCACCTGCCCCGCGTGAAAACACGCGAACGAAGCGTTCACGAGACGTACCCCTGGCGGGGAAGCGACCCGCCGGGCAACCATCTCCGCTCGCCTACTCGGCCAGCGGCCGCCACCGGGCAAAGCCGCCCGATCTTTCGCCTCCCTTCCGCCACCGGCAAACTCGCCGGTGTTTATAAACATCGGGGCGTAAACACCGCCTCGCTGCCTCCCCCCTTCTCCCGTCCCGGCGATGTCAGCTGGGCGGGACCCCATACAAGGCCAGGTGCCTGCCCCCCCTCCCTTTTCCTTTCCCTTTTTCCTTAGTTACCATTATGTTTTTGTTTTTGTTTACGTCGCTTCGCCCCCATAACAAACTCCGCTCGCGGAGTCTTTCGTCTGCTTCTTTCGCTCACGACACCTTCTAGGTAACACGGGATTTAGACAAATTAATTCGCACCCACACAAAAAATTTGCAGTGCCATTAAAGTCGCAAAGGGCGGAGGAATCTCGCCCGGAACGACTTCTATAACTATCTGCGCGGCGACTCCGCGCAAGCCAAGAGAGTCTGTGGCTGTGGCAGCAACCCTGCACCCACGCCTGCAGTGGGACGCAGCTATCCACGATTCTTCTCTTCCGAACTCGGCGTAAGGAGACTTTTTGCTAAATGGACTTGATCCTGCTAATTTAGCGGCTTCTGCGGATCCCGGATAGAGCTGGGTACCTTGAGCGCTGAGCATTAACTCCGAGGAGGCCCCACCAGTGGTAACCGACCTCGGAAAGTGGTGCTCAAAGGCTGGGCTAGCCTGTGCACTTGCTGCCCATGTTAGTTAGCGGGTTGGGGGGAAAGTTCCATCAGGTGTAGCGCAGCCCGTAGGCACGTTGGCTTCGACACCTTCAGTCAACGGTGACACAGTCTATTCTCGACTGCTGGCGTCTAGGGTTGGCTCCCCAGCGGAGCTTCCTGGGGCAGTCAAACGAATCTTGTATCTGGCGGCGGCTACCACTCAGTCGGTAACAGAGTTATCTCCTGCTGTGAGTGGACCTTCTCAGGACCACTCGCATGGTGCCACCACTTCTGAAACGGCGACTACGTCCATGGAGGTTGTAGAGGAATACGGCCCTCTTCAGGGCAAAATAGTTGAGGCGGAAGAGCACCAGCAGCGCCCTCTAACATCGGACGTGGACGGCTTTACCCCGGCGAAAAAACCACGGAAGATGAAGGCTTTTAACTCTGTAGCGGAAACCATTCCGGTTAAAAACCGCTATGATCCCTTGATAACGGAGGCGAGCACAGATATCGCCCCGGGCACCTCATCAGCCCCCTCGGAGGCTACACCTGCGCCTCGGCAACAGCCAAAAAAGATTGCAAGGCCACCAGCGATCATGATTTATGCTATTGACGACTTTCGTCAATTCATTTGTGCCATTAAACGGGTAACGAAGGACCACAACTTCTTGGTTACCTCTAGGAGGAACTATAGCAGGTTACAACTGGTGATACCTGAGGACTACGCCAGCGTTCGCCGGCTATTACAAGAAGAGAAGGCTCAGTTCTCCACCTGGGGAACACAAGAAGAACGCGTAGTGAGCTTCACAATTCGTGGGTTAAACACCCGCACGAGTGATGCCCACCTTAAGGAGGAACTCCTCGCAGCTGGTATCCCGGTGCTCCGAGCAAGACAGATACGACGCCAGGGTCAGGATAAGACTCCGCTTGGCATCTTTATTGTTACCACCCTGGCCTCTGCGCCAAATCGCCAAATTGGAGCCCCAAGGATTTTTTGGCAACCAAATTCCTGGTAAATGCTCCGGTTCAGGTGCAGCACTATAAGCATGAGGAGCCGCAGATGTGCTTTCGATGTAACCGTTTTGGCCATGCCTCATACTTCTGTATCGCGGCCCCGCGCTGTTATAAGTGCTCAGGACCGCATGAGGGACCGCATGAGGGTCGCCTATGTACCAAGAAGCCTGACGTCCTCCCGAGTTGTTGCAACTGCGAAGGCTCACATTCACCTTTTCACAGGGAATGCCCTGTCTATATTCGTGAATACAACAAACGGAATGGGATACCCTCCCTGGCTCAACCTTCGCGAACTCCGGCTACAAGTCAACCTGCTGCACCCGTCCCAACGTCTGCTGCTTCTGCGCAGCCCACCTTGGGAAAAACCAACGCCTGGGGAAGAGGAAATGCTCCTCGTCCACCTCCCAGACAACTGCCGCATCCACGCCAACGGCTGGAGTATCCACCGCTCCCGCCCCCAGGGGTCCTAAGAACCGAAACTGTTCAGGAATTGAATACTCCCCTGCGCCAACCTCGGCTATGTCCACAACCTGCCGTCCCTGCTCCTCTGGAGGAGTCGGCAGATGTATTATTAGCCCCGGCTCTAGCCTCTCTTGTCACCACCCTGCAGTCCGTCACAACGGTACTGCAAGAACAACTTGCGGCATTTGGGAGCATACTAGCCCAACTCTCCGGACTACCGCAACCCCATCATGGCTAAACTACCAGCCATGAAAGACCTTACCATCCTCTCCTGGAATGCCAATGGGGGAGTGGTGGCAAAGACTCCTGAGCTACTGGCGTTCACGTATTCGGTGCCTTGTCTGCAGAGCGACCACTACCTTGTTCTGGCCCTTCCGGGAACGAAGCTGGCAGCATCAGCACTACCTCCTATGCTTAATTCAGATTTCCGAAAAGCTGATTGGCACACCTTTCGCCGCACGCTTGTTGATTCATTGGCGAGTGAACAACAGCCTGAACTATGTACTCCTGAGGACACTGATAGAGAGGTCTTTGTGCTGACTCAGCGGATAGGGAATGCAGCTGACGCTTCCATCCCGAAAGTTGCACGCAGTCGCCGGGATTACTTGGATCTTCCCAGGTACATATTGCGGATGATTAGTACTAAAAACCGCACTAGGAGACAATTTCATCGTACTGGCTGCCTTCAGGCAAAGCGATCGTACAAGACAATGGAGCGTATCATCAAGGACAAAATCCAGAAATTTCGGCAAGATTCCTGGGAGAAACGACTGGCATCTCTCTCATACGAGGATGGCTCCCTATGGAAAATAGCGAATTGCCTGAGGCACCCTCTTGTACCTGATCCCCCAATACGCACCTTGCACGGGCTTGCGTGTACGCCAGAGGAGAAAGCGGCCCATGTTGCAAACTATTTGGCTACTACATTTAGGCCAAATGATGGGCCTGATCTGCCTCCACCTCCCTTGGAAAGAGCTGCCTCTGATAGCAGTGTTGAACCCGAAGCGCCGGTTTTTGCTAGATAGGCGCTTGTGGAGGTATTGTCTTCTCTTCACCTTAAGAAGTCTCCAGGGGTAGATGGCCTCAAGAACGAAGTTCTGCGCCGTTTACCGAACGGGGTGGTTCCACGTCTTCTTAATGTGTATAATGCAGCTGTTCGTATTGGACATTTCCCAACATCTTGGAAAAGAGCAAATGTCATCTGTATTCCTAAACCAGGGAAACCGCGTGCACCGGAGAACTTCCGCCCTATATCCTTATTGGACGGTCTGGGCAAAATTATGGAGAGACTTATCATGCCACACCTTATGTCGCATGTCAACGGTAACGATATTCTTCCGCCGCAGCAGTCTGGCTTTCGTAGCGAGCATGCTACTGTCCATCAGCTGCTCCGAGTTCTTGACTTTGTCTCCGATGGCTTTAACAGGAACTGCTGTGCGACAGGCATCTTCTTTGACATCCAGAAAGCGTTTGACAGGGCCTTGGAAAGGTCTTCAAGAGGATTCTGCTGCCGCACCTCAAGCGCCACCTTGCCGAGAATAACATCCTCCCGGCGTATCAATTTGGCTTCTGCGAGGAGTACCACGCACCAGATTGCTCGCGTCTGTAATTTTATTACGGATTCGTACAACAGGAGGCACCACGTCGCGGCGGCGTTCTTCGACGTAAGCAAGGCCTTCGATAGAGTTTGGCACCGGGGACTGGAGACGAAGATGCGGAGTTTCCGCTTTCCAGAATGGCAGACGTCCATCGTCGTCAGCTACCTGAGCCGCCGCACCTTCCAGGTCCGATGGCACGACGCCCTCTCCCCCAGGAAGAACATCGCGTCTGGCGTCCCGCAGGGAAGTGTATTGGGGCCGACGCTAACAATACCTTCACTGCGGACGTGCCAAAGGACCACGGTTGGAATTCCATCATTGCAGTCTATGCTGACGACGCTGCCATTCTGTGCACATCCTCCCGGAAACAGAAGGCCGCGGAATACCAACGCGCCGCCGATGCCCTCGTCGCCTGGTTTGCTGCCTCTAAGCTAGAGGTGAACGCAGGCAAGACTCAGGGGGTAATCTTTTCCAACTCGGCGTCCGCGGACCCGGATGGCATCCTCATCGAAAGCACCCAGATCCCCTGGAAGATCGAGGCCACATACCTTGGAGTCACCCTGGACAGGCGGCTCCAATTCACCTGCCATGCGCGGAAGGTGGCACATAAGGCTCTGGGCGCGAAATGCAGACTCGCGCCGTTCCCTCGCAGCAACTCCATCTCCGCGAAGAGGAAAACGGCCCTATACAAGGACATTATCCTACCTATCCTGGCCTACGCCTCACCGGCATGGAGCGGTCGGCTTCCCTGCAGAGAGAAGTACCACATCAACACAGCAAGAGGTCGTCTCTCTTCCCAAGAAAACCGGTGCCTGCCTGGCTCCTAGCGATCTTCGCCCAATCTCCCTCTTGGCCGGATTCGGCAAGATCTTCGAGAGGCTGCTGCTTCCTGCCATCCAGCACCACCTCAGAGAGGGCTGTCCTCTACCCAAGGAACAGTTCGACTTCCGGGACGGGCACAGCACCACCAAGCAGCTGGCAAGGGCAGCCGATTACATCAGCGACGGCTTCATCAAGGATCACGCGGTCGCAGGTGTCTTCTTCGACATCTCGAAGGCCTTCGACCGCTTGTGGCACCATGGACTCCTGGCGAAGATGTCCTGGCTGCTCTTTACACCCTGGGTAACGCGACTAGTTCAGTCGTACCTCCGGGACCGAACATTCAGGGTCCAGTGGCTTCAGGACGAATCCGATCTCCACCTGGCACGAGCTGGGGTTCCGCAGGGATCCGTCCTGGGGCCAACACTCTTCATCATCTACACTCACGACGTGCCCAGTGAGTTTGGATAGAACACGAAGACAGCGCTGTAGGCGGTCGACGCGGCGGTTCTCTCCCGCTCTTCCCAGAAGCACTGTGCCGTGCAGTATCTGCAGGATGCTCTGAATTTACTGGTCGCCTGGTACCGGCGTTGGAGGATTGCCGTCAACCCGGCGAAAACCAAGGCGATCATCTTCCACCGTGGATTCGGCCGGCCTCCTGCGAACGGCCTCATCGTTCTGGGGAGAGCGGTCTCCTGGGAATCCGAGGTGCAGTACCTAGGAGGCAGCCCTCCTCCCAAGCTCCTATGGAAGGCGCAGGTGGAGAACATGCGTAGGAAAGGCTTTGCGGCTCTTTGCAAACTCCAGCCTATGCTGCGGTCCACTACGCTCTCCTTGCAGACGAAGAGGAGACTACCTGACCTGCCTCAGGCCGGTCATCTCCTATGCGGCCCCCGTCTGGACGAGTGTCTCCAAAAGTGCCCTCCAGCGTCTGCAGGTGGTGCAGAACAGCGCCCTGCGGATGATACTCAACTGCTCCCGGCAGGAGCACATCACCCGCCTCCACAGCGACTCCGATGTGGAGTCTCTGGACGTCCTCTTCCCGGCGATGTCCCGGAGGTTCTACAAGGTGGTGTCCTTCTCCGCCTACGAGGAGGTCCAACGGCTGGGGGACATCCAGGTCAGGTACAAGCGCCCCATCTCCAGCCTGGACACCCTAGCATCGCTTCCACCATACAAGCGCCCCAGGGCATAGTTTGTCCTCGGGGCTGTCCATCACGCTAATACATCAAGGTGCAATTAAAGCCCAGCTGGCATTGCGAATTGGTCCGATCAACCCGGCCATCCACTGATTCTGTATCCTATTTTCCGAACTCGGGAATTTGCACCATGAGAAGGCGACTGCTGAATCCTTTAGTTGGTTTATTGTCTCTGATCTGATTGATTGTTCTGGGGTAGGTTACGGAGCCCCCCGGCAGAGTTTTGCTCAAGGCATGGGAGGAGGCTATCGGGATTACCATTCTTCCCCCCCTCTCAGCCTAAGCGGTACCATCATACTGGCATGGGCGAGACCCTCGACTTCTATCTCCACAGGGGTCTGCCCAGAGGACCGCGTGATACCACCCTTACCGGCCTCACCGGTGATCATGAGCCGGTAGTGGTCCACCTGGGGGCCTGCCCTCAGCGCCTTCCCGCCGGAACTGTCCAGGACTTCCTCAAGGCTGATTGGCACGGCTTCCATCCCGACATTACCGACGGACTCCCGGAGAAGCTCCCCTCTCTGCAATCCGCGGCTGAGGTCGAGGACTGCGTGGGGCTCATTACCAACATGCTCACCGATGCTGCGGAGCGATCTGTTCCGTGCCGCCAGCGTAGGACCCTGGACTATCTCCAGCTTCCGGCATCCATTCTGTCCCGGATCCGCGCGAAAAACAAGCTGCGCAAGCGCTTCCAGAGGACCGGTGACCAACGCCTCCAGAGGCAGCTTCTACAAGCGCAGCACTCCATCCGGGACGAGGTAAAGGCCTTCCGTGCTAAGGTCTGAAGCCTTAAGATAGCCAGCCTCAAGGCGTCGGATGGGTCGCTTTGGAGGATGGCGAAATCGTTCCTGAGCGAAGCAGCTCAGGAGCCGACCCTCGCCACCGCTACAGGCCTCTGCTATGCGGCTGCAGAGAAAGCTTCAGCTATGGCGAACCACCTCCAAGAGGGCAGAGGGCCACAACCCGGAAGAAGAGGAAATCCCAGCAGTTACCGCAGAGGACGTCGGCAACGCTCTCCGCTCCCTGAAACTCAGGAAGGCCCCAGGACCAGATGGCATCCACAACCAGATCATCCGGCAGATACCCATCTCTCTCGGCACGTGGCTAGCGAAAATCTTCTCCGCCTGCTTCCTTCTTGGCCACTTCCCTCTGCAGTGGAAAAAGGCATCAGTCGTCTGCACCCTGAAGGCGAAGGTCTCCGGGGGTCCAATGAAGTACAGGCTGATTTCGCTCCTTGATGGCCTAGGAAAGGTTTGTGAGCGGATCCTCCTCCCGCATCTCCTCCCGCATCTCCGCCAGCACCTGGACGAGAACTCCATCCTCCCAGAGGAGCAGTTCAGCTTCCGAGCAAACCACGCCACTACACACCAGGTCGCGAGGGTCTGCAACTTCATAACGGACGCCTTCAATGGCAAGCAGCACGTCACGGCTGCATTCTTCGGAGTCACTAAGGCGTTCGATAGGATGTGGTACGCCGGCCTTCTCTGGAAGATGGTTCAGCAGAACTTCCCGCAGTGGCAGCGAGAAATCATCGCCTCCTACCTCCGCAGCCGAACCTTCCAGGTCCGGTGGGGGAGCAGCCAGGGCCCCTACATCTAAAAGGCATATTTTGAAAGAAAAAAAAGATTTGGCAGGGTCACAGCAAGCGAGGTCCAAAGGACCGAAACAACGAGGTCTAAAAGGCCGAGCCAGGGAGTGGAGATCTGTGGTGGATCCCAGGCCGCCAACGCATTTCCTGCATTCTGAGAGCATCAGATGGCCTCTCACGAGACCACTTGGGTAAGGATGGGACTATGGATAAATCTGAAAAGAATCATCACCAATAGATAGTTTGGAGCCCCTACACCATTGAAAAAATACAAATTCAAAATATATAAATAAATAGACTAAATAAGAACTGCCACATTTACCCCATTTTCACAAAGACAATGAATGTCAGTAACATGTTAACAGAACTAAGACTTAGTTAATGTGTAGGTGTATGTATTTTTGACATGTACGGATTTTTCCCCTTATTATTCAGTTGAGGGTTTTTAAAATTAAGAATAAAAATAAAATTAATATGTTTCAAGTTTTCCATTTATTTATTAACACAAAATCAGTGAGTTGTTACTTGAAAGGTTCCTCTTAAATAATAATAATAATATTTAAAATCTGATCTTTCTTGCTTTCTGTTCTGCAAACTCTTTCAATATTTTGTCCAAGTCTAAGGTCTAAGTCTATAGATAGTACTGCAAGGTTGTTTAGTCGCTCTTGGAGTCTTGATCAATTTTAATTTTGAAAAGCTCCTTTCCCCCGATGCTAATGTCACTGGAATAGTCAAAGAAATCTGCATTACAATGAAAAAATTTGGAAATCCTGTAGATCTGTCATTTTAAGCAAGAAATTCAAGTATTTTCAATGGCTTCCCACAAAGAGAACAAGGAAGAATTGGCTTCAGTGCTTCTATTTCCTCCAAGAGTATGTGACCATCTAAATCAGATGACTTTATAGTTTTAACAAGTTCATTTTCCTGAATAAGCTTCACGTCTGTTAAAGCAGTTTCTACACCTGCTGAATGTTTTCATAAGGTCTCTTTTGGGATGTTTTGGAAATCACTCAGAAATCCAAATAACCTCACATGATCTTTTAACTGTGTAAACCTTGGCTCAAGAGACTGAATAGCTTTGTCTAAGACTTGATAGAAACATTGTAACTTGAAAGCTTCTTTGGGATTAGTAATGGGATCATCAGCAGATTTGTAATGAAAGTGTTTTTCTCATTTTCGCAATCGCTTTGTTTGGAATTCTTGAATCACATCCAAGTCATTTGCGAGCTCATTTGCACCAACTAAGACTTGTTCGAAACCAGTCTCTCTGTACCTTCTTAGCCAATCACAGAGATTTTCAAATGAAGAAAGACCTGTGGCAAGATCTATTGCATTACTCTGCAGCGCTTTGCTCACAAAATTTATTTGAAAAAGCAAATCATGCCAAAAAACAAACAAAACTAAGAACTTACGATCTTTTATTTGGTTAGCTAACGATTCAGATTCACTTCTTGCCTGAAAATCATCTGTTTTTTCTGTTATCTCTACAAGTGCATCGTAGAAGTCACCTGCTTGATACCTGAGAGCCTTGACACATTGCATTTGATACTCCCACCTCATTTCACAGAGAGGCTTTACAGAAAGGCCAGTAACATACTTTTGGAAATGGCCCATCTTTTGGTAGATGCTGAAAGAAGCACATAAATATGCTGAAGGGTTCCAAAAAAGGTCATTGTATCTGGACAAGTTTTGGCCATATCTCCGAGGACTAGATTGTAATTGTGACATGCACATGGTGTAAAAAAGGCTCTAGGGATCTTCTGAAGAAGTCGGGCCCATACACCTGATGCTTTTCCTTTCATATTAGCCCCATTGTCGTAGCCCTGTCCACGGTTATTATCAATGTTCAGTCCTAATGCTTCAAGTTCTTTTAAAAGCACATTGTACAAATTTTCTCCTGTGCTGCTCTCCACAACTAAAAATTTAATAAAATGTTCGTACAGTCCTGCTGGTGTATCAGATAATGCACCATCAGACACATATATAATTTTCATGGACATTTGTTCTTGGTGGCTGATATCAGGAGTGAAATCAAGTATTATAGCAAAATACTTGGCAGCCTTTATTCAATGGATTATGTTTTTTGAACTGCATCTCCCATAATATTGATGAGCTCATTTTGAATACGTTTGCCGAGATAGTGGTCATGAATTTTTTTACTGGAAATTCGTCTTAGATGCTTTTGCATTATTGGGTCAAATTTCCCCAGCAATTCTATGACTCCAAGGAAATTGCCATTTTGTGATGTTCCTAACTGTTCTACAGAGCCACGAAATGCCAAGTTACGTTCTGATAGGAGCTGAACAGCGGCAACCAGTCTTTCAAAAACTTGATGCCAGCGTTTGGTCTCTTGATTGACCAGTTTCTGTTGGATCTTGTCAATGGTCTCTTCAGCAGATAATCTTTTCTGAAGTTCACAGCAACTCAGCATATAATGTAAATGACCCTTGGATTTTTCATGTTCGGCCAATCTGGTATGGACATTAGGCCAATTGTTGAATCCATCAGTAGCACTTTTCACATTTCAAAAAAGGCGGCAATAAAAACAAAAGATTCTATCAGTTGACAATGAATATATTACCCATCGGCGAGCTATAATTTCACCATTTAAAAGTTTTCTTTTCAGGTGAACTTTTGAAAAGTGTGTTCTATTATCATTTCGAGGAAAATCTTCTAAAAGAATTTTAGGTGGTCCTTTTTTGGCTAAATACTCTCTCACACGATGGTCAATTTTTTCTGGCCGGCTGGCAGGATCATCTGTTATTGCTAGCTGAACTTCAACATTGATATTGTTGTGATCTTGCCCTGCAACTAAGACATTCAAATCTTGGTAGCTGAACTTCAACATTGATATTGTTGTGATCTTGCCTTGCAACTAAGACATTCAAATGTTGGCTTTCATGAGATTGTTTCTGTTCTACAATATCTTCTGTATAACTGATGTCACTTTGTTTAGTGGTCTCTCTGCTCTGGCTGCTTACTTCTTCAGACTGATTTATCTCTACATCATCTGTTTCTTGTGCTTCTCTGTTGTTTTCTGTCTGCTGACTCTGCTCCATAAGTTCTGTCAGGATATTTTCAACACTGTCAACATTTTCAATATTCTGCTGTCCTACTTCTTCTGATGACTCCAAGTCAGGCCTTCTCAGATACTTATTGAGAGCACCATTTTGCTTTTGTGTGTCAGCTTTTTTTACTTCCACTCAGATAATTCCTACCAGCATCTTGAGCTTGTTTTATTTTCATCATATTGATGAAGCCCTTAAAAAAAACAAAAGACTTAGGAAGTAGTAAAATAATTTTTTTTAATTAAATAAAAAATGACTAAAGGTTTTACATGTCATTTCTCCTGATTACTTATTTACTCTTTAAATATAAAAATATGGATAGTACTACTGTAGTTTACTAGCTATTCCAATGCCAGTTGACATTTGTCTTACCTACCTCAATTGTAGTCAATGAACTTATGTGCAATTGTCTGAGTGGCAATCCCTATGCATCTGTGTCGTTCTTTACATTAAGAATAAAATTTAGCACACATTAAAGATGTAAACTGAACAGCTACTCAAATCATTTCATTACTGGTATATAATTTTCAGTTTAAATGGAAGTTTATGAAACAACACAGTTCAAATATTCTCGATGGACGAAGCCTTCATATGGTGGACCTGCTACATAATGAAATGAGCAAAGACACTTGGTGAAGTTCCACAGATTTATTAGGAAACGACCGGTTTCGACTATTAGATAGTCATCTTCAGGTTCAGAAACAGTTCACACAACACATATATAGTAAAAATATGGGTGAGGGAAGGGATAGGGTAAAGGGGGGAGGAAAGAGAAAGGGAACGGGAGTGTGTCAATGGTTAAGAAAGGAAGGAGGGGATGAGTAAGGAGTAAGTTAAATTGTAATGATTGCAATGCTGTTTACATCGGACAAGCTGGGAGGAATTTCAATACCCGCATAAAAGAACACATACTTGACTATAACAAATCCCACGTTTCTTACTTCACTAAACACCTCCTTGAACGCAACAATTCCGCTGTATTCGTACCCGACAGCTGCAGTTTTCATTCGTCCAGAAGAATATTTACTGGCTATTTAATATCCAAGACAGTTTTATGTAAATTACACTGTAGACTAGAATCATTATACGATTTTCCTAATCATAACACTTGTTAATAATTAATGACAAACCAAAATTAGAATATAGAAACGCTCTTGTAATAAAAATAATTTCCTGGAACATGTAGCACAAAATAAGAAATACGAAAATTTACAAGCTATTTGTACTAAATTCTTTTGCCAATCTTTCGGTGAAGAATATTGAATGAATAAATAATATTGATTGAGCTTTCTTATGGGTAAAATTTAAGATTCTCTAAGTATTACATCTTAAGCCATAAATCGGTTATGAAACCCATAACCTTTTTAGGGCTTAAGGAGTAAAACCTAAAGAATCTTTAGTCTTTTGGCAAATTTTGAAGTACAGCAGATTTAAATCACTTTAAAAGTTAAATATTTTGTCTTACCTTTGAAACAAAGATTCTATCTGCAGATGCTGTATGAATTGAAGATCTCTCAATTGAGTCCCATTATTGACATAAAAGGAACTCTCCTTTTCTATCTTCTCCTCTTGAAATAACGCTGAGAAGATACCACTATACTACAATGTTAACTGGAGGAAGTAGCACGAAGAAATGAGCGACACGAGAGACAATCTTTGCTTGGGTGAAGAAGTGCTTTGTCGGACTGGCAGTATACCCATTGTATACAATGTAAATACGCCTCATTAGCAGACAGGTTCCCAAGGTGGGATTGTTTCAATGTCAGAGATTGACAATGTATGCAATGATTGAATATTTATTTCGCTCATTCCCTCTGCCATTACAATAGATGTTGCAAAAATCTGGCAATTAAAGTCAATATTCTAGAATCAGCTCTTGATGAACTCACACAAATGTCTTTTTCTCATGCTAGAAATTCCTTTTATGAAGTCGTTCTTGGTAGATATAGTATTAAGTATGAAATGAATTTGTGCAAATTGAGATTATAAAAACTGATGTCAAGATTTAAAATTTTGGAAAACCGGGAAATTTATTCGTCCGGAAAAAAAATTTCGGGACACCGGGACAAAACGTCAAAAACCCAAAATAGTCCCGAAAAACCCGGACTGGTCCTCCTAGTCTATTTGGAACTTTGAAATGGGAAGATTTTCGAAGTCGGCAATTGTTTCTAATTGTTTTTGCTCTGTGGACCAACCGACCAAATCCAAAATAGCGCCTGCCCTGCCCACCAGGTTTTTCCCATCTTTGATTTAAAGAGTCAATTCGTATAGAAAAGAAAATACTAGTAACGGCAAAATATTTTTAGATGTATAATTTTGTTAAATGTCAGCTTTATTACATTTAAGCACGTTTAAGAAAGTTTTGATGCGGTAAAATGATTGAATTTTTTGTCCAATATGGCAGCGCCCACATGGTCCACAAGCGTGATTCAGATGAATTTGTAAAGAATAGAGAACTATATTGGAACCTAAAGGCAATATAGAACAATTTGCTGAACACGAAATTTGACGGCAACGTTACGAAAAGGAAGGAAGATAGCGATAATGTCTTACTCGTCTACTAGGGCGTTCGATACCAGATACTAAAAAAGTGTCTTTTAATGTAGTTTGCCAGTGCAAGTGCGGGGCCCCCTAAGCCGCGGGGCCCAATTGGGTCCAATAGGTTCAATTGGCCTATGGCCAGTCTTGGGAGCAGCATCTCCGCACCCAAGCCGATTGCCTCTGGCATGCCGCAGGGAAGTGTCCTGGGTCTGACGCTTTACAACACCTTCACTGCAGACGTGCCGACAGACCTGGGATGGAATTCCATGCTGGTGCTATATGCGGATGATGCTGCAATCCTCTGCAAATCCTCCAAGAAGGCAAAGGCTGCAGAGTACCTGCAGTGTGTGATCAACACCTTCCTCACTTGGCTCGTGGCCTCCAAGGCTTCAAGTCAACGAGGGAAAAATGCAGGCGATGATTTTCTCCAACTCCGCCTCCCCGAAACCCGCCGGCCTCCGCATAGGATGATCTACTGCAGAGTGGAAGACAGACGCAGTCTACCTCGGCGTCATGCTGGACCATTCCCTCCGATTCCGGAAGCACGCTCAGACAGTCACCCGGAAGGTGCTCGGGGCAAGGATGAGCCTTGCGCCTTTACTACATAGCCCGCACATCCCGTTTCGGTGGAAAATTCACATATACAGGGCGACGATTCTACCCATGCTGACATATGCCTCGCCAGCATGGAGCGGTCGCCTCCACCACAAAGGCCGCAACCTCATAGAGCAAGTGCAGAAGGCCTGCCTCAGGGCCATAGCCACAAGGAAGGGCTGCGGGAGGGTGGCGGACATCCACTGCTGGCTCTCTCTACCAACCATCTCAGAATCGATGCGGATAGCCACTAAATGATTCTGGGAGGCAACCTCAGCGAAAACAGCCCCAGCCCTGAGGCGGATAGCTGAGATGACACCACTCCCATGGGACCGCCATAAGAGGCCGAGATCATCCACAGGCGAAGAGGAGGATCTCCCTCCAAAACGCAGACTCTGCCACTAAAGGGAAACGGCCCTCTTAGGGCCATTAACGCAAAATTCGCTCGTCATAGGCGAAAACGGGCAACCTGGAGCCCGAGAAAATTCCCAACTAGGGAACACCAGCCCACCAGATCATCCGCAGCCGCTTATGTGCCTCCCCCAGGAGTGCAGTTGTGCGGCACCCTCTCCTCCCAGCCTGTGTAGGAAGGAGAGAATACCACACTGACTGACTGACTGGTAGAAATAGAAAGGTCGATGGAGGAATATTCTCCATCAAAAGAGTTAAAACAGTTTTTTCACGATCATTTAATAAAATCAGGTTAAAATCTTCTAAAAATTTTTGCAAGAGACGCCCTCTACCATTGTTGTCAGCCATTGTGTCTCCCCCTAGGGTGTTATGGGCATTAAAATCCCCTAACAACACGAATGGCCTCGGTAGCTGATTGACTAGATCTTCCAGGTTCCTCCGGTTCACTGGTTCCCCTTCTGGCAGGTATAAATTACAAAAAGTAATTTCCTGCGGGATGGCAATGGTAAGTGCTATTGCTTGAAAGGGCAACTGCAGGCTCACCTGGGAGGTGTAAAGGGCCTCCCTGATGGCTACAGCCACTCCCCCTTGAGCCCTATTGCCACTTAAGTCATCGTTTAGGAAGACGTTAAAACCCTTTAATTTACCCTTATCTTTTTCTTTAAAATGTCTCTCCTGCAAAAATATGCACGCAGGGTTGAGGTCAGAAATCAGGATCTCCAATTCTTCCCTGTGCATGTAAAAACCGTTGCAATTCCACTGTAAAGCTAAAAACATGTTTAAAATAAAATAAATAAATAAATAGTTAAAATTTAAAAATTTATTTTTTTTTAAAGTCCGTCTCACTGGAAGTTTATCTCTTAAACTTCCCCTTCCCCCCTTTCTTCCGGAGAGTTGGGAGGGAGTTTTCCCACTCACCCTCAGAAAGTGTGTCCTCCTCCATCCTCTCCTCCGTTACAGGAGGAGGTTTGCGGGAGGGACCAAGAGAGGGAGTCTTGTCCGGTCTCCCTCTAACATTTTTTTATTGGCGACCCATTTTTTAAATGGGTCACAGTAGGGGCATTGCCATTGGGCCCCTTCTGAGGTGTGCTTGTTTTACATGTATTTGATTTTTCTTTTTCATTATTGCTATTCTCTTTCGTTTTGTCTTTCTTATGTGTTTTTTTCTGAGCAACCTGGATTGGTGGATCATCCGTCTGGGTGGCAATTGTACTCCTCTTCACTGGTGTTGCTGCCAACGACGCGAAGGACTTCACAAAGACTGGAGCGACAAGAGTCCTGTATTTCTTACGGGCATCGAAATAGGACAGTTTCTCTACCGTCTTTATTTCCATTACCTTCTTCTCCTCTTTCAGTTTTGCACAGTCTTGGGAGAAAGCAGGGACCCCCACCATGGGAGATGACCAACGGAGAGGTTTTGTGAACATGAGAGGCAGTCTCAGACAACAGAGGCACCTCATAGCAGATCTAATGGACAAAAAATCCATTATCTGCTTGGGGCTTGCCGAAACCTGCCTCAAGGCCAGCACACTGTTCCACATCCCGGGATACAAGACACTATGGAAGGACACCATGCAACAAAACAGAGGAGTAGCCCTTTTCATCAGAGGAGTCCCGGCAACAAGAGTGGACCTCCGACTGATCATCAGAGAAGAAGACGCGATTGTGGCCTGACTAAGCTTACCTAAACCTATCCTAATCGCATGCATATATGTTCCGCATCAAAATGTCTTCCCAGCTGCCCTTCTAAATTTCCTCCAGTGCACCGACAAGAATTTTATTCTAGTAGGCAACTTCAACGCCAGATCGAAGAACTTTGCCAACATGCATACCAATGCACAAGCAAGGCAGATGGAGGCGATCCTTTACAACACCAACCTAGTCTGCCTCCCTATATCTTCACTCACCTTTTTCAGCCACCTAGGTGTCTCCAACCCGGACCACGTGTTGGTGAAGGGAAACGCTGCCGGACTCGTGGGAGAGGTGACGGTGGAAGACACCATCACTTCGGATCACCTGCCACTCAACTTTCCGATCGCCACCAGAGGAATCACCAGGAAGAAGCGCTCTTTTATAAAAGCGGACTGGAATAAGTATGAGGATATAATAGCACAGACTTGCAACGAGAAAAAATACCACAAGATGATACAAACAATCAACACTGTCGTCTCACAAGCCGATGCGGAATGCATCCCGAAAAAGATGGTCGACCCCCATAAGCCACCTCATAAGCTACCTCTATCAGAAAACACAGTGAGATTAATTAGGGAGTACCAACGGATATATAGAAACTACGTTAGAACCAGAGACCCGGCGCTAAAAATGATATGGAACTGTAACCAAGCGGTAACACGAAGAAAGATCATGGAGCATAAAGAACAGGCATGGGAAAAGGCTTGCGCGAAACTGGACTATAGGAATGAAACAAAATTCTGGGACACCTTTTAGGCCCTCAGCGGCCTCAAGCAAGTCACACGCTCCCACCTGATGGATAACGGAAGGACCCTCACCTCAGAAGAAGACCAGGCGGAGAAATTCCAAGACACCCTGGAGAAAATCCACATGCCACAGACGGACGCAAAACTCAATGAGCCGTTCCGAAAAAAGACAGAAGACGAGGTAAATAACGAAATACTCCCTTCATTCGACCAAATCCGCGCCGAAGATATTGAAGAGAGCATCACTACAGATGACGTAAAAGATGCCATCAGAAGGACGAAGAACTCAGCACCGCGTCCAGATTCAGTCACTAGGAACCACGTTAAGTTCTCTCCCTCACTAACAAAATTACTTTCTCCCCTCTATAATGCATGTCTCTCGCTAGGATATTACCCCAAGGAATGGAGACAGGCCACCATGGTGATGATCCCGAAGCCTGGAAAGGACATCACTGCCACAGAAAACTACTGCCCTATCAGCCTGGCAAGTGTGCTGGGAAAGCTGTTGGAGAAGATAGTGGGAAAGTGAATCACCGGAATGCTGTAAGGAGGCGTCATTCCGGACGAGTCTAGATACTTGTCTGTACTGCTCGTTTCAGCATAATAACTTCCCATTATGTTCAGGATTTACTCAGCGCGTTTTATTATCCCATTAAAGGCCATTGTCCCATTTTTGCGATGTAAATTAAAACTGCAACAAAATATTCATTTTGAAACAGAATTCTCCATTCTTTTTACAAAGGTTTCATCTTTCCTCTCTGAATAGACTATGCGAAAATTGCTACATTGTATCAGTATATTCTTATGTTAGGTGGTTCTGAAATCTCAGATTTTTTCAACTTTGGCATTCTACCACTTCAGAGAGCTCAGTTATTCCGTGTCTACAGTGAGGAATAGCAGCATCATAGAATAATATTCTTCAAGAGTGGAGTGCTTGTGTGAATGCAGAACCTTATTATTATATCAGTAAATGCAAGTATTATATACCGAAAAAACCTGTGTTCCATTTTTGGGACATTGGCCGCTTGACTTAGATTTGTATGAAAATCATATATATCAGTGCTACTCAAGTGGTGGTCCTCGGACCGGCACCGGTCCGCGAGCCATCGCCTGCCGGTCCGCGACAAGTTCTTAGGGTAATGTAGGTACAGATGATAACGAAGCATTGCCTCGAGATAGACTAATGAGAGTGAGACCCGGACCTGGATTAACAAATGTCTTTATATACATTTAAAGCAAAATGCAAGCTTTTTATTCTTTTCCTGGGACGACGTGTTGTCCTTCCCGTTTATTAAACCTCTCTTTTCTAAGCAGATTTAAATTGGATAGTGCCGCAAGAATTTTAACAGACATATACTTAAGCTAATGATACCTACACCTGCGACTAACAGAGGAACGGGGGTGCTCTATGGCCAACAGTTTGGGTCAATACAAATCGTAACCAGATTAAATTTATCCCGAATGTCGTTTCAAATGTCACGACACTTCAAAACGTTTGCTGACAGAGTCTAATATCCGTTCTCGCCTTTTATGAAACAAATCGATCATGAGAGTCCAGTAGTTTCTCATTCTCATGCGGATTTATTTTCTTGTCATCTTTCTCCATGAGACCAAGAGTGATCCATCGAACCGAGTTTTTGTAAACAACTGTCGAAGAAATTGGAGCGTAGTTCCTTATTGATGAAAAGGTCATTAAAGTAAGGAGAGTTTTGAATATCTCACTCATTCAGTTGCCTTTGAGATCTTTCTTAGGTGAGATGTGGCTTCTTCAGTGATCGCGACCCTTGGAGGACCTTAGCTCGTAATAACTGTAAGTAAAATCACCGATATTTTGCATAGTAATATGAAGTTTAAATCGTATGATCTACTGCGATATGTGCAGTATCTTTCATATGAAAGCATTAGAAATTTGTAACATGAACTTTAAAAATGCTTGGTTTTAAAGAATCACTAACAAACTGACTGATTTGTATGGCTCTGAAATATTTTAGTAAAAAACACCACTGTATGTTTTAATAACACCTTGTTGAACGCCATTAAATGTGTCACAATTTATTTTACGAAATGATTTGGCTTCCAATTAGGGATGACTACCAGTATTGGAAAACCGGAATTAATACCGGTATTGAATTAGACACGCAATACCGATATCGGGTTTTTTGTATTGAAAAGTACTTTTTGGAAGCATTACCAAGTTACCAAAAACGTGTATGTTATTGAAATTAAACTTGATATTGATATCTTTTATGCCTGTGTAAATCAGTAAATTTAAACTTTTTCTGTACGACCATAATTACTAAGTAATACTTATTTTTTGGTATGTTTAAGAATTTTATAGTCTGTATGTGTCCATATTTTTTTTATAACAATTCATGCAGCTTATTGAATATTTAAGAGTGAGGTTCGATCTTATGGTTAATGTGATGATATGCGACCTTTTTAAACTAATATATATTTAGCTTTTTAAGTACAGATTTATGTAGTTACTGAAATACTCATATCTTGCTTTTAAACTCTATTTGATATATTGTAAGAAGGAGGGTTTGTTCCCATGGGCGTCGGCAGAAATTTTTGCAGGGGGGGGCAAATACAAAAATGCCTATTACCCAGGGGCGGACGAATTTTTCCCAACCCGGGAAAATTTTACTTAACCGGCCCCCAACTGACCACAAATCCACATCAATGAATCACTATGAATTATATTATCACTGTACTGAATATCCTCTTGAAATTAACTTAAAGTAGTGGTTCTAAACCGGTGTGCCGTGGCGCATTAGTTTGCCGAGAGGAAGGGACTAGTGTGCCGCACACTCCGAGTATATTTAATTTTTAAAAGCGTTTTAAACAAACAAACTCGAATTAATTTTATGATGCAAAGAATTTATCAGGAAACTACGAGAGGAATTGATTGACCTTAGCAACGATCATACTACTTAAAATTATTATGCTACCTATAGATGTATTTTGGCTTAAAGCTAAAGGTGTGAATATGCTTCAATATCTGAATATGCCATCGACATAACGTTCCAAATTCAATAACGTATTTATGCGAATTAAGTTGTTCGTCAACGGCTCATATTAAAAATATTAAAAGGACATGTATAAAGAACGTAGTTGAAGAACTTTTTCAAGTTCTTTCTATTACTGAGTCAAATATAAAGCGTCTTTGTATCAAAAAGGCAAGCCTAAATTTTGTCTGACATAACATTTTTACACGTTGAATTATATATTTAATGTACAATAAAATTAAACAATTATTTGAATATTGCTTTACCAATCGTAACAATCTAATATAACTGCGACTTTTACTTGTTATGCTAGTTTCTATCTTTAAAATTATTCCGAGAAATGTCACAATACACCGAGAAATAATTGAAGTAAATCTCTCGAAATAAATCAAATTACTAAAAGAAGTTTAATATAAACAGTAACAATTCATTAAATTCAAACTAACCTCTCCAATGGAAGACGATGTAGTGACAATGTTGTGAGTGAAGATGTCCCACGTAGTGATGAGAAGATCTGGATCGTTAGGATATCCTTCTACCAAAATTAAAACAGTATCTCTCACAAAAACTCCAAAAGCGAAACCAAAGAAATTAAAAACAAATAATTAAAATATTTCACGTGTTAAAATACTAACCAGTCCTATTAATTTTTACGCAAAATGCACACACTCTTACTGCAAAATTACGACACGACTCACTCTCTCTGCGATGTTACTTCTTCCACAAACTAAGAAAATCTGATGCTCTTGAAGTAATTTTAAAAGAAAAAGGAGAAAGGATGAAGAGACCAATGTGTAAAACACGTGTCAGAAAGTTTTCTTGGGAACGTCGCGATGTTTGCCGACGCGTCGGTAAGATTTCTTTCTAGCCACCCGTAAGGTCATAAAATCGAAAACCTTCAAAAAGAAAGAAAGATTGCCAGCAGTAGCATTTATGATCTTCGCATACGTGTCCTCCCACTCAGAAGAAAGGCGCATGCGGGTGGTCATGGCATTTCGTAGTAGGATTGGGATTTTGTAGGTGCATCGACAGCTAAGGTCATTTAGCACCTTACAGTACAGTATATTATTACATTTCATTTTTTAACTAGAATGTCACGTTTAAATTTAAAATTCAATGATACTTGAACAAGGTAACCACGGTAATGAATACTGGAGTCAATGTTTAAAACCTGTGAAAGAGGCCAGCCTCCTTCAGGAAGGATAAAACTCTATCTACCCTTGAGGAATTGTCGCCAAGGATGTCGTCTAAATCACCAGTGATAAGGTATTTGCTGCGCAGATCAGAGTACTTACGACAGTCTGTCAGAAGGTGTCTTACAGTGACTAGAGAGTGGCAATCCTCGCATTGAGGTGGTACCCGAGGGATGGAGAACAGGTACGAATGTGTCAGGGCACTATGCCCAATCCTCAACCGAGTGAGGACTACCTCCTCTCTTCTACTGTTTCTGACAGATGACGCCCAGTGCCTTGTGTCATTCTTGATCAGACGCAGCTTGTTCTCCTTCATAGAATGCCATGAAAGGTGCCAATCCTTCAGAGTAGAGCTCCTGAACGGCATCCCTATCGATCTCGGGTTTGCCTAGAGCTTCCTTGGCTGCTTTATCAGCAGCCTCATTGCCTGCTATTCCTACGTGGCCGGGGACCCACATGAATTTAACATGGGTCCCTCTTTCCTTAAGGTGAGTCAGAGAGATTTGTACAGCCTTCACTATCGGGTGTACAGGATCGTAGCAGGCAATGGCTTTCAGTGCACTCATTGAGTCGGAGCAAACCAGGATCGGATTGTCATGACAATCAATGCCATCCAGGGCGAGCTTTATGGCTGTAAGCTCCGCTGTATATACGCTACAAATTGGATGTAGCTTAGCCCCAAAGGATCTGTGCGAGGTGACAAAAGCACAGGCGCACTCTGTCTCGGACTTTGACCCGTCTGTAAAGATGACTTCGAAGTCCGGACATTGGTGTAGGACCTCGGCAAAGGAGGACCTGAGCTCGGCAGGGACTGAATCTTCTTTCGATCTACCTGCTATTACGAAAGAGATGTCTGGCCGAGGGATGTGCCATGGAGGAATGCGAGAGGGGCATATTCTGGACACAGTAGGGAGTGTAAAATCAATGTTCTCTATAAAATTATAAAATCGAACACACAGCGGCTTAGTTGCACGTGGTCTCATGTTAAAAACATTCAATAAATTATGGTTAAAAACTATTTTAAAACACGGGTGCGACGGAAGCGCCATAAGTTTGCTGACATAGTTGCACATCAGGGCAGTTCTCCTGATCTCTAGAGGTGGTTCGCCAGCATCGCTATAAATACTGACGATAGGGCTAGTTCTAAATGCCCCAGTTGCCATTCTCAGGCCTGCATTGTGCAACGATGTCAGCGGACGCAAATACGATGGCCGTGTCGCACCATAAATAAAACAGCCATAGTCGAGTTTAGACCTCATCGATGCCCTGTAAAGGAGGAGCATTGACGTGCGGTCTGCTCCCCAGGACTGGTTTGTTAGAACTTTTAAAATATTCATGGAAGACTGTACCTTCAATTTTATTTTTTTAATATGAGCCCTCCAGTCGAGTCGACGGTCTAAGTGCATTCCAAGAAAGCGAACGGATTCCACGAAATTTAGAACGTGGTTTCCCAACCGTAATGTAGGTTGGGGGAAAATACCACGGCGCCGGTGAAAGTGGACACAACAAGTCTTCTCGACAGAGAAACGAAAGCCGTTCATAATAGACCACTTCCACAATCGTTGAAGCGTCATTTGCAATTGCCTCACTGAAGTAGAGAGCTTGGACGACCGACAGAATATTCCCAGGTCGTCCACAAAGAGAGAGGCTTCGACTGGTGATGAGATGCAGGACACCACGTCGTTTATGGCGATTGCAAATAACGTGACGCTTAATACAGATCCCTGTGGAATACCATTCTCTTGGGCATAAGAGCTGGAAAAGCTGTTACCCACCCTTACTTTAAAAGTTCGATCTGTTAAAAAATTTTTTATAAAAGTCAATAAATTACCTTTAAAACCCCATTTACGCAAAGTTTTTAAAATCTTAAAACGCCAGGTAGTGTCGTAGGCTTTCTCCAAGTCAAAGAAAATGCCTAAGACATGTTGTCCTCGAAGAAAAGCCACTTTGATGAAGGAGTCTATCCGAACAAGATGGTCGATTGTACTCCTATGCCTCCGAAAACCACACTGGATATTAGAGAGAAGGTTACGCCCCTCAAGACACCAAACTAGACGTCTATTAACCATTCTCTCCATCAGCTTGCACAGACATGAAGTAAGAGAGATTGGTCGGTAGTTTCCCAGGACAGATTTGTCTTTTCCCTGCTTGGGAATAGGGATCACTACCGACTCCCGCCAAGAATCTGGGAATGCTCCATCCTTCCATACACGGTTGAAAGTGTAAAGCATCTCTTCCATTCTTTCCTGGGGAACTCGCCTCAGAAATGCGTTGTGGATACCATCCGCACCTGGAGCACTGTCCCTCAGGTCAGCAATGGCTGATTGGAGCTCCCACGGCGTAAAGGGCTCATTGTAGCTAGCAGAAAATCGACCCGGACGAATAGGAGCTGCTGCTCCCTCCTCGCGACATTTGATTGTCACGAATGTCTGGTCGTAATTGGCTGAGCTACTAATTTGGGCATAATGCTCCCCAAATGCCTCTGCGACATCCACGGGTTGCATCGCTATGACCCCATTCACTTCCACAGATGGCGTTGTGGAAGAGTGAAATACGCCTGCAATTCGCTTCACTTTCCTCCATATCTGTGCAACTGGTGTGCGCGAGTTTATGGATGTGACATAATCCATCCAGGATTTACGCTTAGCATCACCCACTACCTGGCGGGCTTTCGCACGTAGTTTGCGAAAAGCCTCGAGATTCCTACTCGTGGGATGTTTATTAAATATCCGTAGGGCCTTCTTTCGCTTTTTGATAGCTGCAGCACAATCATCGTTCCACCAAGGCACTGGTGGACGACGTGGCCTGCCTGAAGAGAGCGGAATGCTCTGTTCTGCTGCTCGTATAATGGCCGTGGTGAGGGTCGCTACATTTGCGTTGGCGCTTCGAGTAGGCTCGTACATAAATTTAAAATTTTCATTAAAAACTTCCCAGTTGGCTTTCTTCAGAAGCCATTTCTGGGGGACAGTAAAATCTGGGTTAAAACCGCTTTTTTGGATAAGAAGGGGAAAGTGATCACTTCCACAGAGGTCATTATGGGACTTAAGTTTAAAATGAGGGGCAACCCTACTGCTGCAGATTAATAAATCTATTGCAGAGTATTCCCCTGTAAAAGAGTTAAAACGTGTCTTTTCATTTTTGTTTATTAAAATCAAGTTAAAATTTGTTAAAATCTTCTCCAGTAGACGACCACGCCGATTAAAATCTCTCCCTTCATCGCCCCATAGGGGACTGTGTGCGTTAAAATCTCCTAGTAGAAGGAACGGTTTGGGCAGTTGTTGAATCAGCTCCACCAATGTTTCCTCCGTCACCGGTGCCCGTTCCGGGAGATACACATTACAAAATGTAATCGTCTCCGGAAGGGCTACTCTGACCGCTACAGCTTGCAAGGGGGAGCGCAGGTCCACCCGAGAGGTGTAAAGGGTCTCCCGAATGGCCACCGCAACTCCGCCTTGAGCCCGCTCTCCGCTAAGGTCGTCCTCGCGGTACATGGTGTAGCCCTTTAACTGTGGTGTGTCACTGGCTTTAAAGTGTGTTTCCTGTAAAAAAATTAAAAAAGGGTTGAAGTCCTGTATAAGGAGCTTCAACTCCTCTCGTCTTTTAAAATAACCATTCATGTTCCATTGAATGGCAAACATCTTTGTTGGGTTGGTTAAAATATTAAATATCTTAAAAATATAAATAAATAAAATTGTATTAAAATGAAAAGACTAAAAAACTGTCCTACTCTGTGGAAGACAAGCTTACCTACTAAGCTTTAACTTTCTCCCCTTCTGTCGATTTAGGAGGATGGTACGCAGTTGGTCTTCGTCCAACTGGTCCTCCTCCATATCCTCCTCGTTAGCCACATGTGGGTCTCGAGGAGGTGAAGGCAGTGGAGTGACAGCACTCCTACTGCGACTTGGGACCTTCTCAGACTGACCCTTTAGTGGTGCAGTCTGATCCATCCCTTCCTCGTTGGCCACATGATGGTCTCGAGAAGGTGAAGGCAGTGGAGTGACATCACTCCTACTGCGCCTTACAACTTTTGCAGACTGATTTTTTGGTGGTGCAGTCTGGGACACCACGTTGCTGGATTTCTCTCCAGCGACTTCCCTTTTGGAGGGCTTCTTTTCTACGTTCCTTTCCTTCTTCTTTGTCTCTTTTGTCTTCGGTACCAGGGTTTCCGTCTGCGTGCTGATGGTAACCTTCTTCACAGAAGTTGCTGCCACTGACGCAAAAGACCTTGAAAACGTTGGAGCAACCATTGTCCTGTATTTCTTCCTAGCCTCGAGGTACGGGATCTTCTCCGTCACCTTGATCTCCATGATCTTTTTTTCCTCCTGCAGCTTAGGGCAATCTCGTGAGTAGACCGGATGCGGTCCCTCACAATTGCCACAAAGAGCAGGGCTGGCACAGGGCTCCTCATCGTGCTTCTCCTTCGCACATTTTGGGCAGGTGGGCTTGCCCTTGCACCGTAGTGCAGTGTGCCCGAAGGATGGCACTGGAAGCAGCGCATGGGGCTAGGGATAAATGGCCTCACAGGACATGATTCGTATCCAACGAACACCTTCTCTGGCAGTTTGTCGAACGCGAACGTGAGCACAACAGAGGTCGTATTTATCGTCTCACCGTTCCGTTTCGTCGTCAGTCTACGACAGGAGATGACTCCTTGGGGAGCCATCTCCTTTGTTATCTCCTCGACATCGACATAAAGAAGGTCGTAGCACGATATAACGCCACGACATGTATTTAAGGTCTTATGCGTCTCAACTCTCACTGGGATGTCATGCAGAGTTGTCATCGACAGCAACTTCTGGCTCTGCTTATCATCAGATGTTTGTATAAGCAGGGTACCATCTCTGAGTTTCTTCACAGACTCTAACTTTCCTGGCACCGAGCCAGACAGAACCTTGTGAATTAGGAAGGGAGACACCTTCGTCAGGGTCTCTCCTTCCTTAGCGCACTTTACGATTAAATATTTTCGGCAACTGCCGGCAGCTGAGTCTCCCCCGCCCATTTCAGGGCGGGATCTTTTTGGAGGAGGAGAAGATTGAGTGGCCGTAAAAAGAGCCATAAGTAGATTTGGATATTCGTCCTCTGGTCTCCCCACCCACCACGGAGCCACAAATGGGACGCCACACCACAAACTGATGCAGACGCCAGGGCTAACCAGAAGGATATAGCGCCTCTGACTTGGTTGTCTGCTTCGGGTAAGATCTCCAGTGCATGGGCTAGCCAAACCCATGCACCTTCGACCCCCCTACACAGACCCCCATAGCCTCCGCACTCGCCGACCGGAACGTCAAGACGTGACGGCAAGCCGATTCATCGGGTGTGGCTAGCACCCGACGTCCCGTTTACAGTGAGTCCGAGGCCGAAGTGGCGTTTTGCTCACGGATCGCATCTTGAGCATCCGAAACCCAGATGGAGTCCAGTGAGCTCAACCACCAGGCATCCCATTCTCACCTTACGGGTCTCCACGCACGGCAAACACGCGGGCGGGCCAATAGCCGGATGTTATGGCTGAAACTCAAACAGCAGACCAACATGCTGTTTGGAAACTATCCTGAGTTAACTGTGGGTTTTTTTTCGAGGTTGTCTCCTCGCCCATTGGTCGCCTCTTACGACCAGCAGAAGGGCTGCGGGAGTATTCTACCCCCCTTCCCGCAGGGGGAGTCATGGCATTTCCATACAGAAATAAGCCGTCAAAGACGGTACAGCGGTTCCTGTCCTCCAATTATTCTTTTCCATTAGAAACATCCGAAAGAGTGCTTTAAAATATTTTCTCAACTCACGTGCAAATCCCGGATTCTCAGAGAGTGGAAAGGGGAAAATTCTGTCTTCATAATATAAATAAGAGGGAAACAGAATCGCTGGAATCAGGGATGCCGTATGCCCTTTTAGGTCAAATATGCCGATGGGACCAATGTGTAAAATCCCCCTCTCCCCCACTTTCTTGAAAACATCCCTTTTTTCCTTCACCCTCGTAGACTAAGGAGACGGAAAGCTTGTAAAAACTACCTCGCGGATCCGACCCGCACATGTTGCCTTTGTTTTGCTTTATACTTCCCTCCATTTTTCGCAAATATGTCTCCATGAGCTGGGTGGCCGCTCCTGCTGTAAGACCGAAGTTGGGAGCGAGAATTCTCGCCATCCTTACGCAACGTGTTAAGTTTTTTCGCATGCCCAGTTTTTTTACATTTTTAAATAATAACTAATATAATATTTACGTTTTTACACATTTCCAGGGGGGGGCAACTGCCCCCCCTTGCCCCCCCCTGCCGACGCCCATGTTTGTTCCATTATTAATATCATATCTGAGTGCTTATGTTCGTATGTGCGTGCGTGTCTGTTTGCGCTCATATGATCTGATGAATTGCCGAATGATAGTAGTAAGTGGATTTCAAAGGTGCGTCGACAGCTTAGGTCATTTTGCACCGTCAAATTCTATAAGATATAAAATAAATAGATTATAATAAATAATTAAATAGAAAGAGGTTAAAATAAATAAGATAATAAGTTAGCTAAAAACCATAAAAGAATAAAGACTTTTAATTTTTTTAAAAAAGGAAGATAATGATCATAGAGCATTTAAAAGTTTCGTTACCCTTAGGAATTTCAAAATACTGTCAATTTTTTGAGGATCATCGGCTAAAATTTCTGAGAGATTGCCCCTAATGTTTAAAATTTGGCGAGTATCTCTATATTTAACACATTCTATCAGGAGGTGAGTTACAGTTACCGGGCAGTTGCATGTATGGCATATAGGTTCTTTTTCCCGGGTAAATAGGAATGAGTGTGTGAAAGCGCAGTGGCCAATTCTAAGTCGGGTGACTGCGACTTCTTCCCGGCGATTGTTTCGTACCGAGGACAGCCACGGAGTAACACTTGTTTTGATTGCTCTCAGTTTGTTGTTCGCAACTGCCTCCCAGGACCTTTGCCATTTTTCAAGCAGCTTTTTCTTAAAAAGCGGCTTTAGGTCCTGAGATGGTACTGTTTTTACATCTATTTCCTCCTTCAGCAAAGCTGCCTTCGCAGCAGAGTCGGCTCTTTCATTTCCCACTATTCCAAATGATCATAGAGCATTTAAAAGTTTCGTTACCCTTAGGAATTTCAAAATACTGTCAATTTTTTGAGGATCATCGGCTAAAATTTCTGAGAGATTGCCCCTAATGTTTAAAATTTGGCGAGTATCTCTATATTTAACACATTCTATCAGGAGGTGAGTTACAGTTACCGGGCAGTTGCATGTATGGCATATAGGTTCTTTTTCCCGGGTAAATAGGAATGAGTGTGTGAAAGCGCAGTGGCCAATTCTAAGTCGGGTGACTGCGACTTCTTCCCGGCGATTGTTTCGTACCGAGGACAGCCACGGAGTAACACTTGTTTTGATTGCTCTCAGTTTGTTGTTCGCAACTGCCTCCCAGGACCTTTGCCATTTTTCAAGCAGCTTTTTCTTAAAAAGCGGCTTTAGGTCCTGAGATAGTACTGTTTTTACATCTATTTCCTCCTTCAGCAAAGCTGCCTTCGCAGCAGAGTCGGCTCTTTCATTTCCCACTATTCCAGCATGACCAGGGACCCACATGAAAATGATACCCACATCTTTTGCCATCAGCCGCGATAGTAGGCTATGGATTTTCTGTACCGCGGGATGGCTGTGGTACGGATCTAGGATGGCTTTCAGTGCACCCATCGAGTCCGAACAGATGACATATTTCGCACTCCTAGGAGCAATGCTCTCCAATGCCCTCTGCACTGCGACAAGTTCAGCTGTAAAAATGCTGCAGAGGGGATTTAATTTAAAAGCATGAGTGCCATGTCGAGAAGATGTGTACGCACATGAACACCCAATATCCGATTTTGAGCCATCTGTGTAGATGGGGATATAACTGATATATTTCATTAGCATTTCCTGGTGCATGATTTTGTAAAATAGTGGGTTAGTTTCTGATTTTAAATGACTAGATAGATCAGTCAGGATCCTTATTTCCGGCACCTGCCAGGGTGGAAGACTATGGAAGACTTGAGGATTGACTTCAGGTAGTCGGAGGTTTTCGTAGTCGATAAAATTGTTAAAACGAACACCTAAGGGTAAAGTTGCTCGGAGTCGTCTGCTAAAAAGTTCTTTAAAACGTGGTCTAAAAATCAAGTTGAAACACGGGTGGGTTTTTAACCCTAGAATTTTTGATACATATGTGCACATTAAAAACATTCTACGTGTTTCTAAGGGCGGCTCTCCTGCATCGCAGTGAATGCTGGGAACAGGGCTGGTTCGATAGGCACCAGTAGCCAGCCTTAGAGCGGAGTTGTGCACAGATGTCAAAGGGCGCAGATATGATGATCGTGATGAGGCATATATAAAGGATCCATAATCCATTTTAGACCTCACCAATGCTCGGTAAAGTGTGAGCATGGACGTACGGTCAGCACCCCAGGTTGAGTTCGTTAAAAACCTTAAAACGTTTAAAACCTTAAAACACTTATCTTTTAAAATATTTATATGGCTCCGCCAATTCAGCCGTTTGTCTAAAACCATACCTAGAAAACGGATAGATTCCACAGAGTCTAACCTATTGCCCCCTAGTTTTAAGACAGGTTGAGGGAAGATTCCTCTCAGCCTACAAAAATGGAGGCATTTTGTTTTTTCTGTCGAAAAACGAAAGCCGTTGTTGAGTGCCCATTTGTCCAGACGATTGATAGTGAGCTGTATCTGTCGTGTTGCTGTAGACAGCTTGGATGATCTGCAGAAAATTGCCAGATCATCTACAAATAGAGATGTCTCTACTGGTGTCTTGATACAGCTCACAATATCATTTATCGCTATGGCAAAAAGGGTCACGCTTAACACTGATCCCTGTGGAACTCCGTTTTCTATGGTGCAGGGTCTTGATAGGTTGGTTCCTATTCGTACCCTAGCTACTCGGTTCAAAAGGAAATTTTTTATAAAAATGGGGAGGTTTCCTCTGAAACCCCACTCGTGCAGTGTCCTTAAGATTTTATATCGCCATGTTGTATCGTAAGCTTTTTCGAGGTCGAAGAATACTGCGACAACATGCTGGCGAAGAAGCAAGGCCTCCTGGATAAAGTTCTCGGTCCTTACCAAGTGGTCGATCGTAGACCTGTTTCGTCTGAAGCCGCACTGTATGTTTGATAATAAGTTGCGGCTCTCCAGACACCAATATAGCCGTCGGTTAACCATTCTCTCTAACGTTTTGCATAGGCAACTCGTCAGAGAGATGGGACGGTAGCTGCTTGGTAAGGACCTATCCTTTCCCTGTTTTGGAATTGGAATAATCACAGATTCCCGCCACACATTGGGAAAACATCCTTCCTCCCACAGCTGGTTGAATGTCTTCAAAAGCTCCCCCTTTGCTCTTTCGGGTAGATTTTTCAGGAAAGCGTTATGTATACCATCATAACCTGGCGAGGTTTCTTTTGATTCTCTTATAGCAGACTCTAGTTCCCTCAGAGAGAAAGGGTCATTGTAGTGATCCCTTTTACTCCCTGGGTTGAAGTCTAAGAACTTCTTTTCCTGGTCTGTCTTTATTATGCGAAACGGCTCCGAGTATTTATCTGTACAACTTGTTTCGGCATAATACTTACCCATAACGTCTGGAATTTTGTCAGGGGCCTTTATTAACTCCCCATCGAAACTTATTGCACTAATGTGTGATGTTCGATGGGTGCCCAAGATCTTTCTGACTTTATTCCAAACCTGTGTTATGGGTGTACGGTGGTTAATGGATGAGATGTATTTCATCCAGGATTCCTTTTTGGCATCCTTTACCACCTGTCGAGCTTTCGTCCTCAGTCGCCGGAATGCTCTAAGATTTGTTGCAGTAGGATATTTATTAAAGATTTGCAGTGCCTTCTTCCGGTTTTTTATAGCCGCTGCACAGTCATCGTTCCACCACGGGACTGGTGGACGGCGTGGCTTTCCCGATGTTTTAGGGATGTTCCTCTCTGCAGCAAGTATTAAGGTGGCAGTAAATGATTTAATGTTTTCTAAAGAACTGTGACTCATGTCAAAATTAAAATCAAGTTCGCCTTTAAAATCTGTCCAGTTAGCTTTCCTTAGAATCCATTTTCTAGGATAGTCAAAGCTAATCACTGGACCTTGCTTGGTTATTAAAATGGGGAAGTGATCGCTTCCACAAAGGTCTGTGTGGACGGACATAGAGAACAGTGGAGCTATTGCACTGGTAGAAATAAAAAGGTCGATGGAGGAATATTCTCCATTAAAAGAGTTAAAACGTGTTTTTTCACGATCATTTAGTAAAATCAGGTTAAAATCTTCTAAAAATTTTTGCAAGAGACGCCCTCTACCATTGTTGTCAGCCATCGTGTCTCCCCATAGGGTGTTATGGGCATTAAAATCCCCTAACAACACGAATGGCCTCGGTAGCTGATTTACTAGATCCTCCAGGTTCCTCCGGTTCACTGGTGCCCCTTCCGGCAGGTATAAATTACAAAAAGTAATTTCCTGCGGGGTGGCAATGGTAAGTGCTATTGCTTGGAAGGGCGACTGCAGATTCACCTGGGAGGTGTAAAGGGCCTCCCTGATGGCTACAGCCACTCCCCCTTGAGCCCTATTGCCACTTAGGTCGTCCTTTCGGAAAACGTGAAAACCCTTTAAGTTAACCTTATCTTGCTCTTTAAAATGAGTCTCTTGCAAAAATATGCACGCAGGGTTGAGATCAGAAATTAGGATCTCCAGTTCTTCCCTGTGCGTGTAAAAACCGTTGCAGTTCCACTGTATAGATAAAAACATGTTTAAAATAAAATAAATAAATAAATATGAGTTAAAATTTAAAAAGTTATTTTTTTAAAAAGTCCGTCACACTGGAAGTTTATCTCTTTAACTTCCCCTTCCCCCCTTTCTTCCGGAGAGTTGGTAGGGAGTTTTCCCACTCACCCTCGGAAAGTGTGTCCTCCTCCATCCTCTCTTCGGATACAGGAGGAGGTTTGCGGGAGGGACCAGGAGAAGGAGTCTTGTCCGGTCTTCCTCCACCATTTTTTATTGGTGACCCATTTTTTAAATGGGTCACAGTAGGGGCATTGCCATTGGGCCCCTTCTGTGGTGTGCTTGCTTTAGATGTATTTGATTTTTCTTTTTCATTATTGCCATTCTCTTTTGTTTTTTCTTTCTTATGCATTTTTTTCTGAGCCACCTGGATTGGTGGATCATCCGTCTGGGTGGCAATTGTACTCCTCTTCACTGGTGTTGCTGCCAAGGACGCGAAGGACTTCGAGAAGACAGGAGCGACGAGAGTCCTGTATTTTTTACGGGCCTCGAAATAGGATAGTTTCTCTACCGTCTTTATTTCCATTACCTTCTTCTCCTCCTTCAGCTTTGCACAGTCTCGGGAGAAAGCCGGGTGTGGGCCGTCACAGTTGACGCAGGGTAAGGCCTCCTTGCATACTTCCTCCTCGTGCTTTTCCCGGTTGCACCGGGGGCAGGTTGGTTTGCCTTTGCAACGAGGCGCAGTGTGGCCAAACTTCTGGCACTGGAAGCAGCGCAGAGGACTCGGTATGTACGGTCTGACTGAACAGACCTCATAACCAACTTTGACCTTCTCTGGCAGCTTATCGAGGGAGAATGTGAGGATCATCGAGGTGGAATTGATGACCTCACCATTCCTCTTTATTGTTAGCCTCCTACAGTCTATCACCCCCTGCGGGGCCAGCTCTCGCTTACATTCCTCGATGTCTGTGTACAGAAGGTCATAGTTGGTTATGACCCCCTGGCAGGTGTTCAGCATTTTATGAGCCTCCACCGAGACTGGCATGTCCTTCATCATTGTCATTCCCAGTATTTTTGTGCTCTGGAGTTCAGTGCACGTTTGAATCAATAGAGTTCCATCCCTGAGCTTCTTCACTGAATGAAGAGGCCCAGGTACTTGTGATGACAGAGCATTATAAATTAAGAAGGGAGACACTTTGGTAAAGGTCTCACCTTCTGTTACACGTTTCATTACTAGGTATTTTAAGCACTTTTTAACTGTTTCTCCCCCGTCTGTGACCAGACGGGTTCTTCCCCCGCCCGCATCCGGACGGGATCTTTTCAGAGGAGGAAAGTTTTCCGCCATAATTAAAGATTAAAAATTCGTCCTCTGGTCTCCCCACCCACCACGGAGCCACAAATGGGACGCCGCACCACAAACTGATGCAGACGCCAGGGCTAACCAGCAGGATATAGCACCTCTGACTAGGTTGTCTGCTTCGGGTAAGATCTCCAGTGCATGGGCCCTCCAAACCCATGCACCTTTGACCCCCCTACACAGACCCCCATAGCCTCCGTACTCGCCAACCGGAACGTAAAGACGCGACGGCAAGCCGATTCGTCGGGTGTGGCTAGTACCCGACGTCCCGTTTACACTGAGTCCGAGGCCAAAGTGGTGTCTTGCTCACGGATCGCATCTTGAGCATCCGAAACCCAGATGAGGTCCAGTGAGCTCAACCACCAGGCATCTCTTCCCCACCTTACGGGTCTCCACGCACGGCAAACACGCGGGCGGGCCGATAGCCGGATGTTATGGCGAAAACTCAAACAGCAGACCCACATGCTGTTTGGAAACTACCCTGAGTTAACTTTGGGTTTTTTTACGAGGTTGACTCCTCGCCCATTGGTCGCCTCTTACGACCAGCAGAGGGGCTGCGGGAGTATTCTACCCCCCTTCCCGCAGGGGGATTGCCGAATGATTTTTTGTGACAGTTTTACATGGCTTATGCTTTGGCATTGACGCTAAGGTCCATTTTCAATACTCCTAGAGTCCCGAAGTTCCTACTGCATTTATTCGGTTTTCATCCTAATAACAGAAAATTAAGTATTTACTTGAAGTACAGATTTATAAAAAATTATTTTTATCCCCCATATACAGCTGGCGAAGCAAGGTACATTGGACATGTTTACTAAGCAGAGACATGCGGTTGGGGAACGCGCTAGCAATTCTGCATCAAATGAAGATGATGAAAATGGAACTGAAGTTTTGTCAACGAAAAGAATTCGTGCTAGCTTTACCCGGAAGTATGACTCATCATACATTAATTTCGGTTTTGTAGCCTATGATGATAGTGGAATTACAAAATCGTAGTGTGTTATTTGTGAAGATATGTTGTCTAATGACGCAATGAAACCGTCAACACTCAAAGAGACATTTAAATACAAAACATAGAGAAATGAGTTCAAAGCCGAAAGAGTTCTTTGAAAGAAAGCATGCCGATCTGAAATGCCATCAGAAACAGTTCTTCAAAGTGTCACACATAAATATAAGCGCTATACGAGCTTCTTATAAAGTAGCGCTTCGAGTTGCTAAGAACAAAATCCACACACAATTGGCGAGACGTTAGTGAAAGGCTGTATTAATGACGTCTGCATGGAAATGCTGGGCGAGCAGGCTGCAAAGAAAGTGAGTCAGGTGCCACTTTCAAATGACACTATAGCTAGACGAATTTTAGATCTGTCCCAAGATATGGAAGATCAGCTCATAGAACAGATTAAATTAGCAAAGTACTTCTCTTTACAGCTTGATGAGTGTACAGACGTTTCAAATGCGGCTATTCTGATGGTGTATGTGCGCTTTGAATTTAATGGTGATTTGAAGGAAGTTCTTTTTTCTGCTTTAATACAGAGAAAAATAACTAGTTCTGAAATTTTCAAAACTTTGAACTACTACGTCGTTAATAAATGTGGGTTGGACTTCAAATTTTGTGTAGGCATGTTCTGATGGAGCTGCCGCAAATACAGGACGACATTCAGGAGTTGTTATCCAGATTAAGGCGCTTGCTCCAAATTGCAAGTCGACGTATTGCTTTCTTCACCGAGAAAGTCTTGCAACAAAAAAATTGTCACCAGACTACATAGTGTGCTCAACGAAGTTGAGAAGATTGTTAACAATGTAAATGCGAATTCTTTAAATTCGAGACTATTCTCTGCATTATGTGATGGTATGGGAGCTGATCATAAACAGCTCCTGTTCCATGCCGATGTACGTTGGTTATCGAGGGGAAAAGTTTTGTCAAGATTATTTGAGTTACGAAACGAGCTTGCCCTGTTTTTTCAAGACAAAAAACCAAATTGGTCCCAGTTATTCAGAGATATGGATTGGATAGCCAAGCTGGCTTATTTGGCTGACATCTTCGCCGTCACGAATGATCTCAACACCTCCATGCAGGGAAGGATGGCTTCATGCTTTACGATGGCTGACAAGACCGGAGGACAGAAACTAAAGCTAGAAGCATGGAATAGTCGAGTTTCAAGAGATTGCTATGACATGTTTCACAATTTAGCAACAGTCATCTCCGATGCAAGTGAAGAGATTAATATTACATATATAAGAAACGTTATCAGCGAACACTTGAGGAATTTGGCAGAACGTTTTGAGTTTTACTTTCCAACAGAAGAAGATCCACGGAAAGGGAATGGATGGATCCGAAATCCATTTATCCCATTGAAAGATGAATTAACTTCTCTATGGAGGATAAATTGTTGGAGCTGGCTTATGACGAAGGTTTGACGATAATTTTTGAGACTACAAACTCACTAGCTTCCTTTTGGGTAAAAGTGAAAGCAGAATACCCAGAGCTTGCTGAGATTTCTCTGAAGACACTTCTCCCATTTCCTTCAACATACCTGTGCGAGATTGGCTTTTCAATCGTGAGTGTTATTAAGAACAAGTACAGAAATAGTCTGAATATTCATCCTCCATTACGCGTGGTACTGTCTTCCATCGAACCACGACTGGATAAGCTGGCAAAAAATAAGCAGACTCATCTTTCAAATTAGAAAAGCTTACGTTTAAAATAAATAATCAACATTTTCATCCTACTTTATTTAGTAAAATTGTTTATTCTAATATTTAAATATACATTTTTGTAACATATTTCTGAAAACATTTTGCAGATTTGATATTTGATATACTTATTATATCAGTATTATTTTCTCTACCGGTCCCTGGAACTCAAAAAAGAAAATTTGCCGGTCCGCCACAACAAAAAGTCTGAGAAGCACTGATATATATTATTCCTATGCATTTCTACTTTGATTTTGTCCGTAATAGACATATTATGTTCTTCATATTTGCAGTTTTGCTGTTTAATTTTTATTACAAAAATATTTTACATATTTTAGCAATTTATAAACGTGTACCTTGTTTTCAGACACTTTGTAACCCATAAATATGACCCATCACCGTACGGTCTTGACGTTACAAGAAGTGGCCAAAATTCTTATGGAGATGGAGGATGTTGAAACTAGTGAGAATGATGTGGAAGTGGCAATATCATCCCTCCAAGCCCAGATGAATTGACATGAGAAGATCATAGACGAAGATGAACTCCCAGATTCTACTAAGCTTCAAGATGTAGCAGGCAAGCTAGAGTTATGGGTTCAAGGTAGCAGTAAATAAGGTGATGATTGTGTTGAGGAATCAACATCAAAGCAATCATTGTATAAACAAAGTAAGACTGACTTGTGTGCAACTCCCAACTGGAGAAGCTGCTCACCAAAATATAGCTCAAACTACCTATGAGAAATTACATGAATTGCATGGTAGGAATGTGGTAAATATTTTTGAAGAGTTTTTGACTGATGATTTACTCAACTTTATTGTTACACAAAGTATAACATATGCTAATCAAAAAAATTATCCTAATTTCACAATTGACAAGAATGAATTGAAAATATTTCTGGGAATTCTTCTGTTCAGTGGCTATCACATACTTCCTCAGCAGAATATGTATTGGGAACAATTGCCAGATGCAGGAATTCCTCGTGTACAATGCTACGTCCAGACAAAGATTCAAAGAAATCAAAAGATTTCTTCACCTGAATGACAATGCTTCACTTGATAAAAAAGACAAAATGTATAAATTGAAACCTTATTTAGATGCCCTTAGAAAAAATTTTCAGAAATTTGGTGTTTTTGACTCCCATCTCTCAATTGATGAAATGATGATAAGGTACTACGGAATGCATTCCACTAAAATGTTCATGAGAGGAAAGCCAATCAAATTTGGTTATAAGTTTTTCTGTCTCTGTAGTTCAAAGGGTTATTTATATAACTTTTCACCTTATCTTGGTAAAGAACAGGAAGGTAATGAAGGCCCCTTAGGTATTAGAGTCATAAACAATCTCACACATATGATTCCGGAGAGTGAATCTAAAAACTATGAGTTATTCTTTGATAACTTTTTTACAAGTGTTGATACTTGGAAGACTTTGAAAGGCAGGAAACTGAAAGCCACTGGAACAATTCGGGAGAACCGTACAAAGAAATGTCCTCTGATACCCTCTAAAGTTATGCAAAAAACTACTGAGAGAGGTTTTATCGACTACAGATTTGATTCAAACAATGAAATTTTGATTACTAAATGGCATGATAACACTACAGTGTCCGTTGCTACAAACTATAGTCAGGTTTTTCCTACTGTTAGTGCGAAACGCTATTCCCAGAAAGACAAAAAGCACATAGTAATCCCAATGCCCCGGGTCATTTCAGAGTACAACAATTTTAAGGGAGGAGTAGATCTCCTTGATAAGCAACTATCACTGTATAGGATAAGAATACGTGGAAAGAAGTGGTGGTTCCCAATCTATACACAATTGCTTGATAAACAGCTGGAGGATTTATCAGCTAGTAAATGCCGAAGAGACTGTTTCCTTGCTTGATGCAAGAAGAAAAATTGTTTTAGTGTACATATCTGAAAACAATGCTACCACTCGTAAACGCCCTGGGCCCCAAAGAAATACGATTTATGGAGAGTTAGCGAAGCCATTACGTTCGATCAAGGAAATCATCTCGTAACACCAATAGCAACCCAACAACGCTGTGCTTTATGTGGCAAGAAAACCACTAGAATTTGCAATCGCTGTAATGTCCCCTTACACGATCGATGCTTTGCAACATTCCATGAAAAATAAATTATTTTTATGTTGGTGTTACACACTTACGCAATTATATTCCAGGAAAATAAGCTTTTACTTTTCTGTAACAAATGTAGTGTGGTTGTTTCTTATCTTTTTCAATGAATCAACAGGTGTTTTGTACTTTGAAATCAGCCATCAAAATATATGGAATTTTATGCCATAAAAGTATAAATATTTATACTTACACAAACCTTCTCTACTGACATGCTGAATATTTGTAAACAAAGATCTTAGTCATTTCATTTTATTGCAAAGAGCAAATGTAATTTTGTAAAAATGTGTGCAATTTTACACCATAAACATTATACCTATACATAATATAAGGCTGTATTGAGATGCTAAATAATTGTAAAAAGTGCCTACTTATGTTATTTATTGTAATAAAAGGCTACTATACTGTACTTACCAAAATTTATTAGAAAAATAACTGAGCATTCAAAGGTTTTGCTTATTTCATTCACCTGTATTACAAATGGGAGTATTGGCCAACGTCCAAAAAATGGGACACTTTTTTGAATAGAAAATAATCATATTTTTTCATTAAACTTTTTTTACAAGTTTATTAGGTGTTTCTAATATAATAAAACACATAAAAAATAAACTACATCAAAAAACCTAATTATGGCCTTCATTGGGTTAAAAAGGTGTTTTAGGTCCTGGGATGGTACCTCGTTAATGTCCGTATCCTCTTTGCACAGAGCTGCCTTCACAGCCAAGTTGGCTCTTTCGTTTCCATCTATTCTGACATGTCCAGGGACCCAAAGGAAGAGTACATCCATATCGTTTGCCACCAGCCACAATAGGAGGATATGGATCCTCTGAACTGCGGGATGGCTGTGGTGTGGATTTTGGAAGGCTTTCAGGGCACTCATCGAGTCCGAACATACCATGTATTTCGAACTCCTGAGAGCAATGCCCTCCAACGCCCTCTGGACTGTGATCGGTTCAGCAGTAAAAATGCTGCAGAGGGGATTTAGCTTGAAAGCATGAGTGCCATGTCGAGAAGATGTGTATGCACATGAACACCCATCCTCCAATTTCAAACCATCAGTGTAGATCGGGTTATGCACAATCATTGAAGTTAATTGTTGCGAAAGTAAAGTGAGCGCATTGTTAGATAGTGAAAGCCATCTTCGAAGAATATTACGCATTCTTGGTGGAACGAAAATGGGACATACCTGTTTTACCGCTTAACAAGATGTATATTCGCTGTGCGAATGGACGGAGATCATCTCCGATCCGAAAACAAGTGCTCCTTCCTATCGAGGTAAATGGTTATTTAGTGGAAATGGTTTGTCTAGTTATTAAAAATTTGATTTAACCTATCATATTGGGGGTGGATTTCTTAATGAAATATAACGTGGTGATCGATTTTGGTTTGAGGAATAGTGGCACTGGCCTCATTAGGTGTCTTCAAAATATTTTGGAAGAGACGTTGTCTTATTCTACTACTGTGTATGTGGACGATTTGTGAATCACGTCTGATCGATTTGAAAACCATCTTGAGCATCTCCAATCTGTGTTTACTAAATTGGCGTGGGCCGCCATGACACTAAATATTTCGAAGTCAAAATTTTGTTGTAAGGAATTGTCATTTGTAGGACGTGCTGTATGGCCTCGGGGCTATGCTTTTCCAGCGGGACGGTGTTGTCCTTCCTTAGCAGAACGTTAAAGGGGGCAGAACTGTTTTATACCGCTACCGAAAAAGAAGCACTGGCCATAGTGTGGGCATTAGAAAAATTTAGAACTTTTATTTCGGGTTTAAAGACTGTCGTAATTACTGATCATAAGGCGCTAACTTTTCTTAAGAGTTGCCATTTACGTAACAACCGCCTTACTAGATGGACGTTATTAATTGATTCTTACAACATTGTGATTCTTTATTGTCCGGGTAAATGCAATGTTGTGGCCGATTGGTTAAGTTGAAATCCTATCAAGACGGATGGTTGCCCTTATTATAATCCAGAAGAATATGTCATGGTACTGGTAGAAACAGGGGTTTCTGAATCGCCTGAACGAGAGCTGAAAAACGTCTTTGAGAGCTAAAAAACATCTCCGAGATCCAACGTCATGATCCCGAAATTTCACTTGTGTGGGATTATCTACACGGAAATTTTAATACAAATCACGGATTGTATTCTAAAGTGGCAAAAATCACACAATATTGCATCAATAACAAAGACGTGGTCTTCCGGAAGAATAAATTATCAAGTGATAATTGGAAACTTTGGGTTCCGAATGATTTAAGAGAGAAATTAATTATGTATACACACACCAGTTACGGTCATATTGGGAACCGGAAGGTTATCAAGATGTTGCTAGAGATGTATTATTGGACTAATATGTCGCGTTGTGTGCGGGATGTCATATCAAGATGTGAATTGTCAGGAAACCAAGTATCCAAACCGGTTATTTGAGGTCCCGATGGCTAATATAATTCCTGATAGGCCCAAGGAACTTTAGGAGGTGGACCTCTATGGACCTCTCCCAAAGGGTCAGTTGAAAAATAAATTCGTGTTTGTTATCCTTGACGTTTTCTAAATACGTAAATATGTATCAGATTAACAAGGCTAACGCTCGGAACTGCATTCGGTGCACAGAGCTGTTTTTAAACAAATGTGGCATTCCTCAACAGATACTAAGTGAGGTTTCAACACTGGGAAAAGAAGGGAATGAAGGCTGTGTTCTCATCCATTCGACACCCTCAGTCTAGCCCGGCTGAACGGATCATGAGTGAATTATCCAGAGTGTTTCGCCTGTATTGCCGTGAGAAGCACGTGCAGTGGGTGAGGATCATCCCTTGGGTAAATAAGTGGTTTAACGAAACATACCATGAAAGTGTTGGTATGACACCTCAAGAGGCGCGCTTGACTCTCCCCCCATTAGGGAATTTCAGAACATAGTTCCCTACCCAGCCCATGTTTCCGAAGGGAGAGTGAATGTGGAGCAGATAGTTTCAAAGAACCTTGAGAGTGTGGGTCGAAAAAGGTGAGAGGGGCGGCGTGTTAGGACGCACCACTGTAAAGTCGGGGATGTGGTATTACTCCATACTCCTCGTGTTTCGGAATCTAAATCAGGAATATTTTCAAAAATTTTTCTGCTGTATACGGGCCCATGTTGTGAACCCAATATATGTGTGCTTGAAGACGAAAATCAACAAGAAGTAGGAAAATATAACTTTTACAATTTGAAACTCTTTCTCAGGTGAATAGACTTTGTGTGGTGACACCGCAATGGAACGATTAAATTGCAAGTTTCATGCTCACATTTTCTCTACCTCGGGTAGCAACAACTAAACCCTCCCCTCAATTTCCCAACCCTCTTCCAAACCTTCCCCACTCCCTGCTATTGGTGCCACAACCACGGCGAACGCAGCCATCCCATCGACGTCATGGAGTGAGGAAAGACCGGGAAGACAGGAGTTTAACGCGGAGGAGGATGTGACCATGAAATGGCTCCGCTTTGTTTTCAATGTCTACAAACTTTACAACTGATGGCGCTGTGGTCTTAGCCGGCGTTTCGTCAAGACGTTAGGTAAGGAGGATAAAAAGGTGGCGAAGAAGTGGCAGCAGGGGCAGTTGCTAGCAGTCAAGCAGCGTGTGGGTCACGAAGACATTCGCGGAGGCAGGATGAGTAGCGTGAATGAAGAATTGGTGTTTAAACCGGAAGTTTACGGGAACCTATCGCAGAACTCATGATCAAGGAGAATTGTTTTGTTTTCTTGTTACTGTGGTCGAACACTTCTGAATTGTTAAGTTTGTGAAGAAAATGTTGGTGTAACCGATGGAGAGCTAGTTATCAGGGAACTTTTGATTGTTGTTACTAATGATCTTTGAGAACATTTATTCATACTCGAATCGATTTTGCTAAACCGTTTTGCCCTCATCCATAAAAGTTGGTTCATATTCATTTCGTGTTTCCTTGTTGAAAAAACAAAGACGCCCACACTTTTGAGAATAAACATTATATATATATATATATATATATATATATATATATATATATATATATATATATATATATATATATATATATATATATATATATATATATATATATATATATATATATATATATATATATATATATATATATATATATATATATATATATATATATATATATATATATATATATATATATATATATATATATATATATATATATATATATATATATATATATATATATATATATATATATATATATATATATATATATATATATATATATATATATATATATATATATATATATATATATATATATATATATATATATATATATATATATATATATATATATATATATATATATATATATATATATATATATATATATATATATATATATATATATATATATATATATATATATATATATATATATATATATATATATATATATATATATATATATATATATATATATATATATATATATATATATATATATATATATATATATATATATATATATATATATATATATATATCATATCATATATATATATATATATATATATATCATCATCATCAGCCTTTTTCAGTCCACTGACGGATGAAGGCCTCCCCCAAACTCTTCCAGTTTTCCCTGTCAACTGCCTCCCTCCTCCAAGTTTGCCCCAAGAACTTAACAAGTTCTCTGTCCCACCTGTCTTTCGGTCTTCTTTTCGGTCTCTTGATGTTTCTTGGGATCCATTCGATGACACTGGACGTCCAACGCTGGTCATTTCTTCTAGCAATGTGACCCGCCCACTGCCATTTTAGCACCTTCACTCTTCTAATCACGTCACAGACTCCCGTCTTCTTTCTTACCCAGTCGTTCCTCTTGCGATCTCTTCGGGTGATCCCTAACATGCATCTCTCCATGCCCCTCTGTGTTGTTTGCAGGCGCTGTATCATTCTGGCATTCATGGTCCATGTTTCACAACCATATGTCAGAACAGGCAGAACACATTGGTCATACAGTCTCCTTTTTAGGAAGACTGGAATATTTGATTTAAAGATGTTTGCATTCTTGCCAAAAGCACTCCATGCCATTCATTTTCACTCTCCAGTTGATTTCTCCAAGAAGCAAACCATCAGTAGTGATGAGTTGACCTAAGTAAACATAGCTGGTTACATCTCCGAGTTCTGCTCCGTTGATATGTCTCTTCTCAGAATTTGTGAAGGAGTTGTACATAACCTTTGTTTTATTAAGATTCATCTTAAGTCCAGCTTCTTGGCTTGCTTGCTCAAGCTCTTCAGTTCTTCTACGGAGCTCTTCTGGGCTCCCTGCGAACAGTATGATATCATCTGCAAAGCACAGGTGACTCAGATATTCTCCATTTACCTTTATGCCTTTTTCTTCCCAGTCTAGCATTTTGAATACTTCCTCTAGAGCTGCTGTAAATAACTTAGGGGACATAGTATCTTCTTGTCTCACTCCCTTTTCAGCCTTAAAGGCACTCGTCTCCTCTTCATGCAGCTGGACAGATGTTGTCGCATTTTTGTAGATATTCTTGATCAAGGTTATGTACGTTTCTTCTACTCCTTGTTTCTTTAGAGGCAGGGAAGCAAAAAAGGGCTCGTACTGTGTGTATAAAGTGTGAGAAGAATCTTCATGGACAGTGTTTCTCAGAACGCAAGTGTAATGGCTAACATCGGCGTGCGTGAGATGTGCGCCAGTATACATTTTCAAGTGTAAATGATGAACATCTAATACAAAAAATATAAAAAATTGGATTTAGCTTCATAACTAAAATGTGTAACTAATGTTAAGAAATTAATTGCTCAAAAAAATTTGTGACATATGATTTGTATGATCGTGTTGCAAAACTTTTAAATTTTTTATAACAAATTCTCAGAATAAACATTTTACATGATTTTACAAGAAGTAAAAAATACATTTTTTATTTATTTTCTATATTCTACATATATGCAAATGGTTGATTTAAAAAATTGGCTTCCAAATATCTATAATAACTCTAGAAAAAATAATTTACTGAACGAGTGCATTTTCCTCAAATTTGGGTCGGCAGTCTTCGACAACCCCATGATATTTGGGCTGGCACTAAAAGGGTTAATATATCATCAAATTTTATCTCACTAATGTGTGATGTCCGATGGGTGCCCGAGATTTTTCTGACCTTATTCTAGACCTCTGTTATAGGTGTGCGGTGGATTATGGATGATGCATACCTAATCCAGGATTCCCTTTCGGCATCCTTCACCACCGCTCAAGCTTTCACCCTCAGTCGCCCAAATGCCGTCAGATTTGAAGCCATTGGATATTTGGTAAAGAATCACAATGCCCTCTTTCTGTTCTTTATAGCCGTCACACAGTCATCGTTCCACCATGGAACTGGTGGATGATGTGGCTTTCCTGATGTCTCCGGGATGCACTTTTCTGCAGCATTTATAACAGCCTCCGTGAAGCATTTCGTCTTCTGTAGAGAACCAACGCTGGCGTCAAAAGTAAAATTTACTTCAGTTTTAAAATCCGTCCAGTTAGCTTTCCTTAAAATTCATCTCTGATTAAAATGGGGAAGTGACCGCTTCCGCAAACATCTGAGTGGACAGACATTGAAAATAGTGGAGCTATTACATTCGTGAAAATAAAAAGATCGATGGAGGAATATTCTCCATTAAAATCATTAAAACGTGTTTTTTCACAGTCGTTTAATAAAATTAGATTAAAATCGTCTGAAATTTTTTGCAAGAGATGCCCTCTACCGTTATTGTCGGCCATCCTGTCGCCCCAGAGCATGTTATGGGCATTAAAATCCCCTAACAACATGAATGGCCTAGGTAGATGTCTGGCTAGATCTTCAGGGTTTCTCCGATTCACAGGTGCCCTGTCTGGGAGGTATAAATTACAGAACGTAATTTCCTCTGGAGTGGCAACAGTAAGGTCTATCGCCTGGAAGGGCGACTGCAGGTTCACCCGGGAGGTATAAAGGGTCTCCCTGATGGCTACAGCCATTGCCCCTTGAGCCCTATTGCCATTCACGTCATCCTTTCGGAAGACGTTAAAACCCTTTATTTTCAGCTTATCATTTTCTTTAAAATGCGTCTCTTGCCAAAATATGCACGCAGGGTTGAGATCAGATATAAGGATATCTAACTCTTCCCTGTGAGTGTAAAAACCATTGCAATTCCACTGCATAGCTAAAAACATGGTTAAAATTTAATAAATAAATAAATATTGATTAAAATATATCTGCTTAAAAGTTTTAAAGTGTCCGTCTCACAGGAAGCTCATCTTTTTAATTTTCCTTTCCCACCTTTTTACCGGACAGTAGTGAGAGAAGTCTCCCACTCACCCTCGGAAAACGTGTCCTTCTCCATTCTCTCTTCGGTTCCTGGAGGAGGTTTGTGGGAGGGACCAGGTGACGGAGTCTTGTCTGATCTCCCTCCAGCTTTTTATTTGGTGACCCAGTTTGTATCTGGGTCACAACAGGGGCATTGCCATTGGGTCCCTTCTTTGGTGTGCTTGGTTTAGTTGTATTAGATTTTTGTTTTTCGTTATTACCATTTCTTTCTAATGAGTTTTTTCTCAGCAACTTGATTGGTGGACCATCCGTCTGGGTGGCAATTGTACTCCTCTTCACTGGTGTTACTGCCAACGACGCGGACTTCGAGAAGACTGGAGCGACGAGAGTCCAGTATTTCTTCCGAGCCTCAAAATAGGAAACGTTTTCGACCTTCTTTATCTCCATGACTTTTTTCTCCTCCAACTATGCGCAGTCTCGGGAGAAAGCCGGGTCTGGGCCTTCACAATTGATGCAGGGCGAGGCCAACTTGCATGCTTCCTCCTCGTGCTTTTCCCAGTTACACCGGGGGCAGGTTGGTTTGCCTTTGCATCAAGGAAATTCTGGCACTGGAAGCAGCCCAGAGGACTCCATATGTAAGGTCTGACTGAACAGACCTCGTAACCAACTCTGACCTTCTCTGGCAGCTTATTGAGGGAGAAGGTGAGGATCATCGAGGTGGAATTGATGACCTTACCGTTTCTCTTTATTGTAAGACTCCTACAGTCTGTCATCCCTGGAGGGCTAGCTCTCACTTACATTCCTCAATGTCTGTGTACAGAAGGTCATAGTTGGTTATGACTCCCTGGCAGTTGTTCAGCGTTTTGTGTGCCTCCACCAAGACTGGCATTACTTAATCGTCGTCATTCCTAGTATTTTTGTGCTCTGGAATTCGTTGCATATTTGAATAAGTAACGTTCCATCTCTGAGCTTCTTCACTGAATGAAGAGGCCCAGGTACTTGTGATGAGAGAGCATTATAAATCAAGAAGGGAGACACTTTGGTAAAGGTCTCACCTTCTGTTACGCGTTTCATTACCAAGTATTTAACACACTTTTTAACAGTTTCTCCCCCATCTGTGACCAGACGGATTCTTCCCCCGCCCGCATCCGGATGGTATCTTTTGAGGGGAGGAAGGGATTTCTCCGCCATGATAAGATTATTAAATATTCGTCGTCCGCTCTCCCCACCCACCACGGAGCCACAAATGGGACTCGGAACCACAAACTGGTGCGGATGCCAGGGCTAACCAGAAGGATATAGCTCCTCTGACTTGGTTGTCTGCTTCAGGTAAGATCTCCAGCCCATTGGCCCTCCTAACCCATGCACCTTTGACCACCTACACAGACCCCCATAGCCTCCGCACTCGCCGACCGGAATGTCAAGACGCGACAGCAAGCCGATTCTTGGGGTGTGGCTAGCACCCAACGTCCCGTTTACACAGAGTCCGAGGCCGAAGTGGTGTGTTGCTCACGGATCACATCTTGAGCATCCAAAACCCAACTGGATGTTATGGCTGAACCTCAAACAGCTGTTTGGAAACTACCCCGAGTTGACTGGGTTTTTTTGCGAGGTTGTCTCCTCGCCCATTGGTCACCTCTTACGACCAGCAGGGGGCTGAGGGAGTATTCTACCCGCCTTCCTGCAGGGGGGGGGACACTCATCAAGTCCGAACATACGATGTATTTCGATCTCCTGAGAGCAATGCCCTCCAACTCCCTCTTGACTACGATCAGTTCAGCAGAAAAAATGCTGCAGAGGGGATTTAGCTTGAAAGCACGAGTGCCATGTCGAGAAGATGTGTATGCACATGAACACTCATCCTCCGATTTCGAACAATAGGTAGAGATGGGAATATAGTCTGAGTACTCCATCATTATTTCCTGGTGCTTGACCTTGAAAATTAATGGGTCCGTGTCAGATTTGGAATGATTAGATAATTTGGTCGGACACCTTATTTCAGGTATCTGCCAAGGTGGAAATTTATGGAAGACTCCAGGACAGACATCTGGTAGTTGAAGGATTTTTCCATGGACAAAATTGCTAAAAACAGATTCCAAAGGGCAAGGTTGCTCTTAATCGTCTGCTAAAATGTCCTTTAAAACATGGTTTAAAAATTATGTTAAAACAGGGGTGGGTTTTTAATGCTAAAATTTTTTAAACGTATGTGCACATTAAAAGCATTCTACGCATCTCTAAGGGTAGTTCTCCTGCTTCGCAGTAAATACTGGGAACAGGGCTGGTTCTGAAAGCACCAGTAGCCAGCCTTAGAGCTGAGTTGTGCTAGGACGCCAAAGGCCGAAGATACGAAGTTCTTGCCGAGGCATATATAAAGGATCCGTAATCCATTTAGGACCGTAGCCTCTTGGTTAGTAGTGAGAAGTAAAGGCAAGAGGAAAGCAGTCGTAAATCATCAAAGTTTAATAATTAACCCTAGTTTGCGAGTTCGCAGCCCTAACATTAGAAATTTTACTAAGTGCGCCCATTGGCCGCCGAAAACAAACGGCCCTTTCAGGGCCATCCAAGTGTGCCGAAGTGGTCTGCAGGCGCGGACCACTTCGGAACAACTTTTGTTCCGCTCCGGAAAAAAAAAACAAGTGTGCATCGCGCCAAACCCCCCGAGTGCCGTTTCCGCGGCTGAGGCACCATGTCTCAGCCGCTCCCCTTGCTGACCCCCTCCTCTGAGGAAGCCCCCCAAACTATTGAACCCCAACCCTCCGAAGTCAGTCCTTCCTCCCCTGCCCCAGAGTCCCAAGTGTTCGACCTCAACTCCCTCTCCCACTCTCAGCTCCTCGAAGCGTTTAAACAACTCTACTCCCAACTCCATGCTTCCTTGGAGGAGAGGAGCCGCTTGGCGGCCGAGGCCACCGCCGCAAAAACCGAGCTTCAGCAGTCCCTGTCCCAGCCACGCCTTCCAGAGCCGCCTCTTCCACCCTCGCAGCCACCGCTCTCCCGTCGGAACCATCCCCGCCTTCAGCGGTAAGTACTGACGTACCTCCAATCGCCCCTCTCAACGACGATGATGGCTACGTCTCTGTGTCGCACCCTAAGAAGCGACGCAAAGCAGTATTTACTCCCCTACCAGTCCAGATTACCCTCACAAATAAATTCGACCCCCTCAGTAACAGCTATCTCTCAGTTTCGCCCGCCCCAGTAGCAACCACTGCCCCCGTAAACTCACCCTCGCCTCACGAGGAAACAGAGATGGAGACCGAGGCTTCACCTCCCCCCCCAAGCGTCAAACAGCCCAAGATTCCCTCGTTAAAAGTTGAGCATTCCGAGGTTTGGCTGGCCTCGGGAAGAAAAATTTTGGGCAAGGCAAACCTTAAACCTGTTTGCCACATGATCGGCCCTAATTTAACTCTAGTCAAGTGCCACACTGTGGCCGATTACAAAGTGGTTAGGGAGGAAATGAGGGCCCATAAGGTCACCCATTTCACCTACCAGCTCCAGGAAGACAGGCTCGCCAAATTTACTCTTCGTGGCCTCCCCACTAGGACCCCGACATCTCAAATTACCGCCTCGCTTATCGAGGCTGGATTTCCCGTAAACTCTGTCACTCAACTATCCACCACCCGCCCTGTTCAGAGGGAGCGGGACCTTGGCATCATTGCCGTCAACAGACGCCTGGTGCCAGTTTGGCAAGTGACTCTTGAGAGATGTGCGGACGTCGCCGCGTTCGAGAGACTGAGTCACTTGGATTATTACGACGTGGAGATAAATCCTTATAAGGCCCCTCTGGCCCCGAAGCAGTGCCATAGGTGCCAAAACCTAGCGCACACTAAAAACTTTTGTGAAATGAACCCAAATTGTGTGAAGTGCGGCGGGCCTCACCCGTCCGCAGATTGCCAAAAAACTCTTGAGTCCCCTCCCACGTGTTATAATTGTCAGGGTAGCCACACGGCTAATTACAGGGGCTGCCCTGTTTTCATTAAGGCCAAAGAAGCCATGCGCAAAGCCGTCGCAAAACGCACCGCCTCACGGTCGCGCTCCTATGCCGCAACAGCCGGGGACTTTCCGGACCTCCCCAAACCTTCTCGTCCTGCCCAACCTAGTTTCTCTTCCCCACTCCCTCAACCTACACCTCCCCCTCCTCATCCTCTACCCACCTCCAACGACATGAGCGACCTCTTCTCCTGGTTCATGTCCGTCCAAGCCAAGCTCAGAACCGCCAAAACGCTCGAGGAGAGGAAATTCCTTCTCCTCGAGGAAATGTTAAAGAATACCATATAATCATTCACTCCACACTCCCAAGTTAGTTCCCTTACAATCATGTCCTGGAATTGCCGCGGCATCCAGGACAAATCTGCCGAACTCCTAAATTACGTCACCGGCAACAACATCGACATCATCTTATTACAGGAGACATTCTTAAAGTCATCCAAAAAGTTTTTTTTTCCACACTACGCTATACACAGACACGATAGGTCCACCCAAGGTGGTGGTGTCGCTATTCTCATCAAATCATCCCTTAACCACTCCCTTCTAAATTCCAAAATCATCCCTCATCTCGAGCATATAGGTATAAAAATTGCAACAAAAAACGGCCCTTTTCACATACATTCAGTATACCAAAAATGTGAAAAGCTCTCTTCGTCTTCTCTCGACCAGCTGTTCAAGGGAGGGACCCCATCCATTTACGTAGGGGACTGGAATTCAAAACACCAGCAATGGGGTTGCAAATCTGCAAACAGAAACGGCAACACCCTTTTGAACTATTCCGTCAACCACCCCATAGTCATCTCCCCTCCTACCCAGCCCACTCACTTCACTACCTCCTCCCAAGATATTTTAGACTTTGCTATCACAAAAAATTTACCGCTTCACATTACCCCAGATGTCATGTCCGCTTTCTCCTCTGACCACTTTCCCCTAATGATAAATGTTTCTTCTGAACCCCTAACGGTCCCCCTCCCCCCCCTCTTCACAACCAATTGGTCAAAATTTAAAATGCAAATCGATAGCCTCTTTTCTGAAATCTCCCCACTCACCGACCCTTCCCCAGCCAACATTGAGGCCCAGGTAGAGCTAATTACCTCAGCATTCTCGACCGCCCAATCAAATTCATCCAGGCTCCTCTCTTCTAATTCCCCGCCCCAAAACCCCTTTCCGGACTACCTCCACGACCTGATCCAGACAAGGAACAGGATACGAAGACAATGGCAGCGCTACAGGGACCCTGACGACCTACTGAAATACAGAAGACTCTGTAAGACTGTCAAAAGAGAAATATCTAACTTTCGGAACTCCAAATGGGAAAAATTACTGAACTCCCTGACTTTTGAGGACAACAGTTTGTGGAGAATGTCGAAAGCCCTAACAAAACCACGTCTCTTCTCCCCCCCTCTAATTTCTAATAATACCTTCATCTTAAATCCGGCCTCTAAAGCCAAAATCTTTGCCGATTTTCTTAAGGACTCCATGTCGCTTCCTCCTGCCCCCACCTCTTCCGAGGAATCCGACATAAAGTCCTACCGAGCATCTATTGATCTATCCCCCCCCTATAATCCCTCCCCCACTAGCTGCCCCGAAATAAAATCGATACTGCACAACCTTAAAAATAGAAAAGCCCCGGGGCTTGACTCAATTACCAATCTTCACTTAAAAAATCTCCTTAACTCTTCCCCAGCTTTGACCGTTTTAGAAAATCTCTTCAACTCTTGCCTTTCCTGCTGCCATTTCCCTCAGAAATGGAAGCATGTAAAGGTCATTTTAATTCGTAAACCGGGGAAAAACCCGAACCTTCCGTCCAGCTATCGTCCCATCACCCTTCTCTCCAACCTCTCTAAAGTTTTCGAAGCCCTTGTTTTAACTAGACTCAACTCCTTTCTCCAATCTAACAATACAATCCGCCCGGAGCAGTTGGGCTTCCGCTCCCACTCTTCTACCTCCCATCAAATTCTTAAGACTTCTGGAATTAATCTCCGCCGGATTTAACTTCCGTCGGCGTTCGACACAAGCTGTTTTCCTAGACGTAGCCAAAGCCTTTGACAAAGTATGGCACTCAGGACTTGTTTTCAAACTCAACTCTGTCGATGTCCCCTTATACCTCCAAAAGATCATTAGCTCCTACCTTAGGGGTCGCAGTTTCCAAACGTATGTGGATGGGGCCCTCTCTCCCAAACGCCGCGCCAGGGCTGGCGTCCCTCAAGGCGGACTCTTAAGTCCGACCCTCTTCAATATCTACATGAATGACCTACCCTCTCATAAAGACACCACCACCTTCATGTATGCAGATGACACAGCTATAGCCGCCCAATCAACATACCCCGACGTTGCGATTAAAAAATTAAATTCACACCTTAAGCTACTTCAACTTTGGACCCGTAAATGGAAACTAACCATAAACGCAGACAAGAGCACTCACATAAACTTCTCGCGACATAGAAGACATCGTCTCACTCAACACCCTACACTTAACGGCGCTATCATCCCTACCAACCCCACGCATAAATTCCTAGGGCTACATCTAGACAGCAAGCTAACTTGGAACCATCATACCTCATCTATCCTCCGTAAAGCCTCTGCAGCAAGGTCCATCCTCTCTCCTCTCCTGTGTCCCAAAAGTCCCCTCTCTCGGCATAACAAGCTACGCATCTACCTTAGCCTTATCCGCCCTGTCTTCAGCTACGCTTGCGAGCTGTCTTATAACACTAGCAAGCGTAACCTATCCAAGTACGAGGTCTTTCAGAACAAGACGTTGCGGCACATCACCCAACAGTCGCCCCTGGTCCCCATGAGAGAGATCCTTCAAACTCACCATATACCATCTATGAAGGATTTCTCCGTGAGGATGGCTACCAGGTTTAGATCCCGTCTCCCTCTGACTCGTAATCCCCTACTTACCAACATTTGGAATTCCCCGTTAGGCCCCCGAAATCGTAAATATAAGACCCCGAGAGCAATCTTTAACCCTCCCTAACAACGCAAACTTTCCTATGTCTACTCTCTTCTAGCAATTATTTTAGTATTTAAAAATCGCATCTAGTTTTGTTTTGTTAGTTTTAGCACCTAGCGTAGTTTTTTAAGGTCAATGTACATATAAGTTATGCTAATGGGAGTCGGCTTCTGGTGGAAAAATAAAAAAAAAATAAAAAAAAAAAATACAAAAAAATACATATAAAAAAAAAAATCTACCATCCGCCTGTAACAAATAACCTCCCTAGCGATCTCTGTATCATTATGTTAATTTTAAGTTATAACTAGTTATGTAATCCTAGTTTAAGTTTCCTCCTTCTTTTCCGCTATCTACACAAATTAAGGTATGAGAGTAATTGTAATTTGCAAGGGCCATTTGTTGAGAGGTACGTCAGAACCGCTGTAGGATCGGGTTTCCCGATGGAGCAGCTGCCCGCTGGGCGACTTCGTCGCTGCCAACACCAAAGAGATCATTTAGGACCGTACCAATGCTCTGTAAAGTATGAGCATTGTATGGTCAGCGCCCCATGATGAATTTGTTAAAAACCTTAAAATGTTTAAAACTTTAAAACATTTATCTTTAAAAACACTTATATGGCTCCGCCAGTTGTCTTCTGTCTAAAATCACACCAAGAAAACGGATTGTCTCCACGAAATCTAGTCTATTGTCTCCTAACTTTAAAACAGGTTGGGGAAAGGTTCCTCTCACCCTGTAAAAATGGAGGCATTTGGTTTTCTCGTTGGAGAAACGAAAACCACTTTCCCGTGCCCATTTGTCTAGGTGATATAAGCTGTATCTGCCGCGTTGTTGTAGCCAAGTTGGATGATCTGCAGAAAATTGCAAGATCATCCACGAATAGAGATGCCCCTACCGGTGTCTTGATACAGCTTACTATATTGTTTATCGCCACAGCAAACAGGGTCATGCTTATGACAGACCCCTGTGGAACTCTGTTTTCTATGGTGTAGGGTCTGGATAGGGTGGTTCCTATCCGTACCCTCGCTACCCGGTTTCCTAAAAAATTTTTTATAAAAAGGGGGAGATTTCCTCTGAAACCCCACTCATGCAGTGTGCTTAACATCTTGTAGCGCCATGTCGTGTAGTATGCTTTTTCTAGGTCGAAAAAGACTCGACATGTTGGCGAAGAAGGCCTCCTGGATGAAGTTTTCAGACCATACCAAGTGGTCGATCGTAGACCTGAATCTGCAATGGATGTTCGATAAGAAGTTACGGCTGTTTCTAACCGAAGATGGGCATGGAGTGATGCTTGCTTTGATCGCTCTCAGCTTATTGCTTGTAACTGCCTCTCAGGACCTTTGCCATTTTTTCAGCAGGGTGCTCTTAAAAAGGCATTTAAGTCCTGGGATGGAACCATATTGATGTCAATGTCCTCTCTTGACAGAGCTGCCTTCGCAGCCGAGTCTGCTTTTTCATTTCCAACAATTCCAACGTGCCCAGGAACCCACATGAGGATATTCACATCATTTGCTGTTAGACTCGAAAGTAAGATATGGATCCGCTGTACCGTGGAATGGCTGTGAGAAAGTTCGCGATGGCTTTCAGAGCACTAATGGAGTTCGAGCATAGGATGTATTTCACTCTCCTGGGAGCAATGCTCTCCAACACCCTCTGGACTGCGATTAGTTCCACTGTGAAAATACTGCAGAGGGGATTCAACTTAAAAGCCTGAGTGCCATATACTGTGGATGTAAAAGCACTTGAGCAGCCATCCACCGATTCTGAACCATCTGTATCGATGTAAATATACTGTTGATACTCCATCATTATTTCTTGGAATTTCAATTTAAACAATTATGGGTCCGTTTCGGCTTTTGAAAATCTGGACAACTGAGTTAGGCATGTTGGGACTGGCACCTGCCACGGTGGAGACTTATGTAAGCCTCCAGGAAGGACTTCTGGAAGTTGGAGGTTTTCACCCTCGATAAAACCAGAAGAGGGGCTGCGGGAGAATTCTACCCCCCTACCCACAGGGGGATAAAGGTTTGTTTTTCTTGTCCTATTCTGTAAAGGATGATATATATAAACTGTAAAAAAAAATTTCAAGCATTTCTTAAATGGTGTAAATTTCGGAGGAGCCTCCTTAAATACATCCTATTTAGTATACCTTTTTCAGATTTCTTGGATTTTATATATGTCCAGAAATATTTCGGATTTAATTTGAGATCGCCCTCTATGGACCGCATATATGCACTGTGACAATTTACAGGCAATGCTTTGCATTCAGCCTGAAGAATATAGAGTGAGTGGGAGTAAGAGGGCGGTTTGCTTTTTCTTGTTTGACTCTGCTTACTCTTTCTTGCGTATCTCGGTCGAGGTGGAGAGGGACCGATCTCGTGAGCGGCGATCTCCTGCTACGCTCCCGGGCGTGGTAGCGAGATCCCTCTTCCCTATGGGGAAGCCGATCAACAGGCGGGAGGAGGAGGAGACGCCTTCAGCTTCTTGCTCCTCTGTGATGACCAGCAACACCACCACTGGCGGCCCGTTGGCGCCTCCATCAACGGATGGGGACTGTCCTGTCCCAAAGGGCCCCTTCCAGGGCCAGGCCACACCATCCACCTTTGCCCCCTGGCCCGGGGTGTCTCGCCTGACCACTCCGGACAGCCGCTTCCCGGCTGTGCACGGGGCGCGCATCCTGATAGGGCCTTCGCCCAACAGAGACCAACAAGCCCTTTTCAGGGCCACGCACCTGACGACCAGCCTGGCCCTCCCACGAGCCATAGCACTCAACAGCGGGCTGGGCCCTCCCAGGGACAGTCGCTTGCCCAGCAGCAGGAGGACCATGCCGTGGACGCTCGCGGAGCCAGCGCTCGGCTGCCTTTCTGACGGCCGAGCAGTCCCATGAGAAGAGGCTACGTCTGGACAATGTCCCAACGGTGCAGGACCGCAACCAGTACGCTCCCCTGGCCGATCTTGAGGGTGAGCGGCCGGCTGCCACGGAGGCTCAGCGTGACGACGAGGCCATGGAGACCTATGCTCCGCGCACACCGGAAACCAGGGTCAAACGGCCTGTCCGACCCAGCGTCATCATATACGACGTGTGCTCGGCCAGGACCCTGGCTGCACATGTCCGTGGCGTGGTTCAGGACCAATCCTTTACGATCGAGAAACTGCGGGAGAAGGGCTCAGTGCGGCTGGTGCTAAAAAACATGGAGGACTTCCGAGCTGCTCGGGAGGTCCTGCTGACCAAAGGCACCCAGTTCTCCACACCCAACCTGGAGGGGGAGGTGTTGGAGAACTTTGTCATCCGGGGACTGGAGTCTGATGTCACTGAGGAGGACGTCTTCGGTGACCTCGACGCCCTGGGGGTGACGGTCCGCAGGGTCCGCCACATCAACAAGGCTGCCGCACATCAGGACCCGCTTTTTGTTGCCTCGGTCGCATCGACTGCGGAGTGGCCGCCTAAGCGGATTACGGCCATCCACCATCTGGGGAACCAGCGTGTGACGCTGGCCCCGCACAAGTACGTCAGGCCACAGGTCTGCTTCCGCTGCAGTCGGCTGGGCCATGGATCGCAGCACTGCACTGCGGCGCCTCGCTGCTACAAATGTGGCGGGGCACATCCAGGAGCTAGCTGCTCGAAGCCCAGCACCGAGCAGGCGACCTGTCCCAACTGCGGGGGGGGCCACACTGCCTTTTATATGCAGTGCCCCTTCATTCGGGAGATGTGGCCCAAGATCCAAGGAATGTCCCACCTTCCTTGACGCCCTCCGGTGGTATGAGGAGGCTGACCGGAAGCAGAGGGAACTTCATCCCCCTACCAACCCAGCCAAGCAGCGACGCTTCCAGTCGCAGCTAACCACCAAGGCATCCTACTCGGCGGTCACCAAAGGGGCTGCCGTGGCTGCTCCGCCGCTGCCCTCGGTTGCACCACCTGCTGCTGCCTCCACCGAGGCTCCACCAAGCAGCGACCCTGCCCCGCTGCGTTCCTGCGCCCCAGTTGCGTCCCCTCTGGCAGAGGCGGCCCTACCTGAGCCGGACCTTCCAGAGGCGGCCGCAGCGCCCTCCGGACCCTCTGGAGAGGGTGACGACGAGATATGGCAGGCCATCATGGCGATCTGCGCAACCCTGCGCCGCCACATTGCCTCCACGCAGGGCAAACTCCTTATTGGCCTTCTTGAGGAGCTCGCCAAGGAACGCTGCAAGGACATTCGCACCACGCATGGCAGTTGCTAAAGGTTGCAGTGTCCTTGTGCAGTGGAATGCCAACGGGGTGAAGGCGAAGACGGAGGAACTCCGGGCATTCCTGCAAGACAAAGACGCAGCTGTGGTGGCGATCAACGAGACCCATCTTCGCCCTACGGACTCGTGGAAGGTGCCCGGTTACACCATCTACCGGGCGGACCGAACGCCGCAGTCTAACATCGGCAGCGGAGGCTCGGCCCTTCTCGTTTGGCACGGCCTACACCATCGCCCTCACCCTGTCCCTAGCTTGGCAGGCATCGAGGCTGTGTCCCTGGACGTCCGAACGGCAGAAGGATGGGTCTGCATAACATCAGCTTATTTCCGGCCCGGGGCTCCATGGAACCCGGATGCCATCGTCACCCTCATGGGCCCCGGAACAGGCCCTTCCATCATCCTGGGCGACCTCAACGCCAAACACCACAACCCGACGCTGTGGCTCTACGGCAGCCGCCCGCTGAAGATCCCTCCGCGGTCCTGGCTGAACTTCGCACAGGCGGACTGGCAGGCCTTCCGCATCTTCATCGCAAGGGAGCTTCCTGCTGACCCTCGCCCGCCTTCCTCGGCGCGCGCGCTGGACCGGCTGGTGGATCTCCTCACCACCACCATCCAGGCTGCGATGGAGCGACATATCCCCAGGGAAGAAGTCTCTCACCAGTTCCGGATCACGCTACCCGTTGGTGTGAGGAACACCATCTCCCTCCGGAACAGGGTCCGGCGACTGTGGCAGCGCCACCGCACCCCGAACCTCAGGCGGGAACTGGACGCTCTCACCTTCGAGGTTCGCACCCTCCTGAGGGAGCTGCGGTCCGATGCGTGGGAGCGCTACGTCTCCACGACATCCCTGGAGGACAACTCCGTCTGGAAGGTCTGCCGGCAACTCCGCATGGGCCAGAGGCGCGACCCGCTCCTCATCCAGGGGGGCAGAGTTGCCGCGACACCCGCCGACAAGGCGAGGCTGATGGGTGAGCACCTGCAGGAGCAGTTCAGCCGGAACCCTCCTACGCCTGAGTCTGCAACAGTGCAGCGACGGGTGGAGGAGACGCTTGCTGCCCTGGAGAGAGGACCCTTCCCTGAAGACCAGCTGCCAAGCTTCCACTACAGGGATGTAGTGGGAGTGATGAAAGGCCTCAACCTGCGGAGGGCCCCGGGTGACGACGATATTTCCAACGTGGTCATCCGTCAACTCCCCAGAGCTGCCGTGGACCTCCTGGTCTGCATCCTGAACGCCAGCGTCAGGCTCTGCCACTTCCCGTCGAGATGGAGGTCCGCCAGGGTGATCTGCCTTCCCAAGAAGGCTGGCGTCAGCCTGTCTCTGGGCGATCTTCGGCCCATCTCCCTTCTGGCGGGATTCGGCAAACTGTTCGAGCGGCTGCTGCTACCATCCATCCAGCAGCATCTTAGGGACGGCAGCCTCCTGCCGCGGGAACAGTTCGGGTTCCGCGAGGGTCACTGCACCACCAAGCAGCTGGCGAGGGTTGCGGACTTCATCAGTGACGGATTCAACAGGGGTCACGTGGTCGCAGGGGCCTTCTTTGACATCTCGAAGGCCTTCGACCGCGTGTGGCACAATGGGCTCCTGGCGAAGATGTCCTGGCTGCACTTCCCGCCATGGCTCATACGGCTGGTGCAGTCATACCTCCACGGCCGCGCATAGAGGGTCCAGTGGCTCCAGGAGAGTTCGGATCTCCACGTTGCACGTGCGGGAGTTCCGCAAGGATCTGTCCTGGGGCCCATCCTCTTTAACATCTATACTCACGACGTGCCTAGTGAGTTTGGATGGAACACCTTGACGGCCCTGTATGCGGATGACGCGGCGGTCCTCTCCCGCTCATCCCAAAAACATAGTGCAGTCGGCTACTTGCAAGAGGCAGTGGACGACCTGGTCTCCTGGTACCGGCGCTGGCGGATAGCGGTCAACCCCGGGAAGACCAAGGCCATCATTTTTCACCCGGGTTACGGAAAGCACCCAGGGATTAATCTCCGTGTCCTCGGGAATGTCCTCCCGTGGGACACGGAGGTGGTCTACCTGGGGGTAGTGCTAGACCGCAAACTACGGTGGGCAGCGCACGTGGAGCAGACCCGGCGGAAGGGCTTCGCCTCACTCCGGAAGCTCCAACCACTCCTGCGCTCCTCCACGCTCTCCATGGCGACGAAGCGGCGCCTCTATCTAACCTGCCTCCGGCCAGTCCTCACCTACGCGGCACCTGTTTGGTCAGGAGTTCCTGCATCTACACTCCAGCGCCTGCAGGTGGTGCAGAACTCCGCGCTCCGGACGGTGCTGAGCTGCTCGAGGCAAGACCACGTCATCCGCCTCCATAGTGACGCCAATGTGGAACCACTGGACGTTCTCCTCCCTGAGATGTCCCGGAGGTTCTACCAGTCGGCAGCCCTCTCCACCCATGAGGAAGTGCAGCGGCTGGGGGATATCAGGGTTCGGTGGTGGGACAAATACAAGCGTCCCATCGCCAGCCTGGATACCCCTGCATCGCTACCACCGACAAAGCGACCCAGGATCCGCTGATGCCCTAAGGATCGCACCTTCATGAATTAACCAACCCATGATCGACCTTCATCACGTCGCTATAAGAGCACAGCTGGAATAGCGAATCGGTCCGGTTTACCCGGCCACCCTCTGATGTTCTGCAAGAGATGCCCCCGGGCCTCTTTCAGGGCCATCGGGACGCAGCGACACCACCTCCCACCATTACCGTGGCTGACATCGGTGCAGCGATCAAAACCCTGCGAGTGAGGAAGGCGCCGGGACCAGATGGCATCAGGAACGAAGTCATCCGGCAGATCCCCATCTCCCTGGGTGTCTGGCTGGCGGCTGTCTTCTCTGCGTGCCTAAGCCTCGGCCACTTCCCCACTCCATGGAAAAGGGCGGTGGTGGTCTGCATCCCGAAGACCAAGGCGTCGTCGGACCCGGCGAAGTACCGCCCCATCTCCCTCCTTGACGGCTTCGGGAAGCTCCTCGAGCGGGTGATCCTGCCCCACATTCAACGTCATCTGGCCGCGAACTCCATCCTCCCAGAGCAGCAGTTCGTATTCCGGGAATCCTTCTCCACCACGCTCCAGCTTGCGCGCGTCGCTAATTTCATCACGGATGCCTTCAACGTCGGACAGCACGTGGCTGCCGCCTTCCTCGACGTTACGAAGGCATTCGATAAGATGTGGCATAAAGGCCTCATCCGCAAGCTGGAGACGATGGATTTCCTGCCGTGGCTGCGTGTCGTCATCGTTGCCTATCGCCGCCGCCGCACCTTCCAAGTCCGCTAGGGCCATTCCATCTCTGCGTCCCACCCCATCTCTTCCGGCGTCCCGCAGGGAAGTGTCTTGGGGCCGACGCTGTACAACGTATTCACCGCGGATGTGCCGTCGGCCCTGGGATGGAACACCCTGCTGGCGCTCTACGAGGACGACGCCGCCATCCTCTGCCGGTCGACGAAGAAGGCCAAAGCGGCGGAATACCTGCAGCGATCCTCTGACGTTCTCCTCGAGTGGTTTGAAGCCTCAAAACTTCAAATCAACGCGGGAAAGACTCAGACGATAATCTTCTCCACCTCCAACTCTCCCGACCCCGATGGCCTACTCATCGGAGCGACGGAGATGGAGTGGAAGGATGACGTCACCTACCTGGGAGTCACCCTGGACCGAGACCTCCGCTTCCGGCGACACACACAGAAAGTCGCTTGCAAAGCCATCGGCGTGAGGATGAGCCTAGCCCCACTCCTCAGGAGCCCGTACATCACGTTCCGGCGGAGGATCCACCCCTACAAGGCGATCATCAGGCCGGTGCTGATGTACGCATCCCCAGTGTGGAGCCGCCGAATGCTTGCAGTCAGCCGCGCCCACCTCGAGCGAGTATGCTCGCTGAGAACCTCGTTCATGCTCGCTGAGAGCCTCTTTCACTCGCAGCAAAGGACTTCCTGCGCGGTGAGTAAACGGTTTCCAGCAATGGAAAACCTAATTAATGCCACTAGCGGCCACCGCCGCTCTTCATCAACGGGAGGCCTAATCCGGCGCAAGCTGGAAGATGGCAGCTACGTCTGGTTTTTCCGAAACCAATTTAACACCGCGCTGGCGATGGCAGGGGAGGAATACCTCCGCCCTTCAACTAGCCGTTCATCGCTATCCTCCACTGGCCCTTCGAAGGACCCAGTCACAATGGCACCCTCCAGTGCCGAGGGCACGGAGGTCGCTGCCAATGCCATCTCCCTAGAGAACGCGTCTGCGGCGGCTCCTCTCCATCACGAGCCTGCTGCTAGGGCTGAGACACGCAAAAAGGGGGGAAAGAAAAAGAAGGCCAAATGCGCGCCTCCGTCACCATCCGGCCCTTTCCAGGGCCAGCAAGAAGGCGAAGCGGCCTCAACATCCGGCCCTTTCCAGGGCCAGCTAGTTGGCGAAGCATCAACATCCGGCCCTTTCCAGGGCCAGCAAGCCAGCGTAGCAGACTCAACTCCCGGCCCTTTGCAGGTCCAGCGTGCTCGAGATGCAGCCTCAACACCCGGCCCTTTCGAGGGCCATCACCCAAGTGACGCAGCCGCCTTGGCTGCTCCCATCACTGCCCCGGGTAGCAGTAATGCCACCCCTGTACCTCCTGTGGCCACCACTGCCGAGGTGTCCTCCCAGGATACCCCGGGTCTGCTGGCACCCAACGTCGGCTCTTTCCAGGGCCATGACAACACCGCCGACCCTACCGGAGACTCCTGCACCCCCACAGAGGACATGGACACGTCTGTGGGCATCAGGGGTAAGAGGAGGAAGACGCCGTCCTCCGATGACGAGGCCGACCGCCTAGCCATACGGGCTGCCCATGCCATCGAGGGGCTGGCTGCGGCGAGGGCTTCACCGCGGTCGCGGACCGAAGGAAGAGGAGGCCGAAGGCTCCCCCTGCCGCCTCGGTCTCGGAGCCTGCCACCGATCCTCCTCGGCCCTCACCTGCCAGGAAGGGTCCCAGGATCCCTCCTATCACGGCCTATGGGCTGCGGTCTCACAAGGCCGTATCCACGGCCATCAAAGCAGCGGACGGCGGACATTTTGAGCTGCAGATCCGCCATGTCTCTACGAGGATCGTAGTCACCTCTGCGGGTCAGCATCGTGCAGCACTGAAGGCCCTTGACGATCTGCGGGTGCAGTACTACACCCAGCCCCTGGACCGGATCCGTTCCTCTCGCCTCCTCATTAGAGGCATCGGAGCGGACTACGATCCGGAGGACGTGGCTGCTGCCCTTGCGAGCTAAGGCTATGTCGTCAGGGGCGTTCGGCCCCTTTCCAAGGCGGATGGAGCCGCCCAGAAGCCCAAGCGACCGTATGTGGCGACGGTGGAGTGCACTCCAGGGGGGACTCCCTTCCGGGACATCACTCTCCTCTGCGACTGCGCCGTCAACATAGAGCACTTCAGGGGCGGCCGAGGCCCTAAGACCTGCTACAACTGCCTGCGCAACGGCCATGCGGCCGCCAGCTGCAGGATGCCGCCTCGCTGTTTCAAGTGCTCGGGAGAGCACAACTACCGCGAGTGCCCCAAGCCGCCATCGGAACCGCCCAAATGCGCCAATTGCGGAGGAGCCCACTTGGCGACTTTCAAGGACTGTCCGACCTTCCTCAACGCTCTACGCTGGTACGAGGAGGCGGACCGGAAGCAGAGGGAGCTACATCCACCTACGAACCCCGCCAAGCTGCGACGCTTCACGTCGCAGCTAGCGGCAACAACTTCCGCCTCCTACTCGGCAGTAGCCAAGGGGACGGCTCCGGCGGGGACTGCAACTCCACCATCGTTGCCACCTCAGCTCCCACTTCCAGCCACTGAGCCTGCTGCCACCTGCTGCATCCAGGCTCCTCACAGCGGCCCGCCTGCGTCGCCTCCCTCCAACGCGCTTGCCCCAGCCCCTAGGGCTGAGGCGGCCGGGCCCTCGGATGCCCCCACTGCCGCTGTGCCTGACGGCGACGCCGACATCTGGGCCGCCATCACGGCGATCTGCGGCACGCTGCGCCGTTACATCGCTTCCACCCAGGGTCAACTCCTCTTAGGCCTCCTAGAGGAGCTGGCCAAAGAACGCTGCCAGCGGACGACACCCCATAATGGCAGTCGCTAAAGGGTGCAGCGTCCTGATGCAATGGAATGCCAACGGAGTGAAGGGTAAAACCGAGGAACTCCGGGCATTCCTCCAGGACAAAGGCGCAGCGGTTGTGGCGGTCAACGAGACACACCTGCTCCCCTCAGACTCCTGGAAGCTACCCGGGTATACGATCTACCGGGTGGACCGCGTTCCTCGGCCCAACGGCTCCAGAGGCGGCGGATCAGCCCTCCTGGTGCGGCACAACCTCCGGCATCGCCCTCACCCTGTGGTCGAGCTGGCGGACATTGAGGCGGTCTCACTGGACGTCCGGATGGCAGAAGGCTGGGTACGCGTAACATCCGCGTATTACAGGCCGGCGTCCCCCTGGAACCCGGGGGCCATCGTCGACCTCATGGGGCCTGGATCCTCGGGGACCTGAATGCCAAGCATCCCAGCTGGCACTCCAGGGTCCGTAACCACCGGGGATCCCTGCTCAGGGACCTTCTGGATGAGGAGTGATACAGCGTTCTGGCCCCGTCGGAACCCACCTTCCTGCCATCGGATGACGTCCTGGACATCACTCTCCTGCGAAATATCCGTGCCTCAATGAGTGCCCACAGCGTCTGCGGGCTGTCGTCGGATCACAACCCAACGCTGTGGCTCTACGGCAGCTGCCGGCTGCGGATACCACCCCGTGCGAGGCTGAACATCTCCAGGGTTGACTGGCAGGCGTTCCGCAATTACATCGCTGAGGAGCTCCCCCCTGCCCGCCTTCAGCCTGTTTCGGCCGGCGAACTGGACCGGCTTGTGGAGCTCCTCACCTCCACTATCCAGAGAGCAACGGAGCGCTTCGTCCCCAGGGAGGAGGTCTCTCTGCAATTCAGGATCGCGCTTCCTGCTGGCCTCAGGAACGCCATCTCCCTCAGGAACAAGATCCGGAGGCGCTGGCAGCGACACCGGACCCAGGACTTGAGGGAGGAACTCGACTCCCTCACGTTTGAGGTCCGCGCCCTCCTGAGAGAGCTGCGGTCGGACGCCTGGGAGCGCCACCTCTCCACCGCATCCCTGGAGAACAACTCCATTTAGAAGGTGTGCCGCCAACTTCGAATGGGCCAGAGGAGAGACCCGGTCCTCGTCCAGGGGGACAGAGTCGTGGCTGCCTCTTCGGATAAGGCTCGACTCATGGGGGAACATCTCCAGGAGCAGTTTAGCCTGAACCCTTCGACGCCTGAGTCGCCTGATGCTGAACTCAGGGTGTCGGAGACGCTAGCTGCCCTGGAGTCCGGACCGTTTCCAGACGACCAGTTGCCGACCTTCTGCTACAAGGACGTGGTGGGGGTGATGAAGGGCCTCAACCTCCAGAGGGCTCCTGGGGACGACAACATCTCCAACGTTGTCATCCGACAACTCCCCAGAGCCGCAGTGGACCTCCTGGTCCACATCTACAATGACTGCCTCCGGGCCTCCCACTTCCCCACTCGCTGGAAGTCGGCAAGGGTCGTCTGCATTCCGAAGCAGGCCGGCGCCACCCTGGCCCCGAGCGATCTTCGCCCGATCTCACTCCTGGCCGGATTCGGGAAGATTTTTGAGAGACTGCTGCTGCCTGCCATCCAGCACCACCTCAGGGAAGGCTGTCACCTACCCAAGGAGCAGTTCGGGTTCCGGGACGGGCACAGCACCACAATGCAGCTGGCAAGAGTAGCCGATTACATCACTGACGGCTTCAACAGGGGTCACGCAGTCGCAGGCGCCTTCTTCGATATCTCGAAGGCCTTCGACCGCGTGTGGCACCACGCACTCCTAGCGAAGCTGTCCTGGCTGCTCTTCCCACCCTGGGTGACGCGGCTGATCCAGTCTTACCTCCGGGACCGTACCTTCCGGGTCCAGTGGCTCCAGGACGAATCGGACCTCCACCTGGCACGAGCTGGGGTTCCACAGGGATCCGTCCTGGGGCCTATACTCTTCAACATCTTTACTCACGACGTGCCCAGTGAGCTAGGCTGGAACACCAAGATGGCACTCTACGCGGACGACGCGGCGGTTCTCTCCCGCTCTTCCAAGAAGTACTGTGCTGTGTGGTATCTGCAGTCCGCTGTAGATACTCTGGTCGCCTGGTACCGGCGTTGGAGGATCGCCGTCAACCCGGTTAAGACCAAGGCGATCATCTTCCACCCTGGATTCGGCCGGCCTCCAGAGAACGGCCTCACAGTTCTGGGGAGAGCAGTCAACTGGGAGTCCGAGGTGCAGTACCTCGGGGCAGTCCTGGACCGGAAGCTCCTCTGGTGGGCGCAGGTGGAGAGCATGCGTAGGAGAGGCTTTGCTGCACTCAGCAAGCTTCAGCCTATTCTGCTCTCCGCCACGCTCTCCATGCAGACGAAGAGGAGACTCTACCTGGCCTGCCTCAGGCCGGTTATCACCTACGCGGCCCCCATCTGGACGGGAGTAGCCAAATCTGCCCTCCAGCGTCTGCAGGTGGTGCAGAACAGAGCCCTGCGGATGGTACTGAACTGCTCTCAGCAGGAGCACGCCACCCGCCTCCACAAGGACTCCGATGTGGAGCCTCTGGACGTCCTCTTCCCGGAGATGTCCAGACGTTTCTATAAGGAGGTGTCCTTCTCCGGCTACGAGGAGGTCCAACGGCTGGGGAGCATCCAGGTCAGGTGGTGGGACAGGTACAAGCACCCCATCTCCAGCCTGGACACCCCAGCATCGCTCCCAGCGAACAAGCGCCCCAGGACAAACTAGTTTGTCCTCGGGACGGTTCATCAAGACCTCATCCATCAAGCAACCACCTCAAGGCGTATTCAAAGCCAAGCTGGAAATGCGAATCGGTCCGGCTAACCCCGGCCACTACTCTGATGCTGTCGAGCGAGTGGAGAAGGGATGTCTCCGCGCCGTGGCAGCAAGGAAGGCCAGAGGAAGAGTGGAAGACCTCTACCGCTGGCTTCCCCTCCCACCCCTCAGCGAAGCCATGAGGACCGACGCGAGGAGATTCTGGACCGCCGCGGCAGCGAATCCCGTCCCCATCCTGCGGCAGATAGCTCAGGCCGAGCCGCGCCCGTGGGATAGGCACAAGCGCCCGCGGTCCTCCACGGGCGAACCGCAAGACCTCCCCATCCCAAAGCGGCTCCGACGCTAAAGAACGGCCCTTTCCTTGGCCATTCCCGGATCGGCCCCTACCAGGGCCACCCTCTGCCATCGCCTAAGCAGGCGAGAGGGCTGAAAGCAGCCCAAGCCAATCCCGCAAGGGACATCATCAAATGACGCCCGCAGCTGCTTATGTGCCTCCTTAGGAGTGCAGTGGCGCAGCAAACCTGCACCCACGCCAGCAGTGGGATGCAGAAAATCCACAACAGCGATTGCATTCAGCTCTTAACCATGCAAACCTATTGTAATCTTCCATCCAACCATATTTTTTATATTGTTTATGTGACTTTTTTCAATAATGTTCGGTGCTTCAATTCATTAGTAAACCAGACAGGAAATTTAAGTATTTTTAATTGCTTTAAAGGAACAAATTGTCATATACCTGTATATCGGATGTCATAAAATGAGGTGACTGCACTGTTTATATCATTGTTATAGAAAAATGCATCCCAATCAACCATGACATAGTACTTACATATTAGTATAATCCCCACTGAAGTAATCATAGTAGAGATCATCGCATTGAAGGGTTGTTTGAGAAGCATGAGCAGGGATTTTCAATTCAATAGACAATGGAAGATGAAAGGGATCTGCCTGCACTAAAAATTCAATAGATGTATTTACAGAGATTTCTGTATAGTTTGTAAAAAGTAAGTCAAGAATATTTCCTTTTGAGTTGCAATAGGAGTTCATTTGAGATAGATTGAGAAAATTATATGAATCAAGAATGGTATCGGAATTAACTGAGACTTTTCAAGTTGGAATTAAGCCAAAACCATTATGTGATTTAGTCCAATACAAACATAAAGGGAAATCGCCTTCACTGCCGTGTGTGCTCTGAGAGAGGAAAATTTACGAGAACAGTAGTGAAGGGCAAAATATGTGATGAAGGGCTTTGTATATTTTCGTGTTTCAAGGAGTACCACATGAAAACAATTAAAATTTTGTATATTGTATATATATTCTATGTAAAATTAAGCAAAATTAATGTTAGTATAATTTTGTGATTTTTTTACTTTATATAATATTTTAACACGGAATTTGGATTCTTTTCTTTTACTAAAAAGGATGTGTATAATTTATTTCCTCAACCATTTTCCCAAATAATACTTTTTGTTTGACTAATTTATCTCTAATAGTTCATGAAATACAGGTTTACCGTATTTTCCCATAGATACCGCGTGCGTTATATATACAAAAAAGTTCAGTTGAAGAAAAACTTGGATGCGCGTTATACAATGAAAACAAGAAAATAGGTACAAATTACCGCAAATAACACAACTGGAAGCTATTTTCAAACCACCCTGAAACCATGTTCAATCAAACTGGTAATAAAACAGCAACATCGAATTGTTAACTATATGTTAAATTACTTTACCATTAACATTTTATTTAAAAACTAAAGAAAACCCAGCATACAAAAATTTTAATTTTACAAAGAGAATCAGCGCTCATCCAAGATGGCGGCCTCCATGATAAACTCGAAAAATAGTAACTTCTAAAGTGGAAAAATTAGCGAAAAACTGAAAATGTCAATATTTTTCCTCCTCCCCCTTATATAGACACCTGTGAACAAAGTTAACACGTCGGAAATGCCATAAGTTAGGCGGGAAAATTAGGAACCATGCTGAAAGTCTTTGCAAATATTTACCAAACGGCTCTTTTACATTAATTTCAACTTACATATTTACTTTTTCCTGTCATCTAATCTTTCAATTACAATTTGCAATGTTCATTTAAACAGGGAAAAAATAAAATTAACCACAAAATGTTAAACAACATTTATTGCACACATAACTCAAAATATCGCATCATTCAAAGCCAAGGAATTCATCATCAGAATCTACAAAAAAAAAAGAATCAATAACATTCATAATTTCAGAAGGTACATCACAGAGTTCATTTTCTGAAGACGATTCTTCATCGTCTTCCGATTCTGGCATTCACCTAAAGCTTTCAAAAACCCATTTCTTACACATGTTGCCGTTACCTCCTTTCAACTCTCAACAATCCAACAATCCTTCGTATGAAATCCTTTTAATTTTTTCCAATTTGCTACTGTCTTTAATCCCACTCATCATCCACTTCTCCCACCTAGAACGCAACTTCGACTTGAAAGACTTGTTTACGGTCAAATCAAGTGGCTGAATTTTTTTTGTCAACCCACCGGGAATACTTGCTAATTTTGAGTATTTGCTTACTAACTGTTTCACGTCAGCAGTAGTGTGCGCACGACAAGAGTCCATTGTCAGTAAAGATTCTGGATTGAAAAATGATTGTTTCCTTTTCTTCCACACATTTTCAAGCCACGTTCTCATCATGTCCTCATTAACCCATCCCTTCTCATTCGCCGCAACTAAAATGTCTTTAGGAAAGTTTACTTTTGGCAATATTTTTCTTTTAAATGTCACCATTGGTGGCAGCTTGGAACCATCAGAAGTAACACTTAACACCACAGTGAAGTTCGATTTTTCATGTCCTGTAGTGGCGACGGACACTTCCTTTGCCCTTTTCAAATTTACAGTCCTTGATCCAGGAAGATCGAAACTAACAGGCACTTCGTCCATATTACCAACATGCACAGGATCCACACCATGCAAATTCTCTTTCACAAAAATTCTAAATTTTTCCACTTTCGCTGCCCAGTCATCCGACAGTTTTTGCCCGATGCTTGTTGATGAACAAACTGCGAGTTTATTTCTTTTCATAAACCGAAAAGCCCATGACAGGTAAGCTTTAAAATTGTCAATTTTCTCCTCTTCCGCAAGCGCTTTTGCCTTCAACAAAATACTTGTTGTAGACATCCTATGCCCTTTAGATCTCTCCAGAAGAACCCACTCGAGAAGTCTTTTTTCGAGCTCTGGCCAGAAGCATCTCCTGTACTGCATTGCACGTTTCTTCTGGTGCAGACATTTCAGAACTGCTTCTTCTTTCCTCCACTCACGTACACTAGACTCTCCAATGCTTAAAATCCTGGCTGCCTCTCCATTTCTTTTCTCTTTGGCGAGATTAACGGCTTCTAACTTAAACTTCGCCGTGTAGGATCTTCTTCAAACAGTTTTCTTATTCTCCATGGCTACGTAACTTTTAGGGGAACAAATATTAGGATGTCTCAAGATAATTTGAATATTTCACGTGTTCAGAAACCGGAAACAGGAAACAACAATCTTTTGGTCTTTTTATTCGTATTCCGTTATTCATTTGTCCTTGTGTTTCATTGTGCGCCACCTACATATCACAGAAAAATTGCATAGGGTGCGCGGTATCTATTAGGTGCGCGGTATCTATTAGGTGCGCGGTATCTATTAGGTGCACGTTATCTATACATTTTCACGATCATGAAAATTTTCAAGGTGTGCGTTATCAATGGAAAAATATGGTAATCTGATCGAAAATAAGAAAAATTTAAATGGCCAAAAATAAGTCCAGCAGCGAGACATTTAAATCCGGCTTTTAAAGGTTAAGGAAGCTTGTGATATGATTGTTGCGGCATGGTGGAATTAAAACATTTTTTCACAGTCGTTTGTTTTTGTTTTTTTATAATTTGTCTGTAAAATATAGCATTTAGTTAGAGGATGTGGTCATCAACCTCTAACTAAATGCTATATTTTACAAATTATAAAAAAACAGAAAAACAAATGGTCTTGAGCAGCACACAATGTTCGTAGTTTAAATTCCATGAATAAAATAGCATATATTATAATTAAGCATACATGACATAATGAAAGGCAAGCAGACTTGAGACGTAAAACTTGTCTCACAACGTAAAACACTTCATTGATCGTCTATATTTACAATGTGTCCTCAGGAAGTTCAGCACACGATTTGCGAGGAAAATCTTCTTGTCTCTCGTAGTTTAAGCTCCTATCTGCATCAAACGGCAATCATGTTGTGTAGACCACCGACCGACAGCTGTCACTCTCTCGGAGTATCTGCCTCTGATTCTGCCGAAAGCCGCTGTCATGTGACGGGAGCGGATGAGGGGAGATTCGGCAGGTAGTTTGAACAGGCGACTCCTTGACTTCGTATTGGTTAATTTCTTGAGTACATTATATAACGATGGGAAAAAGGAGGAAATGGGCAATAGGGGTAATATTTGCCCTATATAAAGCGTGTTGCAATGGGGCCGAGCCATTGGCGAGAGGAGCCTTGGCATTTCTGTTCGGCGATTACGAAAGACAGCGATAACAAAGGAAGGCGATATTCGATGGCTGGCGTTATTCGTCGCATTTTTTCGACAAGTGCTTCGTTAAGTGCGTGGGTGCAGGGAAAATCGCTGCATTATTGCATTATCGAAACCCTAGGCCTAGGAATCTATGGCAAGAGGCATGTCTGCGAGCCAGTCCATCCACCACCCGCCCAGCCCGCGCAGTGCCACCGCTGCCAAAGCTTCAGTCACACAATGCAACAGTGCCATGCAGACCTGAGATGCACCAGGTGCGGGAAGCTGCTGAGACCCTCCGGTGTGCCAACTGCGGAGGAAGCCACTCTGCAGGGGACTGGAGCTGCCTGCGATGACCCAAGGAACCAGCCAGCCTTACTACCACTGCCCCTCTCACCCTAACAGTAGATGAGAAGGACATCATCCGGGTGAAGGACCCCAAGGCACCAACAACCATTTCCGATGTTATTCGATTCATTAGTACAGCGATGATGAATACACATCCCACGGAATGCACCTCCGTGGCCAAGATATTAAATGGAGCAGCTACGGCTGTCTTCGGACAGGAAATACACATGCATTACAATAGGAATTAGTATGTACCCTAGAATCACCTATGCTTCCCTCTTCCAATAGGAAAACAAGAGGATGACTCTGAAGGGGCGACCCACCCATGGGAGACCAACAGATTGGATTCGTCAACGTTATTTCTGTGGACACCAGTTGTAATTATAAACAATGTGTTTAACAATGTTATTTAAGTTATGAGACAAGTCTGTCTCTCGAGTCTGTTTGCTTTTGTTTCTTATAATTTGGTATTAAATATAGCAATTAGTTGGAAATTTGTGTGGCGTTCTAATTGGATCGCCGCAAGTATATCTTCAAGTGATGATGCACCTTATGGCAGTGTTTCTCAAATTGTGGGTCGCGAGCACCTTAGAAGGGGGTTGCGAGCACTCGTTTTTCTCTTCCAAAAATTTGTTTCTCTGGTGTCTATTAAATTTAGCAATTAGCTGGAAATTTGTGTGGCGTTCTAATTGGGTCTCAATCCATTGATATTAGTGATATAACTACAATGAACAACTACTCCATTCACTCCACAGTTCGCACTTCACACTTTTATAAGTGTGTTAATGTTTCAACCAATGTGCGTTCCAAGTCTCGCTCAAGGGTGGCAATAGATTCTTAATAAGTCTTGCTAGTAGGGCTGACTTCTGACAGTAAGCAAGGAAGGCAATCGCCTCAGGGCACACTGTCGAGGGGGCGACCTCATGACTCGGGTGGTATACTGATTAGACGGCCATGTGATTACCGATAGTGAGTTCCATTCTTTTACCAATTATTATAATTTTATAAAAACTTTATATTGTTAGCCATAAAAGATGGAAAAGTTTTTGTTGGGTGGTAAGAGAAAAGTTGACAAATCTACCGATAGTGCTGGTAGCAATAGGCCTAGATCAAGAAAGTACGATGAAAATTACACATTTGGTAGGTAGATAGGTAGGATTGGGATTTTGTAGGTCATTTAGCACCTTACAGTGCAATATATTAATTTTGTTTATTTAACTAAAATTTTATATTAAAAAAGAAAAAAATTAAAATTCAATGATAATGTAATAAAACAACCGCAGTAATGTATACTTGAGTCAATGTTTAAAACCTGTGAAAGAGGCCAGACCCCTTCAAGAAGGATAAAAGTTTATCTATCCTTGAAGAATTGTCACCAAGGATGTCGTCTAGATCTCCTGTGATAAAATATTTACTGCGTAGATCAGAGTACTTATGACAGTCTGTCAGAAGGTGTCTTACAGTGACTAGAGAGTGGCAATCCTCGCATTGAGGTGGTACCCGAGGGATGGAAAACAGGTACGAATGTGTCAGGGCACTATGCCCAATCCTCAACCGAGTGATGACTACCTCCTCTCTTCTACTGTTTTTGACAGAGGACGCCCAGTGCCTTGTGTCATTCTTGATCATACACAGCTTGTTCTCCTTAATAGACTGCCATGAAAAGTGCCAATCCTTCAGAGTTGAGCTCCTGAATGCGGCCCGTAGGTCTACCGAGACGACGGCATCCCTATCGATCTCGGATTTGCTGAGAGCTTCCTTGGCTGCTTTATCAGCAACTTCATTGCCTGCTATTCCTACGTGGCCGGGGACCCTCTTCCCTTCAGGTAGGCCAAAGAGATCTGTACAGACTTCACTAATGGGTGTACAGGATCGTAGCAGGCAATGGCTTTCAGCGCACACATTGAGTCAGAGCAAACCAGGATCGGATTGTCAAGACAATCAATGCCATCTAGGGTGAGCTTGATGCCTGTAAACTCCACTGTATACACACTACACAGTGAGTGTAGTGCAGCAATTTTCCCCACAACTCCGCACTTAACGAAAGCACTTGTCGAAATAACGCGACGAAAACGCAGAAAAATCGCAGAATATCGCTGCTTTCTTATCGATGTCTTTTTCATCGATGAACAGAACACGGATGGCCTCACCGAATGGCCCGCCGAATGGCCGCTACCACAGCAACGCGCCTTATATAGGGCGAATATTACCCCTATTTCCCATTCCCTCCTTTTCGTAGGGGTATATCACTTAGTCACGAATTTAACCAATACGAAGTCGAGGAGACGGGCATTTAAACGACCCGCCGTACCCCCTCCCTCGAGCGGCGACGTCAGCCGAGAGCGGGCAGTCAAGAAAACGACGCAGACCACCGACAGAGACGGCGAGCGAGCTGTGACAGGAGTGGTAAAGGAAAAGGAGAGAAGAGGGAGAGTGACAGAGAAAGGGGACGAAAGAGTGAAAAGTTTCCTGTTGGAGAGACGGTAACAATAAGTCCACAGTTTCTGAAGTGGTTAAGTGTTGTTGATATTTTATGTTATTTTGTTACGTGTACGATATAGCATTTAGTTGGAGCTGTATGTGGCGGTAATCTTTGGGTCGCCACATAATTGGAGGCACCGGAGAGATGGTATTCTGTAACTCTAACTATAAGGGTGCTATATGTTCGGTTATTTTGGAATTTGCAATTTGTGGAATAGTTTTAGTTTGTTTAAGGGTATTTTTGGTTTTTGGTGGTATAGTTCTCCTGGTATTTGATTATATTGTGAATCATTCCGCTTTGTCATCTCAGTCATTCCATCTCCTTTCGAGATCCCTGTTTGTTTAATATCTTGTTATTTCGTATCAGATATGTCTAAAGAACGCGGTAAAAGGGGCGTTGGAATGCTTCCTGAACCCGCAGAAGAGACCCCGTCGAACGGGGGTGAAATGAAGCCTCATTTCTCGGATTGTGTAAAAGTCGCTAATCAGCTGTTGCTTGAAATTTCCCCTTTCCATGAACCCACGTCGGAGAATTGGTTTAAATTCATATCAGCGGTATGCGATGTTTTGTCTTTGTCTTTGATCCCAGAACATTATTTGTTTACTCTGTTGCTGTCTAAACTTCCGGCTAATTGTCGCCAATTCTGGCTCGCGGTCGTTAACCAGAGACTTCCATGGGATAATATAATAACTAAAGTATGGGATACTTTCGTCTCAAAAAGGGAATACGAACGACTTCTGACAACCAAAATCAAACGATTTCAGATGCCGCACGAGTCCCCTCGCGACTTTTATTATTCCGTCCAAGTTGCCGCTAAAGCACTCGGAAAAAGGTATTCTGAGGAAGAATTCATAGAATTGGTTTTGGAGGGGCTGAATCCTATGTCGCAGTCGACGTTGACCTTCGCTACTCGCCCCCAGACGCTCGGTCAGCTGGAGGAGTTGATGAGTAACGCAGCTAAGGGACTCATGAACCGCCTCGAATATTCGGCGGCTGAGGCGCCGTTAAACTTAGCAAACTCGTTTCCTTCTCCCAATTCACAGTCGGTTGCATTCCCCCATGTACCAATTTGTTCCTTTTGTAATAATCGTGGACATTCTTTCCGCGACTGTCGGCGAAGAGCTAGTGAAAATCGCTCCGCGAGATCCGCGAGAAACCGGCCAGCTATTTCGTTTTCCAATATAAATGACCAACTTGAGATGCCTTTTGTAAATTGCGATGTTCATTCCGCAAAAATTCCAGCTTTATTAGATACCGGCTCCTCCTTATCGATGCTTGACATTAATACTTGGCGTAAAATTCCCCGCACGGGACGAACCCAACAGTGTGACATTACGTGTCGGAATATCATTGCAGCTCGGATTATCTTGACACGATATGTTACATTGAGGGTCCGTATTCAAAACTTATCGTGGCGACATACATTCTATTTGTCCGATTTGCCTGTCCCAATGATATTGGGTCAGGATTTCATCAAAAGGACGCGAATCGTACTTTACCACGACGCGTTTTCCTTTGAAAACTGTCCAGATAAGAAATTCCCGTTCCACTTCAATTCCTACACTTCGTTGGCGTCGTCCGATTCGCCCCCGTCATCAATTGTTAATATGCAATGCCAAGATGCTCCACTTGCAAGCAACACCCATTCCAACAGGGAAAAGGTTTCCTTCGGCGGCGAAGATAATCTGAGTCGTCCAACAAACGAAATAAAATGTCTCGTCGATGGCTATTCCGACGTAATCTCTTCACAATTAGGCCAAACCAACCTGATGTGTTATGAGATTGAATTGCTCGATTCAACTCCGGTCAGATCCCCTCCATATCACTGTTCACCGCCAAAATTGGCCATGATGAGGGCTCATGTCGATAAGTTACTCGCTGACGGTATTATCCAGCCTTCGTTATCAAACTGGTGTTCACCTGCCTTTCTCATCCCCAAGAGAGATGGCTCCGAAAGACTAGTGGTCGACTATCGTAAACTCAATAAGCAGGTCAAGGCCGATAATTTTCCTACGCCTTCGATAGAACACGCCCTACAATATTTGGGCTCTGCCAAATATTTCACGATTCTTGATTTAAATTCTGCCTTCCATCAAATTCCTTTGACATCGCCTTCAAAGGAGTATACCGCCTTCGTCACACCGTTTGGGCTGTATCAATATAATCGTCTTCCATTTGGTTTAACCACATCTCCTCAGGTCTTTTCGAGGTTAATTGACAAGGTGCTAGGTGATTTAAAATATTCTTGTGTGTATCCATACATTGATGATTTATGCATTTATTCCAAGAGCCTCCAAGAACATCTTCGTCATGTCAAACTGATATTGGAGAAGCTAAGGGCAGCTGGTCTCACGGTCCATCCGGAGAAGATGAAATTGGCCCACGAATCCATTACTTTCCTTGGACATCGAATCTCCCATGGCGAACTTACCACTGACCCAGAGAGAACACAAACCCTTTCGGCATTCCCTGCTCCTAAGTCAGTTAAGGAGGTGTCACGCTTTCTCGGTATGTGCGGTTTTTATTCCAAATTTATTCCAAATTATGCGGAGATAGCATCCCCTCTGAATGCACTCCGCAAGAAAGATGTCATTTTCAAATGGACCAGTTTGCAGCAAGATTCTTTTGTCACATTGAAACAATGTCTGTCGTCTCCGCCTGTACTTCAACTTCCTAACTTTGAGGAAGAATTCCATTTGTTCGTGGATGCCAGTCAGGTGGCACTGGGGGGGGTTCTTCACCAAACGTTCGATGGGAAGCTAAAGCCTATAGCTTATGCTAGTAGAACCTTAAATAATTTTGAACAGAAGCAGCCATCTTATGAATTGGAGTGTCTTGCTTGCTGTTGGGCAGTCGAAAAATTCAGGACTTATCTACAGCCAAAACTATTCCATTTATACACAGACAATGGGGCGATAACCTGGTTGTTTAAACATCCCAAGCAACTAGGAAAAATTGGACGAATGGTTTTAAAATTGTCATCCTTTCGCTTTGTAATCCATCATGTCCCAGCTTCTAAAAATAGGGTAGCAGACTGTCTATCTAGAGCGGTCGATAAACCAATTGAGAATCCAACTCATTGTTCTATGCTGTTACATCAAATACCTCTGTCCTTCACAAACATTAGGGATCACCAGAATTCAGATCCGCAGCTAAAACAGCTGATCGAGCAAATCAGACAGGGAAGCCCATCCCACAATTATTTCATTAAGAATGGATTATTATATCATGGAACAAGCAGACTTCAAAGGGGTAGAGTGGTGGTTCCAGATGCCCTCAAGGCCATGCTATTTTCCTATTTCCATTCCTTACCAACTGCTGGACATATGGGCATTAGTAAGACTTCTGAGCGAATCTGTAGGGAGTTTTGGTGGGGTAACATGAAGTCAGAAATAGCCCAGATGGTAAAAACCTGTCATGACTGCCAAACATGTAAACCTAGGAACACCCTTCCCCCTGGAGAAATGAGTTCTACTACTCCTAACTACCCCTGGGAGAGAGTTTATATAGACTTTGTTGGCCCATTACCCAGAAGTCGGAATGGAAATACCTGTGCACTCACAGTCATTGATGGTTTCACCAAATTTACCTTCATTGAACCGGTACGCTCTCAGTTAGCCTCACAAGTTGTTTCCACGTTATTCCAGAAAATCTTTCCTAAATTTGGCTATCCTAAATTCTTGGTTTCTGATAATGGAACCCAGTTCAGATCTGCGCTTCTGGCAGATATGTGTTTTAAATATGGTATAAAACAAATTTTCACAGCCCCTTATTATCCGCAACCTAACCAAGCTGAACGGGTCCACCGAAACCTGAAATATGCCCTAACGATCTTATCTCAACATGATCATAGGAAGTGGGATGAGTATGTGCCCAGCCTAACTTTTGCCTTCAATTCTGCCAAACACAGTAGTACAGGATATACTCCAGCGAGGGTGTTTATGGGAAGAGAACTTCCACACCCTCTAACAAATTTCTGGAGAATTCCTCCACAAGCTCTGTCGGAGACGTTAACACAATCTGAAAGGCAGTCCCTATGGCAAGAGGTGTTAAGAAATTTAAAAAGGTCAAGACTTAGACAAGCAGTGGCATTTAATCGAAGTCATTCAGGGAATCCCTTTAAAACTGGTGATATGGTCTTGTATAAAAGGTTTCCTACTAGTTCAAAGGCGCACCACCAAACCGCCAAACTGACACCACAATGGGTCGGTCCATTTTCGATTAAAAATTTCTTATCTCCTGTGACAGCTGTTCTGGAACTGTCACCCACTAGGGAGAGAATTGCCAATATTTCGCATTTAAAATTATATCATAAATAATTCTGTTATTATAACTTGTATGTGCCGGCGTAGGGAATTAGCGACCCCATCGCCCAATGATACTGCATCATTGCAATCAGCACCCAGATGAGAATCTGGAAAAATATATCCATTTTCAGCTTAAGCTATGCCTTTGTGAATACAAAGATGATGTTCGAGGCAGCATACAGGATGTTTAGACCTTTATGTTTGTCTCCATGGCTCTAAATTTTTATTAGTTAAAGTAACCTAGCCATGCTTTTCTTATGTTTACTGGTAATACTGCCTCTATTACCACAATAGTTTTGTGCACTCTCCCCAATTGGGATAGTGTACCTTAAAATGTTTATTAGACTGTATGCTATTGTTAAAAGGCTGTGCATCTCAAACGGGGGGAAATATACTAATTTAAAACTGTCTCACTAATCATAATTATCTGTACTACTGTGAAAATTAATTAATGTCATAACAATTATCTGTACCACTTACTAAGCTCAAAAAGGTTAATGTCATACTGACTCGAGCCCTTGTCTTAGAAGATAACTGCTGGTAAGTGCCCAGCATAAAATACTGTTTACTTTACTTGATACTTTAAATTCTAAATAATCTTTTGTTAAATTTCGGTACTTCCCACTTGGAACTACCATGAACTCCTTTTTTCTTATAATATCCATTGTCTTTGAATGTGCCCTTGTTGTAAGCCTAAGGCAAGGAGTGGGCAATAAGTTTTGTATCTCAATTCACTGGTGCTATTCTGAAACCACACACCAGAACCTTTCATGATAATTAATATCTGTTATGGTAAAGACATAAGTGGGCCGATTAAATATCCAACCGAGAAGACATCTCACTGCAGTGCTTAGTGAACACTTTCCAAACCTGCCTTCAAGAAGTGTACTAAACCCGAACAGTGTGGATCAGTGGTGAATGTTTTTCTGTTTCCCCTAAGAACTTCCACGGAAACAGGGGCGCAGACTCGGATTTTCTGAACAAAATAACATTTCCAGTGAATTATTCCCAATATGTGTGAATTATCCCAAAGACAGTAAATAAATTATATTAACAATACTAAAGAGAATTCGTGTGTGTGATCTAATATAAAGAGCGAGTAAGGAAGTGCTACAGAGTAAGGGTGTGAACACTTGGGGGAAGAGATGGTCTAAGGAATCTCCCCCCACCCTTCAAAACTTTATTTTTCTTTGGGAAAACTTTATTTTTTTTCATTTTCTGAGGGAGGATGCAGCAATTTTCCCCACAACTCCGCACTTAACGAAAGCACTTGTCGAAATAACGCGACGAAAACGCAGAAAAATCGCAGAATATCGCTGCTTTCTTATCGATGTCTTTTTCATCGATGAACAGAACACGGATGGCCTCACCGAATGGCCCGCCGAATGGCCGCTACCACAGCAACGCGCCTTATATAGGGCGAATATTACCCCTATTTCCCATTCCCTCCTTTTCGTAGGGGTATATCACTTAGTCACGAATTTAACCAATACGAAGTCGAGGAGACGGGCATTTAAACGACCCGCCGTACCCCCTCCCTCGAGCGGCGACGTCAGCCGAGAGCGGGCAGTCAAGAAAACGACGCAGACCACCGACAGAGACGGCGAGCGAGCTGTGACAGGAGTGGTAAAGGAAAAGGAGAGAAGAGGGAGAGTGACAGAGAAAGGGGACGAAAGAGTGAAAAGTTTCCTGTTGGAGAGACGGTAACAATAAGTCCACAGTTTCTGAAGTGGTTAAGTGTTGTTGATATTTTATGTTATTTTGTTACGTGTACGATATAGCATTTAGTTGGAGCTGTATGTGGCGGTAATCTTTGGGTCGCCACAGTAGCTTCACCTCAAAAGATCTGTGCGAGGTGACAAAAGCACAGGTGCACTCTGTCTCGGACTTCGACCCGTCTGTGAAGATGACTTGGAAGTCCGGACATCGATTTAAGACCTTGGAAAAAGAGGACCTGAGCTCGGCAGAGACTGTATCTTCTTTCAATCTACCTGCTAATTCGAAAGATATGTCTGGCCGAGGGATGTGCCACAGAGGAAATAGAGAGGGGACATTCAATAAATTATGATTAAAAACTATTTTAAAACATGGGTGCGACGGAAGCACCATAAGTTTGCTGACATAGTTGCACATCAGGAGATTTCTCGTGATCTCTAGAGGTGGTTCGCAAGCAGTGCTGTCAATGCTGACGATAGGGCTAGTTCTAAATGCCCCAGTTGCCATTCTCAGGCCTGCATTGTGCAACGATGTCAGCGGACGCAAGTACGATGGTCGTGTTGCACCATAAATAAAACAGTCGTAGTCGACTTTAGACCTCATCGATGCTCTGTAAAGGAAGAGCATTGATGTGCGGTCCACTCCCCAGGACTAGCTTGTTAGAACTTTTAAAATATTCATTGAAGACTGTACCTTCAATTTTATTTTTTTAATATGAGCCCTCCAGTCGAATCGACGGTCTAAGTGCATTCCAAGAAAGCGAACGGATTCCACGAAATTTAGAACGTGGTTTCCCAACCATAATGTAGGTTGCGGAAAATACCATGGCGCCAGTGAAAGTGGACACAACAAGTCTTCTCGACAGAGAAATGGAAGCCGTTGATAATAGACCACTTCACCATCGTTGAAGCGTCATTCACAATTGCCTCACTGAAGCAGAGAGCTTGGACGACCGACAGAATATTCCCAGGTTTTCCACGAAGAGAGAGGCTTCGATTTGTGATAAGATGCAAGACACCACGTCGTTTATGTCGATTGCAAATAAAGTGACACTTAATGCAGATCCCTGTGGAATACCGTTCTCTTGGGCATAAGAGTTGGAAAAGGCATTGCCCACCTTTAATTTAAAAATTCGCTATTAACAAATTTTTGACAGAAGTTAATAAATTACCTTTAAAATCCCATTTATGCAACATTTTTTAAATGTTAAAACACAGGTAGTGTCGTAGGCTTTCTTTAAGTCAAAGAAAATGCCTAAGACATGTTGTCCTCAAAGAAAAGCCTCTTTGATGAAGGAGTCTGTCCGAACAAGATGCTCGATTGTACTCCTGTGCCTCCAAAAACCACATTGGATATTGAAGAGAAGGTTACATCCCTCAAGACACCAAACTAGACGTCCATTAACCATTCTCTCCATTAGTTTGCACAAACATGAAGTAAGAGAGATTGGTCGGTAGTTTCCCAGGACGGATTCGTCTTCTCCCTGCTTGGAAATAGGGATCACTACCGACTCGCACTAAGAATCTGGGAATACTCCATCCTCTCATACACGGCTGAATGTGTGGAGTATTTCTTCCATTGTTTCCTGGGGAACATGCCTCAGAAATGCATTGTGGATACCATCTGCACCTGGAGTGCTGTCCCCCAATGGCTGATTGGAGCTCCCACAGCGTAAAGGGCTCATTGTAGCTAGCGGAAAATGGACCCGGACAAGTAGGAGCTGCTGCTCCCTCCTCGCAACATTTGATCATCACGAATGTCAGGTCGTAATTGGCTGAGCTACTAATTTGGGTATAATGCCCCCCAAATGCCTTTGCGACATCCTCGGGTTGCATCACTATGGCCCATTCACTTCCACAGATGGCGTTGTGAAAGAGTGAAATACGCCTGAAATTCGCTTCACTTTCCTCCATATCTGTGCAATTGGTGTGCGCGAGTTTATGGATGTTATATAATCCGTCCAGGATTTTCGCTTGGCATCATCCACTATCTAGCAGAGTTTCGCACGTGGTTTGCGAAAAGCCTCGAGATTCCTACTCGTAGGATTTTTATTAACCCTCGAGCAGGTGCACTGGCGCACAGAGTGCACCAGCAGAGGTTATATTTGTGTTACTATCTTCAAATCAAATAATCTTTTCAGTATTCCATGTAACCTTTTAGTAGATATTTGCACATCTATAGGAGGCGTTTCATCCATCCTGGAGTGACCCTGAGATGAGATTAGTCTATTTTTAGTATCCAAGTTCTGATGCAGGGGATGCACCGGAGAAAGTTAGAGTGGTGCTGCTCTCTGTCAAAGCAAATAATCTTCCTAGTATTCTGTGTAAACTTTTAGTAGATATCTGACTATCTATTGGAAGTATTACCTCCATCCAAGAGTGTCCCTGAGAAGAGATTATTTTATTTTTTTCATCCAAGTTCTGGTGTAGAGAGCGCGCCGAAGGAAGTTAGATTGGTGTTACGATCTGACAGATGAAATAAACTTTCTTGTATTCCATGTATTTAGTAGATACCTAACAATCAATTAGAAGTGTTATGTTTGATATCTATCTATTAGAAGTGTCTCTGAGAAGAGATTTTTTTTCTTAGAATCCAAGTTCCAGCTCAGGGGTTACGCCGCGCGTCTGCTCATGTGAGTGGCTTTTTCTTCATTGGATTTCTATTATTTCATGTATATGTAAGTACGTTGACATATTTTTTGTGTTTTAGGGATCGTAAAGAATACCTCATTGACAAAGTAGGGAATTATTAGATGATCCTCTTCCAGAAAATGAAATAGACTTGTTTTCGGATAATGAGAACGAAGCTGAGCAAATAATGGAAAGTGACCACGATAGTGAAAGTGAACAAGAGTATGCTGAAGGCGATTCTGATAATGATAACTTCGATGAACAACATTTTTTTATTGGTAAAGACAAAAAAACCCATTGGCAAAAAAAAACCAGTGCTAAGTAAATTTGCGAAAACAAAACCGGGAAATTTGATAAAAATATTTCCATCTGTAAAAGAATCAGAAACATCATGTACTGAGGTTGCCTGCTTTGAAAAACTATTTGATTCCGAAATAATAGGAGAAATGGTGAAATATACTAACCTCTTTATTGAAAAAAAACGACAGGAAACGGAATACATTCATGATAGACATGCAAAAACAACCAATACACCTGAAGTACTGGCTTTGTTAGGACTTTTATATTTGTTAGGTTTAAAAAAATTCTCATACAAATGTTTTGCAAATATGGGCCACTGATGGTACAGGATTAGAAATCGTTCGTGCAACAATGAGTTACAAGCGATTTCTATTTCTTCTCAGATGTATGTGGTTTGATGACAGAAATGACAGGCCTGATAGGATGAAAACTGATGAACTTGCTGCAATTCGGTCGGTATCTGAACAGTTTAGAAATAACTGCAATTCGCCAGAAGAATTCGTGACAATTGATGAGAAATTAATCTACTAATGAAAATATCAATCAGAAATATTTTATCAATTTTTAATGATCAAGTATATTTTTAATTTTAATTTTCTTTTCATTTGAACTATTCTTAAAATAAATGTATGTATTTGAAAAGTATATTTTATTGTTTTCTTACATAAACATGCAAAAATACACGCTGGTGCACTCCGTGCGCCCGCTGGTGTAATTTTTGGTGGCGTGCCTGCTGGAGGGTTAAAAATCCGTAGGGCCTTCTTCTGCTTTTTAATAGCTGCAGCACATTCATTGTTCCACCAAGGCACTGGTGGACGACGTGGCCTGCCTGAAGAGAGCAGAATGCTCTGTTCAGCTGCTCGTATAATGGCCATGCTGAGGTGTGCTACATTTGCGATGGCGCTTCGAGTAGGCTCGTAGATGAATTAAAATTCAGCTGAAACTCAAACAGCAGACCCACATGCTGTTTGGAAACTACCCCAAGTTGACTGTGGGTTTTTTTACGAGGTTGTCTCCTCGCCCACTGGTCACCTCTTACGACGAGCAGAGGGGCTGCGGGAGAATTCTACTCCCCTACCCACAGGGGGAACATATTTGGTTTCACGAGCATTTTTGTTACTGGAGTAGAACGGTCTCAATGTGTTATTTTTCACAAAATGCTATCCACTGAAAGTATGAAGCCAAGCAAACTAAAACGACATTTGGAAACAAGTCATGCAGAAATAACTAACAAACCTCGTGATTTTTTTATTCGAAAAAGAGATATGAAATGAAACAACAGAATGTGAGTTAAATAGCATCCCTTCATAAGCAAATTTAGCTTCATATCAGGTTGCAACCAGAATTGCTCAGTGCAAAAAGCCCCACACGATTGGAGACAACTTAATACTTCCATCAGCTATTGATATGGTTACCGCTATGTTGGGGGAGTCAAGTGCAAAACAGCTTTTAAGTATCCCCTTGTCTAATGTTACTGTTTGCCACAGAGTTTCAGATATTGCAGAAGATCTTAATTAGCAACTAATTGCAAAAATTAGAAACAAATCATTTGCCATTCAGATAGTTGAGGCAACAGAAAATGCTAAAGATGCTCATTTAATAACATATGTTAGATTCGTTGATGATGGTAAAATAAATGAAGATTTGCTCTTCTGTAAATAAATTACAGGGACGAGTAAAGCTGCGGACCTTTTCGATATAATTGATAGATTTGTGAAGTCAAATCTTTTATAGTAGTCGGACTGCGTGGGCATTTGTACTGACGGAGCACAAACTATGTCAAGTTGTCAGAGGACTACAAGCATTAATACACCAAAAATCTCCTCGTGCTGTTTGGACACACTGTATGATTCATAGGCAAGCTCTCGCTTCAAAAGATTTGAGGCAGGCATTGAAGAATGTTCTACAAGCAACCACAAATGTTGTGAACTATATAAAAACAAGGTTGCAAGGTTTTGCGAAGAGATGGGCAATGAATACACTGCCTTGCTGTTTTACTGTGAATCAAGATGGCTGTCCCAGGGAAATGTTTTGACATGTGTTTTCGAACTAAGAAATGAACTTCGCCAGTATTTAAGTGAAGAAAGGCATAGTAGTGCATACATGTTTAGCGACAGTGATTTCAATATGCAGTCAGCATATTTAAGTGACATATTCAATAAGTTGAACACTCTTAACACTTCATGCAAGGTGGTAATAATAATATTCTTGAACTCTATGGTAAATTGAAAGCATTTATTAGGAAAGTTGAACAGTGGCAGAGCAAAATGGAAAATTCAAATTTAGATGTTTCCAACTTTAAAAAAATTTAGAAGCAATAACACACATGTTGGTGAATATGTGAAATGTTGTACACTAAGGCCCCGATTTGCATCTACTTGATTTGAGTTGTTTTGCTCTTGCGTCGTCTAAGAACGTGAAGTTGGTGTTCATGCCGCCAAACAATACATCATTGATTCAGCTCCTAATTGCTACTGATGGGAAAGGTAAACCAACCATGAAAGAGTTTTGGAAGAACTATAACATAATGAAGGCCTTCCATAACATCTCCGATTTGTGGGAGGTAGTTCAATCTTCTTGTATAATGGTGTTTGGCATGCAATATGACCAGAGCGCATTCACAGTGAGGCTTCACCAGCAATTGATGATGTGCCTGTGGTGTGCCAAGAGATTTCAAACATAACTACAGAAGTGGGTTTTGAGGGAATGGAAGAGGCTGATATCAACGAGTTAGTACTTGCCTCTGATGATAATGAGCTGAGTAACAAGGAATTGATAGATCTAGATTTGCAGAAAGCTTTTGAAGATGACAATGCTGCGAAAACAACTGACTATGAGAAACGTACTCTGACTACAAAAAGACTTTCCAAAGACTTTCAGTTGAAAGAGGAAGCAATGGAGATCCTCGCTGAAAATGACCCTGACGAGGAAAGAAGCCTAAGAGTGGTGAGGAAAGTAACAGATGGAATAAATTCCTATAAAATAATCTATAATGAGATATGAAAAAAGTGTGCAACAAATTTTGGATAGGTTTCCTTGTGTAAAGTCTGAGCACGGGGCTGAGTGAGAATATGAGTTGCTGTCATCGTCAGAATAAGAAACATTTCATTAATTTTTCCTGTATGAATTATGAGTTTCATTTTTGTCTTTATACTTTGAATAAATTACGTATTAGTTTAACTTGTCGTCAGAATAAGAGACATTTCGATAATTCTTAATTTATGTATTATGACAGTTTTATTTTTCTCCTTTTTAACTTGAATAAATTACATATGTATTAGTTTAACTTAATATAGTGTTGCTATTCCTACAATGCATCTATTTCTATATGATAGTATGTGCATATTTAAATGTTATTTTAGAATTTAAAATACGGATATTTGGAAGGCTAGAACCAATCTTGCTAATTTAAAAGATTAATTTTGTATGTATATCAAATTGCATTCTGATTTGCGTCGTGTTTTCCAGGAACGTACCCCAATACAAATCGGGGCCTTAGTGTATTTTAAATCACCTTTCTTCTTTAAAATTTCACTTTAAGAACTATTTCTCAGATATGGATATTGAAACTTTTGATTGGATAAGGAACCCATTCGATTCCGAAGTAATTGCTGTACACTCACTACTACCAAGTAGGAGAAAATTACTGATATCTCTTCTGGCACTGCTTTAAAGATAAAATTCCCAACAATGTCTCTCTCTGAATTTTGGGTCAGTGTGCAAAATGAGTACAAAGAATTAAGCGAGAGGGCTATTAAAACATAGATCCCACTTGCAACATATTATTTGTGTGAGTCAGGGTTTTCTGCAGTTGCTGCCATAAAAAGCAAATATCGATCTAAAGTTAATGTGGAATGAGAAATGAGTGTGGCTACCTCGAAAATGAAAACTATTTTTAAAAATTATGCAACAATAAACAAGCCCATCCTTCAAATTAAATTAAATACTATGATTCCAGATTTGATATTTATTTTTATTTCCAAAAAAAATTTAGTTTTCAAAAGTTATTGAGATATTTATTTATTGACCAATTTTAACCCCAATGTAATCTTTAGTATTGCTCATGTAGTTCGGGGGTCACAGTAACAATAAGTCTGAGAACCCCTGCATTATGGAATTACTTCGTCAGTAACATAAAATTTCTTTAGAAATCTCTTAAAATATGTAACACAACAAACCACTAAAATGCAATCACAAAAAATAATTTCAATAAAACAGTAAAAAACAGTAAAAAACAAATCGAAATGCAGTACGTGGTCTAAAGAAAAGCATCCTAATCAAGTTGGAATGATTGATACTCATTACAACTTTAGTCTGGTTCAACAAAGTTTCAAAAGCAAATGATATCCCAAATGAACAACCACTACTCACTTGAATTTTTTAATATATAAGTTTTGTAAATCATGTAGTGCATAAACAAATCCTGCTAAGTCATCGTTGAGTTGAATTTTCCACTACGAAAATAATGGTAGAAAATAATAAAGTTCACATCATACCACAATGTGAAAATACACACCAAAATCATTAGAAATATGTTGCATCAATTGCATACAAATGAGTCACTAGGTTCCTTTATAAAACTGATACATTTCTTTAAAAAATACTACAACCAGGCACTGAACAACGGAACAGATTATACCTTGACAATTCATAGGACATTTACATAGACCTTGATTAGGCTTTCATTAACCCATACTCACAAACTACAACATACATGTTCCATCTAACTTTTTCACTTTCAGGATAATAATCATTGCATATACAAAAAAATCAAGCAGAAAATTATATACATATGGTACTTCAGATGACTACTACCATTGCACAAACATTTATATTGAACAAAAATATTTCATTTGCTATATACCTATGTGTTAACATTTAAGCCAGTTTTAGTGAATAATTTTCAAAAAATTACACAAAATAACAAGTTTACCTGATATTATTTCAAATAAGTTACATATGAAACATAACCACTTGTAAAGAAGTTTCAACCAAGTAGGAACACTACAGAAGATGGAAATTTATGCATTTACAATAATTCTGTAAGAGAAGTCATCCATGTGGAATAAATACCCATAGAAAAGGTAAATCTGAAAAACATATCTCCAGTACGGTACAGAAAAGTTACAAATCAAATAACACAAACCTATCATACTTCTCAAGAATATTTCATAACAATGACCAACTGTAAAGCCCATTTGACACGGTCGGATATTTGCTAGCAAAAATGCTAGCCTATTCTCTCACATATCTCGTTTACGATTTGTCGCATCTACCATCGAATTTTCTGTCAAATTGACCATTTTACATGGTCCAATTTCTGATAGCATGAATGTGAGAGAGAGAGAAAAACAAAGTAAAATCGACAAGCGGATCCACTCTAGAGTTGGGATGTTCTCCGTACAATTCTATCAACGTCTTGACGGAAACTCTGTCTTTTCTGCAACGACGATTTGTATACTATATTGCTATTTAACTTGTAAATGTATATTTATATATTATTATAAATATTATATAATATATTATTAATAAAAATATATATCGCTTCTTGTATTTAAACAATAGGGAATCTATCCTCACACCACACGATCATCAAACATTGAATGGCTTGCAGCGCTAGTGTTGTACGTGTACGTGTTGAATTGAATATGCAGTTTTATCTTCACATTCAACTTTAATTAGTTTCTGCTGCATTTTTTGTTTTTAATATTTATATATAGACCAATGAACAGTATTTTAATTATTTTACATAATATTTCCCACTAAAGCGAAGAAATCAAGAAGCAGACGATACGCCACATTGGAATTGGAGGTCGTTCCTGATTGTTGATGCGAAGAAAAATATTAGCAAAAATCGGACCTGATCTATTTGCCTTCCATGGGATCAAAAATGGGAAGGAAAGTGCGATGACGTGAAAATGCCATGGCATTTTCATTTGGCACGACCACATTTCCTGAATAACATTTTTCCTAGCATTAATGCTAGCTAATATGCGACCGTGTCAAACGGGCTTAATAGTCACATTTGAGTATAGGCAATATTACTAGGCAGGCATTAAAACTGAAAGACTTAAGATTTTACAAAACACTAATGTTGGAATCCAGGACATACCTATTTATTCAAAAGAATAATCTTTGTTAACTGAGTAAGAAGAAGGGACTATGTTACCCTTCCCTCCCTTAACTTTCAAATGCATAACCTAGCCACACTCACCAGCAAATACAACAATAGTGAAAGGAGGCTAAGATTTCATTTAAAATTTGAATTCAAAACAATTTTGTGTACAAATGAGCAGCTAACCTGGAATCTTACACACTCTTCTTTGTCACATCCACTAAACGAGACATCTTCAAGTGAACAAGCACCTTATGGAATGACTTCTTCAGCAACATTTACTGACTTTAGATGTCTCTTAAAATATTTAATAAAACAAAGCAATAAAATGCCACTACAACCAAAATTATTTCAATAAAAGTTTGATATTACAATGCCACGGGGTAAAACACAAATCGAAACTTGATACGTTCTCTAAACAAAAACATCCTAATCAAGTTAGAATGATTGATACTCATTACAACGTTAGTCTGGTTCAACAAAGTTTCAAATGCGAATGAAATCCCAAACGAACAACCATTACTCACTTTAATTTTTTAATATACAACAGTTTTGTAAAAGCATGTAGTGCAAAAACAAATCCTGCTAAGTCATGGTTGAGTTGACTTTTCTACAACGAAAATAATGGTACAAATTAATAAATTTCACATCATACCACAACATTAAAATACACAATAAAATCATTAGAAATATGTTGCATCAATTGCATCGAAATGTGTAACTAGGTTTCTTTATAAAACTGATACATTTTTTTAAAAATACTTCAAACAGGCACTGAACAACATAACAGATTATACCTTGACAATTCATAGGATATTCCATAGACCTTCATTAGGCTTTCATTAACCCTTACAAATTAAAACATCCATGTTCCATCTAACTTTTTCACTTTCAGGATAATAATCACTGCATATACAAAAAAATCCAGCAGAAAAATATATCCATACGCTTATTTTAACCTTTCTATGAAGATTAAAAATTAATCTATGAAATAATAACGTAAACAAAAAAAACTAGTCAGGTTGAAAAGGAAGTGTAACTCAGACCAGCCACTTATACTCAATATGATACTTCAGATTACTACTACCATAGCAGTAACATTTATATTGGACAAAAATATTTCATTCGTCATACCTAATTGAAAGCCCTTAGTGTTAACACGTAAGCCAGTTTTAGTGAATACCTTTCCAAAAAATTAGATACAATAACAAGTTCATCTCATGCAATTTCAAATAAGTTACATATGAAACATAACCACTTGTAAAATAGTTTCAACCAAGTAGAAACACTTCTACAGAAGATGGAACTTTATGCTTTTACAATAATTCTGTAACAGAAGTCATCCACATGGAATAAATATCCATACAAAAGGAAAATCTGAAAAACACATCTCCGGTACGGTACAGAAAAGTTACAAATCAAATAACATAAAGATATCATAGTTTTTCAGAATAATTCATAACAATGACCAACTGAAATAGTCACATTTGAGTACAGGCAATATTATTAGGCAGGCATTAAAACTGAAATATTTAGGATTTTCCAAAACACAAATGTTGGAATCCAGGACATACCAATTTATTCAAAAGAATAATCTATGTTAAATGAGTAAGAAGAAGGGACTATTTACCCTTCCCTCTCTTAACATTCTTAGTCACACTCACCTGCAAATACAACAATAATGAAAGGAGGCTAAGATTTCATTTAAAATATGAACTGAAAACAATTTTGTGTACAAACGAGAAGCTAAATTGGAATCTTACACTTTCTTCTGTCACATCCACTGAACGATATATCTTCAAGTGAACAAGCACCTTATGGAATGACTTCCTCATCAACATTTACTGACTTTAGATGTCTCTTAAAATATTTACTAAAACAAAGCAAAAAAATGCCACTACAAACAAAATTATTTCAATAAAAGTTTGATATTACAACGCCACGGGGTAAAACACAAATCGAAACTTGGTACGTTGTCTAAAGAAAACATCCTAATCAAGTTAGAATGATTGATACCCATCAACTTTAGTCCGGTTCAACAAAGTTTCAAAAACAAATGAAATCCCAAATGAACAACCAATTCCCAATTGAATTTTTTAATATACAACAGTTTCGTAAAAGCATGTAGTGCACAAACAAATACTGCTAAGTTTTCGTCGATTTGACTTTTCTACTACAAAAATAATGGTACAAAATAATGAGGTTCACATCATACCACAACGTTAAAATACACAATAAAATCATTAGAAATACGTTGCATCAATTGCATCTAAATGTGTCATTAGGTTTCTTTATAAAACTGATATATTTCTTTAAAAATACTTCAACCAGACACTGAACAACGTAACAGATTATGCCTTGACAATTCATAGGACATTTGCATAGACCTTGATTAGGCTTTCATTAACCCATACTCACAAATTACAACATACATGTTCCATCTAACTTTTTCACTTTCAGGATGATAATCATTGCATATACAAAAAAATCAAGCAGAAAATTATATCCATATGCTTATTTTAACCTTTCTATGATGATTAAAAATTAATCTATGAAATAATAATGTAAACAAAAAAAACAGTAGTAAGGTTGAAAAGAAAGCGTAACTCAGACCAGGTACTTAAACTCAATATGATACCTCAGCTTACTACTACCAATGCACACATTTATACTGGACAAAAATATCTCATTCGTTATACCTATGTGTTAACATTTAAGCCAGTTTTAGTGAATAATTTTCAAAAAATTACACAAAATAACAAGTTTACCTGATATTATTTCAAATAAGTTACATATGAAACATAACCACTTGTAAAAAAGTTTCAACCAAGTAGAAACACTTCTACAGAAGATGGAACTTTATGCTTTTACAATAATTCTGTAAGAGAAGTCATCCATATGGAATAAATACCCATAGAAAAGGAAAATCTGAAAAACATATCTCCGGTACAATAGAGAAAAGTTACACATCAAATAACACAAAGATATCATACTTTTCAAGAATATTTCATAACAATGACTGTTTGGAACATATGTTGCTTCGACCATTTCAATCTTGCCGGCATGCGACTGCCACGCCAACATGCGACGTAGAGGTGAAGTGTCCCAGTGGTTTCGTATGCGTGCCCGCCCCCCTTTTCTTTTCACATGATTTCTCCCCGCATCCTAGGAAAAATGTAACAATGTAACGGTTTTTTAACCGTCTCTTTTCTGCAAACTAGCGTGGGTGATGCTTCACTCAGAGTGTTTTCTGACTCCCTACGAGAGCGAGTGTATCATGCGTTCGCTCTTGAGCGATCATCAATAAATCAAGTAGACTGTGAAATATGTATTTTTCAGTTATCATAATACCGGGTTATATGAAGACCGACATAAATTGGTCCTTCGGGCCGGATGGTGAACTTATAGTCTTGAGTTTCATCATAACATCGATTCTACGATCGCGAACTATCATTTTAAATCGCATTGTGCAGTCGGGATTATCGCAGTTTCGGTAAACATCGCGTCCTGTGGCTGTTATTCATCATAAACATCGCATCGTTCACCGTGTGCATCGTTTCACCATAAAACATCGCATCGTTCACCGTGTGCATCATTTCACCATAAAACATCGCATCGTCACCGTGGGCATCACTTTGTCACCAAGCATCGCATCGCCTGGCCGACTCCTACACCAAGCATCACATCACAGCAGCAAGGTAAGCAGGGAGTGCACGCCCTTCCAAGCAATTCCATAATTATTCCCGCCAAAGTCACAATCCTTTGCTTATTCCCCTCTTTAGCTTCCTTTGGATCTCCTCTTCCCCCCTCCTTAGCGCCTCTCCGTTTATTAAGCATGGCAGATAAATTAAAGGAACTTACCGCGAGACGGGGTTTAATAAAATCAAGAATTACCAGATTTAAAACCTTTTTAAACAACCAAACGATCAATCGAGACATCACACAAATGAAATTGCAATATGAGAAATTTAAAGAAACATGGAACGCTTTCGATGAAGTGCAGGGAGAAATAGAATCACTTCTTGAAAACGAAACAGAAAGATGTGAAAGAAACAAATTTGAAGAAGGGTATTTTGATTTGGCCGCGAAAGCGTAATCTATGTTAGGTTCAGATGGTGCCCCCCGCAGGAAAGAAGGCAATATACTTCCGGAAAATAGTGAGCACGCGGCGGTGAAACTACCCCTGATTAATCTTCCCATCTTTCATGGGTACTACGATGAGTGGGTACCATTCTACAACACGTTCAAGGGGTTAATTCATGAAAATGAAGGTCTATCCCACATTCAAAAATTCCACTATCTGCGTTCTGCTTTACGAGGAGAAGCATTGCATGTGATCGAGTCATTAGAAATGTCAAAAAATAATTACAAAACTGCGTGGAAACTGCTGAGAGAACAGTTTGAAAACAAAAAATATATCGGAAAACATGTTAAGGCCTTATTCAATCAACCACGAGTAGAAAGGGAATCTGCAGTAGGTCTTAGGCAATTAGTTGACCACACAATTAAGCATTTAAGAGCCCTGAAGGCTTTAGGTCAGCCGACTGACAGTTGGGATGCTCTCATCATCCATTTGGTGACAAGCAAATTAGATTCCGTAACTTATAAGGAATGGGAAACTTCCATACCAACGAATCAACTGCCGACCAAGGATGAGTTTATACAATTCTTGCAACAGAGATGCCAAGTATTGGAGGCGATAGACGTCAATCGACCTACCTACCTCAAGAAACACTTACAAGAAGGCAAGTTTCATCAGCAAAGGGGCGGAGGAACAAATAAATTGAATCACACGTTGGCTACACACGCGGCATCAACAGATGTCAAATGCAAATTATGCAGTAAGGCACATCACATTTACCAGTGTGAAATATTTAAGAACAAATCAGCCCAAGACAGAAAGCGTGAGGTTAATCGTCTAGGATTATGCATCAACTGTCTAAGGTCAGGACATCTTGTGAAGCAGTGCATCTCAAGTGGTTGCAAGAAATGTAATCAAAGGCACAACACAATGCTACACTTTTCACAACAGTCACAACTTTCACCCTCGAGTCATCAGGAGGAAATCACGAATGGGATCCCTGATCAAATCAAACTAAAGCCACAAGCAACCTCCTTTGTCACAGCATCAAGCCAATCAGCAGGCGTGTCCTCATACATCGTTCGAGACAAGGGAGCACCAACAACAATTTTGCTCTCAACGGCTGTTATTATGTTTGTGATGCGCAGGGCACACCACATCAATGCAGAGCATTGCTTGATTCGGGTTCTCAGTCTCATTTTATGACGGAAGGTTTGGCACAACGTCTTAGATTGAAGAGAAGCAAGCAGATTTCAATCGTCAACGGAATCGCAGGAGCTGCAACGAAGACTGCTCAAATTGTTCAGGCCAAAATTCAGTCCAGAATCAATAGTTACAACACAACACTAGATTTCCTAATTCTAAATAATTTAACACAACAAATACCCACGCTCCCGGTTGACACCAAGTTGGAACCTGCCAGCAAATATGCAACTTGCAGATCCAGAGTTTGGTACCCCAAATAAAGTGGACGTGATAGTAGGTGCAGAAATATTCTTTGAGCTATTGTGCATTGGGCAATTCAGACCAACACCTAATCATCCAGTTTTCCAAAAAACTACCTTGGGTTGGATTGTATCTGGTAGATCCAATTCCCTCCTAGCCCCAGCATCAACCCTTTGTTATTTGAGCTCTATCACAAATCTGGACGAGCAGCTTCAAAAATTTTGGAAATTGGAGGAATGTTCTTCTACAACAGCTTATTCCAGAGAACAGCTTGAATGTGAAAAACATTTCACAGCCAACACAACTAGAGAACAAAATGGGGGATTTATCGTAAGATTCCCGGTCAAGGAATCAATTAAGCTACTAGGAGACTCAACGGAAACAGCCGTGCGTCGATTCATCCAGATCGAAAAAAGATTGAGCAAGGATTTTAAACGAGCAGAAGCTTACGTGGCTTTCATGAAGGAATACGAGGAATTAGGTCACATGAAAACAGTTCCCGAATCAGAAAGTGTGCGTCACGGCATGAGCTACTATATTCCTCACCATTGCGTTATCAAGGAGACAAGCTCCACTACAAAACTACGAGTTGTGTTTGACGCATCACTGCTACACCGTGGAACCCGAACTGAGGCAGCTGCCTCGAGTAGGCTGTCTAGGTGGCAACTCATCAAACATGCAGCAACATTTTTGGGCCCGCTGGTCGAGAGAGTACCTCTCCAGTCTGCAGCAACGGATCAAGTGGACGGACAAGAAACCGAATTTGCAACCCGGAGACATGGTGATATTGAAGGAAGATAACCGTCCTACACTCAAATGCAGCCTTGGCCGCATCATGGAAATCCATACAGGACAAGATGGATTACTTCGAATGGCCACTGTGAAAACAGCAACCGGGTCAACACACAGAGCAGTAAAAACTCTTTGCCCAGTCCCCATGAAAGAGTCACTTGGGACCTAATTGTGAATTCAGTGTGATGATTTTCATTTGTTTTTTTTGTGTATTGAGAATAATTATTGTACTTCTATTGCATGACTTGATTTTGCATATTTCAGTGATGTGTTTCACATTGTTTCAGTGATTTGTTTTTGCATTCTATGTGAATTGTTTCACATTTTTTAATGACTTGAGTTTTTGCACTTTTTAAGATTTGTGTTTCGTATATTTTATTGACTTGAATTCCACATTGTACAGTGACCACTTCATGCTTCTTAGTGATTTGTGCTGTCCTTTCATTGTAACCATTGTGTCTTATTCTTTCGTTGAAAACCTCAGATTTTCAAGGTGGACGGAATGTTTGGAACATATGTTGCTTCGACCATTTCAAACTTGACAGCATACGACTGCCACGCCAACATGCGACGTAGAGATGAAGCGTCCCAATGGTTTCATATGCGTGCCCGCCCCCTTTTTCTTTTCAGATGATTTCTCCCCGCATCCTAGGAAAACGTAACAATGTAACGGTTTTTTAACCGGCTCTTTTCTGCAAACTAGCGTGGGTGATGCTTCACCCAGAGTGTATCATGCGTTCGCTCTTGAGTGATCATCAATAAATCAAATAGACTGTGAAATGCGTATTTTTCAGTTATGATAATACCGGGTTATATCAAGACCCAGAATGACCAACTGAAATAGTCACATATTGAGTATAGTCAACATTAATATGCATGCATTAAAACTAAAAGATTTAGCATTTTAGAAAACACTAATGATGGAATCCAGGACATACCAATTTATTCAAAAGAATAATCTATGTTAACCTTGTAAGAAGAAGGGACTATGTTACCCTTCCCTCTCTTAACGTTCAAATATATAACCTAGCAACACTCACCTGCAAATATAACAGTAGTGAAAGGAGGCTAAGATTTCACTTAAAATTTGAATTGAAAACAATTTTGTGAACATATGGAGCAGCTAATTTGGAATCTTACACTTTCTTCTGTCACATCCACTAAACGAGATATCTTCAAGTGATCATGCACCTTATCGCATTACTTCCTCAACGACATTTACTGACTTAAGATGTCTCTTAAAATATTTAATACAGCACATGCACATGCTGTATTAAATAATAATGCACATGCACATGCCATCACAAAAAATAATTTCAATAAAACAGTTTGATATTACAATGCCACGGGGTAAAACACAAATCGAAACTTGGTACGTTCTCCAATGAAAAACATCCTAATCAAGTTAGAATGATTGATACCATTACAATGTTAGTCTGGTTCAACAAAGATTCAAAAGCAAATGGAATCCCAAACGAACAACCATTACATACTTGAATTTTTTAATATATAAGTTTTGTAAAAGCATGTAGTGCAAAAACAAATCCTGCTAAGTCATCGTTGACTTTTCTACGACGAAAATAATGACACAAAATAATAAAGTTCACATCATACCACAACATTAAAATACACAATAAAATCATTAGAAATACATTGCATCAATTGCATCCAAATGTGTCATTAGGTTTCTTTATAAAACTGATATATTTCTTTAAAAATACTTCAACCAGACACTGAACAACGTAACAGATTATGCTTTGACAATTCATAGGACATTTGCATAGACCTTGATTAGGCTTTCATTAACCCATACTCACAAATTACAACATACATGTTCCATCTAACTTTTTCACTTTCAGGATGATAATCATTGCATATACAAAAAAATCAAGCAGAAAATTATATCCACATGCTTATTTTAACCTTTCTATGATGATTAAAAATTAATCTATGAAATAATAATGTAAACAAAAAAAACAGTAGTAAGGTTGAAAAGAAAGCGTAACTCAGACCAGGTACTTATACTCAATATGATACCTCAGCTTACTACTACAATGCACACATTTATATTGGACAAAAATATCTCATTCGTTATACCTATGTGTTAACATTTAAGCCAGTTTTAGTGAATAATTTTCAAAAAATTACACAAAATAACAAGTTTACCTGATATTATTTCAAATAAGTTACATATGAAACATAACCACTTGTAAAAAAGTTTCAACCAAGTAGAAACACTTCTACAGAAGATGGAACTTTATGCTTTTACAATAATTCTGTAAGAGAAGTCATCCAAGTGGAATAAATACCCATAGAAAAGGAAAATCTGAAAAACACATCTCTGGTACGGTACAGAAAAGTTACAAATCAAATAACACAAAGCTATCATACTTTTTAAGAATATTTCATAACAATGACCAACTGTAATAGTCACATTTGAGTATAGACAATATTACTAGGCAGGCATTAAAACTGAAAGACTTAAGATTTTACAAAACACTAATGTTGGAATCCAGGACATACCTATTTATTCAAAAGAATAATCTTTGTTAACTGAGTAAGAAGAAGGGACTATGTTACCCTTCCCTCCCTTAACTTTCAAATGCATAACCTAGCCACACTCACCAGCAAATACAACAATAGTGAAAGGAGGCTAAGATTTCATTTAAAATTTGAATTCAAAACAATTTTGTGTACAAATGAGCAGCTAACCTGGAATCTTACACACTCTTCTTTGTCACATCCACTAAACGAGACATCTTCAAGTGAACAAGCACCTTATGGAATGACTTCTTCAGCAACATTTACTGACTTTAGATGTCTCTTAAAATATTTAATAAAACAAAGCAATAAAATGCCACTACAACCAAAATTATTTCAATAAAAGTTTGATATTACAATGCCACGGGGTAAAACACAAATCGAAACTTGATACGTTCTCTAAACAAAAACATCCTAATCAAGTTAGAATGATTGATACTCATTACAACGTTAGTCTGGTTCAACAAAGTTTCAAATGCGAATGAAATCCCAAACGAACAACCATTACTCACTTTAATTTTTTAATATACAACAGTTTTGTAAAAGCATGTAGTGCAAAAACAAATCCTGCTAAGTCATGGTTGAGTTGACTTTTCTACAACGAAAATAATGGTACAAATTAATAAATTTCACATCATACCACAACATTAAAATACACAATAAAATCATTAGAAATATGTTGCATCAATTGCATCGAAATGTGTAACTAGGTTTCTTTATAAAACTGATACATTTTTTTAAAAATACTTCAAACAGGCACTGAACAACATAACAGATTATACCTTGACAATTCATAGGATATTCCATAGACCTTCATTAGGCTTTCATTAACCCTTACAAATTAAAACATCCATGTTCCATCTAACTTTTTCACTTTCAGGATAATAATCACTGCATATACAAAAAAATCCAGCAGAAAAATATATCCATATGCTTATTTTAACCTTTCTATGAAGATTAAAAATTAATCTATGAAATAATAACGTAAACAAAAAAAACTAGTCAGGTTGAAAAGGAAGTGTAACTCAGACCAGCCACTTATACTCAATATGATACTTCAGATTACTACTACCATAGCAGTAACATTTATATTGGACAAAAATATTTCATTCGTCATACCTAATTGAAAGCCCTTAGTGTTAACACGTAAGCCAGTTTTAGTGAATACCTTTCCAAAAAATTAGATACAATAACAAGTTCATCTCATGCAATTTCAAATAAGTTACATATGAAACATAACCACTTGTAAAATAGTTTCAACCAAGTAGAAACACTTCTACAGAAGATGGAACTTTATGCTTTTACAATAATTCTGTAACAGAAGTCATCCACGTGGAATAAATACCCATACAAAAGGAAAATCTGAAAAACACATCTCCGGTACGGTAGAGAAAAGTTACAAATCAAATAACACAAAGATATCATACTTTTCAAGAATATTTCATAACAATGACCAACTGTAATAGTCACATTTGAGTATTGGCAATATTACTAGGCAGGCATTAAAACTGAAAGAAGGATTTTACAAAACACAAATGTTGAAATCCTGGACATACCAATTTATTTAAAAGAATAATCTATGTTAACTGAGTAAGAAAAAGGACTATGTTAGCCTTCCCTTTCTTAACTTTCAAATACATAATTAAGTCACGCTCAAAGAAAAATCGTAGGTTATAATGATTGATACCTGTTACAAGTTTTGTCTGCTTTAACAAAGTTTCAAAGGCAAGAGACATCCCAAAAGAATAACCTTCACTCGATTTTTTAATATACAACAGTTTCCTAACACCATGTAGCGTACAAACAAACCTTGCTAAGTTATCGTTGAGTTCTTTTCTTTCTACTACAAAAATAATTCATAGGACATTTCCATATACTTTGAGTAGGCTGTCATTAAGCCATACAAATTACAACATTCTTGGTAAGTTGTCTAAAGAAAAACATCCTAATCAGTTTAGAATGATTGATACCCATTACACCTTTTGTTTGTTTCAACAAAGTTTCAAAGGCAAAAGAAATCCAAATAGAACCATCAGCCACTTGAATTTTTCAGATGTCGTTTTCTGCAAATATATATTATTGACATACTTCGAAATAGAATTGCTATTATATCAATAAATGTACAGAATAATACATAGTAGTCCAGCATAGTGCACTACATTTCAATAATTTACTTCCACAAGCACAACTACAATATACCGAATTTTATCTTGACAAACTAGACTTTTTCATACATTTCCATAACTCTATTATTAAACGTTCAACGCCAATATTCACATACATACGTTATCAAAAATTTAACCTTTTATGAATACTTAATCCTGAAATTCTTGTATAAATAATTTTCAGAAAACGTACACATCCCATTTCGTTAGTTTTGCCATATTTAAATAGATAAAAAAATACTTGATGTGATAAGAAAAACGATGTAATGCAAAGAAAGCGTTATTCACGCCAGATACCAACTCTCATGTTTCAGATAGCTAAACTATTTTTCGCTCATTTAGACTACGTAGATTAAAATATGTCATCAGATAAAATTGAGAAGTGTTAGTATTTGAACCATTTATAATGTCTACCTTACCAATATACGACAAATAGGATAACAGTTTCATTTAACACCATTTCACATAAATTACATTTTTAATACTGCTATTTGCTGACAAACTTCTACGGAATATATTGCTTTACGCTAATAAACTAATCCCAGAACAGATATCATCCACAAGGATTCCTCATAGAAAACACCAAAAAAATCCAAAGATACACATCTCCAGTAAAATACATAAAATTTGAAATGAACTCACAGCATCAATCAGCATATACAAAAATACTTTTATGGTTATTAATGTATGCACAAATCAAACGTCACATAACTCAAATATTTTTAGATATATAATCGAGTGTAAAATTAACATATGACCAACTGGTAAATTTCAATGCAGGTGTTACCATTGATAGAAGCAAGCTTTTGCCAAATGCAAATGTTGAAGTCCCGGCAACTGTCAAATTATTAGGAAGAAAGTGATTGTTATGTAAGAAGTAGGAACTAAGCTTGATTTCTCTCACCTAACTTCTGAATTCACGTTTACGTTAAAAACAAATACGAAGATAGTGGGAGTGACTATAAGCCTTACTTCACTGAAACTTTGAATTAAAAACCAATGTGTGTAGAACTGAATAGGTAAAAATGAAATTCTACACTGTATGCACTGACTTCAACGACAAACCATTCACTTTGCTCCACGTGGTCTTCCTCGCATGGCTTCATTGTGGAATCCCAACTGATTCCAGCTTCAGATCAAGTTTTCGATAGAGGGATGTACCAACACAAAAATTTTAAGTAGAAAACATTTAATAAACAAATGTTATAGCTGTAGCAAACTATATGCATGAAACCGATTATAATAAAGACAAACTACAGTGATTTCCCTGTATAAAGAGAAATTCCATTGGTTTGTCGCTTACTATGTTTTAAATATATATATTATATGTATATATAAATATATAAAATTTTGGAATTGGTGCCTTGCCTATCGACTTATCCTTTATCGTTCGATCGAACAGATTTTATTCAAATGAGTCACTTGAAAGTTAATAAAATGTTAGTCATTGTTTTAATTGTAAATTTGTTTAAATATACGCATACATTAATTTTTGAGCTATTTAATTAATACTAATACTATTAAATCTTTACGTTTGGTCGATTCAATGCATTAACATTCTGGAAAGATTCTTTTTCTAAGGAAATTACAAGCAAGCATGGCGTATTCAATTCGTAATATGTACCTTATCATTTCCTCACTGTTAAATCGGAGAAAAATAAGTGAAAGAATGGTGTACGCGGTATGAAGATTATTTTGAAAGGGAAGCTTTTCGGCATTTCGATAGGATTATGACTTATTGGGTGTGTACTGTGTTTGGTACTTCTTAATTTTTATGGATGGTAAATTTCGGTCAAGTCGATAAAGACAAAGTTTGTGTCGTTCGTTATCTTAGCGGAGAGTCTGGTTTTGCCTTGTACAATTATTTATTGAGTATATGTAATAATTAAAATTAAGTGTCGTTTTCTGATAATTTCAATGCTGCATTTCGTCGCTTAGTAGTATTATGAAAAGCGAATGTATTTGATGGAACGTTGATGTTATAATTGGTGTTCATGATAAATCAGTCAAGAATTATGCAAATGTTCTATATATTGTGAAGACATTGTGGTGAATTATACTTTGCCTCTGGAATAGGGTGACGAAGTATCCCGTATTTTCGGCCAATTCTTCCTCAAATGTCTCGTATCGTGTGAAATCAATACGGGACGCACTTTGTCCCGTTTTTTTTATTATAAGAAATATATTGACTTCTGATATCGAAAATTATTAGAGAATTTGCGTAAATATAACTACGTAGTTTCTCAAGCAAACAACGGAATTGGAACTGGCGGAAAGCCAGCCAACAAAATTCCAGTGGCTTTCCATGCTGTTAATAACCCACCGGTTTGTGAATTTTGTCCCCCAAAGGTGATACTGCTCAATACTGCTTCTGACCTTAATTCTTCCGTGATCTTACAAAATGATAACACTCCTGTTGTTTCCGGCATTTTGCCTTCCTCCAACGAGGATGGTTTTACTTTAGTGCTATGTAAAAGGAAGTTAAAAGTCCAAAAACAGTCGTTCTGTGCTTAAGCACGGCTCAAACTGAGTTTTCAGACACGCCTAGACGAGCTTGGATCCACCTTAGCCGTGTTAGTAAAGGAACAACTACTGAAGCCATTTTGAATTATCTTGATTCCAAGTTTGTTTTAAATTTACTTGTGATAAACTATCAGAATCCTCTAATTGCGCCACTTTTAAGGTTACTGCTGACTGTTGCTTACTTAGCGAGTTAAATATGGAGAGAATTGGCCCAATGGTGTTTGTGTGAGGCGATTTAATATTAAAAAAGCAGGTCTTGTATGGTGGCCACTACAGATTGGTAAGAAGGGACTCAGTTAGCAATCCCTCCCATAACTTCATTAAAAAAACAATTTTCAGAAGTGTGGAAAAAAGTGAGTGAGAAGTGATTAAGTTAGCATTCCCTTCTAAAAATTCAAAAAAAATAGCAGTCAGCACAATTGTGTACAAAGCAGGAAGGGAAATAGCAGTCCACCAAAGAGACCTTACTAAAAAACCCTCAGCATGTCAAAGTTGCCACCTAAGGATTAAGAAGGGACTACATTAGATTTCCCTCCCAAAACATCAATTAAAACCCTAACTTCTGCACAAACTCGTAAAACAGTCAGTCATAAGGGATTGAGTTTTCCTTACCTCACAAAACCTCAATTACATAACCACATTTTCAAAATGTGGGAAAAGTAAGTGAGAAGGGATTAGGTGTTAGCATTCCCTTCTCAAACTTCCACAAAAAAACAGCAGTCACCATAATTGTGTACAAAACAGGAAAGGAAACAGCATTCCCCCAAAGAAACCTTGTTAAAAAACCCACAGTTTGTGAAAGTGGCAATTTAGGGATTGAGAAGGGACCAGCACTGTGTTTTTTAAATTTGAATTATTTTATTAATTTTGTTTACATGTATATCAAATAAGGTATATATTCCAACCTTATTGCCAGAAAAAATATTGTTATATTAGATATATTTAAGGAAGTTAATCTTTTGTCACAATATCAGCAATAATCAATAGAACAATGAAATATGTAGGTTGAAGTATACATACTTCTTATACTGATAGTAAATTGATGATTTTAACTTTTACACACGAATGAGTAATGCAATAAGTACCTAACAAGTTTACTTTTAACATATATTTCAGCCTTATGAAAATCTCTCAAGTTTTAATGCCAACGTCTATTTTGAAATACATTCTCATGTCTTTGGAGCATTTTTTACAACTGACCTCAACAACATTTCTTGCAACTTTTGAATCTATCAGAATAGGAATATCCAGCCTTCTTTTTCCTATTTCCTATGAAAAAAAATTACGAAGTTGCAGAGAATTTGTCAAAGGTGTTGTTCATTATTATTACACTTGAAAAATTGGCAAAAATGTTAAATATTTATATATTCCTGAAGATGGCAGATGTGTCTGATGCTGAAATGTCGAACAATCTATGAGATCTTACCCGATGGAAAACCCGAGAACTCTTTACTAATTAAAAAATCGTTCGAGAGTGCAGCTCAGGGTTTTGCTCTTAGCTGAAATATCTCCTTTAACAAAGCTAAGGGTATGCTTTACATGAAACTTGAAGATATGTAGTGCAATTAACTTATAAGTCCAAGCATAAAATGTGACCCTTAAGTTCAGAAGAAAGTCATCAAAAATTATAAAGATGGTATACATTATTGCCATTTCAATCAGCTGTTTACACGTACAATTTATTTTATAGATATTAATATTTTTCTTTCTGAATAAATGTTATAATTACTCCCAATATGTAACAAAGAATTTAACTATGTAACATAATTCATCTCATGCTAACATTCAGAATTTTGCCACTATTAAATGCTACACACTGCCAAGACGTTCATCTTGGTGTTGATATAAAAACTTTTATTGTATGAAAATATACTGCAGAAAAAGTCTTAAAAAGGAAATATTAAAGGAAAGGAGGGAGTCATCTTACACAGCAAGTAAATGCCTAAAAGACAAAATTTGGTCAACATTTATACCACAATATGCTGTATATTCATTTCATCAAACTTATGACTTTGCCAAGTCATTTTCTCAAACAGCAACAACTTAAATATCACATATTCAGTTTAGTTTGTTATACAAGAAATTATTGTTTTGAATAACTCAAATTAATTTTCATAAAGTAATTTTATTTTTAAATGATAAAAAAGAGGTGTGGTGCAAATCTAAAATTATGACAAAATAATTAGTATTAGACAAAGTGGATTTTTAAAACATAAATATCACTGTTAATTTGCAACAACACAACATACAGTTTTTGGAATGGAATTTTAGGGGTTATTCAGCCCAATTTGGTCTGTTTTTTATATAAGTCTTGCAGACGAGCAAGGTTTTTTTGTACAGTAAGTTTTACGCATGAATAACAACAGCACTGCATAATATAAGGCTCATAGAAAGATGGCTACTTCCAATCTTGACACACAAACAATCGTCCTTTTACACCACTTTGTGACCTCTAATTTCAATACAGAATAATTTACAAAATGGTTTGTGTACACCCAAAATCACATTTTCTTCTCACATTTCTCCTGAAATCCAACATCTCACACACACATATATATATATATATGCATGTAAATCAGCTTTCTCGTTTTTACCTCTATAGATCCTATGAATTTACCAAGTAAAAAGGAAGATTTTAGTGAGGAACAAGAAATAAATTAAAAGCCTAACCTTTCTTAGTCTGTAAAATTAGCATCTTTATTTTCTTATGTTGACTGCCACCATGTTATCGCAATCCATCACACACATGCCAATGAATAATTTAATATACGCTTATTAATGAAGACAGGCAGATTCCAACAAGGACCCGACAATGTATGCATTTGATAAATAAACCTTATATAAAACTTAATATTTACATATAGCAAATGAGATTAAAAAGTTAGCACAATTCATTTACATTATTTTTTGTTCAAAATTATATATGATTACCTTGTCACAAAGTGTCACTCTGTTAGAGGTTCAGCACCTTTCATAATGACCTTTCTCTTAAAAGAGAAAAATTCATGTATTAAAGCATATATGCATTCAATATCACACAAAGTCTTCATGCATTACAATTATGTGGTTTCAGTTCAGCATATGACACACTCAAACAAATACACAGCTAACGATAATGCATCTAGCCAAGATTATAATACTTAGACCCAAAGTCTATCTTGGAATGGTTCAAAAGAGTCTCTCCTCAATAAAAAGGCTCATTTATCGCATTAAGCCCCTCATGAGAATAAAGGGACAAGAGCCAACATTGCAAATATATAAGTCACTACCATGCCTCTTATATTATCACAACCTATCGGAGCCAGCCACATAGGAATCCTTCATATGCAGACAACAATTACCAACTGCTTGAAAGTACTTATTTTCTGATTGTTCTAAGGCAATGCTTTGAATAACAAATATGATTGTACATGCTCAGACACTAACAAGACTGCATGACTTTAAAATGCTAGTAGATCTTTTCTTATTTACAAATGTATTCATGAGCAAGCATTAATTACATAAAAAGTAAATTCCAATCTAAGCAGACTTGGAGATGAGGATAACCACCCTTCTACAAACAAAAACATGACAAGCAAAGAATCCCATTGCAATTAATACCAACAGAAAGAATGATTTTACTCAATAAAGATTAATTTACCACTGGTGAATTCAGTAGCAGTGGCTTTAATTATCGTTTTAACTTAGTGATATTTTTAATTTTATGCAGAGGGTAGTGTATTTGTTAAAAAATCATGTTAAGAGGTAGGTATTCAACCAAAGGGGCATGTATTCCATCACCTATCCAGAAAGTATCAGTGCAGAAAATATTCAATATTTCAAATGGTAAAAGTTAGTCACGGAAGTAGTTACCCATTGCTATCAATAAAAGGATAAAGCATTGTTTCAAAACAAATTTAGTAAAAAATAATGCTCAATTTTTCTCTCCCAGGAATATGTATCATTAAACAGTTAGGTAACATATCAGCTGATATACAAAAGGGTAAGTAATAAAAAAATATTCACTTGATAGAAGGACCTAAATGAATTTTTAAAAAGAAAAAAATGTTCATATCAATACTGTCTAGATACTGCTTGCAGCTTTAAAACAGGTCTGTTTAATTTCAAATGAGAAAAATGATCCTACCACTGAATTAGACAAAATTCATTAATGCAGCAATAAACCTTTTGTGCAAAATTGGAAAACTTTCAGGCAATAGTTTGTTCAATCAATAGTATGCATTCAAAGATGCACTTAGTCAATGCAACTATTAATAACAAGTTAGAAGCAAGTCATTTGCTCCAGATGTAGTAATCATTTTGTGTACTTGCACTAATAGTAGCTCTCAAACAAATCCCTGTGGAATGGGTTGATTGACCCAAGGAGAACTGGAAAATCCAATTTAAGATCTTTATATCTCCTTGCCCTTATAAATGTCACTTCCTAATTTCATTCTTTAGTTGTCTTCCCCAGCTTTGGTGCTACACCTACATTGAGAGTGTGAGCCTGACTCATAAAACCATTGTAAGAAGTTCAAAGGTGAAACAGGGGAATGACAGCGGTAATTGCTCTTGAAATGGACAAAGTGCCACAGAAGGACAGTGGCAGTATACACTTGCATACTCTTTCTTTCCACTGTGGTCCCAGCAAATCACTAGCACTCTCTTAAAAATGTTCAAATAATGAGTGTCATGTCCTTTTTGTTGGGCAGATTGACTGCCTTTTTCCCTTGCCACAGGCTGTTATGGATGGTGAAGGCATCAATGGTCACAGTCAGATGCTTGGTATGAACTTGTGAGAAGCATTTGCCACCTGAGTTATACCTGAAAGAAAATTGCATTGCAAATATACAAACTTCATTAAATGAGCCACATAAACTGCTATATTTGAATTCAGTATTGTAAAAAATCAATACCACATCTGCATCAATTGTGAACCAAACCTTTAGAATTAGAGATTGTATTTAGCTTTTTTGGCGAAATACATTTTTATTGATTTTAATTTCCTTGCAATTGCAATAAGGAATTCTTTCCTTTTTAAAATTTGTCTTACACAATTATGTAAAGATTCAATTATAATGCAGCAAATAAAAGTTTTTTACATTATGTTAGATCTTTGTAAAATTGATATCTGAATTTGATATAGCATATTTTACTCATAGTTTAGGTTTGCATTTGATAATCTTCAATCCAATAAAATAAATATAATAAACAAATGAATACTATGTATTGCATTTTTAAAATGTAAACTTTATGTATAGTTTTAATACTAAGTCGAAACATTTCAAAACATAGCTTTCCTTCACATTTTCAATTTTTTTTAAATATCACAGATTTATTGGAATGACTGAGCGGTGCAGCACATACATCATTGGTTTTAATCAGAATTATTTTTGGTAATCTGCTAGCCCCATTATACTGTATCTGCCCGAATACAAGTCGATGTTTTTTGTCAAAATCTATCATGATAAAATCACCCCTCAGCTTAAATACGAGTCCAAGGAAAATTTGGGTTATGGTTAAATCTCGAAGTCTCTCATTGCCTTCACATTCAAATGATAGTACTATATTTTTCATAAAGTAAATATTTGACTTACGATGAATATATATAAAAATATCTTGGCGATTATGCAAAATGCGTTGACGGCTTTGAATGTTCAACTGTTTGAATTTCGGTAAAACTTTACATGGACCGTGTATAATTATAAAAATGCATTTTCTTAAGGCAATATATATGCTAATTTCATTGGAAATAAACTTGGATGAAAAATATCTTGGCGAGATCACTGTTACTATATTTGACCTTTTGTGAAAATGAAGATGAATGAAATTATTGTCACTGAATGTGGAACATTATTCAGCAACACAAAATTATTAATTGGAGTAATATTTCAAAATGTCAACAACTAAACCATTTCCCACTCATTTCTTCAATCTCGAATAATGTGTTCTAAGATGTGCATGAATGCCCGGCACATTTAAGCATAAAATCTACGAAATTTATGTTTTTGCCAAAAAATTGTGGAAATTTTTGGGGGATCAGCTTAAATCCGGGGTCGGCTTCTATTCAGGCAGATACAGTATATTTATTTTTCTGTAAAATTAATGACTTTCATAATATTTCATGGGCAATGGGGTGGGACAAGGGCAGATGTAGAAACTTCCCAAGGGGGGTGGAGGAGGGGAGAGGATGATTATTGTCTATTTTTCCATGGGGTGGGGGATATTTTTAATCTGTACACTAAATCCTTGTCAAAATTATTTTTTTAAATAAACCATGGTACATAACAGAATAGTATATCCCAGTGAAACATATTGGGGAAAAACTCCTGCAGCATGACAATCCTCTCAACTTCCCCTTTTGCTATCCCTAATTAATATCCGGGAGAGAGGGATCCCCCCCTTGCATCTGTCACTGGAGTGGGACCATATAAGGACAAGGAACATAAAGGAATGTCTTTGTGTGTGACTGGAGAATTAAATCATCAGAACCTTTGGTTTGAAAAAGTGAAATAATTCAATTTCTTCTTCTCATTGGTCGAGACATAATACTTAAGTGCTTCTCTTTGATGCAAAATACTATAGTAAACATAAAAGCAGAAAAAAAAGGGAGAAAACCTGGAGAGGGTAACTTGAGGCACTGTGCGTAGGTATCTTTGAAGTATAATGACAAAATAAATGTTGAAGAAAACTGAAGGAACATTAAATAGCAAATAACCTTCAAGAAAATGCTAAGTAAAGAAGGGGTTGAAATTAAAATAAGAAAAAGCCTAATATGTATCATTTCTGAGCAGCTTCAGGGAGCTGAGAAAAAAGAAAATATTGACGCTTCCCAACTTAAGGATGTCTGACTTTACGGATTTAATTCCCATGAATTTAAAAACATTTCAAGACTAGGAAATATTCTCTAAGTGCATAACGTGAGTGGTGTTTGGGAACTACAGGCAGTCCTCAACTTATGATGCTCTGACTTGCGACATTCCAGACTTACATCATTTACTAATTGAGGAATGTGCTCTGGACTTAAGGTGCTGCTCCACAGTTATGATGCTCAGGCAGCCAGCCGGTCCAAAACGACGTTTGATGCCTAAAGGTCGATTCAGGCTACAATGTGTATGGAAAGTAAGGACACCCACGCATAATATGCTACAATGTAATTCAATGCGACTTCACATGAAAACTCATTTCATTGTCTTCTTAAATCCCTTCTTCACGAGTTATTAGATGTCGGACAAAGAAGGACATTCAGAAAGACTCCGTGTGTGATTAAAACTTAGAGAGGCAGAAGGGAAGGAAGTAGCATCAGTGAAACATTTTTTAAGCACCTGGGGCATATCCAATTTCTGTAGCTAAATGGTTAAATCTCTGAAAAACCAAATATAAAAGGTTATTTTTAGATTGGTGATCCTCAACTTACAAGTTGTTTAGTCTATGTTATGACACTCGTGTGGTTGTGGAAAACTGCATATTGTCTGCAATATTTTTTATACTTAATTTGCCCTTAAAATATCTGAAAAGAGAAATTCAACTGCTAGAGATGTTTCTTGTTCTAAGAAACTGAACAATAACAATGGAAATGAAGATTGACGACCACACTGACAGGATTCTAGAAATTGACTGTAGGACCAATAGATATAAGGGATACTTCTTTCAGGGGACGATCAGAGATTACAATAGAACAATAATATGATAGGTCAGAGATAATCTCCACCTGCCACATACCAATTTTGGTGGCTTGCAGGATATTTATTCAGATTCAGATTAAGCGCTCTGAAAAAGGTGAGACGCCTTCCAACATTGGTCAGGCATTGGATATCGCATGTACATCGGTGGTGACAATCACCTAAACCAGCAACATTATAACCTACAATTTCTATAAGTGTTTGCTTTATCCTACTTTTCAATGATGTTTTCACAAATCATTATTGAATCCCGATTAGAATAAAAAGATATGTCTAGTCTTTAATAAGTTATATTTGTGTTTAGCTTCATCTGAGTAAAATATTACAGGACATTTTATAAAAATATGCCGTATTTACTCGTGTACCCCGCTCACATTTCTTCCCGAAACGCCGGGGAAAAAAGGGAGTGTGCATCTTACACCAGGATTTCTGAACAGGTTATATAAATTGTGAGTATTGATAGTAAATTCTCTGCAGTATGCTTGCATCTACATTTATATTTGTAAAAGACATCAAATTCTACAAAGTATACACATATTTATGCGACCAAGCAAACATGTAAGTTACGCCCATGCTGCAGGCACAAACTCGCAAAAGTAGGCAGAAAGAATACGCCAACTAACTGATAACCATAGTTCAATGACTACTGAGGGTTTGCCAGCTTGAGAATAGGCAAGCACAAGTTTGCTCCTTTCCCCTCATCCACTTCAAGGAATTCGGAGTGGTGAAATTTTGTTGCGAATGAAAGATTTCATCGTTCGAAAGGAAGACAGAAATTCACATCTCGAGTGTTTGGACTCGTTTGTTCCTAACCTTCCAATATTTACTCACGAGACGATACACAAAAAAACTCTCCATCCACGTAAGGAAGTTCCCGTTCATAGATGAACAAATAGTTCGTGAAGATCCGCATCGGTGCGTAATATTACGTCAAAAACAGTGAAGTGGGGACGAAGTTGCATAATATTACAACAAAAACAGTTAATGGGTTAACAAAAGAGGACTATCGGTGATGAGATTTCTGCTAGTATTGTCATAAAGAGATCAATAAATTGTGTCATGTAGAAGGGAGAAGATGCTTAACTTGAGCGGAACTTGTTTCAGGGAGTGGGAATCGGAGACAAAAAAAAAATTATTCTGGCTCAAATTAACTTTTTCCCTACGAACCGGCCCAAAAATAGGAGTTCACGGGTTACATGAGTAAATACAGTATTATCTGCCCATTGGGACAGGAATGTAACCCAAATGTTTAACATTCCTCTTATGGGAAAATGTGCTTTGACTTACGACGCTTTGACTTATGATGCTACTTTCAGGAACCAATTGTGTTGTAAGTACGAGGACTGTCTTTACTTGGCATCGCGTTAATATATATATATATATATCTCACGTTAATATATATACATACACTGTGGGACCCTGTATCCGGCTACCCAGTATACGGAACGTTCCGAAAACCCGAAACCGACAAAGTGTTATATTTAAAATGCGCGCCAAGTAATTTGTGTTTGTTGGTGGCGTCACTGATGTGCAACTGTTTTGTAACCAGTCAATGGTGAAGGTTTGTATTCTCGTGATTTTTGCTCACATTTTTACTGCAGAGCAGGTGTATAATGCTGACGAGACTTCTTTATATTGGAGGTATATTCCTAAAAAAACTGTTGTTGCACCAGAGGAATCAGCACCCAATGGGTTTAAAGACTCAAAAGAAAGGATACAGTGCTAGGTTGTGCAGTTTGTACGAGGGGCACTCAGAAAGTAATGCCTCTGTGCACGCATCTCGCGCAGGGGAAGTGGGGGAGAAACACAACCTGTCCCAGCTTGTTCGTTGTTCCTTTAGCTTCGGTTAGCCGTTTGGCACGTCTCTATATACACAGTGGTTCATGTTTTAATCTGTTCGAAATGGATACTTCTTTTTTAAGTGTGTCAAAGCGTATTAAACAGCGATCAGTTATCGAGTTTTTAACGCACGAAAATGAGACACCTATCCAAATTTACCATCAATTATTGGCTGTTTATGGTATAGACACTGTGGACATAAGCACTGTGCGTCGTTGGGTCAGAAAATCGAGGGAGAGTGGCGGAGATTTGGACGTGAACGACCAGCTGCAGAGTGGAAGGCTGTAACCGCAACTCAAGATCTGAACAGGCAAAAAGTCGATGAGTTTATTGGAGAAAATCGATGGATTACTCAGAGAACCATAGCGGTAAATTTAAACATTAGTTTAGGAAGTGTTAGTGCCATTGTTATGGGTTTGGGATACAACAAAGTGTGTGCTTGCTGGGTACCATGTCAGCGTACGCCCGAAATGAAGAAAGCGAGATTGCAAGCATGTCAACGGTTGCTTGCTCGCTACGAAAGGGAGGGTAATGACTTTCTGTTCAACATCGTGACGGGTGATGAGAGTTGGGTGCATCACTATGACCCGGAAATGAAAAACCAGTCACTCGAATATCGCCACCCCACTTCTCCCAGTAAGAAAATTCAAGACTCAATCTTCTGCAGGAAAGTGCATGCTCACTGTTTTCTGGGATTGCAGAGGCATCATTCACCAGGAGTATATGGTCAAAGATACGACAATCAATTCTGAGACTTACGTACAGACATTAAAAAAGTTGAAACAAGAATCAATCACGTTCGTGGGGACAAAAACCCGATGATTCTGCAACACGACAATGCCAGACCCCACACCAGTGCTTTCACTTCATCAGCGATACAGAGCATCGGTTTTGAAGTTCTTGAACACCCTGCCTACAGCCCGGATTTGGCACCGTCGGACTTCTGGCTGTTTGCAGCTCTCAAGAGACATCTCAAGGGAATTCATTTCACCTGTGATGAAGAAGTTCATGCCGCTACGAGGAAATGGTTCCGAGAACAACATCAAGAGTTCTACAGCGACGTGTTCAAAAAACTTGTTCAGCACTGGCGGTGTTGTATCGAGCTTGGGGGGAGACTATGTAGAAAAATAATATATAGAATTAAAGTAGACATTCTGAGCTATCTTTTGGTTTTTGTTTTATTTCAATACCTTGTCTGGGAGCAAAGATTCAGACATGGAGGCATTACTTTCTGAACGCCCCTTGTACATTTTAGGCCTGGCTACCCGAATTCCGGACAAACCCCCTAGCCGGCAACCCTCAGGTCCCAAGCATGCCGGATACTGGGTCCCACACTGTGTGTGTGTGTGCACGCGTGCATGTGTGTGTGTGTGTGTGTGTGTGTGTGTGTGTATGAACTACATGTAGAAGCGGGTTGTAAGCCTGTAAATCTTATGGAATATAATTATAATATCTTATATTTTATTTATATATATGTATATGTTCAGCAGATGAAAGCACCTCGCGGCGTTACTACGGAATTTTTTCTAACTAAAATAACAGATTCCTTCATATTTATGTACAAGGATTTTTTAGCTCAACATTAAAAAGCTCTCAAAGGTGTCAAAAATGTCCAAATACTTAACACGTAAGGGGTTAATGTTCAATTATTATCCATTATTTATTAGTTTTCTTTTCAATATGTTTTTATATAAAAGTTTTATAGTTATTTCTTGGCATAGAATACAATAGGATAGGAAATATTTACGTAGCTTTCAGTACCTGTACTGTACATAAGAACTTAGTCTATAAGAGGCACTTCTGACAGAATTTTTTACTTACGAAGGGATTTCAGGAACGTAACCCGTCCATAAGTCGGAGAGCATCAGTATTGATATCATATCGTTCTCTGCATTTACGTTACAATCTTTAGTAAGAATGAATTTCTAATTTTGTTAAAAAGATAATGATGAGCAAGTTATGGATGTGTTAATTAAATGGTGTTCTGCTTGATTTTGTGTGCAAAAAATCCAACTTTCATGGGGAGTAGGTTAGATTTAAATGCCTAGATGGTATGGTCTCAATGAAACTTGCACTTTTATGTCTTAAAATGAAGAGAATAAACTCCAAAGCCATAATATAAATAGAATACCTAAATACAAAGAAAAATATTATTATTCTAATTAGGTCTCAATAAATAACATAAGCATCAGGTGCAACATCCCTTTTAAGATTCCTGTTACACTAAGAAAAGTATTTTAGTGATATTTTCAGCATAAAGTTTCTTGTATAATTAATGATTTAAGAAATCTTGACACTGATATCATGGAAAAGAATTAGTTATTTTGACTGGAAGAAAAGAAGAACATATACTAGACAGCATAATGATAAATAAATGGAAATTATGGATTATAAGATAAAGCATAAAGATATACAAATTCCATAAATAAAGATCAAAGAAAAATGACTCAAAACTCATTGAGGAACAAATTATTACTTACGATTTCCTGAAAACTTTTTTCTTAACAGCACCCATTACACTCCTTAGAACACACACCATTTAAACAGCAACATTTTGAATGCCAGCTAAATAAGACTTTCACACGGAAACAAACTCACTTGAAAAACTTGTCAAACATCCTTTCGGTAACATTCCTTGGTCCAGTTCCGTACAGCTTGATGACCTGGTCTTGCATCCCCTGTGGAGATGCCCCAACTACTCCTCCCTCTTCCCCAAATCCCTCTGGGGAGTACGAGTAAAGTGCACGGAATTGGCAGCCAGCATCACGAAACAGAATTAAGAAATGTTTGCTAGGAGATCTTGCAATTTCCTCAAGCACTCTACGTTTAGCTTCCTTGTTCACTGCACCAGGAAACACACAATACTCAACTGCATTCAACACAATGCCTCGATTGGATTTGGTTGCAGGCTGCTTATACAAGCGTGGTCCTTCAAAAATTGAAACAGAAGCATTGTCAAAAAGTAAAACAATTTAAATATTATCAAACTAAATGTAATTGAAAGCAAAGTTCTGCAAATTTTTTCAATGTTGTACACTTTTCACTTTCTCATACAAAGTATCAAGAAAGTATTCTTATCGCGAAAAAATTCGACCTCGTGATTTTTACGGAAATATACATTTTAGGTGTCGCTGAATCCGAAAAAGTGGTTTTCTCAATGCCGTCTGTCTGTCTGTTACTGGCTCTGGCGCCTAGACGGTAGAGCCAAAATGAATGAAACCTCGTACTTTGGCATTTTATCATACTGAGCAGAGTATACATAGAAATGGTTGACATTACTCAATAATTAAGAGTAGTTTATTCAACGCATTTTTAACAACAATCCAATTTCCTCAAAATTGGCTCCAACAATTTTGATCAAATTTCGTACAGTTACTTGAGTATACATCTACAATAATACTATGTATTTCATTTTTCTCAATGAATGAATATAAGGCTAGTTTATTCTTGGGCAACTTTAACAAAAATTGGATTTTCTAAAAACAGGCTCATACGATTTTCATTTTCTAAAGATAACTAAACGACACATTAGTACCAATATATGAGAAAGTTTGTACAATGTATGTTGCACCGATTTTTTTATATTTGCAAACATGAACATGGGGTAATTTGTATTCATTAAGAGTTAAATGGCCATTGGACATATGCAACATATTGAATACTGCACATGATCTTGGAGCCATTCACATTAATGGATAACAGCAATCATTACCATCAAAATGCTAGACTACCAAGAGTACTTTTCCTTTTTAAAAATAATGAATCAAGTTACTTATTCTTATTGTCGGATTTTGCAATCAATTTGAAATTGCACAAATGTATCATTTAAATAACATATATTGGGAAAAAATGTCTTTTAACTGTCAGTAGCCCTGGCAAAAATGTTGCCAAAAACTGAAACTTTTGTTGTTGTCTCAATCCTAACATACGTACGAATGATTACATTATGATTTAACTCAAAAACATTTAAATTCATACTCACCATTTTTTATTGGCACTTACTTTAGTTTACAATAGAAACTCATATTATAAAAAATCTAAGGTGGCCAACACATGACTTTCTCCATATTTGGGATATAAATATTTAAATTATTATGAACTGCATTATAAGACAAAATTATTATTTCGTATCGTAAAAGAATACAGTTGTCCTTATTGCCATAAATTACGTATATTTTGAATATGTTTACAGAATTCACTGCTACAAGGTGCTGGCACTGTATACAGGTATTAAGAAAAAGCAAAATATCTCCGAAAATTTGTTTCAAACAAAACTTGGAAGAAATATTATTCTCTACAACTTTGGTCCTCACAAAGACTACCAATAATGACGTTTTTAAGGAGATAGTTGACGGAAATCAAAAAAACCAATTATTTAATATAATAATAGACGTCGTCTGTTGGTTGGTCACTCTATGCAAATGCTAATAACTCAAGAAATAATAATGATAGAAACTCGAAATTTGGTAGGAATGCTTGATTAACACTTTTTCAGGTGATGACGAATTTAAATCGCGAAAAAATTCCTTGGTTCCTCTCCAAGAGAGGCATTTCCATTTCACATTACTTAACATGTAAAATGCGATTTTTCGACGTGCAGGCTTTTATCCATTTGGAAATTAAAATTAGAAGAAATTAACAGACGACCTTCGGATTTGAACCATTTCGAAGAAAAATTTATGAAGTTTCTTATTCCGTTCGTCTTTTTTTGCCCACAGTTCGAAATATTCCATGTTAAACGTTTAATTTTCATATTTTGTGGAAATCTCGCCATTTTAACATGATGTTGCTATGTCGACCATTATCATTGTTACACCTTAAATTACTATTATTGTATACATCCTTCTGGGAATAAGCGTGCCTTGAGTGCTTCAATACGAGAGAGAGAGAGGAAGGAAGGGGAGAGATTGGCGTGTTTTGTGGAAAATAAGTATATTAACGTAAATATAAAATGTTTTAAGTATCAACAGTGTCATTTTAGAAAAATTGGAAATAAAAAGCATTCTTACATTAAATTCTTTGTAAACCATACGTGCTTACGAATTTATATTGTTATTCCTAGAATTAATTTCGTAACAATGGCCGAAGTTTGGAAACGAATATAAATTAAAATTCAATTAAAATTAAAAGGACATTTGTTGTTTCGGAAACTGAGAAGTCCAGAGTGGTGAGCGGACGCTAAATGATATTAAGGTACATTTTCTTCCAAAATCTATTTAAAGTATTATCAGAGGCAATCGAAGATTGAACAAATTTTTTTGTTACCGGAATTCTGCTTATTTCATGAAATTGAAATGCTAATGCATTAATCCATTAAAATCTGTTAAGAGTGGCTATTCTAGTTGAAAGAAATATATGTACATGGTACTTTTGTTCACTTTTCAGAATGAATGAATTCTAGGTTAACACTGCATATTATAAAAGGATTTTCTTTGGAATAAGAAGTTTGTTATGTGGTTATTTTAACTGAATTGAACCAAGTTCTCTTCTAAGTTTGAAATCCATTTAAAACTGGTGAAAGTGGTTGTTTCAGAAAATGAGAAGGAAAGAGTGCTGATCAGACGATAAACGATATTGGGGTACATTATATTCCAAAATCTATTTAAAGTATTATCAGAGGCAATTGAAGATTGAACAAATTTTTTGGAACTGGAATTCTGCTTATTTAATGAAATTGAAATTCTAATGCTATAATCAATATAAAACTAATAACAATGGCTATTTTAGTAGAAAGAAAGGTACTATTTTATTCACAAGGAATTTCTGTGAGAATTTAGTTAATTAATTAAAACACTTATAATATAGAAATATTCGATGGTTAAAACAGTGCACAATAATATTCTTGCGATTTTTACGTTGCATTGACGAAAATTTAGATTCATTAAACCCGTTGAAATTCAACAGGTACTTGCTAGTTTATAAATAATTCCTAAACAATAACTGCTATGGAAAATTGTTTCAAATGAAAGTTGTAGGAAATTACATTCTCTATAACCTTTGTATAGAATTGTATATACAATAATGATGTTTTAAAGGAGAAATAATGCAAAAACTGAATCGGGTTTCTAATAAACCTCGTATTCCGGTTAACCGGTATTGTCCAAAAACTAATCCGTTCTTTGTGCTCATGCTAAAGTGTTATATATGAAATTTGGTATTAATATAACAAGTACTTTTTGAGTTAGAGTGCCCACAATCACATACACCCCCACACATACACATCATTCCAAAAATAGTCTAAACATGTTCTAGGGACCTCAAAACGTGTATTTCCGTTGAAATCTCGAAGTCGATTTTTTTCATGATCACAATACTTTCCCTATACTACGTATGGAGAAAGAAAAAATTAGATACGTCTTATATGTACTTTAAAATTTTTTTAGGATGCAATCCTCCCACATTTTTGTGCCCCTTCATATGTGAAAAGTTACAAAATATAAGCTGGTATCACGTGACCGCAGAAAAATAGAGAATGAGACAGAAAAATGAATTTCAATGAAAGAGAGACTTAAACATGATAAAAGAACACAAAAAAGTATCAGAAAATAAAATCTTATTTAAGTTCCGTCCATATGTGCGATGTGTGCGACTCACACGGATGGCCGATTTATCGTCAGAGGTACAGTTTTTTAACAGCAATGCTGACTGTATTATAATATGCCATATACAGGCAACTCCCGAGTTTCGATTGTTCGAGATTCGATTAATTCAAGATTTCGATCCTGCCGATCTTCTATCACTTTGATTCGCACTGATAAATTCAAGACTGTCATTTTTCCCTTAACTTCTGCCATAGCATCCATATTTTTCGAAGGGCTAGTACAAACTGAAAGGGAGTATGATGATTTTAGGGGAGTTCTATGGAGTCCTATGTTGCCAATTTATGGGATATTCGTTTCAGGGAAAATGATTTTCCGAGAAGAGATACCTTTTAGAGATAGAAAAATGTCTTTCGAAATCGTTCCACGAAAATGCTGTCACCTAACAATTTGGTCATAAGTGGGTGGTTGGAACAGAGGGTAGTAAAAAGAAGTGCCTTGAAATCCATTATGAAGGATTACTGCAGAAGGAATAAAAAGATTAAGCAGGGTCAAGGAAGATATTACCAGATAAGGGGGTCATCGGGGCAGGGTGGTAAGTATGGAGAGAGGTCAGGATCAGAGGGAGCCCAGGCTGGAGAGTGGTCGGATGGTCGTCTGATGGGAGAAAACTGTAATATAGACCTTAAAATCATTCCGCTAAATAGTGGTCACCTCCAGGGATGGCAGTCTTATAGAGGTGGTCGCCTCTGGAGGTTTCACTGTATATGCTGAATTATATGTTTACGATTAGGATATTTACGTTGCAATTCGAATGATTAATACTGCAAATCAACAATGTCTTCGCGATAATATGACTACTATAAATTCTATCTTAAATGATGTATGTCCCTATGCCCGTAGCTATCGTAAACTTTGAGGAATTTTTTATCAAGACCAATGCAAGACTCAATGGAAATTCTATAAAAAAGATATTTTTGGTGTTTAAGTCTACAAGACTTCTTAGTAATTTTGTGTAATAGCGACGAGAAATCAGTTCAACTTATTATTTGATTATTTGTCTTAAAATCCTTTTTCTTTCTGTCTTTATTAGTGAAATGGCTGATAAAAAAGAAAAACAAAGGGAATACATGAAATTATATCGCAAAAAAAATCGGGAAAGACTTGCTGTTCAGCAAAGAGCCCAATGTGAATGTTCTCGGGAATCCTTAGACAAAGATATGTAGAAAATTGCAATGAAATTTTGGAATGAGGACATGAATATCATTCACAAAATCGCAAAGAAATTTTGGAACAAAGATGTGAATATTATTCACTAAATCGCAATGAAATTTTAGAATAAAGACGTCAAGACAAGGTGAAACAAATAATGGGCATATAACGGACATCATTTATACATAAATTTTACAATAATAAAATGTAAAGGTAAAAAAATTAATAAAAAAATTATATATATATCAGAAATTAACTTGAATTTTTTTAATTTTTAGATGAATATCACTAACACAGGGGCTCCCAGTAAGCTTAAATTTCCATTTGCTTGTTGTAATTTATGAAATGTTACAAGGGAGAAGAATAATTACTGGGAGGGACAGTGACTGTTTCTCGTAAATATTGAGTGATACCAGAGCTGCCAACAGTAATTTTAATTGTACATAATTTTTTGTTAACCATAGCAACAAATGAAAATTTTGTTTGCTTATAGTTTTTTAAATTAGAAAAGTGATTCAAAGTATTTTTCATTTTGAAAATTATTCACGAGTGTAATTGTCAACGGTTATTCTTGAGGAAGCTGTTGCCAAGAGTAACTCTTAAGTACTACTGAAATCATATTTTACCCTGTATGGAGAAATTCATGTGCTGGATGTATCAGATTTTTCAAGTGATCTACTTATGGTATTTCTGAAATCAGAACAAAGTAGTAAGAGAACCAAAAATAGCAGGTTTTGGGTGTTTCTAGATTTTGGCATACCAGATACGAGGTTCTATACTGTATCAGAAATGACAAATATTTTTTTAATGATCCAAGTTATTATTTAATCTAAATAAAAGATTCTTTTTACAAACCAACCAATATGGGAATTGGAATATTTTTTAACATTCATAAAATGTCTCCCTTGTAAGGCTTTCATCTCCCTCTTACCTGTGTATTCCAACATGGAGCTTGGAGTAGAGCTAATGTCACTAGCACCATCATCCCCAAAAGGGCGGCGTCGAACCACAAGTCCTGGTGGGAGTGATCCTGGTCCTGCAACAACCAACACAAAAATTCTCTCATAATATTACATCTTCCCTAAAATCTATTCAGATATTACTGAAAAACAGATAATTCCTCAATAGCGTTTCTTTATCTTAAAATTTGGTATTAAAAATTCCATAAAGTTAATGAAAGGGTTTAAAAATTAAGTACTTCCAGATAATACAAAACTTGTTTACTTTGATTTCTTTATTTAGTTTGTATGGAATGGGAAATGTGCAACTTCATATAGAATAAGGATGAAGGGTGGATCAGAAAGGTATTTCTGCAACTTTGTCTGTTATCTAAGTCAAGACAGACTTAACGTTTTCTCACTAGCTAAGGTAATTCTTTACACATTATTTTATTAATTCTAATTTCTGGATTGTATAATGAAAAGCTTTTACAAAATTCTTTCATCTGATGGATACAATTCGTTTTTTGCATAAAATTCAACTATCTGAGCTCAAAGAAAGATACCAACTGGAAGTAGATCAAAGTTGCAGCATGGATCTAAAGTGCTGAACTGGGGCTGGTTCGCACCGGTTCCCGAGAACCGGTTGTTAAAAATAAAACGAGCTTTCAGAGTCAGAAGATGGTTTTATTGGTTCTGAGAGGTCTAATATAATGGAATCAAATGGATCACCAATAGAAGGGCATAATGTGAAAAAAATCTGATGTGGCCAACACATGACTTTCTCCATATTTGGGGTATAGATATTTAAATTATTATGAATAATATTACGAGGCAAAATTATTATTTCGTATCGTAAAAGAAGACACGTCCTTGTTGCCGAAAATTACATATATTTTGAATGTTTACAGAATTCACCGCTACATGGTGTTGGCGCTGTACACTGGTATTAAGATAAAGCGAAATATATCTGAAATGGATGGTTCTACGAAAATTAGTTTCAAACAAAACTTGGAAGAAATAATATTCTCTACAACTTTGGTCCTTACGAAGATTACCAATAACGATGTTTTTAAGGAGATATTTAACGGAAACCGAAAAACCGGTTATTTATAAATAACTCCTAAACAATAACACCTATGGAAAATTGTTTCAAATGAAAACTGTAGGAAATTACATTGTCTATAAAGTTTGTATAGAATTGCGTATACAATAATGATGTTTTAACGAAGAAATATCGCAAAAACCGAATCGGGTTCCGAATAAACCTCGACTTCCGGTTAACCGTTATTGTCCAAAAACTAATCAGTTCTTTGTGCTCATGTTAAAGTGTTATATATGAAGTTTGGTAACGATATGGCATGTACTTTTTGAGTTAGAGCGCCCACAATAACACACACACACAGACATCATTCCGAAAATAGTCTAAACGTGTTCTAGGGACCTCAAAACATGTATTTCCATTGAAATCTCGAAGTCGATTTTTTTCATGAATACAATACTTTCCCATTACTACGTATGGAGAAAGTAAAAAGGTCATAATATCACTCGAATACATAATAAACTTATGTATAAAGCAGGGGTCTCAACCTCCCAGCGTTGCATGGGCCACATAACGACATATTCCCGAAGCTGCGGGCTGCATTCCAAAACATCGCTCTTCGTAGTCATTGCATGTTTCCTAGTTTCTTCATTATCACCTTCTACAGACCATATAAAACCGCTACTGCATATTCCTATCAACAATAGTGAAATTTAGGTCTATCAAGTGACATTTGCTACACCACTCCCCTACCCAAGATTCTCCACACGGCAATCAACCAGATTTAGCGTGAAAAAAGTCACAATTTCTGCTAGCAAGAACATTGACTTTAACAAAAGCGGATCATCTAATTAGGGGAACTATAAATTCATTTTGACAATTAAAAGCTAATTTTGGGAAGCATGAAAAAATAATGGAAGAAGGAATGACTGAATCTGAAGCTTTTGGGTGCATAGAAATTGAAGGAAAGGGAAGGTTTAAATCACTTCCAAGAAAAAACTAATAGAAAATATTATTGAAAATATGCATACCAGATTATTATAGGAAAATAGTGTTACATTTCAAAAATATAATTATCATACTAATGCAAAAGCTGTTGATTTGTTTAACCTTTTGGATCCCACTTCATGGAATATCAAAGAAATCATATCACCTTGGAAATCAGGAGAAGGAAAAGTTCATCAATTAAATGTATTTTTGAAATTTAAGAAAGATTTAAATAATACTCGAGATTATGTAGAAAATAATATCAAATTTAATAATCATCCTGATCCTATAACAATTAGAAAAGCAAAAGCTATTGTAAACACTATAGCAATTAGTTCTGCAGAAGCCAAGAGGGCATTTTCTTTGATGAATAATATTTGTAGCTTCAAAAGGGCAAGCTTATCAGTTGCACACATTTCAAATCTTGTAACTATCAATTTGTTAGGTGTGCCACTAAATTCATGGAATCCTGAACCGTATGTACAATTGTGGTTGAGAAATCATCGATCTGCTGTAGATACAAATGTTCGTCAGTCAAAAACAAAAATTTACAATGAAAACCAAGAAATTGTTTTGACAAACAGATTTTGTACTCTTGTCCAGTATATTAATAATAAAAATTTGATTTTAAAAAGAATAAAAAAAGTACCTTTACAATATGTAAATTTTCAAAAAATCTTTTTTGTTTTTAGGCTGGTTTCCGAAGGAAATCTGTGTGTGAGTGTGTGTACCTATTATTATTAACTTCTGCATTGATGAACCGATTTTCATTAAACTTGGTATGAGGCTAGTGCTACCAGGGCAGATCTCAGGTTTATAATTTATTTGGCAAATTTTGAAGTTCCGAGTTTGATTCCAGGAATATTCTTTCCCTATTTAGTTGACATAAGAAGTCTCAAAACCATCGGGCAGAGATTTTTTCTTTATCACTTTAAAATATCTTAGAATTATGATATCAGAGCGGGGTTTGCACTCTTATAAGGGAAAAAGAATGAAAATTCTTATTTATGTCACCAAATTTTGATTAACGATCAAAATCCATGAATTTCATGCATTTTTAGATTCTGGATCGCATTTTATCAAAGCGTTGCCAAGGATACGATTCTTGCCAATCTCGGCTCAAGTATAGTCTAGTGCAGATATGCCTTTTTCCACTCGACACAGTTAAGCAAATGATTTATGATCCAATTTCATGCTTAATACTCTATGGCGTACAATAATGAAGTGAAAAAAGCTATAAGGAAAAAAAATTGCTTATCTCCAATTTCATTAAGAGTTTTACTTTAATGTTGTTTATTTCGCTCGTCTAATAAGATTCTTTCAATTAAGTTTTCTATTAAATACCTTGAACGATATGATTAATATTCTTTTTCTACTTTTTTTTACTTAATGATAACAACTATTTGATTATGTAATGGAAACCAACCTTAATTGGTCCTTCATAGACTTCTTCTTGTCTTTCAAAAAGAAAAAAGTTTACAAATGACAGAACCAGTTGTTAAAATTTTTGATAGCTCTCATATTGTCAGAGAACCGGTTGTTCAAATTTTGGTACCTCACCACTGGATCTAACTAACCTGATGGGGAGGGCAGGTGACGCCCATGGGGACCCATTCCAGGAGAAGGGGCACGTCGAGGGGGTGTTGCTCGTCCCAACCCAGAGTCTGTGTCACCATGTCGGAATGCAACACTTTCCTGATCACTGCCACTTCCTATGGATTGAATAATACAAAGCAAGAATATATATCCAAATACTTATATTATGCAAATTCCTTTCAAAAGTTGATCTAATTACCTAGGGCATATGCCCCTAGCACAATAAATCTGTAGTCACTTTTTTATGACATTGCCAATACTTCATAGTAGATAAAAATTTAAAAAATTAGCTAGAAGAAAACATTAGCCTGAATTAAATATAACCCTTTGTTAAAAAAATCAAATAGCATCTCATGAAATTTTTAATACCTTAGTCAGAAAGTTATTTTTCACTTTTTAAATATTTCTGTTCCTGAAACGCAACGAATGATATGAATTGAATTTATATATCTTTGAAACTTTTCTTTTAAATATTAATGAAGGTAGGTGAAATTCCTTAGTTAAATTGAGAGCATATTTAGTTAAAGAATATCATAGCACATGACTGAAGGGGCTTAAAGTTGATTACATAATTCAATAATAATCAAATACAATATTATTACACAACATAATAATAGCAATAACAATGAACACAACAATATTCACATCAGGACATGGACACACACTTAGTGCTGGGAAGTATACAATATATCTACAGCTATAGAAAAATTTAAACATTTTCATATTATCAAAGATTTGCATTGGCAATCTCAGTTTTGATAAAATAAGAAAACAGTATATCTCTGAAAATATCAATTTAATCTGATTTCTCAGTATATATTTAATTAAAAGATTAGCATTAAAACCAATCATTTTTGCAATTTAAGAAATTTTAATTAAAATAACTGAAAATGAATACATTACCAAAAATTCATAACACTAAGTGCTGATCAAAACAAGTTACATGGCATGTAAGAAATTTTTCCTTTCCAAACATTTTATAACAAACAATTACATGATTTAAGAACATTTTAAATCTAAAAACATTCATTGAGTAAATGTTTTAAGATTTTAGCATCAGTAAATATATAATATTTGATTCATGCACTTATTTAATTCACAAACACCATTTATTAGCTCAATATTACATTTAGGAAAATTTCAGGGATAAAAAAAATGCTACAGAGTTAATAGTGGTTATGTGGCAGCATGATGTAACAAACACATTTTATATTATTAAACAACATAGAACAGAAAACCTAATTATATTTCAAAGAAATATCCATAGATATTGAGTTAATAGAAAATTGATATTTTCATCCATGTACAGTACTCAATGCTGTCAGCAATAAAATCACACTAAAAACATTTCTATTGGTTGAAAATGAGAAAAATTGGAATATTTTAAACATGTAAACAGTTTTCTTAACATCACTCAATCTTTTCAAATGAAGTGGTACGATACAATGCAAAAAATAATTACATAAATAAAATTATCTTTAGAATTAATTGCTTCCATTATTTTTGCCATTTAATTTTAAGTTATTTATCATTCACATAATAAATGCTACAAATCAAGGCTCAACTCTTGAAATTATCAACTTTTCTTCACTATTTCACAAATGTTGCAAGAGAAATAACTAACGACTAGCTTTTGCGAAGGAAATTTGAAATGCAGCAAAATCTGTTATAACAACTACAGCACACAATGAGAACTTCACTATTTTAAGCATTTTTTATGTTAATGTTAATTAATGCATAATTAATAATGCTAATTATAGAAAATTCTTCAGTAATAACAATTGCATTTTTGCAGTAATGAGTAAAGAATTCCTTTGCCTTTCGCAGAATCTATATTCCTGAAAAATGTTGCAAACCAAAAACTGTGAAAGGCATGTACATCAAGTTGTGGATAAAATAGATGTTTACATAGATAACTGTCTTTAGGATAAGGTTATCACACCTGCAAGTACAAATCTAAGGACAAATGTTTTTGCAGTAAAGTACACCATAGGGCTTTTTCCTCCCTGGTGTAGAATACTGTCCTTGAGAGAGTTTAACGATTGTAAGGCTCCTATTATTTCTTACTCTTTAAGTGATATTTGGAATGGGTTTACTGACATTATATAAACACCAGCTGAGATCTGTAGGCGAATTACTCAAGTACGGACTTTCTCTAAGATACTTTTTAAATGGTGAATGAAATCTCTCGAACAATGAAGCTAAAATACATTAGAGTTATGAGACATCATTTGAAATCAGGGTTTGGAAAATGCTTTGAAAAAATGTCCTTCAAAAAAGGAAACCTTATTCTTTAAATAGTTAAAAATTATAAAAAGCAATCAACCTCCTACACTAAAATTCTTTAGCTGTTGAAGCTAACAAGACACGAGTTATGTCAATTAATAACTAATACCATATTTACTCATGTACCCTGCTCACTTTTTTACTTTCTCCATATACATAGTATAAAGAAAGTATTGTTTTCATGAAAAAAATTGACTTCGAGATTTCAACGGAAATACAGGCAATTCCCGAGATTTTACAGAGATGCATTCCTGAAAACGTGGTCGAATCTCGAACCATCGAATGTCGAATCAGCACAAATTCAAACAATTAGAGCAGAAATAACGATGTCTAGACTAAAACTAAATCCCTCATGGTCAGGTGGGCCAAAAATTACTTCACATAAACTAGTTTCTAATTCGAATGATCGATTGGCTGGGTCAATTTGACAGGTCGAATTCTCAAGTTGGTCGAATCTCGAACGGTCGAATCTCGGGAGTCACCTGTACATGTTTTGAGGTCTCTAGAACACATTTATATTATTTTCAGAATGATGGCTGTGTATGTTATTCTGGGCGCTCTAACTCGAAAAGTACTTGCCATATCATTACCAAATTTCATATATAACACTTTGGTATGAGCACAAAGAGCTGATTAGTATTTGAACAATACCGGTTAACCGGAAGTCGAGGTTTATTGGAAACCCGATTTGGTTTTTGCGATATTTCCCTGTTAAAACATCATTATTCTATATACAATTCTATACAAAGGTTATAGAGAATGTAATTTCCTACAACTTTCATTTGAAACAATTTTCCATAGCAGTTATTGTTTAGGAATTATTTATAAATAATCAGTTTTTTCGGTTTCCATCAAATATCTCCTTAAAAGCATCATTATTGGTAATCTTTGTGAGGACCAAAGTTGTAGAAAATAATATTCCTTCCAACTTTTGTTTGATACAAGTTTTCATAGAACCATCCATTTCGGAGATATTTAACTTATTCGTAAAATGCCAGTTCATAATGACACCACACCATCTATTGGAGAAATTGGTGCTTAAAGAGGATGACTGTACATATTCTTATTTCACAAAAAATAATAATTTTAGCTCAAAAGTTAACTTTGAAATATGTATATATATTTTCAAAATAATTTATCTATTATAAATGTTTTGCGTGTCAATGTTTACTCTTCACTATAACATGCAATTTTGTACTTGTTTTTTTTGTTTACATAGCAACTGAATTCATAGCGTCAGTTGTTTTTTTGTTCTTTCCACTTTGTTTTAAATAAAGACTATTGAAAATGTTTTTAAATTTTTCTTTATTGTAATTGCTGATAAATATTTCTGAGAACGGTGATGTCAAGAGCAATCATATTCATTGCTCTGTATGGAGAAAGTCATGTGTTGGCCACATCACATTTTTTCCTAAAATATCGGCAAAAACAAGACACAGCGCACCATACATGAAGATTTCTGAACTGTATACTGTCATTGGTGCATCTTCACAATCACGATGGACATTTTGACAATTGAGATGACATAATATTTTCCTAATATTAAAGCTGTAGCCTTTAAATGAGTTTTTAGTTTATTATTGTTACACAAAATAAGCAGTTCTGTCATTAAAAATTTGCTATCAATTTCTTCCTAAACTTTTGTAGGAATAAGTTTGCATCTGTTATCTTAAGGTGACCAGATGTCCTCTTTCTGAATATTGTTTCCTTTTTAAAAATGATGTCCTCTTTCTGAAGATTTTTTCCTTTTTAAAAATGATGTACTCTTTCAATTTCATTTTTGTTATTTCTGTCAACCATTTTACACAAAATATAGCACAGAATGTTAAATGTAATTGGCTCTGCCTTCACGCACTTTGCCTGTTCTTGTGGTCTCACATGTTACCATTGTAATCACATATATCCATTCAAAAGTATCAGGATTTAAACAATGTTACATTAGAATATGAGGCATTGTAACCAGTGTTCCACTAGAGTTGGAAAATACAGCACTTTATTCCTATAACAACAGTCACTCAAGAGTTATTGCAGCTACAAAGCTAATACACTAGAGAAGCCTGCATTTCAAATTTGAAATGTTGCCAGGTTTTTTAATAATAAACACAGAGAAGCTTGAAAGTTTATTGAATATTATTTTTTTAAATTTCATATCTACAATACCTTATTAGTAGTTAAATGCCCGCCAAGATGATGGGAAAGAAAATTATATTGTCCTATCTCCCTCCCTCCCTCACTCCCTTCCTTCCCTCCTCTGTCCCTCCCCACTCTCTCCCCTCCCTCTCTCTCATTCCTCTCACTCCCTCTCGATCGATACATCTTACATAAATGCTTCCCATTTCTATCATATGATGTATTGAGGCAATAATAGGAATCTCGAGTCTCAACAATAACATTCGTTGTCCAGCAAACTTATTGATAAAAGTGCAATATTTGGTCAAAATCTGTCACATATTCATTAAATGTAATTTCAAATGGAAGGCATAAATTGACAATAAGAATAAAAAACCTTGTATATTCTTTTTTAAAACAGTCTAAATATGGTGATTGTAGGTCAATTTTTTCTAATTTTAATTTGCAAAAGGGTGAAAGTATGCACGTCGAAATGTCATATTTTACATGTTTTCTTACAGGAAATTATCTTAAATCATGTCGAAAGAGTGGCTTCATAAGTTGGTAGACAAGAAAACAAGAAAGAAAGAATCCTATGCCTTCTATAATATAGATGTCATTTTTCTTTCTTTTGACTGCCTCATAATGGGCATGATGTTGAGATGGCCTAGACTATATTTTGTGGTATTTGCGATAATGTATTTTTTCTCTCTATTAAAAATATTTGAAAATCTGATTACCTTTGTTATGCATCAACAATGCCTGTAAATTCCTAATAAAACCTTTTCACAGTAAATTTTAATTGTACGCTTTTTTCACCACTTTTTAAAACCATTTGTCCTCTTTTAATGAAATCAAAACCTGGTCACCTTAGTTATACGTATTCGCCGAATTCATCGTGAACCACTGACACTTCTTTAACATAAGTGTGGTGACTACCGAGGGGGAGATTTCTGCTAGCATCAGCATAAAGAAAATACCAATAAATTGCAAAAATAGGGGTGCCGGTGGTACACGAGGTTTCCTGAAAACCAAGTTCCCAAAAGCCACTTTCCCAAATCCAATTTTTTTATCCTTCCTATTCAGTATTACTGGGGTATTTGCTCAGGTTTGACATAGTTTCAAATTTTTAATGATGCCTTCCCCACAAAGCCAAAGGCTTGCCTGCAGGTAAAGGAAAAACCCGAAGACGAATCACAACATCCATGCCCGAAGTGGGATTCAAACCTGGGACCTTTGGGTTAGAAGGAAGGCACACTGCCTACCAGTCTAACCTGGCCGGTTTTGCGCTTTACACATCATTTATTATTGGTGGAGTTTTGCGAAGTTTTTCAGGAATGTACACCCCGAAAAAAATGGTCTGCTGTACAGGCGACTACCCAAGATTCAACCAATTCGAGAATTAAACTGGTCGAATTGACCCAGTCAATCGATCGGTTGAATTAGAAACTAGTTCACACAAAATTTTCGGCCCGCCCGACCACGAGAGGTTTAATTTCAGTCTAGACATCGTTATTTCTGCTCTAATTGTTTGAATTTGTGCTGATTCGACATTCGATGGTTCGAGATTCGACCACGTTTTCAGGAACGCATCCCCATCGAATCTCAGGAGTCACCTGTATTTGGAAATTAGCTCCTGCAAGTTAGGCAACCGCAGTTCATTTTTCTCAATCCTACTATGGAACCAGGGGCATCATGGCCGCCCATATGCAAGTCTCTCATTTGCTGCCCTTTTTAGGCATTATTTACAAAAATAAAAAAAAACGCCTTATGGTATGATAAATTTCCATAGCCAATAAATATGTAAGAATATATGGCATATTATAATACAATCAGCATTACTGTTAAAAATACCGTACATGTCTGACGATAAATCGGCCATCCGTGTGCATCGCACATATGGACGGAACTTAAATAAGATTTTATTTTCTGATACTTTTTTTGTGTTCTTTTATCATGTTTAAGTCTCTCTTTCATTGAAATTCATTTTTCTGTCTCATTCTCTATTTTTCTGCGGTCACCAATACAGAAGACAAATGATCTGGTCTTACTGGGATGCGAACTAATTCCCGTATTTCCCATTGCCTTAATTACTTCTCTTTCACGATTTCGTCTTTCGCAGTGTTTTCAGGAACGTAACCCCGCAAAAAATGAGGTCTGCTTCTATGTATAATTAAGTATGAAAATTTTTTAAAAGCACGTAATAAAATATAAATTCTTTTTTATAAATAAATTTTCTATAGATAATTTATTGTTAGTAGTTCTTTGTAGTAAACGTTGAAGACCAACTGAATATGTAACTTTTATTTAAATAAAGGACTTAAAAATATTTTTCCATTAATATTTTTTGTGCTATATTTTCATTTACTTTTATTTGGGAATTTATTGATATACTGTTGTCTCTAATGTACATAGTGTTAAAAATAGCAAAATTTGCCATTTAAATATTTTGAATACTGAAAAAGTAAGTGTAGTACAAAGTAATCCAAGTTTTGATCAATAATAATGATGTAGCTCAGTAGCCCAAATATGCACTATATCATAAATTGCCACATCATATAGACTTTTTACGAGGGGTGTTCAAATTTGACCTGGACTTTTATTATTAAATCGTAAAAGTAACCCAGCACAATAATAATACAGTCACTTTTTTATGTACTCTCTCTCCTTCAGAATACACTTGATCCAGCGTTCTAGTAGTTTTTTGTATTCCAGTTTCAAGGCAGTTGATGTCGACACCAGTTGAGGACTGCATTTTTCACCTTGCCATTCAAACTGAATTTATTGCCTACTAAGTGCTCTTTCAGTGACGTAAACAGATGAAAGTCACATTGTGACAAATCAGGACTATAAGAAGTATGGGGAAGAACATCCCACCCCAATTCAGCCAATATATTCACAGCCAAGTTAGTCTTATGTAGTTGGGTGCTGTTGTAGAGAAAACAAATTCCTTTGGACAGAAGACCTAGTCGTTTCTTCCTTAGAGCAGATTTCAGACTGTTTTTAGGAGCGCTGAGTAATAAGCAGCATTAATTGTATGGCCTTGTTCCAGGAAATCCACATGAATAATTCCTTGAGCATCCCAAAACAGCGGCCATCACCTTGTTTGCTGATGCCATCATTTTGAATTTTTTCAGTGTAGGAGGATTTATGTCTCCACTCCATATTGGAACAGTTTTTTTCTAAAGTAAAGTGATGGACCCATGTCTCGTCCGTGGTTATGATACGATTAAAAAAATCAGCCCCTTCCCTTAGAAATTGTTTACTCAGAACCCCTGAAATTTGAACCCACATCACCTTTGGTTCTGGTTACAACTGTTTGGGCACCCATCGAGTGCTGACTTCACTGTATCTAAGGTTGTAATGAAGTTTAGTGTCAGTACTACCAATACTAATGCTAACTTACAATGCTAATTCACGCACTGACATTTGTGTGTCCCTCCGAACGAGCTCATCAATCTGCGTAATTGTCAGATCATTGACTGCAGTTGCTGGTCCTGCATTGTGTTCTTATTGTACACGCATTGAATGATTTGCACGGCCCAAAAATAGAAAACCGAGACAGACAGGATTCCCCATACTGTACTCGAAATCACCGATGAATTCCAGTCCCTTTTACACCTTCCTTACAAAGAAATTTAACAATAATGCATTGTTCTACTGAAGTAGAAACACGTTCAGATGCCATCTTTGTTAGCTCTGACATGGATTGCTATGGCAACAAAACTTTTTTTGCCAACATTATAATGTTAATGTATACACCTCACCAGCTCCTTGTATTATATATAAGATTTTAATAAAAAATAAAGTCCAGGTCAAATTTGAACATCCCTCATACTATGAAAATTGATCAATGTTACAAGAATAAAAAATAATATGTTTTTATCATAAAGTAAATTTTTTGGAAACATTATTTAACTAAAATGTTAGTGTTGAAATAAATTATAACCCAGGACTGGCCAAGAGGGGATTCCGGCAGATGCAAGGCATCCGGGCTCCCGAATAATGGAGTCCCAGAAGTTCTCAATTATTCAAGTATCGAGTGTAAATTTTCCAAAAACTTTTACTAAAAATTACTTGAAAACTGATTTCCAATAAAGAAACACTCCTTAAAAGTTACAATATTAAACTGGGACTCCATAAATTGTTTGTTATTATTATAAATATTAATATCGTGGACCCCTCACTGATATTCGCATCCGGTCCCACTTCAGTGCTTGGCCGACTCTGTTATAACCAACAATAATATGCTAATATGCATATATGATGAATCTGAAAAAACCTCCATACAAAGAACCTCCTTACAACAAAGTGCCAAATATTGGGTCCCTTCAATTTTGTTATAAAAAGTTTTTACTGTAATAACAAAAAACTGGCACACTGTTTGAAAAATGATTTTTAATTGAAAAACTGCATACCAGCGAAAACATGTTAACCAACGAATTTCTGTACTAATTGTACAGCGCTGCCTAGTGAGCATTCTGTATAATAACAAAAAAGTGTCGCACAGTGTGATAATGGTCCCTAATTGAAAAGCACATAGCAAAAAGCACATTAGAAGAGGACTACCTGTAATCACAAGTATTATTAGTCTTTTTGAGTTAATTCACAATTAGCTTTTCAAGAACGTGTAAACCCGCAGAGAAAAAATTGTAATAAAAATGAAGGATAATTTTTACAACAAAATTTAGCAAATCCTTGATTAAAAAATGGTAACACAAATACATCAAAAACAAATGTCAAAAGTTAACTTGTTTAAAACAAATTTGTTGAATGGGCAATTCATCTAAGGACAAGCTGAAAATGAGGAGCTCATCGAAAATCATGTCATTATTTAAAAGGAAAAATTTTGTACTTTACAAAAAGGAAAATATTTAATGAAAACAACTGGCATTCAGACCAATTCATATAATGGAGATTAAATGGAGGGAAATAACTTGAGATTTATGATTAACGCTTCAGAATACTCAGTTTTGAATGTAAATTGGAGAGATTATGTGGTAGGAATTGTAAAATTTGAGGAAATGAATTTATCAAATGACGAATGGCAATTTTCATATTCATATTATACAGGTAACCTCCGATTTATGTCGAGGATGTGTTCCTAGAACCGGCGACGTATATTGAAACGACGTAAATCAGACATGTTTTTCCCATATATTTATCTCTCATATATTTATGAAAGTTTGTTTGTTTGCTTATTTGTGCATCTATACATTTCCACACCATTAAAGCTAGAGTAATCAAACTTTCATCTGATACTTTCTTCACAAATAGGAAGTTTTTTAATCCCAAATGTTTTATATTAATTGTACAAAAAGCAAAATAACTTTGTATGTCAGAAAGAATGGAACAGTTCTTTTCTAACTGTTCTGATGCCTAAACTGTTCATTAAAATAACTGTTCTCATAAACTTCCTGTTCTCAAAGAACAGGTAACTCTACATCTTATACACAGTGAGAAAGGTAATAAACGACTACTTCCTTATCCGCAATTGGACGGCGGGGAGTGATTAAACTACGTGTATTTTCCCAAGTTATTGATTTTAATCAAATTTGGTACAATTGTGGAGGACTCCCAGAAATAATTCATACGTGGTTTTTACTTCTCTCTGTCCGTTTTATTCAAAACGGCGGCCGAGTGGATTCTTAAATACCATGCATCATCTAGAATTCTGATCGGATTTGAACCAAATTTCCCCGAGCAACGCCGGGTATTTCTGCTACTATGTTATAAAGGGATTAACTAATTAAATGATTAACTTGAATTCTCCATCTGCCTAGCGATTGAAAGGAGAAGCATTCGATACACTGCAGCGGTTCGCTCAACGTTATATCGGACATAGAAACGACGAACGATGTAAAACGGAGAAACTGTCCCCTATTTGTAAACGACGTTATATCGAAACAACATAAATCGGAACGACGTAAATCGGAGATTACCTGTATTCATAGGAGTTTTAAGGGAAACAAAATTCTTGCAGTACATTCAGAACATTTATGGAAAATATACTCAACTAAAACCTTATTAATTATTACACAATTTTACTTAACTTCGCATCAACTTTATTTCTTCATTTGTCACATATCAACAGCTCCACCAAAATTCACTTAGAAAAATGTTTTGCCACTAATGAAGTTTGAACCATCTAACTTTGATTTGTAAAAAAACAAAATTTTTCTTTCTTCAATGATACTAATTTCCACTGATAATTTTAACACTAATTTTTGTGATAGTTTTTTCACCACCAACCGTAAGAAATGCTTGGAAAGGATCTCACAGAAGTTTCTCAATTTTTTAAACCCAGGCAGGATACTGGTCATGGAGACCAGGTTTGCCACCAAATTTATCAATGACCCTGAGATTCATAATCTGATAATTGCGACTATAATTAACATTTGTTGTTCATTTGATAAGCTCCATATCTCTGAGAATACTATACTATAACATAATCAGAATTTTAATTGCGATGGGCTTCAAAACAGCACAAAATAGCTTTTTTGACCAAAACAACAGGACGGTCAGGAAATACAATATTTGCCCGAATAGAAGCCGACCCTGGATTTAAGCCGACCCCCCAAAAATTTCCATGATTTTTTGGCAAAAACGTAAATTTTGTAGATTTTATGCTGAAGTGTGCCGGGCATTCATGCACATCTTAGAATACATTATTCGAGATCGAAGTAATGTGTGGGAAATGGTTTAGTTGTTGACATTTTGAATTATTACTCCAATTAATAATTTTGTGTTGCTGAATAATGTTCCACATTCAGTGGCAATAATTTTATTCATCTTCATTTTCACAAAAGATCAAATATAGTAACAGCGATCTTGCCAAGATATTTTTTCATCCAAGTCTATTTCCAATGAAATTAGCATTTACATTGCCTTAAGAAATTGCATTTTTATGATTATACACGTTCCATGTAAAGTTTTACCGAAATTCAACCGTTGAACATTCAAAGCTGTCAACCCATTTTGCATAATCGTCAATTTACGCAAGCGATATCGCCAATATATTTTTTCATCCAAGTCTATTTCCAATGAAATTAGCATATATATTGCCTTAAGAAACTGCATTTTTATAATTATACATGTTCCATGTAAATTTTTACCGAAATTCAAACAGTTGAGAGTTCAAAGCCGTCAACGCATTTTGCGTAATCGTCAATTTACGCAAGCGACCTCGCCAAGATATTTTTCATCCAAGTCTATTTCCAATGAAAGTAGCACATACATTGCCTTAAGAAATTGCATTTTTATAATTATACACGTTCCATGTAAAGTTTTACCGAAATTCAAACAGTTGAGCGTTCAAAGCTGTCAACGCATTTTGCGTAATCGTCAATTTATGCAAGCAATCTCGACAAGATATTTTTATATATATTCATCGTAGGTCAAATATTTACTTTACAAAAAATATAGTACTATCATTTGAATGCGAAGGCAATGAGATTTAACCATAACCCAAATTTTCCTCGGACTCGCATTTAAGCCGAGGGGTCATTTTTTCATGATAGATATTGACAAAAAACATCGGCTTGTATTTGGGCAGATACGGTAGATAAGAAACAGGACTGTCCTGGCAAAAATGGGAAATATGGTCATCTTACTATTAAATAAGTAAAAGGGAGTCACCTGTTTGGGACGCTGTATGTATTTCGTGCATGATAAATGGGGAGTAAAATCTTGATGTAATGGCGTGAGCAATATAAAACAGCAATGTACAGAATATATTTCCTGCATAATCTCTTAAAACTATAAGTTTGAAAGCTCTCATTTGATAAATTGGTTTTCGACATACACATCAGTTTCGAAAAATTTGCCCTTCGATGATTTGATCATTTGTTTTTGACGAATTTGCTTTGATGAATTCATTTGACTGATTTGTTTTTGAAGAATTTGTTTTTGACGAATTTGTTTTAGACAAATTCATCTAGAACAGTGGTCTTCAACCTTTTTTGAGTCACCGTCCACTTTTACCACATGTTGTCCTTTGAAATAAGTTCACCGCCCACCCAGTGGCATAGTGAGGGTTTCTGGCACCCGCAGTAAAGAATAATTTTGCGCCCCCAGTAGCAAAGCGATTTACGGAGGTATGGTAACCCTAATACTAGTGGGATTGACGTTAGATGAGATTACCGAATACGGTCTCAGTGGTAATAACAGTGTTTAAAAATTTATGATTTTATATATTTGATAAAATTAAACTTAAATGCTTCGCTGCTTCTGCGAGAGAATCCGACCACCCTCATGGGCCCTTCGATTTTACCGCAACATGGATACATTGCCGCTAGTGTAGTATGATATGATACTATAGTTAACGACAAATGAACTGTAACATAAAATAGTTGTACAGAATATGTGTGCGTATCATTAAGCTTTTTTATAGAATTTTATTTTTCAGTGTAAAAATTAGAATAGCATTTGGTGAGTTCTTTAACGCCCACCAAAAATCCAAAAACGCCCACAGGTGGGCGCTATCGCCCACCTTGAAGACCACTGACCTAGAACCTCACAAAATATATGATTCAGTGATTGAGTGAATCAGAAGTTTTTGGAAAGTGGTGACATAAATGTATCTATCCACAGATAATTTTTAAGTAGGATGTATGATGGATTAATCCCAAATGACAAGAGAATATATTGAATTTCTACTTTGTAAAAATAAATGAAGGCAATTTAGGAAGACATTTAGTCATACATAAGATTGGTGTAAAAAAATGGGAAGTTTTTTCTGGCCTGTTTTTCATAGCATATGTCTCCTCATCCTTATTAACTGTTATTATTAAAAAAATAGAGGAATCAAGGTAGAGAAAAACTTGCACAAGACGCAGAATGCAAAATGCTAAAACATTTACTGAGAATTTCCAATTTGACTCTTTTGCAGAAAACAATGGATTTCACTTACGTTAATGATTAATAAAACAAAATTATCTATTTAAAAAGATTTGATGTCAAAATGATGGGTATGTTAACACCATAATGATGAAAAAACATAAATGTAATGAAATTAGTTTTGGTGACTAAATGCACAAATGATGAATTCAAGGATGAACTGCTAAATCCAAATGATATTTATTTGACAATATACCAATGGCAACAAAAAAGACATTTTACAGCAAAAATTTCATGTAAATAAGTTTATATGCAGAATTTAATCATCTTTACACTTCAAAATACTTCACAGGAACTTAACTGGAAAAAAAACCTGCTCATGAAACTTAAGCCTTAAATAATGCGATCAACTAACCAGATGAATTCCAGATAATTGCTGGTTGACAACAGAGGAATATCACCATTCAAATGGAATACTGAGCATCATATGGAATGAAGTAAGACACCTGGTCATTCATTAAGCTCACAGAAGAAAGACCACAACAGAAATATTTGAAAAGGATTTTTGGAAAAAAACACATACATATATGGAGAAGGTGCTAGTACTAAAGATGATCACAAAATGAATTTCCTAAATTAAAGAGTAAGTTTGAAGTGCCTGGACAATACCTATTTGCCTCAGAAACATGGAGAAAACCAGTGAAATAAAAGTTGAAAGATTAATATGTTAAAATACAACTTTGGTTATTTGTCAGGTCAAATTTTCTAACGCAATATTAAGTTACAGTTATGTTAAGAAAAATGTGATGAAAAAATTAAAACCATCAAATCTTTCAGTCAGAATATTAATTCTTATAGTTATAAGCAGAAATAATTGATTATAATTGATGTACAGGTAGACCCCGACTTATGAACATTCAAGTTACAAACAATTCGTACTTACGAACGTCCCACATAGTAAGGAATCCTGACTCTCTATTCAGTGCCCTCACAAACATGAGGTTTATATTCATGGGTGGAGGATGCAACTGTGCATTAAAATCTTTCCTTACTGGGTGTGGGAATTGAGGATTTCCCTGAATTTGCTTATATATGCCTTTCTGCCATTAGGATTTTCATTATCATCATGTGTATACTGGCCAGTTTTTACTCGGCCATTTTTTGTGCTTTCTAAATAATTTTAACAGTAAACTCTACCATTTATAGAGATGTCCATTGAGAGCTTGCCAGCTACAAACTTCTTTCAGAGGAAAATTAATTAATTAAAAAGATTTTTTTTAAAATAACTTTTATATTATGCACTAAAAAGGAAAAAATAAATTTTATTTATTTATTGATCGTGAGTTCAGCTGGTAAGGAGGAACAAAATTGGCAACAATTTCAGTGGAATAAATTCCTTCTTGCTCAACAATGCTGATTTACTAAACTTTATTTAGAACTTTTGTAAAAGTTATATGGCCCCTTACAGGTTTTATTATCTTGAGCCATATAAATTTTACAAAAGTTCTAAATAAAGTTTAGTAAATCAACATTGTTGAGCAAGAAGGAATTTATTCCACTGAAATTGTTGCAAATTTTGTTCCTCCTTACCAGCCGACCTCACGATCAATAAATAAATAAAATTTATTTTTTCCCTTTTAGTGCATAATATAAAAGTTATTTTTTAAAAAACCTTTTTTAATTAATTTATTTTTTCTTTTTAGTCTCAAGCAATGAAATTTCACTAAAAATGTTAACATTCACCATGCAAGCCCTCAACACCACTACAACTTATTGTTAGCATAATTAAAGTGTCGGTACACTTAATTATATGTAAGAAATCGTTGCTAGTTCTCAGTTATTAATTATATTAGAAAGTGTCCAACTACAAAATAGTTTACTTTGTAGAAATATACGATGTAATAAACAAATTTCTCAATGTTTTCATAGTTGAACTACGCTGTGTGTACCTCGCCATCTATTGCCCATCTGAGCAAGCTCAGATTTTTTGATTATCCGCTAGATGCCAGACAAAGAGGAAAAGTAAAAATTACAAGTAACTGTCATTTTAATAGGATACTAGTAAAAGTTGCTTGCGTACTGCAAGCACATTTATTAATCAAAGTAAGATAATGCATAGCAGAATAAACAGACTGCCGCAAAACTTAGAAGTAGCATTGAAAGGCGCAAAGAGAGTCACGAAACGTCAACAATTTCGGCGCTTTTCAAATATCTAAGTTATTATCTCGAAAACGAAGCAAGATATCGGAATGAATCTTTTAAATAATTAAAGCTGCATCCTTCTTCTACATTTCACAGGAGACATTTTTCTTCTATCTATAACAGAATGTATGCTAGTCAGAGACTATTTTCGGGATGTTTTTACGATGCAGCCTTGCAGAAAACTACTTTTAACAACAACTGTACAAGTTATATCTTCTATTTAATGGGTTTGTCTGTGTGTAGAATGTTGGTATATGCAGCAGAAAAAATTTCACGTGATTCCGACGAATACACTGCGAGTTATAGTCGTTTAAGTTTTAAAGGAGCGGAGCAGTTCTTAGCGCGTCTTCGGCTAGGTGTTTAAAATTTATGAATTTTTAACAGCCACAATATAAAACTTTTATGAAATTTTCATTGTTATTTACCACCGGAACATTATTTCCTAACTTTGTTAAAATTTTCAGCTTCCTGGATCTTCAGAAAGTATATAAACATTAGTCAATTTGTTTAACATTTGAGAATTTATTACGGCCGAACGAATGAACATTTTCAAATTTCTATAATCCCGTTTTCATTATTTTTCAAATTCTACCTCTAGAAAAAATATACGAATTTATTCTAAGTGTGCTTTTTTTTATCCATTTACACAAGAAAAATTGATTTTTGATAATTCAGGAATGCATTAATGAATTTAATATTATATCTTATGGAAAAAGTCCATTCAACTTACGAACACATTTCGAGGAACACATTACGCTCGTACGTTGGGGTCTATTATGACATTTAAATAGTTAATAATTAATATTTATTACGTGAATTACTTTAATAAATAAATAATGGTGGAGACTACAGTGAAATTGATAGCCAAGTAGTATGTTGCCTTTCATATTTAGAGAATTTGCATATGTGACTTCAAGTGCATGTGTGACTGTTTCGTCTGATAGGTCACTGTCAGAAGACACAAACCATCCAGACAATCAAGTGTGATAGTAGGACAATGGCACGGAATAATTTCCCCTAAACCTTAGTAATACTTCCTTTTTTTTCCGTTTTTCCTTTTCATCATGCGCTAGTGCAAGTGTGTGTGCTGTTATGGTCATGCAGACACACAAGCCTTCTAACAATGATGTGACGTTAGAGTTCCTGGTGTAGAATAATTCCTCATAAGTCTGGTTTTGCCCTTTCCATCTTTAGAAATTGTGATTGAGAGATTGCATGTATGACAATGTCTCTGGCGAGAAATAACCCTGTATTTTTGTAAATTTTTTCCTTTCGCTTATTTTTGTTTCAACCCTCCAATTTTAAACTTTGTCCTTTTATTTCTTTATTTTCTTTTTTAGTGTATCTCTAAATATTGAATTGGGCTCCAAATAAAAAAACCTAAAAATAAAATGATCATTTGAGCTGATATTTGGTCAAGTTATAAGAATGTTAAAAACTATCAAAAAGCAGTCAGAATATTAGGATAATTACTAGCAGATGTTGAGAAAAATTAACAGAAAACAAAGAAATGGGCCTTCCTTACTTAAAAACTTCAATATCTTAATTTCCACCCAGTCTTATCTAATAAAAACCTTTTCATAACAGAAAAGAACATTAAAGAAATAATTTTTAAAATTTAACATTAATAGACATCCCTAAACAATGCTTTATACACATATCAAATACCACCACCAAAACATTGCAGAAAATTAAGTTTAATAATCATGGATCGCATGTGGATCAAATCACCAGACATTAGGACAAAGAAGAGAGAGTGGAACACAACAACCCAACCAACACCACAGCAACAAGATGGATTTGAGGGAACGGAAGAGATGAGGGTCTCCTTACCGCTCAGATTCACAAGAGAGTTAGATTTCCTTCCCCTAAAGGTCATCCGCTGATAGGTTGAGCCCTTGTTCGGTCTGGCAGCAGGGCCTGCATCTGCAAAGTCAGTTTGATGAAGAAGTGCACATTCCAAGCGACAGAACTACTATCGACAAACTTACACCACTTCCACTGTTTGCGACTCAATAGTAAGCAGCATCCATACCGAGAATTTTTCGAAAAGCATATTATAGCATCACATTCCTCTCTCCAGATCCCATTTCATAAGCCAATAGTTTTATGGACAGTAATTACTGTATATCCTAGATATATCGATGATTCTGACTAAATATAAATTGGCAAGATTTGATCCAACAATTTTGCAGCAATACAAATACACTCTCTAAATTAAAAATTAAAAATACAAATGCATTTTCAATCCAAAACTCAGAGTCATTTGGTTCAACTTGCGTGCTTCCAAACTATGGCCCAAACTGATGAAGTAGTTTCTCTCAAATACAATGAGGAGACAGGTTTAACGGTATAATTCATAATGCATTCAATATATACATGGGAAATACAAATCTTAATTGCTATAATAGAAAATTCAACATAAGACACTAAAATTTTAAATGCCAACTATAATTTTTCTATGAACATGTGGATTAAAAATACTACAGTAAGGTTAGCAGGTACAGCAGCATAACTTTACAAAATCACTTGTTAAAAAAAATTACAAATTAAAGATTTTACAAACAGTCAAACAATAAAACTTGATTGCTACACTAAAATTTCATAAATGTACTACTTGTTTTGGACTTGAACTGTTTCTGATAATATATAGAGCTGATTATCACACTGATGTTCACTATACATATAAACACAAGCAGCTAGCAGAATACAGTATCTAGATAATCACTCCAATGCCTTAAACTTCAAAATTATGTGATAAGTGTCAGTCCTCTAATAAACAAAAGGATAAATTATAATATAACAGTTAGAGCTTAAATGCCATAATGCAGTTCTGCGTTATGATGTTCTCAAGCCAGAGTATATCGAGGATACACTGTATTTTAATTATACACAACTAAAATGAGCTTTTTCAAAAGCTAATAATTATGCTGAGCTTACTAGAAAATTTCCATTAACCCCAATTTTAAAGTACAATAGAGTATCGATTACATGAACTGATTGGGGATAGACTTAGTTCTGATTATCAATTTTTTGATAAAACTGAATAAGAGAGCAAAATAATAAATGAACAAAATGTACTTACATGCATTTTTGATGATCTACAAACCGAAATTGTACTGTAATGCACTAAAAAATAATGAACAAACTTTTAACATTTCATGCAATATTGTTATTGATTTTATGCTGCAAAAACCCATTATTTCTCTCTTGTGGTCTTTTAAGTAAGATCAGGTTAGGTAGACATAAAATGCACAATTTCCAGATGCATAGAACAATGAACTTGCTTTAAAATAATTTTTTAAGACAATATTGTTCAGGTAATTGATGTTTTTGAATATTTCTATATGTTTAATCGACACTCTACTGCACTTAATTTAGGTTTGTTGTGAATATTTTAAAATGCTGATCAGGATGACTTTTAAAAGCATATTGTTGTTTGAGATAATTTATTAGTTCAAGCATGAAAAATTAGTCTGTCATTAGAAGTATTTATAAATTTCAATTTTATTAAACCACATAGAATTTACTTCAACAGAAAAGCAAATATAAATATATAATTAAAAATTTGTGGAACTAGGATCAGGTGCTAGGGAGTAATCAATGTCTTTTTCTGATACCTTTGTTTTATTTCCATCCATCCACTACAATAAGAGCATGAAATTGGTTCAGGACATATAAATTTTCATTTTTAAATTAGTTAAAATTAAGATAGGAGCTCAGAATATAAACAGTTCTATAGCCGAAAGACTGAGATTTATATTTTTTTATAACAGAATTCAAATTCATGACGAATGAGAGCAACCAAAGGAAAAAAGAGAGCAAATTTTCCAGTTCTTAGCAATGAAAAATATCAACTGCCATGGCATCCAGTCTACTGCATTTAAATGAGAAACATATTATTACATAACATTGATACCATGAATTTAAAGAGAATTTACACACTATACATTGAGGTTGTTGATCTACAATTGCTCTGAAATTCTTCCCTCATTTGTTTGTTTTCTTCATCAAGCTAAGATTTTGATCCTTGAAGCACTAAGAAATGACCATAAAATATATCACTTTATCTGTAAACTCACATATCCCTTATCTAACATGCTAGTTTCTGATTCACAATAATGGAGTCATTGAGTGACTGGAAACACTTGGTACTCCAAGTATATTTATGCATTTCTTTCACTCTATAATTGTTATTTGTTACCTTCAATTGAAAGTATAGTATTCTCTTAGTTTATGACCATTTTTGTTTCAAGATCTCTAAATTTCCAGGCAGAATAGGTTAATTTCTGACTATGGCATGTAACTCTCCTATGAATATTAAATACTCTGTCTAACTGTGTTTCTTTACTGATGTTTGTAATTTGTCATGAATAGTTTGTTTCTTCTTTCTTTTGTCCACTTCTACTGGATATACTCCTATCAGTGGAGTAGGCAGGAGATGTCCGTGGGGTAAGTAAAACAATTGTCAATAAATTAATTAACTGTTCCATTTTAGTTCTGCCACTTTAAAATTTACTTCCATAATCTCCATTTATAATCCCTCATTTTTTAGTTACTAATTATTAATAATGATATAAAAATTATTTAAGCTTTTTAACATCGAGTTTCATTTTTAATCCTTAACAATAGAATTTGGACACCCCCTCTAGGAAAATTCTGCATACACCACTGGCTCCTATGATACTTAAGTGACTTCTATCAGTTTTTAGTTTACTATTTGTTATTATTTGATTTATGAATGATTAATTCCAAATTTTTTCCTTCCATTTCTGATCTATCAAGATAGCTACTTCAAGGCAGACTCTTTGTTTTGTTACATACCGATACATATCATCATATACAGTAATACCCCGATTTACGTAGAGGATGCATTCCTGAAAATCATGACATAAATCAAATCAACGTAAATCGAAACCGTTTTTCTCATAAGAATCAATGAGATAAGGGGATGATGTATGCAAAACATTGGAATTTTTATCTTGAATATTACTTACCGTATTTACTCATGTACCCCGCGTACCATTTTTTCTGAAATGCAGGTGAAATAAGGGGGTGCACGTCTTACAAGAGGATTTCTGAAAAGGTCACATAAATTGTGAGTAAATTCTCTGCAATATGCTTGCGTCTACGTTTACATTTGCAAAAGATGTCAGTCTACGAAGTATATGCGTATTTATGCGACCAAGCAAACATATAGGTTACGTTCGCGCTGCAGGCATGAACTCACAAAAGTAGACAGAAAGAATACATTGACTAACAGATAACTATAGTTCAATGACTACTGAGGGTTTCCCAGCTGTAGAATAGGCAGGCGCAAGTTTGCTCCTTTCCCCTCATCCACTTCAAGGAATTCGGAGTGATGAAATTTTTTGAATAAAAGATTTCATCATTTGAAAGGAAGACAGAAATCCCCATCTCAAGTGCTTGGACTTGTTTGTTCCTAACCTTCCAATATTTACTCAGGAGATGATATGCTAAAAAACTCCCCATCCACATAGGGAAGCTCCCGTTCATAGATGAACAAATAGTACGTGAAGTTCCACATCGGTGCGTAATATTACATCAAAAATATGAAGTGGGGACGAAGTTGCATAATATTACAACAAAAACAGTTAAGGGGTTAACAAGAGGGCTATCGATAAGGAGATTCCTGCTACTATTGGCATAAAGGGATCACCCAATAAATTGCGTCACGTAGGAGGGAGTGGTGAATCCAAACCAAATTCTAAAATTCCATCTTTACACTATCTTTTCTAATTTACAAGTGAATATAATTGTTTTTTGCCTTAATACTTTAAAAATGCATATTAATTGAGTATTGTAATTCATTAAAATTGTTAAGAATCTGAGGTAATGACATAACTTCGAAGCAAACCAACGTAAATCGGTACACAGGTACTAAATGATCGATGATGTTAACTTCAAATAAACGTCGATAGGGGCAACGTAAATTGGGATATTACTGTATTCTTCCAGATATTTTTTGCCCGAGTTTCTTTTATGTTTCAATATCAACAGCTACATTGATTATTCTCTTTTAATTTTTGGTTAAGTTCTATTTCCTTTTGTTCTAAACTTCTAATGTTCTATATGGTTATGACTGGCAAATCTTCTTGTCCTTGCTTTGTATTCTGTTTTGACCATCTGGCTTTCTCTTTTGTAACTTACGAAAAGTCTTACAAGGAACATTCACGAAGCGATACCGCCCGATTTCATTCATACTCTTTTAAATAAGAGTATATGGTGACTTAATACAATCTGTGAAGTTATACTTGCCCTCGTGACCTATGAGCCGAAATATGTGCATTCGTATTTTGTCGCATTTACCACCCGGGCCCCTTTGCACTCTGTCGCGATTGTAGCCGCATTACTGCAGGCACACGCTCCGGGACCACTGTGATCGCCATGAAGGCGATTCCTTAGGAATAAAAGGAAACCAACTTGAAAAAAATCCACTATTATTTTGAATCACGACCATGGTTCCAGCACATACGTGTATTACGCCATCGTCGGGTGAAGGGATGACAGGATGCACAAATATATATATATATCCTATGTATTATGCGCGTAATGAACCTGTGTGCGTATGAAGCCTTGTGTAATTATATCGGCGTATTTCTCGAGAACCGCTCGTCCTAAACATATGCGGTAAACGGCGTTTTGTTTCTACTGGCTATGAGGTCCCTAGAAAAATATTTTCATTTGATAAAATGTCTCAGGTTCGAATCCAGGGGACAATTATCTTTTCCCATAAGTTTACACGGGATTTTCGATTTTTCAGAGTGCAAGGTTTTTTTCCTTCATTCGTTAAAATACTTAAGTATGGAACGATTTTCTTCTTTTTTGCTTTATTCGACGGATAAAGCTCTATACCATCTTATTCTTGCAATGTTTACACGTTACCGGTCGAATTTTTCAGAAATATGCATTCTTTTTCGAAATTTTGCATATTTTTATACACTTTTATTGATTTTCACTTGGATCTTTCTTTCTTTCTTTCTTGTATTGATTTTCACGTGGATCTTGTTTGTTACCAACATTTTCCCCATTTAAAATGCATTGTGCCATTTTCGAAAATTAATTTCGGGCACTTCCCGATAAGTTACAGAAATGAAATTTGGTTTTTTCTAGATAAATATTGTTATTGAAAAATTTGTATGCTTCATGAAAGTGGATGGCTTATTGTGGGAAATGATACTGGTATAATAGAAGAAATTAGTTGGTTGATAAAAAAAGCCATCCACTTTTATGAAGCATACAAATTTTTCAATAACAATATTTATCTGGAAAAAAAATTATTTTTTGCTTTTGAGTGTATTTTAATTCACATAAAAGTGTATTCCAAGGAAACTCCCATTTTGCCTCCGATTCATTTAAGGCCAATTAAACCTTCAAATAGACGAAAGAAAAGCGTAATTGTTATCTTCTCTTAATTGTTAATCTAACAATAAATGCATTGACGTCGCCTGTATAGTAGGTCCTGTAAGAAGTTAAAAGCAGTCGTTGATAGACACTTGAAGGAAAGCAACTGTTTGTGAGTTCGTCTATAAGAGTCAACATTTCGCTTTTACGCATGCTCCACAGCTCATCGCTCCCAAAGCTCTTTTTTCTCGTCACCATTCTATACCAAGTTATCGTTGTCTTTTGTTATTGTTATTGCTCTTGTTTGTCGTTGTGTGGTTCTACAGAACTGCTATCAAAATTGTTATCGCCATGGCAATAAATCAGCTGAATGTGATTAAAATATTAGAGAGCAAATTTACTTTATGATCCTCCACGACGCCATCGACAGATGCAGAGATCGAATTGGCAGAAAAGCTATCTTGTAAGTTTCTAAAATTTATTCATTTACTTGGTTGGCTATTGTGACATAATTGGAGTAACATTATGTTTCACTATGTGATTTTTAATTGGATATCGATTATTTTTCCATTACAGAAACACTGAAGTCATGTGTGGAAGACGATCAGTGCATATATGAAATTCACGAAGATTTGATTTTTGATTACGATGACGGAAGAGATGAAATGGAAGATGTTGACAAAGATGATGACGATGACGGAGATGATATTGTCAAAGACGAGGATATTTCTCCTTCTTCTTCCACATCTTTTGAGCCATCACCAAGGAAAGAGGAAATTACATTCGCGCAGAAGAAACTGGCGGTGGATTTCTGGAAATCTGAAAAGAAGGGACCTCTGAAGTTAAAAACCGTCCGCCACAACTTCCGTTTCATCACCACAAGGGCACAACTTCATCGTTATGAAAAACAAATTGAAGAAGCTGGTACGAGGAAGGAAAAGTTTAGGAGCATTAAAGAAGGATTACTGGCAAGATTTAAGGTAGCGAAAGAAGATCGTCTTATTGTGTATGACAGTGATTTACGAAGATGGGCGCACGAGGAAAATAAAAAAGAAGATCAACCACTTGATAACTTTAAGGCCTCAATAGGATGGTTGTGGAAGTGGAAAAAGTGCAATAAAATTGTTTCACAAAAAGTGACCAAAGTGATAACAAAAAAATATTCATTCACCAACAGTTCAATATAGATAAAGGGAATATATTTGTAGAACAGGTTAAAGATAGGGTGAAAACGTGCATACAAGATGTTTAATACGGACCAAAGGAGCTCCATTCTGGCCGAAGTTTGGATTTCTGAGGGAAAAAATGTGTGGAATCTGTCGCACAATCTCTGAATGCTACCAAGCATTCCTACACTGTACAACCAACCATTACGATTGAAGGTGAGCTTCTTTCTCCACTTTTTATTTGTCTCCAAGAGAAAGATGGAAAATTCCCCAAGACTGTTACTTTGTTTGCAGCTGTAGCATCAAAATCAGGACTTTTAACTAAGGATATTTTAATAAATGAATACTTTAAAACTTTTTTTCCCTAAAGTGGAGGATAATGCACTTCTTTTGGTGGACTCCTGGGGATCGTGATCACGAATCAATTTTAAGTGTCAAACCTAAAGACAAGACAGTCGATATAATGGTGATTCCTCCAAAAACCACAGACCTTATTCAGCCAATAGATGTGTATTTCTTTAGGATGTGGAAAGACTTTGTTTGAAAAGTTTCCGATCGTGTACTTTTGGATCAACTGGACATTGACTTATTCCAAAGAAATAATATTTTAAAATTACAGTCCCTCACCCACAGACAATTCTCTGCTCCGAGATTTAAAAATTTTATCAAATATGCATGGTTTAAGGCAGGGTATTTAGATCAGAAGCCCGAAGCGCACATCACACCAGTGCAGTATTGCTTTGATGTGGACGTTTATAAAGGAAATTGTGAATATAAAGTAGAGGAAAGAATTTGCAATGACACAACATTTATAAAGTGTGCCCATTGTGAGCTGCTACTGTGTTTTCATCATTTTTACAATTATTTCCATTATTGTATTTAAAAAGTTTTGATGATCTTACAAATACATAATTGTTAAATAAATATTTTATTTTATTTTCAATTATTTTTTCAGTTAATACTAACAAAATTTCTGCCAAACTATGATATACATAAACTATCTTTTACCCGCTCATCTTGTCTAACTTTTGGCGTGGTTCTATTACGTTAATCTGTTTTAAAAATACTACCTTCGCAACGATCCTGGAGCGCACGCCTGCAGTAACGTGGCTACAATCGCGACGGAGCGCAAAGGGGCCTAGGTGGTAAATATGCCAAAATACAAATGCACATATTTCGGCTCATAGGTCACGAGGGCAAGTATAACTTCACAGATTATATTAAGTCACCATATACTCGAGTATGAATGAAATCGGGCAGTATTACTTCGTGAATGTTCCTTGTTAGTTTTTACACAGTAGGAGTATTAACCTTCTGTGCAACCCCACCCTGAAGGGCCATGGCTTTCATTTTCAGGATGTTCCCTCCCTTGCACAATATGACTACCAGGACTTAATGCTGCTTGTCCACCTGTAGTTTTGGAATCAAGAGTTTTCCTTCTCCTAGATGAACTGCCATCCTATGCTCACAAGGCCCATCTTTCACAGCAAATGCTTTGATTTAAATGATTTTGCCAAAGTACCAGTATTGTATTGAATTATTATGGCTTTTTATAGGTTTTAAAAGTTGAAAATGTATATCAGGTCAATACAAATGTTTATACTGATAACATAATGGTTCCCAAACTCGATGTAATGACATCCTGGAGGGTCACAAAAGGTTTTCAGATGGCCACAAAGACAGAACTTTTTTGTTTTATTTTAACTTTTAAGAATGGATATATTTAGGAAACAATTTTTGCACAAATAAAATGGATATTTCCAATATTTAGAAATGATATTTTGTATCTTTTGTTTCCCACTTCTTGACCATCCATTAATCTAATTATTCTGCCCAATTATTCCTAATGTTTTTCCATACCTCCTTACTCACCTTACTGGACTTCACTTAGCCCAATGATTTCCTTTCTCTCCCTCCCACCCTTCCCATGTACATATGTTTCCTCCAATGATCACTTGCTCCACCATCCCCATAACTACCCTCTCCCAAATCACTCACCCATTGTACCTATAACTATAAATTGTTACCAGCTATGTGCTTACTTCACCTGATGTTGCACAGCAATGAAACCTAGATCATATAAAAATAAATGCTTATGTGGAATTATTAAGTAAGTCTTTTTTTATTTCGACAATTTAGAAATCAATATTAGGTGTCATATTTATTGGCTGATGGATAAGGTTAAGGCAGTTGCAATGTTGGCAGCCTTGAGAGGTTGCAGATATATAAGTATTAGAACACTGCCAATAAGAGATATACTAATTACATGAGCCATTTTCTGAGTGAAATTTGAGTTTTAAGAAGGGTATATAATGTGCAGGTACATTTACTAGCAAAAAAACATAGTGCTTCAAGAAGCAATTAAACTAAATCTTAGATATTCAAATCAAATGTTCAGTTATAAAGCAGTGGGCTCTATTAAAGTGTTCAATTAAATATTTGTTGTACGAATATGAAATTGACAGAATATATTTTCAATTGTAGAGCAAGTTTCTCACTCGTATAATTAGAAAATACAATTATTTTCACTTTTCATATCTTTCTCAGATTTCATATCCATGGATTGTTCATCTTAACTGTGGTAACTCATCATGAGAATGCATATTTAAGGTCTTTGTTTCACAAACAAAATGCAGTTATACCTTGTCACAGAATGGAAAAATATCTAAAATTACAGCAGTGAGTGAGTGAGTGAGTGAGTGAGAGAGCGAGAAGTAAACCAGTTCAAACCTGCTCATCAAATTACTTTTGTTAGCAGCTGAAAGAATTTCATTGTTAAAAGTTGCTATTTATGGAAAATTAAAGAATTACATGAGGAATTTAAAAAATATTACATAAAGTACTAGGTAACGGGTGAATTTCACAGATAATTTTACTAAAAAACTTAATAGAATTTAGTGATGCATACATTACGACAAAGAATTCCATTGTGGTGCTATTGCATTACCATTGCTCTCGAAACAAGCTACATCAATCCAAATGTTAATCCTTTCCAACAGAATACCTTTCACTACGATGAGGGATTTACCAATGGGGAGGGATGATGCTGCTCACCTCTTGTAGTTCGGCAAGAGCTACGGCGCCCCAGCTGTACACTACCGCGACATGGAGAACTCCCTGGGCCATCATCTGGAGAATCTGGAGGGGTTTGGGTGCATGTGAGAAGTGCAAGGGGATACCCCACATTGCCACCACCACAAATGCCCCAAATTGCTACGTCTAAACCTTAAGTTCATCTTCATATTGCATGCCATGGGAAGTTTTCATAAAAAGATGAAGACTGAAGCACTTCCTTTCCTAATCACTCACTGATGGATGGAAAAAAGGTATGATACTCACCTGCAAGACTTGATCCAGAGCCTTTGCGACCTCGACTTGGTGTCAAGGTTCCTGAGCGCATTTCCGGAGCATCAGTTCCATCCACATGAATTGTTTTTGGACGAGGGCGACCACCAGGTCCCCCTCGTAAGCGCGGACCTGATGAGGAAGTGTTGGATCCAAGTGAAGAAGGTGACATTGAACTCCCTTTCCCTAAAGTTGGGTCATGTTTACCCTGCAAAACAAAGATTCAAAGTTTAAATATTGCAGCAACATACATACAACCTCCTTTGATGTTATTTCTATTTTTTATATTTTAAAAAACAGTAGTTTAGAAAGAAAACATAATATATGTGCCACCATTAACCTTTAAATGCTGGATTTAAATGGGAGGGATATAAGTGCCGGATTCATTTTGGGATATTTAATTTATCTTTCATTCATTTTATACAACAAACAGACATCTCATGAACAACTAGAAATAAAATATTCAAATAAAAAGCATTTTATTGTAAAAATAATGAAGGTTACATGGTTCTGTTTCTTAGAGGACAGAAACTTTGAAAAAATATTTTAAAAATTTCACTTGCATTGGCCTACAAACATTCCAGTTTGATGATTGAATAAGGTGGCTCATGCAGATGCACAAATAGAAAAAGAAAATAACGGGAGAACATTATGGTATTGGAGCTTATGGCTTCACAAGTGTGAAAGTGGGTCGGAGAGCATGTCTATCTACTGTTTGTCTTAAGTCTCCTCTTCCTTGAGCCCTTGAAATTTGGTCTTGCTTGTTGTGGCATCATTCTTCTGGGATGCTCTATTCCCAAGTCCCCCACTCTATGTCAAATTAAGTGATCTTGGACAGGGCCACCAAGAGGGCGGGGATACCAGGGAAAAATTCCTGGGGCATAGGGGCTCTGGAGGCCCGAGATTAGGAGTGGTCACATGATTTTCCTATCATAATATATATTTTGTAATACACAGGTGCAAGTCATGACAGCAAAATGCAATGATGAAATCAGTTATTCGGAGCAGTGTGTAGGGGCCCGTAAGTGTACATACTTATATGATTACCCCCAAAAGAATTCAAAATCTGTATGTGAATGAATGATTCCAATGGTCAAAAGGAAAGAAAAAAATCAGCAGGAAAAATAATCCATCACTATCTCCATAAGGGAAGGGATGCCTTGGAAGGAAAAAATACATGATGCAACACCTGATTCATCTCATCAAGAACAGACAACCTTTATTTTGAGATATGTGTCCATGCCATCAGAATGTCCTTCCTTTGTAATTCAAGAAAGATTTCTAAAGTTTATTGATTGTGATAGGAAGACCAGGTTAGATATTTCAAATTTGATACTAGAATTCCTGGACAATCATGAAATACCAGTTATGGATTGCAGAGCCCAAGGATATGACAACGGAACTAATACGGCTGGTAAATATAATGGTGCTCAAGCTCAAATAGCAAAAGTTAATCCTATGGTTATATTCTCATCATGTGCTTGTCATAGTCTCAGTCTCTGTGGATCAGAAGCAGCAAAAAGTTATAGAGATGCTCAAACTTTCTTTGGGATAGCCCAAAAGGTTTACAATCTATTTAGTTGTAGTCCACAAAGATGGAGAATTCTTCTCGAGAATACAGGTTGTTCTCTTCATAGGCTTTCAGGAACACAATGGACAGAGAGAGTAGACAGTGTTAGGTCATTTGCAGGCCATCTTCCTGGAATTATCGACACACTGTCTGAAATTCAACTCAGAGAGATGCCTCAAACAAGAAATGAAGTCAAATACCTCAGTGAATATTTGCAATCATTTAATTGCATATTGATGGTTGGAATCTGGCTAAAGGTACTTGTACTCATTGATCAGCACAATAAAGTACTGCAGGCATGTAAAGCCACCATTGATGTTCAAGTGAGCAACATTGAAAGTTTGTTAAGTGATTTAAAAGAACTATGCAAATGCTGGAGCTCAATTCTTAGTGAAGGCAAACTGATTGCAAAGAACATAAATATTCCACCTAAACTGCCTGCAAAATTTAATAGTGTTTCCAAAGAAAATCATGATGACCTGTTTCCTAATAACAATAGGGAGAATGATGAATCCATAGAGAACTCCAGAAGAAGTGTATTTTATAAGATCACTAGTGTAATGCCCGTCGAAATATCAACGGAAGAATTATAGATAGATAATTATTATTTTCATTTAAAATAATTAATATCACACTTTTACATATGAAATATTTTGTCATATACAACATTTCTAGTGAATATTCTGTTGTTGACCGGCTATCTTTAGTTAAACTTAAAATAGCTGCCTCTCTTTCCCTCCCTCTCCCCCCCTCTCACACCCTCACTCTCCTTCCCCTCATCTCGCACCCTCTCTCCCCCTCCCCCTCTCCCCTCCCCCTCTTTCCCCCTCCCCCCTCTACTTCCCTCTCTCTCCCTCCCTCTCGCTCCCCCCTCTAACTCTCCCCCCCTCCTCTCTCTTGTATTAAAAGCATTCAAAGCACGTTTATGCCCATAAGGATTGAATTAACAATATGATATAGAGGTCTAACAATGGAATTGGTAGGCAAGGCAACATCCCATTAAAATGGCAAGATTTCCTCAAACTGTGTGAATTAAATGTTTACATTGAGAAATTTTGAACTGTAGGTGGAAAAAGATGTACAGAATAAGAAGCTTTATAATGTTTTATTCAAAATGGTTTATATCCAAAGATTGTAGGTCAATTCTTTCTAATGTTAATCTAAAAAAGAATGAAAGCCTGCACGTCGAAATGTCCCTTTTTACGTGTTACCTTATGGAAAATGGAAATTATCTCCTGGAATCGAAGCTGTGTCTTTGATCTCAAGTTTGATACATTAAAACTTTTTGTTGTTATATCATAATGCCATCCTGAAAATTTTATCAAATTCGGTTCAGTGATTTGTGAGACATTAAGCTTCAAAAAGTATTACATGACAAAGTGACATTGTGACACTGTCTTTTATACTATAAGAAGATACACTCAGTTATAGCTGGACTCAGTACCAGATACAGAGTAGCAAAATATATAAATCAGACATTTTGTTTTTTGTAGCAATATCTGGATGCACCAGAGAGTGAATTACTTTTAAAAACTAAGGAGTTTGTTGTCAAATATAAATCAGATGTTTCAGAGGACTTAGTAGAAGAAATGAGTCATTTAAAGGTTATCCATAAAGCTAACTTTGGTGTTAATGCATTAAATCCTTTTGTTTTTTAAACAAACTGCATGAATTAAAGCCCCATTCAATTTTTCCAAATGTTTCTGCTCTTCACATTTTCCGCATAATTTCAGTAACAGTTGCAGAAGGGGAAAGTCTTTTAAAAAGCTCAAACAGATAAAAAACTATCTACCATTGGCCAAGATCGACTGAATGATTTGGGAACTCTTGTGATTGAAAGCCAATTGGACCATACTTTAAGTGTCAGCAAAATTATTGATCACTTTGCCTGACTGAAACCAAGAAAAGTGCATTTTTAAAGATCAAAATTATCCTGTAAATTAAAATATCTGTCTCAAAGATGAAAAAACCATTGCTGTATTTGATAACATAAAACTTTAAACATGATTATGTTCAACTATTTGTATATTATTAGTCTGTAAAATAATAAAATTGTAAATTTACTCGGACTTTCTATTATTTTTCTATGAAGTGCAACTGTAAATATACCGCTATTTCATTCACAAAACAAATATCATTTTCAGTGAATGCACATAATTATGCCCATTTATGTAATATCTTTGAATGAATTCTTATTTATAGTTATATGAGAACATGTTAGTATCCTTGAAATCAAGGCGAAGTTCATTAAATTGAATTAATCATATCATTGATTTCAATAGTTTTCTTTAAATAACAATTACTTGGAGCAACATTTAAGTGTATCTGGGACAGTAATTAAGTAAATTTATTATTGCTTGGTTGTGATATATTCATTTTGTTAAAAATCTAAATAGAAAATCAAAATTTATATTTTTAAAAAGTCGCTGAAGAATATTGACCATAGGTTTCATAGGTGTTGCAGGAATTCATAATTCCTTTTGTTTTATAATTTTAAAAATGTTATTATTTCTTGGGGGGGGTAAGGTTGTTTTCCCCTGGGTCTGTTCTGGCTCTCGGAGGCCCTGGTCTTGGACCTACATGAGCAAAAATAGGGTATGCTTGTCTGTAAGCAAACATTTTACAGCACTCTTCAGGCATGTTCGACAGATAAAAGGTTATTAGATATATGACTATATTTGAGTAAATTTGATGCTGGTAAGCTCCCATTTATACCTAAACATGTATTATTGTGGTTAATACCATTCTTCCAGATTATTCAGTTAATACTACTGTTCTTAGAACGTAAGCCGCTGTCTAATTTCAGCTGCTTTGTCAATATCTCCTGTAAAATGCTATTTCATAATTACAGCAATAATTTATTTGGGAAGTGGCCTTGGCCACTTAGAATCCCTAATATCATACTCTGAAAGATCTAACAACCAACTATATTATAGGAATAAATTCCAAGAATCACAGTTGCTGTAAAACTTGTGAAACATAAATTTATATTGTGTGGGGTGAACTTAAATAAAAATGGATATGTTAAATTACATATGGGTTCACAAGGAAAATCTTCAAGTTGTGGAAAGACTCTTAATACTGTTAGTGCTCGAGGATCTTTAAAACAAAGCAGGTGGCTGTGGTGCTGTGATTTTTTAAGTTGCCTAAATCAAACCCTACATCTCTCAATTTCAATTTTGATACTCAAGACACGAGTGCTAAAGTGATAAATAAATGAATAACTGTTTGAGTGTTGTTATTTTTTGTGCATGATGATCAATTCAAATTAATTGATGTTCTAGGGTTATTAAAACTGTCTAAATCATTTTGAATAACCCCATAATTTTCCATAGGCATCCTTTTTGATAATATTCTCCCAATTTAAAGTTTTAATTTTTTTGTCAAATACCAGTCAAGTATGTTAACTATTTTTGATTCAGGGTGATTTTTAGCAGACAAAGGCCACGTCAAATGCTTAGTTGGTCCCCTTGTGGGTGCATCTATCTAAAGAAAAGTAATACTGAAAAGAGGTTGAGAAACTGCCTTTAAAATGCAATCCTAAATATTTTTCTTGATAAAATTATTATTAACAGCATCAATATATTATAGTGATGTAATACTGTATCATAAAAATACCAAATGTATCCAAGGAAATTTTTAAAATTATTCTTTGTATAATTTTCAAACAGTAATTTCATAATACTTACAAACAAAGTGATTAGAGATAAGACTTGAAACATTGATTCGTTTTGTCTGAATCCTAATTTGAAATTTGCCAAAAGTTATTCTATTCAAAGTGAAACTGGTAAGTTAAATGAAATATCATTATCACCTCCCGCTCTGCCTCTTCAATTGCTCTTTTCAAGCGATACTTCTCAAGGATCTCGGCTCGGCGCCTGCGTTCCTCCTCTCTCTTGCGCTGTCTCTCTTCTTCCCTTGCTTTAGCATCCTCTCTCCTCTGAAGGGCCTCTACCTCCTTCCTGCGCTTCTCCTCCTCCTGCCGCTCTCTCCTCTGCAGTGACAGCAACAAGATACGCTCCTTACGCCTTTCCATCTCATCTAGAGCCCCCTGCAATTAAATACAGAAAATGGCTATGTCACAACAATAATATTTTCATCAACATAAAGTAAGTTCTTATCTTATAATGAGACTATTAACTTTGACTACAAAAATAAACCATAAATATTAGCTATTGTGACAGATGGGAGAAACTTTTTTATCTTTCATTTTTATCAATAAGTGCAGCTTTATTGTGCTTATTAAACTCAACATATAAAATACAATTAGATAATCAAGGCAAAGTTCTCATTTGACTTCAAATAAATATTTTCACCTAAAAAGTACCAAGATCATTTATGTCAATACAGTCAACTTTGGTTACAACGAATCTTCAGGGAAGTCCTGAAAAAATCCGATATTGTTTCACCATTTTCAATAATTGCTTGAAATTCGTCAGGAAACTTTATAGCTGCATCTTTATCAGTACTTGCTGATTCACCTGTAAAACGAATATTTGAGCAGCATTTAAAATTTTGAAACCAACCGGAAATGGCATGAAATGTTTCTGAAGAATCTCCATCCTCTTCTTGCTTTACACATTCAAACAGGGAAAGTGCTTTACTGCAAATTATTGCTTGACTAAGGGGCATGTGTTCATTAGAACGCTTAGAATCAATCCACAACACTAGCAGTTTCTCCATTTTTTCAAGCATATTACTAACAATAAGTGAACGTGTAAGTTTCTTCGCAGTTCTGCACTGGTTGCTTCAATGGAACTTTTTATTTTGTCTTTATTTAACAAAATTGTATGAATTGTAGAAGTTGTGAAGTTCAACTTACGTGCAATATTGCTCTGATGCTCACTTTGTTCAAAACACTGGATCACTTTAAGTTTTTCCTCAAGATATATGTTTTCCTTGATAATTTAGGATTATTTTCTATACTTTGATTACTCAACTTTCTCCTTTCTGCCATGATCAATCAATTTCCTGAAATTATTTCCCCCTATTTACTGTTTAAATGTTATTTTGCCATAGATACTGTATTTACACATGTATCCAGCGCACATTTTTTGCTGAAATGCCAGGGAAAAAGGGGATGCACATCTTACACGAGGATTTCTGAACAGATTACATAAATTGTGAGTATCGATAGTAAATTCTCTGCAATATGCTTGTGTCTACGTTTATATTCGTAAAAGAAGTCGAATTCTACGAAGTATATGCGTATTTATGCGACCAAGCAAATGTGTAAGTTACGCCCGTGCTACAGGCAAAAACTTGCAAAAGTAGGCAGAAAGAATACACCGACTAACTGATAACTATAATCCAATGACTACTGAGGGTTTGCTGGCTTGAAAATAGGTAGGTTCAAGTATGGTCCTTTTCCCTCATCCACTTCAAGGAATTCAGTGTTGAAATTTTGTTACGAATGAAACATTTCATCATTCAAAAGGAAGATGGAAATCCACATCTCAAGTGTTTGGACTCGTTTGTTCGTAACCTTTCAATATTTATTCACGAGATGGTGATGCTCAACATCTGTTCATAATAATACGTCAAAAACAGAAGCAGGGACGAAGCTGCGTAATAATACAACAAAAACAGTTAAGGGGTTAACAAAAGAGGACTATCGGTGAGGAGATTTCTGCTAGTACCGTCATAAAGAGATCATCCAATAAACTGAGTCAAGAAGAAGGGAGAAGATGCCTAACTTGAGCAGAACTTGTTTCAGGGAGTGGGAATTGGTGACAAAAAAAGAACATTCTGGCTCAAATTAATTTCTTCCCTCCGAACCGGCCCAAAAATAGGAGTTCACGGGTTACATGAGTAAATACAGTATTAAACAAAGTACTGCAAATATGTCATTGGAACTGATTACATGAAAACAGCTTTCCTTTATGTTTTTAAGCAAACAAAAGCCAGCAAAAATGCACACCGTGAACAGTATTTTCATTTTGCAGTACATACCATACATACAGTATTTATTTTATTAAAAAATACATAAAAATGTTTACCACGAGATTCCAATTGTGCTAAACAAACATGCGCTAAAGGAGGCATGACTGTATTCGGATGTATCATATTTGAAACGTTTCGCTTTCTGAATTATTGGAATGATCGTAATCTTCCCGTTAAATTTTAACGGGCAATTATACTAGGTATGTAAAATTATTTACATTAAATGTTTTACTTTTCAAATAGTAATATAAATTTAGGCCAGGTATGGTAATTTATTTACATTACAAGTTTTATTTTTCAAATAGTAATATAAATTTAGGGCTAGGGCTGTTCTTCCATATCGTCCCTTCTATCTTTTGGACCTATATTATAGTATAGGTATAGGGAAAGTATAGGTTAGAACAATATGTTGCCTTTTCACAGGTTTCTTGCTTACAAGGCATAAAAGTAAACATTTCAGAAAGACAATTACACAAGAAGTAAAGCTGGATTTGGCAAAAGTGATGTGATAGGAAATAAAATTATCGTAATATTTAAATTTAATACGCTTGGAAACATTGTTTACAAACAAATTTTTGTTAATTGTTAAGAAAAAGTGAAAAAGTATTCTTTATAGGTAATTTTCAGTTTTTCGTAAACTAAAATGTTTTTGTATATCTCGCATATGGCATAGAATTGGCAGCAAAAGTAGATTCACTAAATCCATTGAAATTGAACAGGTACTTACACTAGTTATCATATGTATTCTTATGGGGAATAGATTTTTCGCCTAATGCAGTATTTTTAATGAACACATCAACTGCATTAATCGAGGACTACATGCATAGAATTTGAAATGTAATTATAGTGTTGATGTATAATCATATTAAATATAATTAAAATTTTAAAAAATATTTATTATAATGATCAAACTAGAAAAAACGATATGATAAAAAACAGACTGGTTGATAACTCTATTTACATGAAACAATAGCATGGCATGGCTTATACACAGGGACAATTATATGACAGAAAATATGGTATCTTTATTCATGATTGGTGAATGAAATTTTTTGATGGTTTATGGATGCAAACTTGCATCTTTCTCTATTATAAATGTATCTTTGTGTGACGATAAAGTAAAGTATTAAGAAAATAAAGTTTTTTCCTAATTTTTCTTAACTTGATCCAATATTCCAGAGGTTTTCAACATTTTTTTTACTGGCGTACCCCTTAGGGCATTTTTCTAATGATTGCATACCCCTTAGAACATTTTTTTAAATGTTCACATATCCCTTAGTTCCATTAAAAGTGATAATGAATGAATAACACTTGTATTAAGATAATTAATGTTTATAATACTAAAATTCAGTTTTTGCATTATTTTGTTTTATAACATTCTGCTTAGTCGTAACATTGCAACTTTTGATTAAAAAGTCATGTAAGAAAGATGAATTAAAAAGAAAATTATAACCTTGAACATTTTCGCATATTCCTTCAACACACTTGATGAACCCCAAGGGGTATGCATATCCTCGGTTGAAAACACCTGCAATATCCTGTATATAATTTCCTAAGTGTCCACCCGTTCATCCATCTGTCACCCTCTATATCTCAAAAATCATGTGCTGTAGAGCAGGGATGGCAAATGATTTTGGAGTGGCGTGACAGGAAAGTAATGTGAACCATCAGAATTTTTTTTCACGTGCCACTAGTTTACTCCCTCTCTAAGGAACTCCATACGTATTTTATACAGAAAATACAAGCTTATGCGTGCCAAGTAAAATCACGTGTGCCACATATTTGCCTTCCTTGCTGTAGAGAAATGCAGCAAATGCAATTTTGTGTCTACTAGCTAGGTGATCAACAGAAAACTATTTTCCTTTTCATTCACCATCTTGAAACAAAATGGCAGCTTTTTAAAATATTTAAAAATCCATATTTCCAAAACCATAAGTTGGAGAAAAATACTTTTTGAATATTATTTTCAGCTTAGCAAGTCTAACTGCAAGACACATCGCACAAAGGTCTCTGGATTGAGTGAAGAAGGCAGAAGGCATGGTTCACAAACATAGCAGCTAGGGGCACTGTCTCTAGTTCTTCATTAATTGGTTAAAATACCAAGAGCTTTTACTGTACTCACTGGATCCAATCCTTCGGGTGTGACGCCAACAACCAAACCAACTGACTCTGCACGTCCTCCCACTTGCACATCCTCTCCTGAAGAGGTACCAGCAGGTCCTTTTCCAGATTCCTCATCTTCTGACCGAGATTCACCTTCAGAGCCACACCCTACCTGCTCAAAATATCATAGTGAACATTGCAAGTTAGTGAAAATGACAAATTTAAACAAGCATATTCCCATTAGTTAAAAATAATATCATTAGGATAGTATGTCAAGATATGTAAATGGACATAAAATGTTTAAGTTTAGAAATACAAATTGTATTATATCTATTAAAACAAATCTGAATCATGGCAAATTGAAATATCAGCTATTTGCAGAATAAATTTTATTTATTTTTTAATATTTGTTTTCATTATCTTTTAAACAGCATATGAATAGTATTTTACAAAGAGTTTTTTAAACAGTAACAAAGGCAATTGCAGATGTCCATACCCAAACAGGATTTGAACTTGTGAGAGTATTATAGGCAAACATGCTAGGCAAGATGATGACAAAATGGAAATACTAACCTCATCACTATATTTTCCACTATTGATCGGCCGTAAGGCTGAGGCAGGTGATGAAGAGGATGCCAGGATGACATTCGGCTGAGGTCTTCTACGGAGATGAGGTTTGGGTCGCCTAGGAGCATCACCATCAAGAGAAATATAAAAACCCTTCTCTGGAGTGACACCATCACGTAAGCTCTCAGTATGAAGAGAAGACGAGGACTCCTTTGGACCATGTGGCCATGGAGATGTCCCACTTTCTGCAGCACCATCCACCCTATCAAAGAGCAAGGAGATGGCAACCCTTGAAGATGACTTTACCAATCACTTGGATATAATAAAAGGCATCTCATTGTATATGTTAAGCTGGCGGTCATGACTCTGGTGATGAATTATGGCTTAATGCGAATAACTTGAGAACAGAAAGTACAATTTCAATGATTCTTTTGCAATATAGTGGGATCAACCCCTTGGACACTTTAAAATGCCACTGACTATCATTAGATAATGGGTTTGGTTACAGAAGCATATTAATCCTTTGCATTTTAAAATCACTTATTGTTAGAATCATCATAGGAATTCAGGACTAGAAATAAAGAATGCCTAAAAGAAGTAAATTTCATTTTCCTGTTAGTGATTTTGGATGTGTTGAATTGGTCCACAAATTAGTTTTTAACACAAAAATTTGATTTTTGCTGTCAAGGTCATTTGCGCTGCTGTCAGTATTGTGTAATTACATATGATTGCCTGAGATTATAAATTTGTGTCCCATATGTCCACATTTCATGAAATTTCTACTCTTTTTTTAAGTTTAAATAAAGTAACAGTAACGAAAATAAAATAAATATTCCATTATTCATTGATATTGTGTTCCAATGACAGATACAGAGATTAAAATCGCTGAATTATTAAAAAGAATTTGAGTACATTGTCTGCAAAAGCTGAATAAGTTTTTAATCTTTGATTAAAAACAGAAATATTATAGTATAGGTATAGGGAAAGTATAGGTTAGGACAATACATTGCCTTTTCACAGTTTTCTTGCTTATCTACTATAATATATTTTGAAGGGTGTGTTTGTTGGTTTGTGTGTTTGTTCATGGAACTCCTCCTAAACAATAAAAACTAGAATAACCAAATTTGGTATGATTCTTCCTTACATCCTAACTTAGTGAATGGTCAAGGTTTGGTCAACCAGGATTAATCAGTGCTGCCAATATAGGGGATTAACATTTTTCCATAAGATAACACGTATGAATCCATTTCTTGACTTGCAAAGTATTCTTCCTTCAAGCATCAAAATACGCACTAAATATGGACCGATTTTTTTCGTTTTCACTTTATTCAATGAATAAAACTTTCTACTATCTTATTCCTGCAATTTTTACATGTTACATGGTCGAAGTTTTCAGAAATATGCAATTTGTTTAGAAATTTCGGGGATTTTTCGTACTCTTTCTGGGCGTTGCGAAGGCAGCCATCATTGTTACCTCTGATTCAATTACCTTCAATGAAGCTTACAAATAGACATAAGTTTAGCATTATTCGCTTTGCACTTTTGTTTAAGCAATGAAATGATCGATGTAGCAACGTCAATCTTTATAAATAGATACTGATGATTATTATGGAAACTGCATGTGAGAAGCATTTATAATGATTGACGAAAGCAATTGAACCTTCTTTCCTCTATTGAATACAGGAATCTTACATACATAACATCAATATTATTCTTAAAAGTATCAATAATATATTCATACCCTTCGTATGATGAACATTAACATGAATTTTATTCTGATTATTAAAGTAGCTGCACAATGTTAGATTAAACTCTAAGAAAAAGACCAAAACTTCAATTAAAACCAATAAACAACGAACTAAAGGACTGTAAGATCAAGTCGCGAAGCTAAGAAATAATCAGATAAATGAAGGAAAAGAACAACTGAGAAAGGGACTGGCAGATCACATCGTAATCACATCACATCAATCAGCAGAATATTTCTTTGAATACTATCTGAACAAAAACAAATCAATTTATTTCAACATTGTAAACTGTTCCCTTGACGATTGAATGGATTGTTGTATTGGAGATGCATATTAACAAAAAATTAACTAATTGTTTATCGTAGAAACTGTTACAATAAGTTTTAAATTGATTTTTGCTTTGAAATATATGTACTTGAGTCAATTCAGTACAACTTCCACTTTACATACTGTAAATTCCAAAGTAACTCCTTTTATAATAGGAATGCTAGCCTAAAATTAATTCATTCTGTAAAGTGAATAAATAAAGTTCTTTCTTTAAACTATGATAGCCACTGTTATGAGATTTAAATGGATTATAAGCCTTAGAACTTACTATGTATTAAATAAGCACCAAAATTCCTTTTATAAAAACAAATCAATTCATTAAAAGATCCATTGTTGTTTCTTCGAAAATTGCCTGTTAATGGTTTTAAATGTCCTTTTAATTTTAATTGAATTTTAATTTATATTCGTTTCCAAACTTTGGCCATTGTTACGAAATTAATTCTAGGAATAACAATATAAATTCGTAAGCATGTATGGTTTACAAAGAATTTAATGTAAGAATGCTTTTTATTTCCAATTTTTCTAAAATGACACTGTTGATACTTAAAACATTTTATATTTACGTTAATATACTTATTTTCCACAAAACACGCCAATCTCTCCCCTTCCTTCCTTCCTCTCTCTCTCTCGTATTGAAGCACTCAAGGCACGCTTATTCCCAGAAGGATGTATACAATAATAGTAATTTAAGGTGTAACAATGATAATGGTCGACATAGCAACATCATGTTAAAATGGCGAGATTTCCACAAAATATGAAAATTAAATGTTTAACATGGAATATTTCGAACTGTGGGCAAAAAAAGACGAACGGAATAAGAAACTTCATAAATTTTTCTTCGAAATGGTTCAAATCCGAAGGTCGTCTGTTAATTTCTTCTAATTTTAATTTCCAAATGGATAAAAGCCTGCACGTCGAAAAATCGCATTTTACATGTTAAGTAATGTGAAATGGAAATGCCTCTCTTGGAGAGGAACCAAGGAATTTTTTTGCGATTTAAATTCGTCATCACCTGAAAAAGTGTTAATCAGGCATTCCTACCAAATTTCGAGTTTCTATCATTATTATTTCTCGAGTTATTAGCATTTGCATAGAGTGACCAACCAACAGACGACGTCTATTATTATATTAAATAATTGGTTTTTTTGATTTCCGTCAACTATCTCCTTAAAAACGTCATTATTGGTAGTCTTTGTGAGGACCAAAGTTGTAGAGAATAATATTTCTTCCAAGTTTTGTTTGAAACCATTTGCATAGCGTCACCAACCAACCAACCAACAGACGATGGCTATTATTATATTAAATTGTTAAGAAAATCTAATTGTAATTTAAAAAGTATCTACTATATATTTTAAAGAGTTTGTATGTTGTGCTGTTGAAATTCAATGGGAAATTCTGCTAGTAAGGCATAAAAGTAAACATTTCATAAAGACAATTACACAAGAAATGAAGCTGGATTTAGCAAAAGTGATATGATAGGAAATAAAATTATCGTAATATTTGAATTTAATAGGCTTGGAAATGGATTGTTTACAAACAAATTTGGTTAATTGTTAAGAAAAGTATTCTTTATAGGTGATTTTCAGTTTTTCGTAAACTAAAATGTTTTTCTATATTTAGCTTATGCCCTAGAATTGGCAACGAAAGTAGATTCACTAAACCCATTGAAATTGAACAGGCACTTACACTAGTATTTTAATAAAAATAGAAAAAAGTTATTTTCTAACGTGAAACTGGTGGAACTTAAGATCTCCGAGTAAAGAACAAAATTTCTGGTATACACCAACACGACTCTATGTTCAATAAACCTGGGTGTATTAAGGAAGATAATAAATATATGGTTTTATATATGACATGTATATATGTTTTATTTAAACGATATATGTATATTCTGGCAGGAAACAGTAACATCAAGAAATCTGAAAAAAATGACAAATTTTTTTAATAGAAATACCGTATTTGACCGAATATACCCCCTCCGAATATAGCCCCCCTACCCATTTTTCTCACACAAATCTAGAAAATATTTTAATACCCTGAAAGGACATGATCATTTTTAGGACTTTAATGTCATGAAACATGTTGTATAATTTGAAGAAATATCAAACTTGCACTCATTTAATAAAAAAGTACCAATGAGCGAGTGATAAAACGCCATGCTAATTGGAATTTTAAGGTTTTCAGATTTGTACCTCAGAATTCAGAGGGTATACTAACGAAAGAGATATTTGACAAGGAAATGACCAAAAATACATTTTTAGGGAGTAAAAATAAACTTTAAAAAGTCGAAATAACATACTAATTAATGCAGCAATATTAGCAAGTTGAAATAACATACCAATTTATGCAGCAATATAAATTCGCACTTTGCTCATATATCGATGCGCAATGCTAATCTATCTTTCGTTTGTGTAATTAACAATTGGAGCTTAGCCAGGCAATTAGTCCATTCTCGGGTAAGGTTAATTTTATTAGTATTACCGTATTTGCTCGTGTAAGCTGCGCACCTTTCTTCCCAAAACGCCGGTGGAAAAAAGGGGGTGCGGTCTTACACGAATTCTTTTATTTGCCCCTCACCTTTTTTCCCAAAATGTCGTTTCGGTAAACAAATATACGTTAAGCTAGCACCCATGCCGCATCTATTATTCTATTTCTAAATTTCGGTGTATTTAGTCATTTATTCATTGTATAAAAATTTAAAATGAGTTTTAAGTTTATTAACGGGTGCTCCCCAAACTCGACGGCTTTCTGCTGCAATCCTCACGGAGGCCACGGCGCATGCGCGACCAGTTTGGGTCGGTGGGGGTTTTGTTCTCACGGCAGACGACGCCTACCATGTTCAGATACAGCATGCTTCCTTTATTCTATGATACGTCTATGAAAGTCATAGCCACCGTAATGATCACTGAATGATCACGGATCATAATTTTAGTTCGCCAAAAAAATGACGACCGATACGGTAGGGATCAGTGACCATATGGCTGGAAAATTACGTCCAGCAGAATGATCGCTTCCGGAGCGATTTCTGCCGAACATGACCAATATGACGACAAAAACAGTTAAGTGTTTAACAAAAGAGGACTACCGAGGAGATTTCTGCTAGTACCGATATAAAGAGATCACCCAATAAATTCGTCACGTAGGAGTGTGAAGATGCTTAACTTGAGCGTAGCATTTTTGAGAAATAGGAAATGGTGATTTAAAAAACCCTTTTTCGGCTCAAATTTTTTTCCCTAGAGCTGGCCCAAAAACCGGGGTGCGTGGGATACACGGGGGCGCGGCTTACACGAGCAAATACGGTAAAACTTGCAATTTGACGATAATGAGAACGATCAGGTAATTGAAAAATCCTTCCTATATGGTGACGTCAGTCAGCCTTGCAAATAAATATTCGCAACCCGAGTAGTTTAGTCTTACAATGGATAGAAACACTTACTGACTCGAATGAAATTCATCATTATTGAAGCTTTGCACACTTATTTGTACCCACCTAATTTTTAGTGCCCGAAAACAGCCTCCCCCCTCAACTTTTGCACTTCACTTTTGGCCAAAAACAGGGAGGCTATATTCGGTCAAATACGGTACCTCTGTTATGAAAAATTTTATAGTGATTGATTTATGCATGTCCTTTTCTAAAACATCCATTGTGGTGCATGCAAACTACAGTAAACCCTCGATTTAACAGACTTCGGTTTAGCGGACTTTGGATTTAATGGACAAAATCTGCCAGATCCGAGTTTTGTGCAAATTTCAGGCAATAATGGACTTCGCCCCAAATAGCAGGGCTTTGTTTGGTGAATCAGTCCGGTCAATAAAGTACATTGTAATGTACAGTGTACTCAATACAGCTAACTCAAACAAAGTGGCTAACTCAGTTTTTTTGTTTGAGTTCTCTCTGTGCATAAAGCATCGTCTCACATCCATGTGAATTAACCTTTACAAGTGTTAGTGTTTGGGATATTTTGTAACAAAAAGTTTAAATATTTAATCAACCATGGCTTCAAAGGGGAGCGAAAAAAGAAAAAGAGTAAATATGAGTGTAAAGCAAAAGTAGGTTTTCTCATGTATGTGTTTTTGGGCTCAAAAAATCCTATTTGCCATTTAACGGACATTCAGCTTTAACGGGCATCCCTTGCCGCCTATTAGTGCATTAAATTGAGGGTTTAATGTATGATGATTCTGATTGGCTTGCAAATAGAGAATAATTTAATGGCTAACTTACAACAAGAAATAAAAGAGGAATCCCAAACTTATTCACCTGATCAGTCATACTACAATTCTAGATAAACTTATTGAAGAATTTCAAGTATGGTTTTCTGACTTGTGTAAAATTGAGCAAATTGAAATGGAAACCATATCACTTCAAAATGACATTCAATTAAGTTGTGAATTTTTGAAAAATCGGTCTACCTTTTGGAGCAAGTTTTCGGAAACTCAATACCCAATGTAACTAAAACTGTTGGAGGAATCTGAAAACTGTTACCATTGGAAAATGTTTGATTGCACACAATGATTAATTCCATTGTCAGAACACCAATAGAAACTAATGACTGTATGCTATAATGTAAAATTTTACAATTTTTTTTATTAGGTAAATAAACGCGGGATCCAAAATGAACCTCAAATAGTAAATATGTCACTATTTTTGTTCTGTAATGCGAAGGTTAAGTTTGAGTGTTTGGTAGAATTCCCATTGGAGTTATGCTGTGCAGAAACTCGGGAAGATATAGTGTGTTATCATCTTCATTGTCTTGTATAGAATCGATGCTAATATATTCTCCTGATTTCCAAGTTAACTTTTCCAAAACCTTTTCATTAAGTTCCAATGAATCTTCATTTTTATTGCAGATGATTGATTTTAAATAGGAAAATGTATAGAATGAAGATATTTATTTACCGAACAGGAAGTCAAAATAATCTGATTCCTCAGAAAAGCAATTCCCTGGTATTTCTACTGAGTCTCCTAACTCTCCATTACCAAGCTTGAGAAGCAAATCTGCAAAATCTTTTTCATTTGGTTTTGCTCTCGTATATTCTTTCAGTTTTAGTAATCTAAACTGTGGCCATATATTGCTTCTGCTAATACAATATTTCTCCTCTCAATGCTCTCGGAATAACAGGTAGGAGCTGACTAATATCACCTCTCATTAATATGACTTTCCCTCCAAGAATTGAATTATTATTCATTAAATCTTTAAGTAATCGCTCTTCCACCAATACTTGTAATAAATTAGTATCCCAAAACCTACGACTCTTTGTTGGAAATAGGCGAAAACGCATCTGCTTACTGCATGCTTTTCCATCCCGTGGGCTCCCACATTTTCATACAACTTTTTTTTTATTCATTCGTATTATAAAAGCTGCCACAGTTATTGATACGGGGTCTTTCTTAAAAACATATTTCAACTATTTTGAAATTTTCCTTTGCTGCATGTACCCTTCTAAATTACCATATTTACTCGCATATAAGCCACACTTTTTTTTTCTAAATTTTTATTTGAAAAATTAGGGTGCGGCTTATGCGTGAATACAAAGGAAAAACATTCTTAAAGTGAGATATTCTCACATTACGATCACAATTTTCACATTTACGTCATTTTCGATTAGAAGTCGTAAGACATACAGTAATCCCTCGCCATTCGTGAAATTTGCATATCCGCGATTTTCATTTTGAGTACCTGTCTTTTCATTCGCGAGGCAGAAATTCGCGTATCCATGAATGATCGCTAAAGTACCAATCACTCCGTGACATTTTTTTTAAAACTTCTTTCTTTCTCAATGTCTCGTAGTCACCACGGTAGTGTACGCACGCAGTTCCTTGCCTAGTTCATGAATTTATTGTGCCATTATCGTTATTTTACTGTTTACATTCGCATTTTCCACACAATGCAACAGCGCACTCAGTGTGCCAAGGGACCAGTTGCGTGAAATTTTTTGACAAGCACGCATTGAAATATGCGGTAGGGAAATTTTCGATTATTCTTTATGCATAGTTTTCCTTTGTTTGCAGTGGCCACGTAATAGGGGAAGATGCAACTCACAAATCTCATGCGTATGCACCCGGGCAGAGTCAGCTGAGAAAATCGAAAATCGACACTTTAATGCACTCGTAGCTTCAATTATTCTACACCATAACTTTTCAATTGGACAACAAATAAGAAAATTTCCGGAGCCTTCAATTGTAACCATATTTTTGAGTACAAAACGCAGCTTATATCGAGGGAAGTTTTTTTTTCTATTTTCAATGTTGAAAAACCCTGGGTGCGACTTATATGCGGCAGTGGCTTATATGCGAGTAAATATGGTAAATAGGGAAAAAGTTTCTTGCAGACTAACTTTTTCACGTTTGTATAGGAATTTCATAAAGTTTATATATTTTTCATAATTGTTATTCAGAATCACTACAGAAATCACATTTTAAAAATGGTCACTTTTTGATCAATAGAAGTCGAGATATGATGATGTATGTTTTAAAAAAATGATATATGTAAATTACAAATTTGAAGAAAATTAAAACATATGTAAACAGATTCAGCATGAAATTTACTATAAGAAAATGCCACAATTTCAATTAAACCGAACTACTGCAAAAATAACACTTTCTGAAACAGACAGAGTCCCCTGAAGATAAGCATATTATTATGACAGACTGTATTATGAAAGAATATAAAAGCTAAAAATTACAATAACTGGGCAGTTTTTGGTTAATAACAAGCATCTGTTATAAGTATTCTCAACTGCTATCAACCCTGGTTATAACAGACCTATATTGTGCTTCAGTTTTGATAAGTTATCTAAACAAGTATGGCTTGCAAAATAAGCAAGTAATTTCAATAATATATTAAGTAATTAGTCAAAATTGAGTTAATTATCTATTCAATAATGGAATTTAAATTAGGGAAATTTTATCAAGCTCATCAATAAGAATTGCTTACGTAGGTAATGACGAGGCTATATGGCGCCTTTCTGGTTGTGATCCCGGGTGACCAGGTGATGAAATACGATAAGTCCGTGTACCAGAGGAAATGCGCAAGTGAAGGTCTCGTGGAGGACCAGACACTTCACTTGGTTGATTTCCAATGAATGAAATGCTTTGTGGCTCCATGTCATCAACTGAAGGGGTTGGCACTGGTGCATGCACTGCTGATCCACCTTCATGATGCCCAGGCATAGAACACTTCACATCAGGCACAGGCTCCTCCTATGGATTATTTGCTCAGTAACTATAAAGTTTCCAGACAAAATTTAAGGTATGGCAAAAGAAACCTTTTGTCACAATGAAACAATGTACAAACTGTGCAAACAGAGAGTAAGGAATTTATGACATTAGCATAGACTGGGAATTTTTAAGACCTAAAACCATTTTGTAAAAGAGTCAAGATCATAAGCTTCCTTTCTACATGATTTGAGCAATATTTGGATTCAACATACAATTATCATCATTATTCTTCCTCTTGCTTTTTTCCTACCTTTCATTTTTGCTCCAATTATTCATTTACCGTATTTAATCGATTGTAAGCCGACCTTTATTTACCTTTTAACCATCTCAGAAATCGCCACTCAGTTTAGAATCGGTGTAAAAAAAGTAGTCAATGAATTTATGTCCGTAGTTAAATTATAACGCGAGATATAAGTGTATTAAAGTGGAAGTAAACTATCTACCTTAAATGTATGCAAAAAAGAATCAAAATGACTGAACACCTACGAAGAAATAAATTATGTAAATAATACGTGGCACGTCAAAGTCGTAAAAAAACACAGCGATAGTGCTCGTATGCGTAAGAAGCTATATGTACACAATGTTTCATTTTACTCGTGAATTGAAACATTTGCCTTTCCTACCTCCCTCCCCTCCCTTCTCTATCTATCTTGTTCCAGTGTGTCTAGCATGTGCATATTTCCTGAGCGAACCGTTACTTGCTCGTGTCTTAGCGGCATAGCAGCCAACTTGGGAGAATAATTTAAGAATAAAGGTGAAAAGGAATGCCCAGATGATACTAGTGTAGAACTAATGTATGTTATGTAATACGGTGTCCATATCTGATTGACGAGAAACTGCTTTTTTTTACGAGAATAAGATCCGGGGGATAACAAGGTCAAATTACTCTTTCAGTAGAAGTTGTTATGACTAAGTGAATATATAGTATTTTATGTTGCTGTAATTTTAGTTAATACTCTTTATTTAATTACGACCTGTAAATCTGAGGCATTCATACTTGTTGGTATTTTGAAATAAGTACTTTAAAATCAAAATTTTTCCTTGCATGGCCTTGTGAAAAGTGGGGGTCGGTTTACAATCGATTAAATATGGTAATCCTCTCACATAATGAAACAAAATTCCTCTTGATGCCATAGCATTGTCAAATTATAACTAACCACTGAGAAAAATTGTATTACCAATCTTAATTAAAAAGTGGGAAACAATATTGCAAAATATTATGTCCAGTTATTCTTGTCTATGGTTATACACTATGGTAAGTTTTTAGCAATTAAAATTTGAGAAAAATGGTATGTTAAATTTTTTCCACACACCAAAAAATAAGAATCTGCTAAGTTATAAAAAACGTCTAATGCCAGATGACTCATCCCAACCTCTCTTCTAACAGTATACTACCACATGAACTATGCACAAATTGCAGAAAGCAAATCTTTAGGATTTTCTCCCACATACTGAATACCTCGATGTCAGCATTGGAATGTTAATAGAACTGAGCTATCATTTACTTTAAACCAGGATAATCAACCCCTCAACATCAGCATCATTGAAATAAAATCACCTCTAACTGGATAAGAATTGGTTAATTAGAAATTTAAATTTAAAATATTGAATGGGGTAGGAAAAATTAAAAAGTGGATTAAATGCTATTGTAGAACCAATAGTACCCTTTGGTATAGACTGAAGGGTGATGAGGATGATCCTTCATGAGGATGAAGATAGAGAGGCACAGAGGGGCCATTTGTATGCTGCTGCTGATGTCCATGGTCACCTCCACCATTTTGGTGAATGTGTTGCTGCTGTTGTTGGCCAGAGAACAGGCGTCTTTCGATACGTGGTTCCACCATACTTTCAGGAGGGGCAGTGTTTCGATCCTTTTAAAAAAAAACATTAGATTAAAATAATAGTAAACCAGTGAGAATAAATCATTAATTTATAAAAAATAATCAATTACAAATTTAAAAAATCTTCCTTACAATTTGGTTAAAAGCATATCAATGTCTCTTGGTGGGATTAATATTTTAAGAATTAAATAAGTACCCTTTCATCGGCTTAATTTAAAATATTTCTCCAAATTAAAACTCAAGAAAATTATGCAATATGAAAGTGGACTGTATAAGAGAAAATAATTCATAAAATAAAGGAATGCTTACTGCAGCTCTGTAAGACTGGGGCTCTCCTTCCCACATATGTCCTTGCTGAGGATGGACAGATGATTCAAACATTGTCATTGGTCTAGAAGAGCCACCATATAAAACCTGAGGCGGCTGATTTATGCTGATGCTGTAAAGACACAACAATACTAATAATTAAAATGTATCTACTCAATAACAAACTACAAGGTCACAGTTGCTTTCATCTTCAAAAAACACTTCCAAATGAGTTGGAGAAAGTTTTCTCGGGTTTCCAGCTGGGTGGTGTGGAATAATGCTTCCGACGTTTCGGCAACTCTCTCTGCTGCCATCTTCAAGGACAAGTGTCGAGTTAAGTTTTTGGTCCGGTATTTATAAGGGCTGGCCGTGTGGAATAATCAACAGCGACCCATCGTTGGGTCACTATTTTCTCTTATATAAAAGTCATCCACCCCACCACAAGGGAAGGAAACTGAGCTCTGTTATACTAGAACAGGGCTGCTGTTTTCACAGATTTTATTCATTTTTACGGATTTTTTTAACGAAAAACAGATATTTCCATGATTCACAGATATTTATAAGAAAATATTCAGTAGTTATCTGAGATGTTCGCGTATAAAATGCGTTAGACTACTAAGAAATTCCAAGATTATTAATTTTCTATGCGGTTAATATGAATCCTGTAAATAACATACATTCAATGAAATTGTTCCATAAGTACATACGTATCGTAACAAACTTTGGGTGATGAGCAAAAATTCGAACTTATTGTGAGACAACGCAAAAACTAGCTGTTGAACTGGATCGGTAACCTAGGGCATATTTATATTTTTACTTTCTGTACACATAGTATAGGAGAAAGTATTGTCTTTATGAAAAAAAAAATGAATTCGAGATATCAACATACCGTATTTAATCGATTGTAAACCGACCCCCACTTTTCACAAGGCCACGCAAGAAAAAAAATTTGATAGCATTGTGTATGCTGCCAAGGGTAATTTTAATAGTGCATCCACATTTTTTTATCCATGGAAACAGCTAACAGTTGTCTTCACTTATTGTTTTTTTTAAATAAAGACAATTGAAAATGTTTTAAAATTATTCACAAGTTTAGTTGATGATAATTATTCCTGAGGACGCTGATGTCTAGAGCAATCATATTCATTGCTCTGTATGCTGGACATCAGATTTTCTTTAAATGTGCTCTTTGCTTCACCAAATTTGTTCATTTCCACATAACGGAAAACGTGACATAACAGCTGCTGACTTCCAACGAGAAAACCAACTTCAAGATTCTGCCCTTTTCATAGGTCATACACCACAAACTCTTAGAAGAAATCGATATCAGCTTAGTTGACAGAAAAGCTTTTTTTAACAATGTAAGAGATTTTTATGAGATGGCAACAAAAGAGTTGTACTGTCTCTTACCATTGAATTATGTAGTTATGAAGAATTTTTGACCCAACAAATAAAATATCAGAAGATAGGGAAAATGTTGAAATGCTGGCAAATAGATTTTCAAATATTATTGATGAATGTGAAATCCACAATTTCCATTACTTTGCAAACTTGTAAAAGCAATGCTTATACTTCCTCATAGCAATGCTGAAATGGTGAGACTTTTTACCAACTTGAATTCTTATTAAAAGTGCACACAGGTCTGCACTGAATGCTCTGATGCAGTGTTCATTTAGAAAATATCTTGCAGATTTTGAGCCAACAGATGCCATGAGGAAGAAGGCAAGGAAATTAAAGAAGTAGAAATTTTTTCATTTTGTCTAATTTTGTTGAGCTGTTATATTGATACAACTATAGTGAAAATTATTTTATTTAACAATTTCTTAACTAAGGCCTGTCCTGCAAACTAGGCCTATGGCCACTTATTGTTTTCTATGCATTTGTGCTATTTACTGTATATTTAAAACTTTAATACATTGTGTTAAACTTTCTATGCCAATACAGTTGATTTGTAATGCAGGGTAAATTTAAAATTCATAAAAAGTATGATTAAATTTAAGTTACAAGGCATAAACAGTTGTAAATAATATACGATGCAGGTAATGAAAATATTGAAAGTATAAATTTGTACACTTTGTATAAAAAACCAAGATATTACATATTACAGGATTTTACAAGATATTTTGATGTCAGTAGCAGGATTTAGAAAAAAAATTGGTGGAAGCCCTGTACTAGAATGACAGCAACAATCCACTGGTCGGTTGTCCCAGTGTGTGTTAACTGATTGACAACGTGCTACTGCAGAAATGGATTATGTACATTGGTTTACCACAAAATTCAAGTATATTTGATATACCTCTTATTATTTGGAGCTCCCCATCGAGTTAACACAGGGAAGTGCTGCTTTTCAGGATAGGAGAATCCTTCTGGCACCTGGTGATGCTGCTGAAGTGAAAAGGGAGGAGGAACAGGATCCCCACTGTCCCAAGTCCTCCTTCCACCAGCTGGTCCATGCAAGAAGAAGTGATCTCCTTGGTGACTATTTGCTGCCTCTTCACTAATTCCTACATCAAGCTTCTGCTGCTGAATGGCCAGCCGACGTATGTCCGAGCGAACTTCTTGTAGAGCAGCATTAATGCTGTAAGATAATGTAACAACCACCAATACTACCTTTTTCCACCTTTACTTATAATATTGTTATACCATTAATATCATAAATAGCATTTATAACAATCTTTGATCAGATGGAGAAATTTTGAAAAAAGTATCAATTAAATCTTGCTTGAAATAACTTATGTACTCATCGAAGAAGACGATAAGGGAATGGATGATAAATGGCAAAGAAATATTTTAACTCACTGTGAGACTGACTCAGCACTGTCAAGCACCATTGAGGTAGGTCCCTTACTTCTTGCCCAGTTAGACATAGTGGGAGTTTCATTTCCACTTGATCCCTACAATACATATGGAAAAAATCAACATCAATCCTTACAAAGATGGGATAAAGCCAAAAATAAATTAGTATTTACTACTAGAAAGCCCTCAGTTCTACCGCATAAATTTTGAGAAACATAAAAAAATGTCATATGTTGATATTTGCGAATAATGTAATGTAAAATCAAACTCATAGTTTTATTTACGGACAGAAAAAGAATAGTTAATCATCGAGTGAGTATGACAAATCTTTTAGTTACAGTTTATTACAACAACGAAATATATTTTACACAGCTCCCACCCACCCTCCTTTCTCCTATTTCCCTGTATCTATGTACTTCCCGTCCTTTCCTATATATTTGTATTGTAGGAGTAGCCATTATCAAGAAAATCAAACAAGAATGTCTTAATTCGAGTTAACCTTGGAAATTTTCTTGCATGGTTATTTTTTCATTGCTGCTAACATAAACAATCTCACAAACAAATGTTTAATTTCCTTACGTGTGCATGCAATATTTTAAATAGGAAGAAAATGGATTATTTATGATGAAGAAAAAACTTTAAATCGCTATTTCCCTTACGTGCAGGTATATCATTTATTTCTAATACCTACTCCACTGCACGAAACGCACCCATTTGTGATACATTGTACACTTTCCTAACTTGTGTTTGTTTTGTCTTTGTTTAATGATTTATTTAAGATTGTTTAATTTATAAATGTTGTTAAGTTGTTATTTTAGTTGGTTATTATACTGTATTTGACCGAATATAGCCCCCCGTTTTTGGCCAAAAGTGAAGTGCAAAAGTTGAGGGGGGAGGCTATTTTCGGGCACTAAAAATTAGGTGGGTACAAACAAGTGTGCAAAGCTTCAATAGCGATGAATATCATTTGAGTCAGTAAGTGTTTCTATCCATTGTAAGACTAAACTACTCAGGTTGCAAATATTTATTTGCAAGGCTGATTGACATCACCATATAGGAAGGATTTTTCAATTACCTGATCGCTCTCATTATCGTCAAATTGCAAGTTTTAATACCAATAAAATTAACCTTACCCGAGAATGGACTAATTGCCTGGCTAAGCTCCAATTGTTAATTACACAAACGAAAGATATATTAGCATTGCACATCGAAATATGAGCAAAGTGCGAATTTATATTGCTGCATAAATTGGTATGTTATTTCAACTTCCTAATATTGCTGCATTAATTAGTATGTTATTTCCACTTTTTAAAGTTTATTTTTACTACCTGAAAATGTATTTTTGTTCATTTCCTTGTCAAATATCTCTTTCGTTAGTATACCCTCTGAATTCTGAGGTACAAATCTGAAAACCCTAAAATTCCTAATTAGCATGATGTTTTATCACTCGCTAATTGGTACTTTTTTATTAAATGAGTGCAAGTTTGGTATTTCTTCAAATTATACAGTATGTTTCATGACATTAAAGTTCTAAAAATGATGTGCAAAGTTAAGTTTTGCAAATGAGCTGCGATTAATTCCAACTGCAATACCAAATTGTAACGAGACGAAGTTAACCTGTGACCATGCCTGTGGCGCTATATTTTTCAATAGAAGTTCCGTTAGCCTTGATTCTTCTACAGGATACCATTGTAGGCAGATGTTTACAAAGTAACAAATTAGAATGTAAAAAGTAATAGCTTCCGCTATGGGGAGGTGGTCGAATGGCAACAGCGTCGAATGCCGAGTAAACACCTTATCCTTCGCTTATCAGTGTTGCCAATTTGGTGATTTTGTCCCCAGATTTAGTTGGCAGCACTGTCACCTATTTGAATGTAGCAAAGGCAGTGCCTTACTCGGTGTTAGATTAGCCTCAATCGGGAACTCGATCGAGAAGTAGTTTGCTGTAATAAGAGTAAGAGCATAATGGACTCAGTCGAAAGAAAAGGGTCAACAGTGGTGCAAATAAATAAGCACCAGAGAAGGAGCTATGATGCCAACTTCAAGATCACTGTAGCACTGTATGCAGTTGAAAACGGTAATCATGCGGCGGCAGAGAAATACGATGTTGACAGGAAAAGTGTCTGACTTTGGCGTACGCAACTTCCACGACTTCAGAATTGCTCCAAATCGCGACATGCATTTAGGGGTCCTACTCGTGGCAGATTTGAGGAATTGGAACAACGCGTCATAAGTTATGTGCACCAATCACGAGCGGATGCATTGGCAGTGTCCCGCGAGATGATCTGCACAGAAGCCTTGAAGATCGCAGATGAGATGAAAATTCGGAGAGTAGAATTCAAGGCCAGTTCAGGGTGGTTGTGCCGAATGATGAAGAGGATCGGATTTTCCCTCCGTCGCCAAACAACGCTTGCTCAGCGCCTTCCAGCATACTACGAAGAGAAATTGACGGCCTACCAGCGCTATATCATTCATTTGCGACAGGCAGAAGTACCAGCTTGGACAAATGGGGAATGCGGATCAAACGCCTATTTACATGGATATGCCCAGTGCAAAGACTGTGGAAGAGAAGGGGGCAAAATCGGTCCTCATAAAAACAACTGGGAATGAGAAGAATTGCATTACCTGTATGCTAGCTGTAACAGCTAATGGCAGGAAGCTTCCCCCATATGTTGCACTTAAAAGGAAAACACTCCCCAAAGAAAAATTCCCTCCTGGAATCAACATCAGAGCTCAAGAAAAAGGGTGGATGACCAAAAAACTAATGAAAGACTGGGTGAAAGTGATGTGACAGAGGAGACCTGGAGCTCTGCTTAATTTGCCATCATTGCTTATTCTTGATTCATTCAGGGGACATGTTTCTGAGGCTGTGAAGCAAGTAATTAGAATGAGAAATTCCATCTTGCCATCATCCCTGGAGGAACGACCAGCCTACTGCAGCCACTCGATGTGTCCATAAATAAACCCTTTAAAGACAGATTAAAAGTTATTTATGCTGACTGGATGAAGAATGGGAAAAAAGAATACATCCCTTCCGGTAAAGTGAAGTGTCCTTCCCTTACTCTGATGGCCAATTGGGTATTGAGTGCATGGAATGCCATTCCTGAGACAGTGATAATGTCCCATTTTTGCTGGGACAGTCCCATTTTTTTTTATCAAAAAAGCCATTTTGTGCCGTTTTGAAGCCCATCACAAATAAAATTTAGATTATCTGATAGCATATCTTACATTCCTATTAGAAATTAGGGTTATCGGAAACATGGAGGTTATCAAATGAAAAATAAATGTTAATTACAGTCGCAATTGTCAGATTAGGAAACCTCAGGGTCATTGATAAATCTGAGGTAGCAAACTTGGTCTATGCGTATAATATCCTGCCCGGGTTTAACCTAACTTATTCCCTTCAAGTTTCGATGACAACGACGCTAGTTGGATCCTCTTTTGATTATGAGCTTTGTCCTAGTCTGGCATGCTCCACACTGTAAGGAAAGTTCGTATTTGCCTTTTTTGCTATAGATCGTGACAGTGACATATATCCACCATTAAAAAAAATCATGCAAAAATTTTGTTCTGTTTTTTCTTACAATGACGGGAAATGTCCTGTTTTCACCTCATTGGAATATGGTCACCCTATTTAATAGTCAATGTGAAATAAAAGTCATAGATGATTCAAATAAATGAATCAGCTTATCCTTGCATCACTGTGAATGCTCACATTCTCAGTCGGATATCGAAATTCAAGGACCAATCTGAAATGAACAGAAGTTGCAAGAACCCCTATTATCTCAATCCTCATGCTCTCCCAAACCTGGGCAAGGTTTTTCTCATGAGAAAGTGATATGCTCCAGAAAAGACCATGTAATATTGATTTCTGTTACTGAATCAATCTTTAAATAACGTTCCACGAAGTTATGCCGAATGTCGTCTCTAAAAGGATCATGCCTTTGTTTTATCTGAGGAAAACAAAAACCTAGTGGTTTTACCCAGTAATGGAGAAAATATTAAGAACCGGCTCTCTAAAAAAAAAAAAGTAGTAATAAAATTTTTGTAAGGGTGGCAGGATGCCTACATGTCAGGGGCACCAGATCGCTCTAGTTTAGTAACTAGCTAGCATAAGTGTTCGATTCGTAATATACTCCATTTCATACACTGTCGGTAATTGACTAACATGTACTAAAATATACTTGAAAGGACAAAATCAATAAATTTTCATATTTTCTAAAAATTTAACAACTGGCTCACAGGAGACAGCTTCAACTCATCACTGGTTTCATCATAATGTCATACAAGAAGAGCACAAAGTAATAAATATGCAACAGTATGGAGTAAAGATGAGTGATTATCTTTCGGCATGCGGTTGAATGTCTTTTCTTTGCAGCATAAAAGAGTAACTTGAAATGTACTGGGAAATTCGGGATATTAATGATATTCACATGTGGTGGTCTTTGTGAATCGCAAACTAAGTGTTCACTTCAGCTCTGTTCAAATTCGCTGTGTATACTAACTTTTAAGGCCAATTCATTTGTAGAACAGAGAGATAAGACTGTATTGCGGTTTTGCTGCCCAAGTAGCTGATCTTAATAGTTTGATTTTTATGAAAGTTCATTTATTTCGAACCCAGATACTTCGAAGTTGTAATTTTTTGGTCCCTTGAACTTCGAAATAACAGGGTTTTATTGTATATGGCATACCCATCTGGAATACCACAAGTCATGAGAAATATTATTGTCATACCCAGTCAAGTGGTTAAATTAAAGCTAAGCATAGCATTGCATACAGCATCACAACAGTCATAGGGTTAAGAAATGAAGTCCTTTTATTTTAATATTATTTTTTATTTCTTATAGATTTAAAATTCAGTATAATTTAGTGACATTATAAAGAGCAACACTGTAGTTCCCTGGCATTGATAGAGTTTCACTTAAGAAATCAAAATTTTTGTGCTTGAATAAAATGTGTGGAAATTCTATATTCCCGGCAAGGAGAGGTGGGGATTAAAAGCATTAGAGAAGAGATCAGAGAGCATTTTGTGACATCCAACCTGGACTATTTATATGAACTCATAAGAATAAAATTCATCAGTTTACAGGCATGAAGTACTGTATTTACCCAAGTAACACCAAGTACTTAGCTAGTAGTCCATATTCTGATGATTAGATAGATAACCTATTGAATAACCTTGGGTCTACATATGAATGTACACAAGTAATAACATTTCAATAATAGTACCTGAGAAGGAGAGATTGGCCTTGAACGTCTTTGTTGCTGCTGCTCTGCTCTTTCAATATCTCTTAATGAAACCAAATCCTCTGCCTCTGTATTGCCATGTGGAGATGGTCCCTTACCCTGCACAATTAGATAGATTTACAGAGCCTAGATTATCAAAAATTTGAATAAGATAGTTAAGAAAATGTTTCTGTAGCAAAAGTTAAAATTAAACCATTCTAATGTGATTTTTGAGTCAGCTAGAAGAGATGAAATAGCAATTTTCCTAACCATTTGAGAAGAGTATTATATACAAAACATGCTAATACTTCGGGGTATAGAGATTGAAAAGAAAAATAAGGGATATTTATGAGAAATATCAAGACAACTAATACATATACATTTACTGATATAATTTAATAGCAATTTTTTTGAAAGCCCAACTACAGCAAAAGAGGTTATTATCAAAGATACACAGTGATTCTCATGCCCATATTTCGCAGCAAGATAAACCCAACTCTGTGCAACTAGACTACTTAAAGGGAAATTGATTATAGATTAAAATTCTTAGACTTAGAATGGAACCATGATAAAATTAAATGACAAGAATGAGAAAAACAGATATCTGATTTCTTATTGCTACCATCAACTTGTACCAATACAGAATCCTGATATAAGGAGAAAAACTACTAAAGAAGTATTAAAGAATCAGCCAATAAACTTTTAGTTTACCTTGACTACAGCCTGGAGAAATGCAGCCTTGCCAACACGCTGACGTTGTTGTCCAGCAACTACCTCCATGCGCCGCTTCTCTCCCTCTATGTGTCTTCGTTTCTCTTCCATCTTGAGTCGGATGTCATGCAACTGCACTCCAGCCTCAACTCCTCCTGAGGGCTCTCCCTTGCTACCTAATTTTGATCCTACAACAAAATTAATATAAAAATACCATCAAAAATGCTTTTCAGCAAACTGCCCTTACTAACAACATGCTCAAAAGTTTTTATTATACGTTTCACATCATAATATATTCTCATAAACTTACAGGACAAACTGAGAAAGACAATACAAAATACATATATCAGCATATATTTTCAATGTGGGTAAAATTAAATAAATGACTTGCTTTGAATAAAATTTTGGGGAAAATAATGATGAAGAAAATAAACTGGCCTGAGTTTATATTTCAAAATCTGCCTATATTGATTGCATGTAGTATGAAGGCCAAGACTCTACTTATAAAGTTACACTGATTTCATTTTTTAGACTAATCAGAATCAGACAAATTACTGAAGAGACAGTAAACCACACCTTCTTATTACAAATTCTACAGCCTCTCGCTTTATGGAACAGAGATATTAATCCAACTTAAAACTTGGTAACATAAAAATATACTTTAGGTGTAGTAAAAGCTGTCAAGTCACAACTATTTTTAGTGTTTGGCTTTTCCTTTTTATATGCCACAGTTTAAGTTTTCAAAACAATGTTCCTTCTGACAAGGGGACGTTGTCAAGTCGATGTCAAGGATCCGGTTGAAACTTCTTGAGGTGAAACTAGAGACAAAATAAGCGGACACGTGTCCCGGCTTTCTTCCCCATAGGCCCAAGTTCGAGAAACAATGGGCAAAATAGATTTGCACGTAAAACGTATACCGGTATTTAACTCGGACATTTCATAGAGCGCCGTGGCTGCTGTCGCTAAGGCATTACTATTGTTAAACATAAGGTTGGTGGTTCAAATCCCACCATCTGCGAACTTCTTTTTCAATTTTATTTCCGCCTATTTTTTCAAATACCAAGCTGGGTACGTTTCTCAACTTCGTTATTTGTGATTAAATGTTTTTTATAGTATTTACGAGTTAAATAAAATAATTTTTGGTAAACTAGGAACTATTCTTCGGGTTTACCAAAATTAGAAGTAACGCATCGTCGAAGCTTGAAAAACAAAACCGACATTGTTTTTCTATGAAGAAAAGCGAAGTGCAACGCAAAAATAGCCACACCACGCCGATAAATGAGCGTTTCTCACGGTGCCCGTGACGCCAAGCGGGGTGACGCGCATGCTAAAACTCTACATATTTCCCCGCGACAATGTTGTAATACACGTGCTATTGTGGATCGCTCTTACAATTAAAGGCCGCAGATCATCACCAATTCAGTTATTGCCGTTCGCTGCTTTTGCTACGTGCTTCTCTCGCTTTACTCCTTTGATTTGCTTTCTTGATATCGACCTCTGCTCTCCCGGATCACTTACTCTACCGTTAATGACCTCTGTGCTCTTTTTGGATTACGATTTAGCTGTTTGATCGTTCAGTATTGCGATTTTTCGTTTTTTTACGATTATCGTAATATTTTACGAGTCTTGATTACCTCCCTGATTTCGACTTTTGCCTTCATGAACCATTTCGCTTTATCGATGGAGATCAATCCAGTTGCCGGACCCTCCGGAAGTAGCTTTGCACCGGACGATGAAGACGTCGTCAATGCTTCGTTTTTATCAGATAATCACGATAAACAAAATATAACGGGGGCTGTACGATTTTTTATGGGTAAGCAATTTACATTAATATGGCATCTTGTGGCTGTCTTCACCCGCATTCCGAGAAATTCCAGAATGCATGGTATGCATCGAAATTAGCAGACACCAGAAGTGTTTTCATGAACGTTCGGGAGGATTGTTTTCCCCAAGACCTACGCAAACGGAAGTGCATATGTTTCGCAATAAGTTTCGTAAGATGCGCGTGGTGCAAGGAATATCTGTGCTTACCTTGTTTTTACGATAAATACCATCCAAGCCTTTGCCTTAAAAATATTCAGTTGAATGGTTAATAGTGAGAGGACCACCTCTTTTTACCACTGGCAAATAAAAAATGAAAGATTAAAATATGAAAAATTATTTTATTACTATAAAAAATATTTAATCACAAATAACGAAGTTGAGAAACGTACCCAGCTTGGTATTTGAAAAAATAGACGGAAATAAAATTGAAAAAGAAGTTTGCAGATGGTGGGATTTGAACCACCGACCTTATGTTTAACAATGCTAACGCCTTAGCGACCGCAGCCACGGCGCTCTATGAAATGGCCGCGTTAAATACCGGTATACGTTTTACGTGCAAATCTATTTTGCCCATTGTTTCTCGAACTTGGGCCTATGGGGAAGAAAGCCGGGACACATGTCCGCTTATTTTGTCTCTAGTTTCACCTCAAGAAGTTTCAACCAGATCCTTGACATCGACTTGACAACGTCCCCTTATGAGTTCTAAATGTCTCCAATATTCTCCTGAAGAAATAATAGCACACTGACTTACACATCTAAAAGATGCAGGAATCATTCCACACAAAATTTATCACAGCTTGTTCATACATAATTAAATACAAACTTTCAGGTTGAAAGATTTGCACTAAATAATATAGATCAGTGTTTCTCAAACTGTGGGCCGTGGCCCCCTGGGGGCCACAAAATTATTTGAGATGTTAGGTGAAATGCCAAAATATAAAATATTCACGAATAATAAAATTTCATCAGGAAATTTTAGGTAATACTATGTGATAGAAATTATTAACAGTTATATAAAGTAAAGCAACTCGTATTAAAGTATATTATTTTTATTATTTTCCAATTCAAAGGGGGCCGCGACAGTTGAAACTTTGAAAACCACTGGTATAGATAACATTCCATGAATAACACATTGTTAAATGGAAAAAGTGCTAGGAAACAATAGAAGGAATTTAAATAGTTTTTAAGATGTGTCAAGCCACGTGGGAAGAGTTATTGAAGTAGAAAATAAATCATTATTGCATACTAATCAATTAAAACATAAAAATCCTTTATAATGATATTGTTCTCAAACTCAATGACACAGTTAATTGGTTGAAGCTTTCGCAGGTGCTTGTCATGCCGAAAAACATTTATAATTTCAATGAAACAGGTCTGAAATCAATTAGCAGAAACTATTTACACTAATTGGATATGAAAAACTAAAATCTCCCTCTTAGGCAAAAGCTCTCCAGCAAAGAGGTATTGAAAATTCTATATTACCCATCAATACACGATAGTTACAAAAGCAATACAACTCTAACTCCACTACTATAACAAATAAGAATTTTCAAGATTTCTTTATAGTAAGAATGCTTTACCCCAGGGGCCGGCAAGCTATAGCACGCGTGCCAAAAGTGGCACACAAGATGGTTTTGAATGGCACATAAAAGAAGAAATTATAAACAAGATAAATAATTCACATTTTATATATTTATTACTGGTGTGTAGTATTATCAAAGATTTTTGGAAATTTAGTGAACTAATGTCATATTTTATAGCAAGAGTGATCGTTCACCCCTAAAGTCTGCTTATTCTAATACTGTAACACCATTCTCTCATAAATCACGTGTCTGCGCCTCGTTTTCTTTCTTGCTGCCATTGTGACTAATGAACACAAAATATGGAAATTCAGACCCATAATTAAAAATGCATACCATTTTTGCAATGTGATCCTTCTTTAAGTAAACCAGGGGTAATCAATAAAAATTATCATTTAATTAAATTAACACTTATTACTGGCACACGAGACCATATATTGGCGTGAATTTGGCATGCCACTTGTGAAAGGTTGCCAAACCCTGGTCTAACCTGTCAATAACATTTTAAATGGATGATGACAAGAAAGGTAATGCAGAGGATGTAAATAATAGGATATACAGTGAATCCCAGACATAATGGAACAGATTCGGATAACACCAAGACCATGCCCACACATTCTGTCGCTTGAGGCAATATATGAACCACATTTAATTTCGTAAAAACGTTGTTTACTCAGCGCTGATTTGCTGAAGAATTTCTGTGTAAAAAAGATACTATACATCTCAATGTCAACAGAGTGTGAAAATTTTAAAGATGGTCTTTGCAACATGGTTTAAAAAGGGATTAAACCCTATTGTAAACGATTACAAATAATTTGAATAAATTTATATTGTAGTCAAATTTTGGTGCTCCTTTTAAGAGTTTCTTGAGTTGGTCTCCTTGTCATCTAACCTGTCAGCACAACACTGGGTGCCTTCATATGAACTTTCAGAAAGGTCAACAATTGGAAGGTGGCAGCTAAACAATCATGAGCCCCCATGAAATCATCAAAATTTTTAATTTTTGTGTCCTCAAATATTTAACTGTTATGCAATGCCTGCTAATACAGTGCTTAATATAAAACTTTGAATGTATTTTTCCAATTTTTATTAGCATTTTTTTTGGCTTAGATCTAATGGACTCTTGGTTATAGCAGATGACCTTACCCTCCATATAGTCAATTAGATCGAGGGTTCAAAGTACAAAGAAGAATGTCAACAATCTAAACTCAGTTAACATGCATACTATAAGAGACATAAACTTGCCTTCATAGTGCTCTCCATCTGTATCCACCCTTTGGACTTGCTGAAGCCATGTTGTAGTGTTTGGTAGGGCTGCAAAAGTAGTCTTCTTTTCTCGAGTGCTTCCAGCTCGCACCATCGAGCCAGCAAATGTTCCACTCCGCTCGCCACTCTCTGTTACCGGCATGCTTTGAACCTCTTCCCCTGACATAGGTTCCAAAGTTAGTGGCTGAGTAACAGGTTCTGCTGGCATACCTTCAGATGGCCCCTCCCACTCTGGTCGGTGAGGAATAGGCTTACTACGGACACAGGTACTTGTGTCCTCCCGAGATATTGTTGGTGTTGTTGCCCGCCCAGAATGTGGTATAGAAGTCACAGTATCATTCCAGATGTTTAAATTTTCTTTTGATCCACCAAAGTTTTCTATTGTGAGTTGTGAATCATCAGAGATGGAGTTCCGTCTTGATCGTCGTCCAGCATAAAATGACCCTGAGGAAGGGGTGCGTCTAAGGTCTTCCCAGTTGCTGGGCTTACCAGCAGCTGGGAGAGGAGAAGATGCACCATTGGAAGTGTCTGCACCTTCTGAGGCAACCTTACCCAGTGTTGGCACACCCTTACCACGATGAACCACAAAGTCCTCATCATCTTTCCTGTGTTGACACAGAAAACAAAGTCAGTAAGCAATAAAACTGAATAATGTGATGCTAATCTACTCTTGACTTCAAATATCACAATATTTCATTAGTAAAAGATTTGATCATTTCATAATGCAATAGAGTACCCATTATTCAGAAACCCAATTATCCAGGTCAAATGCTTCATTATTTCAGAAATCGAGTTTTTCCTCATGAAAAGGTGAATCCAAATTGCGAGAAAATGCATTTAAGGTAAAATTCAACTAACAGTCAGAACTCATGAATTTCATATGAGCAATTCTTCATTTAAAAGGTAATTATTGTTAACATATTTTTCATTGAGTAAATTTTAAAAAATTTACAATTAATAGATGACATAGGCAACTCTTGTAATCTAATTGTCGAGCGAATCAGATGAACATTTCAGCCATGCAGCATTACTGATTCACTGATTATGGATTTTAATTATTTGAGATTTCAACGGAAATACACGTTTTGAGATCCCTAGAACATGTTTAGACTATTTTCTCGATGTTGTCTGTGTGTATGTGATAGAAATTTTTTGAAAAACCAACAGTTTATTAGATATTTTGATCCCTAGAACACGTTTATACTTTTCAGAATGTCTATGTGATTGTGGGCACTCTAACTCAAAAAGTACTTCCCAAATCATTACCAAATTTCATATATAACACTTTGGTATGAGCACAAAGACCTGATTAGTTTCTGGACAATACCAGTTAACCGGAAGTCGAGGTTTATTCTACACCCGATTCGGTTTTGGCAAAATATCTCCGTTAAAACATCATTATTGAATATACAATTCTATACAAAGGTTATAGAGAATGTAATTTCCTACAACTTTTATTTGAAACAATTTTCCATAGCAGTTATTGTTTAGGAATTATTTATAAATAATCGGTTTCTGTCAAATATCTCCTTTAAAACATCGTTATTGGTAATATTCACGAGGACCAAAGTTGTAGAGAATAATATTTCTTCCAAGTTTTGTTTGAAACAATTTTTCGTAGAACCATCCATTTCGGAGATATTCAACTTTTTTCGTAATTTCCAGTATACAGCGCCACCACCATGTAGTGGTGAATTCTGTAAACATATTCAACATATAATTTACAGCAATAAGGACAACTGTATTCTTTTACGATACAAAATAATAATTTTGTCTCATAATGCTATTCATAATAATTTAAATATCTATACCCCAAATATGGAGAAAGTCATGGATTGGCCACATCAGATTTTTTTATATTTATATTATGAATTAAAAGTGTTACATTGTAGCATTATCTTTACTGTACAATTTTAATTCAATAGAACTTAGTTACCCTTACTGATTGGGAAGAAGACTGATCCAGATTGTAGAAGATTGCACAAAATTGAAAGAATTATACAGACAGTCCTTGACATCCGTACATTCGACTCTGTACAATTCGCTCTTTCGTACATTATAAATTCTCAACCTTAAACTGCCTTTCGTACTCCGAATTCAGACTTTCGTACAACAGCTAACGAACAAACATTTCGGGTTATCGCGTAATGGTGCTAAATTACCAAATTAAAATATGCTATGTAATAATATACGTAGTGTATGTAATGTAAGATATGTGTGTAATGTTTTTTAATATTGTACTGAAATTTTACAAGATTAATACCACTGTAAAGTCGGATAATAATCAATAAATTATTATTATTATTCAGCCTCGGCAACGTTACCATCTTTGTTTGTACGTATAGCAGCGTTTCTTTGTTTGTGCATTTTACCCGTTATTTTATAAACATGAGTGAGAAACGGAAAATTGAAAGTGCTAATACAAGTGAAAAGAAACATAGGACTCATAAACTGAACACGATTGAGACAAAGATGGAAATAATTAGGCGTGCCGAAAGCAGCGAATCTTTAGCTTCAATCGGATGCTCACTGGACTTAAGCCGGTCGAGCGTGTGTTCAATTGTGAATGAGAAGAACAAATATAATAATACAATACGTACTGCAGCATTCTGAATAAACACCACATTTTTTTAAAGAGTAAGGAACCGATCTACGCACACTTCGATGACAGTGGCGATATCCTGTTAGCAGACAGCGAAACAATTTGAGACATAATGATAGTGCAGTTGCTTGGCTTTCTCGCAAATGACAAGTGAACTCAGTGAGATTTTCTTGCGAGTTTGGGTCTCGATTCACAGGTTTAAAGCCTTCTCTGTCACACCAAGTAATTTAGCAACTGATGAAGCAGTTCATTATGCGCAAGCCTATCTAAAACTTCAATTTTCTTCTTCAAACTCATCACTTTTTTCGTCCTTTTTCCGACTTTTCTTTCATTTCAATCATCACTCTCTTTGGGGCCACGATTAGGCAATATTAAAAGAAAAACTATGAAAATAGCAAAATGTTTTAATGAAAAAAAACTCGCACTTTCATACGTTATACACTGACATCACTAAACCGCCTTCCGTATGCCAAATTCGGACTTTCGTGCATCAGCGAAATGACGAACGAATATTTCGAGTGGTGCTGGTTGCCAGCCACCAGTTTCTGCCGCACCACCATCTTTGTCTGTACAGCAGTGTTTATTTGTTCAATTATTTAAATATTTTATTGCATTTTGCCCTATCTCTCTATATTATAAATTCGAAGATAGTGTCTAAAAGTCCCCTGCTCAAAAACTAAACATTTATACCATAATTGGAGATTTTATAATATTTTTTGGCTCTGGGAACGGAACCGCCCCTATAACATGTAAATCTATGTTCATCATCCGTACATTCAACTTCTGTACACATTTTCAGGAATGCATTATGTACGGATGTCGAGGACTGCCTGTATGCAGCAAAGGAGGTACATTTGTTTTGACCATGGATTTTTAAGTACATATATGTTCTTAATGCATTAATGAACAAGAATACATAATATTAAATAAGCTGTCATGAAAAAACACATGAATGTTCAGTCACTGTTTGTTCGTCACAGACATTGGTGCTGAAGCAGGAGTGATGGTAAATAGAGTTATATGCTTGATCTATGTAATCATAGGTTGGAAGTTCTGTTCATAAGAATTCATGGGTGGTATGCAAGAGTAGCAATATATAGGGGGAGGTGCTAAATCGGCGTCTGACTGTACGTGAATTTTATATTATTTTTTTACTTTTTATTGCATGTAAAGGTTAGTACATTATTTTTTATTTAAATTTAATGTTTAAGTCATGCATACATGCCATTTTTGATGGAAAATTACACTAGTCTTTATAAACAATAAGCTATGCCTGTTAGTCCACCATGCTCATGTATATGTTGCACTGGTGATATAATATCTGGGGGGCACATAACACACTATAAATAAGGAGCTGCTTAAAATTCTGTCGGGCGGAAGGAGATATCTAATTTTTTATGGGAGAGTGAAAGGAGATGAAGGAAATGGGAGAGAATGAGAGAACAAAAGGGAGAGAGAGTGAGGGAGAATGGGAAGTTTTAAAATTTTAATTTAACACTTGATTCATGCATACCCATCATTATTAAAGCAAATTATAATAGCAACAAAATAAAGATTAAGCATTCACCCTTCTTCAGAAGAAGTAGCACGACCAGAATAAGGGCTTTCATCCACCTCTTTCATCATAGATCTGGGAGTGGATGTCTCAAGGGGGAGAGAGGATGTATTGGGATGCCTCCCAGAATGAGATATTCGCCTAGGCAGAGGTACAGAGGGAGAAGGGGTTGAAGTGGCACCTCCAGACGATGATCCAGGAGTGGTTGACTTGGATGAGCCTAAGTAGTTAAAGAATAAATTAATTTTTCTTAAGGATTGCAATATTTGGTTTTAACATCAGTTCTGATCACTATATAACCATAATATTATTATCACGCTCTAGTCATGAGAACCCATATAGGGGCAAAGAATAGTCTAAGTTGTATTCATTTGGCAATGCTGCTTCAGAGAAATTAACTGAATGAATTGCAACACCATTTCAGAGAAATTAATACAGGATATGTTTTTGAAAATCTGGTTTTTCATCTCAATCTGATCCATAATTCATGGTCTCATCTCCAATAAGCAGCTAAAATTTAATAATTACATGAACATATATGCTTTTAAGTCTCTTACCTTATTAATACACTATATTTACTAAAGAAAACAGATACCATATTCTGCCTCAGTATAAAGCAAACTGTGGATGAAGATAGCCACCACACACGAGGTTCATGTATTTCTTGAAATTACCTACTGTAGAATTCAATTCAACCGAGGAACTTCTTCACATGCCCATAAAGATAACATTCAGAGCATTATACAGAAATGAAATTCCACCTCTAGTTCAAACTCCAACAATTATGCTGAATACTTGGTTGCAATGTGTGGATCCATGCTACAAGAACAATTATTTCCCAGCATACTAAGTTAGTTGCCCTTATCTGCTCACTTCCATTACCTATACATACTAAACATGTTGAGTGTAAACATACCTGCCACTCTCTGTGGACCAGTAAGTCTAGCTACAACTAACAACTCTAATTTCATTCACTTAAAACTCTATGATAGATTCTTATCCCTGCCAGTACATGGTTAACTACAGAAAAAGCCTGTTTAAGTGGCATCCATGAAGATTGGCATCGTGCCAGCCAAACAAAATTGCCTATCAAGCAAAAGGTTGATCAACTTCTGTAAGACAAAGCAAACAAGTACAAATAAAGTGCACTAACCCATAGGGCATAAATTAGGTTTGCTTCACTGATTTTTTTAAATTCATTTCTGCACATCGATAAAAATTACTTAATTATATTCCAGCAAATTTCTTTGGATTAACTATCACAGCATGTATATTAACACAAATCATTCATTCTTCCTGCTTGCTAAACGGAATTTTTTCAAATTGCAAACTGAATCTTGGGGTTTCGGAAAAGATATCAATTCTCTCAGTAAAAAAGTAAACTTCATCTTTTTGCTACAATAATGTTGGAGCTATTTACGTTCCGAGTTAATATGTTTTCCTATTGAAATATATCAATAGTTAGTTTTCCTCCACTACTTCTGACTTTATTATTTTTGGTGCATTCTGTGGTGACATATAATGCTCCAATAATGTTTTTAATAGCAAAAGCACTAATCTTACTTTATCACCATATCTGCCGCAACAAATTAGAAACTTTGAGTCAGACTAAGGAGCATCATAGAACAACAGATGTCACAATATGAGTTTTATGGTATGTAATGTCAGTAACTACTATGTGGAAATCTATTGGCAGACTGGGGAGCAAAAAGGAATCACAGAGGTGCCAGTCATGCAAGTTTGCCAGTAGAAAGAGTGCCAGTTGAATGGACTTTTACTATAGAATTATAATACATGAATCCTCAATCTTATTTCAATAACATATTATTCAAAAAACAGAAACTTCATGTAGAAGTTTCAGATCAAACAACTAAACGAAATAAAAATGGGCATATGTCAAAGCCAAAATTAAATCAATGGCATATATGAAAAAGTAGAAATTAGATTTATATTTCTGTTTCCTGATGATGAGACAGATAAAATTATAGATTAGAAGCTAAAAGGTATATGTGACTCTGACAGACAAACATCTCAAGAAAAAAATTCACAATACAACTAAGAAGAAACACCTCATAGAACAGCAAGCAGGTAGATACTCAACATTATCGGCCAGGTTAGACTGGTAGGCAGTGCGCCTGCTTTATAACCCAAAGGTCGCGGGTTCGAATCCCGCTTCAGGCATGGGTGTTGTGATGTATGTTGATTTTCTCTAAGAGAATTTGACGGTGCAAAATAACAGCTGTTGACGCACCTAAAACCTAATTACTACTACTACTCAACATTATACAATTTACTTGAAGTTGGTATTAAATGTGCCAAGAGTCACAGCTGCTCTCTTTTATTTTTCTTTAAGAGGAACCAATCAAGCGTACATAGATAAAAGATCTTAAGTAACTGCAAGTCATTTTTTGACATATTCAGTTATTTCTAATAAATACTTAACTATGCAGCAGAAGTTGAGGATATTTTCTTCTTTGATCTGGATACTTTCTACTTGTGAATCAAGAAAAAAGATTATTTTAAATACCTTCTTGATTCAGTTTTGAAAATTTCCCTACCTCACTAATTCATTACATCGGTTCTCAAACAGATCTTGTAGTCTATTTTTAACATCACAGAAACATTTGCAAAATATATTTCGACTGTTTGCATCCAAGGCATTAATTTTGGCTGGGTGGCTGAAAGGTGTTTTTATAGGAAAAAATTATCAATTATTAAATTTAACAAATAAATCATTAATTCTTCAGCTCTAATTATGAAAACAGCAATAAAATAGCATGTTTAACTACTAAACTATTAAAAGATAACTAAAAAGTAAAAAATAATTACTCTAATTACCAATTTTAAAAAAATAGAAATAGGCAAAATAGGAGTTTAAAGGAAAAAATTATCAATTATTAAATTTTATGAATAAATCATTAATTCTTCGGCTCTAATTACGAAAACAGCAATAAAATAGCATGTTTAACTACTGAACTACTAAAAGATAACTAAAAGGTAAAAAATAATTACTCAAATTACCAATTTAAAAAAAATAGAAATAGACAAAATAGGAGTAAAGTGTGTAGTATTATATGTTTAAGTTATGATTTTAACTAAATTTCTCTCAGCTCATCTTAACCATTGAAATAAAGATTTTGACAATACACAACTAGCATCTATATTTTTTTAATTGCCACAAGCATGCTATGGCAGAAATACTGATTTTCCATAACTTCCACAAGGTTTTAAAACCTGCATATAAACCAAATGAGAATATATGAAGGAAATTCTTGATATATTTAAGTTCAAAATCCTCACCTAATTAAAAAGGCAAATCTTTCATTGTAAGTGAGGAGACCATCTTTTACAAAACCTATAACTTGATATAATTTTCTTTGGCTTTGCAAAAAACTTCTCATTGAGAAGATTTTTCATGGCTTTCATGCAGCAAGAAGGATTAAGAAAGTTCAGATACTGTTTCATATATTGGAGGTGAAAACTAAATGGCTGGAGAATGTCAGATCATTACACATTTAGCTCTACTCTGTATGACTCCAGTTGTTCAACATATTAATAAATGATGTCGTAGTTGGAGATGAATATTGAAAAAAAGCAAAGCTGACTTTTTGTTTAACAGATACAATTATAGCAGAATTTTTTTGTTATAAAAATATAACACTAAAAAGCTCTGATGATCTAATAAACAGCCACAAGTCACAGATTTTTCAAAAATAACAAACTGAATGATTAAATATCACTTGTAGTTCTAGGCCTAATTTAGTTTATTAAGTAGTATATTTTTATTGGCTCTATTTTTGTGCTGGCTATGTACTTTTCCTCTCCATAAGCCTGGTTAATCAAAATTATACTGTTCTAAAAAAATATGAAAGACTATGCTATCTTAAAAATTTTCTGCCAAAAATATGAGAAGCTTCTAACTAAAGTTAAGACTAGAAAAGAAAAAGAATAGTTAATGTAAATATAAATTTTTAAGGCTTGCCTATTCAAATAGTTTTATTTTAAATTTCTCATAAACTGCTGTAACTGGACTTGCACAGTAATGGTTCAATTTATAACAAAGAAGACCACATACAATTACACTTCCAGCAGAATCTGAACCCATAATCCTAGTAGAGGGAGCCAGAGTCTAACCATCCCTCAACCAAGGCTTACATTAGAAATGATAAAAAATCTCTTTAATATATACCTATTCAATGTTAAGATCTATTCTACTCAAAGTATGATTTTGGAAACGATTTAACCCTCAACTGGTAACATCTTTTTTCAAGCATTACTGGTAACACCCGTCTGTGGGACTGGTATGTGATATATTGCCATTTATATGTACAAACGTCTTTTTGAAAACAACAAAACTATTATTTTTTCATTTTTTGAAGTTTCTCTTATATTTTAAATAAAAAATTCTTTTACAAATATAAAATTTGTTATTAAATTTTACATAAGTATAAACAGACTCAATTACTACAATCTAAGGTATTCGCGCCATGATTTGAAAATAGAACAAAGTCATCAAGCCTACAAGTGCCTCCATTTCATCATGATCTGTGTCTTTGTAAGTCGGCGAGTCAGATTTCTTCAGTTTACTTCTCATTATTCCCAACTTTGTGTTCGTGTGGGTTACAATTTCTGAAAAAATTTCATCGTCGAAAAACAATCGCCACACTTCATCTGGAGTAGAATTCTTGTTCAAATTCAGAGCATTACCCTTCAGCGCCGATATCTTCACTTTTATTATATTACTCCTTTGTACTTTACCTTGGATATTTGGCTCGCGGGAACTCCAAGCAAAACAATTATTTTTGCCGTAGTAAATGTTTCCCGTCTTTCTCTCCTTCTGTTTCTTCTTTGTCACTGTCTTCATCGTTACTCCGACTGGGTTCAATATCATCGATTTCAAAATCTGACAATGAGTGTGTCATAACTTGAAGATGATAATACATCGTCATTGTTGGGTACGTATGAGTCGTCCGAAGCCAATTCATCACAGTTTGCATCGGATTCACCCAGAGCTAACTGTACTATCCATTTTGTACGCTCTGATACATTTTTGTCAAACCTAGTTATCATTTTCATTAAAACTGAAACAAAATAACCAAATACAAAACAATGTAAAGGAACACGGAGAACTCTTGTACACAGAGTCAAATATGCTCAAGAATAAAATTTTTTTAAATAGGGAATGCAAAAGAACCGAAAATATTTGAAAAATGAACTAATATATAAGGTGAATACCGAATACATAATCATAAATACTAATACCAGTCTTACAGATGGTTTAAAGTATAGACGTAAATAGTAACACCCGTCTGAGAGATGGGTAAAAATACTTACCTTAGCAGTAACATCCGTTCTGTGAGGCGGACATAAAAGTTTACTCACTATTGAACAACACGCTACCAAAGAAGAGAAACAAACAATACTGCCCCCATAGAGAGCAGCACTTGATGAACGCATATCTCGGTGTTTAAGTCGAAACAATGACTGGTGAGGCCAGTAGTGTAAGAAATGTGAACCATACCAGTCTGAGAGACGGATGTTATCAGTTAAGGGTTACTGAAGGCCATTTTCAGAGGAAATTTCTACCTAGCTTCACTAATTTCAGAGAAGAGACAAATAATAATAATAAAATAATATTCTGCATGTTGTAATAAATGAAGTCAAGCATTTATTATAATTTGCTATTAATATTGACATAACATACTTAGTTTGAAAAGCATAAAAGAGTTTTATGAGGAAAGGGTAATAAAATTCTGCTTAGACAACTACATTTAAAATAAAATTTCAATAATACAACAACAAAGACAACAATCTACATACATTATGTATAAGTCAAAAAAGAGACAAAAACAAACCCAAAACTATCATGCATATAAGGACCTTATAGATGCATGAAATACAATTCAAAGTGAAAATAACTATCACTGCACTTCCCAATCAAAAATAGCAACAAGCATAGCATAATGCTACAAACAAAAGCCATAAAATTTTGGCTAAGCAACAAATCATATTTCAATCATACAAATGACAAATAGGTAGACATATGTTACCCAGCCTTACAACATATAGAAATGAAAAATAATCTTTCATAGCATAAACCAGATGGAGGATTGACTGATGACTATTGCAGTAAAATACAGTAAAACAGTTCCTATCAATATGTTGATAACTACACTGAATCTCAAAGTCAACAAGAGGAATATGATATGGGAAAAGCACATACACAAGAGTATTTAGTGAAGATTATTCAAAATACAAGGGACAAAAGACAAGACATGCAAACATAATGGTGAGCCACCCTTAAGTCAAACACAGAGAGACAAATGCATACAACCATTACCTGGAGCAGGGGGCGTCTGAGCGGCAGCCAGTGGGCTGGCCAGACCACTGCGTAAGTCGGGAATGGGAGAGATGGACTGCTGGAAGCTACGCTTGTGAGCTACCCCTTGGCTATTCCTCGGATAGGCTGCAGGAGGAACACCATCAAGATCCGAGACAAGCACGGAGGGACAGAAACAATGACAGAAGGTAAGCGGGAAGAGGAGCTCTTTAGATAGATGAGTGTGTCCTTTCCTTTTAAATTACAAACCTTCTTATTCTGTTTTTCTACTATGGCAAACATAACTTACGCACAAGAATATATCGCAATGCATAGAACATTCTCAGATAGTCATATAGTGCCAGATGGCAACATAAAATAAAACTAAAGAGGCCACGTAAGGATTGGTGACAAAAAGTTAGCTTTTGTTTTTTTTTGTCACTAATAGAGAGCCCTCAGCTCTACTGAGGGTAATTTTAGAAATGTAAAAATAATTATATGCTGATATTTGCAAATAATGAAAAAAAAACATTAAACTCGTAGACTTATAGACAGAAAATTACAGTTAATTTAATATTTGTTATAAAACATTATAGCAACTAAATACATTTTCCACTGCTTCCACCTCTTCTTTTTTTCTTCTGCCATTTCCCTTTATTGCTGCATTCTCCACCCCTCTCATTTCCCTGTCTGCCCTTACTCTTCTTCCATGCACACAACAATGTGTTGTCTGTATGTGCAGCTAATAATAAACTCCCACCTCACCTTCTCCTTGGGAGTAGAGAATGTAATCGGCAACAATTGGGATGCCATGGTGGCACAAATTTTTGCTTTAAAAATCTTATTATTTTGTTGTTAAACACACAATTATGGATGGATTCCACCCATGCCATATTTTCCACACCCATGTATAAGACTCACCCCAAAAATTAAGGCCATTTTCCAGTTTTAAAAGTTTTACTCATAACGACAGATATTTGGTTTGGGACATCAGTGCTTTAAAAACAACACAAAGTACGCATTTTTAATTTAATACTTTTGAAAATATACCAAATTTATTCGCATATAAGCCAAATTTTTAATCTACAGAAAAAAGATATGACTTATATCCAAGAAAAAAATCATAAAAATAAAAAAATGTGAGGAAATGTTAAATTTCACTAGGAATTCGCTAAATGCCTTGGTGATTTAATGTGCAGGATGTGACGTATAAAAACAACACATGATCCTCAGAACAAATAAAACAGGAAAAGAAATCACTATTATTGATGACAGAGTTAAAAATGTCAGATTTTTCAGGTGATCGCTATGGTAATGTCAGGTGCGGCTTGATTTGCCAGTCTCTAAGACCATTGCTCTTCCCCTTCACTTTCCAATTATATCCTAGCCTCATGAATTAAGATGAAAGTGTTTTAGTTCATTGTATGTTGGTTTTAATTGAATGTTTTGGTATTTTTCTTAGAGGGTGATCTAATGTTGTAAGGCCAGTTTCATAATCATAGTAAAATTACATTTATGAGCAACAATCGTACTGTAAACTTTGTAATATTATATTTATGTAATAAATCAATTTTCAATTCATGTGGTCAATCATAAATAAATATTGACATCAAAGAAAGAACGAGACAATCATATCTCATAATTTGTTTAATTTTATAATTATTTTAATTTTATTACTTATATCTCTTGATGTTCATGACCATCAAAATTAACCAAATTTGGTACGATTCATCCTTACATCCTAACTTAGTGAATGGTCAAGGTTTGGTCAACTGGGATTAGTCAGTGCTGCCAATATAGAGGATTAACATTTTTCCGTAAGATAACACGTATGAATCCATTTCTTGACTTGCAAAGTATTCTTCCTTCAAGCATCAAAATACGTACTAAATATGGACCGATTTTTTTCGTTTTCGCTTTATTCGATGAATAAAACTTTCTATCTTATTCCTGTGATTTTTACGTTACATGGTCGAAGTTTTCAGAAATATGCAATTTGTTTAGAAATTTCGTGGATTTTTCGTACTCTTTCTGGGCGTTGCGAAGGTTACCTCTGATTCAATTACCTTCAATGAAGCTTACAAATAGACAAAAGTTTAGCATTATTCGCTTTGCACTTTTGTTTAAGCAATGAAATGATCGGTGTAGCAACGTCAATCTTTATAAATAGATACTGATGATTATTATGGAAACTGCATGTGAGAAGCATTTATAATGATTGACGAAAGCAATTGAACCTTCTTTCCTCTATTGAATACAGGAATCTTACATACATAACATCAATATTATTCTTAAAAGTATCAATAATATATTCATACAATTCGTATGATGAACATTAACATCAGAAGATTCCGTTATAATAATTATAAAATTAAACAAACTACATAACATTAGATTATCTGATTCTTTCATTGATTTCAATATTTATTTATAATTCGCTGTATTGTTGACCGCGTGCATTGTTGTATGAAAATTGAATTTTATTCTGATTATTAAAGTAGCTGCACAATGTTAGATTACACTCTAAGAAAAAGACCAAAACTTCAATTAAAACCAATAAACAACGAACTAAAGGACTGTCAGATCAAGTCGCGAAGCTAAGAAATAATCAGATAAATGAAGGAAAAGAACAACTGAGAAAGGGACTGGCAGATCACATCGTAAGAAAAAGAACAAGGTACATACACACACATGCATGCACACACACACCCATATATGTGTGTGTGTGTGTGTGTGTGTGTGCGTGCATGCGTATGTACCTTGTTTTATATATATATATATAAATACATATATGGGTGTGTGTGTGTGCATGCGTGCGTATGTACCTTGTTTTTTATATATATATATATATATATATATATATATATATATATATATATATATATATATATATATAATTATATATTATATATTATAATTTTTTGTAATAATAAGTTATGGCATATATATATATATATATATAATGACCTTATAAACAGAGCTATGCAAATTTCGCATTTAGCGAATAAGTGCGAATAAATGCAAAACCGGCCTATAAATGTGAAATCAGATAATAAATGCGAAATACGAGCAAAAACTACCGTTTTCAGGCTCAAATACGAATATATGCTTCTACATTAATTAAAGGACTTCACTCAGTACGATGTCGCGGCTCGTCCACTGGGGTTAACAGCGCGAACAAAAATGTGATCAGCCACTACCTTAAGTGGGGTGGAATGATACTAGTTGCTACAGTGTCATAATTCTGATGGATGCCAACGTATTCGTTTACATTGTTGCTGTCCCAACTTCAGTTCAGCTGCTAAACGGCCGCGTCATAAAGCCAACGGGGCTCTATTTCGAGAAAACGGCCGCACGGGGACCAAGCGCCAAGTGGGTGGCGCATTACAGGCGAGAAAGTTTTATTATAATGTGGATTGTGAGAGATCGCTCTCGGCATATTCACTCGTTTTTTCAGACCGACGGCGATCTCCCAAGGCTAAGAATACAGAAATATATACTATGGTGTTGTTTAACAGCAAGAATAGATCGCTATGTTTGTACCAAAACAGTAATAAATTGTGTTTTCTATCAACAATACCTGTAATATCTTGCAATGGATCCATAACATCACTTCCTAAATGCACTATCACCAAGAAATACATTAAGTATGCACATTTTCCTGTATAAAACACAAACGTGCGAGGGCTGGGCAAAATTTAGGATGTTTTAGGCATTTTTACGGCTCAAGAGCACATTTTGCAAATAAATGCGAATAAATGCGAATAAATGCGAAAAACCGGTTTTTAAGTGCAAAATTTCCAAAAAATAAATGCGAATTTTGCATAGCTCTACTTATAAAATACTTATTTAGAGTATTCGGATGTATTATATTTTAAATGTTTCACTTTCTGAATGATTTGAATGACCATAATTCTCCTGTTAAATTTTAACAGGCAATTCTACTAGTTTCATATATATTTGCCTTCAGAAATATCATTGTAATCACATACCAACATGCTTATGTCTACTTGGCATAACCAAAACATGAGCCTAAATTCAATGAACCAGGAAACTTTCTCCATGGTTTATACTTCTATTTATAACATTGCAAATGAAGATGTAACACAAAAATAATATAAGGCATTTCTAAAATTACTTAATTCTGCTTTCTCACCTCAGGTACTTTCCAAAGCTTCAAATTATAACATATAAATGCCAATTTTGAATGGAAAACTTCACATTAACATATAAGTAATCCTTGCAAAATATCTTTAAATAAGCACTGAAGCTAACCAATACAAGCTAACATAAGTAAAATAAGAGCATATATCAATGCATTTAATAGAAAGCACAATGGAAAATATTTAGGAAAAATTCTTTCTGTTAATGACCCATCCCTCCTTTAATGTTTTACAGACTATTTGTGACCATCTGTTTCATATGCATTTGGATGACATGAAAGACAGGGAAACCAAAGTTTGCATGGAATTCACTTTCATCCAGGGAAGATTAAGGGCTATGTTTGCATCCGATTTCAAGGCCCCAAGTTTGATTCCAGGAGCTTTTTCCATTAAACAAGCATGGGAATGAGTGCACCATGCTTTTCTCTTACATTTAAAAATTACTTTTAATTATCATAAAACTAGGGACTTAAACAAAAAAGTTAAATATTTACATTCATGCCATTGATTTTTGAAGACGCATCAAATCAATACACAAATGTATTTTGAAAGTGAAAGTTTGATTTTTTTTAAATGAAACTCTTTGGCACACATAATATGAAAGACTTTGTTGAGAGAGCTCCCCGGAATATGAGAGACTTTGTAAAGACTCGAATATAAGGCAACTCTCTTTTTTCTAAGGGACAATTTTGGGAAAAACCTCGCCTTATATTCGGGCATATACAGTAGTTGTTTTTCAGCCAAGAAAAATCTCCCAGAATTGACACAACCTAAGGCGGAAATCTCCTGGAATTAATCACTCATAAGGTGGTAACCCTAGCCATGTCATACATGAATGATATTGGATTTATCTGGGCAATGCAGGGAACTTCAGCTAGTTGGTAATATTTTCTCTTTCCCCAACCCTAAACCTTATGAAAATTCTAATTTCCTTTTGCCATATTCTTTGTATAATTATGTGCATCATCTGTCTATGTTATGAAGGCATACAAAAAACCAAAATATACACAATTCTAAGTTTTTTAAGTTTCTATAAGAGCTGATGCTTTGTCAGATTAAGAACAAAATACCTATTCAAATTTAGGAGAGAATTAATATAATAGTTGTAGCATCAACTGGAAGTAACGGTCACTAACCATACATTAAATACAAAAAAATTGGCATAGGCAAAACATTTTAAAATGCTTCCTCGCTTATGAGAAAAACCATTCTCTTACTCAAGCTTAATTTACTAATTATATAAGATACATTTATAAACCAAAAGTGTCATATTTATTTGTGTAACTGCATCATTTATTTTAAGACACAGAGTTATTTTAAATTGCTTCACATACCAGGATGAAACTATAAAACATAAGAAAAACATAATTGAATGGTACAGACTTTGAATCCTTCATACTATTTATTAATTTGCGTAGTGGTTGAGCACAGATTGAAATTTGAAAATTAACTTCAGTAAGGGGACACACATGGAAAAACATTATGATGACATAGGTTGATCAAAATTTTTGAATCTTTGTAACTGAAATTTAATAAATTGTAAACAACACATTTAATGGAAGTCAGTATTCTAATTCCACTGTTGTAATCTATATTACCGTGAGTGATTTTTAGGGTGGTTTACATGTTTAAGAATACAGGCAACTCCCGAGATTCGACCATTCGAGATTCGACAAACTCAAGAATTCGACCAGTCGAATCGACCCAGCTGATCGATCGGTCGAATTAGAAACTAGTTTACGCGAAGTAATTTTTGGCCTGCCCGACCACAAGAGGTTTAGTTTCAGTCTAGACATTGTTATTTCTGCTCTAATTGTTTGAATTTGTGCTGATCCGACGGTTTGAGATTCGAACACATTTTCAGGAACGCATCCCTGTCAAATCTCGGGAGTCGCCTGTACTCTAATGTACCATATTTACCCAAATATAAGACTTGTTGAAAGCGAAAACATTAATTTCAGCACCAGCAAATGTAATTCTATCCTAATGTAGGTGCATGAATTATGACGCTGGATTTCTATAACAGTTTAACAACAAATAACAATAACAACAACAATAACAGAAACAGGAGAGGGAAACCCAGAGTATGCTAGAAAGCTCATGCTCGCGTGTGGATGACTTGGTATCACTGGTTCCCTTCTGCACTGCCATGAGCCAGGTCCTGCAGCAGAAAAAGTGATCTATGCATGCAGTTGCTCGGCAGTCAAGGTATGTGCTGAGAAACAATCTAATCCTGACGGCAATTTTAGTAATTGTAATTATGACTTGAATGCAAAAAGTGTAATAATTGAACATACAGCCAATGTATGCTCTGAGAAACAATGTCATCACACCAGCAATTTTAATAATTGTAATTACGACTTTAATGTAAAAATTGTAATAATTGAATACAATCAGTTAGTAAATTTGTCAAAATTACTGGTTTAAATATTTCTTCTTAAATGCCGAGTTTAAAAAAAGAAGGATGTCTTATATTCAGAGTCGTCTTATATTCGGGTAAATATGCTACTTTGGTACACCAGATCACACCAATGAATAATATTTTCTTAAGCCTTTAACTTCCTGTTAAAAGTTTTTGTGCCTTCAGTGCTACTCACTGTTATGCCATAACAAAAAGATTTTATATAAATAACTAACAAGGAAAAAATGCCATTTTTTATTAAATAAAGTTAAATACAGTATTGTAAAAATGTAATATTATTAAATGCGAATCTTCTCATTTCCTACACTTAGTTGTTAAATGATTAACTAATACCCTCATGTATTTTCCATTCAGCAGAAATTATTTGTACATGTTTAAGAAAATTGGAACTAAGAACACAAAAAGGGTAATAATATATTTTAAAACAGTAAAAAAAAATAAAAGTATAAAAATTCATAGCACCTGTTCCACCAGTAAAAATTTATTTTTAATTTAACAGTAGGACCATTGCATACTAAGAATTCTGAATATCAATCAGGAGATATGTAAATAGTAAAACAAATGGGAGCAAGAATTACCTTCACGTAGATGTGCTGGAGGAAGGCAGTCTGACACTCCAGGAAAACGTACACATTTCACAGGATGGATTTCTAGCAAGTTAAACAGATCTGCGAGGAATGTCACCAGATTCTGTCGAGTGGAGTTGCTACAAATGATTGACCAAGAAAATATGGTAATGAATTATATGATGATACCACAGGCATTTTTAACTACCTGCTGAGTTGTTATTCAATAGTCTGCTGACTTCCACCAGGGTACTACTAAAATATCCCAACACTTAAAAATCTGATCCTCTTTACTGCATGTTTCTATATCACAGTCATCCACTATTGGATTTTTCTGCTCAATGAGTACTCATTACTTAAGTCTTTATTTACTGAGTATGTGAAACACAGGGATAAGGAAATTCAAGAGAGTTCCTTCCCTCTCTAACCTGAATCATACAAATTTCCCCAAAAATTTAAATTATACACATGACAGAGAAATATCATGCGACTTAAACTCAACTAAAACCTAGCTGTATTGGGATTAACACAAAATTCTATCTCATAGATTTATAATTTTATTGATAATTATTCATGCAAGGAAAAAAATTTGGCTAAGATGATGTCACATGAGGTCATGTTGGTATGAATTCAACTAAGTCACACACTATCATAGTTGTAACTGTATTCATCAAACAGTTAAAAAACACACTAAATGAATGAACATGAAAGGGAAATCTGCGAACAGTGAAAGAAATGATAAAATATGTACCTCACCTGGTTAACTTAAATTTTTAATACGATTTTAATTTATGAATTTATTCATAAATTAATTTTCTGCACTATATTGGAAATTTCATACATTATCATCTAAATTTTGTTATTATAACTTGCCTCATTTTCAATTAATAAACTTTCCTTTCATTTATTTGAAAATAAATACAGGATGCGAATAACTTGAATTCAGTAATTTCATGCTAGCCTCACCTTTGAAGATATGCCACATCCTCTGGAGCCAAGAAGAAGGGTGATGAGTACGAGATAGGGGAAGAAGGAGGAGCACAGCACCTATGGCAGAAGTCTCGGACTAGGCAGAGGTTATGGATGGCATCAGATACTGAAGGAGGCAGAGGCGGAGGTGGAGGAATGTGAATATCACTCCAAGATACTTCCTCTGGGCAGTAGAAGCAGACAAGAGCAGCTAGACAAGCACCATCCCTCAAGTCCTCAATTTGTTTGACTTCTGGAAGCCTTTTCAAAGGCTGTAAATCAGAATTAAGAGATGTTATTTCAATTAGCTGCTGCTGATGCCTAAAATGTACAAAAAGTCAGTGTTTTATGTACTTAACAAATATTAGGTTCTTTTCAGGAAAAGGTGAGATATTGCAAAAAATACAATTTAACTGCAATACAAGCAGTGTCTGCCTAACAACGTCCACTTAATGTACATCCATTGATATGTAAATTACATATTGACACCATATATCAGCACCTACATACATACTCTTTGCTGATACGGAAACTGATTCTCACGTACATGGGTAAACAGCCGAAGTTGAGAGAGTTTAGGCGGAGTGCAGCCCAACCCTTGACCCTCGTGGTTAGTGGATCTGCCTCCCTTACATAAACAACTTGGACAAGGCTGGCCTCTTGAAATGTTTATAAATAGAACTCAACTAGCTTTAATAAACTGTCCACTAACTCATTCCATTTTACAGTTGATGCAGCACATCATCTTAAAGGCACAGACACATGAAAGACGTTATTGCTCTTAAGGAATGCTAATGGGGAATGTATTTCAATTTTTAAGGGTACCAAGAACTCATACTGCTGACTCGTGATAACTTCAGTTAGTATCTCACACAAACACGCAAAATGTTTGTGACTTCTCGAGTTTTGTGTGCTTTTATATCTCAACAATTTTTGTGAAAATTTTAGTCAAAATGGGTGATAAGGGAAACATGAGTGCAAAACATCCAAAAAAGCCATAACATTACGTTTGAGGAGAAAATAAGAATTATAAACATGGCCTCCAGAAAAAGCATGGAGACTTCACAATGATTTACAAAATAGTCTGGGAGGAAGTTCTAGTGCAAGTGACAGTGAACCAATTAATGCAAGTTGGGGGTGGGTGCATATATTTACGATCCGTGCTAGGCTACATAGCATCAAAGTGACAGCTGAAGCTGCAAGTGCAGCTGTTGATGGAGCAAATGAATTTCCTAGGGTTCTTGTGAAAATTATCGAAGAAGTAGAATACTGTGCCCATCAGGTCTTCTTTAAATTAGTATTTTTAAGTTTTATGATATTTATTTCTTTTAATATACTGTATGCATATTTAAATTTAGTGTTAGTTAATTTATAATTGCAATGGCACAATATTCCAACTTGTTTTTGAGTGAAAAAATATAGGTTTTTACATTACGGGAACGCATCTCTATTTATAACATTAGTTTCTTTGGAAAATGTCCATCTGCTTAACATATGGGTTTCTAAGAACCTAACCAGTACATTAAGCGGATGCTGCCTGTAGTTTTAAGGTTCAAAGGGATTATTAAGATTAATTATTAATCTTTCGAAACATTGATCATGTGGATGGAAGCTAATGTAAATGCACAAATTTATTTATCAGTTTTACTATTATAAGCAGGATAAAATTTTCTCCTGACCAGGAATTGAATCTGGACCTTCTGTGTCCTTAGTGAATATTCTACCACTGAACTAACAAGATAGAGTAATTCCTGTTTTCAGAACGAGTATTTCTGAATGAAATAGGGCTAGCAATACTAGTAACAACCTTCCCCTCCATTAGGAACATTCAACAAAATCCAAGGTCAGTAGAGTTCCGATTAAGGCCTGCCATCCACTGCAGCGAGAAATGTGTAGCGAAAAATGTGCGGCGTGAAATGTGTGAGCGAGGCGGGCGAGGTTTGTCCATCCACTACAATGAGTTTCTCGCTCAACTAGAAATGTGTTTAGTTCCGAACGGTGCGGCGACAAAGTCAGACGCGTTCGATGTTCATCGTTTAAAAAGCACAAATATGTACCACTTTTGCCCAATTCCTTCCCAATTGACTCCTAAAGGACATTTTGACATTTTTATAATCTTCGTCCACAGTGTCGTACAGACAGGAATGGCTCCTTACTAACTCGATTAATTTTTCCATGATCTTAATCAAGTACTATAAAAGATTTTAGGAACAGTACCTAAACGCAGTGTCCACAACTAAGCTACAAAGTCAACTGAATATCCTGTGAGAGATGAGCTTGGAAGGATCACATGCAGATGACTCAGGAGTCATCAGGAAATGCTTGGGGAGGGGGTAAATGTGAAAGAGAAAATTCGCCCGGCTAGCGACTTGGAAGAGGTTTCTCGCTCGCCGAGCTCGACACATTTCTCGCCTCGGTCTAGTGGACGGACCCTTACCTAAACCAATGCATTCGATTTCCACATTTCTCGCTACACAATTCTCGCTGCAGTGGACGGCGGGCCTAAACGAGGTTTTGTGTTATCCAAGATGCACGAGAAGAAAGTAACAAAGCATTTTGAAAATTTGCAATTGAAAAGTATAATATTTGATACATGTATCAAAGTGGCAACAATGAACTTAACAATTTTGATAATAAATTCAATTTATTTTACAGTAATCTGTTTGTACTTTTAATTTATTTAAAAAGATAGTGCAACTGGTTAGGTCCCATTTTCCCTAATCTGTATGCCCTAATCCCACTTGCCCTAATTTTTACATGCCCTAATTTCTACTTGCCCTAATTTCTACCTTTAAATGTTCCTTTCTACCGTAAGACCGAGTGTTTACATTATTTTAAACCTATACTCTTTCGGTATCATTTCAACTCTGGTTTCCTCAATTCCTTAGCTAGAATTCATTGTGTATCATATAATGGGCTCACTATGTGAGCTTTGAAAATAGATTTCAATTTATTAGTTTAAGTCAATTATCTATATTAAAATACTTTTTGAACAAAAATATGCTTATAAATAAAGAAAATGTTGTATAAGAACATTTATTTTTGTTTATTTTTCCCTATCTATCAAACATGGTCAAAATGGCAGTGTGCGACCCCACGCATCACAACTACCACGCGACTTTTTAAGGGTTAAGATTTGAAGTTACAAATTTTTGAAAATCAAATAAAGAAATGAATATAAATTCTAAATTGCTCAACCATTTATTGGCTCTATACATAGATCGTTTTGAATTACATCAATCAATTAGTGGAAGGAAGTAACCAACTGCTTGCACTAAATCATGTAAATCAATATCCCCGTTTTGTCAATCTGCAGTTAATTTCATTAGTTTTTTGTTAATGGCCTCGTATTTACCGTTTTTACAAGGCGGAAGATTTCCAACATTTACTAAACTTAGCATACACTTAAAATTAGTCTGCTGTTTCTTTAAGTGGTTTATCATCGTCCACACATTAACGTGATGGTGCCCTATAGATTTATTTAAGGCATAATGCCATCCTTCTACATGATTTATGGTACGAGGACCAAAATTAGCGTAGTGATTCCACAATAGTGGTGGAAAGCGAGATTTGGGTCCAATCCAATTTGTTTCAAAGTATTTAATAAGTTCTTTGCACTTCTCTTATACTGCATGATCTGATGGTGGACCATCACGAATGATTGCTGTCCAGGCTTCCCCTTGCTCATAGATAATTATTATTTTCATTTAAAATAATTAATATCACACTTTTACATGTGAAATATTTTGTCATATACAACATTTCTAGTGAATATTCTGTTGTTGACGGGCTATCTTTAGTTAAACTTAAAATAGTTGCCTCTCTTTGTGTTAATTTTGAAAATCAAATAAAAAACCATGACGTAATTTTACAAAAAAAATTAGTGATGAAAAACCTACCCTTATCGACGGCTATTAAATTTTGTCGAATATTTGATTTTTACAAATTCGCTGTTTATCGACATTAACTGAAGTCTAATTATGATGTGATACATATAGTATCAACATATATTTTATGCGTAATTTTGATAAAAAATTTTAATTGGATGGAATTCGACAATTTCTGCTTATAATACTGCGAGCCAATGCCTTAGAGAAGGGGGGAGAGGGAGTCGGCTGTCCTGGGCCTGTCGAGCGGCCCAGTTCCCTTTTTGAAATTAAAACAAAGACAAGGGGCCCGGCGATGGTATTTGCCCCAGGACCTGCGTTGGCTTTCGGCAGCCCTGCTCTACTGTACATCTCAAAGGTATGAATGAAACACATCTACACTTTTCTTCATTTTGACTGGCTATTTAATGACATTTCAAAACTAAATAAAGGTTAACATAATAATTTATTAAATACTGATTCCAACTCAATTTATTCACATAGCAATATAAACCCACAACTTACGAGGTCTGATCAAAAAGTTCTAAAACTTTATTTACAAAAAAGAAAATAAATTACATAAAACACTTTTTACTAGCTGTCCCCTTCAAAGTAGTCTCCCCCCATTGATATACAGGTGTCCCAATGTTTCTGCCAGCATCGCTGGAAGTCTTCAACTTTAGAGGTTGCCAAGGTTACGATGTCACATTTTGTTGGATGGTTGGAATGTCCTCAAATCTTTGTCCTTTTAGCTTCATTTTCATTTTAGGGAATAGAAAAAAATCAAAGGAGTGAGATCAGTTGAGTATGGAGGGTGGGGTACTACAGGAATATTTTTTTGGGCCAAAAACTCTTGAATGGAAAGGGCGGTGTGAGCAGGAGCATTGTCATGGTGGAGAAACCATTCATTTTGAAAAAGCTGGGGGCATTTTCTCCGACTATTTCCCTTAATCGAATTAAAACCTCTTCATAGGCAATCTCTAATGGTTAATCGTCGATCAGAATTAATTTTTTCATTCACTTTAGCAACCGTTTCCTCATTGCATGAAGTTGACGGATGGCCTGAACGTGGGTCGCCTTTAACAGATACTCGATCATGTTGGAAACGGTTTATCCATTGACAAACAACTGGCTTGCTTAAACAAGCATTGCCATAAGCAGTTCTTAGCATTCGGAGAATTTCTGCTCCGTTTTTCCTGTTCTTCACACAAAACTTGATGCAGACACGTTGTTTTTCTTTTGTATCCATTATGACTGCGACTGAGGGCAAAAATATGTCTCAACTTGGCAATGCTCTGCTCAGAACTGGTTTAGTGGAGGGGGAAGAGGCACCATTCCTGCATATAATGAGTCATTGTCTATGCTGACTTAGCATTTTGGCCCATTACCTTCAACGCTTCTTTTGTAATACATTGTGTCTTAGAACTTTATGATCAGACCTCGTAGAACCATTTTAACTATAGGCAGAATGTGAATAACACCAAGAAAGCATGGTTTACCTTTGTGGTTCCATCAATCTCTTGCTGTCTGCGAGCTGCTTCACGTCTTTCCAAGGCTGCACAGGAGCCATTTAACCAAAGGATGAGAGCCTCTTCATGGCCAATGGGAGGGGCTCCAGATGGGTGGAAGCGTACAGTGGCAGCCAAAACTCGATCTGGTGTCACTACCTCTTTGGCATAAAGCACCATCAAAGACTCCAAAACAGCCATGTGAGTACCCTAAGTGAATACATAAAAACATTATCTGTGATACTTAGGGTAATCATACTTTCATTGTACACACTCAATTTTCATAGAAAAAAAATCATAAAATGTCAAATTTAATAAAATTAATGCTAACTTTCCAGAAACCATGAGAGAGGGATTCAAGAAACAAAAAGATTTTAAAATAAGGAGAGGATAAGACATTGGAAAAGATGATTGTACGCAGTGGCGGATTAAGGTATCTGAAGGCCCCAGGCACAAAAAAATCGGGAGGCCCACAACAGACCGGGGGGAGGGGGGGTACTCAATTTACAAAAAAATTTACAACTTACGAATGGAAAAAATTTATGCAGCAGGTTAAATAAATTGAATTACAGAAATGCATAAATAGAAAATGTAATATTCATTATATAAACTTGCATGTTGAAAAACAAACAAAAAATGAATTATAACTGTGAATGTGTTTTCGAATGACACAAGGGATGTTACATTGTAACAAACCTAAGTAAAAACATGAGATGTGTACATATGTAGTAGATTATACCAATTGTGAAATATTTTAATAAATAAAACATTGAAAAAAATTGAGTTTTGACTTTTGAGGCCCTCATGAGTGTCGAGGCCCCAGGAGAGTGCCTCATGTGCCTGTGCAGTAATCCGCCACTGATTGTACAGCATAATCATAAAAACCACCCTATGATAGCTTATTATGAAATATGTTATCTGACATAATTGATTACTTACCACTCTCAAAGGATTTGTCTGAATGAGAGTGGTTTCTGTAAGAGGAGATCCATCAGCAGGGGGTGCCACAGTGACTCCTTTCCTCCCTATTGCCTGTATCACTCCGACATGATTTAGACTGTTGTAATTAGGATCAGAGTAAATATTGGCAAGGGCAAGGCAATACAATTCAGCATTTGCAAGTGCATGAACCAGCTGAGGTTTTAGATGCAATTGGTCCTGCAAAAAAAGAGGTAATTTGGTTAAAAGTTGACATTAGAAATAATGATAAAAATTGTATTAAAATATAGACAATATGAAGAAGCAATAAAGTAGTAAAATTAAATACATTGTGATGTTAAGAAATAGTTTAACATCACTACCATTAATATTATTTACCAAAACAAAAACATATGTATATTCATTTGAAAACACAACAGATGCAATGAAAAATTACTGTGAAAAAAGAAGCTGATCATTACAAACAAAATTATTGAGTAAACTGGTTCAACAACAATACTTTCATGTGAACCATTACTAGAGGAAAAATATAACATTACTAAATGACACAGTATGTATTATGTACATTTATAGAAATATTGTGGAATACAATAAATAGAAAATTAAAAATGAAACTTTTATTCCCTAAAATGTTGCAATAACCACATTAACCAGATAAAAGTTGACTAATAATATAAAGTTATTATATACCAAAGAAGCAAAAGCAGACATGACAAGTTCTGAGGAAGAAAAACCGGAGCATTATGTAACATACATTCTTTTAGTTCATTATTTATTAAACAATAATAAGCATATATTCGTCTCTCAGAATGTCTTACTTGAAAACAATGGACCTATGGTACGTTTAGTGTTAGATGGCCAATTCAGAAACTTTTGTTAAAATGTTGTGACAGGTCAAAATGGTCTACAAATCCATGACTATCGCAGATGAACCAGCCTATACGAAAATACTGTATGCCGTTCCTTCCTCCTATGTCAAATATGGTGGCGGTTCACGATTCTGTATCATTATCATTAATTAATACTTAGTTTTCTCTTGCATGAGATTAGCATTCAAGAAGTGAAAAAGGCCAATAGGTATATAAACCATATGAACCATTTTCCAGGACCTGATAAAAATTCTATTTTGCTTACCTCATTGTCTCTGTAGAGAGGCTCCAATAAATCATCAGGAACTCTATTGTTGAATGCTTTTGATAGTAGCCATTTTATGGATGCCCTCAGCTTGGCCTACAAGTAATACATAAAAGATTAATAATACAGAGAAGAAACTTTTAACAAAATAAAATCATGCCTCTAAAATCTGATATATTTTATACTCAAACACAATGTTTCACAGGAGAGTAAAATATTTCATTTCAAATGCATAAGACTTAGTGGTAGTAGAGTATAGAAAAAACTGCTGTCATAAATAGTAAGTATTAAACCACTCATGTCCAAATTTTCTGCTGACTGTAAAGTTGTTTCTGATTTACCTTCAAAGGAATCAGGTGACCTGAGATTTGTTTTCACATACAGTTAAAATAATGTTTTATTTTGCAGAAGACAAGTCATTTATGAATTAACCCAAAAATTGGTTTATAACAAAAAACCTGCACATTTTTAAGGTACTACTAATTGCAAATATAACTGTAATGAGAACCAACAAATTGCTGCCTCATCTGAACAGGCATACTCTTTTCTGCCATTTATGGTGACTTAAAATAATAAGAATGCATGTTTATAAATCAAACATACACAATAGTTCGATGTGTAAAACATTTAAAGACAAAATTTAAAAGAAGTATTAATAAAAACATTTAAATGTAAATAACCTTTATATTTTGTATTAAAGGCAGAATAAAATTTAAAATATCCATTTATTCATAAAAGTCATATGACATGTTCTGCAAGCAAATCATTGCAAAAATTATAAGATATGACTATCAAACTTGTTTTTGATGTTTTTCAATGTTCTAAACAGCTTATATTCTGTGATTGAAGTACTGACTGACAAATTATACAGTATACCACAAAGTTATGATGTTAATGAAATTATTAATTTCAAGATGATTTTGTATTTTTAATTAAATGTATAGCCATAAAACCTTATCTGATAAAATTTAACCAACGAAAATTGAGTAACCTTGATTTTTACATTTTTGATACCACAGAATTACTATCAAATCTGAACCATATCGGTTCTGCAGAAGCACTAGCAGTTTCCAGTGCAGCCCATCGAACAATGAATCTGGCTTGTTTAAAACAGGGTCAAAGGAATAACTTCAAATAATTTCCAGGGGCTGTTTACAAAGTCACATGATGGTACGTTGGTATGTGGTGATAAGTTCGCTTTACATGACAGTGCTCATCTACTTCTGACCTTCTTTCTCCTTAGTGCATTACAGTGAAATATCATTATAATATACATCCATTACATTTGATTGAAAATGCTTACTATGTATATGCATACCAGGCCAGAAAAAATTGAAAACTAGTTATACTGTACCATCTATTAAAAACCAATATTTTCTTTTATGATATTAAAAAAATTGTTTTCAAAGCATTGCCTCAAATCGTCCATTGCCTTTTTAATTCTATCGCAAAAACTGCTAGCTGTTTCTACTATCCGTTTTCTTTAAAATATTAATTTTTGCCTCAGAAAATTTTCCGATATTTGCCTTTACATTTAAACCACCCATGGGAACTAAGATGGTTTCGATTTATACAATATAAAATGCGATTTTAAACAAAAACAATATTAATAAACAATAGCTACTAAATGCTTTCATTAAAAAGAAACCCAATTCATCATCGAATCAAAAATTTAGAAGGTAAACAACTTTCTTGGAATAGGATAAGTGAAAAGCAACCTAATCACAATAATAGAAACAATTCAAATCAAGCGTCAATCAGTTGTTACGCTTAACCTAGTTATTTGGCTAAAAATAATGAAATACGAATGCACAGAAAACTATGCACAATTTAAATACATTTACAGGAATAACATTATATTAGATATATAGGATATTCGAATGGCTTTAATAAAAAGTAAAAAACTTGAAAGGTACGCTGATGCAAAGATTTATTCGTGGCATCTGCGCATGGAAAAGGCATTTCAAAAGGTATTTTGCGCTAAAAAATCAGCGCCGGATTTCAAAACCAAGGACTATTCCGTCAAGAACGGAATCCGATTTCTATAAAAATACAGAGCCGATTCCGAACAAATTTTGTAACGAGATATTTTGCATCAGATTTGGCATTCGGCTTGATTTTCGACCAATTATTCCCAGTGTCATTGCTCGTATCCACAACTTTCTCTCTATCCAAACTCTCCTCATAATTATCACCGTCTTCCTCCCCTCCCCGACGGCCTTTTCTTTTTCCACCTGACCCTCCTTTTCCACTTCAAAAGACTGCGTTCTTTACCGAAGGCGACACTTTCCCTCTGAATCCTCCATCCAGGGAATCCTGTGGCCCACTCGGAACGCTGACCGTGGGAGTGAGAGGGAGGTGGGAGTGCGAGGTGGGAACGGGAAGGAGAATATGAGGTTTCCCGGGCGAACTGTCCATATTAGGTGAGGAGGCCGACAGTATTCCTTCCTCGGGAACTTTTGACGACGGTCGGTGGCGTAAATGCTCGCCCACTCGTCGTCCCTCCTCTCCCTTCGGCCTCAACACTCGCCCACACTACGTCCTCCGCAGACCTCACAGGAGACAGACGGAGTGAGAGAGAAAGATAGACTAAGTCGCTTTCCACCTAAGGCTTGTAAGTGTTCTCGACGATCCTACATACACTTGAGGTAACTACATAGAATACGCCGCAAAGGTTACCGCAAAACAGGATTAAATATTCCGCCAGCTTAACGCGCAAACGATATTGGGTAAGTTTTTCCTGGAAAAATCTATCTCGTTACGACCGCTGCAATAAAAGAAAACGCAAATTAATGAGAAAGTAAGCAACGAAATAGACTGCCGGGTAAAATAATTTTGCTTTGATTTACATTTTTATGCGTGGGCTTGGTAGACCCATTTATAAATTATCGAGATGACCTATTTTTGCCTGACGTGGTCGATCGACATTTGAGAGCACGTAAGAGGAGGGCAATGCACGGGAAATGGATCGAAAAACTAATATTTTTGATAAAAATCTCCTTTTAAATCGATGTTTAAGCTTTTTTTCTTTTGGAACCGCTTACGAAACATTTTCCTTCACTTATAACTTACAAAACATTATCAAAAAGTAAATTAAGGTTTGCAAAGGAGATTTTATGAAGTATTGTTTTCCACCTGATTACGTTCACATAACGAAACATTAGCAATATATTAACTGTACGGGATCAATCGATGCATATATTAATTATAGATTTCAATAAACTACTATTACAAAACGATGAGAAAATACAAAATAACTGTATCGAATAAAATAAATTAGAACGTTTTCGAAATTTCTCTTATACCTCCTGTTCCCTTTAAAGAGGTAATCCGCTATCGTCGAAACATTGACAATATCGAAGACAAATTAAGTCCACAATCTTTATTCCATTAATGGAAGCCAATATACAAATATCCAATCAGAAGAAAACAGATGTCTCAGGACAATACTCTGCGCAAATTCGAAAGTGCGAGGTATTAAAGAGGAAACACCTGAAAGATAAAGCAAGATTGAAAGAATGTATCTCTCAAATTCCGAGGAAAAAGTATTGATCCAATAAACTGTAATAATTTCACTTTCCATTCGTGACGTCGACACAGAATTAGTATTAAAGAATAACGAAGATGAACGAAGATATGTACTCACAAGGCAGGACTTACTTCACAAAGAAACACGGACTCAGCCTATACTGATTTCATTCAATTGTAAATCTTTTGTAATAACGAAAAGTTACGTTATAAAAATCCTAGCAATTTGTTATGGGAAATTTTTCTTTTTCAATTGAACTCAACTCTTCGATCGATTTTTAGCGTGGCATGAGTTTATTATACACTCACTGTCACAGGTATCCCATAAATCCTACACTTTTGTTTCGTATTATTTACAAGCAAGGCCTCAGTCTTACCATGACATAACCTAGAATGACCTAAATCACGCGTCAACGAAAGAGAAGAGACACGCGTGGAGGGTCGAGAAGAGACGATCCGAAAAAATCGTTCATTGATGGCGGGCAAAGGTGAAATTTACCAATTTGTGACGAGAGAAAAACAAACTTCTAATTTTTCAATCAATCTCGGCCTACTTAAGACAGAGGCCATAAATTGAAAAAGTTTGACGATTTTTCCCCATAGCACCTTGCGCACGAGGACGTATTACACAACAGAAAACATTGCATACACCCGATGTTGATGTGGAGGTCGATTTTAATTTTATCTACAGGCATGAATGGACAGAAAAAAGTACAGAAACCCCTCGAGATAGGTCTTCTCATTAGCGTGTTGAGAAAAAAAAAGCTGATGTGGCCAATACATGACTTTCTCCATATTTGGGGTATAGATATTTAAATTATTATGAATAGCATTATGAAGCAAAATTATTTCGTATCGTAAAATAATACAGTCGTCCTTATTGCCGTAAATTATATTTTGAATATGTTTACAGAATTCACCACTACATGGTGGTGGCGCTGTATACTGGAAATTACGAAAAAAGTTGAATATCTCCGAAATGGATGGTTCTACGAAAAATTGTTTCAAACAAAACCTGGAAAAAATATTATTCTCTACACCTTTGGTCCTCACGAAGATTACCAATGACGTTTTTAAGATATTTGACGGAAACCGAAAAAACCGATTATTTATAAATAATTCCTAAACAATAACTGCTATGGATAATTGTTTCAAATGAAAGTTGTAGGAAATTACATTCTCTATAACAATTGTATAGAATTGTATACACAATAATGATGTTTTAACGGAGAAATATCACCAAAACCGAATCGGGTTTCGAATAAACCTCGACTTCCGGTTAACCGTTATTGTCCAAAAACTAATCATCAGTTCTTTGTGGTCATGCTAAGGTGTTATATATGAAGTTTGGTAACGATATGACAAGTACTTTTTGAGTTAGAGCGCCCACAATCACATACACACACGCACACAGACATCATTCCGAAAATAGTCTAAACGTGTTCTAGGGACCTCAAAACGTGTATTTCCGTTGAAATCTCGAAGTCGATTTTTTTCGTGATCACAATACTTTCCCATTACTACGTATGGAGAAAGTAATAAAGGAGATGACTTACGGAAGCAAAAGACGCTGTTTGCCCTTTCTGACATGACATATTTAAAATAATGTCATTCAACTGCGTTTAACCGCTACAGGATACAATCTTCTAAAGACCGATCGGATTGACGTTAATGCGGAATTTCCCTCTTCCCGTCGCTTCTTTCTCTAAAATCCTTTCGTGCCGTATAAAAAATACGTCAAATACCTGGGAGTATCCTCAGCAAATCGAAATGTTAAGCTAACTACGAGCGCAGTGGGCTGTGGGCGGTCCTCTCTCTCCTACTTCCGCTCACCAACTAAACATTTTCCCCACCACTCATATCTCGCCACCTGCTTCTTTATATTTGATAGGTAGTTTTAATCTTATATACTTTTAAAATGTTAGTATTTCAATAAATTTGAACCTAAATAGTTAATGATTGTAACGAAATTTAAATAACCATATGATGGAAATTCTTGATATAGGAAAACGATCATTGTATCCTAGGGTTACGCAGAGAAATACGCTTCTAAGTACGCTCATTTTTTTAGGCCGCATCATCAGGGGCAAGTGCATCTCTTCCGCTTACACAGCATACGTGGATATCGAGCCGCCAGAATTCCCCTCTCATCCTTCGCACTCGATTGTCCAATAAATCACTAACAACTAGTAATATTTAAAAAAATGATTTCTAACCAAAATAACTTTTAACGAACGCTAAAAATCACACGTCACTATGTCTTAAAACTAATATTGCGTTCTTTAATTACTGAAACCGAATAAACTGGTAAGAATACATTAAAACGCGTCTTTCTCGACATAGACCTGAAAAAGCACGAAGAATAGCTGGAGATAAACGCAACAAGTTAGGAGGCGCGCAAGCGTCGCAGCACAGCCGCATACTACCGTCGCATCGGCCAAGTGAAGAGGTTGAAAAGGAGTACCTTGTCTAAAACGACGCGCGCACCACTCCTTCGCGGAAGGGAAGGGGGAGACAATTATCTGATGGAGAACGAGAGGAACGGAAGAATGATAAGTGGAACAGATTAATTATGACCTGGGATCTTATGAGGGGCAAAAAAAAAAAGATCTTTCCACGCCGTGGGTACGCGAGCGAGACTCGGTTCGCAGACCGCGCTATTTTTTCTTCTTCGACGTGCAGAATTCGATTGGTTGGAATAAATGGAACGTCCAACTTCTGCAGCGATGGCGGATGATAATAAACTATTTACCAGGACATACGTTTTCTTTTCTTATGTTAGGATAGGAAAAACCTAGAGTCGTTTCATATTCGCCTCATATGAAATTATTCCGTTTAGGTTAATGTTTGCTCTTCAGAGCGTTGCAACGCTGAACTAACTAAACCGAAGCGAACGTACTATGTTGTAAAAGATCAAAAGAAAAACTAAAGTCCGCCATTAACGCGGGGGAAGCATTTTGTGGGCACTACTAGCATTGTTTTTCTGTAAATAGTAAGTTCTATCATAGGTCAACTTATATTCAGACTAGCGCAGTGATGGCGAACCTTCTATTGCCCGCGAGCAATTGTCGAATGTTTTCTGCCTCGCGTACCACAAAAAAGTCTTAGATTTTATTTGCGTGCCAACTAAATTAAATTCGTGATCAAGACAAGAGATTGAAATTTGTAACCATAAAACTAACGTTTACAATAGTTAACTAAATAACACAAATGTTTTTTCGGCAGTAAGTCAGTATGATAAATTCTTTGATTGGTATTCACCTTTCGTTGGCATGCCAACCAAAATCGTCTTGCGTGCCACTTATAGCACGCGTGCCATAGTTTCGCCATCACTTGACTAGCGGAAGTGCCCGTTGAAATTCAACGGATTTAGTGAGTCTAAAACTTCGACCGTGTAACACGTAAACATCGCAAGAATCAAATAGTACACAGTTTTATCTGTCGAATAAAGCAAAAATGAAGAAAACCGGTCCTAATTTATCTATTTAGATGGATGAAGGAAGAAAATCTTGCACTATGAAAAATCGAAAATTGTGTAAACTTATGGGAAAATAATTACAGAACTAAGCACCCCCAATGTTCTTAATCACTATATAGCCTCTGTTACCCGCAGGGTAAAATTATATACCTATGCGAAGTTTCGTGACGATATCTTCAAAGGTGTGGAAATCACAATTTGTGGAAAATCTACGTCTAATTATTTAAGTACGTAGTTTTCAAAACAGCTTGTTTTGGAGAACTCTACGCCACACGAAAATATCATTATAAGCAGTTTATTAGTAATATTTCAATAAAAATCAACAAATATTTGGTTAACGTGTAAACAAAGCAAAATCGCACACTGAAATTGAAAGATGATATTACGTCAAAGACTTTCCCATATAAATGCATTGGGCTCTCAACTTCGGTGACAATGAGAGTTGTCATGGTAGTTTATATTTGGTATTGTAATAAAACATAACGTCTTTTTATGATTCTAAACGCATTTTTTACGCTAATTCGATCAGGATTCGGATTCTGTCTTCAATAAAAATACACTTTGTTCTTTCCTGCATAGAACCAACCAAGTCTCGAGTTCGTACCATGTTTCTAAGTAATTTTAAAATTCAAATGAAAAATAAGCTGCACTCATCCCTAAGTAAAGCAAATGGAGAAAATGAAGAAGAAAAAAATTTTTTTAATTAGAAAAGTTAATCAAATCGGTATAAAACCCTGACTACGCCACTCCTTATTTCGGTTAAAATGACACCTTTCTCTTATTGCTACGTGCTGAAGTTGCTGAGTTATAAAAAAACACGCATGCATGGATGTTTGTTTTTAATAACATGCATACATTCATGCATGCACGCACGCACGCGCGCGCGCACACACACCCATACATACAAACACTTTTCTTTATAGATATATATAGATAGATAAATACGGCAATTCTAAAAATGAATAAAAACAGAGGTGAGGTTCCGTCATTATACAAAAAGGCAAAATCGACCATTTTACATTTACTTTGAAAAATACACATCATAGAATAATACTTCCTGTATATGGGCATGCATACATACACACACGAAATTCTCACGCTGTCGACCGTTCTCAAACTCGCGGCCCGCGGGCCGCATGAGGCCCACGCGATGCATTTGTGCGGCCCGCGAAGCAATTTACTTTATACTACGCGACCCCAACTCTAATCTATTTCTCACAAAATATTTCTAAATAATCTACGAAGTGTATTCCAATTTATACCAGCCTGCACGGTTGAGTTACTGAAGAATGTTTATCCCACTGCTAGCGAGTTTCTTGTGTATCAGAAGGACAACCCTCGACGCCAAATCTAGCATTTTTGTAATGACTGCCGTAATAGAGCCATTCCTCTCTTGTGGAAAGGGAGAGTGAATATAATACAAAGAATACGAAAATATGTGAAGACTGAGAAGGTAATTAATGCGGCCCGCGGATCGTCAGAGAGCCGTCATGTGAGTTTGAGACCCCTGCCTTAAGGGTTTTTCCCGCACAACTATCGTTTCCTAGCAGTATTCGTTACTACTGCGGTTGTTCGGCAACTTCCACTCTTCGGGAAACCGTCTCCATTCTCGAGAGACACTTGCCTGAAGAAATTCTAATCATATCGCCTCCATAGCCTTGTCTGACGACAGAGCAAAATCCTTCGCGACTTTTCGCCATCTCCATGATGCAACATTTCGCACGATTTGTATTCAACTGGAGATCCTAGGAATTTCGAAAGATCGAGAGCGCGCACTTCGAAACTATTAGTCACCGAGGAGGGTAGTGCCCTTGTCTCGCTCGAGCCTTGGGAAGGATCTCGCCCTTCGAGACAGGTGTAACCGCATTTCTGAGCGGGTGACTGCCCAATCAAACGGCAAATAAGATTACGCCTACTGCGGTGACAATTGTTGTTTTACTCGTATCACCCTTCGGTAAGCCATTAATACGGATGATTACCTTTTCATGGAAGAAGGATATTAAAAGTGAAAACATGCGGCGTAGAACGACTTCTTGCTTTTTTCTGAGATACTTCACGAATTGATTTTCTAAAACAGTCAAGATATATTTCGTAATATCTACTGTAATATATTTTGAAGCGTGTGTTTGTTGGTTTGCGTGTTTGTTCATGGAACTCCTCCTAAACGATAAAAGCTAGAATAACCAAATTTGGTAGGATTCTTCCCTACATCCTAACTTAGTGAATGGTCAATGTTTGGTCAACCGGAATTAATCAGTGCTGCCAATATAGGGGATTAACATTTTTCCATAAGATAACACGTATGAATCCATTTCTTGACTTGCAAGGTATTCTTCCTTCAAGCATTAAAATACGTAAATATGGACCGATTTTTTTCGTTTTTGCTTCGTTCGACGAATAAAACTCTACTAGCTGAGCCCGCGCAAAATTTGCGCGTTTAATTTTAAATTGATTCATAAAAAAATTAATAAGTTTGTAAAATAAGTTGATGTTAATAATTCATATTTTACTCTAGCAATGAATTTACACAGTATAGGATACTTGGATATTTGACTCCCAATGTAAGGTTTGCGTGTTAGAATCTCACTGAGGGAAAGGCAGTGTGCGCATATTTAAAAAAATGTTATCCGTAGGTAATCAGAAATCTGTATTTTATAAGTTATGGTAGAGAGTAAATTGATGCGGCACAGTAATTAAACTGAAATGATTAGTGATCGGAAGATTCTTACGCGACAGGCATAAACTGTAGTGATGTGAAATGAGGAAACAGAAGAATAGAACTGCTAAGACCGGGAGTCAAACTGGGTCTTTCCGAACTAAAACCACTGAATGCACACAATGTATGTGTGGTTATTGCTCAATTAATATATTAAGAACATTAAGAAGTCTGAGAAGTAAGTAATTATGGTAGTAATAATCGTTCCAAATCTCCATTTTTTATATTTAATTCTATTAATGACAAAAATTTTTGTCACAACATTTTTTTATAACAGTTCTTAATCTTAATTATTTACCTTGAAGTATATTAGACATCTTAATTGTAACAGAACATTTTATAATAATAGTAGTTATTCTTAATGATATACATTTATAACAATAAAACTTTAATTAAAGCAAAAATGTAGCGTATAATGATCTTACTAACTTAAGGATTCCATTTTTACGTCAATATGAACGTTTAATCGATGGTAATTGAATCAGAGGCAACAATTAAGGTCGACTTGGCAATGTCCCGAAGGAGAACAAAAAATCGGCAAAATTTCGAAAACAATTGTGTATTTCCGAAAATTTCGACCGCGTAGGGTATAAACATTGCAAGCATAAGATAATTTAGAGTTTTAGCCGTCGAATAAATCAAAAACGGAGAAAATCGGTTATATTTAGGAATTTTAGTGAATAAAGGAAAAAAACCTTGCACTCTGAATAATCGAAAATCTCGTGAAAACTTATGGGAACATATAATTATCTCCTGGAATCGAACCCGGGATTTTAGGAAATTGAGAATAGTTTTCTAGGGACCTCCTGGCATGTAGAAACAAAACGCAATTTACTGCAAATCTCTACGGCGAACGGTTTTCGAGATAGAGGGGGGGGGATGGACGGACAGACGGACGGACACTTCAGAAATTATATATAGGATACTATCTTATTCCTGCGAAGTTTACATGTTACACGGTCGAAGTTTTCAGAAATATGCTATTTGTTTCGAAATTTTGTGGATTTTTCGTACTCTTTCCGGGCGTTGCCAAGGCGGCCGTCATTGTTACCTCCGATTCAATTAGCTCCAATGAAGCTTACAAATAGACGAAAGTTTAGCGTTATTCGCTTTGCACTTTTGTTTGAGCAACGAAACGAACGATGTTTATGGATAAATAGATACTGATTATTATTCAGGAAACGTTTATTGATGAAAGTAATTGAACCTTCTTTCGTCTATTGAATACTGGAATCTTACATTCATTGTAAGTAAAATCATTATATTCTACATTATAACGTTTATTAACGTAAATAAGCTCACGTAGCTGGTGTACATTTACCAGTCAGTGTTCAATCATGGACAACTGTACGTTGCTTTTTCAAGACATAAAAGTAAATATTTCAGCGAGGCATAATTACACAAGAAATGAAGCTGCATTTGGCGAAAGTAATATGATGGGAAATAAAATTATCGTTATATTTGAATGCAATAGGCTCGGAAACGGATTGTTACAAGCAAATATGATTAATTGTTAAGAGAAGCTAATTGTAATTTTAAAAGTATCTACTATATATTTTAAAGAGATTGTATGTTGTGCTGTAGTTGATTTTATTCCAGCAAACAAGAAAAGCAACATTGAAAAAAAAATGAAATCTACTTCGTTATAAGCCTCTGGGACCATATTTTGTACATTTAAACATATTTTTTTATTACTTGCATCATTTCATATACTTTTTGTTTTTACATATAATAACACTATTGTTGCAAAGACATCACGTCTAAAATTTAAAATTGTGTTTATCACACCTCAATTTTATATTTTCTCCACACACAGTATAGGAGAAAGTATTGTTTTCCTGAAAAAATCGAATTCAAGATTTCATCGGAAATACACTTTTTAAGGTACCCTGAATTCGTTTTCACTACTTTCCCGATGATGTATGTGTGTGTGATAGGAATTTTGTGTGCCCTCTAACTAAAAAAAATACTAATCAAACGGACACAAAACTTTATAATTTAGAGTTTAATTAGAAAATCAAGTTATGATTAGATTTTAGCTAAAATTGGTCAACCGAAAGTGGAGATTTACTCCTGACATTTTTCCGTTTTTGCCAAATATCTTATGTTAGTCATATCTACATTTAATGTGAATATTTGTTATTATCAAAGGCTTACGCTATATAATACTCTACAACTTTTGATTGAAACGTTTTCTCATAAAATGGATTGTTTAAGAGATAGATTTCGATTATCCGTTTGAAATTATGTTAAATACGTCACTTAGTTTCGGTTGCTATAATCAAATTTTATAATTGTTGATAGCGATCCCTACGCTGCCAAGGATAATCACAACCATGGATAGTGGTCATCTATGCGTGGTTATCCATAGAAACAGATAAAAATGTTCTTTTAATGTGAAAAGTGATTACAAGAAAGAAGAAAGTACCGTATTCGTGAAAAAATCGAATTATAGATGTCAACGGAAATACACGTTTTGAGGTCCCCTGAGTACCTTTTCACTATTTCTCGATTAAGTCTGTGGGTATGTGACAGAATTTTGTGGGCGGTCTAACTCAAAAACTAATAATCAGGTCAGCACAAAACTTTATCGAGTAAAACCTCGATTATCCGGCCCCCGATTAACCGACTTTCGGTTTAACCGACCAAAAAATAGAGTAGCTGTCTAACCATGGTTGGAAAGCATATGACGGTTGCATCCACCGAAAGTCTATTCACGCGAAAGATCCACAGGAGTCAGTTCACGCAAGAGATCATAACCACTAATTATTTAATCTAGTAAAATAAAATAATGATTAAATATTCATTACATGCCTTCTGATTCTGAATTTAGTTTAATTTAAATATTTTTTATTTAAAAAATTAAGAACTCCTTAACCGCACAACATAAGGATATTTAAAGACGATACAAGCGGTTTGTACGGTTAAGGAGTTCTTAATTTTTTAAATATCCATCTCACCGTAGTCTCCAACACCTTTTTAATTAAATACTTTTGTTAATAATATTTTACTATATCATTTTTTGTTTTAAATTTCATTGTGAAATGGCCTGCGCTGTATATGAAATACTTAAATAAGTGATGTTCCTAAACGAACTTTGTTTCCATTATTTGCGAATTATCCGACTTTATTGTTTATCCGACGCTCCTTCCCCTATATAGGTAGGATAATCGAGGTTTTACTGTATTTAACATTTTTATTAGCAAATGAAGATCTGAAAAGGTTTCAGCTGAATCTGTTCAACCGGAAGTGGAGGGGTATTTTTGTCGTTCTTACTTTTTTTCCTAATTCCTCCTTTAAAACTCAATTTACGTAAATATTTGATAACGTAAAAGTTATAGAAAAAGGAATTTTATAACTTTTTTAAAAACATTTTTTCATAAAACCGATAGTGTAAAAGATATTTTGATTTTTCTTATGAATTAATGTTAAATACATCGCTAAGTGACACCATTGGTTTCGTTGCTATGATAAAATTTTCTAATTGTTGACAGCGTTGGGTAATTTTAAATGCGCATCGATACTTATCCACAGAAACAGCTAACAATTTTCTTTACTTATTATTTTTAAATAAAAGCTATTGAAAATGTTTTTAAATTATTCACCAGTTTAATTGCTGATAATTATTTCCCGATAATTATTCTTAAGGACGCTGACGTCACTTCTCATTTTTATTGTAATCATACTCAATACCCTGTATGGAGAAAGTCTTGTGCTGGACACATCAGATTTCTTGTCGTGTGTAACAATTCGGGGCGGCTAAAACATCCACCATAAGACAGCCTTATTCAAAAGCATAATGCGATAGTTCTCGAAAAAATTTTAAAAAATCGGTACAATATACATTGTACAAACTTTCTCATATACTAATGCGTCCTTTAGTTATCTTTAGAAAATGAAAACTGTAACAGCCGGTTTTTGAGAAAATCAAATTATTCTTAAGGTTGCCTAGAATAAACTAGCCTTATATTAATTTTTTTTAGAAATATGAAATCAAATTGTTGTTAAAAATGCGTCAATTTTTTTCGCGATTACAATACTTTCTCAATATACTTCGCATATGAGAAGGTGAAAATCGGTACAACATACATTGTACAAACTTTCTCATATACTAATGCGTCGTTTAGTTATCTCTAGAAAATGAAAATTGTATCAGCAGGTTTTTAGAAAATCCAATTTTTCTTAAAGTTGTCCGAGAATAAACTAGCCCTATATATTCAAATTTAGAGAAATATGAATTATATAGTATTATTGCATTCGTATACTCAAGTAACGGTATGAAATTTTATCATAATCGTTCGAGCCGTTTTTGAGAAAATCAAATTATTGTTAAAGTTGCCTAAAAATTCTAGGCAACTTTAACAATAATTTGATTTTCTCAAAAACGGCTAGAACGATATATAAGGCTAGTTTATTTTAGGCTAGAATAAACTAGCCTTATATTCATTTTTTTTTAGAAATATCAACTATTTGGTATTAGTGAAGAAGTAAACTCAAGTAACTGTACGAAATTTAATCAAAATCGTTAGAATCGTTATCGAGAAAATCAAATTGTTGTTAAAAATGCGTAGAATAAACTTCTCTTAATTATCGATCAATGTCAACCATTTCTTCATCGCTTCTGCTCATTGTCAGTGTGATAAAATGCCTAAGTGCGAGATTTCATTCATTTTCGCTCCACCGTTTAGGCCCTATAGCCAATAACAGACAGACAGACGGCATTGCGAAAACCACTTTCTCGGACTCAGCGACACCTAAAACGTATATTTCCGTCAAAATCTCGAGGTCGAATTTTTTCGCGATTACAATACTTTCTCAATATACTTCGTATATGAGAAAGTAAAAACTATCAAACCTAACGACATTGAATTCGCTTCTGAGCGTCTGCGTTTCGATATATCTTCCCCGCCCGTGTGCTGTCACGAAATAGTATGTACAACGGAACGACGATGACATCAGTATGACTCCATGTTTTCGTGATGAACTTCCAGGCCTCAAAGACTGTATATTTATCTTGTTTTAAAATGAGCGCAAATGGTTGTCGTGCTGCTAAAGGAAGGTCAATTCTATTTTATTAAAACAGGATATAATATCTAACATATAAAATTGACTTCGTTGTCGTCGGAGGGAAACTCTGTAATGCTATTTTTAACAAACTTTCCGAATAGCTAGAAGATTGACTTTTGGTCTTAAAGTAGAAGCAATTTACGAAAAAAAAATTTCCAAAATCGACCCGGGTTCGATTCCCGAGAATGATTTCCATTCCTCATAAGATAACATAGAAAAATCGATATTTCGACCTGCAACCTTATTTTATTTTGCTTATTAAAATTCAAATATTAGACCTACGATTTTCGGACTTGGGCTGTATTAAAGAAAAATAAATGCAGTTTCTTATTCTTAACGTCTTTTATCGCTTTCGAATCTAAATCTTTCGAATTTAACGTTTTAATATCATATTTAGACAAAATTTAGCGTTTTTAACTTGAAGTTGCCTTGCCAATCGATTACATTGAATTAATTTACATTAAATACGAGGGTGATTCATTGCATCTCGAACCAATTTCCAGAAGGGTTTTTGATGACTCTCACCTCTCTTAAGTCTCAAACCGCAAGGATATTACGTCGCCTCCTAGCGGATCTGCTTCACCGATAAAAATCGGTCCGTGAGTTTGCGCCACTTAAGACATGCGCCCGGGGGCAACTGCCTCCCGCCGCTACGCCACTGCATATAGTGTTTGGACAGAAAATGTGCAGACTAGGAAATGTGGAAGGAGATGGCGGCCACTTATCCTACCCTTTCGAAAATTGCACCCATTTATTTATCTATTGTGGCTACATCGGTGCTCTAAGAACGATTATTTTCGAAGGCCGGGAAGACGTCACAACAGAGAAATAGGATGAAAAGGCCGTCGGTTGTCAAAGCTCTTGTTTCTCCAGTCTGTGGATAAATCTTATTGGGAACTGTAAACCTTCTTTTATAAACTATTTTCATTTTATAAATATCTGAAATTTTGTTATTACGCATTAACTATAAAGAATATTTTTAACCTATTATATGGAGTAAATTAATGTCCTAAGTAATTTTTTCATAAACATCGATGATTGAAAACTTCGATGTTTTTTAACCAATGTATCGTAGACATCGATGTTGGTCATTCAATGTTAAACCTCGATGTGCAACTCTAGGACAAAAGCCGCACCTTATTCATATGGACAACGACTCTCGACCTTACTGAGCCGTGTTTTTTCTCTCCCTGCAAAACGGATTTTTTATCAGCCTGTGATTTTACGTTACTCAACCCATGTTCTATAGATAGGTACTCCGCCAAGCATGCAATACTTGTCCAACTAATTCCTAGCAACAGGTCAGAAGCTCAGATAATTAGCTGTGCGACTATCCCTCGAAATCCCCGGAATGAGAATATCATGATGCAATTATCGAATTTAATTATCCGAAAACTATAGGACTTAAAAGAAGACGACCTTAAAGCTAAAATCGCTATACTAGTCATACGGCACATGACGTGCTTTTAGGACATGGCGCATTGAATGGTCCCTAGCAATCTTTGGAGTGGAACACGACGGAAACCTCACATGCACCAACGATTTTTATTAGCAAGTTCTATTCTGAGCATGAATATAATCATGATGACCAGAATGCAACATAGAATTGTCGATCACCTTAAAAAATCCAATAATATAGATAGATTTGGTTTATTATTAGAATATATAGCGGTACCTGAAAAACCTAAAATAAAACATTCAGTCGACGTCATGACACTTGAATTAAGTAACAGGTGGAGCTCTCCAATTCATATTTTATGTCTTTTTCTTGCATGAGTAAGCGAGGGGCGGAGTGCACATTCCGCTTGAGTTCATGACATAGGCGCAAGCAACGTTCAGCCTTCGCTAGCAGGAAATTATGACGCCTACTTTATACATGTATCCTTTTGGTCGCAGGTTAAAGAAACCTGCAGCCAAAGACAGAACACCAATGCCGACCGGATTCCGAATTCTTGGTTGTGGTTTTAGATTCAAGAAAACCTAATAATATAAATACTTTAGTCTTAAAATTGAAAATTTCGTACTCCAAATTCATAAAAATTCTTTCTTGGAATTACTTTAAGCATCCCCATGAGAAATATAAAATTGTCTTAATGGCCACCAATACATCAAAAAGACAGCAATTTTCAACCGAAGACTGAAATTGATCCCCTCTCGATTAGATCGCGTATATAAAGTCGAGATTTTCCAATAGGACAAACTTTTCTACATGGCGGACCGTATTAAAGTTTACGATCGCATAATCGGGCATTAGACACTGGAAGTTGCAAATGCTTCAACGGGCTTAAACCAGAAGATACCGGGAGAGTCTGTTGTACATACCATATTGGTGGTAAATTTCTTTTAGCGTTTACATCTCAAAATTAAATGTTTCAAGACCATTACTTCGATTACTAAATATGAAAGTTTCTGATTGTGAGTTAAATTTTAAGAATTGCTTTTTCGTCATAGTTTCGTGAACCGCATTAGATTTAGGTGGATAATTCCTTTTGAGTCCACACATCATAAATGTTGAAATTATACCATTTAAATGGATATCACAGCAGTCTGAATTATTGAGCGGTCGAATACCAAAAATACTCATCACCGATTGAATTCCAGCCATGTGGTGATCTCGAATCTCTATTTTTTACTTTCTCATAGAAGCTTACAGAGAAAGTGTTGAGATCATGAAAACATTCGAAGTTTAGATTTTGATGGATGTGCACGTTTTAGGTTCCCGAGTCCAAAAAAGCTGTTTTCCTATTCCGTGTGTATGTAGTAGCACGCAGATATAAGGGATAATAAAAATACGACGAAATCTCGCATTTATACGGAATATTCACGAAACAGAAGCCTTGTTGGAGTGAACCGTATCGTGCAACAATGGCTGTTAGTTTATTCGGGTCTGTGTAAATACGTATTACCATAACATTACTGCACCGACTACAAGCATGTGGATGATAAATTTAGATGTACCTGTTTTTGTTAGTAAAATGAAAGACGATACTAAAGCTTAAAAAATTCATTTAAAGTATTTCTATTCCACGTAAAACTCAACAAAGTGTGTAAATGTAAAACAAGAATTTTCTTTTTTGGGTGAAGTATGCAAAATTTCCGATTATTCATCGTCCACGCTAATTAACCCACTTCCCTAAATTTTCCATTGCACAATCAGGTCAAGCTACATCTCGGTTGGAAGGTGCTGCCATGTGTCCTGCGTTAAATTTGTCGGTTTTATATTCCAAAAATACATAACTAAGATCACGTCGGTGATCTATACCTTTGAATTACACCTACATATGCGAGTGCTACCAGTTCGTTAAAATTCCTGAACTTCAATTTCCAGGAGTCGCATAAATAAGTTAAATTTTGAAAGGGCATTCCGTTCATTAAATTCATGCCATTCATTCGAAATTTAATACGACCTGCAAATTTACCACAGTTTGAATTTTATGTTTTCCTCTTAGGTAAAATTTACTTGCACTTAAAGAATCAGAACCTGCTTCTTGCTCTTCGAAATATTTTCTCAAATTGCGACCATAGAAGATCAGTATTTTCGGCTTTCCTAGCATTTGTTAAAGAATCTTAAAACACCTAAACCATTTTCTAACAAAGCGCAAGATATAAGACGGGGAAGAGAGAGATACGAAAGAAGTTAAATTTAACGTTAAACAAGACATTACAAAAATGAATACTGCATGTTGCCCATGTAACGTGTAATGTCTAGACAAGAGGTCCCAAACACGCGGCCCCCCCAGGGCATTTATGTTATTCGTGAAGTAAGATACTTCATACTAAGATGCAGCCCAAACTCAAATGCACTTCTTATAAAATAGTTTTAAATAATCTACGATATTTAAGAAATGCATTAAATCAACACTTCCTAAATTTCAGCACTATATTTTTCATTCGCATATAAGACACTCCACGCAGTTGGGGTTCAGAATAATGTTCTTAACATGGAAATACACCCTCGGATTTGGTACCGTGACTTAATGCGGCCCACGCATGAGCGGAGTTTGATACCTCTGGTCTAGACGTATAGTTAAAGTGACCTTGAGAGGATGAATTTGTCTAACCAAATATTTTTTCCTATAAATTGGTAGTAATTACATTAACAAACTAAATGATTTTTTATAGTCAAAAAACAGTTGAGAGAATCATCGAAAAAGTAGCCATTTCCTGTGACATATCATTGATTTTCAATCCTATTAATTACTATATAGGATCAAAAATTTAATTTTAGCTGTAAAAGACGTGAAGAGTAGCAGTATGTCTGACAAACTCATTCATTTATTGATTTCGAAAACCTGATCCGCTGATTTCATTCCCCCAACTATAAACCTTTTGCCAATGTGAAACCTAACTAGCAGACATGCGTCTAACACTATAACATATCAAAATTATTCTAATGTTTTCTAAAATATTTTATAGGAGAAATTTATATTCATCGACTTATCAACATTTCTCAAACTTGCAATGAAGTTTTGGTGCAATAAAACCAATCAAAGTGCACACTTTCAATTCATGTTGAAACTCTATTAAATGTTAAGGGGAATCAGTAATCCCGAATAAAGATAACGCAAAAAATTAAAGCTGTATTTTAATTGTCCTGCAAAACATTACACGAGATCTAAATATATGCAAAACCACGACAAAACTACATGCCACGTAAGAAGATGAGGCTATTCCATGATTTTAAAATACAACAGACGCAACCGTTTCCAACCGCTACTACGATGTATCGAGACTAACCATACACGTATGATTTTTTCGCGACGAGTTTCGTAATAGATCCGGGGTAAAAAAACAAATATTCCAGCGACTCCATAAATAACGTTTACAATTAAGTTTCACTTAAGTTGTCATCTGAACGCAAAGAAGCACGAAAAAATAAAAAGCTAAAGTCAAAAGTATAATTTCACCTATATTCTTCGGCCGCGCGATATTCGACGCACCGCCAAAACCTGTGACGAACTTCACCGGGAGGGTAAACGAACAAATGTGAGGATGACGAGATACTTGGACCAGAGTCCCTTTTCCGCGTTGCATTCCTCAATGCACACGTGGGCGTCTCATCCCATCAAGGGAGGGAGAGATCGCTCTTCCCCAAGCAAGCACGAATCGAGGAGAAGCAGTTTGTCCCACTCGGGCCGGTGGGTGGAGCCCAACCACGTGGGACGGAGGGGCGTCCTTGGAATGCCCCCCCTCCCCCTCGCCCACGCCGCCGGTGCAGATAAGGAGAGGGATCGGTAGAAAATGAGGGGGAGAAGAGTGAAGAAAGAAAGTGAGTATAGAAAGTTAAGAATGGTAAATAAGAGGTGAAAGGGAGAGAGAGGTGGGGAGAAAGTAAGAAAACGTGGAAGGACAGAATAGTCTCAGAATGTAAAGACTTCCATGAAATGGAAAGGGTAAGGAGATCGGAATGCATCCCATTACTATCAAAGTGTTCACGGATTCGCAAGTAATACGTAGCGAATTAAACGAGCACCTGAGAGGAAACGGGCTGGCTAGTGGCAGATCAACCCAAAGAACTGGGAATAGCGCGTCTCCTTGATATCAATCAATGGAATAACGTTCGGTTCTTTGAGGGCCCCGCCTTCTCCCTAGAGATTCTACTTCGATAGAATCATACCATAAACATTCAGAGAAAAGTCCCTAAGTTAAATTTCGGTCGTTCGCACTTCCTTATGTAAAATATTCCTGTACTTAATTTATATAAAAGCAATTAGTTCTACTGACCAGGAAAATACGTTGTTTTTAAATAGCAATAATTCGGCGAGAAACGAAATTATGTTAGTTAAGACTAAACTTTACAGATCTGTAATTACATGCTTTCATCAATTAGGCCATATCATTAAGCGTCTTCGCTGGATTATGAGTTATAATGGCAAATATGAATAATACGGTTATAAATAAATTGCAGTGATACTGAATCTTAGCAAACGCCTCGTTGGAGCTAGACGTCACCCGTCACGGTAAAACAGCGAACCCTGGAGAGCGATAGTTTGGGAATACGTTTCATGGCATTCCACTCCGAGGCTAGAGAACGCTTTAGCGACATCACCTCTGACTCATACGCCTAAATCAGGTCTCCGAGATGAAAGGATTTCAGATTCGTAATCTACAGACAAATGCGTGCTACAAAGAATTAACACGTAAAATTAAATTAAATAATGACTCAACTTTACATTGCTTTTTACAAATTAATAAATTTAATGTTATAAGTACTATGCACAAACTTATGTATGAGGCCCATAATCTTAAAGAGTTTCAAATTACCTCTATCTCATAACAGGAAAAGTATAGAAAAATTATACTGTAAAAATTTGTAAACTTTTCAAGCCGAAAGAGAATTAATTTGAAACCCATAGAGCTAAAGTAATCGGTAAAAAATGTAATTCAGCTATTCTACTTAAGATTGAAAAATTCGACAAGCGAAAAACTATTTGTCTTTTTAATGAACGAGTATTAAAAATGAGATTCTTACAAATGAAACAAAAATCGGTTAAACATACATTGCACGAACTTTCTCACATACGCTATTGCACTCCATTCCCACTCTTGCCTTTCGCACTCATACTGTGAGTCTAGAACAGTGGTGCCCAACCTACAGCCCGCGGGTCCGATGAGGCCCGCGAAGCCATGACGAAAACATCGGTACAATACTAATGCGTCGTTTAGTTATTTATAGAAAAAAATCGGTACAACATATATTGTACAAACTTTCTCATATACAGTCGTTTAGTTATCTTTAGAAAATGAAAATCGTATGAGCAAGTTTTTAGAAAATCCAATTTTTGCTAAAGTTGCCCAAGAATAAACTAGCCTTATATTCATTCGTTGGGGAAAATGAAATACGTAGTATTATTGAAGACGTATACTCAAGTAACTGTACGAAATTTGATCAAAATCGTTGGAGCCGTTTCTGAGAAAATGGAATTAGTGTTAAAGTTGCCTAGAATAAACTAGCCTTATATTCATTTTTTGAGAAACATGAACTATACAGTATTATTGAGGATGTAAACTTACGTAACTGTACGAAATTTGATCAAAATCGTTATAGCCGTTTCTGAGAAAATCGAATTATTGTTAAAGTTGCCTAGAATAAACTAGCCTTATATTCATTTTTTGAGAAATATGAACTATACAGTATTACTGAAGACGTAAACTCAAGTGACTGTGCGAAATTTGATCAAAATCGTTAAAGCCGTTTTCGAGAAAATCGGATTGTTGTTAAAAATGCGTAGAATAAACTTCCCTTAATTATTGAGCAGTCAACCATTTCCTCATATACTCTGCTCAGTATGATAAAATGCCTAAGTACGAGATTTCACTCCTTTTCGCTCTACCGTTTGGGCTCTTGAGCCAGTAACAGACAGACAGAGACAGACGGCATTGAGAAAAGCACCTAAAACGTACAATTCCGTAAAAATCTCGAGGTCGAATTTTTCGCGATTACAATACTTCCTCAATATACTTCGCATGTGAGCAAGTAAAAGCAATCCGAAAATTTTAACACACAAATTCGTACATTTTTATGAACATTTTGATAATAAAACTTTTAATATTGAAATGTTAACCATAAAAACATTATTATGACACGATTTTCGCTTGTATAGCACCTCCGAATACATAGGTAACTTTCGATTTAAACTCGGCACGCAGATGAATTTGCAACTTCTAATGCGGCCCTCCGAAGGATACGTAACCACCTAAGTGGCCCGCCATGTAGTAAAGGTCGGGCACCACTGGTCTAGAAGAAACACTGTTGCTACAAAAGCAAAAAAACCGCGGAAACATGTTTACGCAAATAAATAACATTAATATGATTATAACCTCATATATGTGAACATCGAATCTGAAAAATAGTTGTATTATTATTATTATTATTATTAAAAGGCTTCTCCACTGCTTAGCGGTTGCCTTGTACTCCCAATCGCCACAGTTGTGCGCGGGCGTCCTCGCTTCCTGCGTCCTGGGGGTCGAATACTCGCTTCGGCCATCTCTCCTGCGACATTCTCCACAAATGTCCATACCATTGAAGTGACCTGCACTCCAAACGGTCGAGGATAGTCTCTTCTGCTTCCATCTCTCGCCGAATCACGTCGTTCCTTACCCGTTGTAATCGGGATACACGCATGCTACGCCGCAGGCCATCCATCTCTACTGCATTAATGCGTTTCTTTAACCTCTCCGTGAGAGACCATCCCTATCCTCCATATGTCATTATACTTTCCACAATGACCCGTAGAATAGTCTTTTTTGTTCTCTTACTAATCTCCTGACTCCACAGCACCCCATTCAACACCTTGATTGCCATCTGAGCCTGATTTACCCTGTATTTACGTATGGTACAACTATTTTTACCCTCAGGTAAATCAGGGTAAAAACAGTTGTACCATACGTAAATATCAAGTATTATGTGGATTGGCGAAGCCATATAGGGGCTAAATCATTGTCGCATGACGCAAGAAGACCTGGGCGGAGGTTGGGCGTTAAACTCGATATATTGTAATGTCGCTGGACGACATATAGTTATTTTTTGATAAATATGGTTTATGCAGTAGTGTTTCTTCGAAAAACGGAAATAGGTTCAGATTAAGGGCGAACAGGTTTCGGTAAGAAAGCAACCATCATCAGTGGCGATTTACCGAAAAATTATTAATAAGACCCTTCTGATATCGCAAATCTCTTGTAGCCGAAATACGCATCTAATCTCAACCATCTTATTGATATTGGAGAAAATTTTTAAGTCACCGTGTTGAACGCATTACGTTAGACACATAGTTTATGAGATGAAACAACAAGCTTGATTCGTGATTTTAAGAATTGATAAGAATGTTCGATGGCGGTAAGGCCATCGAACGAAGTAATCGGAAAAGATAAGGTGTTAGTAGTAGGAAGAGAAATCGGTTGCAATGTTCACCCGAATGATAAGGTCAGATACAACAAGAATGAAATACGGGAAAAATAGTGACTCGTAACTCTGATGCGACGCACACAGGCGGCCAAACAACGGCAGCGGCCGATTTATCGTCAGACACGTAGTCTTTTCAACAGTAATGCGAATTGTATTATAATATGCCATATATTCTTTCATGTTTCTTTATCAAACCATAAGGCGTTTCTTTTAATTTTTGTGAAGAACGCCTAAAAATGACGACAAATGAGACACTTGTACTAGGGCGGCTAAAGACCGACTTGTACACGGCAGCCGAAGAGCGACTTGCACACGGGCGCCCCTGCTCTGATGATAGATAACTTATGAATTTATAGCATCGGAAATATTATGGGAAACTATTGTCAGCGGTACTGAAGTTAATCTAATCCTTAAACTTAATGTTTATTGTAAAAATAAACATTCTTTTTTCTATTTGGCCTTCCATTAGTTTCTCAAAATAATTAGACATTAATCCGAGTTAAAGTAACTCGAAAGGCATAAATAGGTTAGAAAAACCAGATGCGCGTTTCAAAATCCACTGTCGGTGAATCATCAATGATTCCCCCTTCTTTGCATATCTTCTCAACCTTTTTATGATTATTGGAGCTTGTGATTATATCAATCGGATTCCAGTCAGGTGAGCCCGACAATGTTAATAGAAATGATAGATGTAAGTATTAAATAAAAACTGTGTAAGAGTGGACCAGAAGAAATAGCGGCTCTTTAAGGACCTTTGCAAAATAGCCTTATTCATAACGAAGAATGGACGCAACAAAAACTCCGAAAACACGCTGCGTTCGTGATAAATGACCGGGTCACCTACAAACAAGCAGGAGTAGCGGAGTTGGGCAGGTGTGAGCTACCAATCTGTTAACAATGGGCTCGTTACATTTTAACGATAAAGGGATGAATTAGAAATAAACTTGCACAGTAATAAAATGTTTTTTTCAATTTATATTTACAATTACTTATTGAAATAATAAATACATGAATAATGAAAAATAATAAATTTTGGGTGTTTATCACAAAAATTGTATTGAGACTTATTTGTGCGAGAACTAGAAATGAGTTGATTATACTATTGCAAAGTTAAAATTTTCCTATTTTAATACAATACTGAGATATGAACTTATTGTCTAAACAATACTGTAACGCTCCGTTTAATCTATCTTGTCATCACCGGGAGCGAATGATCGGAACGAAAGGAGGAAGCTAATAATGAGATCACATTATAAGAAGACCAGACTTGAAAGTTAATAAACAGATACAATATAGTGATGGCTACTAGAATGACTTATTATTTATAGCTTAATGGGGTTAAATATGACCTATTTTCTTGAAGATTTAAAATATTGTGTGTGATAATTAGAAGATTGGTTATATAAAATTCAATTTATCACAAAAAAGAACCATTGTCCGAGATCACTTATGGCTGACCGACAGTCATGGAGCAACAATCATATGGTTCTTTGGCAAAAAGTCAGTAATAATAGGCCCGTTATTTAATCAACATAAAGTAAAACCTCAATTATTCGTTGCCGGATTAAACGGGCATTCCGAAGCGAATTTGAATTTTTCCACTTACACGGAAAATGAAGACGACGCGGACTTCGCTGATATATGAGATCAATCAAACGAAGCCCATTTCAACAAGGTGAGACAGAGTTCCTTCTCAAAAAATGTAAACTGATTTACCTACCATTTTCGCCCGAAATGAAGATTTCTCCAATATCTTAAATTAGCAGCGACGTTAAATCACTCTCTGGGGGAAGGAAAGCTTTTGTAAGATTTTTATTTTCCTGTCCTATCTTTTTTTATGCTTACACTTAGCAGAGATCGTTTTATTAGGCAGAATATTCAACGGTTAAACATATTAATATATTTTGTTCGTTTACGGTAACGTAATTTAGTTTCTTGTTTAACTGGTAGCTTTTTATTTATTATGTAAATAAAAAATCTGATGTGACCAAAACATGACTTTCTCCAGACATTGTGATTGCTCTCGACATCAGCGTCCTCAGGAATACTTATCAGCAATTAAACTCGTGAATAATTTTAAAATATTTTCAAGTCTTTATTTAAAAAAAAACGAGTAAAGAAAATTGTTAACTGCTTTAAGGATAACGAACTACCGATGCGCAATTAAAATCACCCTTGGCAGCGTAAGCAACGCTATCAACAATTAGAAATTTTAACATAGCGACTAAAACAATGATATCACTTAGCGACGTATTTAACATAGATTTAGAAGAAATATCAAAATCTCTCTTAAACTATCGGTTTTATGAAAAAATGTTTCAAACAAAACTTGTAGAAAACTATATTTTCTACAACTTTAATAATAACAAATGATGAAAAAAATTCAAAACGACAGGAATAAACCTCCACTTCTGGTTGACCTATATTGTTCAAAACTAATCAGCTCTTGTCTCTATGATGAAAACATTATATTTTCTAAATGTGTAGAGGAGAAAAATTCTGAACTTGACCGGGACACGAATCCGGGTCTGCCCACGAATACAAGTTAAAATTCACGTCATTATCTTTTAAATCTGGTACTGAAATGGCGTTGGTGTTGGTTATAAGTAAGAGTAGCAAAGAAATAAAAACGAATATAAGGATAGATAATAAAAAAGTTGAGCAGGTAAAACATTTCGTTTATCTAGGTAGTGTAATTACTGAAGATAACAGATGCACGGAAGAAGTAAAGAGAAGAATAGCCTTGGCAAAACAAACATTTCAAAACAAGAAGAATGTATTAACAAGTACGCACATTAATATTGAAATAAGGAAATCTTTTGCAAAAGCATTTGTATGGAGTGTATTACTTTATGGAAGTGAAAGTTGGACTTTGAGAAAACATGAGGAAGCCCGTTTGGAAGCAGTGGAAGTGTGGATATGGCGGAAAATGACAAGAACAAGTTGGACTGAAAGGAAATCGAATGTAGAAGTATTAAGGGAAGTGAATGAGGAAAGGAAGTTATTAAAAGAAATGGAAAGAAGGAAAGTAAAATTTGTTGGTCATGTTATAAGGCATAATGAGTTGATTTCAAACATTTTTGAAGACAAGATTTTAGGAAAGAAAAGTAGAGGAAGACAGAGGAAAACTTATTTAGAGGACATCAAGGTGATAATGGGATGTGACGGATATGAAAAGCTGAAGAGAGTAGCAGAAGAGAGAAGCGAATGGTTGCGTCGACAAGGCTTAGCCTTTAGGATATGAATGAACTGAAATGGCAAATAGTTTTCGAGTTATAGCGCCCACAAAATTCCTATCACACACACACACAGACATCATCACGAAACTGGTCTAAACGTGTTCTAGGGCCCTCAAAACGTGTATTTCCGCTGAAATCTCGAATTATTTTTTTTATGAAAACACTTTCCCTATACTACGTATGGAGAAAGTAAAAATAAACTGACTATTTACTGATAACGCTTTTTGCATTAAGGTTAGGTTTAACTCGGTTAGAAACGCTTGAAGGATCGGAATATTTGCCTTTATTTTCATGAATTTTCTAGCTGAGTTGTAAGTTCATCGAAAGCTTATTGTATGTTTACAGAATCTCAGCAATAATAAACTTCTTATATATAAAGTAATAATCGTCTTCTTTTTACTTTCTTCATATACGTAGTATAGAGAAAGTATTGTTTTCATGAAAAAACTGACTTCGAGATTTCAACGGAAATACGTTTTGGGGCCCCTAGAACACGTTTAGACTATTTTCGGAATGATGTCTGTGTATGCGTGTGTGTGACTTCGAGATTTCAACGGAAATACATGTTTTGATGTCCCTAGAATACGTTTAGACTATTTTCAGAATGATGTCTGCGTGTGTGTATGTGACTGTAGGCGCTCTAACTCGAAAAGTACTTGCCATATCATTACCAAATCTATATAAATAAAATTGTAACCTCTGCCTGTACATTTGTTCTTTTGTCGGGTTTTACTTTTTTGTGTTTTGCAACACAAGAAGACGTTTTCACTGGTTTGCACAATTGTTGTCTGTCTGTCTGTTTGTTTGTTACCGCATCACGCAAAAACGGCTGGTCGAATTTTTATGAAACTTGCAGCGTATCTTTAGACTGGTCCAGCTTAAAATATAGGCTACGTGGTGTATCTCAAAAAAAAATTTAAGTGGAGGTTTGGGGGGAGGGGGGGGGCATTGATTTGGTTTTTCGACGATAACTCTCGAGTAAATTAACTTAGGAAGTTCAAATTTGATATTTGTCATTTTCAATACAAGTATAAGATCAAGTTTGTAGATGAGCAAAATCAGACCAAGGGGAGGGGGGTTGTGCGGAGGGGAACCCGTAAGCGAAATCGCTGATTTCAAGCTAACAGTTGATTACATCGAAGAAGAATAAATAAGAAATATTTTAGGAAAACAATTTGGGTAAATATTTTAGGAAAAATATTTTAGAAAAAAGTCTGTCTGTCTGTCTGTTTGTTTGTTACCGTATCACGCAAAAATGGCTGGTCGAATTTTTATGAAACTTGCAGCGTATCTTTAGACTGGTCCAGCTTAAAATATAGGCTACTAGCTGGAGTGCCCGTTGAATTTCAACGGATTTAGTGAATCTAAAACTTCGACCGTGTAACATGTAAGCATCGAAAGGATAAAATAGTACACAGTTATAACCGTCGAATAAAGCAAAAATGAAGAAAACCGCTCCGCATTTTCCTATTTAGATGAATGAAGGAAGAAAATCTTGCACTTTGAAAAATCCAAAATAACGTATCAACTCCCTCCCCCTCCCTTCCACCCTCTCCTTCCCTTCTCCCCCTCCCTCTCTCCTGCTCGCTCCCTCCCCCTCGCTCCCTCCCTATCGCTTCCTCCCCCTCACTCCTCTCTTAAATGTAAGAAGGGACTATATAGTCTCAATATAAATGCATTGGAATCTCAATTTCGGCGACAATGGGAGTTGTCAAGGTAGCTTATACTTGGTATTGTAATAAAACTGATTAAATCACGTATTTTATTGATTCTAACCGCATTTCTACGCGAATTCGACCAGAATTCGGAATCTGTCTTTAATAAAAATATAATTTGTTCTTTCCCGCAAAGAAGTATCTAAGTCTCAAGTTTGGACCGTGATTTTAAGTAATTTCAAAGTGAAAATTTAAAGTAGTCTACACTCATCCCTGCATTTCAGTTGCAGGACGCGGCAAAATACGTGACGTTCGATAATTAAATCGTTCACCATTTCGAATCAAAGTAACGGACAGAAACAAAACCTTGACCATTCACTAAGTTAAGATGTATGGAACAATCGTACGAAATTTGGTTATTCTATCTTTTATCGTTTAGGAGGAGTTCCATTAACAAACCAACAAACACACCCTTCAAAATATATTTTAGTAGATGTGTTGTATCTCAAAAAAAAATTTAATTGGGTTTGGAGGGGCATGATTTGGTTTTTCGACGATAACTCTCGAGTAAATTAACTTAGGAAGTTCAGATTTGATATTTGTCACTTTCAGTACAAGTATAAGATCAATCTCCTATATATTTATGAAAGTTTGTTTTTATGTGCATCTATACATTTCCACACCGTTAAAGCTAGAATAATCAAACTTTCAACAAATACTTTCTTCACAAATAGGAAGGTCGTAGGCTACTTCTTAATCCAAATGTTTTATATTAATTGTACAAAAAGGAAAATAACTTTGTATGCTAATGCATTGTCATATAGAGATGGGTCAGAAAGAACGGGACAGTTCTTTTCGAACTGTTCTGATGCCTAAACTGTTCAATAAAATAACTGTTCTCATAAAATTCGTGTTCTCAAAGAACAGGTAACTCTACATCTTATACACAGTGAGAAAGGTGGGAAATGACTACTTCCTCCATTCCAGGAATAATTCGTAATCGGTTTTTGTTTATCTCTACCCGTTTTATTCAAAACGGCGGCCGGGATCATAATAGAATGATTCCCACGAGGGACGTTATTGGGTAGGTTTTGGTGCGCTGCACCCCCTGCCACCCACCAGTCTGGTGATTTGCAGAATATCATGTAGACGTAGATTTAAATACCATGTATCATCTAGAATTCCGATCGGATTTGAACCAAATTTCCCCGGGCAACGCTGGGAATTTCTGCTAGTTCCATATATAACCCTTTGGTATGAGCACGAAGAGCTGACTAGTTTTTGGACAATAACGGTTAACTAAAGTCGAGGTTTATTCGAAACCCGATTCAGTTTTGGCGAAATATTTCCGTTAAAACATCATTACTGTATATACAATTCGATACAAAGGTTATAGAGAATGTAATTTCCTACAACTTTCATTTGAAACAATTTTCCATAGCAGTTATTGTTTAGGAATTATTTATAAATAATCGGTTTTTTCGGTTTCCGTCAAATATCTCCTTAAAAACGTCATTACTGGTAATTTTCGTGAGGACCAAAGGTGTAGAGAATAATATTTTTTCCAGGTTTTGTTTCAAACAATTTTTCGTAGAACCATCCATTTCGGAGATATTCTACTTTTTTTGTAATTTCCAGTATACAGCGCCACCACCATGTAGCGGTGAATTCTGTAAACATATTCAAAATATAATTTACGGCAATAAGGACGACTGTATTATTTTACGATACGAAATAATTTTGCTTCATAATGCTATTCATAATATTGTAAATATGTTTGGGGAGTACAGGTAACCGTAACCACGCACGATTCGCACTAACGCGGTTGAGTTATGTGGAACCAAGATCGCCGTGCGCAGCATACGGTTCGCATTAGTGCGGTTTTCCGAAATGCCTCTCGGATGGCATCCCATACCACCCGCACCTCGACAATAACTAAACATTTACTTTTATTTTTATATTAATTTAAATGCAACCGTAAAAGCAGCAGAGTTTCTCAAAGGGAAGATCGTACAAGAAAACCCAGACTTTCAAAGCGTTATGAAAATCAAGAGCGGCAATGGTTTCTTATGTGTACTTTATAAAACCGTTAAAAGCAAAGGCAAAGAAAAATTAGAGATTACGTCAGGCCTTCGGCCTCTGTTCAATCCTAATCCTCCTCTGACAGCACTATCCTCTTAACAAATTAAACCTGACACCTAAGTTTGTAGTCATTTTTTGTTAATTTCCTACCATCTAAAATTTTTCGTCTTGATATTTTGTTTTACTTGCGCAGTACCTTTGTAATGATTTTAGTAAGGAAATTACTTGGCTTTGTACGTTCTTTTAATTTATTATTGGACTTTTTTTTATTTCTTTATGCTAAGTGACATTAAAATTTGCATTTTATATCGCAATGGTGACTATTTATAATTTTTTGGCTCAAAATACAAGGCTCTGGAACGTAACCCCATCTTTGCTATTATATCAATACCCTGCGGAACGCGGAATCGCCGTGCGCGGTCTTCGGCCAGAACGTAACCCCCTGCGTTCGGCGGGGATTACCTGTTTATCGAAAAATTGTGTATAGGGGTGGTTTTATGTTGCTTATGACCCAATGACCTATCATCCTGCCAAATTTTCGGTTCGTACGATTTCTAGAAGTACTTTAAGTTTTGTATGATATCTCGCAATATATTAAAGTCGTAATCGTAAACTTTCACAAATTGCGTATGCACTTATCCTAAAACCTTTAAAATTTTAATCTGATCAACGTCTACATTGAAGTCATGGATTCGATTTTAGGAGTTTATTTTCTCCATTCCTTTAACACGGGTATGAGTGTAGCATACTAGTCACTTTCAAATTAAAATTATTTAGAATCATCGAAGGCCTGATCCAAAGAAAGACTAAAGGAATAAAAATTTACTTTCGAATGAGCGTCAAATCGGTCTACGAATTTGTTTTTTTACGCCAAGATTTCACGTTCTTTGAAATAAAAATCGTTCGCCGTCTTGGCAACCCTCATTGTAGGATTTTTCGCGAAATTGCGTAATCCTAATGAGAGTGGCAGTTAGTATGGATATTTATTTTATTATTTATTTAACTAAACGACTATTCGTAGATGTAGAGAATGAGGGAATATGGGAAGTAAGACATGATAGAAGGTACACAGGTAAAAAGGGAGGGGTAGATTTTAGAAAAGGGTGGGAGGAAAGACATAGAGAGGGAAAGCGATGAATAAAAAGAAAACTTTTTATATAAATTTGACGTTACTTTACTGACGTATATTAATTACCAAGATTCAAATCTAGTAGTTAAATTATAAAGCATAGAAATTTATTGACGATGAATGCTTCTCACTTCATTTTGGTGGGTACCACGAAATGTGTTGACTGGTTTAGGCATCCTTGTCTTTCAAAAAGTTTCGGAGCCGTAGCGTAAACCTAATTATAGCATTGAATTTAACAAAAAAAACTCTCCCGTAAGCTATGCTAGAAAGATTGATCCATCGACCAAAGGCGGAAGCACGATTTTCGTAATTGGCATTCAAATCCCTTAATGGTCCGACACGGCTAAGATTATTATTGGATATAAATAACTTCGGTCAGCACGAGTTTAATTTCAAAACGGCGAAAGATTTTTCATAATGAAACGTAGAAATGTTGTAACTTTTTATATTAAATTACAAGACGAGAACATTACTGAATATTTGCCGTCAACATTTGATACCTATAATATATCATGCTGCAATTTCTATGCCAAAAAACTTCTCTAAATTGAAATTTGACTTGATAGTTTGTAAGCCGCGATCGTTTCAATAATATAGTCTTCTTCCAAATCATATTCAAATACTGACTGTTTGAAATATAGCTACAAGCCGAAATCTATCCTTATTGACGCCAGCATAAGAGATAGTGCAGGCCCCTGAGTTTTAAAGGTGTGATGCAAGCGGAGAAACCATCCTACAAAGCACCATATACGTAAAGATTAAAATTCTTGCGTAAAGGGAATGGTCATTAAGTATCAAATCTGTATATTGCGGACAAAAGTGACAAACTTTACTTTTGCACTGATCTTCCAGACCGTAGAGATGCACTGATATGGATGCGCTTAAGCGCAGCTCAAGTAAAAGGCCCAGACCTAGTGTGGCAAAATAATACGAGCATCGTTTTTAATGATTAAACCTTCCACTACAATTGACATCAAATTTCGATACTTTATAATTGAACCGAACTTTCAAAAAGAAAATGAATAATTCAATAATTATACAATACTGAATTGCTGCACTGAGACCTCGGTACACAAAATACTGCAAAATCTCGCAACAAAGAAGACGGCAGTAACGAATATTTCACTCGATGAAAAACTCGATGAAAATCCGAGGTTGATTTCTCCTAACAACAATACTTTTTAAATCTCCACTGTAATAAATAGATACAATCAGAAGTTTTATTATGCTATTAATATAAAGTTTATATTTACCTCGAATAAGATAATAAATAAATTGTTAGAAAAAAAGGAACTTACGTATTATCCCCATGCCATACTTACGTACAACATTAACAGAAACTGATTGGCCTGTCTCGACATTTACAAACCCAATCACCGGACAACGGGGAGGGATACTTTGGTTCCGGGCGAGGCGAAGGGCGCGGTAGCGCTCGTAGACGACTACCCATTAAAACAAAGCGAATCGAAGGCTCGCCAATATCCTCTCTATTTGCGGCACAACAGTCAAACGAGATAAAGATATTAACAGAATAACAACGTATTGTTGGATTTACGATATTTTATTATCAGTTTCTTATGTATTTATAATTTATTATTATTATAAATAATATACGACAAAATTTCATGTAAATCAATTAATAATTAAACATTGACTTTGGGCAGCCAATGATCTCTTATTACATTCAAAATGGCGTAGAATGCATCTTTATATTTTAGCGTTTTACGCAAGAGGAATTCGGCTAAATATGATTCTAAATGGTGTCGAGAAGTTCCTCGATGTTTTTTGTTTCGCCATTTCGCTGATCCCCAAATCCTCTCTATATTTTGTTAATATTTTTATGGCATGGGGCTAATACGTAAGTATGGCATGGGGATAATCCGTAAGTATGGCATGGGGATAATACGTAAGTACCGAAAAAATAATGTATCTTTATTTCTAAATAAATAATAGGGCTAAAAAATATTCTTTGGAACGAATTTTAAATGCAGCGATGCGATTAATGCATCTTCCAGAAGTTCGTTATAACGGTATTTCCTGTATTTCACTGGCTGCTGGTTAAGACCTATTAAAGGTGGAAATTCCAGAAATGAATTATCGCGCTGATCTCACGAATGAAATCCAACCGATAAATATAATGACAGCAAAAGCTAAAAATGGTAGGGAAAAGTGAATGGCCGCTTCAACTACAAAGTAGCCATCCTCAATGGTGATTCACCGATTGTTGATATGAGCGTATTTACACAAACTTGTTATGGAATATGTAGTCTTATTAACAATCAATTTATTTAAAATTTTTCTTATTATCAACAAGCCGAAGTAGAGAAAACCAAATTTATGTTTGTTTAGCTAAATGGCCTAGATCCCTTAGACGTCACATCTACAAATTTCCAAACAAGTATAAAAATCACTCAATTATAGCACAATCTTAAACAACTTCAACATATTAACCAGGTTATACGTTCCCTGTAAAAATTACGCCTATACCAATCAGTGGTTTGTTTTACTGCCTCCAATAAGAAGGCTATTATGCACTTCAATATTTTACACCTTACACTACAGACAACGGTACCATATTACTAAAGACTAGATCTAGAGCTATAATTTTAATTAATTGCACGAAGTTTTTCAGCAACAGCACAGTACAACGTTATATATACATCAGATAGTTTTATATAATACATAATGCATAAAATTACTTAAGATATGAGTAAAAATTGCTAAATTCCACTTGTATGTACCACATAGCTGACTCTCGCCCTCACCTCCAGAGGAATGGTTATGGTGGTCTAGCGAATGCAGTTAAATTAAATATACATTTAACAACTATTTCTGGACATCATATAAATAAAAGAAGGCTTTGCATTTTTCCGAAATCAGAAACTTTGCAATTAACCAAACAATTTCCCATAATAATTTGAGCTTTTGGTTGACATTGCTTTAATGCACTGTTATAATTTGCCAAACAATGAAGAAGATGCGGTAGCTTTCCTGACCCGTGACTGACTGGCCGGTCTCGACATTTACAAACCCAATCACCGGACATCGGGGAGGGATACTTTGGTTCCGGGCGAGGCGAAGGGCACTGTAGCGCTCGGAGACGACTACCCATTAAACCAAAGCGAGCCGAAGGCTCGTCAATATACCCTTCCATTTGCGGTGCAACAGTCAAGAGGATATAACATTGAATGGATATATTGACGAACCTTCGGCTAGCCTTGTTTTATTGGGTAGTCGTCTCCGAGCGCTACCGCGCCCTTCGCCTCGCCCGGAACCAAAGTATCCCTCCCCGTTCTCCGGTGATTGGGTTTGTAAATGTCAAGACCGGCCAATCAGTCACGGGAAGGATATTTAACGTTTCCTTAGCGACCTTAAAAATTAATAATTTTTTGGGAGATAACGGGATAGTACCGAGCTTTTTTATTACAAATAATATCTTGCTAGCTGTACCCGCGCAATGTTTGCCCTATTTTTTTCAATTAATTTATTAATAATAATGTGAATAAATTAATGGTGCAAATGATATCCACATAGAAAACTATTCTATTAAAGCCGTATTTTGCTATATTCTTGCATACTTGAAACATCTCCCTCCCCCTCTCTCTATCCCCCTCCCCATCTTTGTCTCTCCCCTTTCTCCCTCTCTCTTTTCCACTCTATCATTTTTCCCTTACCCTCCCTTCATTTAAACGGCTTATAAAACAAGTTAATTTCACGCTCGTAAGCTATGTACAGTTTTACAACAATAGGACTTCGTCAAGATATTTAGCGTTAAAATGGCAAATTTAGCGCAAATTATGTGCATTAAACTTAAAATGCGGGCGATTTCGAACCGTAAACGAAAAAAGACGATAATAATAAGAATCCTTGATCATTTTTCTTTAAAACAATTCAGGACCGAAGCTCGTATGCCAATATTTCGAATATATAAGGGCAAGTGAATGAAAGCCTGCAGGCTGAAAAGTCGAGTTGTACGTGTTATCTTATGGAAAATATAAATGATTCGTAAGATTCGAATCCAGGACTTTATGAAAATGAAAATAGTTTTCCAAGGACCTCATAGCTAGTAGAAACAAAACGCCGTTTACCGAATACAACGAACAGTTCTCGAGATACAAATGGGGACAGACGGCCGGACACATAAAATTAGATAAAGATCCTTCCTCCTTAAAAGCTAAAATACTTCAGAAAGTCAACACAGAAATACAGAAAACTTAAATATATTAGAGTCGACCAGCCCATAACGCGGTATTCTGGAGAGAGGTTTATAAAATGTGGGCATAGTATCCTTTCACGTTTATGCAATTTCCAAAGACCGATTTCTCCAACTTTTAGCAAAGTATTTCTGACGCGGAACAATTTCGACGCGAAGCGCCCCCACCTGAGTCCTGTTCGATTCGGTTCAGTTGAACCATCATATACAAGCGAAGTCAACTCTCTTTAAAAGGTAACATTTTCTTAAGGTTACTTATACACGTCCGTTAATTATGCAATTTGCCTTGCCACAGTGTACATTTAGTTACATTATATACACTACGTGAAATGCATTTCTCACACATTTATTACTATATTAAATCAAGTTTTATTATATTAATGTAGTTTATTTAATATTAACATATCGACTTCTTATACTGCTTTGTTTTACTATAGCTTTCGAATTTTTAATCACTTAAATAAGTCCGACGGGTTCCCATCACCCCATTTTCTATAAGCTTAAGGCAGGGGTCGGCAACCTGCGGCTCCGGAGCCACATGTGGCTCCTTGGAAGTTAGTTAAACTCCCTAACGTTTACCAGTCACGAAAACACGCTTATTGCAATCCGCCCCCGTCTTACGGAAAACCTCCCTCTCGGTCCATTATTTCTTTCGTCTCTTATCGTATATAGGGAATCCTCACTCGAATCTCTAAAATAATAAAAATCGGTACAACATGCATTGTACAAACTTTCTCATATATAGGTAATAATGCGTCGTTTAGTTATCTTTAGAAAATGAAAATCGTATGAGCCTGTTTTTAGAAAATCCAATTTTTTTTTTAAGTTGCCCAAGAATAAACTAGCCTTATATTCATTCATTGAGAAAAATGAAATACGTAGTATTATTGTAGATGTACACTCAAGTAACTGTACGAAATTTGATCAAAATCGTTAGAGCCGTTTTCGAGAAAATCGAATTGTTGTTAAAGTTGCCTAGAATAAACTAGCCTTATATTCATTCGTTGGAGAAAATGAAATACGTAGTATTATTGAAGACGTATACTCAAGTAACTGTACGAAATTTGATCAAAATCGTTGGAGCCGTTTTTGAGAAAATCGAATTATTGTTAAAGTTGCCTAGAATAAATTAGCCTTATATTCATTTTCTGAGAAATATAAACTATACAGTATTATTGAAGACGTAAACTCAAGTAACTGTACGAAATTTGATCAAAATCGTTATAGCCGTTTTCGAGAAAATCGGATTGTTGTTAAAAATGCGTAGAATAAACTTCTCTTATTATTGAGCAATGTCAACTATTTCTATATATACTCTGCTCAGTGTGATAAAATGCCCAAGTACGAGATTTCATTCATTTTCGCTATACCGTCTAGGCTCCAGAGCCAGTAACAGGCAGACGGCATTGCGAAAACCACTTTTTCGGATTCTGCGACACCTAAAACGTATATTTCCGTAAAAATCTCGAGGTCGAATTTTTTCGCGATAACAATACTTTCTCGATACTTCGTATGAGAAAGTAAAAAGGCCATACAGATTTTTTGAATCTCTATAAAAATGAGGCCATACAGATTTTTAATGTGTGGCTCTCAAGTTTTTTGGAGTGAGGCAAAAAAAATGGCTCTTTTACTTTGAAAGGTTGCCGACTCCTGGCTTAGGGTATCCTATATAACGCGGTATTTTCCATAAACGTATCCCTCACGTTATTCGAGGGACGACTGCATATTAATCAAGTCTTAAAATGGTTTGCTCGATGAATTAGCATTATTTTCTTCCATACTACCATAACATGACTATTATCAACAAAATAATTTACTAAATCGGTTGATTACTGAGATTCTTTTAATAGACCAAATCATTTCGTTTCAGCATGTTTGTTCTTTAAGATGGCTGCATAACAACATAGCATACTGTTGAAGTGAAATACTCTATTAGAAAATTCTATAAAAAGAAAATGTCATACAACCTTTGCAAAATACAGTGGCAACTATGAAGCAAAACCCAAGTAAATATCTAATTTACTCAATGGATTGTGGCATTTAAAAAAGATAATGCCCTTACCAAAAAAAATAACTTACACAGATGAACTACAGTTATATAAGGACCACAATAACATTCCATTCTTAAGAACTGATGCTAATAATATTTTAACTTACTAGCTATTTATTCTACATATATTGCCATTACAATAAAAAATCACTAATGACAAAAAGATTATCAGAAGAAAGGAAAACGGCTGAGTTGTCAAGGTTTGAAATAAACCAAAAGATAAAAACGGAAGCTGTCTTCAACACTAAGTATGAATTGTTAATAAAGCTGGCATTACGAGATTCAATATAAATTATTCAATGTCACATTGAAATTAAATAAAAAAACATCGAATAAAATAACACAAACACACATTCAGAACACAGAAAATGCAAATCATATATTGTGCATATCTAGAAACCTTTTAGATTCTGCATTAAAGATGTATACACAATACATTTCTTCCTGTAATCCTATCACAGCTGTTTAATGTAAACATTGGTTTTACATGTTAGGGATAGCTAATATATAATTTTAAATTAACATTTAAAAAGTAAAATGACCAAAACAAAATAGAAAGATCTAATATAGTTGCTAGTAAAATAACACAAACTCCTAAGACAAGTTCTTCAAGCCATATACACACATTTTAGAAGTGAGAGGACGTTAACGAAAATTATTCAGAAGGAAATATACTTTAAACTTGTAGAACAATGTCAACAAACTTATAAACAAATTCAGGAGTTCTTGTTGCCACTAAAACTAATACAACATAACAGTTCATATCTATAATATATAGTAAAGATAAATCAACACCGTCAACGTCATTGGAGAGAAGATTTAAGGTGAATGGCATGTAAGAAACCAAACTTAAAAAACAGAAAAGCAATGGTCATAACATCGAAATATTGCACCAATGGGCGCCGGCAGGGGGAGGGGGCAAGCCAGGCACCTGCCTCCTGGATTTTTGAAAAAAAATCAAAATTGAAAAAGAAGGAAATATATCAAATATTAATATGTACCAAAAATTAAAATTATTAAAAATTATTTAACCTTCTATCCTGAATAAAAAAGCGTTTAACAACTTCCTTGACAAAATAGGCAAAGTCATGAAAATTATACCAATATTATAAGCAAATTTTCTGGCTGCCCCCCCTTGGAGAAAATCCTGTTGGAACACATGATTGCACCATTCTGTCCAGAATGTATGTGTGTGTATGAGGCATTTGAAGACATAATGAGGCACTGAAAGTGGAATAGGAACTAATTCTTCAAATAAAAGAAGATTTGGGATGTGAACAATTGATGTGCCTGCAACGGCACTGAGCAAACAATATTTACTTATTAACATGTATAAAAACAGCTAGCCTTGGTCTTTTATGTGAGATGCTCCATTTATATTAAGAAATACATCAGCTGAGTCAGAAAAGATAAATTGGAATAGGTTAGATCAAATAGAATAAGTAAAACAATTGTTTTAATTTCACAGTCATGTGGAGATTCTGTATTGGGAACTTATTTAACCCTTTACTCTCATACGTCAAGTTGACATTTTTGGAGTCCAATATAAAAATTTGTTCTAAACTTGGCAAATCCACTTCAAGTAATCCTAATGTCAACAAAGCATTAATCTATTTCCCTTGTATTGTAGTACTGAAGTGGTAAAAAATAAACCCCAATAAACTAACGCGGCCATAGAAAAGATTGCATGTAGAGAAAAGCTAATATAAAATTTTGAAAAAAATTTTATATATATCTAGAAATAACGAAATCAAGATTTATATTTCGGATTTTTAGTTACATGCCAATCCTAGAATAAAATCGCTTTTGTGCTACGGCCACTCTACAAATAATAAATAAATAAACATGAAGGGAAGTTAAGTAAAACTGTATAAAAATGCATAATGTTAAACATCCGAAAGCAATGTCGAATACATCACCATCCTTGTCTGAATTTTAATTAATGCAACTAATCACCTAAAGAATTTCAAATCGTGTTCGGTGACTTTCTAACGATAATAACTAATAGTGTGCTCATAGAAGAGATTACTACCTAAACTAGCACAATATTAAACAACACTTCACCGTCATTTATTTGTAAAAATACTTTCCTGCCGGCAGCGGTCACCTCTATCTCGGAATATCAACGTAACAATCCAAATTGTCTGATTGTATTTTCTCTTTTACAGAGTATACGAAAATTAAATTCATAAATTACCAATTCAAATTCTTTTTCAGAAACACGAAGCTATTGATTACAACAAACCAGGAAATTAAATGGCAGACAAACCGTATGGGTAAGAACTAAAGAAAAACCACTGTCAGAAAATTTACACAGCATAGAACTAAATAAAGCCAGGAATTTATTGATGTAAGACACATTTTAGCAAACGGAGAAAAAACGCAATAAGTCTGACAACATTCCACTTATGCACAGAAACGGAATCACCGTGTTAACACGCAAATACTGTTATTCTAAGATGCCCATTGATTTGCAGTACAGATAAATACAAGGGTCAATAAAATTCTCGCAGGTTGTTACGATGCACCCTCCACTAACCAACCTTGTAGGTACATACATTGTGAGTTGTAGATCAGTAACGATGAGCTACATAAATCGAAAAAACTCGCATTTCAATAGAAAAGAAACAACGTACTGTAACCCACGATATCACGCAAGCAAAATGACGAGGTATTTGAAAATTTCCCTCTGGCATTCCTTTGCTTCACATATTATCTCATACAAAACTAATCATAACCACGAAATTAGATATACCATTTCGACAAAGAAAAGCATTATAAAGCATATATTACTTTGAAGTTTGACGAGAAGGTTGGAAAAGTTGACTTTTACAATGCAATAAACAATTCCGTTTTAAAACCTAAATCTGAATATCAAGAAGGTATATATGGAGGATAGTGAAGCGAAAATACAATCAAATGACTTTTGTTGCTGTAAATAATGTTATGCAATCCCAAATCAATTGTCTGCGTAATATTAACAATGCATATATTTTTATGTAATAATAAAATACATTTGTTACATTGAAGCCATTTCATAGACTCGAATAATATTTTAAATTAATATAGATCTTAATATTAGTGAGTAGAAAGAAAAACATTTGACATGTTTAAGATAAAATAATATTAATAATCATATTTGCAACAACAAAATCAGTGGCTGAATCTCCAGATGAAAATGTAATAAATTTACCAAAGTTACCAATAAGAGGTCAATGCTATCAGAGTATGTGACGTTTATAATAGCTGTATTAAAACTTATAAGCTTAATTAATGTCATTAGTGTGAGGCAATTCCGTTACAATAACAGTGGGAAATAATACTTGCTCACTTATCAAACAAATACTGGTTAATTTCCAAATCTGCTATTTAACAACAGATATATACACTTTAAATATGATCACATCGTGAACAAGACTGACCTGTCGAGTGTCGTATGAATCTCGGGATTCCCAATCTTGTATGGTACTTTTACGGCGATCCTCAATACGCTCCATGGTGTTATCCTCAGCATTTGATTCCACGGATTGAGGAGACGATACAGTTTTCGAAAACAACTTCGATAATGCACTCCACATTCAACAATTTATCCACCACTTCCACTGACAATAACACACGCATAAGGAGGTTATAGTGTAAAGCTAAATCACAAACACTTTTCCAAATGATAACCATACGACTAAATGATGGGAAATTTGATGCACTAAACAAGGACAGCTTTACATGCAAGAGTTCACCTACAGCTCACATGCAGAATGACCATGTTAAAAACCAGAAAGGCAAGTAACGGAAAGCACGGGGGTTTGGAAAGAATTAGGCCGATTTAAACAAATGAAATCTGATATCGATGGTGCGAATCACGCCAAGCCTGTGAACGTTCTGCTAAGGTTGATGTGGGCAAACGTCGCTCTTGTCATAATTGATCGTTTTTAAATATGCAATTTTATTATATATAAGAAAATCGTTTATAAGGTAGTATTTGATTAATTTATTCGGTATTCTACTCAGAGAATATTTTGTTATATGTGACGTTTCCAATCAAAATTTATTACTTTAAATGCAAAAAATAAAGAATCGGGTGAAGAAACCCAATTAATATAAGTTTTTATTGGAAAACCAAATTCATACATAAACAGCAAAAAAATCAGTATTATTTCCCATCCCAGCTTATGTGAGCTTATGCCCGTCGCATATATATCTACGGATCATTCATTCCATCAATTTATAATATTGTTATTAGTTAAAATTATCATGGGTAAGGTTTTTCACCTATTTTTTAAAAAATTTGACACACTAAAACAAACTTTAATTCTAAAACTACTGTTACCTATAAACAGCAAATATAACAAAATTCTGAGAGTGGAATAGTAAAACTAAGCACAATATTTTTATGTTACCCGAAATATTGCAAGTAATACTTTTCTAAGATTGAAAATGGTTTAATTGGACTTACAATAAAATAGGTTAAAAATATTACATTAGATTAGACCGTAGTTTTATTGAATAAACATTAGGAATAGTAAAACAAGGGGTACTTTCCTGTTAACGGGAATACCATAAAAAATGAACGTATTGTTATGATTGTTTGAGAGGATATAACATTGAAAGGATATATTGACGTATTGTTCGATTTACGATATTTTATTTTAAAAACAACATTAACAGAAACTGATTGGCCGGTCTCGACATTTACAAACCCAATCTCCGGACAACGTGGAGGGTTTCTTTGGTTCCGCGAGAGGCGAAAGGCGCGGTAGCGCCCGGAGACGACTACCCATTACAACAAAGCGAGCTGAAGGCTCGTCGATATATCCTCTCAATTTGCGGCACAACAGTCAAGAGGATATAACATTGAAAGGATATATATTAACGAGCCTTCGGCTTGCTTTGTTGTAATGGGTAGTCGTCTCCGGGCGCTGCCGCGCCTTCGCCTCGCCTGGAACCAAAGAAACCCTCCACGTTGTCCGGAGATTGGGTTTGTAAATGTAGAGATAGGCCAATCAGTTTCTGCTAATGTTGTACGTAAGTATGGCATGGGGATAATACGTAAGTACCAGGTCCTGCAAAGGGTCCTGGAGGTATTCCCGTTAACAGGAAAGTACCAAACAAGGTATATCAATGGAACAATCCTATCTTTGTAAATACTTGAAAATCCAGTTCAAAATATACCTACATTGTTGAAAAGGAGACTGTCTCGTCAAATATTATTTCTTTTTATTATTATTTGATGATAATAATTTACATAAGTACCTATATAAAGCAAATTTCAATGAAGATATTATATATATTTTAGATTTATCGCCAATTTTTAAAAAATGGTTTAAATTTGAGAAAGTCAAGCACTTTAAAATTTAGTTTGATTTTTTTCTTATTCCTTCTAATATGTTTCTTAAAAATATTCTTTAGCAGGGTTTAAAATTTTTTAAATGCTACATAGGACTAATTTACTTCCTGATAATACATGTACGAGTTTTATTCATTGTAATAATAACTACAACAAGATAAACCTAGCAAATTTTTAAGGAGTCAGTGTGTCTGGAAGAGGCTGCACATGGCAGAATATGCTTAGATAAAAATGAAATGAAATATACAACTATTTAACACTTATCTTCACTAATTTTTTTATTAAATATATCTTTATTTCCTTAAAATGGAATTCTAGAAAATTAAGACTTCTGTAGTTCTTAACATTATTGAGCTTTTTAAGTTAAATTAACATGCCACTCCAATTCACAAGATGTACAGATTGGCGGGGACACTGTTATAATGCCTCCCATATAAAAGTTCCAGCTAAGGGGGTTGCCTCTCAACCACACCTCATGTAACAGCCCCGTATAATTGTGTTAATGAATGTAATAAAATGTGATTTATGATACAGTTTTATGTTCAAAAAGAGATGAATCATTTGAAAAGGTTCTGGAGAATTAGTACTTATTTGAAAGTGCCAAACAAGACATTTTTATTAATGTTATAAATAAAGTCAAACGCTTAAATTGTTGATAAAATATAATGATTACCTTACTTAGAGATACAAGATTTATAACTTCTTTCTTAAGCAAATTTCACTGCAAGTAAAAGTCCATTTCAATATTTCTTGGTGCAACATAATGACTTCAAACACACTATACTCAAAATAGTAGGTACATCCACTTCTGAAGGGTTCAATCTCGATAAAATGTGATCGTAGACTATAGCTTAGTGCCAAAGTATCTAACCTATGATGAAGTTAAGGTAATTTTAGGTATCAACCACCTCAAAGATAGAAGTCTCAGGTTATATCATAGTCACTCCAGCAATATAGTGGCAACACATATGGAACATACTGCCACAAGTTATTCAAGAGAAGGTTAACCTAAATTATCCCAGCAATGTGAAGTTTTTTCATTTAAGCAAACATAAGATAAAAGGAAATATCTAAATACAGATTTTAAAACCTTGGATAGACTCATGATGAATGTAGTCAGCCACAAGAAAATGTATCCCAAAACTGTTCAGTTTACACCAGTGATTCCCAACATTAGCAGCACTGCCCCCAATGGGGTGTTAAGGAATTTTGTGGGTGTCGCTGGACATCAAGGGGGTTGCAGGAGGGAATAGAAGAAACTGGCATTATGTATCATAATATAGGATATAGATAGACTATGAAAGTTCAAAACTGTTAACTGATGACAGTAAAACCAATTTAATTTGAGTTCCTGTAATCCAGGAACTCTCATGGTTTGAAACAAATCATGGAATCTTTTCCGATACCAATGCTCTGAAGTCGGTACATTTAAATTGAAAACTCACTAAATTATCCGGGAAAATATGGCAGTGTTGAAATAAAACAGAAATCTCAGACTCCTGAAGATAATGATTATTCACCATCAGGACTCAGCATTAGAGATGTCTACTGGGTAAACAACATCTAACATGATCCCCAACCACCATATGAGTTGAACAGGCCATATTCAGACATATTTTACCATGAGATATGGTTTGCGCAGTTTTTTTTAGCTGTGCAGGGCAGTATTCCTAAAGGGGGTGGTGGCAAATATTTTTCAGGTTGGCCTGAAAAAGGTTGGGAACCAGTGGTTTACATTAATGTTATGAACAATATATTTCTTATTATTGCATTTTTAATGCAATTAATGAATAGTTGATTACTATTACATGACTACATTAATTAATTTTTTAATTAATTGATTAAATAACAAAGGAAAAAATATTTTTTAAATTAATATCAGTGGATGTCAATATTTCATTTACAGTTGCCGATATTTTATTTAATAGTGGTGCCCGCAAAAAAATTTGCTAAGTCAGTCAGAATCTGAATGCTTAAAAGTCATCTTCCAGAGGAAATTAATGATACACAGTGTTTAATTGCTAAATATAATATTTTTTATTTTTCAAAATATATTTCCTTTCAAACAATCAATACAACCATTCATTTTATTTTTATTTACAATTGATTATTGAATCGGAGGAAACAATGTGGGTCGCAAGAATTTCAATTGTGTATTGTGGTAAAGCCAGCTTACAACTGATTAAATTCAGTATGTGGAGGAAGTAATTGGAAAGAGTAAACACAGGATTGCACCATCAGACAGGGATATCATTCGGTTCATGAACTAATTGCACTTCAGAGAGCTTTCGGCCTCTTCAACAACATAAATTTTAATATTGGTGATATTAGTTCATTATCGACAGCAGTATGGAGAACTAAGGCACTGAAGACTGAAGGTCATGGTTAAGAAAACGTTAATTTAACAAATTAAAACACCTGTGGGTATTCTCAGTTTGATCAAAATCAAAGGTGACAAATTTAAAAAAAAAAATTAAACTACAAAATTTTAGCAACGATATCTTTTTTAATTGCATAGACTATATTTATCCAAGTATCTACTAGACCAGGGGTCACCAATTAGTATTCTTTGCAGTCCATAAAAAATGTAACTCATTGCAATCCGGATCCCTTACTGGCATAACATTAATAAAACATCAAATAAATGTTATAATAACATATTTTTGTTTCCTTTTATTAATTATTACAAACACTTAGAGATAATATTTATAACTATATTGCAAATGTATATTTTAATGAGAAAAATTACACTTCTTTTCGACAATAATTTTCCCAAAATTGAGTCAAATTTGTACTTGATATTTGTAGCAAATTTCTAAGAAGGTTGTCGGTTTCCCGAGACCGAAACTTGTTTGTTATAAAGTTCATTTTTGAAAATGTTGATTCACATATACAGTGTGGGACTCTGTATCCGGCTACCCAGTATCCGGAACATTCCGAAAACCGGAAACCGACAAAGTGTAATATTTAAAATGCATGCCAAGTAATTTGTGTTTGTTGGTGGCGCCACTGGTGTGTTTTATAACCAGTCGATGGTGAAGGCTTGTATTCTCGTGATTTTTGCTCATATTATTACTGCAGAGCAGGTGTAGTATGCTGATGAGACTTCTTTATATTGGAGGTATATTCCTAGAAATACTGTTGTTGCACCAAAGGAATCAGCACCCAGTAGGTTTAAAGACTCAAAAGAAAGGATAACAGTGCTAGGTTGTGCATTTGTTTGTACATTTTAGGCCTGGCTACCCGCATTCCGGAAAAAACCCCAATCCGGCAACCCTCAGGTCCCAAGAATGCCAGATACGGGATCCCACATTGTATATGTTGAACTGAGGATATAAGTGCCAAAGCTGAATTGAGGAAAAAGAGGATTACAGACAGTCCTTGACTTTTGTACATTCAACTTTCATACAACTCGCTCTTTTGTACATTATACATTCTCACCCCTAAACCGCCTTTCGTACGCCGAATTCAGACTTTCGTACGTCAGTTGACGATCAAACATTTCAAGCTATCTCATAGTGGCGCTGTCTGTCAGCCAAGCTAACACTTTTAATAAATTACCAAATGAAGCAAAATGCATAAATATAATAAAATTCAAAAGAGTAATGGCTTCATGGCTGAAATATAAATCATTCTACTCAATTGATGAGTTTCTAAAAAGTGACCTAACAGATTTAAATTTCTGAAGACAAAACTAACCTTAAAGTATGCTGCGCAATAATATATGTATTATATGTAAGTAAGATTTGTGTGTACTGTTTTTTAATATTGTACTGAGATTTGACAAGATTAATACCATGGTAAAATTGGTTAATAATCAATAAATTATTATTATTATACAGTCTCGGCAACGTTACCATCTTTGTTTGTACGTACAGCAGTGTTTCTTTGTTTGTGCATTTTACACCTATCTATATATATCAAATTGAATGTCTGTCCATCTGTCTGTCTGTTCCTTATATATTCCCACGCCCTTTGAGCTATCGGGACCAAACTTAGCAAATTGACTTCATATGACTCGATGAGTAACATAGGGTACCCGGGAACCCCGACAACCACCCTACACAGACAGAAATATTTTCATTATTTCATTTTCTCCATTTGAATAACATAGGGACGAGTGCAGCTTATTTTTCATTTGAATTTTAAAATTACTTAGAAACATGGTATGAACTTGAGGCTTGAATGGTTCTACGAAGAAAAGAACAAAGTTTATTTTTATTGAAGACAGAATCTGAATCCTGATCGAATTACCATAAAAATGCATTTAGAATCAATAAAATACGTGATTTTATCAGTTTTATTACAATACCCATTATAAGCTACCATGACAACTCCCACTGTCGCCGAAATTGAAAGTTCAATGCATTTATATGAGAATAATTTTAACGTAATATCGCTTTTCAATTTCTGTGTACGATTTTAATTTGTTTACATGGAAACCAAATATTTGTTGTTTTTTAATTGAATTATCTTCTAATCTAACATATAAAGGAGAATGTTTGTTCGCTTTGAATGCTTTTAATACGAGATAGGGAGGGAGAGAGATGGATGGTAACGGAGGGGGGAGATGGAGAGAGAGAATTAGAGGGAAGGGGTGGAGAGAGGGAGGGGGAGAGAGGGGAAGAAGGGAGGGAGAGGGAGGGAGGAAGAGAGGGGAGTGAGAGAGAAGGAGAGAGGGGAGGGAGGGGGAGAAGGGAAGGAGAGGATGGAAAGAAGGGGGAGGGAGTTTATATGTTATTTTCGTAAGATTTTCTTCCTTCATTCACCTAAATTGGAAAATGCGGAGCGGTTTTCTTCATTTTTGCTTTATTCGACGGGTATAAGTGTGTACTATCTTATTCTTGCAATGCTTACAAGTTATACGTTCGAAGTTTTAGATTCATTAAATTCATTGAAATTCAACGGGCACTTCAGCTAGTTATTTTATAAAGATGAGTGAGAAATGGAAAACTGAAAGTTCTAATACAAGTGAAAAGAAACGTAAGACTCATAAACTGAACACGATTGAGACAAAAATGGAAATAATTAGGCATGCCGAAAGCAGTGAATCTTTAGCTTCAATCGGATGCTCATTGGATTTAAGCCGGTCGAGTGTGTTCAATTGTGAAGGAGAAGAACAAAATTAAAGAATACGTATGAAATATAATAATACGATATGTACTGTGGCGTTCTGAATAAATGCCACATTTTTTTAAAGAGCAAAGAACCAATCTACACACGCTTCGATGACGTTGGCGATATCCCATTAGCAGACCGCAAGACAATTGGAGACACAACGATTGTGCAGTTGCTTGGCTTTCTTGCGAATGACAAGTGAACTCAGCGAGACTTTATTGTGAGTTTGAGACTCGATTCACAGGTTTAAAGCCTTCTCTGTCTTCTTTACATCGGACTCCTAGGTACAAAAGACACTTTTGTACTCGTTGAAGTACCATTTGCAACACTAGCTCTAATCGCTTCTTCACTTTCCTTATCGATTTTATTGTGGACTCGGTCACACCAAGTAATTTACCAACTGATGAAGCAGATTTATTATGCACAAGCCTATCTAAAACTTCAATTTTCTTCTTCAAATTCATCACTTTTTTCACCCTTTTTACCGACTTTTCTTTCATTTCAATCATCACTCTCTTTGGGGCTATGATTAGGCAATATTACAAAAAAATTATGAAAATAGCAAAATGCTTTAATAAAAAAACTTGCACTTTCATACATTATACACCGACACCCCTAAACCACCTTCCATACACCAAATTGCGTAAGCAAAATGACATACAAATATTTCGAGTGGTGCTTGTTGCCAGCCACCAGTTTCTGCCGTATCAGCATCTATTTCTGTACAGCAGTGTTTATTTGTGCAATTATTTAAATATTTTATTGCGTTTTGCCCTATCTCTCTATATTATAAAATCGACGATTGTGTCTAAGAAGCCCCTGCTCAAAAAAACTAAACACTCATACCATAATTAGAGATTTTATAATATTTTTTGGCTCTCTGGGAATGGAATCCCCCCTATAACATGTAAATCTATGTTCGACTTTTGTACACATTTTCAGGAACGTATAATAATAATACAATTTATTTCACCGTTGGCAAATACATTTGCATGGTTTTGTCACAATATTAAATATTTACAAAACAAGACAAGAGGAGAGAAAATATAGATATGCAAGCAAAGAAAATACAATGATCAATAACACAAAGAAAAGCAAAATCATACTTTATCATCTAGGTATTCACAGACACTATAGTAAGTTTTCTTCAAGAGGAACTTTTGTACACTTTGTAGGACAGAACTGATTTAATATCCACAGGTAGATTATTATATATTACAGAGGCTGAGTGATGAGGACCTTTTTGAGAAAGAGCATTGTTGTAGTCATTGATGTGAATGTGAGATAGCGAGCGGGTGAAATGGCTATGGTATTCTGCATTTGTGGGGAAAATGTGATGGTTTGATCTAACAAAAGTTGCACAACTAAAAATGTAAAGAGATGGTAGGGTTAAGATATGGAGAGATGAAAACAAGGGTTTGCCATGTGTACGGTAAGGTACTGTACATAAAGCTTTGACAGCTTGTTTCTGTAAGGAAAAGACTTTACTAGCCAGTCGACAATTACCCCAAAATAATATTCCATAGCTTAATAATGAATGCACTTTAGCATAGTACAGAGATAATAAGCTTCCAATAGGAAGTACTGGAGCCAATTTTCTTATCATAAAAATCCCAGTAGCAACTTTTTTAGCAACTCCATTGATGTGATCTAGCCAATCCAAATTCTCTTTAATATGTAGCCCAAGGAAATTGGTGGATGAAGATCTAGCAATGCTTTTATTGTTCATTTTAAGAAGTGGGCTCTATATGGGATAGCTTTTTTATTGTGAAATAGTAAGTAAGAGGTTTTACTGATATTTATAGCAAGAGTGTTGAGATTGCACCATTCCATCATTTGATTAACTGATCTGTTAGCAACCTCAGCCAGAAGTGGGAGACTATCAGCAGTCACCAGGCAGGATGTGTCATCGGCATATAGGGTCGGAAAACAATCAGAGAATTCTTTGGGAAGATCATTCATGAAAATTATGAAGAGAAGTGGTCCAAGAATTGATCCCTGAGGAACACCAGTATTAATTTTTAGAGGTGTAAAATTAGCAATGGTAGAGCCATTTCTAGCTCTTTAAGAATACCTCACAATTTGATAGCGGTTACTTAGAAAGGAAATAACCCAGTTCAGAGAGTTGCCTCTGATGCCCAAATTACAGAGCTTCCCAGAAAGTATTTTATGGTCAATACTGTCAAAAGCTTTACTGAGGTCATAAAATATACCTAAGGTATGCTGTTTGTTATTGAGAGCTTGGTGTAATCTGTTGATGAGGTTGAAAGCAGCAGTAGATGTTGACTTCTCTTTCCTAAAGCCATGTTGATGAAGGAGTTAACAAATTGAAGGAGTCAAGAAAAAGCAGTATGCGATTATAAAATAATTTTTCAAATATTTTAGAAAAGGCAGATAGAATAGAGATTGGTCTATAGTTTCCTGATTCTGAGGGTGAACCTTTTTTAGGTATTGGAAATACACAAGAAAATTTTAGGTTAGTAGGGAATTGTCCAGTGCTGAAAGATAGGTTGATTATAGTAGATAGAATAGGTGCAATGATGTGGGAGCTTGTCTTAATATCTGTCATGAGAATATCATCTATACCGCTAGAAAAGGAGCTTTCAAAAGATTTGATGATATCTATTATTTCCGAGGTAGTGTAGTGAAGAAAAACAGAATTTGGGAAAACAGAGCTGGTATTCCTGGAGGGGTATTCAGGGGAAGATGCTGCTTTATCATTAATATTGCAAAGTTCATAGCTATATCAACTGGATTAGAAACTACTATGCCACTGAAGTCTATGAAAGAAGAACTTAAGTTGCTGGATGCAGCATTGGAATTTAGTTTGATAATGTTCCATGACGCTTTAATCATATTATAGCAATTATTTATATAGTTTACATTTGCAGCTTTTCTCTAGGCTGATAAGTGCATTCTGAAGTCCTTTAGAGAACATAAGTATGCCCCACGAAGGTTAGAGTCAACAAATTTATATCGAAAATATAAGTCCCAAGCACACTGAGACCTGATAATAAGATGAGAAGAGTATAATTTTCTTTTATGCACGTTTACATTTTGTTTAATATTTCTGACAGGAAAGGCCGCATTAAAACAAAGGGTGAAAGTGTTCATGAAAGAATTCCACTTAGAATCAACACCACTTGCATAGTGAACATCATCCCAAGATTTCTGTAAAATATGGTGAAGAAATATTTTAGTCGAGTAATCGTTAAAGATGCATTTACAGATATACATGGGATTGGGCTGAGAGATAGTTCTATGTAACTTAATGGTTGTTTTTAGGCCTAAATGGTCAGAAAGGCCTGTGAAGATGGTTTCACAGGTAAAGTTATTAGGAGATAAATCTGAAATTACATAGTCAATAAGTGACTGACTGTTGGGTGATATTCGGGTGGGCTCGTCATTCACTACCTTCAAACCAAAAGTAGATAGCATATTTATGAGGTCAACCTTTTCAGAGGATTCATTCAGTAAGTTAATATTTATGTCACCAATCAATATCATACCATTGGTATTTTTCATTGATGCAAATGTAATGGCATCATGTAGGCTCATGAAGAAATCATTTATATTACTGCTGGGAAAACGATAAATAGATAACAGAGCACAACAAGAGGGATCAATGTCGATTAATGCAATAGAGCATTCAAAAGTTTTATCAATGCTCTTGTTAAAATTCAGGCACTTCATACTTATTGAGGGTCTGCTATAGATGGCTACACCTCCACACTTAAATTGCTGGCGACAAAAGGATGTTATTAAATTGAAACCATTAACATGGAAGACTGATATTTCATTTGCTCTTAGCCAATGTTCTGAAAGTATCAACACATCAGCCTTTAGTTCCCGAAGTAGGAGTTCAAGATTAAGGCCCTTATTCCTCAAACACTGAATATTTATGTAAAAGCATTTAAGGGAAATAAAATTAAATGTTTACGAAAGTAGGGTACTGCCTGTATTGTGACAAGAATTGGTCAAGCTTTACCGAAATATTCTTGTATTTGTAGTGATTATTTTAATTAATTAATTGTATTATACGAGGGTTGATCAAAAAGTAAGGTTCCCTGGGCTGTAACATTGTATATGTTACTCAGATTTCATTTTCCACTTGTGGTTGCAATGATACTAGTGAATACTCTAATCTGAATAGGTTCATCTCAGTCTGCGCTACTTTGTTCTCCTTTTGTTGGCATACAAATGGCGACGCAGCTAGAAAATGGTCTCGCGAAGAGCTGCGTGGCATCATTCGTTTCCTATGGGTGAAAAACATTTCACCGACAGAAATCCACAGACAGTTGTTAGAGGTTTACGGTGATGGTGTAATGGCTGTGCAACATGTCAGGAAGTGGTGCCAAGAGTTCAGCAATGGAAGATCGAATATTCAGGATGAAGATCACAGCTGAAGGCCAAGCACATCCACAACAGATCTGAACAGTGCGTGTGTTGAGGAGTTGATTTTGGAAAACCAAAGACGATTGGTAAGGGATCTTTCCTCTGCATTGAACATTTCTTATGGAACAGTCCATAACATTGAGTATGGAGTGATTCTTCATCACGACAATACAACACTGCACAGCGTGCATCAAACCCAAGAATTGTTGCAGTCATTCAGTTGGGAAGTTCTGGAGCAACCTCCGTACAGTTCAGATCTTTCCCCTCTGACTACCACTCGTTTGGGCCACTGAAGAAACACCTGGGAGGTCAATGGTTTCAATCAAATGCTGAAGTGGAAAACGCAGTTCATTTATGGCTCGCTCAACAAGAGTCCGAATTTTACAGAAACGCAATATATAAACTTATATCACGTTGGGATAAGCTCCTCAACAGACATGGTTCTCACGTAGAGAAATAGTACCCAAAATGTACTATATACTGCATATATTCAAAATGCCAATACTTGCTTGTGACAAAATGTGTGGCCATGGGAACCTTACTTTTTGATCAACCCTCGTAAAATAAAATTACTTATATTTCAGAAGTTTAATGGCATCAGTAACGCGAAGAAAGTTTCATTCAGTATAACGTATGATCAATTTTTTAAATGTCATACATACAATTAAGGGAACTTACAAAAATGCAAAACTAAAATAATTACTTTATGTACAAATTATTGACTTATGTTCAGATCGCACGCGGTCCGTGAAAAATCGTTGGTGGTCCAGATGCGGACCGTGGTCCGCCAATTGGTGGTCCCTGTACTAGACTGTTTTATCATAACAGATTACCAGCAGCCTACATTCTAGGCACACGCAAGAAAAACCATGGATACTTGCTGTGGTTGCAGAAACCACAGTTGGTGAGGGACTACTGCATGCTGATAATTGCCAATATTGTGTTTATTATTACCAACATTGTGTTTATAATTACCTATAACCCTATATTTATAAAATCATGGCAAAATATGTTAGTTGAAAAAATTTCATATCATGTTTTGACAAAAACTTCCAGACGTGGAAACAGTATTAGGATCACAAAAACACTGTCTCTACCAGAATGTCACAAATTCTCAAAAAAGAATGATAATATCTATATATATCCTATTTAAATTTTCAACCAAATGAAAATGATCCACTTTACTTTTTTTCAAACGACTTCAAGTTCCTTGATATATCATCCAAGAGCTTTTTATCACCAGCTGCCAAATCTCCAACCTGTAATTAATAGGACCAAATATTATCAAACAAATACTTTGAAAGTTGTTTTAATAAACTACACAAAAACATACTGTATCATACAATATGCAAGTCGACCTGGCATATTTTTCAACTACAATTTTTCTGCATGAAAATTCAGGTTTTGGCATTTACTTGCATATAAGTTGACTTTCCTCTTTCGCTTCTCATGAATCTTTCTGCAAACAAATTGAGATCTGTACAAATAATGTTTTGAATAAAACAGGGTAATAAGAATCTCAACAATGAGTAGCTGCTTTGTTTATCAGGAAATATGCAGCAAATTTTTACAAAGAAATACACAACAAATTCTCTTACATTCACATGACATATAACATCATATCACCCTTTGATACCTTTCAGGAAATAATTAAATGTGAAGTAAGCTTCAAATTTAAACTTGTAGAATTGGAAAAATCATTAAATAATCACAGTGGCCACAGAATTTAGTATTAATGAAAAGATGGTGCAATACTGAAAAAATATGATGTGTCCTGCACATGAATTTCTCCATACAGAGCAATGAATATGATTGCTCTCAACATCAGCATTCTCAGAAATAATTATCAGCGATTACAATCGAGAATAATTTTAAAACATTTTCAATAGTCATTATTTTAAAAAAATAATAAGTAAAGAAAATTGTAAACTGTTTCTATGGATAAAAAAATGTTGGTGCACAATTATCATTACCCTTGGCAACGTATGCAATGCTATAAAAAATTAGAAAATTTTATCAGAAACAATGGTCTCACTTAGCAATGTATTTAACATAAATTTAGAAGAAAAATCATAATCTCTCTTAAACTATCGGTTTTATGAAAAAAATCTGATGTGGCCAACACATGACTTTCTCCATATTTGGGGTATAGATATTTAAATTATTATGAATAGCAATTTAAGGCAAAATTATTATTTCATATCGTGAAAGAATACAGTCGTCCTTATTGCCGTAAATTATATTTTGAATATGTTTACAGAATTCTCCGCTACATGGCGGTGGAGCTGTATACTGGAAATTACAAATAACTTAAATATCTCCTAAGTGGATGGTTCTACAAAAATTTGTTTCAAACAAAACTTGGAAGAAATATTATTCTTTACAACTTTGGTCCTCACAAAGAATTATTACTAAAGTGACGTATCAAATATGAATATTCATTCTTTGATTCCGCTTCTTTCACTTTAGTCGCACATTCTATTAATTTAATCTGGCACTTCCTGGCTTCTAATTATAACTCAATGAATACTCGCATAAACTTTGTCACCATTCCTTTATTTCAAGAAAATAGCGATAATATGTAGTCAATGAATCGCTTCATAAAATTCATTTACTACTAAGTAATTGCAACAAATAAAAAAAATTAAGCCCACCGAGGATTGAATCTCTGCATACGAGATCAGAAGCGACAGAAGGACGGACGGCAGACGCTCTATCCACTCTGCCACATAAACATGTGATGTAGATGTTATGAAATTGTTGTAGGCTCCCTACTTTTCATGTCTGCGTTCAAGTTTAATTCAAAAAGATATCGAGAAAGGAATTGATCGATGCAACGGTTATAGAATTTTGTTTTTAATGCTAATGCTATGAATGCGCCCAAACACAAAAATTGCCGGTAGCAATATGTAGTGAAATAAAATATTACTTTCAAACGGTCTGTGAAAATTTAGATGCAAAAGATTTAAATTACTTAAATAGATGGATTTGATTCACTTCTGAACATTATTTTCCAGTAATCATTGATAAAAAGGTGATTTAACTAAAATACTGGACATAAATCACTGTGGGAATACTTGGTTCTAGTTCAGTCATGGAATACATAGGTAATGGATGAAGTTAATACATCAATGAGGGCAAAAGTGGCGCCACTCCATTTGTGGATAGACTTTTAAAAAGGACTGTACATCCACTGATACATACATTACATATTGACACCATAAATAAGCACTAGGGTTGCCAACTTTTAGATCTTCATAAACCGGAGATTGCGCTAAGGGTTGCCTACTTTAAGAATTTCATGAACCGGAGTTTACTTGAAACCTGGATGCTTTAGAATAGGGCTGTCCAACTGGTGCCCCACGGCATGATTTTATTCAGCCTGTGGCATGATTTTATCTGGCCTGCGGCATGATTTATCCAACCTGAGGTAAGGGCGATCTGGGCATTTGCCCAGGACACCAAAGCTATAGCAGCGCTTACCTGTTGGTTTGTTTGTATCTATAGAATACTGGTAAGCTGCCTAAACCATACCATTTGCATGCCTCTTTCCCCTTCCAAAGTTTTTACCACCATGTGCAAAAACGGATGGGGAAAACTGGGAAGATGAAAGCAGCCAAAAAATTTCCCCCAGACACCCACTAACAAGTGTATCCATTATGGTTCCAAACCTACTAAGGCATGTATGGGTAATACACTAGCGATGCACATTAGGGATGCATGCTTTCTGTCCTATCTCTGATCTTCGCTCAAACAAAATTACTCCTACCCCCCTCCCACATCCCCAGTCTGGCTCTAGGAGCACTTACCCATCGGTTCGTTTGTATCCATAGAACACTGGTAAACCCTACCAGCCATAAAACATGCTTCCCTGCATGCCTTTTCCCCCTTCCAAAGTTTTTACCACCATGTGCGAAAATGGATGGGTAAAACTGAGGAGACAAAAGCAGCCAAAATATTTCCCCCACACACCCACTAACAAGGGTATCCACTATGGTTCTATATTTCTCTTGGAAATGCCTCTCAAATCCCCCAAACCCTCCCAACTCTAAGGGGGGCATGGGCAATACAATAACAATGCACGTTGAAGGTGCATGCTTTCCAGCCTATCTCCGATCTTCACTCGAACAATAGGAATGAGAAAACTGCTTATTTAAGCGTTTTTTGCTAATCCTTTTCTTGAGAAATATTCCTATTTGTATCTCAACACATATGCAGCCACGAAGATTTTATTTCAGAAAGGATTGTTCCCACGATATGAAGTTCCTAGCTTCTCCGTAGCCTCCTTTTCCTGTATTCCTATTTTCATTTCTCCTGTTCCCCTGAAATAGTGATCACTTTTCTCTGTGCTTTTGTCGAAGAAGCATCATACTGCAGAATAAATGACTTGATTTTCAACAAGAAGGAAGCTTTCTATGAAGACTTTTGTGCTTTGTAAGCTGAAGTGAAAACGTCGTCTCCTACATTTAGAATCAATGTGCAAATATAATCTGGTAAGTATAGGCATCCCTCATTTAATGTGGTAGATATGTTCAGGGAAAATGTCGCACTAAATGAAAATGCGCTAAACGAAAATTATTTTTCCATAAGAATACATGTAATAATGATGAGATGCATTCCTAACTCAAAAATTTTTGCATGTAACTCCACAAAAATTTGCCATGCTAAGGTTTTTCTGGATCTAATGCCATCAGTAGTCAGTTCGCTAAAAATATTACATCACAATAACCTATATAAACATTTTTTAAATTTGAAAATGATTGCATTAAATTATTAACGATAAAAATGAAAAATTTCATTAAACACTCACCAAAAAAGAATTTATTGGGAGTCTGTGTTAGAGGCGGCCTCAACACTTTCACTGGTTGCCCGAATTACGTCAGTGTGTTCTAAAGCAGCTGTGTAAGGCATGCTTGTACTTGGCATTGATAATGGTCTTTTTCTTAAAAATATGTCCAATGTACTTTGAACCGTAGACTTCTGCTTCTCCCTATAAACTTCCCTATTGCATTCAATCAATTGATCCAAGTCCCTGCAAACGCGGACTCTGGTTCTCCATAGCATCCATTTCTTGAATAATTGACCTCGCTTCATCAATTAAAGAGCTTGAGTCATCGTAAATTTTGTTCTTTTTTAGAAGAAGTAAATGCAGCTTATGGAGATTTGCTCTTGTATTCAGATATTCGGTGGCTTAGTGCAGGAAAGTGCTTGGAGAGATTTTTGGTATGATATTTATTTGTTTTACTATATTGTATGCATGTTTAAATTTAGTGTTAGTTAATTTATAAATGCAATGGTGCATTATTCCAACTTGATTCTGAATGAAAAAATACGGGTTTATCCATTATGGGAATGCATCTCCATTTATAATATTAATTTCTATGGAAAATGACCATCAGCTTAACGTACATCCACTTCAAAAATGGTTTCAAGAATGTAACCTGTAGATTAAGCAGACTCTGCCTCTAATTTCTCGTATATTACATATGGAGAAAGTAAAAATACTTTGAATCACTTTTCACATTGAAAAAATAAATAAAAATTGTTAGCTGTTACTATGAATAACAAAGTACAGGCACCCCTCGGGTTACGTAACCCCCGACTTGCATAAATCCGCACTTACGTAAGCGGCCCCAAAAATTGTGTACAGAAAAGATTTTGCACTGCTTACTCTAGCGGTTTCTGTGAGAAAGCGCGAACTAAATCTTTATCCATGTGCATAAAGAAAGAAGGTAAGACGTGGGCTGTAATGTGATATTACCCCGCCGATGTTGCCGTTTTAGTGATTTTTTCACTTTATCTCAAGACTGTGGTGTCGAATTGAGCACGAAAAAAATGCCACTGCGACTACCACCTTATGTAGTGAATCGATCTAACAATGTACCTAATTCTAGCAACTAGCTATAATTGTGGCGTAATCTGCACTCCAATGAATACATTGACAATAGATGACATTGTTCTTGCATGTCTGCATGGTACCCTGGTTTCTCTCCCAATCCCCTCAGTCTTTTTCCAATCGTTGACACGTGTGGTCTTCGTATAAGTTTATGCTTTACGTTTTGGATGTGTGTTTCACTTTTAAACAAACCACCTAAGTGTTGCCCTTGTAATCATGGCTGATAAGCGATGAAATGAATGTAAAAGTGCGAGTGCAACTTAAAAGCAACATACAATAACTTTGGAAGAAAAACTGGACATCGTGAAGAGGTACGAAAACGGCCAGTCACTCTCTCACATTTCACGTGCTCTTGGTTTGGCAGTGTCGACCACAAATACAATAGTAAAAGACAAGGAATACATAAAAGAGCATGTAAAAGGCCATTATTTCCCCATCTCCTGTACTTTCTGTAGTAATTTCCGACACGCAAATTTCGAGTTATGTAATGAGTTCCAGAATGCATTACTTACGTAACCCAAGGGTTGCCTGTATCAATGAATGATTAAAATTACCGATAGCTACGGTGACCATTTTTTCTGGAGGGGAATAAAGGACACCCACTGAAAAACAGTACCACCTGCCCGGTACTCTGCCGGACAGTTCGGCATTCACCTAATTCACCTAAAAAATAAAGGACAAAAATGTGTTTTTGAATTTTTTAAAATCTAAAGGACAATGCCCTAAAATAAAGGACTGTCCTTTAAAATAAAGAATGAATGATCACCGTACCCATAGCAGCATAGGCATCGCTACCAACAATTAGAAAACTTCATCATAGCAACAGAATCTTAGGTATCAAAAATGAATAACTAGGCACTTCATTCTTAAATTCAGAGGAACAACTGGCACCAATTAATAATTTACAACAACTTAAAAGTAAAGCTGAAAAACTACATCAAATACATAAACTTAAAGAAGTAAATGGAAATTTCCTATCACTGCTATGAAAATACAACCTACCACAACAGCAATTCATACAGTTAAAAAAGAGTTTTGGAAATTCTTTATTCAAAATGGAATTCAACAGTTAATATAAATCTTCATACATCTGTGGATAGTTGCTGCAGTTTAATACCCTAAATTGAACAAGTTTGCCTTAATATTGCTATGTATGTCAATAGGTAGCTATGATGTCGAGCATTTAGTAATCTATAATATAATTTGGACCATTTCAAGAGTACACTGTAATGTAACAAATCTCAAATTGACTGCAATGTGACCAACCAGACAATAAAGCAAGAGTTTTCCTGTAGTGTTGTTAAGTATCATCACTGGAATAATATATCATTGGAAATGTTGTATTACCAGATATCAGATAAAAGAAATTTTAATGTGTGCGTATGTGTATTTATATGTTGGAGGCCAAACCCGAAATCTGGGGAAATCTCAGCTTGCCCAGCCACATAGGGCAGATTCAGTATATTTTCATTAAATAAACATTTTATTGATTTGACCAAGCACACCAAGATGTAACCACATAGGTGTGGGCAATTCTACTGAATTATACTTTCATTTTAGCCAACACTTGCACAAAGGCTCACTGACAGCTGATATCAGGATGTGATCTGACTTTTACTCATAGGCTAGTCATTTATGTTTTAGTCATCAAGTCTTTTGCATCACTTATTTTTTATTCTTTAAACCCTTTTCAATTGTTAAAACAATTTATGGAAACTTCGTCAGTGATATGAAATCAAGTTTAAAGAAAAGTTATGTGAGATGAAGAAAGGTAACTCGATTGATTTATTAATAGAAGAACATTGCAGTTAGTATGCAAAGCAGATTAAGAAATGAAAAAGTCAAGCTATATAAGCTACAATTGTAAGTTAAATGTGCTTCTGATAGTTTTGAATGTAAAGCTAAAAAACTGAATTGTAATTAAAAAATGTTTTACCAAGTAAGCTTGTGATATAGAGAAACATTTCTTAAATAGAATTGTTCTACAAATAAATTGGTGAACATTCATGCATGTTTTCAAAAAATAAAATAAGTGAATGCAATGAAATGTTCTTGGAAATAAATTGTCTCACAAGAAAAAATTTTCAAAAATTAATGGTTTTTAAGTTCTTTTAAATTTTTCATCTTCTTATATCCTCATTTGCTCATTCACTTGTGGACATTTCATGATATGCCCAAGCAAACTCTGAGTCCACAATGAACTTCATGATTCGGCTATTAAATTTAGATGAATGTATTTATACCTTGGCAGATCTCAATCATTGCAAATTTGGAATTGGCCCATAACATATATACACACACAATTAAAGCATATATTTAGATTTATGGTAATTAATTTTTTTTAAACCAATTATTTTAATAATTATTAAAAATTGTACTTTACATCAATTTTGTATTCCTTGAAAGTATGTACAAGGAATCCCATCAGATGAGAAAGCAATGGTGACTCCAACTTCTCCAGTCTCTGCATCAAGGCTACAGCAATTGGTAGCAGTACATCTAACATCTCCTTTTGTAGCCCCTGTAATAGCAAGTGACAAGGTAATGAACATGAATTACATCATCAGCAAAAAACTACATCATCACTATATGGGTTTACTTTATAAGAAATCTGCTAATATAGTAATAATAAAAAGTTCATATATACCTCAAACAAGTTTAACTTATGTCAAACAAAAAGAAAGAAAGATCTGATAAAATGAAATTTTATGAGCATTTATGGAGCTGAGAAGACAATTCAGGACAGAAAGGTATGTGTTTTCTGGTGAATCAGCCTCTTGGGCTTTTATCGCCATAACTTCACATATACAACACTCCATTTTCAACCTAGAAAAACTCACAGGGAATTGATTCTTTCTTTTCTTGGATGGAGGTTCCATATCTGCAGCATTAGAAATCTCTTCAGCTGTATTCTCTGTTGCTGTTCCATCTTCCTCACCCTCATCTTCATTGTTCTTCAGAACAACTGATCGAATTTCCTCACTGGTAAGCATCCAAATGGCATCAGAAAGAAGCTGGCATCCCTCATCCAGGTCTAAGGACACTGTGCCCTCCACTACACCTCCTATTAAATCACATAGATAATAGATTGTACAGTGAGAAATGAAATTCGTGGATGATGCACATAAATGAATCGCCTTATCCTTACAACAATAGACCTATTGTGAAGTTTAGGTTATGCTCTCGGCATGTCACTCAAAGCAAATCATTTACTGTGAATGCTCAGATTCTCAAGTGGAAAGTGCAATTCAAGAACCATGCTGAAATGAACAGAAGTTGCAAGAGCCCCTAATATCTCAATCCTCAAGATCTCAAACCTGGGCAAGGTTTTTCTCATGAGAAAGTGATATGCCACAGAAAAGACCATGGAATGTTGATTTCTGTTACTTAGCCAATGTTTAAATACTGTATCTGCCCGAATACAAGCCGATGTTTTTTATCAAAATCTATCATGAAAAAATCACCCCTGAGCTTAAATGCGAGTCCGAGGAAAATCTGAGAGTTAAATCTCAAAGTCACCCATAGATGGCAGCATGTCTCTCATTGCTGTCACGTTCAAATGATAGTACTATATTTTTCGTAAAGTAAATATTTGACCTACGATGAATATTAATGAATAAATAATAAAGGCTAGAATATTGAATTTAGCACTACCTGTGCTTTGTTACCATTTAAGGCTGGGTTTTTCACATTATTTGAGTGGTCACATTATTTGCATGTTTTGACTACGCAGATGATTACGCAAAATGCGTTGACGGCTTTGAATGCTCAACTGTTTGAATTTCAGTAAAACTTTACATGGAACGTGTATAATTATAAAAATGCGATTTCTTAAGGCAATGTAAATGCTAATTTCATTGGAAATAGACTTGGATGAAAAAATATCTTGGCGAGATCGCTATTACTATCGTATATTTGACCTTTTGTGAAAATGAAGATGAATGAAATTATTGTCAGTGAATGTGGAACATTATTCAACAATGCAAAATTATTAATTGGAGTAATACTTCAAAATGACAACAACTAAACCATTTCCCACTCATTTCTTCGATCTCGAATAATGTATTCCAAGAGGTGCATGAATGCTCGGCGCACTTCAGCATAAAATCTACGAAATTTACGTTTTTGCCAAAAAATTGTGGAATTTTTGGGGAGTCGGCTGAAATCCAGGGTCAGCTTCTATTCAGGCAGATAGAGTAATGTTGTACCAAGTTATACCAAATGTTGTTTCTAAAAATATCATTCCTTTGTTTTTCTTGAGAATAAGTGGTCAAAAATAAAAATCTAGTGGTTTTTCCATAATGTCATACAAGAAGAGTACAATTTAATATTCCTACTGCTGGTTTTCACATGACTTGAACGTTCTTGTGACGTTTGTGGCCACCTTGAAATGAGCAGCCTGGCACACAGCATATTGTCATTGTGATCATTTTGAGCGAGATTTTGAGGCAACAGATCAAAAAGGATGCTAAGCGAAGCTTAAAGATCAGCCTTTTAAGAAAGTTTGTATATTTTTATTCCGGATATGTCAAGGTCGTATTTTTTTGGTCCCTTAAATTTGAAATAACGAGGTTTTACTGTATTTAAAATATTTCATAAAATTACTGAAATGGAACATTTTTAACAATATAATTGCTAATAAATTTTCTTTTTTCAATTAAAAATTAATACACAGGCGATGCATTCCTGAAAACACGGTCGAATCTCGAACAGACGAATGTCGAGCGGCGTTTTCCCATGAAAGAACATGTTATTATTGGGAGATGCGTTCCAGCATCTCGGAAGAAAATTATTGAGTTCCATCTCATATTATTATTAAAAAGCATAAAATAATTTAAGACTAAAGAAAAATGACTTATATAAAAATATTTTCATACCTGAAATCTTTTTCAACTGTGCTTATTATTAATTGAGAAGTTGTAAGACTTTTGTTGGAAGAAGAGGGGCTGTTGGCTAGGGGAATGGATAAAATAGTTTCAACCCTTCAGCTCCATTAATATTTTTTTCTTAGAAATAGTAATAAGGGAAAAACAGACATCCTGAATCGCAGTGACGCCTGCTGCACTGGCTGACATGAGCACAAACGATGAACATGAACTATCATGAATTTCTCGTTGGCTCAAAATTACTTTTTGAAACAAGTTTTCTTTCCATAAATTTCGTTTCAATTTCCTTTAAAAATAAATTCAAAGAAATAAAACTCACACTCTTTGAAACAATCAGCTGAGAGAGAGAGAGAGTATGCGACTCCAAACCCCGAACTGAATGCAAAGGATACTCCCCAAAGATTTCATTAGTCCTTCTGTTTGTAAACAAGAAAGATGCTCTGACAGCAAAAGAAACCTAATAAGCAGAGACTCTATAGAGATAAATTCTTGGTCTGCTAGCAGTTAAAGATGTGAGAGTTAGCTGATGGACATAACCCAAACATTAGAAGTAGTCTCACTGAAAATTCATCAGTAGAAGCTTTTATAAGTACATCCTATAAATATTCCTTTTTGCTTAATGGAAAATTCGACTGATTCTTCAAACGGAAGCACAGAAACTTATGTAATTATATATTGTTCCAAATTCGACCGATCGGCTCAGTCGAATAGGCAAGCTTCCACTGGTCAAAAGTTGAGTTTAGGTTATAAAGTATAATGATGGAATTCTCGAGTTAGTCGAATGTCAAAAATGGTCGAATCTCAGGCATCGTCTGTACTCTGCAACTGCCAGGTTGGTAAAGTGGCTAGCATATCTGACATCCAATGCTAATATTACAGGTACCAATTCTGCTCTGGACATGGAAGTTTGTGATTGTATGCATTAGTGTTTAAGAACCTCTTCATAGAAAGCTAAGAAAGAGCTGTTTGAAAGCTAACAATATACAAATAGATAAATGTATCTCGTGAAACCTACAATTAGCGAAACTCAATAGATTAGTTCACCTACATAATAGGAGTATTATAAGGTATTAAAAACATCCACAATATAGACAACATGAAGCATTATGATAAGTACTGTATAGCTGGATCGTTTTATCTCAATGTGGATTGAAGACAAAAGGGCAGTGGTTAATCATAGTTCATGCAGGTAAATTTAATTTCATATTTACAAAATAAATTATTGAATAACAATTGAATTATTGAATAACAATTTATTGAATCGCATTAATTGTTATTTATTTTTATTTACAAGGAGGAGAATTGGGATTTGTTCCAAATGCATTGCTGATTTTTAAGGAGGAGGAGACTACCATGGGGACATGAACACCAAAAATTATTTTAAATGGCTGGAAAGTCAATTAATCCCTAATCTTTCCTCAAATTCAGTGGTCGTTATGGACAATGCAGCCTATCATAACACGCAACTTGATCGCTCGTCATGTAGTAGCTCAAAAAAGAGGAGATGAAGATGTGGTTAGAGAGCAGTGGAATAATTTTTTCGGAAAATGAAACAAAGATTGAACTTCACAAAAAAATTAAGAGGCATAAGCCAAACAATAAAATCTTTGCCGTGAACCAAGTTTTAGCACAACATGGGCATACTACAATTAGGTTGCCTCCATATCACCCTGAACTTAATCCGACTGAAAACATTTGGAGCATAATGAAAAACTGGGTGACATCGCGAAATGTATCATTCAAAATAAATTATGTTAAGGCGTTAGTGGAAGAGAAATGTAATTTAATAGGTGAAAATGAGTGGAGAAATGTTAGCCAGAAAATAAAAAATACAGAAACTGAGTAGATTGAAAGAGAATGCATCATGGATGGAATTGAAGAAATATTTGTTAATGTAAATTCGGAGAGTGAAAGTGATAGTGAAAGCACTGAAGCAAGTGAAGAATAACTTTCAAAATAATAATTATTAACTATTATTGTAATGATTATATAATTTACAATGTATAAAATGATAAGGCCTAACATGAGCCCACAAAAATCCTCACTAAAGGTACAAATTGTAATTATTCTTATATATGTATTATAGATATATATATATATAGTGTGTGTGTGTGTGTGAAGTATTTAGATTAAATTAGTTCTTGTTACCACCTAGTCATATGACTAAATTGTAACGACGATTTTTAAATAAATAAAAGTTTCCTTCAAAATATATCTCAGTAGTTGTAATATTTTGCACCAAAGAAGCTTACTCATCTATTGACCATCTGCATGAGGAACTGAACAAGAAAATAAAATACTTAGTGGCATTTCCCTAAACACTAAAAAAAAGTCGCTAAAGGAATTAAAAAGTCGCTACATCTACTGACAAAGTTGCTAAAATGGCAGCTGGTTGTGACGTCTAATTCCCCCTTAGTGCTCCTCCCTCCTTTACCATCTTCCCCTCCAGAGTATAGGTTCGCACATCTATTGCCCACGGCTAAACACGGCGCCCCCTATAGACGGTCCCGGCTCGAGAATGGACTCGTCCTAAAGTGAAAGTGTCTTCTGCACACTGCCATCATAAAACAATTGAGCTATATTTACCTGATTTTAAACAGAGCTTTTTAAACCTTTCTTATCCATTCAAAATTTCTCCTCGGTTTACAATCATTCTTTATGAATCAATAAAAAAAATTTTTAAACCAAAAAATGGCCTTATTTTTAGGGGTGCTATATTTACCTGATTTTAAACAGAACTTTTTAAACCTTTCTTATCCATTCAAAATTTCTTCTCGGTTTACAATCATTCTTTATGAATCAATAAAAAAAATTTTTAAACCAGAAAATGGCCTTATTTTTAGGGGTGCATCTTATGCATGGGTGCATCTTATACACCTGATGATATGGTAACAAGTTAGAAAAGTGTACAACGTATCACAAATGGGCATGTTTTGTGCAATGGAGTATTAGAAAGAAATTATATACCTGTACGTAAGGGAAATAGCGTTTTAAAGTTCTTTTCTTCATCATAAATAATCCATTTTCTTCCTATTTAAAAATATTGCATGCACACGTAAGTAAATTAAATGTTTGTTTGTGAGATTGTTTATGTTAGCAACAATAAAGAAGTAACCATGCAAGAAATTTCTAAGTTCAACTCGATTTAAGACGTTTTTGTTTCATTTTCTCGATAACGGCTACTTCTATGATAAAAATGTATAGGAAAGGAAATACTCTTCTTTACCAGTTCTACAACTTTTATTTGAAAAATATTTTGATATGAGCAATACTTTACGAGATACGACGAAAATTTCATTTTTTATCACCAGTAAAGTGGTACCCCTGATTGGCATACGAGATTCATTTTTGCGATTTTCTTCTTATATTTGATTGTAAGTCCTTAATATCAAATTTCATGAAAATCCGTTTGGTAGAAGCCAAGAACAAACATGCTGACAGACGAACGGATGGACGGACAGATGGACCGACCGACGATAATAGGCGCCCACGCTGTAAGCGAAACACACCTAAAAATGGAGCTACATCTTCTCTTGACATACAAAATTCAAGTATTATATAAAATATACCATCAAATAATACACTTTAAGCATCAAATTTGACAAAGCACTGTAAAAGATGTGAAATTCATTTATCAACTTTGGTCTCTCTACTCAGCGCAGTGATTTTCCTTTTACGATGCACGCATGCCTTCAATGCCCAACTTTTCTAATGGAAATCACTCCCCTCAAATCCCCAAGGTGTAAAATAGCTTCTAAAAATTTTCAATCGCTACTTTAAGGAGAACTACCTGTACTCTACATGCACGCTCTCTACTGGGAGCTTAGAGAATGAAACCCACCTAGCAAAAAATCTCACCTCACCTTTTGTAATAATATTAAGGATAACTCATCTAAAGATGCATTTAATCTAAAAAATATTTAGTCCAAATGATTTATGTTTAACATAAAAGATTATGATAAGAAATTTTGAGCTTACAATGGCTGAATTGAATGTAGAAAAATAGGGAAAAAGCTCCGGAGCCAATAAGTATTGAGAAATTCTGGGCCAATACATATTTCGGTTACAATGTAACCATCTTCAGAGTCGGGACTTGATAGCACATGAACTGGTGGAAAGAAGAGTCCAGTGGCAAGTTCTCAAGTCCCAGCCGTGAAGATGGTTACATTGTAACCAAAATACATATCAGCCTGAAATTTCTCAATACTTACTGGCTCCAGAGCTTTTTCTCTGTTTTTCTACATAAAAGATTAAGGTGGATGTTATAATTTTTAGAAAGCTCAAGAAATGAAGTAACAGAAACTTGGGCTCAGGAAAGTTCATAATAACAACAAAGAACCTACCAAGTACTTCTCGGCAAATTTTGCCAATAACTTTCTGCCGTTGATCATCTGTAATATGCTGTAACATGAAGCGGAATATGTTTCGCCGTTCATGCACCTGCTCCTCTTCACTTGAAATATTGAGAACACCATCAGAGTGATCACTTGAATCTACACCATAAACTTTGTAGATCTCATGCCCCTAAGTTACAGAAAATGGTATGCATTATTTAAAATTTAGCCAAATAAATCCAAAACTTAATATGTAAATGCTGAAAAATAAAAAAATATTATTATCATCACAGCTGTTTTTACTTACTCAGCTGTAAGCTTTATAACTAAATCAAATATCTCTCAATCAAATAATTACTGTTGATATGTTTTGTCATATTATCATTTCATATAGCTATCACAATCAATGATCTATGAATTACTGCTAAAATAGCAATTATATACCACCAACCCAACTCACTATTTTTTAAATTTATGGGAATTACTTTGTTAATTTATGATATTCATGTAACCTAGTGAGCTATATACTGTATTTACTCATGTAACCCATGCCCTCGTGTACCACATACACTCCTATCTTTGGGCCAGTTTGGAGGGAAAAAATAAATTCATGCCAGAGTAAGTTGACATCTGAGATTTAAAAAAAGACAGCCTCTTTACTGAGTCTCCCTCCCTAAAACAAGCTCTGCCTAAGTTAACCATCTTCTCCCTCCTGCAATATAATGGCTAATTTCTTTATGCCGACGTTAGCAGAAATCTCCTCCTCGGTAGTCGCCACTCTTATGTTAAAGGAGCGTCAGCAGCTCACGATGGATTCGGAGAACATAGATACAAGATGTCAACTTATTCCAGCAAAAGTATAGGTATAAATTGATAGTAACCTTTTAATGACACAACTGCTTATTTTGAGCAACAATAATAAATTTAAAACCATTTAAAAGATACAGTTTTTATATAAAAATAAAATGTCATCTCAATTGCCAAAATATCCATTGTGATCCTGAAGATGCACCAACGGCAGTATAAACCCAGCATTTGAAGCCTAATGTTTGCTTGTCATATAGATAAGCATATATCTCATAGAATTCCTCATCTTCAGCAAGTATAAACTTACAAGGGGAGGCTCACCTCTTCGGGTGACGGATTTCCTTAAAAATTGGTAGGTAGGTAGCACTCAACTCCACAACCACGAATAACTCCCCTTTTGGGCATATATATCCAGAAAGTTAGCAACAAAATGGATTTATAATTTTCGATTTCGTGGTTAACAAGGTATATACCTATTTTTCGGCAGCACTTCATGTTGTAGCGGTGGCTAAGCGGTAACGTGATGACTTGCTGTTATGAAGATTGCGGGTTCGATCCCGAGGCGGGTGTTATTTTTTTTCTGACTTATTATGGTGTGATTTTTTTGTTTATGTTTTCAGCGCCTTTTTTTATAAATCCTGATGTTTTATAAATTTTTTATCCACTTATGCATAATTCTGTTTTTTTGGGCCTTTTTTCGAATTTCTTTTTTTGGTTTTCATTTTATCCTCTACCGTTTTAACAATACTATTTATTCTGTAGCATTTTCTTCTTTGCAATTGGAATTGCTGCCGAAAAATAGGTATATACCTTGTTAACCACAAAATCGAAAATTATAAATCCATTTTGTTGCTAACTTTCTGGATATATACGCCTAAAAGGGGAGTTATTCGTGGTTGTGGAGTTGAGTGCTACCTACCTACCAATTTTTAAGGAAATCCGTCACCCGAAGAGGTGAGCCTCCCATTGTTAGACACAAACATGTTGCAGTAAGTTTACGATCGAGACCCATAATACGAGGGAAAGTCAGAAAGTAAGGTTCCCTATTTTTTTATTTTGAGTATAAACAAGTTACAATGCGGAACACATGGAACAGATATAGGCACATATTCAGTCTATTTTTCGACATAGTCACCTTGTCTGTTGAGGCACTTATCATAGCGGTAGATCAAGTAATCGAAGCCTTGGTGGTAGAAACATGCGTCCTGCAGACAATCAATGCAGCTGGTTATCAGGCCACCCTCACGATACTTAAGGAGGCTGTTCGTCACAAGAGATCCGGCTTGCTGTCAAAGGGAGTGCTGCTGTTGCACGATAATGCCCAGCCGCACACCGTTCATGCCACAGTGAATCTCTTGAACACTTGGCACTGGGAAATTCTGCCCCATCCTGCCTATAGTCCTGATTTGGCACCATTGGACTTCCACCTGTTTCCCAAACTGAAGAAGCACCTTCGAGGCCTACGCTTCCAATCTGACGAAGACGTCCAAGAAGAGGTCAAACGTTGGCTACGTCTGCAGGACGCATCTTTCTACCACCAAGGCTTTGATTCCTTGATCTACCGCTATGATAAGTGCCTTAACAGACAAGGCAACTATGTCAAAAAATAGACTGAATATGTGCCTATATCTGTTCCATGTGTTCTGCATTGTAACCTGTTTACATTCAAAATAAAAAAATAGGGAACCTTACTTTCTGACTTTCCCTCGTACATATAACCTGTTCAGAAAGCTTCATGTATGACATGCAGTCCCTTTTTTTACTGACATTTTGGGAAAAACAGTGCACGGAGTACATGAGTAAATACGGTATTTTTATTTTCAATTTTGAGTAAGATGTTTTCTATATTAATCATTCAGCTACAGGAAATAGAGTGCTTTGGACTTTCTCAATCACTGGGTCTTATTTTAACAGGTTCAAATTAAACATTTGCAAGCATTGTTATGTGAAATCAAACAACTCAAAAGAAATACAGTGGAATCCCAATTTAACGTTCTCCTATTCAACGTTTTCCTGAATTTAAGGATGTTTTTAGGCGACTTCGTATTTTATCGATAACTGCACATTACTTCTCTCGTGGGTACTCATCCACTGGGATGAGCAGGGCTGCACTGGCCTATGGGTGCAAGGGGTGCATTGCACCCGGGAGGCAACATATTAGGGGTGGCAATTCACGGGCGAAGGCAAGAATCTCTCTTAATGTTGTGTTTTACAAACATACAAACGTCCTTTACCATCTGCTGTGTTTGTAAACTCATGTGATACACCACCTTCTAAAATGAAGTATTTTTACATAATATATCGAGACGATTCATATACGAGAAAGTTTGTGCAATGTGTTTTGTACAATTTATTTCTTAAAATAAATGCAACTTTTAATCTAAAAATCGAAAAAATCTGGGCCAGGATGCTTTTATAATTCCGTAGGGGGTGGCATAAACTGCTTGCATCCAGACAGCAAATATGGCCGGCGCAGGCCTAAGGATGAGCGTACGTTTACCATCCCCGCCAGCTCAGATATCACCCCTCACCTGCCTCTTTATGCATTTGCCATCTCCTGCACCCCATTCCCCATTTTAAGTGATAGACGATATTTGTAACAATGTCAGCGATGAAAATTAATACATATACTTGTACATATTATATTTTAATCTCTTTACATCGTTTCTCTCGGCGGTGTAGAAGTGAATCACGTTGTATGAGCTTATGGGTGCAAACCAGTCAATATAATAGACAACTCATTAACAGTATAGCTTGTAGCAACAATAAAGTAACGCATAAGGTACTGGCTTTCCAATGTTGACAGTGTCGTGTTTTCGTGCAGGTAAACAGACTCAGCATTTTCTGCACGTTGTTAAAAACACTCGCTAGTTGCGCAATTCGTGTGCATGTCTATTTCATTTTGTGGAAAAGTTATTTATTTAATTCGGTGATATTTTATTAATATGGGTACCAAAATGAGTAAGTTTACTTTAAGTGAAAAAGTTTCCATTATTCTTCAAATTGAGGCCCACCCAAACATGACAAGAGTAGAGATGGCGAACCGCCTTAGACTAGCTCCATCTTCTTTGAGCATCATTATGCTACAAAAAGATGCAATACTGGAAGCCGACAGTAAGTGTGGGACACAGTCATAAAAGAGGAAGAACATGAAGAACTGGAAACAGTATGCCTGTAGTGGTTCCAGCAGATGCGGTCCAAAAATATGCCCGTAAGTTGACCAGTCTTGCAGGAAAATGCAATCGAAATTGCCCTAAGGATGAAAATAGGCAATTTTAAAGCCTCCAATGGGTGGCTTAGCTGTTTAAGAAGAAAAACGACATCATATACAAGAGTGTATGCAGTGAAAGTAGGATTGTAGATGAAGATTCTGTAGTTCATTGGGAAGAGCTCTTACCTGCTCTCATTAAGGGATATGAACCAAAAGACATCTACAGTACAGATGAAACTGGTCTCTTTTACTTGCTGCTCCCTGATAAAAGTATGAACATAAGAGGGGAAGTTTGTCATGGTGGGAAGAAGAGTAAAGAACGTCTGATGGTTTTGCTTTGTGCAAATTCAGATGGTTCAGAAAAGTTCAAGCCCTTGGTAATAGGCAAATTTGCAAATCCAAGGAGCTTCAAAGGCATTTCAACTCTCCCATGCAAGTATACAAACAGCAGTAGATCATCAGTGACCTCACAGATCTTTCTTGATTTTCTGAGAGGTTTTGATGCTAGGGTGGGAGGTGTAGGCAGAAAAATATTGCTGTTTGTAGACAAGTATCCATCCCATCCTCCAGACACAAGTTTCCTTAGGAACATCAAAGTGATTTTCCTTCTAGCAAACTGCACCAGCAAGCTGCAGCCCCTTGACCTTCACTCAATGAAAGCAAGGTACAGAAAAATGTTGATGCAGAAGGCAATAGCTGCATTGGAAAGAAAGGCACAACTGAAACTCACTGTACTGCATGCACTACACATGATAGTGGCATCATGGGATACAGTGACTTCTGCAAAAAAGCAGGATTCAACTTTTGTGCACCTGAGACAACAGATAAGGAGGAAGAAAATGAAGAAGAATGGAGACAGCTGACAGTTGTGCATAATAGTTGAGAAAGGTGAACACGAAGATGTAGGAAGTGAGGAAGAGGATGAAGAGGAACAACCAATTCCATCATTTGGAGATGCAATTACTGGGTTCAAAGTGATGAGGAGGTACATGTGGTCATTCAAACTTAACAATGACAGCATGATACGACTTGCCCAGGTAGAGAGGGAGATACTCTTACTTCGTCAAAATTGTCCTAAAAACAGATATCTCATATATTATTTCAAGAAGTAACTTACATGGTACATTTGCATAACTTTCACATTTAGGTATTTGTGTGAGAGATGTAATGTAGGGCTTAGTTTTTAATAAATGGCTAATTCTTCTTTTACAGATTTACCAACTGGAAACTACAATGTGTATCTGAGATTTCCATTTTTTTTATTCCATATAAAAAGCCTGTAACTTGACAGGAAGCTGACCTTTCAATTAATCTGTACTCTTATATTTGTGTTTCAATTAATAATAATTTGACATTAATAAACTGCCATTTAGTCTTTCAATTTTAGACTACCCCCATTTAAGGTAATACTTGATTTAAGGTACAAAAAACTTGTCTCCCAGGCAAACGTTAAATGGGAGCTCCACTGTACTTTGTGTTAATGATATAAAAAATAAATAACAAAGAAATATGACTTGTAAGACGGCATAATTGCTGAAACATATAACTGTTTGCATAAATGCTCTAATAATAACAGGATGCTTGCAATCCAATTTTTGAATTTCTGCAGGTAATAATGTCTAAAATAAAACCAAATTATTTATGGATCATAAAGATTTTTAAAGCAATAATGAAATTACATTATCTTGTAAACATAGGTAAAAGAAATTCAACCCTATCCCTCAGAGACAGGACCAGAGAAACACCTAGAGTCAGAGAAGTATAAACACCACTGTTCAAAAAGGAAACAAAATTGAGAAGCTATCCTTTCTAAGACACATATAAAGGTTGGGAAAACCTGGACAAACATAGTTTTCAATTCTTATCACTGTAAAAATCATTGTAAACAGTTACTATCAAAATTAATACAGGCGACTCCCGAGATTCGACAGGGATGCGTTCCTGAAAACGTGGTTGAATCTCGAACCGTAGAATGTCAAATCAGCACAAATTAAAACAATTAGAGCAGAAATAATTATGTCTAGACTGAAACTAAACCTCTCATGGTCGGGCGGGCCGAAAATTACATTGTGTAAACTAGTTTTTAATTTGACCGATCGATCGGTTGGGTCAATTCGACCGGTCGAATTCTCAAGTCGGTCGAATCTCAAACGGTCCAACCTCGGGAGTCGCCTGTACTTGGAATACAGCAATTATGAAGTTGACATTTTAACATTTATTTTACTTTGATGAATAAGAAGTGGAATATATGAAAAGAACATACCTGATAGTTGTTGTAATGGAACAGAGCAGGCAGTATGTTTTGGTACATAATACTGGGCTGACTGTGAACAAGACAGCGACCCAAATAGTAAGTTGCAAGTTGACTTACAGCAATTTCTTTGTCATTAAGAGCTGTTAACAGATCAAATAGAAGGGCTCCACGTCGTACCTAAAATTAAGATAATTCATTACAATTTCTACATCACCACTAATATCAATTTACACATTATAATTGAAACTTTCTACAGAAAATTTTCATAAGCTTTATACAAGGTAGCTTGAAAAAGTTATTTAGTGAAAATGCTTTGAAATACAAACATTTAAAAAACATTTCCTACATAGTAAAGTAAAACCGCATTTTTTGAAGTTCAAGGGACCAAAACAATACACCTTCGAAGTATCCAGATTACAAATATATGAACTTCATTAAAATCAAACTTACTTACGATCTGCTAATTGGACAGCATAATCGCAATCTTATCTATCCGTTCTACAAATGAATTGGCCTACGAGTTAGTATACATGGAAAATTTGAACAGAGCTGAAGTGAACACTTAGTTCACGATTCACAAACACCACTGCATGTGAAAAATAGGCTTGCATGAATATACCGAAATTCCCAGTACGTTTCAAGTAACTCTTTTATGCCACGTTGCAGAAAAAATACGTTCAACTGCACACCCAAAGGTTTCCATGCATCTATCGAACCACACGCTATCTTTCTCTGACAGCTGAAACTCATAAGTTATTTATTGTAGAACTACATTATGAAAACTTAAAAAATGACCATTACATTATGACATTAACTACCAGGAGTAGAGTGAAATTACTTGTTGGTAAAATAGAATACTGCAACAGACTGTCGATTCAATGCTTATATAAGCTGATGCGTTTAATTTAAAATGCAATAAGAATACTTAACATGCAATAATTAATAAAAAGTTGTAAATAACACATTACTTAAATGAAATAGAAATTTAAATAATTTCATAATTCATACACTCTCAAAAGAACGATCTTTAAGCTTCCTTTTGATCTGTTGACTCGAAATCTTGCTCAAAATGATCACAATGACACTATGCTGTGCGACAGACTGCTCATTTCAAGGTTTTCAAATTTAGCTCTCTGCTTGAGAATCTGAGCATTCACACTAAATCATTTGATTTCAGTGGCATGCCGAGAGCATAACCTAAATTTCACAAGAGGTCTATTGTTGCAAGAAATAGGCAATTCATTTATATGTATAATCTAAAACTTTTATTTCATGTCAAATATTAAATAGGTTGACCACATTCCAGAGGTGAAAATGAAACATTTCCTGTTGTTTGCATGAAAAAAAAAACAGATTTTCTATGTTCGGTAGTCCTAACGTGGAAATTTCTCCCTGTTTGCCCTATGTAAATGGCATTACAGTCATTACATGAGAGTTTATAAACTCTCATGTAATGACTGTATAAAATCTTTCTTACAAGGCTCATTCAAATCACGCTTTACCAAACACTTACTCGAAAACAATTATTCCTCCAACTTAAACCCAGAGGTAATTTTGCAACTAAAGGTCCCAGTTTAAATCTTTTAGAACAGTTGGAGATACTTTTACACCACAATGATAACACACTCAACCTCATTAATGAACTTATTCCACCCATCCACTCTCCCTTGCTTACTTTGTTTCTTCCTAACACCCACCCCTCCCCAATACCTTGACTCAGCCTACTCATTCATTGGTCCCCTCTATTCATTTCCCTTCCCCACTCCCCTCCGATTCCATATATATTTGTGTTGCTTCTTGTTTTTGTACCTGATGATGACTAGATGTTAGTCGAAACCGGTCGTATCTATTTTAATAAAGTGAAACTTATATGAAGTAATTTTTCTCATTTTAGTTATGATGGAGTTCCACCAAGTAAAGGCTTCTTCCGTTGATTTTCCTTAAGTCATTTATTTGTGCAGCACATATATGGGTGGTGTCAATAACTCCCATTCCTCCATTTTCTGTATATAAGTGAATACGTTCAATGGCTGATTTTGGATGGTGCATGCAATGATCACATAAGCTGACACTTATTCCTCTCCTAATGTTTTCAGGGTCAGTATTTAACCATTTAATAATGCCAAAAGAATACATCAAGATCTGAATTTCATGTGTTGATGGCTTTAATTTTGTTAGGTCCATGTAGGTATGCTTTGCGTATTAAATCTATTGTTTCTGAATTCATTCAATAGTTTCTGCATGATTTCGGTGTGATTGATTCCTTTTAGTTGCATACAACCTAAGTATTTGTAGTTGTCTTCCTTTGTGAGGTCTTCAATATATTTTTCATCGTCAATTTGGAATCCATCAGATTTAATCAATTTTCCTCTTTTTAACTCTATTGCTTTGCATTTATCTAGTCCAAATTCCTTGCAGATTGATTTGCTAAATTTTTAAGTGATATATATCTATTATTTTTTGCAGTTGTGTTTTTGAACTAGCGTATATCTTCAGGTTATCCATATATAAAAGATGGCTAAAGGTATGGTTCTCCGTTCTTCCCTGTTCTATTTTGTATCCTATTTCTGTTGTGTTTAGCATCTGGCTAAGGGGATTAAGACACAAACAAAACCATAATCCACTTAAGAAATATCCTTGAAAGATTTCTCTTTTGATCATAATTTTCCTGGATGAAAGAGTCTCGGTGCCATCTGTTATATGCAGCTCAGTTGACCATTCATTCATTGCATGTTTTTAAATATTTATTATACTGGGGTTAATTTTGTAGACGCTTAGAATTTCTACTAAGTATGTGGCTCTGAGTTGAATGCTTTTCTGTAGTCAATAAATGCCATATGTAGATTTTTTGTATTTTTATTGCTTGTTTCACTATTATCTCATCTATGATGATTTGATCTTTCCATCCTTTTGAGTTCTTGTAGCACCCTTTTTGTTCCTCAGTCATTATTTTATTTGCAGTGAGGTGACGATGGATCTTATTAGTGATAAATGATGTCAGTAATTTGTAAATTGTAGGTAAACATGATATTGGCTGGTATTTAGACAGGTTGGAGGTGTTGTTATCTTTTGGTAGTAAGAATGTTATCCCTTCAGTAAAAAATCTGATGTGGCCAACACGACTTTCTCCATATTTGGGGTCTAGATATTTAAATTATTATGAATAGCAATTTAAGGCAAAATTATTATTTTGTATCATAAAAGAATACAGGTGTCCTTATTGCCGTAAATTATATTTTGAATATGTTTACCGAATTCTCCACTATATGGTGGTGGCGCTGTATACTGGAAATTACGAATAACTTAAATATCTCCGAAATGGGTGGTTCTACGAAAATTTGTTTTAAACAAAACTTGGAAGAAATATTATTCCATACAACTTTGGTCCTCACGAAGATTACCAATAACGACGTTTTTAAGGAGATATTTGACAGAAACAGAAAAAACTGATTATTTATAAATAATTCCTAAACAATAACTGCTATGGAAAATTGTTTGAAATAAAAGATGTAGGAAATTATATTTTCTACATTTTTTGTAATGGTTAATGTATACAATAATGACGCATTATCGCAGAAATATTGCAAAAACCGAATCGAGTTCCGAATAAACCTCGACTTTCGGTTAACCGGCAGTGTCCAAAAACTAATCAGTTCCTTGTGCTTATATTGTGTTATATATGAAATTTGGTATTAATATGACAAGTACTTTTTCAGTTACAGCGCCCACAATCACATACATCCATCCACATACATCATTCTGAAAATAGTTTAAACGTGTTCTAGAGACCTCAAAACGTGTATTTCTGTTGAAATCTCAAAGTCGATTTTTTTTGTGATCACAATACTTTCCCTATACTACATATGGAGAAAGTAAAAATGCTGGAGTTAATTATGGGTTTTCCAATACCATAAATACCCACATACAATGCTTACTTTTTTCCCGATATTTTGGAGCTGAAAAGCATGTTATATGAGGGTGCATATTTATCACGGTATTTAAAAAAATGAATTACTTGTGCAGATAAAGAGAAGAAAGGTTGATTTAATATGTATGTTGGCCATAATAAGCATGTTAAGTCAAATCGAATTTGATTATATATGATATTAACTATTATCTATGCGAATAAAATATATGGCATGATTGAGGTCCCACACTTAAGAGGCCCCACTCTCTTTAAGAGATATTTATTGTACTTATAAAGTACATAAAGTACATGCATATCGGTGTCATAGTGAGAGATGTTGCTTTAGTTATTATAATTTACTATTAAAAATTTTTGATGCATAAGATGCCGCATGCGCACGCTTTGCATCAGGCCCCACGATTTTCCTAGCCGTCTCTGACGTCAGTTTTAATTCATTGTTTTATCATATCACAATGATACTGACAATTTAATGCATAATAATAATGAGTTAAATCAGTGGTTCTCAACCTGTGTGCCGCAGCACATTAGTGTGCCGCAAGGAAGGGATTAGTGTGCCGCACACTGAAGAAATTTCATTTTTAAATTATGTATTTAATGTACAATAAAATCATGCAATTATTGCTTTACCAATTGTAACAATATAATATAACTGCAACTTTCACTTGTTACACTAGTTTTTATCTTTAAAAATGAATGAAATTAATTAGGGGTGGTTTGGTGTGCTACGACGTTCTTAAGCATGAATGAAGGTGTGTCGTGGAGCAAAAAAGATTGAGAAGCACTGACTGACACGAACATTTTAGGAAAATGTGCATGCTATAAGCGGGTATATAAAAAATTGCAGAATACGAGACCAAAAACCTACCTGCGCATTATACGCAGGTGCACATTATATGCGGGTATTTATGGTATTTCACTGAGGCACCTGGTAAAGATATTATGTATGCATGTGAATTTCTTATACCAGAAGTTATGGATGTAATCTGGGCCAGGTTCTTTCCAGTTACCTATGTTTTTCATTGCTTCAATTATTTCCTTCTCACTTATTTGTATTTTATCCATACACTTACATTAGCTGCTCTTTTTCTTTCTTTTGTTATCACTATTGTATCTGTTTCATGCTGCTTTGGGCATTCCCATATTTCAGACCAGTAGTTGGTTATTTCGACAATTGAGGGTAGACCGTCAGCATAATCTGTTTTTTGTTTTTGAAGTTTTCTGTAGAAATGTTTTTGGTTATTGATAAACTCTGCATTTTGCATTTATTGCACATTACATTCTATATATTGGTGAAGTCATTTTGAGTAGACAGATAATTGTTGAGTGTCTCCATCAATGATTTCAGTTAGTTTGTCACCATTTAATTGTTCTAATTTTATTATTAATATTATTTATGAGACTTTTCTACTTAGTTTTGGCGATCGTACCAAGTTTTTGTATTGGGTCAGTCGTCCTAAGTTTGATTCTAAGGTTACTGATTCATTTTTCTAGTCTTCTCATCCATGGAGGAATTGTTTCTTTTTTTTTACTGGATTTAACTGTGCTTGCTGGTCTTGTTTTTATTCCCATAACTCTCAAAACAGTTACAGCGGAACAGTAAATGGTTAGTTGTAATTGATAGATATTGTCTGTAGTGTTTAGTTGCTGTGGTATTAACTTGTTATTTAAGTATTCTATGATCTTGTAGAAGATATGGTTTATGATTGGTTTCGGAGTGCGGTGTCTCATATTTGGGTCTGTTTCTGAAAATTCAAGCATAGCTTTGTTGAATTCTAAATTTATTTCTTCTATTAGTTTGTCATTTAAATTTCAATCCTGCTGTGTTGTAGTTATGTTTTCATTGTTTGTTAAATTATTATTATTATTGAAACATAAATTGTAGAAAAGACTGGATGACAAATGAGTTATATAATAAATTAAAAGAAAGGGATAAACTTTTTAGATTATCTAAAAACAACCCAACAAATTCTGAATATAAAAATAAATATAAAAAATTTAGAAATAAAATTACTTTGGAAATACTACAGGCAAAACGAAAATTCTTTTTAAATAAGTTTTCAAATGTTAAAAATACAGTGGAGCCCCACTATAATGCGGTGATTGGGGTCCAAAAAATTCGATCGCGATGATAAATGCGGGGTCGCATTATAGAGAGGTTACAAAAATTTACCATGTCAAGTCGGTCAGTTGTCTTATAAAAAAAACAATGGTGGATACGTTATTACGTGTATTTCATTATCCCAGTGTCCCATATTTACCCAAATATACCGTATATCTTCGAGTATAAGTCAAGAAATTTCTTCCTTTTTTAGGCCAATCAAACCCTACTTTCGACTTATATTCGAGTCGCAAACTAGCTGGACATTTTTCTGGGTCAATAATTAAACATGACTATCGAAAAACAACATTTGACTGACTTGAAGCGCATTAGTATGAAAAATTCACGCTAACTAGCAGAAAATGTGAAGCCTAATGATAAAATTATACAGCATCACCGTACTTACGTAGTTTGAAGGGAAACCTTAAAATTTACATTTTATCTTTAAAAAAAACGTGCCCAAATGAGTGGATTAAAGAGAAGAATCAATTCAGTACTCAAGCGTTGGTTTTTTTATTTTGATCCTGAATTCAAATTGTTAAACACCGTTCCATTTCTTCAACGACGGCATTTTGTTTTTTACTTATAATCACGGACTGCATTGCAAATATGATCACCAATTTTTCCTGTCTTTTAAAATGGTTGCAATTGTTGAACGATTGAGATCATAAACATGACCAATAAAAGCAAGCGGCTTCCTTATTTCTGATCTATGTATTACTAGCTGGGGTACCCGGCGTTGCCCAGGGAAATTATCATTTGACTTTACTCCTTTCACTTGCAGCTTTGGCTTGTGATTGGCTCACTTCGCTCACAGCTGTTATAACACCTGTGGTGCAATGAATTCAACAAATTAAGCAAGAACATGGAGTAGCAAATTTAGCTTTATTTGCATCATAAAGAATGAATCATCAATCATTTTCATCTCTTCTGCAATCCTACCAATCCTAATGGGAGATAATTCCTGCCTATCCAGCCTGCCAATCATATCATTCCTATCTATCCTACTGAAAAGCTTTTGGATAGACAACATTACGGGTTTTGCCAGTTGGTGCTAAGATAAATAGGTTTGAGAGAGAGAGACAGGATGGGAAATAACTGTCAGGGGGAGACCATTCACCAAGGCATCACTTCACGCTTGCGGTAGTCTTATAGCTGAATAAATAGCTTTCGCCTCTGTTAAAAATGCTAATGTTTTAACAAATTTAATGTGGACAGTTAACGTTTTCATGAATTCATTCCATTTGCTGATCTTTAGAATAAAGTTAAATATTGAATATTAAGAAAGTCAAAAGAATACGAAAAATATGCTGCGCTTTCTCGTTATCCAAATATAAATTCACATATCTCAAGAACGAAGTAAGATATCCGAATGAATCCTTCAGGTGCTGTTGATTTAATCCTTCATCTACATTTCATAGGAGACACTTTGAGTGTATCTCTAATAGAATGTAAATTTGATAGACTCATTTTTCCATTACACCGACGTAAATTTTTTCGTCGGGTAAGGATACATAATTTTTTATTTCACTAATGGCTGAAGTTATTCACATTCTGTTAAGTTCTTCAGCGAGTGGAGATATGGAGCAATAAGCCATAATTTTCTCAACAATGTGAGTGCAACCATGTGTTCGTTATCGTCGTTGACATTTTAAGAAAAAATCGTAAACGCACACGGCAAATTTTCGGAAATTTAGGAATTTTTCTAGTCGAACCCGAAACACCAAGGTGAAAAGTCTCGGTGTTTTTAAGGTGTACTCTATACTTTACACTATTCCAAAAAATTTCAGCTCTCTATCCCATAAGGTATACACGGTATGGTGGTTTAAATTTTTTTGCGTGTAATTAAATGGGGAATATTCCGGATGGAACCCACAAACACGCACACAAACATACAGACTTTCAGCTTTATTTAGAAAGATGTCCATTTTAGTTTCCATAGAAAGCACTCAACATTTTTTTACCACTCTTTGCACTTTCACGAACACTACGTTTACAAATGTTTTCCATATTTCAAGGGTAATAAAAAAACAATATGTATATAAACACGTACGGTTTCGAATACAAACGAAAAATGACATGTTGACAAGTTTACGTGTTCTTACTGTGACAGATGTTCGTAAGTGCGTGAGGGTGTGTTCGTAAATTTTTGTTTTCTTTGCTTCAACTTATATTCGAGTCTTGGATTTTAGACGCTTTTTTAGGCTAAAAAGTACATTTCAACTTATACTCGAATCGCCTTATACTCGAAGATATACGGTAGTGCGATGTTTTTTTCCGGGACATGAACCGCACGCCTGTTTAAGAGAATACAAAATACTTGTTACATTGTAAATGCATTGTTCATGCATGTTATGATGCTACATACGAGGCATTGTTGTTCTTTGTATATAAATTTTAAATGTATAACGATAGGCACAAAGATTGGATCAGCGTCGCCACCGTGGATTGAACGCGTCACACGAGCGTTAGCGTCACAAAATTGTAGCGGTGATAAAAATTAAACCGTCTTTTTAAATAATGGGAGCACCGGTTACAATATCACATTCTGCCGCAACATTGTTAATACCAGCTACTTTTAAACTCATACATTAAATTACAATGGAAATGTGCGGAATTTTTCGCATTTGATCTGATTGACAGTGATATTTTATTAGATAAATTATATAAAATGGGAATTAGAGGAACAGTTTGGAATTGGTTTAAGAGCTACCTGGCATCAAGAAAAGTAATAGTTAAATTAGGAAACAATATAAGTAACATAAATTACATAAACGCGGGAGTACCACAGGGATCTATTCTGGGGCCATTATTGTACTTAATATATGTAAATGATATTTGTGATACAATATCTGTAGTAGATACTTTATTATATGCAGATGACACTGTTTTAATATCATACCATAATAATCTGGACAAGTCAATAGACAATATGCAAAATGCATTAAATGATCTGGCAAAGTGGGAACAAGATAATGAGTTACTAATAAACTTAGAAAAATCTAAAATTATGTTCATTTCAAATAGGATGACAAAATATAAAATGATCGACCTAAAAATTCATGATCATCAATGCTTACATAATAATGACCTAAATACTTGCAAATGTAAAAAATTGAACAAGTATCTGAAATAAAATATTTAGGAATAATAATTTATGATAACTTTAAATTTAATATGCATATAAACAAATTAAATAGTAAATTAAAGAAAGTAAATTATGAATTATATCATGTTAAAAATATGTTATCAACTAAAGTTAAGAAAATTATTTACTACTCTATTTATGAGTCAATCATAATATATGGTATTACAATTTGGGGTAATGTTAAAACCAGTTATTTAAATGTATTAAAAAGAAATCAAGATAGAGTCATTAAATTATTGGATGTAACTTAGGCTAACTTTGATGTGAAAGAAATATACAAAAAACTACAAATTTTGCCTATCAATGAATTGTTTAAATACGTAATACCTTAGACAACTATTTCTCATCGATCTATCTATATCTATAAAATAAAGTGTTTGTATGTAATTTATAGTGCAGTAACTACAGCACGTAGAAACAAGAGAAAGATATCATTTTAACCGGAATAACAAGTACGGGTGTGTAGTAAGGTTTTTATATCGATTTGATTGACCTGTCTAATTTTAAAAAATATTTTCTTTTTTCATTTGAATAACATAGGGACGAGTGCAGTTTATTTTTCATTTGAATTTTAAAATTACTTAGAAACATGGTATGAACTTGAGGCTTGAATGGTTCTACGAAGAAAAGAACAAAGTTTATTTTTATTGAAGACAGAATCTGAATCCTGATCGAATTACCATAAAAATGCATTTAGAATCACTAAAATACGTGATTTTATCAGTTTTATTACAATACCCATTATAAGCTACCATGACAACTCCTATTGTAGCCGAAATTGAAAGTTCAATGCATTTATATGGGAAAAATTTTAACGTAATATTGCTTTTCAATTTCTGTGTACGATTTTAATTTGTTTACATGGAAACCAAATATCTGTTGTTTTTAATTGAATTATCTTCTAATCTAATATATAAAGGAGAATGTTTGTAAGTTTGTTCGCTTTGAATGTGGGTGGAGAGAGGGAGGGGGAGAGAGGGGAAGAAGGGAGGGAGGGAGAGGGAGGGAAAGAGAGGGAGAGAGATGGAGGGAGGGAGAGAGATGGAGGGAGGGAGAGAGAGGAAGGGAGACAGAATGACAGACAAAGTGTGATCCCTGAGAGACATACTTTAAGTCTGATAATGTGTATAAAATATGTTATCCTTAAAAATGCTATCATATATATTTATGAAACTTTGTTTGTTTGTTTGTTTATTTGCGCATCTATAATCAAACTTTCAACAGATACTTTCTTCACAAATAGGAAGGCCGTAGGCTACTTTTTAATCCCAAATGTTTTATATTAATTGTACAAAAAGCAAAATAACTTTGTATACTAATGGCAGCCCATAACACTAGAGATGGGTCAGAAAGAAAGGAACAGTTCTTTTCGAACTGTTCTGATGCCTAAACTGTTCAATAAAATAACTGTTCTCATAAACTTCCTGTTCTTGCCTTGCCTACCAATTCCATTGTTAAACCTCAATATCATATTGTTATTTCAATCCTTATGGGTATAAACATGCTTTGAATGCTTTTAATACAAGAGTGAGAGAGAGGGGGGAAGAGAGGGGGAAGAGAGGGGGAGAGAGAGGGGGAGAGAGAGGGGGGAGAGAGGGTGTGAGAGGGAGGGAGAGAGAGGCAACTATATTTAGTTTAACGAAAGATAGCCCATCATACTGACGGGCTTTTATACTAGTTATCATCATAAAAACATCCTTCAATTTTAAGTGTAACACTCACCACATTGCGGTTATAGTTGTTCACTAATGCTATCAGTCTCAACAATATCTCAGTTAACAGGTAACAAGCTCCTGACATTATTGAAACATTTTCAAGAGAAAGAATGGAAAAACAAGAGACTGATTACTGAATCTCCAGAAAAACAAGGGACTGTTAGCAACATGCATTGTAGAATTTTTGCCTAGTTCTATCCAGCAGCCATTTCACAACATAGCAGAGCTACTGGATTATATAATATTGGAAAATAGTACCATAATGACAAATTCAGGCTGCCATTTCACAATGGAAATAAAATACAGTGAAATGATTAATGAAAATAATGGTCATATCCTGAATAAGTTTTAATAGGGTCTGCTCAGGCAGTCCCTGCTTTTCATAGTTCCACTTTTCGTTGTTCTGTTCATATGTCAGTTCCTAATTAACAACGCTGTTTCATTCTTACATCCTCGTGATCTGTTTATTAGACATATTGATGCTTTTCGTCATTCTGGTTTTTTGTTGATTCGCTCATATGTAAGTGCCTAAGTGACAAACAACATTGTTTCATTTTTTTAATGAAAATATTTCACATAGTTACTCCAGGAACAGTGAATTTTATCTCTCAGTTTAATGTTGTGTCTGTGGAAAATAGTGATCTGCTTTTCGTTGATCTGCTTTTCATCACAGTATTCAGGAACATAACCTGACGTATAAGCCGGGACTGTATCTTCCAAGTAAATTTTAATATCTCACTGCAGACTTCCATTGTTTTGAATGTAAAGTTTAAACAGCTGAAACTCTGTTTGTAACTATATTATTTGAACAAAAATCTTCTGTAATTTAATTGCATATTTTCTCTTGTAGGTGCAAGATTTTCAGATCTTTACCCATTATATTAACTATACAGCAACCCTTCAAAAAGGATGTGTTTTATCTGTGCCACCCAATATATCAAAGCTAAAGATCATGTTACACTTACTCTAGAATAAACAAGCATATAAGGTTGCAGAAATAGGCAAATAATGCTCATGACTCCTACAAAAAGTAAAATAGAAATAGAATGATTCATCTCACCTTTAGATAATCTTCTTGCAGTAACTGCACGAGAAGTACAAGAGCATTCTCCTTCAATGTTGCATCTGAAGAACGCAGACAGGCGGACATCCTTGGCAGTAATGGGTCCACCAATTGTGCAAAGCTGTAAATAATTTCATACTTCAATAAAAAAACTTTTTATTAATGACTAATACAAAATACAGTGAATCATTAAATACTTCTTATAACAATGACAGAGTGGATCTACATTGGGTAGACTTTTTCAGAAAGATAAATGAAACTAATTCTGGTGAAGAACTTATAAAACTGGTATCATTAGTACTGTCGATAATGGTATCAAACGCATCTTGTGAAAGATCTTTCAGCACAATGGGACAGATCTGGACTAAGAGAGAAACAGATTAAACAGCCAATTAATGAAAGCAGAACTACAAGTCATTCATAATTTCAACATAAACTGCGGAGAGTTTCATTCTTTTCTTTAAAAAATCAAAGAATAATGGAAGCAGCATGGAATCAATCCAAATACAGGTCTAGCACCCTTTATCCGAAATCATCGGGAAAGATAGTATTTCAGAAATGGGAAAATTTCAGTTTTTGGATATTACACATTAACCCATCAGCGCCAGCCGTCCTTGTTTGAGGACGGCTAGTTGAACTACTATTGGGCCAAAATATATTACACTGTCTTTCCGTTTATAATTTTATACAAATGAGACTATTTACATGCACATTACTTCGCTAGAAACGTTTAGTCTGTGGTTGACCGCCAACCAAAAAGCACAAAAAAAATGTTATGTGCAGCTACAAAGAAATTTGTCCATAATTAAAATTAATCAAAGTATTTTATAAATTATGTAAAGTGCAATTGGTTTTATATATATATATATATATATATATATATATATATAAATTAATATATATATATATATTTTAATTAACTATATACAATTTACGATGGATAGAAGGGTTTTTTCTTGAGAATAAAACTTTGATGGACTGGAAGAGGCCATTCTTGCTATAATGAATGAAGAATCAAGTGACTATGAAAATGCTGAAGAGTTTCAAGTCAATATTATTCCACCAAATTTAGATGAACTGACAGACTGTGAGGAATCTGATGATGACATTTTATGTGGACCTAATTCAATTCCACACGATATTCCTGATTCCATTGAATGAACTGAAAGATTTATCTCCGGGAGGTATATTTGAAAAGCTTCTTAGTGATGAAATCGTACAATATGTTTGTGACCAAAGTATTTTATATGCACAACAGAAAAACCATCATGCCTTCAACATTAGTGTGAATGAAATGCGAACATTTTTTGCAGTTTTATTGCTGACAGGTTATAATTGTTTACCACAAGAGCGAATGTATTGGTCTCTCAACGAGGACCTGGGAGTTTCACTATTTACGATAGCATCTCACGAGATCAATATTTAGAAATCAAACTGTTTTGCACATGGCTAATAATAGCGAAATAAGGAAATTTCAACACAATGTTCAAAATTAGGCCACTTATGAATATGCTTATAAAAAGTTTTTGCCAATGAGGTTTCATCCAAAAAGACTCATCAGTAGATGAATCCATGGTAAAGTATTTTGGACACAGTCCAGCAAAACAATTTATAAAAGGAAAACCTGTAAGGTTTGGGTACAAAAACTGGATGTTGAGCAGTTCTTCTGGGTATTGTTACATCTTTGATGTTTACTGTGGAAAAAATCATAATTAACCGGGACATTCCAAATCTAGAGTCGTGATCGATTTGTTGAACCTCGTACCAAATCCCTCAAATCATGCGGTTTTCTTCGATAATTAATTATTATGCGTTACTGGTATACCTCAAAAGGAAAATAATCAGAGCAATGGGAACTGTAAGAGACAATCGAGTTCATAATTGTTCTATTATGCCTTCAAAGGATATGAAAAAAAGAACTGAGAAGCAAATACCATTTTGACAAGAATAATGACATATCACATATTTTGTGTAAAGTGGAAGGACAACAATGTCTGCTCTATCCTAACAAACTATGATTTTGTTCAACCACTGCATTATGTAAAACGATGGTCTAAAGTGGAAAAGACTAAAATTAACGTTCCTCAATCTGCATCATTCGCTATAATTAATGGTGGCATGGGGTAGCAATCTCTAGTTGAGCACTGGAAATCATTTTCATGAAAAACTTGAAAAAAGTTAAAATGTTGTGTGTCACATAAAGGCTAGATAGTCCTGTAAAAATGTAAAAAAACAATATGTATAGAAAAGGGTTGTTACGAAAAATACCATGTATCTGCCTAACGTCCTCATTTGAGGACAGCAATTTTTCTAAAGATATAAAGTAAATTTCGTTGATTTCTTTAAATATATTGTTTTATTTAGCATTTATCTCACCAGTGTATGAATAAGAACAATTTTTGCCCAGCCGTTTTCTAGCCAGCCCTAATGGGTTAAGTTAGTATGCATAGCGTTCTTGCGTAAGTGTATCCTGTACATTAATCTATGAGCACTACACCACTCATGCTACCTTTTACTAGCTTGAATACAAATGAACAATTATTAAATGTTTTATTATATATTATATATTAAAATTAAAAATACAAATGAACAATTACCGTAGAGCCGTTAATTTCCACCTTCTTCGATCTCCCTAGTAAATTATTACAGAATGGCTCATGGGATGAAAGAGTTTTAGAATAACTGCTACAGTCAGTACACAATTCACGATACACAGTATGAATACACGGTGGTGATACCCATGCTATAGTCCTCACTTAATCGCTTCTCAGACACACCAAGATCAAGTTTTTGCAATAACTCAACTTTCTCCGCAATTGATAATGAATTGCACTTCCTTTTTGTTTTCATACTGGTACCCATAAGGGTATCTGATGGTCATTTTGACATGTTCACTATCACAAATACAATAAATAATCACAAACGTCTTACGGTATGTCAGGAACCAACCACAATGAACCACGATGATGAATGACGCAGTGCTGGTGTCAGATGTCAGGTTACATTGTAACTTAAGTTCATCAACAAAGAATTCTTTGAGCGTGTCAGACCCAGTGATGACAATTGAGCTATTTTGTCACTAGATTTAGAGACTTCATTCTGTCTAGCAAACTCTTTTGCATTGAATGAACTGAAAGATTTATCTCCGGGAGGTATATTTGAAAAGCTTCTTAGTGATGAAATCGTACAATATGTTTGTGACCAAAGTATTTTATATGCACAACAGAAAAACCATCATGCCTTCAACATTAGTGTGAATGAAATGCGAACATTTTTTGCAGTTTTATTGCTGACAGGTTATAATTGTTTACCACAAGAGCGAATGTATTGGTCTCTCGACGAGGACCTGGGAGTTTCACTTATTTACGATATCATCTCACAAGATCGATATTTAGAAATCAAACGGTTTTTGCACATGGCTAATAATAGCGAAATAGGGAAATCTCAAGACCGAATGTTCAAAATTAGACCACATGAATATGCTTATAAAAAGTTTTTGCCAATGGAGTTTCTTTTGTTTATGTTTATGTTGCAGTCACCATTATGGATATTACTGAAAAACTACAAGCTCTTTTGGCCAAGCTGCCACTGTGGAAGAGGAGGTTGGAGGCCGACAACTATGCAAACTTTCCAATGCTGGAGGAAGTGCCTTTTTAGGATGGAGTTGAGAGAGAAAAAACTGTCAATTTCTTTGCAGGCAGAAATGTACAGACACCTGGAAACACTGCAGAACTCTTTCAAAGGTTACTTCTGCTCCGATGATGTTAAAGTTGAACCATGGATTCGCAATCCTTTCCTTGCTGATATAAATTGTATTAATGATGCAGACCTTGCCAAAGATGAACTCATTGACCTTAGGACAAAGAACTTGATACGACTTGAGTTTAACTCGAAGAGTCTTGGAGAATTTTGATGTTCCTTGACACAAGCCTACACTCGTCTGGTAAAGCGAGCTATGGGGGCTCTAATTCCGTTTGCAACCAGATATCTTTGCGAGTCAGGATTTTCAACACTTGTCACCATCAAAACAAAAAATCGAAATCGATTGGATGTCAAACATGACATGCGTGTTGCCTTGTGAAAGAGCCCTCTGCAATTTCATCTTCTTATTCAAGCTAAACAGCAACAGCCTTCTCACTGAAATGTCCTTCTAAACAGAATTAAATTTTAATTTTTAATTTACATAATTTCTATATATTTCGTTTTATTCAGGGAATTGTGATTGATTTTTTGCATGAAAAAAGGTATATATTCTTTGTAAAGGTTGTTTTTATATTTTGAATATGACTGTGAGTGCAACGATTTTCCTTTGTAATACAATCTATTATTTGTGTGTAAAATTTTTTATTTATGCGTTTATGTACATTTTTCTGAGAAGGGGTCTGTAGCTTTCACCAGACTCTCAAAGGGGTCCATGGCACAAAAAAGGTTAAGAACCCCTGCTTTACACTCTCTTTAATCTCTCAGCCGATGGTTGATTAGGAAAGGGAAGAATATCACTTTTATTATTCTCAAACTAGCATGACAGAAAAGAATTTTTAATAAAAAAATGATACTCTATGGTCAAATGTTACATTGTTTCATTCTCTTGAAAATGCAGAATATATAAAATGTGAAGAATATTGTAAATTTTAAACAAAATGAGTTTTGGCGAAATACGGCTCCTCATTGTGATATGGCATTTTGATATAATTTCCATTAAAACGTTTTAATAATAGAATATATGTAATTCGGTTTTCTTTCATAATTTATGTATTTTAAGTTTTCATGATGCAGCCCACAGACTCAGGGAAAATTGGTTCAGCGGCCCTTTGATAAAAAAGGCTGTGAATCACTGATCTAAATCATACCGGATAGTTTCTGGTAATGCGGTCTCCACAATTTTGTATGAAACTGATTGTGATTTTGCGATGTTGATCTGTGAAAGTTTATGCATTTTCTCTCCTGTAATTTACATTAATTTAGGAAGATTTTGAAATAAGAATCGATTTGATCTGTGAACAATAACATTGTTGGAGCAAAACCACATGAACCTCCTTTTCTGTGGAAGTCCTGCATGTAGTAAATAAGAGCCACCTTGAGAAAAAATTGAGCTAATTCTGTTCTTCCAAGAAATACCCATTGTAAATGAGTACACTTTTCGCCACCTCAAAATGCATCTACTTTAAAATTACGTCAAATATTTTTTAGAGTGCAGAGCTCTTTAAGTGCAGGGCCCGGTGCAGTTTCACCGTTCGCACCACCATCAAGCCTACCCTGCCAATTACTGTAGTATTACTATTACTGTACAGTACAGGTAGTGATGAGCTGGAATAAAATTAAGAACCGGCTCTCTAAAAAAGAAAAAAAGTCGTAAGGAAATTTGGGAAGGATGCCAGGGGAGACCTACATGCCAGGGACACCAGATCGCTCTAGGTCAGGGGTAGGCAAACTTATCTGCATGGCGGGCCGCATCGGTGTTCTTCAGCGAGCATATTGAAAGATGCCAATGCTTAGGTGGGCCAGATTAGAGTTTAAATCAGAAATTGCTTAGATTCTTAGGCATCACACATAAGTGAAAAACAAGCACAAACAAGGATTGTAGGGCTAAATTTTCAAAACTAAAGGTTTTATTGTTACCAAAAGTAATATAAAATTGTGTTAAATTTTACAGATTGCTTTTTCACCAAAGTTTTGTGGGCCACATTAAATGCTCTCGAGAGCCACATATGGCCCACGGGCCACTGTTTGTCCACCCCTGCTCTAGGTTAATAATACCATTACGCTAGCTTAACAACTGTCCTGTTCGTAATATATTCCATTTCATACACTGTCGATAACTGAATGTCAGATCGGGTAAAATGTACTTGAAAGGACAAAATCAATAACTTTTCGTATTTTCTAAACATTTAACAACTGGCTCGCAAACTCAGAGAAAAATTAATAACCGGCTCGTGCGAGCCAGTGGGAGCCAGCTTCAGCTCATCACCGAGTACAGGTATGTACTATAATAGTGCTCAAAAAGGAAAGTATTACGAAATGGAATGCATGTTCTGGTAGTGGAACTGAAAGCAGTGGATACGAAATAACTTATAAAACATTTACAATCGTGTTGTATTTTTATTCCTTATGTACTATGATGAAGAAAAATAAAGAAAATTGTTTTATATTATGTTTATTACATGAAGTTAAGGAAACAATATTACTAAATGTTTGACGAGACGGAATGTTATTATCGACACATGCGGTAGACCAGACCACCGTTCCGTTGAGTTCTAGCTCTTTCCGAGCACTGTTTATGAGTACAGTACAGGACCCCTTATCCGGCAAGCTAGGGACAAGATGTTTGCTGGATTTGGGGATTTTCCGGATTTCAGGTCCTCAATTTAGTATATACTTGTAATATATCGATGGAGTAGAAAATTAAATGATAATTTCACTTTTATATCAAATTCTAACACAAAACAATTAAATTTGTTCAGATAAATCAAGGCATCTTTATCACTGAAAATTCTTATTACCTAAAAGTTTTTTTCTAGAATGAATCTTTCCTCTCTATATAGGCAGCCAAAAAAAACCATCACACATTTCAACTATCTATTATTTGTATTAGCTCATTCTCACTTTTGAATTATCATTTTCATTTCAACAGTCAATGAACTAACACCAAACTCATTGCACAATGTTTTAACTGAAGCACCTTTCTTTAAACATTGTAGCAATTTCACTTTCTTCTTAATACTAAGTGTTAAGTGCTTCCTCTTTACATTTACGATAATCACAGGTTTTTCCACTGATATTTTTGACATTTTTATAAAAAGAGGACAACAAAGATTTTTAATTCATGAAACACAGCATATTCTAACAAAACAACAACGATAAAACAGCAGCGCAATTATCGTTGCTTTTTCGAGATCGCAAAAATTTCCGGTATTTACGAATTTCAAATTGGTAACCACAAAAGTTTTTGCCGAATTTCAGGTCCTGCCAGATTTTGGGATGCCAAATAAGGGGTCCGATACTGTATATTCTAGATAACCAGTAATTCCAGATAACCGGCTATCCCCATATCCCAAGCTTGCTGGAGAAAAGGTCCTACACTGTATTTTGATGTCGATAACAGGATTTAGAAAAAAGATTGGTGGTAGCCCTGTACTATACAATTAGCTGCAAATAACATTTTCTCAAGATAGTCAAATAGTAAAACCACATACAAAGCAGTGAAAGATTATATAATTTTTTTTAAGGGGTAGAGTTCAGAGTGCATCTTACAAGTTTTCCCACAAAAGAGCAATATTATAGGTCTATGAAAAGGCATATACTAACCTTCGACACATATCTGACAAAGCACACATGATATTGTTTCGAAGTGGTGCCCATGCTGGATCAGAAGGAGGGGGATGAGTAACTGGTGGTTGCTGTAAGAGTGAGCCTAAGGATGGTACAATTCTGGCAGCCAGTCGTGCATCCTGGAGGCACAGCTTCCCAAGAACCACAACAGCTACTGAGCACAGTTTTGGTGATGGCATTCTTGATCTATCTCTAACCCTTCCTGAAATTTTATCTTTATTTCTAGTGAATGTTAACTGATATTTACCCATTATATATATATATATGTAAGTTCATCCGAGTGGGCAGCTAGACTAGTGCTTCAAATAAATAAAAGATATCAGCTTCAAATAGTCCAAGTTTACGCGCCAACATCATCATACTCGGATGAGGAAGTGGAAGATTTCTACCAAGAAGTTGGGGAACTGCACGACAAAGGAAACTGCCATCTAAAAGTGGTCGTGGGTGATTTCAATGCCAAGGTAGGAGAACAAAAGGAAGACGACAGCGCAGTTGGAAAATGGGGCTATGGAGACAGAAATGGACAAGGGGACCGACTTGTAGACTTTGCTGAATGTACTAGTCTATATATAATGAACACTTTCTTCAAAAAGAGTCCCAATAGAAAATGGACCTGGAAAGGACCCAATGGTACCAAGGTTCTCCCATTTAAGGTTTACCCGCATTTAAGGCGGTTTTTTTGCAGCCCCGACCAAAGCTCCATATAAATAATGTATTGTATCACCCGATTTAGTGTTTCTCGATTTTGTGAATTGCCCTCAATTAAGAGACAAAATTCTGGTCCCTTGCAAGGCATCGTCTCGATTCAGGTGCATTTACACCGTGACTCGAGAATATTTCATTTGATGGAGATGTAATATATTAATTCAATCTAACCATCAATGGCACAACACATACTGGCATTGTTACTACATTAAATAAACTCAAAAGAATTAATATTTAGTCTTGCTGTTTTGTCAATTCACCTTAAATGTCCTAATCTGTTACGTACTTCACGAACGTTGCGATGACGTCATCACGTGAACATGGATTTTTTTACATTTCAGTTCGCAGGTGCTCGCTCACTAACTTGACTCGTAGTTAGGCCACCCACGGTTAACCACAGCCATATTTACCTTGTTAACCCGAAAGGAAGACAATCCCCCCAAAAAAGGGGAAGCCTTATTCACAAAAATGTTATTATTACATCGATGCGGCGATGTTATTAAAACTTTGGATGTATGTTCTTACTCGTCAGTCACTGATGCATTTCCCTACACCGCACAAGACACGCAATCAAATTTGCAAGTCCACTTCGCATAAAGGGCCGAAATGTAACAAATGAGACTAAAAGGACGTTGGAACTGTTAGCATTGTCATTTTATGCACGGTCAGCCGATAACAGGCGTGGAAACGTCTGCCAATGCTCACCACACTACTTCACTGAGGGATAATTATTCAAAACTCGTAAATACAGTAAAACTCCATTATAACGCGCCTCACTATACCGTGGATTCGGATATACCACGGGTCTAGTCATGTCCCCCAAAATGATTCCATTTCTTTCGTAAACAACCTTGTTTTAAATTTTACCACGATTTATTTTCATCGTAAACAATTTGGTTCAAATTTTACCACGATTTATTTTCTTCATAAACAACTTGGTTCAAATTTTACCGCGATTTATTTTCTTCATAAACAACTTGGTTCAAATTTTACCACAATGCTAAACTCCCGTCGCTGTCTATAAGAAAGATGAAGAAACGCCATCAGCTGTCGCGCCAAAAGAAAATATCGGACTATTTTAAAAACACCAATTTAAGTAAGGTATGCATTTAAATCAAAATGCGATATGTTTTTATAGTATTTTGCAATTAAATTTGTTATAACATATATACTTTCACGTTTTTTAAAAATTATTTCCCGAAATACCGCGGGTTGCTGATAACGCGGGTGTACATTCTGCCTCCCGAAACCTGCGTTATAACAGGGCCTCACTGTATTATCTTATATAACCCATATGAGCCCAATTATATCATGTACTCGTTATAGCATGCGAACTTAAAAAACTGAAAGGATCTGCACGCTTGGCTGATTCCTATAAAGGAGCGCTTCAATTAAGTGTGTTTATTTGCTTAAAAGTTTTAAGAAAGATTGTCTCGGAAAAATTAAAGGTCGCAAATTCACTGCTAGGAGGTGCAATGAGGGTCACAGCCACGAAATGACTACTAATTTCACAAAAAAACCATAAGCTAGAAGAATCACCTTCGCCGGAGGACTTACAGTTGGTATTATTCTCAACCATCTTCGTTCTGTGAAATTTTACAAATGAAAAAATTGATCGTAATTAATCTATACACTTAATATTTGTGTTTTAACTAACAAAACATATTTGACATTAATGAACTGCCATTTAGTCTTTCAATTTTAGATAACCCCTATTTAATGAATTACTCGATTTAAGGTAAAAAAAAACTTGTCCCCGACGCAAACGTTAAATGGGGATTCCACTGTATAATAATACAATACGTACTGTGGAGTTCTGAATAAATCCCACATTTTATTAAAGAGCAAGGATGATGCTGGCGATATCCTGTTTATTAATTATATATCCCACGAATTTCATTATATTTTAAGAAAATATTTAATTTCGGTGAGGCAATACAACTTATTTATTTTTAACAAAAAAATCTATATAGGGATTTACGGAACACGTGCGTAAATCATTAAATAAAGTAAAAATGTTTTGCCTCTGGCATGCCGCGGTGGGGTAACCCCCCGTCTGGTACATAGCTCTGAACCTGAACCCTCCCTTGGTCAAATCCTGGCTACACCACTGACTGAAACACTAATCCTGTGCTGGGGGTCATTAAGTCGTTATTACCAATTCGGTTATTTGGTATTGTCCACCACTGTTGCCGGGATGCGTTAATGACAGTGTCCGGCAATTTCGTCAAATTGGTGGTATTTTCCTCCAATTTTACCTTAAATCGAGGTATTATTTTGGAAAGACCCAGATATTTTTCATTAATGCTGGGTTTTCACTAAATGCGGGGAAGTAATATGTTATTTATATAGGAACTTGGCCTAGATCAAAAAATATATTCACTAAATGCGGGTTTTTTATTAAATGTGGGTTCACTAAATTGGGGTTTTACTGCATTTTTTTAATGAAGTAGTTGAAAATTTATTAAACTAAATCAGGTAAAACACTAAATCGGGGAACATTAATTCGAAGACACTTATACAGGCGACTCCCAAGATTCGACAGATCGAGATTCGACGAATTCGAGATTTCCATGCAGCCAATCGAATTGGGAGCTAGTTTATGCGAAGTAATTTTCATCCCGACCAACCACACGAGGTTTAGTTTCACTGTAGACATAGTTATTTCTGCCCTAATTGTTTGAATTTGTGCTGATTTCACTCTTTCTTCTGTTAATCTTTTATTTAAATTTATTTATTTTGATTTATTTATAAATTTATCACCTGACATGATATCTAAAAGGAAATGTAATAGTGATAATGCAAGTGAATCAAATAAAAGAGTGTCATTCAACTAATAGCACTTATGTGAAACAGGAGAAAATTCTAGAACATGATAAATTCACGTAATTTGATGGCTAGTTTGACAGATTTAAGAGAAGGGCAGGTTTGCATAACCTTAAATTAACTGGCGAGGCAGCAAGTTATTTTGTGCTTTTTAATAACTTTTATATTAATTTCACTGCGATATATAGTTGTATGTATAGATAGATGTATGCATGGTTGTGCTGCAGACAGCCCAGACCGACTCGAGAGAGCCGAGATGCGGGAACGTATCCCCCGATTATAACATGCAAGTCTATGGAAAAACGGCGTTCGACATTCGACAATTCGAGATTCAACCACGTTTTCAGGAACGTGTCCCTGTCGAATCTCGGGAGTCGCCTGTACATTGCTAAAATGGGATGTTTGACAGGACTGCAGAAAATATTGCCCAAATGGCCAAGGCATCTGAGCGAAGTGAGAACAAAGATGTGGTTGACCATAGGCCACAAGGGCAAAGCCCCTAGTTTTTATTAAAAATTGAAACTTACCATTTGGCAAGGATTGGGGAAAGAGGATGCTCTGCATTGTATTGATTGTTGAATTTTTTACAATTCCTGGACAAACCAGAGCAACATCTGCCAATGTGAGCATTCGCTTTATAAGGGCTACTTCGTCATATTGATCCACACTCTTCTCAGGAACCTCCCCAAGCTGTCTCCTCCTGCCATGCCCACTTATACCTCTTCTCCATACTCCTGACCGAAATTTTGATGCTATATAATCCTCACAAACCTGCAATACAAAATCATTTTTAAAGTGACAAGCTGATCCAAACTTAATATTATACATCAATATATAGTACACCTTGATTAAGGCTCAATAGGCTGAGAGACAAGTTGCCAGAGAATCTAGAAATGACTATGATTTACACCAATTTTATATTGATATAGGTATATCTTTTAGACTAATTAATTACATTTATGAGAATTTACAGGAAATTAACCCGTCAGTGTAATAACATTTCGATTCCCATCTACACCTTCTTGCAGGAGATGGTTTTGCCAGAAGATTTAGAATTTAGCCTAAAATTGCCAAAGAAGTTCAAGGAGCCATATTAGTAGTGGTATTAACCCTCCAGCCATGTATTTTTTGCAGAATTCTGTTTTTTTAAATTGTATTTTTTATTGTGTCTTTTGTTCCAATACAACTTTGCAATATTATTATTAAATAATTATATTATTATTAATATAATTATTATATTAATAATTATATTATTATTAATCCTTTTCACCTAATTTTTAGGATTCTATGATACAGTACTTAAAACCTAATATTTACATATTTCCGATATTTACATTTTTTCATTTTTATACAACTTTTATTATACAGTAGAACCTCATAAACCCGGCATTCTCAAAAACTTGGCACTTTTTTGAAAGTCATTGTAAAAAAAATTAGAAATTACTTTAAATGATATACGTTTATCTATTTTCATTGTTTCGTTTACCTCATTAGAACCACATTTTTAGATTCGTGGCGATAGCAATTGTTTTTCGTTAATGCAATCAGTACTTTTGTTAAATTTTATTTTGACATGATTTCAAAAAAAGAAGACAAGTGGTGTTACGAAACGTAAACAGAAAAATCTCAAGATTGAAAAAAAAAGTGGAATTACTAAGAAAACTTGAAAAAGGTAAGAAGTGAAGGTGTACCTATTTCAGGCCTAATGCTGATACCAGGGGTGCAACCAGGGGGGGTGCAAGGGTGCATTTGCACCCCCCAAGAATTTCGTATACTGTATTTACTCGTGTAACCCACGCACCTTTTTTCCCAAAACGCCTGTGAAAAAAGGAGGTGTGCGTCTTACACGAGAATTCATTTATTTATGTACCTCGCGCATCTTTTTCCCAAAATGTCGTGTCGGTAAACAAATATATCTTAAGCCAGCACCCATGCTGCATCTATTATTCTATTTATAAATTTCTTCATATTGAAACATTGTTCTTTGTATATAAATTTTAAGTCTATAATGATAGGCACAAAGATTGGGCCAGCATCCTCACCAGTCCCCACCACAGATTGAACGCGTCGCAAGAGCGTAACAGTCACAATATTGTAGCAGTGATATAAATTAAACACAATGTATTTTTACGTAATGGGAACACCGGTTACAATATCACATATTCTGCTGCTACATTGTTAATACCAGCTACTTTTAAATGCACACATTAAATTACAATAGAAATGCGCGGGATTCGTTCCGCAGCGGTAAGTATCGTATCCTTAGGGGATAAAGCTCAGACAGATTTAAAGTCTGCCTTTTTAAGTGAATTAATCTTGGGCGGATGAGTCACAGTGCCTGTTCTTGTCGCCTGATTAGTGTCTGTTGTCAAACTTTGCTTCAAACTGGTCAGCTGTTTGACTATACTCGTTATCATAGGGGAAATTGCAATGTTACATGTTCTTGTTATATATGGATGCCCAATAGTCCTATAAAACAACTACTTGTTAATATTGTAAGTATAAGAATATTTGTTTAGTTATTTTTTTAACAGTTAACAATAGTTTGTTTTACTCTCTATTTGCTATGTCACATGAGATAATTATTATCGTAGGTATTTACCCACCAGCCACCATAATGAGCAAGAGAGAATAACCGTCGCTTCTCAATTACATCACCAAACAATTACGTAAATATCAAGATGAAAACTCTACTTGTCAAGAAGCTACAACAACAACAACACAGAGTGAAAAACCATCAGAAGAAAATTACGTCGTTCCTCAGCAATATAATGACGCGGAACATCCAACACCCAGCTGTAACAGTAATTTTGTTGATAAATATGACGTGTCCAATTATATTGGACAACATTTGAACGACGAAGAAAGGGTAAACTTAATTGATAATATATGGAAACCAGCTGAAAGCTTCATTTTTCCGAGTTAGAGGTTAAGAGATTTTTCTTGGCTGGTGTATTCAAATGTTGGGAATGGCATTTACTGTAAATATTGCATTTTATTTGCTAACCAATTTTCCGGGCAATCAAGCAGTCAAACTCTTGGACAGTTCATAAACAAGCCATTCTGCAATTGGCGAAAAGCAAATGAGAGATTCAAGAAACACCAAGAAACACCAAGAAACAAATAACCACGAATTTTCATTGTTGCGTGCAGATAAACTTGCGAAATATTGTTCATGGTAAAAATCTATCAGTAATTGCTTGATAAATACTGGTCGAAAAAGTCAGGCCTGGGAAAACAGAATCAAATTAATTCCAATAATAAAAACTGTTATGTTTTGTGAAAGAAATGGTTTAGCACTTAGAGGCCATCAGGATTCGGGTCGCATAAATGTAGATGACCATATGGAACAACAACACCAGGAAGGAAATTTTCGTCAGTTATTAAGATTTCGAATGGATTCTGGGGACAACATTCTAAAATTGCATTTGGAAAGTGCTGCATCCAACGCTACATACATTTCCTGGAAATGTTCAGAACAAAATTATAGATAGTTGCAATGAAATAATTTTGAAAAAGATTGTCGAAAAGGTCAATAAAAGTAAATGTTTTACTGTGTTCGCTGATGAAACTACTGACATATCCACGAATGAACAATTTGCCTTTGTGTCAGATACGTGGATGATGATGGTGATGGCAAAAAATTAGTGGAAAATTTTTTGCAATTCGTTCCTGTAACTTCTATTCGGGATGAAGATTTAGCTAACACTCTAATCAATTTTCAAAATGAAACTGGTTTGGATCTTAACTATCTGAGAGGTCAAGGTTATGACGGTGCAGCAGCAATGTCTGGTAAATTCAATGGAATACAAGCCAGAATCCTTATACGTACACTGTGCCTCTCATTGCCTTAACCTGGCAATCTCAGACTCCTACCAGATTAAACAAATTCGAAACTGTATGGGGATTATTGAGAAATGTTATTCCTTCATGAACACACCAAAAAGAAATGCAGTTCTTCAGGAGTACATCGTGAAAATATGCCCATCATCCAGAAGAGAAAATCTAAAGAAGATGTGCCCTACGCGTTGGATTCAGCGTCACGAATCTATAATGGTAATGACAGAATTGCTCAAACCTTTGGTTGCTGCGTTAGAAACTACTGAAAACTGGGATGATAGAGATTCTTCCTCAGGAGCACATATGCTCCTGAATTCAATCAGTACTTCAAATTTTATAATCGCAGTGTTCACTATTGAGAAATTTTTTTCCTATACACTGCCACTAAGTAAAAGCCTGCAATCAGTGTCGCTCGATTTAGTTGAGACCATGGAAATATCTGAAAATACCGTTCAAGAATTGAAAGAAATGCGAAATACTGCAGCTGTCATATTTTCAGATATTTATAAAAAATCATTAGCAATTCTCCAGGATATCATTGATGAAAATTTTCAAATATAGATACCCCGATTACCAAATCGACAAACTCGTCGTTCCAATTACAATACAGACTCACCAGAAACTTATTATAGCATATCAGTGTTTACTCCTATGTTGGATTCTGTGATATTACACTTACAGGAAAGATTCATCAAACACAAAGAAATACTTCAATCACTGAATATTTTAATTCCTGGTAAAAATAATACCAATTACGAAACAAAACTTGAACTTTTACTGTCAAAATATGCATTTGATTTACAAAACTGCAGTGTGAATGTTTTAATTGCTGAATACAACTTGTGGCAACGGAAATTTAGTGACTGGGCTAAGGATTTAATGCCAAAATCCACAATTGACTGTTTACAAGTGTGTAACATCGACATATTTCCAAATATTTATGTACTTTTGAAAATCCTGGCAACATTACCTGTGGCAACCTGCACTGCAGAAAGATCATTTTCAACTTTAAAGTACTTAAAAAACTATTTAAGAAATACTACCGAACAAGACAGGTTAAAGGGACTAACATTATTATATATTTATAAAAACATAAAAGTAGACAAAGATGAAGTTTTTAAGATACTATCAAAAAATAAAAGAAAACTAGACTTGTTTTTGTAAGTTAATATAGTAGTTGATTTTTTTGTGCAATGATAAATAAATTATTATAACAGATATACACACTGATTTAATTATTAACAAAAAAAACTTTGCACCCCCCAATATGAATTGCTGGTTGTACCCCTGGCTGATACAACAAGCGATAATTTTTCACAATAGCAAAAAGAGTGGTAGAAGATGACATTGAAAACTGGGTTGATATCGGCAATGATGCACCTGTCATACTTCAGCTAACTGATGTGAAATAGTCAAAATACTGGACATGGTTTTGAAATCTGAGCATGAAAAAGATGTAGAAAATGAAAGTGACGATGATCAAAGACAAACCTTCAATAGATCACTTTATACAGTTGGTCACAGATACAATATCTGTTTTAGAACAACACTCTTGCATTGATTTTCAAGAGATTACGTGTTTGTATCGAATACAAGATAAACTTATGAAGGAAAAATCAAAATGCATGAACAAGCTAGTTTGCCTGATCTGTTTAAAAAAATTCTCAGAATAATGTGATGAAAATGAAGTTGTAAATGCGTATTAGATATACGCTTTATTTCACGTTTTTTATTTTCTATTTAATGGTTCTTTTATAATTCCTCATTTTAGTGCATGTATAAGCAATAGTCTTTAATGATAATGGGTTTCCTTTTAACTGTTACTCATCATTTGAATTATATAATCAGTTACCAAAAATGTACATTACTTAAGGATTTTTTATAAATTTTCAAAAACCCGGAAAATGCTAGGTCCCGAGGTTGCCGGGTTTATGAGGTTCTACTGTAACTTGACCTGTATGTATGTATGCTGTGTTTCACATCTCAATAACGAATACATTTTGGGCACTTCCATATGAGCTAGAGTAGAGAGCACGAACAAAGGCGGGTGGAAAGTCTATGCACAGCATGGGGGAGTGTCACGTGATTTCTCACTTAACCAATCCACGTCAGTCAGTATCATTAGTTCACGGTGTTTCGTACATTTGCGGCGTGGCTTCCGTGTGAATTTGTATGTTTTTTCTATTGTGGGTTAAATACTACCATCTTTTTGTGATCAAGAATGGAGGGGGAAGGTAGTAAACACAAGGTTTTGCATAAACAAGCAAGAGAGATGATATATAAAGTGTATCAGTACTTCAAAAAAGAATCCAAGGAAGCGAGAGAAGCAAAAGGCGTAGCTGGTTGCAATGTTGCCAGGTGTCAAGAGCGAACGGCAAGTGCTTGTGGCGTTGGACTTCGAACTGTACAAAGAATTACAAGTGAAGCAAAATCTTCATTAAACGCCAGTGGAACTATGGTGTTTAGGTTGCCCGGGAAACATCATAACCGTGAAAAAGCACAGACTTGGATGACTTCGATAAAAATGTGTTGCGACGAATTATCTTTGATATGTACGCCGATGCAGAATTCCCTACAGCAGAAAAACTTGTAGTAAAAATGAAAGATTCTGTTGGATACCCTGGAAGCAAATGGTCAATTCTTAGAATATTAAAGTCAATTGGATTCAAATACAAAAGATCCAATGACGGAAGAAAGTTTTTAATGGACAGAATGATATTGTAGCTGCAAGGATGATGTTTCTGAGGACGATGAATGAAATTAGGAAAGCAGGCACAGCTCAGGTATACTATTTAGACAAAACCTAAGTTAATCAAAACCACACGAAAAAGAGTTGCTGGAAGATGAGCGATGGTTCTGGTGGACTAAGGGTTCCTATCGGTAAAGGTGGTCATCTCATTGTATGCCATGCTGGTTCAGCAGCCACGGGATTCATTCCGGAAAGTAAATTAATTTTCCGATCAAAATCTAAAACTATGACAGATTATCATTCAGAAATGAATGCAAATACTTTTAAAAAGTGGTTTGAAGAACAGTTTCTGCCCTACCTTGCAAGTACCCATTCGGTTATGACGGAAAAGACTCCATGCACAAATACCAGGAAAGGTGACATAATGGCATGGTTAGCTTCTAAAAACATTCCTCACACTGCTTCACAAACACGAATGGAGTTATTGCAGTTGGTGAAAATGAATAAGCCACACCAAAAATCATATGAATTGGATTGCATTGCAAAAAAACACGGCCACAGAGTGGTGCATCTACCGCCCCACCATTGCCATTACAATGCAATTGAGTTAATTTGGGTGCAAGTAAAATCATTTGTAGCTGAGAGGAATAATACTTTCAAAATTGCCGACGTTGAGCGATTAACTCACGAGGCTATAGAAAGTATACAGGTTTCTGCATGGGAGAGTTGTGTGAAACATGCAGAGAAATTGCAGAAAGAAGATTTTCAGAGGGAGATAGCCAGAGACAACATGTTGGAACCAATCATTATAAACCTACAGGAATCCAATTCGGAAGAATCAAACTCCAGCGACACCGATAAAGACAACTCAGATTAAATACTCAGGTATTGTGTACAGAATAGTCATTTCTAGCATGTTGTATTCTAATTTACATTATATATTGGTTAGATTCATATGTTGTGTTCCGAACGTATGTGTATATTGACTGGCAGTTTGGCAGCAATGTAATGCATATTCCCTCTCTCTCTGCACAGCAAATATGACTCACCTGCCTTCGTTCCTGATCCCAACTATAGGAGTACGAAATTTTTGCTGTTAGTAGGTTATGGCATACCCCCAATGTAAAAATTTGCAAATCTCAAAAAAAGTCCCAAGTTTGACTCCAGGGGATAATTTCCATTTCCCATAAGATAACACAAAAAAAGCAATTTTTCAAAGTGCAAGCTTCTATTCTTTAGCAAATTTAAATTAGAAGAAATTGACCTACAATCTTCAGACCTGGACTGTTTGAAAGAAAAATGAATAGGGTTTCTTATTCTTATCATTGATTTCCACCTTCAAGTCGAAATCACTCAAATTCTTTTTAATTCACGTGGTTTGGAGAAAAAAATCGGCTTTTTAGCAGGATGTTGCCTTGACAACCATGACATTGTTAAACCTCGAGCTTACATTGTTGTCTTCCTAAGAATAAGAAAAGCACGCTTTGAATGCTTTAATACAAGCGAGAGAGAGAGAGGGAAGAAGGGAGAGGGATGTACAGAAGAGGAGGGAGGGAGGGCAAGGGATATTAAGGGAAAGAGTGTTTACCTCCCTCCCTCACTCTAATTGTAAGCTTACAATTAATTGCCTTTTAGTAAGTCTAAAAACCTAAATAGAAATAAAATAAAAATTACTTTTTTATGTTATACAACTTTTATATTAAGGGACTTTTGTTTCAGGGTCATAACCGTAGACCCATGTCTGGTCACCCATAATGATTGAATTCATGAAATTTGGATCATTTTCAGCGCACTCCAGCAGTTCCTGACACACTTCAATCGCCTCTTCTGGTCCTTGGTTAGGATTCTCTGAATGAATTTGGCAGGCACGCATCGCATCTGCAAATCTTCGGTTAAGATGGACTGAACTGTGTAAAAAGTCAATTTTAGGTCATTGGCTCTCTCCCTTATTGTCAATTGCTGATCGCTATGCACGAGATCTCTCACTCGTGCGGCGATGTCAGCAGTTTTTGAAGTGGATGTATGTCCAGCACGAGGGTCATCTTGAACCAATTCCCGGCAATCTCTGAATTAGCATACCACTTACAAATAGTACTTTTGCCGAAGGCTTCTTTTAACGGTTCAATAGTTTCCATAGCCAATTTCCCAATTTTGCAGCAAAATTTGACATAAATGCTTTGCTCAATTTTTTCATCCATTTTGCACCATAAAATCTGCCAAAATCAACAACTGACTATGCAACATTGATGCAACGTATGAGGATGGGGCAAGAGGCATGGCGTGCAAGATTAAACAGCTTTTCATACCATCTAGACATAATGTGTGTATCTCTAGTCTGGCGCACGTGGCAGCATCAGTCTACAAACTTTTCAATCACACCACGTATAATCTTATTATATAATGAGCAGTTTTTGTCTTTCACTAATGCTCTTAACTTGCGAATAATTAGAGAATGACCTAATTTATTGTGGTCATTCTTTCGCTGCATGGTTGGCCTTATGGCAAAAAGTAGCTTTTGATGATTGCCGAATACGATAATGGGCAAGGCTCAATCCCAAGGATGTTTCAGTCCACCATTGGAAAAGCATAGGATTTGGCGCATCATACTTTTTGTTTGCATTTTAAAATTTGTTATGATCATTGTACAAACTCAGAACTTGATCCAAAAATGATTGAAAGAATGAAAATTTAATTTTCTAGCATCAATTTTCATATACAGTAAAACCTGCAAGAGGCAGAATCTGCATAAGGTGGAAACCTGTCAAAGCCGGTAATCTAGAAATCGTACTGCATAATGATACTATTTTTCATAGGAATGGCCCTCTGTAAGACGGAACCTGCAACATGCGGACGGAAAGCATTTTTTCTTGTAATTTTTGTGTTAATCAGTACAATGTGAACCTGTGAAAGGCAGAAACGTAATCTCTTCCTTAAAGACAACCAGGGATAATGGGTTTCGGAGAAATTTATGTAGATTGAACTCAGTCTCTGGTTGATGTTTGCATTATTGTCTTTGAGAAATCACCATGTTTGTGATTTTCCATGAATTTTTTTGAAACCCGAAGTGTGTTTTGGTTTTCAATTGTGTGCTGTGATCATTCAACTCTCTCCTTGCACCATTTCAAAATTTTCTTTCAAACTTGACAGTCAAGATTGATGTGTTAGATGCAACCATATTTCTCAGTCGTTCAGTGAAATGTGTAGAGGAAGCATGCGTAAGAAAGTGTTTTAGAAACTGTGGCTTTATTTTTGATGATGCCATTCAATGTGATAAAGTTGTTCGTAATAATGATTATTCTGAAATTCTAAATTTGATTGATGAGATGTATGAAGATGAGGGTAGTGATGTGAATTCAAAAAGTTCTGTAAATATTGATGAAAGTTTGTCACAGAAATTGATGAACTTGACTTACAGATTGTGGTAGAATCTCAGAGAAATGACACTGTTCACAATTCAGACGATGAACAGAGTGAGGAAATTATGAAGAACTTGAAGTGCCAACAACATCACAAGTTTTAGATTATATTAATGCTTTAAAACACTATGCTAAAATGAAGGGTGAAAATAAGTTTTATGATAAGATTGTAAGGTTAGGATTTTTTGTTTAAGGAAATCCCAGAGAAAAACAAAACAACTGAAATTGGACAGTTTCTTCGAATAAGTTTTTACGATACTTTGTATTTTTAATGTTCATTTTTGGCTTTTAAGTAACTTCTATGTGTATTTTTGTAAATGTATAACTTTTATTTTTTCTATTCTAAAAGATTACGGCATTTTCAAGAGAAAATTATTAACTTCCAATAAATTTACTTCTGTCTATGCATGCACTTTCGTTTGATTTCTCATTTATTATTGGTATGAAATGCTATTTCGGTGTTATATGCTTTTCCTTCTCTTGAGACCTACGAAAACATCCACATTCTACTTAAAATCTATAAATTATACAAATCCGTGTTCATTTCTTTTAACCTGTCTAAGAAGGAAAACCTGCTAACGTCGGAAAAATATACCGATCCCTCTCGCAAGTTTTATTGTACGACCAAATGCTCTTAACAATACGTGACTTTGACACATTCTACGTATACTATAAATTAATCCACAATATATAACTTTCTCACCTTTTGAGTGCCTAAAAAGAAATTAGAATCTTTTCAATCTCGAAAAACAGTTAACAATTAAATACATCAATCCTTGGTTCAAACTTCCATTTCACGTTATACAAAACGGCTCCATATTCTTAGTATGTTGTTTTCTGAAATTAAAAGATGGCAGAGCAATCGAGGCAATTCCTTTATAAAAGTAATTAATTTAAGTAGGACTATATAGCATAATCGCAACTCAAGAATGCGTATGCGTGAATTAAGTTTTATTAAAATAAAATGAAACCAACTTTGATATGCACTAAAAAAATAAACAAGAAATAGAAATTTATCATAAATTAATGTCCCAGAAAATCTGTCTAAGAAGGAAAACCTGCTAAAGCTAGAAAAATATTAATATTAATATTAATCATTGCCAGATTCATTCAATGATATTAAATTGCATTAAATAAGATGGGAAGGGAGGAAGGAGAGATAGAATGAGAGGGAGGGAGGGAGAGAATTATGGGAAGGAGAAAATAATAATAATCTAACTTTATGATTTAAGGGCGTGATTTATAACTAACCCTGGCCTTATTTACACAAACAACCATCTCCTAGGTGGGATTCAAACCATCGGAAGATAATTTAACCTCCTGTCTACCACATCTGACAGGGAATATGAGGGAAGGAGAGGATGTGAGGAAGAGAGAATGGGAGGGAGAAAGGGAGTGAGAAAGTGAGGGAGAAAGAGAGACAGGGAAGAAGAATAAAAGTGCTTTAATTTAAATTTAATAATATACTGATTTTGACAGGCAATTACATTAGTAATAATAATAACAATGTGAATGAAAACTATGAATTTCTTTAAACAGTGAACATGAACTACTCACCCGAATGATATCAGATCCCCATGATGGTACATATGTGCCATATTCAGCTGAAGGTACTCCAGCAGCATGCCTTGATATCAAATATAAGGCATCAACCGCTGGACGGATAACTGAAGCAGGTAGTAAAAAATTTGAGATTCGCTCTGATAGATGGGTTATCAGCTGTTCTGCAGCATCCTTGGGTAAATCTATTGAAACTCGTCCTAGTACCCGGAGCACAAGGATATATGTGCATTCCTCCGTAATACCAAGCTCCTCCATCTGCCATAAAAAAAATATTGTCATAAATGTCATTGTGTGGTTAATAAATTGTATATCATTTTGTTAACCTCAATATCCCATTTGGAATATCCACAGTTTTCTCCTAATTAGCAAATTTTGCTAATATTAAAATTAATGTCAGTGAATAAGCCACAATAGTAACTATTCATTACAAGAAGGAAGAATATAGAAAAGAGGAAATTTGCAATAACTTTTAAGATTACACCTTAATCAGGAGGTAGAGGTTCAAGGAATATTATGCAAGCTATTGGTGATATCAGTGTTCCTTAAAGTGTAAGCCCAGGAAGGCAGTATAGAATCCTGCACTGGCCAGATACAGGCCAATCCATTGAAATTAATTACACAGGCCTAGGCTGAGCTTTAAAAATTATGCAAGTCACACTACTCCTCTGTACTGAATGGGTTCAAGCAAAAAAAGTGGTATGGGTTTTTTAGTTAAACTAACCTCAGTATCCCATTTGGAATATCCAGTTTTCTGCTGATTAGCAAATTTTGGATTAAAAAAATCCCTTTAAAATCATTGAACAGCACACAGATGTTGGTAGAAAATTTGGAATACAATAATTACATTTTTTGAGCTTAGGAGCCTTAAATGGGCTGTAAGTAGTCTCACAGACCAGGCTTACAATTTCTCCAACAATGTATGGGCCAGGCTAGGCTGTGTCCAAATTTGTATGGGCTAGGCCTAAAAAATCAGGCCCATGCAGAGTTCTAAGGCAGCATCAAAAGGGCTGTTCTGCCTTTATATTATTACTATATTGTACTGTACTACTTTGTGCTTTGGACCTAGGTTTCTTTTGTATTTTTATATAAGAGTTTTGTTTTCTTGTACAGCAGACTAATTTTTAACATTGAAGTAAAAATTATAGGACCTTACGTATGTCTCTCAGACATCACTCTCCCTAACTTTTAATTTCCCATAGGCCCTGACCCTCAGTATTTGTGGATTTTGCAACCATATGTTAAGTCAAGAACATAATCTCTGTGGTTGGCAAGGGATTACTATACAGGTATATCCTGATTTATGTTGAGGATGCATTCCTGAAAAGCAATTTTTCTCATAAGAACCAATGATATGAGGGGGAAATGCAAGCAGGAACTTATAACAGTTCAGAACAACCAATTCGGTGTGAGATAATTTGACATTTTTTACTCATCCAAACTTGGAAGGGAAAAAACATAGGAAATGGATCTAATGTAAACAGTGCTAGGTGGCCACATGGACGAGAATTTTCTGCCTGAGTAAACAGAAGTACTGCATCTCAGGGTCACCCCCTATAGGATCAAAGCACTACTGCATTTTTAATTCAAATTTAGGATGTAGTTGCCTGACCACACAAAGCAATTCTCTTCAGGTGGGCAGTGTTTTGTCAAGAAACATGTACGCCTTATTTGCAGTGAATTATTAAACCGTGATGTAGAAAAAGTGCCCATTCTTTAGGATTATAGTGATTAAGAATATAAAAACGGAATTAATAAAGAGAATTAAAATTATTATATATGTAACAGAACCTTCACTACAGAAATAAAAAATATTCTTTGAAAACGTAACAAATTAATTGTAAATCTATATCATGATAGCTAAAACTGTTACTGAAATGGAGTCTTATCTAAAAATAAATTTCAACATTTCTGCACATTTCTTTTGCTTGATGCACTCCTCTAAATCAATTTGGGAAGACGTTTCCCACAGACCAACCTTTATATGTCTCAAGAAAAAATAGGAGAAAGATTAATGTTATTATATTTTTAATTAAAGGTGTTTGATTAATATTATCCTATATATTATTATAATAATGTCTGTTTGCGCCATCATGATCTGCTGAACAACCGAATGGATTTATTCAAAAAAGGCAGTTTCAGAAAGCTTATGCTTCTGCATTGACGCGAATGTCCATTTCCTTTACTTAACCTGTCTTGAAGGATTGTTTTTAACATTTTTAGTACTCCGAAATTTCACATTTTTGTGTATTATTTATGCGTGGCTAACAACAAATGCTGGTATTGTTGAGCTCTGAGACTTGGTTATTTGGTGGAAATAAATGATCGGCATTGATGCAAATGCCTTTTTCTCTGATTTAAGCCATTTCAAATGATTGTTTTAACATTTTAATTACCCCGGACTTTCAAATGTTTTGTTTGTTAACAGCAAACTCAGATTCTGTTGAGCTCTGAGATTCTGCTGATTAGATGGAAATCGTTGGCATGCAGCCTTAGTTAGTACGAGCTTTAACGGAATATTAACATGCTATAAATATCAATTATTATTAATTTAACTAATTGCTTTTTATTAATTAATTCTTTAAGATAACAATGCCACCCAAGCGACCATTAACTGTCCAAAGAGAAGAAAGAAGAAAAAAAGAAAAACGATTGGAAAATATTAGAAGAGATCGCGAACGCAGAAAAAGGGAATCGAAAGAACAGCATTCAGATCGACTTTTCTCTCAACGATTATGGACATAGACACTACGATAACCGTAGAGTACTGAACAGCGAATGGACCGACAACAAAATGATAGAGTACGTCAGGGGTCCCCAAACTTTTTATTGAAAGGGCCACATTAGGATTTATGTACAACAGCGCGGGCCAGGAGGGGAGGGAGAGAGGGGGGAGGGGTCATCGGGAAGTTTCACCGTTTTGAGGGAGGGTGGTTATCAAGAAATTTCACCGTTGCAAATTATTTCGAGGGGGAGTGAGGGTTGGGATGAGTTTGAGTTGGGTAAGGCTGGCGGGCCGGATTAAATCACTCCACGGGCCGTAGTTTGGGGACCCCTGGAGTATGTCATGCGATTAACCGTAGACTTTGTAAAGAGAATCTTCCACAGTCGTATAACACAGCAAGGTCAGTATGTTTGGACAATGAAGTCATATCACATACTTGGCAGATGAATAACCATTGCGGATACTGTAATGCAAAACTGTTTGCAGCTGAAATAAACACGTCGCTCTGTTTCCATAGGGGTAAAATTCAACTACTGCCTTTAGAAATACCAGAATTACTGCGTAACTTAATTGAGCGTAATGATAATATGACCAAAAATTATTTACGAAACATCAGACAATTCAGTAATGCACTGGCGTTTGCATCGATTCAACTAAATGCTGTTAATTTAAAAGGACGAGGACCGTATTGTTTCAAGATTCATGGCAAAATATACCATGTGATAGGCAATTTGCTACCACCAAAGGGTCATCAGCCATCATATGCTGGCTTATTTATTCTGGATTCAGAAGAGGCTCTATGTCGACGAATGCAAAGGACAGAAAATCAAGTCTGTAAAAGGAGTATTATGGAGAACCTACAGCAGCTGTTGGAACAGGTAAATCCATATGTGCAGCTCTTCTGGTATATGAAAAATATTACAGGAAATATACAGAATATGATGCTCACATTCTCAAAAGATAATGCATTTGACAGAAGAAGGTATAATATCCCGATATCAGATGAAGTTGCAGCAGCGTTCGTACTGCAAGATGGAGCGCCGCCTGGAAACATGTTGGAATATACCTACCATCACCCACTTTTTCCATGGTCAGCTTTATGTAGCCTTTACCTAATTTTCGTCACTTAAGAACGTCATTATTACCAATACTGAAGGACCTCGACAACTTATACAGGATGATAAAATGATAACATCAAATATTGTATTTAAAGAAGTAATCTAAAAAATAAGAAAAATATCTAAATAACATTTTGTATTTTTATGAGTTTCATCCATTTCAGTCGTCTTACCGCATTAGAGCTTATTTTTTGGACAGAGAAGGTACAATGCAAGAAAAACGGAGAGTTTACAGTAAAAGAAACAAATTTATTTTTCTCGTGGCAAAGAACACACTCATTCAGAATGATAAAATTACAATGTTCTTGCTTTTATCATATTTTCTGAGATATTATTTGCTTAGATAACATCCAAATACGCAAATAAAACAAAAAAAAATTTGTTTTTTTGAATTTGTGGTTACACGTAAAGTGATGTTTAGGAATCACTTTCTCACAAAAAGAGGTGCATAAAACACTTCAGATATGACTAGTATCAAAAGAAGAATTTGTGATGTCACAGAAGAAGATATTGCAGCTTTTGTCCTTTCTTTACAGGTAAGTAGAGGACGGACCTAGGCAGGTAAGTTTATGCATTTCTTGCAAACCTTACTGAGGCATTGTCCGCACACTAATTTTTTGCACTTTTCACATAAATCTTTAGTTCTGTTTTTGCTGCAGAGCCCAATCTGGCATTGCTTGCGGGAGCTGAGTATGGAAGCTGGGACGGCCTCACACTCTCACCCTCCCATGCAGAAGAGTTCCCCTCGATACTTCCTTGCTCTAGCTTGCATAAAAAAGCTGAATTACGCACTACCCGTTCACATGAGCACTATTCCAACTGAGGTTTCGTATTGCATATATGAAATAAAACCATTTGAAAAGACACCTTTATTACTCATAATAATGCGAGATACATCATTTTTAGAGCCAAATACGATTTTTTTCCTACCAAAATACATTATGGAACATTGTCAGACGGTGAACAATGTTCAAGTGTCCAAATTCCTCCACAAAAAGACAAAAAGGGTAGAAAAATAGCCTACCCATCAATTGGCGGGTCATGGTACTAGTAGGTAAAAGATCCTATTATGAAGAATCTAAAGATGAGAAAAAATTACAACATAGCACAAAAAGAACATTAGCCTAAAATATTAAGTCAGAAAATTTAAGAAATCTACGATCAATCGTACAAGAGTTGCAGCTCTGCGAAAACCAAAAACCATCAATTGACGGCACCCTGTACTCCTAGTGTTGAGGTGGAATGCACTACAGTTGGAAGTCAGACGTTGTGTGACTCCTATGTCAGCTCTTGTGCCCAGGTGTTCCAAGCATTTCACATCTGAACTCACCAATTTCTTTTATCACTAGGTTACCTCTAAATATTTAGATCACAGTATATTTATTTTTTGATTTTTATTAAGCATTTTAATAAGACAATAGCTTTAGAAAGTAAGCAACAAAAAATTTAAAGAACCTTAGATCTCTAACAAGGTAACTTCAATGCAAAAGGATATAAATTGATACACAGGTATTAATTGATCGACAACCTAAATTCAAATCAAATTAGATTAGTGTGACATAAATCAGAATATACATGTACAGTAAAACCTCATTATTTCAAGTTCAAGGGACCAAAAAAATATGACTTCAAAGTATCTGGGTTCCAAATATATGAAAATCAAACTTTCTTACGATCTGCTAATTGGACAGCATTATCGCAATCTTATCTATCCGTTCAACAAATTAATTGGCCTACAAGTTAGTATGCATGGAAAATTTGAACAAAATTGAAGTGAACACTTAGTTCATGATTCACAAACACCAATGCATGTGAAAAATTGGCTTGCATGAATATACCGAAATTCCCAGTACGTTTCAAGTAACTCTTTTATGCCACGTTGCAGAAAAAATACGTTCAACTGCACACCCAAAGGTTTCCATGCATCTATCGAACCACACGCTATCTTTCTCTGACAGCTGAAACTCATAAGTTATTTATTGTAGAACTACATTATGAAAACTTAAAAAATGACCATTACATTATGACATTAACTACCAGGAGTAGAGTGAAATTACTTGTTGGTAAAATAGAATACTGCAACAGACTGTCGATTCAATGCTTATATAAGCTGATGCGTTTAATTTAAAATGCAATAAGAATACTTAACATGCAATAATTAATAAAAAGTTGTAAATAACACATTACTTAAATGAAATAGAAATTTAAATAATTTCATAATTCATACACTCTCAAAAGCACGATCTTTAAGCTTCCTTTGATCTGTTGACTCGAAATCTTGCTCAAAATGATCACAATGACACTATGCTGTGCGACAGACTGCTCATTTCAAGGTGGTCACAAACATCACGAGAACAATCAAGTCATGAGACAACCAGCAGTAGGAATATTAAACTGTGCTCTTCTTGTATAACATTATGGAAAAACCACTAGGTTTTTATTTTTGACTCATCACTTATTCTCGGGAAAAACAAAGGAATGATATTTTTAGAAACAACATTAGGTATAACTTGGTACAACATTATTTAAACATTGGTTCAGTAACAGAAATCAACATTCCACGGTCTTTTCTGTAGCATATCACTTTCTCATGAGGACTGAGATATTAGGGGCTCTTGCAACTTCTGTTCATTTCAGCTTGGTTTTCAAATTTAGCTCTCTGCTTGAGAATCTGAGCATTCATACGAAATCATTTGCTTTCAGTGGTATGCCAAGAGTGTAAACTAAACTTCACAAGAGGTCTAGTGATGCAAGGATAAGATGATTCATTTATTTGCATCATCTATGACTTTTATTCCATGTTGAATAATAAATAGGGTGACCATATTCCAACGAGATGAAAACAGGACATTTCCCATCGTTTATAAGAAAAAAACAGGACAAAATTTTTGCTTAATTTTTTTAATAGTGATCTGCCACTATCATGGTCTATAGCGAAAAAGGCATATACAAACTTCCCTTTCAACCTGGAACATGTCAGAGTAGGGCAAAGCTCACAATCAAAAGGGAATCCGACTAGCGTTGTAAGACAAATCTCGAAAGGGAATAAGTTAGGAGAAAACCCAGGCAGGATATTATATACGAAGACCAGGTTTGTCACCTCAAATTTATCAATGACCCTGAGATTTCCTAATCTGAAAATTATGACTATAATTAACATTTGTTGTTTGTTTGATAAGTTCCATATTTCCAAGAATTCTATACTATAAGATAATATAAATTTTAATTGTAATGGCTTTAAAATGGCACAAAATGGGTTTTTTGACCAAAAGTGATAGGATGGTCGGGAAATGGCTAAGAAACAGGACTGCCCAGCGAAAACGATAAATATGGTCACTTTACTATTAAATAAGTAAAAGGGAGTCATCTGTTCAGGATGCTGTATGCATTTTGTGCGTGATAAATGGGGAATAAGAACGTGATGTAATGGTGCACATGCAAACCTTCTGCTTATACATATATGTATTAAGAATAGAGGTTTTCAATTAAATGGGCTGTTCATGAGTCATTGGACCAGATCATGAGTTTGAATTTCATTGTAGACGTATTTCGAATAATCCATACAAAAAAGTACACAAAATTCTACGGTGTTGTCCAGAGACTAATCTTAGCTTCGAATTACATCATAATTTGAATTATCCAGGATCAAAATAACAGGGTTTTACTGTACATGGTTAGAATTGAAAATTAACTAAGCTTACATTCTGGAAACGTAAAAGAATGCACAACAAAATATTTTCTTATTATTAGATGAAATATCACAACCATAATTTTAGTTTTCTACCTTATTATAAAAAACCAACAAAATTCACCTAATTGCCAGAGTTAATTGCTGTGATGGCAAGAGTAAACCAACTGACAATTTCCAGTAAATCTACCCTTAAAATGATTTTTTTCTTTATCATCCTTGATAGAATAGGATGATAAATAAGCAATGGCAGCACAAAACCACATACCTGTGAGATTTTTTTGTAATGGTTATTAATACATTCAGCTGCTGGCAACTCAGAATGCTCAGATATGGTAGACAAGAGTAACCAGGCAGGGTACCGCTGCTCGCCTTCAAGATTCTGTTCTATTCCAGGCCAGAGATTCTTCCTAAATCAATATCAATAAATGACATCTAATAAGAGTTTGTGTAAGTCCAAAATGCTATATGCTTCAAAAAATTATGGCTGACAACATGGCTGCATGTTAGTTTCATTATGTTTGCTTTCTATTTAATTTTCACAAATATCATAGCTCCCAATTATCTTTCATTTCACTCCATCCATTCAAAATTTTGCTGACTAATTAGCCCTCAGACTCACAGACTATTTTTGATATTGCATCATAATAAGTTGGTTTTATGCAATTTTTATACTCTGTTTCTTTTAAAGCACATAATAATGAACTATATACATTTCTGGATTAATAAAAGTTTTTAAAGTATACATTTAATAAATCTTAATTAGCATCTCCTAAAACTTCTTTTCAAATCCCCAATTATTTTTAGGTTTTATTCATTATTATTCCACTTGGAAATGGCAAAAACAACCATGACTACTAAAAGATGTTATCTAAATCTACCATATATTTTAAAGAATTTATTTGTATGTATATTTGTTCATGGAACTCCTTCTAAACGATAAAAGCTAGAACAATCAAATTTGGTACAATTCTTCCTTACATCCTAACTTAGTGAATGGTCAAGGTTTGGTCAACCATGATTAGTTAGTGCTGCCAATATAGAGGATTAACATTTTTCCATTAGAAAACACGTAAAAATCGATTGCTTGACGTAAAGGCATTTATTCTTTTGCAAATTTAAAATTACATAAAAAGAAGACTCAAACATCTATTAAGCTGAAAGAACCAACTTTATATTTTTTTAAAGACAGAATTCAAACCTAAGTCGATTTAGTATAGAATTTAATGTTTTATTGACAAAAAAAGGAACTTTTATATGTTTGTAACAATGGAAAATGTTAAATGCCATAGCAATGAGATTGGTGCTTTTAAATGGGAACTGATCTTGAATGCTATACTGAGCAATGCTGGGTATTTTTGTTATATGTCTATCCATCTATCTATTTAAAAGTGAAATTTAAATTGTTTGTTCTCTATACAAATCCACACTTTAGAAGATATTGTCTTGAAACTTTGCATAGGTATATAATTTTACCCTGCGGGTAACATAGGTTATATGGCGATAAAAAAAATTGGTGGGGGTGCTTAATTCAATAATTATTTTCCCATGAGATTACATGTAATTTTTGATTTTTCTATGTGCAAGATTTTCTTCCTTCATTCATCTAATAGGTAAATATGAACTGATTTTCATCATTATTGCTTTATTCAATGGTTACAACTGTGTATTATCTTATTCTTGCGATGTTTACATGTTACACAGTCGAAGTTTTCAGAAATGTGCCTTTTATTTCGATATTTTGTTGATTTTTCGTACTCTTTCCGGACATTGCCAAGGTGACAATCATTTGTACCTCAGTTTCAATTAGCGTCAATGAAGCCTTCAAATACACAAAAGAATAGCATTATTCACTCCACACTTTTGTTTAAGCAATGAAATTATCTTTGCAGCAAAGCCAGTTTTCAATCATGGACAACTATACATTGCCTTTTCACGGGTTCCTTACTTACAAGACATAAAAGTAAACATTTCAGAAAGGCATAATTTCACAAGAGATGAAGCTGGATTTGGCGAAAGTGATATGATAAGAAATAAAATAATCATTGTACTTGAATGCAATACGTTCAGAAATGGATTGTTTACAAAAAAATTGGGTAACCATTACGAAAGCTAAACTAAATGAAAAAGAATTCTTTGGAGATGATTTTGTTTTTCATAGACTAAAACACTTGTATATCCTGCATATGCCCTAGAATAATATCATTTTTCAATTTATGTGTGTTATTTTGCTTTGTTTACATGGCAACTAAATATTTGTTGATTTTAATTGAAATATTACTAATAAATGGTTTATAATGATATTTTTGTGGCATAAAGTTCTCTAAATCAAATTGTAAAGCTACGTAAGTAACTAAAATAATTAGATGTAGATTTTCCACAAATTGTGATTGGATAAATTATTTCATTGTTTTCAAGGTATTATTGATATAAACATATTTCCCGTGATCTAAATATGTAGCCATGTTATTGTGCCCCATGGAAGACATGGCGAATAAGAGAAATATTTGTTGTAGCAAAAAAACAAACATGCCATACAAACCAAGCTCATAACGTTTTAGCTTATTAATTTATGTAGTTTGTCATTTGGGAAAATAACGATGTCCAGACTGAAACTAAACATCTTGTGGTCAGGCAGGCTGAAAATTACTTCACGTAAACTAGTTTCTAATTCGACCGATCGATCGGCTGGGTCAATTCAACGGGTTGAATTCTCGAGTTAGTCAAATCTTGAACGGTCGAATCTTGGGAGTCGCCTGTATTTATCTGTAGAGCTATCTTGATGGCCTACAATTATGAGAGTGCCCAGGGCCTACTATGACTTTAATCTGGCTCTGCTGCTTACCCTCTGGCAAACTAGACATGCAACTTCAATCAACTTTCAATATAATACAAATATAATGATAACGATATAATTAGGGAGCATTTTTTGTAAGATTTATTAAATGTTGATAATGTGCCATTTATATTTTCAACAATACCTTTTGTTTAATGGCTCCCCTTCATTTATGTCTGAGTATTGTTGGCAAAGATGGATCTTACGTGAGTGATATGATACGAAATAAAACTAACCAGTGTTTTATGTTATGCTGTAGTAGATTCACTAAATCTGTTGAAATTCAACAGGCACTTCCGCTAGTATATAAATAATTGTCAGAATAGACAATAACTATGAAAATGTTACTTATATAACAAAAGAAGGGGTTAGTTGTGAGAAGTATATACATGCATGAATAAATGCAAATATGTATGTTGAATATCCAAGTACAGTAAAATCCTGTAACAATGTACTTCACAATTACGTATGTTTCAAATTAAGCTATTTTGAATCATCAACAATTTTTTCCATATAAATATTTCAAAATAACGTATTTCAACTTAACGTAATTTTCAATACTATGTACGAACTTCAGAGATCCCAAAAAAAGATTTTTGTGGCTTTAAAGTATGCTTTCATTCGCAAATGACTCAGTAAAATCAATTCTTGCTTATTCAAATTATTTTAAACCAATTCTGAAGGCATCTTTTGTCTTACAGGGTTATCGGTAGTTATAAACAAAGTATCGGTAGTTATAAACAAAATATCGGTAGTTATAAACACATTATCAGCAGTTATAAACTCAATATCGGGAGTTATAAACACATTATCAGCGGTTATAAACACAATATCGGGAGTTATAAACACATTATCGATAGTTATAAACACAGCCACACCCACTAATTAGTGCGGTTCAAGATGGAAGGAAAATTGTGCGTAATTAGCGGTGATGACTCCAATGCCAGCGTAAAGGAATTAAATGAGGTAGCTGTAAAGTCAAGAAAAAGAACAACAACTGTTACTGATGAGAAAATAGAAATATTTCACAACATAAGGAGAGAAGGTGAGCCTCCAACTAAAATGGCAAAACGTTTAGGTGTTTCTAAGTCTGTGATTTACAAACTCTTGCAAAAAGTACACAAGGCAGAAGAAGATTCAAAAGAGGTTGATTTGAAAAGAAAAAGGCCTGGACCCAGAGCACAGCAGGTGACACATTTATCTGACAAAGTATGTGAAATAATCCAAAGTGACTGCTCCTTGACCCAGAGAGGCATACAGGAAAAATTAAGAGAACATGAAGCGACCTGTTCCCAATCTACAATATCTGAAAACCTAAAAAAAATTGGTATTACACGAAAATGCTTAAAAAGAAGAGTTATGAAAACAATAACTCCAGAAATTATTTCAAAAAGAGAGAAATTATGTCCGTTTCATCAGGAAGAATTTTATTTCTTGACGAAACAGGATTTAATTTACATAGAACAAATAATTATGGATATTCACCAAAAAACACTGAGGCTACCAGAATGGTTCCTACCAACCGGGGGAGAAACATCAGCTTGATCGCTATAATCACAATTAACAGAATTGGAAATTTCAAAATAAAAGACGGATCCTATAACACAGATTTTTTTATTGAATTTCTTGAAGACTGTAAATCTAAGGATATATTTAAAGAAGGCCACATTTTAGTTATGGATAATGTAAAATTTCACCACAGTCAAAATCTTGGCTTGAAATGAATGAGGTCAGCTACAAATTTATTCCTCCATATACTCCACAGTTAAACCCGATAGAAGAAGTTTTTAGTGTTCTCAAATCTAGGTATCATGCAATACGTCCAATTCCTGAATCATCCATGCAGATTTATGAGTACATAGTAAGATGTATAGAAAATATGAATAGTGACAGAACATTGAGATTTGAAGCATTTTATAAAAACATGGAGAAGTATCGCGATTTGGCGTTTCAAGGCTTACCCTTGTAGGTAAGTTTGAGTTTTTCCTTTTTATGTGTCATTAGTTTTCTTTGAATAACGTTATTTTAAAGTCATTTTTAAATAATATAAAATTATTTTAAAATAAAATTTGATCAGTGACAGATATGTGTATATATGTATTCGTCTGAAGTTGTGGTTCTCCGACAGATTTGTCAGGCAACTCCTCCGTACAACTGGCGTTTGACCATGGTTAGTGATCAAAAGAATACATGAAAACCAAAAAAGAAAGATTTCTCGGTAAAGAAGACCAAGAAGAATTGTTTTTATTTTACTTATCATTTGTAATCATTTTTGTTAACAACCTTAAATTGTTTTATGAAGTTCTAGTTAATAATTCTTATAGTGTTGTAATTTAAGGATGATTTATTATCTTAAAAAAAAGGTATTACCAACTAAATGCTGTCGTGTTTAATTAATTTACGAGCTAGCCTCGCAAAAGCGAAAATATGACATAGACATTCCTTCCTATCAAGAATTATTCCAAGCTATTACTAATGTAATACAATGTATTACAATGTAGTTCCGAAGAACGTGTTCCGTCAACTCATATTTTCTTCTTCGTAATCACTTTAATCTTATCATCTACGACTTCCCTCTATAATACGTAATAGTCACATCATTTCTCGAACCACTAAGTACACATTACCATTAGAATAGCTAAATAAAAAAGGTCGGAGACTACGGCGAGATGAATTAATTAAATTAAAACATAAATACTCCTTAACCGTACAGTTAAGGAGTATTTATGTTTTAATTTAATTAATTATAATAGCTAATTACATACTAAGAGATTGTAGTACTGTCTGTATATGTAAGATACGAACACACTTCCTTCATCCATTTTTCACTCATACTTATTAATTTAGTAGTTATCATCACTTTCCATTATTAATTAATTTTTGATTTATGATTCAATTTCATTGGGTACTGTCTTCGCGAAGCAACAACTACTGTATAAAGTAAGTATAACGAAAGAAATAACTTCGAAAAACTACATATTATTAATATATATTTATCTGGAACCTCATTTCTTTTCGTTGTTAAACTAAAAATTAAATTTTCACTTTTATTTACTAATTAAAATCATATATTTATTACTAACTATGTTTAAATGGCTTTCCGTATTGAAAAATTACTTGTTAATGCATGGGAACGGCTGTGTTTATAACTATCGATAATGTGTTTATAATTCCCGATATTGTGTTTATAACTGCTGATAATGTGTTTATAACTACCGATATTTTGTTTATAACTACCGATACTTTGTTTATAACTACCGATAACCCTGTAAATACAAAAAGATCTGCGGAACTCTGCCAAAATCCCAAAAGAAGGGATTTTTTCAAACTGAAAAATTTAGAACTGAGGGTTAATTACTCCTGTTGTATTTCACATTAGCACTGAGATAAAATCTTAGGTCCTAGAAATTATCTCTCCTGATAGACTCCCATTCTCACCAGCTTTGGTTCACACTCGAACTGTGAGAATACCAACTCCTCACAGAGGTGGTAAATACCATGGTATACAGAGGTGAGAAATTCAGTGGCTGTAAGAGATCATAAGAATGACTTTCTCTTTTATTTTGCTGTAATGCAATGGGAACAACTAAAATGTGGCCCTTACTGATAAGTAAATATGCAGAGCTCCTATGCTTTAAAGCAGTGTTCCTCAACATTTAGTAGACCGGAGAGCACCTATAGGTATTCATTAACTTAGGAGGAGCACTAGAACAAACTTCTCAAGAAAACATTTGTTACCTACCAGCTGGAATGTCCATCATAGTACAACTAGTGTAATGCCCGTTGAAATATCAACGGAAGAATTATAGATAGATAGATTATTATTATTTTCATTTAAAATAATTAATATCACACTCTTACATATGAAATATTTTGCCATATACAACATTTCTAGTGAATATTCTGTTGTTGACGGGCTATCTTTAGTTAAACTTAAAATAGTTGCCTCTCTTACCCTTCCTCTCCTCACCCCCTCTCTCCCTCTCACACCCTCTCCCCCTCCCCCATCTTACACTCTCCCTCTCCCTCCCCCCTCTTCATTTCCCCCCTCCCCCCTCTACTTCCCTCTCTCCCCCTCCCTCTCGCTCCCCCCTCTACCTCTCTCCCCCCCCCTCTCTCATATTAAAAGCACGTTTATACCCATAAGGATTGATTTAACAATATGATATAGAGGTCTAACAATGGAATTGGTAGGCAAGGCAACATCCCATTAAAATGGCAAGATTTCCTCAAACTGCGTGAATTAAACATTTACATTGAGAAATTTTGAACTGTAGGTGGAAAAAGATGAACAGAATAAGAAACATTGTAATTTTATCTTCAAAATGGTTCAGATCCGAAGATCGTAGGTTAATTCCTTCTAATTTTAATTTCCAAAACGATAAAAGCCTGCACGCCAAAAAATCGACTTTTACGTGTTACCTTACAGAAAATGGAAATGTCTTTCTTGGAGTCAAACCCAGGACTTTTTTCGAGGTTTATTTTCATCATTACCTTAAAATATGTTAATCAAACATTCCCGCCAAATTTCAAGATCCTATCTCAATTCTTTCTCAAGTTAATACCATAATTCGCTATAGCGTGACCAACCAAATAACCAACCGACCAACCAACAGACCTGGGCTATTATTATAGTAAATTGTCAGTACAAAAACGATCTAGGGAAAAACTGATGAATGAACTGAAAAATTGGGATGAAATTAAAGATTATCTCACACATATTATATATTGCTTATTTAATTTAAAAAAATAAATTCATACAAAATGGTGGATGAAAAGCTTGCGGAGCACCTATTTAATGGTTATGGAGCACCGGTTGAGAAACACTGCTTTAAAGGCATTTATTCTTTTCTGGCAGATTATAAAGCTAATAAAAGTGTATGGGTGACAAAACAGATTTTTATGGAATGGCTTTTAAAAATGGATAAAATCATGGTATGGGAAAAGTGAGAAATATGACTCCTGGTTGATAATTCCTCACCACATTTGGTTGGAAGTTGACAGGAGAATATAAAACTGATTGATGTTAATTATAAATTACCAATGAATATTAATGTTCATAAGGGCATGGAGATGATCATGAGTGGCTGGTGAGATGTCAGTGAAAAGACAATTACTAATTGCTGGAATAAATCAGGCATTATATTTTCATTGCAGGTTGCAGATTCCCCTTATGAAGAGGATTTAAATGTTCCCGGAGAGCTTTGGAAAGGTGTCTCCTCAAAACTCCAACTTCATACTTCACTTATGTTTGAGGAGTTCGCAGATGTTTATAAAAATTTGGAAACCATACCTTTATTAACAGAGGGTGCCATAGTAGAGAGCATTACTGGGCTAGGTGAGGAAATAAGTAGTGACTCTGAAGACAAGGTAGAGGTTGAGTAAAGTGTGACATAATTAGTGACATCATTCGAGGCATTGGAGTGTTTGGAGAAATTAAAGGCAAATATTATAAAATCTGATTAAGTGATAGAGACTGTTTAAATCATTGGACAACGTAGAAAAATATGTCAGTGCCATATTCTAAAAAAGAGAAAATAAAAGAAAATTTCATTTTATTTTATGAACCAATAAAGTAGGGTTGAAGTATGATCGTTTTCTTTTCTTTTTCCTCTCCACTATACTCCTTATGGGTATTTTCAATATACTACACTTTCGGAATAAAGTATAAAAATCCATAGAGATACATTGTGTCAAGATTTTACTGTACAATGAAAAAAAAATAAAAAACATCAAACATCTAGATTATGTATCTGAAGGAAAAAAGATCCAGTTGTTGATGTGTCTGGATATTTGAAAGACAATTTTATAAATTCAAATTTAAAATAAATTAGACAAAAAAATCAGCTCACCCCAGAGAATTTTTTTCCTTGGCCCAAGCAGAACAGGCCTCTGAGAGGAATGGAAGTAGGCGTAGCATCTCTACTTGGTGTATTAAATGCCAATTAGGAAATGCAATGCCTACACTTCTGATTTCACAAAGCAGAACTTTCCTTGATAACTGTAATTATAAAATACATCCAAATTAACTCTTGTTAAAGAGAAATTATGTTTATGAGATATTTCAGTATACAAAGAATAGATTCCAAATTACTTGAATGGAAAACAAAATACCGTATTTACTCGTGTACTCCGAGCAACTTTTTTCCCAAACTACTGGTGAAAAAAGGGGTTGTGCATCTTACGCAAGGATTTCTGAACAGGTTATATAAATTGAGAGTATCAATAGCAATTTCTCAGTTGGCAAAAAAGGGTGCTGAAAGTTCCTTCTTGGGACCTGAGCCTGCGTGTGGCATTTCTATGAATGTCGCAAGGAAGGAAATCAGGGACAGAATGAACAAAAGGCACCTTGCCTATTGGAGGTCCATTAGTGGACAGGAAGATGCGAAATCCTTTATACAGGGAATTTGGCAGAGCAGAGCTAGGGAACTATTATGCTTAAATAGGAACCAGTTAAGAACAGTGATGAACCTATTGACTGGACACTCACTTAAAGGGACACTTACACAAGCTAGGGTTGGTTGAAGACCCTAAGAGTGGTAAGTGCGGAAAAGTGAGGAAATAGCCTCACATATTCTATGCCAATGCGAGTCCCTTGCAAGACTCAGATTTCGTCACTTGGGCTCTCATTTTATGAGCCAGAGTGACTATCATAGGATCCCAACAAACAAGCTACTGCGATTTATTCAAAGTGCTTGTTTGCTTGTAGGATAAATGGCTGGGGATGCACAATAGATCAACAATGGTCGCAGTGCAAGGGCTGTAGATAGCCCACCCTTCTAATTCTAATCTAATCTAAATTCTCTGCAATATGTTTGCGTCTACATTTATATTCGTAAAAGATGTCGAATTGCACAAAGCAGTGCCGTAACTAGGGTATGGCGAAGATGGCATTTGCCATAGGTGCCGCTTGCAAAAGGCACCAAACGTTCCCGCAAAAAGTACAAAAAGTTCATTTTTGCATAAATGTTGTTTTAACACTCAAAAGTTGCTTTGTTTATAATAAAAATGCTATCATTCTTTATGAAAACTAAGAAAAAATTATATCCTACATAACCGAGGTATTCTCTAAAATTTTACCATAGGCACCATGTCACCTAGGTATGCCTCTGGTACAAAGTATACACGTATTTATGTGACCAAGCAAATGTTTAGGTTACACTCACACTGCAGGCATAAACTAGCAAAAGTAGGCAGCAAGAATATGTCAACTAATTGATAACTATGGTTCTATGTCTACTGAGGGTTTGCTGGCTGGAGAATAGGTAGGTGCAAGTTTGGTCCTTTACCCTCATCCACCTCAAGGAATTCAGAGTAGTGAAATATTGTTGCGAATGAAAGATTTCATCATTCAAAAGGAAGATGGGAATACCCATCTCAAGTGTTTGGACTTGTTTGTTCCTAACATTCCAATATCTACTCACGAGACAATACGTGAAAAAACTCCCCATAAGCGTATGGAAGTTCCCGTTCATAGATGAACAAATAGTATGTGAAGCTCCAAATTGGTGCGTAATATTGTCAAAAACAGTGAAGTGGGAATGAAAATCACGTAATATTGCAACATAAACAGTTAAGGGTTTAACAAAAGAGGACTATTGAGGGGGAGATTTCTGCTTGTATCAGCATAAAGAGATCACCCAATAAAATGCATCATGTAAGAGGGAGGAGATGCTTACCTTGAGCAGAACTTGTTTCAGGGAGTGGGAATTGGTAAAAAAAACTTATTCCGGCTCAAATACATTTTTTTCCCTCCAAACAGACCCAAAAATAGGGATGAGTGGCTTACACAGGTAAATGTGGTATATTGGCAAACTAACAAGATGGAATGTAAGGAAATGTAGCTTTTATGCATGAGTGCATAAGACTAATCAAAAATCAAGTTAGAGAAAGAGAAAAATTCTGAACTAGACCAGGAATCGAACCCGGATCTCCCACTATCAGGGTAGGTGCTTTAAACTAAGCTACCAAACAAGTCTAATTCTCCATTCTCTAATTGAGGTATTTATAGTGAGGAAGGCCTAACTCAGTAGTAAGCCTTACAACACTGGATTTCCTCACTGAGGCACAACAGAAAACATCTCTATTTTATCCCAAGAAAGTGAGATATCTAACTCAACAATAAATATGAACGTGCTACCACCAGACTTAATCATAGGGATTGGCTAGAAAAATACAAAAAACTCGAATTGAAAAGAGGAGAATGCATAATTTCAAATTGTGGTGTACTTACAGCCAATATGTGGCATGACAATAGAGAAGTTACATTCTATCAACAAATGTGAGCTGAATCAGAATGTGCTACTGCAAAAAATATGGGAAAAGGAAATAAACAGATACATCAAGGTCTAAATACACCAACACAATCTCCAAAGTGACAGCATTTGACCCACATAGAGCCCATATGTAAAAGAATATAAAATGCAAAATATTTCAAATTTTATACAAAATTAAGGTACCTATCCGTAATTTCCAAATTCTATGCCATCCAAATTTCCGTATTTCAAGTTTAATGACTCAGATTATCCTGTATTAGCAATAACAATACCCATCTTTGAGCCTATTTGTTGAACCAAAATTTATGCAAAAATTAGAATATTTTGTGAGGTATGATTATTAACATTTATAGACATGACAATGACAAGTGGTGGTAAAGACACAATATCATTGAATTCACAACAATGAAATAAATGTAACCATTCACACTACTAATGACAATGGCATGGTAACAACAAGACATCTTTCCTACATGACAACGGCAATATTTAAAACAATCTCAGATCTCATGATGGGTCTGTCCCTGTTTGAAGGTCATTGTGAACTAGAGGTCTGGCATTGTACAGACAATTTCAACTTGATTGTCAGTGTGTTTCCTTGTGCAAAATTAATATAGAGCAGTTTATTCAACTTGTGCAAGAATATTAAGAAATCTATGACATGAAGCATCTCAAGTACAGGCGACTCCCGAGTCTTGTTGGGGATGCGTTCCTGAAAACGTGTTCAAATCTCGAATATTCAAGTGTCGAATGCCGTTTTTCCATATACTTGCATGTTATAATCGGGGGATACGTTCCCGCATCTCGGGAAAAAGTCTCATCTCACGTTCTATAAAGATAAAATAACATTACTAATATGTTAATACAACAATATTAAATTATGAATAAATAATATAATAAATATTTTAAATGTATATATTATTTTTTGCACTACAAAGGAAAAAATAAATTTTTGTTTCAAACTTCAAAGATAGATGTATGCAATATGCTGTGCAGAGAGACTGGTCCGGATCGTGCGAGCCGTTTGTTACAAACGACTCGCGCGAGCTGGATAACATACCTGCATACATCTATCTAAACATACAACTATTTATCGCAGCAAAATTAATATAAAAGTTATTATATAAGCACAAAATAACTTAAGAATAAAGAAACAATAAAATTAAAAATATTTTTAACTGTGCTTACTGGACTTGGTTTATTAAATGAGAAGTTGGAAGATTTTAGTTGGAAGAAGAGGAGCTATTGGGTGGGGAACTGGATGGGCTATTGACTGGGGAATTGGACAGGTTAATCCTTGCAGCAGATGTTGAAGCAGCTTCTGCTGGCTGTGGTCTTTCAACCTTCTGAATGAATTTATACAGCTTCAGTTGAATTTTAGCCTTCTTCTTTTGTTCATAAAGGACCCTCTAGCAGGCTACATCCTTAAGAACAGCACTTTGCACCAATGAGCTCCTCTCAGTATTAGGATCTTTTACGCCAATCAAGTTTATGAAATTATCCAGACTCCGGAAGATCTCACTAGGGTCTTTTAAAGACAAGTCCATAGGTTTAGTTGGAGAAACCATAATATCATCTTCGCCATCTCCTTGGTCTCAATGGATTGTTGCAATTCGATGAGGTCTTTATTGGTCAACTCCTCTGCATGAGATGAAATTAGCTCATCGACATCTGCCTCATCCATTTCTAAGTCAAGTTGCATCCCCAGTGCAACAACTTCTCTGGTGATCTGCTCAGGGGTCTTTTCAAATCCTTTAAAATTAATGACAAACTGTGGGCAGAGCTGATTCCATGACCCATTCATGATTGACTGCTTGACCTCAGCCCAAGAATCTCCAATGTTGTTAACTGCATTCCAGATGTTGTAGCCTCTCCAGAAGTCCCTTAGGGTTAGACCACCTTCCGTATCAGTTGCTGCGATTGCCTGCTGCATTGTGCGATGAGCATAATACCACTTGAATATTGCAATGACCGTTTGGTCCATAGGCTGGAGCAATGAGGTAGTGTTTGGAGGAAGAAACAATACTTTCACATTGGGATTCATGGCATCTAAATTCTGGGGATGTCCAGCTGCGTTGTCCAAAATTAACAGAACTTTAAATGGCAGATTGTTAACCTTACAATATTTTTTTCACTGATGGCATAAAATAAAAATCAAACCAGTCCCTGAAAACAGATCCAGTCACCCAAGCCCTTTGGTTCGACTTCCATATGACAGGCATCATATTTTTTGCCTTCCCCTTAAAAGCTCTGGGATTTTCGGAGGTGTACACCAACAGGGGCTTAGGTTTAAAGTCTCCTGTGTATTGCCACCAAGCAGCAGAGTCAGCCTATTCTTTGCTGGCTTAAATCCTGAGGCAGTTTTTTCTTCCTTGGCAAGGTACATCCTGGCTGGCATCTTCCAAAATAATCCTGTTTCATCACAATCAAAAACACGACGAGAACAATAGCTGCCCTCTTCAATCAATGCACACAATTCATCAGGATAACTTGAGGCAGCATCAGTATTTGCACTTGCAGCCTCGCCAGTTAATTTAAGGTTATGCAAACCTGCCCTTCTCTTAAATCTGTCAAACCAGCCATGACTTGCACTAAATGGAGGTGCATCAACAGAAATTTCATCCATCCTTTCCTTCAAATCATCATAGAGATCCTTAGCCTTTGTTCTAATCATGGCCTCACTAAAAGGAATGTGTTTCCGACACTGATCATCTACCCAAAGTTTTAAAAGTTTTTCCATTTTAGGAATCACAACACCGCGCCTAGGACTGTTTATTGTTGTTAACAAATTATGTGAATTTATCATGTTCTAGAATTTTCTCCTTCTGTTTCACATAAGTGCTAATAGTTGAATGACACATTCCCAACGATCGTGCGATTTCAGCTTGGCTTTCACCTTTCTCAACACGCTTTAAAATTTTTAATTTCAATTCATAACTATGAGTCTTATGCACTCTTTTATTTGATTCCCTTACATTATCACTATTACATTTCCTTTTAGATGCCATGTCAAGTGATAAATTTATAAATAAATCAATAAAATTAATAAATTTAAATAAAAGATTAACAGAAACAAGTTATGAAAGTGTGCAACGTATCACAAATGGACGCGTTTCGTGCAATGGAGTATTAGAAAGCAATTATATACCTGTACGTAAGGATGTACCTTGCCAAGGAAGAAAAAAAAGAAATCACACGATCGTTGGGAATGTGTCGTTCAACTATTACCACTTATGTGAAACAGAAGGAGAAAATTCTAGAACGTGATAAATTCAGGTAATTTGATAACAACAATAAACAGTTCTCCACCCAATAACTCCTCTTCTTCCAACTAAAATCTTCCAACTTCTCAATTAATAAACCAAGTCCAGTAAGCGCAGTTGAAAAAGATTTAAGGTATGAAAATATTTTTAATTTTATTGTTTCTTTATTCTTAAGTTATTTTGTGCTTTTTTAATAACTTTTATATTAATTTTGCTAAGATAAATATTTGTATGTATATATAGATGTATGCAGGTATGTTATCCAGCTCGCGTGAGTCGTTTGTTACAAATGACTCGCGTGATCCGGACCAGACTCTCTGCACAGCACATTGCATACATCTATCTTTGAAGTACAAAACAAAAATTTCTTTTTTCCTTTTTAGTGCAAAAAATAATTTATACATTTAAAATATTTATTATATAATTTATTCATAATTTAATATTGTTGTATTAACATATTAGTAATGTTATTTTATCTTTATAGAACGTGAGGGGAGACTTTTTCCCGAGATGCGGGAATGTATTCCCCGATTATAACATGCAAGTATATGGAAAAACGGCGTTCGACATTCGATTATTCGAGATTCAAACACATTTTCAGGAATGCATCCCCAACGAACCTCAGGAGTCACCTTTACTTGTCTGGGGATCACTTTCCCAAGTTACGACAATTTGCTATTAGAATTGTCTATGTTCGGAAGCACATATCTGTGAGCAACTATTTTCTGTAATGAAATCGAGTACCCAATCTCAGCTATCGGATGAGCATTTAAGTTCAATATTGAAAACCAGTTCCTCGCAGAAAATCCTACCCATTATTGATCAATTGGTTGAATCAAAAAGGTTCCAAGTTTCCAGTCAAAAAGACTGATATTAAAATTATTTTTTATGTAAGATCCTATTTTCAAATCACTTTAAATGCATATTTATTAGATATTTAACTGCTATTTTTCCTTAACTCAAACTCATCAATGTGGATGAATATACCATATTCTCAGTATATGTTAGAATAAAATATTTTACAAATATTTCTCGTATTTATCATTGTATAGTCTTTTTATATAAAATTCTATTTCTCTGCTGCCAAATTACTTGTAATATATGTTTTACTAGATATATTACTGTAATTTTTGCTTAACTTGTTATTATGTCATCATTGTGGATGTGTACACCATATTTCAAGTATCGATTTGAATATGTACCATTATTTCTTTGTATTTTATCCTTTAACATTAACTCATTTTTATCCATTTAAAGATTTTGCATATTCATTACTTTGATTGTCATGCTAAGCATCGTTTAGCCTCCGATGTTAAACATGTTCTGTGGGAAGAGTAGATCGATAAATGCCTAAGCCCAATAAGGAGATGATTATAAGGATAACAAAGTCATACGCTGTTTTAGTTTTTACGTTCAATCTGGTGATCTGCCATGTGGAGAGCCTCCCTCGAAATTGTAACATTGCAGAGGGTCATCGTGGTCTGTGGCCAAATATTAAAAAAAACCAATTCTCGGATGGACTGAATGGTGGGAGAAATGTCACTTCTTAGACTGTGTAGCAGTTTTATGAGGGTCGGTAGAATGACAGGAGGATAATGTTGAAACTAGAAAACATGCAAGGACTATGAAAGGCGGTTGCCTGGAATGCGGCCCGCGGCTTCACAGATATGCCATTTCGCGGCCCGTGCACCAATGTGAGTTTGAGACCCCTGATCTATAGGAACGTACGGCCCATGGGAGCATTTTATGCAGCCCACGAAGGCACGATGTAAACGCAACTACAAATGCGGCCACCACGTAATTGATTGATTTAATCACAAACAGAGCTCAAATTCATACTCAACAATATAAAATTGCACCAAAATGCAAACTAAGGAAGAACGAACAACAACATGGAGCAAGGCTGAGTTGCTGAGACCAGTGGAGTCAATGGGTGAACGAATACTAAAATAGATCATCCAAAACTCCTCCTAAACTCAACGTGACGATGAAATCATCTGTGGTGTGCATTAATTTACTGTTAGCCGCAGTCACAAGGGGAAGACAGACATCCTACATGATATTTTCATTTCTCGATCGTAAGGTTATAAGTTTATACTGCTGAGAACGATAAATCCTTAGCATCTCACTGTTTGATGAGTAATCATTTGAGAGTCCCTCTTCATAGGTCCCAGCTATTCCAATGGACGAGTAAGCGAGGGAATGGATGAATGAATGGGGTTTTGGTTATAATTGGTTATGGACAAATAAGCAAAAAGACAAAAATTAACAATGTAAGTCATTTAAAACCGTAGAATGATGTGTATGAACTTAATCTTAACTGTCGCGTTTCCAGATTTGTTTGTTAAATTTTCGCGTTATTCCTTCTATTAAACAGTTTTAGAATGAGATAGGAAAGACAGGACCAAAATCCACAATAAATCAAAACTCTTTCTATTTTACAGATCCCTTTTTATCTGATTTAAAAGGATTGGCAGCAGTGGAGCTGTGGTTTTCTATGCAGCATCAATTTGGCCAACTTACTATATGAAGTTGCTGCCATCTCAACTCATTCGCTTTCATCACTGATGATGTCTCTATAAGATGTAATGTGGAGCTTATTGAATGTAATACTTATGGGCAAGTCCAAGCGTTTTAAAATTGTTAACTGGTGATAATTTATGTTTTAACGTATTTATTTATGGTATTCTAGTTAATACTTAACATGACAATATAATTCTAAAATTTTGTTCTTATACCCCACAAAAATCAAGGGTGCGTGTTATACACAGAGTATAAGAAAAAGTCAGGATTTTTTGGCAAAAAGTACAGGTGCGCATTATACATGAGTATATACGGTATATACTAAGAGTACCCTGAGGGTGCGAACCTCGGGCTTATTTTAAAAAATTTTTGGCTGGGAAAGGGAGGGAGATAAAAAAATATATAAACTGTCATAAAAACTAAAGAACTGAAACTTCGCATCGGGAATGAGCTCAGCATTTTTTTCATTGGCATTTCAAAATTACTTAGAATCATTGTACGAAATTGGGAATTGGATGATAGAATGCTTAAAAGAATAAAAATTCATTTTCTTACTGTCGTTTTTTAAATATGTGTTGAATATGTTCATAAATTAGTTTTTAACACGAAAATTTAATGTTTCTTAGGTGAAAATTTATCGTTGTGATAGAACTGTATTGTTGTTAAATAGGATTGTTGCTCATTGGATTTGAGACATCATTTTGAAATTCCTCTTCCTGTCATCCCCTGGCACTGCATGTCCTACCAGAGTGAAATTTGTTATCAAATTCTCGGTGGCTATTCAAAACCTTTGCAAATTTAATATGTATTAAGATATAAAGTTTTGGTCTGTCTGTTTATATGTCTGCTAAAAACTTGAGAACGGTTACAGATATAGCCACCAAATTTAAACGAAGGAAGTTTATACTTTGAGCCAGGTTTTCGTTAAGGTTCGGTCAACCAGGATTCGTCAGTGCTCCCAATATAGAGGATTGACATTTTTCTATAAGATAACATATAAAAATCGAATCCTTGATGTGCAACATTTGCAAATTTAAATTACTTAAAATAAAGATATGAACTCGAGATAAAAACATGCATTAATCTGAAAGAATCAACTTTATGTTTTTTAAAGATAGAATTTACATCAAATGGACTTAAATGTAGCATTTAATTATGGAAAAAGATATTTTTATAGATTTGTAACTATGGAAAATGCTACATACCCTAGCAACCCAAGCAATGCCGGGCAATTTTGCTAGTTTTAAAATAAAAATGATTAATATGCTACAATCATAGATAGATTTCCAATGTAAGCATTTTACTAATACAGTAAAACCTCCATATAAGGAAATTGGTGGAACAGAAAAAAGAGGGTGTTTGTTGTACAGAGGTTTGTTATAGAGAGGTTACGGAGTTGCATAAACGCAGGGGCAAACCAGCTACGCCCGAGTATGTCAGGCTTAATCATGGGACTCATCTGATCAAGCGATGCACTGCCAAACCATTGAATATACAAATAACAGCATGTGAAGATTCTTTGCTACATTAATACGTTCATTATCATAATAGTGCATTCCATGACAACAATAATCTCCACCACTATATTTTAGTAATTCTGTCTGTCTGTCTGTTCATTTATGCATGTCCACATTTCTCAACCAATTCTGACCAAATTTGGCACAATTGTAGCATGTTAAGCATCATGTGAGGTCACATAAAAAAGGTTGAGAAGAGTGAGATTTTCTCAAAATAATGTCAGAAATGGATATACTAGGCATTTAAAATTCAGATCATTAGGAGAATTTTTTTTATACATAACAAATATATAGTCACAACAACTGCATCTCCGTATTTTGAACTCACCTCAAGAGCCTTTTCCCGAACTTTGATATCTCTGTCACAGACCTGTGGTAAAACTCCTCGTAACCATGACTCTTCCACTTCTTCAAGATAAGCTTTTACTTCACCAGATACATCTGATTGAGGTGTACAAATGACACTGGTCAATGATATCAGAACCTGCTTGCGCACCAAAGAAGAGGGGTCCAGACAATGGCGCTTCAGTGTATGAAGGATTGGTCTTCGGAATGAAAATGGAAAGACTGTGATAAGATTGGCCAGCACCTAGAACAAGGACACAATGATATAAAATTAACATGAAAAAAGACAAATCAATTTGTTGCTTCATTAATCACTAGTTCTAATAAATCAATTTGTTGCTTCATTATCACTAGTTCTATTTAAGATAAATGACAAATATAAGCAGGTTTCTGTATTGTCAGATCAGAGTCTTCGACACTATATACACAGAGAGCTGTGCCGATAGGTGAGGTGGTCTCAGGTGCCTCTCAAAAGGGGACCAAAGTTTGAGTACAATGAAAATATTTCTGTAAGTGTTCCTTTATTACTAGGATACAATTTTTTGATGTTGATGGGCTGTGCTGTAGTATGATATTACTAGAACGGAATTCCTTGACCTGGACATGCAGAGCAGTCAGTCCCTTCAAGAAGTTTGAATGTATTTTTATAGTTTGAAGTTCGTCATATTTCCAACTTACTTTCAGGTTCAGTCGGAAACATTTCTTTCCTTGAAGTTTATATGGCTTCTTAAGGCAGGGATGGCAAATACGTGGTATGCATGCCAGAAATAGCATGCCTGCGACTTTACTTGACATGTATAAGCATGTATTTTCTGCATAAAATATGAAGTTTCTTAGAAGAGTAAACTTGTGGCACGCAAAAGAATTCTGATGGTTCACAATACATATTTTCTTGGCACACGACTCAGAAATCATTTCTCATCCCTGCCTTGAGGACTTAATAGCAGCTCCTCAAACCATTACCTCCTTCTGGATGAAGTGCACATTCATTGTTGATGGAAGAAAAACTGCTAGCATTTACTTATTTGTAAATTAAGGCAGTTTTGCATTCAATGAATGTAAATTCTCTCAGAATACGTGGATATCCTAATGAAATCATTATAGCACCCTAAACAGTTGAAACAGTCAATTTGTGAACTTCATAATATGAGTAACTGAATGTCAAATTTATTTTATTTATTTATTTTAATGTTCCAAAAACAGCATAGTGGCCAATTACATTTAAACATATAACAGCAAAATATTAATTTAACAATAACAATATAATAAATATAAAGTATAATACCATATCTGCCCAAATACAAGCCGATGTTTTTTGTCAAAATCTATCATGAAAAAATCACCCCTCAGTTTAAATGTGAGTCCGAGGAAAATTTGCGTTATGGTTAAATCTCGAAGTCTCTCATTGCCTTCGTGTTCAAATGATAGTACTATATTTTACGTAAAGTAAATATTTGACCTACGATGAATATATATAAAAATATCTTGGCGAGATCGCTTGCGTAAATTGACGATTACGCAAAATGCGTTGACGGCTTTGAATGCTCAACTGTTTGAATTTCGGTAAAACTTTACATGGAACGTGTATAATTATAAAACTGCAATTTCTTAAGGCTATGTAAATGCTAATTTCATTGGAAATAGACTTGGATGAAAAAATATCTTGGCAAGATCGCTGTTACTATATTTGACCTTTTGTGAAAATGAAAATGAATGAAATTATTGTCACTGAATGTGGAACATTATTCAGCAAATGCAAAATTATTAATTGGAGTAATATTTCAAAATGTCAACAAATAAACCATTTCCCACACATTTCTTCGATCTCAAATAATGTATTCTAAGATGTGCATGAATGCCCGGTACACTTCAGCATAAAATCTACGAAATTTACGTTTTTGCCAAAATATTGTGGAAATTTTTGGGAGGTCGGCTTCTATTCAGGCAGATACGTTACATAAGAGACAACAATATTAACAATAACAGTAAGGGTCACAACAAAACTGCCTCAGAAAATAGAAAAAGGATTACATAGTAGATAAGTTGATTACGGAAGGGATAGGAAAGAAAATGTAATATTCGGAAAGGAAGTCATTAAGGAATTGTATGCAAATGGGGAGGCGATAAAAAAGAGAACGTTTGGATAAGGATAGTCAAACTTTCGGTAAATGAAAAAGACTCTGAAGCCAATTGGAGCGAAATGGAACATGAAGAGAAAAATAGGATGAAAGTAAAGGGGAGTGATAGAAACCATGAGAGAGAATGAAGGAAATGAATTAGATAAGCATGCATTAATGGTTGATAACATTGCTATCTCCGCAAAAACAAATTTTTATATTATCAAAGAAACATTTTGCTTATTATTTAATTTCCCATTGGCAATTAATGTGACTTAAGTCTCTATGAAAGAATAATATGAGAAAAAAATCACGTGGTATAAGTTCCACTTTATTAAAATAGATACAACCAGTTTTAGACTAATATCTAGTCATCATCAGGTACAAAAACAAGAAGCAACGCAAATATATACAGAATTGGAGGGGAGTGGGGGAGGAAAATACATAAGAGGGGACCAATGAGTGGGTAGAGCGAGGGGGGAGGCTGAGTCAAGGTAATGGGGAGGGGTGGGTGCCATGATATAAATTGACGGAAAGGATGATCCGAAGATCCTTATGCGACAGGCATAAGCTGAAATAGTGTGGAAACAGGTGAAAAAATCTGCCATGACCAGGAATCGAACCTGGGTCTTTCACTGAAATACCATGGCAGACTAATTCTCATGTTTCAGAACGGGAATATTTCCTTAGGTTCAGTGGTAGAATATCCACCTGGCAAATGGGCAACCCGGGTTTGATTCCCGGTCATGGAAGATTTTTTCACCTGTTTCCACATTTCCAACGCTTAAGAGGTCGCATGCAGAACACACATTTTTCATTTTCTTAATTTTATAACTTTATATTTAATTCTCATCCCAGGCCTTCTCAGTACCGGGAAATAATTTAAAAAAGCAAACATATAAACCTCATCAGCGATTTACGTACTTTTCTTATGGGCAATAATGGGGCAAAATTAGTCCCAACCAAATTCTTGCCACGTGTAACTCTCCAATGTAGTAACTTATCCTGAAATTTTGGTTTCTCTAGGTTGAACCGTATCAGAGATAACTTCTACACAGACAGACGGATGAAGAGACAGACAAGGTGAATACATAAGCGATTTGTAAAATAATCGCTAAAAATAGCTGTGGCAATTCTGGATAAACCAACCAAAGTAGCCATGACTCTAAGTCAAATCTAATTTCAAAAATATTTAATTGCTTAAAAGATTTTCAACATTTACTAAAGATGAGAAAATCTTTATGCAAAATATAATGTGTATGCCTATACATATATATTTAAAGACAATTTTACCTAAACGGTTGGCAACAGCAAAATAACACATGGTTAATTTATTAAATTATGACAAATACCTGAAGTGAAAAACGCCGTACCATCGCTCGAGGGTCTGATGTTCTTTCCATAATCTCTATTAGAAAGTTTTCACCTTCAGTCATAGGTGGTGATGTGTCATCTTCATCCTTAGGGAGTCAGAACATTAATTAAGATCATACTTATATAATGAGTTTTTTTAAAAACAAGTAGCATAACTCATCAAAGAATTGCAAGCAAATTGGAAAAATGTTAGACAAATTACATGTAGTGCCAAAAAGGTGACAATTTTTTTCATAAGGTTTCTTGTTTACAGTAAAAGCTCATTCTACCAGCAACTACGGGACCAAAGTTAAATTGATAATGCTGGTAAAGCAAATGGCTCACCATATAACATTTATATTGCAATGGAAACAAGTAAAAACAATATGTGCTGTGTAGTAAAATTAGGTTTGTTTCATATCTTTTTTATTTAATATTCCATTCTATTCTACCTAAATTTATAAAAAGTTCTTGTTGTTGTGGAATGGCATTAATTTTTTTCTTCTAAATATTATTACATTTTGTAGGAAGTACTGCAGGTCTTAGCTTGTGGATACAAATTATTTTATCCCATAATATACCATTTTAATTCATGTAATGGGATGATTTTCATTATGCAGTTTTTACTAACTATGCAGACTGTGGGTCACTTGAATCATATTTCCCCCAAGGAGCTATGGAATAATTAATTTTTAACAAAAGATATTGTCAATTTACATTTACAATTTACACCAGTGTTTTCCAACCGGGGTGCCGTGAAGTGTTCTGAAGGGTGCCGCAAAAAATATACTGTTTTCTACTTTTAGCCTCATTTTGCATCGTCAGCTATCAAAAATGCAAACCAGAGTTAAGCCGACCTTCATTTCGTCGCAAAGGCACTTCGTAATGAAGCGAGATATGGAGATTGAGGTTAGGGGTTCAACTTCACCATGACTATTACTGACGGTGGTTAGGGAGGGGTGCCGCGATTCTAAAAAGGTTGGGAAACACTGATTTACACCTTCAGAATTTTTTCTGTAAAATAGTAAACAGCTACCATACAAACATTAACAGGCTTCTGAATTCGTTTTCCGTGTGTGCGTTTAACCCGTCAATGCCGTCCTACGTGCAGGGCACCGATCCTTTAAAAGTCACATGCCGCCATCATATGTGCTGAGCACCATTGGCTTAATTTTGCTATTGCATGAACAAATATTATATTATCTATTTGTTGTTTATATATTCTAATAGAGCAAAGTTTGCTGATTATTTTTCTGTTAAATTTGGAATTTTTAATGCCTTCTTTGTAAAGTTATCGCATTATTATTTAAGACCTTTTTTCTTGCTGATGCATGCAATTTTGAATTTTTAGCCTTCCAAATCTCTAAAACCTACTATGAGATGGACTTCATTTTGATTTGAAAGGAACACTGTGAGTTGGAAGTGTGGGAGAGATTTGTGATGAATTCACATCACTTTTGTTTACCCTCAGCTGATTCTCTTGGCCATGCATTCTCTATCCATGCACGTTTTTTTAGAGCAAGGTAGTGAGACAATGTGGTTCTTTCAAAAAGCCACAAAGGATAAGGACCAGCATAGGCCTACTTAGAAAAGGATGAATAAGAAAACTAACTAATAGCATATGTGGAAATATGCCGACTACCCATGAGCGTTTTTATGTCATCCCGCCAAATGTTTCTTGCCTCTTTAGACAAACTGAAAGAAGTCTTTGTCCTGAATGGATCTTCTTGTGGTTATCATTTTTTATGTGATTTGTTTGTAATTATGTAATACGATTGTGTGTTTTTAATTCTGTATAATGCATCTGCAGGAAAGGAAAGGCCAGCAGAATTAAGCGACTAGCAAATGTAAGACATTTTTCTCGCAAGTGATTCTGAGGAAAGTGTATTGAGTTCTGATAGTAATCGTGAAAATGATATAAATGATCATTCTGAAATCAGTGCATTGGTGTACAATGACGTTGATGAGGACGTTTTATCAGAATTTGTAATCTATGTAATGAGAGAGATGTGTAACAGGTTTCGTCTGCATGAATGACCAAAGGGTAAACAACCCGAGGTCTGTTTATCTTCCACATGCCTCGAAGATGAAGCAGAAGCAAACATGTGACCAAGAGGCAGCTCTTTCTGATGGTTGCGTTTGGTCATGTGAAAAATTTGATGATCTAAAAAGAAGTGCCTGCATATCTAGAAGATCGTCAGATTTGTTTTCCTAAATAGAGATTCGTATAAAAATTTGAGCTAATCGGTAAAATCAGATGAAAGAAAATTCAGAATAGCGTATATGCAAATTATCAATAGCATTAACAAAAATATTACAAAAAAATCTTTAAAATTTGTGATAACTTGATGTAAAAATAAGCAGTTTTATGAAACTCATCAAAAAATTTCAAGAAAATATAATGATTAGTAACAGAGTTATGATTTTCGAAGCAATTTCATTCTGGAATTGCTAAACTATTTCAATCTCCTCCGGCCGCTGGGTTAAACTCCATTTAATGTCCTCTGGGCTTGAAGCATTAACCAAATCAGACTCTTGAGCTATTATCACCTAAACTTGACTTACATGATGTTACCTCGAAGTGAGGAGGAAAACCCGGTGCTGGCATCAGCCTACTCTGTCAGAAGAGCTAATTCTTCTCTCCAGCAGAGTTTGTGAGTAAGGTATGATAGCGTAAAATATATATTTTTTAAAATGTCATATTTTACATAAATCCTCAAAAAATTTAATTAAAAAATCCTATAAAAAGGTGCAAATTTATGAATTTTAAAACAATTTCATACTAGTACCACAATTTTAAAAAAAATCTCCTTCAATCTCACAAATATAATTTAATTAAATGTGACTCTTATTCAAAAAATTATGTGGCAGTAGTCCATTGTAATGTGTTTTTCCCTTCACCTTCCACAAAATGAATGGAAACTTTTGTCTAAAATTTGATTGTTTTTGTCTACTACCAATTAACAATCAGCCTTAAAAACCACTAGTTGTACCATTACTACACGTTATACAAGTTGAGCTGAAAAAATTTTCCTGTCCCAACAGCAAGAACAGGTATTTTGCAAATGTTTAGAAGTAGGGTAGAAAAAACTAATACACCTCCCAATGGATCACTTGGCCGAACACAGTTTGGTTAAACCTAAAAGTGGTTTGAACCATACTGAATGTTTTCATAATTATTATAGCATATTATAAAGGAATAAACACTGATATATATATGTCACACAATACAATATATACCATCCGCCCCAACCTGTATCTCAAAAGCCGTTCGTCGTAGAGATATGCGGTAAACTACGTTTTGTTTCTACAAGCTAGGAAGGCCCCTAGAAACTATTCTCATTTTCATAAAGTCCCGGGTTCCAATCCAGGAGACAATTTTATTTTCCCATAAGTTTACACAGGATTTTCAATTTTTCAGAGTGCATGGTTTTTTTCCTTCATTCATTAAAACATGTAAATATGGACTGATTTTCTTCGTTTTTGCTTTATTCGATGGCTAAAACACTATACTATCTTATTCTTGCAATGTTTACATGTTACACGGTCGAATCATTCTGAAATACGCAATTGTTTTCGAAATTTTACGGATATTTTGTACTCTTTCCGGATGTTGTCAAGGCGACCGTCATTGTTGACTCTGATTCAATTAATGCCAATTAAACCTTAAAATAGGTGAAAGAATAGCGTTATTCACTTCGCACTTTGTTTATGAATTGAAATTATTGCTGTAGCAATGTCAACATTTATACATCGCAACATAAATATTTACTGATAAATATTTAGTTAACTGCGTTTCTAACGATTCAATCAAAGCAGCTGAATCTTCCTGTCATCGTTTGAATGCAGGAATTTTATCTCTTTGTAAGTAGAACAATTATATTATACATCCATAATGTTTATTAACGCAAATAGGCTCAAGCATAAATTTTTAATTAAATGAGAATAAGGGCACATTATTTTAAACACATTACATGGTTATCTTCTCTTCATTGATATTCTACATAAACGGTTGCATTGATTGTTATATAAAAAAGAAAGGACATATATATATGAATAAAAAGAAAAACATAAAAGTTCACGATCAATTACTGTGTAAGGAAATGCATTTTTAGAGTTAAATGTGAATTATTGAGATCAACTTATTTTACATCATCATTTTTTATAAATTAATTGAAAATTCAGCTAGTTATAGTATATTGTGATAGTTACATCTTATTTCAACTGTTTAGTCTTTAGAGTTTTCAATTCACCTGAGGCAATTCTTTTCCAAAGGATGACTTAATTACATCCAAAGCATGGGGAAGCATGGAACATTCAGATACGGCAGATAAAGCCCGTCCACATACAGTTGGAGAAATGTCTCTAATACGTGCTACTAAACTCTCTATAATTATTGGTAAAAAATTTTCCAACTGTTTTCTGAAAAAAGATATTATCAGAAAAGGCATTTCAGAAAAAATCTTTACAAACACTGGTTATGAAGATATAATTAAAAATCGTTCTTATCGTAATAAGTACAGTTAATTCATATTATGAGAGCAAAAAGTTATATGAACCCAAAGTCCAAGTGGTTATTGACATCCTTCACCTATAGCAATGGTGAGCAACCTATGGCCCATGGATTGTATGTAGCCTCCAATAGTGTTTTATGCAGCCTACAAAGCTATGTTTAAAAAAGACCCATGAGATTTAACTAATTCATATCATATATGTTTAAATACAACAGTAAAACACTTGAGATTGAAAGTTTAACCCTAGAAACATAATTTAGACATTAATTTTACTGATATGATACTTCAAAATCTCAAATTAATGTTCAATTGAAAGTCTAATGCAGTCCAACGAGGAATTTGCAACCACCAATGCGGTCCACTACATAGAAAAGGTTGCCCAACATTGACCTATAGAAATATCAGCCCCAACTTTCAAATTATACACAAGTGAAAATATACAAAACAATTTACATTAGCTACAGTAAACACATGAAAAACACATGAAAACTATCATTCTAATTACACTAAAAATAAAACTGATACAATTTAGCAACAGGTCTAACCTAAAGTATATTCTTACACTTATAAAAGTATGTTGTTCGCATGATAAGTTGAAAGATCACAAAAGCAATTAGACACATGGTAAGAATTGGGGATAGAATAAATTGTTCTCAATGACAAAAATACTGAAAACTGTTTAATTTCCATAACCATATTCTGAAGTCTGAATGATATTTTAATCATTTGCAAATAATTCATAACTCTCTCAACTTTCAATATTTTTGGTTTATTTCTTTGTTATTTGACAAAACATTCTACTCAATTTTTTATTATTTTAAATTTTGTCTAAAAAACTCTTGATTTAATGATTTCCTTTTTATTAAACGAAATATTTTTATAATGTTATACAGTCAAGCATCACTAATTCATAATTCGTTAGACCAAAACCACCTGTAATCCGAAATGACTGATTCCCAACTACTTTCCTGACTGTCTTCCATGACATTGTGATGCTAGTCTATTCCAAACCTAGGCCGTGTATGTGAACATTATAAATATGTACAAACCCAAGGTGCACACGTATGCGGTACCACAGTATGTAGTGCATTTTTAAAGAAAATACAATTTAGTGTTAATCTAATTTACCCTAACCATGTCTTGTAAGAGATCAAATGAAAGTAATAATGCTAAATATTCATCTAATTGTAAGCAAAAGCATAAAACGCTATCAATTCGGGAATATGCGCAATTATTAAATAAACTTGACAAAGGTTCATCGGTGAGGCAGCTTTGTTCCATATACAATGTTGGAACAACAGTAAATTACATTAGGAATTATTATGTATATATTAACAATGTACACGTAATAGTTGCCGATACAGTAGTATGCAATTTTTTGTTATCCCTTTTTCATATTGTTTTGTTTTGTTTGTGGTTGTCATGCACAGAACATAATAAAAAGAATTAAGTATATTATTGATTTTAAATGCTGCCAATTCATATAACTTTTACTTGGAATATGTAGACATCTTATTTTCTATTATGCTATATTTTCAACAAACAGTTTTATTTATATGAAATATGTATCCGCTGGTACTCTTACCATATACCCCACCCCCAGAATACCCCATTGTTTTTATTCAAAATTATCTGTGGTCCAGAACAGCCCAAATCCCAAGCTTTTCGAATTAGCAATGCTTGACTGTACATGATATCTAATGTTATTCCAACTTCTCTTAACCCTTTGAGTGCCAAGACAAATGACAAAAAGACATTATTTATGTTTGAGATACCGGAATAATGTGCTAGTCGACAACAAATTAGCTTGAACTCTCTACAGGCCACTGAACATACAACATTCACCATCTATTGGCTATATATTAGAGTTTATGGCAAAAACTAGGAGTCATTATAACCAATGCTGGAAATTTTAGCAGATTTTTTGATCAGGACAAGTTTGACACACTAAGGGTTAAAACAACTGTAAAAATAAACATTTGTATTACTAAGTCAAAAAATTCAACTATACAATGCAAACAGTAACAGGGGTATTTAAAGTTTATACAAATGAGAACAACACTCCAAAAAATCACAAAGCAAGTACTGGATTAAACTATTTATGCCACAAAAAAATGAAAACTGACATTATAGTTTTAACATATAGAATCCTCAATTTATGAATGCCCGATTTATGAATTTTTGCTATAACCCATACAGCCAATTAAGGAACACTTTTCCATTCCTCCAGTTTCATTCAAATAAAAATTGTTCAAAACCATGATCAAAATCAAAATCGAAATGTAAACCACCAAATGACATAATGTCATCAACGGGTTCAATTTTTTTGTAATATTACAAGATAGAATGAGTTGGCTATGGCAAATGAAATTTCTCGTTATTGAGGAGTTGTTTTTTTGCATTGAAAACAAATTTTCCAGCAAATTCAGAATGTAATTGAATTTTCATAGTAACCAAAATGAACTCCTTTCTTTTGTCTATATAACTGTATCTTGATACTAACTAATTTTAAAATGCAATTTTATAATGCCCAAAACTGATTCCAATGCTTTTCTTATGGAGGCCAGTGGGATCAAATAACCCTAACAAAAAGAAAAGTATTTGATATTTCTGGTCAAAATTAGCATCATCAAAGAATACAAGCTTTTGGCTTTTTGACAGTGCATAGATGAAAACAATAGTCCAAACACCGGCCAAAATGTAAGCTTCCCAAAAGGCTACACCAACCTATGAAAAAAGTTTGGGAACAAAACACTACAGTAATATAGATGAAACATTTGCATTAGAGTTCCAATTATCCAAGGTCAATGGGACAGCACTGACCACAGCTAACCAAAAACTCGGATAATATGGAACATTGTCCATACCAGGAAAATACGTGACAACTTTCATGCGGCATATCATTAACGAAAGTCACCACATATTTTCCCAATATCTACATTCAATATGTAGGTCTATCTAATCTAATACTACTAATTTCCTTTGTGATTGATTTAACAATTTTGTTAACATTTCGTTCCATAGAAACAAACAAAATAAAGTTTACATTTAAATATTAAATATTGTTCTATTCTAATGGTAAATTAATTTCCTGAAAGTTTACATTTAACCCATTAACCTAATACTACTAATTTCCTTTGTGAATGATTGACTGATTTAAGAATTTTGTTAACATTTTGTTCCATAGAAACAAACAAAATAAAGTTTACATTTAAATATTGTTGTATTCTAATACTAAATTAATTTCGCAATGTCCATTGGGTATGCCACATCATCTTTGTCTCAAAGTTGGAGCATTCATCATGTTACTTAGGAATTTAGATCCAAAAAAAATGACTTCTTAATGGCACGCGATTGGCTGTAAAAAAATTGAAAAATAACTTGATCAACGCAGAAATTATTACGGGAAGTAACGAAGGAGAATGAGTGTTTATTCCATGCATTAATTTGATAGCAAGTGACAGTAGTTTACCCTTCACTATGCGAAGATGCCAATTTCCAGTCATTTTGGCTTTTGCAATGACAATTAATAAAGTTCAGGGCCAAACATTTGATCATGTTGGTGTTTACTTGCCTGAGTCTGTATTTGAACATGGCCAACTCTACGTGGCCCTCACAAGAGCAGGAAATTATAAAACCGTGAAAGTCTTTCTACAAGACACCAATTATCAAGGAAAGATTTTGATTAATGAAAAAAACATTCACCAAGAATGTGGTGATTAAAGGGTCGTTAATGTGATTTTTTCATCCGATCAAGATGAATTGTCTTCCCGTCATTTTTTATAGGTTTCCACTAGTATACTGTATATAACAATATATACCTTAGTTTTACTATATGTTGAAATAAATAAAAGTACAAATAGATAACTCTGAAATAAATTGGATTTATTATCAAAATACCCTAATCTTTAAGTTTCACCACTTTGATACAATTGTATGAAATATGATACTTTTCAGTTCAAAATGATACTTCTTATATGCCTCAGATAATACAGAGCCTCAGATAATCAAAACTCCGATAATCAGAACTCTACTGTATTCCCTAATAGATAAGAGTGTAAACTTTCATGAACTTAAAAACTAAGCTTTTGAGTAATATAAATTACCTTAATATTTTCACTAAATTTGTTGAAACTATCATGCAAGACATATAATCCATAAAATAATCATAAAACTATGGTATGAAAGTAAAGGTATCGCTCTTGAAGGACAATAAACATATGAGTGAAAACAAAAGAATAGATGAATTGTAAAAAAATTTCAATGGGCTTCAGAGTAATGGGAGAAATGACAGAGGCCTTACATTTCTTTGGACTTCAGCAGCATGAGGCCCAAAATCTCCACACTCATCAGACGGTGATTATTTTTTTCTGAACGAGATAATTTAATGACCCAATTGAGGATAGGAAGAATATCATGCATATCTCCAATTATCTCCAATATTGTGCCTGCCACCAAACGACGAACCTCTGTAGACATGCGTACAGCAGCTCCACAGAGATGCCGCACAAGAGTTAACACTGTGTCTTCATAATGACAAGCTTGTTTTGCAACTGGAAGTAAACACTTCCTGACAAAGCGCTGCACATTTTGTCTCATGGCTGTGCGCTCTCTGGTGCTTCCTTCAGATCCTCCCCATGCTAAACTTGGCAATAGGTGGTCAAGAACCAACTCCACACATGGTGCAGTGTTATCTTGTAGCCTTCCACTGGCTAAAAGCTGTAGTGCTACATAGGCATTGTATGTTAAGGAATGTAACAAATCTTCAAGTGTTCTGCAATACAGAAATACATATTAGATAATACCATGGAGACATTTACACAAAAAATCATTTTTCGTCATAGTAGATGCAAAAAAATTCTTAAATGTATGTGGATTTAGATTTATTAAATGTCAGTTTTTTAAGATCAATATCCGCACATTAAAATTTTACATAACCTATACATAAACCTTAAATAATTCCTTAACACTTTATATCTATATTATATTACACAAGGTGAGGCGACTCTCTGTGTACATAGTTGGCACGGTTCATAAAACAATATTTTCAAAGCAGTTAGTAAATAAACTATCGAGTACATTCCTTTAAAAAATATCTATACTTATTCTGCATTGAACTTAAACAGCCCATTAAAAATGTTTAGTATGTTAATAGATAATTAAGGGAATTCTAGGAGCCATAAATGGTACTCAACAACTTTATGGTCACTATGATTAACCATGCACTGAATTCAAGCCAATAGGCAAGCTAAGCAGGTTATTTATGATTATTATTTTTTGAACTCCTGTTTATTTCATAATGATGCCTACTTGGAATAAAAAAACTAGTCTAGAAAGATTGTAATGGTTTATACAATTGTTTTTATGCAGCATTCAATTTTAAATATAATACCTATTTAAGAAACTATAATTTACAAACTACCAATTTGATAAGTGGTACATAAATATATTAAACAAAACTGTTATGTTCAAATGAAGGCTGTTTTAAATTGATTTAGATCAATCCTATAAAGTAAAGCAGAGTTTAAAAAATAAATTATGTAAACTGCTGAAGGTGTAAGGAAATGAATCAATAATAAAGCAAATTCCACAATTTACAAATGTATAATAATGATACTAATCATGGTAGTAGTAATTAGGTTTTTAGGTGCGTCAACAGCTAAGGCCATTTTGTACCGTCAAATTCTGTTAGAGAAAATCAACATACATCACAACATCCATGCCCGAAGCGGGATTCGAAACCGCGACCTTTGGGTTTGAAGGCAGGCGCACTGCCTACCAGTCTAACCCGGCCGGCGATACTAATAATATATTTTACATAATCCAGATATGTTAGCCGCTTCAAGGTGCTCAATAAACCACTTACTTGTGACCAGATGGATTAAGTGCAGAATTTCCCAAGTTGCTAAAATTAAGCTGACGAACTTTCACATCGACTGATGTTAAAGAAACCACTGCCTGAACAGTCATTTCAAATGAATCGGGTTTATCACTTAAGGAGAAAGATTTAATAAGTGATAAAAGATCCCTAAGGGCACAGTTTAATCCTTCCGCTAACATATATTTTTGTCCATAAAACAAACTGTTGTTCTCTTCATCACCCAAAACGTCATCATCCTGGTTCTTTCTTTTACTAGTTTTATCTCGCAGTAACGCAGATAACTTGAAGGATTCGAGCGCAGTTTCAAATAATAACTTCCTGAATACCTTGAAAGCTGAGCTTCCAGGTATTGAAAGTAAAACAAAATACAAACTGGCAGAATTTAAAAAAACCAGCCTACCGCTATTGTCTTCCTTCTCTTTACTTCCTTGCTTCATAAAGTAATAAAGAATCGCTAACAATGCCCTCACGTGAGGCCCTAAGGTATCCCAGATTTTAAATGAATTATTTTTATCCAAAGAACTGACAGCAATTATACTGGTGAATTCTACCTTGAAGTCTTGCAAAATTTGTTCGAATTCTTCAGAACTCATATATTCCATCGTAAGATCTTCCACTTCCATGAATTCATTATCCCAAATAGCGTCAACCCAACCTATATCTAAGGTGTCCAACTTAAGAGAAGATATTAATTCCTTCAATTCCATTTCGCATTACAAAAAACGTTGAATAGTACACCGTATTTACCTCTACAGACCACTAGAATATATCGATGACTTGAACGTGTGAATACAATCGACTAGTCGATTGTTCGGTAGATATCGACTACTTGATTGTTTTTTCGATCAATCGGTTATGGAAAACATACCAGAGCGTTAGAATTATTTCTCTTCCTTAAAAAAATTAAAATACTCACCTAATACTATTTTTGAGTTTTATGCATGATTTCATACGTCATTTTTGTTCATAATGTTACGATTTATCACAGAAACTTTGTCGTGCTCGTTATATGCATCCAGCACAAGAATAAATTACAATGTATATTATACTTGTAGACGGTGCTTGCATTCGGCAAGCATTATCAAAATTTGTAATTTTTACAATTTCCTATTTTTCCCACCGGTGTTCTCCAAAAACATAAAACCGTGCCAAATTTCAAGCTCATCTGAAACTGTCTAATAATTTTTATCCTCGTATGAAGCAATAATGGGGTAGAAAAACCCAAAAAATTGAAATTTTTAGAATTTCGGAGTTTTTCCTCGGTTGTGGTAAAAAACCTAAAATGGTGGCAAATTTCAAGACTTTATGTTAACTGGAACGGTCTCATAATTATTATACGCGTATGGGGCAAAATAGCACCTAAAATTTGGAATTTTTACAATTTTGGATTACTTTCATCGGTTGTGACCAAAAATCTATAAAGTTGCCAATTTTCAAATCTCTGGCTCATCTGGAAACGCCTAATAATTTAAACCCTCGTATGGGACAATACTGAGGCAAAACAGCTCTTTAAAAATTGAAAATTTTCAAAATTATTTCCTGTCAAGATTCGAACTAGGGACTTAAACTATCGGAAAGATTAGAAATTGCAGTTTTTATTTTAGAAGACAAATCATATCTGAGTAGAATTAGCGTAAATTTATGATTTTTTATCGGAAAGAAGCGGTAATTTTTCTGGGTCTCAACCATGGCCGGCGCCAGGATTTTGTCCAAGGGGCGTCAGCCAGAAAATATGTTTACAAAATTGTCCTTAATTTTCACGACTTTGCCTATTTTGTCGAGGAAGTTGTTAAACGCTTTTTTACTCAGGATAGAAGGATAAATATTTTTTATTTTTTGGCATTAATATTTGGCATATTTCCTTCTTATTTCAATTTTGAGTTTTTTCTCCAAAACTCCAGGGGGTGGGGCTGCTTTATCTACTGACCTTTTGCTGATATAGAAACGGCGAATTGCAATATATTTTTCAGCAATAGCATCTTTCATTGTATTTAGTTTCATCTCAATGTTACTTACACATGAAATGATACGTGCGTGTTCTGCTTAGCACTCTTTCTTGAAGTTCGATTGCTACATCCAAAAGCAGCACAAAAACTCATCTTTAATAAAGAATATAATGAAAAAAAAACAAAATTGATGGATAAATAACCGCAGAAACCAAGCTAAACAGCACAGGAACCACTAGTACTTGGCGTGTAGTATGGCGGCTGAAACAAACGCATGTGCATACAGATGGCCTCACTTTCCAATCACTTCACCGACTCCATTTACCTATAACCTCCTTGGTCTGGCTTGCCCCCATGGACTCGCAACAATCGGCTGCCATGACAACGAGCTCACTGCTTTTATGTGGATAATGTAAGCTTTTAATGGGAACCAGAGGCTTATATTATAATGCTATTAATATTAAACTACGACCAATGAAAGAAATCTGATATTGATATGATCCCCATTTTTTGGGGCTGTTTTGCCTCATTATTGCCCCATATGAGGACAAAAATACGAGGCAGTTCCATGTAACCTACAGACTTGAAATTTGGCACTATTAGAGGTTTTCGTTTACAACCGATGGATAAAATCCGATATTTATTTATTTATTTAATAGGTTCGCATACAGCGTTGGCGCCAATTTAAAGGGAACACAATAACAGTAAATGAAATAAAATTAGGTAAAAAAGAAAAACAGAAATAGTTGGACAATTGACAAAGCAAACAAAAAACACTTTACATAGGCTAACAGAAACATTGACCAGAGAAATATTGATTCATCTATTTAAACAAATATGCCATAGCTTCTTTTAGGAAAGATTCGTAAGATAAAATTATTAATTCTAATTTTTCAAGGCTATCTTGCCCATTTTTTGCCCCGTACGAGGAAAAAAATTATGAGGAACTTTCAGATGAGCTAGAGACTTGAAAGACTATAGGTTTTTAGTCGCAATCTATGAAGAAATTACGATATTATAAATCTTCCAACTTTTAGGGCTGTTTTCCCCCATTTTTGCCCCATACAAGGTTAAAAATTATAAAGCATTACGAGATGAGCTAGAGACTTGAAATTTGGCATCTTGATAGATTTTTTGTCATAACCGATGGAAATAATCCGAAATTGTAAAAATTCTAATTTTAAAGGCTATTTTGCCCCATTATTACCCCATACGAGGATAAGAATTAAGAGTCCGTTCCAGATGATTTAGAGTCTTGCAAATTGGGTTTTTTATCAAAACCGAGGAAAAACTCCGAAATTACAAAAATTAAAATTTTTTGGGGCTGTTTACCCCATCATTGCCCCAAACAATGATAAAAATTATAAGGCACTTTCAGATGAGCTTAAAATTTGGTACGGTTATATGTTTTTGGATAAAACCGATGAAAACATTACGAAATTGCACAAATTTTAAATTTTAAAAATGCTAGTATATCATCACCAAAATCACATCACAACCCATAATAATAATATTCAATTGCCTAAATAAGGGTCTGCAACTATCCTTTCTTTCAGCTTGGCACATGTACAAAGCAGTATTTCCTTTCCGATTCATATAATAGTTAAAAACAAATATATTTCCTAGCAGTGTAAATAGAAGTCTTTAGCAAAAGAAATTCTATTATATGATTATACGGCTTGAAAGCTTGCGGAATGCTTCGTAGCCCGAATAGAATCCTGCACGGGCCGGGTCCTATGGAATTAATGAAAAATTACGCGAGTCACACTGGTCCTCCGTAATATTTCGCTGGCCGGGACTACATTTCTTCGACATCGTGCAGGACGGGACTGGTCCGAATTTGTACGGGCCGGACCTAGAAAATCATGCCCGTGCAGAGCTCTAATTCCAACTACATATATTAGCTACCAAAAAGAATACTCCTGAAGAATTAAAAACTAATTTCCCCTATAGTTAAAAATAAACATTTTTCCTAGCAGTCTAAATGGAAGGAGAAAAAGATATTGTCAGCGACCGTGATGAATGATTCCGAATAAATGACAATGAACGGTAGACAACGGACTATGTTTATTCCGGTGATGCGTAAAAACATTCTTACTTTACAATGAAAACCTATACTGGCCGAAACTTACTTGCCACAATTGCAGCAGCAGGCATCTAGTATGTTATATTAAAATACGGGACATGTGGTTGCCCTAATTGTATCTGAAGTCATTATATCTATTTTCATAAAAAAATACGGGACAAAGTATGTCCCTCAAGGAGGTTATAGGTAACCTCCTTGGTTGCACTCCCCCTGGCCATGATCGTCATTATCAGTCATATTTCCTCAGCCCTACGGAGTTCCCAGAGTTGCCGTTCTCAAGTTATTGACTCTGATATCAGGGGGGCGTGTTGGGAGATCCAATCAGTGGTTAAACTCTGGTGCGAAAATTATGTACTGCTGAAAGCATAGACCTCCCCGCAATTTTTTAAATAACGTCAATAGTTACAATTTTGTTTCGCCTTTTTAGGGCATTTACAAACAAAATTTTATTATATTTAAAAGTGCTCACGAGTTATGGAAACTTGCATTTCAGCTCTCTATATACAGCTGTCCTATATTTATTTTTCAGATTCTCACCATCAATTGTCCCGCTGACGATTCTTGACACAGCTGGCACTGATGAGACTGATATCGTCACACTCTCCTGATGCTTTTAAACATCGGAATTACCACTCACATAGATATCACATCGTTATCTCCTCTTCGTAACTAATCTAAATAAACGGTTATATTGATTGTTATATATTTAAAAAAAGAAAGGAAAATGCTAATAACTAGATAAAGAATCGAGATAGAAACTCAAAATTTAACAAGAATGCTCGACTCATTTAGGCCGGGTTCACACGATGCGAGTTCACGCACGAGAAATGACTAGTGCGAGCTCTCGAATGGGCACTCGAACCGTCTGAACACTTCACGTGCGTGCACGCACCAGTCCACGCACGCGCTCGAATCACTTTTAAACCTGCTTAAAAATTTTCAATGCTAGTTGAGACCTCGCACGAGACGTCACCCAGTGGGACCAAATACCAGTAAACGTGGACAAAACCGAAATCCAGTCCCCAGTGCTGTAGTTCAAGTTCCAACAGACGGTTATGAAGAAATTTATTCTGTACAAACATTTCTGCGATGTTTTAGCAAAGGTGCAATGAGCGTGTATTGCTGGTTGCCGTAATCTGTAGGGAGTATTTGCACATCCATGCACTAATCTTATGAGAGGGTGGCTGTAGGTGGTTGTCCGAGATGGAAGTAATAATATTTTTTCTTTATTGCCGTAGTGTTATTACAAAAATTTAGAGTTTGAAAATTACAATGAATGAGAAATTCTTCTTATTAAATGTAATATTCAAACAAAGCGTGATAAATAAATGAGAACACATTTTTCATTAGACATCATTTTCGTCATCTGATTCATTTTCGATTTCTACATCTGTGAGGAGAGCCAGCATCTCTGCACTAACAATAAGACTACCACTCTTCTTTGGCGGTAGCGGCCTCAAAGAGGAAATAATTGGAACAGAAGATGTTAAAAAATATTCAACAAATCCTCATTGTTTGCTATCCTTGATGTTTGTCGGCATTTTTTCTATATGGCGGGCCGCATTCGTTGTTGTGAATGCTTCGGAGGGCCGCATTGAAAATCACGAGAACTTCGGCGGGCCAGCTGGGCGTTTAATTCAGAAGTTACCTAGAGATTCTGTGGTCTCATATTAGTGAAAATCGAATCATTCAGAAATACGCTTTCTTTTTCGAAATTTTACGGATTTTTCGTACTCTTTCCGGACGTTGCGAAGGCGCCCGTCATTGTTGCCTCCGATTCAATTAAACCTTCGAATTTAGCTGCATGAAAATTCTCATTTAATTACCTTTGGATGAACTTGGCATTTCATTAGATGCAGCTGCAGCAGCCGTTGCAGTGGGGATAGAAATAGTAATTGATTGGTCAAGCCAGTTATTGTTTTTATGAAAGAACCTGTCCTCCTTACGACAACTTTCTTCCCACCTCTTTCTGACAGTAGCATACTGCTTGCGAGTCTCCGATTTCATTGCCTTCCAGTCAGCTTCTGTTATATCTACTTCTAAGGCGCCCTTGATGTGAAGATCCACGTGCTCGTACCTCACATCCCAGCTATCAGGAGACTTTTCCATCAAAAGTCTGAAGAGTTCTCGACGTTTAATAGTGAATGACATGTTGTTTTGTGAATGTTCTGAGGACATCTGAAAACACTTATGGGGCAAGACGATTCCAAAACTGATCTCAGTTCATAACATAAAGTATTAGAATTCCCACTTTCGCCGCGTTTCGCGATCCACTTTCTCACCCAACACCTACTTTTACGTTTTCTTTTAATTCTTGATATCAATTCCTCAGCTATTATTGCACAAACCACGTTGACACCTTCACTTACCGGATCCATTTTGGGAACTGAAATCATTCGAGTCCGTTGCATCGTGTGAACACTACCACGCACGCTCCATTCGAGTTCGCCTACTTGTGCCATAGCACGCACTCCTCAACTCGTGCGTGAATTTGCATCGTGTGAACCCGGCCTTATTGTAAGGTGGAGACGAAAAAAATTTCGGAAAAAGTCCTGGATACGACTCCAAGGCAGGCATTTCTATTTTCCTTAAGGTAGGAGGGAGGGAGAGTGAGAGAGAGAGGGACAGAAAAAGGGTGAGAAAGCGAGAAGGAGAGAAGCAATTATTTTTTTATTAAAGAGAAGTAGCCGCGCGAAGCGTGGCACGGGGTTCGACACCGAAGGCGTCAGGGGTAGAGCCGCTAGCACCAAATTAATTTCCCACCATTGAAGAGTTATTGTAATAGGTAAGTACATCTATTACGGCAAGTTCGATACCTACCTAGGTACATCTAGGTTTCCAAAAATTACCCACTGAGATAATAGCATAATTTGAACGATTCAACAGTAAAATGTTCGCTAAAAACACGCATTTTTCGGTAAAGCTTTACAAATTCTTGTCATAATGAGCCATGTTTTCTTTATTTCAGCATCTTTAGGGAGGAAATGCAGTGAAATGACTTCTCCTGTATAATTAGAACATTGTGGCACGTTACAAATCTTTTTCTATGGCGAAGCACATTTGAACAAAACGTGGTACTTGTGGGTTATCTCGGACCACTTTTCAAATATCGTCTATAATTTAGAAAAAATGTTTTTGTTGATGTTGTTATGTTGAAAATATCTAGCTTGATTTGCGCCGCACATGGAGAGGGCATTGGCGAGCCTTCGGCTCGCTTTGTTTTTATTTTAGTTGCCGTCTCCGGACGCTACCGCGCCCTTCGCCTCGCTGCAACCAAACTATACCTCCCCGTTGTCCGGTGATCGGGTTTGTAAAAGTCGCGACAGGCCGATCAGTCATGGGTTAGCAAGCTTTAGGGTACTTTTGTATTATTACGGAGCAACAGTCAAGCAAGATATTTTCGCACCTTAGTCACCAATTTCCCTTCACAATTCAATAAAGAGTAGCGAAAAACGCAGTGTCGCGTGGTCCGGGATAACCGACAAGTACCAAACATGTTTATTTAAGGAATAATATCGAGCTAAGTTATCCAACCCAACGCAAAACTCGGACAAATACGATCACAATAAAGGCAACGTGCTATACAAAAAACATACCTAGCAGACAGCTCTAGCCCTACTTTCACCGCCATGACACATGGTGATAGTGCTGCCATCATCGGTACTTGTATCCTTCCTCCCAGCCCTTGGCAACATAAGGGTTTTTATAGGTTTAAGTTACGCTTGGCTGCATTGCTAGATGTCACTGGAAGCGCTTCAAAATGAAAGTGGAGGAGGGGATGGGTCTCGTGGTTAAAGCCGTTAACAGTCGATGTCTGATCGTGGCAATCATGGCGGAACATGGTGCGATGTTGAGAGGTAGAAAGAATGTGTGCGCCGTTAATGGCTGTGATGGGCCAACAAAATTTTTTAATTTCCCGAGAACTGAAAAAGTGTAAGTTAATTTATAGTAATGAATATTTTACCTGTGAATGCTGAAGTGTTTCTGCAAGTTGTGTAGTTTATGAGGACATAGCTACATCGGTTGTTTTCCGAGCGAATATCTTCATTTATAAGTGAAATTTAGAATTTTATTTATTCACACCACTTTGAGGAATTACGTTTAACTAAATGAAGGGATTTGTAAGGCGAACATATATGTGTCATTGGTCTCTGCATTGATTGAATATGTATTGGTGGTTTGTTCGAAATATACATAAGTTTCGTCAATTAAATCGAGTGGAAAAGTTACTGCATAAATTATTACGTTCTGTAAATTATAAATTTCATGGTTTCAGCTTCATTGTGAATTATTGTATGCTCTTGGAGATTCGTTCCTTACTCTTTAGGACGTAGGAATGACATCATTTGTTTCGTATTTATTTTAAAATAATTATGTCGATTCTTCTAGTCTTTTTGCACTTAATATTAACCCCTCGAACTGTGAGAAACTATCTTTAATTTTACCCTCCGTCGGGCGCAATATATCTGTGAGATATGGAGGGTGCAACATTGTTCATCTCTCAGCAGGGGCAGGCGACGTCTGTCTCCTCATGAGTTATTATTATTTGAATGTGATCATTTATTAGCCTCAAAAGAAACAAAAAGTAATAATTATCTGTGAGATACATTGCGCCCGATCGTGTTCCAGCAGCTATTGCGCCCGACGGAGGGTTAATAGAAACTTTCACAGCATATGATAGAATACAAGGGGCAGGTAATATGTATATTGACATTTGCAACATCCTTATATGAGATAACAAGAAACAACATTCCATGTACAAACAAATGTGATATGTTTCAATGCATTAATTTAACTCCAAATATGACAGCAGTTCCTAAAATGCATTTATTCCTGCTAATTGTCATACTGTTTAATTAGCATTTATAATTTCCACTGGGAAATATTTTTGTATTTTTATTCCTTCCTTCCTTTTATGTGCTTTTTGTTGGGTAAACTAACTTAATTCAGATATTGTGCAACCTTTTATATTGCTGTATGTACACATATTTTCACTTCTTGTGATTTAAAATTATCTAATATCAATGCCCTTATTAGCTTTGGGAACAAGTATTACGTCATGCCTCTTAGAGTTCATATTTCCATGGTTCTGATGTGTTGTATGTACTGCTTTGTGCATATATGTTCATTTTTTATACACTTTGGTTATCTTGGTATGATATTATGAACTTGTGTATATGTCATGTGAAGGATGTCACTGTTTATATGCTTGTATGAACTAACACATTTGAGATGTTGCAGTATGTACATACTTTTACACTTCTTGTGATTTCAAATTATCTGTCTAATATCAATGCTCTCATTAGCTTTGAGAGAAGGTATGATTCTATATGCATTTTGTGGCATGAACTGACAATTCAGATAATGTGCGACCTTTTATGTTTTAGTATCTATCTATCTATAGTTCACCCTGCAAGCCACCGCAATGGTGTGTGGCAGGGGGTGCAATAGCACCAAGGTAAAGCGCATAATAATGTATAGTATCATTCTACGTCGGCTGATTTCCTTTCGTAACTTCTGTTCTGCTCAGCTATCGTTCTAGGGAAAAACGAGCCTTTATACCTCTCAGTCCTACAGGCTATCTCTCTTATTTTACGAGGATGGTCCGTTCTACCAATATAAGTTGGCGCTCTTATTATTTCTTAGACATCGCTGGAGAATATATGCGTTCTAAATCTTTCGAGAATGTTTAACCTAGAGCGTGATCGGCGCTCAGCTAGTGATTCCCATCCTAAGTCCTGTATCAAGGCTGTAACACTATTGTTTCTATCGTAACAATTTTTGACGAATCTAGCGGCTTTTCGCTGCACTCTTTCTAACTCTGAGATTGATCCTTTCACGTACGGATCCCATATGCTCGACGCGTACTCTAATAGCGGTCTTACTAACGAGAAGTAACATGTCTCTTTGACTTTTTCCTCACTTTTACCTACTATGCGTTTGATGAATCCTAGTTTCTGTTTAGCCTTCCCGCATATATTTCGTATGTGCATATCCCACGAGAGGTTGCTTGTTAAAGTAACGCCTAAGTATTTGACGGAATCGGCTAGTTTTAGCTGGACGCCTTCAACAGTGTAATTCGTCGTGTCAATGTTTTTGTTTCCCCAGAATCTCATAAAGGAACACTTTCCTAAGTTCAATTCTAACTGCCACTCTTTACACCACTCGAGAATTGCATTTAAGTCGTCAGAAAGTAATAATTGATCATTAGGACTGTTAATCTCTCTGTAAACTACTGTATCATCCGCGAATAACTTGATTTTACTTTTAATAACCTTATCTAAGTCGTTTATGTATAAAAGGAATAGTAGGGGGCCGATTACACTTCCCTGTGGAACGCCTGAGGCTACGCTGATTGAATCTGATTTAAATCCATCTATAACTACTATTTGTTCACGCTCATTAAGAAAGTCCCTGATCCACTCGATTATCTTTCGATTTATTCCACAGTCATTTAATTTCTTCACTAACTTACTGTGCGGGACTTTATCGAAAGCCTTCTTGAAGTCGAGGAAAACAGCATCTAACTGAGTCTTACGGTCTCCTGATCTTAGTATATCGTGAACGAACAGAGCAAGCTGTGTTTCACAAGATCTCGTCTTCCTGAAGCCATGCTGATATTTACTTAGCAAGTTCTGACTATCTAAGAAGTCCATCACGGAGCTAGCGATAATGTGCTCGAGAACCTTGCAAGATAGGGAGGTAAGCGAAATTGGCCTATAATTTTCTCTGTCGTCTTTTTTCCCACCTTTGTGTAACGGCGTTATAAAGGCTAATTTCCATTCCTTAGGTACAACGCCATGACTAAGTGACTTATTGAAAACTATTTCGAGATAAGGTGCTATTTCCAGTGCTAACTCTTTGAATACTCTAGCTGGTATACATGCATACGTATCTGCATACATCTTTCTTGTTAATTCATTGTTCATTATGTTCATATACATAAATTTTATGTCTGTTCAATTTCATATTTTCATGGTTTACAGTATTGACTATGCTACTTAGTATATGTTAAAAATTTTTATACTTAGTCTCACTTTTTCTGTTTGTGTAATACCAGTTGATTCATTTCCACATTTTTATTTACTTTTCCATGTGTTATCTCTGTTGAATTGCTAATGTTGGAATTGAGATTTGGCAACTGTTTGTTTTCATCTGGTGCTACTTTGTAATGTAACTGTGCCTTCTTTCTAAGTGAATATCGGCAAATAATATGTCATGTTTGCAAAAACCTTTTCGCAATCTCTGCTGAAATGCTACGGTTATAACTGTTTTTACTTAAAAATACGGCATTTACTTGTTATGTGTACATCTAACGGAGCTTAAATAAATATCAATATCGTACAATAATTTTGTTTATTTTAAATTTCATATTTAAAATTTTGCGATCATTTATATTAAGCATTTTACGAGGAATGAAAAAAAAGATTTTAAACGCGCGCGCTTGGTGCGACGGTGGTGCCGTCTATGAGTGCAGCCAGTCGTAACCTGAACCTTTTTCCCGGACTAGTAAGTTGGACAGGCATACTTCCTCCCTTCCGCAAAACTATTTTTGATATCAGGGAAAGTAAGTTATGATAAATTTCTATTTATTGTTTATCTTTTTAGTGCATATCAAAGTTTGTTTCATTTTATTTTAATAAAACTTAATTCGCGCGTACGCATTCTTGAGTTGCGATTACGCTATATAGTCCTACTTAAATTAATTACTTTTCTAAAGGAATTGCCGCGATTGCTCTGCCATCTTTTAATTTCAGAAAACAACATTCTAAGAATATGGAGCCGTTTTGTATAACGTGAAATGGAAGTTTGAACCAAGGATTGATGTATTTAATTGTTAACTGTTTTTCGAGATTGAAAAGATTCTAATTTCTTTTTAGGCACTCAAAAGGTGAGAAAGTTATATATTGTGGATTAATTTATAGTATACGTAGAATGTGTCAAAGTCACGTATTGTTAAGAGCATTTGGTCGTACAATAAAACTTGCGAGAGGGATCGGTATATTTTTCCGACGTTAGCAGGTTTTCCTTCTTAGACAGGTTAAAAGAAATGAACACGGATTTGTATAATTTATAGATTTTAAGTAGAATGTGGATGTTTTCGTAGGTCTCAAGAGAAGGAAAAGCATATAACACCGAAATAGCATTTCATACCAATAATAAATGAGAAATCAAACGAAAGTGCATGCATAGACAGAAGTAAATTTATTGGAAGTTAATAATTTTCTCTTGAAAATGCCGTAATCTTTTAGAATAGAAAAAATAAAAGTTATACATTTACAAAAATACACATAGAAGTTACTTAAAAGCCAAAAATGAACATTAAAAATACAAAGTATCGTAAAAACTTATTCGAAGAAACTGTCCAATTTCAGTTGTTTTGTTTTTCTCTGGGATTTCCTTAAACAAAAAATCCTAACCTTACAATCTTATCATAAAACTTATTTTCACCCTTCATTTTAGCATAGTGTTTTAAAGCATTAATATAATCTAAAACTTGTGATGTTGTTGGCACTTCAAGTTCTTCATAATTTCCTCACTCTGTTCATCGTCTGAATTGTGAACAGTGTCATTTCTCTGAGATTCTACCACAATCTGTAAGTCAAGTTCATCAATTTCTGTGACAAACTTTCATCAATATTTACAGAACTTTTTGAATTCACATCACTACCCTCATCTTCATACATCTCATCATTCAAATTTAGAATTTCAGAATAATCATTATTACGAACAACTTTATCACATTGAATGGCATCATCAAAAATAAAGCCACAGTTTCTAAAACACTTTCTTACGCATGCTTCCTCTACACATTTCACTGAACGACTGAGAAATATGGTTGCATCTAACACATCAATCTTGACTGTCAAGTTTGAAAGAAAATTTTGAAATGGTGCAAGGAGAGAGTTGAATGATCACAGCACACAATTGAAAACCAAAACACACTTCGGGTTTCAAAAAAATTCATGGAAAATCGCAACCATGGTGATTTCTCAAAGACACCAATGCAAACACTTTGGACATCAACCAGAGACTGAGTTCAATCTACATAAATTTCTCTGATTCCAGGTTTTCTCACCAAAGATGCATTGGCACTAGCAGTTCGGTTTTTCTCAGGGATCTCCATGCCCAAGATTTCACTGCACCATGGAAATCAGGGATAATAAACTAATCCTTTCATGCCGATAATAACAGAAGTGGAAATCGCTGCTGATTGGAAAGCATGATGACTGATTCCCATTTCACAGCGACACCCTGTGTGTATCTCGGAAGAAATAAAATGTGTATGAGTCTTCTCCCCCAGCCTCATTTTTACATTTTCTATGTGCAGTTTTATAGAGATACAAAAGCATTGAAGATTTTCTGAGTTTTAAGATGGCAGTAGATAAGAAAGGACACAATTTAGAGGGGTGGTCAGTTACACTTCGCTCCCTCCTGCTGAAACCCATTATCCCTGTTTTTCCCAAACTTACCAGATGGGACAAAGGGCCTTTAAAACAAGTGTACAACCACACGCGGTGTGGAGAATGGTAAACAAACCAAGGCTCCAACCAGAAGACCTGAAAACTTGTCTTTAAGGAAGAGATTTTTCTTTCCACCTTTCACAGGTTCAAGTTGTACTGATTAACACAAAAATTACAAGAGAAAATGCTTTCCTTCCACGTCTTGCAAGTTCCGCCTTACAGAGGGTCATTCCTATGAAAAATGGTTCTTATTCATTCACTGGTGAGATAAATGCTAAATAAAACAGTATATTAAAACAGTTCAACAAAATTTACTTTATATCTTTAGAAAAATTGCTGTACTCAAATGAGGACGTGAGGCAGATACAAGGTCTTTTTCATAACAATCCTTTTCTATACATAATGTTTTTTACATTTTTTACAGAACTATCTAGCCTTCATGTGATTTACACAACATTTTAACTGTTTTTCAAGTTTTCAGGAAAATGATAGCTCCTTATTATGTTGCTACAAAAATCTAGTTGGTTTATTTTATCCTTTGCGGCCATTTGATGCAATTTCCATGCATTAGTGACTGTCATGTCTATCATATATGTAAATAGAACCCACCACCACTTTTTACTTTCTCCATATACGTAGTATAGAGAAAGTATTGTATTCATGAAAAAAATCGAATTTGAGATTTAAATGGAAATACACGTTTTGAGGTCCCTAGAAAACGTTTTGACTATTTTCTTGATGTTGTCTGTGTGTATGTGATAGGAATTTTTCGAAAAACTGATAGTTGATTAGATATTTTGATCCCTAGAACACGTTTAGACTATTTTTGGAATGATGTCAGTGTATGTGATTCCAGGCGCTCTAACTTGAAAAGTACTTGCCATATCATCACCAAATTTCATATGCAGGCGATTCCCGAGATTCGGCCGTTAGAGATTCGACAAACTCAAGAATTCCACCGGTCGAATCGACCCAGCTGATCGATCGGTCGAATTAGAAACTAGTTTACACGAAGTAATTTTCGGCCTGCCCAACCACACAAGGTTTAGTTTCAGTCTAGACATTGTTATTTCTGCTCTAATTGTTTGAATTTGTGCTGATTTGACATTCGACGGTTCGAGATTCGACCACGTTTTCAGACCGCATCCCTGTCAAATCTCGGGAGTCACCTTTATAACACTTTGGTATGAACATGAAGAGCTGATTAGTTTTTGGACAATACCGGTCAACCGGAAGTCGAGGTTTATTCGAAACTCAATTCGGTTTTGGCAAAATATCTCCAGTAAAACATCATTATTGTATATACAATTCGATACAATGGTTATAGAGAATGTAGTTTTCTACAACTTTCATTTGAAACTATTTTCCATAGCAGTTATTGTTTAGGAATTATATATAAATAATCAGTTTTTCGGTTTCCATCAAATATCTCCTTAAAAACGTCGTTATTGGTAATCTTTGTGAGGACTAAAGTTGTAGATAAAAATATTTCTTCCAAGTTTTGTTTGAAACAAATTTTCTTAGAGCCTTCCATTTAGTAGATAATTAATTTATACATAAATTTCCAGTATACAGAGCAACCACCATGTAGCGGTGAATTCTGTAAACATATTCAAAATATAATTTACAGCAATAAGGACGCCTGTATTCTTTTACGATACGTAATAATAATTTTGCCTTATTATGCTATTCATAATAATTTAAATATCTATACCCAAATATGGAGAAAGTCATGTGTTGGCCACATCAGATTTTTTCATTTTACAGCTACTCTATACAAAGCAGTACATTGGTCATGAATATCCACACCAACCAAGCCACCATTATATGTAGCGGATTATGCAGGTTGAGGAACGTTAATTTTAGCCTTTTCCACTTTAGACCATCGTTTTACATACTAATGCAGTTGTTCAACGAAATCATAGTTTGTTAGGATAGAGCAGACATTGTCCTTCTACTTTACACACAATATGTCATTATTCTCATCAAAACAGTAATCGTAGGTTCCTCTGTTCTTTTTTTCATATTCTTTGATGGCATAATAGGACAATTATGAACTCTATTGTCTCTTACAGTTCCCATTGCTCTGATTTATTTTTCTTTTTGAGGTATACCAGTAACGCATAAGTGGTGAAATAATTATCAAAGAAAACTGTGTGATTTGAGGGATTTGGTACGTGGTTCAACAAATCGATCACAACTCTAGCACCTACAGGTTGATTGCGATTTTTTCCACAGTAAACATCAAAGACGTAACAATACCCAGAAGAACTGCTCAACATCCAGTTTTTGTACCCAAACCTTACAGGTTTTCCTTTTATAAAATGTTTTGCTGGACTGTGCCCAAAATACTTTACTTTACTGATGAGTCTTTTTGGATGAAACCTCATTGGCAAAAACTTTTATAAGCATATTCATAAGTGGCCTAATTTTGAACATTCGGTCTTGAGATTTCGCTATTATTAGCCATGTGCAAAAACCGTTTGATTTCTAAATATCGATCTTGTGAGATGATATCGTAAATAAGTGAAACTCCCAGGTCCTCATCGAGAGACCAATACATTCGCTCTTGTGGTAAACAATTATAACCTGTCAGCAATAAAACTGCAAAAAATGTTCGCATTTCATTCACACTAATGTTGAAGGCATGATGGTTTTTCTGTTATGCATATAAAATACTTTGGTCACAAACATATTGTACGATTTCATCATTAAGACCCTTTTCAGATATACCTCTTGGAGATAAATCTTTCAGATCATTTATAACAATATGAAATTCATCAGTTAAAACACTATCATTTGTTCCAAAAGCAGAATATATAGGATGTTTTTTAACCATCTTGGCTTCACAAAATATTCATCACCTGAAACACCGGCAGATTCATTCCCTTTGATATCCTCTTTGGCTGATTTCTTAATAGAATCATCTTCTTGTGTAATAGTTTCCAGAACCGAGACTTCAATGGAACCAGGAATATCGTGCAGAAATGAATTAGATCCACATAAAACATCATCATCAAATTCCTCACAGTCCGTCAGTTCATCTAAATTTGGTGGAATAATATTGACTTGAAACTCTTCAGCATTTTCATAATCACTTGATTCTTCATTCATTATAGCAAGAATGGCCTCTTCCAGTCCATCAAAGTTTTTTCTCGAGAAAAAACCCTTCTATCTATGGTAAATTGTATATAGTTTATTAAAATATTGTACCTACAATGCAAAACCAATTACATGTATAAGCGCCTAACATCCTCATGTGAGGATGGCATAAAATAACTTGAAGAATAACACAGAATTATACAAATAAATATTAAACAATTATTATTTACGGTAAATTAAAGTATTTATAGCCAAATGCACTTTACATAATTTACAAAATACTTTGATTAATTTTAATTATGAACATATTTCTTTGTATCTGCACGTAACATTTTTTTTGTGCTTTTTGGTTGACGGTCAACCACTGACTAAACGTTTCCAGCGAAGTAGTACGCATGAAAATAGTCTCCGAGACTTCTCTCATTCATAAAAAAGTATAAATGGAAAGACATTGTAATACATTTCGGCACAATAGTAGTTAACTAGCCATCCTCAAACAAGGACGGCTGGCGCTGATGGGTTAAGCAACCATAAAAATAATATTTATTTTAAATAATAATATTTCTTTTACAAAGTATTGCCACAGATGAGGAATCTCATAAAGTAACTGATTAACATATTCTATGCTTATCAACAGAAAATCAATTACAGTAAAGTCAGACCTTAAATTTATATTTTTGGTTTGATTTTGCACATTCTGAAAGTTCTGGTTGTTTTTGTGCAAATTCAAAAAACTATGGACAAGTTTTGTTAAAATTAAATTTTATCTGAAGCTCTGCTTTTATAGACTCTATTTTTAATCTATTTCGTTCATCTGTCTATAATTTTTCACGAGTGAAAACACTTTCAGTGCTTGCATTACTGATAAGATAAATTCTATAATTTTTATAATCTCAGTAGAAACTGACTTTTTAAAAAATTTCACCCAAATTTTATTCACTGATAGATTTATACTTACTAAATACAGGACCGAATTTAAGTTTTTGGCACCCATAGGCACTATTTTTCAATGCCTTTTCTCATTAAATGTATAATAATTATATATTACTAGCATAAGTGCCCGTTGAATTTGAACGGGTTTAATGAATCTAAATTTTCGTCAATGCAACATATAAAAATCGCAAGAATAAAATTGTGCACTGTTTTAACCATCGAATAAAGCAACAAATGAAGAAATACAGGCCGCAATTACGTTTCTGGATGAAATATACTTGAGTCAATTCAGTACAACTTCCACTTTACATACTGTAAATTCCAAAGTAACTCCTTTTATAATAGGCAATGCTAGCCTAAAATTAATTCATTCTGTAAAGTGAACAAATAAACTTCTTTCTTTAAACTATAATAGCCACTGTTATTAGATTTAAATGGATTATTAGCCTTAGAACTTACTCTGTATTAAATAAGCACCAAAATTCCTTTTATAAAAACAAATCAATTCATTAAAAGATCCAATGTTGTTTCTTCGAAAATTGCCTGTTAACAGTTTTGAATGTCTTTTTAATTTTAATTTATATTCGTTTCCAAACTTCGGCCATTGTGACAAAATTAATTCGAGGAATAACAATATAAATTCGTAAGCACGTATGGTTTACAAGGAATTTAATTTAAGAATGCTTTTTATTTCCAGTTTTTCTAAAATGACTCTGTTGATACTTAAAATTTTTTTATATTTAGGTTAATATACTTATTTTCCACAAAACACGCCAATCTCTCCCCTTCCTTCCTCTCTCTCTCTCGTATTGAAGCACTCAAGGCATGCTTATTCCCAGAAGGATGTATACAATAATAGTAATTTGAGGTGTAACAATGATAATGGTCGACATAGCAACATCACATTAAAATGGCGAGATTTCCACAAAATATGCAAATTAAACGTTTAACATGGAATATTTCGAACTGTGGGCGAAGAAAGACAAACGGAATAAGAAACTTTATAAATTTTTCTTCAAAATGGTTCAAATCCGAAGGTCGTCTGTTAATTTCTTCTAATTTTAATTACAAATGAATAAAAGCCTGCACGTCGAAAAATCGCGTTTTACATGCCAAGTAATGGGAAATGGAAATGTCTCTCTTGGAGACGAACCAAGGAATTTTTTCGCGATTTAAATTCGTCATCACCTGAATAAGTGTTAATCAAGCATCCCTACCAAATTTCGAGTTTCTATCATTATTATTTCTCGAGTTATTGGCATTTGCATAGCGTGACCAACCAACCAACAGACAATGGCTATTATTATATTAATTTTTTAGACATGATATACAAGAAAATTGATTATTTGAGCATTTATTATATACTTACTAGTGTATAGCCCATCAAAAATGACAGGAATAAAGATTCGATCATTCAAGCTATTTATGGAGATCAAATTGGCATCAGAAACATAAATTGTATTGAAAGTCATTTCCCTCTCTTACTCTCTTCCCCTCCCTCCTTTCCCTCTCCCTTCCTCTACCCTTCTCTCACCCTCCCTTTGTCCCTTCCCTCTCTCTCTCTCTCTCTCTCGTATTAAAAACAATCAAAGCACAAACACCCATAAGGATTGAAATAACAACATGATATCGAGGTCTAACAATGGAATTGGTAGGCAAGGCAACATCCCCTTAAAAATGACTAGATTTCCTCAAACTGTGTGAATTGAACGTTAAATTGAGCGATTTTGAACTGTAGGTGGAAAAGACAAGCAGAATAAGAACCTTTATAATGTTTTCTTCAAATGGTTCACATGCGAAGTTCATAGGTCAATTCTTTCTAATTTCAATCTCAAAAAGAATGAAAGCCTGCACGTCGAAAAGTTATCTTATTGGAAATGGAAATTATCCCCTGGAGTCTTTGATCTTGAGTTCGATACATTAAAACGTTTTGTTATTATATCATAATACTGTCCTGAAAATTTCATCAAATTTAGTTCAGTTGTTTGCGAGATATTAAGCTTCAAAAAGCATTACACACAAAGTGACAATATTATTTATTAAATAATAAAAGACAGTTGCTTAACAATGGTGAGTTTTCAAAGAAACAAGTTTATTACTTAGGTCTTAGTATAAGGTAAAATGTTACTTATTATACAATTTAACTTACATTTCTGAACCGCAAAAGTATTGATGACTTCACCGTAATTCAGTGACATCGATAAATCATTTTCAGTCGCTAAAGTTGAAAGACTGTTTAATTGATCATAACCTGGCATCTTCCATAATTTGGCACCATAGGCAGTTGCCTATGTTGCTTATGCGTGAATACGACACTGACTAAATACTCTCTTACCTCTATCAAAACCACAGACAGATTCCTCATAAAGGGCATCACAATTGATTATGTGGGTAAGGTTCATATCTTGAATTGTTTTTACTAAATCATCAAATGAAAACTCTGATTAAAAATTGAAAACTCAAGTTTAGAATTTTCAAAATCAAACCATCTTTTTAAATATGTGATAGATCGCTCATAGACATTCACTGCTTCGCTCATGAATTCTCTTTGCCTATGTCTTTCAAATGTTGGTAAATTTTGCTTTACTTTAAAGCAAAAAAAGATCTTTTTTCTGCCTTCTAAATTTTTTAGCAAGTCATAATATTATACATTTCAGTGGGGCTTTTTGTTCCAGCAATTTTACAGATTTTTCAATCAAATTCATTTAATTGTGTAAAAAATAGATGTAACATTCAGTGTAAGATGATTCATTTTCACTTAGTATTTCATTTTTTTGGTCCTTGATGATTGTCCAAATAACGTAATCAGTATTTTCCTCTTCTTGCTAGAATAAGTTTTGATCGCTGTCCAATTTTTTAACAATATATCAACAGCATTGAAAAGTGAAAGCCAGTGTGTTGGAACATGGAAAAGAATAACTGGATTACCAGAATTTTTTTTAAAAAATACTAGGGGCTCCGCCCCCAGATCCCCCGGCGTGCTTCATGCGCTTCCTTCATCCATTGTGATTCAGCTTGATATTTGGTAAATTTTCATCGAATTCGAATACCAAACCGATTATCCATTTTGTCAAATTCCGAATAGTGGGAAAATGACCGAATACCGAATAGTTTTCGAATATTTGGTACATCCCTACTATCTATTGATTTCTTAATACTTCATCTTACACAATTTTTTGAATCGTGTGAGTTTCCATGTCGTTTTTAGTTCCTGTAATTTTGATTTTCAGACTGGCCATGGATCGACACCGAGAGAGGGCCACGTATAGCTGACCGTGACCAAATATTGGCTTACTCTGATCGATGTGAATGCCCACTCAGTTAAATGTTTGACATTGAGATTTATTAATTGTCATAGCATAGGCTAACTGTATGGGGAATTGTTTTCTGTTAAGAGTAAAAGGTAACTCATGATTATCTCGAGTATTTAAAGAGATTCGGAATATCGTAACGACATTTCCTTCTTTGTCACCTGTCAATACTGAACAGGACTGTTCTTGATGGTTTGCGCAATAACGTCACTGATATTCACGGTGCTTAACTCGTTTTTGTTCGTCTTCCACTGTTTTTGGAAATTTTTCTCCTATTAGCATTGTTTTCCATTTATCTACAACCTGTTATTTTGTGACTTTCTTTTTCTTTCTTCTATTTCAGTTTCAGTATTATTTTCAATTTCTTTTGTAATACGTTTTCTTTTTTTCCCTGTACCGGGTATTATAAACCTTTTTATTTGTCTACTTCTCGGATTCACTGTCATTTTTTTTCTTTGATTCCCCCATAGATCGTTGCCTTTTACTTTCTTCTTTATCAAAGTCATCATCGCCAGCATGATTGGATGTTGATAAGTCATTGTTATATTCGTTTGTATTTACACCAATTTCTCCTTTTTCTACATCATTATCGACAACGTGATCATGCTTTGTTAAATTACATTCACTGATAGCCTTCCTTTCGGCCCTGTACCTTTTATTGTTTTCTCGATTTCTTAATCTCTTCCATTCCTTTTTATCTACTACAACCACATCGTAATGACCGAGCTTGAGTTATGCCTGATAAGGACACTTTTGCATGTTAAGATGAAGAAAATAATGACATAATCTTCACTATAGTCAGAGCTCGACTGGCAGGTAACTTCGGCTGCCTCTCGCCTTGCAGAGCTGGGATAACTGCACCTGTGCACAACAGTCATTTTCCGATCACTCGCTAGGCCATGGCAGCCAGTGGGGGAGGGGGGAATGGGGGAGAGAGTCCTGAAACTACGTGCCTGTGCACAACGGTCATTTTCCAATCACGCAATACTTAGTTACGACTTTAGAAGATTATAAACAAAAAAATAAATTATTTTAAATAATTTATTGAAGAATGTTTATGCAAATATTTATTTCAAACCAAAGATTTTAATTCACATCTTCATCCGAACTTTCAACCTCCTGAAATCTTGTCCTTCGGAAACAATTCACACAAATGGTAGAACAATGCTCTTGGCAAATATATTTACTACAATTTTGAGAAATTGTTTTGGTTTTGCTGTCCTTTCCTGTCTCACACAGTTATCTTATCCTGATAGTGTGGAGAGAAATTCCTTTTTCGGGAACCCTTAGGGTACTTTCTGGAGACCACCGAGCTAATGTTTCTTGCAAGCATGATTTTAAGCATAGTAAAAGAGCTCCATCAGATTGCTAAAGAGCACCAGGTTGGAATCCCTGGCATATGGTATAGCAGCGAACTTAGTGAACGTCATATTTAAAATAATTTATTTTTTTGTTTTATTTTTCTATTGAAATAGTTTTAGCATTTCTAATATTTTAAAAAATGTTTTGATAATCCAGTCATTCTTTTTAACCTTAAAAATACATTGGGTCAATTCGACCCAACGTATTTTTGACGCGAGGGTTAACCTGAGATAAGATGAAAAAATTCTTTTTGAGTTAGAACAGTTCTTATCATGGGCTCTTGAGGGAAAAATGTTAAGTTATGCCAAATTTTGTGCCATGACCCTCCAAACCTCGCAGTGATGTAGCGTACCAAACAAACATGCTTGGAAGTCTGGGGGTGCTTTTTTGTGCCAAAGAGACACGCTTAGCAGCTAAAGGCTAATATTCTATTTAGTGGAATCATTTTAAGGAAGAAGGATATTAGAATATCTGTGAAACTAGGTGTAACTAATTTCAAGGTCTCAAATAGGTGCCTTGAAAGACCCAAAAGAAATGACAACATGCACAAAATGTGTGTGGAGAGAGAACCAGTGATAATGAAAATACGGTAGAACATTGGAAAGAAAAAACACTAGCATGTCATCAGGAAAAATATTCAAAAATCAACCTCTTACCAGGAAAAGCATGAGAGCACAATGGCTAGAAAAGCAAAGAAAGACACAATCTTATTCTGTGTGTGGCATTTAAAGGTGTAATCATATTGTCAAATTCATTTTCTGTGGGAATATGCAAAAATAAAATCTTATTCTAGCCTCTTCATTATTCACTCTTTTTGTCTAATCTTCTGAATATCTAATACTTCCAAATTTTCGAAGTTTTGTTCAGATCCTCTGTCACCTGTCAACCTAGTAACATCTAATAGGAGCATAGCAAACATGTTGACAATTTATGCAACATTTTCTAGTTTTTTATTTGGCATACATACCAAAAAGTTTTTATAATATTGTTTCTGTTATCTTGTATCGAATGACAAGCACAGTTTTATGGGTTTGGGTGCAACTGGCTAAATTTCTCTCACTGTGTGGGAAATTTTTTATTATTTAAAACTTTCTTTCAGTAATCTGCAGCCACATACCTAGGGTGTCCAGAGGCTGAGGGTGCAAAACCGGGACATTTCCTATTTTGAGGATGAAAAATCCGGGACAACTGGGACATAACCTGGACAAATGCATTTTTAGTCATTTTCTGTAGTTTGAGGTATTAAAATATTGTTTTAAGTTATTTTTTGCTTCTGTTACTCTGTTAATAAGAAAATAGGATGTTTAAACTTTTTTCTGTTATAAAGTTTGCAATTTTTATTTATACACTTAAAATTAAATACATAACATATTGTATTTTAAATGTAAGGAAATTGAAATCGTGATCACATAAAGAAGTCAATTATCTAACAAATTGTTCAGAATGAGTGGTTACTACATACAACATATTAATTATTGATACGGATGGAACATAAAAATTGCACATGAATTGTGATTTATAGCAGTGTGTTTCAACCATCGGTCCGCGTAACTTTGGTGGAAAGTTTAAGATAAATTTATTCTTATTTTGACAGTTAAATGTTTAAAAAGTTATGTGACTTTACTTTATTCTTGTCTTTTAATAAAATTTTATTGAAGAAAACAAATAAAAATAATGTAGTTTGCTAAATTTTACCAGTTCTTGGTGGAACGTTCACAACATTTACCGGTCCACAGCAGATTTTTGGTTGAGAAACACTGATTTATAGAGTATTACCCTTTGTTACATCCAAATTGTTATCACATACCATAATTACAAATTTAACAAATTGTAATGGATAAATCATAGTCACAAAAATATTGATCACTATTACGTTATGAAAACTAAAAATTACAAGAGATAAGTGAATTTTAACTCATTAAGCATGAAAAAGCGTGATTATCACTAAACAAATATCAATTTAAAGTTACATGAATGAATGAAATATTAAAAATTAAAATCTTTATTACAAAATCAACAAAAAATCAAATACTAGGTACATATATGAACCATTATCACTTAAGAAAGCATTCAGTATTAAATGAAGAACAGTTGATTAATGAGTTATGAATTTCTAAAACAAAAAATTTCATTTATTAAATGAAAATCTTAAAATTTAATTTTACATTTATATGATCCTTGCGCAGCTTTTAATATTTCTTCATTTTCTTTTATGGAATTCATAAAATCTTCAGAAATTAGATCTTTTAAATTAAAGACACATATGAGTATTGCATTATACCCGTTTTCTACTCTTATGAAGCTTGACCTTGAAAATCCTAGTTGTATGCTTACTGCTGCAGCCAATGAAAGCTCGAGAGACTGCTGATGGGGAGGGGAGAAAGTCAGTCGGTCTCTCGCCATCATGCTGTTCACATCGCTCCGAGCTCGACTATGTTGCCAGATCTACCGTGTTTACGCCTTAGCGTTCGCATGCGACTTTCTTCAAGAGCGGATATCGGGCAAGAGCGTACTACTTTCCCGCGCCTCTCGAAAACTTCAAATGGTGGTGGAAGCCTTGATTGGCTATTCGCTGCGCCACGGTCAAGCTTCATAAGAGTAGAAAACGGGTATAACTGTACTGATTTCTAATCTGTTCTGTTCATCAGTCCATTGAGCTTCTAATAAAGAAAAAACTCTTTCGCAGCCTGCATTGTGACCCGGAATTGCAAACAGATATGAGCAAATTCTAATGAATTCACTTTTTTGCTCAATAAATTCGATTTTTATAATGATAGTCATCCACTTCTCTTTGCAATTCATCATTTTCCAATTTACATTGTTTTCAATTTCATTGCTAATCACTTTCTTCAGAAATATAACTTGTTCGTAAAGAATATTAAATTTAATTCCATTTCTTTCAAGCGATACACAAGAATATGCAACATCATCCCACTTTGGAATAGATTTTAAAGTCAACCATTTCAAAAATGTATACTGCTTTAATGGTTCAGTTCAATTTAGTAAATACTCCCTTGCTGTTGAATAAAATTTGATGACTTCATTGCTGAATTAATTTTTTTCTTCATCTTTACATAGTTGCAATATTTATTTAGTTTTAATAGGCAAAAATTTATCAGATATTCTACTAGCAATCATTTCAATTGTTTCTTCAACAGTGTTTTTTACCTCTATAATAGTGATGTTTATTTTCTCAATCTTTAATATCTGGACATTTATGAATTGCAAGAAGTTGTGTACGGTACACAAATATGCTTCTCCCAAAGCATTAATTAAAAAATTCAAGATGAAAATAGGAGCCTTTTCATTAGACATGAAATAATATTTTAAGCCTTCAAAAATTTTTAAATTTCATTCAATTGCAGTACCTAGTGATAACCAATGAGTTTTCGAATGAGATAACAACTTACTATATTCTACATCAACAAAATTACAGAACTCCTTTAAACTTTCCGTTCGAACAGTGTACGTGTGAAAATAAGAAAGCACACAATTAATTAATAAGAAAACATATGCATTGGAAATCTCAATCATTGAAAACAAGTACAGAGAGTGCTCCTATAAACCGGGGCAATTGGGCATCCCGACAACGTTTTTTGGGGCACCGGTACAGATGACTAAAATCTGGGATAAATCCCAGAAAACCAGGATGTATGGACGCCCTACACATACCTGCCTTCCCAGTAAGATGAATCTGTTACCTTGCATCTGCATTTTGTATCCAGTTAATTGGTATTTTCTTTGATTTTCTTTTTCAGGTATTATTGTCCCTGATGGCTACAAATAGGAAACTAATGGTTAATACATTAGGATAAAAAACCTATGGTTTTGGCTGGTCATGCAGAACTTTTTGTGCAGTAAACTACATTTATACTTTATTTCTGAGACTGAGGATATGCAGCCAAGGCAAAAGGCAGAATCTTGAAGTAAGTATTTTTAACAATTTTATATTAACTTGGCGCCAGAACTGCAAACCACTTCAAATTTTGGAAGTGGTTCGGTTCTAAATTTTTGGAAATGGTTCAGTTCATGGTTTGGTTCAGACGGGAATTTTGACAAGTGGTTCGGTTCGGTTCGCGGTTCGGTTCAACTAAATTAATCGTTTGAAATACTATCCAGAAATAATTTATCCAATATAAGCATTACACATTCAGTATCAATCTGTAAGTAAATCAATCAGCAGTCATTATTATTTTAAATGAAAGAAGAATTTATTTAAAAAAAGGAAAAATTTATATTTTAAATATATTACAATCCCATCATCATCTTCATTTATTTATATTAAAAAATGGTAACGGATATTTGAGATTTGTCAAAGAACTTTATTTGTACATCAGAGGTATAGTGTTACATATATTATACTAACAGAAATACCCGGTGTTGCCTAGGGAAATTTGGTTCAAATCCGATCGGAATTCTAGATGGTAAATGGTGTTTAAGAATTCAATTGGCCACCATTTTCAGAAGCAAAAACCACGTATGAATTATTCCTGGGAACCCTCCACAATTGTACCAAATTTGATTCAGATCAATAGTAGGACTTGGGAAGATACGAGTTGCTTAATGTTTAAATCGGCCGCCATTTTTATTCAAGCAGACAGACGGACACTAAAACCCGATGTTCACTTTCCCCTTAGTGCCCCTACAATCATGCCAAATTTGGTTGGAATTGGTTGAGAAATGTGGGCTCGCATAAAGGAATAGACAGACAATTGGGCATCATTTTGAACCAGATGGACACTAAAACCCTGCGTTGACCTTCCCCTCCTATCGTGCCAAATTTGGTTGATTGTGGGTGTGCATAAAGTAGCAGACAGAAAATGGGCTGCCATTTTGAAACAAACAAACAGATGGACACTTAAAACCATGCATTAACCTTCCCCTTGGTACCCCCTATAATCGTGCCAAATTTGGTTGGATTCAGTTGAAAAATGTAGGCATGTATAAAGGTACAGGCAGTAAGACTTACTAAAATATAATGGTGGAGATACTTTGAAAATTAATAAAATGAAAAACTTATAGCATTTAAATTAATGTGGTTTTAAAAAACACGTCTTAAGAGTAACCATCATATGACAGGAAGATATTTTAGTTTGTAATAGAGTAAAACCCCGATTTAGTGAATATATTTTTTGGTTCTGGCCAAGTTCCTATATAAATAATGTACAGTAAAATCTCGCTATAATGAGAGCCAGCAACAGCTGGGAAGCTGCTCATTATAACGGTAACTTGTTATTGCCAAAGTCAATCTATCGTAATTTTATCTTTTACATTTTTTTTATTCAGCAGTTATTAAATGAAATGCATTCTCGTGATCTATAATGATACTTAAATTGTTTAATATGGAAAATTTAAGTTATTTACGCCTTTTCCCATTTAAAAACATTTGAACATTTAAAACTCGATAAAAAAAATTATAGACATTCGCGAAAAAATCTATGCCAGTTTAGAAAAAATAAAACTAAATTTGACAAAACAAAAACCTATTTTGTTCAAAAATAAAACAGTATACGGTATAATTATGTATTTTCATTATCGGTCAAGACATTTAGAAGTCAAATACAAAAATTAACAGAACGAATGAAATCAGTCTTTTCCTATTTAAAATAAAGATAATATAACTAAACAATTCATACTGCAAAAGAAATTCTCAGGAGATATCCAAGTCATCTTTGATTTCAAGATACAGGAGAGAAACAGAAAGCGAGGTAAAAACCCAGGTGTCTTCCCTCATGCTAAGACCTAGATCTTATTTTTGTATCAGTAGCATTCTGGGAGACCTATGAGCGTTTACGATACAGTAGTTCGAATTTGGGATGAGTTTATTGACCCAACACAAACACCATGTTGTCTGAAAAAATCCTCAAGAGGCAAACCTTCTCAAGTTGGCTCAACAGTAAAGAATACAAGTGGTCCAAAAAGGATGCTTGTCGTGCTGGTTCCAAAGGGATATTTTTTTTATTTTGAAAGTTCCCACACAGACACGGTTCATATCTATTAACAGGATGTGTAAATGATTTCGCTACTTTGAAAATCATAAAAGAAATACCGTATTTATTCATGTAACCCGCACCCTCCTGTCCCCCTAGTTTTTGGCCAGTTCTGAGGGAAAAAATAATTCATGCCAGAATAAGTTGACATTTGGGATTTTAAAAAGTCGACCTCTTCACTGATTCCCCCCTCTGAAACAAAGTCCACCCAAGTTAAGCATTTTCTCCCTCCCACCTGTGTGACAATTTATAGGGTGATCTCTTTATGCTGATGCTAGCGGAAATCTCCTCCTCGGCAGAGGCAGATTTATCATAAGGTGCACTAGGTGTGCACCTAGGGCATCACATTCGAAGGGGCATCAATCTGACTTCAACAATGTTGTATCTATAATATATAGCTTATTATATACAAACTCACCTACCATGAGCACTGAATTTCATAAATAGTCAGCTCGTATTAACTCCCACGCATTATCTTGCAATAAAATATGTTTCGCAAAAGTATCAGCTTGTAACAATGTTGTGGAAAAATATTCGACATTGTAACCTCTGTTCTGCATATGCGGGAAGAGGTTATTCGCAGAACGGCAGTCTCTCTACAACTTGCTGGTTTCTGACACTACAATATTCTAATATTTTCACTCATTCGAAGAGCTAAATTCACCAAGGGACCAGGATTTCCATCACTATTCGTGGTATGTTATCATTCTCCTAACTTCTATTTTTACAAAACCACGCTTTTCTGTAGAATAAATCGACTTCATTATGTGAGGGTTGCCTTTATCTCTAGCTGCAGAATTCACCTACGTTTTCCCTGCAGGCTGATAAATTTGGGGGAAATACTAGTAAAGCGAAGGTTGAGGTGTTCTGTCAGGACCAGCATATTTTCAGTTCGTCGTTGAAGCTGTACCATCATGGCAGCCTGCAGTTTTGGTCTTCTTTAAACCGCAAATGGGCAGGTGGATTCTATCACCAATTCAAATTACTGTAAAATCAAGTATTAAAACTAATGAGGTAAACTGCTAAACCTCTATTTTAAACTACAACGTTCAAAATGAATCATCTTAAACAAGTATAAGTGTCAGGTTATCAAAAATGCTAAAAAAATAAGTTACAGAGTAATCAAAATGATGCATTGTTAGGTTTTTTCATCGACAGTGTGAGAGCAGTAATCATAATCAAGCATCACATACTGAAGATGAGACTAAAAAAATTCAGGAAGAGGTATGGTTGGATAATCAAAAGAAAGATATATAAACTTGTGAAGATTATAATAAAGGTTTAAAATTGTATAAAGAACATAGAGAAGGTATACAAATACATGAAGAACACAAAGAAATTAATGTCACTACATAAATACGGAAATGGAAATTAAGGAATATACTCAAGATATAAAGATAAATGGAAGAACCTCCTAATAACCATACAAATATTTTTTTAATCGGTACAATACACATTGTACCAACTTTCTCATATACCAATTTGTCGTTTAGTTATCCTTTGAAAAATATTAACTATGTAGAATCATTATAAACATCAACTTAAATACCTAGACGAAATTTGATAAAAATTGTGAGCCATTTTTTAGAAAATTCAATTGTTGTTAAACTTGCCCAAGAATACTCTTATATTCATTTATTGAGAAATACTATGTAGTATTATTGCAGACGTAAACTTAAGTAACTGTACAAAATTTGATCAAAATCGTTCGAGCAGTTTTTGAGAAAATCAAATTGTTGTTAAAGTTACCCAGAAGTAAACTACCCTTATTACTTCCTCCATACATAGTGTGGGGAAAGTATTGTGATCACGTAAAAAATCGACTTTGAGATTTCAACGGAAATACACGTTTTGAGGTCCCTAGAACATGTTTAGACTATTTTCGGAATAATGTCTGTGTGTATGTGTGTACTTGCCATATCGTTACCAAACTTCATATATAACACTTTAACATGAGCACAAAGAACTGATTAGTTTTTGGACAATACCGGTTAACTGGAAGTCGAGGTTTATTCGAAACCCAATTCGGTTTTTGCGATATTTCTCCGATAATACGTCATTGTATACACTGACCATTACAAAAAATGTAGAAAATATAATTTCCTACATCTTTTATTTCAAACAATTTTCTATAGCAGTTATTGTTTAGGAATTATTTATAAATAATGTGTTTTTGGTTTCCGTCAAATATCTTAAAAATCTTCGCGAGGACCAAAGTTGTAGAGAATAATATTTCTTCCAAGTTTGAAACAAATTTTCGTAAACCATCCATTTTGGAGATATTTAACTTTTTCGTAATTTCCAGTATACAGCGCCACCACCATGTAGCGGTGAATTCTGTAAACATAGTCAAAATATAATTTACAGCAATAAGGATGACTGTATTCTTTTACGATACGAAATAATTTTGCCTTATAATGCTATTCATAATAATTTAAATATCTATATCCCAAATATGGAGAAAGTCACGTGTTGGCCATATCAAATTTTATTCATTTATTGAGAAGTAATAACTATGGAGTATTATTACATACATAAACTTAAGTAACTGTACGAAATTTGATCAAAATCGTTCAAGCAATTTTTAAAATGAACTGTCGACAATCTGTTGAGCGCCTTTTGATTTTTGGCACCCCGATGCCTTGCTTACCTCGCATACCTCCTAGAGCTGGCCCTGATTATAAGGTCCATTCGACCCGACAGTCAGGGGGTATGTTATTTCTGCAGTGCAGCGTGAAGAATCATACCCGCTTCGGGGTTTAAATACAAAAAAAATCCAATTTTAAAAAAGTCTCAATTGAAAATTTCCCGAGACTCAAGAGAAGAAATCCCCCACCCTATTCCCCAGAGCATAACGTAATTTATGGATGATCCCATACAAATTGGGTTAGTTGCCTCAAACTATAAAAAACCTGTCAATTTTTTTAAATTTTAGAAATTTACGTAAGCCTCACAAAATGTCTGCGGACCACGTGTTGTGTACCACTGCCCTAGGCCGTGGCCTACTTTGCCTATGCCTTAATCAGGTCCTGGCCTCATCTCTACACATTTGTCCATCAAAGTTTTAAGCCAAACTAAAATCTTGATACAAGTTTTGACAGCTTGCCCCCACACACACAAAGGATTCATCAGTCCAAGGCCAATTCGAAGGCAGATGTTGGTGAAATCCGCTGTGCACGGGTATCTTAAATAATGCAACCCACATGACATTCAAAGGAAACCCATGCTCGTTATAGCAAAATGCAGTGGCAGATGACCGCACAGGCACATGAGGTGCTCGCCTGGGGCCTCGACACTCATGGGGGCCTCTAAAACATTCAAAACTCGATTTTTTCCAATGTTTTATTTAGTAAAATATTTCACGATCGGTATAATCTACTGCTTACTTACACATCTCATGTTTTTACTTAGGTTTGTTACAATGTAACATCCATTGCATCATTCGAAAACACATTCACAGTTATAATTCATTTTTTGTTTATTTTTCAATATGTGCAAGTTTATATAATAAATATTAAATTTTCTAATTATCCATTTCTGTAATTTAATTTATTTAATCTACTGTATATATTTTTTCTGTTCGCAAGTGTGTAAAAAGTTTTGTAGATTGAGTACCCTCCTACCGGTAGTTGGGGGCCTCCCAAACCTTTGCGCCCGGGGCCTTAAGATACCTTAATCTGCCACTGGCGAAATGGCAAAAAAAGGTACTCATGATAGCTGAAGAATATTCCTATGCTTAACGTTATCAAATTGAAGGTGCATATAAAACCATTCACTATAGCGAGATTCTCGTTATAAACTGTACTCGTAATAGTGGGGTTTTACTGTATTATTTCCCCGCATTTAGTGAAACAAAATCTGGTCCTTTCCAAAATTAATACCTTGATTTAAAGTGAAATTGGGAGAAAAAACTACCAATTTGATGAAATTGCTGGTTGCCTTCATCAATGCAATCCGGCGACAGTAGCGAACAATGTTGAATAGCAGAATTGGTAATAGTAATGACTTAATGGCCTCTAGCATGTGATTAGTGTTTCAATGATAGAGATAGTGTCTCAACACTTCAACTTTAAGAAAATCATATTTTTCCAATACAACATTTGTTACAACTTAATATAAGGTTGAAAATCGTATTGCAAATGGGATATTTTGCCATGGACATAATAAAAAGAGAGATAGTAATAATGAATAATGATTAACTGCATGTTTACGGACGTGTGGAAGCACAAGAAAGTTTATACAAAAACATCCTTGGATGTCATGGAGTTTATTTCTCGATCTATGAATGGTCGAGAAAGAGGCATCCTCGGAAGTTCCATATATCCATGAATTACAAATGAGACTTGTTTCAATTAATTAAAATGTCAGCTGAATCTGATAGTCAATAAAACCTTTATGAAAACTCAAAGTGCAAGGAAGTTTATACATAAAAAAGTCCGTGGATGTCATGGTGTCCATTTCTTGATCTGTGATTAGTCAAGAGAGAGGCATCCTTGGAAATTCCATGGATATATAAATTACAGTTAAGACGTTTCAAATAATTTCATTTAATAATACAGTACAGTCTCGATAGTTCAAGTCCCGTTCGTTCGAGGTTCTGTTTAGTCCAAGACGATAACTGCCTCGATTTCCCGAAAAACCATGAAGATAGCTGAATACGAAAAAACCAGAGAAGCTTTGTTACTGTTAAAAAATCAAACACATTCACTTGAAAAAAACTGTGTAGTTGCCAAGGTCCCTTCTCAACCAGACATAAAGGCCAACTGACTCCTAGGCAAGCAGAATCAATTGTTCCATTGTAAGGTGATACACGTTGTGTGTATATGCAGGGCTCCAGAAATACAACTTAAATCTACTCACCACAAAAAATATTTACTCGCTCATAGTATTGCGGCCTGTTTTATATAAGTATTTAATAGGTGATGTTTAAAATAACCTCAGTATTAAATGTTATGATGATGAAACAAAAAGTGTATTCTTTAATTCTTACAACACCTTACTTGCTTTAGATGGATTTAGAATGTACACAGATAACATTTAGTTTAGTTACATGAGGGCTTCTTATGCCCTCCAGTGTGTCTTTTCTTGGCTGCATAATATGTTGTGTGAATTATATAAAGAAATAACGTAATACATTTAAAATGCATCTTGAAAGAGGCTGAAAATTTACTCGCCACCAGTCTCCGTTAACTCGCCCGTGGGCAAGCAGATTTCTGGAGCCCTGTGTATATGTTATAGGAAGATAGCATCTATCCTCGCTGTCGCTGCATGCTTGTAGAAGTCAATGCTCACAAAGACCACATACATAAATTATGCTTACATGCTTGATTGTTTCTAGTTCCCTTGCATCTAATGAACTCATGGCAGTGGGTTATTACTACAATAATTTGTAAAAAAAAAAAAAAGGCTTGAAAATAATTATTAGCACACATAATTTATATGGACAAATACTATAATTATCGATCTCAGACACTCAACACCTGGCACACAGGGCACTTTTTCACTGGCAGAAGAGTCGATGATTTCTTCAAAGAATATGACATTTTATTATTACTGCACGGAAATAAAGAAGATTGTGATAAAAATGTAGCTAGTGAAGCTGAGGTAAGATAAGGATGCCAAGCATTAGATATTACTGAAAGAGATCCCGGTCTTTTAGACCGCGCGTTCCCTCTTCAGTGACCAACTAGCAAAAACAGATGCGTAGTAAAGAAAAACACAATGTAAACAAATAACGCTAACTCCGAGAGCCCTAAAAACCTGTTATATGATATATAATGAACTCGAGATAAGGTACTGAGAAGGCCAGAGATGAAATGTTACTGAGAGGGTGTTAATTTAAAATAAAGTAAACCACCTGGTCTTTTAGACCGTGCATGACCTCTTAAGGGTTAAATATCCCAAATAAATCCAGCCAACAGCCTACAGCGGGAATTTAAATCCATACGATAAAGGTTAAAGGGGACCAATGCCATGGAGGAAGGAAGAGTAAAGAAAGAATACCTGCTCTTCTATTTGCCAACGCTGATGATAACAAAAAGTTGCCATCCCTAGTGGTGGGGAAGTATGCCAAACCAAGATATTTCAAGAACATGTGGACATTGCCAAGCAAGTATTCAAATAACAAAAATGCCTGGGTTAATACTTACATTTTCAAAGCATTTCTACGGTCACTGGATTCAAAGATGGGTGCATTGAAACAGAAAATTTTGTTATTTATCGATAAATGTCCTGTGCATCTTCCAGACGCATCTTTTTTATGAAATGTTAAAGTAATATTTTCCCTGCTAATTGCACCAGTGAATTATAGCCATTAGACTTGGATGTGATACATTCCATGAAATCAAAATACCGGCAAGCTATGGTGCAGGAAACTTTCTTATTTTGAGCGACACCAAGAAACAAAACTGAACATTCTCCAGGAAATGCACATGCTGACAGCTGCTTGGAATTCAGTTAAGACAAAAACCATAGTTAATTGTTTCTGGAAAGCAGGGTTCTGCCGGAATGAGGATGTTGAAGTGGATGAAGCAAATACTGATATCAATGTCATAACAGAAGACTGCAAATTTTGCATCTGAAATTGCCAACTTTGAAGAGTTTGTCAGATGTGATGATAAAGTGGTGACAATGGGTCTTTCTCAAGATGTGGAGGAGATTTGCGTTGCCAGGGATAATGAGGAGGAAGAAACGGCAGAGTAAAAAGAAACACCTTCTCCGACATTTGGTGAGGCAGTTGATGCATTTGAAACTGTGCGAAGGTACATGACTTCTTTTAACATTGACAGCAGTACACTGACAAAACTGAATGCATTGGAGGGAGATCTTCCTATGTTCAAAGTGCCATCCAGACTGTGCAAACAACTTGAAGTAATTTTCCAAATTTATGCCATCAGATAAAGGGTGAAAAATGCAATACAGCAAATGGCAATCAGCTGTGAAGCAAAGCACACATTACTGATGGAGGAACATTTTCCAGTTTTATTTAAAGATGGACATTTAATATTAGTAGTAGATTTTTAATTATAGGTATGTACATGCAGGGTACGTATTAAAAAAATGCATACCTATTATAAGAAATACCTTAAGTTCACTGAATTTTTCTCATAAAATTTTATTGTTTGCATTAACCTTTAACCACCGGATTTAAATGCCCACCCATACGATCCTGCTCTCTTTGGGGTATTTAAATAATTTATGTTTTGGTTCCAAAAAAATCTTATATCTCATGAACTATTAGAGATAAATTGTTCAAATAAAAATCCTTTTATAGTTAAAATAATGATAAATCACATGAATTTGATTTCTAGAGTAAAGAAATATGTCGAAAAAAGTATTAGCTAATACTTAATTATTATTATTTCATTATCAATTAGAGTAAGTAAAATACTATGAAAACTAAAGAAGAAAATTTTGTTAACTTCTGCAGCCTACTGTCTCAATACTTAGTGGTTTGCAGATGACTGAATAAGAGAGACCAAAACTCCGAAGCCCAAATGGAAGAAAAAGTCACGTAGGTCAGAGCTCTCTCACAGGGTTTTGTTTTTTAACTCTCATTGGGTAATGAGAAAAGTGTCCGAGAGCAGAGACCTGGAACTTAGGAGCAATAAAATGACTCATTTCTGTTTACTTTTCGTTTGAGTTCTCCCCTCCTATAAGGCAGCACAGGCAACGAAACCCAGCAGTCCTCTGGGTATGCACGGCAGTGGAAAAAAACATTTTTAGGGATTCTCCGGGTACGCATGGCAGATAAAGGTTAAGTTACTTATTTTGTGATATGTAAATTTTGCCAGATTTAATTGAGTTTTTCTTTATCGATTTGTCTTTTTGTATTTTTGTCTATAATGCATAGCACTTTGTCAAAAGTGTTATAGTCATTGAAGACTGGCTAAAATTCGTTTACCTTTTCATTAGATGATAATATCTAAACATACAAAAGTCTCTACTCAGGCAATTTTTTTACATAAAATTGTTATATACAAGTGAGCCCCGCTTAACACGTCCCCGGCCAATGTGGATTCGTTATAACACGGATTTTATTTCAAATTAAAATTTTTAAAAAAATATAGATATGCACAGTGCAACCGCAGTCTAATATCTTATAATTTTTTTTAATTTCACACTAATCAAATTTCATAAAGTATCCTAAATATTGTGATATTTCAGCAGTGTTGCATAATATTGCATCATCTGGTGGCCAATTTCACTCTTTTCCCTGTAAATTTCACGGTCTAACAAAAAAAATATATCTCCTAAGGCAGAAAACATTTGAAAAATGGAAATAGAAATATGATTCATGCTTCATGTTTCTTTGGCATCATTGGATTGTAAAGAATTTTTTGATGATTTATATTTTTTAAATCAATAATTTTTGACAATTACTTTATTACAATGTTAATTTACTGTATTAACATGTCATTTTATATAATAATAGCCATCGTCCATTGGTTGGTTGGTCACGCTATGCAAACGCTAATAACTCGAGAAATAATAATGAGAGTAACTCGAAATTTGGTAGGGATGCTTGATTAACACTTATTCAGAGAATGACAAATTTAAATCGCGAAAAAATTCCTTGGTTCGTCTCCAAGAGAGACATTTCCATTTCCCATTACTTGGCATGTAAAACGCGATTTTTCGATGTGCAGGCTTTTATTCATTTGTAATTAAAATTAGAAGAAATTAACAGATGACCTTCAGATTTGAACCATTTTGAAGAAAAATTTATAAAGTTTCTTATTCCGTTCGTCTTTCTTCGCCCACAGTTCGAAATATTCCATGTTAAACGTTTAATTTGCATATTTTGTGGAAATCTCGCCATTTTAATGTGATGTTGCTATGTCGACCATTATCATTGTTACACCTCAAATTACTATTATTGTATACATCCTTCTGGGAATAAGCATGCCTTGAGTGCTTCAATACGAGAGAGAGAGAGGAAGGAAGGGGAGAGATTGGCGTGTTTTGTGGAAAATAAGTATATTAACCTAAATATAAAAAATTTTAAGTATCAACAGAGTCATTTTAGAAAAACTGGAAATAAAAAGCATTCTTAAATTAAATTCCTTGTAAACCATACGTGCTTACGAATTTATATTGTTATTCCTCGAATTAATTTTGTCACAATGGCCGAAGTTTGGAAACGAATATAAATTAAAATTAAAAAGACATTCAAAACTGTTAACAGGCAATTTTCGAAGAAACAACATTGGATCTTTTAATGAATTGATTTGTTTTTATAAAAGGAATTTTGGTGCTTATTTAATACAGAGTAAGTTCTAAGGCTAATAATCCATTTAAATCTAATAACAGTGGCTATTATAGTTTAAAGAAAGAAGTTTATTTGTTCACTTTACAGAATGAATTAATTTTAGGCTAGCATTGCCTATTATAAAAGGAGTTACTTTGAAATTTACAGTATATAAAGTGGAAGTTGTACTGAATTGACTCAAGTACATATATTTCAAAGCAAAAATCAATTTAAAACTATTGAAAGTTGTTGTTTCGGAAACTGAGAAGTCCAGAGTGGTGGGCGGACGCTAAACGATATTGAGGTACATTTTATTCCAAAATCTATTTAAAGTATTATCAGAAGCAATTGAAGATAGAACAAATTTTTTTGTTACCAGAATTCTGCTTATTTCATGAAATTGAAATGCTAATGCATTAATCCATTAAAATCTGTTAAGAGTGGCTATTTTAGTTGAAAGAAATATATGTAAGTACGTGGTACTTTTATTCATTTTTCAGAGTGAATGAATTCTAGGTTAACATTGCATATTATAAAAGGATGTTATTTGGAATAAGAAGTTTGTTATGTGGTTATTTTAACTGAATTGAATCAAGTTCTCTGCTAAGTTTGAAATCCATTTAAAACTAGTGAAAGTGGTTGTTTCAGAAAACGAGAAGGCAAGAGTGCTGAGCAGACGATAAACGATATTGAGGTACATTATATTCCAAAATCTATTTAAAGTAGTATCAGAGGCAATTGAAGATTGAACCAATTTTTTGGAACCGGAATTCTGCTTATTTAATGAAATTGAAATTCTAATGCTATAATCAATTTAAAACTAATAACAATGGCTATTTTAGTAGAAAGAAAGGTAATGTTTTATTCACTAGGAATTTCTGTGAGATTTTAGTTAATTAATTAAAACAGACTTATTATATAGAAATATTCTATGGTTAAAACAGTGCACAATTTTATTCTTGCAATTTTTACGTTGCATTGACGAAAATTTAGATTCATTAAAGCTGTTGAAATTCAACGGGCACTTATGCTAGTTATAAATAATAATAAAAAAATAACGCTACACAAAATAATTGTATTATTTTGATCTACATATGAAAAAACATGTGGTGTGCGCGGAGGGATCTTAATGTTTGAATGCATATAATGTATAATAATGTATAATCAGTGATGAGCTGGAAAAAAATTAAGAACCGGCTCTCTAAAAAAAGGGGGGGTTTGGAAATTTGGATAACGGTGACAGGTCTATATACCAGGGGCTCCATATCACTCTAGTTTAGTAATACTGCTCCGCTAGCTTAACAAGTGTTCGGTTCATAATATATTCCATTTCATACACTGTCAGTAATTGACTATCAGATAGGGCAAAATGTACTTGAAAGGACAAAATCGATAAATTTTCATATTTTCTAAAAATTTAACAACAGGTTCGCAAATTCTGAGAAAAATTAACAACAGGCTCGCGGGAGCCGGCTTCAGCTCATAACTGTATATAATGATTTATAAATTGCAGAAAACCCAACACGCACTACTATGGATTTGATCTATAAGCGGAGCTGCAAGAGCAGGGCCGGACTTAGGCCAATTGTATCCTTTGGACCCAATCGGGCCCCGCAGCTAAGGGGGCCCCGCACCTTGCTCTATATTTTTTGGGGAGAGGAACAGCTTGCAGACATGGAAACTGCAAACTGGCAAACTACATTAAAAGACAGTTTTTTAGTATCTGGTATCGAATGCCCTAGTAGACGAATAAGACATTATCGCTATCTACCTTCCTTTTCATAACGTTGCCGTCAAATTTTGTTTTTAGCAAATCGCTCTATATCGCCTCTAGGTTCTTTTCTTTCTTTTTAGATTTATCCATAGTCCCATCCATATCCAAGTGGTCTCATGAGAGACCATCTGATGCTTTCAGAATGCAGGAAATATGTTGGCGGCCTGGGATCCATCCCGGATCCCCACCCCCTGGCTCGGCCTTTTAGATCTCGTTGCTTCGGTCCTTTGGACCTCGCTTGTTGTGCCCCTCCCAAATCTTTATTTTCAAACTATGCCTTTTAGATGTAGGGGCCCTGCCAAAATTTTTTTAATTGGGCCCCGCAATTTCTAGGGCCGGCACTGTGCAAGAGCATTGTCGATCAGTGCATGGCTTTTGTTGGAGGAGCACAATGACTTCACACAAGTGAGTGCCATGAAGCAGGGCTGCGACAGACTATTTGAATGCTACCGACAAGTTTTACGTAATAAGTGAAAGAAAGTTAAGCAGTCGACCTTGGACTCTTTTTTTAATAAAACTTCGTATGTGTTCTGAGAAATATTTTGAAATTATGTACATCTACTGCTAAAAAGCTTTTTTGTCTTACTGTTTACTAGGTAATTTTATAGTTTGTTTAATAAATTACGTCCTAAAATTCCGGTAGAAATATGTTTTACATTGTGGGTCCAAATATACCATTTGGGAAGTTTCTTCCCTCAGGGTGCCTAAAGGTTATGGTGCCCTGGCGAACGTGGATTTTTGCTTAACGCGAAGACCTCAGGAATGCATCACCTCTGTTAAGCGGGACTTACCTGTATTTAAAACTTTGATATACAGGAAAAAACTGGAGATTTTAGATGAGCCAAAGAACTTTATTTGTACGTCAGAGACACAGTGTCATATCTATTATATACCTCGAAAATTAATAAAATGAAAAACTTATATAGGTGTACCTTGCAATACGCTCGGGATGCTTTCTTAAAAACTATAGCATATTGTGAATCAGCATATTGCGAAACACATTTATACATAAGAATGATGTTATAAAAAGGAGATGCGTACCTAGATGGATAGTAATCAAGGGTGTTTAAAAAACGCGTGTACAATGAAATCTCAATTATTCATATAAATTAAAACTGGTTAAAACAATATTTACGGATCAGTTTTTAAAGAAAATTTTGACAAAATATCCGACAAAGGAGCATGCGATTTTATAAAGAATAAGTAACATGTTACATGCCATATTCAACCAAGTTAAAACAATATATATGGGGAAAAGTTATTCCTTCATTTAACAATAATGTTCAAGCAAGCATACAGTCAAATTTCATACACAGATTTACAAAATGTCTAGAAAATTTATACATACGATAGAAACCATTTCACTTCCAGGATACAGAAAACAAAAATCTGTGAACTTCTTTTTAATTGAATGCTTAAAAATGCACTACATGGTTTTTCCTCTCCAGTTTTACATATGAAGAAAATTCCTATTAATTAAGGCAGTGTTTCTCAACTGGTGGGACATGTCCCACTGGTGGGACTTGAAAGCCGTCTAGGTGGAACCAGAGCCGGCTGAAGACATTTTGGCACCCCAATCAGTTACACCTTCTGGCACCTCCGTTATATACTTTACAGTCTCAGGTGTAACTTGATGGGATTTCTTCATATTGTCGAAATAAAAAAGATTCCCTTTGTAATTCAACAAAAATTAATTTTTTTAAATAAACGAATAAATAAATTTTTGTGGAATTGCCAAGTAAATCTTTTTTATTTCGACCTTCTTTGTGTCTACCAATTATTAACATGCTACTTATATGCTTATAAACCTAGAAATAAATTCATTAGAAAAAGTGAGATTTTTCTTTAAATCATGGTGGGACCAGATTTTTTTGAAAAGGTGGTAGGTGGAACGCAAGAGGCAAAAGGTTGAGAACCACTGAATTAAGTCACGCTATTTATCTCGCAATATCTGTTGGGGTCCAGGACAGAAAATTCAAATTCTTTTCAGAACATCAATCTTCCATTTAATCCATTTCTTGGACATTCCAAGCACGAATAGTTTGGGTTTTACTACAAAAAGAACAATTTCTTAAAAGATAACGGTGAGTTATAAAAAGCAGCCATATAAAAGGAGTCTCAATGTGTGTTAATGTAGATCAATGTCATGCAAAACTGCATATGAGCCAAAAAGAGAGACAGAGATTGAATTTGCTGCCACATTCCATATATTGATTTGGTTTTCCTTATAGAGAAGTATTCAAATGATCTTGCTTTGACATTATATCACACAAAAATGCAGCGTTTCTGCAGAAGTCATCCTTCAGTAATTCACAAGGTTCATTGGCGTCTTTAAAAAAGGTCGTGATTTGTTTTAACAAAGCTAAAACTTTTTGTAGTACCTGACCTTGTGACAACCAGCGTACTTTAGAATGATGTTGTAGATCTACAGAAAATGTTTCATCGTCAAATTGGAGCATGGTTCGAAACTGACGATGCCGTAAAGCATTTGCACGAATGTAGTTCACAATACCAATAACTTTATGTAATGTGTCATTTAAATTGGTAGATTTAGCGCAAAGATTCTGTTGGTGCAAAATACAGTGAAAAGAAATTAAGCTATCTGGATTTGATATTTCCTTCTGTAACAAAGCAATAAAACCTTCACGTTTTCCTCTCGTGGAAGGTGCACCGTCTGTGCAAACACGAGATTACACAAGTTCAGTTTTGCTTTCATACGTTTCTCTTTCAAGACAGTAAAAATGTCAATCCCACGTGTTTTCCCCTTTAACATTGCCAATGCCAATAACGCCTCATGGAAATGAAAATCTTCAGTTATAGCACGAATAAAAATTAACACTTGTGCCGAGTCAGTAATATCAGTGGACTCATCTAGTGCTGTGGAGTAATAATTTTTTGAAGTTGTTCAGCAACACACTCAGCCAATCCATGCTGTCGCTCAGTTATTGTTCTTCGTGAAAGAGGTAGTTACCTGTACTTATTAGCCTTATCTGGATCCAGACATGCTACAACTTCTACAAGGCACTCCTTTATGATTTCCACATCACTATATGGCTTACAATTCTTCCCAAGTATATATGCTACTTTATACGTTGCTTCAGTAGCTTGATCACTTTGTCCGGTAACCATTTTTAAAAAATGCTGCTGTTGTCTTTTCTGGCATTTCAGTTTCAAAAGTGCAGATTTCTGTTCTTCTTCTTCCAATGATGCATATTTGTGGTTCCTGTGTGTCTCATAATGTTGGTTTGCGTTATATCTCTTCACTGTTGCAATCATAGCATCACAAAGTAAACACATCATTTTGTCTTCCACAGAAACTACATAATACTGCAACTCCCATTGTTCGTTAAACATCCTATTTTCTTCCTTAGTAGTTCTGGGTCTTTTCTTTGTTTGACTTTTTGACATTTTATGGGTCACCAAATTAAATTTCTATAAAATTAAATACAAGACTTAAATAAAGTTTTGTACAAATAATTTTGAAAGTCAGTTTAAAAGAATTTAATTAATTAATTGGTGACTTACTCAAATAATACTGTTTCCCCTTGCAGGCTTAAAAGGGTTTTAAATTGCCTTTAAATCTGTAATTGTAATACAATGTATAAAACAACAATTCACTCACAGTTTACTAAAATGACTGCGAGACGTTGCAGGAGGAGTAATATATATCCTCAGCCTCAGGTTGAAAGTAAACCTAAGATTGTGTACTGAAAGAATATGTATGTACTCCTATTAAAATATTGTACTCCTTTGTGGACGCACTACATTGTCGCACAATGTGTAATCTGCACTAAGTCATGACCATATCGCTCAAGTAACCTAAGTCCCTGTTTACGTATCTACATGTATACACAAAATCAGAGTAAATTGAAGGATACAGACTTCGGCATGGCAGTTTTTCAACTATTTTTTTATTGAATTTCTCACAATTAATTTTTCAAAATTACCTAATCGAGTTTTTGGTGCCCGGGGTATTCCATTAATATTTCAATTTCTATCTGTGTCAGTTGAATATTTAAGAAAATAAAATGAAATTAAAATAACTAAGAATACAAAGAGCATTTTGTTAATTTTTACTGGTATAGGAGACAAAAAAATGTATTTCAAATTAATCTTAAATCTATACAAATCGTACTTTTTGAATTAAGACTTTCATAGATGCAGGCAGACATATATTTTTATTCATGACCTAGATTAATTTCACATGCATGCAATTAGGCACAGTAAAAATTATTAAATTATTATAAATAAAAACATTCCATAGCACCTGATGATCCCTTCGAGTGAGAGAGTGCTGTCACTTAAATAGTGTTTTCTATCGCTTTTGTAAGTAGTCTACTCAAGCATTTTTTCTCTCTCTCTCTCTGAGTATTAAGGTATTCCTAAGAAACTAAGGTTCTGTGAGTTTTCAATTTATTTAAAATAATATATTCCTTTATTGTTCTTTCTTTAACTTTCCTACTAAAACCATACATGAATTTGAAGATGCATGTGGAAGGCCGCACTCAGTATCAATCACAAAAGGCCGCTGGTTCCCCACCCCTGACTCAGGGAATCCTAAGATTACACGCACGTGCATACTAGAGATGGCTCAGGAGTGAATTTATCGAAACATTTATTTCAATTTTTAATACTCGATTCTAAGCCGAGTGGAAATTTTTAAGGCGGTAAAAAAGTAATAAAAGTCGGCTTACAATCGATTAAATACTGTACATCTTTCACGTTGTATGGTTAAATTATTTTTTAGTTTAATTCAAATACGTTTGTTGCTATTATACTCTTTCTTGAACCAACCTTTAATAAGCAGTTTAAAGTAGAGGTTTTTCTCTTTAAAATTTGAGGTAATTAATACTATTGGGCAATTTTATTTCCTTTTAAGAAATTCATTCTGAAGGTTGTTTTAAATTTTCAATTTTAAATTGGTAACAAATTCGTAAGCTGCTTCTGTAACGAAAGTTGTCCTTTGTTGTAATGATTCCAAGTAATAGACGATGTTCATCTTGCTGTTGAAGTTTGTAATCAGTCATAAATTTGGAGTCTCATTTATTCACAATAAAGCCCGCTTTTCACCCCAACCTATATTTTTTAAATCATTTTTTTCGGAACGTCTTTCCAAGATCACTACCGAGATAAGGCTTGATTCCATTCGTTTCGTCGCTTCTTTTTCCCCTGCATCCTTCCTTCGCAGTATTCACGGACTCCCAAGTGCATTTTGCAATCAAGAATCAATTTCATCCTTTCTATTTCATTCAAAGAGCAATTTGTACCATTGGCTTTAGATAAGTTCGTCACTGCCTTTATTCATGCGTTTTGCAACACGTGCTTGTCTATGAATAAGGCAATGTATCGATGTTGAATTTTTCGATGCTTTCTTTATGAAACTTACTGCACCAGAAAATTTGATAACGATTGATTGAGCCTCATCTGTGCATATGTATATCGATGCAATAGTTCCAATCGGTCTCATTGTCATTGAAATAAGTATCGCACAATTTATAATTTCTTTGTGACATTTCAAATATATTTTTCTGTGAATAAAACCTTGTTTTTTATTAAACTGTTTAATCATAAATATACACAAAACTTCAAAATAACTATATCCTATTATACTACTAAACTACCGAATTTTAATGTAAAATTTATGTATCGATGGGGCACCATAATCGAAATCTGCTTGGGGAGCCAAAATGTCTTGAGCCGGCCCTGCATACATCTAACTGAGAAGATGCTTCTAATGCCAATGTAATGTTATGGTGAATAACCGCCAAGTTAGCGAGGCAAGAGCTGCCCGGTAGGAAAATGTGCTGTTCAGAAGAAAAGTAGGGTAGAGTAAATGAAAGGAGGTGCCTGTGAATAATTTTCTCAAATAGTAATAACATTACTGGGAGGATGGAAATCAGGCGATAGTTTTCGACCTGTGCTCTGTTACCATATTTCAAAATAAGAGTAACATTAGCAGATTTCCATTGCTGAGGAAAAATTCCTCTATCTAAGCAATGGTTAAATAAAATCGTGATCGGGATATGGAGTATCACATGTTTTCCTCAGGAATGTTGAGCTGATATTGTCAGAGCCCGTAGCCTTATTGGACTGAAGTGTAGAAAGTAGACGCTACACTTCAATATGGTCCGTAGATATTAATGACAGGGAGTTAGAGCAGATTTCATCAAGAGGGGGAAAGGAGATTGTTTGGGAGGGAGAATAGAAGTTAGAGGCAAAGAATTCATTGAATGTAGAGAGTCTGTCGTTATTCTGACACGTCACAGAGCTAATTTGCACTATTTTAGGAATTCTTTGAGATCTTTGTTTGCAGTTGATCAAAGTCCAGAACCTCTTAGAATTGTCTTTAATTCCACTTGTGACACTTTTGATGAACTCATTGTAATCGTGACGTATGAGAATTTTTGAATGTTGATGGATTTCCTTAAAGACATTGTAAGTGTGAGCACTGGGGTGACTTTTAACTAATCTCCAGCAGGTAAGTTTGTTCTTTAAAGTAAGCACAGCCTCAGATGATAACCATATGGGACATTTTTTGGAGAGGCAACGCGTTGGGACAAAGTCAGTTATAACACTATGAATGAGGTCGTAAAAGAGAGAGGCAGCATCTTTGGGTGAGCCAGCATTGAGGGGATCCCACAGGAGAAGAGAAATGATGTGGTTGATTGCCCTCCACTCAGCTTTGTTCTTCACTTTCACTAACCGCTGTTGAGAGAAGAGGGGTGGGAGTGCGTGGTGAGAGGCTAGGACAAATGTCGCTGAACAAGATTTGCCAGAATTTTCCCAGGATCAAATCTCGATGTTGCAACTTGAGCTATGAAGTCCATTGCTTCTTCTGACTCTCTCTGTCAACATTTTCCCCTCATACCATGGGTCTAATAAATTAGCTGCATAATGAATCCCTTTGCAGTACAGATCTTTTCTACATTCTATAGCACGGGTGCTCAGACTTGACAAGCTTGGGAGCTACTTATCATTTCCCACCGTCCAACTTCACTGTAAAAATTATTTCGAGTGGAGAGGATGGGGGGGGGGGGGGGGGGGTTAAATGCTGTATTTAATTAAATGTCATTATTCCACGGTGGATGATTTATCTTTTCCTTAATGCTGGCAACACTTCGTTATTCATACCGATAAGCTTAATATTTTGATGGAAATAATAAATATACATAAATTTTTATTCCTATTTTCAGTAACGATTAACATCCGATATAAAATTGAATTTTTCGAGTTTACAATATATACCTATTTCAAATTACTAACCTGTAACAAAGGGCAACTAATGCAGAAATACGCACAAAGAATAAACGTGGAACAATCCTTCCTCAATAATTAGCAAGGCCAGACTGATGGATGCTACGCACAGTTCATATGAAGGAATGAAGGGTTGTGGACATATGTAGCAGACGAAACATTAGAGAAAACTTCCCTTCTCGCACTATATTATGTAGGTTTTGGTATGCTGCACCCCCTGCCACCCACCGGTCTGGTGATTAGCAGGGTCTTATGTAGATGTATAAGCATTCATAAGGTTCAAGGTATTCTCAAATGGGTAAATTTTCCGATGGAATTTCCAGAAGTCGTTAGATATTATTTTAATGTCATATTCGTGGAACGAACCTAGGGATTAGTGAACTTGTTAGGGGTTCGGACCCCATGGTGACAGGGTATGGGAGCTTGAGGAAGGCGATGACCATTTGAGCATGGAAGGTTGCTGAGCGGTTGGAAAGTTCGGCCCTTTGTTTACACTGTTTATCCTAACCGAAATATAGGAGCGAAATAAATATCAGTTTTCGGTTCGGGTTCAACACATTTAGTTTTTTCGATTCAGGTTTGGTTCCACTCCGGCCAAAAATATAGGTTTTTTTCGGTTTGGGTTTTCAGTTCGGTTTCATTTCGATGGAATGGGACAAGTGGCCGCTGCCAACTGGGCGTGGCCAACTGGGCCCGGAGCCAACTGGGTGCGGAGCCAACTCACCACAGAGACTAATGAAAGTTTGCTATTTAGTACAGACTGTATTAGTATATAATAATAATATAATTAATATATTTTACCAAATGCTACGGGTTGGTTCATCATTAGAAATCTCAGTTGACTTCCCTTTATTCATTTTTCTTTGTACTTCATATAAATAAACCCAAAAGAAGTTATCCATACAGAATTTCACATTGGGGATGAAATTTTTAAAAATCTACCGCAAAACTTAAAGGGAATTTCACTTTCCACTACATCATACACATTTACAATCTCGCACGTCAATTTGTCGCAGGACTCAGAAAAGCCCCTAAATCGGTGTAGGAGTTTTTAAGTTTGTTTTTTAAAATTATTTCCCGTCAAGTTTTGAACTCGTGATTTAAATTATCTTAAATATTTAACGTAAATTATTAGTTATTACGGAAGAAAATTGAATCAAAGCCAGTGTTCAATCATGGACAACATTGCCTTTTCACGGGTTTCTTTCTTACAAAACATAAAAGTAAACATTTCAAAAAACATAATGCACAAGAAATGAAGCTGGATAGGAAATCAAATTATCATTATATTTACCTGCAATACACTTGGAAGCGGATTGTTTACAAACAAATTTGGTTAATTGTTAAGAAAACCTAAAGGAAAAAGTAGTCTTTATAGATGGTTTTAAGTTTTTCATAGAATAAAATGTTATTGTATATTCTGCATATGCCCTAGAATTAGCAGCGAAAGTAAATTCACAAAATCCGTTGAAACTCAACGGGCACTTACACTTCTTTAAACATCTCGGCTTCTATTACTCCAATACAAGGGCGGATCCAGAAACTTCTCGGGGGGGAACGCCCCTCCACCTGTCGAATCCACGCCCCTGCCAACTGCCCTATATTTTGAAAATCCCTACCCCTATTAGACTCCTTCCTTCTCTTGCTGTACAGACCTAATCTGCAGTGTATAATTGTGGATTTTTGCATGGAATGAATTTAAGAAAGCGCCCAGTGGAGTGCAATGGGGTTATCCAAGGAGGGGGCGATCGCCACCCCCCGTTGGATCCGCCACTGCTCCAATAGGGATAATTATTTTCATTGTGCCTCTTGAAAGATTGCTTATAACAACTGTAGAAATCAGAAACACATATTGTCAATCAAACGCTTTTGAAAAATTAATAACCTTACTCATAAAACATTCCGATATCTACGTTTTTTATTCTCATTAAATATAAAATGTCATACCTCAGCTTCTATTGATCCAATAAGGACAAATTTATTTGTGTAGTCTCTTGAAAGATTACTTATAACAACCGTAGAAATCAAAAACATATATTATTAATCAAACGCCTCTGAAAAATGAACAACTTTTCTCATTCACCAAAATTTTTGCTTGGGACATGAAAAAGTCGGTCTGCGGAAAAATTTTTTTCCAATTGATTTAGAGGTATACATTAAGCGAAGAAAATGTGCAGAAATGTTGAAATTTACTTTTGGAAAAGACACCAATCCAATATCATTTGTAGTTCTCATGATATGATATTGTTTAAAGGGAGGCTGCCTAAAACCATTCATCATATTCTGTGGTACCCGCTTTATAATGCAGCTAAAAAAACTGAACCTTATTAATTTGAATATTTTCATTAGAAAATAATGCCAAGTTATAATAATAAATAAGTATTCCCAAGTTGATGTAGACTTTTGATAATAATATAATATTATAATATAAATTTTCTTGCACATCCAAAGCAATTTAGTTGAGAAGTAGTCTATGGTCTTTACGGAGGCAAATTCTTAGATACAGTCAATTTTTTACTTATAATATAGTACGTTTAGTTTTGTGACGTAATTTAATTTTTGCGACGGACCTACGCACTTTCGGTTTACTTCCCTTTATTCGTTTTTGTTAAATTAAAGGAATTAAATTCGAATAATATAATTGGAAAACGTATTGATAATTACATAATTATGGGGTGTTTCGCACCCGGGTGCAAGATATCTCTGTGGTGCTCCCCTACTAGCGAAATTTCGTGGTATGATCAAATATGACTTTTTTCATCGATAGAGAGTTGAACAAGCTGATGTATTTTTGTCGATGTAAGCCATAACGAATTGATTGAAAAAAATAGTTACATAATTATTAATATAAACATATCATTTAATATCTGCTTGAAGGAAAATTATAAAACTCGACGCACATATGATTATAATTCAATACTCTGCCCCGTTACCTTAATGATCAATCAAAAATTCCTATATTTTTCTCCATTTACAAGCCAAATTAGATTCGATATTTATTCTGACAATAAGAAAACAAAACTTCTATTATTTATGCATTCCTACGTCAAAAGTCCCGACTTCGTATTTTCATTTTAAGATACTTAAAAATCCAGTGAAGAAGAAGTCAGTAATTCTCTCATTATTTGGAGAAATTGTTTCGGTATTTGAATTTGGTACTATTTAGAAATAAATATTAACGATAACGTAGGTGGGAGATCGTGAAGAAGTAAGGAGAGCTAGTTTTCGGAAAAGCTAAGCTATATCAAACCGATTTAATCCTACACCAGCACACTTAAGAATGTGTTTCTCAAGCGGTACATGGGTCCAGCAGACCCCAAGCTCTTCTTTCACTGTTATCTCCCTTTCTGTTGGGTCTTTTTGAGAAATTGGTAGTGATTTCTTTTCACTGGAACCTCAGAAAGATATGTGCAGGTGAGATTAAGCTTTAAACAATTTTGTGAATGCAATAGCAATAAATGCAAATACAAATATGGCAAAAATAAGTGAAACGCAAGGGGTGCGGTTTTTATTTTAAAAAATTTTTGGGTTTTTGGAAATGAAAATACTCGAGAATATTCTAAAATTAGAGATTCCAGGCTATAAGAAAAAAATATTTAATTAATGTTTTTAAAAATAAGTCGAATTATATCGGCAAGTGAAAATTGACAATTTAAAAAAAGTGAATAATGGAGTAAATAAAGGTTCGCTTATAATAATCGTGGAACAATTTTTTCTGTAAAAAAGGATGCAAAAATATGTTATTAGACACAACCGCGGTCGCAAGTTGTACTGAGAAGCCATCGTAACTGGAAAAAATGTTCAAAGTTTCAAAAGTGCATCGACTGTATAAAAAAATGTCAGAAGTTACTTAAAACCAATATATACACTTAGTGTAAAATATATACTGTGTAAACATGTTAAAAGATACTTAAAATAGTAAAAAAAACAGAAAATGCAATTTTCACTAAGCGCCCAAAAAATTCCTCAAGCGGCACCCTGGGGACTGACTGACCCAACTCAGATTTCACGTTTGTAGTACATTCTGTGTCTTAGTCACTACTGACAGTGTCACCTGCCTGGCAGTATCAACAGTGTCCCAAACTTTATATACAGGGAGATCCTGGCATCAAATTCGGAAAATTACGAGTGCTAAACGGAAAAGTCTAAACCGCTTGGGTCAATCAGACCCCATTGTGCTGTTTTAGGGTTAAAACAGATTTGGGATTTCCAAGAATCGGTAAGTGGGAGAAAAAGGGTATGCCCCTGGTATTCTTCCAGCGAAAGAATTTGTGGTAAAGGTCGTTGGTACATAATTTACTATAGGATTGCCGCCACAGCTGGAGCTCCTCGCTAGGGTCGGGATAGCAGTTAGCAGAGTAGTGCCCCCACCTCTTGTTAACAGTTTAATACCCAGGAGCTATGTAATTTTTATAAGAATGTTAGGAGCAAATGTATTTAATTCCAAAATTAAAATAATAATGCAAGATTGAACAATACTTAGGGAAGAACAATTTTAATATATTGAACATACATACTCTCTTTACTGCTTAATGGTCAGTCTTACAATAAATGGTATAATTTTAACATTAAAATAAACAACCACAGGAAATATATGAATACATTCCACATAAATTACAACTTCCACATAAATTTTATAGGAAATTGCGAATAGGATTACTACGTGATTGTTCATATCTTTTATCTTTTCTTAAAAGTATATTTTATGTTGCTTGTGGAACATTTTAACAGTTCAGTTTGATCAGGTTGTTTTAGAAAATTCACAAACTCTTCAAAACGCATGTTAAAATTCAATTCAGTACAAATTTCTGCTTTTACTAATTCTACTCTCATCCTATTTCTTTCATCCTTCCATACATTTTTCACAAGAGAAAAATTTCTGCTTTTACTAATTCTACTCTCATCCTATTTCTTTCATCCTTCCATACATTTTTCACAAGAGAAAAAACACTCCACAAAGGAATTACTAACAGGAATACATAAAATTTGTGACAATAGGTAAGACAATTCAGTGAAATTATTTCCATCTTTAAATATTATTACCAATTTCTTGTCCACAGGTAAGTCGCGAAATTTATTATTATAGTTGGAAAAACTTCATTAAGAATTAGTTTCGCATATTTTCCTGTTTTAAACTCCCTCTATGAACTTGGAGAAATCGTAATTTTTTAGTAAAAGTTTGCACAAAATTTACGGCAGAATCTTTAATCAATAACGACAACTCTAAATTTTGGGGGCAATAAACGAATGTTTATTCGGGGGCCTGGATGCCTCGCATCCGCAGCACACACACCCCCCCTCTTTGACCGGCCCTGTGTACCGTCTACCAGGTTAATTGCATGGCACAGCCATTCTAGAATGAAATCTTTATTCTCTGAGAGAAGTTAAAAATAAATCGTAATCTATAATGCCAATTTCGAAAATATTCATGTTGACCCGGAGATTTTTTCTCTCGCCCGAAGGCAAGTCCGAAAACCCAGAGACTTCGGGTCAAACCCAGAGAGGTGGTAACCCTGGTCGCCACTGATGTGTGTTCTAGCGACCCTGAGTCATGTGATCGCATATCACAAGGGATCGGAAAAATTTTACCTGGAAGATTTCGTGTCATTTTAGTATCCCCAACTTTCCCATTTCTCTCGGACAAAGGAGGAAATATTCCCAAGTTGAATTCCAATAATATTTAGATACAAATACCTTGATGGAAAGGCGCTCTGGCAAGTTGGTGCCCAGGTGCATTGCACCCACTGCATCCCGGGTAGGCATGCCCCTGTCTGCAGGCCGGATGGGCATTTATATCAGAAGATACGTTGAGACTTTGAGATTTCATATCAGTGAAAATCAATTCTAATTAATTTACTACCCTTAAAACCATCAGAAAAGGTCTTGTGACCACAATTTTACTGAAAAAATATGGAATTGACTAAGTTAAATTGTACTGATCACTTTTTTATCAGAAAAAAAGTTGAACAACGCCGGTCTCGAACCCCAAGACCATGCATCGAAAGTCCTAATCGTTATCCCCTAGGCTACGGTTGCTTGTGAACGTAAGAGCGAAGTTACTAGTATTTATTGAGATTGGCCCATTTTTGTAATTTTTAATTAATTATTTCTCTTAAACTAAGAGACGTTGGCCCCTAATTCCGAAATGGTATTTTTTTTGGCCTAAACTTTCCACTGGTAGAAGATGAATCAAATCTGAGAGTTACACTCCGTAGCCTCTCCTTGTCAGACTTGCAATTACTGTGGTGCGCTTTACTGGCCGAATGAACTCAACACTTCAAAAAAGTACACCAAATGCTGTCACGATGGAACGGTCTCCCTCGAAGATTTATCTGAAATGCCTGATTTACTAAAAGAATTATTAACAACAAATTCACCTGAAGCTAAAAATTATCGAGAACATATCAGAGAATACAAAGCTACTTTAGCTTTCGCTTCAATGGGTGCCGAAATCAAAGCACCTCCAGGAATAGGACCCTACTGTTTTCGTATTTACTATAAGGTTTCTCCACTGTTCACGAACGAACAGAACAAACCAGGCTATGGACAACTGTATATATTTGATTCGGGTGAAGCAACAAACAAACGTATGGATTATAACCAAGGCTGTTCACGAATTGTAATGGAGAGATTAGATACGATGTTACGACAAATAAATCTGTTTGCTGAGTCTTACAATCAAATGCATGGGATAACACAATCTAATCCAACAGTAAAAGTTAGAATGGTTTTTATGGAATATCCTAACTTAGACTTAAGAAGAGATAATGCACCTACTTTAAAAACAGAAGTTGCAGCAATACAATGTTATTGTGTGCCACGTAAGATCATTTGACTCACTAATTATTGTATCTGCAGTTCAAGAGATCGAAAATTGTGTGTATAAAGAAATTTATGATACTGAGCAATAAAGTTAGACTAGTGCGCAGATGTTCTGCGTGGGTAAAGCTAGTATCTATATATATCTATAAAATAAAGTGTTTGTATCTAATTTTATAGTGCAGTAACTACAGCACGTAGAAATGAGAGAAAGGTATCATTTTAACCGGAATAACGAGTAAGGTTGTGTAGTAAGGTTTTTATATCGATTTTATTGACCTGTCTAATTTTAAAAATATTTTCTTTTTTCATTTGAATTTCATTTCATTTATTTTTCATTTGCATTTTAAAATTATTTAGAAACATGATACTAACTTGAGACTTGAATGGTTCTATGAAGAAAAGAACAGAGTTTATTTTTATTGAAGAAAGAATCTGAATCCTGATCGAATTAGCATAAAAATGCATTTAGAATCAATAAATTACGTGATTTTATCAGTTTTATTACAATACCCATTATAAGCTACTGTGACAACTCCCATTGTCGCTGAAATTGAGAGTCCAATGCATTTGAATCGGTTGTTTGAGAAACCCCACAAGTCCAATTTTTGACCATTTTCAGTTATTGGCGGAAGTACATTGTTTAGATGTAGATCTAACGTTTTATGGAGAAAGACCACAAGTCCAGTAGGAAGCTAGGGAAATATGCTGTAAGGCATTTCACGTTTATTTGGGAAATCCCACATGTCCAGGACTTGTGGGTTTTCTCAAATAAACAGCTGATTTGAGTGATTCTTAGTGCTGCCACCAGGTCGTGTTGTTTATTGTGTTTGTCAGCTGTTTTTCAGTTTTTTGGGAAAATGGAGGTAAATGATGATAGTGATGTTGAAATGCGAAGTTTCAAGTGTAAAAAAGGACTCAAGCAGACATTAATGGAGGTGATACCAATAAAATGCAGGTGTCCAAGTATTGATGAAAGTGAAAAAAGTAAAAAGAAAGAAAACACTTTTACATACAAGGTATCTACATCACAATCTGGGCACGTAAAAGTATGTAAATCTGCTTTCCTTTCTCTGCATGGCATTACTAATGACCAGGTCAGAAGGCTGGGTCACCTGTTAGCTCAGAGTAAGTCACCAATCGACCAACGTGGAAAATCAGTGCCTGGTAATGCCAAAAGTGGTGATGTTATCCTAAAAGTTGTCAATCACATAGCATCTTTTCCCTACAAAGAGGGACATTACACTAATAAAAATTACAAATATCTTGATGGGAAACTGAACCTGAAGACCAGAGACTTTGGGTTAATAAAAAGGAAACTAAGAAAAAGTGACAGTGTACACACCAAAGCAGTATGTAGAACTTATAGTATCAGCCAGTGCATCAAACAAATTCAGCATGTTGAATCCTGCTGATATTATCGATTTCAAGAAGTGGTGGCCTAGATATTATTACGACATTATCATTGGAATCCATGGGAAAAGCTTTAAAAAAGAACAAAAAATTTCCCTACAGATCACTCAGTTCAACCATTTTACTTTCAGAAAAGACAACAAAAGGGTTTTGACAGCTAAAACTTATATTGATGGCCTTGATACCCACACCTTTCGCTTACTGACATCAACCTAGATACCTTCTTACCCAACACAGAAAGTTTATCCAGAGGGATTTATTCCTATTAACATAAAGAAAATCAATGATGTAAAAAAACTGGAAACTTACTTGCCACACGATGATGACATTACCAAGTTTTATGAGGAAATATTTACATGGACTACAATAGAAAATAATGAGGAACCAGGAGAACTTTAATATGTTGTTTCTTTACTTTTTAGACTAGTAAGGCATGCAGTGTACAGGCAAAGTTTATGTGGGAAGAAAACTTTGCAAAAAAATTGCTAATTCTGACCATTAATCTTTGTTTTTGTGTTTTTAAGACTTTTTTTGTTTTTTGTAACTAGGTTAAGGGAAAGTTTATGTGGGAAGAAAACTTTGCAAAAAAAAGTGCTTTCTGACCATTAATCTTTGTTTGTGTGTTTTCAAGACATTTTGTTTTGTTTTTTGTAACTAGGTTAAGAGTAAGTTTAAAAGAAATTGCTTGATTAAATGGAAAACACTGAGTTATTAAACCCTTCCGCAGGTTTTTTGAGAAACCCCACACGTCCAAACAAAAATAACCCTTACTGAGGGGTGGTAGTCAAAATTAAAAATGTTGAAAAAATGTAGTTCACTTGCCTCAAAGGGGTACTTTAAATGAATGGAAATATAATTGTTGTAAAATTATAAAATTTTTGTAAAAACAGTTTTTTTTACCTCCTGAAAAATTTCATGTCAGGGACTTGTAGGGTTTCTCAAACAACTGATTCATTTATATTAGAAAATTTTTAACGTAATATCGTTTTTCAATTTCTGTGCGCGAGTTTGCTTTGTTTACATAAAAACTTAATATTTGTTGATTATAATTCAAATATTACTAATAAATAGTTTTTAATGGTATTTTCGTGTGTCGTCGAGTTCTTCAAACTCTCCAAAGCAAGATGTTTTTAAAACTACGTAACTTAAATAATTAGACGTAGATTTTCCACAAATTGTGATTGGATAAATCGTTTCATTGTTTCCAAAGTATTGTTGATGTAAACAATTTTCTTGTAACAGAACTCGTGGATGAGAGAATCAGAGAGAATCGAGCTAGTGATCCGAGGGTAATATTCACTCTGTGATTCTTAAACGTTCTCTATTTACTTTTTTGTCTTTCATTAAATTTAATCATTTCGTAAGTTCCTTTGTTCATTTATTTTTTGTTGATTATTGTGGTCTTGCTGGTTTTACTTACAGTTTTCGTTTTGAAGAAATCGTCACGAAACCTTGCATAGGTATATAATTTTACCCTGCAGGTAACATAGGCTATATGGCAATAAAAATTGCGAAGAAAGAAACAAAGTGTGACACAGAGTTCTCCAAAGCAAACTGTTTTGAAAACTACGTAAGTAACTTAAATAATTAGACAAATTTTCCACAAACTGTGATTTTCAAACCTTTGAAGATATCGTCACAAAACTTCGCATAGGTAAATAATTTTATCCTGCGTATAACATAGGCTATATGGCGATAAAAAATTTGGGGGGAGGGGGGGTGCTTAATTCGATAATTATTTTCCCATAAGTTTACACATAATTTTTGATTTTTCAGAGTGCAAGATTCTTCTTTCATTCGTCTAAATAGGTAACTGCGAACAGATTTTCTTCGTTTTTGCTTTATTCGACGGTTAAAACTGTGTACTATCATATTCTTAAGATGTTTACATGTTACACGGTCGAAGTTGTGGATTCAATAAATCCGTTGAAATTCAACGGGCAGTTCTGCTAGTTTCCTATAAAATGTGAGAATGATCCATGAAAGTTCTATTCGTATCACCCTTAAATGTAGACCTCAATTAATTCTAGTGGAACATATGATTAACTTCATTGGTATCACTTCCAATAGATTTGCATTGGATCAAGACATGGTTTCCTGATCTCTACAAATTTTTGTTTGAATCCATTTTCAGGCTGTTAATAAATCGTTCTTCCCAAACAGATGAATAAAATTATTGCTAAAATCTAAATTTTCCACATTATTTAACCCAGTTTACTAACTATTCTATGATTAAAATAAAAATTCAAATTCTCCAATTTAGAAGCAACTTAGTTTCTGTTTCAAGAAGCGGAAGTAGCCTAAGGTGTGTGGTCTTAACATTAGAAGAATAAAATAACATTTTCCCCTTGCCTATGCTTTCAAAATTTACCGCGGCACATCGAGTGTTTTTTGTCGTGGCATGATAATGCGTCGCGCAAACCGGTTGTGGAGAACTTCGTGATTCGATTCCAACGACTCACAATCAGTTTGCCTTTGAAATAATGCATGCTGTGACCGCGAGATGGCAGAAGAGTTCAAAACGGTTTGCGGCTGAAATGTATTTCAGCGTTGTTGGGTAAGCGACACCGCACGATGACTTCCATGACATTTTGATCGTGCAGCGACCCTTCGGCATTAAATGGTCAGGTAGAATGGTCCTTTTATATTCGCCGTACGTAGTATAGGAAAGAGTATTTTTTAGTGCTAAAAAATTTTGTTTTTTTTTAGGTGATAAGTTGAATTTGATGTAACTGTTACATCGATTTCTACCAGGGCATCGTACCGGAATCGAATCGAAAACCGATATTTATTTCGCTCCTTTATTTCGGTTAGGATAAACAGTGTAAGCAAAGGGCCGAACTTTCCAACCGCTCAGCAACCTTCCATGCTCAAATGGTCATCGCCTTCTTCAAGCTCCCATACCCTGTCGCCATGGGGTCCGAACCCCTATAACAAGTTCACTAATCCCTTGGTTCTTTCCAGGAATATGACATTAAAATAATATCTAACGACTTCTGGAAATTCCATCGGAAAATTTACCCATTTGAGAATTCCTTGAACCTTATGAATGCTTATACATCTACATAATACCCTGCAAATCACCAGACTGGTGGGTGGCAGGGGGTGCAGCATACCAAAACCTACATAATATAGTGGGAGAAGGGAAGTTTTCTCTAATGTTTCGTCTGCTACATATGTCCACAACCCTTCATTCCTTCATATGAACTGTGCGTATCATTCATCAGTCTGGCCTTGCTAATTATTGAGGAAGGATTGTTCCACGTTTATTCTTTGTGCGTATTTCTGCATTAGTTGCCCTTTGTTACAGGTTAGTAATTTGAAATAGGTATATATTGTAAACTCGAAAAATTCAATTTTATATCGGATGTCAATCGTTACTGAAAATAGGAATAAAAAATTTATGTATATTTATTATTTCCATCAAAATATTAAGCTTATCTGTATGAATAATGAAGTGTTGCCAGCATTAAGGAAAAGATAAATCATCCACCGCGGAATAAGTAAGTCACGTTTTCTATATATGTACTTTAATTTCAAGGGAATATTTGATATATTGAGAAATTAATTCAATGTAATTCATTGCTGTGGCTTTGATGCAACTACTTGCGTATTTGATAACCACCGTTGCGGTGGCTTGCAGGGTGAACTGTAGATATAGATATCATTGAATTCAAAGCAAAGTTTCAAGCGTCAAATTTCTGTTTTAAGTGCTGTTTTCAAGAATCTTCCATTTATCCTGCTGCTTTTAAGTTAGTGTCAATGAAAGTTTTCTTTGTGTGTTTGCAAAATTCCGTAATAGTAAATTTGTATCATGTTAATACACATTTCTCAGCCTTTCTGGATTCTCGGAGCCCCAATTTCCGCGGGCTTCTTCCTCATAAAAATTTTATAAATTTTTTCATCCATTTACGTGATCTTTGAATGAAAAAACAAAGCCGTGCATTTACAGTTTTTACTATAATATGAGCAGTGGTCGTGATCTACAATTTGTTAATGAAAATAACGTAATGTCTTATTCAACTTATTGACACTATTGAGACAACGCGGTCTCTTATTTTGCCGCACGATTTGTGAATTAAAATATTTGTAATTCATTATTAGACATTCCAGCTTTAGCGCATATTAGCTTCGGTCTGCCCGTTCTTCTCTCCGAATGCAATTCTTTTCTTCGTAGCTATTCAGCGAATTTTAATGAAATTTAGGACTAAAGACTAAGCACAGTAAATTAGAAAATGAGATGAATGGTTTGCATAAAATAATAAGTTTAGGATACTCTATCGCAGGAAACGTGCTTATTTGTAATTCACCTTACACTTTCATAACCTGTTGAGATCATTTGCGACGCATGTATGGTTTGTAGTTATTCAAATCATAAATAAATAAAGTACATACTAAATATTTACATTTGAATAAATTATTTTCGTGTTTTAATATCAGTTTCTAATACCGCTATTGTTGTAGTGAAGATGTATTTGATTTAATTAGAAAATTACGTAAATTAATAAATCAGTTATTGAGAGTTTCCTAAAAATATTTTGTCGGAGCGAAAAAACCGGTTCGAACTGGTTCACTGATGATTTCCGGAGCAAAACCGGAACAGAACCGAAATTTTGTTTTGAGTGAACCGGAGCGAAAAAAATTACAGTTCGATGCCCGGATTTCTACGTATTTCTTCGCAACCCCTACCCACTTATTCTGAGAAGTTCAGATGGTGATTTTTTTCCTGACCTTCCCTAAGCGACATCCACCCGACGCTTCTCTGGACACTAGACCTGCGGTTCCCAACCTTTTTAACTCTGCTGACGGCTTCAGCAACCCTTCTAGGCCTTGCGGACCACCGCATTTCTTACGTTTAAGAAAATTTTATTTTGTTATGTAGTTTATTTGACCATTTAAAAGTATATTAAACACCTTTCTGTCTGAGGACCTCCTGAGGATTTTTTGTTCTATGCCAAGAATTATCTTCACCATTTGTCAGTCAGTCAGCTGAAGTGTCTGGCCTATGCCTTAGTTAGGCGGTCGCTATGGGAGTAACACTCCCTCTCCGACCATGGCGTCAGCAATTTACAATCAAGTGGCAGCGATATCAACAGGGGCATTATTAAAATTAGGAGAGATTACTAGGAGCTTCTTCTAAGTGCCCTTGGGCTACTGATACTTAATAGAAACTAATACTAAACTAAGATTAATGCTGACATGGCTAACGAGCGACTGGGGTGCGGTGGCTGGCACGTAGGGAGCAAAGGGCGTTCGAGGAAACGCTCGGCTGCAGATGAAGGCGCTCCAAGCTTGAGGTGGATGGTGAGGTGTGGGCATATCATTCTTCATACATGGTGGTAGCATTATTTTTTTCTTCCTTTTTTTAGGCATAATAATTGAAATTTCACAATGGTAATACATACTGCTAGGTATGTGGGAGTATTAACTCGGTTATTTCCTATCCTAAATGAAAGAGGGTTAGCTACAGAGAAAGTTTTTAAATATGAAAGTTTTACGAACGCCATTAATAACAATATCCAATACCTGTGAGTGTAAAAGTTGCTTAACTTTTCCCAAAAACATTCCAACTAAATATGAGGTGCGATCTAAAAAAATACATTTTTGGAAACCTCCGCGGACCACAAGTGAGCCTCGGACCATAGGTTGGGAGACGCTGATATAAACCACCCCTAACGGCTTTCCCAGCTCAGCTGCCCCATCCCTGCCGCCCCCCTCCCTGCCTACCGCCTCCCCCCTGTCTGCCGCTCCCCCTATCAGCCAACACCCACCCTGCCAGCCGCCCTCTTCCCTGCCTGCAGCCTCGACCTGAGCTGCCACCACTACCTGGCTACCAATCTTCCTTGCCGCCTTCCCCTTCCATACTGCCTCCCCCTTCCCTTTTGCCTCCCCTTCCCTTTTGCAAAAGAATTATTTTAGGCGGCCTTTCATTCGACTCCGGACTTTTGTAACGATTTTTTTAATGGAAACATTTCGACAGCGTGGTTTCAATAAATTTTAACCCGCGTTAAAAATATTAAGATGTGCTTTTCGACTAGGTACGCGAAATCGTTTGCAAAACACCGTAATTCTTTATCTATACAGAAAGTATTAATTCTTTAAAGGAGTGTAGGGCGACTTATCTATGGGGTGGGGCACATTGTCGGTCGTGCATGCCTAGGTGGGCCGCATTTTCGGTTGTGATTTCTTCGATGTGTCAAATTGCAAGTCGTCAATTCTTCTGCGGGCCAGATTAGATTTGACATTGGACATAACCTAGAGATTCTGACGGACGGATCCAGAAACTTCGCAAGGAGGGGGGTTCGCAAGAGCAACTATTGAATCCGTCCCTGTCAACGACTTTGTATTTTTTAATCCCTACCCCTATCAGAATCGTTCTTTCCCTTGCCGTACAGACGTAATCGACGGCGTGTAATAAAGGAATTTGCGCGGAATGGATTTAAGAAAGCACCCAGTGCTTGATCGCTCCCTCCAACTCCCCCCCCCCCTCCCCATGGAATCGCCACTGGATGCTGAGGTATGATATCAATAAACCGGAAGACTAAACTATATACATCTCAAGTGTTTTCTTGTCGTACTTTGAATGTGTCGCATGATTGTGTGTCTTACACTTACGGATCTCATTGTGATATACATCTAGAGCAGTGGTTCCCAACCTGGGTGCCGCGGCGCCCTGGGGTGCAGTGAAGTGTTAGGAAGGGTGCCGCAAAATTTTTTCTGTTTTCCTATTTTTAGCCTCATTTCGCATCGTCGGCTTTCAAAAATCCAGACCAGTCGACCTTCATTTCGTCGCAAAAGTACTTCGAAATGAAGGAGATATGGAGAATTGGGTTAGGGGTTTAACTTCACCACGATTATTACTGATGGTGGATAGGGAGGGGTGCCGCCAAATTTTGAAAAGTCACTTAAACTTGCCGCGCCTCTAAAAATGTTGGGAAACACTTATCTAGAGAATCACGCTGAAAATTATCAATTTCATTAAATTTTATTTTTATATAGTTCTTTTCCTCGATTTATTAATAAGCACGTTTTCTTTATTTTAGGGAATGTATATGAGCAAGTGTGGGGAACTTTTTCCGCATGGCGGGCCGCGTAAATGGTGGCGAATGCTTTGGCGGGCCTAATTCTAATTTAATTCGAAGTTACTGAGATTATAAGGTGTAATATAGGTGGAAAAATCAATTCTAAAACATGTATTTAGGATAAACATTTAAGTATTAAATGCTGGTTTGTCATTATTTGGATGAAAAAATGTTTACGCGCGTAAATTTGACGGATTTCTACTTCTTCGCTGCTTAGCGGGCCGGAAGCCGCCCGGGGGGCGGAGGTTCCGCACCTCTGTATTAGAGGATGAATGAGGATTCTGACCACGCCCTACGTCGCAAACCTCCAATTCTGGAATGGGGTCGGAAAGGGCAGTTGCCAATGCTATCATCTCCCTACTGGCGTCCTCTCAAGTTGGTGAGCGTGATTGGGATGGGGGTGTGCCTAATCAAATTGGATAACCAATTGGGTAGTGGGTGTGGCCATCCTCGCTTGAAGATGTTTGAGAGGGGGAAAGTTTTCCGATTTTCATGTTTCCTATTTTCCCTGGTAATTTCGGCGCTTGGCTGAAGTACGTGCGTTTAAAGTCGTCAAAGGTTAGCAATTCATTTTTTACTTCACGGAAGTAGCCGCGGGTGTGCTAATTCATCGGTCAACAATACAAACGTGATCGTAAGTGATAAGTAATTTATTTTTTGCTAGGTATTAGAGTAAAAGAAAATTCCGATATCCGTAATTTTATCCTATGAAATGCCTTTATCTCTGTTAAAATATTTTACCTCATCATCTCTATAAAATAACCTATCCTCATTCGTACTATATTTCCTAATTTTCAGATCAACCCGCAAGTTATCAATCTTGCATTCCACTTGAATACGGTCGGGACGGAGGCCAAATATTTTTGATGGTGTGAAATGAAAGGAACTCCATTCTTCGCGGGAAAGTCGAGGTCTTCCAGCGCAGGGTTATTTGGTGAAAAAGGTAGGAACACGTGTAGTGTTAACGGCAGTGATTCAATCTGTAATTCATCCTATGTTAAGGGGTGTCAGTTTTGTCGCAGTGCACGATGTCATCATCTGAAAATCGCTCTCGCCGGGACTGGGTAATTGCGATAATTAAGTAGTAATTGCCGGTCTTAGTTTGGGCGTTAATAGCTTGTCAAACTCTCATTGTTATGGTCGCGGGTTCGAATCTTACCGAGTGCAGGTGTGAGTCCCTATTATCTATCGTTTTTCGTTCATTATGGAAGGCCATTTAGGGTTAAATAAGGAAATTGGATTTGGATGTTGTTCACAATTTTCTGGTTGATATTTGACCCGTGGTTACAACTATAAAATTAAATCGCAAACTATGACATTTTGAAATTAAACGAAAACTAGAAAGTTAAATTTTTAAATTTCTATGTCATTTACAGTTTGAAATGTTGGTGAGAAATTGATTTATATTTATTTCTTATTCCACTTATAGGGAGCGGGGTTGTATTCTGGTGTTCCTAATTATAATGCTTGAATTTGCATATTATCATTCGAATTGAACATGGCAGTGAACAAGCTGTGTGTGTGCGTGCGTGTGTATAATAATTCCAGGGACGCTCCTGCTTGCTTTACAAAAAGTGCTTATTGTTCCCGCGAGATGGCAGAACAGTCCAAATCGGTTCGTAGCCTAAAGGAGTATTTTGGCGCTACATGAAGTATGGTTAAATTTTGTGGGCCTTCTAAAGCAAAACTAATACTCAGATCGGCACTAAACTTAATCCTTTATATTTTTCTTCATAATTCAAGATCTGAAATGGCTTAGTAGAAACTGGTCACCCGGAAATGGATGTTTATAACGAAAACAATCTCGAGGACAGACCTGGGTTCGACTCGAAGGAACACATTTCCAGTAATGTAACACGTATACATCGACTTTTCGACTTGCAGGATTTCATTCTCTTTGAGATTAAAATTAGGAAGAGTTAACCTACGATCTTCGGATCAGAACCCCCCTGCCACCCACCAGTCTGGTGATTTGCAGGGTATCATGTAGATGTAGATTTATGAATGAAAATATTAGGGAGCTCCTTATTGTGTTAATCTTTTGTCGCCTACAGTTCGAAATCGCTTATGTAAAATGTTTATTTAGCATAGTTTGGGGAAATTTGGCCATTTAAGGAGAGGTTGCCTTGCCTGCCAATTACAATGTTAGACCTGGAAATCCTATTATTTCAATCTTAATGAGTGTAGGCGTGTTTCGAGTGCTTTTAATACGATTGCGACGGATGGAGAGGGAGGGGGAGATTGGAAGAGAGAAGGAGATAATGGGAGGGGGATGGCGGCCTCAAGGGTATTCATGTAAATGTAAATGGAGAATTGAGGTGGAGTGAGGGACGAGAGGGAGACAGGGAAGGAGAGTGAAATGATTTTCGATGCAATTTGATCTCCATACATAACTAGCACGATTGAAGCTTTACTCTCGACATTTCTGACTGGCTATACACTAGCGCAGAATAGAACATTTATCAAATTATTTTCCATTACAAAAGCCGTCAGTATACGAAAGGAATAGAAACATATTTAAGTTCAGTTATTCATCGTGAATATTGAATATCTTCCTCGATCAGGCCCATGTATAAGTGAATAATTGATGTTTATTGTGTCAATTTGATCTCCATACAATACTACCCCCTGCCAAACGCTTCTGGCTGCTTGCAGGATATTAATGTAAATGTAAACTAGAACGTTAGCATGTCTATATATCTCACAATGCTAGGGTTGCAGGTTCGAATCCTGCCGAGGGCAGGGTCGTGTGTTCGTCGTTGTTATTGTTTGTACGACATTCAGTGTATTTGGCCCTGTGCTTTCTCTGATTTCTTGCAAATAAATAAATATAACTAAATAAGTAAACATTTTATCAAATTCTTTTCAATTACGGAAGCTATCCGTATACGTAAGGAATAGAAACATTTAATTTCAGTTATTCATCGTGAGTAATGAATATCTTCCTCGGTCAGGCCCGTGTATAAGTGAAAGAAAATAGTAGTGCTCCAATGTTAATATGAAATGAATTTTCTACCAGGAAATAAAAACTTTTAAAAGGAATCCAATTGATTCTGTAAATAAACATTTAAAAACTCGTCCCAAACATAAGTTGGCCTGAAAACAATAATTGTTATTTAGCCTCGGCAATTCACCTTTTAAAGCAGGTGCAAAATAAGTCAGAAAGGGTATTTAATGACGACTGAATGAATGTGAACGTAAAGATTACGTTACAATTGCTCAAGTGGGATGTGTTATAAATAATTTTCCATTTTTTTGCGTATTACTCAGAAGGTGTAACAAACAAGGTGCATGTATCCGCAAATGCGGAAGGTATTTTACGGGAAATTCTAGGCCCCTATTGAAATATATATGTACTAGTTAATGTGTGCTTGTATTCCGCAAGCATTTTTTAATTTTAGCATATTTCCAAAACCAAATTATTCCCAATCAATTTTGTACAAAATCACCTTTGGCGTACATATACACGCGCCTTCTAGCCTTAACCTGTATCTCAATTTTTAGCTTAAATTCTACGTACACGGCATTATGATCGGTTATTCCTTTCTCTATGGAAAGCAATTGCGGCAAGTAATTTACGGAAAATTCTAAGCCCCTACGTAGAAATCACGTTAAAATTGCTTAAGTGGGGTGTTTTTTGATAATTTTCTATTTTTTTTACTTATTACTCCTAAGGTATAACAGACTAGGTTCCGGTATCCGCAATAGCGGCAGGTATGTTACGGGAAATTCTAGGCCCCTGTCGAAATGTGTATGTTTTCACGCTGCTCCGGAATAAACGTAGCACGTCCCCTCACATTCTTTGTCACCTAGATTATCTACGAATAGAGGATAACTCTGTAACCTTCAATAGGTTAAAAAAATAACGTTCGTCCCTATTCTCATATAATTTTAAATGTATGCGGGAACGTATTTTTATATTTAAGTTAATAAGCATTGTAAACATATTTGTATAATATAATGGTTTTACTTAAGAAATGTTTGCGTGTACATACATTTTTCACAGTGATACCACTCATTGTTAAAAAGTAGCATAGAAGTCCGTCATTATGTTTAGATAAACTTAAAACTCTCCCCCTCCGTCCCTATCCTTCCCTTCTCTGTCTCGTATTAGAAGCATCCAGAACAAGCTTATGCTCTTAATAATTGAAATGACATTAGCATATCAAGGTCTAACAATGTAATTAGTACGCAAGGCAACGTCCTGTTAAAATGGCAAGATTTCTCTGAAGTATGTGATTTAAATGTTAAACATGAGCGATTCCGAACTGTCGACGGAAATCGATTAACCGAATAAGAATCTTAGTAATTTAACTTAAATGTTTCGTATCGGAAGATCGTAGGTTAATTCTTTCTAATTTCATCCAAAAAGAGGAATGAAATCCTACACGTCGAAAGGTCGGTTTTCCGTGCTACGTTATTGGAAATGTCTTCCTTGGAGTCGAACTCGGGACTTTTTCGGATATTTTTTTTCGCTATCTACTTAAAATAGGTGAATTGAGCATTCCTGCCAATTGCTGCCGAATGCTTTGGCGGGCATAATTGTAATTCAATTCGATGTTACTGAGAATATAAGGTGTAATATAGAGGATAAATGAGGATTCTAACCACGCCCTACGTCGCAAACCTTAAATTCTGGAATGAGGTCGGAAAGGGCAGCTGCCAATGCTATCATCTCCCTCCTGGCTTCATCTCAACTTGGTGAGCGTGATTGGGATGGGGGTGTGCCTAATCAAATTGGATAACCAATTGGGTAGTGGGTGTGGCCATCCTCGCTTGAAGATGTTTGAGAGGGGGAAAGTTTTCCGATTTTCATATTTCCTAGTTTCCCTGGTTATTTCGGCGCTTGCCTGAAGTACGTCGTCAAAGGTTAGCAATTCATTTTTTATTTCACGGAAGTAGCCGCGGGTGTGCTAAGAGTCCAAATCGGTTCGTAGCCTGCACGGGTATTAAGTAGGGATGCCGTGCGATGAGTTGAATGATAATAACCGTGAGAATGTTCATTTTATATTCGCCGTAAGTAGTAGAGGAGATGTATTGTACATATTATTGAGAAAAGATTTTAACGGGAATAAACGTTTAGAGTTCCCCTGAGTAAGTTTTCACCTTATTATCGACGATGCCCCTGCATGAAGTATGGTTAAATTTTGTGGGCCTTCTAAAGCAAAACTAATACTCAGATCGGCACTAAACTTAATCCTTTATATTTTTCTTCATAATTCAAGATCTGAAATGGCTTAGTAGAAACTGGTCACCCGGAAGTGGAGTTTATAACTAAAAACAATCTCAAGGGCAGACCTGGGTTCGACCCGAAGGAACACATTTCCAGTAATGTAACACGTATACATCGACTTTTCGACGTGCAGGATTTCATTCTCTTTGAGATTAAAATTAGGAAGAGTTAACCTACGATCTTCGGATAAGAACCATTTTGAATAAAAATATTATGGAGTTCCTTATTGTGTTAATCTTTTTTCGCCTACAATTCGAAATCGCTCATGTAAAATGTTTATTTTGCATAGTTGGGGAAATTTGGCCATTTAAGGAGAGGTTGCCTTGCCTGCCAATTACTATGTTAGACCTGGAAATCCTATTATTTCAATCTTAATGAGTGTAGGCGTGTTTCGAGTGCTTTTAATACGATTGCGACGGATAGAGAGGGAGGGGGAGATTGGTAGAGAGAAGGAGATAATGGGAGGGGGATGGCGGCTTGCAGGGTATTCATGTAAATGTAAATGGAGAAATGAGAGGGAGTGAGGGACGAGAGGGAGACGGAAGGAGAGTGAAATGATTTTCGATGCAATTTGATCTCCATACATAACTAGCACGATTGAAGCTTTACTCTCGACATTTCTGACTGCCTATACACTAGCGCAGAACAGAACATTTTATCAAATTATTTTCTATTACAAAAGCTGTCAGTATACGAAAGGAATATTTAAGTTCGTTTTTTCATCTTGAATAATAAATATCTTCCCATCCACGTATATACCTTGGAAGCTACTGGCTAACGTATGCTCACACCTTATCGAATCGAAGGGCGACAACCAGATACATTTTATAACCACAGATTAAAATAAATATTTTGTCAATTATAGGTGGCGATGAAATTTGAAGCAATATTCTCTTCGAATCCAGAAGAGCGCTAGGTGAAGATTTAGTTCATCTGCCACGTTGGACAAAAATAAGGGAATTCCGCGGTTGAGTTTTAGGCATATGCAGAGACCGAATTTGGAAAGGACGCCCTGAAGACTTTACCACCCTCATAAACTCGGATTCACAATTCTGACATCGGGGTCCAGACCTAAAGTGAGGCCACAAACCCATCCCTTCGCAATCGAGGGTCACTACCCGAAAGCGTCATTTTCAATCAAATTTAAACTATTTCACGTTGTCAGTTTCTTAAGAAAGAAACTCGATCGTCGAATCCGGATAAACGTGTCAATTATGAGCGTCGTTTAACCATAAATCTACGATAAATAACAAGATATTTACGAATATATTATCTAGTTTCGCTTGCCGTGGATGTGATGACATGCGAGCATAAATATCATGTGATTTTACGAAAAATTTCTTCCAAAACAGGCTATTAAACGGGGCGCACTCGTCCTGATTTATCGTTTCATTAACTTTTTTCACAAAGTTAAGAAAATTATGAAGGGGTTAAAAAACTACGGCGAGATGAACATTTAACGTTTCCTTTTAAAAAACAAAGTTAAGAACACAAGAGAGTTTAAATTATATGGCACATAGGTGCTTGGTTGCGACCACCATGTTGGGAACCCATGCCTTATCGTATCTAGGATATGGGCAGGAAAAACCACCGGCTGGACTTCTCGGAATAAGTGAAGGGGAAGGAAGGCGAAGTAATACGTAGAAATCGGCGAATGACGTCCGAATTTCACTTTCTCGCAATGCCCCTTGCGTGAGCTCCTGTGAGAATCCCTACGATTGGGGATGGAAGTAGCGATTTTCGTTATATTTAAGTTCTTCAATGTATTAGTACAAGGAAAATATGCGATTATGAAAACCCAAATACATAATACTAATGCCTCAATGGATTTCTAAATTCCGAAAGAAATGCGTAATTTTTAACCTTCTAACCGTGTAACACGTGAACAAAGGAAGAATACTGTAGTTTTTAGCAATGTTAACTGTCGAGTGAAGAAAACATGAGGAAACCAGGTCCACGTTTACGTGTTTTATATGGACTAAGGAGAAATTATTGCATTTTGAAATATCGAAAGTCCGTCTCATTCGCGGGACACGGACAGCCCTCATTTTAGCTCGTTTAAAAAATTCTCTTATAGTTTCACTTTGGTGTCTCTCTGTACGCTAGCTTAAATTGCTATTGTGATGAAACTGTAAAAGGAGGATAGATTTCTGTACTGCTTACATTAGTTTTTCTTGAAATTTGAGTTTAGAGAAATGTACAAGTTCGGATTTAGGCACATTTGAAATGTTGTATTTTATTTAATATTTCCGGAAGTATGAAAGACTATTATAATTAGAGATGGGAAGCGAAATGTTTGCGTGTGCATAAATTTTTCACAGTAATACCACTCATTCTTAATACTACCTAGTATGTTTAGTCAAACGTAATACTCTCTCCGTCCCTATCCTTTCCTTACTCCCTTCTCTCCCCTGTATCTCCATCTTCTACATCTACATCTACATGATACCCTGCAAATCACCAGACTGGTGGGTGGCAGGGGGTGCAGCACACCAAGCCCTACCTAATAACGTCCCTCGTGGGAATCACTCTCCTGTTATGATCCCGTATGGTCCTTGGAAAAAACGAGCTCTGATATCGCTCGGTCCTACAGTCGATCTCTCGTATTTTATTCTCGTGATCGTGCCTGCCCATGTACGTAGGTGCCTCTAATATTCCTGAGACCTCCTCTAAGAGAACTTCCGACCTAAATTTCTCCAGAAGCCTTAACCTAGCGCTAATTCTGCGATCCTCTAGCGATATCCAATTCAACTCCTTCAAGAGTGATGTGACGCTTAATTTTTGCTCATATTTCCCTAGCACTCTCTCTCTCTCTCTCTAAAAGGATCCAAAACAAGCTTACACCCGTAAAAATTCACATGACATTAGCATTTCGAGGTCTAACAATGTAATTGGTACGCAAGGCAACCTCCCGTTAAAACGGCAAGATTTCACTTAACCTTCCGCTAGTCGCAATATGATCTGTTAGATACACAACATCTTTTTTGTAGTGTTACCTAATACATAAAGGAAAAAACTTCGAAATCGTTTACGTTAAATTTTTAATTCCATTGTTTGGCGAAATTTGACATTTAAGGGGAGGTTGCCTTGCCTACCAATTGTAATATCAGACCTGGACCTGGAAATCCTGTTGTTATTCCAATCCTAATGAGTGTACGCCTGTTTTGAATGCTTTTAATATGATAGCGACAGAGAGAGAGAGAGAGAGAGAGAGAGAGAGAGAGAGTGGGAGGCAGAGAAAGGGAGGGGGATATTGGAGTAGAGAAGGAGATTATGGGAGGGATGGAGAAAGGAGGGGGAGCGTTGAGAGACGAGAGGGTGACGGGGAAGGTGAGGGAAATAATTTTCGATACAATTTGATATCCAAGCATAACTTACACGATTTAAGCTTTACCATCGACATTTCTGACGGCCTATACACTAGCGCAGAATAGAACATTTTATCAAATTTTTTTCAATTACAAAATCTGTCAGTCGACGCAAGGAATGGAAACATATTTAAGTTCAGTTTTTCATCGTAACTTCTCATCCACGTATATACATACCTTGGAAGCTGCTGGCTAACGTAGGCTCACAGCATTTCGATTCGAATCGGAGGGCGACAACCAGATACATTTTATAACCATAGATTTAAATTAATATTTTGACAATTAAAGGCGGCGAAGAAAATCGAAGCAATATTCTCATCCATTCTATAAGAGCCCTAGGTGAAGATGTAGGTCATCTGTCACCTTGGACAAAAACAAGGTTATTCCGCGGTTGAGTTTTAGGCATATGCTGAGACCGAATTCGGAAAGGGCGCCCCGAAGACTTTACCACCGTCATAAACTCGGATTCACACTTCTAACATCAGGGTCCAGATACAAAGAAAGGCCACACGAACACGTCCATTCGCAGCCGAGGGTCGCTAGCCGAAAGTGTCATTTTCAATCAAATTTAAATTATTCCATGTTGTTAACTTCTTAAGAAATAAACTCGATCGTCGAATCCGGATAAACGTGTCAATTATGAGCGTCGTTTAACCATAAATCTACGATAAATAACAAGATATTTACGAATATATTATCTAGTTTCGCTTGCCGTGGATGTGATGACATGCGAGCATAAATATCATGTGATTTTACGAAAAATTTCTTCCAAAACAGGCTATTAAACGGGGCGCACTCGTCCTGATTTATCGTTTCATTAACTTTTTTCACAAAGTTAAGAAAATTATGAAGGGGTTAAAAAACTACGGCGAGATGAACATTTAACGTTTCCTTTTAAAAAACAAAGTTAAGAACACAAGAGAGTTTAAATTATATGGCACATAGGTGCTTGGTTGCGACCACCATGTTGGGAACCCATGCCTTATCGTATCTAGGATATGGGCAGGAAAAACCACCGGCTGGACTTCTCGGAATAAGTGAAGGGGAAGGAAGGCGAAGTAATACGTAGAAATCGGCGAATGACGTCCGAATTTCACTTTCTCGCAATGCCCCTTGCGTGAGCTCCTGTGAGAATCCCTACGATTGGGGATGGAAGTAGCGATTTTCGTTATATTTAAGTTCTTCAATGTATTAGTACAAGGAAAATATGCGATTATGAAAACCCAAATACATAATACTAATGCCTCAATGGATTTCTAAATTCCGAAAGAAATGCGTAATTTTTAACCTTCTAACCGTGTAACACGTGAACAAAGGAAGAATACTGTAGTTTTTAGCAATGTTAACTGTCGAGTGAAGAAAACATGAGGAAACCAGGTCCACGTTTACGTGTTTTATATGGACTAAGGAGAAATTATTGCATTTTGAAATATCGAAAGTCCGTCTCATTCGCGGGACACGGACAGCCCTCATTTTAGCTCGTTTAAAAAATTCTCTTATAGTTTCACTTTGGTGTCTCTCTGTACGCTAGCTTAAATTGCTATTGTGATGAAACTGTAAAAGGAGGATAGATTTGCTTACATTAGTTTTTCTTGAAATTTGAGTTTAGAGAAATGTACAAGTTCGGATTTAGGCACATTTGAAATGTTGTATTTTATTTAATATTTCCGGAAGTATGAAAGACTATTATAATTAGAGATGGGAAGCGAAATGTTTGCGTGTGCATAAATTTTTCACAGTAATACCACTCATTCTTAATACTACCTAGTATGTTTAGTCAAACGTAATACTCTCTCCGTCCCTATCCTTTCCTTACTCCCTTCTCTCCCCTGTATCTCCATCTTCTACATCTACATCTACATGATACCCTGCAAATCACCAGACTGGTGGGTGGCAGGGGGTGCAGCACACCAAGCCCTACCTAATAACGTCCCTCGTGGGAATCACTCTCCTGTTATGATCCCGTATGGTCCTTGGAAAAAACGAGCTCTGATATCGCTCGGTCCTACAGTCGATCTCTCGTATTTTATTCTCGTGATCGTGCCTGCCCATGTACGTAGGTGCCTCTAATATTCCTGAGACCTCCTCTAAGAGAACTTCCGACCTAAATTTCTCCAGAAGCCTTAACCTAGCGCTAATTCTGCGATCCTCTAGCGATATCCAATTCAACTCCTTCAAGAGTGATGTGACGCTTAATTTTTGCTCATATTTCCCTAGCACTCTCTCTCTCTCTCTCTAAAAGGATCCAAAACAAGCTTACACCCGTAAAAATTCACATGACATTAGCATTTCGAGGTCTAACAATGTAATTGGTACGCAAGGCAACCTCCCGTTAAAACGGCAAGATTTCACTTAACCTTCCGCTAGTCGCAATATGATCTGTTAGATACACAACATCTTTTTTGTAGTGTTACCTAATACATAAAGGAAAAAACTTCGAAATCGTTTACGTTAAATTTTTAATTCCATTGTTTGGCGAAATTTGACATTTAAGGGGAGGTTGCCTTGCCTACCAATTGTAATATCAGACCTGGACCTGGAAATCCTGTTGTTATTCCAATCCTAATGAGTGTACGCCTGTTTTGAATGCTTTTAATATGATAGCGACAGAGAGAGAGAGAGAGAGAGAGAGAGTGGGAGGCAGAGAAAGGGAGGGGGATTTTGGAGTAGAGAAGGAGATTATGGGAGGGATGGAGAAAGGAGGGGGAGCGTTGAGAGACGAGAGGGTGACGGGGAAGGTGAGGGAAATAATTTTCGATACAATTTGATATCCAAGCATAACTTACACGATTTAAGCTTTACCATCGACATTTCTGACGGCCTATACACTAGCGCAGAATAGAACATTTTATCAAATTTTTTTCAATTACAAAATCTGTCAGTCGACGCAAGGAATGGAAACATATTTAAGTTCAGTTTTTCATCGTAACTTCTCATCCACGTATATACATACCTTGGAAGCTGCTGGCTAACGTAGGCTCACAGCATTTCGATTCGAATCGGAGGGCGACAACCAGATACATTTTATAACCATAGATTTAAATTAATATTTTGACAATTAAAGGCGGCGAAGAAAATCGAAGCAATATTCTCATCCATTCTATAAGAGCCCTAGGTGAAGATGTAGGTCATCTGTCACCTTGGACAAAAACAAGGTTATTCCGCGGTTGAGTTTTAGGCATATGCTGAGACCGAATTCGGAAAGGGCGCCCCGAAGACTTTACCACCGTCATAAACTCGGATTCACACTTCTAACATCAGGGTCCAGATACAAAGAAAGGCCACACGAACACGTCCATTCGCAGCCGAGGGTCGCTAGCCGAAAGTGTCATTTTCAATCAAATTTAAATTATTCCATGTTGTTAACTTCTTAAGAAATAAACTCGATCGTCGTATCCGGATAAATGTGTCAATTATGAGCGCCGTTTAACCATAAATCTACGATAAATAACAAGATATTTACGAATATATTATCTAGTTTCGCTTGCCGTGGATGTGATGACGTGAGCAAAATATCATGTCATTTTACGAAAACTTTCTTCCCAAACAAGTTATTAATCGTTTGATTAACTCTTTTCACAAAGCTAAGAACACAATAGTTTAAATTATATGGCATATGAGGTGGATAGTGACGCATTACTTCGAAGGGATGGGATCGTGTGGTCCGTTTTAGGTGTTGTCTTCGAAGTTTGATATACCATTTCGAGTTTATGAAAACGGTAATGAAATACTTTCCCATTCGCGTAGATGCGTTGATAATTCCAGAAATTGTCGCCGCGTTTAGATTCGATTAAATGTAAGCATACCATATGTATTTCAATTTAGATATAATCAATGACGGCATCGAGTGAAAATTAATCTATAAATGCAGCTTTCATGGAAAAGAAACGAATTCGTAAATAAAATGTGCCGTCACTCGGGAACTTTACGGGGAGATTTAGGTACGCCCCTTATCGCATGTGTTCCCAACATTTTCGAAGTTGCAGCACCAAGTTGAACCCTAGAATATCAAGCGAGCACAAAGTAGTCTCCTAGAATATCGAAAGAGCGCCACTACACATCCGCAAGAGTAGTTATGATAATGAAAACCTCAGTCCAACATCATCGAGCAAATTAAATAATTGGTCTTAAGAAGTGGGATATTATAAACACAGTAGAAGATCACGGTCAGGCTGTCAAAGAGCACCATCAGGCTTCCAAATAGCAGAGCTGTGCTTGAGAGCACCATGTTGGGACATCTAGGTACATAGCCAGGAAAAACCACCAGCTGGACTTCTCGGAATAAATGAAGGGGAAGGAATGCTAAGAAATACGGAGAAATGGAGAAATCGGTGAATGCCTTTGCGAATTTCCCTTTCTCTTAATGTCCCAAGAGTGAGCTCCTGCGAGAACCACTACGGTTGGGGATGGAAGTAGCGATTTTTGTTGCGTATCAGTTCTTCAAAGTAATGCAAAGAAAATATGCCATTATCAAAACCCAAATACACAATTAACAATTCCTGGAAAAATTACAAAATTCCGAAAAAGGATGCTTAATCTTTAAACTTTCGATCGTGTAACACGTTGACAAAGCGAAATGCTATATTTTTAAGCAGTGTTAACCGTCGAGTGAATAAAAGACGAGGAAACTAGGTCCACGTTTACGTGTTTTATATGGACTAAGGAAAAATGATTACATTTTGAAATATCGAAAGTCCTCCTCATTCGCGGGTCACGGACAGGAAAGGCAGCGCCCTTTTTAGATCGTTCGAAAAAATTCTCTTATAGTTTCACATTGGCGTCTGTCCGTCTGTAAGCTAGCTTACATTGCTATTGTGATAAAACCGTAAATATAGGAGGGTAGATTTCTGTACTGCTTACATTAGTTTTTCTTGAATTTTGAGTTTAGAAAAATATACAAGTTCGGATTTAGGCACATATGACTTGTATTTTTTTAAATATCTCCGAAAATACGAAAGAGTGGAAGCTGAATAATTGAGTGTAACTTTCCACATTAATGCCAATTATCCTGTAAAAGTTTGAGAAATTTATAAGAACAAAGTCGTAATTAATTTGTCAACCATAACAATCTTCTTAGCAACTGAAGTAAACAAGACCTTCAAAAAATACGTAAATACGTTTAATTACCTCTCTTCTTCAAACAGAACTTAATAAATTGAAAAAGTCGTAATTTATTTAGAATTTAAAAATTTCTTACAGGAATTTATCATTTGTTGTTAACGAAAACAATCTTCGTAGAAACAAAAGTAAACAAGATTTGTAAGACATTTTAAATAGATTAAATCATTTTCTTGTGCCAACATAACATAATCACTTAAAGAGAAAATGGATTCGCGGATTGGTACGGTCAGGAGGTTCGGAGCGAACGGCTCGATCGTGTGTTGCAAGGGCCGGCAAACTTTTCTCTAAGGCGGGCCACATTCGTTCTTTTGAATGCTTCGAAGTGCCGCATTTCTAAAAAATCTGATGTGGCCAACACATGACTTTCTCCATATTTGGGGTATAGATATTTAAATTATTATGAATAGCATTATGAGGCAAAATTATGATTACGTATCGTAAAAGAATACAGTCGTCCTTATTGCCGCAAGTTACGTATATTTTGAATATGTTTACAGTATTCACCGCTACATGGTGCTGGCGCTGCGTTGTATACTGGTATTAAGATAAAGCGAAATATCTCCGAAATGGATGGTCTACGAAAATTTTTTTCAAACAAAACACGGAAGAAATATTATTCTCTATAACTTTGGTCCTCACGAAGATTACCAATAACGATGTTTTTAAGGAGATATTTGACGGATACCGAAAAACCGGTTATTTATAAATAACTGCTAACCAGTAACTCCCATAGAAAATTGTTTCAAGTGAAAACTGTAGGAAATTACATTCTCTATAACTTTTGTATAGAATTGTATATACGATAATGATGTTTTAACGGAGAAAGATCACGAAAACCGAATCGGGTTTCGAGTAAACCTCGACTTCCGGTTAACCGTTATTTTTCAAAACTAATCAGTTCTTTGTGCTCATGCTAAATTTTATATATGAAGTTTGGTAACGATATGACAAGTACTTTTTGAGTTACAACGCCCACATTCACATACACACATCATTCCGAAAATAGTCTAAACGTGTTCTAGGGACCTCAAAACATGTATTTCCGTTGAAATCTCGAAGTCGCTTTTTTTCATGATCACAATACTTTCCCATTACTTCGTATGGAGAAAGTAAAAACTAGAGCTTCGGCGTGCCGTATGGGCGGTAAAATGTGATTTCCTATTAGTGAAAATAAATTCTAATTAGTTTACTAGCGTTAAAACCACCAGAAAAAGTCTCGAGACCACAGTTTCACTGATAAAATATGGTATTGGCTTACAAGGAGAGTACACGACATTGATATCGCATATTTTCTTCAAATTTGCACGGTCGGTAGCATGCAATGAATAATGGAAGTATGTGAAGTAATAAAACTGAACTCTTTCTCGTTCTCTAGAAAAACGACCTTAAAATGTTAAGAATTTCTTATGGCTTGATATTAACTATAGGTAAATGGTTAATATCAAAGTTGTATCCTGGGATATCGAAAGAGCACCACTACACATCCGCAAGAGTAGTTATGATAATGAATAACCTCAATCCAACATCATAGTTATTCTTAGTGAAATTGTAGCACAGAAAAAATTCAACCAAGCAAATTAAATAATTGGTCTTAAGAAGTGGGATATTATAAGCATCTTAGAAGATCACGGTCAGGCTGTCAAAGAGCACCATCAGGCTTCGAAAGAGGAGAGCGGTGCTTGCGAGCACCATGTTGGGAACCAATGCCTTATCGCATCTAGGATATGGCCAGGAAAAACCACCGGCTGGACTTCTCGGAATAAGTGAAGGGGAAGGAAGGCGAAGTAATACGTAGAAATCGGCGAATGACGTCCGAATTTCCCTTTCTCGCAATGCCCCTTGCGTGAGCTCCTGTGAGAACCACTACTGTTGGAGATGAACGTAGTGATTTTAGTTGAATTTAAGTTCTTCAGAGTATTACAAAGAAAATATGCGATTATGAAAGCCCAAAGACACAATTAGTAAATTACGAAAAAGAACGTAATTTTTAAACTTTCGAACGTGTAACACGTGAACAAATGAAGAATACTGTGTTTTTTAGCAGTGTTAACCGTCGAGTGAATAAAACACGAGGAAACTAGGTCCATGTTTAGGTGTCCTATATGGACAAAGGGAAAAATTACTGCATTTTGAAATATCGAAAGTCCGTCTCATTCGCGGGACACGGACAAGGCTCGTTTTAGCTCGTTTAAAAAAAATTCGCTTGTAGGTTCACTTTGGCGTCTGTCTGTCTGTACGCTAGCTTAAATTGCTATTGTGATGAATCCGTAAAAGATAGAGATGTGAAACTTGGAGGGTAGATTTCTGCACTGCTTAAAGTAGTTTTCTTGAAATTTGAGTTTAGAAAAATGTAAAGTTCAGATTTAGGCACATATAACATGTATTTTTTTAAATATCTCCGAAAGTATGAAAGAATGAATGCTGAATAATTGAGCATAACTTTCAACATTAATGCCAATTATCCTGTAAAAGTTTGAGAAATTTATAAGAACAAAAGTCGTAATTAATTTTGATATTACAAAATTTCTGATGCGGATTTATCAATCTGTGTCAACCGTAACAATCTCCTTAGCCACTGAAGTGAACAAGGTCTACAAAAAATACACGAAGATGTTTAATTTCCTGCCTTCTGCAAACTGAACTTAATAAATTAAAGGAAATGGATTATCGACGTTGAAAAAGAAACTATATGATAGTTATCTGTGGTGCGCAAAAAGCGCTTTTTAAGTGAAAAAGAATGGGTATTTAATGACGAAGGAATGAATGTGAACGTAAAGATTACGTTACAATTGCTCAAGTGGGATGTGTTATAAATAATTTTCCATTTTTTTGCATATTACTCAGAAGGTATAACAAACAAGGTGCCTGTATCCGCAATTGCGGAAAGTATTTTACGGGAAATTCTAGGCCCCTATGGAAATATGTATGTACTAGTTAATGTGTGCTTGCATTCCGGAAGAATTTTTTAATTTTAGCATATTTCCAAATTCAAATTATTCCCAATCAATTTTGTACAAAATCGCCTTTGGCGTACATATACACGCGCCTTCTAGCCTTAACCTGTATCTCAACTTTTAGCTTAAATTCTACGTACACGGCATTATGATCGGTTATTCCTTTCTCCATGGAAAGCAATTGCGGCAAGTAATTTACGGAAAATTCTAGGCCCCTACGTAGAAATCACGTTAAAATTGCTTAAGTGGGGTGTTTTTTGATAATTTTCTATTTTTTTACTTATTACTCCTAAGGTATAACAGACTAGGTTCCGGTATCAGCAATAGCGGCAGGTGTGTTACGGGAAATTCTAGGCCCCTGTCGAAATGTGTGTTTTCACGCTGCTCCGGAATAAACGTAGCCCGTCCCCTCACATTCTTTGTCACCTAGATTATCTACGAATAGAGGATAACTATGTAACTTTCAATATGTTAAAAAAATAACGTACGTCCCTATTCTCATATAATTTTAAATGTATGCGGGAACGTATTTTTATATTTAAGTTAATAAGTATTGTAGACATATTTGTATAATATAATGGTTTTACTTAAGAAATGTTTGCGTGTACATACATTTTTCACAGTGATACCACTCATTGTTAAAAAGTAGTAAAAAAGTCCGTCATGTTTAGTTAAACTTAAAACTCTCCCCCTCCGTCCCTATCCCTCCCTTCTCTGTCTCGTATTAGAAGCATCCAGAAAAGCTTATACACTAAATAATTAAAATATCAAGGTCTAACAATGTAATTGGTACGCAAGGCAACGTCCCGTTAAAATGGCAAGATTTCACTGAAGTATGTGATTTAAATGTTAAACATGAGCGATTCCGAACTGTTGACGGAAAACGATTAACCGAATAAGAAACTTAGTAATTTAACTTTACGTTTCCTATCGGAAGATCGTAGGTGAATTCTTTCTAATTTCCTCTAAAAAGGAATGAAATCTTCGTGCTACGTTATTGAAAATGTCTTCCTTGGAGTCGAACTCGGGACTTTTTAAGAGATTTTTTTCGCTATCTACTTAAAGTAGTTGAATTGAGCATTCCTTAAAAATTGCTGCCGAATGCTTTGGCGGGCATAATTCTAATTTAATTCGAAGCTACTGAGATTATAAGGTGTAATATAGGTGGAAAAATCAATTCTAAAATATGTATTTAGGATAAACGTTTAAGTATTAAATGCTGGTTTGTAATTATTTGGATGAAAAAATGTTAACGCGGTAAATTTGACGGATTTCTACTTCTTCGCTGCTTAGCGGGCCGGAAGCCGGCCGGGGGGCGGAGCAACGCCACCTAGATAGAAGGCCTGACGACGCAAATGTGACGTCATAACCCGCAGGCTTACGGCAACGCATACGCGCATCGCAGCCGTAGTCTTTGTACCGTTTGAATCAGTTTCTTGCTTCTTATATTGGTTTAGTAATTCTGTTTTTTGCTAAATTATATCAGCATCACGCTATTTGCCATTTATATGTACGTAGTACCAGTAAATTTTGGTAACAATTAGAAGAACGTTGAATATATAAAGAAACATTTGAACCATGAAAAATTCATTTAAAATTGTTATATTACTTAACTACAACAAGACATTAATTAATCGTTGAAAAATTTACAGCATATTTCATTGAGGGATGATAATAAATCCACGAAATTTTTCAAAGAAATTTTATTACAATAGAAAATACAATGGGAAAATCAATACATACAATCTTCAACAACATTTATCACAATCATTTCGTAAAAGTCAACAACTTTCTTTTTGACAGATTGCTATATTTGTCACGTTTCATGTTGCAATAATTTTTCAATAGAATATTGCATGCAACAAATATTATTTTTTTCATTCCCTCAACAGATGAATGATTTTCCTCACAAATAATTTCATTTAAATGGTCATCCCCATTCAAAAGATTTATTACATGATTATGAAGAACTAGCCTATGATTAGGAACATCTAGAAATTTTTCCTCATCTACACCCCCTACTATTTTATTTAAGACCACATATGTATACCTATACCACAGCATTTTCAGTAGCTTCCCTTAGAAACAATAATTTTCCTTGGCTTATACAGCTAATTAATTCATGGTCTTCATTAGTTTCCAAGATGTTTTCTTGTACATACCAATCCCTACAAGATGGACAATTTCTCTTCTTGAGCAACATGCGAGCACAATAGCCACCAATATATGTTAATACTGGTAAATATTCTTTAACACTTTCTAATTCTACATATTCAACATTAATATCTAATTTAAGTTCTGTTTCTTGTGTCTCTCCTACCTAAACTTCTATATCAACTTCACTTTCTTTGAAATCACTTATAGAAACAGCTCGATATTTCCTAGAATTTACACATAATGGTAAAACATTCTGCAGTCTTAACTTAGTCTCACTCTCATAAATCTGCCTAATTGATATATGATAGTTTGATCCAGATAACTGCCTATATTGGCCAAACCTTGCTTCCAAGTCATCAGTTTGTAATTTACCAGGCAGCACATAGTTCATTTTAAGTTCCTTCACACAATAATCATTAACTTCCATTAAAGCATGAGTAGTGTGTTTGAAAGCAAGAAGGGTCTCTTTGGATAGCTTGCCAATTCTAACATCCACATCACTCCACACCTCTAACCAATCATAAACTTTTCCCAAATATTTGTATCCTTCTGATTCCATAGTCATTGGCATCTGAAAATAATTGTTTAATCTTACACCTTTGAAAGGGGTACCTACATTTACTACTTTCCACCAGTCACTTACAATTCTAATAAATTCTGCAGTTTCTTCACAGAATTTAAAACCTCTTCACTCACCCAGCAGTTTCAGAGCCTGTACAATAGTTTCATTGAACACTTGTAAAACAAGTTTAACATTTTGCTTTTCAATGTTAGAGGGATACAGAGCCTTCATAGTTAAGGAGTACCCATACTTGATTAAATTTCCACATTCAAAGGAATAAAGTTCTTTAATAGTATCGAATGAAGCAGTACCAACATTTTCAGGATGTTCAAATCTTGGGTAAACAAGAATCTGTCCATTTTTGGTGCTTAACCAGTTATTTCTTATGCATTTAATTATATGCACAGCATCAAATAAAAAGAACAGAGGTCTAGAGCTATCGCTTGGGTGGGGATACAATATATTTAATTTATTCTGGACAGAAAATTTAGAAACTGCTTTTCTATTAATTGCATCATTGTCAGAAACTACACAAACAACTCTGTATCCTATTGTCTCTAATTCAAGAACTATTTTTTTCAATATCTGAAAAACATCCTCAGCACTTAACATATTAACAGGTAGAATATGAATCACCTCTTTAAAACTTGACAACAAACTGGAAAGCATAAACACATATGCAGTTGTTGCCACAGAAATCGAATTAGGACAAAATCCTACTATATTACCACGTTTGTAATCCACAAATGGCTTCAAATGAATTTCGTCCATCATTAAAGTGACAAACTTTTCAGATTCACTTAAACTGCAAATCATACGTCTCGCATAAGAAAGGAAATGGTTTATTTCCTTCTGGGGACTAAAATTATAACTAGAGCACAGTTGACGAATGGTTGATGGATGAGGAAGAAGAAAGAGACTGGAACTTCTCACAAATTTGTATGCATGTGGTGAAATTGTATAAAACAAACATGAAAAAATCAAAAAATGACAAGAATATCTATAATTACTTAGATGGCAAGGCAGGAGTCTTAATTGTTCGACCAGGAACTTTATTTTGCTTGAATTCTGGGTTGATTCAAGAATTTTTAAGGTATCAACTAAAAGTTCAATTTTCATTTTATCAAAATTACTGTCTGGATGGCCTTCTTGATCAACCAAAACTTCAACCTGATTCACCAAATCAATGATCACACTGATACTGTCAACTTGAATGGGAAAACTGTATTTTCCAACCCTTTTTAAAGGTGTCGATTTCACGTATACATTCAAAAATAAATTAATACCAATCACTATTGATGCACTTATGATAGGGACTGGATCCACAAGAAAGTCACATAATATAAGCCTGTCAGATTTTGCAAATAATGAGAATCTACCTGTGTTTACATACAGTCTTATTTTCTCTTCCAGTTCCTTCAGGTTACCGAACCTTCTGCTCTCCTCGTACTTTTTTCTGTCTTCTTGACTACTCTTAATACACCTTCGGAGTTATTCCATCTCAATCCTGATCTTCTTCTTATCAGGGCTCTCATGAAATGCAGAAGACGATGAAGCATAGGAAGGGCAAGATGGGAAAATTATAGGCACAGCACCAACTTTCAGTCTAGGATTTGGTAATTTTGCTGTAATCAGTCGTCCAGATTTTTCATCGTACATTGAAGTCTCCCACAAAATATCTTCCTGTTGGAAGTGTTTTATGCATACCTGTTAGTAATAGATATTGAATAAAAGGGGAAAGGATGATGACAATATTCGAAATCTTTAGCACAATGAGTTGGTTAAACTCACAATGAGTCCACAAATCAAACAATTCCAATTTATGATATTATGTACTTACTCTGGAACTTGCTGTTGGAGTAAACTTCGCTCTGGAAATACTCCTCACCCATTTTCTTCGCAAATCGGCCTCTTTCGGAAAACGGACACATTCTCGTTACCGGCATAATTACCTTTGCAACCAACTACTGAGCACTTGAAAACCATTCCGAAGAAATAGTTTATAAATAACCTAACCGTAAAGAATAAAAATTCACAGGAGAACACTAAGATAGCGTCAAAAGTCCACTCCTCGTTATTCACAAAACAAATCACCTCGTAGTCGAACTCGCTCTGATTCGTAAATGGCGGCCTGCTCACCGTGACGTCACGACTTAGAACCGAGTTCGCCGTCAGGCCTTCTATCTAGGTGGCGTTGGGCGGAGGTTCCGCACCTCTGTATTAGAGGATAAATGAGGATTCTAACCACGCCCTACGTCGCAAACCTCCAATTCTGGAATGGGGTCGGAAAGGGCAGTTGCCAATGCTATCATCTCCCTCCTGGCTTCATCTCAACTTGGTGAGCGTGATTGGGATGGGGGTGTGCCTAATCAAATTGGATAACCAATTGGGTAGTGGGTGTGGCCATCCTCGCTTGAAGATGTTTGAGAGGGGGAAAGTTTTCCGATTTCATATTTCCTAGTTTCCCTGGTTATTGCGGCGCTTGCCTGAAGTACGTCGTCAAAGGTTAGCAATTCATTTTTTACTTCACGGAAGTAACCGCGGGTGTGCTAATTTATCGGTCAACAGTACAAACGGGATCGTAAGTGATAATTTATTTATTTTTTGCTAGGTATTAGAGTAAAGGAAAATTCCAATATCCGTAATTTTATCCTATGAAATGCCTTTATCTCTGTTAAAATATTTTATCTCATCATCTCTATAAAATAACCTATCCTCATTCGTACTATATTTCCTAATTTTCAGATCAACCCGCGAGTTATCAATCTTGCATTCCAGTTGAATACGGTCGGGACGGAGGCCAAATATTTTTGATGGTGTGAAATGAAAGGAACTCCATTCTTCGCGGGAAAGTCGAGGTCTTCCAGCGCAGGGTTATTTGGTGAAAAAGGTAGGAACACGTGTAGTGTTAACGGCAGCGATTCAATCTGTAATTCATCCTATGTTAAGGGGTGTCAGTTTTGTCGCAGTGCACGATGTCGTCATCTGAAAATCGCTCTCGCCGGGACTGGGTAATTGCGATAATTAAGTAGTAATAGCCGGTCTTAGTTTGGGCGTTAATAGCTTGTCAAACTCTCATTGTTATGGTCGCGGGTTCGAATCTTACCGAGTGCAGGTGTGAGTCCCTATTATCTATCGTTTTTCGTTCATTATGGAAGGCCATTTAGGGTTAAATAAGGAAATTGGATTTGGATGTTGTTCACAATTTTCTGGTTGATATTTGACCCGTGATTACAACTATAAAATTAAATCGCAAACTATGACATTTTGAAATTAAAGCGAAAACTAGAAAGTTAAATTTTTAAATTTCTATATCATTTACAGTTTGAAATGTTGGTGAGAAATTGATTTATATTTATTTCTTATTCCACTTATGGGGAGCGGGGCAGTATTCTGGTGTTCCTAATTATAATGCTTGAATTTGCATATTATCATTCGAATTGAACATGGCAGTGAACAAGCTGTGTGTGTGCGTGCGTGTGTATAATAATTCCAGGGACGCTCCTGCTTGCTTTACAAAAAGTGCTTATTGTTCCCGCGAGATGGCAGAAGAGTCCAAATCGGTTCGTAGCCTGCACGGGTATTAAGTAGGGATTCCGTGCGATGAGTTGAATGATAATAACCGTGAGAATGTTCATTTTATATTCGCCGTAAGTAGTAGAGGAGATGTATTGTACATATTATTGAGAAAAGATTTTAACGGGAATAAACGTTTAGAGTTCCCCTGAGTAAGTTTTCACCTTATTATCGACGATGCCCCTGCATGAAGTATGGTTAAATTTTGTGGGCCTTCTAAAGCAAAACTAATACTCAGATCGGCACTAAACTTAATCCTTTATATTTTTCTTCATAATTCAAGATCTGAAATGGCTTAGTAGAAACTGGTCACCCGGAAGTGGAGTTTATAACTAAAAACAATCTCAAGGACAGACCTGGGTTCGACCCGAAGGAACACATTTCCAGTAATGTAACACGTATACATCGACTTTTCGACGTGCAGGATTTCATTCTCTTTGAGATTAAAATTAGGAAGAGTTAACCTACGATCTTCGGATAAGAACCATTTTGAATAAAAATATTATGGAGTTCCTTATTGTGTTAATCTTTTTTCGCCTACAATTCGAAATCGCTCATGTAAAATGTTTATTTTGCATAGTTGGGGAAATTTGGCCATTTAAGGAGAGGTTGCCTTGCCTGCCAATTACTATGTTAGACCTGGAAATCCTATTATTTCAATCTTAATGAGTGTAGGCGTGTTTCGAGTGCTTTTAATACGATTGCGACGGATAGAGAGGGAGGGGGAGATTGGTAGAGAGAAGGAGATAATGGGAGGGGGATGGCGGCTTGCAGGGTATTCATGTAAATGTAAATGGAGAAATGAGGGGGAGTGAGGGACGAGAGGGAGACGGAAGGAGAGTGAAATGATTTTCGATGCAATTTGATCTCCATACATAACTAGCACGATTGAAGCTTTACTCTCGACATTTCTGACTGCCTATACACTAGCGCAGAACAGAACATTTTATCAAATTATTTTCCATTACAAAAGCTGTCAGTATACGAAAGGAATATTTAAGTTCGTTTTTTCATCTTGAATAATAAATATCTTCCCATCCACGTATATACCTTGGAAGCTACTGGCTAACGTATGCTCACACCTTATCGAATCGAAGGGCGACAACCAGATACATTTTATAACCACAGATTTAAATAAATATTTTGTCAATTATAGGTGGCGATGAAATTTGAAGCGATATTCTCTTCGAATCCAGAAGAGCGCTAGGTGAAGATTTAGTTCATCTGCCACGTTGGACAAAAATAAGGGAATTCCGCGGTTGAGTTTTAGGCATATGCAGAGACCGAATTTGGAAAGGACGCCCTGAAGACTTTACCACCCTCATAAACTCGGATTCACAATTCTGACATCGGGGTCCAGACCTAAAGTGAGGCCACAAACCCATCCCTTCGCAATCGAGGGTCACTACCCGAAAGCGTCATTTTCAATCAAATTTAAACTATTTCACGTTGTCAGTTTCTTAAGAAAGAAACTCGATCGTCGAATCCGGATAAACGTGTCAATTATGAGCGTCGTTTAACCATAAATCTACGATAAATAACAAGATATTTACGAATATATTATCTAGTTTCGCTTGCCGTGGATGTGATGACATGCGAGCATAAATATCATGTGATTTTACGAAAAATTTCTTCCAAAACAGGCTATTAAACGGGGCGCACTCGTCCTGATTTATCGTTTCATTAACTTTTTTCACAAAGTTAAGAAAATTATGAAGGGGTTAAAAAACTACGGCGAGATGAACATTTAACGTTTCCTTTTAAAAAACAAAGTTAAGAACACAAGAGAGTTTAAATTATATGGCACATAGGTGCTTGGTTGCGACCACCATGTTGGGAACCCATGCCTTATCGTATCTAGGATATGGGCAGGAAAAACCACCGGCTGGACTTCTCGGAATAAGTGAAGGGGAAGGAAGGCGAAGTAATACGTAGAAATCGGCGAATGACGTCCGAATTTCACTTCTCTCGCAATGCCCCTTGCGTGAGCTCCTGTGAGAATCCCTACGATTGGGGATGGAAGTAGCGATTTTCGTTATATTTAAGTTCTTCAATGTATTAGTACAAGGAAAATATGCGATTATGAAAACCCAAATACATAATACTAATGCCTCAATGGATTTCTAAATTCCGAAAGAAATGCGTAATTTTTAACCTTCTAACCGTGTAACACGTGAACAAAGGAAGAATACTGTAGTTTTTAGCAATGGTAACTGTCGAGTGAAGAAAACATGAGGAAACCAGGTCCACGTTTACGTGTTTTATATGGACTAAGGAGAAATTATTGCATTTTGAAATATCGAAAGTCCGTCTCATTCGCGGGACACGGACAGCCCTCATTTTAGCTCGTTTAAAAAATTCTCTTATAGTTTCACTTTGGTGTCTGTCTGTACGCTAGCTTAAATTGCTATTGTGATGAAACTGTAAAAGGAGGATAGATTTCTGTACTGCTTACATTAGTTTTTCTTGAAATTTGAGTTTAGAGAAATGTACAAGTTCGGATTTAGGCACATTTGAAATGTTGTATTTTATTTAATATTTCCGGAAGTATGAAAGACTATTATAATTAGAGATGGGAAGCGAAATGTTTGGGTGTGCATAAATCTTTCACAGTAATACCACTCATTCTTAATACTACCTAGTATAAAAGTCAGTCAGTATGTTTAGTCAAACGTAATACTCTCTCCGTCCCTATCCTTTCCTTACTCCCTTCTCTCCCCTTTATCTCCATCTTTCCCTAGCACTCTCTCTCTCTCTCTCTAAAAGGATCCAAAACAAGCTTACACCCGTAAAAATTCACATGACATTAGCATTTCGAGGTCTAACAATGTAATTGGTACGCAAGGCAACCTCCCGTTAAAACGGCAAGTTTTCACTTAACCTTCCGCTAGTCGCAATATGATCTGTTAGATACACAACAACTTTTTTGTAGTGTTACCTAATACATAAAGGAAAAAACTTCGAAATCGTTTACGTTAAATTTTTAATTCCATTGTTTGGCGAAATTTGACATTTAAGGGGAGGTTGCCTTGCCTACCAATTGTAATATCAGACCTGGACCTGGAAATCCTGTTGTTATTCCAATCCTAATGAGTGTACGCCTGTTTTGAATGCTTTTAATATGATAGCGACAGAGAGAGAGGGAGAGAGTGGGAGGCAGAGAAAGGGAGGGGGATTTTGGAGTAGAGAAGGAGATTATGGGAGGGATGGAGAAAGGAGGGGGAGCGTTGAGAGACGAGAGTGTGACGGGGAAGGTGAGGGAAATGATTTTCGATACAATTTGATATCCAAGCATAACTTACACGATTTAAGCTTTACCATCGACATTTCTGACGGCCTATACACTAGCGCAGAATAGAACATTTTATCAAATTCTTTTCAATTACAAAATCTGTCAGTCGACGCAAGGAATGGAAACATATTTAAGTTCAGTTTTTCATCGTATCTTCTCATCCACGTATATACATACCTTGGAAGCTGCTGGCTAACGTAGGCTCACAGCATTTCGATTCGAATCGGAGGGCGACAACCAGATACATTTTATAACCATAGATTTAAATTAATATTTTGACAATTATAGGCGGCGAAGAAAATCGAAGCAATATTCTCATCCATTCTATAAGAGCGCTAGGTGAAGATGTAGGTCATCTGTCACCTTGGACAAAAACAAGGTTATTCCGCGGTTGAGTTTTAGGCATATGCTGAGACCGAATTCGGAAAGGGCGCCCCGAAGACTTTACCACCGTCATAAACTCGGATTCACACTTCTAACATCAGGGTCCAGATCCAAAGAAAGGCCACACGAACACGTCCATTCGCAGCCGAGGGTCGCTAGCCGAAAGTGTCATTTCCAATCATATTTAAATTGTTAACTTCTTAAGAAATAAACTCGATCGTCGAATCCGGATAAACGTGTCAATTATGAGCGTCGTTTAACCATAAATCTACGATAAATAACAAGATATTTACGAATATATTATCTAGTTTCGCTTGCCGTGGATGTGATGACATGCGAGCATAAATATCATGTCGTTTTACGAAAAATTTCTTCCAAAACAGGCTATTAATCGAGGAGTATTCGACCTACTTTAACGTTTGATTAACTTTTTTCCCCAAGTTAAGAGCGCAATAGTTTAAATTATATGGCATATGAGGTGGTTGGATAGTGACGCATTACTTCGTAGGGATGGGATCGTGTGGTCCGTTTTAGGTGTTGTCTTCGAAGTTTGATATACCATTTCGAGTTTATGAAAACGGTAATGAAATCCTTTCCCGTTCGCGTAGATGCGTTGATAACTCCAGAAATTGTCGCCGCGTTTAGATTCGATTAAATGTAAGCATACCATATGTATTTCAATTTAGATATAATCAATGACGGCATCGAGTGAAAATTAATCTATAAATGCAGCTTTCATGGAAAAGAAACGAATTCGTAAATAAAATGTGCCGTCACTCGGGAACTTTACGGGGAGATTTAGGTACGCCCCTTATCGCATGTGTTCCCAACATTTTCGAAGTTGCAGCACCAAGTTGAACCCTAGAATATCAAGCGAGCACAAAGTAGTCTCCTAGAATATCGAAAGAGCGCCACTACACATCCGCAAGGGTAGTTATGATAATGAAAACCTCAGTCCAACATCATCGAGCAAATTAAATAATTGGTCTTAAGAAGTGGGATATTATAAACACAGTAGAAGATCACGGTCAGGCTGTCAAAGAGCACCATCAGGCTTCCAAATAGCAGAGCTGTGCTTGAGAGCACCATGTTGGGACATCTAGGTACATAGCCAGGAAAAACCACCAGCTGGACTTCTCGGAATAAATGAAGGGGAAGGAATGCTAAGAAATACGGAGAAATGGAGAAATCGGTGAATGCCTTTGCGAATTTCCCTTTCTCTTAATGTCCCAAGAGTGAGCTCCTGCGAGAACCACTACGGTTGGGGATGGAAGTAGCGATTTTTGTTGCGTATCAGTTCTTCAAAGTAATGCAAAGAAAATATGCCATTATCAAAACCCAAATACACAATTAACAATTCCTGGAAAAATTACAAAATTCCGAAAAAGGATGCTTAATCTTTAAACTTTCGATCGTGTAACACGTTGACAAAGCGAAATGCTATATTTTTAAGCAGTGTTAACCGTCGAGTGAATAAAAGACGAGGAAACTAGGTCCACGTTTACGTGTTTTATATGGACTAAGGAAAAATGATTACATTTTGAAATATCGAAAGTCCTCCTCATTCGCGGGTCACGGACAGGAAAGGCAGCGCCCTTTTTAGCTCGTTCGAAAAAATTCTCTTATCTATCTATATCTATAGTTCACCCTGCAAGCCACCGCAATGGTGTGTGGCAGGGGGTGCAATAGCACCAAGGTAAAGCGCATAATAATGTATAGTATCATTCTACGTCGGCTGATTTCCTTTCGTAACTTCTGTTCTGCTCAGCTATCGTTCTAGGAAAAACGAGCCTTTATACCTCTCAGTCCTACAGGCTATCTCTCTTATTTTACGAGGATGGTCCGTTCTCCCAATATAAGTTGGCGCTCTTATTATTTCTTCGACATCGCTGGAGAATATATGCGTTCTAAATCTTTCGAGAAGTTTTAACCTAGAGCGTGATCGGCGCTCAGCTAGTGATTCCCATCCTAAGTCCTGTATCAAGGCTGTAACACTATTGTTTCTATCGTAACAATTTTTGACGAATCTAGCGGCTTTTCGCTGCACTCTTTCTAACTCTGAGATTGATCCTTTCACGTACGGATCCCATATGCTCGACGCGTACTCTAATAGCGGTCTTACTAACGAGAAGTAACACGTCTCTTTGACTTTTTCCTTACTTTTACCTACTATGCGTTTGATGAATCCTAGTTTCTGTTTAGCCTTCCCGCATATATTTCGTATGTGCATATCCCACGAGAGGTTGCTTGTTAAAGTAACGCCTAAGTATTTGACGGAATCGGCTAGTTTTAGCTGGACGCCTTCAACAGTGTAATTCGTCGTGTCAATGTTTTTGTTTCCCCAGAATCTCATAAAGGAACACTTTCCTAAGTTCAATTCTAACTGCCACTCTTTACACCACTCGAGAATTGCATTTAAGTCGTCAGAAAGTAATAATTGATCATTAGGACTGTTAATCTCTCTGTAAACTACTGTATCATCCGCGAATAACTTGATTTTACTTTTAATAACCTTATCTAAGTCGTTTATGTATAAAAGGAATAGTAGGGGGCCGATTACACTTCCCTGTGGAACGCCTGAGGCTACGCTGACTGAATCTGATTTAAATCCATCTATAACTACTATTTGTTCACGCTCATTAAGAAAGTCCCTGATCCACTCGATTATCTTTCGATTTATTCCACAGTCATTTAATTTCTTCACTAACTTACTGTGCGGGACTTTATCGAAAGCCTTCTTGAAGTCGAGGAAAACAGCATCTAACTGAGTCTTACGGTCTCCTGATCTTAGTATATCGTGAACGAACAGAGCAAGCTGTGTTTCACAAGATCTCGTCTTCCTGAAGCCATGCTGATATTTACTTAGCAAGTTCTGACTATCTAAGAAGTCCATCACGGAGCTAGCGATAATGTGCTCGAGAACCTTGCAAGATAGGGAGGTAAGCGAAATTGGCCTGTAATTTTCTCTGTCGTCTTTTTTCCCACCTTTGTGTAACGGCGTTATAAAGGCTAATTTCCATTCCTTAGGTACAACGCCATGACTAAGTGACTTATTGAAAACTATTTCGAGATAAGGTGCTATTTCCAGTGCTAACTCTTTGAATACTCTAGCTGGTATCTCTTCTGGACCCGGAGATTTATTTGACTTGATATTTTTAAGCTGTTTAGCTATCCCTTTCGCTAATATGACTATATCGTTCATTTTTTCCTTGCCTGGTTCGGGCGCCACGACCTTCGCTCTCACGTCTTCGGTAGTAAATACGCTCTGAAAAAATAAGTTTAACAAATTTCCTTTATCTGTGCTATCGCTAACTACCTCTCCTTGGTCGTTTATTAACGGGGCTACGGTTGGGCGTCGACCTTGAACTTCTCTAACATATGACCAAAAGCATTTGGGATTTTCACTTAGATGTTCACTAAGAGTCTTTTTCTTGAAGTCTGTTAGTGCTTTGCGCATAACCTTTTTGGTCTTAGTCCGACAATCTCTGTACTTAAGTGAAATTGAAATTACTTCCTCCGGTGACTTACAGTTATTGATGCGTTTAAATTTCGAGTGAAGCTTTCTTTGGTGTCTGAGGGCGCATCTAACCTGCCGATTATACCACCTTGGTTCCCCATTATCGCTAATAAATTTACTTGGTATATGCGTATTAATACCAATTCTAATTTCTGATAGAAATGCTTTCCAAGTTTCCTCAACGTTTTTTGTGCTTGTCGATTTGCTGAAATCGCCGTAATCCTTGATGAGTTTCTCTTTGAAATCCTCAAAGTTGGCATTTTTATACATGTACACTTTCCGCTTAGGCTTGCGATATTTTGCGACAGTTATATCCAAAAGTACTCGAACTGATTGGTGATCACTGATTCCTTCTTCAACAGTTACTTCGGAAACACGCTCGGGGATGTTAACTGCTAGTAAGTCTAATATATTGTTCGCTCTCGTAGGTTTTTTGACTACCTGGATGAGGGAATGTTTATTGAAGATGTCTATTAGCGCTTCGCATGACTCGCGATTCCTACCGGATGGTATGAAGCTACAACTCTGCCAATTTATCGAGGGTAGATTGAAGTCTCCTCCTACTATGATAATGCTTTTACTATTCTTCTTCATTAGTGAATTTATTTGAGCCTCTAGATCGTATATTTCTTCTGCGTTTGAAGCTGGCGGCCTATAATATGCACATACATGAATGTTTCCCAAACCTTCACTGTTTATAGTACACCAAGTGCTTTCAATATTGTTTACAGCAAACTTGACCGGAGAACTTATTACTGTATTATTCACTGCTATAAACACCCCTCCACCGCTCCTATTTGTCCTATCTCGTCTGTGAATAGTATATCGTAAGGGGAAAATTTCACGGTCGTGAATATCCGAGGTTAGCCAACTCTCTGTGCCTGTTACTATATCTGCCTCTGTTTGTTCTAGTAAATTCTGAAGTTCCGCAGCCTTATTCCTGATACTCCGGCAATTTAGAGTTAAAATTTTTAGTGTGTCACTTATGTGTCGCTTCGGAATTATTTCAGAGATTTGGAGGGTGCATCCCTCATTTCCAATAGCGGCTTTATTACTGATAGTATTATTATCGCATGGTTTATTGTGCCCTAAAGCCGACCTACATATTGATCTACGGTCAGAGTTAATAAATTTATTATGATAATTAGCGCAAGTCTTTAATTTCCCCGTATATGACCTGCTCACTAACCTACTCTCTAATCTAAAAAAACTCTACTATGCTCGTATATCCTACCACCTACCCTCTGTGCTGCCTCGGCGGTATAGTGAACTCCCGAGCGGTTAAGGGGTACCTTGCACGATTCGAGATTCTTATAGTTTCACCTTGGCGTCTGTCTGTCTGTAAGCTAGCTTACATTGCTATTGTGATAAAACCGTAAATATAGGAGGGTAGATTTCTGTACTGCTTACATTAGTTTTTCTTGAATTTTGAGTTTAGAAAAATATACAAGTTCGGATTTAGGCACATATGACTTGTATTTTTTTAAATATCTCCGAAAATACGAAAGAGTGGAAGCTGAATAATTGAGTGTAACTTTCCACATTAATGCCAATTATCCTGTAAAAGTTTGAGAAATTTATAAGAACAAAGTCGTAATTAAATTGTCAACCATAACAATCTTCTTAGCAACTGAAGTAAACAAGACCTTAAAAAAATACGTAAATACGTTTAATTACCTCTCTTCTTCAAACAGAACTTAATAAATTGAAATAGTCGTAATTTATTTAGAATTTAAAAATTTCTTACAGGAATTTATCATTTGTTGTTAACGAAAACAATCTTCGTAGAAACAAAAGTAAACAAGATTTTAAATAGATTAAATCATTTTCTTGTGCCAACATAACATAATCGCTTAAAGAGAAAATGGATTCGCGGATTTGTCCGGTCAGGAGGTTCGGAGCGAGCGGCTCGATCGTGTGTTGCAAGGGCCGGCCACATTCGTTCTTTTGAATGCTTGGAAGTGCCGCATTTCTAAAAAATCTGATGTGGCCAACACATGACTTTCTCCATATTTGGGGTATAGATATTTAAATTATTATGAATAGCATTATGAGGCAAAATTATGATTACGTATCGTAAAAGAATACAGTCGTCCTTATTGCCGCAAGTTACGTATATTTTGAATATGTTTACAGTATTCACCGCTACATGGTGCTGGCGCTGCGCTGTATACTGGTATTAAGATAAAGCGAAATATCTCCGAAATGGATGGTCTACGAAAATTTTTTTCAAACAAAACACGGAAGAAATATTATTCTCTATAACTGTGGTCCTTACGAAGATTACCAATAACGATGTTTTTAAGGAGATATTTGACGGATACCGAAAAACCGGTTATTTATAAATAACTGCTAACCAGTAACTCCCATAGAAAATTGTTTCAAGTGAAAACTGTAGGAAATTACATTCTCTATAACTTTTGTATAGAATTGTATATACGATAATGATGTTTTAACGGAGAAAGATCACGAAAACCGAATCGGGTTTCGAGTAAACCTCGACTTCCGGTTAACCGTTATTTTTCAAAAACTAATCAGTTCTTTGTGCTCATGCTAAATTTTATATATGAAGTTTGGTAACGATATGACAAGTACTTTTTGAGTTACAAAGCCCACATTCACATACACACATCATTCCGAAAATAGTCTAAACGTGTTCTAGGGACCTCAAAACATGTATTTCCGTTGAAATCTCGAAGTCGCTTTTTTTCATGATCACAATACTTTCCCATTACTTCGTATGGAGAAAGTAAAAACTAGAGCTTCGGCGTGCCGTATGGGCGGTAAAATGTGATTTCCTATTAGTGAAAATAAATTCTAATTAGTTTACTAGCGTTAAAACCACCAGAAAAAGTCTCGAGACCACAGTTTCACTGATAAAATATGGTATTGGCTTACAAGGAGAGTACACGACATTGATATCGCATATTTTCTTCAAATTTGCACGGTCGGTAGCATGCAATGAATAATGGAAGTATGTGAAGTAATAAAACTGAACTCTTTCTCGTTCTCTAGAAAAACGACCTTAAAATGTTAAGAATTTCTTATGGCTTGATATTAACTATAGGTAAATGGTTAATATCAAAGTTGTATCCTGGGATATCGAAAGAGCACCACTACACATCCGCAAGAGTAGTTATGATAATGAATAACCTCAATCCAACATCATAGTTATTCTTAGTGAAATTGTAGCACAGAAAAAATTCAACCGAGCAAATTAAATAATTGGTCTTAAGAAGTGGGATATTATAAGATCACGGTCAGGCTGTCAAAGAGCACCATCAGGCTTCGAAAGAGGAGAGCGGTGCTTGCGAGCACCATGTTGGGAACCAATGCCTTATCGCATCTAGCATATGGCCAGGAAAAACCACCGGCTGGACTTCTCGGAATAAGTGAAGGGGAAGGAAGGCGAAGTAATACGTAGAAATCGGCGAATGACGTCCGAATTTCACTTTCTCGCAATGCCCCTTGCGTGAGCTCCTGTGAGAACCACTACTGTTGGAGATGAAAGTAGCGATTTTAGTTGAATTTAAGTTCTTCAGAGTATTACAAAGAAAATATGCGATTATGAAAGCTCAAAGACACAATTAGTAAATTACGAAAAAGAACGTAATTTTTAAACTTTCGAACGTGTAACACGTGAACAAATGAAGAATACTGTGTTTTTTAGCAGTGTTAACCGTCGAGTGAATAAAACACGAGGAAACTAGGTCCATGTTTAGGTGTCTTATATGGACAAAGGGAAAAATTACTGCATTTTGAAATATCGAAAGTCCGTCTCATTCGCGGGACACGGACAAGGCTCGTTTTAGCTCGTTTAAAAAAAAATTCGCTTGTAGGTTCACTTTGGCGTCTGTCTGTCTGTACGCTAGCTTAAATTGCTATTGTGATGAATCCGTAAAAGATAGAGAGGTGAAACTTGGAGGGTAGATTTCTGCACTGCTTAAAGTAGTTTTCTTGAAATTTGAGTTTAGAAAAATGTAAAGTTCGGATTTAGGCACATATAACATGTATTTTTTTTAAATATCTCCGAAAGTATGAAAGAATGAATGCTGAATAATTGAGCATAACTTTCAACATTAATGCCAATTATCCTGTAAAAGTTTGAGAAATTTATAAGAACAAAGTCGTAATTAATTTTGATATTACAAAATTTCTGATGTGGATTTATCAATCTGTGTCAACCGTAACAATCTCCTTAGCCACTGAAGTGAACAAGGTCTACAAAAAATACACGAATATGTTTAATTTCCTGCCTTCTGCAAACTGAACTTAATAAATTAAAGGAAATGGATTATCGACGTTGAAAAAGAAACTATATGATAGTTACCTGTGGTGCGCAAAAAGCGCTTTTTAAGTGAAAAAGAATGGCTATTTAATGACGAAGGAATGAATGTGAACGTAAAGATTACGTTACAATTGCTCATGTGGGATGTGTTATAAATAATTTTCCATTTTTTTGCATATTACTCAGAAGGTATAACAAACAAGGTGCCTGTATCCGCAATTGCGGAAAGTATTTTACGGGAAATTCTAGGCCCCTATGGAAATATGTATGTACTAGTTAATGTGTGCTTGCATTCCGGAAGAATTTTTTAATTTTAGCATATTTCCAAATTCAAATTATTCCCAATCAATTTTGTACAAAATCGCCTTTGGCGTACATATACACGCGCCTTCTAGCCTTAACCTGTATCTCAACTTTTAGCTTAAATTCTACGTACACGGCATTATGATCGGTTATTCCTTTCTCCATGGAAAGCAATTGCGGCAAGTAATTTACGGAAAATTCTAGGCCCCTACGTAGAAATCACGTTAAAATTGCTTAAGTGGGGTGTTTTTTGATAATTTTCTATTTTTTTACTTATTACTCCTAAGGTATAACAGACTAGGTTCCGGTATCAGCAATAGCGGCAGGTGTGTTACGGGAAATTCTAGGCCCCTGTCGAAATGTGTGTTTTCACGCTGCTCCGGAATAAACGTAGCCCGTCCCCTCACATTCTTTGTCACCTAGATTATCTACGAATAGAGGATAACTATGTAACTTTCAATATGTTAAAAAAATAACGTACGTCCCTATTCTCATATAATTTTAAATGTATGCGGGAACGTATTTTTATATTTAAGTTAATAAGTATTGTAGACATATTTGTATAATATAATGGTTTTACTTAAGAAATGTTTGCGTGTACATACATTTTTCACAGTGATACCACTCATTGTTAAAAAGTAGTAAAAAAGTCCGTCATGTTTAGTTAAACTTAAAACTCTCCCCCTCCGTCCCTATCCCTCCCTTCTCTGTCTCGTATTAGAAGCATCCAGAAAAGCTTATACACTAAATAATTAAAATATCAAGGTCTAACAATGTAATTGGTACGCAAGGCAACGTCCCGTTAAAATGGCAAGATTTCACTGAAGTATGTGATTTAAATGTTAAACATGAGCGATTCCGAACTGTCGACGGAAATCGATTAACCGAATAAGAAACTTAGTAATTTAACTTTACGTTTCCTATCGGAAGATCGTAGGTGAATTCTTTCTAATTTCCTCTAAAAAGGAATGAAATCTTACACGTCGAAAGGTCGGTTTTTCCGTGCTACGTTATTGAAAATGTCTTCCTTGGAGTCGAACTCGGGACTTTTTAAGAGATTTTTTTCGCTATCTACTTAAAGTAGTTGAATTGAGCATTCCTTAAAAATTGCTGCCGAATGCTTTGGCGGGCATAATTCTAATTTAATTCGAAGCTACTGAGATTATAAGGTGTAATATAGGTGGAAAAATCAATTCTAAAATATGTATTTAGGATAAACGTTTAAGCGTAGAGCGGCTAGATTTGTAAAACGAGAATATCGGTATGATGCGAGTGTATCAGAGTTATTGAGAGATCTGAAATGGCAGACGTTGAAGAGTAGAAGATTTGAATACAAGAGGAAACTATTTGAAAAATTTGAAAGTTCCGAATTCGTTGAAGACGTACGCGGCATAGTCGTCCCCATCGGTGTTAGTGAACGTAATGTTAGATCACAGTGCAGGAGAAAATATCTCGAAATTACCGCTAGAACAGAGAAATACTACCGATCCTTTTTCCCAGACGCGATAAGACAATCCAACAGAGGAATTAGCTAGACTTCACTTGGTGTTGTGACACCCCCTGCCAAACGCTTCTAGCGGCTTGCAGGGTATTTATGTAAATGTAAATGTAAAGTATTAAATGCTGGTTTGTGCATTATTTGGATGAAAAAATGTTAACGCGGTAAATTTGACGGATTTCTACTTCTTCGCTGCTTAGCGGGCCGGAAGCCGGCCGGGGGGCGGAGGTTCCGCACCTCTGTATTAGAGGATAAATGAGGATTCTAACCACGCCCTACGTCGCAAACCTCCAATTCTGGAATGGGGTCGGAAAGGGCAGTTGCCAATGCTATCATCTCCCTCCTGGCTTCATCTCAACTTGGTGAGCGTGATTGGGATGGGGGTGTGCCTAATCAAATTGGATAACCAATTGGGTAGTGGGTGTGGCCATCCTCGCTTGAAGATGTTTGAGAGGGGGAAAGTTTTCCGATTTCATATTTCCTAGTTTCCCTGGTTATTGCGGCGCTTGCCTGAAGTACGTCGTCAAAGGTTAGCAATTCATTTTTTACTTCACGGAAGTAACCGCGGGTGTGCTAATTTATCGGTCAACAGTACAAACGGGATCGTAAGTGATAATTTATTTATTTTTTGCTAGGTATTAGAGTAAAAGAAAATTCCAATATCCGTAATTTTATCCTATGAAATGCCTTTATCTCTGTTAAAATATTTTACCTCATCATCTCTATAAAATAACCTATCCTCATTCGTACTATATTTCCTAATTTTCAGATCAACCCGCAAGTTATCAATCTTGAATTCCACTTGAATACGGTCGGGACGGAGGCCAAATATTTTTGATGGTGTGAAATGAAAGGAACTCCATTCTTCGCGGGAAAGTCGAGGTCTTCCAGCGCAGGGTTATTTGGTGAAAAAGGTAGGAACACGTGTAGTGTTAACGGCAGCGATTCAATCTGTAATTCATCCTATGTTAAGGGGTGTCAGTTTTGTCGCAGTGCACGATGTCGTCATCTGAAAATCGCTCTCGCCGGGACTGGGTAATTGCGATAATTAAGTAGTAATAGCCGGTCTTAGTTTGGGCGTTAATAGCTTGTCAAACTCTCATTGTTATGGTCGCGGGTTCGAATCTTACCGAGTGCAGGTGTGAGTCCCTATTATCTATCGTTTTTCGTTCATTATGGAAGGCCATTTAGGGTTAAATAAGGAAATTGGATTTGGATGTTGTTCACAATTTTCTGGTTGATATTTGACCCGTGATTACAACTATAAAATTAAATCGCAAACTATGACATTTTGAAATTAAAGCGAAAACTAGAAAGTTAAATTTTTAAATTTCTATATCATTTACAGTTTGAAATGTTGGTGAGAAATTGATTTATATTTATTTCTTATTCCACTTATGGGGAGCGGGGCAGTATTCTGGTGTTCCTAATTATAATGCTTGAATTTGCATATTATCATTCGAATTGAACATGGCAGTGAACAAGCTGTGTGTGTGCGTGCGTGTGTATAATAATTCCAGGGACGCTCCTGCTTGCTTTACAAAAAGTGCTTATTGTTCCCGCGAGATGGCAGAAGAGTCCAAATCGGTTCGTAGCCTGCACGGGTATTAAGTAGGGATGCCGTGCGATGAGTTGAATGATAATAGCCGTGAGAATGTTCATTTTATATTCGCCGTAAGTAGTAGAGGAGATGTATTGTACATATTATTGAGAAAAGATTTTAACGGGAATAAACGTTTAGAGTTCCCCTGAGTAAGTTTTCACCTTATTATCGACGATGCCCCTGCATGAAGTATGGTTAAATTTTGTGGGCCTTCTAAAGCAAAACTAATACTCAGATCGGCACTAAACTTAATCCTTTATATTTTTCTTCATAATTCAAGATCTGAAATGGCTTAGTAGAAACTGGTCACCCGGAAGTGGAGTTTATAACTAAAAACAATCTCAAGGACAGACCTGGGTTCGACCCGAAGGAACACATTTCCAGTAATGTAACACGTATACATCGACTTTTCGACGTGCAGGATTTCATTCTCTTTGAGATTAAAATTAGGAAGAGTTAACCTACGATCTTCGGATAAGAACCATTTTGAATAAAAATATTATGGAGTTCCTTATTGTGTTAATCTTTTTTCGCCTACAATTCGAAATCGCTCATGTAAAATGTTTATTTTGCATAGTTGGGGAAATTTGGCCATTTAAGGAGAGGTTGCCTTGCCTGCCAATTACTATGTTAGACCTGGAAATCCTATTATTTCAATCTTAATGAGTGTAGGCGTGTTTCGAGTGCTTTTAATACGATGACATGCGAGCATAAATATCATGTCGTTTTACGAAAAATTTCTTCCAAAACAGGCTATTAAACGGGGTGCACTCGTCCTGATTTATCGTTTCATTAACCCTTTTATCACAAAGTTAAGAAATTTATGAAGGGGTTAAAAAACTACGGCGAGATGAACATTTAACGTTTCCTTTTAAAAAACAAAGTTAAGAACACAAGAGAGTTTAAATTATATGGCACATAGGTGCTTGGTTGCGACCACCATGTTGGGAACCCATGCCTTATCGTATCTAGGATATGGGCAGGAAAAACCACCGACTGGACTTCTCGGAATAAGTGAAGGGGAAGGAAGGCGAAGTAATACGTAGAAATCGGCGAATGACGTCCGAATTTCACTTTCTCGCAATGCCCCTTGCGTGAGCTCCTGTGAGAATCCCTACGATTGGGGATGGAAGTAGCGATTTTCGTTATATTTAAGTTCTTCAATGTATTAGTACAAGGAAAATATGCGATTATGAAAACCCAAATACATAATACTAATGCCTCAATGGATTTCTAAATTCCGAAAGAAATGCGTAATTTTTAACCTTCTAACCGTGTAACACGTGAACAAAGGAAGAATACTGTAGTTTTTAGCAATGTTAACTGTCGAGTGAAGAAAACATGAGGAAACCAGGTCCACGTTTACGTGTTTTATATGGACTAAGGAGAAATTATTGCATTTTGAAATATCGAAAGTCCGTCTCATTCGCGGGACACGGACAGCCCTCATTTTAGCTCGTTTAAAAAATTCTCTTATAGTTTCACTTTGGTGTCTCTCTGTACGCTAGCTTAAATTGCTATTGTGATGAAACTGTAAAAGGAGGATAGATTTCTGTACTGCTTACATTAGTTTTTCTTGAAATTTGAGTTTAGAGAAATGTACAAGTTCGGATTTAGGCACATTTGAAATGTTGTATTTTATTTAATATTTCCGGAAGTATGAAAGACTATTATAATTAGAGATGGGAAGCGAAATGTTTGCGTGTGCATAAATTTTTCACAGTAATACCACTCATTCTTAATACTACCTAGTATAAAAGTCAGTCAGTATGTTTAGTCAAACGTAATACTCTCTCCGTCCCTATCCTTTCCTTACTCCCTTCTCTCCCCTGTATCTCCATCTTTCCCTAGCACTCTCTCTCTCTCTCTAAAAGGATCCAAAACAAGCTTACACCCGTAAAAATTCACATGACATTAGCATTTCGAGGTCTGACAATGTAATTGGTACGCAAGGCAACCTCCCGTTAAAACGGCAAGATTTCACTTAACCTTCCGCTAGTCGCAATATGATCTGTTAGATACACAACATCTTTTTTGTAGTGTTACCTAATACATAAAGGAAAAAACTTCGGAATCGTTTACGTTAAATTTTTAATTCCATTGTTTGGCGAAATTTGACATTTAAGGGGAGGTTGCCTTGCCTACCAATTGTAATATCAGACCTGGACCTGGAAATCCTGTTGTTATTCCAATCCTAATGAGTGTACGCCTGTTTTGAATGCTTTTAATATGATAGCGACAGAGAGAGAGAGAGAGAGTGTGAGGCAGAGAAAGGGAGGGGGATATTGGAGTAGAGAAGGAGATTATGGGAGGGATGGAGAAAGGAGGGGGAGCGTTGAGAGACGAGAGGGTGACGGGGAAGGTGAGGGAAATGATTTTCGATACAATTTGATATCCAAGCATAACTTACACGATTTAAGCTTTACCATCGACATTTCTGACGGCCTATACACTAGCGCAGAATAGAACATTTTATCAAATTCTTTTCAATTACAAAATCTGTCAGTCGACGCAAGGAATGGAAACATATTTAAGTTCAGTTTTTCATCGTATCTTCTCATCCACGTATATACATACCTTGGAAGCTGCTGGCTAACGTAGGCTCACAGCATTTCGATTCGAATCGGAGGGCGACAACCAGATACATTTTATAACCATAGATTTAAATTAATATTTTGACAATTATAGGCGGCGAAGAAAATCGAAGCAATATTCTCATCCATTCTATATTCAATTGGGGGGACCTTGTGACTTCAAACGACTCCAGCGCTAGAAGGCTTCTCAGTCTAAATCACAAAGCAAGGGAGGAGTGAAACCCGGTGCCGGCATTAGCCTACTCTTAACGAGAAACACCAAGGGGACCAACGGCTTTACGTCCCTTCCGAAGGACGGGGCGCTGATTTGCGTGTTCTCCTCTAAACACGCAAATGGGGAGCCGGGCAACCCGGTTCGCACCGAGTTTGCTTAGCGTAGCAGGCCAGCACCCGCACCACTACGCCACGACTCCCCCCTCCATTCTATAAGAGCGCTAGGTGAAGATGTAGGTCATCTGTCACCTTGGACAAAAACAAGGTTATTCCGCGGTTGAGTTTTAGGCATATGCTGAGACCGAATTCGGAAAGGACGCCCGAAGACTTTACCACCGTCATAAACTCGGATTCACACTTCTAACATCAGGGTCCAGATCCAAAGAAAGGCCACACGAACACGTCCATTCGCAGCCGAGGGTCGCTAGCCGAAAGTGTCATTTCCAATCAAATTTAAATTATTTAATTTGTTAACTTCTTAAGAAATAAACTCGATCGTCGAATCCGGATAAACGTGTCAATTATGAGCGTCGTTTAACCATAAATCTACGATAAATAACAAGATATTTACGAATATATTATCTAGTTTCGCTTGCCGTGGATGTGATGACATGCGAGCATAAATATCATGTCGTTTTACGAAAAATTTCTTCCAAAACAGGCTATTAATCGAGGAGTATTCGACCTACTTTAACGTTTGATTAACTTTTTTCCCCAAGTTAAGAGCGCAATAGTTTAAATTATATGGCATATGAGGTGGTTGGATAGTGACGCATTACTTCGAAGGGATGGGATCGTGTGGTCCGTTTTAGGTGTTGTCTTCGAAGTTTGATATACCATTTCGAGTTTATGAAAACGGTAATGAAATCCTTTCCCGTTCGCGTAGATGCGTTGATAACTCCAGAAATTGTCGCCGCGTTGAGATTCGATTAAATGTAAGCATACCATATGTATTTCAATTTAGATATAATCAATGACGGCATCGAGTGAAAATTAATCTATAAATGCAGCTTTCATGGAAAAGAAACGAATTCGTAAATAAAATGTGCCGTCACTCGGGAACTTTACGGGGAGATTTAGGTACGCCCCTTATCGCATGTGTTCCCAACATTTTCGAAGTTGCAGCACAAGTTGAACCCTAGAATATCAAGCGAGCACAAAGTAGTCTCCTAGAATATCGAAAGAGCGCCACTACACATCCGCAAGAGTAGTTATGATAATGAAAACCTCAGTCCAACATCATCGAGCAAATTAAATAATTGGTCTTAAGAAGTGGGATATTATAAACACAGTAGAAGATCACGGTCAGGCTGTCAAAGAGCACCATCAGGCTTCCAAATAGCAGAGCTGTGCTTGAGAGCACCATGTTGGGACATCTAGGTACATAGCCAGGAAAAACCACCAGCTGGACTTCTCGGAATAAATGAAGGGGAAGGAATGCTAAGAAATACGGAGAAATGGAGAAATCGGTGAATGCCTTTGCGAATTTCCCTTTCTCTTAATGTCCCAAGAGTGAGCTCCTGCGAGAACCACTACGGTTGGGGATGGAAGTAGCGATTTTTGTTGCGTATCAGTTCTTCAAAGTAATGCAAAGAAAATATGCCATTATCAAAACCCAAATACACAATTAACAATTCCTGGAAAAATTACAAAATTCCGAAAAAGGATGCTTAATCTTTAAACTTTCGATCGTGTAACACGTTGACAAAGCGAAATGCTATATTTTTAAGCAGTGTTAACCGTCGAGTGAATAAAAGACGAGGAAACTAGGTCCACGTTTACGTGTTTTATATGGACTAAGGAAAAATGATTACATTTTGAAATATCGAAAGTCCTCCTCATTCGCGGGTCACGGACAGGAAAGGCAGCGCCCTTTTTAGCTCGTTCGAAAAAATTCTCTTATAGTTTCACCTTGGCGTCTGTCTGTCTGTAAGCTAGCTTAAATTGCTATTGTGATGAAAGCGTAAAAGATAGAGAGGTGAAACATGGAGGGTAGATTTCTGTACTGCTTACATTAGTTTTTCTTGAAATTTGAGATTAGAGAAATATACAAGTTCTGATTTAGGCACATATGAAATGTATTTCTTTTAAATATCTCTGACAATACGAAAGACTGGAAGCTGAATAATTGAGTGTAACTTTCCACATTAATGCCAGTTATGCAGTAAATGTTTTTGAGTAAATTCTAAGAACAAAGTCATAATTAATTTTGATATTACAAAATTTCTGATGCGGATTTATCAATGTGTCAACCATAACAATCTTCTTAGCAACTGAAGCAAACAAGACCTTCAAAAATACGTAAATACGTTTAATTACCTCTCTTCTTCCAACTGAACTTAATAAATTTAAAAAGTCGTAATTTATTTAGAATTTATAAAATTTCCTACAGGAATTTCTCATTTGTTGTTACCGAAAACAATCTTCGTAGAAACAAAAGTAAACAAGATCTGTAAGTCATTTTACATAGTTTAAATCATTTTCTTGTGCCAACATAACATAATCACTTAAAAAGAAAATGGATTCGCGGATTGGTACGGTCAGGAGGTTCGGAGCGAGCGGCTCGATCGTGTGTTGCAAGAGTCGGCCAACTTTTCTTTAAGGCGGGCCACATTCGTTCTTGTGAATGCTTCGAAGCGCCGCATTTCTAAAAAAATCGGTGCAACGTACATTCTATAAACTTTCTCATATACGTACTAATGCGTCGTTTAGTTATCTTTAGAAAACGAAAGTCGTATGAGCCTGTTTTTAGAAAATAAAAATTTTTGTTAAAGTTGCCTAAGAAGAAACTAGCCTTATATTCATTCATTAAGAAAAATGAAATGCGTAGTATTATTGTAGATGTATACTCAAGTAACTGTACGTAATATGATCAAAATCGTTAGAGCCGTTTTTGAGGAAATCGAATTGTGGTTAAAGTTGCCTAGAATAAACTAGTCTTATATTAATTTTTTGAGAAATATTAGCTATGCAGTACTATTGAAGACGTAAACTGAAGTAACTGTACGAAAATTGATCAAAATGTTAGAGCCGTTTTTGAGAAAATCGGATTGTTGTTAAAAATGCGTAGAATAAACTACGCTTAATTATTGAGCAATATCAACCATTTCTATGTATACTCTGCTCAGTATGATAAAATGCGTAAGTACAAGATTTCACTCCTTTTCGCTCGACCGTTTAGGCTCTTGAGCCAGTAACAGGCAGACAGAGACAGACGGAATTGCGAAAACCACTTTTTCGGATTCAGCGACGCCTAAAACGTATATTTCCATAAAAATCTCGAGGTCGAATTTTTTCGCGAAAACAATACTTTCTCGATACTTCGTATGAGAAAGTAAAAATCGGTACAACATACATTGTACAAACTTTCTCATATACTAATGCTTCGTTTAGTTATCTTTAGAAAATGAAAATCGTATGAGCCTGTTTTTAGAAAATCCATTTTTTGTTAAAGTTGTCCAAGAATAAACTAGCCTTATATTCATTCATTGAGAAAAATGAAATATGTTGTATTATTGTAGATGTAAACTCAAGTAACAATACGAAATTTGATCAAAATCATTAGGGCCGTTTTTGAGAAAATCGAATTGTTGTTAAAGTTGCCTAGAATAAATTAGCCTTATATTCATTTTTTGAGAAATATGAACTATACAGTATTATTGAAGACGTAAACTTAAGTAACTGTACGAAATTCGATCAAAATCGTTAGAGCCGTTTTTGAGGAAATCGGATTGTTGTTAAAAATGCCTAGAGTAAACATTTCTTCATTATTGAGCAATGTCAACCATTTCTTCATAGCTTCTACTCTGTATGATAAAATGCCTAAATAATAGATTTAATTCATTTTCGCTCTGGAAAATTTCCCGCCAACATCTGGGAGGTGGGGGAAAATGCCTTTCCTTTGGTTCTGTACTTTTACACCGTCATATGTGTTGAGTGTGAGGAATTTTTCTCATCGCTGGAGGAAAAGGATTTATTTCTTCTTCCACCGCTGGAACGTTTACACCACAGCAAAGGTAGGTAAGTTCATACCTCTCACCTAAGGAATAAAATCCTCCATATCCCCCTTTAATTTCAGGTCTGGTTGACTGGCGTTTAGGTCGTCGCAGGCAAAGGTATCCGATTGATACGAAAATTAGTGTGCCCAGAATTTTCAATTTGGATATGACGTAATTATAAATGGGTCAAGTGAGTGTAAGCCTTTCGTTAAATATGAACGAATGGGTTTTATTATAGCAAGTAAAAGACGATTCACCAACTATATCCCCGCACCTAGGGTTACCAGACACTGAAGGGTAGAAGGGAGGACAATAAAGGCAAAAAAGTAGGACACAAAAGAAAAAAGCTGGGCAAACAATATTAGGGAGTAATTAACGGGGATATTCTCAAGTGCGGCAACACCACACAGATGAAACTTTCCTTTATAACGTCCAAGAAGGGGTTCGATAGGTTGTTCCAGAATTTTTTATAAAATTCAACTGTAAACCCATCAATGCTGGGAGCTTTCTTCCTATTTAGGGAATTCAGACCATGTCAAATCAAGCATGTGTATGCTGTCGTCACAGCTATCCCTAGCCTCATTCTTAAGCTTTGTTAATCCGTCGTAAAATTCCTCATTAGTAACTGTTGTGTCTTCTCCATCAAATATTTTTGACAGAGGATTATGTACAACTGCAGATATCTCTGGGATTTTATCAATAATTGTTCCGCCAATCCTTAGTTTTGAAAGTGGTTTTGGAGGGACACGTGAAGCGCACTGCGCTAAAAAGGATCCAGCTGGTGAGTCATTAGCTAGCAGGTTCTCCCATCCTACTTTGCTAAGAATTTTTTCACTACCTCTTTGGTACCACTCTCTGATTTCATTCATGATGTTCGTTTGTTCCTTACCAAGCAGTCCCTTTTGTGTACGTAAGTTATCTTCCATTTTCCTTATTAGTTTTTCATTTTCTTTCTTCTCCCATTGAGTGAATTTTATTGTCATTTCCTTAATGTCTATCTTCAGTAGGTCCCACCACAGTAGAATATCTTGGGAATTATTCAGATTATCAGAATGGGCTGTAATTAGGTTTGTTATGAGTTGTACGTACCCGCCGTTCTCCAGTAAACTATTGTCAAATCTCCAGTAAGGGCATCCTTTAACTATTTTCCCTGTAATGCTGAGAGTGATGTGTACTGCCATGTGGTCTGAGAAGGATGGAGCTAGCAGGATGTGGTCAAGGCTATTGGCATTTCTTGCTGAAATATATGCACGGTCAAGTCTGGAGTTCGAATAGTGTGGTTGACTACTTACGAATGTATATCCTTTCTTTCCTGGATGAAGTTCCGTCCATGCGTCTTCCAATCCTAATCTATTCACCATTCCCTTCAACCTAGCTGCGACCCGGGTATTACGTTCTTTTCCACAAGATCTATCAGTTGATGGTGTCAGGGTGGTGTTGAAGTCTCCAGCCAAAAAGATACAATTTGTATTACCATAATTATGATTAATAAATTCTGTCAGTTCATCTTCCAAATCGTTTAAGATAGCAATAGCTGTATGGGTTGTATGTGAATATAGATACAAGAAAAGCAATAATTAATGGGCGGGGAACCAATTCTAATATATACATTTTGGGAATGGCCTCTAAAAATGATTTTGTCGTCAAAGAGGAAGGGCAGTAATGAAGTTTTGAGAGTGATAGCCGTTCCCGAATGGTAGTTTCTTGGTGAGTTAAAGATTATTTCATATCCATTTAATAGAGGCAAGAGAGCACCATCTGTATTTGTTTCCTGAAGAAAGCAAATGTCAGGCGACCACCTTCTAAGGAAAATTATTAGTTCTGTCCATTTACATTTGCTTCTTAATGAATGTTCGTTTAATGTCATTACTTTTAGTTTTTCCATTTTGCGATGTTAATCATACATAGTATGTCAAACTGGATATATGAGTAGTAAATAAATAGATAATAAAATAAATAAATTATTAATAAATAGATAATAAAATAAATAAATTATTAATAAATAGATAATAAAATAAATAAATTATTAATAAATAGATAACCGATTACGTTCCATGAATATTAGTTAAATATTTGCTAGGTTTCTTTGTGACTAGATATTAACTGTTATACTTAATAACTGCAATATTAAGGTTGGCATTATTCAATATTCGATTTGTTTGGCTTAATTGTTTTTTGTTAAATTAACAGCCAACCTTTGCACCCTTGATTTAAGTAAGCGTTCTTTAATAATGCGTTTTATGAGTAGCAGTGAGTTAGATAGCTTAAGCAAATCCGTAGTAAAACTGAGGGCTACTTCAGTATGGTCAGTTCCCCATACTTCTTCGAGGAACGTAATGAATTTTTCGTAAGATATAGGACAAAAGGTAGGATCTTCCTCAAACTTCTTCATTATTGCCTTCTGATCTTCAGGTAGGATTTCACGCCGGGGTTCATATGTGGAATCAGACATAGGGTCTGGGTTTGTCAGGTTTCGCTCGGATGAGTGTCTTCTCTTTGAATTTTCAGTCTTCCTACATTTATTTTTGGTGACTATCGAGTAGGGGGACGGCTCATCCGAGGAAAGGATGATTTCCATATCTGAGTCAGACAGGTCTCCTTGCGGAATTAGCTGAGAAGGCGTTGGTGTATTGAGTACTTTATTTTTGTTAATTTCATTGTTGTTCGATGCAGGTTTTTCATGTGGGAGTATGTTCTCCGACATTCCATTCTCCGTTACGGCGCTAGTAGCGGGTGTGGGTATTTCGGTATTTGTTTGCTGTTAATGTTCAGGTGTTGAGGTAACCGGGGTTGTTGTCACACTTGCCTCATCCGCAACCAAAAACGAGTTCTGATATCGCTCGGTCCTACAGTCGATCTCACGTATTTTATTCTCATGATCGTGCCTGCCCATGTACGTAGGTGCCTCTAATATTCCTGAGACCTCCTCTAAGAGAACTTCCGACCTAAATTTCTCCAGAAGCCTTAACCTAGCGCTAATTCTGCGATCCTCTAGCGATATCCAATTCAACTCCTTCAAGAGTGATGTGACGCTTAATTTTTGCTCATATTTTTGCTTTACGAATCTGGCTGCTCTGCGTTGGATTATTTCTAACTCAAGTATTTGTCCCTTGTCGTACGGATCCCATATGCTGGAAGCGTATTCGACCTGAGATCTGACCAATGATAAATAACACGTTTCTCGTACCTGTTCTGTGCTACTTCTTACTATTCTGCCTACGAAGCCCAATTTCTTATTAGCTGCGCCTACGATCCTTCGAATATGCATATTCCATGATAGATCACGACAAATGGTGACTCCTAAATATTTAACGTAGTCTGCAGATTGGATATTCAATCTATCAATTCTGTACTCCGAGTCTAATTCATTGTTCTTACTCTTCCAGAAACTCAATAGGGAACATTTGCTGTGATTAACTTCGATTTTCCAATCTTGACACCATGCTGAAAGGGCGTTTAAATCTTCCTGGAGCGAGTTGTGGTCATCCTGACTCGTTATCTCCTTATATAAAACGGTGTCATCTGCGAAAAGTCTTATTTTGCAGCGAGCTACCGAGCAGATATCGTTTACATATATCAGGAATAGTAGTGGGCCTATGACATTTCCCTGTGGAACACCGTATGCGACTTTTACCGGGTATGAAGATTTCCCATCAATAACTACTATCTGTTTTCTGTTTGAGAGGAAGTCTTTTACCCAACTCACGATATTAGGGTTTATGCCGTATTTTCCTAGTTTTCCTATTAATTTATTATGGGGTACTTTGTCAAACGCTTTTTTAAAATCAATGAAAATGGCATCAACCTGAGTGTTTTTCTCTCCGCATTGTAACAAATCATTTACGAACTGGGCGAGCTGCGTTTCGCATGACCTACCTTTCCGAGCCGAGCCGATGTCGTGATCGGTACAGAGAGTTGGCTCACTGACGAGATTGCAAGTCAGGAGTTATTCCCTCAAGATTATCGAATCGTTGTTGCCTACGATTCAATTAGTGTCGATTAAACCTTCAAATAGATGAAGGCATCGAAATTATTGATACATAGCAACGTACATTTTTACGGATAATTTTTCTGTTAACTGCGTATATGAAGCGTTTATAACGATTTAATCAAAACAACTGAATCTTCATTTCATCGTTTGAATGTTAAAATCTTAACTTTTCTTAATTAAAACCATTTTATTATACGTCTATAATGCTTACTAACTTAAATGTAAAAAATACGTTCACGCATACATTTAAAATTACATGAGAATAGGGACGTAAGTTATTTTTTTAACTTATTGAAAGTTACATAGTCATCCTCTATTGGCAGAAAATCTAGGTGACAAAGAACGTGAGGCGACGGGCTACGTTTACCCCGGAGCAACGTGAAAACATTTATATATTTCAATAGGGGCCTAGAATTTCCTGTGGCATACTTGCCGCAGTTGCGGATAAAGGCATCTTTGGAGTAATATCTAAAAAAAAATAGAAAATTATTATAACATACCCAACTTGAGCAATTGTAACGTAATCGTTACGTTCACGTTCATTCCTTCGTCATTAAATACCCATTCTTTTTCACTTAAAAAGCGCTCTTTGCTCACCAGAGATAGCTATCATATAGTTTCTTTTTCAACATCGATAGTCCATTTCCATTAATTTATTACTTTCAGTTTGCAGAAGGGAGGAAATTAAACGTTTACGTATTTTTTGTAGGCCTTGTTTACTTCATTTACTAAGAAGATTGTTATTATTGACACCCATTGATAAATCCGCATGAAAAATTTGTAATATCAAAAATAAATACGACTTTGTTCTTACAATTTTCTTAAACTTTTACAGGATAATGGTCAATAATGTGCAAATTTACGCTCATTTATTCAGTTTCAGTATTTCTTAATTTCGGAGATATTAAGAAAAGCAGCATTTCTAATGTGCCGAAATCCGAAATAGTATATTTTTCTAAACTGACATTTCAAGAAAAACTAATTTAAGCAGTGCAGAAATCTACCCTCCATGTTTCACCTCTCTACCTTTTACGGTTTCATCACAATAGCAATTTAAGCTAGCGTACAGACAGACAGACACCAAAGTGAAACTATAAGCGATTTTTTTTAAACGAGCGCTGTCCGTGTCGCGCGAATGAGACCGACTTTCGATATTTCAAAATGTAATCATTTTTCCTTAGTCCATATAAAACACGTAAACGTGGACCTAGTTTCCTCGTGTTTTATTCACTCGACGGTTAACACTGCTAAAAAATACAGTATTCTTCCTTTGTTCACGTGTTACACGGTCGAGAGTTTTAAAAATTACGTAATTTTTCGTAATTTAGTAATTGTGTATTTGGGTTTTCGTTATCGCATATTTTCTTTGTAATACTTTGAAGAACTTAAATGCAACTAAAATCCCTACTTCCATCCCCAACCGTAGTGGTTCTCACAGGAGCTCACCCTTGGAACATTGAAAGAAAGGGAAATTCGCATGCCATTCACTGATTCTACGTATTTCTTCGCCTTCCTTCCCCTTCACTTATTCCGAGAAGTTCAGCTGGTGGGTTTTCCTGTCTATATCCTAGACGCGATAAGGTATAACGAAAAACAAAATATACTTTTTTACCGTTAGTTCATCATTTCATGTACATAATTGAAATGATAAGAACCGTTTCGAAAAGTTGTAACTACGCGAAAACGTGATTTTTCACTCGACAGCAAATAAAAACCATCTACTTACATCTTCATATTACCCTGAAATTTTTCAATTTGGTGAGTGGCAGGAGGTGCCGTGCATTTTGTTTTTAGTAGTGATGGCAAACGGAAAAAATGCTTTTCGTTATGTTTGTCGTTACGGTAGAAAGGTATATGTTTTTCGTTACACCGAAATCTAAGTTTCGTTTTCCGTTATGTTTAACGTTATAACGAATAATTTTAGTACACATTAATGAAATCCAGCTAATTGCCATTTTAAATATACATACATATATGTGTGTATACGTTTTTTAAGTATTACGTATGTTTGCAACCGACATAAGGATTTATAGAAATAGTAATCAAGTAATCGTTGTTGAACAAAGCACGTTCTATTCAGGATATCTGTATTAATAAGAGCGCATACATAATTTTGTTTTCGTAAAAACGGCCCACGTGTATTTTCCCATAATTTTTGTTGTATCTAGTATGTTGCCAAAGCCGAATTTTCCGTAAATGTCATGATATGAAATAAATTTATCGTGTTATTTGAATGCGGTTCGCTTGGAAACGGATTGCTCACAATGAAATTTTGTTAATTGCTAAGAAATGCTAAGTAAAATAGTGTTCTATATGCTTGTTTTTAATTTTTTTTTCCTTTACCAAAAAATATTATCATAAATTTGTATTCGGCAAACACCCTGGAATTCGTAGGGAAAGTACAATCATTGTATCCCTTGAAATTCGAATGATACTTAGGCTAGTTTTTTTTTCAGATTATACACCAAGGATTAGTTGGGAAGGTCAGTGGTAGAGTAAGAAAGAAATGAGGGGATAGCATTAAGGCATTCATTATGGTGGAGTTGGCAATTAGAAGGCCAGCTCCCACAACCCCTGCTGATTCTCTCCACTTTCTGATTTTCAGTAGCCTCTATGACCATTTCCGAGAACAGAACAATGCTTTTCATGCCGTTTCCGAGTTACATAGTGTCCATTGTGTTATTTCTGTCTTTCCCCTCCATGCTAAAATCTCCGAAATTCTATGACAACATGCATCTGCAATATAGTATGTACGATAAAATATCTATCAGTTTTAGAAGATTAAACTAATGTCACATATGTAAATCGTCAGATTAAGGTGCTGGAAATTGTCTCTCGTGAATATTCAGCGTTCTATTTGTTTAAACATTTTTTTGATCGGTATTAACTGGAAATAATAGCTCAATATGTCAGTTCGAATTTTTGTATAAAATTTATGTAATATCCAATACAGTAATTTAAATTGTTGATAATTTTCGAAGCCAATAAAATAAAATAAACACTTGTGGAATTATAAATTTATGCGTACTGAAAATGTCAAAATTTTAAATTAGATAACTGTGTTGTTTTTACTTTCTCGTATACGTGGTATACTGACAATGAGAAGGTATTGTAATCGCGGAGAAATTCGACGTCGAGATTCTGACGGAAATATATGATTTGTCTGAAAAAGTCGATTTCGCCATGCCGCCTCTCTCTATTCACGGCTCTAGAACGTAAACGGTAGAAGGAAAATGGATGAAATGATATACAGTGTATAAACTAGGAAGAAATGGTTGATATTGCGCAATAATTAAAAGCAGTTTTTTGTAGGCAATTTTAACAACAATTTCATTTTCGAAAATACGGCTACAACGATTGTCATCAAATTTCGTAATTATTTTAAGTTTAATGGCGGGTGAAGGGGGAGGAAGATCGGGGCGATCGCCCCCCCTAGAGCCGAAGCAAAACCGAAAAAAGATAAGATTCACATTAACGAATCGACCCATATCGTTACGTAGAAGCTGGTATGCTCGTACAGCAAAGTACTAAAAGAAACACACGTAACGTAATGAAATTATTAATTGATATTTTACTTTCATATATATGCAGTACTAGTTAACGCGTGCTTGCATTCTGCAAGCATTTTTAAAACTTAGCATTTTTACAATTTCAAATTATTCCCAATCGATTTTGTACAGAATAATATAACCCTAAAAAATTTTAACTTTGTAGCTCATTTAGAAGCGCCATATAATTTTATTCCTCGTATGGTGCAATAATGGGGCAAAAGAAGCCCTAAGACTTTGAATTTTTACAATATCACATTCATTCCTAATTAAAAACCCATAATTATGCCACTATTCATGTTTGTATCTCATTAAGAACTGCAGTATAATTTTCACACTGGTATGGGGCAAAAACGCCCTTAAAATTTGGAATTTTTGCAGTATTTAATTGGAACTTTGTTTGCAATGAAATTTTTATAATCTTGCCAAATTTCAAGTCTCTAGGAGCTGCCTCATCATTTTTTTCTCGTATGCAACAATACTGGGGCAAAAAAGCTCCAAAAATGGGAATTATATAAATATCGGATTTCCTTCATTAAGGTTGGTTGACACGGTGCGAGTGTACTCGGCCGAGTCCAGTGAAATGGTTGCGCGCGCAGCTACTCGCAGGGTGTAAACAGAAACCTACGAGTGCAGTGCTAGTCGAGTGGATCCGTGCGAGTAACTCGGTTGTCTTCCAAATTTTATCCGTACGAGTAGCACTCGCAGACTAACAAGATGGCGGGGAATAAGAAATGGAGTGAGAGCGATGCAATGAAATTCGTAGAATTATACGAAGAAATGGAATGCCTGTGGAATTTTCGACATGTTGATTATAAGAACAGAACTGCCAGGGACACTGCCATGAAGAGGATTATTAAGTCCATGAATATTCCCGGTTTTGGAGAGTCAGGAGTAAAAAATAAAATTAAAAATATTAGGAGCACTTACGCTCAAGAAGTTGCAAAAATGAAGAAGTACGTCAAATCCAGTACGTCACCAGATGAAGAGTACAAATCTCATCTGAAGTGGTTTCCTGCTGCCCAAAGATTTCTGCGTAGAGTAATACTTTACACATTAAATTTAGAATACTTTGTTAAAATATATATTTCATTCATTCATTTACACTTACTTTGATGTAGTGTTTTCTTTTCTCGTAAATTGCTGCCAAAACGTCTTCGAGGAACTTAGATATGGTGCTTTTTGGTACTCTGTACATGTGCTCTAATGTGCTGAAGGAATCTCCTGTTGCTAGAAATCGCAGAGTTATTTCGAACTTTATCCTGGAAGATAAAGCTTTCCTCATCAAAGTGTCTTGCTTACCAATTAGAGGTTCAATGTCAGCAAGGAGCTCTTCGAACTGAACGCTCGTAATTCGTAAATTAGCCCGGCGAAGCAGACGTTCCCAGTATTCTACCCGGAAAATATCAGGCGCATTGCTATTTAGAAAAAATTTTGCGGCCATAAATTGAATTAGGCAGGGGGAAATTTTAATCGACTATATAGTCGAAGCCGTCTTGATTTACGCGTAGCTCTCTAGCGGTAATTTATGGTATCGGGAGCGATGCGCTTATTGCGTCGCCTTTCTCCCGTTTCGGACGATCCGTTCGCAAAACCGCCCTCAAAACCCCTTTAACCCCCAGACGCGCTCGAACGCGCGCGCACACACATAAAGGGAGAAAATGACCGTTTTCGCCTTTACTATTCCTTTTTGGTGGTATTAAATGGGAGCAATGGTGCCCATCGTCCTCTCAAACTTCTGTAGACCAACATATCTTCTATATGTGTAACTCTCAGTCCGCAAAAATACAAATTACAAAAATATTGGGGCCGCACGTTGTTGCAAGGCTTGGGTGGGAAGCAAGGAGTGTTGCCTGCGTCAATTAATCACAATTGTGACGGGAAACAAATTTTTTGGGAAATTACCTGACGCACAATAAACAAACCCAGAAACCTCTCTCTCCAACTATGTTCTGCACATCGTTTTGTGGTTTCGGTTGTTTCAAGTTCCGGTGCGATCGTTGGTGATAGACCAAGTTGTGTTCGAGTTGGATTGGTCAAATGTAAAAAAATTTGAGATAGGGCCCCGCACGGTCTGCTTTCACATCGAAACATGACAGACAGGCAGACGCTTAAGTGAAACTGTAAGCGCATTTTTTTTAAATGCGGCAAAAATAAGAAAAAATTAATACTATTGGTTGTACCTACCTGCCGAAATCGCATATTAAATTCTTACGTATTTTGAAATCCAACATTATGATCTCTGTAAGTAACTGTTAACCCAAAAATTTTGTAATGTATAACCTTTGGCCTCTTGCATTTCCAGATGGTAAGAGCGAGGATTGCAGTGCCAAATCAAGCCTTCGGAGAGAGACTGCAAGTCGCATCGGAGGAGGTCGTCCATAAACGCAAGGGGACTGCTGAGACTCCTCCAAAAGGATTCGCTGATGGAATGAATTTTCACTAAGGTCAGTAATTAATCGACGCAGATGGCGCTCCCACCGATGGACGACGGACGATGCTCCGGCCCCAGCCAAGGGTAGGAGAAAATTTCTGTGCCACTAACCATTAACTAACGCTTTGACTAACTTTGAGTAGCATTGGTGTAAGGCCGACGCAACAGAACATCTGTGTGTCAATCATTTTCATATTTCGTGTTTTCCAGCAGTAAATTGTTTTCATGTTAGGCACGTTAGGAATTAATGTTTAGGGAAACTTCAACGCATAATTCTGATTTAGTTCTTGTTAGTTTTAACTCGCTAATAACTAACACTTTTGCATGTTATGTTCACCATTTCTCATGCAGTTTTTTTTTCATTTCACACCGCAAATGGGAGCCCATTGCCAAGATAACTGAATCGCTATGCATACGAGGTGAAAGGTAATTATATTTTTATTGATATATTTTCGAGTATTCTATGCCAAATTTTCTTTACAAAATTATACGAGTTGTATTGTATGCTGTTTTCTAGTAATCCTTTAAAGTGGCGTAGCCGAGACTGTTCACGAGTTTTTCGTCTACTACTTGAGGCTGGAGTTTTTCCTATAGTGAACTTTCATATGTTTATTTGAATTTTATCTTAATTTATGGAATTTTCGGAATTCCTTCCTGACGGGAGAATTTCAAAAATTAGGACGTCCGAACAGGACCGGCTCAACAATACAGCATACCAAACGACCGCTTGGGGCGCCGAATTTTTAGGTGCGCCAAGTTTTCCTGACAAAAGTTTTCCATTGATATGTTTAGTGTTTGCAGCTTGCGAATAAATGTGAAGATGTGACTTCAAATGAATGTCCAGGGGCAGCTCTACTCCAAATAGTAAAATAGTATTTCCGAAAGCGGCTTCCGAGAAAACTACCAAATACAAATGACTGGATGTGGTTTTTCCAACATTTTATTGCTGTTACATGCCGGGGATCTTTGCCGACTGGGTGAAAGCAGTTCTCACCGCCCCTAATATTTTTAGCTGATTCCCTCTGTGATTTGCCGCCCCAAGGGTTTCTGTCTGGGTGCAATGCACCACTTGCACCAAAGAGAGAAGCATTCCCTTAGGTTGGAGGGGGGAGGGGAGAAAGGTCATGCCTCGGCGTCGCCCCCGCCTCACTAGCCTCTGCAGTTTCATCAGAAGTTGGCCAGCGGGAGACATTTGCAAGGGTGCCCAAGAGCAAGGAAATCTTTAGAAAGTCTGAGGAGGATAAGGAATATCCCAAGACCCTCCCTGCTGCAGTTCCTCTTTCTTTCCATGTGCATTCATTCAGGCACATTCAAAATTCTTGGTTGATTGATTGCGGCTCTTGTTTGAGGATGAAATATATATCTTTTGGGTTACTTTTACTGCTTCTTAATAATTGATATGCTGTGTTAGGTCTCACTGAGGACAAGGTACATATTCTCACACCAGTGTTTTCAATCCCTTCTCCTTCAACATTTCCTCCTCCCTCGTATTTTGCATTGGTGACATCGAAAAAGAACTATTTGTCTGCATTAGTTCCAATACGTCCATCGTTGTGGAAACGTTAGTCGAGTGGTGTGCGTCTTTTAGTGTTTGAAGAATCTGTTATTGTTATCACGTTATAGCAGGTTAGTTTTCCTTGGACATAATTGATGTTTTTGTCTTTGCTCAAGAAGAGATGTCAATATTTAGTGTAATTCGTAATTAAATAAAAAAGGTATCAACTAAAATTAGGACAACACAAATTACATACGTTATATTCAAGCATTCAATACAATTTTTACTGAATGTAATCTGTCCCGGTTATGTCCCAGATTTTTAACCTCACAACAAAAGTACCCCGGTTTCTCTATTTGTCTTTTCCAACATCTCACATTCGACTCACGTGCACCATTGTGCAGCAAGATTTGATGATTCTTCCGCATATGCTATCACTTTTCTCTTAAAGTCTGCAGAATAATGCGTTCGTCCCATTACGGGATTATTAAGAAAAACTGTAAAACGCCAAAGTAAATGACAAAAATTTATGCTTTCAGAGGAACGAGGAAATTGATTGACTCAGGGCAGGGGTGGGGAACCTTTTTTAATTGGAAGGCCAAATGTTACTTAACTGAGATCTCATCAGGCCGCATATAGTTTTGCACGTTGCGTAATTCACATTTATCGGAACTGAAGTAATATTAGGAAAATGCAATTTAACGACTTTTTTATTTATTGAGAACAGGTTTTTATATTTCAGATTTTCTAATATATTTAAAAATTTTGAAAGATTTAACACAATGACTTTTTAATAAAAAAGAAAAAGTTTTCACTAGTTTACATAAACGTAGGTAAACTTAAAAGAAGTTAAAACAAATTAAAAGTTGTAATTTAAATGTTACATTCAATCATATATATCACAATAAGGCAAATATAATTTAATGACTTTTTTGTGACTGTTGCCTCTGAGCTGAAGACTTAATATTTGGTTCAAGCTTCGTCGTTTTTAGCCTTAACTGATCTTCCATGTGAGTGTCTGTTATCTGTGATCTCAGACACGTCTTGATTAAACTTAAATGCGAAAATGTAGATTCATAACAATAAGTTGTGCCAAAACATGACAGTAAACGACAAGCATATTGACGCAGTCGTGAATATTCAACAGCATTCTTCCATATTTCAATTGGATCCTTCTTACTATCGAATTGAGATTTCAAAATGTTTTCTTCTGAGAGCTCAATCAACTCCATCTGCAAATCTTCAGGTGCATTTAAGACATTAACGAGATGTGGTTGAAAAGCCAACTTCAGTGTGGCATCATGTTTTTCAAAATCTTTAAATCTGTCACTGTATTGCTCAATCAATGAGTCTAAAACAGCTATATATTCATTCATTTCCCAACTTTCCAAGTTTTCGTGTATACTTTGTTCATCAATTACCTTTCCCAGTTCAGGAAAATGCTTGGCTGAAACAACTGATCTTGAAAGGCCAATCTTTAAAAAATCCAATTTCTTCGTAAATGACTGAATTTGCTGCCACATTCCATATATTGATTTGGTTTTCCTTATAGAGAAGTATTCAAATGATCTTGCTTTGACATTATATCACACAAAAATGCAGCGTTTCTGCAGAAGCCATCCTTCAATAATTCACAAGATTCATTGGCGTCTTTGAAAAAGGTCGTGATTTGTTTTCACAAAGCTAAAAGTTTTTCTATTACCTGACCTTGTGACAACCAGCGCACTTTAGAATGATGTTGTAGATCTACAGAAAATGTTTCATCGTCAAATTGGAGCATGGTTCGAAACTGACGATGCCGTAAAGCATTTGCATGAATGTAGTTCACAATACCAATAACTTCATGTAATGTGTCATTTAAAATGGTAGATTTAGCGCAAAGATTCTGTTGGTGCAAAATACAGTGAAAAGAAATTAAGCTATCTGGATTTGATATTTCCTTCTGTAACAAAGCAATAAAACCTTCACATTTTCCTCTCATGGAAGGTGCACCGTCTGTGCAAACACGAGATTACACAAGTTCAGTTTTGTTTTCATACATTTCTCTTTAAAGACAGTTAAATGTCAATCCCACGTGTTTTCCCCTTTAACGTTGCCAATGCCAATAACTCCTCATGGCAATGAAAATCTGCAGTTACAGCACTAATAAAAATTAACACTTGTGCTGAGTCAGTAATATCAGTGGACTCATCTAGTGCAATGGAGTAATAAATACCTTCACTTTGGCAGATTTTTTGAAGTTGTTCAACAACACACTCAGCCAAACCATGCTGTCGCTCAGTTATTGTTCTTCGTGAAAGAGGTAGTTACCTGTACTTATTAGCCTTATCTGGATCCAAACGTGCTACAACTTCTACAAGGCACTCATTTATGATTTCCACATCACTATATGGCTTACAATTCTTCCCAAGTATATATGCTACTTTATACGTTGCTTCAGTAGCTTGATCACTTTGTCCGGTAACCATTTTAAAAAAATGCTGCTGTTGTCTTTTCTGGCATTTCAATTTCAAAAGTGCAGATTTCCGTTCTTCTTCTTCCAATGATGCATATTTGTGGTTCCTGTGTGTCTCATAATGCTGGTTTGCGTTATATCTCTTCACTGTTGCCATCATAGCATCACAAAGTAAACATCATTTTGTCTTCCATAGAAACTACATAATACTGCAACTCCCATTGTTCGTTAAACATCCTATTTTCTTCCTTAGTAGTTCTGGGTCTTTTCTTTGTTTGACTTTTTGACATTTTATGGATCACCAAATTAAATTTCTATAAAATTAAATACAAGACTTAAATAAAGTTTTGTACAAATAATTTTGAAAGTCAGTTTAAAAGAATTTAATTAATTAATTGGTGACTTACTTACTCAAATAATACTTTCCCCTTGCAGGCTTGAAAGGGTTTTAAATTGCCTTTAAATCTGTAATTGTAATACATCCAATTAAGTAATTATCGAAGTAGAAATATTTGGGCGATTTCATACCATTAAAAATACTAGAAATAGAAACTAACCTTTCGTTTAAAATTCTGCCCCAGTTTTGGTTTGTTCGGAAGTCTCTCAATAACGTCTATGTTCATTCACAGAAAAAAATCGATATTCACATGAATAGAGGGAAAAAATGTATAAAACAACGATTCACTCGCAGTTTACTAAAATGACTGCGAGACGTTGCAGGAGGAGTAATATATATCCTCAGCCTCAGGTTGAAAGTAAACCTAAGATTGTGTACTGAAAGAATATGTATGTACTCCTATTAAAATATTGTACTCCTTTGTGGACGCACTACATTGTCGCACAATGTGTAATCTGCACTAAGCCATGACCATATCGCTCAAGTAACCTAAGTCCCTGTTTACATATCTACATGTATACACAAAATCAGAGTAAATTGAAGGATACAGACTTCGGCATGGCAGTTTTTCAACTATTTTTTTATTGAATTCCTCACAATTAATTTTTCAAAATTACCTAATCGAGTTTTTGGTGCCCGGGGTATTCCATTAATATTTCAATTTCTATCTGTGTCAGTTGAATATTTAAGAAAATAAAATGAAATTAAAATAACTAAGAATACAAAGAGCATTTTGTTAGTTTTTACTGGTATAGGAGACAAAAAAATGTATTTCAAATTAATCTTAAATCTATACAAATCGTACTTTTTGAATTAAGACTTTCATAGACGCAGGCAGACATATTTTTATTCATGACCTAGATTAATTTCACATGCATGCAATTAGGCACAGTAAAAAATTATTAAATTATTATAAATAAAAACATTCCATAGCAACTGATGATCCCTTCGAGTGAGAGAGCGCTGGCACTTAAATAGTGTTTTCAATCGCTTTTGTAAGTAGTCTACCCAAGCATTTTCTCTCTCTCTCTCTGAGTATTAAGGTATTCCTAAAAAACTAAGGTTCGGTGAGTTTTCAATTTATTTAAAATAATATATTCCTTTACTGTTCTTTCTTTAACTTGCCTAATAAACCATATATGAATTTGAAGATGCATGCGGAAGGCCGCACTCAGTATCACAAAAGGCCGCTGGTTCCCCACCCCTGACTCAGCGAATCCTAAGATTACGCGCATACTAGAGATGGCTCAGGAGTGAATTTATCGAAACATTTATTTCAAGTTTTAGTACTCGATTCTAAGCCGAGTGGAAATTTTTAAGGCGGTAAAAAAGTAATAAAAGTCGACTTACAATCGATTAAATACTGTACATCTTTCACGTTGTATGGTTAAATTATTTTTTAGTTTAATTCAAATACGTTTGTTGCTATTATACTCTTTGTTGAACCAACCTTTGATAAGCAGTTTAACGTAGAGGTTTTTCTTTTTAAAATTTGAGGTAGTTAATGTTATTTGGCAATTTTATTTCCTTTTAAGAAATTCATCCTGAAGGTCGTTTTAAATTTTCAATTTTAAATTGGTAACAAATTCGTAAGCTGCTTCTGTAACGAAAGTTGTCCTTTGTTGTAATGATTCCAAGTAATAGACGATGTTCATCTTGCTGTTGAAGTTCGTAATCAGTCATAAATTTGGAGTCTCATTTATTCACGATAAAGCCCGCTTTTCATCCCAACCTATATTTTTTAAATCATTTTTTTCGGAACGTCTTTCCAAGATCACTTCCGAGATAAGGCTTGATTCCATTCGTTTCGTCGCTTCTTTTTCCCCTGCATCCTTCCTTCGCAGTATTCACAGACTCCCAGGTGCATTTTGCAATCAAGAGTCAATTTCATCCTTTCTATTTCATTCAAAGAGCAATTTGTACCATTGGCTTTAGATAAGTTCGTCACTGCCTTTATTCACGCGTTTTGCAACACGTGCTTGTCTATGAATAAGGCAATGTATCGATGTTGAATTTTTCGATGCTTTCTTTATGAAACTTACTGCACCAGAAAATTTGATAACGATTGATTGAGCCTCATCTGTGCATATGTATATCGTGCAATAGTTCCAATCAGTCTAATTGTCATTGTAATAAGTATCACACATTTTATAATTTCTTTGTGACATTTCAAATTTATTTTTCTGTGAATAAAACCTTCTTTTTTATTAAACTGTTTAATCATAAAAATACACAAAACTTCAAAATAACTATATCATATTATACTACTAAACTACCGAATTTTAATGTAAAATTTATGCATCGATGGGGCGCCATAATTGAAATCTGCTTGGGGCGCCAAAATGTCTTGAGCCGGCCCTGCTCGGAATGAGCCGGAACGCATCGGAAGGCCGCTTCAGCTCGTCACATGCGCAGATGATATCGTTCCGTTTCGTCAGACATTTAGAAATATCGTCCCTTATAACACGCGTTCCGTTTCCTAAGAAATTCCGTTCCACTACCATTACAAGCGTTCCGTTTCGTAACATTTTCCATTTCGAGCACTGGTTAACATCCACCCCGAACTGATAAATTGACACAAATACCATATCTCCGTATACCCCATCTTTCTTCCCCTCACTTTCCTCTTCCCATTTACATCTCGGTGATATTCAACCTTTTTGATCAGCGTGCCCCTCGGAAAGCTTTGATGATGCGCATACCCACTGGTATGGTCACATAATACGAACAAATCCACAGAAAATCTTTAAATGATTAAACTAATTTTGGTCGACTAAATTGGTATTCACTGCGTCTAATCATAAGGTTATGAAAAATGATTCGTCTGCTTATCCTGAAAAAACCTCGTATTTCCGGTTGAATACCAATATTTACCTCCTTCCTCTTCAACCCCCTCGCCTTCCTCCCTCTACATCTCTTTCGAGCTCATGCAGACACTGCATTGTCACTTTTGCATTACACACTTGAATTGATACAACAGTTGACATGGTTAGTTAAAAACGCGGAATTTCGCCCAAATTCGAGCGAATCCGAATCGAAGGATAAATTGACTATAAAAATAAGAAATGTTCCTTTTTCTTTAAAGTATTCTTGGTCCGTTGAACGCTTGTCAAATTTCCCAATATTCATTTGCAGTAGGAACAAGGACTGCTGAGTGGAATTTTAAATATTACATATTATCTTACAAGAAATTAAAATAATCCCTAGTGGTCGATCTCGCGACATTTTTCGAGATATATTACGCCGTATCTTCATATATCCCATTTAAACATCCTGCCAAATTTTCGATCCTCTGTGTACACCATATAACGAATTGTCCGAATTTCTCTACAGCGTGACACACGGACCAAACAAACAACCAGTCTAAGGACAAACCAATTCATACTGACTTTTATTATTCTTAGAATCTTGCACATGGGCAGACGGACGAACAAGGTGAAAATAGAAGTTCAAAAAATAACACCAAATAAATCCAATATGTAAGAAATCGGAATTACAAGGCGGTCATAGGATATGTGTGTATGTACTTCGATTTTCAAAGACGCAAACATAAATGAACGGAAAATGCTAACTCTCTCTTCTAAAATTCGAAACAACAAGGTAAGCTTCATTTATGACGTTCAATAATCATAATAAAAATCGATGTATAGTTTATACATCAAGAAGAATACCTTTAATTTTCAGTGGAAATCATTTTTTCCGTAATTTTACTTCGTTTTATGTTGTATTATTCTACGTAAATTATAATGAGGACTTTCAAAATTAGTAACTGGAGAAATATTTTAAGGTTTATTGAAACATATAGATTTTAATAAAGAAAAAAATGAATGTTTGGTATATGTTGCATATTTCATGTATTTATGCCTACATAAAGTAATATTTAAATGTCGCTATATTAGTAGCAAATAGCAAAGTTAGTGGCATGTGGCTAAACACTAAAAAAAAAGTCGCTAAATTGACTACTGTGCTTTCCCTCCTTTTCACCCTCTCAATCTGCTTCTCTCTTTTACACTTCCAACTTATCTTTCGCCGTTTATCCGTCCTTTTTATTTTCATTTCTCCCCCTGCCTTTCTCTCCCGCAGTTTCTCCCTCCAGATCAATCTTTCAACGAAATCGTAGACCAGGCTTGACAAATAGGTTTTAGCCAGCATGCCAGAAAAAGAAAAAATCTGTAAAATGATAATAGGCATGCAGGACTCACAAAATGTAATAATATTACATTTTGGTTTCAACATGCAGTTTCACTGAAGAAGTTCTACACAAAACAGTTTCGGAACATAAAACAAAGCACGTTTTATCACCTTGTTTTACAAAACGATACCCGTCAGTCCAAGTACACTGAAAACAGCGGATATATTCTTTATCGTTTTGCTTGATTTCTTAGCTGCTGACATTTTTCCTCTAATAAAAAATGTCAATTACATGAAAATTAAAATTACGACTAATATTATATGAAAATGTAATCGAATTTACATTTTCAATACTCAAAGTATGTTAAAGGAACCAACATATTCGATGTTACTTACAATACTTAATATTACTGAGAATAAGTGCAGGTGGCCACCAGTATTTCCAGAATGTATTACATTCTCTACCTCAAACTTAAAAAATCCCAACGCCTCCTACATAAGGTGGCCATGTAGTTAAGACAAAAGATTAAAACATTATTGTAAAAAAGTGAACGTATTTTTCTTTTAATTGATTTTTCACCCCAGGTGGAACGAAAATCGCCCATGTATTTGGTTTTACCCTTAGTAGTTTTCTATTGTTTTGAAATTTTAAAAAATTTTAAACGTTTAAATCGTAAAAAGTAACATTTTCATTAGTAGTTAAAAACAGAAAAAAGAACATTTCCTCATTAAAAGTGAAAAAGATCCGAACAAAAAAATAATATGTTCACTATAAGAGAGACCTGGCCACCCTGCAGCGGTGTCAAACTCATTACGGTTCAAACCGGATCTCAGTATGCTTCATGCGTACCAAAAATAATAATCAAAGTATACAAACAATAGTAGGTTCAGAGAAAGATCGTAAAATTATTTCAGGAACGACAAATAGTGATAGTAACATCATTAATACAAGTGATAAAAATGATAAGAATTGACATGAAATGCATCAGCAATTACTTACTTTATTAACTGCTACTGCTGATTCCTGATGCCACCGAAATTCACCTACCGACTCTCACTCACAATTCTTTACTGAGTGCCTGCCTACGCTGCCTACAGATTACCATATCAGTACAGGAGAATCATAGTGGTATTTCACATATCCCAAGTCGTAAGGATGGCCAACAGAAGGCTTTTTTAGAATAATGTTACAGATGATTTTGAGCCTACTGCAGAAAGGTTGGCCACTGCTGTCATAGAGGGGTTTCCCCAGCTCCCAGTATTCCAAGTGTCCCCCATTCTTGAGTAGGAATTTACTTCTGTTGTTTGTTTCTTGAATATGTTTACAGAACTAAGCATAAACTCACCTCCGGGAGTAGAAACATAAAATTACCAAGAGGGAGGCGATAGGTATTTTTCAATAGGTGCGATCCTTCTCTCAGATACACAACTTGCGACGACCACGATTTGGGTACCTCTCGCTCTGAAAGATTTGTTTGCCTTTCTCAGGAAGAAGTAATCTGCGGTGCAAATTCGAAAACTTGGTCAAAGAGCGCATCTTGGAGCGGAAGACTGGGACTTCCAATAGGCCATGCGATCGTCAGTATCTCTCTCCCTTTGGATCCGACGCTTAACCCAACACCCTTACGAGAAGTTCAAATACTATAAAAATTTCGATCGAATAGGGGGGTGAATACTTATTGGGAAAGAAGGCCATCGTGCCTTATGTTTCAGATCCATGTCATAGTACATATGACAAAAATAACCCATCAGAAACGTGTAAATCCATTAAATCTCCAAGTAGGATTTTTTCACTATTACAATACTTTCTCTATATACTACATATGTAAGAAATTAAAAAATCAATTCATAATTTCAATACGTTACGTATAATGTTTTTTAGCACTTTACTGTACGAGCATACGAGCTTATACATGACGTATTGGGTCGATTCGTGAATGTGATTCTGATTTTTTTCCGTTTTGCTTCTCCCCCGTTGGATCCGCCACTGATTTGTATATGAGAAAGTATGTATAATGTACATTATACCGATTTTTACTTTCTCCATACGTAGTAATGGGAAAGTATTGTATTCATGAAAAAATCGACTTCGAGATTTCAACGGAAATACGTTTTGAGGTCCCTAGAACACGTTTAGACTTTTCGGAATGATGTCTGTGTGTGTGTGCGTGTGTTAGTGTGGGCGATCTAACTCAAAAAGTACGTGCCATATCGTTACCAAACTTCATATATAACACTTTAACATGAGCATAAAGAACTGTTTAGTTTTTCGACAATAACGGGTAACTGGAAGTCGAGGTTTATTCGAAACCCGATTCGGTTTTTGCGATATTTCTTCGTTAAGATATCATTATTTTATTTACAATTCTATACAAAAGTTATAGAGAATGTAATTTCCTACAACTTTCATTTGGAACAATTTTCTATTGTAGTTATCGTTTAGGAGTTATTTATAAATAACCGGTTTTTCGGTTTTCTCCTTAAAAACATCGTTATTGGTAATCTTCGTGAGGACCAAAGTTGTAGAGAATAATATTTCTTCCAAGTTTTGTTTGAAACAAATTTTCGTAGAGCCATCCATTTCGGAGATATTTTGCTTTTTCTTAATTTGCAGTATACAGCGCCACCACCGAGTAGCGGTGGATTATGTAAACATTCAAAATTTACGTAATTTACGGCAGTAAGGCCGACCGTTTACTTTTACGATACGAAATAATAATTTTGCATTATAATGCTATTCATAAAAAGAATTTAAATATCTATACCCCAAATATGGAGAAAGTCATGTGTTTGCCACATCAGATTTTTTCATTTTGTACAGCATTGAGCTCTTGGAAATCTGGTCACTTTAATTTTGCTAATAAAAACAAAGTTTTTAATTGCTTCTCATGTTCCTAAGAATCCACTAGAAACAAAAATTTCTCTCCCATACCATTATTTTCTTCTCAAGCTCGGGCAGTCGAATTTACAGCCCTTGCGACCACAAGGGGAAACAAAAGAGAGTGGGAAGTGTAACGAAGCCCGATGCGGTGGAAATAAGTAAACCCAATTGCCGCCTTTTGTTATCGGTCGCTGGGGTAGGTAGAAACTGGAGACTTGCACTGATACCGATTTTCGTGTTCGCATCTAAACTTTACCTTCGGCGTATTTTTTCGTATTCGATGGATATGAATGTTGTCTTTTTTCAACGACAATGAGTTATGACTAACGCAATTTGGGCGAATACGAGACCAACTCATTTGTCGCACCCAGTGAGGTGCCGCCCTTAGGCGGTGCCTTACCGCCTATAGACGGCTCTGGTAGTATCAATAAATAAGATATTTGTTACAATAAAGTGACGTTTGAATGGCAAGAATTCTCGCCATCCGTACGCAACGTGTTAAGTTTTTTCGCATGTCCAGTTTTTCACCTTTTCAAATAATATCTAATATAATATTTACGTTTTTACAAATTTCCAGAGGGGCAACTGCCCCCCCCCCTTGACGACGCCCATGGGAATGGTGTCTTTTCTAAAAATAAATTTCAAAATTTCTACACATTTTCTCCGCTCAATCTATCCCTCTAAATCAATTAGGGAAAAAGTTTTCCGCAGACCGACTTTTTCATGTCTCAAGAAAAAATGTATAAGTTATAACATTCATCAAAGGCGTTTGATTAATAATATATAATTTTGATTTCTATATTAGTAAGGGAAGTGTCATAGGCCCACTACTATTCTTGATATATATAAACGATATCTGCTCGGTAGTTCGCTGCAAAATAAGACTTTTCGCAGATGAAACCGTTTTTATATAAGGAGATAACGAGTCAGGATGACCAAAAATCGCTCCAGGAAGATTTAAACGCCCTTTCAGCATGGTGTCAAGGATGGAAAATCGAAGTTAATCGCAGCAAATGTTCCCTATTTACATTTACATTTACATAAATACCCTGCAAACCGCTAGAAGCGTTTGGCAGGGGGTGTCACAACACCAAGTGAAGTCTAGCTAATTCCTCTGTTGGATTGTCTTATCGCGTCTGGGAAAAAGGATCGGTAGTATTTCTCTGTTCTAGCGGTAATTTCGAGATATTTTCTCCTGCACTGTGATCTAACATTACGTTCACTAACACCGATGGGGACGACTATGCCGCGTACGTCTTCAACGAATTCGGAACTTTCAAATTTTTCAAATAGTTTCCTCTTGTATTCAATTCTTCTACTCTTCAACGTCTGCCATTTCAGATCTCTCAATAACTCTGATACACTCGCATCATACCGATATTCTCCTTTTACAAATCTAACCGCTCTACGCTGAACCATTTCGAGCTCTCTAGTTAGGCCCTCCTCGAAAGGGTCCCAGACGGCGCAACAGTATTCCACGATGGGTCGTATTAGGGAAAAGTATGCGATTTCCTTCACATTCGAGGGGCATCCCCGCAGGACTCTAGAGGAAAGCCCTTGAATTCTGTTTGTCGATGCTATAACGGATTTGATATGCTCTGGAAGAGTAAGAACAATGAATTAGACTCGGAGTACAGAATTGATAGATTGAATATCCAATCTGCAGAGTACGTTAAATATTTAGGAGTCACCATTTGTCGTGATCTATCATGGAATATGCATATTCGAAGGATCGTAGGCGCAGCTAATAAGAAATTGGGCTTCGTAGGCAGAATAGTAAGAAGTAGCACAGAACAGGTACGAGAGACGTGTTATTTATCATTGGTCAGATCTCAGGTCGAATACGCTTCCAGCATATGGGATCCGTACGAAAAGGGACAAATACTTGAGTTAGAAAGAATCCAACGCAGAGCAGCCAGATTCGTAAAGCAAAAATATGAGCAAAAATTAAGCGTCACATCACTCTTGAAGGAGTTGAATTGGATATCGCTAGAGGATCGCAGAATTAGCGCTAGGTTAAGGCTTCTGGAGAAATTTAGGTCGGAAGTTCTCTTAGAGGAGGTCTCAGGAATATTAGAGGCACCTACGTACATGGGCAGGCACGATCACAAGAATAAAATACGAGAGATCGACTGTAGGACCGAGCGATATCAGAGCTCGTTTTTCCCAAGGACCATACGGGATCATAACAGGAGAGTGATTCCCACGAGGGACGTTATTAGGTAGGTTTTGGTGTGCTGCACGCCCTGCCACCCACCAGTCTGGTGATTTGCAGGGTATCATGTAGATGTAGATGTACCTGTGTACCGATTTACGATGGATTGCTTCGAAGTTACTCCGTTATATCAAATTTTTCGGAAAATGGGAAAGTCAGAGGGAAGCAGATTTTTCCGTTTCCATCTTCTTGAACCTTTTAAGACAAGAAAAGATTGGACGCATCCGACAACAGCTCCGAAAAATCTTCGGTCGCACCGCTCTCCCCATACCATGACCACTCTTCTTTTGCCACGTGCAAGGGTCTCATCTATCTATCCCTTTCCACTACTTGAGTCGAAAAACTGCGCACAGTAAAGGCCCGCTCACACTAAGGAGAAACGCGGCGAAGCGAAGAGAAGCGCGGCTACTAGAAAATATTCTTACCGAAGAGTTAAATGGACCCGCTCACACTTAGGCGCGGCGAAGGGAGCGGAAGCGAGGAGAAGCGGAAAGAATTTCTTTGGGAGAATATTTCTTCGCTTCGTCTGACGTCACGAGGCGAACTTTTGTGCGATCGGCAGCCTTCGTGAAGGTTCGAGGGCATTCGTCATTTTTTCTTTTCATCTGGCAATTGCCAGCGGTCGCTGAGATGGGTATGCACGGGAGATCGGGAATCATCGTGAGGTTCGGGCGCATTCGTAAGTTTTCTTACGCTTCCTTCTCTTAAGTGAGTCGGATGCTTCTTGTAGCCGCGCTTCGCTTCGCCGCGTTTCTCCCAAGTGTGAGCGGGCCTTAAGTCCTCGCTCCTCCCTCCTCTTGGCCCATAGTATCGGTCTTTTTTGCTCATCCCACGCTCTTTTCCTTATCCCCTTATTTTGGAAGAAGAGAATGGTCTCTTCCAATGAGCGTGTAACCAAAAAAAAAAGAAAATAAATTTTTTAGCGGACCGAAGCGCAAGTTTCTGCGTAAATGGCTCTGTTCGAGAATCATAAGAAACAAATGTAATTTCCCGTCGCCTGTTTTGCGGATTATGCACAAATTGAAATACTTGCAAATGCAAAGTTTAAACGAAGAAGGAAGCTAACCTTAACATCCAATGAAATAATAGATGTACAAGTAATATGTCAGTGCAAGGAAAATCACCGAAATCTCATCATCATCATAGGTAGTCTGTCTGTTGACAGGTCCGTGATTATTCTACAGTGCGTCTCACGTTCACTGTGCAGTACAGGCTCTTATGGGAGTTTCGATTCCCATGTATTCTTCCCTATAGCGAAAAAATAGCCTCTCAAACGGGTCCTGCGCTCGAAGAAATATTGTTTAAGCACGATTTATTGGTTTGTTTTCTTGTTTTTACAATACGGTATCATTCCAAATATAACGGTATGTATTAATTAATCATCACGTATAAGAATTATATTTATTAACCATAAATAGCTTTGCTAAAAAGCAAAAACGATCGGGAAATGCCGCTTCTTCCGTTTCGGTGAAATAAAAATTGCGTTATCTCACTCCTATTTCATCAAAATCAGTCGGTTTTTTTTCTGAGGCTTCTTTCAAGGATGGAGATTGCGAATGTCTTCTTTGAAACCATGAAAAGTTTTTGAAACTCTTTCCAAAAATTCTTTTTGGATAACATAACCTTCGCAATTCACGACTTACGCTTGCATATTTCATGCCTCCTTCCACTTTGCCCACAGTTTTCCTCCTTCGCCTCTCGGGTTTCCCATTTATTTAACCTTATCCCCTCACAGAAGATGGAGAGGAGTCGGTCGAGGCAATAGTATTTTTTGCCTTTCTTCCTCTATTGGGACCCTTCCGCCCTTATTTACCTCTAGCGTCTTCTCCCTCACAGAAGTACGAGATGCTACGCAGCGCTTGGATTCTTTTTTCCTTTAGGCCACAAAGTAACGACGGGAGGCCGTTTATTTTATCATAACTGAAACACCGCGCAAATACTTTCTTTTTTTGGAGTCCCAACCCTAAACGGCACGTGCGAAGAGTCTATGAATGACCTATTTTTAACTTAAGTTCGGAGGGAAGACATGCGGGATGCACCGTCTGGAAAAATATCAGTCCAACTCGAACATCCTTAGTGACAGTGTGTGATAGCGAGTGCAGGCAAAAGTATTTTCTGTCTTGGTACAGTTATTTTCCTTGTATCTGTGACACCATGGATAATGAAGGAAACACGAAGAGGTTTACGAAAAGACTAAGGAGCAAAGAAAAAAAGTATAATATTGAATGTTTCCCAATATTTTTTTTTTAAATGAGCGTGAGTGATGCTGGAAAGAAAACCGAGGGTTTTTAATGAAATAGGAGTGGGATAACGCAATTTTAATTTTACCGAAACGGAAGAAGCAATGAAGTCTTGCGCCGCTGCCTGTTCGTTTCCGCGCTCTTATATACAACTCAATATCTCGAAAACTATCAAAGATATCGTTACGAAATAAAGACCAAATAAAAATTTCAACCTTTCTGAGCATTTCAATCCTGATAAGATCTTCGTCACGCAAAAAACGAAGTTCTTCACAGAGACGTCAAAATTTGCCTGCATAGTCGTGAATTGCGAAGGTTATGTTATCCAAAAAGAATTTTTGGAAAGAGTTTCAGAAACTTTTCATGGTTTCAAAGAAGACATTCGCAATCTCCATCCTTGAAAGAAGCCTCAGAAAAAAACCGATTGATTTTGATGAAATAGGAGTGAGATAACGCAATTTTTATTTCACCGAAACGGAAGAAGCGGCATTTCCCGATCGTTTTTGTTTTTAGCAAAGCTATTTATGGTTAATAAATATAATTCTTATACGTGATGATTAATTAATACATACCGTTATATTTGGAATGATACCGTATTGTAAAAACAAGAAAACAAACCAATAAATCGTGCTTAAACAATATTTCTTCGAGCGCAGGACCCCTTTGAGAGGCTATTTTTTCGCTATAGGGAAGAATACATGGGAATCGAAACTCCCATAAGAGCCTGTACTGCACAGTGAACGTGAGACGCACAGTAGGTTAAACTTGGTTCTCCATATACTCCTATTTTCTGCAGTTTTCTTCATGTCTTGATAGCTCTCTTTCCCTTTCAAGTCGTCTACTAGCTGAAACCTTTTCCTACCTCTTTCTCCTTTTCCATCCAGTTTTCCTTCTAGCACTTCTTTAATCATGCACTCTCTCCTCAGGTAATGCCCAATCCAGTTCGCCTTCCTCTTTCTGATAGTCTGTATAATCGTTCGCTTCTCTCCTATTCTTCCTAGTACTTCTCATTTTTCACCCTATCTGTACATTTTATCCTCAGCATTCTTCTCCATGTCCACATTTCGAAGCTTTCCAAGTATTTAATATCGTTTTTCCTTAGCGTCCATGTTTCTGCTATTTCCCGTTAGCAGGAGTTTCTTTCTTCTGAAAGCGGCTTTTGCTGTTGTTATTCTAGTCCTGATTTCATCTGTACATTTTGCATCTCTCGTTATGATGCTTCCAAGGTATTTATAATCTGAAACTTGTTCTAATGGCTCTCCTCCAATACTTATGTTCAAATTTTCTTCTTCTTTACTTGATATTCGCATAACCTTGGATTTTCTATATTAATTTCCATACCGTATTTTCTACCTGTTATCACTAGTCTATTTATCATTTTCTGGAGTTCCTTTTCCTTTCTTGGTAGAAGTACTTGATCATCCGCGTATTTCACTGTTCTTATAATCCTTCCTCCGATTTTGAAGTCTCCCGTGCCTTCTAACGCTTCCTGCATTAGTCTCTCTCCATATATATTGAATAGAATCGGCGATAGATAGCGGCCCTGTCTTACTCCTCTGCCGATATGTACTCCGCTGGTGTCCGTATTCTCCAACCTGATCTTTACAACTTGATTCACATATAGATTCCTGATCAGTCTCCTGTCTTTCCAATCTACACCTATATCCTTTAATATCCTCATCAGCAGTACCCAATTTACTCTATCAAAGGCCTTCTGCCAGTCGACAAAACATATGCAGCAATCTTGACTGTACTGTATTCCCCTTTCTGATATGATTCTCACTACACCGATAGCATCTCAGGTTCCACGTCCTTTTCTGAAGCCGAATTGATCTTCCCCTAGCATTTCTTCGGCCTTTTTCTCTAGTCTTTTATTAAGAATCCTCGTGATGATGTTCGAAGTGTGTGACAGTAGGGATATCGTTCTGTAGTCCTTACACTGCATTGCCTTTGGCTTCTTCTTTAGAGGGATCATTGTTACATCTAAGAAATCCTGAGGCCACTCTCCCGAGTCGTAAATCTTGTTAATTAGTTTCGTAATCACTTTTAGTCCTTCCCATCCCATGACTTTAAGTACCTCTACCGGTATTCCATCGCTGCCTGTAGCTTTTCCTTTCTTTAGTTCCTGTATCGCCTTTTCTACTTCGCTTTTCGTAATACTTGGACCCAAGTTGTCTTTTTCAATGCAATTCTCTTCTTCCAGTTCCATTTGTACCGATCCTGTCTGCTTTTTATATAGTTCCTTAATGTATTCTTCCCGTACCTGTGCTACACCCTTTGGTTTTGCTACTATTTTCCCATCTGTATTAATAATTCCTTTACCACGAATCCCATTAGACTTCTTATCTTCTAACTCCAGTGCCCTACCGTACATCATATCGTATCGTCCTAACTTCTCCATCTGTTGTATTTCCTCACATTTTCTTTTATCCAATTTTCCCTAGCTTTATCTGTTACCCTTCTCATCTCATTGTTTATGCGTCTATAGTTGGCTCTACCTTCTTCACTGTTAACGTTTTTCCATTTTCTTCTCTCATCCATTTTCACCAGCATTTCCTTAGTGATCCATGGTTTTCTGATTTTCTTCTCGTTTCCCAATCTCTTTATTCAAGGTATCTTTGATGCTGGCTTTCACTTCCTCCCATTCTGTATCCACGGTCTTCGGTTTGTTTTCCAAATTTCTAAGGCGATCTTCCACCTCCGTGCTGAAGGCATCTTTCCTTTCTTTCAGTTTTTCTAGGTCCCAAGTCTGTCTATCTCTTCTCGTTTTCCTTATTTGTTTCAGCTTTGTAGTTACATCGACTATTAGAAGGATGTGATCAGAATCAATGTCTGCTCCTGGTAATGTCTTAGCATTTTTTATGCTGTTCCTGAATCTTTGTTTTACTAGGATGTAATCTATTTGGCATCTCATTCTATCTCCTGGGCTTTTCCATGTGTACAGCCTCGTTTATGGTTTCTGAACCATGTATTAGTCACTACTAAGTCGTTATTAACACAGAATTCTACCAGTTTTTCTCGTGCTCGGTTTCTTTTCCCAAGTCCGTATTGACCGACAACATTTTCTTCTTGTCCTTCACCAACTATGCTGTTCCAATCTCCCATTATTATGCAGTTTACCTTTCCTCTTCCGTCTTCTTCGTAAATCTCGTTAATTTGTTCATACATCTCTTCAATTTCTTCTTCTTCATGAGTGGACGTTGGCATATATACCTGGATTATCAACATGTCCCCTGGGACTGCTTTTAGCTTTATTGCCATCAACCTATCGTTGGTTGCTGTTATTTTTGTCACGCTCTTCATCATATCTTTCCTAAGTACCAGAGCTACTCCCCTTGCCCCACTATTTCCTCCAGAGTAAACTACCGTGAATTCTTCCGAGTCGAACTGTCCTTCTCCTTCCCATATAGCTTCGCTCAGCCCTATGATATCAATCCTATTTCTTCTCATTTCTTCTTTCATGTTCTCTAGCTTTCCTGCCTTCCTTATGGTTTTTACATTCCAAGTACCTAAGCGTAAGTTACCTTCGACAAATGCTTTCCTCAAGGCAGTCCCCGCCCGGAGATCCGATTGGGGGACTATTTTACCTCCGGAATATTTTACCCCGAGAGAACTCATATTGTCCAACCATATAATCATTACTAGGGAATTTTAATGTGGTAGTTTCCCTCTTGCATTCCACATCGCAGTACTGTAGTCGTTCAAATCGTCCCGATCACGCCTACAGCTCTATTGGATATAGACCCAGCCAACATAATTTGTTTTCGGCTCTATACCATACTGACAGTACTGCTGCCTACTGTCAAGCGCCGATGATAGTTTTTTTTGAAAAACCTCCATTCGCGGGGTTTGAACCCCGGAACTTTGTAACGGAAAGCCGACACGCTAACCACTACACCACCAGTGCATTATACCATGTATACATATTTGTCAACTATTTAGGCAGTACAGCGTTGTAAAAATCTTCTAATAGAACGTTTGGCTCAAAACGGAATTAGAGAGTATCTATAATAGAAAAGGGTATGTTAGCTTTCGCCCTCTTATGAACCACTCTGTGAATAGGGTACTTGTCTGTTATCCCGGACCACTTTCAATTCGTCGTAATTTAATATATTTTATATGTCAATATCGAGTTTGTGTAAACAGAATAACAATTAACGGAGAGCCCAAATTAAAAACATTAAACAATATTAAATTATTAAAGAAAGGTACTGTTGCTAACCGATAACTGATTGGCCGGTCTCTACATTTACAAACCCAATCTCCGGACAACGTTCCATCACTTTCCACAGTCGGCTGAGATTTGAACTTCTTTCTGACGGGGACGTACGGTGTTCCACTCCATACCCCGATGTTTGTTCTCCGGCTCATAGTGGTGGTCTCACGTTTCGTCACCAGTGAGAATGCAATTCAAGAAGGCATCACCATCCTCTTGGTACAAAAGTCGGTTACAAATGTCCAAACGGAGGCGAATGTGCTGTTCAGTGAGTTGTTTGGAACCCATCTTGCACAAAATTTATGGAAGAGAAGTCTGTTGTGGATAAATTCATAGGCCGAACGGTGACTAATCTGCATGTGGTTTGCCACTTCATCGATAGTTACCTTTCTGTTGGCAAGAATCAGTGCACGGACTTCTTCAATGTTGTCATCAGTCGTCGATGTGAACGGACGCTCAGATCGTTGTGATGTTTGAACCAGGGCATCGAACCGGAACCAAACCGAAATAAACCGTTATTTTTCTTAGAGTGAAACCGAACCCGAACCGAAAAAAAATATTTTCCTGAACCGAAACCGAAAACCGTTATTTATTTCGTTACATATTTTTCGGTTCGCATAAAATGTGGGAGCAAAAGAAGGGTTTTTCCATTTGCTTTAGTTTGAGTCTTTCTGAAAGCCTCACGTTTAGAACCGAATAAGAAAAGGGTTGGGTTTTTCTTGAGAGCACAGTCTCCTCAGCCTTGGGAAGGATGGGTCTTTGTGATAATATCTGTTGGCTCAATAGTGGGATTTTCCATGTGCATCTCAATACATAGAGGGTCTACAATACATCCTGCTGAGATTATCTGGTAAACGAGGTTACTGGAAAGGAACTTGGGCTGTACTTTGAAGACAGCCTCTAATTGTCTTGCTACTCCCCCCCCCCCCCCCCCCTCCCCCGAGCATACCCCGTAGAGTGTTTTCCCTGCAAAAGTATTTCCCGATTCTTAACTTGGATTTTCCTTAAAGTTGGAGGTTATTGTCCCCACCCTCTACCTGCTCGTTTCTTAACTCCGTTGATATGTATCGTAGAATTTCGTTTTAAAAAACGCCAATTTTCACCGCAATGCAATGATGTAACTTTCAGTCGTCTTATTTGCAAAAATTATTGCACTTTTGCAATGATAGATCGGTAATTTCACCACCCGCTGTGAAAGGGGTGGGGTTTGAAAGGGGTGGGGTTTGAAAGGGGGGGGGTTTGAAAGAGAGGGTTATATAGGGGCGCGTTAAAACTGGGTGTTTGAAAGGGGAGGTTTAAATAATGGGTTTAAAATTTTGAAAAAAATAATTTTTTTCGAACAAACACGCTTCAAAATATATACTATAATATATTTTGAAGTGTGTGTTTGTTCATGGAACTTCTAAACGGTAAAAGCTAGAATAACCAAATTTGGAACGATTCTTCCTTACATCCTAACTTAGTGAATGGTTAAGGTTTGGTCAACCGGGATTAATCAGTGCTGCCAATATTGGGGATTAACATTTTTCATAAGATAACACGTACGAATCCATTTCTTGACTTGCAAGGTATTCTTCCTTCAAGGATTAAAATACGTAAATATGGACCGATTCCTTTTGTTTTCGCTTTATTCGACGAATAAAAAACTACACTATCTTATTCCTGCGAAGTTTACATGTTACACGGTCGAAGTTTTCAGAAATACCTACGCTATTTGTTTCGTAATTTTGTGGATTTTTCGTACTCTTTCCGGGCGTTGGTTGCTAAAGCGGCCGTCACTGTTACCTCCGATTCAGTTACATTCAAACAAATAGACGAAAGTTTAGCATTATTCGATTCTCACTTTTGTTTGAGCAACGAAACGATCGATGTTTATGGATAGCAACATAAATAGATACTGATTTTTTTTAGGAAGCGTTCATCGATTAAAGTAATTGAACCTTCTTTCGTCTATTGAATACTGGAATCTTACATTTTTTGTAAGTAAAATCATTATATTCTACACTATAATGTTTATTAACGTAAATAAGCTCACGTATCTGGTGTATATTTACTAGAGCTGTCAATAATCGATTTTCGAAAACCCATTCTACTTACCGATTTTCGACCGCCGTTTTAAAAGTCGAAAACCGAAAAATCGAAATCGATTTTTACCGAAAAGTCGAAATCGATTTTTTTTACCGAAATGTCGAAATCGGTTTTTTTTTACCGAAAAGCCGAAATCGATTTTTTTTACCGAAAAGTCGAAATCGATTTTTTTTTACCGAAAAGTCGAAATCGATTTTTTTACTGAAATGTTGAAATAGATTTCTACTGAACTATTGAAGTCGGTCTTCTGGATGTCTACATCGATTTTCTCAAAAAAGCCTACAGTATGTGATCGTGGAACGAAGTGACACCGCATCGTGTCCGTTGTCTATGGTAACCCGATGTGCTACGGATCTGAAATTTGGAATGTAGGTAGAACTCCGGGTGAAACAAGTTCGAAAAATAAAATTCTGAAATTCATACTCCAGAACAGACATATAATGTAATGGTGACGGCTCACTTATAAATACTGCTCCTACTATTTTATTATATTTGGAGTAAGATTAAGTAATGATTAAGTTATAATTAAGTAAAGTATATGTATGATTGTAGCAGTAAATGTAAATCATCTTCTGTGTTTTTCATCCTATTATGAAAATATTACTGCTGTAATCATAAAATGCAGCTTACGAACAAGGATTATTGTAAAGTGCTTCCTTTTCAAATCCTAGAAGAATTTGCCGTTTCTTATTTCACCGCCAAGATGAAAACGTCGCCTGCTGGGAAACGGTAAGGTCCGAAATAGCCTTGAATATCCACGGGTCCATCTGCAATTGTCCGCTTTAATTATCCTTTATTTTTTATTTATAATGGTATTTGTCAGACCAAATGGCAGTGGGGTATCAGCGTCACACCGCCTTGATTGTTTTTGTGGAATGAGAAAATGAAAGAAAGGAAAATGGAAGAAATGCAAACCTCGATGCATCCTTTGTGTAGAGATTGCCATAATCGAATGATTTCCATAATAGTATGTTTTTTAATTATTATAAATCGAAAAAAAATAGTGTTTTTTAATCATTTTAAATCGAGAAAAACGACATAGACATCCAAAGGACTGACTTCCCTAGTTCACAAAAAAAATCGATTTCGACTCCTTATTTATAAGTGAGCCGTCACCATTACATTATATGTCTGTTCTGGAGTATGAATTTCAGAATTTTATTTTTCGAACTTGTTTCACCCGGAGTTCTACCTACATTCCAAATTTCAGATCCGTAGCACATCGGGTTACCATAGACAACGGACACGATGCGGTGTCACTTCGTTCCACGATCACATACTGTAGGCTTTTTTGAGAAAATCGATGTAGACATCCAGAAGACCGACTTCAATAGTTCAGTAGAAATCTATTTCAACATTTCAGTAAAAAAATCGATTTCGACTTTTCGGTAAAAAAAATCGTCGACTTTTCGGTAAAAAAAATCGATTTCGGCTTTTCGGTAAAAAAAACCGATTTCGACATTTCGGTAAAAAAAATCGATTTCGACTTTTCGGTAAAAATCGATTTCGATTTTTCGGTTTTCGATTGACTTACCGACTTTTCGATTTTCGACGGTCGAGTTACCGATTTTCGAAAAAAATTGACAGCCCTAATATTTACCAGTGTGTTCAATCATGGACAACTGTACGTTGCTTTTTCACGGGTTTCTTGCTTACAAGACAAAAGTAAATATTTCAGCGAAGCATAATTACACAAGAAATGAAGCTGGATTTGGCGAAAGTGATATATATCTATAATATATAGATGCTTCTTACACATGATATCTATAGTATATAGATGCTTCTTACACATGATATATCATATATATAGGAGGATACAAAATTATGAGGCACTTCCAGATGTGCCAGAAGCTTGAAATTTGGTAGGATTATAGGTTTTTTGTCACAACCGGAGGAAAAAATCCGAAACTGTCGAAATTACTATTTTGAAGGGCTATTTTGGCCCCTTTTTGCCCCATCTTTTGCCCATAAGAAAACAGGTAAATTGGTGTAGAGGTTTTTATATTTGCATTTTAAAATTACCTCCCGTCAAGATACAAACTCGAGACTTAAACTGTCGGATAGGATATAAATTGTAGTCTCTTATTTTTGAAGACGGAATGCAAATCCGAGTAGAATTAACGTAAATTTATAGTTTTTATCTCAAAAAAGTAGTAATTTTTCTGGGTCTTACAATAGGTTTCCTTGGTAACAAGCTCTATCCTTTCATATGGGTAAGCGTTTAATGGGAATCAGAGGCTTATATTTTAATGCTGTTAATGTTAAACTACACCTAATGAAGGAAATCCGATATTGATATAATCCTCATTTTTGGGGCTGTTTTGCCCCATTATTGCCCCATTCGAGAACAAAAAAGGCGATGCAACTGCATAGGACCCAGAGACTTGAAATTTGGCACGGTTATAGAAATTTCTTTGCAACCTAAGATGAAATTATAAAATTACAAAAATTCTCATTTTTAAAGGGCGGTTTTGCCCCTTTTCGGACCCATGCGAGAACAAAAAATGTGAGGCAGCTGCATAGGACCTAGAGACTTGAAATTTGGCACGATTATAGAATTTTCATGGCAAACTAAGATAAAATTGTAAAATTGCAAAAATTCCTATTTTTAATGTGTGGTTTTGCCCTTTTTCGGCCCCATACGAATGTGATAATTATAAGGCACTTCTTAATGAGATACAAACTTGATATTTGGCAGAATTATGGGTTTTTAGTTACAACAGATGGAAAAAATCTGAGACTGTAATAATTCTTAATGTTAGGGGCTGTTTTGCTCCATTATTGCTCCATACGAGGATTAAAATTATAAGGCACTTCTAAATGAGCAACAAACTCCAAATTTGACATGGTTATATGATTATGTACAACATCGATTGGGTATAATTTGAATTTGCAAAAATGCTAAAATTTGAAAATGCTTGCAGAATGCAAGCACATATTGACTAGTATATATATATATAGGAAATACAATTATCGTTATCTTTGAATGCAATACGTTTGGAAACGGATTGTTACAAGCAAATATGATTAATTGTTAAGAAAAGCGAATTGTAATTTTAAAAGTTTGTATGTTGTGCTGTAGTAGCTTCACTAAATCCGTTGAGATTCAACGGGAAATACTGCTAGTAGCCTCTATTTCCTCTGCGGCTACCTCAAATACCTGGCACATCTCCTCCTTCCCTTTTTACCACACTCATACCTTTTACCTTCCTCCCTCCCATTTCTTCCCCCTTCCCATTCCTTCCCCCTTCCCATTCCTTCCCCCTTCCCATTCCTTCCCCCTTCCCATTCCTACCCCCTTCCCATTCCTTCCCCCCTACCGGCTGCTTTTATATTCGCTGCTTCACTCACTTCCCTTACATGAGGATGGCTATGACTAATCGAAACCGGTCGTAATTTTATTTTGGCTCTGGAACTTCACCAAATGTTTTAAAGTTTTTACGGTTTTTACTGTTTTATGGTTTTTACTGTTTTAATAAATATGACACAGTTCCACCAAATGAAAGCTTCATCCATTGAGTATAAGTAGTACATATTTTGCCCTTGCCTATGATTTCAAAATTTACCGCGGCATACCGAGTATTTTTTTGTCGCAGCAGTGTGCCGCGGCTCACCGGTTGGGGAACAAAGCAAAAAGAGAGAAGGAAAGATCAAAACGGAAGAACGTAATAACGTCAATGTGCCTAAAAAGATACATCAGTTTGTTTGTCCGTCATAGGATGATCTGTGTTTTAGTCTCAAAACCTATTTGTATTTAATTTTTTCTTCGGTGAGAATGCAACGAGGATATCGTGAGTCGAATGCTTTTAACGAGCGATAAGGCTGAAAGAAAAAAACGGTATCGCAGAACCTGACAGGACGAAGGCAGACGCATAACTCAAAAGCGATTCCTGTCTTTCTCGAGGAAATTGAAATTTGTAAATTATTATGATTCTGCTTCAGAAACGAATGCAACCCCGTAAACAGATTTGGTCATTCCGCTATAAAATACCAACCGAAATATTTTCATACTGATACAAGTATCCGTTCTGTTGGAGAGAATATACTTGTGCGCTAACATAAGATAAATAAAAGTTGGTTTTTAAAAATACATTTTTTATACTTTCAATTTGTTTAAAAAAAAAAAAGATCTAAAAACGTAATAATGTTTCACTCCAGTCAGCTTTAACCTGGTTTCCTAGACCAAAGTGAATCAGAGTGTTAACATTCGTTGATTTCATCACGTGGTTTCAGTCTTTCTCCAACTACGCACAGCACACAGCTGTTCTATAGAATTCCCCGCGCTGGCGTCGGTCAAAGCAGTGACGTTACTGCGGCTGAATCTTGAGGATATCTGAAAAATGTCAATCGAAGCAACCGTCAAGGGAGATAAATAAATCTGAGGAATGTTGTGATGCAAAAGAAAGCGCTGAACGAGGTACAAGCCTCACGTGCACAGGGAGCGACAGCAAACGTGAGAAACAAAGTGCCGTGAGGTAGGTAAATGTTCTCGAGAGTTTATGTACAACTGTGTAATATTCACTCGGAGACTCCGGGTGAAATAATGTTTCTCCGGTTTCAGGATTTTACATTAATTTCTCCTGGTCGGTGCACTTAACTAGGAATTACGAAAAAAGTATAAATGAATTAGAGGCTTGTGATAGTTTAACAGAGGTGTATATATATCTCCTATAATATATTTTGAAGGGTGTGTTTGTTGGTTTGTTTGTTCATGGACTCCTCCTAAACGATAAAAGCTAGAATAACCAAATTTGGTACGATTCTTCCTTACATCCTAATTTAGTGAATGGTCAAGGTAATGTTTCTGTCCGTCACTTTGATTCGAAATGGCGAAGGATTTAATTATCGAACGTCACGTATTTTGACGCGTCCTGCAACTGAATTACAGGGATGAGTGTAGATTACTTTGAATATGCTCTTTAAAATTAAGTACTTAAAATCACCGTACGAACTTGAGACTTGGATACTTCGTAGCGGGAAAGAACAAAGTTTGTTTTTATTGAAGACAGATTACGAATTCTGGTCGAATTCGCGTAGAAATGCGGTTAGAATCAATAAATACGTGATTTTATCAGTTTTGTTACAGTACCAATTATAAGCTACCATGGCAGCTCTCATTGTCGCCGAAATCGAGAGTTCAATGCATTTATATTGAGACTAAATAATCCCATCTTACATTTAACAGAGAGAGGGAGGGGGAGGGAGGGAGGGGAAGAAGAGAAGGAGAGGGTGGAAGGGATGGGGAGGGATTTTATACGTTCTTTCGATTTTTCACAGTGCAAGGTTTTCTTCCTTCATTCTTCTAAATAGGAAAATGCGGAGCGGTTTTCTTCATTTTTCCTTTATTCGACGGTTAAAACTGTGTACTATCTTATTCTTGCGATGCTTACGTTACACGGTCGAAGTTTTAGATTCACTAAATCCGTTGAAATTCAACGGGCACTCCAGCTAGTAATATGTTTTTGATTTTTGCCATTGTTATAAGCAGTGATAACAAAAAATGCCCTTTTTTGATCAATAGAAACCGAGATAAGACGTTTTATGATTAAAAAGAAATAAAAACGCAGATAGCGGAAGGTTTCATGAGTAACGTTAATAATTATTCAAAGGCGTTTGATTGACAATATCTATTTTTGATATCTACAGTTTTAATATGTAATCTTTCAAGAGGCAGAATAAAAATAATTGTCCATATTGGAGTGATTGAAGCTGAGATATGACGTTTAATGTTTCAAGAATTGTAAGTGCCCGCTGAATTTAACGGATCAACTTTGGCCGCCAATTCTAGGGCGTATGCAGATTATACAAAAACATTTTATTCTACGAAACACTGAAAACCACCTACAAAGTATCCGTTTTCACTTAGCTTTTCTTAACAATTAACCAAATTTGTTTGTATATAATCTGCTTCCAAGTGTATGGCATTCAAATATAACGTACGATAATTTGATTTCCTATCGTATCACTTTCGCCAAATCCAGATTCATTTCTTGTGTAATTATTCCTTTCTGAAATGTTAACTTTTATGTTTTGTAAGCATGAAACTCGTGAATAGGCAACTTTGCCCATCATTGCGTCGGCAGGAGGGAGGGGGGGGGGGTGGGATAGGGGGGGGGGGGGCTCCCCCTGGAAATGTGTAACAATATAAATATTATATTAGTTATTATTTTAAAACGTGAAAAAACTGGAGATGCAAAAAAACATCATGTTGCGTACGGATGGCTAGAATTCTCGCCATTCAAACGTCAATTTATTGTAACAAATATCTTATTTATTCATTTACATCTATATTTACATCAATATTCCGCAAGCCGCTACAAGCGTTTGGCAGGGGGTGTCACAAGACCAAGTGAACTCTAACTAATTCCTCTGTTGGACTGTCTTATCGCGTCTGGGAAAAAGGATCTGTAGTATTTCTCTGTTCTAGCGATTGTTTCGACGTATTTTCTCCTGTACTCGGATCTAACATTACGTTCACTAACATCGATGGGGACGACTATGCCGCGTCCGTCTTCAACGAATTCGGAGCTTTCGAAATTTTCAAATAGTTTCCTTTTGTATTCAATTCTTCTACTCTTCAACGTCTGCCATTTCAGGTCCTTCAATATCTCTGATACACTCGCATCATACCGATATTCTCCATTTACAAATCTAGCCGCTCTACGCTGAACCATTTCTAGCTCTAGTTAGGCACTCCTCCAAAGGGTCCCAGATGGCGCAACAGTATTCCACGACGGGTCGTATTAGGGAAAAGTATGCGATTTCCTTCACATTCGAGGGGCATCCCCGCAGGACTCTAGAGGAAAGCCCTTGAATTCTGTTTGCCGATGCTATAACGGTTTTGATATGCTCTCTACTAGACAAATTGCTACTGAGAGTTACGTAGCTATTGATGTATTTTAGCTTTAGTTCAGATATTTGGTACGGGTAACGGTTGAAATTCACGGAGCACGTGATATTCATTGCGGCGCATTTCTCTGTATTCAGGTCGAGTTGCCAATCTTTACACCATTTCGTAATAGCCAGAAGGTCCTTTTGCAAATTCTCCTGATCGTGTCGTGTGTTGATTTCTCGATACAGAAGCGTGTCATCCACGAAGAGTCTAACTTTACACTTTGTGTTATCCGCTAAATTATTTATATATATCAAGAATAACAGAGGTCCGATTACACTTCCCTGAGGCACGCAGGAAGTCACTTTGACGACATTTACATTTACATTTACATAAATACCCTGCAAGCCGCTAGAAGCGTTTGGCAGGGGGTGTCACAACACCAAGTGAAGTCTAGCTAATTCCTCTGTTGGATTGTCTTATCGCGTCTGGGAAAAAGGATCGGTTGTATTTCTCTGTTCTAGCGGTAATTTCGAGATATTTTCTCCTGCACTGTGATCTAACATTACGTTCACTAACACCGATGGGGACGACTATGCCGCATACGTCTTCAACGAATTCGGAACTTTCAAATTTTTCAAATAGTTTCCTCTTGTATTCAATTCTTCTACTCTTCAACGTGTGCCATTTTAGATCTCTCAATAACTCTGATACACTCGCATCATACCGATATTCTCCTTTTACAAATCTAGCCGCACTACGCTGAACCATTTCGAGCTCTCTAGTTAGGCCCTCCTCGAAAGGGTCCCAGACGGCGCAACAGTATTCCACGATGGGTCGTATTAGGGAAAAGTATGCGATTTCCTTCACATTCGAGGGGCATCCCCGCAGGACTCTAGAGGAAAGCCCTTGAATTCTGTTTGCCGATGCTATAACGGATTTGATATGCTCTCTACTAGACAAATTGCTACTGAGAATTACTCCTAGGTATTTGTAGCCATTGACGTATTTTAGCTTTAGTTCAGATATTTGGTATGGGTAACGGTTGAAATTCGTGGAGCGCGTGAAGTTCATTGCGGCGCATTTCTTTATATTCAGATCGAGTTGCCAATCTTTACACCATTTCGTGATAGCCTGAAGGTCCTTTTGCAAATTCTCCTGATCGTGTATTGATTTCTCCATACACAAGTGTGTCATCCGCGAAGAGTCTAACTTTACACTTTATATTATCCGCTAAATCATTTATATATATCAAGAATAACAAAGGTCCGATTACACTTCCCTGAGGCACGCCGGAAGTCACTTTGACGACGTCTGATGCAACTCCATCGAGGACTACTCTCTGGGTTCTATCGGAAAGAAACGACGCGATCCAGTTTACAATTTTCTCGTTAATTGAATAAGCCCTTAATTTTTGCACTATTTTCACGTGAGAAACGGTGTCGAAGGCTTTCCTAAAGTCTAAAAATACTGCATCAACTCCTATTCCTTTATCCGCTGCTTTCACAATATCTTGTGTGAGTAGAGCCAACTGGGTCTCGCATGACCTGCCTCTCCGGAAACCATGCTGGCTACTGTTAAGCGCTTCTTTGCTTTCGAGAAATCGCATTATTGAGCTACCGATAATGTGCTCAAAAACCTTACAGAAGATTGACGTCAACGATATAGGGCGGTAGTTTTCCAATTTTAATTTACTTCCCGTTTTATGTATTGGTGTAACGTGGGCTGTTTTCCATATCAAAGGAACTATACCCTCATCTAAAGATTTTCTGAATAGAAGCTTAAGGTACGGAGCTAATTCGTTTGCTAACGAGTTTATAATGAATGCAGGTATGGCTTCAGGCCCTGGCGATTTTCTTTTGTGGACCTGACTTAGTAATTTAACGATACCGCTTTCGGATATTTCTATGTCGCTCATAAAAGGTAACATTCTGTCAACACCAAATAGAAAAAAAGGTAAAATTCTTCCCGAAGCAACGGCGAAATTAGTAACGGACTTTTATGAAGGGAAAAAAAGACTTCGTGATCGTGAGAGAAAATGGACATAAGAAGCAAGTACAAAAGAAATGAGCGTTGTGTAACCTAATGGAGTTATACCGTTTTTTTTTTTAAGAACAAATATCCTCAGGCTAAAATAGGATTTTATAAATTTGCGCAGTTGAGGCCGATGCACTGTGTTTTAGCGGGTTCTGCTGGAACACAGAGCGTTTGTGTGTGTACTATTCATCAGAATGTAAAGCTAATGATTGATGGTAAGAAAATAGCATAGTTAACGGCTGGAGATGATCTTCCTATAAAGACTTCCCGCGACTGCGTAGCTAGAATAATGTGCAATCCCGCATTGCCGTCTTGTTACCTAGATAAATGTCACTCATGTCCTGGGACAACTGAGTTAAAAAGTCAATTAATAACCGCATTCGAAAAATCCATGGTGTCGTGCAAGCAATGGGCCTCAACTGGCAGAACTCTTGAAACAATTGAAAAATCCACTATCGAGTTTATGGATGCATTTATCAGTAAAGTGGTTGCTTTAAAAAAAACATTCATTTATTGCCACACAGCAGAGTAAATTTCAAAACGAAATTAAATCGAATTTACATTTAATAATTTGCGATTTTTCAGAAAATTATTTCACTGGAATAACAACCAGGCAACTATACATCCAATTGTAATATATTACCATAATTTAGACAGTATTGAGTGCAAATCCTTTGTTATTATTTCAGAATGCCTGAAGCACGACAGTTGCTGTGTATGTTTTCCAAAAGCATCTCATTAATTATCTCAGTGATCGATTTGAAGTAGTAAAGAAAATATATTATTTCAGTGACGGCATTATAAAGAACTAAGAAAAAATTTAAAAATCTTTGCCATCGTGAGACAGATTTTAATGTCAAAGCAGAATGGCATTTTTATGCCACAGCCCATGGAAAAGGCCCATGTGATGGGATCGAGGGAACCGTAACGCCCATCCACAAAGGCGGTGATAAAGAGAACCCCGAAAATTATAGACCGATTTCCTTGACGTCATTATCGTGTAAGATTCTAGAACATATAATCGTTAGCTCTGTTCTGCGTTATTTAGATGGTCGTTCTTCGCTAAGCAAAAACCAACACGGGTTTCGGAAAGGTAGGTCATGCGTAACGCAGCTCGCCCTGTTCGTAAACGATTTGTTGCAATGCGGAGAGAAAAACAGTCAGGTTGATGCAATTTTTATTGATTTTAAAAATGCGTTTGACAAAGTACCCCATAATAAATTAATAGGAAAACTAGGAAAGTACGGCATAAACCCTAATATCGTGAGTTGGGTAAAAGACTTCCTCTCCAACAGAAAACAGATAGTAGTTATTGATGGGAAATCTTCATACCCGGTAAAAGTCGCATCAGGTGTTCCACAGGGAAGTGTTATTGGCCCACTGCTATTCCTGATATATATAAACGATATCGGCTCGGTAGTTCGCTGCAAAATAAGACTTTTCGCAGATGATACCGTTTTATATAAGGAGATAACGAGTCAGGATGACCAAAAATCGCTTCAGGAAGATTTAAACGCCCTTTCAGCATGGTGTCAACATTGGAAAATCGAAGTTAATCAGAGCAAATGTTCCCTATTGAGTTTCTGGAAGAGTAAGAACAATGACTTAAACTCGGAGTACAGAATTGATAGATTGAATATCCAATCTGCAGAGTACGTTAAATATTTAGGAGTCACCATTTGTCGTGATCTATCGTGGAATATGCATATTCGAAGGATCGTAGGCGCAGCTAATAAGAAATTGGGCTTCGTAGGCAGAATAGTAAGAAGTAGCACAGAACAGGTACGAGAAACGTGTTATTTATCATTGGTCAGATCTCAGGTCGAATACGCTTCCAGCATATGGGATCCGTACGAAAAGGGACAGATACTTGAGTTAGAAAGAATCCAACGCAGAGCAGCCAGATTCGTAAAGCAAAAATATGAGCAAAAATTAAGCGTCACATCACTCTTGAAGGAGTTGAAATGGATATAGCTAGAGGATCGCAGAATTAGTGCTAGGTTAAGGCTTCTGGAGAAATTTAGGTCGGAAGTTCTCTTAGAGGAGGTCTCAGGAATATTAGAGGCACCTACGTACATGGGCAGGCACGATCACGAGAATAAAATACGAGAGATCGACTGTAGGACCGAGTGATACCAGAGCTCGTTTTTTCCAAGGACCATACCGGATCATAACAGGAGAGTGATTCCCACGAGGGACGTTATTAGGTAGGTCTTGGTGTGCTGCACCCCCTGCCACCCACCAGTCTGGTGATTTGCAGGGTATCATGTAGATGTAGAAAGACTCGTGGCAAGAACTAGTCTTCAGTGGCTGATGCAGAACCAAATAATCGCTCCTAAAGACATATAATTCGGCCAAAAGTAACTTTGATTCAATTAAGTTCGGCTACACATCGCAAGCGGATCATGTACACGAAGGAAAATTGTTAAAAGAAAGATTTGATACTAGGAACATGCTTGTATTCCGTTATCACAAAATGAAATTGAAACAAAGTTGTATTCATTTGCAACTGAAAAGTCTAACAAGGGGAAGGCACTACTGACCCCCAACCGATTTGCCTGAAACTTCGTAGAGATAATGTCCATGACGTCCGATTAACGAAAATATATACATATCAGGGCCAATACTCAGCCGTTTTTATTTTATTAATAAAAGTAAGTTATTATTTCCCTAGTCACTGCTTAGTTACCATACACGGTAACGTTGCTTTTCATAGGCGGCGCTAGCGTAGCCGATAATGCGTTTGGCTGTAAATGTCAAGGTATGTTGTTCGAGTCCTTGTTCCGAAATTATTTTTCATTTTTTCCACATTTTCACTTTCATTTTAAATGCTTATTTCTTAATAACGCTGTATATTTATATTTTTTAATAGTTAATATTTTTAATATACTGATGTGGAGTTTTGAAGAATTATTTGTAGCGTACATAGCTGTTGGTTTTCCTCGTTAATAAATTTTTCATAGTAAAGCTATTTATTATTGTCCTCCCCATGATTAAACAATGAAAAGAAACTTATTGTCTTGCACGTATTGTTTCACAATCATGACATTGTCGAAAAATTCTTTGAAAGCATTTGGAAAAGGATCAGATAGGAGCGATCTCAAGTGCTACAAGATCAGTGTTCCTACTTTCATCAGAGCATTGTGAGCATTTTAACTAGTGTGTTTCGAAGTGTATTTCTAACATACTACAGTTTTTGCTGATTCAAAAATGGAATATACTGCTGCAACATCTTCAGCGGGGAATCCTGTAACGAGCAAAAATGTTACATCTTTTACGTCTCCTCCTTTGGACGAAGAAACAGCGAAAGATGCATGAAACTCCTATGAAAAAATGGATTGATGTCGGATAAAGAAGTTCCCGAAAGTGAATGTGGCCGTAGTGTTGTAATGGCCCAAGAAATTTATACACGTGTTGTGGATATGCTTGGCGAGATGAACTTCCATGAAGATTACGATCTGGTGGGGCCCGAAGAAGTCGACGAAATTCACGGGTATGAGGAAATAGAGTTAGCTTATAGTTATATATACCTACTATCATTGTGATTAGGAATGTTATTTAGAAATAAATGGATATTTAAACTTAAAGCAATTAGGAAATTAGGTAATAAATACTTTAAATGATAAAAGTGAAAATGCGGGAAAAAATGAAAAAAAGTTTCGGGACAAGTACTCGAACATCAGATCTTCAGATTTACAGCCAAGCGTGCTAGACACTCCGCCAACACCGTTATCTACGAGATCCTTTACCGTATACGGTAGTTAAGCAGTGACTAGGGAAATAATAACTTATTTTTATTAATAAAATAAAAACGGCTGGGTATTGGCCCTGATATGTATATATTTTCGTTAATCGGACGTCATGGACATTATCTCTACGAAGTTTCAGCCAAATCGGTTGGGGGTCAGTAGTGCCTTCCCCTTGTAAGGCCGTAGTAGGTAATACATTTAAAAAAATAACAATTAAAAATCTTAATTTTTTCTATTCTGCTTTTCTCCTTACTTTCTTACACAATGTCATGTCATTCCGTGTGAACAAATCTTTCTACATCTACATGATACGCTGCAAATCACCAGACTGGTGGGTGGCAGGGGGTGCAGCACACCAAAACCTACCTAATAACGTCCCTCGTGGGAATCACTCTCCTGTTATGATCCCGTATGGTCCTTGGGAAAAACGAGCTCTGATATCGCTCGGTCCTACAGTCGATCTCACGTATTTTATTCTCGTGATCGTGCCTGCCCATGTACGAAGGTGCCTCTAATATTCCTGAGACCTCCTCTAAGAGAACTTCCGATCTAAATTTCTCCAGAAGCCTTAACCTAGCGCTAATTCTGCGATCCTCTAGCGATATCCAATTCAACTCCTTCAAGAGTGATGTGACGCTTAATTTTTGCTCATATTTTTGCTTAACGAATCTGGCTGCTCTGCGTTGGATTCTTTCTAACTCAAGTATTTGTCCCTTTTCGTACGGATCCCATATGCTGGAAGCGTATTCGACCTGAGATCTGACCAATGATAAATAACACGTTTCTCGTACCTGTTCTGTGCTACTTCTTACTATTCTGCCTACGAAGCCCAATTTCTTATTAGCTGCGCCTACGATCCTTCGAATATGCATATTCCACGATAGATCACGACAAATGGTGACTCCTAAATATTTAACGTACTCTGCAGATTGGATTTTCAATCTATCAATTCTGTACTCCGAGTCTAATTCAGTGTTCTTACTCTTCCAGAAACTCAATAGGGAACATTTGCTGTGATTAACTTCGATTTTCCATTCTTGATACCATGCTGAAAGGGCGTTTCAATCTTCCTGGAGCGATTTTTGGTCATCCTGACTCGTTATCTCCTTATATAAAACGGTGTCATCTGCGAAAAGTCTTATTTTGCAGCGAACTACCGAGCCGATATCGTTTATATATATCAGGAATAGTGGTGGGCCTATGACACTTCCCTGTGGAACACCGTATGCGACTTTTACCGGGTATGAAGATTTCCCATCAATAACTACTATCTGTTTTCTGTTTGAGAGGAAGTCTTTTACCCAACTCACGATATTAGGGTTTATGCCGTACTTTCCTAGTTTTCCTATTAATTTATTATGGGGTACTTTGTCAAACGCTTTTTTAAAATCAATGAAAATGGCATCAACCTGAGTGTTTTTCTCTCCGCATTGTAACAAATCGTTTACGAACAAGGCGAGCTGCGTTACGCATGACCTACCTTTCCGAAACCCGTGTTGGTTTTTGCTTAGCGAAGGACGACCGTCTAAATAACGCAGAACAGAGCTAACGATTATATGTTCTAGAATCTTACACGATAATGACGTCAAGGAAATCGGTCTATAATTTTCGGGGTTCTCTTTATCACCGCCTTTGTGATTGGGCGTTACGTATGCTAGCTTCCAGTCTTTTGGAACTGTACCAAGTGCAACGGATTTTTCGAATATTATTTTCAAGTAAGGTGCGATTACCGAGGCTAGCTCTTTCAACACACGCGCGGGTATGCCCTCCGGCCCGGGAGACTTATTTTGCTTATTCGACTCTAGCTGGTGCGCGATACCTGTTTCAGAGAATACCAAATCTTCCATCGAATTTCCCTCATCATTCAAAGCTGGTTCCTCAAATTCGTTGCTCACTGAAGTAAACGCTTTCTGAATGTGTTCATTTAACAAGTTCGCTTTTTCCGCGCTATCATGTACTACATCACATGCCTCCGTTCTTAATGACGCTATGGTGGGGCCTCTACCATGAACCTCTCTAACGTACGACCAAAATGCCTTCGGATTTTCTTTCAAATTACTATGTAGAACTTTCTTTTTGTAATCATTAAATGCTTCTCGCATTGTTACTCTAGCTCTTGACCGCGCCTCTCTGTACTGATGCCGTATCATTGACCTCTGTTCCTCCATGACTTTTGAAGAATTGGTATTTGAGCGAGCGTGAAGTTTTCTTTGCCGTCTAAGAGCGCATCTAACTTTCTGGTTGTACCATCTTGATTCCGCACCATCACGTTTAAGTTTATGTGGAATGAATTTATCGGTACGCTCCTGCATCATATCCCTGAACACGCACCATAATTCCTCTGTACTAGCGTCGATAGATGCCTCACAGAAATTATGGAATTGTGTCTGTAAAAAAGACCTAAATTTCGAGAAATCGCCTTTGGCGTACATATATACGCGACTTCTAGCCTTAACCTGTTTCCCCACTTTTAGCTTAAATTCTACGTACAGTCTTTATGTCCACAGTCTTTATGTCCACTGCCTTATGTCCACTCTTATATGTCCACAGCCTTTCTGTCCACTTATGTTTATGTCCACAGCCTTTTTGTCCACTTCCTTTATGTCCACTATTATATATGTCCACAGCCTTCTCGTCCACTGTTTTTTTGTCCACTTCTGTATATGTCCACAGCCTTTTCGTCCACTGTTTTCTTTGTCCACTTTTGCATATGTCCACAGAGACTTTATTTCTAAGTATGAAAAATATGAAGGGCAAACCTGAAGATGCAGGAGAGTTTGGAGGAGAGTTTGAAGGAGAGGGAGGAATCCGAAGGAAACACTGCGGACATTGATATCTATCGACTAGGAATTTTATAACAATTACGAATATGAAGCTAAAAAATGATAATGGAGGGGGTGTAGTAGGAGGGGGAGGGAAAAGGAAGTGCGGAAGGAATCCGAAGGAAACTGCCGACATTGGTATCGATCGACTAGGAATTTTATAGCAATTACGAATATGAAGCGAATAATTGAAAATGGAGTGGGTGTAGTAGGAGGGGGAGGGAAAAGGAGGTGCGGAAGGAATCCGAAGGAAACACTGCTGACCCTGGTATCGATCGACTACGAATTTTATAACAATTACGAATATGAAGCTAAAAATTGAAAATGGAGGGAGTGTAATAGGAGGGGGAGGGAAAAGGAGGTGCGGAAGGAATCCAAAGGAAACACTGCGGACATTGGTGGCTATCGACTAGGAATTTTATAACAATTACGAATATGAAGCGAAAAATTGAAAATGGAGGGGGTGTAGTAGGAGGGGGAGGGAAAAGGAGGTGCGGAAGGAATCCGAAGGAAATACTGCGGACATTGGTGTCACTCGACTAGGAATTTTATGCCAATTACGAATATGAAGTGAAAATTTGAAAATGGAGGGGTGTAGTAGGAGGGGGAGGGAAAAGGGGGTGCGGAAGGAATCCGAAGGAAACACTGCCGACATTGGTATTTTATGCCAATTACGAATATGAAGTGAAAATTTGAAAATGGAGGGGGTAGTAGGAGGGGTAGGGAAAAGGGGGTACGATAGGAATCCGAAGGAAACACTCCGGACATTGGTGTCGATCGACTAGGAATTTTATAACAATTACGAATATGAAGCGAAAAATTGAAAATGGAGGGAGTGTAGTAGGAGGAGGAGGAGGGAAAGGGTGGTGCGGAAGGAATCTGAAGGAAACCCCTGCTATAGGACAATCAGGGAACATAATAGGAGAGTTTCAATCAGAACAGAGGAAAATTAGTGATACTTTGGTGCCTCGCAACCCCACCCACATAGAAATTTGTATAGCATATTTTGCCATGCATTTTTCGTTGCTTTTAAAATTACTTACAATTACGCGTAGTAATTCGCGACTTTGTACCAAACAGCGTCTAGAAGAATGAAAATTTATTTTCCTATACAGTGGAAACCACTTAATACGAAATCGCTTAAAATGAAATATCGGTTAACACGAAACGCGTGCTCGGTCCGTTCTAGCGCCTCTACCTTTCAGTAGGTATGTATTCATTCACTAACGCGAAACTGTTTACACGAAATACTGCTTAATAAGAAAATATTTTTCTGTCCCACGAAAATAAATGCATGCAAAATTCTTCGGATTATACGAAATGGCATTTGAGATAGGGTTTTCCCATGATTGCGGTAATATCTTCTGCTGTGTATTACATCCTATTATTGATATGTATTATGGATTTGCCTACGAGCCTAATTCCATATTTGAAAAATGAAAATGTTACCATGAAAGCAGTGAACATGAAATTCGGTTAACTCGAAATTCGGATAACACGAAATAATTATGTCGGGCCCTAGCAATTCGTGTTAACCGGTTTTCATTGTAGTCGGTTTTTAAATAATCTTCAAAGTAGTCTACAAATTTGATACACAACTTTTTCTTAATGTTAATATCTTCGTAGGATTTACTTTTGAATGAAGAAACAGAATTCGGGGCTGAAATGACAATAAATGTTTAAACTTCCTCTGCGATTCATTTAAGGTAATCGTTGTTTTATCTATATTCTCAGAACATTTTTCAACGCTTGTGAGGATTAGTTCATTTCATATTTGAACTAATTCGCGCATCGCTGAATATACAGATAGGAACTCGATTATTTTAATATATTTCATAAAATTACCTTTCAGGTGTTAGAAACATTCCGTATGTGTACTGACTTTCGAAATATTCGTTCGAGTAACGCCGAGTCGAGAACGAAATTAAAAATTTTTCGTTCTCGCAGGAACGGCAAAAGGAGCTATCTGGATTTCAAAGACCTTAGATTTCAAATTCCTCCATACCCCTCGCACTTGTGTCGTGCTGTGACGCCGTCCCACCCAAAACTCAGGTACAAGAGGAAAGGTTTACCTCCCCCACTACGACCCACTATTCACTGGGACATCTGGTCTTGCATGCCGTCCATTTACACCCTTTGTCTTTTGAGCGAAATGGCCAAAAGAAGCTTTCATAAATGTTGCCGCTGGTCGTGGAGCCGTTTCATCTTCCTATCTATACCAACCGAAGTGCACGCCATTGTGTGTAACCTCGGGAAAGAGTATTTTTGCGATTCCGCCAAAAGGGTTTTTCCCAAACGTTTATTAATGTTTAACCTTCCCCTTCTCCTCCCCCTACTCCCGTGAGCGTAATTTGTTTATTTATTATTCATGTACGAGTTATTTGCAATGGAAGGATATCCATGATGCCATTATTTCATTTTGTCATACTATTCCGTCTTCCTTCTCTCATCCCCATACCCACTCCTCCTCAAACGTTAATGGTTTATTTTTGTGTCATTGTTGACAACATTCCGTTCATATTACTTCCGCTCTTCCCCGTCTTCATAAGGTGAATTGGAAATTTCGATGAATACTACATTCGATCAGTTGTGGGCCGGTGAATTTACCTTTCGGTGAATTGGGATTCGGTGAATTGTGGTTTCGGTGAATTGGTGAATTGTCGCGGGTGAATTGTCTTTCGGTGAATTGTCCTAGACCCGTTGTGTTATATGTATAGGTGTTATGTGAGTATTCGATTGAAAATCCATTTCTTGTATTACTTTATATGTATTTTGTGCGATCGTATTTCTAAATGTCTGCCAGATGGTTGTATGTCATATTGCAATTCATTACTATAATTCACGCCATTTCTATAATACCTATATATAAAACCTAAGTGTTTCTAATAAATTATAACTATAACTACATAGAAGACCTCAGCAGGTTTTGCTGGTTTTTTATACTTCCCTTCTTTTGTGTTTTCCAGCAGTGGATCTTTTGCATATTTTCCCCCATATATTTTTATATATTTTGTTTCTAGCTTTTCAGTATTTGAAACAATTAATAGTAAGTACAATGTCTAAAGAAAGGAATGAATAAAATATTACAATTTCTCTACTCTATTTTTCCGCTTATTTCATTACGTCATGTCTTTAACTTCAACCATATGCTACCAGCATTGTATCCGAAAACAATGTTGAATTATACAACAATCATAAAGCATTATTTATTTGTTAAAAGGTTCAATTTGTTCGACTGCTACGGCGAAGAACACGACGCGCCGTACCGGCGCCGCGGCATATCACGACTAGTGATTGCAATACCGGGATCCCGGTCAATTTTCTCCGGTATTTGAATACCGGTATTTGTCAAAAAATACGGGTATTTCGGTATTTCTTAAAAATTAATTTAAATACATTTTTAACATGTTGACTACACTATAGCAAATATATGCGCATTTTATAGGCCTCCCAATGCAAGTTTAGAAATTATTCATAATCTCGAGAAACAAGTAGCAACGCTAATATCGAAAAATAAAGAGAGGGCTATTATAATAGGAGGAGATTTCAACTTACCTTCAGTAGACTGGAATCATAATTGCTTTGATCCCGGTGGTAGAGAGCGTGAATCATGCGAAGCACTTATAGAAACCTTCGTTAAACACTCGTTGTGTCAGCTAGTAAGATGTCCCACGAGATCGAACAATATATTAGATTTACTCGTAACGAATTACCCCGAGCGTATGAACAAGCTTTCCATAGAGGAAGGAATAAGCGATCATAATGCTGTGTACGTAGAATTTAAGCTAAAAGTGGAGAAACAGGTTAAGGCTAGAAGACGCGTATATATGTACGCCAAAGGCGATTTCTCGAAATTTAGGTCTTTTTTACAGACACAATTCCCTTATTTCTGCGGGGCATCTATCGACGCTAGTACAGAGGAATTATGGTGCGTGTTCAGGGATATGATGCGAGAGGGTACGGATAAATTTATTCCACATAAACTTAAACGTGATGGTGCGGAACCAAGATGGTACAACCAGAAAGTTAGATGCGCTCTTAGACGGCAAAGAAAACTTCACGCTCGCTTAAATAGTAATTCTTCAAAAGTCACAGAGGAACAGGGGTCAATGATACGGCAACAATACAGAGAGGCGCGGTCAAGAGCTAGAGTAACAATGCGAGAAGCATTTAATGATTACAAAAAGAAAGTTCTGCATAGTAATTTGAAAGAAAATCCGAAAGCATTTTGGTCGTACGTTAGAGAGGTTCATGGTAGAGGCCCCACCATAGCGTCTTTGAGAACGGAGGCAGGTGATGTAGTACATGACAGCGCGGAAAAAGCGAACTTGTTAAATGAACACTTTCAGAAAGCGTTTACTTCAGTGAGCAACGAATTTGAGGAACCAGCTTTGAATGATGAGGGAAATTCGATGGAAGATATGATATTCTCGGAAACAGGTATCGCGCACCAGCTAGAGTCTATTAAGCTAAATAAGTCTCCCGGGCCGGAGGGCATACCCGCGCGTGTGTTGAAAGAGCTAGCCGCGGTAATCGCACCTTACTTGAAAATAATATTCGAAAAATCCGTTGCACATGGTACCGTTCCAAAAGACTGGAAGCTAGCATACGTAACGCCCATCCACAAAGGCGGTGATAAAGAGAACCCCGAAAATTATAGACCGATTTCCTTGACGTCATTATCGTGTAAGATTCTAGAACATATAATTGTTAGCTCTGTTCTGCGTTATTTAGACGGTCGTTCTTCACTAAGCAAAAACCAACACGGGTTTCGGAAAGGTAGGTCATGCGAAACGCAGCTCGCCCTGTTCGTAAACGAATTGTTACAATGCGGAGAGAAAAACACTCAGGTTGATGCCATTTTCATTGATTTTAAAAAAGCGTTTGACAAAGTACCCCATAATAAATTAATAGGAAAACTAGGAAAGTACGGCATAAACCCTAATATCGTGAGTTGAGTAAAAGACTTCCTCTCAGACAGAAAACAGATAGTAGTTATTGATGGGAAATCTTCATACCCGGTAAAAGTCGCATCAGGTGTTCCACAGGGAAGTGTCATAGGCCCACTACTATTCCTGATATATATAAACGATATCTGCTCGGTAGTTCGCTGCAAAATAAGTCTTTTCGCAGATGACACCGTTTTATATAAGGAGATAACGAGTCAGGATGACCAAAAATCGCTCCAGGAAGATTTAAACGCCCTTTCAGCATGGTGTCAAGATTGGAAAATCGAAGTTAATCACAGCAAATGTTCGCTATTGAGTTTCTGGAAGAGTAAGAACAATGAATTAGACTCGGAGTACAGAATTGATAGATTGAAAATCCAATCTGCAGAGTACGTTAAATATTTAGGAGTCACCATTTGTCCTGATCTATCGTGGAATATGCATATTCGAAGGATCGTAGGCGCAGCTAATAAGAAATTGGGCTTCGTAGGCAGAATAGTAAGAAGTAGCACAGAACAGGTACGAGAAACGTGTTATTTATCATTGGTCAGATCTCAGGTCGAATACGCTTCCAGCATATGGGATCCGTACGAAAAGGGACAAATACTTGAGTTAGAAAGAATCCAACGCAGAGCAGCCAGATTCGTTAAGCAAAAATATGAGCAAAAACTAAGCGTCACATCACTCTTGAAGGAGTTGAATTGGATATCGCTAGAGGATCGCAGAATTAGCGCTAGGTTAAGGCTTCTGGAGAAATTTAGGTCGGAAGTTCTCTTAGAGGAGGTCTCAGGAATATTAGAGGCACCTACGTACATGGGCAGGCACGATCACGAGAATAAAATACGAGAGATCGACTGTAGGACCGAGCGATATCAGAGCTCGTTTTTCCCAAGGACCATACGGGATCATAACAGGAGAGTGATTCCCACGAGGGACGTTATTAGGTAGGTTTCGGTGTGCTGCACCCCCTGCCACCCACCAGTCTGGTGATTTGCAGGGTATCATGTAGATGTAGATGTAGAAGTATCACCGGTGATCCTCACCTTTGTTTTACTAAGGGACCGCGAGGAACACATGTGTTACTCAGGCTCATTGGTCTTCAATCTTTTTTTTTTTCGGTGGCTTCTCATTTATGCTTTGGTACAATGTCAGTGGCTTGCCGATGATGCATTCTAAATGTTTTCTTAGTTCGTCCTCACTTTTATCTCTTCTTATTTTTTCTACTAATCTTAACTTTGTAAGGAAACCTTTGTTTCATTGTTGATGCTTTCTTGGCTATTTTTCTGCTCCGTCAGTAATGGTTGAAACTGATACACCTCTCATTTATTACGAAGAGTTTCTGTACCAATCTTTGATTTCATAAGATAAGCTAAAATTAAGGCTGAAGGAAAAAGGTTCAGTTTGACTTTTGATGAGTGGACTTCTACCAGAAATAGGCGCTACTTAAATATAAACGTCCATTCCAGCAATGGTACCTTTTACAACATTGGATTAGTTCGTGTGCATGGAAGTTTGCCAGCAGAAAAGTGTATAACACTAGTTGATAAGAAATTAGAAGACCATGGTCTCCGGATTTCTACAGATATGGTATGTGTTACTACAGATGGGGCATCAGTTATGACTAAAATTGGAAGACTCATCAGTGCAGAACAATAGCTTTGCTTTGCTCACGGAATTCATTTGGCTGTTACGGATGTCCTGTATAAGTCCAAACAAAACAAAGAAATATTTGATAAACAAGAAATATCAAATGCTGAACATACGCACCATGAAGGCGAAGAAAACGAAGAGGATGACGATGATGTTGGAGATGGTTTAACCATAGAGACAGATTATACGGGCGTTCCCAATAATCTCACTCACAATGAACTTTCCCCATTCATTACAAAAATACGAAAAATAGTCAAAATTTTTAAACAATCAGCTACTAAAAATGAGAAATATTTGCAAAGGTACGTTCAAGCAGAATTTGGAAAAGAAATTGCTTTACTGATTGATTCAAAAACTCGATGGAACAGTTTACTTACCATGATTGAAAGATTTTATCAGTTAAGATACTGAGTACAAAAGGCATTAATAGACTTAAATTCCGGAATAAATTTTTGTGATGATGAATTTAATTTATTGTCTGCAACTATTTCTGCTCTTATGCCAATCAAATTAGCTGTGGAAGCACTATGTCGCAAAGATTCTAATCTTTTAACTGCAGATGCAACTCTAAAATTCATGATGACAGCTCTTCACGAACAAAATTCGGAAATAAGTAATAGGTTACAAACTGCCTTGAAATTCCGTATTTGCCAGAGAAGTACAGATCTGTCACAAATTCTTCAGTATTTGCATGCTGGATCACATGATGAAAGTGAATTAGGATTAGCTTTATTTCCACGACTAAGTAAAACGGCCATCATAAAAATAGTAATTCGTTTAATAAAAAGACTTCATTTGTCTTGTGTAAAAGATTCTGAAGAAAACGTAGGAACAGAATCAATATATTCAGCAACATCTTCCACATCAAACGATAACAGTAAGAAACAGGGAACAGTATTAATGACATCCGTCGATGGCATGTCTTTGAAAGAGAGACTACAATTAGCTATACAAGAAAGACTTAAAGTTCAAATTCCTAATATTCAAGAATCTCAAGGATTGGAACAAATTATTCAGAAAGAGATCGCATTTTTTGAAGACGAAGGTATAAGAGGGTTGAATTTAAAACTTGTGTACGACTATTTATTTACAATTCCACCGACAAGTGTGGAAGCCGAAAGGGCCTTTTCAGCTGCAAAACGATTTTGCACGAAAATCCATACACGTCTGAATGATGAAACCATTGACAGCCTCTGCTTTTTTTAATCAATACTGATGCCGTTAATTGTGATTCTTAAAATTATTAATGACATTATTATATTGATATTTTTGTTTATATTTTAATTTTCACTACAGCAAGTTGCTGTTTTTTAATTACTTTATGGAATGACTGTTTATTTCGTTTATTTTATATCTTATAATAGTATAAACTATTAATAAACAATTTCATTAAAAGTTGTTTTTTTATTTATGAACTCATCTATTAATTCCGGGATCACGGTTTTGAAATGTCAGGATACCGTAATACTGGTATTGATTTTTTGATCCGGTATTGCAATCTCTAATCACGACCATTTCCTCCCGGGAGAGGCGCGACGTTCTGAATTTTATTTTTTCCTAACCTTTCAAATAATCGAAGCACGTTTTCAAAATTTGCATTCTAAAGAGTAAGAAACGTAGAATTCTATAGTATTTTTTTCAAAAAGGCAAAGTGGTAGCAAAAGGATCAAAACTCCAAATAAAAAATTCAACCTTCAATATCTCGCTTACATTTTTAGAAACTAGTTTGTGTTATATATTATTAAAAAGTATATTAAATAACCTTTAAAATGAGGTATTACATAGTAATATCATTGTATATCGACTCTTCTTACGGAGGATATAGGAATTATATATATATAGGAGGATACTGTCTGGCCCAAACTACAATAGCTGGAGAGCTGAAATGTAATACATAGGTGAACCGAAAAAAATAATCGGAGGAATAATTGGAAAATTGCAACAATGTTTATTTTTTTGGCCGGTAAAAATTATAAACAATTTTACTAACATTTCACGCTTTAGGTACTTCATAATAAGCTATGAAGCTGAAATTTTTTCTACATGTAGAATTTGCCAAATAATGAAAACGGGAATATAGAAATTTGAAAATTTTTATTCGTTCGGACGTAATAAATTCTCAAATGTTAAACAAATTCACTAATGTTTATGTACTTTAGTTAGAGCCAGGAAGCTAAAAATTTTAACCAAGTTAGGAAATAATGTTCCGGTAGAAAATAACATTCGAAATTTCATGAAAGTTTTATAATTTGGCTGTTAAAAATTCATAAATTTTAAACAATGAAATTCTTATAAATGCACTTCTAGCGGTGCTATATACATGAAAGCTGTGCCCCAACACTCACATTACGCATTGTATACACGTTTAGCAATTAAAAAATAAATATGTACGAGACCCACCTGGTCCATTGTTGCTAACTCTTCAATAGCCTCGTTAGGTCATATATCTAACCCGCATGGCGATTACCTTGTTAAGTAAAACGGGAGAAAAAGACCTCAATCCGGGAGTCTGGAGAATTTCTGGAATATTACCCTATTCCGGGAGACTCCCGGCGAATCCGAGAGGATGGGTAACCCTAGGAATAGCCCGTAACCGTTTATTTAGATTAGTTACGAAGAGAAGATACCCATGTAAATTTGAATGTGTTTTCAAAAATGTACGCAGTCAACAGAATAATTGTCCTTAAGTATTTATAAATATTTACGTTGATATGCTTGATTGATTTCGATAAGCAGACCGGTTCGAAGCGAATAATCTATTTCTTTCGTCTATAGTGAAGGTTTAATTGGCATTAAGACAGGAATGTACAACCACCTTTCCCCCCGCCCCCCTTACCCCGCCCCTTTTTCCCCCGCCCCTTTCCCCCGCCCCTTTTCCTGTTCCTTCTCCCGCCCCCCCTTTTCCCGCCCCCCCGCCGCTTTTCCAGCACTCAACCCCCGCCGCACCCCTTTTCCCCGCTCCTTCGCCCCGCTCCTTCGCCCCGCCCCTTTTCCCGCTCCCGCACCCTTCCCCCCGCCTATTTCCCGCCCCGCTCCTTCGCCCCGCCCCTTTTCCCGGACCTTCCCTCCGCCCCCTTTCCCGCACCCTTCCCCCCGCCCCGCTCTGTCGCCCCGCCCCTTTTCCCTCCCCACCCCCGCCGCACCCCTTTTCCCCGCTCCTTCGCCCCGCCCCTTTTCCCGCTCCCGCACCCTTCCCCCCGCCCCTTTTCCCGCTCCCGCAACCTTCCCCCCGCCCCTTTTCCCGCTCCCGCACCCTTCCCCCCGCCTATTTCCCGCCCCGCTCCTTCGCCCCGCCCCTTTTCCCGGACCTTCCCTCCGCCCCCTTTCCCGCACCCTTCCCCCGCCCCGCTCTGTCGCCCCGCCCCTTTTCCCACCCCACCCCCGCCGCACCCCTTTTCCCCGCTCCTTCGCCCCGCCCCTTTTCCCGCAACTTCCCCCGCCCCCTTTCCCGCACCCTTCCTTACGCCTATTTCCCACCCCCGCCCCTTTTCCGCTCCTTCGCCCCGCCCCCTTTTTCCTCCTTCGCCCCGCCCCTTTTTCCCACCCCCGCGCCTTTTTCCGCTCCTTTTCCCGCCCCCACCCCCCGCCGTGCCCTTCGCCCCGCCCCCTTTTCCGCTCCTTTGCCCCGCCCCTTTTTTCCACTCCCACCCCGCGCCTTTTCCCGCTCCTTCGCCCCGCCCCTTTTCCCGCCCCGTGCGCCCTTCGCCCCGCCCCCTTTTTCCACTCCTTCGCCCCGCCCCCCCTTTTTTCGCTCCTTCGTCCCGCCCCCCTTTTTTCCGCTCCTTCGCCCCGCCCCCCTTTTTTTCGCTCCTTCGTCCCGCCCCCCTTTTTTCCGCTCCTTCGTCCCGCCCTACCCCCGCCGCGCCCCTTCCCCCCACCCCCTCGCACTTTTTCCCGCCCCTTTTTTTCCGCCTCCTTTTTTTCTCTCCCTTTTTTCCCTCTCAATCTTTTGCCACCTCCCCCTTTTACCCCTTTCCTCTTTTGCCCCCGCTCTTTTCCCCCGCCGCCCTTTTTTATCCCCGCCCCACTAACCCCTATGCTCCTCCCCTCGCTCGCTCCCCATTGGCCCCTGACAATCTCCACCAACTCCCTCATCTTCCCTTCTGTGCCTGTCTCCAATTTCTCCACCCGATGAATTTCTTATTGGTGGAGCGTGTGAAAAGATTACTTTTCCGGAATGGAAGATTTCACCCTTAATCGATGACGTGAAATTTTTGGGACGCTGATGGGGTTTAAATATTCGCAGTTGAAATGTAATGGATAGTTAACTTACGTAATGGAAGTAAGTAATCGTGGATGTGGTTTTTCAACGTTTTGATGCTCCCCCCCCGACTCGAGGAGCCGGAGGGCGGGCGAGACGGCGCTCCCAGTTCCCCCCGCCGATCAGATCCAGAATGCCGTGAGAGATCCTCCTACGGCGCGGCGGGTGGAGAAGGAGGTGCGGCAGCCCCGGGGCTGCCGCACCTCCTTCTCCACCCGCCGCGCCGTAGGAGGATCTCTCACGGCATTCTGGATCTGATCGGCGGGGGGAACTGGGAGCGCCGTCTCGCCCGCCCTCCGGCTCCTCGAGTCGGGGGGGGAGCATCAAAATACCGCCGTGATGGGGGAGGGGGGGAAGAGGTAACAGATGACATTCAGTTTTTCGGAATGTGTTTCCGATTTGACCCCGAATTTATTTTGTTCATAGAAGGTCACTGAGTAGACAATTACTTTATTTTCTCATATTTTTCATTGGTTTAGATTTATTAAACATGGTTTTAGCACCATATTAGTTAATATTGATATCTTTTGTTATTGGACATTACCTTACACGACCTTTGTTTATGAAATTTTAGGTCTATTTAAATGAAGTTCAATATTTTGCAAGAAAAATAAGAAAAAAAAGTATTCTTTTATTACTAGTTCAGGTATATTCATTCGCATTAACATATGTACATAGAATCAGAATTCTCCTTTTGTGTTTAGATTCGAAGTATGCTGGTCACATATGAAATGACTGCACTTTGTACATCTGTTTTGCACTTTTTTGTCGTGCTTTCTGTCACACATCTTCCTCTCTTGGTTTGCCTCCATTACCAATCTCAATTTTTCTCTTCTGAACATTTCTTCGTATTGAGAAGTGGAGGTTCGGTACGGTCGCTGCCCTTTGCTTCATGTAAGGGATTACTAGCTCTTTTCCTAGCACCTGCAAGAACTTTCTACGTTTCCCTATCTATTGTAAGACTGCAAATTTTTTTTCTTTTCATTGTTATGCTGGAAGATTACTAAGCTATTGTCAAGCCAATTCATAAACAATCGATCACATGTAATTGAGTGATTAATATAAACAAAAGTCAATAATTACGAATTATTATATCAGGTCCACGAAAAACTTTTGTTGGCAAAAGGTGTCGTTGCCGGACAAGTGGGGTCAAGAAATCTTTATTTTTTAATTACTTCAAAATTAAAATAAAAAAATCTTTTTGCTACACGCAATAAACTGAGACAAAAATAGGAAAATACAAAAAACGTGAAAGACTTGAGCTCAAAATCAAACAAAATGCAAGTGTGGGGTCAAACTTGCTCGTTTGATCGCGTCGCGTTCGATTGACGGTGAGAAGTAATAGTTGTTGGTCGGATTCCGGACGTCTTAGCGATGAAGGACGAGGAGGGAGTTTCGTTAGGCGCGTCTGTACAGATTTGAGTACGGGACGTGTAGATCGAAGTAGCATTTATTTTGAGGAAATAACACTTGAAAAGGGAAAAAAGACAGATGCCGGAATAATATCGCTAAAACAGAACTTCGGGTTCGGTTCCCAGCTTTTTTATTAATTTTTATCGTGCCGTCGTGAATTTTGTTAACGGCTCTAGGCCGCAAGCTGAACTGTTTTGGAGGTTGGCAAAAGCGTAATTAACGATAAGTATGACTGATTAAACTGAGAATTGGCATCTCTTGCTACTGTTTTTTTCCGTTGGTTAAATTTTTATTTTATTGCTGTAATGATTATATCTGTATTTATTTACTTATTTATTTTTTGTATTAATTTTTTTATTGCTTTGCGATATGACATTAGTAATCAAGTAAGTGGGAAGAAAAAGCAAAATATCTCCGAAATTTGTTTCAAACAAAACTTGGAAGAAATGTTATTCTCTACAACTTTGGTCCTCACGAAGATGACCGATTACGACGTTTTTAAGGAGATATTTGACGGAAACCGACTTGAGTATGGAGTTCTATTTTCTAATATGAACTTAATGAAATTAAAAACCAGAAATGCTCTCACTAATGAACATCTCGAAGAGACTGTTTACTTCTCTCTGTTTCTAGTTACATGCAGTGTAAACGTGCCCATAATCGCGTAAATCAAGATTAAATTTAATTAAAGAAATCAGTTGTATAATATCATTTTATGTATGATGTATAATAAATGCATTTTACGGTAAATTTGTAGTCTAATTCATTCTTAAAATCCCTTTTTATACCTATATTTAAAAAATTAGTAGCCCGTAAGACAATTATCAGGATTAAAGTAGAAAAGTTTGGGCACCCCAGGTATACACTATGTATGCAATTACTAAGATTTTTACTTAAGTAATGAATAAATTTTCATTTTCTTAACATTTTCCTTTTATGAGCTCTACTTTTTTCGGCTTTAATTATCCAATGAAGTGAATGTCAAATTTGTGTAACTGCCGTGCGTATTAGATTACTTGACCAGCTACTCAAAAGATGGCGTTTGCTGTACGTTTCCACTGAAGTTCTTACGTAGCCGCTACTGCGCTGCTTGAAAAAAGGTATTGGTTTAAACATTGTTCGACTTACACGGAAATTTTTGGACCGAATTAACCGTGTAAGTCGGGGACTTACTGTAATATATTTGCGTGAAGCTATTTTTCTTTCGCGCCATACCGCAAACCATTCCATTCCTTCGTACCTTCCGTTGCTCGTTACGCCCACCCACCTTACCCACCCCTCTCTCCTTACCCATCCCTCTCTCCTTACCCATCCCTCTCTCCTTACCCATCCCTCTCTCCTTACCCATCCCTCTCTCTTTACCCACCCCTCTCTCCTTACCCACCCCTCTCTCCTTACTCATCCCTCTCTCCGAAGCGCAAACACTTCGTTCTGTCTCACTCTCCCTCCCCATTCCATTCTCGTCTTTTTTCCTACCTCAAGAGCCCTGTCTCACTCTCCCTCCCCATTCCATTCTCGTCTTTTTTCCTACCTCAAGAGCCCTGTCTCACTCCTCCTCTGGCCCGAAACCTCGCTAGCTCGCTCCTTCTCGTTCTCACCCCTCTATCTTTCTCCCCCGCCTCTTCCTTCGCTGCTTACGCCTAACCTCCCGCTTTCCCAAACTCCCGGACCTTCCACCCGTACTCCCATCTAACTCGGTTGCACCGGTACCGCCTACCCGTATTCTCCGAAATATTTTACTTAAAATGTTAGTCTTAGAAGGGCTATCCTGAGCCGCCGACTCCACTTCTCTGCGTGCAGGATTTCATTAATTTGCTCCTGTAAAATTGAGATATTGTACGCTTTATTACGAATATAAGTTTGATGCAGGTAATTTGCACTGAATTTGACATTTCATCGCTGAATACCTTGACGACGGACATTACCGTGTATACCTTACGAACGTAAAATTAACGTGTTCTGCAAGCCGCTTAAATGAAGACAGGGAAAGGAGAAAAAAGTGAGCGGTGGGAGATGTGTCAATAATGCATGAATATCGTAAAAGATGTATCTAATGGAATCCTTTTGTGGGATGTCTTTCGCGATTATACCCGACTTAAAAAGCAAACTGAAACGAGTTCGCTAGAATAAATATCATTTCCATTTTCTCTCCTCGAGTGTATTTTGTCCAACTGGATCCAATAAGCGTATCAAGTTAGCTAGTTGTAATGAATGACTTTTAAAAATTTTTTTTTTGCTAATTTTTGTAAATGTTTTTTATACAATGTTATCCCATATTAATGTATGGGTGGAATACGCGTATTCACTCTCTTTTGATGTACCTATTCTCTTTAATTTTCATTTACGGTCCTGTGCAGTTTTCCGTTATATTGCTAGTTTCAATATTTTCTGTTCCATTGATTTTCTGAATTTCACAAATGCTACTTAATCGTAATGTTATGAAGAAGGATTGGCATAGGAAGGTCTGTGTAGTTATCTTACGATATCGCGTGGCATTTTGTATTTCGATTCCTTACTCAGTAAATGTTCCTTCTGTGCACGTGTCCCTGATATGCCGAGAAACCAATTCTTATTTTTTTCTCGTGATGCCCCCCCCCTCCTCGGTGTGCTCTCGTTGGAAGGAACGTCATGGTGGAATTTCAAAGTCTCCCGCTACCCGAACGATAGGTTTCTGCAAAAAAGGATTCGGGGGGGGGGGGGGGGGAATCGGTGGAGGTTGGCGAGGGGTGACGTCTCGGTGATTCGGAAGGGGCTGGGTGCTTCACTCCTAGTACGGAGAAGCGTGTCTTCACTGCTTAGACTTTTTGAATGACGATAGAAATACTCCGCTTCTGCTACGGCGATCGTTCCGGGTGGTTTCGGCAAGACATTCCGTGGGCCTTTTTCCGTATCCTTCTTCTTGGATAATAGCAACAGGTGGTACGTTGTGCTTACGTTTCTCCCTCCGCTCTCGAGGAAAATGTTATTTCCATTTCTTACGCACTTTTACTTCACGTCTATTTTATTTAATTATCTGTTTTTCACGCATCCACGGTTCGACCAAAATTAACAGGTTAAAGGATAACAAAAATCGGTACAATATACAACTCTCATACACGCGTCGTTTTGTTATCTTTTGATAAAACAAAAACAACCTATGTACAACCGCTATAAACCTCAACTTAAATAAATATTAAACCACTTCCCTTTTGTATGATAAATTGCCCAAGTACGATTTTTCTTTCGTTTTCGCTCTACCATTCACGCTCTAGAGTCGCGGACAGACGGACTATATGGCGTAAACCACTTTCTTTAGCACATTTCCATCGAATTCTTTCGGGATTACAATACTTTCTCAATGTACTTTGTATATGAAAAAGTTAAAATTAACTTTACAAATTTACCCAGGTTTGCAAGGGAGGTTGTGGGAAGCGAGAAAATGTAATCAGCGTGCAAAATATGCGGTGTTATACAATGTCTGCAGTCGTTAGAAGACGGATGGATACGTTAAACGTACATGATATGCGCCCCTTCCCCCCCCCCTCCCTCCCTCCCTCCCTCCCTCCCTCCCTCCCTCCCTCCCTCCCTCCCTCCCTCCTCCGTCGCCGCGGAGATCCATGCACGCGCGCTCCGGCCGACCTGCGGGCGCCTCGGTAAACTGTTATTGTCGGCGAGTCCTCTGCGGAGGAAAGTCGTGTGTGACGGATGCTGGAAGCGGTCGATCAGCCCTCCCCCGCGGGCGCACCTATTGGGGCCGATAGCCGCCGGTTCATCTCCGGATCCGCCGTAAGACACCTTTAGAGGTGGTGAGTACCTTCTCTCCGCTTTTAACTCAATTGTCCCGTAGTTTATCATCCTTGTTTCGCCAATGTTCGTGGATCGTGCGGTAGGCTTGGGTTATGGGAGCATCTCATATACTTGTTCGCCTTTATAATTCCTGGTACCGCGATACCAAATTTTCCGACTATATCTCCCCGATTTGTTCGCTGTGTGGTTTCTGAACGATTTAGCCCCGATTGAACCGCTTTACCGGCTCCTCAAAAGCCGTTTCCTTAGCTTGGCGTATATGCTTCGCGGTTTCTTGGAGGAAGGGAAATACCTTCTGAGCAAGTGTGTCTATACCTAGGAAATAAGTTATCGTACATTTGCCTGCCGTGGAAGCTTCCGACAAAGTTTCCGCTTATTCTCGCCAGTTCTTTCTTCCGATGGAATTCTTTTGACTTCTTCATTTCTTCCGCAAATCTATCACTCCGACATTTCGACTGTGTCACTTTCCTTTGCGGAAATATTTCTTCTCAAAAGTTTTCACAACAATTTCTGGTTTAAAGCCTTTGCTTGCCGTTCATCAATTTCTTTCCTACGGATTTTCAACGTACGATTATTTCTTTCGTAAATTTTCTTTTCCCAGGATCAACTGTTTCGTTTATCAAAGGTTTTCCCAACTTGCATTTATTTTTCCGCTTGAATATTTATCGTAAAAATGTTTTGACTAATATGTTTGACGCGAAAATGTTCTTGTATAATGTTTTTTTATCGTACGGAAGATGTTATACGTGCTAATTTTTTTCTAGGTAAAATTTTTTCCGGGTAATAATTTTTTTACCGCGTACAACTTTTTTGTGGTCTTTTCCGGGCAACAATGCTTTTTCGCGTACAAACCTTTTTTCGCGTAAAAATTTTTTTTGCGTAAAATTTTTTTTTCGCGTACAAATTTTTTTTGCGTAAGAATTTTTTTTCGCGTACAAATTTTTTTTGCGTAAAAATTTTTTTTCGTGTACAATTTTTTTTTGCGTAAGAATTTTTTTTCGCGTACAAATTTTTTTTGCGTAAAAATTTTTTTTCGCGTACAAATTTTTTTCGCGTAAAAATTTTTTTTCGCGTACAAATTTTTTTTGCGTAAAAATTTTTTTTCGCGTACAAATTTTTTTTGCGTAAAAATTTTTTTTCGTGTACAAATTATTTTCGCGTAAAAATTTTTTTCGCGTACAAATTTTTTTTGCGTAAAAATTTTTTTTCGCGTACAAAGTTTTTTCGCGTAAAAGTTTTTTTCGCGTACAAATTTTTTTTGCGTAAAAATTTTTTTTTGCGTACAAATTTTTTTTGCGTAAAAATTTTTTTTCGCGTACAAATTATTTTCGCGTACAAATTATTTTCGCGTAAAAATTTTTTTTCGCGTACAAATTTTTTTTGCGTAAAAATTTTTTTTCGCGTACAAATTTTTTTTGCGTAAAAATATTTTTTCGCGTACAAATTATTTTTGCGTAAAAATTTTTTTTCGCGTACAAATTATTTTCGCGTAAAAATTTTTTTTCGCGTACAAATTTTTTTTGCGTAAAAATTTTTTTTCGCGTACAAATTTTTTTTGCGTAAAAATTTTTTTTCGCGTACAAATTTTTTTTGCGTAAAAATTTTTTTTCGTGTACAAATTATTTTCGCGTAAAAATTTTTTTTCGCGTACAAATTTTTTTTGCGTAAAAATTTTTTTTCGCGTACAAAGTTTTTTCGCGTAAAAGTTTTTTTCGCGTACAAATTTTTTTTGCGTAAAAATTTTTTTTCGCGTACAAATTTTTTTTCGCGTACAAATTATTTTCGCGTAAAAATTTTTTTTCGCGTACAAATTATTTTCGCGAAAAAATGTTTTTTCGCGTACAAATTTTTTTTGCGTAAAAATTTTTTTTCGCGTACAAATTATTTTTGCGTAAAAATTTTTTTTCGCGTACAAATTATTTTCGCGTAAAAATTTTTTTTCGTGTACAAATTATTTTGGCGTAAAAATTTTTTTTGCGTAAAAATTTTTTTTCGCGTACAAATTTTTTTTCGCGTACAAATTATTTTCGCGTAAAAATTTTTTTTCGCGTACAAATTATTTTCGCGAAAAAATGTTTTTTCGCGTACAAATTTTTTTTGCGTAAAAATTTTTTTTCGCGTACAAATTATTTTTGCGTAAAAATTTTTTTTCGCGTACAAATTATTTTCGCGTAAAAATTTTTTTTCGCGTACAAATTTTTTTTGCGTAAAAATTTTTTTTCGTGTACAAATTATTTTGGCGTAAAAATTTTTTTTCGCGTACAAATTTTTTTTGCGTAAAAAATTTTTTTCGCGTACAAAGTTTTTTCGCGTAAAAGTTTTTTTCGCGTAAAAATTTTTTTTGCGTAAAAATTTTTTTTCGCGTACAAATTTTTTTTCGCGTACAAATTATTTTCGCGTAAAAATTTTTTTTCGCGTACAAATTATTTTTGCGTAAAAATTTTTTTTCGCGTACATATTTTTTTTGCGTAAAAATTTTTTTTCGCGTACAAATTTTTTTTGCGTAAAAATTTTTTTTCGTGTACAAATTATTTTCGCGTAAAAATTTTTTTTCGCGTACAAATTTTTTTTGCGTACAAATTTTTTTTCGCGTACAAATTTCTTTCGCGTACAAATTTTTTTCGCGTAAAAATTTTTTTTGCGTAAAAATTTTTTTTCGCGTACAAATTATTTTCGCGTAAAAATTTTTTTTCGCGTACAAATTTTTTTCGCGTAAAAATTTCTTTTCGCGTACAAATTATTTTCGCGTAAAAATTTTTTTTCGCGTACAAATTATTTTCGCGTAAAACTTTTTTTTCGCGTACAATTTTTTTTTCGTGTAAAAATTTTTTTCGCGTACAAATCTTTTTCGCGTACAAATTTTTTTTCTCGTACAAATTTTTTTTGCGTAAAAATTTTTTTTCGTGTACAAATTATTTTCGCGTAAAAATTTTTTTTCGCGTACAAATTTTTTTTGCGTAAAAATTTTTTTTCGCGTACAAATTTCTTTCGCGTACAAATTTTTTTCGCGTAAAAATTTTTTTTGCGTAAAAATTTTTTTTCGCGTACAAATTTTTTTTCGCGTACAAATTATTTTCGCGTAAAAATTTTTTTTCGCGTACAAATTTTTTTCGCGTAAAAATTTCTTTTCGCGTACAAATTATTTTCGCGTAAAAATTTTTTTTCGCGTACAAATTATTTTCGCGTAAAAATTTTTTTTCGCGTACAATTTTTTTTTCGCGTAAAAATTTTTTTCGCGTACAAATCTTTTTCGCGTACAAATTTTTTTCGCGTAAAAATTTTTTTCCGCGTCAAAAGTTTTTTTGCGTAAAAATTTTTTTTGCGTAAAATTTTCTTTTTCGTAAAAATTTCTTTGCGTAAAACCATCTTTTTCTCTTATTCTTTCACGTTCAGTTTGAGACGCTGAAAGATGTCGCTTAGCGGCTGAACGTCGTTTTTGTTCACGTCTTCTTTCAGTTCTTGCTAAATCAATTGCATCAGATGGTGGTGCCATTTTTAAACGTTAAAATAAAAACAATTTAAATGCAAAATTTAAAATAAACCACAATTCTCTGGGAATTTGTTTGTTATACACGTTATTGATACAGCTAGAAACTCTTCCTATGCGCAGTCAACAGAAGAATTATCCGTAAATATGTACGTTGCTATGCTTCATTAATTTCGATGCTCAAACAACAGTTCGAAGCGAATGAAGGTTTAATTGGCATTAAATGAATCGGAGGCAGCAATGAGAGTCTCCTTGGCAACGCCCGGAAGGAGTACGAAAAATCCACAACAGTTAGAAAAAGAATGCGTATTTCTGAAAATCCGACCGTGTAACGTATAAAGATGGCAAGAATAAGGTAGTATATTTACGTATTTTAACGAATGCAGGAAGAAAACCTTGCACTCTGAAAAATCGAAAATCCCGTGTAAACTTACGGGAAAATATAATTGTCTCCTGGATTCGAACCCGGGACACTTTAACAAACGACCTCATAACCAGTAGAAACAAAACGCCGTTTACCGCATATCTTTACGACGAACGGTTCTCGAGAAATACGCCGATATAAATTGTAAACAAATGTCTAAAGACGTCAACGTAAAATTAATATATAGTTAGATTAAGAATTAAAATCACAGAGATAAACGACAGCTAAATGGATGACGTTAGCACTGCCAAAGACGACAACAGCCAAACTGCTTACCTATTTTTACTTTCGCGTTGAAAGAAAATGAACGCGAGACTTCACAATGTAACAATATGTATACTTTGTCGGCGAGCGATAGGATGCGACTGAGACTTCACAATGTAACTTTCAAAGGTAGCGAAGGCGTAGAAATGAGAACGGTGGCGCAAATACTATTATATTTGTACATACTGTAGGGCTGCTACTGTTGACGATTGATAATTTACATTAAATTTAGTGTACAATCAAATTGTCGACGAATAAATGCGTCTTTACTTTTTATAAAAAGAAAGGTATGTTTTAGTTCAAAAGTATTTCTTTCGCGTTATGGCGGGTTGCATATTTGTTCATTAGAAATGGCGTTCATATGAAAGCGCGCGTAAATCGGGCGTCACCTGTATTGCTCATATCGAAATATTTTTCAAATGAAACTTGTACTACTAATAAATTAGAGTATTTCTTTTCCTTCTACATTTTTATCGTGGGAGTAGCCGTTATCGAGAAAATCGAACAAGAAAGTCTTAAATGGAGTTGAGCTTAGAAACCCTGCATGGTTGCTTCTTCATTGCTGCTAACAGAAACAATCTTACAAACAACCGTTTAATTTCCTTACGTGCATTCAATATTTATAAATAGGAAGAAAATGGATTATTTATAACTAAGAAAACACTTTAAAACGCTATTTTATTTCTTTCTCCGAAATAAAATTATCGTAATATTTGAATGCAGTAGGCTGGGAAACGGATTGTTACAAGCCTATATGATTAAGTTTTAAGAAAAGCTAATTTTAATTTAAAAAGTATCTACTATATATTTTAAAGAGCTTGTATAGCTTCACTAAATCCGTTGAAATTCTGCTAGTATTCAATATTTAACATTTAGGGTTGCCAACTCACTTCTGTCTAAATTGAAAATTTTCAAAACAAATTGAATTTTGGTTGGTTATGTATGTACTAGATAATTTTAATAAAAAGACTAAAAAGTATAAAATAAAACAAATTAAGAGAAAACTTTTAGTGAATACACTTCTATGTGAATTAAAATGCACTCAAAAGCAAAAAATAATTTCTTTTCTAGATAAATATTGTTATTGAAAAATCTGTATGCTTCATAAAAGTGGATGGCTTATTGTGGGAAATGATACTGGTATAATAGAAGAAATTAGTTGGTTGATAAAAAAAGCCAACTAATTTCTTCTATTATACCAGTATCATTTCCCGCAATAAGCCATCCACTTTTATGAAGCATACAAATTTTTCAATAACAATATTTATCTAGAAAAAGGTTATTTAGTGTTTTTGAGTGCATTTTCATTCACGTAAAAGTGTATTCCCTAAAGAAAAATTTTTAAATTTGTTCTATTCCATTGAATTGGTCTATATTCTAGGCTGAAAAATTTCCAACGTCTTAAACGTATTAATTAGGAACATTTTATACATGATTTGTATATCGATATTTAATTTCGAATATTGCATCAAGTGATTTGTTAAGTGTAAAAGGGGAAATATGAGTTATATAAAAGAATAATGAAATGTGAATTGGGATTCGAAGGCCGAAATTACATTTGGATTTATTTCCCTCTTCAGAGTTCGCAATTATTGGTCGAAGAATTTTTAGGTGCATATTTAGTTATTAAAATACAACAGCTTTAATGGTGTCCTTATTCATTTGCTTATTATACACCAGGGAAGCTGTAAAGATCTGATAAAAGAACGATCTATGCGGAAATAATTACGTCTATTTGCGATAATTATCACTAAACGTATTTTTCTTGACGACGGCAATTACTCTGCTTTTGAAAGACCGATCTTTCCAATAGAGTCGACGTAGAAGTTTATTTCGTCTGTCCTGACCCACGAACCGTTATACCTGTCATGTCTCATATTTGAGTAGTCCTCTGGCATTAAGTTCATTTTCAGAAAAACTGGAAATACGTTGAAAATAAATGTTTTAACGGTCACTACTCGCAAGGAAAAAGGGGAACGCGCATAGATTATTATCTTCTGGGAAGTGGAAGGGGGTGTTCGGTGCTGGAATACCTATTACACCGGCCGGGTCACGTGTTCGGGTCTGGCTTGTACTCGAGGTGTAAGGTCTCGTGGTCGGGAAAGGAGTTGAGTCGAATGATTGCTATTGGGCTCCTTCCTGATGATGCGAGTGTTTAACGCCACAGATTTTTTTCGGGATTATTTGATTTTATAATGGATTCGTAAATAATACATTTCCAGCACGAGGGAGGGAGAAAGGAAGGAGAGGGGGGGGAGAGAGAGAGAGAGAGGGAAGTGAAGGGAGGGGGAGAGAGAGAGGGACAGACAGACGGCTTTATTCAGGGCGAGATTGAGACAAAAAATCTTTTGTTCCATCTAACCTAGGGTTTCTCAAATTTTTTTGGCCGCGGAACTCCTTTTAATACAATCAATCAATTGTATCAAAAGAATACAAGTATAACACAAAAGGGACGAACGAGTTCATAAATAATAAATAACACTTATTGAGACGAATGTGGCTCTTTTCCAAGACATAAAGAATCAGTCGTTGGCTCGATTGAAGAAAGCCTCAATCGTAAGTCAGGTTCGACATGCAATTTCTGACGATTTGTTGTCTTAATTAAACTCAGAGGCGAAAATATAGATTCGCACATGCACGTTGTGGAGAAAGGAATGACTATTTTGGTCACTTCCCCGTACTCGTAGTAGATACTCCATTGCACGAAACGCGCACGTTACGTTGTACACTTTCCTAACTTGTTTTTTTCTTGTAAACGCGTAAAAATTTAGTTTTTTCGCGTTAACTTTCTTTTAAATAAACATTTCTTTCGGGTAACATTTCTTTCCTTGTAAACGCGTAAAAAGTTTTCTTTCGCGCGTTTTTTCTTCAATTAAAAATTAATAAAATATGAACTACTAAGAAATGAAATAAATTTAGTAAATTGAATTTTCTTATTGAAATGATTTGTAATGTTCAATTCAAGTTTCGGTGAACATTCGTAGATATTAGAATCTGCCTGATTGACAAAACCTTCTCTTCGGGTTGGGAAATAGTCACTCAACGTTCGAGTCTAAGAAAAACGTAGGGCAGCTTGACATACGGCTTCTTCGGCACACATGGAGTAACATCTCTCATTCTTTTTGCGGTTTATTCTGGACAATAGTTGTAAAAGGAAAAGTTGCAAGCGTGGTAAAAGAAAAACCGCCTTATCCTACTGTTTTCGCACTTGGGTGCTAAAATTCTGGCTGCCTAGACATCCGAAGGGACGGCACGCGCAGTTGCCGGGGGGTAAGTTTATTGCAGCGAAGGGAAGGTTCTGGGACCACATGCGAAGAGAGAAAGGAAGAATATCTCTAGATAAATAAAGCGAAATATATGTACCATGGTTATTCAAAATTTTTATTTTGATATCAGAAATAATAGTTGTATTCCTTTACACTTGCAGCGGAAGAAAACTTTTAGAGGAAATAAGTGCCGGAGAGAATGACAAATGTGAAAAATAACAATATAATCTGACTAAGAGAAAACCGTAAAGATGATTCCCATAAAAAAACAAAGAAGAATCCCTTTTAACATTCTTCGAATTTGTTAATTTCTTATTATGCGCAGTATTTATTATTAAAAGTTGACAAAAACGCTAAATGATATTTAAGAAGGTCAATAATTGAAGGTATTGCAAGTTTGAAATGAATAGACATCATAGTTCATATGATAATGACGAAATAGTAATGCTTGGGGTCATATAAGACCCCACGCGACTAATTAAGGGTTAATGATGTTTTCGTGTGGCATAAAGTTCTCCTAAGCAAGCTGTTATAAAACTACGTCAGTAACTTTAATAATTAGACTTAGATTTTCCACAAATGGTTATTGGATAAATCGTTTCCAAAGTATTGTTGATATAAACAATTTTCTGGTAATAGAATTCATTCGTGAGAGAATCGAGCTAATGGTCGGAGGATAATATTCACTCTGTACTTCTTAAACGTTCTCTTTGTACTTTTTTGTCCTTCGTCAAATTACTTCAATTCGTTCGTTCCTTTGTTCGTTCATTTTCTGTAGTGTATTGTGTTCTTGCTGGTTTTACTTACAGTTTTCGTTTTGAAGATGTCGTCATCGAACTTCGATTAGGTATATATGTAATTTAATTCCACGGTTAAAACTGCGATGTTTACAGGTTACACGGTCCAAGTCTTACATTCACTCAATCCGTTGAAATTCAACGGGCACTTCTGCTAGTTTACAATAAGAGACGAGTAGGGCAGCCCCGGATCTCTGATCCTCAACGCGATTTAAAGAAACTGAAGGTTTAGTGAAATAATTTTTATTGAATAATTAATGAAGTAGGTAAATGAAATGCAAAGAATTAAAATAAAAAAGTTTTTATTGAAAAAATTTTTCAACTGTTAGTAAAATTTTTGTTAGTAGATTAATCAGCCAGTGTCTCTCTCAAGACAGTGTTCTTCAGCTTTCTGTCACCTCTATTGGCCATGACTTCAACATTTGCAAACGATCCCACTCTTGATAGAGCAACATATAATTGACCATGCGAAAAAAAACAGAATTCGTCAAATAAATTTGACATTGTTTGACCCTGCACCTTGTTGTGATTGTCATTGAAAAAGTTGGTCTCATTGGAAATTGGCGCCGCTTGAAAACAAAGGGTAATTAATCCAGCATCTGAAGGAATCAATGCAATTCTCGGTATCAAAACTCAATCACCTCCACCAACTCCAGCAGCAATAATGCATTCAATGACATATTGCTGGATTGATTTCACTATCAGTCTTGTATCATTGCATAATCCTCGATTTGGCGCCAAGTTTCTCATCAATGCAACAATGCATCCAACTTTCAATATGAGCCTGTGCGGTGGTATTCAAAAATTCTGTTGGATACATAGTTCCTTGCTCATGCGCAACAGAATCTGCGCTAATCAACATTATTTCCTCTCCTAGGAATTTTTTCATGATTTTCTCATTGATGTAACCAACATCTGTATTTGTTGGTGCCAAAATAGTTCGTCCAACCAAATAATTCTCATTTTCCGATAAATTATACATTTCGTGAATCAGATCATCAACAATATCCGAATTCATCGAACGAATCGGATTAACTTCAACCATATCATTACTCCCTTCTTTTCCATCACCAACTCTGAAGAGAAAATTACTGAACGCTAACTGCTCTGCAGCATCTGATTGTCCTCTGACTCTCATATTTTCAAATAATTTCATAACTTTTACATGAGGCCACAATAATGATATTTTGAGCGAGCTTCCAGCTATTGCACCCCTTGATCCTCGCCTGATAACTGGCAGTATTTGACGAAAATCACCGCCGAGAAAACAGCTTTTCCTCCAATAATTGATCGTTGTCCATGACATCACGCATGCTTCGATCGAATGCTTCAAATGTCAATTTATTACACATTGGAGCTTCATCCCAAATTATTAACTTTGTCAATTTAACTGATTCCACTGGAATATTACAATGAGACATTTCGTTTAATTCTAAGGGTATCTTTAGCAGTTCTGCCACCATCCAACAATAAAGCTGCAATTCCTGATGATGAAACTGCCAATGCAATAAATCCACTTGCTCGAACAGATGTTAACAATAAATTGTACACAAACGTTTTACCTGTATCTCCAGGTCCATCAACAAAAAAAAAACATCACCTGCTTCTACTACTCCCCCGCTGTTTCCCATGTCTGACTCCTTGGGTCTCTGCACGGGGAGTGATAACCAAGTTATGATTCTTTACAATTTATTAATTTCTGTATGTTTGATGCATCGGACACTGCTGTATGCCGCCACTTTCTCCATGTTACTCTGCGCGATTTCGGCAAAAATTTACGGCGAGAGTAAGCTGCCGAATCCTTTTTATTTTGTGAATACCTTTTTCATCTGTCACCTCCTATTGATGAAGGCATATTTCGAAGAAATTCATAAGACACGAAAGAATTACTTCTCCGAAAACCAAGAGGTACGCACTGTCGGAAGGGTCGCAGCGGACACAAGGAATGCGCCAGAATAGAGGGATAGCGGTCACACGGCCTCTGAGGAAGGGAAAACTTGGGCGAACACCGGTGTCCGCCACGGCAGTGTACCTATTAATCCTTTTTCTTCGTTAAAAAAATTATTCCCCGATTTTCATTTCAGATTTTTTCCCTGCAAACTTTTCTTTTACGCGCTACAAATTTTTTTTCCTGCAATCTTTTCTTTTACGCGCTTGAAATCTTTTCCCTGCAAACTTTTTGTTTCCTTCAAAAATTTTTTCCCCATTTCCTGTAGAAATCTTAAACATTTTTTTTTGTTATAAAATTTTTTACGTGCTAAATTTCTTTCTCCGACGCTTTCGTTTCATACTTTCGTGCTTAAAGAAATTTTCGTTCTAAACCGTCTTTCCGTGGCCTAGTTTCTTCTAGCGCCTAATTTTTCTTACCGACACTTGTGTTTTCATTCTTTTAACGTAAAATACTTTTTCTTCGTACAAACATTTTCTTCAGCCTCATAGCGCAATTCCATTTAAAGAATAACAGTAAGTGGGGAAAAAAACGTATCTGTCACTTTCGAAGTACCAAGTAATGCTGATGGCAAGGGATTGTTATCCCTTTCGGAGAAATTTTATTATGCGATCTTGGCGAGAGAGGAGAGGGGTTGCAGACATCGACCATTTGTAATTTGAAGTTTAAGAAGAATGATTAGATTTCCAGAATATTTTTAAAAATTATAGGGAATGCTAAGAACATTTCAATAGAAAAGGGGAAACTAATTTTTAAATTATTTAAAATAATTTATTGGTGATTTCTTATGCAAATATTTATTTCAAACCGAAAATTCTAATTGAGCATCTACAGTCGAACTTTCAACCTCCTCAAATGTTGTTCTTCGGAAACAGCACAAATGGTAGAACAATAATACTACAAATTGCTGGTGTTTTTGCTGTCATTTTCCGTCTCGCACAGTTGGCACACTTATCCTGATAGCGCGGAATAGAGAGAGAGATTGCTTTTCGGGATACTTTCTGAAGACGAACGATTACTACTTCCCCTCTTTCTTCAGATCGCCCCTCCAGTCTGCATACCCTCAGTCAAAGGAAATGTAACAAACATTCCCCTTCCATTCCCATTCACCTCCGAATTCCTTTGTTGCCGACGCTACGGCAAAATTTTATGAAGGGTGATGAACGCATATCAGAGTTATTCGGTCATATTCATTATTGAATTTTCAATGCCGAGCTCCTGGACACATGTGACTAAAAGTTGATCTGGGTCGACCCAGATGCGAGTACTCTAGCGTAAGTAATTGAATTGTATGATCATACGACTTGGGAGCGTAGTCCGATTATATTAGTTACTAAAAGGAATATTCCCGAAGAATTAAAACAAGATTTCATTTCCGCTGCACTGAAGGTACATATTTTTAATGTTAGCTTTTATTGGTAATAGCAGTATTTCCTTTACGATTCATATAATAGTTAAAAAACAAACATATTTCATAGCAGTCGAAACCGAAGCCTATGGCAGAAGAAATACGATCATACGGCTTTTAAGCTTGCGGAATGCTTCGTATTTAAGATCAAGTCATCACCCTTAGCTTTTTTATTCATAATAGCAGTATATCCCAATTCTATTATACTGTCATACGGCTTTTAAGCTTAGGAATGCTTCGTATTTAAGATCAAGTCATTACTATACCCTTTCCGATTTATATAACAGTTCTAAATAAACCATTTCCCTAGCAGTCTTAAATGGAAGGAGAGCGACCGTGATGAATGATTCCGGATAAATGACAAAGAACGGTAGGTTTATTCCGGTGCAGCCTGAAAGTATTTGCTTTACAATGAGAACGTTGAAACATGCACCTAGTAGCTTTTAATTTTTCTTCTCTTTAATAACATCTTATGGGCTATCTTCAATGGTTCCCACCGCAGAAGCTGTAACGACCAACTTGCTCATACCTTGCCAAATCTTCCTCTCAACTCCATCCTAACATTCTATTAAATCATACTTTCCGACACGGCCAGTTTAGCCGCTGATAAATTATAACTGATCGGGATTGCCTTCCCCTTAATGAAAGGAAATTCTGCTTGTCCCGACTTCGGAATGCAATCGAGATTTGATTTTCCGCCGTTCGCGATAATTATGCTTTCTTCTTTATGGTGACTTCCCGAAAAGAAATTGCTATCAGATACCTATTGCCGTTATTATTTCCCGTCCTTTTTTATTTTCTCTCTGACTTCGCCCAATTACCGCCACTATCTTCCTCTCGCACTATGCCACCATCAAATACTTTCTCTACGCATTACGCCTACTACGCGCGACATCCGATCTATTGCAAATATCAATCTCATTTTTCGGAGATTACGGCCATTCGGTAACTTTGGCATTCGTTCGGGATCGGAGTCGTCGCTTCAACCGTTCTTTATTTCTCTTTTCGTCATTCTCCTTCGTTTTGGTGTTATTTGGCAGAGCGTCTCGAGTGACTTATTTGATGGTCCTGAAAAGGACCTTAGTGATGCCTTCACCGCAACAGCGGAGAAGGACATTTCGCATAGGAAGCATTTTATTTCTTCTTCTGCGCTGTTGGTTTCTTCGCTGCGGGTTTCGCCTTGGTCGGAGTCTTCTTTGGCTTGGGAGCGCGAGGTTTCGTCGCCTTCTTAGCCTTAGACGGCGACTTTGCCGCCTTGGCTGCTGGTTTTCCTGCTGCCTTCTTCTTGGGCTTCTCCGGGACGGGCTTCTTAGCCTTCTTGGCGGGCGGAGCGGACTTGCTGCGCTCCTTGGGTGCGGACCGCTTGGTCGCGCCGGAAGAGGATGCTGCTGCACCTGTCGTTTTCTTTCCCACGGGCTTGGCTGCCTTTTTCACCCCCTTCTTTGGCGCCGTCGTCTTCTTAGCCTTGGTCGTGGCTGCTGCGGGTGCGGCTTTCTCCTTTAGGGTGAGAGAGCTCAGCTTGAAGGAGCCAGACGCGCCCTTTCCCTTGGTCTGCACCAAAGTTCCGGCGGTGACGGCCGCTTTCAGGTACTTCTTGATGAAAGGAGACAGTTTCTCCGCGTCCGCCTTGTAGCTGGCGGCGATGTACTTCTTGATGGCTTGCAGGGAAGAACCACCGCGCTCCTTCAGACTCTTTACGGCGTTGTTAACCATCTCCGAAGTGGGAGGATGGGAGGGCTTGGCTCGGGCCTTCTTCGCTCCGCCCTTGGCTCCACCTTTCTTGGAAGCGGAAGAGGCGGCCGAAGCCGGCAGGGGCTTGACGGCCACGGTGCCGGCGGGCTGCGACGGCGGGGAAGCTGCTGCTGCTGCACTTGCTGCTGCGTCTGCCATACTGATGCTGCAATTAAGAAAATATTCTTACTCGGAGCCCCGTGAAATTTTACGTAGCGCAATTAAGTGAGCGCGTACCATTTCGGAACGATATCATCGCGCGAAAACGTTGGAGATGTGTTGTTCTCGGTTGCTACGTACTTTGTTTCCCGACAGAGAATGCTTTTTTTGCGAGTGTGGGAGTCGCCTTGGGCAGGCGCCGAAGTTGGGTTGATGGATGGGTCTTACATCCGTCCGATGCGCGAGTTGCCTTCCCGGCGGCTGTGGCCTGTGACGAGCTGTAGCCTCGTCAAGTGGCCCATGTCCGCTTCCCGGCCGTCTAGACGTTGCTTAAACCCTCTCCGCCCTCGTTTTCCGCAACGGATGGCCTCGATGACCCTTCCCTCCTCGAGATTCATCCTTCCTCTCACCGGTTACTGGAAGGCAGCGTCGCTAGGCGGCTGATGGCGCCGGAGAGGCGCCGGCAAACGACCCCCTTGTCGAACGTCTCCTCGCCTGACTCGCGCCTCACGGCGCCTCGACCCGCGGTGCTGCTTGCTTTTGCATCGCCTTTCAACAAAGTCGAACGGCGACGACATTGTATTGTTTCCATTTCACGTTAAATGTTCCAGGATAGACCGCTAGCGGTTTCTTTTCCCATTACCATGTATCGGCGCCAGTCTGCGCTCTCGCGGCTTACTCCGAGTCGCTCTTTCGACTTTGTTGCAATTCCATTACGCACGCTAGTCGAACGGATTCATTTCCCCGATATCGTGTTCTTTTTCTTTTTTTTTCTGCTGGGAGCAGTCTGCCCGGTCCTCGAATGATGACGGGTTAAAGGTTTCGTAACTACGACGATAGTTACGCACTGCATCTGTGACGCCATACTCGGCGAGAAGCCTAGCTTGATAGCCGCGTGTCATTAGCCTAATTAATCGCCGAGGTGAGGTGTGAGGTGCGATCTTCGAATGGGGAAAATAAATTCGCAGGGAGTGAGCATAAACGCAGGAGTTACATTGCATTTACATGGGATTAGCGCAAAAAAGTAACCGCCGGGAAACCGGGAATTGTTCCCGCGAACATCGTGCGGTGAGGATCGGCTCACTTATTTTTCCAATGTGAGGAATTATACCGAGTGCGTGTCATTTACGCCTCCTTTTTTTTGTTTTTTACATTGATCGGGAAGGGGGGGGACCCTTAAATGCCCACCGATGTCTTCAACTGAAGCATGATTGCCTTATCTCAGAACGTCGCTTGGAAAACCTCAGCCTTTGGGAATGATGGGCAGATAGGTGGACGATATGTAAAAGGAACGGGATGCAAACAAGAGGCATTTAATTTTCCTACCTGCGCTTCTACTTCTTTCCTTAACTCTAACTCACTCGCGGCAGTCAAGTTCCACTCGCGAACGGCATCTATTTCATCACCTTTCCTTTCTCATCATTTACTCGTCTTTTTTTTTCTTTTCTCAATGTAATCGAATGACTAACGACCGCCGTATCTGACGATATCATGAATATGTTTGCCATCCGGGCTGAATGAATCTCGGTATCCCTCCAGTTCTAGACAGATGTCTTCATAGTTAACAGGGAAGGAGTGTGTTAATAAACACCCTCATTGCAGAGCGAAGAGAATAAGGAACTCGAATCCCACACTCGGGCATTAATTCTACACTCCCCAGTAGGCCTAGTCGACCGTGCAACACTTGTCCGTCGCTGAGCATTGGTATTCTTAAAAAGAAAAAAAAATGGGCAGAGGGGAAAATGGTAGGGGACCTCGCTAAGGCTTTCGGCTCCAAGTCAAGTGTACTCTGGCAAGCAATTCTCCACTCCTCAGTAGCCCTAGTCGACCGCGAAAAAAAAAAAAAACTTGTCCGTCGCTGAGCATTCTGAAGATAGAAAAGAAAAAAAAAAGGAGAGGAAATGGCAGGCATCCGCACGTGAGCGAAGGGGGAAAGCCAGAGATAGGGAAGTGTTCCGAGCACCTGCGGCCGAGTGCAATGGGGCCAGTGACTAATCAGTCGTGGTATTGGAAAACAACTTTGTTTGACTTCAGCATCGCAGCCTTTAATGGAAAGTAGCAACAATTGATGCGTCATGTTCAGGGATCTTCGCCGCACTCAATGTAATTTTATCTAAACTTTTTTTTTTCCGGTTTCCTTCTTTGATTTTTTTCCCCTAATTAAGAAATAGAATTAGCAGTACGGATATCTTAGCGTGAGCTGCTTTATGGCCCTTAAAAGGGCCGTTTTGTAATGATACACCTTCCACCAAGCATTTACTTGGAGCTGGTGTACTTGGTGACAGCCTTGGTGCCCTCGCTGACGGCGTGCTTGGCAAGTTCTCCGGGCAGGAGGAGCCTCACAGCTGTCTGGACCTCCCTACTGGTGATGGTGGACCTCTTGTTGTAGTGAGCAAGTCGGGAAGCCTCGGCGGCAATTCTCTCGAAGATGTCGTTCACGAAGCTGTTCATGATGCTCATGGCCTTGCTGGAGATGCCGGTGTCGGGATGGACCTGCTTGAGCACCTTGTAGATGTAGATTGCGTAGCTTTCCTTCCTCCTACGCTTCTTCTTCTTGTCTCCCTTGGAGATGTTTTTCTGGGCCTTACCGGCCTTCTTCGCAGCCTTTCCGCTAGTCTTAGGTGGCATGATGCACGTCTGGAAACAGAAAGCTCTGATCAGATTCAGTCGGCGTTTGCCAGTGGTTTTTCGTTTATATGGTCACCTATTCCATCGAGCGAACCTAGGGATGTGAGTCCAATGGAGTGGCCGATGAAGAAGGATAAACGGGATGAGAGTGAGGAGAGACATTTGTAAATATATATAACGAACTAGAGGATCAGCGTTCGTAAAGACAGCTGGTCTCTTTGTTTCGCTACCGAGAAGTTACCAACCGTTATCAACATGTCCGGACGTGGAAAGGGAGGCAAAGTCAAGGGAAAGTCAAAGTCCCGTTCTAGCAGAGCCGGGCTTCAGTTCCCCGTTGGACGCATCCATCGTCTTCTCCGCAAGGGGAATTACGCCGAGCGCGTTGGCGCTGGCGCCCCCGTCTACCTGGCCGCCGTGATGGAGTATCTGGCCGCTGAAGTCCTCGAGTTGGCAGGGAATGCCGCAAGGGACAACAAGAAGACTAGGATCATCCCTCGTCATCTTCAGTTGGCCATCCGTAACGACGAGGAGTTGAACAAGCTACTCTCCGGCGTTACCATCGCACAGGGAGGTGTTTTGCCTAACATCCAGGCGGTGCTTCTGCCAAAGAAGACCGAGAAGAAGGCTTAGAAGGCAATTCAACAATCAAACGGCCCTTTTCAGGGCCATAACGCAGCTCGGACCGAAAACGCATGACTAAATCGAAAAACCAGAGGAGCTGCTAATGTTGCCAACTCGTGCACAGGCCAAGGAAAAAGGGTCAAAGAGTTCCAACTAAGAGAAAATAGAATCAAAAATTCAGCAAGAATGTACACAATGGAATAAGATGATGATGTACTGGACCTCTTGCCTTTTGGAGAGGAGGAGGAGCTCATTAATGTCGGGAAAAGAAAAGTCCCGGTGCTCCGCACGTCTGCAGTGATGGGGTGGATTGTTAAGGTCGCGAAGCAGTCTCATTCTTCCTTCGAGTCAGTCATTAATCGGTAACAGCAGTAGTAATGGTCATCAAGATTCGTATTACGGTATTCGGGGAAGTAATTGCGGGCAGCGAAATAAGGAAAACTCCAACGCGATGGCAGTTGAAGGTCTCTAGTATGGCAGCGACGAAGTCGCCAAGCGGGATGCTGCTTTTCTTCCCTTTTCATCTACATCATACCCTTCAAATCACCAGACTGGTGGGTGGCTTGAAGGCATATGTGAACATTAAGGCGGGTTACTCAGGAGTTGCGCGGTCTTCGAAACTAGCGTTACTAGCGACCATCCACGGCAGTAGCACCGAGTAAACAGCTCCTTTTTTTTTCTTCTTGTCATCTTCCCTTGGTACATACATTCATTCATGACGGGCAGGTACTCAAGTCAAAGAAAATGCGCATTATCTGAGTTTGAAACTTTTATTTTACGGTTGTTGGGCGAGGTCCTTGCCCACAACAGAAAAGACCACACTTGCAAATATGTACGCGTTGGAGGAGCTCTCCCAAAAATTTGTCCTTAATTCTTTTTCCAGACTTAATTTCGTCTTTTTTCCATTTCTTTTGGTTGGCTTAGCAGATGTACTTTATGGAGAATGTGGTGGCCCTGAAAAGGGCCGAGTTTTTTTACTCCTAGATTGTTGCAGAAGATAGTCTAACCGCCGAATCCGTACAGGGTGCGTCCCTGCCTCTTTAGGGCGTAGACAACGTCCATGGCCGTGACGGTCTTCCTCTTGGCGTGCTCGGTGTAGGTAACGGCATCGCGGATGACGTTCTCGAGGAACACCTTGAGCACGCCGCGGGTCTCCTCGTAGATCAGGCCGGAGATACGCTTCACTCCACCACGACGAGCAAGACGGCGAATAGCTGGCTTGGTGATTCCTTGGATGTTATCGCGAAGAACTTTGCGATGACGCTTGGCACCACCCTTGCCCAAGCCTTTGCCTCCTTTTCCACGTCCAGTCATCTCTGAAGCTAAGTCGCAGTTGTGATCATGCCCAGTCCTGGTCCTGGTCACTCCTGTCCAGCGCGGAATTGCCGCGCAGATGGTTACAACAGTCGTTCCGGGCGAGATTCCTCCGCCCCTTGCGACTCTAATGGCATTGCAAACGTTTTGTGTTGGTGCGTATTAATTGTCTAGATACCGTGTTACCTAGAAGGTGGCGAGAGCGAAAGAAGCAGACGAAAGACTCCGCGAGCGGAGTTTGTTATGGGGACGACGTGACGTAAAAACAGTAAACAAAAACAAAACGGTAAAAGAAAAGAAAAAGGGAAGGGAAGGGGAAGGGGAAGCAGGCCATCTGGCCTTAATGGCCTCCGCCCAGCTGACTTCGCCGGGACGGGGGGAGGGGGGAAGCATCGGGGCGGTGATTACGCCCCGATGTGTGTAAGCACCGGCGACTTTGCCGGTGACGGAAGGGAGGGGAAGAAATCGGGCGGTTTTGCCCGGCGGCGGCCGCCGCCTCGTAGGCAGCGGAGAAGGATGCCCGGCGGGTCGCTTTCCCGCCAGGGGTACGTCCCGCGAATTTTTAATTCGCGGGGATTTCACGCGGGGCAGATGATACCCCGCGTATCCGGAACTCTTTTTAAAAGAAGGAACACCCGGCCTAGTTGGGCCCGGGTGCGAATGGTTCCACCCCGCAGTGACTTCCTACGGGGTGGGGGAAGACTTTTTCCCATGACATCTTTTAAAAACACATAATGAAGATGAACGGAGTTAATGTGAGGGAAAGGATAGCGAGACAGAGTAAACCCTATTTTGTTAAATAAGGAGTATTTCCTTGGGTCGTTTAAATTTGCATTTTATTGACGCGTTGTAATTCCAAATGTTGACGGTGTGCGGAGTATTAACAAGGGACTTCTCGAAGCTCGCGACCCTTCTTCGAATGAAGTCGTGTATGGCCGGGATCCGGTGTGCATTTCTAATTTCGTAAGCCGGTACGAGTCGGGGCTGGTTCGTGATGAAGCGTAATGTTTTGTTTTGGAATGTTTCTAATTTTGTTCTGTTCGTTTTTGCCGTGTTACCAAACAACTCACAACCGTACAGCAGGGTGGGCCGAATGATGGACGTATATAAACGAATTTTATCCCCCAATTTCAATTTTGATTTTTGCCTGAGGAGCGGCGCAAGCAATTTCCTTACGCCGCAAGCTTTACGCAGCGCCTGCTGTACGTGCAACCCCCATGTGAGTTTGCTGTCAAGGTGTATCCCTAGGAATTTATGGCTGGAAAGCAATGGTATCTGGGAGCCTCGCAGCTGGAGGCGGAAGGAAGGTTGAAATTTGGGCTTTCGTGTGAAGTTGACATGCACGCTTTTGTCAGCGTTTATGTCAATCTTCCAGTCCAGCGTCCACTTTTGGAGAAGATTCAGATGATCTTGGATACGTCGTACAGCCGTATCGACGACCCGCGATTGTGAAGAAATCGCAGTGTCGTCTGCAAACATGTAGACTTGAGTATGTGGAGATGATGGGAGGTCATTGACGTATAGGTTGAAGAGGATAGGACTTAAGGTGGATCCCTGGGGGACACCACACGTGATCCTACGGGTTTGGGAAAGCCGGCCTTCTACCGCGACTCGCAGGGATCTTCCGAAGAGGAAGCTCCTGCCTAGCTTCTGCAGGTACAATGGAAAATCCATTGCGGCAAGTTTAAGTAGCAGACCTTCGTGCCACACCTGGTCGAAGGCCTTCGCCACGTCAAGGAAGAGGACCTCAGTTCTCATCCGAGCATTGTAGCCGTCAGTAATGTTTTCCACCAAACGGAGAATTTGGTGGGTCGTGGCCGTCTTTTGTCTGAATCCCATCTGGTCCGCCCGAATGAGGTCATGGGAGCGGATGTGGTGATGGAAACGGGCGAGGATAACCTTTTCGAAGAGCTTCGAAAGGTTGGAGAGGAGGGTGATGGGTCTATAACTGGTTGGAAGCGAGGGATCCTTCCCCGGCTTAGGAATCATGGCCACTCGGCCCTTCTTCCACGACCAGGGGAAGTGGGAGATGGAGAGGCAGGCATTGAAGAGCTGTGTGATTGAAGAAACAGCTGACGGTGAAAGGTTCATGATCATCCGGTTCCCGACCTCGTCTAAACCGGGGGCCTTCCGCGGATTCAAGCCCTTGATGAGGAGTCGTATTTCCTCGTCCGTAGCATGGACCGGGGGTGGGGGGGGAGAAAGGTAGAGAGAGTTTAAATTCTCATCCGCCTCCTCGTCCGTCTTCGTATAGGCCCAGTCCATTCGTAAAGTCATGGTGCTGGCCAGGTGCTCGGCGAAAAGCTCCGCCTTAGCTTCAGCGTCGTGGATAAGGTGATCGTCCCGCCTGAGGGGCGTGGGGAATGGCACTTTCCTCGTCAGTCGCTTGGCCATCCGCCAAGTCGACATGTCATCCAGCGAGAGGGAGGAGATTTTCCTCCCCCACTCCTCACCGCTGTGCGCTGTCATCCCTCTCTTCACCTGGCGAGAGAGGTAATTGTATTCTCGTTTGTCAATCGGGTCGCGATCGCGCTGCCATCGTCCCCTAACGCGATTTCGCTCCCGAATGAGATCAATGAGAGGCTGGGGTAAGGAAGGAATCACAGGCGTCGCACGGGGTCGCGGGAGCGATGCCAGGCGGAAAGCACTGTTCATCGCGCCCGTTATCCGGCTAACCTGCGCGTTGACACTCCTCTCCGTGGGCACGGAGAGGGGCGGTAATGAGGCGAACGTCTCGTCAGTCAATGAGGTGAACTGCCTCCAGTCAGTTCGAATGATGGGTTTGGGAGGAGGAGCGAGCGAGTGATCCGTCGCGATGTCTATCCGGATGGGATAATGGTCAGAGGAAAGCACCTTTATTACTCGTGGGGTAGTCAAGTTGTAAAAATTTTTAGTCAGGGCGAAGTCGAGGATGTCATCACTCTGACGTCCCTGGGTCCCCAAATGAGTGGCCTCGAAGGGTGCTTCTACCGAGGCCATTGCCGTGTGTGCAAAATTACGGAGAATAGTTCCGTTAGAATTCCGATGACTGCATCCGAAGTCCGGATGCTTGGAATTCCAGTCGCCCACGTATATTGCCGGCTTGTCGGACACAAGGCGCTCCAGATCGGCCACCTGGAGCCTCTTGGAGGCAGGTTGGTAAACAGAGTAAATGTGGAGGTCGCCCGACGCAGAGTGAATGGCGATACCAATGCTTTGCAGCGTGCTAAGGGCATCCGAGTTCAGTACGGAGTGCTTAATTGAATTTTTTACTGCGATGATCACACCGCCGGTGCGGCCAGTGTGATCCCGCCGATAAACGGAGTAGTTTGGAAACCAAACCTTATGTGTGTGGGACAGATGCGTCTCCTGAAGGGCGACCACATCATAGCTGCCAGAGCAAATGAAGTTACGAAACTCTATTGCCCTTGCGCGAATTCCATTGGCATTCCAAGATACCAAGGATAGAGTTTTTAAATTTTGCTTAGTAGCCATTATCCAGGATTACGCTTATCTCCCGGAGTATAAACAGCTTTTTCTCGGCCGTTGTCGAAAGGTTCGCGAGGCTATCTAGGACGCCCATCATCCACGTGCCGAGACCTGGGCTCTTGGTGGAGGGAGGGGCGGGGGCTGATGGAGGCGCTGATGCCATCGGAGAAGAGGCCGGGCGAGAAGCTTCGGCCGCCGGAGAGGGTTGCGGGTCAGCGCAACGTGGTCCAGGGAAGGGGAATTGGAAGGGCCGGGGCGCCGGCCGAGGAGTGGGAAGAGAAGGATGGGAGGCGGCCGAGAAGACGTACGCAGGCGCACTAGTTGCGCCTGGCGCGGGAGTCGCGCGGGTAGGAAACCACGCGTTTGAAGAAGGGGCGGGGGCCGGGACAAAAGTCGGGCGGGCTGATCCGCGCGATGCTGCAGTGGACCGCTGCCGGCGGTTAGCGGAGACTACCTTATAGGTAAAGCAGCCCCGGTAGTTGGCAGGGTGAAATTCCTTGCAATTTACGCATTGCGCCGGCGCAACGCGATCTTTTTTCGGGCAGTCTTGCGTGAGGTGCGGCACGAGGCACTTCACGCAGCGAGGAAGAGCCTCGCAGTAATTTCGGGTATGACCGAAACTCTGGCAGCGCTGGCACTGAACGATGCCCCTAGGCTTACGGTAGGTGGCGACAGTGATGTCTGAGCATCCCAGGAGCAACGATATGTTCAGGAACGCGGCGTGATTCTCGCACCTCTCGAGAATGACGTGAAAAACCGGAGTCGGTCGTTTGGGGACAGTCCTCACCCCCAAAGCCCTGTCAGACTGGGTAGGTCGGGTGGTGGTCAGCTGAGTGACCGAACGAACCTCCCAGCCGACGTTCTCAAGGGCCTGTTTCACAGACTCAGGCCGGGCCTGTGAATGGAGACCCCGAATGGTATATTGAGGACATCGGTCCTCTGGCAGCTGGTACCCCGAGTAGGGTAAATCCAGGGTCTTAAGGACCTCCCGGGCTGCCCGATAGTCTACAGCGCTCGCACACTGTAGTACCATCGTGTTCACCCCGCGGGCTTTACAGACCGGGGGAACCGCAAGCGCGCTGCCGAGCTTGCGGTACGTCTCCTCCCAGTTGGATGTTTCCCTCAGAAGGAGGGGCGGAATTTTCTCCGGCTTTGGCGGAGCGGCCACTTCCATGGGGACTGCCTCCCCCGCCGAGATAGGGGTGAAACGATTGGAGGTGGAGGTGAGCGACTCCATGGAGGAGGTCCTCATCCTCTTGAGGCTTGCTGCCTTTTTGGTGTCGACGACGGTGAAGCCGTCGCCGTTTCCCTGGGACGCGTTTGCGTGACTGGGGGTCGCAAGAACGAGCGGGCGTTCTTGATGTGCCGCGAATGTTTGCAGTGCCATCAGAGCCTGCAAGGGAACGGGGGGCACGGAACAACTCACCGCCGGCCCCACCGGGCCGGAGACAGGAGCAGGAGTGGCAACTGCGACAGTGGCGGCAGCTGCGGACCGGGCCGCCGCGGGAGCAGCGGCGGTGGAAGAGGTGGCGGCGCGTGGAGCGGCTGAGGCGGCAGGCGTGGCGGGTGCAGCGGGCAAGGGGGCTGCATTCGCAAAGGCGGCCGGCGCGGCGAGCAGGTGGATGGGCCCAAACCGGATGGTATGGCCCACCTGCACCGCGGAAACAGCCTCCGGGCGGGTGGTCCCCTCAGCGGGGAGCGGGGGCAGGCGGGCCAGGCCGGCCGCCTTCTTGGCAGAGGAGCCCTTCTTCGGCATCCTCCTGGTGATCGTGGGGGAAGTGGGGGGGGAAAAACACGGGGGACGGGCCGGGAAAGACCCCGTCGGCGCAAGCCGGAGGCGGAAGCACAGGGGTGGCCCTGAAGAGGACCTTAATGGCGCAGACACTCGAAGAGGCAGGAACGCACGCTGCACGGATATAGCGAAATAGCACAAGTTGGCTCTAATGAAGGCAACAACCTAGCAGAAAGCTCTCAGTGATGATCGTGATCATGCCCAGCCTAGACCTAGACCTAGACCTCTCCTGGCTAGTGCGGAAGTTGCCGCACAGATGTTTACAAAAATCGTTCCGGGCGAGATTCCTCCGCCCCTTACGACTTTAATGGCACTGCAAACTATGTGTGTGGATGCGTATTAATTGTCTAGATACCGTGTTACCTAGAAGGTGTCGATAGCGAAAGAAGCGAGACGAACGACCCCGCAAGCGGGGTATGTTGTGAGGGTGAAGCGAGTAAGCATTAAACAAAAGAAAAAGGTAAATAAGGGAAAAAAGGAAAGGGAAAGGGAAGGGGGAGCAGGCCACCTGGCCATGTGTGGGTTCCCACCCAGCTGACTTTGCCGGGATGGGAGAGGGGGGAGGCAGCGGGGCGGACTTGCGCCCCGATGTTCGTGACCGCCATCTGGCGGCGAACGGGGAGGGGAAGGATCGGGCGGTTTTGCCCGGTGTCGGCGCCTGCCTAGGCCGCGAGCGTAAGAGGTGCCTGGCGGGTCGCTTCCCCGCCAGGGGTACGCTACGCGAAACGGCAGGCGGGGTACATAAGCACACGGGGCAGTTTATACCCCGCGTATCCGGAACTCTTTATTGAGGCGAGGGTGGATCACCCGGCCGAGTTGGGCCCGGGTGATTAAGGTTTCACCCCGCAGAGACTTCCTGCGGGGTGGGGGAAGGCTTTTTCCCCATGACATTTTTTAAAACCACATGATGAGCGTGATCTGGGTTAATGTTAGGGATAGGATAGCGAGATAGAGTGATCCTTATTCAGTTTAGATAAGGAGTATTTCCTTGGGTCGTTTAAATTTACATTTTATTGCCGCGTTGTAGTTCCAAAGATTGACTGTGTGCGGAGTATTGACAAGGGACTTCTCGAAGCTCGCGACCCTTCTTCGAATAAAGTCGTGTATGGCCGGGATCCGGTGTGCAAGTCTAATTTCGTATGCCGGTACGAGTCGGGGCTGGTTCGTGATGAAGCGTAGCGTCTTATTTTGGAATGTTTCTAATTTGTTTCGGTTAGTCTTTGCAGTGTTGCCAAATAACTCGCAGCCGTACAGCAGGGTTGGCCGAATAATTGAGGTATAGAGCCGAATTTTGTCACCCAGTTTTAATTTAGAATTTTGCCTTAATAGCGGCGCGAGCAATTTCCTCACGCCGCATGCTTTTTTCAGTGCCTGCTGCACGTGCAACCCCCATAAGAGTTTACTGTCGAGGTGTAACCCTAAGAATTTATGGCTCGGAAGCAGAGGTATCTCGGAGCCTCTCAGTTGGAGGCGGAAGGAAGGTTGAAATTTTGGCCGTCGTGTGAAGTTGACATGCACGCTTTTGTCGGCGTTTATGTCAATCTTCCAGTCCAGCGTCCACTTTTGCAGAAGATTCAGATGATCTTGGATACGTCTTACAGCCGCGTCGACGACCCGCGATTGTGAAGAGATCGCAGTGTCGTCCGCAAACATGTAGACTTGGGTATGTGGAGATGATGGGAAATCATTAACATAGAGGTTGAAGAGGATAGGACTCAAAGTGGATCCCTGGGGGACACCACAAGTAATCCTACGGGTTTGGGAAAGCCGGCCTTCCACCGCGACTCGCAGGGATCTCCCGAAGAGGAAGCTCCTGCCTAGCTTTTGCAGATACAATGGAAAATCCATTGCGGCAAGTTTAAGCAGCAGGCCTTCGTGCCACACCTGGTCGAAGGCCTTCGCCACGTCAAGGAAGAGGACTTCGGTTCGCATCCGAGCATTGTACCCGTCAGTAATATTTTCCACCAAACGAAGGATTTGGTGGGTTGTGGACGTCTTTTGTCTAAATCCCATCTGGTCCGCCCGAATGAGATCATGGGAGCGGATGTGGTGATGGAAGCGGGCGAGGATAATCTTTTCGAATAACTTCGAAAGATTAGAGAGGAGGGTGATAGGTCGGTAGCTGGCTGGGCGCGAGGGATCCTTCCCTGGCTTAGGAATCATGACCACTCGGCCTCTCTTCCACGACCAGGGGAAGTGGGAGAGGGAAAGGCAGGCATTAAAGAGCTGCGTGATGGAAGAAACAGCTGACGGTGAAAGGTTCATGATCATCCGGTTTCCGACCTCGTCTAAACCGGGGGCCTTCCGCGGATTTAATCCCTTTATGAGGAGTCGCAATTCATTGTCCGTTGCATGGACCGGGGGTGGTGGGGGAGAGAGGTGGAGAGAGTTTAAATTCTCATCCGCCTCCTCGTCCGTCTTCGTATAGGCCCAGTCCATACGTAACGTCATGGTGCTGGCCAGGTGCTCGGCAAAATACTCCGCCCTGGCTTCAGCGTCGTGGAGGAGCTGATCGTCTCGCCTGAGGGGCGTGGGAATGTACGCTTTCCTCGTCAGTCGCTTGGCCATCCGCCAAGTCGACAAATCATCCAGCGAGAGGGAGGAGATTTTCTTCCCCCACTCTTCTCCGCTGTGCTCCGTCATACCCCTCTTTACCTGGCGAGAGAGGTAATTGTACTCGCGTTTGTCAAGCGGGTCGCGATTGCGCTGCCATCGTCCCCTAACGCGATTTCGCTCCCGAATGAGGTCTATGAGAGGCTGGGGAAGGGAAGGGACCACAGGCGTCGCGCGAGGTCGCGGGAGCGATGCCAGGCGGTAAGCTCTGTTCATCGCGCCCGTGATCCGGCTAACCTGCGCATTCACACTCCTCTCCGTGGGCGCGGAGAGGGGCGGTAATGAGGCGAACGTCTCGTCAGTCAATGAGGAGAACAGCCGCCAATCCGTTCGGATGATGGGTTTGGGTGGCGGAGCGAGCGAGTGATTCGTCGCGATGTCTATCCTGATGGGATAATGGTCGGAGGTAAGCGCCTTTATTACTCGTGGGGTAGTCAAGTTATAAAAATTTTTCGTCAGGGCAAAGTCGAGGATGTCATCACTCAGATGTCCCCGGGTCCCCAAATGAGTGGCCTCGAAGGGTGCTTCTACCGAGGCCATTGCCGTGTTCGCAAAATTACGGAGAATGATTCCGTTAGAATTCCCATGACGACATCCGAAATCCAGATGCTTGGAATTCCAGTCGCCCACGTATATTGCCGGCTTGTCGGACACAAGACGCTCCAGATCAGCCACCTGGAGCCTCTTGGAGGCAGGTTGATAGACAGAGTGTATGTGGAGGTCGCCCGACGCAGAGTGAATGGCGATACCAATGCTTTGGAGCGTGCTAAGAGCATCGGAGTTCAGCACGGAATGTTTAATTGACTTTTTGACTGCGATGAGCACACCGCCATGCTGGCCGGTGTAATCTCGCCGATAAACAGAGTGGTTTGGAAACCAAACCTTATGTGTGTGGGAAAGATGCGTCTCCTGAAGGGCTACGACATCATAGCTGCCAGAGCAAATGAAGTTACGAAACTCTATTGCCCTTGCGCGAATTCCATTGGCATTCCAAGATACCAATGATAGAGTTTTTAAATTTGGATTAATAGCCATTATCTAGGATTACGCTTATCTCCCGCAAGATAAACAGCTTCTTCTCGGCCGTCGTCGAAAGATTCGCGAGGCTGTCGAGGACGCCCATCATCCACGTGCCGAGACCTGGGCTCTGAGTGGAGGGAGGGGCGGGGGCGGAGGGAGGCGCTGAGGCCGAAGGAGAAGAGGCCGGGCGAGAAGCTTCGGCCGCTGGAGAGGGTTGCGCAGCAGCGCAACGTGGTCCATGGGAAGGAAATTGGAAGGGCCGGGGAGCCGGCCGAGGGGTAGGGAGAGAAGGATGGGAAGCGGCCGAAAAGACGTAAGCCTGCGCATTAGTCGCGCCTGGAGTGGGAGTCGCGCGGGTAGGAAACCACGCGTTGGAAGAAGGGGCGGGGGCCGGGACATACGCCGCGCGGGCTGATCCGCGTGACGCCGCATGGGTCCGCTGCCGGCGGTTTTCGGAGATGACTTTGTAGGTAAAGCATCCCCGATAGTTGGCAGGGTGGAATTCACGACAATTTACGCATTGCGCCGGCGCAACGCGGTCTTTCTTTGGGCAGTCGCGAGTGAGGTGCGGCACGAGGCACTTCACGCAGCGAGGAATGGCCTCGCAATAATTCTTCGTATGGCCGAAGCCCTGGCAGCGCTGGCACTGAACTATGCTCCTAGGCTTTTGGTAGGTGGCTATACGGACATCTGAACATCCCAGGAGAACCGTGACGTTAAGAAGGGCAGCGTGATCCTCGCACTTTTCGAGGATCACATGAAAGACTGGAGTCGGTCTTTTGGGGACAGTTCTTAACCCCAAAGCCCTGTCCGACTGGGTAGGCCGGGTGGTGGTCAGCTGCGTGACCGATCGAACCTCCCAGCCGGCATTTTCCAAAGCTTGTTGGACGGACGCCGCCTGAGCCTTCGAGTGAAGGCCCCGGACGGTGTATTGGGGGAGGCGGTCCTCCGGCAGCTGGTACCCTGAGAAGGGTAAACCCAGAGTCTGAAGGACCTCGCGGGCTGCTCTATAGTCTGCAGCGCTCGCACACTGCAGAACCATGGTATTTATCCCGCGGGCTTTACACACCGGGGGAACCGCAAGCACGCTGCCGAGCTTGCGGTACGTCTCCTCCCAGTTATCTGTTTCCCTCAGAAGGAGGGGCGGAATTTTCGCGGGCTTTGGCGGAGCGGCCACGTCCATGGGAACTGTCTCCCCTGCCGAAAGCGGGGTGAACCTGTTGGTGGTGGAGGTGAGAGACTCCATGGAGGAAGTCCTCATCCTCTTTAGGCTAGCTGCCTTTCGGGTGTCGACGACGGTGAAGCCGTCGCCGATCTCCTGGGACGCGTTTGCGTGTCTGGGGGTCGCCAGCACGAGCGGACTCGTCTGTTGCGTCGCATACGTTTGCAGTGCCATTAAAGCCTGTAATGGAATTGGAGGCACGGATTGACTTACCCCCGGCCCGCTAGGGCCGGAGCCAGGAGCGGGAGTCGCAGCTGCGACGGACTGGGGTGCAGGCGCCACGGGTGCAGTGGCGGCGGAATCAGAGGCGGCGCGTGGTGCGGCTGGGGCAGCAGGCGTGGCGGGTGCAGCGGGCAAGGGGGCTGCGTTGGCGAAGGCGGCCGGGGCGGCCAGCAGGTGGATGGGGCCAAACCGAATGGTGTGGCCCACGGCGACGGCGGAGATGGTGTCCGCCCCGCTGGACCCCTCGGAGGGGAGCTGGACGGGCTTGCGGACCTGGCCGGCCGCCTTCTTGGAGGAGGAGCCCTTTTTCGGCATCCTCACTGAGATGGGGGGAAGTGGGGGGGGAAACACAGGGGAAGGGTCGGGAAGGACCCCGTCGGCACAGGCCGGAGACGAAGACGCGGGAATAGCCCTGAAGGGGACCGTTGTTTCTGACGCTTTGTCGGAAGGCAAGAACGCACGCTGGACGGATTTCGGCAGTATGTAGCACAATACGGCTATTAAGGAACTCAACAATCAGTAGCAAAAAGCTCTCTTACGGATATGATCATGCCCAGCCGGAATTCCGTGTTCTTATACCTCCTTTCGACGTGACGTCGTGGCCGGAAAATGAAATGGCGGCAACCAATCAGACTGTTGCTTAGGGACGCGGTTCCACGAAGATATAAAAGAGGCAAAAGCAAAAGTGTGCTTTATGGATGATCCGTAAGGAGCTTTCTGTAAATCGGACAACCTAGTGTGTGCTACCAGCGTGTGTGACTCCGTGCCCTCAGCCGCTTGCGATACTCCTGCAGTGCGTCACGAGCCGGCCCTGAAAAGGGCCGTTTACGCCTAGCCAGTGCCGGGCCCTGGAAACAGGGCCCTTGATGTGCCGCAGCGTCCGCTGTGCCACCAGTGCCCTCCCCAGTGACGGCACTTGTGCCTCCCAAGTCCCTGCCCCTGTGCGCGCTCTCTCCTGGCCCTGGAAAGGGCCGTTACCACCCTGTCTTCCCCAGTGACGCCAGTGTCGGTGGCTAGCGTGATCGAGCGCCTCTTAGAGGGGCGTCTCACCCCGGCTACCGCCATGGAGCCCTCCGATAGTCCTGACTCTCCAACATCATCCGTGGAGTACACGGATGCATCATCCGAGGCCACTGCCTCTCCACCGCCATCTCCTGCCTCTCCACAGCCATCTCCTGCCTCATGCAGCTCCGAACCTGCTGCGGTCCCGGTCTTCGCCTCCACTCAGCTGACCGTGAGTACCGCCCTTGACAGCCAGGTTCTTCCTACCCCAGACCCAGTGCAGGGTCCCTCCTACCCCATCACCTCCGCCGAGCTAATGGACTTCACATGTCCATCGGCCAAGCGTCGCAGGCCGTCCACCCCGGAGGCTTCACCTCCCTTAACACCGGTCGCCAACCGATTTGAGGCTCTGGCGCCCACTGCCATGGAGGCTTCACCTCCTGTTGCCCCGGCTCCTCAAGCCAAACCCCCGATTCCAGTGATCAAGCTCACCACGTTGGCAAACTACCGTGCCAACATGCGGGTGATTACGGATAGGGCCGATTCTCCTCCCACCTGCAAGATGGTCGGGAATTCTCTCAACATTCAGTGCCATTCGCCTCGCGATTTCAACATGGCACTGAATGTTCTCAAACAACTAAATCTGGAGTGCCACACCTACTCCGTTCCCGGCCAAAAGGCCCCGTCCTTCTGCCTCCGTGGCCTTCCACCCGCAGCGGAAGAGGAGGACGTCAAGGCAGACCTGGAGGGTATGGGTTTTCCCATATTCTCAGTTAGGCGAATTTTCACCACTCGCCCTCTGCACACAGAGGCCAAGGCCGGCATTACCGCCGTGCCGCAGCGCCCTACCTCCCTCTTCCACGTCATCCTCCAAAAGGAGGCCGACGCCCAACTCTTCCGCGAGCTTGATCACGTCGGAATTGTAGATGTCTCCGTGGAGGTGATGCGTAAGCCCAAGGGCCCGGTCCAGTGCCACCGCTGCCAGTGTCTCCACCATACTAAAAACTACTGCTTTCACGCACCAAGGTGCGTGAAATGCCTCGAGACCCACCCAATGGGGGAATGCCCAAAAGTTGACCGCGCGTCTCCAGCAAAGTGCGTCAACTGCCAGGGTGATCACCCCGCGAACTATCGCGGGTGTGAAACCCATCGCCGGGCCCTTCAGGCCATGCGCGAGAGGCAACGCGCCGCTTCACGGCCTACCCCCAAGCCTGCCACTTATGCGGCCAAGGCTTCTGACTTCCCGGCCCTCCCGCCGAGGTCAGCTCATTTCTCACCTTTGCTTCCTCCCCTCCCCACTCCCAATGTACTCATCCCGCCCCCAGCGGCGTTTGCTCAGACACTGGCAGTGCCCATTACAGACTCTCCCATCCCTCAGCAGCCTCCACAGACTGCTGACACGCCCATCTCCCAGCTGCAGGAGCTCCCAAACCTTGTCCAGGCCAGCGGGATCAAGGACATCCTGCCCTGGCTTACCGACCTTCTCCGGCGCCTCTGCGCCGCTACCTCTCCCCAAGCCAAGAAGCTAATCTTGGTAACGGAGCTCCTGACCCTTGGCGACTAAGATGGCTAGACAAACCACCTTGCCCAGACACCTACAAGTCATTTCTTTAAATGCGCAGTCTATACGCAACAAGAAAGCCGAAATACTCGACTACCTAACCCGACACCCAGTTGACGTTCTCCTTCTACAAGAGACACATCTATCTCCCAGAGACTCTCTCTTCTTTCCGAATTTCACTGTCTACAGACATGACCGCACACGCAACCATGGTGGTGTTGCCATCTTAGTTCGTAGCTCCCTCTCCCACAAGGCACTAAATGTACCGGCCCTTATCCATCTTCAATCGATAGGTATCTCTGTGTCAACGTCCTCCGGCCCCATACAACTCTACACCGTCTATCACCCTTCGTCTCGTCCCCTACAGCACGGTGACCTACGCTCCCTCGTAACGGGAGACACCCCTACCATCTACGCGGGGGACTGGAACTCCAAACATGAGGACTGGGGATGCCGTAGCCGTAACCCCAACGGTGTCAAATTACACCAGTTCCTGATGGCCTCTAACGCCGTCCTACATCCTCCTAGCGAGCCTACCCACTACGTGTCAGGAAGACGACCCTCGAGTGACATTCTCGATTTTGCGATTTCCCTTAATTTACCCACTGCACTGCCTGTCTCTGTCTTAAAATTATTCTCCTCTGACCACTATCCTATCTCTTTTCCAGTGCAGTTCCTCCCGCTGTCTGCAGCCCCCCCCTCTCCTTCCCTTAAAGTACACTGGGATTCTTTCACTTCTCTAGTTGACTCTGCCTCTTCAAAGCTCAAGCCGATTGAACCAAATCCCGTGTCAATAGACTCAAGAGTGAGGGAGTTTACTTCGATCCTCACCGACTCTCTCCACAAAGCATCTGCCCCCTTTATTAAGCCTCCAACAAATCCTCCTACTCTCCCGAATGCTATCTTTCTTCTCATTCAGGAGAGGAATCGTGCTAGGAAGGTCTATCAACGTTCTCGCCTCCCTGCAGACAAATCCCGCTACAATAGCCTTCACAATAGGATCAAGAAGGAAATTTCCAAGTTCCGCGGCCAACAATGGAATAAGACACTAAACGCCCTCTCCTTCGAGGACTGCTCCACCTGGAGGATGGCCAAGGCATTGGTCAAGCAGCGCACGGACAACAACCCGCTTGAGGTTGAGCAGGTCCTGCTCCACGACCCGGCTGCTCAAGCAGAAGCCCTGGCCTCTCACTTTGAATTGGTTACAACACCAAATGCCACGCCTTCAGCGTATGAGGCCAGGGCTGCGCAGGCCTGCAGTGCCCTGCTGACCATTCCAACGCCTCCTCCGGAACCCACGTCTCCCGCGGAACTATCCTCCCTGATCCGGAAGGCTAAGCCCCGCAAAGCCCCAGGCCAGGACGGCATTACTAATACTATGTTAAAACGCCTCCCCTCTGTCGCTATTCTTGTCCTTTGCAATCTCTTCAACTCCTGCCTCGACTCTTCCTACTTCCCGCAGGCTTGGAGGGAAGGTAAAATTATCTTCTTTCCCAAGCCCGGGAAATCACCCACTCTCTTGGATAGCATGAGGCCTATTACCTTGCTATCCAATATTTCTAAGCTTCTGGAAAGAGTCATCTTGGTCAGACTGCAATCTTTTCTCTTACAATCAAACCTGCTCCGTCCTGAGCAACTGGGCTTCCGCAATCGAACCTCTGCCGTCCACCAAGCCCTCCGCCTCACGGAATTTATCACTGTAGGCTTCACCTTCAAGAAATGCACCGAGGTAGTCTTCCTGGACATCGCCAAGGCTTTTGACACCGTTTGGCATCAAGGCTTGCTCCTGAAGCTCTTCAGCCAGGGCATCCCCATCTACCTCCTCAAGATCCTTTCCTCCTTCCTTACTGACCGCTCCTTCAGAGCGGCGGTAAAGGGCACTCTCTCCAGTGCCAAGTCCCTCCGCGCTGGTGTCCCCCAAGGCTCCGTGCTGAGCCCCACACTCTATAACCTTTTTGTCAACGACATACCAAACTCCAGACTCATACACACTTACATGTATGCAGACGACACGGCTTTCGCTACACAAGCACACAACCATTCTTCCACTCACACCAGACTACAAAAACACTTCCAACTTTTCCACAGATGGCTTAGGCTGTGGAAAATTAGGGTCAACCCCCACAAATCCAAAACGGTGCTCTTCACTAAGCGTCCTCGCACTCACACCCCACACTTACCACTCCGCGTCATGGACACAGAGATACCTACGTCTACGTCCCATACATTTCTCGGAGTCCTCATGGACTCCAGACTCTCCTGGGCCCTGCACGCCCGCATGGCTATTACGAGAGCAACGGCGGTTAAAAACCTGTTAATGCCCCTCTTAACCCCGAAGTCCCCGCTCACCCGTAGAGACAAACTCCGTCTCTACATCTCCGTCATTCGTCCCACCCTCACCTACTCAGCTGAACTATTCGGCAACTGTCCTGAATACCTCAGGCGAAAGCTTGAGGTGTTTCAGAACAAAACCCTTCGTTATCTTACCTCCTCTTCAAGGCTTATTCCCATTCATGAGATCCGAAAAGCTCACGCTATTCCCCCACTTCTTTCCTTCATTCGTAATCTCTCTCTCAATCTTCATAAAAATCTTCCCTTCACCCTTAACCCTCTCCTGACCGAGCTGTGGAATTACGACCACACTCGGCCTACTAAACACCGCACTCCCAAGCAGATCCTACTGCGCAAGATTTAAATTCAGCCCCCTCACCCACATCACTTAGGGACTAAAACCGCTATTGCTCTCCGAACGCCATGATCCCTTCTCCTTACCCTCAACCTGCTGTCAAGGTGCGTGTACTCGTACCGGCACAGCAAACGATTGGAGGCAAGGCCTCCGACATAAAGCAAAAGAAAAAAAAAAAAGTGTGCTTTATGATTTTTCTTTTGCATCTGCAGAGAGGAAGATGGCCCGTACGAAGCAGACTGCCCGTAAGTCAACAGGAGGCAAGGCTCCACGGAAGCAGCTCGCCACCAAGGCTGCCCGCAAGAGTGCACCGGCCACTGGAGGCGTCAAAAAGCCCCACAGGTACCGGCCCGGTACTGTGGCCCTCCGTGAGATCAGGAGATACCAGAAGAGCACGGAACTTCTCATCCGCAAGCTGCCCTTCCAGCGCCTGGTACGTGAGATAGCTCAGGACTTCAAGACTGACCTGCGCTTCCAGAGTTCGGCAGTCATGGCTCTTCAGGAGGCTAGCGAGGCTTATCTCGTGGGTCTTTTCGAAGACACCAACCTGTGCGCCATTCACGCCAAGCGAGTCACCATCATGCCGAAAGACATCCAGCTTGCACGCCGTATCCGCGGAGAGCGTGCATAAGTCCTTCGTCTCCTATCGGAGCTCCAAAAAAAAGGCCCTTTTCAGGGCCAGTAACTGTTAATTAAGATTGGCATTCGCAAATCGACAACTTAAATTGGGGATTCTGGAGCGAGTCTCTTGACTTGGAAGTGTTACATTTTTCTTTTCGCAGAACACCCTTGAACGTTTTTTTTTTTTTTTTACTATATCCTGCAGAGTGTATGTCTTAAAATTTTCAAATATTTATTTTTCACCACGGTTCAGCTGGGCGCGCTCCGTAGGCGGGGGGAGCGCCGTCTCTTGAGGTAAGCTTAACCTTTAAACGGGCGAGACTAATTTGTCGAGTGGGGTCAGATTTGACCCCGAATTTATTTTGTTCATAGAAGGTCACTGAGTAGACAATTACTTTATTTTCTCATATTTTTCATTGGTTTAGATTTATTAAACATGGTTTTAGCACCATATTAGTTAATATTGATATCTTTTGTTATTGGACATTACCTTACACGACCTTTGTTTATGAAATTTTAGGTCTATTTAAATGAAGTTCAATATTTTGCAAGAAAAATAAGAAAAAAAAGTATTCTTTTATTACTAGTTCAGGTATATTCATTCGCATTAACATATGTACATAGAATCAGAATTCTCCTTTTGTGTTTAGATTCGAAGTATGCTGGTCACATATGAAATGACTGCACTTTGTACATCTGTTTTGCACTTTTTTGTCGTGCTTTCTGTCACACATCTTCCTCTCTTGGTTTGCCTCCATTACCAATCTCAATTTTTCTCTTCTGAACATTTCTTCGTATTGAGAAGTGGAGGTTCGGTACGGTCGCTGCCCTTTGCTTCATGTAAGGGATTACTAGCTCTTTTCCTAGCACCTGCAAGAACTTTCTACGTTTCCCTATCTATTGTAAGACTGCAAATTTTTTTTCTTTTCATTGTTATGCTGGAAGATTACTAAGCTATTGTCAAGCCAATTCATAAACAATCGATCACATGTAATTGAGTGATTAATATAAACAAAAGTCAATAATTACGAATTATTATATCAGGTCCACGAAAAACTTTTGTTGGCAAAAGGTGTCGTTGCCGGACAAGTGGGGTCAAGAAATCTTTATTTTTTAATTACTTCAAAATTAAAATAAAAAAATCTTTTTGCTACACGCAATAAACTGAGACAAAAATAGGAAAATACAAAAAACGTGAAAGACTTGAGCTCAAAATCAAACAAAATGCAAGTGTGGGGTCAAACTTGCTCGTTTGATCGCGTCGCGTTCGATTGACGGTGAGAAGTAATAGTTGTTGGTCGGATTCCGGACGTCTTAGCGATGAAGGACGAGGAGGGAGTTTCGTTAGGCGCGTCTGTACAGATTTGAGTACGGGACGTGTAGATCGAAGTAGCATTTATTTTGAGGAAATAACACTTGAAAAGGGAAAAAAGACAGATGCCGGAATAATATCGCTAAAACAGAACTTCGGGTTCGGTTCCCAGCTTTTTTATTAATTTTTATCGTGCCGTCGTGAATTTTGTTAACGGCTCTAGGCCGCAAGCTGAACTGTTTTGGAGGTTGGCAAAAGCGTAATTAACGATAAGTATGACTGATTAAACTGAGAATTGGCATCTCTTGCTACTGTTTTTTTCCGTTGGTTAAATTTTTATTTTATTGCTGTAATGATTATATCTGTATTTATTTACTTATTTATTTTTTGTATTAATTTTTTTATTGCTTTGCGATATGACATTAGTAATCAAGTAAGTGGGAAGAAAAAGCAAAATATCTCCGAAATTTGTTTCAAACAAAACTTGGAAGAAATGTTATTCTCTACAACTTTGGTCCTCACGAAGATGACCGATTACGACGTTTTTAAGGAGATATTTGACGGAAACCGACTTGAGTATGGAGTTCTATTTTCTAATATGAACTTAATGAAATTAAAAACCAGAAATGCTCTCACTAATGAACATCTCGAAGAGACTGTTTACTTCTCTCTGTTTCTAGTTACATGCAGTGTAAACGTGCCCATAATCGCGTAAATCAAGATTAAATTTAATTAAAGAAATCAGTTGTATAATATCATTTTATGTATGATGTATAATAAATGCATTTTACGGTAAATTTGTAGTCTAATTCATTCTTAAAATCCCTTTTTATACCTATATTTAAAAAATTAGTAGCCCGTAAGACAATTATCAGGATTAAAGTAGAAAAGTTTGGGCACCCCAGGTATACACTATGTATGCAATTACTAAGATTTTTACTTAAGTAATGAATAAATTTTCATTTTCTTAACATTTTCCTTTTATGAGCTCTACTTTTTTCGGCTTTAATTATCCAATGAAGTGAATGTCAAATTTGTGTAACTGCCGTGCGTATTAGATTACTTGACCAGCTACTCAAAAGATGGCGTTTGCTGTACGTTTCCACTGAAGTTCTTACGTAGCCGCTACTGCGCTGCTTGAAAAAAGGTATTGGTTTAAACATTGTTCGACTTACACGGAAATTTTTGGACCGAATTAACCGTGTAAGTCGGGGACTTACTGTAATATATTTGCGTGAAGCTATTTTTCTTTCGCGCCATACCGCAAACCATTCCATTCCTTCGTACCTTCCGTTGCTCGTTACGCCCACCCACCTTACCCACCCCTCTCTCCTTACCCATCCCTCTCTCCTTACCCATCCCTCTCTCCTTACCCATCCCTCTCTCCTTACCCATCCCTCTCTCTTTACCCACCCCTCTCTCCTTACCCACCCCTCTCTCCTTACTCATCCCTCTCTCCGAAGCGCAAACACTTCGTTCTGTCTCACTCTCCCTCCCCATTCCATTCTCGTCTTTTTTCCTACCTCAAGAGCCCTGTCTCACTCTCCCTCCCCATTCCATTCTCGTCTTTTTTCCTACCTCAAGAGCCCTGTCTCACTCCTCCTCTGGCCCGAAACCTCGCTAGCTCGCTCCTTCTCGTTCTCACCCCTCTATCTTTCTCCCCCGCCTCTTCCTTCGCTGCTTACGCCTAACCTCCCGCTTTCCCAAACTCCCGGACCTTCCACCCGTACTCCCATCTAACTCGGTTGCACCGGTACCGCCTACCCGTATTCTCCGAAATATTTTACTTAAAATGTTAGTCTTAGAAGGGCTATCCTGAGCCGCCGACTCCACTTCTCTGCGTGCAGGATTTCATTAATTTGCTCCTGTAAAATTGAGATATTGTACGCTTTATTACGAATATAAGTTTGATGCAGGTAATTTGCACTGAATTTGACATTTCATCGCTGAATACCTTGACGACGGACATTACCGTGTATACCTTACGAACGTAAAATTAACGTGTTCTGCAAGCCGCTTAAATGAAGACAGGGAAAGGAGAAAAAAGTGAGCGGTGGGAGATGTGTCAATAATGCATGAATATCGTAAAAGATGTATCTAATGGAATCCTTTTGTGGGATGTCTTTCGCGATTATACCCGACTTAAAAAGCAAACTGAAACGAGTTCGCTAGAATAAATATCATTTCCATTTTCTCTCCTCGAGTGTATTTTGTCCAACTGGATCCAATAAGCGTATCAAGTTAGCTAGTTGTAATGAATGACTTTTAAAAATTTTTTTTTTGCTAATTTTTGTAAATGTTTTTTATACAATGTTATCCCATATTAATGTATGGGTGGAATACGCGTATTCACTCTCTTTTGATGTACCTATTCTCTTTAATTTTCATTTACGGTCCTGTGCAGTTTTCCGTTATATTGCTAGTTTCAATATTTTCTGTTCCATTGATTTTCTGAATTTCACAAATGCTACTTAATCGTAATGTTATGAAGAAGGATTGGCATAGGAAGGTCTGTGTAGTTATCTTACGATATCGCGTGGCATTTTGTATTTCGATTCCTTACTCAGTAAATGTTCCTTCTGTGCACGTGTCCCTGATATGCCGAGAAACCAATTCTTATTTTTTTCTCGTGATGCCCCCCCCCTCCTCGGTGTGCTCTCGTTGGAAGGAACGTCATGGTGGAATTTCAAAGTCTCCCGCTACCCGAACGATAGGTTTCTGCAAAAAAGGATTCGGGGGGGGGGGGGGGGGAATCGGTGGAGGTTGGCGAGGGGTGACGTCTCGGTGATTCGGAAGGGGCTGGGTGCTTCACTCCTAGTACGGAGAAGCGTGTCTTCACTGCTTAGACTTTTTGAATGACGATAGAAATACTCCGCTTCTGCTACGGCGATCGTTCCGGGTGGTTTCGGCAAGACATTCCGTGGGCCTTTTTCCGTATCCTTCTTCTTGGATAATAGCAACAGGTGGTACGTTGTGCTTACGTTTCTCCCTCCGCTCTCGAGGAAAATGTTATTTCCATTTCTTACGCACTTTTACTTCACGTCTATTTTATTTAATTATCTGTTTTTCACGCATCCACGGTTCGACCAAAATTAACAGGTTAAAGGATAACAAAAATCGGTACAATATACAACTCTCATACACGCGTCGTTTTGTTATCTTTTGATAAAACAAAAACAACCTATGTACAACCGCTATAAACCTCAACTTAAATAAATATTAAACCACTTCCCTTTTGTATGATAAATTGCCCAAGTACGATTTTTCTTTCGTTTTCGCTCTACCATTCACGCTCTAGAGTCGCGGACAGACGGACTATATGGCGTAAACCACTTTCTTTAGCACATTTCCATCGAATTCTTTCGGGATTACAATACTTTCTCAATGTACTTTGTATATGAAAAAGTTAAAATTAACTTTACAAATTTACCCAGGTTTGCAAGGGAGGTTGTGGGAAGCGAGAAAATGTAATCAGCGTGCAAAATATGCGGTGTTATACAATGTCTGCAGTCGTTAGAAGACGGATGGATACGTTAAACGTACATGATATGCGCCCCTTCCCCCCCCCCTCCCTCCCTCCCTCCCTCCCTCCCTCCCTCCCTCCCTCCTCCGTCGCCGCGGAGATCCATGCACGCGCGCTCCGGCCGACCTGCGGGCGCCTCGGTAAACTGTTATTGTCGGCGAGTCCTCTGCGGAGGAAAGTCGTGTGTGACGGATGCTGGAAGCGGTCGATCAGCCCTCCCCCGCGGGCGCACCTATTGGGGCCGATAGCCGCCGGTTCATCTCCGGATCCGCCGTAAGACACCTTTAGAGGTGGTGAGTACCTTCTCTCCGCTTTTAACTCAATTGTCCCGTAGTTTATCATCCTTGTTTCGCCAATGTTCGTGGATCGTGCGGTAGGCTTGGGTTATGGGAGCATCTCATATACTTGTTCGCCTTTATAATTCCTGGTACCGCGATACCAAATTTTCCGACTATATCTCCCCGATTTGTTCGCTGTGTGGTTTCTGAACGATTTAGCCCCGATTGAACCGCTTTACCGGCTCCTCAAAAGCCGTTTCCTTAGCTTGGCGTATATGCTTCGCGGTTTCTTGGAGGAAGGGAAATACCTTCTGAGCAAGTGTGTCTATACCTAGGAAATAAGTTATCGTACATTTGCCTGCCGTGGAAGCTTCCGACAAAGTTTCCGCTTATTCTCGCCAGTTCTTTCTTCCGATGGAATTCTTTTGACTTCTTCATTTCTTCCGCAAATCTATCACTCCGACATTTCGACTGTGTCACTTTCCTTTGCGGAAATATTTCTTCTCAAAAGTTTTCACAACAATTTCTGGTTTAAAGCCTTTGCTTGCCGTTCATCAATTTCTTTCCTACGGATTTTCAACGTACGATTATTTCTTTCGTAAATTTTCTTTTCCCAGGATCAACTGTTTCGTTTATCAAAGGTTTTCCCAACTTGCATTTATTTTTCCGCTTGAATATTTATCGTAAAAATGTTTTGACTAATATGTTTGACGCGAAAATGTTCTTGTATAATGTTTTTTTATCGTACGGAAGATGTTATACGTGCTAATTTTTTTCTAGGTAAAATTTTTTCCGGGTAATAATTTTTTTACCGCGTACAACTTTTTTGTGGTCTTTTCCGGGCAACAATGCTTTTTCGCGTACAAACCTTTTTTCGCGTAAAAATTTTTTTTGCGTAAAATTTTTTTTTCGCGTACAAATTTTTTTTGCGTAAGAATTTTTTTTCGCGTACAAATTTTTTTTGCGTAAAAATTTTTTTTCGTGTACAATTTTTTTTTGCGTAAGAATTTTTTTTCGCGTACAAATTTTTTTTGCGTAAAAATTTTTTTTCGCGTACAAATTTTTTTCGCGTAAAAATTTTTTTTCGCGTACAAATTTTTTTTGCGTAAAAATTTTTTTTCGCGTACAAATTTTTTTTGCGTAAAAATTTTTTTTCGTGTACAAATTATTTTCGCGTAAAAATTTTTTTCGCGTACAAATTTTTTTTGCGTAAAAATTTTTTTTCGCGTACAAAGTTTTTTCGCGTAAAAGTTTTTTTCGCGTACAAATTTTTTTTGCGTAAAAATTTTTTTTTGCGTACAAATTTTTTTTGCGTAAAAATTTTTTTTCGCGTACAAATTATTTTCGCGTACAAATTATTTTCGCGTAAAAATTTTTTTTCGCGTACAAATTTTTTTTGCGTAAAAATTTTTTTTCGCGTACAAATTTTTTTTGCGTAAAAATATTTTTTCGCGTACAAATTATTTTTGCGTAAAAATTTTTTTTCGCGTACAAATTATTTTCGCGTAAAAATTTTTTTTCGCGTACAAATTTTTTTTGCGTAAAAATTTTTTTTCGCGTACAAATTTTTTTTGCGTAAAAATTTTTTTTCGCGTACAAATTTTTTTTGCGTAAAAATTTTTTTTCGTGTACAAATTATTTTCGCGTAAAAATTTTTTTTCGCGTACAAATTTTTTTTGCGTAAAAATTTTTTTTCGCGTACAAAGTTTTTTCGCGTAAAAGTTTTTTTCGCGTACAAATTTTTTTTGCGTAAAAATTTTTTTTCGCGTACAAATTTTTTTTCGCGTACAAATTATTTTCGCGTAAAAATTTTTTTTCGCGTACAAATTATTTTCGCGAAAAAATGTTTTTTCGCGTACAAATTTTTTTTGCGTAAAAATTTTTTTTCGCGTACAAATTATTTTTGCGTAAAAATTTTTTTTCGCGTACAAATTATTTTCGCGTAAAAATTTTTTTTCGCGTACAAATTTTTTTTGCGTAAAAATTTTTTTTCGTGTACAAATTATTTTGGCGTAAAAATTTTTTTTCGCGTACAAATTTTTTTTGCGTAAAAAATTTTTTTCGCGTACAAAGTTTTTTCGCGTAAAAGTTTTTTTCGCGTAAAAATTTTTTTTGCGTAAAAATTTTTTTTCGCGTACAAATTTTTTTTCGCGTACAAATTATTTTCGCGTAAAAATTTTTTTTCGCGTACAAATTATTTTTGCGTAAAAATTTTTTTTCGCGTACATATTTTTTTTGCGTAAAAATTTTTTTTCGCGTACAAATTTTTTTTGCGTAAAAATTTTTTTTCGTGTACAAATTATTTTCGCGTAAAAATTTTTTTTCGCGTACAAATTTTTTTTGCGTACAAATTTTTTTTCGCGTACAAATTTCTTTCGCGTACAAATTTTTTTCGCGTAAAAATTTTTTTTGCGTAAAAATTTTTTTTCGCGTACAAATTATTTTCGCGTAAAAATTTTTTTTCGCGTACAAATTTTTTTCGCGTAAAAATTTCTTTTCGCGTACAAATTATTTTCGCGTAAAAATTTTTTTTCGCGTACAAATTATTTTCGCGTAAAACTTTTTTTTCGCGTACAATTTTTTTTTCGTGTAAAAATTTTTTTCGCGTACAAATCTTTTTCGCGTACAAATTTTTTTTCTCGTACAAATTTTTTTTGCGTAAAAATTTTTTTTCGTGTACAAATTATTTTCGCGTAAAAATTTTTTTTCGCGTACAAATTTTTTTTGCGTAAAAATTTTTTTTCGCGTACAAATTTCTTTCGCGTACAAATTTTTTTCGCGTAAAAATTTTTTTTGCGTAAAAATTTTTTTTCGCGTACAAATTTTTTTTCGCGTACAAATTATTTTCGCGTAAAAATTTTTTTTCGCGTACAAATTTTTTTCGCGTAAAAATTTCTTTTCGCGTACAAATTATTTTCGCGTAAAAATTTTTTTTCGCGTACAAATTATTTTCGCGTAAAAATTTTTTTTCGCGTACAATTTTTTTTTCGCGTAAAAATTTTTTTCGCGTACAAATCTTTTTCGCGTACAAATTTTTTTCGCGTAAAAATTTTTTTCCGCGTCAAAAGTTTTTTTGCGTAAAAATTTTTTTTGCGTAAAATTTTCTTTTTCGTAAAAATTTCTTTGCGTAAAACCATCTTTTTCTCTTATTCTTTCACGTTCAGTTTGAGACGCTGAAAGATGTCGCTTAGCGGCTGAACGTCGTTTTTGTTCACGTCTTCTTTCAGTTCTTGCTAAATCAATTGCATCAGATGGTGGTGCCATTTTTAAACGTTAAAATAAAAACAATTTAAATGCAAAATTTAAAATAAACCACAATTCTCTGGGAATTTGTTTGTTATACACGTTATTGATACAGCTAGAAACTCTTCCTATGCGCAGTCAACAGAAGAATTATCCGTAAATATGTACGTTGCTATGCTTCATTAATTTCGATGCTCAAACAACAGTTCGAAGCGAATGAAGGTTTAATTGGCATTAAATGAATCGGAGGCAGCAATGAGAGTCTCCTTGGCAACGCCCGGAAGGAGTACGAAAAATCCACAACAGTTAGAAAAAGAATGCGTATTTCTGAAAATCCGACCGTGTAACGTATAAAGATGGCAAGAATAAGGTAGTATATTTACGTATTTTAACGAATGCAGGAAGAAAACCTTGCACTCTGAAAAATCGAAAATCCCGTGTAAACTTACGGGAAAATATAATTGTCTCCTGGATTCGAACCCGGGACACTTTAACAAACGACCTCATAACCAGTAGAAACAAAACGCCGTTTACCGCATATCTTTACGACGAACGGTTCTCGAGAAATACGCCGATATAAATTGTAAACAAATGTCTAAAGACGTCAACGTAAAATTAATATATAGTTAGATTAAGAATTAAAATCACAGAGATAAACGACAGCTAAATGGATGACGTTAGCACTGCCAAAGACGACAACAGCCAAACTGCTTACCTATTTTTACTTTCGCGTTGAAAGAAAATGAACGCGAGACTTCACAATGTAACAATATGTATACTTTGTCGGCGAGCGATAGGATGCGACTGAGACTTCACAATGTAACTTTCAAAGGTAGCGAAGGCGTAGAAATGAGAACGGTGGCGCAAATACTATTATATTTGTACATACTGTAGGGCTGCTACTGTTGACGATTGATAATTTACATTAAATTTAGTGTACAATCAAATTGTCGACGAATAAATGCGTCTTTACTTTTTATAAAAAGAAAGGTATGTTTTAGTTCAAAAGTATTTCTTTCGCGTTATGGCGGGTTGCATATTTGTTCATTAGAAATGGCGTTCATATGAAAGCGCGCGTAAATCGGGCGTCACCTGTATTGCTCATATCGAAATATTTTTCAAATGAAACTTGTACTACTAATAAATTAGAGTATTTCTTTTCCTTCTACATTTTTATCGTGGGAGTAGCCGTTATCGAGAAAATCGAACAAGAAAGTCTTAAATGGAGTTGAGCTTAGAAACCCTGCATGGTTGCTTCTTCATTGCTGCTAACAGAAACAATCTTACAAACAACCGTTTAATTTCCTTACGTGCATTCAATATTTATAAATAGGAAGAAAATGGATTATTTATAACTAAGAAAACACTTTAAAACGCTATTTTATTTCTTTCTCCGAAATAAAATTATCGTAATATTTGAATGCAGTAGGCTGGGAAACGGATTGTTACAAGCCTATATGATTAAGTTTTAAGAAAAGCTAATTTTAATTTAAAAAGTATCTACTATATATTTTAAAGAGCTTGTATAGCTTCACTAAATCCGTTGAAATTCTGCTAGTATTCAATATTTAACATTTAGGGTTGCCAACTCACTTCTGTCTAAATTGAAAATTTTCAAAACAAATTGAATTTTGGTTGGTTATGTATGTACTAGATAATTTTAATAAAAAGACTAAAAAGTATAAAATAAAACAAATTAAGAGAAAACTTTTAGTGAATACACTTCTATGTGAATTAAAATGCACTCAAAAGCAAAAAATAATTTCTTTTCTAGATAAATATTGTTATTGAAAAATCTGTATGCTTCATAAAAGTGGATGGCTTATTGTGGGAAATGATACTGGTATAATAGAAGAAATTAGTTGGTTGATAAAAAAAGCCAACTAATTTCTTCTATTATACCAGTATCATTTCCCGCAATAAGCCATCCACTTTTATGAAGCATACAAATTTTTCAATAACAATATTTATCTAGAAAAAGGTTATTTAGTGTTTTTGAGTGCATTTTCATTCACGTAAAAGTGTATTCCCTAAAGAAAAATTTTTAAATTTGTTCTATTCCATTGAATTGGTCTATATTCTAGGCTGAAAAATTTCCAACGTCTTAAACGTATTAATTAGGAACATTTTATACATGATTTGTATATCGATATTTAATTTCGAATATTGCATCAAGTGATTTGTTAAGTGTAAAAGGGGAAATATGAGTTATATAAAAGAATAATGAAATGTGAATTGGGATTCGAAGGCCGAAATTACATTTGGATTTATTTCCCTCTTCAGAGTTCGCAATTATTGGTCGAAGAATTTTTAGGTGCATATTTAGTTATTAAAATACAACAGCTTTAATGGTGTCCTTATTCATTTGCTTATTATACACCAGGGAAGCTGTAAAGATCTGATAAAAGAACGATCTATGCGGAAATAATTACGTCTATTTGCGATAATTATCACTAAACGTATTTTTCTTGACGACGGCAATTACTCTGCTTTTGAAAGACCGATCTTTCCAATAGAGTCGACGTAGAAGTTTATTTCGTCTGTCCTGACCCACGAACCGTTATACCTGTCATGTCTCATATTTGAGTAGTCCTCTGGCATTAAGTTCATTTTCAGAAAAACTGGAAATACGTTGAAAATAAATGTTTTAACGGTCACTACTCGCAAGGAAAAAGGGGAACGCGCATAGATTATTATCTTCTGGGAAGTGGAAGGGGGTGTTCGGTGCTGGAATACCTATTACACCGGCCGGGTCACGTGTTCGGGTCTGGCTTGTACTCGAGGTGTAAGGTCTCGTGGTCGGGAAAGGAGTTGAGTCGAATGATTGCTATTGGGCTCCTTCCTGATGATGCGAGTGTTTAACGCCACAGATTTTTTTCGGGATTATTTGATTTTATAATGGATTCGTAAATAATACATTTCCAGCACGAGGGAGGGAGAAAGGAAGGAGAGGGGGGGGAGAGAGAGAGAGAGAGGGAAGTGAAGGGAGGGGGAGAGAGAGAGGGACAGACAGACGGCTTTATTCAGGGCGAGATTGAGACAAAAAATCTTTTGTTCCATCTAACCTAGGGTTTCTCAAATTTTTTTGGCCGCGGAACTCCTTTTAATACAATCAATCAATTGTATCAAAAGAATACAAGTATAACACAAAAGGGACGAACGAGTTCATAAATAATAAATAACACTTATTGAGACGAATGTGGCTCTTTTCCAAGACATAAAGAATCAGTCGTTGGCTCGATTGAAGAAAGCCTCAATCGTAAGTCAGGTTCGACATGCAATTTCTGACGATTTGTTGTCTTAATTAAACTCAGAGGCGAAAATATAGATTCGCACATGCACGTTGTGGAGAAAGGAATGACTATTTTGGTCACTTCCCCGTACTCGTAGTAGATACTCCATTGCACGAAACGCGCACGTTACGTTGTACACTTTCCTAACTTGTTTTTTTCTTGTAAACGCGTAAAAATTTAGTTTTTTCGCGTTAACTTTCTTTTAAATAAACATTTCTTTCGGGTAACATTTCTTTCCTTGTAAACGCGTAAAAAGTTTTCTTTCGCGCGTTTTTTCTTCAATTAAAAATTAATAAAATATGAACTACTAAGAAATGAAATAAATTTAGTAAATTGAATTTTCTTATTGAAATGATTTGTAATGTTCAATTCAAGTTTCGGTGAACATTCGTAGATATTAGAATCTGCCTGATTGACAAAACCTTCTCTTCGGGTTGGGAAATAGTCACTCAACGTTCGAGTCTAAGAAAAACGTAGGGCAGCTTGACATACGGCTTCTTCGGCACACATGGAGTAACATCTCTCATTCTTTTTGCGGTTTATTCTGGACAATAGTTGTAAAAGGAAAAGTTGCAAGCGTGGTAAAAGAAAAACCGCCTTATCCTACTGTTTTCGCACTTGGGTGCTAAAATTCTGGCTGCCTAGACATCCGAAGGGACGGCACGCGCAGTTGCCGGGGGGTAAGTTTATTGCAGCGAAGGGAAGGTTCTGGGACCACATGCGAAGAGAGAAAGGAAGAATATCTCTAGATAAATAAAGCGAAATATATGTACCATGGTTATTCAAAATTTTTATTTTGATATCAGAAATAATAGTTGTATTCCTTTACACTTGCAGCGGAAGAAAACTTTTAGAGGAAATAAGTGCCGGAGAGAATGACAAATGTGAAAAATAACAATATAATCTGACTAAGAGAAAACCGTAAAGATGATTCCCATAAAAAAACAAAGAAGAATCCCTTTTAACATTCTTCGAATTTGTTAATTTCTTATTATGCGCAGTATTTATTATTAAAAGTTGACAAAAACGCTAAATGATATTTAAGAAGGTCAATAATTGAAGGTATTGCAAGTTTGAAATGAATAGACATCATAGTTCATATGATAATGACGAAATAGTAATGCTTGGGGTCATATAAGACCCCACGCGACTAATTAAGGGTTAATGATGTTTTCGTGTGGCATAAAGTTCTCCTAAGCAAGCTGTTATAAAACTACGTCAGTAACTTTAATAATTAGACTTAGATTTTCCACAAATGGTTATTGGATAAATCGTTTCCAAAGTATTGTTGATATAAACAATTTTCTGGTAATAGAATTCATTCGTGAGAGAATCGAGCTAATGGTCGGAGGATAATATTCACTCTGTACTTCTTAAACGTTCTCTTTGTACTTTTTTGTCCTTCGTCAAATTACTTCAATTCGTTCGTTCCTTTGTTCGTTCATTTTCTGTAGTGTATTGTGTTCTTGCTGGTTTTACTTACAGTTTTCGTTTTGAAGATGTCGTCATCGAACTTCGATTAGGTATATATGTAATTTAATTCCACGGTTAAAACTGCGATGTTTACAGGTTACACGGTCCAAGTCTTACATTCACTCAATCCGTTGAAATTCAACGGGCACTTCTGCTAGTTTACAATAAGAGACGAGTAGGGCAGCCCCGGATCTCTGATCCTCAACGCGATTTAAAGAAACTGAAGGTTTAGTGAAATAATTTTTATTGAATAATTAATGAAGTAGGTAAATGAAATGCAAAGAATTAAAATAAAAAAGTTTTTATTGAAAAAATTTTTCAACTGTTAGTAAAATTTTTGTTAGTAGATTAATCAGCCAGTGTCTCTCTCAAGACAGTGTTCTTCAGCTTTCTGTCACCTCTATTGGCCATGACTTCAACATTTGCAAACGATCCCACTCTTGATAGAGCAACATATAATTGACCATGCGAAAAAAAACAGAATTCGTCAAATAAATTTGACATTGTTTGACCCTGCACCTTGTTGTGATTGTCATTGAAAAAGTTGGTCTCATTGGAAATTGGCGCCGCTTGAAAACAAAGGGTAATTAATCCAGCATCTGAAGGAATCAATGCAATTCTCGGTATCAAAACTCAATCACCTCCACCAACTCCAGCAGCAATAATGCATTCAATGACATATTGCTGGATTGATTTCACTATCAGTCTTGTATCATTGCATAATCCTCGATTTGGCGCCAAGTTTCTCATCAATGCAACAATGCATCCAACTTTCAATATGAGCCTGTGCGGTGGTATTCAAAAATTCTGTTGGATACATAGTTCCTTGCTCATGCGCAACAGAATCTGCGCTAATCAACATTATTTCCTCTCCTAGGAATTTTTTCATGATTTTCTCATTGATGTAACCAACATCTGTATTTGTTGGTGCCAAAATAGTTCGTCCAACCAAATAATTCTCATTTTCCGATAAATTATACATTTCGTGAATCAGATCATCAACAATATCCGAATTCATCGAACGAATCGGATTAACTTCAACCATATCATTACTCCCTTCTTTTCCATCACCAACTCTGAAGAGAAAATTACTGAACGCTAACTGCTCTGCAGCATCTGATTGTCCTCTGACTCTCATATTTTCAAATAATTTCATAACTTTTACATGAGGCCACAATAATGATATTTTGAGCGAGCTTCCAGCTATTGCACCCCTTGATCCTCGCCTGATAACTGGCAGTATTTGACGAAAATCACCGCCGAGAAAACAGCTTTTCCTCCAATAATTGATCGTTGTCCATGACATCACGCATGCTTCGATCGAATGCTTCAAATGTCAATTTATTACACATTGGAGCTTCATCCCAAATTATTAACTTTGTCAATTTAACTGATTCCACTGGAATATTACAATGAGACATTTCGTTTAATTCTAAGGGTATCTTTAGCAGTTCTGCCACCATCCAACAATAAAGCTGCAATTCCTGATGATGAAACTGCCAATGCAATAAATCCACTTGCTCGAACAGATGTTAACAATAAATTGTACACAAACGTTTTACCTGTATCTCCAGGTCCATCAACAAAAAAAAAACATCACCTGCTTCTACTACTCCCCCGCTGTTTCCCATGTCTGACTCCTTGGGTCTCTGCACGGGGAGTGATAACCAAGTTATGATTCTTTACAATTTATTAATTTCTGTATGTTTGATGCATCGGACACTGCTGTATGCCGCCACTTTCTCCATGTTACTCTGCGCGATTTCGGCAAAAATTTACGGCGAGAGTAAGCTGCCGAATCCTTTTTATTTTGTGAATACCTTTTTCATCTGTCACCTCCTATTGATGAAGGCATATTTCGAAGAAATTCATAAGACACGAAAGAATTACTTCTCCGAAAACCAAGAGGTACGCACTGTCGGAAGGGTCGCAGCGGACACAAGGAATGCGCCAGAATAGAGGGATAGCGGTCACACGGCCTCTGAGGAAGGGAAAACTTGGGCGAACACCGGTGTCCGCCACGGCAGTGTACCTATTAATCCTTTTTCTTCGTTAAAAAAATTATTCCCCGATTTTCATTTCAGATTTTTTCCCTGCAAACTTTTCTTTTACGCGCTACAAATTTTTTTTCCTGCAATCTTTTCTTTTACGCGCTTGAAATCTTTTCCCTGCAAACTTTTTGTTTCCTTCAAAAATTTTTTCCCCATTTCCTGTAGAAATCTTAAACATTTTTTTTTGTTATAAAATTTTTTACGTGCTAAATTTCTTTCTCCGACGCTTTCGTTTCATACTTTCGTGCTTAAAGAAATTTTCGTTCTAAACCGTCTTTCCGTGGCCTAGTTTCTTCTAGCGCCTAATTTTTCTTACCGACACTTGTGTTTTCATTCTTTTAACGTAAAATACTTTTTCTTCGTACAAACATTTTCTTCAGCCTCATAGCGCAATTCCATTTAAAGAATAACAGTAAGTGGGGAAAAAAACGTATCTGTCACTTTCGAAGTACCAAGTAATGCTGATGGCAAGGGATTGTTATCCCTTTCGGAGAAATTTTATTATGCGATCTTGGCGAGAGAGGAGAGGGGTTGCAGACATCGACCATTTGTAATTTGAAGTTTAAGAAGAATGATTAGATTTCCAGAATATTTTTAAAAATTATAGGGAATGCTAAGAACATTTCAATAGAAAAGGGGAAACTAATTTTTAAATTATTTAAAATAATTTATTGGTGATTTCTTATGCAAATATTTATTTCAAACCGAAAATTCTAATTGAGCATCTACAGTCGAACTTTCAACCTCCTCAAATGTTGTTCTTCGGAAACAGCACAAATGGTAGAACAATAATACTACAAATTGCTGGTGTTTTTGCTGTCATTTTCCGTCTCGCACAGTTGGCACACTTATCCTGATAGCGCGGAATAGAGAGAGAGATTGCTTTTCGGGATACTTTCTGAAGACGAACGATTACTACTTCCCCTCTTTCTTCAGATCGCCCCTCCAGTCTGCATACCCTCAGTCAAAGGAAATGTAACAAACATTCCCCTTCCATTCCCATTCACCTCCGAATTCCTTTGTTGCCGACG